>CM070526.1:56474650-58992984 GCA_036346145.1 Olyra latifolia
CATGCCAAGTCAAGGCAAGGCGCCAATGCAGACTCGAGCCCCGTTGTCCAGCGCCTTTGGCGGGATAAGGTCCCAATTCCTCCGGCTAAGGGCAAGGGTCAAGAAAAGAAGGCGTGGTGTTCAAAGATGCTCTGTCCTGACAAAAACTGTCTCTATCCTCCTACGGGAAAGATATAAACTGGTTGTTCTGGCACCTAGGGACAAAATAACATCCATCTCCTTGACACTGTTTGTGATTACCAGACTGAGTGTAGCGATAAAGGCTAACGATTGATTCGCCATAGCGCGATGTATTAATGAGTGCACCATCTCCGACATTTCTTGGGGAGTTACCTCGTAATGAGATTTAGCGGGATCCACCACCTCAGGAAGTTCTCCCTTTTGTACTGTGTTCCCGTGTCGACTTTTCTGAAAGGCACCGAGGTAGGCGTGCCTTACTTCTTCCATCCTCGCCACCATGTTGTGAAGTTGTTCTTCTGTTTGCTCGGGACCAGTTTTGACTGAGAGTAGAATAGCTATTCTATATAGGGGGTGCAGAATAGCGCCACTATGCATACATACATATAAAATTTTTGTGCCCTTTGATTACTTGTAGTTTTGAAAAAAAAATTATTTTTTAATTTGTCAAAAATATAGACTAATCAAATATCACTCCAAATAAAATAATTTATTAAATTAATTTTTTATAAAAAATCCGGATGTTACAGCCAAATCACCGGTGCAAAACTTTGAGCTTGGGGAGGAGGCGCCGAACGCCACAATAGCAACAGAAACATCAACATAGCTACAATCTTGGTACATCACCAATAGCAACAAGACCTAGGCAAGAACAACAAAGCGAACCACTGTCAACTTAAAACAAAGCCGAAATAGTCTGACTACAATCTACACACCTCAGAGTTTAGCTCATATCTCGCAAACCACGGACCCAGGCCATATAAAACTTAGTCAGAATGTCTTCAACGAATCCTCAACAAGATGTCCGAATTCCATCTCTGTTCAACAACATTTGACCCATCAAGCACAACATCTACCAAATTCATGCACTGCTAAAACTGCTGCAACCCGAGCCCCCCCCGCCTCCAAAAAAATCGGGTTCTCCACTAACCAAATATTCGATCCAACTATACAAGTCTGAGAACAACAAGTGTATGAAGGACTGACCAAGAATGTAGCCGATCCAACCACGTTTACCTCTCTGACCATGGAATTGATGAATATTGCGTAGGACGAACCAGTCTAAACAGAAAGCCCCCTCTTCTTTTCTTCTCTTCTTCCTTGTCTCTCATCGATCACTTGTGCTAATGGCAGCTGCTGGTGGTGTTTTGGCACAACTCAAACTAAGCAAAGCCAGGGTTTTATCCCCTCCTCTTCTTTCTTAAGAAGTGATCTCCACCATCCATCTTGATGGTATCCAAATGCTCAGACGCACCAGGTCATTTTGAGCTCTTGGGCTAACTTGTTTCTTCATAGGATGGAATTTAGCACAACACCTATTGCTACCAAATAATCTTGTACTCAACAACTTGTATCTATATTGCTGTGACCATGGAAAACAAACTTTTTTGCAAGTCATAATTTATTTCCACGATAATCACCTATTTTATCTCCTGAAATGACTCCATCATCCTGACTTGCCAAACAGCTCATATATTTGCTCATTAGAACAAAATTAATTCTAACAATGACTACGCTTTCATCGTGCACTAGTGCAGGACACCCCTTCACTGCCATACGTTTTTTGCGGGAAGAAGAAGTAAACTAAAGCTGACGGCAACGACTTATTTGAAAAAGTATAAATTAAGATTAGGATGCAAGTCACTCCCGACCAAGCTGATCAAGCATGACAGCTACCTTATGATTTGCGTTGTTGATCGACAAATTGAAATTACATCATGAGATATTATTTGGTCCTTTCACTGTCATTCAGTCTGTAACAAAGACTTCTATTGTGATATTCTCTATTGAATAGCATGTTGCATGCAATTCAATATAGTATGAGCCCAAAGATATTCTTGGAAACCCAACTAACATAATATTAAAAATGATAATTGTTGTCCACTTCGTGCCCACGTCTAAGGTATGCTGTGGCCTAGATATGAGAGGAGTATTAAATATATTGTTCACCTTTCATGATTAGTTTACGCTTTTTGATGGACTAGTCAATGCTTGCTATTCAATAGTCTCCTCAGTTCACACAATATATTCCCAGTCATATTATGTGTTGAAAATTAGTAAAACTTTTGTAATAATAAAAATCTGAAGAAAACATACTTTTGGTACGTCATTGTACATTGCCGTTATATATGTCGCTGATAATTAATGAAACACTCAAAATCATATGACACAAAATAAATTAAGCGACACGCAAGATGTAGTTCTTACAATTTTATTTATCGGGTGGACATGTTGTATATATAATGATCAGTCACTGCCCCACCTGACATGTACAAATTGATGATTCCTGCCCTTTCGTTGGAAATAATCAATATCAGGATTAATAATCTTATACTAATGCACATAATACGGACCTATATATTGATCACCCTTCATAGGCTTGTTCACTGCATGAAAATATATTTTGCTCGATCGATTGCGGCCGGGAGTTAGTGTGGACGGCTAATAGTCAACCGTGGAGAGAAGAACCTATAGTGTAGACCGACGTCGATACAACGACCTAGTGTCAACAGTTGGACTCAAAGTGGTCGACGCTAGGATTCCAGTAGGCGGCGGAAGAAAAAAAGGAATTTTGTGATCCGGTTGTTTGGCACAGTACCAACGGCCGGTAACACCATGGTTCCAGATTAATTAAAGTTTCTCTTTAATTAGCAGTTGAAATATAAAGCTGTACTTATTTTGTTTTTGCGTGTGGGAGGATGGGATTGTATGCTCTATTTACGTTACGTCAAATGCTAGGAAATGGTATATGTTTGCTTGCCTTTATCTTGATCAGTCATCTCAGACCAACACCAATACGATCTAAGAGCATCCACGCTAGAAACCTTATCCCTACTACTCTAAAACACTATTTTTTTTTGAATGAACTTGCAACATCAATTGATGCATCTTTTTTACAACATCAAACTAGCAAAAGAATTTTTTAAGAGCTTTTTGCGAAGCCTCACATGATGGTCATGCGAGAAATTTGATGACCACATGTACACTATTAAGAACACAAGTTCATTAGCAAAGGAAAAGGTGGATGAACTAGTTTGCTGTCTACATGTGCCACGAAATCCAAGCCCACTAGGGTTTAACTAGGGTCATGAAGTTCCATGTAAGCACTGGATCAAACACATTTCTTGCAGCAAGAATAAGCACAAATCGGATGACGAACACATTGTTTCTAGCAAGAATTACACATTCATCAGGCTTGACCATGTAGGCATTTCAAAAAACACCTTACTTGCAACAGAGAACAAGTATTTTGTTGGTATGAAACTTAGCCCCCCAGAACACGCAGGGGATGTCGCTCCCACACGAGAGCGTGGGGAACTGGGATGGAAAATAGGGAATTTTATGTCTCGCGGGGACGGAGAGATACTCCCCGCGAGAAATTTCCCCGTTGCTATCCACAGTGGGGATGATGAAAAAACAGAGCTTTTCCGGTGGGTACATGGCGTCCGGCCGCTTCCGCGCAAGAGGAGTATGGAGCGGGTGCTCTGCTGGTCTGGTGACAGCAGCGCGAGGAACCATGAAGCGACCTCCGGTAGGTGGACGACGACGACGCGCGTGACGAAGAAGCGACCAAGCTGGATGCGCATCAATGTCCCATGGAGCGACACAGATTCAACGCCGTGGGCCCTACACGGTTCGGAAGTGTTGAAACGGTATATGCCAGCTAATCGCGTCCTTATGTTATATACTTCATCCGTCGAAAAATATAAGATAGTATATAATTTGAATCGTCTTACATACACGTGCATACTATCTTAATTAACGAGATGTTTTCCGATGTACCCATTTATTCTTCTCAACCATCTACATTTATTCATTAGTAGACACAAAGTATTCTCTCTCATCATTCGAAGACAATTATATAGGAGTGTCTAAGTTATTTTCTTCCTCTCCTTTCTCAAATTCAACACCACCTTAATATTTGTACCAATGCAAAATACGCCTTATATGTATCAATGGAGGGAGTTTGTATTAGTCCATCACACACGCATTGTGTGACACATAATGTTCTTGTTGTGGAAAAAATGCAAGTAACTTTAACCTAACTAGATCCAATAATTTAACTACTTCATTTATTTAACCAAATGAGATCAATCTAGCTATGCTCTTGCAGTTCTTAACTCCGCTGAAAGTTGTTGATATATGATCCAAATTCTGAAGCAGACAAAGTATAACAAAGCGGAGGGATCTAGGAGCCATGCGGATCGTGGTACTAGGCCCCGGAGCGGAGATAGAATGACCCATGAGTCGCCACGTCGGGGATGCCTGGGGGTGCGAGGGGCGATGCCCCGTAGTATGGATGGCTAAATGGATTTATTTTCATGTTGCACTCCAAGTCTGATGCGAACATCATCAACTCGGACCATCATGGTGTCTCTCACTCCTACTAGTTCAACCTCGTCACCGCATGATCATTGAGGGGAATGACGAGTTGGTCTTAATTCACTTAATGAGGCATTCAACCCCTCCACGCTGACAGATCATCGAGTAAAGCTCAACCTCCAACATGCCAACGATGCATCAAGACCGGCCCAACTTGAAGCTCAAGTCGCTGAGAAGCCTAGTTCGTCCAATACAGACCAGTTTGCCTTCAAACAGATGCCTAGGGCACATATGAAGTTCGTTTTCGATATCCTACCACCTCACGATAAGCTTAGGAGACAAGTGTTCCAACGCATCCGGTCCCTCTGCTAGATACCATCTAGAGCGTCTAGAATCACCATTAGAAGCCAACGAATAGAATCTGTCGGATGCTGAACTACCTTTTCTTTAGGCCCAAAGGTCATATATTCCTAGGGTTTTCTTGGTGTGCAAACTATGCGCTCTATTCTGGCCAACGGACCTTTCTTGGCCGCCAAACTTTGCCTATATATGACTGCCACCCTCTCTTTTTATTCTTGAAGTTATTGCTAAGATTGTTTTTTGTTGCATGTGAAACATTTGTTTATCTGGGTAGTGTTGAGTAGAGCTAGCTTGGTGAAATATAACCTCAAATTTTTGGGTCTTAATTTCAGATTATTTGCATTGCATATTGTTCTTGCTGTGTGCACAGTTGATAATAATAGGTGTGTGGGTGTAGCAATTACAAGGATTCAATCTCGCCATTTGAAAGCCTTGTCATGAACGTCTTCATTCCACCAAGTAGAACCTATCGGAAAATCAAGTCACTATGCGCGTCAAAGTCACCACCCTATATAAATTAAGTCCTCGTATGCTGCACGACAAAGATTAATCACATTGTAAGAGCTTGATCTTGACATATTATTTGCTTAAATTATCTGATTATCTTTTAATGCTTTGCCATTTTTTACAAGTGAAACATTCTAAAATTTGGTTTCAATTATCAATTTTGACTTTTTGAAGCCATGTTTGAAAGTGGTCAAAGTACATATGAGATAATTTTAGCACTCGAGAACACCCTCTAAATTTCCCTGCATTTTGTAATTCCTGAATATTTCGCTGAGTCGGTGCCCATGGATTTTTCCCCTAAGGGTTCTACATGTAAAACTGATGTCTTGTGTTCTCAATTTTTTTCTATTTTTTGTGTCATTTTTTTAACAAGTGATATTAGAGCCAGGTTATTTGCCCATTTCAATATATGGTTTCACTGACATGGCGTCCATGAAGTATGATCTTCCACTACTTACCTTGACAACTGATTTTTTATGGCATAATAAGATGCGAGCAGTGTTGGTGCATACCGACCTTGAGGACGCACTCGATAGCTCCAGGAAGAAAAAATAGAACGATTTGGCTGACGATGAAAAGAACAAGAAACATAAGACTATCTCTCAAATTCATCTTAATCTGTCAAATAATATATTGCTAGAGGTGTTGCAAGAGAAATTCGCCACTTCCCTATGGCAGAAGCTAGAATCGATCTACATATCCGAGGATCTAACCAGCAAGATGGATATGAAGACAAAATTGTTCACGCACAGGTTGCAAGAGGGTGGTTTGGTGCTGAATCATCTTTTGGCCTTTAAGGAGATCGTTTCTAATCTATAGTCCATGGAGGTAAAGAATGATGAAGAAGACCTATATCTTCCTCTTCTATGTTTATTGATAAGTTTTTTTTGTAAATTTCAGAGATACCATGTTATATAATCGTGATACTTTAATCATGAATGAGGTTTATGAAGGTTTGCAAGCCAAGGAAAAGATGAAATAGATGGTGTCCGTTGATGATTCCTCTCCACATGGAGAAGGATCGTCTGTTCATGGCAGAACACAGAAAAAGGATCCGAACAATGGCAATAGAAGTAATAGTTCAAACAGTTACTAGGGTCATTCAAAGTCTGAAGGCATGGTCAAGTTCACATCATATCTCAATGTTACAAGCCGCCGAATAAGGAAAAGAGGAATAGGACAGACAGACCAAAAGGTAAATCTGATGAAGAAGGTAATGCTATTGATAAGCCCTAGAGGCAATCATGTAATATGATTGTATCATGTATGTGTGTATATACTCTTGGATTTTATGTTTTCAGTTCCATGAATAAACGTCGTTCACATTGTTCATTAATTACGACTTGGCTGTGAGACATATTGTTTACATGATTTTATTCTAAATGATTTCTGATCTCATATCATTATGTGGGACAGTACTGATTAATTTGATCAACACATGTATTGATTGATGGTAATGTTTTACATACCATAGATATGGAGATATCAAATCAATAATGTAGATATATATTAGAGAACATGGTGTTGGATAGACCTACTCCGAGATATTGTAGAGATTGTTATCTTAATGTGCCATCAGCCTGTAGTTTTGAGTGGTATTCCTATATGATCGTTAGACCTATGATCGTCATTGAATCTCAACATGCATAGTTCTATACTTTGGGGGTTATTAACCGCTACACCGTAACTGGGTAGTTATAAAGATAGCTTTCGGGCATGCCATGAAACATGTCGTGGGGTGCAAACGATCAAGATGAAATTTGCCCCTCTTTGATATCAGGAGAGATATCTCTAGGCCCCTCGAGATCGAGTGAATGGTCGAGCTATCACAAGGGTGGCATGCATCTTGCCTTGAGCTTGACTGGTATCATGCAGCAAAGGATCGGTATGTGAGTATATTAAGGTTCAACCGATATGATCATTCTATGCATTTGGGGTCAATATGTCCTGCTAGGAACGGCTATTGACCTATGGTTCAGAAAAGAGTTTCCGATGCCACAACCACTTGTGCATGAACCTCACGAGTCACATACTTAATAGGTTAGAACATTTATAATGGATTGGATTTATTAGTGGATTTCGTAGATACTGATCCGTGTAGGATTAGATTCGCATATACTAATCCGTGTAGGATTAGTTTCACGGATACTGGTCTGTGTAGGGTTAGAGTCCTAATGGGCCTTTAGCTTAGAAGCCCATTAGTGCGCTCTATAAGGGGAGGCGGTGGGGCAGTGCACACACACAAGTTTGTCGCCACATAACTCTAGCCATCACGTCCCTACTAACTCCTAGAAACCCTGTCCGTGCGCGTGTGATGCTAGCACACCGGAGCACGGCGTTCCGCCCCTGGACATGTGGATACCGTAGAGGCACTGCTGCGGTTGCTGCAACGCTGATCGGCGACAAGGTGGAGAAGGTTGGAGAGATCAACTATTTCCTTTACGGTAGTACGTATGACGTTGCTGCAGTGGTGATCGGCGAGGAGGGGACGTTCGGCTTGATGTGAACAACTACTTCTTGTACCTCGACGCGCGTGATGTTGGACTCAGCTACTCCAACTCTCCTTCCGCTATGACTACACGTCAAGGGTAACTATCTGTGATCCCCTACATGTATGATGGCCTGGGTGTTCGCGATAGAAATTTTTGAAATTGGGCTAGCGTAGACTACCCGTTCCTCTTCAGGTAAAGCCTATGTTTTTCTTAGTAGTAGTTCTAATGGTGAGATGCTTATTGATTTTGCTGATTGTGCAAAGATAAATGATGATTGAATTCTTCATTGTACATGCTCTTTTTTTATATGTGCACAAATACATATTGGTTTACCAATTATGAATCTCTCCAAAGTTTTAATTCTTTCTTTATGGGTGTTATCAGTATGTGTAGGGTTGTATGCATCGGATCTATGTAGGTCAAGATGCATGATGGTATGGTTAGTACCTCATAAACGTCAGTGTTTTGATAATTTTATACCTATGAAAGCAATTAACATCATTTCTTCAAATAGGATATGGAGGCATTGTTTTTCTTTTCTAGAGAGGGGCAACGTGCCTCAATCTGAGTCCTTGTTTATCCCATGTGTGTTTTGGCGGCCATTGGATGCCACTTAACTAAGTGAACTGGTATCTTTAGATCTCGAGTGCACGTTTGTGTGCCTTGGCTGCACTAGGGCCATTGGATCTCCACCGTAAGGTGTCTTCGTCTCCGCAAGGAAGTAATAGTTCATTGTTGTGTTGTCACGGGCCAGGCATTGACGTCTATCTTGGTCTAGGGTTCCTCGAGTCTATTTAAGACCCCTAGGAGCTACGCTAGGGTTTCCATACTTTGTAGGTGCCACCAGTTCGAGCTCAGAGGGCCAGAGTTGCTTGAGAGCATGTAGGAAATGATTTGGGTTGAGGAACTCTGGCAAGCAATTCCTCTATCTCTAGTGAGCCTTTGACTCTGATCCTTGGTCAGTGATTATGTTTCGCCATTGCAATCCTTATTACGGCACCCAGGTGGTCTAGGGAGCACCGGAACATTGAAACCATTGAGGCCTAGATTTGTTGTTGTGAAAAGACTTGACGGAGCCAACTAGGGATCCCCGAGCTTGCGTGTTGCATCATTAAGTTTCCTGGCAGTCCCTAGATGCCGAGTTTGGCCTTACATTTAAGTTTAGGGTACCTTAGCACTCATCTCCATGTATATCGTCGAGCGCTGCTACTTTTTTGCAGTTGTAGCTCACTATCGTTGGTCGCCAGTGTTGACCATTGGTCTCGGTGTAGGCCATATAGAGAAGAACTCGTAGATTGTAGGATCACATAGTTTGGTGGACTGGAGCGACCACTTATTGGAGTTGCGCTGTCGCATCATGGAGGACACTGTCATTGGTTTTGGTCGCTGGCGTGTCATAGCTATTAGATTTCGATCCAACGGTTCGGGTTCACTTAGCATTGGATCGTGTGCCGTGTCGCTGAAGCGTGGGTCCCAAGTGTTAGGGTTAGCACAGACTTCACTTTGGGTTATAGAGAGAGAATGTGTGGGCTGAGTTTGTCGTGGGCCATGAGGCTAACATGTGGGGCCTAGTTGTCAGTCAGCTTTTAGCAAATATATTAAATTAGAGTTCATTTGAGAAACTGGTTTAATTAATTATAAATTCATAACTTTAGATCTATAACTCCAAGTCAGTTCATTCAAGTCTCCATAAATTCATAAGAATGAGATCTTCCTGTTTATGGATCTTTTCCAAAAATTATTTATTTATTATTTGGACTTTTATTGATATTTGGTGTTTAGTATATGTAGATACATTCGCAAGAGGAAAACATTGTTGTAGGGCAAGAGTGGGATTTATAGCAAGGTAAGTTAAACATAGTGCTTGAACTTGTTGAACCCAATTGCAAATAAAATGCTTTTTCATTGTAAACATGCATTTCTATATTTATTGTTAATTAATTGGGAATGTACCTACTTTAGTATTGTCCATCCTTTGGAAGGTATTGTAATATCATTATTATGTTGTAATCTAGTTATGTCATCATTTTAGTTGGATAATGATGATACTTTGTAAGTAGTAGTCGTACTAGAATTTGCTTAGTCATGCACAATTTAATTAATCTTACTTAATGAGAGATATGTAAATGAGAGAAAAACACATGTTGCTTTTGTAAGGGGGAGGCATATCTTGCTCCTTTGGAATGACATGTGTTGGCCTCATGTGAATATTGGCATGTGTTGCAACTTATTATCATCCTGGGTGGGTCCTTTGACTAATGCAAGTGGTGTTGTGTGTTGGTGCAGCCTTTCTGACTACTCTATGATCTAGATGTTTGGCACTGGATAGTGTAGAAATTATTGAGAGGGCCAAATGTTAATATTTAGCCTCAGAACTGTTGGGTTACAAGTGTCTTCATTTGGGCAACATGATGAGTTGCATTGTATCTTGTGGGTCGAGATATGCAACATCTTCATAGTGTATGAAAACTATTCAAATAGTTGTGTCCATAGTCATGTACAATGCTTAGTTATACTACACATGTATAATTTTTTGTAAATACGAATAATTGGTAATCATTGTTAGGAACTATTGGGTATGGGTATCATGCCTTGTGCTATGCTTATTGATCAAATGTTGATTATTAAATGTTTTACTTATTTGCTTTTGAATCTTTTATACTTCTATGTCTTTGTACTAAGCTCTCAAGTAAATGTTAAGACCTGCGTTACTTCTCTGTGTGTGATTTTGTTGAGTATCACATACTCACTCTTGCAATTCCATTTTGAAAAAAAGCAAGGCCACAAGTTAAAGAATCTTTGCCACTGTTTGAGGAGAAGTTCATCTAAGGACATAAGTAGATGGATGTGTTTCCAAGTCAGATGCTTGTGATTCATGATAGGACATCTTTCAAGATTATCTTCATTAGTTACTCTATGTTATAAGAAAATTCTCTAATGTTATTGTTTATTTATCCCTGTATAGCATTGATTCTTATTTGTATGTCATATTCAGTACTAGCCAATAATTATTCACTCTTTTCAAAGTATTGATATACACTGGTAAAGTCATTTGTACGCATTGGAATGGATCCTAAACTAGTATAGCGTGAGGGTCACCAAATTGTGTAATTTGGGTTCTCAACATTATGCATTTAATGCTTATTGCAAAAGTCAAGGCACTGAGTTCTAACACTCCTAAACAGAACAGTGTAACTAAGTGCATGAATAGAACTATCACCTCAAAAGCCCATTGCATGTTGTCCATAGCATGTTTGAGTAAGTTTTTTTGGGTTGAAGGTGCTTCCACTAGTAGCTATGTTATATCGATCAACCACTAGCCCGTGAGTCCTCGGAGGCCCCTATCAGTATCGGTTGGTGTCTCCAACTGGTACTGATGAGCTAGTGCCCCTTACAGCAGACCACTAGTTATTTTATATATATATATATATATAATTATTGTGTGTGTTAAATCACAATAAATTAAAGCACATATAATCAATCATGCATAATTTACTGATAATTAAAGCACAGAAAACTTTCATTAACAACTTTAATTACAACTAATATGTATTACAATAGCTAGAGCTAGCTAGCTAGCTTATATGTAACTACACATATGTACACAATTTAAATAAAAATTAATTAAATAGTGTTACATCTTTTCCTTCTGTTCATCGGAATCTTTTACGTGCATCGCTCTTGCTAGGAGTAGATGTCGACCCATCACTTGTCCTTATCAAAGGGCCCCACCTATTTACAAGTGGTTCGTGAAACTCGCCTTTTGGATTTATGACCTCATCGTAAATGAAGCCGACGAGTTGTTCTTGAATTGCTCTCACTCGCACTAGCGAGAGTTTCGAACCTTGTTCCGCCAAATATTGAGGGACCTGTCATTAATTAGGTCATTAACTAATCAATCCTTGAATTTGCACAAGATATGAGGAGTACCTAGGCATCATTAAGCTAATAATTATATTTATTCGCCGCTTTGTCAACTTTGAGCATGCGGTCAGCGCTCCAGTTTGGGTGTGCATAAATTCACATACATAGTAGCCGCATAAATTGTTGCCTGGAGGTTGACGCAAGACCTGTGCTGAAAAAAGTTGAAAGCGTGAAATGGATGCATGGACATTAAGTTAACTAACCAAAAAGATAGCATTATGATATATGTACTCAAGAGGCAACTGTAATATCAAATTCCTCCTTGAATTCGCCCCTAGTTATAGCACGGAACCATGCGAATGCACTACACATGCGATTACAAATCGTACATGATTAGAATTTGTTTCAAATGGAAGGAAATAAAACTAGCACAAGAATGAAAGGAACAAAAATACCGGTTGAGCATGTCGATCAAGCTTTGGTACTTTTGAACTGGTGTCCTTTTTGAGTCCATAACTGTGATCAGGCTACGATCTAGCTCGATAATAAGAAGAATCCAGTGAAAACTATACAAATGTATGTCAACGTAGGTAACTAATTAGTCCTAACATCATGTTATGAAAAAAGGATTAGAACGAGACGGTACAAAAACACGTACTCAAAGTTGTAGGGTAGAACTATCTTTGATTGATATCTTTGTCCTATTAGTGCCTTGTATATGTTGGTCTCTATATCGCCAAGGTAGTCTCTAACGGTGCTCTCGTTGATAACTAATGGGTTGATGAAGCCTAAATCAAAAATTCTCCCCCTTCTACATCTTTGTATCTCCATTCTACATAAGAAGAAATTAGTTAGGCTTGCAAGTTAGTATAGTACAAGGGTGTGCACAGTGGATTTTCACAAATAAGACACTTTGCTGGACTTACAGAGTCCAGCAACTCATCAAGGCCACGTCAACGGCGCCTATCTGGTATAGATTGTACATGACATTCCATTGGACAAAAAATTCACTATCCCCGTGGAAAAAATCTTGTTCCTTGTACTTGATGGCGAACGACTCTAGACCATGCTGGGCCCCTTCCAAGTACCATTCATGGAATTGCCGCATCTTTGTTGTTAGCTGGAGAAGTTCCTCATGCCTGACCAATGATGCGCCCGGTGTATACGGCCATCTTACTTGTGCACACTCAATCTTCTTGTTGCCTAAAACTTGATCTGCGTCAAGTCCAGTTTCATCGTGGAATAGTAGCATCTCCTTAGCCTTCTACTCAGCTAACGTCCTCTCATCTGACATCTTCTTCTTGTAGCTTTCCTTAGTCAATGTGCGCTCGTAGTCTGATAGAAGAGACATTTCTTTTTTATCCTTCAAATTTTTAATAGTCCTCAAGCCTTTTAGAAATTCTTTCGTACTAGGCTAAACCTTCTTCTCTGGTGACTTGGGTCTAAAAAATTTAGTTACCTCAGCTCTTAATACCTTGTCGGTCTCCTCCTCGGTCATATCGTGCGCCCGCTTCGGAAGTGGAGCCAGCTTCTTGGATTGTGTGGACCCCGTCTTCTTGGGAGCTGCTGGCTGAGCAGGCTGGCTTGTCCTGGCTGACACCTTCTTAGGAGCTGCTGGTGGCTGAGCAGGCTGGCTTGTCTTGGCCGATGTAGGAGTTAGAGTTCCGCGTGCGGGGGGTGGTGGAGGAAACGGGCTTTTTCTGGGGGCATCTTCTTCGGTGCAAATGGAGGTGGTGGAGTTGACGCTGTAGTTGCACCGCTTATGTGTGCGGAAGGTGTTGGAGGAGTCGGACTTCTTCTGCCATGGTCCAAGTCCGGGAGGTCTCTCCATGGAGAGAACACGTCCACGTTATCTCAAAAAATGATGAACTTCTTACGCCACAGGATGAAATTGTGTACTGTCTCTCCTAACTTTGTAGTCCTGTCACCTCCGGGAATGTCGAGGTCAAGGTCCTCGTACCCCGGACATACCTCCTCATCGAGACCTTGGAGTAGCCCGACGGTATCTGTTGGCCATGGATGAGCTGCCCCGGCTCCACTGGGTGAGCCATACCGTGAGCCACTTTAAAGGAAAGGTTTCGCACTTCGACGTGCAGCTCACAAGGTGTCCGCTACATGATGTCCTCGATGGGACAGTGGCCCAAGTCTGCTTCGAGCAGCCCACCGGAAGCGTAGCTGCTCCACCAAGCGGAGAGGCTGATGATGATGTCAGGATTACTTGGAGGTTCCTAGCCTGTTTCCCGCTATTGGCTCAAAGCTAATTGCACCTCTCTTCGGACCTCTTCTTGCATTCTCTACTGTGTTTCATTCAGGTGTTCTTCAAGCACAATGAGTTGTTGTGCCTATCGGGCCTTGCTTCTTACCCGACACCTATAGGTCTTGGCGTCCTGAGCGAAACCAACCTTCCACGGGATGACGCCAACATCTCGTGTACATCCAGGGTGCTTCGGGTTTTGTAGGGCCCTTGTTAGCTCGTCGTTCTCCCTGTTTGGCATGAAGGTGCCCTAGGAAGACTCCTCGATCGATATTACAAGCCTTCTGGCCACATCTCTCAGCACCTCCCCAAACACTGTGTTGCCGTCATCGTCAAGGCCACCACCATGAGCGTAGAACCAATGCTTCGCTCTGTCGGACCATTCCATTGTTGTGGGTGCGACACCTTTCGCCAGCATGTATTGTTCCCTCTTCTCCCATTTGGGTATTCCCTGATGGTAACCACCAGGGCCGAGGCGGTGGTGGTAAATCTTCCTTTGTGCATTCTGCTTGTTCTTTTCACTCATACTTCGACCTTCTTCCGAAGTCTTATAGTTCACGAACTCATCCTAGTGATCCTGCAACTTTGGATACTTGTTGAAGTCGGGCGTTCAATTCTTTTTGATATACTCTGTGTTTAATTTCTTTTTATAAGTCTAGAATGCGATGGCCATCTTCTTGAGTGTGTAACTTTTCACCTTCTCTTCAGTCCCTTGGGGGAAGGTGAATGTCTCCTTCACATCGGTCCAAAGCATATTCTTCGTATCTTCAGGGACCCGATCCCATTCCGCTATGCCAATGGGCATGTGGTCCCTACCGTGGACGCTGCATGCCGAATTGAATGGTCCAAGCGCCACCAGGGGTGCAAGAGGGTTGGCCGTTGTCACCGACTTTGGTGATAACATGTCTTGCCTTCGACTTCTTGCTTGGACCTCGCTGACTTGATTACCTGCTCGGTTGATCGATCTAAAAATATGGTACAATCATGAACGGGTCAGAATGTTGGCTTAGCATGATAATGGAACCGCCATATGCATTCGTACTAATTACCTCACCGACCTCATCGGGCTATGCGGCCTCATCGGCCATGGGTTGATCCACGAGGGTGGGTTCACGCTCCCCCTCCTCATGACCATCATCTCTCGTAATCAAACTTCTCATAAAATCTTCTTGATCAAATCCTTCGTCCGCCATCGTTGTTTCCTAGGCTAGAAGAAGGCACTGAAAATTAACGAAAATAGATCAACAGAAGTAGATGATAAAATTAATGGGCAGCGATGGCGAGGAGGACGGTGGGGAAAAGGGGGTTGAGAGGACGGGCGGCGATGCCGAAGATGTTCTTAACCTAAGTCGACAATTATAGTTACACATTTCACATATACTTATGTATTTGAAAATTCAAATACATTATACATATACATAGAAATTTCTTCAAAATTCACATATACATATAAATTTTAAAATTCACCAAGAATTAGAAAAATTCACATGATACATATACATTTGACATGATACATATACATAATCATTCACATTTTTCAAAATTCACATATCTAGCTCATTGGATCTATTCACTTCACTACGGATCAACTCTTCACTTCTTTAACTTCTTGAATTCCAAAATAATATCATCATAGCTGCACATATCCGGTCTATGGTCAATTACGCATCACAATTCCAAAATAATATCATTGGCCATAATAATATCATAGCTGCATACAATTCCAAAATAATATCATCACTGTACCTTCACCACGAATTACCCTTGCCTAGAAACCATTGGCCATTTTTACTCTGGGATTAGTAAGGATATTCCAAAATAATATCATCACTGTACATAAGGTTTCTATTTTGAACTTTAAATTACTTTTAGTATTTCACCCTTGTGATTTGCCTAGAAACCAGTAAGCCTTTATTGCAGTTCTCAATTTAACATTTGCCCTGAGCCTCCTCTGTTTCATCGGCATGCATATGTCTCTTGTTACAAGTAATACGACTTCAATTGAGGTAATGCTGTATGCTATAAATCCTCTAGTGTTATGTTTTAGCATTGGTAATTAAAGAAACACGTTGATTAAACATTTAAGCTTCATGTTGTAATAAATCCCTGATTACCAGTTAATCGAGCAACTGAACTGGATGTGGCCATCATGTACTACCAAATTCGGAATGCAATATTAATTAATAGAATCTTCATAGTTCATATAAATGTTTTCGGACTGTCCAATTGATTTGATCTAAAGGAAATCAATTAAGGTTTTTTTATTACTCCATGTTACAAGAGATTAAGAGGGTATCATTCTCTGAGGTACAACTTGCAAAAAATAGTATCTACATGCAATTCTCAAATCACAGAACTATTTAGATGGTCCTCCCTAGTTGTGAGATCGAGGGCCGAGGTCATGCTGGCCAAGTTTTTGTATTGGTGTCAAGCAATGCTTGGTGTTGTGTGACAACAGTGGGAGAACACCAATGTTCTCTTTCAATGCTGTGGTGTTGTGTGACACCAGTCCAACCACACCATTGCTCTCTCTTCTTTAAAGTTTGGAACAAACTTGCCATTGCTAGGAATTTGCAAAACTAAGGGCATAACTTCAATCAATCTATTGGTTGTTTTTTTATTTTCTGAAAAGCAAGGCCTTTTCAGTTGGGTAATTTCTTTAGGTTAAAACAGATCAAATTTTCTAGGGTTAACTAGCAATTTCAGTTGCGGTACACTACATTTGTTTAGGTTAACTTCAATTTGATCTTTTTATATATTTGATATGTAGTCGTGTACTTCTTGTTACCTTGGGGTAGGGCGGCGCGGGCTCGTCGGAGGTGAGGAGGACAGCGGCGCGTGTGGGGACGTCGGAGGCAAGGAGGACGACGGCACGCGCGGGGACGTTGGAGGCGAGGAGGACGGTGGCGCGCGCGGGCTTGGCGGAGGCGAGGAGGACGGCGGCGCGCGTGGGGTAGTCGACGGCGGGAGTTGGAGGTGGCAGCAGCGGTGGCATCAGTGAGAGAGAGAGGTTGGTGCTAAGTCTCCAACCTCTCTCTCTCCCCCCAATTTATATGATGGAGGCACCAGTCCCGGTTGGTGTAATCCACCGGGACTGATTCCTCACATCAGTCTTGATGGATTACACCAACCGGGACTTGTGCCCCCATTAGCCCGCCCCTGAGGGATGCCCTAGGCACCATCAGTACCGGTTGGTACACCAACCGAGACTGATGCCCCCATGAGCCCCATCACCCTAGCACCATCAGTACCGGTTGGTGTAATCCACCGGAACTGATGTGAGGAATAGGAGAGGAGTGCGATTGCTACCAATGGCATGTGGGCCCCTGATAGCGCTACTACCGGTTTGTGTAAACAACCGGTAGTAGAGCCTTCAAAATAAAAGGAGGCAGTGAAGCGAGCGGGGCTCGAACCCGTGATCGCATGGGGAGCCCGCGCTCAAGCGTACTCTGCTAGCAAGGTGGGAGGAGGGAGTTTTGTTCAACATTACTAGGCGCGAATCTCTTTTGTACCCTTCCCGGGAGAGAGAGGAGAAAGGGATGTGGTCACTAACATGTGGGCCCATCTCTGGTGGGTCCCACATGTCAGTGGTAGTAATTTGCCATAAATTACTCAAAAATTATAGAAAATTGTTGGGAGCCCATACAAATTAAACAAAAAAATCACAAAATTCATAAAAATGTGAAAAATTGACATATATAAAAATGAGTTGGGAGCCTTGAAATTTCTCATTAATTTTTTAAATTTTATGATAAATTTTTACCTTTTTATATAAATTCAATTATTGCTTCTTTGCTTAATAAAAAATAATAAATCATATTTATTCCAAACTAAAAAATAACAAATTGTGAAAATGCTGCTGTCATACAAAAATAACCATATTCATAATTCATACACGAGTTTATACAACACGGTTGGACTTATTTGCTAACATACTTTGTTTTTACAAGTGGTCCTTCATTATGATCGTGGCGTACATAGGGAGATTTCTCTGTATCATTCAAGGCAGTAATGTCTACATTCACTGTGAAAGGAGGCAGCTCGTTGAACTGATTATACTCTTCTTCGTCTATGATGCCCTCAACTCTGACAATCCTTCGTTTACCTGGAAGAACCACGTGGTTCCTTGGCTGATCACTACTGCTGGGATTCTCCTTCTGCTTTTTGTTTTCTGTAGACTTGTCCTTCTGCTTCTTGCTTTTAGTAGGCTTGTCCTTCTGCTTTTTCAGTTTGCTGTCCATGTCTTTCACATAGAATACCTATGTCACATCATTGGCAAGCACGAACGGTTCGTCCCTATAGGCCACCTACTTGAGGTCCACGGTTGTCATACCGTACTCGTCAATCTCCACGGCTGTCAGTTTGACCCATTGGCACCGAAACAGAGCGACATTCAAAGGTTCGTACTCGAGCTCCCAGATCTCCTCTATGAAACCATAGTAGGTGTCCATCTTTCCATTTTTATCAAAGGCATCTATACGGACGCCACTGTTTTGGTTCTTGCTCTTGCTATCCTGAGCTGTCTTGGAAAATGTGTACCCATTTATGTCATACCCTTGGAATGATATGATTGTCGTGGATGGTCCCCGAGCCAAGAGTTTTAACTGTTCATTGTCTGTCTGGTTGCCTATCCGTTGCTTTTGTAACCAACCACTGAAACAATCCATTTGCTCAACTGCGATCCACTTATCTGACTTCTTTGGGTATTGGTCACGTAGAATCATCTCGTGATCATGGATATATGAAGCCACTACAGTTGCTTGTTTCAATACCGTGAAATGTGCTTGTCTAAATAAAAGTAGAACATCACTAAAGGATTCTTTTCTCCCTAGAGTCCCTTTTCCCCGTAACCTCCCCTCATGGCGTGATACAGGGATGCCAATCGGATTCAGATCATCAATGTAATCGACACAAAACTGAATCACCTCCTCTGTGCCAACACCCTAGGCAATGTAGTTCTGGATGAGACCGGTTACGAACACACTTCTTTAGGACACCCATAAACATCTCGAAAAGGAACATATTGTGCAGGAACACGGGTTCGAGAATTTCTATCTCTTTGACAATGTGGACCATCAGATGGACCATAATATCAAAGAAGAATGGAGAAAAGATCATCTCAAGGCTGACCAGACCATTGACCACGTCATCCTGCAGATTAGATACCATATTCAGCTCGATGACTTTCTGCGACACCACGTTGAAAAACGAGCACAACTTTATGATTGTCCCTCATACCCAATCCGGCAGAATAACTCTCACCGCCACTAGGAGCAACTGTGTCATCAACGCGTGACAATCATGGGATTTCAGGTGTACGATTTTATTCTTTTTCATGTTTATGAGTCTCCTTATGTTTGAAGAGTATCCAGAAGGGACCTTCACACTGTTCAATAACTTAATCATGTTTTTTTCTCTTTCATGCTTAGAGTGTAGCTCCGGGGTGGAGGTAATGTTGTCCTTTCGTCCTCTTTTCTGGATGTAGGTCGTTCTTGAGTCCCAATAGCTGTAGGTCCTTTCTCCCTTGAAGTGTATCTTTTGATTTACTGTACATATCTACGAAGCCTAGCAGGTTCACACAGACATTCTTCGTGATATGCATGAAGTCCAGTGAGTGGCAGACCTCTAAGTCTTTCCAGTAAGGTAAGTCCTAAAATATTGACTTCTTTTTCCAAATGGGCTTCGCATGACCTTGTTCAGTCGGGATAGGTTTGCTACCAGGACCCTTTCCAAATACTACTTCCAGATTCTTTACCAAAGAAAATACGATTGTCCCACTGTGATGCAGGGGCTTCTTACGTTTCTCTTCTATCCCATCAAAATTCTCACCCTTCATCTATAAAGGGTGCTTCGTATGGAGGAACCTACAGTGGCCCATATACATAACCTTTTGAGAGTTTTTTAGGTACTTGCTGTCCGTATCCTCTAAGCACTGGATGCAGGCTTTATATCCTTTGATAGATAGGTCTGACAGGTTACCAAGTGCAAGCCAGTCGTTGATGGTTACGAATACCAATGCACATAGGGTGAAGTGCTCTCTTTTGTACTCATCCCATACACGTACACATTTGTTCCGCAGCGTTAGCGGATCTTTATACTAGCGCATCATTTAGGCATACGCTTTGTTGGCAAAAAAAAGCTTCAATCGGTGGATTATAGGGAAATACCACACCACCTTAGCGGGGTCTCTTCTTCTTACGCTGCCCCTCTAGCTCACCTGGGTCATCGCTCCTGGTCTTATACCACGAAGTTTTGCACACTGGACGAGCTTCCAAATCCTCATACTCATTACGATAAAGAATACAATCGTTACGACATGCATGTATCTTCTTCACCGTGCTTAGTCTAACATGTATAGTTTGACAAGAAACCGCTTGCGAGCAGATGGAAGTGAAGGTGGCTGGATTTTAGCCACTCCTTCTCATTCTTGCAGTCTATGCATAGACAGCATATGTAGCCTGACATCGTGTATGCATCGGCTAAACCCTGTAAGAACTTCAGGGAGCGTCGGTCCATGTACATCCATCGTTAGTCCATCTACATTATGTTACATTAAGGTAACTGTTTGCTCATTTTTCGATAATTAATTATTGAACATTTCTCAAAATCTAAATTAAACTAATATTTAATTTATTTAAAAATTATTTAAAATTTTAGGTGGATAAATTTAATTTTAGGTGAAATTTCATTAAAAAAGTTAATATTTTTTAATGACAATCTTTCATCACATATTTTTTCAATAGAAAATGTTATTTTTAAGACAACTATATTTTTAAATGACTTTATTTCATTACATATTTTTGAAAGGAGTATATTTCATTACATATTTTTCTATATAATGATTATTTGCTCCGGTATTCATAGTCAACAAGTCTTTTGCAACCTAATAAAAGAATTGGTCGATCAAAATCTAGATTCAAAATTCTTCATCGTTCGATGGAACCAAAACCTAAATTTGAGCTAGATCCACACCTTCAATGCGAACTACATCATAATCGAAGCAAAATCAAAGGTTACACAATATGTTTTTGCGACCTACTAAAAGAATTGGTCGATCAAAGTCTAGATTCAAAATTATTCATCGATCGATAGAACCAAAACCTAGATTTGAGCTAGATCCACACCTTCAATGCGAGCTACATCTAATCCAAGCAAATTCCAAGCTTACACAATAAGTTTTTGCAACCTACTTGCAAAGATCGAGCTAGATCTCTACATTCATAATCTTTCATCGATCATGGAAAAAGATCAAATTTTCTACTTATTTCAAGCAAAGAAAAAGTTCCATTCAACACCAAATGTAGTGAGGAATGATGTTACTAACCTTGGCTAACTTGGTTTGGAGTAAAATGACCAAAATTTTGAAATTTGGGCAGCACCTTCCCTCCCTTGAAGCTCTAGCCGGTGTTTCACTGTTCTTAGTTGAGCAGAGTGTGGGGAGGAAGAAGTTCAAATAGGGCAACATAATACCGGTACATGTCACTAACCGGTACTGACGCTCTAATATCAGTACCGGTTTGTGACAACCACCGGTACAAATGAGCCCCCGTGCCAGCTAGCCTGTACCAGCTTGCCAGGGGGCTCCTCAGTACCGATCCGTGACACGAACCGGTACTGATGTTAGAGCATTAGTACCGATTGGTACCTCCAACCGGTACTGAGTTGCCCCCACGGCCCAGTAGCCGTTGAACTGGGACTGTTGTAACTCTCAATCCCGATTCGTGCCCAACCAGTACTGATAAGCCGGTATCGAAGGCCGGTTCTATAGTAGTGTAGACTAATCGAAGAATACAATATTGTTGCTTATGCTTTAAGTGTTGCAAGAAAAATAAAGATAATTCAGAATCATCTAATTACGCTAAAGTAATTGTTTCTATTGATTACAACAATTAGATCACTGCTATGTAAAATGAAAGAATTACATTTGCCCAATGAGAAGAAGCCCATTGCAAGTGGATATTTAAGAGAAAAGATGGTATTTCTCCCACTGACCTAGCAAGGTATAAAGCAAAATTGGTTGTTAAATGCTACAATAAGATTTAGATATCGATTTTAATGATGTCTTTTTTCCTGTTGTGAAGCACATTTTAATTAATTCGTACTTTACTCACTATCATTACCATGCATGATTATGACTTGAGCAATTAGATGTTACAACTGCATTCTTACTTAGAGAGTTAGAAGAAGACATTTATATGGACCAACCTGAAGATTCTATTTTTTCTAGAAAAAAAAAATCTTGTTTATAGATTGAAGAAATCTCTTTATGGTTTGAATCAATCACCTAGGTAATGGTACAAGAGATTTGACTTCTTTATACTCTCTCATGATTTCAAGCAGTGTGATTATTTGAAGTTTGTTAATAGCTTAGCTATACATTTGCTTCTCTATATTGATAATATCCTAATTACTGCAAAAGACAAATTAGTGATAGCTAAATTGAAAGCACAATTGAATAATAAATTTAAGATGATGAACTTAGATACAACAAAGAAAATTCTTGGCATGAAAATTACTAGATAAATAAAATAAAACAAGTTATACCTTAGCCAGAACGCTTATATTGAGAAGGTCCTCTATCGCTTTGTTATGCATGAATCAAATCCTGTGAGTACTCATTTAAGTGCTCACTTCAGATTATGTTCTACTCTATGTACTCATTCTAATGTTGATAGTGAGTACATCTAGAGTTCAATATTAAAATACAGTTGGTTTTCTTATGTATGTCATGGTTTCTTGTCGCCGTGCTTTATATTATGCTATGAGTGTTGTAGCAAACACATGGCTAATCCTAATGAAGAGCATTTCTGATAGCCTCAAAATTCATGAAAAATCAAATTAAAATTAAAATTTGAATTTAAAATTAAATTTCAATAAAACAAAAAATTCAAGATTTCAAAAGAAATAAAAAATTCTGAATTTTATTTGATTTCTTTCTTTCCTTTCGTTTCTTTCATTACTTCCTTTATTTCCTTTCCTGTCGCAATTGTGGCTCTCCTTTTCCTTCTTGTGCGTGGCTCCCTTTTCTTCTTCTGTTTGAAGTAGGCATGAGCAAGCCGAGCACCCCCTGTGCAGTAGTCCGTGATAGAGAGATTGCCCTACACAAAAGTGCGAAACTCAGCCTCAATGTAGAGCCCGAGACTTCTGGTTGCCGAGGAACTGATGCTCGAGGCTAGCCCACACAGAGCGAGCTGTGGCGACGAGAGTCATCACAACCTCCAGGAGGTCGGTAGAGATGCGACCGTAGATCCACGATAGGACAACGTAGTCCATACGTGCCCAATCAGGATCAAAGAGGCGCCCAGCCGAAGAGAGCACGTGGTCGGCGAGTGCAAACCGGCCAAAGGCGACGAGGAAGAAGTTGCGCCACTTGTTGTAATTGGAGCTGGTCAGGTCGAGGAAGACCAGAACAAGGAAGGCGATGTGCATGATGCCGATTGCCTGCGCATGTAGCGCGGTGACCGTGGCGGCATCGCGGGGTGGCGCGTAGGTGTCCATGGGCATGGTGGCGGGAAGTGTATTGAGGCCGGGAATGGCGCCGAGAGGAACGGATGCCCCGAGGCCGGCGGGCACAGACGCGGCCGGGCTGAGACTGAGCACGCCGGGGTCGAAGGCAGTCGAGCTGAAGTCAAAGCCAACGGTGCTTAGGCCGAGGCTGGCGGGGGCGACGAGGCCGGCGGCGCCTAGGCCCCACGCGGGGGGCGGCAACGTTGGCGGCGGCCAGGGCAGAGGCAGCCAGGTACTGCGCGCCGTCCGATAACGCGGCAAGGATGGCGGTGGCTTGCACGGCAGCGATCTGCGTGGCGGCAGCCTGCGCGATCTGCACGGGCGATGACTAGAGGGCGATGGAGGTAGGGGTTTCGGGAATACTGGACGACGGAGGTGCGACCAAGGCGGTGGAAATAGCGTCGGATGCGGCGCTGGCATGGACGTCGCTGCCGTCTTCAAGGAGAGGCATGACGGCGGAGAAAAAGGCGGCGGCTAGGGTTTGTGGAAGTGGGTCATAGGAAAGGTGACCTGCTCTGATGCCATGATGCAGGAACAATTGTTCGATGTATTGTAATGGAAGACAGGAAAAATACAAATAGGCAAGCACCTTCCATAATCTACGCCATCGATTTATAGAACATATTGAGGAGATTAGGAAGGGCGCCAGGGACATTAATACGCGTGATCACAGGACATCACATGTGCAGTGATACCGCGCGTGTTATGCATGCTATAGTCTAACACTTTCTATCTCTAATCAATATTCTCCAATATCCAAATTAGTTATGGACTATAATCTATCCCTAAAATCATATTCCGAGCTGCTCCTCTGTAAAATCAACTCATCTCCACAAGTTTTGGCATCCAAAATCACCTGCAATCAGGGATTTGTTTTTCGTTTTGGAAAAAAAACTCGGGGGGGGGGGGGGGGTGGTGGTGGGACGAGAAAACCGATTTTCGTGAAAATCGGTTTTTTTTGTCTGATTTCGGCCAAAATTTTTAATCTGACATTTGAATTCAAACAAAATTCGGTTAAAAATCGGTGAAAATCAGTTGCGAAAATCGGTTCAAAATCGGCCAAATTTTTTCATGGCTGCTTAATTCACCTGGTGTCTTTGCACTTTCCAACTATCTTCCAAACCATGGATCTGGCAACAAAACTCTTCACTGTATGCACTATGAATTTTGCCCAACTCCTTGAGGTTTCTAGCAAATTGATCTATAACAGTGACACTACGCAAACTGAAATAGCATAGAGTAATTTCCAGAAACTGAAACTATCCAGTGTGCATTGTTAGACTACACTGTTCAGACAGGCAGAAACTGAAATTGTCCAGAAACTGAAGTTCTTAGGCTACACTGTCCAGAAACTGAAACTTTGCAGTGTGCAGTGTCCACAGTCCACACAAAAGAAATTCTTAGACCACAATTCGCATGGAAGATTTTAACAAAACAAAAGACATAACAACCAAAGTGCCAAACTCGATCTAGAACTCCATGTTTTCTAGCTTCCTTGCAATGATCTTAGAAACCTAGACATATAACCAAGGAAGAAAAAATATTAGTTCTATTGTTTCACTATTCAACACAATCATCAAAGTGAGTATCGATATGAAAAATAAAAAATTACATACACTAGTATAGGCTTAGGACTTCTTTTTTTCTTGATAGCACTTTTGCTCGCTTGCCACCATCATTTTAAACTTCTTTCTCTTTGCTTTCATGTCGAACTTCCTTCTCTTTGTTTTTCTTGTTCTTTCTCCTTATTTTCTGCAAGAATTTGTTGTGCATATGGAGCAGGGGAAGCAAGGCTAACACCTAATGATCACAATGTGAGCAATGTCAATTATGCTGGTTTGTTTCTTTTTTTCTGTTTTCTCAGCCATTAAACACTGAGCTTTCCTAAACTCCAATATAGAGCACCAAAATCATTGAGAATGTATTGCAATGCATGTGCTAATTTGCTAGGAAATCAAAGTATGCACCATGCAGTAAATTAAACATTTTAACCCACCTGGAAACACATCCTGATCATAGTCGGCATCATCACCACTATCATTATTTGGAGAACTACTACTCTTTGTATCCATATAGGTTGTGCTATCCGATGGAGTGGATGTGTCTTCTCCACTATCCACGTCATCTTCATATTCATTCACAATCTTCTTACCCTTTTTTTGTTATCCTTATCCAATTTTCTGCTAGCATCTTGGTTCCTCTTTGATGCCCAAACTGGAAGGGGCTCATCATCTAGCGTTTGACTAGCTTGACTTGCTTGGTCGAGGGATTTTGACAACCAATCCACAATGGGGTTGTTTGGATCATGTTGTGCTGTTGACATCAAAAATGACCAAGGATCAACCTCTTCCTTCTGATTTGTTTCTTCTTGCTGAATGCGAAGCTTCAAATTATAATGGACGTCGACCAAAGTGTGAAGCTTGTCATAATGAAGCTTGTTTCTCAACTTGGTGTGTATCAATGCAAATGAACTCCAATTACGCTGACACCCGCTTGAGGACACACATTGTGACACTATCCGCAATGCAAGCCTTTGTAACACCGGGACATGTCCTCCATATGTGTACCACCATGTGGCTGGATAAAAACAAATCAACACAAATTAACTAGATATACAAAAAATCATTACTACTTCTATGTGATAGTGTGGCTCATTGACGACAATATTACCTGGGTCCATTGTTGCCGATGCAACCCGTGCCCCTCGAGAATCAAATTCTCCACTAAAAAAATGAAATGACTTAAATTGTGCTAGGGCAGTTGCTTCAATCTCAGCTGTTTCAGCAATCCTCCCAATTGCAATTCTCACTTCTTTCGCATATTTAGGTTTCTTACCAAGAGCATACTTCTTTCGCATATTCAGGTTTCTTACCAATCCTCCCAGCTGTATGTATGATCAAATGACATTTATTAGAACCCATACATGTAATAAATTAATTTGGACAGATGCAGCAACTAAAAAAATTAATTACCTGCAACGATTAGTGTGTTCTTGTAAAGATAGTTGACTCTTGATTTAACATATTTCATATACAACTTTAGAGTCTTTGGCTTGTTAGACAAATGTGCCTCCATCTCATGCACTGCACTCATCATCAATAGTTGTGTATCAGCAAACCGTAAGACTCGATACAATGGCTCAAACATATCTATCACCCACTTCAAATCTGCCCACCATGTGCTACTTGTCAAACATGCCTCCGTATAAGAATAGTCCTCATCGTTACTCCAAGAGCTATTTTTCCAATCATCAGAAAACATCCATTGTCGAAATTTATCTTTCTTGTCCCAATAACTCTGCAAGAAAATGTACACCATCCCAAACCTTGTGGCATTGGGCCTAATTAGCTCTCCACCAACATTCTTCTTCATCTCAGTATGCAGCCTTCCATTATTGTAAAAAAACCGGGATGGAGATAGCACCGGGGAACACTAACGACCGACCGACGGAGGGCCTAGTAAAGTTTTTTGCGTCTGATAAACAATAGGAAGACTTGGACATATATAGTATTCATATATAGAAGCTATATAGAAAGACTTGACTAGCATCGAAAGTTTCATCATTTCTCAAACAGCTACGTACCGGTAGGGGTGGAACTCTGGCTCGGGCTCACGAGCTAGCTCGGGCTCGAGCCATAAACGAGCCTGAGCTGAGCCTCCGTCTTAGCTCGATTCCCTAACCGAGCCTGAGCCAAGCAGGGACGAGCTCGCTCGGAGCTCGTTCTTAGCTCATCCAGCCCTAGTACCCACCAACACTTCCTCCTCTGGTAACTCCTTCCCCTCGTTTACACCTCCTCTCCTCCCTCACCCTGCTGAAACCTCTTCTCACCTCCTCATCCAAGGACCCCGCGGGCTGCGGCCCCATCCAGTCCTCCACCCCCGCGGTCTCCTCCTCCGACGAGCCCCCACGGCCTCCTCCACGGACCGCAGCGCTCCGTCTCCTCCAATCCACCTCAGCCTCCTCCTCCGCAGACCGCGACGCTCCGCCTCCTCGCGGCAACTTCGACGGCGGCGCAACGACATCCACGGTTTCAGCCCCGCGGCCCCACGGCCTCCTCCTCCGAGCCCCCCGTGGCCTCCTTCGACAACGAGCCCGCCACGACCCCCTCCACCCCCGCGGCCTCCTCCTCCGCGGCACTCCGCCTCCACCTCCTCCTCTACCCCTCGCGGCAACGGTGATGTCCGGATCCGGAAGTAGCGACGGCGGCGAAGGCCCTACGGCGACGGCGACGTCCGGATCCGGGAGCGGTGATGGCGGCGAAGGCCCTGCGGCGATAGCGACTCTTTCCCTCGTTCTACGGTCACCGTCCCACCGCCCCCGCCCCTTCCCCCTCCCCTCCTCCTCTAGCAGCGAGCTCACGAGCGCTCGCGAGCTCGACCGAGCTTGGTACGAGCCCAAGACGAGCTGCTCCCCTGGCTCGGTGCCCGTACCGAGCCCGAACGAGCCGGACCGAGCTCGCTCGGGTTCGGCTCGTGTCCACCCCTACGTACTGGTCCATGGCGGTATTCCCATGTAATGTAAGCACGTATCAAAATCCCATAGAATTTCTTCTAAATAAAAAGTTTTGAATGGATGCGTATGTAAATTTGACTTTGCAACACTCCCTCGAATCCTACCCAAATCCACCTCAGCTATCATCACGAGGAACCATAGCAATCATATATATCTACAGCTTCATCCCAATGGGATTTACATGTCGGTTGCACTAGCACTCCAAAACAATCTACCATGTAAACCAATATTAAGAAAGCATAGATCATGGATTTTATCACTAGTCGTGTAGAGCAACGAAAGGAGCGCCGATGAAACCGATTTAATAATCTACACGTAGTTGTAGGAAAGTAGTTGACTGTTTGTTCGGTATTAATCGAATGTCTTTGTCCTCGGTTGCCTCTACTAAGTCCACAAGTACAAGAAGGAACCTTGTGTGCCGGTGTGCCAGTTTTGAGGCACACGATTTGAGATGATGGCTAAGGTTTTTGTGGAGGGACTTCCTGGAATCCCTATAGCCTCCCCCGCCACCCATTATATAATGGGTTAATTGGATAGATGCCACTGCATAGGTTCGATATTTGAGAAATTTCAATTTTCCTCATGTATTTGTAAAAATGTCATTCGGAACTATACAAATTAGATCAATGCCACTTTGCGAATCTTAAAGCACCTCCTACTACCAGCGAACCGGCTATTACAACCGGATGGAAACAGGTTTTAGAACCGGTTTTGGAACCGGTTGTAGGCAACCGCGACAGATACCCTCCGGGTATCACACACGGTTCTCCCAACCGCTTGTGGTACGACACCACGAGCGGTTCAAAAGGCAACCTAGCAGGTTGGTGGAGTCGCCATGTGGGTGCCCTCTACAAGCGGTTGGTGTTGCCAACCGCTTGTGGAGAGCCTCTCAGGCAGCGAGGGGAGGGACCATGTGTGCCCTCTTCACAAGCAGTTGGATTGTGGAGAGGCTGAGCGCAAATTATATTCAAAATAGAATATGTCCTATAAGAGCGGGGTTTTCAATATGAATTTTGACTATAAAATTAAATACAACTACAATAGTTTTTTCATAATTAAATATATATTATGATGTGTACTCATTTACACAACCACAATTAAGTCCATTTACACAATAATACAAATAAATCAAAAATGGACAAGTTGATGTGTACACATGAAATAATGAGCACACTAAAGCAATGTTTATATATTTCAAGAGTACAAGGGTGAATCTTGAGGTCATTTCTTGTCTACATCGCTATTTGTGGCTTTCGATGATTCCGATATTTTACCTGTCCTTACAGAAGGACAATCTCTCCATCCCTTTGTGTGGAACTCGCCTTTGGTAGATATAATTTCGTCGACAATAAAGCCGATAAGTTGTTCTTGGATTGCTGCAACCCGGTGAGGCGGGATCACGCCTTGCACATCGAGGTAAGGCTGCCGAAGCAGGAAATAAATAAATCTCTGAACACATAAATTGTAAATACTAAGAAATTGAGATGCATCATTAATTTGGTATTTTTTACACACGCGCACCTCGTCGTTTATTTTGGGCACATCGCCTTGGGAAAGATTTTGCATGTAGTGGCACACATAATAGCCACATAAGTTGTTTCTAGCCGTTTGCTGTATAACCTGTGATGAAATGTAAAAAGAATACAATTATTGAGATGAAAACTATCACTAGAGAATATGAATTAATTAATATACTTTATTATGTACTCGAGTGCTTAATTGGACTGTGAATTCGTTCTTGAAAGTTCTTTTATGCTTATTTCGGAACCTTGCGAATGCCCTGTGATGCGTTATTATATGAATAGTAATTATTAGAGTTCGAATTAATTAAATAGCTAAGCATTTCAATATAATAAGAAAATCATCTTATAAATTAATATATGCCATACCGATTTAGCATGTCAATGATATATTGATATTTTTGTTGTGGTTTCCTTCTTGAGTCTTGAACAATGATCTTGCTATTTTCAAGCATGATAACAAGAAGGACCCAGTGAAACCTATTAATATATTTCAACATATATATGTAATTAGTCATATTATGTATGCTTTAATAGAAAGATAAGAACGAGAGGTTGTGAGGACACGTATATATACGTACTCAAAGTTGAAGGGCAGAAGTATGTACGGTTTGTAGTGTTGTCCCAAGAATGCATCCAGAATGTAATCCTCAACATCCTTTGGTTTGTATCCAAAGATAACCTCGTTGACAATCTCTGGGTCTATGAAGCCCACGTTGAAGGCAGCCTGTCTTCTACATTGTTGTATCTCCATTCTACATAGAAAGGGATAAGTTATTAGAGTTGCAATTTTCTGTTACGAGGAAGCACATGGTAAACTTATTTGCTTGACACTTACAGACACCAGCAGCTTATGAGAGACACATTGACAGCGTCCTGATGGTAAAAATGGTACAAGTCTTCGAATTCTAGCCATATTTGGTTGTCCCCGCGATAGAAATCTTCGTTTTTGATACGGAGAGGGAACATATTTCTTCCTTGAGCGGACTCTACCATGTACCATTCATGAAATTGCCGCATCTTGGTTGTTAAATCCTTTATGTTTTTAGGGTTAATCAACTCCCGGCCCAACTCATATTGCCATCTCACTTCTGCCATTGGGAGATCATCCGTTAATCCAAGAGCTTCAGCTGCAGAACCGAGTTTTGCCTCTTTCATGAATTGGTCAAGCTGTTCTTACTCTTTCTTGTTCTTTGCTACCTCTACCTTAGCCCGTTTAAACTTTAGTGTAGCCTTTGCTATTGTCCGGTTGTGGTCTGACGGCATAGACAGTGGCATTGCATGGGATGTCGTGAAGTGTTTTGAAGCTTTTCGATCAATTGCTTGCTTCGGCGCTGGCACCTTAGGTGCGAAGTGTGCAGCAACTTCTGCGGCAATGATTTTGCTTGTCGCCTCGTCCGTTATATCATATGCCCTTTTTGAAGGTTCCTTTGACCTTGTTGATCTGCTGGATTGGGCCTTCTTGGGAGGAGGATGCCTTCTTCTGATTTGAAGCTTCTTTCGCTGAGGAGATGGTGGAGGTGTGTTTTCGTGGGGGGTTCATTTTTATTGGAGGTGCTGATGGAGTTGGGCTTCTGCGTGGAGCAGGAGTACTCTGTATTGGCGGCGAGGCATTGCATGGAGGTGACGTTGGAGGGGGCGTGGTTTGTCGTTGTGGAGGAGGCGAGCTTCCTCTAGCCGGCTCCAATTGTTCGATGTCTCTTGGTGGAGATGACACCTCCACGCCATCTGGAAACATGATGTACCATTTTCGCCAGAGGATGATACCGTGGAGGGCCTGTCCAAGCTTGGTCACCTCATCGCCTCCAGCAATATCGAGAAGAAGATCTTCAAAACCACTTAACACCTTCTCCACGGTGACCTTCGAGTAACGGGGGGTATCTCGTTGCAGTGGAATGTTTGGCCTGGCTCTACTAGGAATGCAATGCCGTAAGCCACCTTTATGGAGAGGTTACGCGCCTTGACATGTAACTCACACTGGCGATGAACCTTGATGTCGTCCACTGGAAAATGGCCCAGACATCCCTTCAAAGCCGGGTGGACACGCACTGCTCACTGCTGGAGGCTGCTGGCCCGATCATGGTGTCTGGCAGATTGCTCGGACTTGCTCCCTGAAGCTTGCTGAGGGCTATGTGCACTTGTTGCGCAACTATGTCACCGATGCTAGCCTGAGTAGCTCTTAGCTCCCTTTTCAATTGGCTGTATTTGTATAGCTCTCTGGTTTTGATTCTTGCTCGGCTCCTGTACTTTTAGGAATCCTTCACGAATCCGTACTTCCATGGCGTCGACGAACCAATACCTCATGTCCGTCCCGGGTGCTCAGGATTTTGGAGGGCATGTGTCAGCTCGTCATTCTCCCTGTTTGTCACTAAGGAACCTGACTGAGACTGCTGAACAGCTTGTATGATCCTTTGCCCAACATCTTGCACTCCCGGTGCCATCACCAAGCTGCTGTCATCTGCAAGGCCCCCCCCCCCGGTGAGCCATGAACCAATTTCACAGGCATAATTCCCAATCAGCAGTAACAGGTGGTACATCCTTGGCTAACAATTCTTCCTCCCGCTTCTCCCATTTCGGTATAGCATTTATGTAACCACCGGTGCCGAGATGGTGGTGGTATTTCTTCTTTTGTGCATACATCTTGTTCTTTTGGCTCGCAGCTTGGCCTCCAACTGACAGCTTGTACTCCTCAAACGCTTCCCAGTGATCCGCCAGCTTAGAAAATACATTGAAGTCAGACCTTTGTCCTTTCTGCACATACTTGGCATTTAGAGACGACTTCCACGACTAAAATACGGTTGCCATCTTCTTCAAAGTGTATTTCTTTACTTTGTCTTCGAACCCTTCAGAGAATTTGAAATTTTCCTTAATATATGTTCACAGCAAGTCCTTGGTAGCATGAGGGACTTCAGCCCATTTCTGGATGCTAATTGGGACATGGTCCCTTACATGGTAACCACAAGCATTTTTGAATGGGCCAATTGCTGAAAGAGGGGCAACCGACATCCCGTCGGAGTTAACGTCGGTAAAGACATGCTTTGCTGATGGCTTCTTGTTAGGTCCTCACTTCGATTGGTTGCTCGATGTACTCGGTTTAAAATACAGAAACATATGAGCTTGTTAGAGTGTTTTATATTGATTGAAAGGCGGCATGTACCAGGGCATTATTCTGGCATTACCTCGCTGGCCCCAGTGTCCACGACATCACCGAAACTACCGGCAGTAGCGTTAGCGTCACCTTGGTCCACGGCCTCATCGGTAGCATTGTTATCGGCCGCCTCGGCAGTTGCGTTAGCGTCACCTTCGTCGTATCCTCTGATGCTACCCTGCGCGATCGAGTCTAGCAAAAACTATTCTTCCTCATCGAAAATAGGGTTAGCACGGCCTGGTTGCTCCATCTATATATCATAATTGCAAAACAATGTTAAATTACTATTGCTACTTGTGCACATGAAATAATTGCGAAACAATGTTAAATATGATTCATTACTCTCTATCTCCCTCTATATATATCTCTCTCTCTATCTCCTCTATATATATATATATATATATATATATATATATATATATATATATATATATATATATATATATCTCCTATCTCTCTCTATCTCTCCCTCTCTCTCTATCTCTCTCTATCTCTCTCTATATCTCCCTATCTCTCTCTAAATCTCTCTCTATATATATATCTCTCTCTATCTCTCCCTATCTCTCTCTACCTCTCCCTATCTCTCTCTATCTCTCCCTATCTCTCTCTATCTCTCTCCCTATCTCTCTCTATCTCTCTCTATCTCTCCCTATCTCTCAGGCTCTCCCTATCTCTCTATCTATTTCTCACTTTTTTCCCGTTGGGACATTTCATCGAACACCCTGTGTGCAATCATAAAACAGAGGGAGAGTGTGGCATGGGCGTGGGCAACCTAGGTCCTCCGGGGGCTTGGGGGAAGCGGGGGCTTGTCGTTAGGTCGACGACGCGGTGGAGGTCCGACGGCGAGACGGCAATGAGGGCGTGCACGGTGGTGTGGAGGCGTCGACGGCGGTGGCAAGGCGCGGCGAAGAGGGCCCGTGCACGGCGGTGAAGAGGCGGCGAGCGCGGCGTGGGGGCTCGATGGATAGACGCGGCGACGAGGGTGCGTGCACGGCGGAGGAGGTGTCGAGCGCGGCGCGGGGGCTCGACGGAGAGGCGGCGGCGCGACAGTGGAGTGAAGCGCGCGACGGCTCGGGACTTAGAAAAAATTTGGGGAGAGTGAAGCGCGCGGGGAAGACAATCTGAAATATATATAGGAAACCCCCTCTACAAGCACGATCTGCTTGTAGAGGCCCCTTTACAAGTGGTTCGTATTACAAACCGCTTGTAGAGGTTCTCGTCTACAAGGGGTTTGTAGTACGAACCGCTTGTAGAGATTCTCTTCTATAAGGGTTCGTATTACAAACCGCTTGTAGAGGTTCTCTTCTATAAGGGGTTTGTAGTATGAACCGCTTGTAAAGACCCCTTTACAAGGGGTTTATAGTACGAACCCCATGTAGAAAGGCTTTTCAGGAGAGAGGAAAGCCTCTATATTCTTCCTTTTTATTAAACTTTTATTAAAATGTTTTTAATTTCAATACTTGTGTTTCACATTTTATTAAAATGTTTAAAATTTCATTGCTTAATTTCTATAGATGCTTCAAATATACAAGTTTCATTTCAAAATTTGAAAAATACTATCTTCCTTTTTATTAAACTTTTATTAAAATGTTTTTAATTTCAATACTTGTGTTTCATATTTTATTAAAATATTTAAAATTTCATTGCTTAATTTCTATAGATGCTTCAAATATACAAGTTTCAAAATTTGAAAAAAATGCTTTCTTCCTTTTTATTAAACTTTTATTAAAATGTTTTTAATTTCAATACTTGTGTTTCATATTTTATTAAAATACTTTAAATACAGCTAAGTCATCTCAAAATTCATTTAATACTAAAATGACAGACGCCCAGATAAACTCATAATAAAGTACAAGACCCATCTCACATATTCATAATTCATACAGGAGCACATCTTAACTAGTAACATACTTTGTATTTACAAGTGCCTTCGTTATGATCGCGGCGTATATATGGAGCATCGACATCTGCGTCATTCAGGACACTTATGTCGACATCCACCGCAAAAGGAGGGAGCTCGTCGAACTGACTATACTCTTCCTCGTCTGTGACGTCCTCAACTCCGACAATCCTTTGTTTGCCTTAGAGAACCACGTGTCGCTTTGGCTTGTCCTTCTGTTTTTTAGGTTTGCTTGACATGTCCATTACGTAGAAGATCTGTCTCACATCATTGGCGAGAACGAATGGTTCGCGCCTATAGCCGACTTGTGTGAGGTCTACGGTTGTCATGCCGTATTTGTCGATCTTCACGCTGGTTGAACTCAGTTTGACCCATTAGCACTTGAATAGAGGGACCTTCAAGGGTCCGTAGTCAAGCTCCCATATCTCTTCTATGAAACCATAATATGTGTCCACCTTGCCAGTGTTGTCCGCGGCGTCTATACGGACACCGCTGTTCTAGTTCGTGCTCATCTTATCCTAGGATTTCGTGTAAAATGTGTAACAATTTATCTCGTACCCCTTGAATGTCACGATTTCACTAGATGGTCCCCGAGTCAGGCGTTGCAACTGTTCATTGTCTGACCCTTCGGAAAGGATGTAGTTTTGTAACCAAGCGCCGAATGAATCCATGTGTCTCAGTGTTGTCCAATTTTAAGATCTCCCTGGGAATTCACGGCGTAGAATACTCTTGTGCTGAAGGACATAAGGGGCCACTACAGTAGATTGTTTCAGAATGGTGAAATGTGCTTGTTTAAAAGTAAGAAGATCATTGCAAGCAATTGCTTTCCATCTTAGTGTCCCTTTCCCCGTAGCCTCCCCTCATAGCGTGATATAGGGACACCAATCGGATTTAGATCATTAATGTAATCCACACAAAACTCAATCACCTCCTCTGTTCCATACCCCTCGGCTATGCATCCTTCCGGACAAGAACGGTTATGAACATACCTCTTTAGGACACTCATGTACCTCTCGAAAGGAAACATGTTGTGTAGAAACACGGGTCCGAGAATACTTATCTCCTTGACAATGTGAACAGTGAGATGAAACATATCATCAAAGAATGCAGAAGGAAAGATCATCTCAAGGCTAACCACACTTTGTACCACGTTATCCTATAGCTTACTTAGTTTATCTGGATCAATAACATTATGTGAAACCGCGTTGAAAAAAGAACACAGCTTTGTGATTGTCCCCCGGACCCACTCGGGCAAAATACCTCTCACAGCCAGTCATCAACACAAGACAGTCATGGGATTTCAGGTGGACAATTTTATTCTCTTTCATGTTTATGACTTTCTTTACATTCGAGGAGTATCCAGAAGGGACCTTCATACTGTTCAAGAACTCTATCATGCTTTTTTTTTCTCTTCTTTGCTTAGAGTGTAGCTCGCAGAATGTAGATAATGTTGTCCTTTCCCTGTCTTTTCTGGATGTAGATCGTTCCTCAGTTCCAAAAGTTTTAGATCCCTCCGAGCTTGCAGTGTATCTTTCGATTTACCGTATATATCTAAGTATCCTAGTAGGTTCATGCAAACATTCTTCGTGATGTGCATGAAGTCAAATGAGTGACGGACCTCCAAAACTTCCCAATAAGGCAAGTCAAAAAATATTGAGTTCTTCTTCCACATGGGTGCCTGACCTTCCTTATTCAGGACAGATTTTCTCCTAAGACCCTTTTCAAATACTACTTTCATATCCTTTACCATAGCAAACACACGCAACCCACTTCGATGCTCAAGCTTAGCATGAAGGTCTGGTTTCTTGTTAAAATTCCTACCTTTCTTCCGCAACAGGTGCCTCGTAAGAAGAAACCTACGGTGGCCCATATACACAACCTTCCGAGAGTTTTTGAGGTATATGCTGTCCGTTTCATCTAAGCACTACACGCAGGCTCTATATCCTTTTATAGTTAGGCTGGACAGGTTACCAAGCGCAGGCCAGTCATTGATGGTTACAAACAGCAATGCACGTAGGGTAAAACACTGTCTTTTGTGCTCATCCCATACCCGTACACCATCTTCCCACAACGTTACAAGATCTTTAACCAATGGTTTCAGATAGACATCGATATCGTTTCCGGGTTGCTTGGGCCCTTGGATCAACAACGGCATCAATATGTACTTTCGCTTCATGCACAACCAAGGAGAAATGTTATAGATACATAGTGTAACAGGTCAGGTGCTATGGCTGCTGCTCAACACGCCGAAAGGATTCATCCCATCGATACTCAACGCAAACCTTATGTTTCTCACTTCATCTGCAAAGTGCGGGTATGTTCGATCGACTTTCCTCCACTAGGAGCCATCAGCCGGATGTCTAAGCATCCCGTCGTCCTTACGCTCTTCTTTGTGCCAACGCATCATCTGGGCATGCGCTTTGTCAGTAAACAGATGCTTCAATCGGGAGATGACAGGAAAATACCACACCACCTTAGCGGGAGGTCTCTTCTTTGTATGCTCCCCATCTATTTCACCTGGGTCGTCACGCTTCATCTTATAACGTGATTCTTTGCACACTGGACAAACATCAAAATCCTTGTACTCATTACGATACAGGATACAATCGTTAGGACATGCATGTATCTTCGGTACTTCCAATTCCAAAGGACATACGACTTGCTTGGCTTCATATGTAGATTCAGGCAGAGTGTTATCTTCCGGAAGCAACTTCTTTATGAGAGATAACAACTCATCGAATTCCTTATCTGAGACACCATTCGTGGCCTTCCATTGCATTAGTTCCAGTGTGGTGCACAGCTTTTTATGGCCCTGCCCACAGTTTGGGTACAAAGGAGTCCCGTGGTCCTCTAACATGCGCTGGAACTTGTTGAATTGTCTTTCATCTGTGTAGTCTCCCTCTCCGTCACGCAGTATCTGGTCCAGCTCATCATCACCAAACTCCTCGAGTGTATCTTCCACGGAACAGTATTGTGTGGTGTCTGGGATACTGTTCAAACCCTCTTCTTCTTCCTCATCTTCTTCATTGTCTCCCTGGTTAATCCCCTTTACTTCACCATGGTTGGTCCAACAGGTATAGTTTGGCATGAATCCTCTCATGATCAAATGGTTCATAACCTGCCATCGGTGGGAGTGCTCCTTCTCATTCTTGCAGTCTACACACGGACAACATATGTAGCTGTCTGGAGGCTAGAAGGCAACGGCCGCATCCAGAAAACCCTACACGCCATAAATGAACTCTCTGGAGTGACAGTCCGCATTGTACATCCATTGCCGGTTCATCTACACCAAGTTATATTTTATTAAAAAAATATAGTTACATTTAAGAATCTAAAGCTCACAAGCACTTAGATCTACCTTTCTAATTACCTTTTGTTCTTCTTGAGTCTACAATTAAAGACAATATTTTTTGCTGCAACAAAAAAACCTCCACATACACTAATTCTTTTTTGTCCTTCCATGTTTATTGAACTAAAACTAACTAATTGTTACATTTTTTTAATTTTTTTATCCTTCTACAATTTTGAACTAAATCTATCTAATTATTTTTTCCCTTTCTACCTTTGTAACTATTTTTATCCTTATACATTTTTAACTAAACCTAACTAATAATTTTTACCCTTAAAATTTATTGAACTAAAAATAACTAATTGTTATATTTTTTATCCTTCTATAATTTTTAACTAAATCTAACTAATTATTTTCCCTTTCTACCTTTTTATTTTTTTATCCTTCTAATTTTTTCCTTTTTTATTTCATACACCAATAATTAGTTCCTTGCAAACCTACATCTACCTAATTTATCGTTACATTTTGGATCCTGAAGCACACAACTTAATTTTGAGATCAACTCGCTAAAATTAGGTGATCAATCTAGCTAGCAAACAAACAAACAAACTTTTCAGTGATCAAGCTAGCCAGCAAATAAACACCTTTCAACAAGAACAAATCAACATTTCTCCACATCCAATGCAAAAAAAAAACAATACTTAGGTGAGAAGGATGTTAACATGACGTTACTAACCTTGAAACACTTAATTTGAAGCTAAATCACCTCAATTGAAAATTTGGACAGCACCTCCCCTTGAATAGTAGCTCGGCCCTTCCTGTAAACCCCTACTGTTCACCTCTGCGCCCTCGGGGAGGAAGAAGATGTTTAAATGCGCTGGGCAGGATGGCTTCTAGAACCGGTTTGAGACACAAACCGCTTCTAAAGCTTGACTTTTACAACCGGTTTGTGTCTCAAACCGGTTCTGAAAATCCACAACCGGTTTGGGATACAAACCGGTTGTAGAGATAGGACTTTACACGCGGTTCGTGTTTCAAACCACTTATGGAAGCTCTCTCCTGCCCATTGCCCACGAACCGGTTCTGGTACCAACGTTACAACGAGTTCGCACCAAACCGCTTCTGATGGGCTGGTTGTGATGCCCACTTCTGTAGTAGTGTCCTTGTGCCATGTCACATCTTTTTCTCTCTATGCATGGTTTCATAATGTCATTTTAAATGATGCCCAAGGAGCAATGGAATTTATATCCAACTTCTATAGTGGTATCTATCCAATTAACCCTAATATAATAGGTGCATCTCTATGATAGGCTGGCCCAACTAGTTGTGGAGGCCGTGTCTCACATGGTGTGTCACCTTGTAGGCTGATGCATATTTAGTCAATATTTATAAACATCTTTATAGACCACAAGTCGATAGTGGCCCTAGCAGAACATAACCACACATGAATATACATAAAGATCAAATAACACAAATCTATATAGTTTTTATATTGCGATACATTTGTCTCACGAATATACCAAATTGAACTCAAGGCAAGAAATCATGCCTTGCTATGATAGTTTGATCATTCACTTGTTTTTATAAAGGAGGCCAAATTCCTTCTTGATCACTCAAATTCTCATATGTTGTATAGTAAACCTGAAAACTAACTTTATAACTACCAAGTGACACGCACAGTGGCCCGATCTTCCACTAGATTATACCTAGCAGAACGACGACATTCATGATCTGAAGCTTCCAACCAACTAGATTGAAACCTTGCGACTGCTACATCCACGCACCTGTCATCCTCAATCGTGTGTATGCCTACATGACCTCACACGAAGGTTAATTCCTATATGCAGTAGAAGAAACGAGCAAGAGCAAGATTGTAACATCCTAAAAATTGGGTGAGTTCAAAATACTTTGTTTCTCATTAAATAATTGAAATAAATAAATTTTATATATTTCCAGCAATTAAAAGTAATTAAAAAGGCTTAAAAGAATTTAAATAAGGAAAATATAAATAAAAAGTGCTTGATAAATTTTTCTTAAGTCCTAAATGCTTCAAAGGATTTTTGGGATTTTGTTAGAATTTTTCAAAGTATTTTGGTATTTTTAAACATAAGAAAACATTAATTAGCTTTTTAGAAAAATGGAAATCAATTTTCTTTTTCTTTTTCTAGAGAGGAGCGACGTGATGCAATCTAGACCATTGTCGTACGCACATACGTGTTGGCAGCAGTCAGATGCCACTTATCTAAGCGAACCGGTATCCTTTGATCATAGATGCCCATTTGCGTGAAGTGGATGCACCGTAGTCAATGAATCTCGCTGCGGCCATCATCTCCGCAGTTGATTTGGAGTAGGTCGTTGCACCACCATGGGCCGGGCCTTGGCGTCTATGCCAACATAGGATTCCTGGGACTATTTAACCCTCGAGCCACTGCTGTAGGATTCCCTAATCATGTAGTCGTTGCCGCCATGAGCCGAGGTGGATGGAGTCGCTGAGTAGAGCTTGCGATGGTTTCGGAGCCAACAACTCCGGCGAGCGATTCTGTCATTGCCGATGAGTCTTAGCCTTCGATTCTTGGTCTAGAGCCATGTTTCGTCATCGCGATCCCTATGGTGACATGCTTTTATCGCAGGGAATGCCGGAGAGTCGTCGCTGTTGAGACCACAGGCCGCGCCTAAGTTGGAGGTCGCTGGAGCTAACTAGAGGCCTCAGTTGAAAAACACATGTTGCTTTTGTAAGGGGGAGGCTTATCTTGCTCCTTTGGAATGACATGTGTTGGCCTTATGTGAATATTAGCATGTGTTGCAACTTGTTAACATCCTGGGTGGGTCCTTTGACTAAGGCAAGTGGTGTTGTTTGTTGGTGGAGCTTTTCTTACTACTCTATGATCTAGATGTTTGGCACTGGGTAGTGTAGAAATTGTTGAGAGGGCCAAATGTTAATATTTAGCCTCAGAACTATTGGGTTACAAGTGTCTCCATTTTGGCAAGATGTTCAGTTGCATTGTATCTTGTGGATTAAGATATGCAACATCTTCATAGTGTTTGAAAACTATTCAAATACTTGTGTCTGCAGTTGTGTACAATGCTTGGTTATACTAAACAAGTATAATGTTTTGTAAATGCAAATGATTGGTAATCATTGTTAAGAACTGTTGGGTGTGGGTTTCATGCCTTGTGCTATGCTTATTGATCAAATGTTGATTGTTAAATGTTTTCCTTATTTGCTTTTCAATCTTTTATACTTCTATGTCTTTGTAGTAAGATCTCAAGTAAATGTTAAGACCTGCGTGACTCCTCTGTGTGTGATTTCGTTGAGTATCACATACTCACTCTTGCAATTCCATTTGCGAGCTGCTTATAAAACAAGCAAGGCCAGAACTTAAAGAATCTTCACCGCTGTTTGAGAAGAAGTTCATCTAAGGACACAAGTAGCTGGATGTGTTTTCAAGTCAGATGCTTGTGATTCATGATAGGACATCTTTCGAGATTATCTTTATTAGTTACTATATGTTTCAATAAATTTCTCTAATGTTATTGTTTATTTATCCCTGTGTGGCATTGGTTCTTTGTATGTCATATTTAGTGCTAGTCAATAATTATTGTCACTCTTTTCAAACTATTGATATACACTGATAAAGTCATTTGTACGCACTAGGATTGATTGTAAACTAGTATAGTGTGAGGGTCATCAAATTGTGTAATTTGGGTTCTCAACATTATGCATTTAATGCTTATTGCAAAAGTTAAGGCACTGAGTTCTATACACTCCTGAACGGAACGGTATAGCTGAGTACGTGAATAGAATTATCATCTCAAAAGCCCACTTCATGTTGTCCAAAGCAGGTTTGAGTAGGCACTTTTGGGTTGAAGGTGCTTCCCCTAGTAGCTATGTTATATCGATCAACCACAATGCTATTGACAAAAAGACTCTACAAACTCTAATGGTGTATGGTCTGGTTCCCCTATAAATTATTTTGAATTGAGAATTTTCAGTTGTACTGTTTATGCTCATGTTAATAATGGAAAATTGGAACAAAGAGTTGCTAAGTGCATCTTTCTTGCTTGTAAGTCTGGTGTTAAAGGTTATAATTTGTGGAAACCTAAAATTCAAAAAAGTGATTAGTATGAATTTTGTCTTTTATGAATCTTTTCTGTTAAATGATAATGTTTCTACTAACGCTCATGTTGAGGGGCACTAGAAAACATGTGTATAGGTTGAGCATATGGTTGATGAAGCAAGCAAGAGATATTGAACATGTTGTTGTCTAAGATACATCTTTTGTTGAAAATTCACCACTTGTTGATGATTCATCTATGGTTGAGTATACTTCTTCAGTTTTGTAGCCTCCACAATATTCTATCACAGTTGACAGATCTAGGAGGAATATTGTTCGGCTAAATAGACTAATCGAAGAATGCAATATTGTTGCTTATACTTTAAGTGTTGTAAAAAAATAAAGGTAATTCAAAATCATCTAATTACGCTAAAGTAATTGTTTCTATTGATCACAACAATTGGATCACTACTATGTAAAATGAAGAATTACATTTTCCCAAGGAGAAGAAGCCCATTGCAAGTGGATATTTAAGAGAAAAGAAGGTATTTCTCCCACTGACCCAGCAAAGTATAAAGCAAAATTAGTTGTTAAATGCTACGATAAGATTTTAGATATCGATTTTAATGATGTCTTTTTTCCCTGTTATGAAGCACATACTTTACTCAGTATCGCTGCCATGCATGATTATGAAGTTGAGCAATTAGATGTTATAACTGCATTCTTACTTAGGGAGTTAGAAGAGGACATTTATATGGACCAACCTAAAGATTCTATTGTTCCTAGAAAAAAATTTCGTTTCTAAATTAAAGAAATATATTTATGGTTTGAATCAATCACGTAGGCAATGGTACAAGAGATTTAACTTCTTTATGCTCTCTCATGATTTCAAGCAGTTTGATTATTTAAAGTTTGTTAAAAGCTTAGCCATACATTTGCTCTCTACATTGAGAATGTCCTAATTGCTGCAAAATACAAATTTGAGAGCTAAATTGAAAGCACAATTGAGTAATAAATTTAAGATGATGAACTTAGATACAACAAAGAAAATTCTTGGTATGAAAATTACCGGATAATAAAATAAAACAAGTTATACATTAGCTAGAATGATTATATTGAGAAGGCCCTTTATCGCTTTGATATGCATGAACCAAATCATGTGACTACTCGTTTAGGTGCACACTTCAGATTATGTTCTACTGTATGTACTCACTCTAATGTTGATAGTGAGTACGTCTAGAGTTCAATATTCAAATACAGTTGGTTTTTTAGCTAATGTTGCTTTATCTATCACTAAAACTGAGTATATAACTATTTCTAAGGCTTGTGAAAAAGCTATTTGATTAAGAGGTTTGCATGTTCACTGAGCTCTGCAGGGTTCCTCTAGCATTACTATACTATTTGATCATAATCAAAGTGTTATATGCCTTTCTAAGGACTAGATGCTTCATAAAAAGACAGAAAAACATTGACGTGAGATATCATTATATGAGCGATGTTATTGCTCAAGGCGATGTTAACATATGAAAGTTAAACACTTATGGAAATTCTATTGGTATAATGACTAAGACAATTCCAGCTACTAAGTGGTGTTACCGTTTAAGTCCTATAGGTTTTTGGCCAATGATGTTTGTTTGTTGTTAAAGGGGAGTTCATAGTTTCTTTTGCTCCAAGATAAAATTTGTCGGGTTTTTAATAAATGATCCAAATTTTGAAGCGGGCAAAGTCTAACAGAGTGGCGAGTGCCAAGGGCCCACGTGGAGAGTGGGACTAGGCCCCATAGCGGAGATGCACTGGCCCATGGATTGCCTCGTCGTGGATGCCTAGGGTGCAGGTTGCGAAGCCCCATGGTATACGGATTGTTGAGCAGATTTGTTTCTATATCATACTTTAAGTTGCCACCCTATATAAAGTTCCCTTGTAAGTCACACCAGAAGATAGGTCACATGATAAATCTCTATGCATTTTGCTACTCTTAGAAAATAGTGAAAGTTTTACTATGTCGGTGCCTGTGGTTTTCTCGTAAGGGTTTTTTCGCATAAAATCAATGTCTCGTGTTGTTGTTCTATTTTTGTCTAACGTTTTTCTAATAAAAGCGTTTGTGAACCTGCGTTTTTTTTATTCATTGATTAGTTCATTGATTGACCTGGTCCATTAATTTCTTCTCTGAAAGCGTTTCTGATGTTACTGGCAGACATTGACGATGAAAGGGCCAGGTCTTAGCTACGACTACAAACCTATGTTTTTTTGACTGACCGCGCGGGCGACCTCATCGGGTCATCAGTTCTTTCCGTTCTTAATCATAAGCGACTACACTGAACTCTTCATAAGCGCTGGCGCTATGTATGGAAGCAAATTAATTTTGACACTAGGCAGGACACGCCAATGCGCCATATTATTTGCGGTTGTTTTTTTCCCTGAGATGGAGATGGCACGGCGGAACACTAACAACGACCGACGGACCGAGGGCCTAGGAAAGTCTCTGGCGTCTGACGAACAACAGGAAGACTTGGACACATATAGTTTTCTTATATAGAAAGACTTGACTGGCATCGAAAGTATCGTCATTTCCCAAGTCATCCAATGTCTAATCCTCACGAGTCACAGTTGTAGCATTGCCTCTACCAAGTCCACATGTACAGGAAGGAACCTTGTGCGCCGCTGTGCCAGTTTTGAGGCGCACGATTTGAGATGATGGCTAGGGTTTTCATGGAGGGACTAACTGGTATCCCTATAGCCTCCTCCGCCACCCATTATATAATGGGTTAATTGGATAGATGCCACTGCATAGGTTTGATATTTGAGAAATGTCAATTTTCCTCATGTATCTGTAAAAATGTCATTCGGAAACCATGCAAATTAGATCAATGCCACTTTGCGAATCTTAAAGCACCTCCTAGTGCCACATCACATCTTTTCTCTCTATGCTCTTTTCTCTCTATGCATGGTTTCATAAATGTCATTACAACATATACCCAGCCAATGGAATTTATATCCAACTTCTGGAGTGGTATCTATCCAATTAACCCTAATATAATAGGTGCATCTCCACGATAGGCTGGCCCAACTAGTTGTGGAGGCCGTGTCTCACATGATGTGCCACCTTGTAGGCTGATGCATATTTAGTCATCATTTATAAACATCTTTATAGACCATAAGTCGATAGTCACTATAGGAATCACGCGGAAAACCAACCCCGCCAAACTCTCTTGACGGCCAAGAAATCACCATAGAGAGAGATACCTCTCTCGATGGCCAAGGTACGACCGTCGAGTACATGCATCTCTATCAACGACTACCACTCAAGCTGTCGAGAAAGGTTCAGTAACCGCTCATGGTACCAGCCCACGGAGACGGCGTTAACCTCTCTCGACGGCTTACCTTTGGCCGTCGAGACCATTTCAGCGCGAAAACGAAATTTAGGTTGGTTGGATGGCGCACTAGGGTTCTCTCTCGATGGCACTACCCAGGCTGTCGAGTACATTTATCTCTCTCGACGGCCTAGGTTAAGCCGTCGAGAGGATATGGTTTTTAAATTCAGCCAAATTCATACATATGGTAATATGAATTATAATCATGAAATTTGGCATTTTAAGGGTTATAAAATTAGTTCTTATAGTTTGCAATCAATTTTTGAATTTTTTCGAGCCGTGAGGACGAAAAACTAATTTAAATGTATTATATAACGATGGAAATGGTTTTACATTAACAATAAATGTTTGAGTTGTTCAAAATTTAAAGAAAAATAAAAGTATCGAACACGTCAGCATGTAGATTTTGATCCGTCAGAAGTATAGTGCAGCGGTAGGATAGGACTAGCAAAGCTACCGATGATTATCTCCGAACATCTCTACATACTAAAGCGTATCGGTAACTCGATTAGGGCGATTACATGGGAACCTGTAGCTTGGAATGTCAAATTTTTTCAAACTATTGTTGAGCATGCTAAGCCATATATGGAGCAACATAATCAAAGGTTATGGCCAATACCATCAGTACAATTTTTTACAAAAAATTAAAAGAACCAGGGTTGACCACTGTTTATCTAAGAAAGGGGGCCATCGAGTCAGAGGATTATCTCGACAACTTCCTCCAGAACCATCGAGATAGATAGGCCTATATTGACGGTTGTCAATGGAAACCGTCGAGACTGATGTGTCTTGACAGCCAGGGGAGAAAAAGCCTCGTAAGAACAAGAGGTCCTATCTCGATGGCATGGTCAAGACAACGATAGAGACCCATTTGTGGCCTTGACCTAAAGTGGCCTCTCTCGACGGCCTTAGGATGGCCGTCGATAGAGGTTGGTTGTTACCCAAGCTCGAGGTAGCCCTCACTCGATAGCTTATATTGGGCCATCGTGAGAGGTGGGTTGTGCCTCGTGCCCTAGAGATACTTCTATCGACAGCCTAACATGGGCCGTTGAGAGAGACATGTTCTTTTGGTCCTACGGGGGCTTGGGCATTTCCCCAAGCACCGAGACTTGATTTTGTTGTCGCCGCTATCGCCGCCCCAGCCTGTCTTGACGCCGACACCTTGCCTCGGCGCCCGGCAAGACTGTCCGACCGCTCGGTGTCGCCCTTCGCCGCCCAGCGTCGCCTCGCCGCATTGGCCTCACTGGCCTCGGTCTTGGGACTAGCCGCCTCGATTCTCTGGCGCGCCTCGATGTCGCCCATCGCCACCGCCTCCCTTCTGGCACCGTCGCTGCCCTCTACCTCTCCACCTCGACCCGCCCTTGCGCCAATAGCCCCTCCCCCACCCCGGCCCCACCCTTCCCGTTGTCTCCCCCTCCCTCGGTGGCAACGCCTCCTCCCTAGCGTCAACCCCAGGTATTATGTAAATTTTTTAAAAAAATTATGACATAGTCTTGATAGCCGGTACCTTTGTCGAGACGAGGGTTTGGATTAGAATTAGGACTACGAGTAGAATTAGTAAAAATTAATAGTAATTGGTAAAAATATAAAGAAATAGTAGTAATTAGTAGAAATTAGCAGTAGTTAGTAGAAATTAATAGTAATTAGTAGAAATTAAAAGAAAATAGTTGAAATTAGTAGTAATTAGTAGAAATTAATACTAATTAGTAGAAATTTTAGAAAATAGTAGTAATTAGTTGAAATTTGTAGTAATTAGATCAAATTAGTAGTAATTAGTACAAATTAAAAGTAATTAGTAGGAATTAGTAGTAATTAGTAGAAATTAATTGTAATTAGTAGAAATTTTTGTAAATAGTAGTAATTAGTTGAAATTAGTTGTAATTAGTTCAAATTAGTAGTAATTAGTACAAATTAAAAGAAAATAGTAGTAATTAGTAGAAATTTATAGAAAATAGTAGTAATTACTACAAATTAATAGTAGTTAGTAGAAATTAGTAGTAATTAGTACAAATTAAAAGAAAATTGTAGTAGTTAGTCATAATTTGTAGAAATTAAAAGAAATTGACCTCTGTCCCATGCGGACGGCTCTTGAGTCAAATCCTAGCTTTGACTCAACTCTTTGAACTCCTTCTCACATCTCTAAGGCTGAACGCTTCAACAGTGAACAGCATGTTGCCTTCATACCCCAGAAGCAGAGCGTCACCCAGCCGTACGTCACCCGTTCGGGAACGTCACAACTCATAAGGATCTAGGACAGTGATTCGTCCGATTCCATTATGAAAAGTAGAAAGTGTTCTCGAATTGTCCAGTGGACTGCCTCGATTGGCATCCCAGTGGACAACTGTGAATGTCGGTTTGGTTACGATACGTTGTGGTACCTGTGGCTTCCGTGGCGAAATTTCGACGGCATGACAATATATGGTTCTCTGGTGCATAACATAAATGTTGGGGCGTCAGGATTGGCACCCTGACTATCATTGCACCAGCGGAACCTTAGAGTTATGCTTTCGAAATTTCGCCACGGATAGATGGGTGCCATAACAGTCGTAACCAATCTGGAATTCGTGAGTGGGTTTAGAAGCCTTGCCAAGCATTGCCAAGCCTTGTGTACAATACCTTACCTCTGACAACCTGTACTGCATAGATTGAAGAGGAATAGAAGAAGACAGGAGTTGGATGTACGATGGTTGGCGACAAAATGGACAACACACGGATGCATGGTTCCAGGTGGCTGGTGAATTTCGTGCGTCATGTTTTCGAGTCGATGCCCAACCCTAATGACGCAAGAGTGCTTTGTCCAAGCGCTGACTGCTATATTATCAGAAGAGATCGTGGGACGAGATGCAGATCCATTTATATATGGTTGGGCTCAAAGCAGTGTATCATAGATGGGTCTACCACGATGTGGGGGCAAATGTTCTGCCAGCAGCTCCCGTTGAAAGTTTCGGTGAAATCGATCGGATACAGGATATGTCCATTACTTCTTCAATCCAATGCAGTATCTACTCATTCATTTGCCTTCCAAAGCAAGGCTCGGAGGCCCATGCAGTATCGATGGATGTACCCCATAAAACGACGTTTGAAAGTGTCCGGGCAAATGTGAAAAACAAGGCCCGCGTAGAAGGTTCAATAACAGAGGCTTGCTACATCCAAGAGATCTCCAACTTCACTAACAAATACCTGGCGAGGGAAAACAATGTAAACATACACATACCGAGGTATAACATTGAGGACCGTACAGTTCACTAAAGTTCACTAAAGTTGTTCGCTATTCAAGGCACTTCGATCAGACAGAGTACGAGACGTGAGCTAACACGGAAAGAAAGGGTTATTGTGCTGTTGTACATATTTAGCAACATGGAAGAAATGGAAAACATGCAACGGTAGTTTGTACAAACTGAATGGAGAGGTAGGAACAGGCCCGATGTAGCTCAGTATCACAAGCAGATGGAAGAGGGTGCAGGACCTGGCCATTCAGACTTCTTATCTTGGTTTTAGAAACACGTAAGTGCCTTTCATCTTGATTTTGTGTTCGATGATGTCTTGCATTCATTTGCTAACTCTTTTTCCTGTCTATCATGTAGTGCACTCTCCATGCCAATGTACACAATAATCTTTAGATTATGTCACATGGATGCACACATTTTGTGAAAGTATATGGATATTACGATGTCAATGGGTTTCGCTATCGGTCCGTAGCAGCCGAGCGTCTTAAACCTAATTTGTGGTTAGTTAACAGCTGTTTCATGTGCCGTGAGGATGATGGGGTCGAATACTACGGCATCATTCAGGAGATAATTGAACTGATATTAGATGGAAGCGAAGAGCTATCGCTGGTTCTGTTCTATTGTAATTGATTTGACCCTAACAGTGGCATACGCCGTCAGGCCGAGCTTGGTTTAGTCGAGGTAAAACATAGCTTAAGACTAAAGGATACGATCCATTCATTGTAGCTAACCAAACTGAGCAAGTATACTACCTACCGTATCCATGCACTGCTAAGAAAGGGTTGGAGCCTGTAACAGCCCAAAAATACGATATTTTGAGATACGCTTTTGTAATGATCGAACCTTGGGAAAACGTTACTTTTTAAAGCGAAGTGCTTGCTTGAAGTTCAAATTTCCTAGTTTTTGAAATTTTAAAGGTTAGCTAGGGCTAAATTAAGAGGGTTTAGTCAAAATTAATGAAACTTAACGGTTGGGCTCTAATATTAAATCATTAGCTATAATAAGCTAGGAGAATTCCTATTCAAATATTCTTGCCATTTCAGAATAACCCCTCAAAATCTCACATGTATATATATATATATATATAATATATATACATACATATAGATATAAATATATATATGTATATGAACATATACATATATATTTATATATGTTTTATTACGCATAAAATGCACCTGTAAATCACATTGGTATATGTGTGTATGTGTGTCTATATATATATATATATATATATATACACATATTTATATATGACATACATATGTATATTCACAAAGAGGACTATACTCCCATCAAAAATCCCACAAAAATTACATAAAATAGTTTATACCCTAGTGATAGCCTGAACTATGTGTTGACCAAGTTTGACCTTGGTGGGACCCACTAGGCAGCCTCATCTCTTTCTTTGCCCTTGTGGGCATTTGATCGAGCAGAAGAGCTGCTCCGGCCGTGCCCTCACCTCTTCGGCGAATCTGGCCCGCCGATGCCCAAAATCTCCTGGGTGGCCGCCCATTGGCTGCGTGCGCGCGCCATTCCGACCCATGCTGGTCCCACAGTGGCTCGGACGCGACGTTCGGCCACTGCCGCGCCGCCGCCTGACATGCCGCGCTGACACGCCGTTCGGTCGGCTCGGTTGCGTGAGGCAACTCCGGCGCCGCCCACAATTGCCCAATCCCCGACATTGCCTCGCACACCTTGGCACTATGCCGTGCCGACTAGAACCGAACCCAGCCCGTGACCGTGCACGTGCCCGTGCATGCCCAACCGGGTGTCCGGACCAATCCGAGCCTCGTTCACGAGCACGCCACCGCCCAAGCCTCCCAATCAGCGGCAAGACTCAATCGCGACCGCCGCAGACTCGGGCGTGACCGCTGGTCCATGGACTCGTCCGAGCTGAGCTTAAAACCGGTCGCAATGGGCCTATTTACTCTCTCTCTCTCTCTCTCTCTCTCGCTCACTCGTCGCCAGGCCGAACCTGAGCTGCCCACCCCTTGCTATTGCGCGCACCAGCTTCGCCTCTCTCCCGCATTGCTCCCACTCCGCTTAATCGACCGGAGATCGCCGAGCTAGCCGGGAATCGACGATTCTCCACTGACGAGCCGGACGCATCGCCGGTGCTTCTCTCTCAAAAATTCGTCAACCACAGTTATTTCCTTGTCGATTCCCTGCGCATGGAGTATCACCTCATCCATACCCATTTTTCGCCCAGGACAATTGAACCCCAGAGTCACCGGAGTTCCCCGCCGGCTGAAGCCCTGTTTGTTCTCGTTTCGGCCTCACCGTCGCCAGCACGTCTCACACCATCTCCGACCCGACCCTGAGGTCGGTGAGCATCCTCATGTCCTCCTTAAGCTCATACACGTCCTAGATTAGCTTATAGGGCTTCGTAGAGCCGTACCTAGTTGTTCCCGTAGGTTTTCTCCGCCGTCGTTCAGCTTGCCGCCGTTACTGGTCGCCATCGACAAGGGTCGTTACGACACGTTCTTGGGCTACGTGTGTAGAACCCATTGCGCCCAAGATCGTCCCTTGAGGTTCCCTGTAACTCCGCCGCCGCGTCGCCGAGACTTCGCCGGTTTCATGACGTCACTCTGCCGCCGAGACTCGGGGTGGGTCCTAGCCGCCCGATCGACGCCAAGATGCGTGCGCAGAGCTGACTGATTTGAATCCTGCGCGCGTTAAAAATTTTGTGTCGCTGGCATGTGGGTCCCATGGCCCACATGTTAGGCTTAGTGGACACGAGTTTGCGATGGGGCGCCTTCCCTCGCGCAATGCGTCTTTTCGAAATATGCCTTCGGCGTGGCAGACTCGGCCGTGAGATAACGGGCCGGCCCAACACTGTTCACACGGTTTTTCTCCAGATTTATGAATTAAATAAATACATTAATAAGAATCGATTTATTAAAAATACTTAGTGATCTCCAAATATGCTGGAAAATTTGGGATAAATACTAGAGCCTCTGCTGGATTTAATAAAAATATAATCATGAACAGTAACAGAATATTATCCCTGGATTTATTCTATTAGTTTATCCTTAGGGTATTTACCTATATAGGATAAATGGCAGAAATGAGTTTCTGCTAATCAAAAAAATTAAAATAACACCTAATAAAATCTGAGAAATTCGTAAGTGGCGTGAAATAACTCTCCAAAGATCCAAGGGTAAACTATTAAGGGTAGCCTTATGCATCATCGCATATCATTTTCATATTGCCTGCACCACCGTTATCTTCTGTAAATTACCATATAGAAGAAGGATCATGGAACTTCCTCGATACCTAGAATAAGACTTAACCCCAGCCACCGATCGTTAAACGTAGCAGGACTATTTCATGCATCATATTTCTCACTGCATACTGGTATTTTATTTATGGTCCTTCGAACTCGTTCCGTTAATAGACGCTGAGGAGCCCATGGAACACTTCGAGGATCAACAAGAGGACCCCCACTACCCGCAAGACCAAGGCGAGTTAATACATACCCTCTAAGGTGTTTGCTTTTACTAGGGAGAGTCAGCTTTCCCTAGTGCGAGTTAAACGTCTACCATTGGGTGTTCACTTTTACTAGGAGGAGTTAACTTTCCCTAGTACGAGTTAACATTCTAATGGATCATATTGCTTCCCAGTTTTATTAAATATTTTATTTACAGTATTAAAACTGCATGCTTTTTAAGTAAATATACCTGCTTGCTTAATCATGATTTATCATGCCTTATTATCATTTGTAATTGTTTTACCTTGATGATATTGCTTTGATAATATTCATCTGTCCTTTGACTTTATGATTGATTGCCTTGATAATCACCCTTGATAGCCAGCTAGGTAAAATAAAACAATTTTAGACTCTTAAGTATTGGTTAAAATTTGCTTAGACATTGCTCAGGTCCAATTAATAATTTTTGGGATTAATTGGCCTCGGAACGGTGAACCGACATTCACCGGACATGATTACATATCAAACATGGAAACTGGAAATTGGGTCTGGCATGCCAGTGTGTGTGGTTGGTTGTGATTGAGCGGACGTGGTCCGGCTTGTGGTTAAGGTGGAAGTAGCTTGGCTACTGGTGTGATGTGAAGAGGGACATACGTTCACAGACGCGGTGCTGAGAGAAGCGCGGGGCAACACGCGTACCTGCCAATCGCTGCCACCAAGGTGGTTCCGCCACATTGTGTGCAGGGCACACGGAGGAACGATAGCAGAAGAAGGAAGTGAATGTGAATGTGTGTGTGGACTGGCCGGATCCAAGGTGACTCCTAGAGTGGACCGGACAGGTGTGCAGTGAGGCACACAGCGGGAAGTCGCTGACCAAATGCCTGCGGGATTTGGTTCCTATCACCACAATGCGTGGCCATCGCGCGGTAGTGCAAGTGTTGGGATTCAGGGGTAGTGCGACCTGCGGGCGTACCCTGTCTGCTGCCATGCTTGAGGTGAAGACAACAACATGTCGTTATCCGTGGGATGATCTAGGTCCTACATGTCAAGGAGCCGTGACTCTAGTGCGGGCGTGGCAACCCGGCTAGGGAAGAACGGGCACTTCGCTGGCGTAAGATCCACAACGGGTGTGCCACACCCGAGATATGATGGCGGGTGTGTGCAGTAGATCTAAGGACTGGTGTGGATTGTGGATTGTGGTGGATGGATTGTGGATTGTGACAAACTACAATAATGAAAATAATGATTAGTAGAACTTTGGGTTAAAAGTGCTAAGTCATAGGCCTTGATTTATAAAACTTGCTTTCTGCAAATAAATAAACCCCAATATTTTCTTTGGAACCCCTATCAGTAAAACTTGCATCAGGTTGGGTGTTAGCTCGCCAGTGTTTGGATGACACTGACCTCGCATTCATATTCTCTTTTAGATGGAGAGTATGAGCAGGATCAGTACGCCTGCCATGAAGACGAAGACCAAGATTATGCTGACGATCAAGGCGAGGCATAGGGCGTCTCTCTAGTCGAGTGCTTAGGCATAGCCGGCATGAGACCCTTTTGGATCTTTTGGGTCTTATGCACTCTGATCTTTTGGACTCTTTGACTATTTGGGCCAATGTGCCGTTTGTAATACTTAATAGCCCCTTGGGCTTAATTCAGATATTTGAGTAATTATAAGACTTCCGGTTGTATGAAATGATTCCGGCTATGTGAAAGGTATGCACTAGTGTACTGATCCAGGGACTAGTGCAGATCGTGTGGTGGGCAAAAGGACAGCCCCCCCAGAGCCATGGTGGGTAGTGTACAAAGTTAGACGTCCTAGAAGATTGCTAGTACTGACGGCCAACGACTACGATAGGCCGATGCAAGAACAGTGCTTGCACGGTGGATTTGTGTTCAACATAGGCCTTGGACCGGACGAACTACAAGCCATACTGGATGACGATATCGAAGAGGAACATGATGGTCAGGCTGAACCTGATGACATCGAACTATCAACTGACGATCCTCTCGATGTCGATTCAAATTACTTCTAGTGCATGGTACATTTGCCCTTAAATTTATTTATATATTTGATTGAACTATTTCAATGTATTACTAACTTTTTATTAATGTGCAGGATGAATCGAAGCCACTTCGTCGGCCCCCGCCAGGAGGAGAATATCGACGAGATGGAGGAGTGGCAGGGTTCCGGACAGGGCGGCAACTAGGACTCTGGCCAGGAGTTGGTGCCCACTCAGGGGTCCGGGGCCGACCAGGTGAGTAGGTCCTAGGCCCCTAGGAAGAAGAGAGGCCAGAACAAGGTCCCCAAAGCACCCATGGATGTCAGCTCGAGAATCCCCATCCAGATCGATGGGGACATGTATGTTTTATCGCTATGCTTCAAACTCATATTTTTTTTATATTTTCAATGTAAAATTTCTAACATTCGTTCAATCTCTGTAGCAATATGTCGAAAGTGGATACCTCACTGAAGACGCAGCCGGGCTACACACGGGGGGGGGAGGGGGGCTTGTCCGCTAGTTTTACCCTGACATGGTGAACGTGGGCGATGTCACTAGGCCACCCTATAGCTGGGACGACTACAAGCTTGCCCCCCATGGGACTCGACCGCCGCCGCCCAGTGCGTTTGAGAGTTCTGGGTAATGCTGTCTAACCTAGTTTACTTTCTAAATTTGTGATCATGACGCTAATCCCCTTGGTTTGTAAAATTTTAGCTCAGGTACCGTCCCCAAGCGGGGTTGATAGATGCAGATTTAGAGCCCATCCTAGACAGGAACGCAAAGCAGAAAGACTAGGACCTGATGTCCGGCACTCGTGTCATGGTGGTCAAGGAGTATCACAGGTAAGCAACCATTCCTATAATCCTTGAAAAATGGTATTTACTATTTCTACAATAGCGAACTGTTCCTATATTACAGGAGAGAGCAAGGAGAGCGAATCACCACCTTCGAGGCCCGTGGGATCTACCTCAACACAGCCGACTACGTCGGGGTGCCTCTTGAGTGGGCCACGAACCACCCTAAGACATGGAGGGCTCTTGGCGACAAATGGGCTAGCCAGGAGTTTTGGGACAAGTCCGTGAAGGCCAAGCATAACCGGGCCTCCAAGGACTACAAGAAGAGCATGAGGAAGTGGTCCATTCTCCAGCTGGCCAAGAAGCTGGTAAGCTTTGATTTTTCCTTTACTTTTATTTTTTTTTGGCTAGTTAACTTGTTTTTTCCTCCTTGCAGACCCTAAAGACAGGGTCCTGCCCCCGACGTGTTTTAGCTGTGGAAGCGGGCCCTCACACTAAAGGCCAGGCACGACACCTCGCCCGAGATGGACTGCCTTGTGCAAGAGAAGATGGTAACTGCTAAACAAAACTTTCAACCTTGACAGATTTGTAGTTTTGTTTAGTCTAACTCAAAATAACGCAAGATCACTACCGGGAGGCCTACACTTATGTGCACGCCCTGGATAGCATCCAGGAGGACACCCCCTCGACCTAGTAGTGATCCACCAGCATATGGGGGGCAAGGCTCACGGGAGGCTGGCAATCGGAGGGGACCACCTCTGGTGAGCTCATTACTATGTACCATGTCAATTTTTTGAATATATTGATTTTGTGAACTAACCACGATCCTTAATTGTAGGTCGGAGTCTTACATGCCCGAGGTTCGGGGCTCTCATAGTGCCACAGAGAGTCAGCGCGAGTTCGAGGCTTGCATCCTCAAGGAGAGGGAGTAGGAGAGGAGGCAGAAGGAGGAGGAGAGGGTGCTGGAGAGGAGGGAGCGCCAGTAGATGATGGAGGCGTTCCAGGCGAGCCTCAGGTCTACGGAGGAGGACCAGCGGAGGGAGCGCGAGGAGTTCAACGCTAGGCTCCCAGCGTTGGAGGCAGCAGTGAGACTTGGCAGGGTAAGACACTATCCACCTCATTTCCTTTCTATCAAATCTGTATGTCTTTAACTCATGCATCGCGAATGTGCAAGCCTCGTCGAGCGGTTACGGGGGGTCGTCCCCCCTCTCGTCCACCTGCTAGTTCTAAATCGGTAGCTCCAGCTCCAGCTTGGTGCGATGATGCCTAGGACAAAGACAACGGGTCTAGGAGCTAGCCGATGGATCTGGTGCCACGTTTGTTTCACTTCGACCCGCCGCCCTGTCCTTGAGTGGTATCGTGTATGTGACATATGAGATTTGTGTAATATATTACATGATTTTAGTTTGAATTGTGTTTTGGTTTTGAAACTATGAATGTTATATATTATATGATTCTGGATTGAAATTGTCCTTGTGGATGCATTTGTGGCACCGATGGATCCGTGGCGAAATTTTGACAGCATAACCCTAAGGTTCCCCTGGTACAACGATGGTCAGGCTGGCGTTTCTGACGCCCCAACACTTATGTTATGCACCGGAGAACCATATAAAGTCATGTCGTTGAAATTTCGCCACAGAAACCACAGGTACCTATCGTAACCAAACCGACATTCGCAGGCTGTCCACTAGGACGCCAACAAAAACAGTCCACTGAACAATTCGGGAATGCTTTTCACTTTTCGTAATTGAATCAGACAAATCACCGTCCTAAATACTTACGGGCTGTGATGTTCCCAAACGGGTGACGTACGGCTAGGTGGCCTCTAAGTCTTTGAACTCGTTCTGGCATCCGCTGGGGCTGAATGCTTTGATAGTGAACACCATGTTGCCTTCCGCTGCTGGGGTATGAAGGCAACATGGTGTTCACTGTCAAAGTGTTCGGCCTTACAGATGCGAGAAGGAGTTCAAAGAGTTGGCTCAGAGCTACGATTACTACTAATTACTACTAATTCCAATTAATTTAAACTAATTACTACTAATTTCTACTTATTAATACTATTTTCTAAAGTTGCTACTAATTACTACTAATTACTACTAATTCCTACTAATTCCTACTAATTACTACAATTTTCTAAAAATTTCTACTAATTACTACTATTTTATATTAATTTCTACTAATTACTATTATTTTGTACTAACTCTCGCTAATTTCTATTAATTACTACTATTTTATTGTAATTTCTACTAATTACGCTTATTTTCTACTCACTATTGCTAATTTCTACTAATTACTACTATTTTGTTTTATTTCTACTAATTACTATTATTTCTTACTAATTATACTCCTAATCCTAATTATAATCAAAACCCTAAGTCTCGACGCTATACCAACCGTCAATACTATGTGATAAATTTTAAAAATTTACAAAATACCATGAGGGGTTTGGCGCTGGGCAGTGAGCCATGGCGGGTGGTGGTGGCGACACTTGGTCGTCTTGCGTGGTCGGCCAATGAAAGTCGACGTCGGGGCGGCGAGGTCAAGCTGTCGAGGCGGCGACGGCGACGGGCGAATCGGGCGCCGATGGTGTGGATCTGGGCGGCGGCAAGCGGAGCAGCGGGATGGAGATGGCCTGGCGGTGGCGGACCAGGGAGGCCAAGGTGCGGAGCGGCGATGGCGGGGGCGAAGTTAGGGGCGGGACGGGGCGGGCTGGGCGGCAATGGCGCGGAGTTTTTGGTTGGGGCTTGGGACTTGGGAAATGCCCAAGTCCCGAGCCTGAGGGTTCAAAAGTACATGTCTTCTCTCGACGGCCCAACAATGGCCATCGATAGAAGCCTACCCTGGGCTAGGGCAGCGGCCCACCTCTATCGACAGCCCAAACTAAGCCGTAGAGAGAGGCTTCTCTAGGGCATGGCAATGGCCAACTTCTCTCGACGGCCCAAAAATAGTAGTCGAGAGAAGCCTACCTCGGTCTAGGGAAACGGACCACCGCTATCGATGGCGACCAGAGGCCGTTGAGAGAAGTGGGCTCTAGGACAAGGCCAAAATGGGGCCTCTCTAGACGGGCAGACCCTATGCCGTCGAGAGAAGCCCCTTTACTCTCCCGAGGGCTTCTTTGGTCCCAGTTGTCAAGAGATATCTATCTCGATGGCCTCAGTTGACTACCGCCGATAAAGCCCCATCTATCTCAACGGTTCTAGAGTAAGCCGTCGAGAACGATCTATTACTTGACGGCCGCCCTTTCTTAGGCAAACGGTGGTCAACCATGGCTCTTTTAATTTTTATAAAAAAATTGTACTAGTGATATTGACCATAACCTTCAATTATATTGCTCCATATGTCACTTAGCATGCTCAACAAAAGTTTTACCAAATTTTCATATTCCAAGCTACGGGTTCCTACGTAATCGTCCTAATCGAGTTACCGATACGCTTTACTGTATAGAGATGTTCGAAGATAATGATAGGTAGCTTTGTCGGTTCTATCCCACCCGTGCACTATACATCGGATCAAAATATACGTGGTGACGTGTTCGATACTTTTATTTTTCTTTAAATTTTCCACAATCCAAGAAATTATTATTAATGTAAAACGATGTCCATCAATAGATAATATATCTAAATTAGTTTTAGTACTCACGGTCACGGGTCAGAAAAATTGAGAAATTGATTGCAAACTATAAGAATTAATTTCATAGACATTGAAATGACAAATTTCATGATTGTAATTCATATTACCATATGTATGCATTTGCAAAATCTAGAAAAAGGAAAAAAACTATGTGTACTCGACGGCTTCTGTCAGGCCGTCGACATAAGTTAAGGTACTCAACAGCTTATGCCTAGCCGTCGGGAGAGATCCCTACCGCGCCATCGAGCTGGCCCAAATTTCGTTTACGCGCTCAAATATACTCAACGGTTAACGGCAGGCCGTGGAGAGAAGTCAACGCCGTCTCCATGTCCGGGGGCCTGTGAGCGCTCATCGACCCTCGCTCGACAGCATTATTAACAGCCGTCGATAGAAATACATGTACTCGACAGGTTATCGATGACCGTCGAGAGAGATACAGGAACCCGACGGCCGTTTCGTGGCCGTCGAGAGAAGTTGCCGTTGTCGGTTTTCCATGTGATTTCTATAGTGCTAAAGATAGAAAAACACATATAAACAAATACAAGAAGGGTCCATAATTTCTTAAAAATTAGGTAGGTACACTACTACAGAACTGGGCATCACAAGCGGGCTACTACCAGCGGGTAGGCACGAACCGCTTCTGGCCTTCGCACCAGAAGCGGTTCGTGAGCAACGGGTGGGAGGGGGTTTCCAGAAGCGGTTGGTAACACCAACCGCTTGTGTTGAGCAACCTCCACAAGTGGTTTGTGTCCTAAACTACTTCTGAATTATCACAAGCGGTTTGAGACACCAACCGCTTGTAGAGATACACATTTACAAGCGGTTGGTGTCTCAAACCGCTTCAGAAGAGGTCCGCCCACCCATTTAAACTCTTTCTCCCTCCCCGAGCTCATGAGACATGAGCAGGGAAGGGCCTGCTTTGTTCTTGGGGAGGTGTCTGTCCAAATTTTTGAATGTGATGATTTAGCTTCAAATTAAGTGAATCAAGGTTAGTAACACCATGCTACCATCCTTCTCACCAAGATATTATTGTTTCTTTTGCATTTAATATGGAGAAAAAATTGATTTTGATTGTTGGGGGTTTTTATTGCTACCTCACTTTATAACTTTAATTTTAGGCAAGACCATGATGAATTATGGTAGTTATTTTCTCAAAAAGTGTTCTTAGGATTAGAATCTTTAATGTAACACTCCTTCTCTTCAATCTCACTTTATAACTTTAATTTTAGGTAGGACCACGATGAATTGTAATTAAGGAGTTGTTTTCCAAAAGTTGTTAGCTTTACAATCTTTAATATAACACTCCTCCATTCAATGTAACAATAGTAGATCTAGGTTTGGAAGAAAATTATTAATGTTTTATGAAATAAAATAGGAAAAAAATTAAAGGGACAAAATAATTAGTTAAATTAAGTTTAAAGGTTAAATTTGAAAAAACACTCCCTCCATCGCAAAATATATGGCATATAAATTCTTGGCACTATAAAACTTTTAATTTCTTTTCGATTATGGCTTGTAGAACTATAAAACTAACAACATATTTGAGTAGTTTTAATTACAAATATAACTATATGACAAGCATATATAAAATAAGTATATTATTTATTACCTTTGATAATAGCCAAAACATGGAAACAATGACTTTTATAAATACGTGTCAAAGTACTTTGGAATGGAATTTTGCTACAATGTCAATAACACTTTAGTGAAAGATCTTTGAAGGTATCTGAAAATTAGATCTTTGTGTAGATGAACCGGCAATGGATGTACAATGCGCACTGTCGCTCCAGAGAGTTCATTGATGGCGTGAAGGCATTTCTTGATGCATTGTTGCATTCTTGCCTCGCATGACTTCATATGTTGTCCGTCGTGAGACTGCAAGAATGAGAAGGAGCACTCCCAACGCTTTCGTGTTATGACCCATTTGATCACGAGAGGTTTCATGCCAAACTACACCTATTGGACCAAGCATGGCGAAGTACAGGGGAGCAGCCAGGAAGACGATGAAGAAGATGGTGAAGAAGAAGAGGTATTCAACAGTATGGCGGACGCCACGCAATATTGTTCTGTGGAAGATACAGTCGGCGATCTTGGTGATGACGAGCTAGACCAGATGCTGCGTAACGGAGAGGGAGACTACACAGATGAAAGACAATTCGAGAAGATTCAGCGCATGGTAGAGGACCACGGGACACCTTTGTACCCAGACTGTGGGAAGGGCCACAGGAAGCTCCGCACGACACTGAACTTAATGCAATGGAAGGTTAGAAATTGTGTGTCAGACAAGGGATTCAATGAGTTGTTATCACTCATAAAGAATCTGCTTCCAGAAGATAACACGCTGCCTGAATCTACATATGAAGCCAAGCAAGTCATATATCCTTTGGGATTAAAAGTACAGAAGGTACACGCATGTCGTAACGATTGTATTCTATATCGCAATGAGTATGTGGATTTGGATGCTTGTCCAGTGTGCAAAGAATCACGTTACAAGACGAAGCGTGAAGACCTAGGTGAAATAGAGGGGGAGTGTAAGAAGAAGAGACCTCCTGCTAAGGCGGTGTGGTATTTCCCTGTGATCCCCCGATTAAAGCGACTTTTTGCTAACAAAGCACATGCCCAGATGGTGCGTTGGCACAAAGAAGGGCGTAAGGATGACGGGATGCTTAGGCACCCCGCTGATGAGTCCCAGTGGAGGAAAGTCGATCGAACATTCCCAGACATTGCAAATGAGGTGAGGAACATAAGGTTTGGGTTGGGTACCGATGGTATGAATCCTTTTGGCGACCTGAGCAGTAGCCATAGCACCTGGCCTGTTACAACATGTATCTATAACATTCCTCCTTGGTTGTGCATGAAGCGGAAATACATCATGATGCCATTGTTGATCCAAGGGCCAAAGCAACCCGGAAACGACATCGATGTCTATTTGAAACCATTGATGAAAGATCTTGTAAAGTTGTGGGAGGATGGTGTACGGGTATGGGATGAGTACAAGAGGGAGTATTTCACCCTACGTGCACGGTTGTTCGTAACCATTAACGACTGGCCCGCGCTCGGTAACCTGTCTGGCAATACTACCAAAGGATATAAAGCCTGCTTGCAATGCTTAGATGAAACCGACAGCATGTACCTGAAAAACTCTCGAAAGATTGTGTACATGGGCCATCGTAGGTTTCTTCTAAAGAGGCACCCATTGCGGAAAAAGGGAAGGTATTTTGATGGGAAAGCAGACCATCGTGATAAGCCTGAGCATCGTAGTGGCCCACATGTGTTTGCCATGGTAAAAGATCTTAAAATAGTGTTTAGAAAGGGTCCTAGAAGCAAACCTGTCCCGAACGAGGAAGGTCAGGCACCCATCTGGAAAAAAAGATCAATATTTTGGGACTTGCCTTATTGGGAAGTTTTGGAGATCCGTCACTCGCTTGACTTCATGCACATCACGAAGAATGTTTGCTTGAGCCTGTTAGGTTACTTGGATATGTACGGCAAATCGAAAGATACACTACAAGCTCGGAAGGACCTACAACTTTTGGAACTAAGGGATGGTCTATATCTAGAAAAGAGAGAGAAAGGACATTACCTAAATCCCGCGAGCTACACTCTAAGCAAAGAAGAGAAAAAAAGCATGATAGAGTGCTTGAATAGTGTGAAGGTCCCTTCAGGATACTCGTCAAATGTGAAGAGACTCATAAACATGAAAGAGAATAAAATCGTACACCTGAGAGCTCATGACTGTCTGGTACTGATGACACAGTTGCTCTCAGTGGCTGTGAGAGGTATTTTGCCGGATTGGGTCCGGGTGACAATCATAAAGCTGTGTACCTTTTTCAACGCGGTTTCGCAGAAGGTCATCGATCCACATAAGCTAAGTAAGCTACAAGATGACGTGGTACAGAGTGTGGTCACCCTTGAGATGATCTTTTCTCCTGCATTCTTTGATATTATGGTTCATCTCACTGTTCACATTGTCAGAGAGATATGTATTCTTGGGCCCGTGTTTCTGCACAACATGTTTCCTTTCGAGAGGTACATGAAAGTCATAAAGAAGTATGTCCATAACCGTTCACGTCCCGAAGGATGCATTGCAGAGGGTTATAGGACAGAGGAGGTGGTTGAGTTTTGTTTGGATTACATTGAGGATCTACATCCCATTGGCGTCCCTATACCACGCCATGAGGGGAGACTACGGGGAAAAGGGACACTACGACGGAAAGCAATTGCATGCAATGATCTCCTAACTTTTAAGCAAGCACATTTCACTGTTCTGAAACAATCAACCGTTGTGGCCCCGTATGTCCTTCAGCATAAGAGTATTCTACGCCACGAATTCCTAGGGAGGTCCGAGGATTGGATCACAGTGAGGCACATGGATACTTTCGGCGCTTGGTTACAAAACTACATCCTTGTCAACGGGTCAGAAAATGAACAGTTGCAATGCCTAGCTCGGAAGCCATCTAGTGAAATTGTCACAGTCAAGGGCTACGAGATAAATGGTTACACCTTCTACACAAAATGTCAGGATACCAAGAGCACCAACCAGAACAGCAGTGTCCGTATAGACGCCACTGACAACAAAGGCAATGTGGACACATATTATGGTTACATAGAAGAGATATGGGAGCTCGACTATGGACCATTGAAGGTCCCTCTGTTTAAGTGCCAGTGGGTCAAACTGACTTCAAACGGCGTGACGATCGACAAATACGGCATGACAACCGTGGACCTGACAGAAGTTGGCTATAGGCGCGAACCATTCGTCCTTGCCAACAATGTGAGACAGGTCTTCTACATAATAGACATGTCAAGCAAACCAAAGAAACACAGGGAGAAGCAAAATGATTGCAGTAGTAAGCCAAAGCGACACGTGGTTCTCCAGGGCAAACGAAGGATTGTTGGTGTTGAGTCATAGACGAGGAGGAGTATAATCAGTTCGACGAGCTCCCTCCCTTTGCGGAAGATGTCGACATAAGTGTCCTAAATGTAACTGAAGTCGATGCTCCTTACATATGTCGCGATCACGACAAAGGAACACTTGTAAAGACAAAGTGATCATTAATTCATTGATAAAATATTTTTTGAATGGACACACTAATTTTTGTAGGGACTAACTAATTTTTTGATGCACTAAGTAATTTTTGGATGGACTAAGTAATTTTTGGATGCACTAACTAATTTTTGAAAGTACTAAGTAATTTTTTATTGCACTAACTAATTTTTTAATGCACTAAGTAATTTTTGGATGGACTAAGTAATTTTTGGATGCACTAACTAATTTTCGAAAGTACTAAGTAATTTTTTATTGCACTAACTAATTTTTTGATGCACTAACTAATTTCTGAAAGCACTAATAATTTTTTATTACACTAACTAATTTTTTGATGCACTAACTAATTTTTTGATACACTACCTAATTTTTTGATGCACTAAGTAATTTTTGGATGGACTAAGTAATTTTTGGATGCACTAACTAATTTTTGAAAGCACTAAGTAATTTTTTATTGCACTAACTAATTTTTGGATGCACTAACTAATTTTGAAAGCACTAATAATTTTTATTGCACTAACTAATTTTTTGATGCACTAACTAATTTTTTGATGCACTACCTAATTTTTTGATGCACTAAGTAATTTTTGGATGGACTAAGTAATTTTTGGATGCACTAACTAATTTTTGAAAGCACTAAGTAATTTTTTATTGCACTAACTAATATTTTATTGCACTAACTAATTTTTTGATGCACTAACTAATTTTTGGGTGCACTAAATATTTTTCTACAAGCGGTTTGTAATACCAACCGCTTGTAGAGGGGTGTTAAATAAATTATAAGAGGAAAGCAAAGCAAAATTAAAAAGGCGCGCGTGGCTCGAACCCGCGTCGCCGCAGGTGAGCCCACGCTCGAGCGCCACTCGCTAGCCAGAAGGGGGGGGAAGTTTTATCTCAACCAATATGGGTGTCAAACCCTTTTGACTCTTCACACTCTACAAGCGGTTGGTGATCTGAACCGCCAGGAGGTCCTCACCGCCCCCATTGCAGTGATTGGTTTCTACAAGCGGTTGGTGATACGAACCATTTGTAGAGGGGTAGCTTTACACGCGGTTTCTATTACGAACCGCTTGTAGAACCCTTATTACAAGGGGTTGGTTGTTCCAACCGCTTGTAGAGGTGCTCTTATAAATATGGATCTCGCTTTGGCGGGACACACTCCAAAATTTTCTAAGTCCTCGCGCTCTCTGCCTCTGTCGTCTCCATCGACCACCCGCCGCCGCCGAGCCTGTCGCGCCGCCGCCGCCGGTCGTTTCCCCACGCCGCCGCCGGCGCCACTGCGCCGTCGCCGTCAAGTCGAAGTCGTCTCCGCATGTGCGTCGACCGCCATCGTCACCGCGCCGTCGACCGCCACTGTCACCGCGCCGTCGCTGTCGAAGTAGTCTCCCTGCGTCGCTGTCGACCGCTGCGAGCTTGTCTATCCCGAAGGGCCTAGGTTACCCCCTCCTCTGCTTACACGCGCTCTGTACAGTCGCCGCCCACAAAGTGTTCGAAAAATGTCCCTAAGGGCAAAAGGAGGTGTTCGACAGTGAGAGAGAGAGAGAGAGCGTGAGTGAGATGGAGAGAGAGTGAGAGAATGAGAGAGAATCATAGAGAGTGAGAGAGAATGAGAGAGTGAGAGAGAGTGAGAGAATGAGAGAGAGTGAGTGAGAGATAATGAGAGTGAGAGAGAATGAGAGAGAGAGATGGAGAGAGAGTGAGTGAGAGAGAATTAGAGTGAGAGATGGAGAGAGAGTGAGTGAGAGATGGAGAGAGAGTGAGTGAGAGAGAATGAGAGTGAGAGAGAATGAGTGAGAGATGGAGAGAGAGTGAGTGAGAGAGATGGAGAGAGAGTGAGTGAGAGAATGAGAGTGAGATGGAGAGAGAGAGTGAGATGGAGAGAGTGAGTGAGAGAGAATGAGTGAAAATGTATTTTTGTTATATATTTTTCTTTTACAATTTGACGAGTTGTCATACTTACTAATTAAACAATATTTCATAATAACGATAGATGGCGACACTAGGACGTGGTGATCCTAATTTCGAGATGGATGAAGCGTTCATGCTAGACGAGATCGACTATGGTAGCAACTTGGCCGCCAATGAAGGTGATGCCAACGTTGTCAACACCGCTGCCGGTGGATCCAGTGATCCCGTTGACGCTGAGGGAAGTGAGGTAATGCCACGAGAATCCGGACAAACCATTTAGCCATATTTAACCAATTACTATAAATGGCTCTGACATGAAAAATTCACATCTCTGTCCATTTTCAGCCCGGTACATCGAGCACCCAAACCAAGCGAGGACCTAACAAGAAGCCTGCTACAAAGTTTGTTTTCACCAACGTCGACAATGACGGGATGCCGATTGCTCCTCTTTCTGCAGTAGGCCCGTTTAACAACGCATGTAGTTTCCACGTTAGGGATCATGTCCCAGTTAGCATCAAGAAATGGACTGAAGTTCCACAAGCCACCAAGGAGCTCCTTTGGAAAGATATCAAGGAGAACTTCAAATTTCCTAAAGGATACGAGAACAAGGTTAAGAGATACACTTTGAAGAAGATGGCAACCCAATTTCAGTCGTGGAAAGTTCACCTGAACAACAAGTATGTCAAGAAGGGAGAAAAGCCAGACTTCAACCAACATCCCAAGCTGGCAGATCACTGGGATGCATTTGAAGAATACAAATTGTTAGAGGAAGGACAGGCCGCGAGATAACAGAACAAGATCAACGCTGGGAAGAAAAAATACCACCACCATCTTGGCACCGGTGGTTACGTCAAGGCTGTACCTAAATGGGAGAAGCGGGAAGAAGAACTAGTGGCCAAGAATATCACACCTGCTACTGCTGAATGAGAATTCCGCCTGCGGAATTGGTTCATGGGTCACGGAGGGGTCCTTGCAGACGACGGTAGCTTGTTGATGCCACCGGGAGCAGAGGATGTTGGAAACAGAATTGTCGAAACCGTCGACATGTCTCGCTCCGGTTCCTTTGTGATAGACAGGGAGAATGACGAGCTCACACGTGCACTTCAAAACCGTGAGCACCCAGGACGGACAAGAGGAATGGGATCGTCCGTGCCATGGAAGTACGGTTTCTCCAAAGATGCCGATACGTACAGGAGCCGGTCAAGAAGCAAAAAAAGAGAGTCATACAGATACAACTTACTAGAAAGGGAGCTCGAGCAACTCAAAAGAGAGGCGGAGAGATTGTTGAGCAAAAGCTGCAGGCGGCACTCAGTAAACTTCAAGGAGCAGGTACAAGCAATACACAGGCCATGGTTAGCCCGCCCACCTCCGCGCGACAGAGTAGGCGCGTCGAACGCCGCCGCACTTTCTACGGACCTGGGACAGTACGCAGTGGACAGCATCAAAGTTCGCCGGGAGTGTGAGCTACATATTCAGGCACATAACCTCTCCACCAAGGTGGCTTATGGCATAGCGTACCCGGTGGAGCCAGGCCAGCTTTTCCACTGCAACGAGATCCCGCCAGGTTACTCGAAGGTCACAGTGGAGGAGGTGTCGAGCGGCTATGAAGATCTCCGCCGAGATTCTTTGGAGGATGACATCACCAAGCTTGGACAGCCCTCCACGGAATCATTCTCTGGCGAAAAAAGGTACATCATATTTCCAAAGACCGTGGAGGTGACCTCTCCACCAATAGAAATCCAACAATTGAGCCGATCAAGGGACCATACCTCAACCGCAACGACAAAACACGCCTCCTACATCACCTCAACGACATGCCTCGTCTCCAATACAGAGCACTCCGCCTCCACCTCCTGCTCCACGAAGCCCGGCTCCACAATCTCCTCCAAGTAAGAAACTCCAAGTACGAAGGAGCAGTACTACGACGCTACCCCCTCCCAAGAAGGCCCAGTCTAGCCGGTCAACACAGTCGTCAAAGGAACCTCCGAAAAGGGCATACGACATGACGGCTGAGGAGACACGAGCAATAGTTCAAAAGGAAATTGAGACACACTTCGCACCAAAGGTGCCACCTCCCAAGGCGCAAATTGATCCGAAAGCTACAGCCCACTTTACGACATGCCGTGCAGCCTCTCTTCTGTCTCGACTAACTACTTAACGCACAATAGCGAAGGCTGCAGTGAAAGGAAGCGGGCTAAGGCGGCGGCACCTAAGAAGACAGCCCAAGATTACCAAACTAGAGGAATTCTTGAGAGAGTCGGGCTATCTTACGCTGCTGACTATGGGACTAACAGATGAGCTTCCAACGGCAGAGGTCGTGGCCATATAAATTTGGGCCAAGAGTTGGTTGCACCGAAAAGATAAGGATCGCCAACCAAGATGCGACAATTTCATGAATGGTACATGGAACAGTCCGCTCAAGGAAGAACAATGTTCCCCGCCCGTATAAAAAACGAAGATTTCTATCGTGGGGATGAACTCATATGGATGGAATTCGAAGACATCTACCAATTTTACCATCGAGACGCCGTCAACGTGTCTCTAATGAGCTGCTGGTGTCTGTAAGTATTTCCAGCTAATGATTGAGTTTACTATATATATGTGTTCATTTCGCCGTAGTTCAGGCTGCAAAATCTAATAAGTCATCTCCTTTGTATGTAGAATGGAGATACAACGATGTAGAAAAGAGGCTATCTTCGACATCGGCTTCATTGACCCATCAATTGTCAACGAGCCTAACTGTAAACGCAAGCCGAAAGAAGTTGAAGAATACATGCTGAAGGCTCTTTTCGACCAGTACTACAAACCGCACATACTTCTGCCCTTCAACTTCCAGTACGTATATATACATGTCATCACACAACCTCTCGTTTATCTTTTTTCAAGACATTCATAATATGACTAATTACATATATGTTGCAATACTTATATATGAATAGGTTTCACTGGATCCTACTTATTATCAATGTCGATAGTGCGATCATCATTGTGCAAGACTCAAGGAGAAAACCACAACAAGATTTTCAGTTTATCATTGATATTCTAAACAGGTAACATTGAGATGCCAACCTACATATATATATATATATATATATATATATATATATATATATATATATATATATATATATATATAAAAGATTTGAATACTCATAATTACTATTCATATAATAACGCATGACAGGGCATTCGCCACGTTCCGAACGAAGCATAAAGGAAAAAGTTCTAGGAATCAATTCATAGTGCAATCCAGCACTCGAGTACGTACTACAAAATATCAATTAAATAATATATATGGCGTAAAAATTTATCTTCTCAAGCCAATTAATTAATTGCATTATTTTCAAATATCACTCTAGGTTCTACAGCAATCGGCCGGAAACAACTTATGTAGCTATTATGTGTGCCTCTACATGCAAAGTCTTACCCACGGCGATATGCGACAACTGGACAACGAGGTGCGTGTGTGTTAAAAACAAATTTCGTAATACACTTATACTTCACGTGTTCAAAGATTTATTTATTTCTTTCTTTTCGTAGCCCGGCATCGATGAGACGGGCGTGATCCCATCGCATCGGGTTGAAGCAATACAAGAACAACTTATTGGCTTCATTGTACATGAGATTATAACCCTTAGAGACGAGTTCTACGCAAAGACATGGAGAGATGGCCCTTCAGTAAGGACAGGTGAACTTATGGAATCTTCGTCGATGGCCGCAAAGAGCGATGCACGCAGGAAATGATCTCAAGATCACCACCTTTGTACTCTTCGAAAGTTGTAAAACGTTGCTTGTGCTGATCATCATTTTATGTATTGTAAAACATATATATATATATGCATTTAATTTGTAATTAAATTATAAGCTCATACTATTTGTGCAAATAAACTACTGGTTTTCTCAATTATAATATATATTTAATTATGCAGAAATAAATTTGTAGTTCTATTCATTTTTATTGTCAAAATTCATATTTGAAAGTCTAGCTTAAAAGGCCATGTAGCTGTCGGCCTCTCCACAAGCGGTTGGTAACAACAACCGCCTGTGGAGAGAGCACACGTGGTGTCTTGCCACCCACGATAGAAGGCCTCCCACGTGGCTGCTCCACTATGCTTCCTGGCGCCTTCCGAACCGCTTGTGGTGCTGCACCACAAGCAGTTCGGGGAACCGCGAGTGATACCCTCTGGGTATCACTCTCGGTTGCGTACAAGCGGTTCAATAACAGCTTGTGAAAGCGGTTACGAACCGCTTGTGTAGCACTATTCCCTGGTAGTGGTAGCTGGAGATGGAGGAGGTGGCAAAGCAGCAGCTGCTGACTAGATCGTCTATTTAATCAAACGGGGGCGACACTGGCTGGCAAACTGGAAAGACAATAGTGGAGTATAGTATAGCTGGTAACATTGATGAGCATGCCATCAATGTCGACGGCACTCTTGCTGCCTGCCCTGCTAATAGGGATGGTGGCGGTAGCCGAGAGCGTCGCCGTGAAGGTGAAGCCGGGGTGTCAAGCCAGCTGCGGCGGCGTGGACATCCCCTACCCCTTCGGAATCGGCAAAAACTGTTCCCGCAAGGGCTTCGAGGTCTCCTGTGTGAGCGATGGATCAGGTGACGGCCCCACGCCGGTACTCGTCGGAACGGCCAATATCAGCCGGGTGGTGCGCCTGTCCGTGGATCCAGCCGAGTCGCTGGTGATGCTTCCCGTTGGGTGGCAGTGCTATGACCCATCCAGCGACGTCCCCAGCAGGCGCACAAGCATCACGGAGATGGAGCACGACGGCGCGCACCGCATCTCCACGCGCAACATGCTCGTTGTCGTCGGGTGCTTCACCATCGGATTCAGGAGGAGCACGAGGAGCAATAGCAGCTCCAACTTGAACGGGTGCATTTCCTTGTGCGCAAGCTTGGAGAGCGCGCAGGACGGCCAGTGCGCCGGCGTCGGATGCTGCCGCGTCGACATCCCGCCAGGGCTCACCGACAACAACTTCTTCTTCCTCAACCTGGGGGGCCGCTCCTCCATGCCTACCATGATGAGCTACAGCCCGTGCGACTACGCCTTCCTCGTCGACAACAGCAGCTACACCTTCAGCAGGGCCGACCTGAGGATGGACAAGAACCGGACAACGCCGGTGTGGCTGGACTGGGCCATCCGCGACGGCTCTTGCGCCGACGCGGCGAAGCCGGAGTACGCCTGCAAGAGCCCAAACAGCGAGTGCGTCAACTCCACGAATGGACCCGGCTACACCTGCAGGTGCTCCCAAGGCTACGAGGGCAACGCCTACGTTGCGGATGGATGCACCAGTAAGTATTCACTAGCTAGCTAGCTGTAGCTGGTAATGCATGCATATATACACGTAGATTGGAGTTTTACTAGCTTAGGTATCGTGATTCGTGACAGACATCAACGAGTGTGCACGTCCGGAGTACCCTTGCTACGGCAGCTGCAGGGACACGGAAGGCTCCTACGAGTGCAGCTGTAGAAGGGGTTACTACAGCAAGGATGCCAAAACGGAACGATGTACTACTTTCCCACTTGGAGCACAGCTCGCCGTAGGTACGTATATACGCGTGGATTGGCCTCTTCCATCCTCATTATATGCACATACATGAGGCAGTACTCAGCAGGGGTGCCGGCCAACCAATAGAATCAATACAGATAGTGACTTCGGATAGTTTTTTTTATTGTTCTGCTAGTTTTGTTACGGATAAGGATAGTTTGTCTCGGATATAGATACGGATTGTGGATATCCGCTAGATGTAGGAATATCCGAGTTTTTAATCTGATAGTATTTGAATATGAAATACAGATATTATCTGAAAACTAGAAAATCTTCGTCTCTCGGTGTCTCCTTAAGACCTCTTTTCAATCTTTCCGCTTTCCCCTTAAAAAAACCTTTCAGGCTTTCGGTTCTCTGAGCTCGTGCCAAAATCAATTAGTATATAATTATGTAACATGCACTCGATACTCATTCCATTATATTTCCCTTCAAGTTTGGTCATTAATTAATCGTTCCTTCATAACCTACCGTTGGTTTATTATATGTGTTATAAATTATCTCTATTTTCACGTGTTATTTAACTAATAATATTCACACCCGTATGTAATCCAATATGTATCCACTCTGTATTTGAAACTAATATTATTCAATATTTTTCATATCCATATTCTTATCCGACATTAGTCGTATCTAACTCCGCATTCGTGTTAAATATGGATAACATATATACGAGATAAGTGATATCTGACCTTATCCGCTCAGATATTACATCCCTAGTACTCAAACATTCTCACGTCTGTTGCTTACGTCGTTTACTCTATTAATATTTCTAAATAATTAAGTCAACTCGATCAATGTTTTAAAACGGTTATGATGTACATTTCATTCCGTCATCATAAAAAAATCTCTCTCTACTTTAACCGCAATGGCATACAGCTTATAATAAGTTTATCGAACTGTTTTCTAATTTTCAAACCGTTTCTCAAAGCTCTTACAAAAACAAGTATACGAAGTGGGCTGACTTGATCTTTTAAGTCTATTCTAGAAGCTCAGTATGTCAGCAAATAAGCCTAGCCTAGGAGAACATATATAGCAACCGGTTGGATCTGATTGCAGGCAATGAAATATCTGTTTAGTTTTTTACGATTTCTAAAGCAACACGGCTATTAGTTTAGGTGTCTAGGCACCGTGAGACACACGCGCGTACTATTTACCCAATGATTAGAGGTAGGGATGAAAAAGAAAGCGTACTTGAAAGAAAAGGCCGAGAAACTTAATTTTTGTAGGAATCACTAGCAGTGTCCACATATATAGGGAATAACAATATTTGCAATAAATGTAGTTCATTTTTATAACATGCATATTACCTCTATTTTTTCTATCAAATAAAAGGCTCATATGACATCATAATTTTTTTAGATAATGGAATAAAAATCCCGGCCTCTACGTAACAGCCAATATATGACGTCATATGCATCTATTAGCACTTATTTTTTTCATCTGCCATCTTTGTAGGCATCACTTTGGGTATTTCCTTTTTGGCTGTTGCACTACTCTCCACTCTAATGTTCATCCAGAAGAGAAGAATGAACGAATTTTTCAAGAAGAATGGAGGATTGACACTTCAAAATGTGGAAACTCTAAAGATATACACAAAGGAGGAACTAAATAAAATCACGAAGAACCATTCAGAGGTTCTCGGTAAAGGGGGCTTTGGTCAAGTGTACAAAGGGATTCTTCCAGACAATACCACAGTGGCTGTTAAGACCTCCATCGAGGTAAATGAGGCTCGGAAGGAGGAATTCACCAAGGAAGTCGAGATTCAATCTAAGATGATCCATAAGAACATTATCAAACTTTTGGGTTGCTGCTTGGAGGTGGATGTTCCAATGTTGGTGTATGAGTTTGCTGCCAATGGGAGTCTTCACGGCATCCTGCATGGCAAAACTGCTAGTCACCAGCTCCCTCTCCCACTAGACCTACGTCTGGATATTGCAATTGAAGCTGCAGAAGGATTGACATACATGCACTCTTCCACATCCCGTACCATACGCCATGGTGATGTCAAGCCAGCTAACATTCTTTTAGACGACAAGTACATGCCGAAAATCTCAGATTTCGGGACATCAAAGCTTCTTACAATGGAAAAAGATAGCACCATGCTGGTGGTTGGGAGCATGGGTTACATAGACCCGGTCTTCCATAAGACCGGCATATTGACACAAAAGAGCGATGTGTATAGCTTTGGTGTTGTCCTCTTGGAACTTATCACCAGAATTCCAATTGTTTATGATGGGAACCGTAGCCTGATCATCGAGTTCCTCAAAGTTCATGAGCAAGATAACAGTGGAAGGGCTATGTTTGACAAGGCGATTGCAACTGAAGAAAATATCTTCATCCTGGAAGAAATTGGCAGGCTGGCAGTCCAGTGCTTGAAAGAAAGGATAGAAGAACGGCCGGGGATGAAGGAGGTAGCAGAACGACTTGTGATGCTCCGAAGAGCTAGGAAGCGTGGCCAAACAAACTACACCAGCACTTATCAATTTTCCTGTGAACTTGGTACTGATGGTGCTCCCAGGAGCTTTGCTTCTGAAATTAGCACAACTGATGGTGACACACTTCCTCTGATCCAGAACTGAGACGAGATCTCCCTGATCCAAATGACGAATCACTGCAAGTTCTGAGTAGTGATCCTTATCGTTCATACCAGCATGGCACCGTCAACTGCATGTTTATTTTCTGGATTCTGCATGTCAGTCCATACGCATGTTGCATGTGGCCGGATGTGCGAAATGTCGTAGCTTGCTTATGTAATGGGTATATATAGTGAATAAGTGACTGCCATTCTCTGATAAATTGAATAGGCAAAGTGGTTGTTAGTTGTTGTTTGGGAGTCGTACTTATGTACTATCTTGTTAATTATTGTAAGGAATAATTTTTCGTGTGGCATCTTCTTAATTTTGTCAATTATAAGATGTGTTAAATTTTCTTAACTAGATGAAAAATTAGTTTGTCAGTCTGTTTAATGGATGTGCGTCCTACCATTTTTTTCTAGAGGGCATGGAAAACATAATCTTACCAATTAAACATTAATTTCCATTAATTAGCTAGCAACCACTTACCTGCATTTACAACCTGTCATTAACGGGACATATAATACCAACCGTCTTAGTTTGACACGCAGATTAATAGTTTTGCAGAGACTGATCTTCAGTTCTTCACCCATCCAGCTTAATTCTAACACTATACATGTATGTTCATATTATTACAGGAATGTGGTTGCCAAAATGACGAATCAATGCGATCAATAGCTCAAAATCGACGTTGTGTATCTTCTTACCTGGTCGATCGACTGGTCTATTAATATCATTAGCAGGCAGCAGCGGCGCCCGCGAGCGAGTCGTGGCCTTCCATCCTCCTATTAAAAGATCCTTCTTCTCCTTAATTATTGTGTGTTTCAGTGTATGTGCAGACACACAACACAAACGCCAAACCTGAAACCATGTTAATTATCACTACAATCACAAATTGCGTCCATGTTTACTAGTACCTCCGTAAAATGTTGAAATGCACTGTGTCCTTGATTTTTTTTTTTTGGAATAAGTTTATATTACATCCTACAGCTATCCAAAAAAGTTTTCTACAGCCCAAATTAGAAAACCGCTTATTTAACACCCTCATCTATCAATATCGGATTATTTAACACCCTCGATGGTTTAGAAAAGTGTTTTTGGTAACATGGATTCCGGTTTGGTCTACATTACTTATACACGAGGCAAAGTTAGTGATCTTCAGACTCCAAAAATTATAGAAAATCTCAAAATACTTTGATGTGCAATGATCACATAAAAAATATTTGTAGAAGTTTCAAAGTTTCAGAATTTGAAAATATTTATTTTTTAATAATTAATTTAAATAAATAAATAAAATTTTTATTTAGATTTAAAATTTTGTCAAAATAATTTTTGTGATTCTTATGTAGTAAAGTGTTTTTGAGATTTCTTTTATAGCACGTTTGGAGTTTGAAAGTCACTAACTTTGCCAAGTGTGTAAGTGACATAGACAACCGGTTGCCACATCATTAAAACTTCCATTCTAAATGGGAGACCATGTGGAGGTGTCTTTATGTGGTGATATGTATATGTGACTTGATTTGATATGGTTGAATAGTTTGTGTTTGAGATTTTCTTTTGTGCCGGGCAGATTAACTTTTCAGCACACATAGTTCTCACGGTTTGGATTATATCGTGGTGCTCCTTTGCTTGGATGAGTTTTTTTGGTCTTCATAGCTTTTGTAGAGAACTTTGAGATAAACAGTTTTTATTTTGGGCGAAAATTCATTTGATTTATGGATTAATTGATATGATTTCTGCAATATGTTGTGAACTTGGAGTGCAATTTTGGCATGCTCTGATTATTGTTGATTTTGGGTTGATTATAGCTATTGCATGATTATCGATACTAATGTGCTAGCTTGTAGGGAGGTAACGGGGATATTAGTGGAGATTGTGTTGTTACATTTGAGTGCAGGTTTGGAGATATGCAGCTGCGGTCGTTGGTGAGTACCGAAACAAGGTTGGGAGAACCGAGGTTCAAAATAGTGAAGGATGTCGCGGGAAGGTTGGGTTCAAATTGGGTTCGCATGGATGTCATGGATATGGATTAAAGGTGGTTCAAGGTTTCTAGTTTGGGTTAGAGGCCCAGAGGCACAGAAAATGAGTGGTCATGTTAAGTGATGAAGGTCCATTGCATCGGATTGATGGGGCTTTGTGCATAGCCCATGTAAGACTTGTGTGTGGTCTATGTGGCCCATGAAGGACCATGTATTTGGCTGGTTGGTGTGAGTTAGAAGTTTAGTTCCACATGCTCACCCAAGGGTGGGAAGACTTCCCTTAGGCTATGGGGCTGTTTGGTAGAGCTTCAGCTCTCAACTCCCTCTCGGATCTGGGTGGAGCAGTGCCAAACGCTCTAACTCCACGTAATTTTGGAGCAGGTACCTTCATGGGGCAGCCTCCCTCGCAGTTCATTTTTTTGAAGCAACTTGGAGGGTGCTTAGCGAACCCCATTTATCAGAGTAGACGTGGAGTTGGGGGGCTACTTACCCACCAATGCCACTAGGCTAATACCCCCTCGCCCCATCCCGAGCCACGAATCTCCTCTCTCTGGAAACCTAGCACCTCTCCTCTCCCGCCGCCGCTTCTCCCGCAGCGGCCTCTCCCGACTCCTCTCCTCTCCGACAGCAGCCTCTCCCGCAGCCTCTCCTATCCCCCAACTGCCTCTCCTACGGCCGCCTCTCCCGCCGCCGCCGCCGCCTCTCCTCTCTCCCGCCGCCTCTCTTCTCTCCCGCCGCGCCCGTCCATGTCTCCGGCCTATCCCAACCCGTCCGCAAGATCTACACCTCAGCGGCTCACCGGAGGACAAGGGTGACTCGCTAGCTCCGTGTGCCACCATCCTCGACGGGCTCGTCACCACCCCCTGTTCCAGAACACCACCGACGCCATCTCCCAACCTAATAGGTTTCCTTGCACCAAGATCTATTGTTATTTTCAATTTATTTTGGCATTCTGGTTGTCTCTATAAGCAATTGGATGGTGAATCATTTCAATCTATGCCAATGTCCCTAACCAACACCCTCGGCCGCCCTCTTCCCTGCTCATGGCTTACCACTATGGTTTTCCAATAACATGAATCACTACATTTTGGTTTCCTATGCTGCCAATTGATGATAGAAGGAGAATGAAGACCAACTATACAAAAGGTTAGTAACAGTCCGACTCAAGTTTGTGAGTCAATGGCATAGCGAAAGAGCAAGTTCAATTCACAAACTTTGATCTGCCCTTTGGGTGAAGGACAATCTGGCAATCCATTTGCACACTGAAGAATGTACAAATTTATATTTATATGCTTGTTGGTCTGCCTGTTGTGCATGTTTATGTTCTGCACATATATCCATGTCTGCAATCATGCACTCATTGTGCAAGATTCTGCACAAATGAACTGTGGTTTGACCTAGCAAAGCTATGAAATGTATTTCATATATTTTTTGGGGAACAGGGTTTCTACATACTCAATTTTCTACTACAAATATTCTAAATTTGGATAAATCGATCAGTGTGTTATAAGTAGTTATAACTCTGATGATAAGGTACCCAACAAATGTTCAAAACTTGGATAAATCGATCAGTGTGTTATAAGTAGTTATAACTGCCATGGTGCTATGCGTCCATCATAGATCATTTTGCTATCCTGTAATGTGTGTGCTGTGCATCCAAAGTGATCATTTTGTCCTGCCATCATACCATCAGGTGTGCTTTGCTTGTGCAGAACCATCATAAGTGCATTGTCATTTCGGTGTTTTCACCATTCTAATAGCATAGTTAGCACACTACACTAGGAATTGTAGTGCAGACTGACTCACGGTCGCATGTGAGACGGACAAATGAGATCACAAAGGCAGTGCACTTTGTTGTGTAAATTACAATTCTGGTTAATCTATAGCTGTCAGTAATTGCTTATTGTTGTGTAGTGTATATGCTAACAACTTGTGCTGAATCATTTCAATAGTGGTATGCTTTTGTGAAACTCTTATTATACCATATGAATACTATTGCTTTGCATGTTTATTGTGTCAGGTGTCTGTGTATTTGTGAGTTGATGGCTGTTAATTAGGATGAAGTAAACACTAGGATCATTTGTGAGTAGTTTGCCGAACAAGTAGAGATTGAGAACCGACCAAACACACACTTGAACTCTATAGGATATGTAGAGATTGTGAAAAGATTTAAAGAGATGACCGGCATAGAACTTAAAAAGGTCCAAATTAAGAATAAGTGGGACAAGTTAAAGGTTGATTTTAACACATGGAATAAGTTGTTATTGAGGCAAACAGGCGCGGGTTGGGACAGTGAGAAAGGTACTCTAAAGCAGGATGATGAATGGTGGGAGAAAGCAAAAAAGGTTATTGTTATCCAAATTTTTTTCTTACATTGTTCATCATGTTAATTGAACTAATATATGTTTATTTTCAATGGGTCAGGACATTCCAGGATGTGGCAAGTTTAAGAAGAAAGGCCTTCAAAAGAAAGACCTTCTCCTACAGATGTTTCGTGACATCGCTAACGATGGCGGAGACCATTAAAATCCTATGGGGGCCAGCCCCCTAGTACCACCATCTGCAAATAATGATACAAAAAATAGAGGTACATAAGAAAGGGAAGGTGATGGTAGGGATGAGGATGAGGTTGCAATGGATTTTCCCAGCACTGCTAGTGGCACGAAACAAGCTCGACTATTTCTTGAGAAAGGCAAGAAGCTTAAATCTTGTCATTCAAGAACAGATTACAAAGATAGCTGACTCGGCCTCATCTGTGGCTGCATAAAATGAAGATCGTACAAACATTTCAGGAGTCATGGAGCTTGTTTTAACATGTGGTGCAAGCTATGGAACCAATGAACACTACATTGCTACTGATTTGTTTATAGAAAAGGAACAATGAGAGATGTTCATGACCTTGCCCACAAATGAGATTAGATTTAATTGGCTTAGGAGGAAATACATCGACAAGTATGGACGGTAGATGTGTTAGACCTAGTTGTTATTTTCTCTTTGTGTTGGGAGACTGCTATTTTGTATATTTGTGAGCTTTTCCTATTAGAAGAATTGTTGTACCTTCTTATTTGTGTTTGAACACTATTATTATGTACACCTTTTAATACATATTGTCGTTGTTGTGGCTGTCCATATTATTATTCTTGTTTACTATTTGTGATGTCTCATGTAATTGTTTATTGTACAGATGTCTGAAAGCGACAGTGATGACTCTAGTAAGGGGACAAGTAATTTTTTTGAAATGATTTTGAGTGGTGCTGAAATTGCTCAAATATATTGCGATATGTACCTAGAGAAGGAGCCACCAAGGACATCTCGAACAAGTGGCATAGGATGGTCGATTGAGACGTTTAAGACTCCACGAGATTGTCACACCCAGCTGCATATGAACCAAAATATCTTCATGGATCTGCATGGTATGTTAGTGGATAGGTATGGATTGTAATCATCTACACATATGAGCACTTATGAAATACTTGCAATTTTCCTATTCATATGTGGTGGCTGTGAGTCAAATAGGAGATGTCAAAATCGGTTCAAGCACTCGGGTGAAACTATTAGTAGAAAGTTTGATGATGTTCTACACAGCTTGGTTGCTATGGCAAAAGATTACCTAAGACCTAAAGATCCTAATTTTCCAACTGTCCATAAGAGGATTAGAGATGATAAGAGGGCTTATCCGTACTTCAAAGATTGCATTGACGCTCTTGATGGGACTCATATTTGTGTATCTCTTTCACCTGACGAGCAAGTGAGGTATGTTGGAAAAACTGGAATTCCCACTTAAAATGTACTTGCAGTCTGTGACTTCGATATGCGAGTCACTTATGTGTCTACTGGTCAACCGGGAGCTATGCATAACACAAGTGTATTGTACCATGCAATTAGAGTGGATCTGGAGCTCTTTCCACAACCTCCACAAGGTAATGTGCTTATATACGTGCATGAAAATTACATAAATGAGTGATGTACAAATAGTAACTTGTTTTAACTTTTTTTTAGGCAAGTATTATATTGTCGATACGGGCTATCCTACCATCCTGGGTACCATGCACCATATAAGAATGAAAGATATCATTTACTAAAGTGGCATAGAGGTATGGAATCTAATGCTCCCAAGGAGAAGTTCATAGAATACACTCATCTGTGCATAATATTATCGAGCGATCATTTGGAGTATTGAAGATGAAGTAGCAAATCCTGTTCAAGATGCCATGCTACCCTATGCACAAACAAAAAAAATGATTGTTGCTGCTGCTATGGTGCTTCATAACTTCATACGTGAGCATAGAAGTGGGGACTGAGACTTCACGAAATTCGATCGAGATCCTAACTATATACCTACCATCCCAGAAAGATATAACAAATACGCAGTTCCTGAACAAAGGTCTGATGGGTCAACTACTCAACCGAGTATTGTTACTATGGATGCATTTCGAGATGAGATGGCGACCCCTATTGCTCTTTCATGAGACTAGTATGTTTGTAATGAAACTAGTATGTTTATTTTCTTGCAAATTATATTGCAACTGATGCTGTCATGCCTCGTGGTTCATTAATTTCTACTCAGCTAGTCGCATTGCTGTTATGTCACGGAAAGCCAATCAACCTCATAAGGACAGTTAGGATAAAGTATTTTTTTTATAGATCAACCAAGAAAACGCACGGTTACTCGTCATTGCCTGGCAGCCGTACAGATCTCTGGGCATTCCGTTGATGGTGTATGCATCGGTGTATGCCATGGAAACGCCGGCCAAGAAAGCTTGGTTTTCCAGGAGGACGGTGTCACAGTTCCACTACTCGCCCAGCAGGACGGTCTTCTCGTCAGGCGTGGTGAACGGGAACTCGTCGGCGTCGGCGTCAGCGCCCACGCCGGCGACGTGCCTTGGGCGGATGACGAAGGCGTCGTGCACCATGGCGCGCATGAACAAGCTATGCGCGTGCCACCACAGGGGTAACAAGGGTCATCACGTCGCAAGTCAACGACCTCATCAAACATACCTGCAAAAGCACCAAGGATAGTATTAGCCATTCATCTAAAAATTTTGCTTATTCCTGGATCTAAAGCCAACCTGCTAGCCAAACACTCACTGACAGCTCCAGCTCCAGCTCCATTGTGGATCTGCTCCACAGTGGAGTTGTGGAGCAGAGCTGAAAAATTAGAGCTGGAGCCCTGCCAAACACCCCCTATATAAGCAAGGGTGGGGAGGCTAGCTCCCTCATCCATTGCCAGAGTTTTTACAAACCCCAAAATTGGGCTGTTACATATCCTCTGTAAGTCACAACGTGAGATTGGGTGGGATGGTTGATGAGGGTAGAGTGGAGATGTCGCAGGTTCGAGTCCTAGCTAATGTAACATTTGTATTTCATGCTGAAACGTGTCTTAATAACCTACAGTAGATGGTACATAATTAGGGTATAGATTCCGGACATTAAAATTTTTTTCTATTTTTAACCAATTTTTAAGCCTAAATTCGTGTGTTTTCGAGAACCAGCAGTGATAGTCCTTATCACCGGTAGTGATAACCTAGGTAATCACTGCTGCCTACGCAGTGCCGGTTCAAAAACCGGCAGTAATGTTAGTTCCAAACTAGCACTAATATGGTGTTCTGTAGTACTGCACTATTGGCTGCGCTGCCTACTTCCATCTCTAGCTAGCCGCCTAACTCTACCTTTGGTCGGCAGCATGCTGCTCTCGTCATGTGTTGGGTATTATGCATAGAGTAGTAGATCTAATCTAATACCACGCATCACACATGCGACTAATCCAGATCAAGAATTATACAAGATGGCTCTGATACCACTAAAGAAAAACATGAATATTGTTACGCTAGCATAGAATCAAATTCTACTGCGAAAACTCAGAAAATCCTGCAAGTAGAAGATCATGGATATTACCGATTGATGCGCAGTGCAGCGGAAGACGAGTCGATGAAGCCAGTTCAATCGATCTGCGCATAGTTGTATGGAAGTAGTCGATCGTCCAACACCAACATGTAATAGATCGTCTCCAATCAGCGCCACAAACGCAGCGCCTTTACGTAGTCCACACGTACGGGGAGAGGAATACGACCGCATGTGGTGTGCTAGCGCCGACGCCCGCAACCTAGGAGATGACGGCTAGAGTTCAATGGAGGAAGAAACCTAATGCTAGTCTTTTTTTTCTAGCCTCGACCATCTCCTTTTATATAGCCCGATAGTGGACCCCAAAAAGGTCTATTAGGACTATAATCCTACACGGATCAGTACCTGTCAAGCCCACGTCATACGTTGTCATCAACACCGAGTCTATATCTCATGTAGCCTATAAATGCTATTGGGCATAAAACCCAACAGTTATTTGTATTTGTAGCGCATACATTAACAGCGAGCACTACTACAAGTATATGCTGTATTTTTTTTTTTTGAGGGAATGTCATTCGGCTGATTTTATTGATTAGCAAAGATCGTTACATCGTTCGCCAAAGCATTCAAAAGAAAACCTGGGGGTTCATCGACCCAAGTACAGGTATTTTGAGAATCAAAAGCCACCCTAGCGAGGTCGTGGGCTACTTGGTTTGCCTCCCTATTACAATGTTCAATAGTGACATTCTAGAAACCGCTCCACAGGATAATACATTGATCATCTATAGCTGCTGCTACTGTCGCCGAGAAACCTCCATCTTGCATTGTCTCCACAACCAACATGCAGTCCGTTTGGATAATGAAACGATTACAACCAATGTGTTGCGCTAGTAACAGACCTCGCTTGAGGGCCTATGCTTCTACCATTGGAGCATCTACTACGTGTGTCAAGAAGCCCATGGCTGCTGCAATACACCCTCCCCTCAAGTCTCTAATAACAGCCCCAGTACTGCCCTTCCCTGAGTTACCATCAAAAGCTACATCTATGTTCACCATTAGCACACCTTTAGGGGGTTCTTCCAGCCTTCTCGAATTTCTATCGTTTTCTTTCTCGCATTCATATAGTTACTTGTCAACGCAGCGATTGTCATAGCCGATCTTAAAGGAGTTTGGATAGTTTCTCCATTCACTAATTGTCTTCTCTCCCACCAGTTGTACCATGCTCCTGTTAACACAAGCTCCGCGAAACCCACATTGTTCAGAGAAGGGATTGTCCCTCCAAGGCGAATTATCTCCTCCATCAGCACTGATCCCGAGCGATCAATCAGCAAAATGTTCTCTATTTTGTTCCATACTCTTAGGTTTCTCCACATCTCTTTAACTCTTTCACACATGAACATCAAGTGTTTAATATCCTCACACCCTATCAGGCAAATTGGGCAGCTTCCTTGGTTGCCGATATGTTTATTTGCCAGAATACCCTAACAGGGAATCATCCCATTCAGCACACGCCAGCCAAAGATCTTAATCTTTCCTGGTATATTAAGCTTACAGAGCTTCTCCCAAACTTTGTTATCACTAGCTCCACTTGCATGGCCTATAAATGCTATTGGGCATAAAACCCAATAGTTATTTGTATTTGTAGTGCATGCATTAACAGCGAGTACTACTACAAGTATATGCTGTAGTTTTTTTTTTTTGAGGGAATGCCATTCGGCTGATTTTATTGATTAGCAAAGATCATTACATCGTTCGCCAAAGCATTCAAAAGAAAACCTGGGGGTTCATCGACCCAAGTATAGGTATTTTGAGAATCAAAAGCCACCCTAGTGAGAGAGCCCCAGGGCCGGATGGCTTCACTTGGGACTTCTACAAGTCTTGCTGGGACACCATTTCGGGCGACCTTTTTCTAGCCCTACAATGCCTCTTCAACCTTGATGGCCCTGGCCTCGAATCCCTAAACTGCGCCCACATTATTCTGCTCCCTAAAAAGGACAACCCCTCCTCGGCCTCCGACTTTCGCCCCATCAGCCTCATCCACAGCCTAGGGAAGCTCTTTAAAAAAGTCCTTTCCTCCCGCCTCGCTCCCTTCATGAACGAATTAATCTCTCCAAGCCAGAGTGCGCTCATCAAAAAAAGGCACATTCAAGATAACTTCCTCTTTGTTCAAGGTACGGCCAAGGCCCTACACAGATCCCGCACCCCATCCCTATTTCTCAAACTCGATCTCGAGAAAGCTTTTGACTCCGTTTCCTGGACCTACCTACTCGACAATCTCCGTGCCCGGGGCTTTGGCACTCGCTGGCGGAATTGGATCGCCCTCTCCCTCGCCTCTTCCACCTCCAGGGTCCTCCTCAATGGCCACCCCGGCAACATCATCCACCATTGTAGGGGGCTCCGCCAGGGCGACTCCCTGTCGCCCCTCCTTTTCAACCTCGCCATCGAGCCACTTAATGTTCTTCTGCAACGAGCAACAGAAGCTGGGGTGCTATCCCCCGTCAGTGGCGTGCCAGCTAGCCTTCGCGCCTCCCTCTTCGCGGACGATGCCGCCATTTTTTCTAACCCCACCAAGAGTGACATCTCCGCCCTGGCTCTCCTACTATGAGGTTTTGGAGAAATTTCCGGCCTCCGAGCGAACCCTTCCAAGAGCCAGGTCGTGCCCATAAGATGCGAGCACCTTGACCTCGCTGACATTCTTCAAGACTTCCCCGCAAGCCAAGCCTCCTTCCCGCTCAAATATCTTGGGCTCCCGCTCTCCATCAAAAGACTCCGTCATGTTCACTTCCAACAACTCATTGACAAGATCTCAAACCGCCTGGCCGGGTGGCGGGGCCCCCTCATGTCCAAAGGCGGAAGACTCACCTTGCTTAAATCCGTCCTCTCGACCCTGCCGACCTACATCCTCTCGGTCATCAAACCGCCCAGCTCTGTCCTCCAAAAGATTGATAATATCAGAAGGGGGTGGCTTTGGTGCGGCACTGGCTCCGCCTCTGGGGGCCAATGCCGGCTTCCCTGGGGCACCGTCTGCTCTCCGACTTCATTGGGCGGCCTGGGTGTTCTGGACCTGACGCACTTTGCCCGCGCTCTTCGTCTTCGCTGGCTCTGGCTAAACAAGTCCTCCCCGCTTAAAGCTTGGGCTGGCTCGCTCGGCAACCAGCCTAGCTTTGATACTGCTCTCTTTCAAGTCGGCACCAACCTAACCCTCGGCAACGGGGACAGCTTCTTGTTCTGGGACGACCACTGGCTGCTTGGGACCTCCCCGAAGCTTCTAGCCCCACTTCTCTTCGCGGCCTCCTCTAGGAAGAATAGATCAGTATCGGAGGCCTTAGCCAACAACACTTGGATCTCTGACCTAAGGCGCAATTTCACGCTGCAAATGTTCCCCCAGCTCGTCCTGTTACTACGCCAAATCCTCTCAACCACGCTGGACGAGGGTGCCAGTGACCAGGTCACCTGGAGGTTCTCTTGTGATAGCAATTTCTCCGTTAAATCCGCTTACAATTTGCAGTTCACAGGCCGTTGTAAGCCTCCCGCGACCACTCGCGTCTGGAAGCTATGGGCCCTCGAAATGTAAATTCTTTCTCGGCTCCTACTCCACAGACGATCCCGATCGCAGACGCCTCTTAAGAAGACACTTGCCCAATGATTACTTCTGGCCCCTCTGTCACCGCAACCTTGAGACCCCGGAGCACCTTTTTATACACTACGAGTTCAGCTCCTTCGTCTGGATGAGAGTCGCTGCCTCCACTGACAACCCCTCCCTTGACCTCGCATCCCGCACCATCACCCCGCCTTCTCGGTGGTGGTGCGACGACATAGCCAGATCCTCCCGCGGCACCTTGTCAATCGCCACTGCAACCATCTGGCACATTTGGATAGAGCGCAACAACCGCATCTTCCGCGCGACCGAGATGGCGCGCCCTGCCTTCATAGTCTCACTACTTGATGCCCTGCGGCTCTGGGTAGCCACAGGTGCCAGATTTGTAATTAACTAGCGCCTCGGGGCCCCCCGGGAGGTCCTCCCTGAACTTGTAACCGTTGTACTACCTCTTTTTTAATCAATGGATGGCAGTTCTCCTGCCACTTTCAAAAAAAAAAGCCACCCTAGTGAGGTCGTGGGCTACTTGGTTTGCCTCCCTACTACAATGTTCAATGTGACATTCTGGAAACCGCTCCACAGGATAATACATTGATCATATATAGCTGCTGCTGCTGTCGCCGAGAAACCTCCATCTTGCATTGTCTCCACAACCAACATGCAGTCCGTTTGGATAATGAAACGATTACAACCAATGTGTTGTGCTAGTAACAGACCTTGCTTGAGGTCCTATGCTTCTGCCATTGGAGCATCTACTACATGTGTCAAGAAGCCCATGGCTGCTGCAATACACCTTCCGCTCGAGTCTCTGGTAACAGCCCCAGTACTGCCCTTCCCTGAGTTAGCATCAAAAGCTGCATCTATGTTCACCATTAGCACACCTTCAGGGGGTTTCTTCCAGCCTTCTTGAATTTCTATCGTTTTCTTTCTCGCATTTATATAGTTATTTGTTAGCGCAGCCATTGTCATAGCCGATCTGAAAGGAGTTTGGATAGCTTCTCCATTCACTAATTGTCTTCTCTCCCACCAGTTGTACCATGCTCCTGTTAACATAAGCTCCGTGAAACCCACATTGTTCATAGAAGGGATTGTCCCTCCTAGGCGAATTATCTCCTCCATCAGCACTGATCCCAAGTGATCAATCAGCAAAATGTTCTCTATTTGTTCCATACTCCTAGGTTTCTCCACATCTCTTTAACTCTTTCACACATAAACATCAAGTGTTTAATGTCCTCACACCCTATCAGGCAAATTGGGCAGCTTCCTTGGTTGCCGATATGTTTATTTGCCAGAATACCCTGACAGGGAATCATCCCATCAGCACATGCCAGCCAAAGATCTTAATCTTTCCCGGTATATTAAACTTCTAGAGCTTATCCCAAACTTTGTTATCACCAGCTCCGCTTGCATGGCTATTAACATTACTTTGCCGACCAAATTTATGTGTCCACTGGAGATGATAGGCCGACCTAACAGAGAACAGCCCCTTTTTTGTATGGTGCCAAGCTACAAAATCCTCTCTTCCTGGTGCAATAGGAATTTGTAAAATGGAGTGTGCATCAACCGGCCAGAACAAATCATTAATTAGGTCTTCGTCCCACCTTCCATCCACTGGGTTTATCAATTCATTCACTGTCCTTACTAAGTTATTGCCCCTCGGCGTCTGAACCTTCAGGTTATGGCTCGTTGGGATCCAATTATCTTCCCAAATATTAATCTGTGATCCATCTCCAACCCGCCAAATGCATCCACGCTTGAAACATTGTAACCCTGCTAGTATGCTTTGCCATGTGTATGAACTCCCACCTTTTTGTTTAGCATACAGTAGCTTACCATCAGGATAATATCTAGCTCTCAGAGCCCTAGCACAAAGTGATTATGGTTCACTCAAGAGTCTCTAGACTTGTTTTGCCAACATTGCAATATTGAAGCTTTGCAAATCTCGGAAACCCATACCACCTCTATATTTAGGTATGCAAAGCTTCCACCAAGCACTCCAATGGATTCTCTTATGATCATCGTCATCACCCCACCAGAATTGAGAGATGGCGTCGGATATCCCTTTATAGATGTTTACCGGGATTTTGAACACCATCATAGCATAGACTGGCATGGCTTGAGCAATGGATTTGATGAGGACCTCCTTCCCTCCCATACTAAGCAATTTTTCCTTCCATCCGCCTATTCTGTTTCTTACCCGATCAACTAGATGCTGAAAGCAGTCACTTCTATCTGCCCCCACCAGGGCAGGCAATCCTAGATACTTGTCATTTAGAGATTCAGTCGTAATATTTAGTGCTTCACATACATCCCCCTTCACAACCGTGTCTATGTTTTGACTAAAATAGATTCTTGATTTTGCCTCACTTATCTTCTGTCCTGAGCTTGCGCAATATCTATTTAGAATCATCTGCAAGTTTTCTGCATTTCTCCTATCAGCATGCATCAATATCAATGAATCATCTGTGAACAGTAAATGTGAAATTACTGGTGTATCACGGCAGATTTTGATCCCCTCCAATTCACCCCTTTCTTCCGCTCCTTTCAGCATACATGATAAACCTTCTGCAACTAGCAGGAACAAATAAGGGGACAATGGATCCCCCTACCTCAGGCCCCTTGTTGGCGTGAAATTATCTGTTCCCATCGAGTTGAATCTAACTGTGTATTGGACAGAAGTAACACACGCCATAATGAGCTTTACCCATCGGCGGTCAAATCCCAGTTTCAGCATAATTTTCTGTAGGAAGCACCATTCAACACGATCATAAGCTTTGTGCATGTCAAGCTTGACTGCACACAGACCTCTTTTCCCTCTCTTCTTCTTTATTGAATGAATACTTTCATATGCCAATAGGATATTATCAGTAATCAGTCTTCCCAGCACAAAAGCACTTTGATGGTCACTTATGATGTCCGGCAAGATAATTTTTAACCGATTGGACAACATTTTTGATATCACCTTGTAGACCACATTGCATAAACTTATGGGTATAAATTGTGCTACCTTGTTAGGGTTCTCCACCTTCGGGATCATAACAATGGTAGTGTTATTCCAACCATCTGGAATGACTGCTTACTGCCTGCAAAACCTCCTTTACTAAATCATCACCCAACATATTCCAAAACCTCTTATAAAACACAGCATGGAGTCCATCGGGTCCAGGAGCCTTCAAATCCCCGATACTGAACAACGCTTTTCTTACTTCTTCAGGCGTAAAAGTGGCAGTGAGTGCCCTGTTCATATCTGCAGTGGCCTTCCTCTGTACATCTGCTAGCACTATCTCATCCGGTTCATTCACTTCTGACATGAAAAGCTGAACAAAGTAGTCTTGCACCAGCTTACACATTGTATCTCCGTCCTCTTGCATCATCCCTTGATCATCCATAAGTCCCGTGACAGTGTTCTTTCTTCTTCGGTTGGTTGAGAAATTATGGAAAAACTTTGTATTTTGGTCTCCATGCTTCAACCAGTTTGCCCGTGCTCTCTGAACCCAGTGAATTTCTTCCTGTTCTAAGAGGAGTTCAAGGCGCATTAGAATGTCCTTCTGAGCATTTAGATTGGCATCAGTCAGTGGACCCCTCTTCAATCTCTCCTGGTCTTTTTTAAGAGCATTGATCCTGTTTACAGGTCCCTTCAGGACCTTCTTGTCCCAAACATGCAGCTCTGCATGCACATCATTTACTTTCTGCATGAGAGTAGTTCCTTCTCCCCGGGACTGCGCTCTGGCCCATGCAGACTGAATAATCTCCTCCACCGTATCTTCTTGTAACCATCTCGCTTCAAATCTTTTGCGCACCCTGTTACCTAGTGAACATGTGCCTGAAATATACTCTGAGTCTCCGAGTCCATCAACAAAGGTCGGTGGTCAGATTTCGTCATGATACTGTTGATTAATCCTGCATTAGGAAAGAGTGAGCTCCATTCAGCATTGACAACTGCCCGATCAAGACGTTCTCTGATTTTGCCCCTCTGCCATGTGAATAAGTCCCCCGCATACCCCATATCAGATAGCTCATAGTAAGATAGGGCCTCCTGAAACTCTTGCATTTGTCTCTGTGATCTCGGTCTCCCTCCTTCCTTTTCATAGTTAAAAAGTATCTCATTAAAGTCACCAAGTGCTAACCAGGGCAAATTCACATTACCCCTCAAAGATCTTAGCGTCGCCCAAGTTTGATCCTTCTGATCCCACTTTGGTTCTCCATAAATTCCAGTTAATCTCCAAGAGTTGCCATCATTTATCACAACATCGATATAGTTCTTTGTGACACTGAGCTTTTGAATTGAAGTTTCTTTCCTCCACATTAGCAGTAAACCCCTACTTCGACCATCACTTTCATCAATGATTATATGGTCAAAACCCGCTCTCCTTCTCAACTTCTCTGCCTTTTCTTTACCCAAATGTGTTTCAGACAGAAAAACCACATCTGGTTTTGTGTGTCTCTGGATATCTAGAAACGCTCGAACTTCCCGGGCATTCCCCAGCCCGTGGTAGTTCCATGCTAGCATTTTCAATGCTCCCGGCGATCCTCCCTGGCCAAGGAGGTCGTCGATCTCAAAGTATCATCCATTACCGCACCGTACACCGAGCTGCTGCAGTATCTTTTCTTCTCCTGCTCCTTCTCAGGGGTGTTCTCATCTCTCTTGCGTGATCCCCCGCCCCACCTTCTAACAGGTTAATCTTCTCTGCCACCATGCCCTTTGTCATGGTTGCCTTTCCTTTTTCATTCAGATACTGCATCGAGCCATCCTCTGCGACGAGCCTCTTACGGGCCCCCCGAGATACGCTCATATCTTCTTCAAAAGGAATGATATCCATATCATCAGTATTACCATCGTTATTAGCATATCTTTCGTACGTCCCCCGACCTCTATTTCTTCCACCACCTCTACCCCGAGCACTTCTTTCTCTACCTGGAGGACCAGTGTTTTCAAAAGTTACTACTAGCCAATCTCCCCATTCACACTCCTGAACATTGTGCACTCCATCTCCACATTCTTCGACCACATGACCAATACAACCACAGAAAGAAGCAAAATTCAGGAAGTTTTTCATAGTGCACCGGGTACTTCTTCCTTTCTCGAATGGTAATTGGGACAAAATGCACCGATGGTTTTTTCAGATCTAGGAAAACCCTAGCTCTTAGATATGTTGCAGGATTTATTCTTCCTTCATTAACAACCACTTTCAGGGGTGGATCGCCTACCTTGTTAGCTACCGTTTCCGCCAATTCTTTCTTCTTCATTAACACTTCTGGCACCCCTTATATCCTAGCCTAGATCGGAATTTTGTCAAGCTTATATTCATGCACATTGGAAAAACCATCATATTCCTCCAAGACAACCGCTGCTCCTCTAAACAGCCATGGACCTCCATCCATTACCCTATTCCAATCACCAAGACATTGGAATTGTACTAGGAAGAGGTTAGGGCCCATCACCTTGAAAGTAACATCCTTCACTGCCGACCATGCAATCCGCATCAATCTGAGGAGGGCCGGGTGACTGAATTGTTTTGTAGTATGAACCCTAAAGAGAGCCCACCAGCGAACCTCCTTTACAAGATCTTTAATCTCTTTTGAGAAGTCTAGGTCGACCTCTTCTTCACCATGCAGATTGAGTCCTTCCAATCTTTCTTTGATACTAGGGTCGCAGAACCCAGTGTTCTCCTCATGGTATCCCTCCGCATGCAGTCCTTCCGACGCCGACGAAGATGTGGGGCGATCCGCCATGCACCCCCACCAAGAGGGTCGCGAGAAGCAGCACGCCAACCAGGCAGTCACTCTCGATGAGAAAACGAGAGGAAACACGTCCGATCGGTTGAAATTTTGGTAGATTTTGTGGACTCCGACGGAGACGCCGCCAAAGGAAAAGGGGAACCTAGAAACAAGTATATGCTGTAGTTAGTGGCTACTAATTAGCATTAATCGGCATGCAAAGAAGTTTTCTTAAACAGCTATATAAATAAGAGAAAAGCTGAGATTTTGGACAGCACAAAAATTCTGTTGCGTTTGATTGAGCTCCAGGTGTTGTGCGCTTGTTCCTCGTGGGTGCATGTGATATCATGAGTGAATGTTCTTCAGGGCAGGCGTCAACAATTGTTACTCAACACTGTACTGAATGCTATCTACCCCAGCATAGATCTTGGTGACCGACACTAGTGATAATTTGCACAATAATTTGCAGAATAAAGTTAAAATGCATCCAAAGCACTTTGAGATTACATGGTTCATGTGAGCCCAACTCGAGCCTTGTTTAGTGTTCATCACTGTCGTTTCTTATAGTACTGCACTTACCTTAATTGGTGGTGGAAGATGGTGGCTGGAACACTGATAGACGAGCCCTGTTCTTTTTTGTTTATGGTGTAGTATGTTCTAGGCCATCTCCAACGGTTGCTCTATTTGCCCTGTCTCATTACTATTTATCTACAATGTTGAGGCACTACTCTAACATTATTTATTGCCCCATCACTATATATTCATCTTCCAATAACAACTCTATCACTATTCTCACTCTCTATATTTATTATTCATCTTTCCAGCAGTATATCTTAAATTCAGCTGTTATAGTGTTGAGCCACCCAAATGAAATACACAGCTTGAGATAGCTAAGACACTCCAAACGCGGCCTCTTTAACCATTTCATGCGTAGCCACGTAGGAAAAATGGTGCAAGAAAATTAAGGGCACTCCTAATGGACTGTTACTAAACTTGTTACTAAATGTATTAATTACAAGATAAGAAACTAGGACTACAATGGGTTATTACTATAACTGTTACTAAAATTAATTAGGTTGTTTTATACTTAGACAAATCTATAGATCTTCTATGTCATGGTCATGAAAATATATATAGGATTAGCTGTACTCATTGCCACACTAGATCACTAGTAACGGAGATGGACTCCCCAATGCACATTTCATCCGTTTCTATCGTCTAGGATACTATGAAGTACTGGTTACTTAAACTAGTAACAAGCTCTCTCTCTACTTTAATTAGATTCCACATCAGCTTACATAAGCTTAGTAACAAGCTTAGTAACCCAGAAGTGTTCTAATAGAGAGAGTGTGCCATCGTTAGGACCCAATCCGATCAGATAATTAACAGAGAGTGCATGTTATCGTTAGGATCCCAATCCGATTGGATATTTTTGGTCTGGGTCCTGTCACATCTCGATAATTTTAATCGGGTCACGATTCGAATCAGGTTCAGCCGGTATCTAATCCAACCGAATATGGATCTGCATATGCGTAACTATGCTTGCCCGGATCCATGTCGAGAACCCCGGCCCAGACCATTCTGTCATGGCCCAACCCAGCAGGCCGAACACAAAGACCACTTAGGCCATCTCCTTCAGTAGTTCCATTTCAAATTTGTCCTATCTCTATTCACTGCCACCTCACCAATAGGGCTGCTCCATCCCTATTCATCTCCTCCAACAACTGCCCTATCACCATTTCCACTCTCTAATTTCACTATTCACTATCTCATTGGTCCATTCCACGCCCCATCACTGCTAGGGGGTGTTTGGCAAGGCTCCAGCTCCAATTTTTCAGCTCTGCTCTACAACTCCACTGTGGAGCAGATCCACTATAGAGTAGATCCACAACTCTGCGGAGCACCCTTCAAGCTGCTCCACAAAAATGAACTGCGAGGGAGGCTGCTCCAGAATTACATAGAGTTGGGGCGTTTGGCACTGCTCTGCGGTGGAGTTGAGAGTTAGAGCTCTGCCAAACACCCTCCTAATAGAAAACGTGGAGTGTAAGAATAGTAATGGGGCAGCTGTTGGGGAGGTGAATAGAGATGGAGCAGTCCGATTTGATGAGATGGCACGTGAATAGGAATGGGACAAATTTGAAATGGGACAACCAGTGGAGATGCCCTTAGACGGAGCAAAACCCTAATTCGACTCATCTAAACCGCCGGCCCGACGAGTCAGCGCCGCCGCACATGAGAGGGAGGAGCTTGGGACGGCACGATCGTGCGAGCCGAAAGCAGAACGGCGCGGCGAGGAGACGAGACGTCCTCGCCGTGCTGCCATGTCGCCCGCCGCCAAGCCGCGAGGAGGGAGAATAGAGTTGAGTACACGCAGGCTGCAGCTCCCACTCCGCTGCTGTAGCTCACGCACACGTCGCCGACAAAGCTGCTGCAGCTTCAGACGCCCTCCTCGAGAGCAGGTTTTAAAACCGAAACAGATCAAACCGCCGACCAGGCCGGTTTTAAAAACCGCTAAAACCGCTAGAAACCGTGAAACCGCTCAAATTTAAATTCAAACGAAGCGCGCGAGCCACCGGTTTCCCGGCGGTTTTTGCCGAAAAACCGCCGGTTTTTCCGGTTTCTCAGCGGTTTTTAGCGGTTTCTAGCGGTTTTTACCAGAAAAACCATGAAAAATGGAAAAAAATAAAAAGAAGTCTGAAAAAATTGGAAAAATCAAAATTTTGTTTCATACAAATTGCTCTACTCAGCATCTAGTTTTTTATAAGATTTTTTTAAAATTTTTTAAAAAAATCAAAAATTTTGAATTATACCGGGGAAAAACCGGCGGTTTCTCAAACCGCCGCACAGTGGTTTGGCGAGAAACCGCCGGTTTTACCGGTTTTTCGTCCGTTTTTAAAACCCTGCCTCAGAGCTGCCGCTCGTGAACCGCGCGTCTCCGGCCGCTGGCTCCATCAATCCTTGACTTTTCTCTCTTCTAGCAACTGAGAGACACTGCTGAGATCCAGGGAACACGAGGATTTAGGGATTTGGCTCTTTGTGATTTAGTCCTTGGGTTTGGAGTAAATACAAAAGGGTTTGGAGTAAATACAAAAGGCCGATGAAAACTTACAATCTAGCCCTTGTTTGCTTAATATTCATGCATAGAAGTTCTTTTGCCGGTCCCAGTGATTTAGTTAAATGAAATTGGGTGCAACAAAGTCATAATGCAGCCCTTGGAATCTCAACAAAATTGTGTTTTACAATTTCTGAATGTGATAAACTTCATTCGGTGTCCAAGGTTACCATATTATTTCCATCTATATTAGTCCACGTTATTTTATTATTTATTTCATTTGTGTATTTATATACACTAGAACAGGCGTATTTTATCTACAATCAAGATCAACCTTCAACTTCGATTTGTAAAATGTATTAGAAATTAATTTTAGAATTTATTTGATCACTGAGAAATTAATTTTAGAATTTACTAGGAATATTAGCTTCAAACCAAACACGAGCCACGTAAATTTTGGTCATCCTTGGTTCAATCCAAACACCTCATTTTGCCAATGAATGGTAGTGTTGTTTGGGGCTTTAAACCAAACACACTCTAGTCTCTGTATAGATGGAGTCAAATTGGTGGCTGACTGGCTAGGGCTCCAACGGGTAACAGTGGAAAACTGATTTCCGAAATTTAGTTAACTAGTCGCTGAACAGCAAAAGATCCCATGTCTGGAGAACATCCAATGCCTGGAGAATTACCATGGATATCAAGGATCAGCAAGTTCACTCCCTAAAAGTTTTAAGGCTCACAAATGCGTGTTCCCTCCAACAATTAGCCCTAAATATACCAACCTATTCCTAAGTTGCTAAAGTTGTTGATGCTTTTTTTAGGATAGTAACTATTGTTGAAGTGGCATATTTTTATGGGGAAGAGGTCTACTTACCTCCCTTAGCTATGTACCTTGGTGCACTTAACGTCCTTTGAGTGTTTTTCTAAGTGGATTTGCCATCGAGGCTGCATATGTGGACTACTTTGCCATATAGGCTACACATATGACATTCTCACTTCCTAAAAATTAATTTTTAGTTGCAGGGGTCACTTGTCATCCTTCTCTCTTCTTCATCCCCTCTCCCTCTTCTCCCTCCTCCCACTGAGCCTCACATCCGAGCTCCGGCTCCTCGCCTCCCGGTCAAAGGCCTTGGTACCACGGGTAAAAATAGCTCGCTAGGACAGTTGCTCCATGGATCCATGTGTGTGTGCGCGTGCGCGCACCAATTCCTCCTGTTTCCTCTGGTCCTATTGTAAGTCCCACCTGGGAGATCCCATCTAGTCAACAGATTGGGCAGTCGAGCAACTAAGAAACAACGTTGTTATCGCTGTTGCTAAGCATGATTAACATAGAGAGAGAGAGAGGTGTCTCACATGGGGGAGGGTAGCTCCTGGGGAGGATGGCTAGAAGACAGCATAGATCCACCGTGATGCATCGCCAGTGCAGAGGCTCTACAGTGTGTTGTAGGAGGTGTGTCATAGCCACTAGGCTCAGCTGCTCCTCCATTAATTGTCGCATCAACGGCTCCGACGAGCGACCAGCCAAGCTAAGCGGTTCCTTGCTGCAACCAAGGCCTTGGACTAGGAGGTGAGGACCCGGAGCCTGGTAGCGAGCCTCGGTGAGAGGAGAGAAGAGAACAAGAAGGGAGGAAGAGGGGACCAAGAAGAGAGATGGGGATAACAAGTGGGTCCTGTAACTGAAAATTAACTTTTAGAAAGTAAAAATGTCACATGTGTAGCCTATGTGACAAAGTAGTCTACATATGCCGCCCCGTTGTCAAAACCGTATAGAAAACCACTCGGGTTAAGTGCGCCGCTTAGTATACATGTGGGGGCACAATACCTGATTTCCCAACTCATGGGTTTTAGTGCACCAAGATACATATTTAAGGGGTAAGTAAACTTTATTTCTTTTTATAAAATCATAAAATATAGAGATAGCAACCTATTTATCATCGTTGCAATTCCTGCTGTTGGAAGATATATGGTGGTTGGCTCAAATAAAATATAGGCCTGTACTTTGGACTTTTGGATGACTTGAGCAATTAATTGTAGTGGGCTTATTTCCTTGCGGGTTGTGGGATTTGAGCGAACAAAGCTGTGGGCTATGAACAAAATAAGCCTTTGTACCTTATCGGCCCAATATTCTAACCGGCCTTTCCATGTATCGATCTAGGTACGATTTTTCTCGTTTACGGCTCACTGTTTTTCTCTGCTAGCATATTAGCAAACGGCATCGTGCAATTTTGACTTGGGAAATGTTTTAAACATTTTGGCTTTTAGCTTAAATTCATATTATAGTCTACAGCGAATTTTTTACAAACCAAACGTTTTGGCGATTTGTATCATTTTTTAAAAGACATCAGTGTTTTATCTTAAAGCTCCAAAACTAATTTTTAACAATTTTGTTCAGCCTCTCCAAACTTCCTAATGCAAGCCCGTAATTTCCACATAAGCTTGTCATATATTGCCAAAACAATAAACGGTACCAAGCAATAAACTGTATACATAGAACTACCAGCAGATTAGCAATGTGTGTATTCTCTAATAGAGAGGACTATTAACTCTATCCTACAATTACCCAGTAAGCAGAGTTCAGCTGGCAAAGTACAAAAACATTTATTTTAAAAAAAGATTGAGATGCGAGTATTTTTCGTGGTGCTGCTGCGCATGGAGGTAACTAGATAGTGTGGAGATGTAGCAACCACACGTTGTTTGGCATGCGGATTGCAATTCCACTGCTCTCTCTCCATGTATCCATAAATCCAATTAATTAGTCCTACTTAAATCGGTGACAGATTAATGCCAGCTCGATGAAACCTAAGCTCCCTAGCTCACAATCTTAATTAACTCATGTTATAAGACACTAATTAATACAGCATGCTAACCAGCTGTCGACTGATCAGGACAGTGGCTATCAAGGCTGCCTGCATCTTGCATTCGATCCGATCTCCAGGAAGCCAGAACAAAAACCGACCGCAACCTGATCATCTCATGTAGCCTGGGTAATCTTTTTCGATCTCCACGGAATTTTTTTAAAATGGAATTTTGTTCTGGCCTTTACGTCATGAGACGTACATAGTCTTAATATACAACACACCATACTGATCCTGATGATCGAGTCTGGGTGGGTGAGAATGAACAACCTCACTCCCACCCACCACTGAGCTACAAGCTCATCTACCGATCTCCAGGAAAAGATTATCTATTACGTGATTTATATCGGCATAAACAGGTTCTCAAGTCTCTTTGGTAAGGCCCCATTTAGTACAGCTCTAGCTCCACCAAAATTGGTGGAGTTGGTGGAGCACCCTATTTCTAACTTCAGAAATTCATGTAGCTGGAGTTATGAGTACATTGAAATATTTAGGTGAGTCAACTTATTTACATATTAAACTAAAAATATAAACTTAAATCACTTTATTTTAACCTACAAACTCTATATTTAAGGTGGAGCTAAGAGCTGGAGCTCTAAGGTGGAGCTAGGAGCTAGATCTGTGCCAAACGGGGTCTAAGTGTCAATCACAAGTCTCTACCGATATCTGGAAGCACCTAGGCCCCCTAATTTCAGGATTATCAATAATGATGTGGTTTTGGTGTTGATGTTGGAAGTGATCGAGAATCAAGCGCAAAAGATGAGGATCCATATTGGAACGGCATCAAGCGTAAAAGATGAGGATCCATATTTATTTTGACTCGGGCGTCGAGTTGAGCCAAAGATAGATACAGGGTTTTTTATTTTTATTCATCGTATTATTAAGAGGGATTGAGGGATTTTTGATCACCTTGAATCTTTTTCACCAAGTTGCACACTCCTAAAATTTTTTAGTTTGGCAATCATGTGAGTGTTATGGTGGTCGTATACAGCTGGAGCGTGCTTATGCTGTTGGACCTCGGTAGTCCAGGTAGGCCAGACCTCGGTCCAAAAGGAGTCTCACGGAGCCCCTATGTCGTCAAAGTGGCCCCTTGCTATCGGACCTCGGTGGTCTAACTGACCAGACCAAGGTCCAGTAAGGGTTCAGAATATGTATGCCGCTGGACCGGCGTGGTCCAACTGCATAGGGCAACACATATGTCGCCGTACTGGCCCCAATGCTACCGGACTGACATAGTCCACCAAATAGCGGCTGTTTACCCACAAAGGGCAGCATGAATGCCATCAGATCGGGCCGGTTTGGCCAAGGTGTCGTGGTTCGGCTATTTGGTCTAGTCGTGAAGAGTTTATACCGCCGGGCCGACGTGGTTTAGGCCACCAAGACCGGTTCGGCTAGCCACAACGGCTAGTTCGTAGCTCAGGCTTTTTAAGGCCTCCTGTAGTGTAATTTTCGTGGTGAGACTCTCATTTGCAAATTTTCTGAGTCCCCTAGGATTCAAGTTGGCTAGTGAGTTGAAAGGTAGTGTTTTAGAGCCTAAACCCTAAAATCCCAAATTGTTCCAAGAGTGTGCATCAGGGTGAAAATTGATCTGGTGTGATCGGTTCTTCTTCAACTCTTATTACTCTTAGAGGTTAACGACTCCTAGACAGCTAGGAGGCAGTGCCAGTGGGATCTTCCAAGGAGGAGAACTTATGAAAGGCCATCGAGTCGTGCAAGGTTCGAGGTTCACCTTGTCGGAGCGGTGAAGAACCACCATGAGTGGAGGGCTTGAGCAAATTAATTTGCTTAAATCAAAGCGACACTCTTGAGGAGAGAGTGCTCCAGCGAGGACTAGAGGAAGGTGTCAACCTTTCGATACCTTAGAAAAATCTCATGAGCATTTCTTTCTCTCACTCTTTACGTTTATGCATTTAATTTCCGTGTGTTCTTGTATCAATTGCTTAGTGAATACATGTAATTGTTGTAACCTAGATTTAATATTGCTTAATTAATCTAAGAAAATCTTAAAAATTAAAATTGGCCTCTTCACCCCTCTAGGACTTAGGATCCTTTCACGTGGTATTAGAACACGTATCTCCTTGTTTTTAGCTTAACCGCTAGAGAGAAGATGGCTGGAGAGGGGACTAGTGTTAGCATAAGTTGAGCTCCAACTTTTGATGGCTCTAATTATACTTACTAGAAAATTAGAATGCAATGTTATTTGGAGGCCATGAATTTTGACATTTGGAAAGTTGTTGACAGGCCTATCACTCCTCCTAGGGATCCTCAGTCTCCAACTCTAAATGATATTAAAAAATGCTCAACTTAATGCTCAAGCAAAAAATGCCTTATTCTCTTGTCTAAGCATGGAAGTATTTGATAGGGTTAGCAACTTGACTTCCATCCACAAAATTTGGACAACCCTCTAAGAAATACATGAGGGCACGTCTACTGTGATGGAAGAGAGAATGTATGTGCTTCGTGAGAAATTTGATCAATTCAAGATGTTTTCTCATGAAAATGCTAATTCCATGTTTATTAGGCTCAATCCGCTTGTCAATGAGCTCAAGGGATGTGGATCAACTATTTTGGACACGAAGGTGTGTCACAAGATTATCAGAGTTCTTCCTCTGGAATACCGAGGACTTGTCATTTATATCTCAAATAGTGGCGATCTCAAGAAGTTGACTCCCACCGAGCTATTGGGCCTCTTGTCACTCACGAGCTCTTCCTTGAGGATCAAGAGGACACACCCTTCAAGAAAAAGCAAATAGGCCTTAAGGCTAAAGACAAGGTAGTTGAGGCCGAAGATAAAGATAACGAGGGAGACGAAGAAGACATGAATGAATTGGTTCTTCTCTTGAAGAGAACAAGGAAGATTCTCGAAAAAACAAGTTTCAAAGGAAACTTCAAGAAGAGGTCCTCTCATAAGGAAGACTCCAACCCGTTTGCTAATGTGATTTGCTATGAATACAACAAGAAAGGTCACATTGCAGCAAAATGTGACAAGAAGAAGAACAATAGTAAATCACATGACGGTGATAATGAAGACGATCACAAGGAGTCAAAGGGCAAGAAAAAGGACTTCAAGAAATTAGACATCAAGCAGGTAAACAAGTACAGCAAGAAGGAGGACTACATCGGAGATTGGGTCACGGATGATGAAGCATCAAGTAACTCCTCTTCCTCCTCGTCCTTCGAAGATGAAGGGCCCAAGGGCAAGAGACTTGCCGGACTTGCTATTGCGGAGTCAACTCCACCTCCTCCTACATCAACTTCTTTTTGTCTCATAGCAAAAACTAGATGAGAAGGTAAATGACTCTTTTGCGTCTTATGATGAGGTTGTTGAGGCCGTCAGAATCTTAGTGTAGCCTTGCAAAAGGAATCTTCAAAGATAAAGAACTTGAAGAAATTGCATACTAACCTAACTACCAAGTATGACAATTTGGTTAGTAAGCATGAATTGCTTGTGAATGATCGTGATGATTTGCTTGCTAAGTATGACTTGCTTGAGAAAGATAACAATGATCTTGTTGCTTCTCATGACTTGCTCGCTACTGATCATAATACTCTTGCTAGCAAGCATATTGATCTAGAAAAATGCAATCTTGAGCTTATAGCTTCTAATGAGTCACTTAAGATTATATATGATAGGTCATTGCTTGCAAATGATCATATCTCCAAATATGACTCTAGCATATCTCATGACTTGCTTACCGATGATGTGAAAGTCATTCATGTCATACCCACTAAGAAAGATGCTAAAACTAGTTGTTGTGACTTGCTATATTTTTCTTGGATTGCTAGTTCTAGCTCTTGTGATGATCAATATTGCAAAAATACTGAAAATGCTAGGGAACTTAGAGATAAAAATCTTGTTCTTAAGGCTTAAGTTGCTAGCATTGATAAAGGTCTTAAAAGTGCTTTCTTGGTGATGCTAACCTTGACAAAGTGCATGGGGAGCAACGGTTCTACGCGAGTAAGAGAGGATTGGGGTTCATACCTCCAAAGAAAGTACTCGAGGATGACGAGTGGATAAGACCCAATACATGCTTTGTCAAGGCTACTACCCATTCCTTATTGCTATTACCTAATCTGACGATTGTATCTTTATTAGTTTCTCAAAAATCAAAAGTGAAAGGGCACAATGGTCGATGCTCATTAAATGTTATTCAAGAACTATCGTGGCAAAGTTAACTTGAGATGTGTTGATGCTCCTAGCAACAAGAAGATAGTTAAGGCCATTTGGATTCACAAGACTCTTCTTGCCAACTCATTTGGACCTAAGCATTCAAACTCTAACCCTAGAGGACCCAACATGGTTTGGGTACTTAAGGTCAAGATTTGAACTTTATGGTTGTAGGTGAACTACAAGAGCGGTGGTCGTCATTGAGTGATCGATAGTGAATGCACTCAATACATGACCGGCAACTCATGTATGTTCACCTCATTAGAGGATGAGGATACCTCCGACAACAAAATTACCTTCAATGACAATAACAAGGGTAAGGTAAGAGGAAAAGGTAAAATCGCTATATCCAATGATTACTCCATCTCTAATGTCCATCTTGTGGAATCTCTAAATTCCAATCTTTTATCCGTGGCTCAACTATGTGATCCTAGTTTTCATTATCTCTTCCCAGATGATAGGGTTTCCATTTTTAATAAAAAGAACAGATTGTTTTCAAAGGTTTTCGGTTTCAAAATCTTTACCTTGTCAATTTTAACACCAAACAATCGTGTCTTTTGACTTGTCTTATTGCCAAAGTCTCTCTTGGTTGGCTTTGGCACAGGTGACTCAGGCACGTGAAAATGTCAAACTTGAAAAAGCTTTTTAAAAATAACATTGTCATGGGCTTGAAGAATGTCAAATTTGAGAATGACAAGCTATGTAGTGGTTGCCAAGCCGGCAAGCAAGTAACGAACTCTCATCCAACAAAAAGTATCAAGGCCTCTAGAACTCTTACACATGGACACGTTTGGCCTAACATCCTATGAGAGTATAGAGGGAATTCATTTTGTGTAATACCAAATAAAAAAAAGAAGAAGAGATGAGCCTAGATGGCTCTAGAGCTCTCGCTCTCTTTTCTCACTCTACCTTGCTCTCAATCTCTCTCCTCTCCACCACCCGCAGCCCTTCTCTCCACCACCCGCAGCCGAAGCCGGTTGGAGCAGCAGGCTTGCCTTGGCGTCCTCTGCTGCCGTCGCTTTGCTCGCGCTTGCCTGGTCGTCAGCAGCCTGTCGTTCCTAGCCAGCCGTCGCGCCACACTGTCGCCCACTAGCACCTCGCCGCCTCTCCCTTCGTCTCGCTTGCCTCCTCCGCCCTTCACCGCCTAAGCGAGCTGCTGTCGTCTCACCGGCACCGCCTCCAGCCAGCCCATGCCTTGCCTTGGTAGCAAGCAGTGTGACCCCATGCCCATCGCCATCTCTCTCCTCCAACCGCTCCTCTCTCCGCCCCTATAGCTGCCCCCTGTTGTAGGTTGCCGTCTTCCCGCCGTCAACAAGCCGCTGCGCGCCGCCCTAGGGAGGAAGCAGAGGGGAGCCCAGCCGAGCTAGAGAAGGAAGGAGGAGGAGGTAGGAGCCGGCCAAGGTTGAGAGGAGCAAGCAAGAAGGAAGAAGAAGAGAGGAAGAAGAGGGGGTTTTTGGGTTGGGTCAAAAATCTTCACACAGGTAACCAATTGGTGCTCTCCCCTGCAAATTGATGTTCAATTTGAGGATTAGGTTGGGTTATGAGAGGGAATTAGGAACCCTAGGTCAGAAATTCCTCGATTTGGAGTTCGTAACGCCAATGCAGCAACTTGCGGCCTGGTTTTGGGGTACTTATTAGGTCGAGGTTCTGAAGAAAACGATATTGTAAGATTGGTAGTTTATGTTTTTATCTTTCCGTAGAGTGCTAGAACGCGAAAATCGGCCTAGTGGTTTAGAAGATACGGCCTTCGCAAGCCAACTGTCTGGATTTGGTCGGGTCGCCGGATTGGACTGTTGCAGGAGCATCTTGCAGGTCCAAATTGGGGTGGTTAGGTCGAATTCCCGAGGAAGTTGGTGTTAGAAGAAATGTAGATTATGTTCTTAGCTTTCCATAAGATCCTAGAATGTGCTAATCAAACGAGCGGTTTGGAAGTTATCGTTAAAACAATGCTTCTGACCGGTTTCGAAAACGATGCAGCAGTTTGTCTTCTGAAATCTGGGAGTGATAGAAATAGAATTGGAGTTTTTACTCAACATGAAAGTTGTAGATAATTTTTTGTAGATGCTCCAGATGTGTTTATTTGTCATGTTTGGTTTAACGGGTTAAAAGTTATGGCTAGAACAGTGGGCGAGCAGGGTTTTAGCTAGTTTTCGGAAATGTTTGGGTTTTCGGGCGACTAGCCGGTATCGTGTGATTTAGTATTGGGGGACCGATGAATAGGCTCGATTACTAATTGATTGTTAGTATAGCCAGTGGTTAATTATACTGAGGGTCCATTATGGGATTTAGGAGATGTCGCCACCTCGGGATTAGGAACCGTAAGGTTGAATTTGAGCTAGACAATGGAAACGCATATATGGTGGGATGAGGCTTATATATACGAGCTGCTTATGGCCAGAATCAGAGTTTGATCATGTTATAAGAAAGGTAGATTATGTGTCTAGCTTTTCATAGGATCCTAGAACACGTGTTTTTGGATATACGGCTTGGGAGATATGGTCTTTAGAACATTGCTGTTCAGTTTAGGTAGCTAGGGGATTTTTTTAAATATGCTAATGACAAATTGGTTTAGATAATGTCTAATTGAGATAATATATGAGATAAAGAATCAAAAAGGAGGTTAATCTTAAATAATTTAAAAAGGACTTAGGTAATAATCTGGTTATGGCTTAAAGTTGCTTGATGCAAAGTTGATCCAACTAATGAGTAATCAGTAAATAATATGGCGATTGGATGGTCAAACCTTCTATGGCCTAGAAAGGTAAGGATTAAACGGTGTTTGATATAAATGTGTTGGGTATTACAGGAGGGTTTGGGAAATTTAGAAAGGCTAGACTGCTTGATGCTTAGTATTGCTATTATATGGTTGTTAATATGGTATGCTTGGCGTGTAGGCGGCATCGCTTGGGGTCGGAGCTATCTTCGCATCTATTGGCTTCATTCGGTAAAGAGGCAAGTGCATATTTATTCAAAGTAACTTGTCCTATTTCGTCTTATCATTGTGAAGGTTCTTTAAGACCCATTGATCTATCCATGCATATATCTCGAGTGGATGAATTAAACTTGCTAATGATCGATGATAATATGGTATGTGATTGTTTGATTGTTTATGGGCTTGCATCATTTTGCATTCATGTGCATGGGCCAAGTCGGTGGATGGTCATATGACTAGTCCGGAGTGCCTCGGCCAGGTCGGTGAGAAAGCCATATGACCATGACTTGGGGCCCTAAGTCCTACGGGAGTAGGCACTCCACGGGAGTGGAGCACTCCACTCCCCTCCACGGGAGTGGAGGTTATTTTTGGACCCCGTATGAAAAAGGACAGGGCAATAAGGGTGTCATCGACGGGTGAACCCTTGCTATACGGTATATGCTACAGAGAAGAGGTGCATCCTGCATTGCATTGCATTTATGGATTTATGTTCGTATATGGATGAAGTACGTGCATGGTACTTATGGATACATGTTTGGAAATGGTTGATCTGTGTTAATGATTGTGCTTCAATGTTATTAATATGACGATTTTATTTTCATATGCTCCTTTGATTAGTTATGCATTTATGCTCTTTTGATTCAATATGTGCTTACTGAGTCTTGGACTCACTCTTGTTTCCTTTGTTTTTTTTTAGGTAGCCATGGACGATGTCGTGCGCGGGCGGGTAGTTTCACTCACACACTTGCACCGCTCACACCGAACTACTAATAGCTATATAAGCTAAACTAAGAAAAACAGTGTCTTGAACCTTACTATCCTGTCGTGTAACTGTAGTTGTATGTGAGTTAATATCTTGGTGGTGCTGTCTTATGTTGGTTGCCTCCCCATAGCCAAGACGGAACCAGGTAAGTAAGGTTGGCTGTTGGCTTTTGGTTTAGATTGGACAGTTGTGTGTTGGATAGAATGTGGATGGATGAACTTGTGATATTGTGGGTTGTTGTTCATTGTAGATGGTATATTGGATGTGGTATGATATATATACGAATTGTGTTTCTTTGTCTGCTGAGTGGATGTCCATATTTTAGGGGAGGTGCTGCCGAAATTTTTATAGAAATAGGGTCTTAGTAACATCTTGGGCTCAGTAGGAGCCGGGGTGTTACATTTTGTCTTGTGGTAGTGGATGATTTCTCTAAGTTCACTTGGGTTTTATTTTTGCCAAAAAAATTGAAGCGATAAAAGTATTTAAAAATTTTGCAAAAGGGGTCCAAAATGAATTTGAAACAACCATCAAAAAAATCCGAAGCGACAATGGAAAGGAGTTTGTGAATTCTAACATTGAAGACTATTATGATGAGTTAGGGATCAAGTATGAGCTCCCTGCCGCCTATATACCTCAACAAAACGGTGTGGTGGAGAGGAAAAATTGGACTCTCATTGAGATGGCAAGAACTATGTTGGATGAGTATGGCACATCAAATACAATTTAGGTGGAGGCCATTAATACCGTGTGTCATGCCAGCAACCGTCTCTATCTTCATCGACTAATCAAGAAGACCTCATACAAACTCTTGGTGGGGAGACGACTCAGAGTGTCCTACTTTCGGGTGTTCAGGTACAAATGCTACATATACAAAAAGAGAACACACTTGGGCAAGTTTCAAAGCTGATACGACATCGGATTCCTTATTGGTTATTCCTCTAACTCAAAAACTATTGTGTTTTCAATAACGCTACCGGTCTTTTTGAGGAAACATGTGATCTCAAATTTGATGAATCTAATGGCTCTCAAGGAGAGCATGAAAATCTAAGTGATGTAAGGGATGAACCATTGGTCAATGCGATGAGGAACATGAAAGTTGATGACGTGCTACCAAAGAAGACGACTAAGGAGAAAATCAATGAACCGCATTCTTCATCCATGGTGCCTCAAGCAAGCACCAAGGAGACCATAAATGATGATACAGACATACTTCAATCATCGTCTAAATTCATTTGAAGTCATCATACCATTGCCAAGGATCATCCCGTAAACCAAATCATTGGTAATATGAGTAAGAGCATTCAAACCCGTTCTAGTCAAGCTTCTTTTTATGAGCATTACTCGTTTGTGTCTTGTGTGGAGCCCAAAAACATAGGAGAAGCACTTGAGGGTGCCGATTGGGTCAACGCAATGCAGAAGAGCTCAACAATTTTTCAAGAAAAGAGGTTTGAGAGTTGGTGGAACAAGATGAGGACCACAACGTAATAGGCACAAAATAGGTGTTCTGCAACAAGCAAGACAAACATGGAGTGGTGATTCACAATAAGGTGCACCTCGTGACTCAAGGATTCACATAAGTGGACGGACTAGATTATGGTGAAACCTATGCATTGGTGGCGCGACTTGAAGCAAGTCGGTTCCTTTTAGCTTTTGCATTACATTTCAGTATTGTTTTATACCAAATGGATGTGAAAAGTGTATTTCTAAATGGTTTTATTGATGAGCTTGTTTTTGTTGAAAAATCTTCTGGGTTTAAGGACCCTAAGTATCCCAATCATGTCTATAAGTTAACTAAGGCGCTATATGGGTTGAAACAAGCTCCTAGAGCATGGTATGAGTGCCTTCGGAACTTTCTTCTCGAAAAAGGATTCAAAAACATGAGAGTTGACTCCACTCTACTCACTAAGACCATTGATAATCATTTATTCGTTTGTCAAATCTATGTTGATGATATTATGTTTGGATGCAGTAATCATGAGTTTTGCAAGGAATTTGGTGACATGATGGCTAAGGAGTTTGAGATGTCCATAATTAGGGAGTTGACATTCTTTCTTGGTTTTCAAATTAAACAATTGAGAGATGGAACATTTATATCCCAAAGAGAAGTATACCTGAGATCTCCTTAAGCGATTTAATATGGAAGATTGCAAACCCATCAAGACTTCAATGGCCACTAATACTCATCTAGACTTGGATGAGGGAGATAACCCGATAGACCAAAAACTATATTGCTCTATGATTGGTTCTCTCTTTTACTTAAAGCATCTAGGTCGGATATCATATTTAGCATGGGCTTATGTGCTAGATTCCAAGCTTCCCCTAAGCAAATGCATCTTGTAGTCATAAAGCGAATCCTTAGGTACCTGAGATTTTCTTCTAGCATTGGCTTGTGGTTTCCGAAAGGTGCTTCATTTGAGCTTCTCGTCTATTCGGATTCTGATTACACCAATTGCAAGTGTAAGAAATGTGCCCTACAGGACAATCATGAGGATGATTGTAATATGTTATGCTTATATTGTTCCATTAATGATCTCATGTTACAGGTCATCAAGTACGACTTGGTTGTAAAACTCTGTAATACATAATGACATAATTATAAAAGTTGTCCCTTGATTTTGTTTATTGGCTGGAACACTAATAAAAGACATGGATATAATCAAGCACATGGGTTGTTGTGATAATCATGTTTTGCAGGCTATGGATATGAGATATCAATACAATCATGTGGATACACATGTAGGAGTACATGGTATCGGACTGACCCTTTTTTGAAACGCCTTTGAGGAATGTTGATCCTCAGACCTAAGATCAACACAGTTTCCTATATGAGGATGGCATGCTTTGATATTGTCTAAAGTAATTCTGTAACTAGATAACGATAAGGGCTTTACTTGGATATGTTTTGAATAATGCAGAGGGAAGTGATTGATCAAGATGGGAGTTGTCCTCCTCGTTCAGAAGAAAATGATATCTTGGACCGCTCGATGAAATAGACTGAAGGGTGTGCATGGCCATGCTCGAGCGGTCAAGGAGTTGATCGATCGATAAGGTTTAGTCTATTTCGAAAAATCGAGTAAAAGGGCTTAACAGCACAAGGGGTTAAGTCAATATATCAATAGAGATAAAAGGATAAACATTTGATGATTGAGAGGTTCGTTGGATCACTGACCTTCATGTAATTTGAACAGTCGCAATGTTTTGCTTGTAGATCGAAAAGAGATTTCAATTTACTGTCAATATTGCATGAACCTACAGGGTCACAACATAAAATAAGATTTAGGCAAGTTTGTGAAATCTCTACTCATGACGAATGTTCAATACGATTGATTGCAGTTTCTAGTTATCCTTCCAAAAAGATTGCAAACCTCGTGTACAAAACATGATTTTGTGCTGAAACCTGTAGCAATGCTGAAAAAACTGTTCCTGCATTGAAAACACGGTAGTAGGCACTGTAGCATGTCAGGTACTGTAGCAAGGTGGTTACTACAGTGTGCTGGCTGTTACTGTCTGCAAAGGCGACGTCGCTTAGACATGATGGTACTGTAGCTACAGTACCAACCTCCTCCTATATGAGGGGGAGGGGTGCTTCATTTTGAAGGAGAAAAAAGGGAAAAAAAAAGAGAAGAAAAAGTGTAAGAGTTACACCTGTTCCAGAAAAAGTCACGAGGATCGTGCAATCCGGTACTAGCACATCGACGTACGAAGCCGAAAGCCTGTTCGTGTAGATACCTGAAGAACACAGCTACTTTGCTGTGAAAGGTCTGACAGGTATCTCTCCGCTCCGCTGCGACAACCGGGAGTTGAAGGCTACGAGTAAATCTATCTCCGAAGCTTCATCATGATTCTCCAGGGCCACGGTACGTGTTTATAAGTTTTTGGGTGACAACTAATCTTGTTTCTAATACATGCGATGATCTTGAGGAGGGGATGAATTATTGAAATGCATGGGTCTTACCCTAGCCAATTCCCAGCAGCAAGATTAATCACAAGAACACCTCGGGGGTTGTCACTTGCTAGGAAGATCTCCTATATCTTGGGATTTGAAGAAGCAACACTCTATGGTGCTATCTACCGCCAAGGCGGAATATATAGCGGCGGGGAGTGCATGTGCATGCTCAAATTTTGTACATGAAGCAAACTTTCCTTGATTATGACATTAAATTTGGTAGTATGTCTCTTCTTTGTGATAATGAAAGTGTCATAAAGATAGTCGTTAATCTAGTCCAACACTCCCGAACCAAGCACATTGGTATCCATCATCATTTCCTTTGTGATCACATTGCAAAGGGTGATATTGTGCTTAGTCATGTGCCTACGGAGGACCAATTAGCGGATATATTTACAAAATCTTTGGATAAGACTAGGTTTTGCAAACTAAGAAATGAATTAAACGTTATTGCTTCTCCAATTTAAAATGACTGGTTTGGGCTTAACCTTGTTAATATGTTCTTATCTTGCATCTATCTTCTTGCTTGGTTACATTTTGTCATGGTGCCTATGATTGTTATTTGCACTTTCTTGGATTTTGAGATCAAAATGATGGGTTTCCCCTAAGCTCATCCATAAATTTTTGGCATCCCTATGCGTGAAAATATCAATTTCATTCTCACAAAAGGGCATGAGCTTTAAAACAAAATCTATCTTGTATTTAAAATTAATTTAGGCTAGAGCTCCTATAAACAACCTAAATATCACTCATCTTGTTCAAAAGAAATCCTTCATTTATCTCTTGTTTGTATAAATGTTTTTTTTGAAAAAGTTTCAATATTTCCTTTATAATGCGTCGAAGCGTGTTGTGCCTTCATGCAAAATGGGTCCAACTCACAAGTGTATGATGCTTCCATAATCATATACATGGAGAAATTAAATTTGGGCTCATACATTTCCAAAGAAACAAAAACTCCAAAGTTTTTGGTCTCCTTTGCTATTTTCAAACCTTTCAAATCTAATATTGGCCTAGTAAAGATATTTTAGCTATGTTACTCTCTTAAATTCAATCAAGCCCAATTCGATCTTAAGATTTTATTTTAATGAGTTGGACTATTGAAGGAATTTTCTCTAGCTAATTTTGTTTCTCCTCTAGGTTCTTCTCTTCATAAGACGGACCACTCCCAAATAACCTCATTCCCGATGTCTATCAAGGTTAGGGCCCCTTATTGATGCATGATGCCAAAGGAGGAGAAGAGTAAGGATTGTTCTTAGCTATTAGTGATTTTCATATTTTTCTATGCCATTAGGCTTGCCTTGTGCTATGAGTGTGCATTGTTATTTGCTTGCTTGCATCAACCTATGTATCTTTCTACCGTTAATAGCTTGCTTGCATGAATTCTATTTCTAAGCCATATCAGCAGTTATTAGCTTGCTTGCATGAATTCTATTTCTAAGCCATATCATGGGATATTTGCTTAATTGTACCGCTATGGCTAAGTATGTTCTACTTCATGCATAGGCTTAGGGGGAGCTATTTTGATATTTGCACTTGCTATCCTCGTATGTTTAGGCATGATCATTATTCACCACTTGTGTTTTATCTTCACTATATGCAAATCTAATATCCTTTTAAGTGGTGTTGTCATCATCACCAAACAGGGGAAGATTATAAGCATCTAGGCCCCCTAATTCGAGGATTATCAATTATGGTGTGGTTTTGGTGTTAAATGACGGAAGCGACAAAGAATGGGGGCAAATCATGGTTTTCTAGGAACCCCGAAGAACTTATTGGAATGGCATCAAGCGCAAAAGATGAGGACCCATATTTATTTTGACTCGGGTGTCAAGTTGAGTCAAAGGCAGATACATGGTTTTTTATTTTTATTCGTCACACTATTAAGAAGGATCGAGGGATTTTTTATCACCTCAGATTTTCCTCCACCAAGTTGCACACTCCAAAATCTTTTTAGTTGGTCACCCATGCGAGTGTTGTGGTGGCAGTGTACAGTTAGACCGTGCTTATGTTGCTGGACCTCAATGGTCTGGGTAGGCTAGAGCCTGGTCCAGAAGGGGTCTCGCAGAGCCTCTATGTCACCGGACCGGCCCCTCGCTGCTAGACCTCGATGGTCTGGTCGGGCGGACTAAGGTCCTGTAAGGGTGCGGAGTATGTATACTGCCGAACCGGCCCGTATGCGGCCGGACCGGCATGGTCCGGCCGCATAGGGCAACACATATGCCACCAGACCGGCCGCTGTGCCACCGAACCGGCATGGTCTAGTCGCATAGCGGTGCTCCACCCACATAGGGCAGCATGTATGCCACCGAACCAGCCTGGTCCGGCCGTGGTGCCTCGGTCCGACCGATTGGTTTGGCTATGAAGAGTTTATGTCGCCAGACCAGCATGGTCCGAGCCACGCGGACCGGTCCGGCTAGCTATAATGGCTAGTTTGCATCTCAGTTTTTTAAGGCCTCCTGCAGTGTAATTTTCGTTGTGAGACTCCTATTTGCAAATTTTCTAAGTCCCCTAGGGTTCTAGTTGGCTAGTGAGCTGAGAGGTGGTGTTTTAGAGCCTAAACCCTAAAATCCCAAATTGTTCTAAGAGTGTGCATCAAGGTGGAAATTGATCTAATGTGATCGGTTCTGTTTGCTCTTATTACTCGTAGAGGTTGGTAACACCCAAAAGGCTAGGAGGCGGCGCCAGTGGGATCTTCCAAAGAGAAGAACTTATGGAGGGCCACCGAGCTGTGCGAGGTTCGTGGTTCACCTCACCGGAGCGGTGAAGAACCACCATGAGTAGATGACTTGAGCAAACTGATTTGCTTAAGTCGAAGTGACACTCTTGAGGAGGGAGTGCTCCAACAAGGACTACTGGAAAGTGCCAACATTCCGATACCTCGGGAAAAATCTCATGAGCATTTCTTTCTCACTCTTTACATTTCCGTATTTAATTCCCACATGTTCTTGTATCAATTACTTAGTGAGTACTTGTAATTGTTATTGTTCTAACCTAGATTTAATCTTGCTTGATTAATCCAAGAAAAATATTAAAAATTAAAATTAGCCTATTCACCCCCTCTAGGCCTTAGAATCCTTTCAGTATCTACAACATCATATATAAATCTACTACTATCCGTAATACCTCTTATTGTAGGGGTATCATGTTGTACGTGTATGTAGACTTCACTATAGGAAAAGACCCAAATCTTGACAAATGAAACCATTGAGAAAGAATCGAAAACCATCGGGAGAAGTCACTCTCTACAACCAGCCGTCGAGAAAAGGTCGTCGGGTCAGCCACATCGAGAGAAATGGTAGCCATTGAGAGTATCTCTATCGACGGCCAATCATGCTCTGATCAAGAGTGGTGGCGGAGCTGACTGTGAGGCAGGTTGACGACACCGGGTTACTCTCTCTCTCTCTCTCTCTCTCTCTCTCTGTCTCTCTCGACGGCCATGTCTTAGCCGTCGAGAGCGAGGATGCTACCTTTGGTAGGTCGGTCCATGTTGGCTGTCATCTCTCTCGTCAGTTAGTACATGGCCGTCAAGAGCGTCTGTTGTTGGGCCAGCCCACATAGGGGCCTCTCTTGACGACTAGTCCTAAGTTGGCCGTTGAGAGAGAGTCTGCCAGAGGGGATGACTGGGTTTCAGCCTGTGGCCGTTATTCTCGACAACCTATAGAAGGCCTTCGAAAGTATTTAATTTCCAAAAAAAGGTTAAAAACTATTAAAAAACCCAGAATTTTGCAGCTGCTGCTGCAACCTACAAACCGTTATACGTAAGCTATTGATAATTGATGCAGTCATTTTATATTTCATTGATCCTAGATATCTATCGTGTGACGCGTGCTGACGCACGTATAACGCGTTGGCCGTTTGCTTTGTCCGTTCGTTTTCCAATGCCTCACTAGGTTCTCCCTCCCGGAAGCACCTCCCCATCTTTTGCCTCGCACCTAGCTTCCGGTCGCACCACGCCGTTGTCGACGAATTGCGTCGGTAATATATTTAACAGGGCTATGCGAGAGATCACAACTACGATGGTAGCACAGGGAGCCGAATTTATACAGGTTCGGGCCCTTAAGGCGAGGTAATACCCTACTCCTGTGCTCGTGGATTATATGGTGGGGTGTCGATTACAATGTATGTTCTCGTCGGGATGGCACGAGAACAGACAATGATCAGGTGATTGGATGTAATGTCTAATGATGTCTAACCAAGGACCCCCGACCCCCTTTATATAGTCCAGGGGATCGGGTTACAGATAGGTTCCCTAATCCGTATAAGGAAGACAGAGACATAACCGAGTTGATTACGTCTATCTCCATGTAGTCGAGTAGGAAACGAATTCGTTTCCTTGTAGAGTAAGTCGGGCCGCACCAGCCGCCAAGCCCGCCTTCTGGAAGATCCGTGTGATTTGGCACAAGGAAGTGGTACGTCCTCCCGTGTATCTCCGAATACCCGGGGCCCATATTGTCCACAGCCGTGTTGCCTCCTCGGCCACCTGGTTGCACCTCCCTCCAAGGCCGCCCTGCTTTATCGGCGCCTACCCGACGAAGTCCTCCATGAATTGGTATGTACATCGTTCTGATTCTTAGTTTCCCGCTCGTCGGTTCAAATATGTCCCCGTTATTTCATAAAAATTGCCTCAACTGGTTTTGTTTGATTTAAATTAATTGTTCCTTCCAGACCCTAAATTGGTATCCACATTTATTCTCATTTCGCTGCTCTTCAGTTCAGGCATGCCTCAATTCTTTTCTAAAAAAACAGGGCCTCATTTGGTCATGTTTAATTAAGATGAATTGTTGCTTGCACATGTATTTTTGGATTTAGCTAAACTTGGCCCATAGCCTCATGAAGACCAGTTTTAGATTTGTGAGAGCTAGACAAGGTAATTGTAGATGAGTGAAGTATAATTTTCTATTCTTTCACCACTGTGCAGCACCCATGAACTATTCAATTGTATCTTCCTTCTTTCACGGAAAAAAGTTCTCAATTGGTTTTGTTTAGTGATGATACCGTGGCAAGGATGGGTATGGAGGTGCAACTTGGAGCTTATTAGTTTACTTCGCTACTTGCTAGCAATGAGGAAGATCGAGGGCACTAGATTTAGCAACGATTGAGTTATATGGGTCAGTAATACTAATATATAAGGTTAACTTTATTTAAACTATGTTTTGATAACGACTTATTCTCTCTATCAATTTTATGATACAAAAACATATTTATTTTTATCTATAGTAAATATGCTAGTCAATAAAAAGGCCTCATGTTTTTGCTCGCCCCGGGCCTCTGAAAATTTTGGACCGGTCCTGGGTTCACTCCATGTATGTGGACCAGGGTTTTAAAACCCGAAACCGGACCCGAAACCGCTGACCCACCGGACCGGTTTTTTGAAAAAAAAACCACTATAACCGCTAGAAAACGGCCGAAACCACTCAAATTTAAATGCAAACGAAGCGCGCGAGCCACCGGTTTCCCGACGGTTTTTGCCAAAAAAACCGCCCGTTTTACTGGTTTCTCGGCGGTTTTAGCAAAAAAACCGCTACAAAGACAAAAAAAACCATGAAAAATAGGGAAAATAAAAAGAGATCTGAAAATTATAAAAAAGGGAAAAATCAAAATTTTGTTTCATACAAATTGTTCTACTCAGCATCTAGTTTTTTATAAGATTTTTTAAATTTTTTTAAAAAATTAAATTTAAATTCAAAATTTTGAATTGGACGGGGGGAAAACCGGCGGTTTCTCAAACCGCCGCACAGCGGTTCGGCGAGAAACTGCCGGTTTTACCGGTTTTTCGTCGGTTTTTAAAACCCTGAGGTGGACTACTACACAGAGGCATTGCAGTTTTGATAATGACCCGGAAGGAGGAGGCGATACGTTGCCAATTGGTGTTGGACAATTTCCTACTTCGACTGCATCAAATTGTATAGCGGCAAAGATTCAAGATGAATTACTCTCGAGGTTATAGATGTAGTGCAAAGTGTGAAGAAATTTTAGATAATGTATAGAATTTATAGAGAAGTAGTGTTATAGATGAGAAATTTGAAGTCTTTACTGAAGATACTTGACAAACAGTCAAATATAAATCTTTGGGGGTGGTAGTTGACAACTCCTAGATTATCCACGTATTTACATAAAAAGAAGAATGTATATGGCCTTGGCACTTAGCATGTCCATCTGGTGAGAAAATAAGTGAAATTTAAAAATTACATTATGAATTGAAGATCTGAATTGTATATCATAAAAATAGGCATATAATTATAATATTTATTTTGAAAGTTGTGCTAGGTCGGGAGAGCCCCATCCGATAAATAGTACCAGACCGTCTCGTTTAGGCCCGGGCCATTATCACGGTGTGGTGCACGCGGTCAAGCGGTGGCTTGGACGGCCATGGCGCCGCAGCCTTTGTAAACGCGCACACGGAGACTGCAGTGGTCACAGAGAAGAGTTCTCCACGGCTTGGCTGACCCTCTCTCCCGTCCCGTGTCCCCATGGCAATGGCAATGGCATGCCGTGCGTGTGGAGTCAACCAGGAGAGAGATGACCTCTTCACTTGAGCGCTCTACGCGTGCGTGGTGAGAAGACCTCCACGGCGCCCTGCAAGCCGTCGCGTCGCACTCGTCTTTACGAGAAAAGAAACGTCACCACCGGCCACAAAAAATGAGAAGAGCATGAAAAACACGAGGAGAGGAAAGCCGCGTGAACGGCTGAACGCTCGAAATCCACCTGCTGCCTGCCGCCACTGCGAGTATTTAGCCACCAGCTGCTCTCATCCTGGATTGCTCCATCATCCTTGTCCTCTTCCCGGTCTCTTGTTTGTTTCGCTGCTGAAAAATCGAGGGGGGCAGCGCCTGCCACTCGCGCCCTCCCCTCCTCCACACATCTCTTGCGGCGCCTCCCCCTCCCACTCGAACCCTCTCCTCTCATCTGCCATCCTCCTCCTCCCAAGATTTTCTTCCGCTCTCTTATCCTCCTGCATTACGTCAGTGCTCGTTCCCCATTGGCAGGCACCAGAGAGAGGTAGAGGTAGAGGTAGAGAGATTTTGGTCCCACTCATATACCCAAGAAACTTCTATTCTCTTCTCCGACTGCAGAGGAACCTGCTGGTCGTCAAGATTGCGGCGGATTAGTTGCAAAGATTGCCGCTGTATCTCTTTCTCTTCTTCTTTGAATTTGTAATTGTGCCGAAAGATCGGATCTTTTTTCTTCTCCGGACGGGTTTCGGGAGGGGTTTGTTGAGGAAAAATTTGGATCTTTTTTTACTTTCCTCCGGAGGGATTAATCAGTTGAGGTTGAGGTGGGGAGATGTCGGCGCTCGCTGATCTCTTGATGGGGATCTTCCGAATGCCCGAGCTCGCCGCGCCGGTTTGTCTGGCCGCGCTTGTAGGCCTGTTCATCGGCTGGCTGTGGCGTCCCAGCTGGGCTGCGGCAGTCCTCAGCGACCAGGAGCAGACGGCAGCGTGGCCTCCTGCGCCTCCGCGCGCCACGGACACCACCGACTCCTGCCGGAAGACGCTGGCCATCGTGCCAAGGTCAGGACCTGTTTATGACCATTTTACCTTCGATTCGATGAGTTGATGTTTACTCATCTGCGCGAATTATGATATGGTGTAGAGCTGAGGTGGCTCCTGCGTCCATGGAGGGTGAATTGGCAGTGAACACCGCAGATTTGGTGCACCTCCGCCGGCTGGTCGAGGAGAAGGACGGCGGCCCGCGGTGGATTCACATGATGGAGCGGACGTTGCCCACCATGCGGTACCAAGCGTGGCGAAGAGATCCTGAGGTATGTTGTCTTCAAAGTTTTTATCTGTAGCTAGAGTTCAGGTATGAGTTGAATGAACATGCAGTCAGAATTGATTGTATGTCTAGAACTCAAGACCATATGCGTGGACCTTTTAAAAATCATCAGTAGCTGTACTGTGGTATTTTTTGGTAAGCGGTAGGATGTTTCTGAATATTACATATAATGAGATTGGGCAAGAAGATGCAAGAGCCTAGGATTGAAGTGCTTCTGTGTTTTGTTTCATTCCAGAACGGCCCACCGCAGTACCGCAGTAGCACAATATTTGAGGACGCATCGCCAGAAGTTGTTAGGGATTTCTTCTGGGATGATGAGTTCCGGATTAAGAACAGTTGGGACGACATGCTTCTTCAACACGAGACATTGGAGGAGTGCACCAGCACTGGAACAATGGTTGTCCGGTGGGTCAGGAAGGTGAGTTATTTGTGTGATATGTCCTCTCATCACTGTTGAAAGCATAACAAAGTATACTTGTGTATGTTTTGCTTACACTGGATGCTTTCGCTTTTGCAGTTTCCATTCTTCTGCAGTGACAGGGAGTATATTATCGGTCGCAGGATATGGGCATCTGGAAAGACGTTTTACTGCATAACCAAGGTATGAGACAAAATAGTATACCTCTATCTGTTAGCATACACCTAGGTTCCCGTCATCTTTATTTTCTACTCATATGTGTAGGTCTTGTTTTTTAAATGGGCTTGAGCTGTTCTTTTTTTTTCATATTGATGGGATGGTGGTTGCATTCTATTACATCATTGATATGCTTTCCAAGCTTTTTTTTAATCAACCGATTATCTGCATTAGTGTAACCAAAAGTAGTAGTATGACTTTTGAGCCTTCTTGTTTAGGTTATTCTATTTCCTCAAACTATTCTACAAAGATCGGAATTCTTGGCCCATACTATTAAGTTTTTAATGTTCTAAATTTACCCACAGGCCTTATTTGTAGCATTGCAGATGATAATGTCTCCACTTTGTGAATTCCTACCAGTTTGAGATGCCACGATTTTATCCCTACCAGCTTGTTATCAAAATAGTGCCAAGAATAGTTTTTTTTTTCTATGGTTACATGTAGCTTGGTTACTGATAGCAGCTTGCTCAAATGCTCATTTATTTTGGTGACTTTGGTCGCTAAACTTGCACTATAATTTTTCAGGGTGTACCTCGTCCCTCTGTTCCAAGATGTAACAAACCTCGTCGTGTGGACTTGTACTACTCAAGCTGGTGCATCCGTCCAGGTACTATAGCATTTTCATCACATGTTCCGCATCATCTTTGTAGAATAACAAATTTTGTCAGGCCAATGAATTTACACTTGTTATTTTTATCAGTTGAATCAAGAAACGGTGATGGTGCAATGACCGCATGTGAGGTGCTTTTGTTTCATCATGAAGACATGGGGATTCCATGGGAAATTGCAAAGCTCGGTGTGCGCCAGGGAATGTGGGGCTGCGTCAAACGGATCGAGCCAGGCTTTCGGGCATACCAAATTGCGAGGACAGCTGGCGAGCCCCTTTCGAAATATGCCGCCATCGCGCATGTCAACACAAAGTTTGATGCTGATGAAGTCATCACTGCAGAAGACAACACCGAGGCCAGTTTAACCAACAACAGCACCGAAGATGAGAAACCAAAGCACTGGACAGGCAACATACCCAAAGCCCTCTTGATAGGCGGCGCGGTTGTTCTGGCTTGCACCTTTGACCGTGGATTATTGACCAAGGCTGCCATATTCGGTACAGCGAGAAGGTTTGCAGGGCCAGGAAGGAGATAGGAATCACACACTAAAGAGCAATACCACGCTTATCATCTTGCCATGCTATGCATAAGAGAATGCCCTACAGATCATTCTACCAGTTCACAACAGAGCAATGCTATTCTGCATTTCAGTTTTAGATATGCTCATGTTGCAGATAAGCACCAGTTCATTCATGTTAGATCAGTCCAGACATAGATCAAGTGTGGGGAAAAGAAAGATATGAACCATATGTAAGCAAACTAGGTCATACTGCTGTTGCTGCAGTTTCTGAGGCTTAGAACTAGTGGGTTAGAATAGAATCATGATAATGAGATAGTTTGGGTGTTGAGACAGAAAACCATTGTATGATGTACAATGTGCAATGCTCATATTTGTGAGGTGCTATAAAATATAGTGCTTTTGTTTGTTACTAACACAAATCCTCGTGTTTGTCACCGACATGTGTTCTTTTTTGAGAAAATCTATGGTCACATATTGACGTTGTTGAATATTCTTCGGAGAAATCTGCAACCAGTTGAATTGTTCGTCCCCACTGTATTTTCCAACTTCCTTGCTTCACATTATTTAAGTTGAACTTGTGGATGTTATCAACGTATCCAATCTTGACCATTCTTTTGTTAATCTACATTTTGAAGGTGAAAGCACAAGAAGCATGAATAGCAGATGAGTATTGTATACGCCGGATTCATGCGACCGGTACTTAGCGTGTTCTGCCGTCTTACTTTTTTCTTTTCTTTGCTTTCTTCCGTTTAGCTTTCTTTTTAGGACTCCTAATTCATCCTTTCTCAAGCCATCCAAAAAGCAGTGCCTTGATGAGGAATGCCCATTGCTTAACATCTTGTAATTCTTATGTCTCACAAAATGAAACGACTTTTCACAATGCATCAGTTCTCCACTGGCCAATGCACTTTTCCAAGGAAAAAAAGATGTGATGTTACAAACTGAAAAGGTGAAATGTTAGGCATGGGAGAACGGTGCTGAATTATCTGTGGATCCAGCAAAACAAGACTGACACTAATGGCAATTTCTGAAACACAGAAAGAAAACCAAGCTCATACGCCTGACATTCCTCTGTAGCTTCTGAGAAGCCATCCAAAATTCTAGATACTTCTTCCAGCTTTCAGCATCAGCTAGTCCAATAATAATGGTAGCAATGGCAATTTGCTGGGTTCAACTTGCTATCGTTGTTCTATCCTGATCTTCATTTTAAGAAGGCACATAAATGCAGTCGCCTGTGCAGACCATGCATTGGAATTGCCAATATTCAGACTTGGTACGCCAACAAAGGTTGAACCCTGTCATCAACCGCTGCAGAATATTGACCAGAATATAAGGTGCGATGTAGCAACACGTACATGGAAAACTGAAGGACACGAAACGTTCCCAACGAATCTTTCACTTGTTTGTATTTGGGTATCCATCAATCCAGTCATTTGCCCTGTTTAATTCGGCCTACGGCATATGATTTATATCTTTTTTATCGTTTCTTCGGACCAAAAGCTTTAATTTCTCAAATATTTTCTGGAATATCACAAAGCGCAGTTGAATCAACCATTTTGGCTTCCATAAGCTCTTCAAGCCCAACATTTCAACTCTGTCCTTCAACCAGGCCAGATGCAAACCAAGCTCCCACGTCAAGCCACAGGGTTAAATCGGTTGTGACCCTCTATTGAATTAAAATTATATTTCGAAAATAGGAATTTCGACTGAAACGATTCAGTTTTAATAGGAATCTAATAAATTCATATGTTTTGAAAGGAGCCCTATTATTTTCTTGCATGGGTCTGGGGTGACTGCACCTAGGCTAGGCTTTGGTTAGCTTGTGGTTGGGCTGAGTTTGGGCCGGAGATTATTTGTTAGCTAAGCGGAGGTAGCTTTATGGCAGTTTTGGTTCTTGAACCGTGGTTCTCAGTCAATCTTGATCTCTAAACTCTAAACCAGGTTAATTTGATCTTTGAAATATCAGCACAGGATCCAAATGGTTGCCTAAACAGTCAAACGGTATTGTTTGACCAAAGTCTTACATGTATTTTTTAAAAATACAACGAAATCCAAGCCAAATTGTATATTTGAGTTCCTGATTATTCTACAAGATCATAAAAACTTTATCCCGTATTTTACCGCTTTGCATCAATTTTGAAAATTTCTAGCATTTTCTACTAGTTTTTAAAATATGACAAAATGCTAAACAATTGGGTAAAGTTCAGAAATTATGTAAAAATTTTCTATGAGATTAGGTAATGATACGAAACTCAAATATATAATTTAATTTAGATTTTATGACATATTTTTTTAAAAAATATATACTAAGGTTTCTGTCAAACCACCTTTAATGGGTCAAAACTATTGTTAACTCTGTCAAGGGACCATTTTTTATTCTGATTTTGATATTTCGAGGACTAATTTAACCCCTTTTTTGGTTCATAAACAAAAATGGATCTAGTGCCATAATTTAGAGACCAAAATAATACTTTTTCTTATTATCTATTACATAATTGCTAGGAACGTTGTAGCGGTGATTCCCAATGGTGCAGCTAAAAGACAAAAAATTAAGTGGGTCCTATCTCACAAAACCACATGATACTATATGAAACCATATTTCGGCGATAGGACTCACCTCATGAAACTATATGAAACCATACTGCGACGGTGGACCCATCTAATGAAACTATATAAAACCACATGAAATCATATTTCGACGGTGAAGCCTATCTGATAAACCATATAAAACCATATTTAACGAGGCCCATATAATACCATGTGAAACTAGTTGTACCCATGGGACTGCACCCAACGGTACAGCGTTGGATAGCATCATCCTAATTATTAAAGGCTATGGGTAAGATGTTCTCTACCGTTTCATGCAACTGGAAATGGAAAATAAGAGAAAACAGACACCAAAAGAACAAAGTAGAATGCAAGAGAATAATCGGGACATTTTGTAAATATGAAGAGACTTGGTGCAGAGTTGTGGAGCATGACTTCGGTCCCAAGGAAAGAACCAAATGTGGACAGCACTCCAGAGGATACTCCGAATCATCTCCAAAAATACAAATTATCTAGGCTACCAACTCCAAGCTCTAAACTGACAACAATGACATCTGGCAAGATGCATAAAACTCTCATGAACCGAGACTGGGTAAAGGTCAGTATGTCATTGTCTGTTCATGCCCAGTAAAAAAGGAACAGGTATTATTTAACATTCCCTGAAGATATATATAAATCAGATATGGTTTGACAAGCAGGGAAACTAAAAAGTAACTACTGCTATAACTGTCCAAACTTCAAACCAATGACGACCAACTGGGAAACATCGGGTAAAACTGGGGCAGTAGTAGAGCACAGTGAGGAATTACACGGTAATATTGGACATCCAAGAATGAAAGAAATGATGTGCATTGCGCTCTTAACGTAACCACAGGTTCAACAAAACTAGGATGGGGTAGCTAGAGAGGTACAGGAAGCAAGACAAAACATTGGTCAGTGCTTCTGCGGAGCCTTAGACTTGAGCCGTGCCCTGCGTGAACTTGGGGTCCTCACACCTGTACTTCCCGTCAGTTCCAATGCCAAAGCCTCTGGGATCAGCAAACACATTTTCCAACAGCTGGCTCCGTGGAGGGTGTGGGCTTGCATCGGCGAACTCGACAGCCTCTTCAACGACGTCATCAATCTTCTTCTCGATGCTCTTCAGCTCAGATTCAGTTGCAAGGTTCTGTTCAATGATGTACTTCTTCAGGGCAGTGATGGGATCCCTTGCAGCATAATGAGATTTCTCATCTGTACACAAAGTCATCAGATCATTGAGTCAGACCAAAATAGCAAAGAAAAAGGAAACCCGTGCAGCTTGACAATTCAGGAGCCAATAACTAAGTGGGCGGTTACAAATCATACAATGCACCAATAAAGAGAATCTGGATGCAGACACACACTGATAATGTTGAGTTATGGTACTAATGAATCAAGATTCAAACAACTTGTGCTACACAACCTTTTCTGTATTAGTTATATAGATCATGACTAAAAATTACAGTCAAGTTATAGAGAGCAAATAAGTTCAGAGGATGATAAATGATGACATGACTAATAATTCACTGCACCTTACAGTACTATTTTTGTAATGACATAAGGTCCAAACTGAGCTAAATATATTGCTTCCACCTTTTATAACTTTAAGCTACCAGATACCATTACTAACATATACAATTAGTATCACAGAAACCACGTATGGAGAAATTTAAACAGGCATGGGATCCCATATGAACCAATAGCCCATAAACATACTCGCTCCGGCCACATATACATGTTGTTTTATTCCCTAAAAAATACTTCTTGTTTTGGACATCAATAAGGTCCCCAAAATGCAACTTTGATCACTAATTATTATTGCATTTTATTTATAAAACCCAATAAATTATAATATTATAAAGTACTTATGATTTTCATTTATCCAATCTAAATATTTTAAAAGATATGCATATCTTAAGTTTTAAAACATTGACTATATGCATCCCAAACCAACATGTATTTGTAACCAGAGGAAGTAGTTAAGAAGACAGTTTTTTTATCATATATCTACTTTTCCATCAAGCACCTAGTTCATTGAATTACCTTTCCTCAAAAACCAAGAGAGGCAAGGCATTTTGTTTCTCATGAACGTTAAACAGGAAGAAAGTCCTCAACAAACTCACTAAACACACCATTTATTTGAAACTTAAAAACTGCAATTCATCGCTGCACACGATCACGAGAGAACTCATCATCAAGTGAAGTTGTGGTAAAGAAAAATAAAGGCAGGATGGCAGAACATGTTTTTCCAAAGTTAGTCTTTTTCTTCGAATTTAAAATCAAAAAATCAAGGTGCAAGATGCCCAATGAGGTGGCTATGAGACAATCTAGTCATATCTATCAGGGTGTTGACATGCCAGATAAGATGACTGCAGTGATGATAAGAACACAATGCTAGAGTATAGATATTTTTCGCTCACTAGATTATTTGGCATCACAAAACTATATTTTCAAACCAGTTTGTTCTGCAGCAATAATCAATTCTAACCACTTTACACATGAAGTAAAATCATCCTATTGGCCATCCTCTCAGTAAAGCAAACCCTATATTTACAGTGCTAACAAAAGAAGATAAAGTAAATTTAGTAACCAAAATTTTTGCATGTATTATTAACACGGTAATTGTTTTTTAAAGCTTATCACCACTCATTCAGCAATATAGTTAGATCCTGTTTGTAATCTTATAAAAACCTAGCTAGTCCTCTCAGTTATCACTAAATGGGGGTCACATGACACAAGTACATAGTAATCTAGTTTATTGTACTTCAAACCCAGATACAAAACATAGTTTACACAACAAGTGTTCACACTTAATGACTAAAATACTTCTATTTTACCACTTTCCGTTTCTCCAGTTAGTTAACCTAGTCAAACTAACCTAGTCAACACCAGAAATGTTACTACTAATAAAATAGAAGTTAAGCACAAAGAACTAGGAAGGTAATCCTTACCAGGCTTCCTGAGCTCATCGGGATCGGCAAGAGAGTGACCTCTGAAACGATATGTTTCACACTCCACTAGGGTTGGTCCTTCACCTCTCCTTGCCCTATCGATTGCCTCTTTAGCGACCTCCCTGACCTTCAGGACATCCATCCCATCGACATGCACCCCAGGCATTCCGAATGCTGGGCCTTTCTTATAAATCTCTGGGTCTGAAGTGGCCCTAAGGTGTGACATCCCAATTGCCCATAGGTTGTTCTCCACAACAAACACAATAGGCAGCTTCCACAGTTGAGCCATGTTCAAGCACTCAAAGAATTGCCCATTGTTACAGGTACCATCTCCAAAGAATGCAAGTGTGACATCAAGCCCATCAGGGCCAGATTCCTTGAGCACCTCATGACGATACTTGGCAGCAAAGGCAGCACCAGTGGCGACAGGGATGCCCTCTCCGATGAAGGCAAAACCTCCAAGGAGGTTGTGGGGAGCAGAGAACATGTGCATGGAACCACCCTGTCCACGGCAGCAGCCAGTGGCCTTGCCAAAGAGCTCAGCCATGACAGAACGAGCTGGAACACCTTTCGACAGCGCGTGGACATGGTCACGGTATGTGCTAACAACACAGTCAGCTTGGTTGAGCAGATTGATGAAGCCAGTGGAGACAGCCTCCTGCCCATTGTAAAGGTGGACAAAACCAAACATCTTGCCACGGTAGTACATTTGTGCGCACATGTCCTCAAAAACACGGCCAAGAACCATGTCCTCGTATAGCTCCAATGCCTCTTCCCGTGTCACAGCCTGAAGAAAACAAGACACCTTGAATTAAAAACAAACTAACTGCTCAACTTAAACAGGCTTGGAACATAAACAATAGAAAAAACAACTTTTCCAGACTCAAGCAACATAAGAAGTCTGATATAAATAATTTTCAAGCTGCATCTTGAGGAGACAATTCCCTAACTCTGAAATTGCAACAAACAGAACAGAGAGTTCAGCAGGGCTAAAAGGGGGTTCTTTTCCTTAGGATCGTGCCAGTGACCCTGAAACTACTGACAGAAAGCTCAATTACGCGGATCAGAACCCAGAAAAGTTGTATCCTCGTGGGGCACTTCCAATCCTAAAAGTGCAACTTTGAGGCATGGGCAGTGCTCAAAATACAGGCAGGAGAGCTTTCAATACGAGATTACATGGACTACCTTAGCATTCCAAGCATCTGAGCAGTCGAACTATCATCCAACCTTGGAGATAGGCTTCTGCACGATTAGAAGCAAACCAATCCAATCTAAGCGAGTCGAACAGTTCGAGTGCATCCAAAATGTGAACCCAAGAAGCACAGACGTGCAATCAATCTACCTGCGCGTTAAATCTCCTGGCGAATCTACGATCCACAGCACCCAGGATCCAATCGTGCGACGCAATAAAAACTGTAAAAGTGTCGCCGGGATCGGAATTTCACACTCGAACAGCGTCCAAGATCGCATTTTTTTTTCCCCAGGGAGGGTACGAAAAGGAAAGATTTCTCACCGGATGCGCACCGGCGGCGGGCGCGGCCTTGTTCCCATGGAGCACGTCGGAGGACACGGCGAGCGCCGTCCGCAGGCGCTGCGCCGGCCTGCGGCGCGGCCTTAGGGAGGAGGTGGCGGGGAGCGGCGCCCTGTCGCCGCCGGATCTCGCGGCCACCGGCGCCAAGAACTTGGCGGCGGTGAAGGAGGCGGCGGCCATCACCTCTCGGGCTCTCCTCTTCCTGTCGTGCTGGCTGGCTCGCGCGTGTGCGCAATGCAGTGATGACTAGAAGAGAAGAGGCAGAGGCGTATAAAGAGAGGAGACGAGAGAGGGGGAGGAAGCGGGGGCGGAGAGAACGAGGATGGAGAAGTGTTGAGCTTCGGGGGGTCCGCCTAACCCACACTCGCTGCAGCGCTGGCGGCTGCGAAATTAGTTTCTTGTTCATCCAACCACACAAAAATTCAGGCTTTCACATCCTTCACTTGGAGGAAAATTCTTGTTGCCCCGATGCTCAATGGAAATTTTATTTGTTGTGCCAAAGAGGAATCGTTCCCTCTTGTAGAATATGACTGATGACTGATGAACAAAAAAATATATGGAAAAGGGAAAGCAGGGGTTGTGCATTTGTATACACGAGGATTTGTTCGTTGTTGTTCTAAAATATATATTGGAATTTTCCCTTCTAGCCTGAATGAGAATAAACATTCCTGTATGTCATTGAAACTTTTTGTTAACTTGTTTCTATTTCTCCTATCCCTTTGCTAGTGTGTGTAAGAGCATATTACCTACATTATCACTAATGGCATAGAAAAATATATATTGTTAACGTTTTGCTTAGTGGCAGGAGTTTGTGTTCTCCTATCGCATGCCGCTAAGGCGATCCCTATGTTAATCGTTGAGTGTAGTGTTTTTTCCCCTCTTTTCCGTCTGATATCTTGCATCTCATGCAATAGCAGGATTTCAACAAGTCTGAAAAAATTAGTGTAAATATTTCTTCCGAAGGCAACTTTTAGGGTAAATATAAAATATATTATCACTATAAGAACACGACGAAAAAGTAATTTTATATGGTTGGCTACATGAGATTAAGCTTGTCAACAATAGTTTAACTTAAGTTTGTCTATAAAAAAGACGTTATGTTTCAATTTGAGACCTTGCTTCATTTAAGGCAGTTCATTCATTGCCTAGTTCGGAATTTCTGATGAAATAAATTTATTGTATTGAATTTGGATTTGTTAACTAGAGTGATTGCTAAAGAGATACATACATACATACATACATACATACATATATACATATACATATACATATACATATAGAGAGAGAGAGTTGGGCTACGGTGCTTCGCGAAGCACGGATCTCTCCGTGCTTCGCTTCATATTTGAAAAATCTGAAATAAAAATCGTCGGTCTTCATCTCGTTAAAATTTCACTACCCACAAAATTTTACATTTTTTCAATTTTTTTACTATTTGTTTCATATTTTTCAAAATCCATGATCTAAATAGTTATGGAGCCTCCAATAATGCTGATCTTGAAAAATATGAAATAAATAATAAAAAGTCAAAAATATATAAAAACTTTTATGGGTAGTGAGATTTTAACGAAATGAACAAGATGACCAGTTCGAATCGACGATTTTGATTTTAGATTTTTCAAATACAACGCAAAGCACGGATAAGATCCGTGCTTCACGAAGCACCGTAGCCCAACTATATATGTGTGTGTGTGTGTGTGTGGAAATTACAGAAAGCTCCATGGAGCCTAGGCTCCACGATCCATTACCACTAGATGCGCTTTGAGATTTATGATGCTTGGTATTTGTATATTTATATATCCACTAAAAAAATATTTGAGACATCAAACTCCAAAAAAATTAAATTAAACTCCATTTTAAACTATTTTTAAATTTAAGATAAATATAGTTCAAACTAGTTTAAACTAGTTCAAAATAAAGATGAATTTAATTTTATATATATGTGTGTGTGTATATATATAGATATCCGGTGCTTTGCAAAGCACCGGAGACGCCGTGCTTTGCTTCTAGTTTATAAAATCCGAGACTCAAATGGACGGTCCTAATAGTCCATCTTAATCTTCTTGTTGAAATCTCTTACATGACCAAATTTCGTATTTTTTGAATTTTTTGCTATTTGTTTTGTATTTTTGAATAAATATTCAAAAATACAAAACAAATAGCAAAAAAATTCAAAAATATGAAATTTATTTAAAATACAAAATAAATAGAAAAAAATAAAAAAAAGAAATTTGGTCATGTAAGAGATTTCAACAAGAAGATCAAGATGGACGGTTAGGATCGTCTATTTGAGTCTTGGATTTTATAAACTAGAAGCAAAACACATCGTTTCCGGTTCTTTGCAAAGCACCGGAGCTCAACTATAATATATATATATATAGCACAATGGAATGGTCTTTTGCCTATTTTGCCTATAATATGTTCCTCTTGCAAAAAAAATCACATCATGACGCAACTTAAAACAACAATGTAAAACTGGCTCTATTGCAAAGTCAAGCACAATGGAGTAACTGGTATATTTTATAATCCGGTCTTGATTAATTTCTTAAGAAAGCACAATTGAATAAAATGTGGGATTAATGGATTTTTCTCCTTTCATTTAACAAATATATTTTTTCTGGATAACCACCGTTTATAACTTGTTCTCTCTTTGTTTGATAGTTTGAAAAACCATTGAATGCCTTGTGCACTAAAAAGCATCACATAGAACCCATCCATAGACCATAGTTAGTGAGTGGGCCAACAAATGTAGTTGAAAATTGAGGCTAAGAACTTTCACAAGAAATGTGGACCTTCCACAATTTTACAAAAAAAAAATTTGCATGGTTTTTTTTGACACAAAAAAATTGCATGGTTATCAAGGAGCTAGGCGGGGGACAACGGGGGCCTAGGCAGTCAAAACTAAATACAAGAATTTAGAAGAATATGTTCAATTGTATAAGAGCATCTCCAATAATGGAGTCACCCACTAGCTATGAGAACCATTGATGTTATCTATAGACAACCTTCAATGGACTAACTATAGCATACTCTCTAAAAATAATATGGGCACATATGTACTGATCTACATGCATCTTAGAATCCGTTATATACTGTCTCTTAGTTAGTAGCTAGTATTTATCTCTCTCCTTCCCTTCTCTCCTTCACATAGGCAAAATATTGATGTGTATTTCTTATAGCTGCCTGGTTTAGCATTGTTAAAGAATGGAGATGCCCTAGAGACTTAAATGATATGTAGAGTAGAGCAACAGAAAATGCAGAGTAGAGCACTAAGCAGCAGCAAATGCAAAGCAAAGCACTAAGCAACAACAACAAATGCAAAGCAAAGGGAACAGCAGTAGCGATCGGTGGCGCTACAGCAGTAGCAGCCGCCACCGGTAGAGCAGCTGCATATGACGGTAGCGGCAACAGCTAGTGAGGGTGTAGCCAGTTGTGAGTATGAGGGGAGAGGTGAGGAAGGGGAAGGTTACCTCGCTAGTGCGACGGTGATGGTTGTCGGCCGGCAGCGGTGGCAGATTTAGGGATTTTGTGTGGCGATAGGAACTCTAGCTCCTCCCCTTTTAATTCCCCCCAAATAGCAAAGCCCACCCCCCATCCCCCGGCCCCACGAGCCCATGGAATGAAGGCCCTTTTCTCCCCCTGGGTGCCACCTGCCTAGCCGCCAAGGGGCCACCTAGCTTCGCTCTAGCCGCATAGGTGGCTAGCCCACCCAACTCGTCGATTTCATGGAAATCACAGTGGGGAGGCTATGCCTATGCTAGGCCTAGGTGCCCCTAGGTACCACCTACAGGATCACTGAAGAATTGGAGTTCTATTAACACAAGATGTTGATTTCTTCAAAATTTGACTCTCCTTTTCTGGAACCTCAGTCGTGAGTGGTTGTTTTCTTGTACTGTAAAATGGGTCCCTAAAAACGATACAATGGGGCCACAAAGGTGTTGCGAAGTGACCAAGGTGGTTAATTCTACTCGAATGATTTCAAAGAATTTTGCCAACAGCATGGTATTCGAAGGCAGTTCACAGCATCATGTGTATTGAGAACCAGATATATCCAAACAGATATTATACAATCAATTAAGGCCTTAAGCAAAATATAACCAATTGGGCTATCAGTTATTATCCAATTGTTAATCAGCACCTGAATGTTTAATTGAGAGTATACTAGTACATGATGCCTGTGCCTTGCAACGGAATATAAAAGGAGAAAGAAGATATACCCACAGACAAAGATTAAAAACAGTGCGGTGAATATTAGTTTACACGAGACAAGAAAAATGTATTATGCGTCTTGGAAAGATATGTTCTATATAGATGCCTAGAACCCAATATTATGACAATCTTAAGACATTCATGTACATGATCGTTTTTTCTTCTCACTCAAGAAGACCAAAAAACCATGCACTAAAAGAATGAACTTAATTAAAATACCTTAGCAGTATGGACCAAAAAATTATAGATCAACCAAAAAGATAACTCAATTATTATCCCTTTCACTCAAGACTACAAGCATTGTGTTATTGGCACAATCTAGTATATTGATCATGACTACAAGCATCGTGTTATTGGCAAAATCTACAAGCATTTTGTTATTCAACAAAATACATACTACGCTCATGAGGAGCGTATGCTGTGAGTTCGTGAAGCCCAAACTCCAAAGACAAGGAACCAGAACATGAACAAGATTGCTCAACATCGCATAGACCTATACTGGATTCTTGGGAAAACCTGCAAACATAAATGATAGTGAAGGTTAAACCTTGAGCATTCACAGAAACAGTGCCACCTGGGTTCAAGCGTGCCACCTTGAGCATCTCAAACAGTGCCACCTGGGTTCTTGGGAAAACATGCAAACATAAAGGATGGTGAAGGTTAAAACTTGCAGCAATCAACAAGAAAGCTCGTGGAATTGACAGTTGACACTCCTATGCTTGGTTGGATTGAAGCTGATATAAGAAACATGAAAAAAAATCACCAAATTTATTGTAATTATTTAACCAACTATATATTCTTTCTGAAGATTAAAAATTGATAAGCATATAGGTTTCTCAGGCCAGAAGCTAGATCTAGAAGTCATTTACAGGCATTTTTGGAACTTAAACAACCACCATGGTGTAGAATTCATATGTTCTACTATGGAGCTAATTTTTTTGTGCCGATTCATGCAAGCTGGTAGGACCCCAGAATAAAAACCTTGAAGGTCTAATGGGTCTAATGTCAATGGACGATCTTGCTACAATGTCCTCAGTTTTAGTTTTACAGTGACAAACTTCAATGGCACTTGCAAAATTGACTTGGATAAGTTACTTTGTGGTGCCACTTATTTTATTTAGGAACAAAATGCTGAAGAAAATAGTAAAAATTGTTGCTTCAGCATCATCTAATCATTACATTGTAATATAACTCTACTTAGCCCAATTCAATTAAATATAACTCTACTTAGCCCAATTCAATTAAGCAATGCAGTAACATTAAAATTGAAATATGTCAATTAGTGCAGTAACACAAAAAAGCAGTATATACACAGTTGTATGTATAATTCTGGTGTCTATAAAATAGCAGGTATTATCAAATTAGTTCAAGCAAAAAAAAACATGTCATAGCATGACCCTACATTTAAAGCACATCAATCATTTGATTTGCTATCATTCACTACTACAGTACTAACCACCGTGATTCAAGATCCAGTATTAGCAATTTTCTTTCCTTTTAGATGATCTGGCCAGCTCACCTAGTGCTAAACCCAAGAGAAACACCATAATAAAAATGGAAATCATTGCTTTATCCTGCATCAGTACCATAAATTAAATTGCAGGAGGACAATGCAAAGTTATCTTATACTAAACTGAACTTAGCTTAGTAGTTCTTGCATTTGTAGAAAAGAAGATTCTTTATTTTGAAACAAGATGACACGATCGAAGGTGAGCTAAAAATGCAAACATGGAAGAATCTTGGGCTCTCTTAGCTACAAAAAGTTAATGCACATCAGCACAAATCTGCAAGTTAGCGTAAACATGATTAGGCCTCAAATTTTCAGCAATTAATGATACAGTGTTGCAAGATGGAAACAATATAATATATGATTGCATAACAAGATGGAAACACATAGCTGGAGAGGGTTCCATGAGACCATGTCATGGTTCTGGTAACACCTTACAATGAAGGCTAGTTGAAGCAGTCTTCCATCAATGGCATAATCCTTGAAAAGCTTGTGTTAGCAACAAAAAGAGATTATTGGTGCAAATGTCTCAGGAAAATCCACTCCCTAGATATGTCATCCTTACAATAAGAACTCTAGCACTAGTAATTGAGTGCTTGCATCAGTTTTGAAGTGTTACCCCCACATATTATGGATGTTAGAAATAGGAACAACATAAATCACGAAAGGACATAGAAGGCAAGTTCTTCAAAATAAAAATGTTGTACAACTGCAATCAATAGTATATCTCAAAGTGGGAGTAGAAATTGTTCAGAGAGTAAAAGAAGTCACATTGGAAGAGAATATAGGAATTAGCACATCATCCATAGAGATGCAGCTAGGCATTGGGCCATTCTTTGCTCGCAAATTTATCAAGGGAACTCACAAGATGCTTTTGCTTGGACTTGTGCTCCCTGATAACCATCTTTAAATTTATTTCCAGATGTGAAGGTGTCAATGCCATGACAGTGTTCCACCCATCGTTTTCGCATTCTGGTTCGTAGGCATGATGCTTGATCCAAAGCAAAAGAATTTGAGTAATTAAAAAATTAAATTCAATCAGATCAGATGATCACTTGAAGCGATCTAGAAATTTGTTTATCACATTTGCACTACACGTAGAAACAAAAGGTAATAGTGACCCTGAAAAATATCTACCAATTAAAATTCAGCAGCTTCAATCTGCCCAATTGAAGCGTAGAAAAAACAGTGAAAAATATAACTCTTATCAATGTTATTATGCTATCAACACAAGTAGAGTAGAGATTTTACAAAGAGGTTTCATATGATCCATGTGGTAAGCATGACGACGCCATTGACAAAGACATCACAATACATCTGCTTGGCAACGTAGCCTTCTTTCTCTGCAACCAAGAGCTTTCTTTCTCTGTAGAAATAAGATCAGAATGCCCATGAAGAGCTCAAGAGAACAGCAAAATAAACCAAACCTTTGGCTCGCTGCTCGTCGTTGAGAATGCAAATGTGTCAAAATAAGCCCAACCCTAAGAAGCAAGCGCCGGCGGCGGCACCTATCCGCTCACCTCGACCACAGCCAACAAGCCCATTCATCCATGTACGATTCCACGGACTGGCGCAGGGGCGCCACGGAGGGTCTGTGCCTCCTCTGTGAGGACGATGGAGCCGTCAAGGGGAGGCTACGGGCATAACCAGCCACTGAAATTCCTCCCTCTGTGTGGTCGCGCACCACACACAAGCGACGAGAGAGGTGGTGGGTGAAGATTCGGAGTAGATCAGACATCGAGGTGGCGACCGGGCGTAGCGGCTGTGGATAACAGAGGCGCACCAGGCGGACGGGGTGGACGGGGTTCTTGGCGGTGGGAGGCGACACAGAAGGGCGGGGCAGCGATTCACTTGACCAAGATAGGGGCGTGGATGGGGATCCAAGGTGCGGAGGGAGGAGGCGCTGGGCGGCTAAGAGGGCGGGGCCATGCAAAGGGTAGTGAGGCGGCCGGGCCACGCAGAGGGCCAAGCGGAGCCGGGCTCAGAGAAGGCCGTGGCGGCGAGGAGGCAGGGATTGGGGAGGAGGTGGAGGATGCGCGGCGCTGGGCCCTAGAGTACTAAGTGTGGCGCGAGGAGGAGGCGGGCGAGGAGGAGGCGGGCGACTGGGAGGAGGCGGGCGGGAGGAAGCGGGGAGGGGCACGAGGAGGAGGCGGGGGCAGGAGAGGAGGCGGGCAGAGGAGGAGGGCGGCGGGAGGAAGAAGGCGGGTGAGGAGGAGGCGGAGGGCGGAGGAGACGGGGCGGCGCTGGGAGATGTGATGGGGGAGCGGAGGCAAACCGGGGATGGGGATGGTGACGGAGGTGCGGTGAGGAGGGGAGGGATGGGGAAAGAGGGCGAGGCCGCGGCCCGTGGGAGGAGTAGGGTTTCGGGAGCCAGGGTGCGCAATTGGTCCGTTGGTCGAGTCGATTGGATGATGGATGATCAGGAGTGCAAGATGGACGGCTGAGATCGTAAGTTGGTGAAACCATCGCCACCACAAGCCTCTTTTTAATAGTAGAGATAGTCATATTCGAGGCTCCAAATTTTTTGAAATTTCTCTTGAAATTCACAAAATTTCATGGAGCAGCAGCATGAAAAACCACTGGCTAGGCAATTTCGGATTGAATTCAAGAATTTGAAAATCTAAATAAAAATGTGTCCATAACTCATTAGAAATCCCAAAAAATAGTATTACTATGTTTGAAGCGTTTGAAATATTTTAGAAAACAATTTAGTGTATTTTAAAGTTAGTTATGCAACCCTCTATGGACATTTCGTCAAATAGATGGTTTTCACTGAAAGCCATCAAAATTTCGATACTATATGGTTTTTTTTTTTTTGCTAAAGGTCGTCAAAATTTCAGAAAATAAATTAGCATTTTTTGGTAAAATACCATTGGCGTTCGCTACAAAAACGATTCAATTTGAAACCAAAATCAAAGTTATGAAATTTGAATTTGAATTATTTTCAAACAATTTTCATTGAATTTCGATATTGTTGAGTGAGAATTTCAATATAAACCCTACTCATGTTAGCTAGCTGTGATGTTGCACTTATTTGGGCCAAGGAAGAGTTAGAATGTGTTTGAATGCTGGCTCCCTCAATTTTCTTTTGTGTGCCAAAGTGGATAGCTCCCTCATTTTTTTTATACTAGTCCGATGCCCTGCTTCGCGACATGGAAGAACTCAAAAACCAAGTTCTTCTTTGTGAAATCAGGAAACTTAGAGATGAAATCGAAAGAAATTAGGGGTCTATGCATGAATTTAAAAAAAATAATGGACAGGAATAGAATCAAAACAAGGACCCATGCAAGATGGCATATGGTGGATAATTTTAGCAGCGATGGAGGGGGCTTTTGTGGGATAGTATAAGATGGATAATTATAGTGAATTATGACATCAATCAGCAATCATATACCACCACTAGGCTATGTTCCAAGTGGGGTTTCATGTTGGTGTGTATGCATATGATCCGGACCGAGAGGTGTGCTCCTAAATGCCAATATATCTAACAGGTAAGGTCAAATTCTGTTTTCTTGGTGTTCTTTGGTATCTCATTATGTACATTTAGTGATATTGTAGGATCTCATTTTTTTTTTCAAATGCATTACTATTGCACTCAATTAAATTGCAAGAGTTTTGTAAGGTGTGCGCATAAAGGAAGGTCGATTCCCACTAATCGCACTCAATTAAATTGCAAGAGTTTTGTAAGGTGTGCGCACAAACGAAGGTCGATTCCTACTACCACACGAAGAACATCCACTTTGTCACAGGTAGCCTTATCATATCATTATGCATTCAGGCTAGACGCAAAATATTTAACGTCGTACATAAGAAAACTTTGAATTCCACAGCATGAAGATGCAACACACAGCAAGTTCGTTATCCTTGCAAACAATTCCTTCCCTTTAGTCACTATTTTTGAACAATCATTCATTAAAAAAGAACAAAATAACATATATATCCTCGCAAAAAAACCAATTGGTTGAGAACACAAGAACAACTAGTAGCTGCTTCAGCGAGGGACTAGGGTCTCGAAGCAGTTCAGCCCATCCAGCTCGACGGCGAAGTGTGCCTTCAGCTGCTGCTTGGCCTTGTCGACAATCTTCACACTGACGGCAGCGTTGTTCATGTCCTTCTTCACCTGTATCCTGCTGCCGCTAGCAGTGCTGCCATCAGATTGCTTCTGCACCTGCACTGCAGGGCTGGCCACATACTGCAAAGAACAAATACTAGTTGATTAACAATTCTACAAGAACAAGATTCAATTGATTAACAATTCTACAAGAACAAGACTCTCTCTCTCTCTCTCCTCATGTAAGATAGAGAGGTTAAGGAAGAACTAGAAAATTAGCATGCATGTGCATATGTGTGAAGTGAAGTTGGAAAGAACCTTGTTGATCTTGCAGCAATCAGTGGCCACCTTTGAAGACAAGATGGCATCTGCAGAAGCCATGAGCTAGCAACGCAACAGCTCAGAGTAGTAAATTATGACGACTTACTGCTGTATCTGAATTTCACTGGCTATCTATTACTGCACAGCTGATCATATAACAATGCTCTCTCTCTATATATAAGCAACAAGTTTGGGTAGAACGGAGAGAGAAAAAAGTGTTGGGATTGAGTTCTTGTTTCAATGCCTTAAGATGAGGATAGGGCTATCTTTAGTTAGGCTATCTTTAGTTAGCCCCAAGTAAGAGCCTTGGTGTCATTGACTCCACGTAGAGCGATTCCCCCAGCTTTTGTAGTTTTGCTAGAAACTTATCCAGAAGTAAGGGCCTGCACTTTTTCGGATGCATGATAGATGGTGATGGGATGTTCAATTGGATAAGCAAGTAATTTGTGGCCTAATTCTTCTAGCAGGAAGAAATTGACAAATCTTGCTCTTTCATGTTGATTTCATTGCCTCAGACAAGATAGGTACTATTTGTTTGCATCCATGCATGTATCAGGAAGAGGAAGTAGAATCGGCAAGCGTAAATGACAGGTTCGTCCAAACTAAAAGTAATGCTTACTTTGCTATTACAGTAAACTATATTGAGATCAATGGCTCTTCAGATTTGCTAGCTTAATGCAAGAAAATAGTAGAAGTACTGAGAGCTTATCCTTCTGAGAAGGGCATACTCAACTGAAACTGAAGGTTGAAGGTTGGAATAACGGGCCAACATAGACGCATGGAAATGTAGGTAGAGGCATAAATAATGCTTGTGCTTGGACTTCTGAAAAATATGGTGTTGATTACAACATATTCTGACCCGCTGTCCAAATAAAATGCTTAATACTTATTCGCAGAATTCTTATAAGCAAAATAAAATCTATACAAACCAGCATGGATGATTGAACGACTGAAAATCGCCCATTCACTCCGCAGTCAAGAAAAGCTGTCATTTTAGGGGTACACACAACAAAGCTTTTAGAACTTTGGTTATCTATCTATTAAATATTTATATTGGATAAATAAATATTATTACAATTCAAAAAATATAAATAATAATGGTTAGTAATCAATGCTACATTTTAAGGACCATGTCGATGTCTAAAATAACATGTGCATGAAGGGCCCGAAGAGGGTATTGATTCTACATTACAAATTAAGCTCTTTTGCTTAGAAACCCTATATGCACAGAACCACTCCGCCACCCCTAACCCAAGAATTCTCCCCACCCCAAAAAACCTAGCGCTGTCGACCCCCTCCCTTCCCCTTTCCCGTGGCCTCGCCGGAGGTGGTAAGGAGAGGTTCCGATCCTTTCCTCCTTCCTCCCTCCGCCCCTCTTGGCCAGATCTATTCTTTTGCACTACCGTCGACCAGGAGGAGGTCCGTGCCTCGGGGGAGCCGGTGGTGGAGACAGCGTGTAGGATGTTTAGGGTAGGGGCGTGGTCTAGTAGATTTATGTTAGGAGTAGCTATGGTTCCCTCGCCGGTGGCTTATCCGATCCGACGGAGTTTTTGGTTCTTGGTGGCAACTCCAGCATTGGCGGTGTCAGCTTCCGAAAGAGGCTACTGTAGGTTTGTTTTCCTCACCGTTGTTTGTCTTCGTAGAGGCCTTGCGGTGGTGGATGTGTTGCGGAATAGAGGGTTGAGACATCCTATGCTGCTGCTCTTCTTGGTGACGTGGCCTTCCTCGATGGCCACGACGCTGATGTGGTCTCCGAATCTATTGCATGTAGCATCCTCGGTGATTGTAGTGTTGACAACACGTCTCTCCATTGGCAATAGTTGGGGTTCCCCTATTTTATAGACCTTCCAGAGCAAAATACAACTGCTACGACGCCGTTGCAGCACAGCCTCCTTGTGGAACCCCACCGTTTCAAAACTCAGTGCGGTCTTGGCTAGAGGAGCTTGTTCCTAGCGTGGGTCCGACTAGTAGCGGACTCTTCTCTGACGGCTGGCGGCATCACACAGTGGTGTGAGACTGCAAATTATAGTTGGATCCAAGAAATGGTGTTCTTTGTAATATCTTTTTTGTTTTTTATTGTAATGTTGCCTTGTAATGACTGTGAAATTTAATAAAAATGCCCTCTTATATATATATATATATATATATATATATATATATATATATATATATATATATATATTGCAAACCACCCTTTTCGTGAAAACTCCGTGAAAACCACCCGTAAAAGTTTTAAAAAATTCTAAAAAAATTACCATATGTAGGGGAGGTGAGCTTCTACAATCTTGCAAAATTTGAAGATGAAACTCAATCGCATTTGAAAGATATGAAAAAGACAAACAGCAAAACGAATAGTGCTAAACAGTGAAAAATTACTATTTAGGCTGAATTTGTCTTTTTCATATCTTTCAAATGCGATTGAGTTTCATCTTCAAATTTTGCAGGATTGTAGAAGCTCACCTCCCCTACATATGGTAATTTTTTGAGAATTTTTCAAAACTTTTACGGGTGGTTTTCACGGAGTTTTTACGAAAAAGATGGTTTGCAGCACATATTTCCCCATATATATATAAAAGAAACCCTCTATGCAAAAGGACCTTAATTCCAAACAGGCTGTAAACGCGGCCCAGCCCAGCCCAGGGCAGGTTCTGACTTCTGAGGTGCTCGCTAAACAAAATCCAATCGCACCACAACACACGGGAGGGAGGCACAGCCGCAAGCCCTAGCCGCCTCCGCCTCCGCCTCCTCTCCTCTCTCGTCTTCCTCGCGACGACGACGACGACGCAGGTTTTGCTCTACCGTCTCCCTCTCCTCCCCTAGCCTAGGCTTCCCCTGCCCGCGAAATCTTCGCTCCTCGGCCGCGAAGGTTTGATCTGCTCTCCTCTGCTAGGGTTCCCTGCTCCACCATCTTCGATCTCGGTTCTCGGAGGCCCTCGGCGAGCAAGATGAGGCCCGTTTTCGTAGGGAACCTCGACTACGACACCCGCCACTCCGAGCTCGACCGCCTCTTCTACCGCTACGGTAGGATCGAGCGCATCGACATGAAGTCAGGTATCCTCTTCCACCCTGCCTCCCCGCTCTATGCCCTTCTGCTCTGTTTCCGATTCGATTTGATGCACATGTTCTCCCAATTTGTTCTTGTCCATCATCGGGTGGGATTTGTAGTCAGATTTTTTATATCTAAGCTTCTCGGGTGGAAGGGAGTAAAACAAAAATTAACGCAATATAGATGGAGTGTAATTGCTCTTGACAATGTCCATTAGGATGTTTAGGCTTACTGCTCTGTAAAAGAAATTCTGAATATAATTCTGTATTAATCTATGGTTGGAACAATTAGGATGTTTAGGTTTACTGATCTTGATCAGCTGTGCGTGTCCAGCATTAATGGCGCAGAAGTATATGTGATGGTGCATGTCATGTAACCATGGTTGCAAGTAATGTATGCATAGCGTAATAGTAGGCAGCAAGATGCTTAAATGTTTACTGTGTCGCAGGAACTACCGAGGCAAACCTAGCTCCCCTGGGGCTCCTCAACTCCTGAAACACCCTCCATTCACTCTTCCGGCCATCATTACCTTCACTTGATCATCCGTTTCATGACGCACATGGTTCACTGTTACCACTGACCAAGCATGTTTAGCGGGGACTGACATCGTCATGCAATCCATGCCATGCCATCAGTTCCATCTAGCAGTATCACCATGCCATCACTAGTGGTATCACCATGCCATCCTCCCGGCATCAACATGACAACATGCTATATGTACTGTCTTGATAAGCAATGTCTGTGACTGTGAGGCTTGTTCTATTAATGGTGAAGCATGTTCAATATCTCCAGTTGTACCTGCTTACCTTGGATAGAAGGTTTGCAACACCATGCTTAGCTCTTCTTATGAATGGAATCTATCAATAATCACTCTAGTGCTGTACCATCACACCTATGCAGGTGCAGTCCTCTTCTGATTCTATTAGGTATGATCGAATGGGCTGTTGTGTTGAGTTGCTTGTCCTAAAGTAAAATAGGACATGTTTTCAGTGAACAGTGATTGGTGCAAGACAGTGTTTAGTTTAATTTTCTACCATTCTCACCTGCATGTTTGCCCTTTTAGGATTTGCTTTTGTCTACTTTGAGGATGAGCGTGATGGCGATGATGCCATACGGGGTCTTGATGGCTTCCCCTTTGGCCCTGGGAAGCGCAGGCTTTCGGTGGAGTGGTCACGGGTAATAATTAATATTGCTGTTCCTGTAACCCCCTAACCTGAAACACACAAAAAAACTGTGTGCTCAGATCACATGCTGGGAGTGATTCCTGTTTGGTTTATTTGGTTTTTGTGCCAAATGATATTTGGTTCAGTTCATTTGATAAGTCATCTTCCTTTTTCTCTGGCATTTCCTGTAACAGGGTGATCGTGGTTCCAGACGTGATGCCAATAATAAACCAGCAGCGAACACTAAGCCCACTAAAACATTGTTTGTCATTAACTTTGACCCCATCAACACAAGAGTCAGTGACATCGAAAGGCATTTTGAACCATATGGGAGAATTTCAAATGTTCGGATAAGGAGGAACTTTGCGTTTGTACAGTTTGAAACAATGGAAGAAGCCACAAAGGCCCTTGAAGCCACTCATTCTACGTAAGGCCACTTTGACTTGTTGTGTTTATTGAATGGCAAAATTTCTTGGTAATGAATAGTGCATGCCATCATTTTTGAGTATTGCATTGACTGTGATAGTCACTGGTTAACATCGATTTGTTTACAGAAGTTTGTTACAACAGTGTTATTTATATTCTATCCCAAAGGCATGTTAGTAGCACGTGGCTCCTGCTGTTTTCCTTTCCTGCCTCTTTTTGAGAAATTTATTCAATGGTATTTTGAAATCTTATGTGTAGTTGAGCATATCCATATGTTTTTGATTAGTTGAAATATTTCGTAGCATCTGAACTTGACACCTGGTACCTCATGAGTTCTTTTCCTTTTGCAGCAAGATATTGGACAGGGTGATTTCTGTTGAGTATGCTTTTAGGGATGATAATGAACGAGGTGACAGGTATGACAGTCCAAGAAGAGGTGGCTATGGTAGGCAGGATGGTAGTCCATATCGCCGATCTGTTAGTCCTGTATACCAAAAGTCACGACCCAGTCCTGACTATGGTCGTCCACGTAGTCCTGCTTATGGTTCATATGATAGGAGCAGGAGTCCTGTTCGCAATCGCTATCGGAGGTAATGCCTTTAATTTTTTCTTTTGTTTTCATTAGGTTTTATAATTATGCTTCAACATGTCATGACAGGAGCAGTTCAATTTAGCTATTCCAATCTAGGCTGATTTTTGTGTGACATGCATATGGTGCTGTTACGTCACCTGCTTGTTGTGTTATACTATGATTTGCTTCTTAATTCAATTGCTACTTCTGAATTTTTTTCAATGCTTTTACTAATTTTACTTTTGGCGTGCTCTTGAAAACACCTGGTTGCCAACATTGTCGATTCTCTCTTTTTTCAATTTGTAATATAATCTTCCTGTATTCGTTCTATAACATTCCTGTATTTTCACCTTTTTCCTCTGTTATTTGAATGAAACATTCTTGTATAATTGCAGCCGATCTCCTGTCCAGCGATCAAGATCCCCACCTGCCAACAGAAGAGCATATGACTGATCGAGAATTATCAAAGTTCTGGTAGTCGATCGAGAATTATCAGAGTTCTTGTAGTCAGCGGTTTGTATCTGCCTTAAAAGCTCTAGCGCTATTAGCAGGAACTTCTGTACCTGTACTAGATCTTTCCCTTTGCCTGGCATGAACACCCGTATTATAACTAGCTTCTGTATCTGTACCGGATCTTTCCCTTTGCCTGGCATGAACACCCGTATTATAATCTAGGTTTGCACTTCAAGACTGTTATGTGCTTATGTCACAGCTTTTTTTTGTTTGTTGGTGTGCTTCTATACATTGTGACGTCTGTGTGTTATTCGTGGCCTCGTGGGATATCGGCTTGCGAAGGCTCATAGTTTGGTCGGTATAAAAATAGTTAGCCTTTGGCGCTTTTCCTTAAGTCCCATCAGGCTGAAAAATCCTCGTTGTGCCTATTTGATTCCAGATATTAAAAACATAGAAATAGGAAAAAGTATGGGAAAAACTTAGACATGGTTGGCTTTGGTGCTTTGCCTTAAGTCCTGTCAGGGCGCCTGCGAGCCGCTTGATATGTCGTCGGCTGCTGTGGAATTTTTTTTATTTTGTATACTTTTATTGTTTCGAAATAAATAAATAATATTCTATATAATTTTTTTAAAAAAATAGACACTCGTCGTCCTTTTGAAAATCTTGTTTGACCAAAGGGCGGGTTTTGTATAATCTACCCAACCAAAGGGTCGATAGAGCATGTTTCCATGTGGCTGGATTGGTAGGGTAAATGCGGATAGGGTATGTTTTCACGCAGCCGGTCCGGTAGGGTGAATTTTGCTCGTTGGTTAGGCTTTTTCGAAGAATCCTGTACCAATGGGCATATGACCTGGCAGGCACGCTATTGCTTACGTAGTGGATCTTCAGGCAATCAGGCTGGCTCGTCTCGTCGCTATCTTATCCTATTTCCATACTTTTATTGCTCCATCCCTATATGGGTAGAGAACCCATCGCTCTCTTAGCTGTGCTATCTGAGGCCATTGCTCGCATCGTCTTGTCGTAGATCTGGCGAAATGTTACTAGTGGCTCTGCCCCGGTCATGTGAATGCTGTTCTGCAAGCTCCGTAGGGCCGACTGCACATCCGCATTGCACTGGCGCATAAGATTGTGCTGTAAATTGTACGCGCGTTAGGCTCAAAATACACAAATAACATTATTCCATAAGGCTCTCGGATAAATCACGTACTGCCTAGTAGAAGGCCTGAGCTCGGTGTAGTGGATACGTGTCGTTGACCTTTCTTTGAGCAACATGAAAATTTTTTCCATATCATATAAAAAAAACCCCTTTGATTGAGCGGGACAGAATTCCTGCCCATCGGTTGGGTGAGACAGAAATCCGCCCTTTAATCGGATGGGATTTCAATCCCACCCAACCAATAGGTGGGATTTACCCCACTAGCCTGGCCATTGGGAAACATGCTCTATCTGCCCTTTGGTTAGGTAGATTATACAAAATCCGCTCTTTGGTTGGGGGGATTTTAGTCTCACCCAACCAAAGAGTGACGAATATCTATTTTTTAATAAAATTATATAAAATATTATTATTTATTTTAGAATAATAAAAATATAAAAAATAAAAAATTCGACGGCTGTGCGCCCTCCGGTCCATTGCCATGGGTTAGAGAGAGAGAGAGAGGCGATACGGTACTGCCAAACAAGCCACGTCACTATCACACGCATAATAGCCACCTCAGTTAGCAACTAATAGGCCACGGTTTTAAGACTACGAGACTATGGGCGTGTTTGGTTGGGTGGCTCCGGCCTGGCCCGGCTCACGCGAGCCACCCAATCAGTGTTTGGTTGCCCGAATGTGACGTGAGGAGCCGGCCGAGCGCAATTTCATCAGGCTAGCTGGCTCATGGAACGCGAGTGCGGCTGTTTTCATGGCCAAAGCCTGAAGAACGACGCAAGACGCCTTGGTCAACGACTAGCAACTCCAGTCCAACTCCAGTCCAGTTATTCCTACATCAACTTTTCATCCTTTCAAAAAATTTTAAAAATTCAAACGACATCCAAATTCAATGAAACAAAAAAATGGAACCGTATATTCAAGTACAAGGTATTAAAAAAATTTCAAAATTTTTTGAATTTTTATTTTTGTTTTCAAATTTATTGATTTTCTAGTATTTGTTTTTTGAATTTTTATTTTTTGTTCCAGTATTTTTAAAAATTTTTTATTGTCACTTTTGATTTTATTTTCTTTATTTTTAATTTTTCTCTTTTGAATTTGTCCATCCCACTTCCCTCCCAGTGCAGCCAACCAAACAATACCTCCTTGCATCACCTCAGCCTGTCTCCCACCAGCCTGGCTGAGTTCATACAGTCTGGCTGAGCTCATACGGCAACCAAACAGCCCCTATGATGCAAACGGGGACCATTTTAGAGGTGAGAGTAATTTTCACGTTTACAGGTATAACTCCCGAAGGCAATAGAACATTGTACTTTACTTTTTTAAAAAAATTGTTACTACCCCTAAGAGCATGTACAATACATAGACAGCTATTGTCTATAAGAGTTGCCATGTCACCTATTCCATGATATATATGAAAGAGAAAGGGGAAAAAAGAAAGAAGTTGTTTATATATTTGTAGTCGACTGTACCACGGAAACCAAGGTGGTTGTGTATAGAGATGAGATGTCTATAAAGAAAGTAATTGTCAATACCATTGTATAGTTGTCTTTAAAATTATTTATAGATAATATGGCAACTTGCTACATGCTCTAAGCTGCAACACCCATGGGAATATTACAAAGCCGTTGCAATCGAGCACTTTGCAAAATGTACTATGGCATAGCATAGCATATCCTTAGACTAATTGCGAACACTCCTTTTAATCTTCTATTATTTCTCCTTGTATCGGTAGCTCTAGGACATCATTGTTATTATTAAAATAATCTCTTTGAATAGACAAAGATGATATTTTTATCCGTAAATTATCAACAACTAATGGAAAACCAAATTTAATGTTATTAGCCGAGTGCCCGGCCCTATGTTACTACAGATTACTCATAGATGGAATTATATCCATGTATTCAATTAATTGGTTTTATATTCACAACCTTATTGGCACTATGGATAGAAGGGGATAACAGCGGAAGAAGCAACAACACCACAAAAATAGAATCATACTATATATTTGGTTATAATTTTAAAATTCAAAAAGAATGAACCGGCACTCACCACTATAACCTTTTTAATATTAAAGATATGACGTATGCGAAGAAATGACAGGTCGAGCAAAAGCTAATGTTCCCTTCCTGCGTAGCCTACTTAAGAGATTATGAATTCTTAGTCTTAACCACTTCATCATCTCTGCTATTAAAAGCTATTAAAAAGTTTTTAACGATGGCCACTAGTGGTGAGCATCACACTTCAGTGAAATTACCCACTATTTCATTCACTATATTAAATCCATATAATTACCAACCATACCATCCAAGGTAACAAATTGATGTTATCTACTAAAATTATTATCATACCATTGGTGGTAAGAAATTCATCTTATCCATTTCACTAAAAGTATCCACAACGTTATTCATTCTAACAAATTGATCTCATTTATTAAAATTACCCACCATAACATCTGGTATAACAAATTCATTTTATTCATTAAAATTACGAACTATGTCATTAAACGCAACAAGCATACACTAAAAATATATACATGCGGCCGCTCGGGACATATGAAAGCCCAAAACATGTGACCCGCCCTATCATAGTTGTGATGGTGAAATTTAAGTTTTCTCGTAGCAAAACACAAACACTTGCTTAGATAGAAAAACAGAAACATGGCTAGGTGAATGGTAATTGGCTGTGTATACATCCTATATAATGAAGAGGGTGGAATTTTTTCCATTATCTTAAAAAAATTGAATGGTAATTCCTGTGGTATTAACAGACGAATATTTGTTGTGATTTTACCGGGCCAAGCTTGTTCAAGGCCTCTCGTTTCTACCAGTAATCCCCACAGGAGCAGGCGCCATCACGGAAATGGTGAAACCTCCTGACATCCCGGAGCACGATCTCCCGCCCAACCATCTTGGAGATGAACTTGGCGGCCTCATGGCAGTCGTTGCACACCCTCAGGTTCTTGGCCACCCTAATGGTGGCGCCCGGCGGCGCCCTGAGCAGTCCGAAGGCGATGGCCAGCTTCTCGCTGTGGTACCGAAGTATCGCCGCCTTCTCGCCGTCGTCGATGTCGTGGAGCACGCACGACGTGTCCGGCGCGTACCCCTGCCCCCGCATCCGCTCCCAGAGCGCGTCCATGTGCGCGTGCACCCGCGCGCTCTCGGGGTGCGCCGACTCGCCGGCCATGAACCGGTGGATCGCGCCGTCGAGCTCGATCCAGCTGCACCCAGGCTCCTTGGCCACGCCCCGCTGTCGCATCCGGCTCCTCACCTCCGCTGACTTCTCCCACAGCCCCGCGGCGGAGTAGATGTTGCAGAGGAGCACGTAGTAGCTGGCCTCGTCGGGCTCCAGCTCGAACAGCCGCTCGGCGGCGACCTCGCCTAGCCGTACGTTCCGGTGCAGCCGGCAAGCGCCGAGCAGGCTGCTCCACGCCGACACCTGCTGCTCCCCGGGCTCCATTGAGCTGATGATGCCGCAGGCCTCGTCTAGCCGGCCCGCCCGGCCGAGGATGTCGACGACGCAGGCGTGGAGGTCCGGCGTGGGCTCGACGCCGTGGTCCCTCTTCATGCCGTGGAACAGCTCGAGGCCACGGTCGACCATGCCGGAGTGGCTGCAGGCCGCCAGGGCGGCGATGAAAGTGACCTCGTTGGGTGTAGCCTCGTCGCTCGCCACCATTCGGTCGAACAGCGCGATCGCCTCGCCGCCTCGCCCGTGCATCCCGTAGGCCATGATGAGGACGTTCCAGGTGATGACGTTCCTCCTGGGCAGCCGTTCGAACACGGCCCTCGCGAGGGCCAGGCAGCCGCACTTGGCGTACATGTCCACCAGCGCGCTCCCCACCGCGACGTCGGAGTCCAGCCCGTGTCTCACCGCGTACCCGTGGATCTCCTTCCCCCTCGCCGGCGCCGCCAGGATCGCGCAGCCGGGGAGGAGGGTCATCAGGGTGATGTTGTTAGGCATACTGCGGTGTCCGACAACATCGCCGTCGTCGTCTTCTTCCGTTGCTGCTGCATCATTAGCAGCTGTTCTTGCCCGCTGCTGCATCTCGCGGACCAGCTGAAATGCCTCGCCGATGTGGCCCCGCACGACGCAGCCGGTGATGAGGGTGTTCCAGGAGACCACGTCGTGGAGCTCGATCATGTCGAAGATCTTTCGCGCGATGTCCATCTTGCCGAGGCGCGCGTACATGTCCATTAGCGCGTTCTGGACGAACCGGTTGTCCGCCATGCCGCGCTTGACGACGTACCCGTGCATGGCCTCCTTGCCGGCGAACGCCTCTGAGCGCGCGCAAGCGGGCATAACGCTGGCCATGGTGGTCTCGCAGGGGACGAAGCCAGCGTCAGCTTCCATCCGGGCAAAGAGCTCCAGCGCCTCCTCATCCATGCCGTCCTGCGCATATCCGCAGATCATTGCGTTCCACAACCCGAGCTGCCAGGTAGAGTCAGGCATCATGTCGAACACCTGCCTCGCTTTGGCAAGCTGCTCGTTGCTGGTGTACATGTCCACCAGCGCGCTCGCCACGAAGGAGTTGGCCGCGAGCTCGCCGTCCTTGAGGACGTAGGCGTGCATCTCCCGGCCCACGGAGAACATCTCCAGCCGTGAGCACGCCGGGAGGGCACTCGCGAACGTCACGCCGTCCGGCCGCACCCCGAGCGCGACCATGTCGTAGAGGGTCTCGACGGCCTCGCCGCACCGGTCGCCCTGCACGAGCAGGCTGATCATGGTGTTCCAGGTGACTACGTCCCCGCCGGGCCTCTTTGCGGCGGTTCCAAAGAGCCTCTGCGCGTCGGCGACGAGGCCGAGGCGGGCGTACATGGAGAGGAGCGCGTTGAAAGGGAAGCGCTCACGTTCGTCGTCCAAAAAACCGTTCTTGAGCGCGAACGCGTGCGCCTCTCGGCCGAGGCGGGGGCCGTCAGCGAGGTGGGAGCAGGCAAGGAGGACGCTGACGAGGGTGAAGGAGGAGAGCGGGTGCCCCTCGTCGAGCATGGCGCGGAGAACGACGACGGCGAGCTCCCAGCGGCGGAAGAGGCAGAGCGCGGAGATGAGGGAGTTGAATGAGACGGCGTCGCGGAGCGGTGGCGGCACGGCGCCGAAGAGGGCGAGGGCGGCAGGGAGGTTGCCGCAGCGCGCGTAGGCGGTGAGGAGGGCGTTGGCGATGGCGGGGGTGGGGCGGTGGAGGAGGTCCCGGGAGAGGGCCGCGGCGTGGATGGCGCGGGCGGCACGGGCGTCGCGGAGCGCCGCGGCGGACTTGATGGCGGGCGGGAGGGCGAAGTGGTCGAGCGGGAGGGATGGGGAGGCGGCGGCAGCCATGGAGGAGAGCGCGCGGAGGGCGGCGGCGTGGTGGCCCGCGGCCGTGAGCGAGCGGATGGTGGCGGAGGTAGGGGATTGAGGCGGAGGGGGAGGCGGGGAGGTGAGGGGGAGCGGCGTGGCGGCCATGGCCATGGGTGAGGGGATTGGGAGGCGGGGCTGAGTGAGTGCAGGTGCGCAGCTCGTTCGAGTGTCGGGGTTTTGGATAAGCCGTAGCAAGGGCGTGGGAATTTTTTTTTTTTAACTGCAAGAGTTTTTCCACATGCACGTTCCGGAAAAAATAGCACCTGTTCGTATCTTGCTCGCACCAGCTCTCCATACTCTGGTGTTCTATGATACCATGGTGCTATTTCTTCCACGATGGTGGCAATGTGAAAGCAGAAATATCATTCTGTGAACAAAAACTGCTATCATTTTTCATTGAGACGTGTTGAAACATTGCTATAAATCCAAGAAATTCATATTCCAAAATTATTAATTGGGCTTTCGAAAAGTGTCGGCCTCTTATGAAATTCGCTGGTTTCTGCAAAAATTCACATGCTATCCGAGTAAATTCAAATGTTAAAAAATTCATATTTTAAATATTTTATGTGAAACGCTTCAAGCACATGAATACTATTTTTAGGATTTTCTTGCACTTTTTTTATCCTAATTTTAAATTTAGAACAAGGCTTGATTTATAGAGTGGTTTTCCTTCTCGCATCGACACGATATGTCCAATTTTCGCACAACAAAATTGTGAACCTAGTGATCTAACTGTTTCAACTAAAAAAATTTAACATCTCTAGTCATCTCATCTCTCTCTTCCTCTTCCTCCGAGACCTAGACCTCTAAACCCTAAATCTGAACTACCAACTCTTCCCTGACCCCCACACAAGCTCCCCTCACGCCAATGCTAGCGTGCCGCTGCAGACCCCTTCCTTCTCCCTCTCTAGTCGGTGGCTGTCCCACACCGCCCCATTCCTGCTCTACTGGCCATCCCGCTTGGCTCGTCCCGCCTCGTCGACACCGTGGTTGCTCTTGGGCATCAACAGAGATGAGATGTCCCGACTTTCCTCGAAAGAAATAGTCGTTAGAGGAGATGACATTATTTTTCCAGGTGTAAAAGCAAACTACAAGTGTATTACCAGCCCACACAAATAGATTTCCAGTCCAGATTATAAGGGGCTGTTTGGTTCGTGACCCTCAGTTACCTTACCAACGAAAGGTTGTGCCTTTGTGATTTAGCCGTCGTTTGGTTCACGACTTTCAATTGGTGCAAAGGCAAAAAATTTGGCACGCCCAGCTACAGTCAACAGCATGGGCTGCATTGGCGTGGACGACCAAAATGAGCGCCAATGCTGGTGAGGCTGAGCCAACGCCATTTGGTCCCACTGTCAGCCAGCCGCAGGTATGTTTCATTTCTTTGATTTACAATTTTATATTTTTATATCTTTTTTATTCGGTGGCCAAATTGTATGAAATAAATTTCATAATTCATCTAAAATCCTAAATAACCCATTTTAAATACTTTCAAATTTTTTTGATTTTTTATTAATTTTATCTCATTTTTTAAATACAACTTTGGTCACTATGCAATGGGCTATAAACCAAACGAGCCAAAACTACCAATGCAAAGGTCGTGCCCTGGGTTGGCCATGACCAATGCATTAGCATGGTTACCCAGGACTATAAACCAAACACACCCTAAATATTTCCGGACTATGTTTTTATGCTGTTTTTTGGGCTAAAACCATCCATCCAATCAGGCCCTAACGGGTAGAATAATACGTTGCGCCAGCAAGCTTATATCATTAAACATGTGATGCGGTTTTACTTTTGCTACCAAAATATGGTTGTGTAATTGAACTCTACTAGAGGTGGACCTTTGGCTGAGAATGTTCAACAGGAGAGATTTCACTAAAAAACTTGTATTCCTCCCTAAGGAATTCTTTGTCCAAACCGTCAACTAAAGATTTGAGCAAAAGTGAGGACTTTTGGTACGCAACAAGCCACAAAAGGATATGCATAAAAAAATATAGACATAGTGATTCCTGTAAAGAACTAGATTTGAGAGTAGGAATCAAGAGACAATCTAGTGCTCAATGATCTTTATCATTCTTCACTGTCTTGTACAATGAGGGACGATGTCCTGTATATAATACATGAGAAGGTGGCTTAAGGGGGTGGCAGTTAATGATGAGATTAACTGCTAATTAACCACTGGACAATTAATACAATTTGCCCACATATATCGTATCACAACACTCCTCCTTGGAAAAATTATTGTATTTGTACATTTGTCTTTAAAAGCTCCTTCCGAAAACCCTATGGCAAAAAAGACAAAAAATATTATATAATCTTGCATTTACGCTCCCCTTTAGTATATCATCATATACCTCATTAAAAACTCCTTCCAAAAACCCTGTGGAAAAAATGGATAGAGAAAAGAGTGCATTACATATAAGCTTGTATTTATATTGTCTCATTAAAAACCTTTATATATGAAAAACCTCCAGGAAAACACATATAGGGAAAAGGAGTGCAACATATAATCTTTAAGATCATTTAAACATGTTACAGGATTCCTTCCCTTGAACCTTGTAACTCGCAAAGTCTTTTCATACCAATTCTATGAACACACTTTTGGAATGTGAACTTTTGTAGGGATTTAGTAAATAAATCCGCTAAGTTATCACAAGACTTTGTTTCTAAAATTTCTATCTCACCATTCTTTTGGAGTTCACGAGGATAGAATTATTTAGGAGCAATGTGTTTCGTTATATTGCTTTTAATATAACCTATTTGCATTTGAGTAATACAAGCAACATTATCCTGATAGATAATGATAGGGGATTCAACTGAATTAATACTACATGATTTTTGAATATGAATCATTGTACGAAGCCATGCACCCTCATGTGATGCTTTATATAATGCGATTATTTCAGAATGGTTAGTGGAAGTGGCCGCTAAAGTCTATTTGCTAGATTTCCATGAAAAAGCCGTACTACCATAAAGAAAGATGAATCCAATCTGAGATCTAGCATTGTGAGAATCAGACAGATAGCCAGCATCCGTATATCCCATCATGTTCATATCTTGGTTTTTCTTATAAAGCCAGCATCCATATATTCCATTATGGTCATATCTTGGTTTTTCTTATAAAATAATCTAAGATCTTATGTACCTTGGAGATATCCGAAGATATTTTTAACACCATCCCAATGGCTCTTTGTAAATTTGGCTAATAAATTGACCGCGAATGCAATATCAGGCCTAATGCAATTCGTTAAATACATTAATGCTCCAATAGCATTAAGATATGAGACTTTTGGTCCCAAGATATTTTCATTTTCACTCGTTGGCCTGAATGGGTGGTTTTAGACGGATATGGCTTATCCATATTGATGTTTTTTCAATATCTTTTGAATATAAGCAGACTAGTGTATTAATATTTCATCATGAATATGCTCAAGTTGTAGATATAAGAAAAATTTGGTTTTACCCATATCTTTCATTTCAAACTCCGTCACAAGATGATTGCTTGCTTCCTTTATATCCTCTGTGGTTCCGATGATATTCAAATTATCAATATAAACTGATATTCTACAAAATCCACTTTGAGATTTCTTTATGAACACACAAGGACAATCGTCATAGTTTGAGTATCCTTACTTCAAGAGGAACTCACTCAATCCTTCTTGACCGTTTTAATCCGAATAGTGACTTTTACAATTTGACGTTATACATGTTGCGATTTGCTTTATGATTCAGAAGTTTAATCCCTCCGGGACTTTCATGTAAATATCCAAATTAAGTGACCCATTAAAATATGCATCACAACATCTATTAATAGCATTGTTAAATTCATATTAACTGCCAATGAGATCAAATATCATAACGTAATTCCACTCATCATAGGAGAGTATGTTTCATTGTAATGGATGCTGGGTCTCTACGTAAACAGTTGAGCTACAAGCCTCGTTTTACATCTCACCCCCTTGTTATCTTCATTCTTTTTCGAACGAAGACCTATTTATTTCCGACAAGAAACATTTTATGTGGTGTTGGTACTACTGGACTAAATATCTCTCTTTTATTAAGTGAGTGCAATTCTGCCTCAATTGCTTCCTTCCATTTGACCCAATCTAAGCGCTTCATGCACTCTGCCATGGACTTAGATTCTTAATCCAGTTGAAGGGATTTAACAATCTTTGTGACTAAACATATGTCCATAATTATAGTCTCTCTCTTGTACAATTCTCTTGAATTGATATAGTTTGTAGAAATTTCCTCATCTATTCCTTTTAAATGATCATGATTTCCCACAACGATTGAGTTTAAGGGTTCTAATGTCCCAATACTTGAATTTGTGCGCACTTATTTGCTAGGATTACCATCACTAAGATGGCTACCATCTCTATTTACTAATTGAGATAATGTACCTTTGTCGGACTTTTGTTTTTGCGGACGTCTATGCGAGTCCTTTGCACCTGGAGGTCTCCCTCTCTTCTTTGCACTAGGAGAAAGAGTGGTTTTCTAAGGTACCTGCACTCTCTTCGGTGCATTAATAGCTGGTATATGGGATTTAGTAACTCCTTTCTGATCAGTTAATGCATCAGAAAGTCCATTTGCAATCTTTTCAAAATTTATAATTATCTAAACCTCTACTTCAGATTCAATTGTACATGGATCTAAGGACTGAATGCCCATGGCATTCCAATTTATTTCTCGCTATTCATTGTGGTACTTATCTTCTCCTAATGTCGGGAAACTGTCCTCATTAAAAATACAATCAGCATACTGAGCCGTAAACAGATCACCTGTCAATGGCTTGAGGTATTTTATAATTGATGGATAATTATACCCACATAAATCTTCATTTTCCTATGATGACCTATTTGTGTATGTTGTGGTGGTGGAATGGGCACAAACACTAGACTGGCAGAACCTCCTCAAGTAAAGGCTTCCATAATGGGTTGACCAAAATGAGGATCCCAAATGGCATGAGCAATAGGTCTTACGTGTAAAGGATTCTGTATCCATGATTCAAAATTTCCTTGCTAAGGATAGAACTAGGAATTCTCAAAATCCAGTATCCCCAGGCCTAGTTAGTCTCTTGCCCTAACTTATGCAGGGTACAAATTTGTCCAGTTTGATCAGTACTATAAGCCTAAGTATTTTATTGATCAGGTGGCACCCAGATTTGAACTGGGCGTTGCTTGTTTGGTGAGAAAATCGCTGATGTGAACTCGGTATTGCTACTAAAACCACTTTGTGCATCTTCTGTTGCTAGGAAAGAAAGACATGCTGGACTTCCCTATAGCCTCAGGTAGCACAACCGAGACAGTGATGGGTTCTCCACCCATATAGGGATGGAGCGACAGAAGTATGGAAATAGGATAAGGTAGCGGTGAGTCGAGCTGTTTAAATAGGTGTCAAGTGGAAGTGCAGTGATGTATGCAGCTGAGGAATCCTATTGAACGAACGATTTGAACCTTGCTTCTACACAACTTGATCAAACTAATCGTTAGCCACTTTGTTCTCAGCTATTCCGATTCCAGCAAATGAAGGCCGTTAGGTCAAAGCCGTAGCGCGTGCTTTGTAGTTTTGAAGCAGGGATTCGAACCCTCGATAGTTCCTAGAACTATGCCAGTTTTGAAGACTGGAGCTATCAATCACTCAACCATCTCTCCACAGCCTAATCCTTATTTTATTCCTACAAATAGAGCATAGCCATATGAAATGATCTACTAACCTCTAGAAACATCTCAGATGCAAGTCTCCCTTCGATAAATCTCTGTATACTATACACACGGATACAGGATCCGCTATATCCACTTGTGAAATAAAGACTAAAGCCCCTCCCCTCCACCCCATATCTAAATAAAAAAGTGGTAAGTAATAAGTTTTAAAGAGAAGAATCAATGGATTCATGGTTAAACCCCTCCTACTTCTTGTATTTTAGTTCTACCCCTCTTCCCTTTTTTGTTGTATCAACTAAACCTTTGAATTGTCTTCAATTGGATGGGGGAATCCAATTGATAGCCTCAACTCATATCCTAGCCCGTCTGAGAGCTAGCTTTGCTTCAACCAATTCTTTCATACCCTCAACTCTACTCAAGTTAGCTTCGGCTATTTCAAGTGCCTGTTGAGCTTCTTCCGAATCTCATCTTTCCTTTTTCCATGAAAAATTTCCCTCCAAAAAGGAGGGGAGGGGGGGAGGGCAGGAGACAAGATCAAGTACCCATGGGGCACCGTTAACTTCACTTTTTTATTTCGCATTTCTCATTAAAGAGGGAAGGGAGGCCCGTAGGAATTTTTTTCGCTACTCTCGGTTGATAAAGAAAGACATACATATCATATGTGGATTAGTATAATTTAGGATAAAAAAAGGATTGAAAAAGGGAAAATTTTTGTCATGTCACGAAGAATTCCTCGCATAGCAATAACTAGAATGAAAAAAGGACGACCCTGGAGACCAACCTGATAGACTATATCTATGAACTTCGAATAAGTCTCTACTTTCCTAATAAGGGTACTGGCTCACGAGGAGAAAAAAAATGGCTCTAAAATATGACTCTCCTAAAATCAATGTCTGAAACAATGACGGTATCTAAGGAATAAGCATCAGCTAACTCTGTGCCAGCAGCCGTGGTAAGACAGAGGATGCAAGCGTTATCTGGAATGATTGGGCATAAAGCGTCTGTAGATGAATTTTCAAGTACTCTTTGTGCTTTGAAAACAGACATATGGATGCGTTTTTGTGCTTTGAAAACCCGTTCGAACTTAAGTAAACGATCGGTTAGAACTTTCCTTGTGAGTTTCCTTAGTCCACTCTTCCTTTAGGTACTCCAAAAAAGCAAATCTTGATTGAACCTATATTTTCCCAACGGATACAATCCGCTCATGGTAAGATGACATATGGGTTCGATATACTCTTATCTTCAACTAGCGGCCTCGCTTTCAATGCAGGTCGAACCTTATGGTTGTCTAGATGTTTGAATGCTGTTAATGAGAATAGTAATTCTCTTTTCTTAACAATAGGACCTAGGGATTTCTTTGGTGGGTTCTCCTCCAAGCAGAATGAAGGATGCCATGGACGCAGCTATTCTGAGGCATATTGTATATATATATTTAGTGTCACTGTTTGCATCGTATCAAAAATAGTCATTCCTAAGATTAACTACCCGCCTGGGGAGTTTGTAAACAAAAAATATCATTCCAAGACTGACCAGAACAACTCCCCGTTCAATAGGGATGATGACGAGCTCTATGCTGGACTAGACATCTCGGATCACATGGAACTCGAAGACGGAATCACATTGTGCGGAAGATGCATCAATATGGCTATCTAGGGCAATCGCCAGCTCGAGGGAGAAACTTCTGAAGCGGCCTTCTATCATGCCCGCCACGCTGTCCAAGCTCGCCTCAGCTCCTTTATGGAGAGAACCTTTGCAGGCATCCGGCGGTGCGCCAGGTGCAGGTCCCACAACGATACCTGAATGCCTCTGTCCTCACTTATCTAGGCACCAGAGGCCTAGTCTAGGGAACTGCACCCTTCGGCCTCGATCCTTATCGGGCAAGAAAGGCTACGGGCACTAGCGGTGGTCACGGTGGTCACGCACGAACTTGTGAACGAGCCTAGACACTAAAATTAGGGAACCATAGGCATCGCCGTCGCGAAAGATCTCAAGAGGCTAGCTGCTGAAGTGGCCCCACTGCCATCATCCGAGAAAAGGAGACCCAAAGTACATGCTCAGGACCGTCCTAAAGGGGGGTTGGCTGGTTCTTACAGCGCGAGTCCCAAAGCGTTACCCGGGAGAGCCACAACCACCATCGCCACCGTCGTGACCGAGCAAGCAGACACGGAGAAGAGAGTACCAGGGGCCGCAACCATGATTGGGAGGTGTTTTCTCTCCTCGGTCCTCACCCGTACGACCAATGACCTCATGACGATCACAATCGCTTTGATCGATCTGAACATTGCAGTTCCGCGGCTTACGGATGTCGGGCTTTTTCCCGTGCTCTTCACGATGTTGTCTAGCTGAACCAAGTTCAAGCCTAGACATATCGATAGGTTCAACAGAATCCAAAACCCTGACGAGTTTCTCTCAATCTATACGACCGCCATCTTGGCAATTAGAGGGATGAGGGCATAATGGTCAATTACCTGCCCATCGTGCTCGATGAGGTGGCTTGGATTTGGCTTTTTAATCAGAAGGAGGGGTTCATTCACTCCTAGGCTCAACTTAGCGATACACTTAGATCAAATTTTCAAAGTTGCTACACTCGACCGGGCAGAGAAAGAGATCTCGAGCGCGTGATCTAGACCGAAGAGGAGTCTCTCCATGACTTTGTCCAAAGATTGATCAGGGATGTTCAGTTTACTCAGGACCTAGAAATCCATCTGGACCAGACGGCCAACGAGCTTTTTCGCATGGCCGACCAATATACTGATGGTGTTGAGACTGTCATGTGGAAGAAGATGCCCGATGAGGGAAAATTATCGTCGCAGCTAGGCCTAGAGACCTCCAAGAAGGTGAGAGAATCCTCACTCGAGAAGAAGATGAAGAAGAAAAAAGAAGCAAACCTCATCAAGCGTTATTGCTGCAATTGAATTGCCCTCAGAGCACCAATCCATGATGTAGGCGTAGCAATCTCCAGCACATTGGCGATAGCAGGAGCGGAAGCCCGACATCATGACATCGGAAGAGCATGGGGGCTCAACTTCCCTAGTGTCGTGGCGAAGGACCACCAAGCGGACACCAGACCATCATGTTCTGCCCGATCCATTAGACATATAGATATGATTTGCGCAACTACCGCACTTGGTTACCCTGCTTAGAGGTGTTCTATGAGGGCAAGAGGGAGATGCGCACCATACCCACGGTAAAAGATGATAGAAAGGGGAAAGTGTTGCTGATGACAAGGATGACATGGAATTCCAGGAATCCCAGAACCACATCGCCGTGATCTTTGGGGGCCCTCTGCTTACAAATTCCGTCGAGATCTCAAGGAAGCAGAACGGGAAGTGTACCACACTGACCAAGGATCCCGCCTGATCCAACAACTCAAGTGGACCGAGTTGTCAATCACTTTCTCAAAGGAGGACTGCCCTCCTGGGATTACCACGCCCCAGAAGCTCTTGCTGGTCGTAAGCCCGACCATCAGCAGTACGATGGTAGGGTGCGTGCTTATTGTTGGAGGCAGTTCCCTCGATCTCATCACGACCAAGGTGCTAGACCAATTATAGATCAAAAACATCATCGTTCCCTTTTACTAGATTGTGCCAGGAAACTCGATCAAGCTGCTTGGCTAGATCGTCCTGCCCATGACATTTGGGAGTCCGAGCAATTTCTGTACCGAGCTCATCACATTTGAGGTAAATTGACTTCGAGACCCTTATAATGCCATCTTGGACAGGCCGACCCTTGTGAAATTCATGGCTATAACACACCATGCCTATCAGAGCCTCAAGATTCCCAGACCAAACAGAGTGATCACTATAAGAGGAAACGCCAAGGTCGCCCTAAGCTACGTTGAGAAGACGCTAAGCATAGTCGGACAGCTCCCTAAGCGCGGACCCAACCATATGAATACCTAGAGATTTAAAAATGAAATTTTATAGTGTTCCATTATAGTTTTAAATAATAACTAAATTAATTTGTTAGTAATGGACCCTAATAGAATAGTATAGATATCATTTCGAATTAAAATATCCTTTCCATTATCACCCTAGGAAATACCATTCATAATAAGCATTCCTTTGTTATAAAATAGGTAAAAACAATTCTTAGATAAGCTTAGCTCTTTTTGTGTTCAAAATTAAGTTTGGTGGATTATTTGTGTATGAAATTGGGTGCATAAGCATTGGGGAATTGTCGGCAAAGTTTCTAAAACTTCTTGAAACAAAATATGTGTAGGGAAAAAAAATGGAAAGAATGGATTGGTGCAATGGGTGCATGTTTTCGGGTTGTGGTTCAAATCTTTTTTCCTAGTCTAAGGACCACGCGTCTTATGAATCTATGATCCGAGCCTTATAGTACAACCTCTTGAATCATTATGGTACAGACTTGACCGAGTACTTAGCAACCATTCTAGCTTAGTTCTGCCATCCGGTTGAATGTGAACTTGTCCCGAGGAACAGTGTTTCGCACGACTCGCGGAAAGGCTTATAGCGGAGCTGCGGGCTCCGCTACAGCGAAACCTTAGGGGGCAGAACTTTCCTAGACTAGGGCTTTGGAAAAGCTTCATGATGTTTGTGTCCGATCTGATGCCAAGGAAGAGTGTTGATGAAACTTTGCAGAGTCTAAACTATCTGGGTAGCCCTACTAAAGGTTAAGAGCACGCATGGTCACTGTCTATGCGGTAGAATTTCTATTTTAGAACCTAGGAAGTTTTGGAAGGGGATGCCATTGAGTTCTTTCAAAAGAAATAAAATATTTAAATGTTTTGTTTACAAATCCTCTATTTGAAATATGCTTTTGACAAAACTTAGGAAAAGACTTGAAAAATTGGCTTTATGCAAAATTACCCGTTGGAGCTCATCCTGCATCTTTTCTAAGATTACTTGTTAAGTATAAAGCATACTCCACCTTGTGTTTCGTGCAAGGTTGTTCATTCTAACGAGCAGATCATCGCGCGGGAGGAATACCATTGTTCCATGACCCACCCTATGATATCTGCGCTAATAAAGACGAAGACGAGGACTTTTCGCCAAATGTTTAGGACTGCGCCTATAGTCATTGCCTGTGGTGTGTGTTGGGTTTTCTTTTGAATGAAAATTGTAAAAGTGTTCCGCTGTAACTCTATTGGCCTGCGTGCCGTGTCTTTGTAATAATGTGGTCCTTTGGCCAAAATACTCTGTACTATATTATTTAACATTGGTTATGATATCTTTCTATTTCAAATCTATGGGTACTAGCATTGATCCTAGGACCAGTACCGGTATGACACAGAAGGGGTCCGGGCAATTGGCTTGGGTCCTAACACTGTGATATACGGATCTTACCTGTATACAAGGACACTGATTAGGGAGAAACCTACCCTTGAGCACGTGCTGATAACGTGTTAAGAACTAGATTTGAGAGTAGGAATCAAGAGAAAATGTAGTGCTCAGTGATCTTTATTATTCTTCACTGTCTTGTACAATGAGGTACAATGCCCTTTATATAATACACGAGAAGATGGCATAAGGGGGTGGGAGTTAACGACGAGATTGACTGATTAACCACAATTTGCCCACATATATCATCACATCATTTCCAAGTTTATTTTGTTGGACAAAAATATTATTTTAAATAAAGATGAGTTTTTATAACTAATGGATCATCGTCATAGGTCAACATCCATTAGTACCAATTCAACAATTCAAAATAGCTACTTAGGGCACTCCTAGCATATTGTTTCTATAAGTCGTTTATAAATATATCACGTCATATAGAAATGGTTGCAGATACGACCCTTCCAATGCACTGTATCTAGTAAGTAATTTTTTATTTTATTTTCTTTCTATTTATTAGTCTTATAGAAATGACCTAATGCCCCAATAGGGATTTATTCCTATTTCATTCCCTTGTTTTCAGGATAGAAACCTTCTCTTATATAAGAAACAACCCTACCCTCTTTCCTTATTAATTACCCTCCACCTTATCAATTCATCTTAGGTGGTGACAGTTATAGAAACGGATGACACCATTGCATTGGGAGTGCCTTATGATTCAAAGTTACAACTAACTAGAGAAAAAGAGATTGAAGAGGCCACTCTGCCGTGGTCCTCTCCCTGCCAGGCCAGGAGTAGCAAATGTTTGATGCGAGATGGGCCGTGGAAGTTAGGCTGGCCCAGAGAGGGTATTTTTCTTGAGAGGGGATTTTGGGTCTTCGATTTCATTTTCAATAGTTTTCTACTGAAATAAATCGAAGAAAAAAATAAATGTAAGGAACTTCTAAAAATACCACAAAATAAGGAAAATTTTGACCCCAAATGTTTTTTTTTCCGTAATTTTGGTTTAAAAAAGTCCTAGATTTTGCGACTTTGCCCTACTCTAGCAAAGCTATTTACCAAAATTGCAGTGACACTATACGAAGCCCTATGAATATGATAGTAGTGTTATGTTATCTTGAACTGGGGATGGCCGTACGTAGTGGCATTTATCAAATTATTTCATCCATGAATCTTTACGGATTAAGAAAGCACCTGACACTATCATTTTTTCTTAGGGCACTCGCAGTGTATTGTTTCTACGGGCCATTTCTTAAGATGCCACATTATATAAAAGGGAATACAAACATTGAAATACATTGTTTCTTGCAATTAATTTCTTCCCTTCTATATATGCTCCCGACAGAAATGATCTATTACTCACATGCTCCCTATCCTCATTAATTACCCTGCACATCAATAATCCATTGTACATGCTTAGTGACAGTGGCAAAGTTATCTTCTCTTGAACTGAGGATGGTCGTTCCTAATGGCATTTATCAAATTATTCCATATATTAATCTTTACGGATTAAGTAAGCACTGTAGATTATTATTTTTTCTTAGGGCACTCCCAATGTATCGATTCTATGGATCATTTCTTAAGGTGCCAAGTTATGATTTTAGATAATGGAAAAATATTCATGCCTCTGTGTTTGAGACATGTACAGGCAATACAAGTTCACAGGGACATACGAAATGTTATCACCATAATGAGTAGATAAATAAGCCCCAAGAAAACAAAAGCACTAGTAACCAACTAACATGTTGTTTAATCTTCAACCATGTTTAAAGAAGAACATCATGACGATGATATCCAACGACATGCCACTACTGCAGAACGGAACATCACAAGCGGTTCGTAAGGGCCTGTACAAGTGGTTTTTGAACCGCTTGTACGAAACCGCGTGTGATACCTGGCTGGTATCACACACGGTTCCTCAACGCGCCAGGAGCCTAACGAACCATTGCGTAGCTCTCAAGCACGCGAGTGGGCCGCCACCTCGGATAGCTCTGCAAGCGGTTCGTAATTGGAACCACTTGCGGAGTATTTCTCAAGCGGTTCCAATTCAACCGCTAGAGAAGCAATCTCCACAGGAGATACTGAATCCATTTCAAAATGGTTTTATAGGGTGTTTGTCGATATCGTTTAAATTAATAAAACTAAATACTAGAAGAGGCTTTTTGTCGCAATTTAATATATATATATATGCGTACACATGTTGACATGATCACAAGCTGAACAAACATTCACAAGTATATTAACATTGTCAAAAATCCACAAGTATATATATACATGTTACATGTGATAACGAGTGCACGCACGCGACGTTTACATGCAGTTTGAATGATTGAAAATTGTCTATCGAGTTAATTTCTTCGCCGCGTCACTCTTCTTGGCCTTGCTCGACGTGGTGGTGGATATCGCCGCCAGTTCGGCGGTGTTAAAGGGAGGAGAACCGTTAACCCTCATGTGGAACACGCCTTGAGGGTTTACGATCTCGTCGACAACGAAACCGATGAGTTGTTCTTGAAGTGCGAGCACTGTGTGGCGGCGATCGCAACGTGGCTATCGGTGTTGGGTGGCAATTAATAAAGCGATAAGTAAATAATTAAATATCGAACATATATATGCTTGTAATTAAAGCGTATGTTATTACGCTAGCTAACGGTTCAATAGCACACACGAACCTCTTCGAAAAAATTAGTGGGAACATCGCCGTGGAGAAAATTTTGCATGTAGTGGAACACATAGTAGCCACACAAGTTGTTTCCAGCGGTCTGGCAACTAACCTTCATTGGGGCCGAGGATTTCATAAGAATAAACAAATTAAATATTCAGATGACAAATTGATAAGCCGCACATATAATAATAATATACAGTCTTTGTAGTACGTACCCAATCGCTTAGCCGGACATCGAATTCTTTCTTGAATTTTCCCTTTTGCTTCTTCTTGAACTCCGTGTACGCCACGTTTAGGATGTTAATGATCCATTGGTATCCTATCTTAGGCTTCCTTCTTGAGTCTTGTACTCTAATAATTCTAGTGCCAAGCTCGATGACGAGAAGGATCCAGTGAAAGCTATTGATACATATTGCAACATATATGTAAATAGCTGGTCATATATACTACATATCATTGTCTTAAGAAGCATATAGAGGAAGAAAAGGATTGTGAGAACACGTACTCGTAGTTGAAGGGCAGGAATATGTCCAGCTTGTCATGTTGTTCGAGCTTTGCATGGAGAATGTATTCCTCGAAATTCTTTCTTTGAGGGGGGTATGAATACACTTTCTCGTTGATAACCGATGGATTGATGAAGCCGTACTTATGTGACATGCCGTCTTTAGCAAGCCGTTGCATCTCCAATCTACGTGAGGGATATATAACTTAGTTAGTTGGAGTCCAAATTTATGGTGCGGAGTAAATAACGGTGTAAACTTAGGAGCTCGAGACACTTACAGCACCAAGAGACTCATGAAAGACACGTTGACGGCGTCTTTGTGGTATATATTGTACAAGTCTTGAATTCCAGCCATATTTACGTGTTGTCCCCGGTGGAAGTGCTCATCTTTCAAAACTAAGGAAACATAGTCGTTCCTTTCATGGCTCGTTTCATGTACGAGATATGCATCCGTCGCATCTTGGTAGGCGAGCATCTATCTCGATTAGGTCCACCAATGTTGGCCCGATTGATACTTCCATCGATCGGTGCCATTGGAAGATTATCCGTCATTCCCAGTCGCTCCTCCCGGTATCGAGCCCGCCTCTTTCATGAATTTCCGCACCATCTCGGATCGGCAGTCTTGTCCTCATCTCCTACATTGTTCTTTTTTTTGTTGTCTGCCCTCCGACTTCTAGTAGCATTTGTCTTGCTCTTCACTATTGTCCTTTCGTAGTTGATCAGCACTGGAGGTGGCGCCGTACCACCAACTAACTGTCGGAGATATGTTGGATCAATTTTCAGCTTCGGCTTTGGTTTCTTTAGCGCGCAATTGCCTAGCCACATCAGCCTTTCTTTGTTGCCTCCACTCCTCAGAGTCATGTCATATGCAAGCTTAACGGCTCCTTTCCCTTTCTCCTCATTTGGATCCGACGTCTTGGTAGGAGATGCCGCCGGATCCCGACGCCGACAACGTGCTTCTTTCTTGGGGGAGATGCTGGAGATGTGGTTGCCCTTGGAGGGTTCTTCTTGCTTTGCGGCGGTGGCGGCGGAGACGGGCTTTTCTGTGGAGCTGTAGGTGGCGGCGGCGACGCTGGAGCAGGCGTGCGTTCTCGTTAGGAGACAAGCTTGGCCTGCAAAGATGCTCCAACTCCGAGGCCTCTCCTCTTGGTGATTTCGCCTCCACGACATCTGAAAATATAATGTACTTTTTTCACCAGAGAATGAATGAGCCGTCGAGGGCCTGTCCAAGGCTGGTCACGTCATCGCCCATAGGATTGTCTAGCGTTAGATCCCCGAAGCCGTCGACCACCTCATCCACCGTGACCTTGGAGTGACCTGGTGGTATATCAATGCAGTGGAACCTCTGGCCCGCCTCCACCGGATACGCCATGCCATAAGCCACCTTAAAGGAGAGATTTCTCATCTCGACGTGTAGCTCGCAGGGGCGGCGAACCGTGATGCTGTCCACTGGATGACGAGCTAGCAGATCATCTTGGGGGGCCACGGCCGACGCGCAGCTGCTCCGTCGCGTGGACGGACTTATCACGGCGTCCGGCTGCCCCTGAACATTGACCGGAAGTACTGCTGCCCCCTGAAGTGCCTGGCTCACTGCTTTGGCAATCTTGCACGTAACCATCTGATCGACGTTTTCCTCGTGGGCTTTGAGCTGCGCCTCCAATCGAGCCACTCTAGAAGCTTCTCTTCTCTTGTTTCTCTCCTCGCTCTGTATGTCACGGCATCGCCGCAAAGCCGAGCCTCCATGCCTTCTTCCCAAAACCTCTTGTCCGTCCGTGTGCTCCTTGTTTTGGAGGGCATATGTGAGTAGGTCATTCTCCCTGTCCGTCACCAAGGAGCCCGACCGGATATTTTCGATGCCTTCATCAATCCTCTGACGAACTTCTTGCAAGTCCGCTTCCACCACCACGCTGCCGTCATCCTTGAGTTGGCCGCCATGAGCCATGATGTAATTGCGCATGCGGTCATCCCAACCATCGCATTCGGGCACAATATTCTTGGCTTTCAACTCCTCTTCTCGCTTGTCCCATTTTGGTGCAGCCCTAACGTAGCCAGCGCTCCCGAGATGGTGGTGGTATTTCTTCTTAAGCGCATTCTCCCTATTCTTCTGCCTTGCGACTTTGCCTTCTTCGGACAGCTTGAAGTTCTCGAATTCTTCCCAATGATCCGCAAGCTTAGCAAACTTATTGAAGTCTGGCCTTGTTCCCTTATCGATGTAATCGCGGGTGAGCTTCGACTTCCACTGCTGAAATGAAGTTGCCATCTTCTTGGAAGCCCATGCCTTCACCTTCGCTTCGACACCATCTGGAAATCTGAAATTTGCCTTGATATCGTTCCATATGAGATCCTTGGTAGCTGCAGGAACTTTGGGCCATGTCTTGATGCTGATTGGCACATGATCCCTTACGCAGTATCCTATTGCGTTGTTGAACGGTGCAAGTGCCGAGACCGGGGCTATTAGACTACCGTCGTTGCCGACTTCGGTGATCATATGCTTGGACTTCACTTCTTGTTAGGTCCTCGTGAAGGGACTTTGCGATGGTCGATGTACCGCCTTGATACAAAAACATATAGGATATAAATGAGAACGCGTGTTATGTGTGAATTAACTTATATTAATGAACATGCCTACTTGATATATACCTCGGAGTCGTCCACGGTATTCTCATTGTCCTCGCCGGTAGCAGGTTTAGCAGCCTCATCGACAGCTTCGCCGGCTGGAGCGTTACCGGTCACATCGACAGCCTGACCGGTTGGAGCGTTATCGGTCGCATCGACATGCCCACTTCTGAGTGTAGACAATGCGATGGTCTCAAACATGAAGTTCTCCTGGTCATCGAAATCCGGGTCACCACGTCTTGGTGTCGTCATGGACCCGAAACCCTAATTTTGCGATCTATAGAAAAAAAACAATTACTTTAACAATCTATCTCAGCACCAAACCAAAAGATAGCATGAGTACATTTCATTAAGTGATAGTGCACCAAACCAAAAGATAGCATATATGAGTACATCTGGCAATGGGCAAAACGTATTTTTGTTGAAAAAATTAGGTAGAAATATGTTAATTGAGTTTAATGGACCCAAATGGCATAATAAGGAACTATAATACTTTAGAGTGACAAATAATGGATTACATTCTTTAGAGTGTCAAATCGATATTGCCATCTTTTAGGAGAGGCCATGAGCTCAATTCACCGAGGAGAGAAGAGGGAATCGAGTGTTTGAACCCGAGTGGGTTGGATGCCTCTAAGGCACTCTCCCCCATCGTAGCCAATACTCAAATCCCTGGTGAGACAAATAAATGATTTTTTGATATAATTAAGAAGAAATTGGCTATAAGATAATACAAATATGGTGGTTATGCTGAGACACCCTGACAATCCGTGGCTTTGTTGAAAGACACTACAAATTGGGTGTATTTAGCCTAGAACACTTAGGTGTTTCTAAAATATTTAAAATAAATAAAAAACAAATCCCTAAAATTCAAAAGAGATAATCAAATGAATTCCTAAACAAGCTTGTATTTAGCATCACACTTGTATTTAGCATCACAACTTATAAACTCCTGTTGCCCTATTGCCATGCCACCGAGCCATGGCATACTGCTTCCCCAACATTGGCATGGCGCCCTAGCTCTGTTGCCTCGCTTGCACCGAGCCACCTGGCTCTTCCCAGAGCCACCACCTCAGATTGCCCAGCCAGTAGCCGCTTGCTCCTCGCCGCAGCCTCGAGCGAGCCACCCCGTGCCTTCCTCTCTCTCTCGTTGGGACATTTCATCGAACATCTGCGGGCAGCAACAAATAGAGGAGAAGGGAGCATGGGAGAGCGGAACCTAGGCCCTCCGGTGTGGCGGGCGGCGCGTTGTCGAAGGAGACGAGGAGGCGGCCATTGTCGGAGGCGACGAGGACGGCGGTGCTTGGTTGCAGCGGCGGCGCGACGGAGTCGAGCAGGGCGCGTGGGTTCTGGGACTTCCGCTTGCTTCAAATCTATCCAGCCATCTGTCTTTTCTGGGAAGCTGCGCTGTAGGGACCTCTTATGTTGAAGGATATAGGGGCCGATGATAGTTGATTGCTTTAGAACCGTGAAATGTGCTTACTTAAATGTATTAAGATCATTGCATACAACTGCTTTCCTTCCTAGTGTGCCTTTCCCCCGCAGTCTCTCCTCGTGGCGTGATATGGGGACGCCGATAGGATCAAGATCACTAATGTAATCAACACAAAACTCGATCACCTCCTCTGTCACGTAGCCCTCGGCAATGCAGCCTTCCGGACGAGAACGGTTCCGGACGTACTTCTTGAGGATACTCATGTACCTCTCAAAAGGGAACATGTTGTGCAGATACACGGGTCCGAGAATACCTATCTCCTTCACAAGGTGAACAGTGAGATGAACCATGATATCAAAGAATGCAGGAGGAAAGATCATCTCGAGACTAACCAAGCTTTGAACCACATCATCCTGTAACTTATTTAGTTTATTTGGATCGATGACCTTCTGTGATATGGCGTTGAAAAATGAACACAGCTTTGTGATTGTACCCTGAACACACTCTGGCAGTATACCTCTGATAGCCACTGGGAGCAACTGTGTCATCATCACAAGACAGTCATGAGATTTCAAGCCTTAGAGTTTGTTCTCTTTCGTTTTTACGAGTCTCCTTACATTCGAGGAGTATCCGGAAGGGACCTTCACACTGTTTAGACACTCTATCATGCTTTTTTCTCTTCTTTGCTTAAAGTGTAGCTCGCAGGATGTAGGTACAGTTGTTCTGTCCCTTCTTTATTTTTTGGATGTAGGTCATTCCTCAACTTCATTTCTTCAAGATCCTTCCTCGCTTGGAGGGTATCTTTTGATTTGCCATACATATCTATGTACCCTAACAGGTTTAGACACACATTCTTAATGATGTGCTTGAAGTCCAGTGAGTGACGAACCTCCAGCACTTTCCAATACGGCAGGTCCCAAAATATTGACTTCTTCTTCCACATTGGTGCCTGACCATCCTCGTTCGGTACATACATGCTTCCAGAACCCTTTCCAAATACTAGTTTTAGATCTTGTACCATAGCAAAAACTAGTCGGCCATTACGATGCTGAGGCTTGCCACGGGTTTCTGGTTGTCCGTTGAATTTTCTGCCTTTCCACCGCAATGCATGACTACTGCCTAAAAACCTGCGATGGCCCATGTACACACACTTTCGAGAGTTTTTCAGGTACATGCAGTCCGTTTCATCCAAGCACTGGGTGCAAGCTTTAAACCCTTTGACAGTTTGTCCGGACAGATTACCGAGAGCAGGCCAATCGTTGATTGTTACACACAACATTGCGCGCAGGCTGAAATACTCTCTTTTGTACTCATCCCAAACCCGTACACCATCCTCCCACAACTTCACAAGGTCTTCAACCAATGGTTGTAGGTAGACATCGATGTCGTTTCCAGGTTGCTTGGGTCCTTCGATCAACAGTGGCATCATGATGTACTTTCGCTTCGTGCAGAGCCATGGAGGAATGTTATAGATGCACAACATCACAGGCCAGGTGCTATGAATGCTGCTCAACTGGCCGAAAGGATTCATCCCATCCGTGCTAAGCCCAAACCTTATGTTTCTGACCTCTTTTGCAAAGTCCGGGTAAGTCCGATCGACTTTTCTCCACTGAGAGCCATCTGTAGGGTGTCTAAGCATCCCATCTTCCTTACGCTCTTCTTTGTGCCAACGTATCATGTTGGCATGACATTCGTTAGCAAACATACGCTTCAACCTGGGGATCACGAGAAAATACCACAACACTTTGGCTGGAGTTCTCTTCTTCGTACGCTTCCCATCCATTTCACCTGGGTCGTCACGCTGCACCTTATACCATGATTTCTCGCACACTGGACAAACCTCTAGATCGGCATACTCATTGTGATACAGGATACAATCATTAGGGCATGCGTGTATCTTCTGTACTTGCTATCCTAATGGGCAGAGGACTCGCTTCGATTCGTAAGTAGATTCCGTAGAGTGTTACCTTCCGGAAGCAACTTCGTCACGAGTGCTAACAACTCATCGAATCCCTTGTTCGATACACCGTTTGTGTCCTTCCATTTCATGAGTTCCAGTGTAGTACGGAGCTTTTTTAGGCCCTGCCCACAATCTGGGTACAAAGGAGTTTTGTGGTCCTCTACCATGCGCTGATACTTCCTGTATTGTCTTTCCTCCGTGAACTCTCCCTCTTCGTCACGGAGCATCTGGTCTAGCTCATCGTCACCAAACTCGCCAAGTGCATCTTCCACGGACCCAAATTGAGTGTTCACTTCATCAACCTTTTCTTCGTCTTCTTCGTATTCTTCATCGTCTTCCTCTAGAATCTTCTCTACTTCGCCGTGGTTTGTCCAACAGATATAGTTTGGCATGAAACCTCTCATGACCAAATGGTTCGTAACCAACCATCCTTCGGAGTGCTCCTTCTCGTTCTTGCAGTCTACGCATGGACAAGGTATGAAGCTTCCTGGAGGCAATAATGCATTGGCCGCATCGAGAAAAGCCTTCACGCCATCCCTGAACTCTCTTGACCGACGATCCGCATTGTACATCCATTGTTGATTCATCTATAGCAACAAAAAAAATACAAACATCTATTACAATTTTCAAGTAATGCTAACTACGTCTATTAGTTATAATTACTTTCTATTACCTACCACGAAATATTTACTTTCTTTCATTTAATATGTATAGATCTACCAACCAATTTTTTGCATTTCAAACATTTTAAGCTACCATAGCACCTTATGAAACAAGATTTCTCATCATACAATGCATAAAAAAAATCAATATATAGAAGAGAAGAATATGTACAAGATGCTAGTCACCTTTTAAACAATAAATTTGGATCTAAGAGCCTCAAAAGTTGTAAAGTGGATGTAGCAAAATAAACACCTTTCCATGTATAAAACAAAATTTCTCAACATCCAATGCATAGAAAACATCAATATCTATAGGAGAAGGATGTGTACAACATGTTACTAACCTTTCAAACAGTTAATTTGGACCACAAATTTTCAATTAAAAATTTGGCAGCACCTCCCCTATGAACAGAGCTCGGCCCACCATTAACAAAGATCTTTGTCCTGCAAAGCGAGCTCATTGAGGAAGACAGAGTTTAAATGTGCAGAGCGGGAGGGTGCTCATTGCAAGCGGTTCGTAATAAGACCCACTTGTGAATCCCTATTCTGCAGCGGTTCCTATTACTAATCGCTAGAATATTGCAAGCGGTTCGTAATAGGAACCGCTTGCACAAGATCTGATTCGCAAGCGTTCTTATTACGAACCGCTTGCAAGGCGCCTCATCTCGCCTCCGGCCCGTTGGTTTGAACCGCTATGTTCTCAAACTACAAGCGGGCCGAAGTGAACCGCTTGTAATGGGCCGTTTGTGAAACTCTTATCTGCAGTAGTGTGCCTGGACAATTTCCTCCCTCTCATATTTCTTTTTTAGCAATGCCCAATGGCGCAACCAGTAGTCCCCTAAAGATAACCTGGAAAAAAGAGATATCTTTTGGTTTGTCAAAAAGTATGACATTTCGACAAAGCCAAATAGCCCATAAAATTGTTGTTATACCCACAAGAATCTTTTTCTTAATCTTTGCTCCCAACCCATAGAGCAAATTCCAACCACACCAGAAATGTTTCTACAAGGTTTAAAACCTAGGGATATATGGATTAAACACCAAACCGACGTAGCCAAGTGACAATCAAAGAAAAAATGTTTGATTGTCTCATTCTTAGTACAGAAGCTATACTTCAAACTGCATTGCCAATTAGATTTTTCTAGATTATCCTTTGTTAAAATGACACCTCTTTCTAGATACCACAAAAATCTTAATTTTAAGAGGAAGACGAAGTTTTCAAAGTATTTAACTTGTTAGAATGGACCGCATTCATATTCACTGATTTCTGATACATTGACCGAACTGAGAACTGTCCATTCTTCATAAGTTTTCAAATCCTGGAAACGAGCCAGAGGATTATATTATGCTTTCAACACCTATGCCACTGTGGAATGTATTTTCCAAAAAATAGAAAACAAATTGGATATTGATAACTAAGCAGAGAATGTCCCATCCAAATATCTTCCCAAAATTGTAAACTTTGACCGTCGCAAAACTGGAAAGAACTTGGAAACAATTCTTTAGATGCCACGTTATATAGAAACAACTGTGAATACAAACATCGCAATTCAATGTTTCTATCAATCGAAAATGTTTCTATCTAGCATGGTCGTAATCAGGAGCAGTTAATCGAAAATGACAAGTAAATTGTAATGACCCGAGTTGGGTCTTGGGCTTCTAGCTCAGACTGGCCCATTCAGCTCTATAAGATGGAAGAGAGGGAGGCAGGGAACAACATGTTGCTCGTGCCCTCCCCATTTCTAGAATTTTTTATTTAATAATTTTTTAAATCATTTTTTTGGAAATACTCGTAGACATTGATAAATAGCAGAAATGGCTACCGGTCGGTCGGGGCATGGGCAATCACCCCAGGGAAGAGTGATAGGTGCCGACTGTTAGCGCCCTAACGGTTGGGGAGATGGCCGTTAGTTGGGACCCACAAATTGCTCGAAATAGGGGCGATCGCTACCCTATTTAAGCCACGCTGGCCTCGGCCTCCCCTGTTTGGCCATTTTCACCGAGCTAGTGCTAAACAGTGAGAAGAGAAGCAAGGAGAAGAAGAGAAGAGGAAGAAAAGAGAAGAGGAAGAAAAAAGAAGAGAAGAGGAAGAGAAGAGAAGAAAAAAAAGAGAAAAAGGAGAGGAGGAGAAAAAAGAGAAGGAATAGTTCATCAGATTTTGTTTTGTGGTAAGTCCCGAAAATGTTAAAAAACATATTAGGATAGCCACATGTTATAGGTAGATATGGATATTAATAACATAAGATTGTTGTATAATTAGACGTGTCGATATAATTTATATGGACAAAATGATATGGGCGATCGATATTACTTGTATAATAGGCATAGTTTTAGACATTATATGTAGAAATTATACGAAATAAGGTTTATCCTATAGGTTGTCCATTATGCCGTTTGGAAAAAAATAATTGATAGCAGTAATGCCATTTTGGAAAATTATGAGTAATCATTTTACGACATAGGATATTGTAACAATTATATGATAAGGTGTGATGCGGTTGGAGGAAAAGCTAATCCTTTTTTTAGTCGGACGTTGTAGGCAACAAGTTGGAGAAAATATATTTTAAAATATTTTATGGAGATGGGGAGATAGCATAAGGGTCTGATGGAGTCGATTTATCTTGAATTTTTCTGATCACGGGGCATATCAAGATCGAGCGATAAGATATACAGGGGGTTAATCGAATGGTTGTTTCGGTTGTTCAATTTGGATGCCAGACTTATCGGTTGCTGGTTAGAGCCGTAGTCAGTTGTATGCAAGAAGATTTTTTTTTGAGAGTTGGTTCCTATAAATGCAACATCAACATGGAGGAGCTATGTTGGATATGCTTTAGAGCGTGGTTGGCCTCTGATGTTATTAGTACAGTGCTACCAAGTAACTCCATCCATGCCAGAAGTGATGACAAGGTTGATATAATGGAGTAGGAGAGAAACATGGAAACATGCCCCGTCGAAGGCGGCGAGGAGATTGGGGGCAGGGGAGACGAGATTAGTGGTGACGAGGAGATTGGTGGTGGCGAGAAGACAGTCGTGGAGGCGAGGGGGTGGCTAATGAAGGCGAGGAGGTGGAGAACATAGTTGACATGATGGAGGCAAAGGACCATGCAGACGACGAAGTCCCTAATGGTGAACACTCGGACGAAGAGGACAATACTCCCGATGTGCCTGTCCTCGGTGCGTGGAGTACTTTTAATTTCGAAGACTTAGCAATGAATGAAGGGAGTCGTGATGCATGGGAGTATCATGAGGTTGAAGTCACGGAGGGAGCCATATATACAAACAAGGATGCTGTGATGGATGCAGTGAATTACTAGGCAATGTCTCTTTAGCGGCAATTCAAGGTAGTGAAGTCAAGCAATAGGAAGTACGACGTGAAGTATGTCGTAGATTCGTGCCCATGGTGGGTACATGCATATAAGGGAAAGTGGAAGGAATATTGAAAATGTTCCATAGTGAAGGAGCATAACTGTGAATTGGAGTAAGCGGAGCAGGAGCACCGGAATCTATCTTCCATTTGGGTGGCAAATGTGTTGTACGGTCAGATTGTGGACAATTCGCACCTGGAGCCTTGATTTATTATTAGAGCTGTGGAGGTGAGATTGCAATATAAGATTAGTTACAGGAAGGCATGGAGGGCAATATAAGGTTTAGGACATACGAGGCATCGTACGAGAATGTTCCACACTTGCTGAGGGCAATAGCACATAGGAATCCTAGTACATATATCAACCTTGCGAAGTACCCCGCAGATGGTGTGTACATAGGTAAGTGGATGCTGCAGCGGGCGTTCTTCGTGCTCAGTGCGTGTAAAAATGCCTTTCGACACTGCTAGCCGGTCATTTGCATGGACGGCACATTCCTCACTAGGAAATACAAGGGCCATGTATTGATTGTAATCGTAGTGGACACGAACAATCAGGTTCTACTGGTCGTGTTGGCCTTTGTGGAGGAGGAAAACATGAAAAGTTAGTATTGGTTTCTTGAAAGAGTGAAGCTTGCAGTGGTACAAAATCGGCCAAATGTTTGTGTCATACATGACCAACATGCTAGATTGCTGAAAGCGATCGTGGACATGCAACAAAGGTTGAACATTGTAGGAGCAGCAAAGTGGTCAGACGTAAAGAGTAGGTAGTGCATGAGGCACATGGTGCGAATTTTTACCGCCAGTTCTAGAACAAGGAGTTGATGAACATGTTCAAGAGGCTGTGCAAATAGAACCAGCGGAATATGTTCGAGACACTTTGGAAGACACTAGATGAATTGACAATGAAACAGACATCGTATCCTAAGCATACGACAAGTTCGTCAAAGAATCCTATGGTTCACCACAAAGAAGGAGATGACAGTGGCTGTTTCAGTTCACGGTGCGTATATTTCCTAACGCGATTTGATGGTCTCACGTATTGGTGCTAAAATCAATGTGGTATTGTGCAGGTGGAGCTAATACACCCACACGCCGAGAGGCCGCAGTATCAAGGCATCTAGAGGCCTACTTCTTGTTGGTGTTCTGTTGGGTGATGTTCCCGTTTGTCGCACGGTAATACGATGGAACGACACCTCATCCAGTTGCCCGAGTACATAGGAACACACCAGAGGATGAGGTAACTGGGATAAAGATCAATCATCTGGTCGTTTCTTCTTTTGTTTTTGACAATTATGACATTACCAAATGCATCAGTTCTCGTGAAGCTTGGCGGTGCTTGTGGGCACGTACCGAGGGTTGTGCGATGTTGTGTCACGGGCCGACTAGGATGCTACCATGTCGGGGTGCGTTCTCCTACTGCAGCTGTGGTTGGGGGAGCGATTCCCTATCGGGAGGCCCGTGGTTGATCCCGCGCCCTACCCCGCTGACTTGTATAGTGGCCCTCAAACGAATTGGCCGACCATGAGCCACTACTGTGTCTGACGATAGGTGCGCCCACCCACCTCTTACTCGCACTTTTCATGTAAACCTAACAAGAAGCATTGTTTGCTCACCGACAGGTGTGGAGGTCCTGTCCGAAGTTCGTACAGGAGTTCGACTACCTATAGGACGAAGACGTGCGTTGGACACCATACAACGCACACGACGTCACCGCCTGAGCACCGTTCAGGATTTCCCTCATCTGCATACACGACCAGCCGTACTGGTTTACATGAAAGGTCCTCATGTTTGACCTGTGCGTTGAGGAGTACTCGTCCTAGCGGGTAATACGGTAATTCAACCTGTTCCAAACTTTCCCCATGGGGGCGCATCACATTGTTGCATGTGGCGCACATAGGTACAACGCATAACTTCGTCATGTACTATTTTCATTGAATCAAGTTTTTCAAAATTGTACTGTTCCTTCCTTTAAGGATGTCCCGAATGGGGGTTGCGGTAGGCACGTCCTTCACCAACCGCATGGAGCTCTGGGCGCTTCAGTCGAAGAACGCATTGTCGGACCAGGTGATAGAGTCTTGCTCGTACTCACCACACATGTTTGATGAGTACATGGAGTGGTTCACGCCATGGAATCGGCTTAGGGTGGTTGCACTCTGATGACGTACGTCAGGCATGAGTCCTCGGTGTCCGAGATCTACCCTTCACAGCAGTCACATAGGGCCAACTACGCGGTTCATTTCCCCTTGAAATTTCTATCCATACCACCTTGCGTCAAACTTTTTTTGATCGCACATTCTGTAGGAGAACGCGGTGCTACGCTAGCCGAAAACAAAATTTTTCTTACCGCGAACACCCAGGCAACATGCGAGTCGGAGATCATGGAGCATTACCCTTGGAGCACGTTAGCAGCGGAAGTAGAGTGGGTGAAGCCTCCCCGCATGCTGCGAAGCACTGTACGTAGTCGAACACGACGTGGTACAACTTCTCCTCGTCGCGGATCGCCGTCCACAAGAACGTCGGCGTAGTCGTCTGAGTTATGTAGCCGATCGAATCGATCAGCGCCGACGCGAGAGCGACGACGCCTCCACGGTATCCACACGTCCGGGGTGGGAACACCACGCGCTGGTGTGCTAGCACCCACGCGCGCGGCTAGGGTTCTTAGGGGCGATGGGACGTGGCGGCGGCTAGGGCTCGTGGTGGGGAGACTAACACACCGCACGCCCCCATGCCTCCTTTATATAGAGCGCACTAACGGGCCTTCTACGATAGAAGCCCATTAGGTCTCGCTCTAATAGATATGGAAGCCCACTAGGTCTCACGCTAATGGATCTTCTACAATAGAAATCCATTAAGACGTCAGAAGATCCAAATCCGTATAAACCCACTAATGGATCCAATCCATCAGATATGATCCAACCCGTTAAGTGTGTGACCCATTAGGCTCATGTACAAGTCGGCCGCGGTCCCGGAGAACCCTTCCCCAGACCACAAGTCAATAGCGATACCTAGCAGCACATATTGACCCCCGAATGTACACAATGATCGAATCAGCTGAACCTTGATACACTCACATAGGATCCTTTTGCCACACGATATCAGTCAAGCTCAAGGCGAGAGGCGTGCCACCCTTGTGATAGCTCGACAAATTCACTCGTCAATGTAATGGATATAATTCGTGATTAACTCTTTAATCACTTTGGCATGGCCATGCACTTTTCTTATCCATCCACACCGAGGGGCCCGAGATATCTCTCCGTTATCAAGGAGGGCAAATTCCATCTTGATCTCTTACATCTCACGTCATGTTTCATGGCATACCCGTAAGCTACCTTTATAACTTCCCTATTACGGTGATGCATTTGATAGCCCCAAAGTATACAATTACGCATGCTGAGAATCAATAAGAATCTCAGGTCAAAGGATCGTATAGATATACCACTCGAGACTATACCCTGATGGCACTTCTAAGATAACAATCTCAGCAGTGTCTCGGAGCGGGTCTATCCAACCCCATGTTCTTTATCATGTGCCCACATTATTGATTTGATATCTCCATATCTATGGTATGTGAAACATTACCATCAATCAATACATGTGATGGTCAGATCACTATTGTTCCACATAATGATATGTGACCAGGGATCGTTTAGAATAATATCTCATAACCAATGTGTTTCACAATTAAGTCATACTCAATGAACAAAGGAGTGACATTTATTCATGGAACTAATAAGTACATGAACATAGACGTATGATACAATCATCTCATATGATCGTCTCTAGGGCATATCACTAACATATTCTATGTGGGCAGGCGGATATTTCTAGGAAGATCTATGTGGAGTCAAGGTCCATGTTGACGTGGTTGAGATAGGGACTCAAGGTCACTGCCATCGAGGCCAATCTATCGTGGGAGAGAGTATTCGCCAAGGCAACAAAGCTGCGTCGCATGATGTCCTACAGGCGGGGCGGAGACATGGTTGCAAGTGGTCCACCACCTCCTCATAGGCCAGCACTGCCATGTGCCCCTGTGCCTCCATGTGGCCCAGTTCCCGCTCCTCCCCATGGTCCAGTTCCTCCGAGGCCTGATGATGGCTTTGTCGCTATGAGTGGCACTTCTGGGACCAAGCCACCGCTCGTGTAGCAGACCTAGGGAGAGTGGCTTGACAGTGGGGCCTCTTCGTCCTGTGCAACACTAGCCATAGGGTGGATGACTGGCCCACCTCCCACGCTGAGAGTTCCTACGATGACGTCGACAACAACTTCGACATCTTGGGAGAGGGTGACTTCGACATTGGCCAGTTCCTATCGCACGAGGTTTTTAGCGCATCACAGTTGTGCACCCTTCGATCAGACACAGCCTTTCTAGCTCGATGTGTCCACACCTGTCGACCAGGGCTAGCCTAGGAGGGATGTTGAGCCCCTTGATGCACTCACTTACTCGGCGCATCATATTAGGAAGCGTGGGCATCGTTGAGCTGTTGCCATACCTTTGATTTTCTTATCCTCTATTTGTAATGTCCTTCGCGTTACAATATTGTGGACACTCCATGGTAATTAAGCTTTTCATGTATTGACAAATCGCCTACATGGTCCGTTACTACATTTTGGCTAATTTCTTTGGCGTTAAGGCGTTTCACGAATTTCGTAGAGGGTGGCTACAAAGCGAGGCAGGGGAGGAGGGCTGAGTGGAAGGATCGACCAGCGTGGAGCATAGGGCAGCCCCAATTTTTTCCATGATTTTTCCAAGCATCCCGGTGGGGTCCACGAGGAGCGCAACACACCTATGTGGCCATGATATCCATAGTTTCGTGAACGATTAGCTGTTTCATGAATTTCGTAGAGGCTGGGTGGGATGCGAGATGGGTGTCCCGAGTTCAAGGGTCAAGCACCGTGTAGCATACGACGGTCCCGATTTTTTTCGTAATTTTTTCGAGCATCCCCATGGGCCCACAAGGAGAGTAAAACCCCTAAGTGGGCATGATTTCCGTAGTTTCATGGCCGATTAGGCATTTTGTAAATTTTGTCGATGGTGCCAACAGTGTGAGGCAGGGAGGCAAAGTAGAAGGGTCGACAAGCATGGAGCATAGGACGGCTCTGATTTTTCTCGTGATTGTTCCAAGAATCCTGGTGGGGCCCATGAGGAGCGCAACCCCTAAGTGACCATGATCTCCATAGTTTCATGGCCAATTAGGCATTTTGCAAAATTCGTAGATGATGGCTGGAATGTGAGACAGGTGTCCAGAGTGCAAGGGTCGACCACCGTAGAGCATAGGACGACCTCGATTTTTCCCTTGAATTTTGTGAGCATCCCGTTGGGGCCCACGCCGAGCAAAACCCCTAAGTTGCCATGATTTACTTAGTTCCGTGGCGGACTAAGCATTGGTTACAATACCTCTTCTCCAAACCACATTTACTATTTATTTCATACTGCAGACTGTTCTCCTTCAACTTACCACATAGCACATATGACTGCATGACACTCTATGAATGCTTACATTAGGCAAGGTTGGTAGGCATCAACTAGTCTTAGATCCTAAGCACGCCCGCCAAACAAGGACTTGCCTATTCAGACAAAAGCTAGCTATAACACCCAGCCAACCATGATAAGAGACCCAAACTTCAACAGGGGATGACCACGGTGCTCACTTGGAGTCGACACGGTGGTACAAACCTTCGATCATGTTGTTGAAGGATGGACTGGCCGATGTTTCTATCGTTGCGCGTCCTATGCAGTGAGTCACCCAAACCACTGCAATGCCAGTTACATTACTTTTCCTTCTCCCTTTTTTTAACTTCACACATGCAGACCGATAACTGCAGCTTCACCAAGTGGATGGACGACCCCTTCCCAATTGTTGTCAATAGCTACATTGAACAACTTCAAGCAAGACTTGTTCGCCTTCAGGTGCGACTAGACCTTGTTACTCTCCTGAACAACTTCTACTCCCGTGTTGAAATGGCCCCCCACCGCCGCTAAACCTTGTGTCCCTTGTACAATGACCCCTTCATTCCTATATATCGCACCAAACTTCGTCCTACTAGGATTATTGTCTTCTAACGTATAATAGAGTATCTTATTTCTTCTTTCATGTTTCAAAATGCCTTCCAACCTAATAAATAAGGCCCTTGTTTTAATTTAACTTTACCTATTATTTTGGTTTTATAATTTTTAAATTTTTATTTTTAAATTTGGCTTATTTCATCATTTTTTATGCCTCTACGAAGAACCATTTTTTCAAGTCTTCAAATTTTTCAACCCTTCCTAAATTTCTATGGTTTTCTTTTTCCAGGTTTTCATTTTTTTTTTCTTTTTTTCCTTATTTCTACACTCTCCCCTAACCGATCGCCCCTTATTGGAGTGATAAGTGGCTAGGGGGCCAGGACCGCCATTACAGGCGTCTTTCGGTTGTATAAGAACACAAAATTTGGTTGAGTGGTTTAGGAGTGTCTTTCGGAAGGTTGCTTTCTAGAAATCTGTCACTACTGGATGACATTGTGTTAAACTTATTGATTAGGGTTAGCAATTGGCCGTAGTCTAGCTTTAATTGATATAATTGTTGCTTTTGATGTTGCTTTCTTGTAAGTTAAATGTGGGAATTTATACTGTAGGACTGGTGGTTCGAGCACTACTACAGAAATGGTCATCCATGCCCCATCACTGTCGGTTAGGTCAGAACCGACAGTGATAACTTATCACTGCCAGTTCGTAATTCTCAGCGGCAAAAAAATTGGTTATGCGTTTGAGAACCGGTAATGATAGGACTTATCACTGCCGGTTCTTTTTTCAAACCGGCAGAGCTGCGGTTGAAAATTAGGGGCAGGAAGCTTAAAGAATCAATCGGTAGTGATAGGACTTATCACTGCCGGTTCTTGGCTAGAATCGGCAGTGATAAGTCCTATCACTGCCAGTTCTTTAAGCTTCCCGCCCCCAATTTTCAACCAGCAGTGAAAGAATTTATCACCGCCGATTCTTGGCTAGAACTAGTGATAAATTATCATTGCTGGTTTGAGAGGTAGAACCGACCGTGATAAGACAAAGGTTAAAAGGTATACATATCCTCTGTATGTAAGAACGTGAGATTAGGTGGGATGGTTAGAAGGGTGAGGGTATAATGGAGAGGTTGCAGGTTCGAGTGATGTTCCAGAACCGACAGTGATAGTCCTTATCATTGCCGGTTCCAAAACCGGCAGTGATAACCTGCCACTTACACAGTGCCGATTCAAAAATAGGCAGTAATGCCAGTTATGAACCAACACTGATGTGGTGTTTTGTAGTAGTGGAAATTGGTATTAGCTGCACATCAAGTCACGACGTTGGGTAAAGAAAGGCAAGTATATGTTAAACAAATATTTGTATGATGGTATATAGCTAAGTGGTTTAATGCTTTGTGACTATTCTTATGGTATGGTTGGATGATTGATTTCAGAAGCTGTATGATGCTAATCTGACTATTATGTTATTTCTTGATAAATGACGAAGGTAGGTGGTAATCGAGTGACAAAGGAGACATTGTTGCATCATGTTGCATATTGCATATGAGCCAGGTTGGTGAGAAAGTCGTATAACTAATTCAGTGTGGTCAGTGAGAAAGTTATATGACTAGTCCGGAGTGCTCTAAAGGAAAGATCTACTTTGGTAGGTACTCCATGGGAGTGGAGTAATTGGTCCCGCCTGAAATAAGATGGGTAGGGTGTTACACTAACGGGTGACACTCTAGTTATACTGGTATGAGCCGACAGTATAGATGCATTTTGCATTGCATTGCATCGATCACTTGCGAAGTTGATTCTATGGAGTGGCTGTCATGTTAGTTTTTTTTTCGAGTTTGGATTTTCTAATGAAGTTTTGTGGTTTTCTTTGTTTATACGTATAATTTGGTGAGTCTTGGACTCACTCTTGCTTTTTATTTGGTTTTTAGGTAACTGAAGTCAATAACATGCATGGCACTTGGGGAAGTAGCACATCAAGCACTGACTACCTTTCACTTTAAAATTAGTGAACAAGGTATCTTTGCTAAATTTACTTAGTGAATTGAGCACTTCATATATAGATGAGACACGTATAGCTTTGTTGACATATTATGGATATAGTCTATTTGTTTATGCCTTGTTTATGTTATGTATTGTTAGTGGTGGATGTCCATACATACAAGAGAGACTGTCAAATTTTTCTTAAATTTGTAGACTTAGTATGTAATATGTGTTTGTTGGGTAGGTAACATCTGGGTGGGTGTTACATAAATATCATGAGTAGTTGATGCACAATGGATGTACCGTAGAAAGCAATGATAAGACGAGACAGCAAAACGCAATCGAATTATGGAGCCTGAAGCATGCAGTGGATCGGAGGAGTAGCAATGAGCTAGAGCGCGCGGATCGAAGCAATGGATGTTCTATTTGGGAAGGAAGTTGGACTTGATGGCATCGACGAGGCCGCCGTCGATGTGGAACGCCTGGGCCAGCACGTCGGCCGGCAATGGCGGTGCGGCGCCGAAGAGCGCCTGGGCAACGGACAGCGTGCCCTGCATCTGGCTGCTGAACGCGGCGACGGCGACGGCGGCCGACTTGGCGCAGCTGTTTTTCTGGAAGTGGAGGAGGCCGCGGGGGAAGACGAAGACCTCGCCCTCGCGGACAGTGGTGGCGAAGAGCTTGTTGGCCGTGGTGACGAAGCCGACGTCGAGGGAGCCCTTGAGCACGAAGATGATCTCGGTGGCGCGCGGGTGGGTGTGCGGCGAGTTCAGCCCCCCCGGCGCGAGGTCGATGCGCGCCATGGACACGCCCAGTGTGTTCAGCCCTGGGAGCTTCTCCACGTCCGCCGCCGTCGTCACCGCCGCGTCGCTGCCCGTGGTGGTGTTAACGTTGGCCATCGCCAGCCCGTCGAAGAAGAAGTCGTCCACCGTCACGTTCTCCGGCCTCTTGCACGGGAACCCGTTCAGCCGCAGCGCTGCATTGTACGTACGTGACATGAATCCACGCAAATTAATTAAGCATCATCTGATATTCGATTTATTACGGGCCGGTGAGTTTAATCATTAGTTGAGATGGATGGAGCGATCAGTGATGATGCAGCCATGGAGCACGTACGGCCCTGGAGTGATTTGTAGTCGGCGACGCAGATGTCCTGGAGCATGTCCGGGTCACCGGCCAGCGAGGTGGCAGCGAGCGCCACGAGGAGGACGACGACGGCCAAGGAGGCGAGGAGGGGAGCACTGGCCGCCATGAATTGTTTGCTTGAATTGCTCGAGCTGATCAGCACGATGGCACGTATTTATAGGGGCCGTCCGGTGCATGCGTTGTGACGAATGATCAGCAGGCATGCATGCAGCTAAGCTTAGACCAATTGTCTTGTCACTATTTGTCCGCCACTTTCTGAAGACCATGGTTGTGTCTGTCACTTTGTGAAGAGACACACGTATACAGCAGCTATCTACCTACCTACCTACCTTATATAATTCGCTCGAAGATGCTACGTACTAGCACGCTCGCATGCATGAATGCAGAGTTGCCGTCCCAAAATGCGATCAACCCTTTCTGTTTATTTTGACCAAAGATTTTTTTTACTATATATACAAAGTTTGCATCTAGGAAAATGGTCATACGGCTGAATTTATCATGGAAAAAATATTTACGCTTTCATAGCTTTTCTTAAATATACGATAGTAGAATTTAGTTGGCAAAGAACGACTTGTTGATTTTTTCAAGAGGCAGCAGAGATGTTACTCTGCCACTGAAGCGAGTGTACAAGGACGGGGAGTTAACTTGCATCCAATTGAACGGGTTTCATGAGTAATTAACTAACTCAAGCGAGTAGCTTTGTTTGGAATGGATGCAGATATACGACTGGGCTTCGATTAGCCTGGCTGTTTGGCTCGACTAGCCTTCAACAGTTTTGAGATGCGGTTTGAACAAGCCAAAGTGTTTGATTCAACTTTACGACTTATTTTTGTTACGGACATGTCAAAAGAGACTGGAATTAATCCCTTCCAAATAGAGTGCGTGAGCTGCATCCAGTTCAACGAGTCCCATGAACAAATTGGTCAAGAACGTTGACGTTTAGCTAGTATGTATTGTCCATATATGGCATGATCTATTCATATGTCTCATGCGATCGAGCTGTCCGAGGTTGCTACCTTTACTTTCTCCTTCCCAATAATTTAAATCAGTGATGATAATAATGCTGTGGGGCAACGAGTATGGCATGCGTGCAAGTGTTAAAGGAAAAATCGAGCATTTCCGTCAAAGGTAAACACTCCAATTAGTTTGGTCACCTTTCTCGTTTCAATTGATGATTTGATGCTACAAAGAGAAAAATAGATGAATTCATCTGTCTCGGTTTATTCTCTACGCCAAATTGGGGCGATGTCAAAGCGCAGCTGCTGGGTGTTCCTGGTTGGGCACTCATTGGCAAAGTGACCGGGCAAATGGCATCCGAAACAAGTCTTAGCTGCCTTGTCTTCAGCTGATGGTCCGGGTCAGGTGGTACTGGATGGTGAGGGTGCAGGTCTCTTTGCAGGAGGAGGAGCAGGTCGACTACCACCAACCTGTGGTAAGTGCGTGCAGGATATCCTTGGGTGCGCGGTAGCGGTGGCCTTGGTTGATAGGTGGGACGGTAGGGTCCAGGGCGGCTGGATCCATGCGCTGCTCGTGCCTCCAGGTTGCGCTTGCGGCTGGCTTCTTCTCCCTTTAGCTCCTTCTCCAGAATGAGAGCTTTATTCACCAGCTGATAAAAATTGGGGTGATCGTGAAGGATGAGCTTGGAACGGTAGGTGGGAGCCATTCCTTCCAGAAACTTATCGATCTTTTCCTCGTCATCTGCTATGTCTTGCTGAGCATATCGAGCAAGCAGATTAAATTTGGTCAAATACTCATTGACCATCATATTTCCTTGCCGCAGATTGCGGAACTCTTGCCTCTTCATCCTGAGCACTCCTCGGGGAATGTAATTTTCCCTGAATGCTCTCTCAAATTCAGCCCATGGTATGTTCCGGGTAGCGGCCTGTAGGTTTAGAACTTTTTGTGGACCATCAACTGCGTTTTCATCTCCTCCTTCTTCGGCATTATTGCTCGCATCTTGATTTGGTTCATCATTATTATCGGCCTCCTGTACTTCTTCTTCCTCCTCTTCCGCATCTTCTGAGCGGGTAGCAAGGTAATTTTCCCACCATACCTCGGCGGGTCCTTCAACCAACTGGGTGGCGAACATCACCTTGTCCTCTTCTGGACAGCGGATTAGGTTCAACTTACAGACAACAGTCCTCAGCCAATCCTCGGCATCAGTGGGCTCAGTGGCATAGGTGAAAGTTAGAGGCTTAGTCCTCATAAAATCGGCCAGCTTGGATCCTTGACGATGCTGTGCAGCTTGTTGGCTTTCTAGTATGGCACCAAGCATCTGGGCCTGATAAGCCAATACTTCTGCTGTGGTAGGGTTTCCGGCAGGTGGTGGGGGCAAGTTGCCACGGCCTCGACCATGGCCCCGATTGTTAGCGGCGCCGGCACCTCGGCCTCTTGCGGCAGCACGACCACGACCATCGGCCTCAGCCTCAAAAGTGATTTCTATATGCATGCATGATGATCACAAAAAGCGAAAATAAGATCCAAATGCAAGCCAACCCACAATTTAAAGGAAGAGAGATCCATACATAGTTTGAATTAGGTCAACAAGTACAAGTAGTTCATGTCGATCATCTACTACGGCATGACAAAAGCAACAGTACATCGACTAGGCTGTGTGTAGTCTACTCCTGGGCTACATCTACAGCTACAACTTCTACCAACTACAGATGAGCTAGAAAATAAAAGTAATACACTGTTACTACGCCCTAACTGGTACGACGGGAGTAGGTGTACGGTGGGCGGTCTGCGTGGTACCTCCCCGGAGCGTAGAGGTAGTCCTCCAAAGCTAACGCCGGAGGAGCTGCGTCAGAAGAACTGGCGGAAGGCACTAGAGGGTGAGGACCCTCTAGCGAAGGGTCGTGGCAGGGAATCCCCACCAAGGCCCTGGGTGGCAGGCACCTCTTCCGCGGAGTAACGTGGGAGCATGCCCGGTGTGGGCGCGGTGGTGCTGGCAGTGGCGGTCCTGGAAGTGGACCGGGGTGGTCCATCCCAGCACGAGGGTGGCGAGCAGGATCCAGTAGATCCAACTCAGCAAGGGCCTCGTCCCTCTCCTGTCTGCAAACCTGGAGGTGGCGGGAGAGGTGGTAGGCCTGGCGGTGAGAACTACGGGCGCGGGTGTCCGTCTCCCGTAGTGCAGTACGAAGGATCTGAATCTCCTCCAAGGCTCCGTGTCGAGCGTGTCCAGCCCCACGGTGCAGGCGGACTAAGCGAAGAAGCTCCTGGTCCAGCTCTCCATACTCGGCCTCTCCAAGACCGGGGAGCAAGTGAAGGGGAACGTCCAGCAGGTACGCGAAGGGTCCTCCAACAAGGTCGAGGGCGTACTCCCTCTGGAACTCCTGGATCGCCAAAATAGCGGCATCGCTGATGGCGTAGTCCAACTGGTCTTGGGGCACCACCGTCCGGATATGGTGTGCCACAACGTCAGGCATGTAGTGAACCCTAACCTCAACCTCGTAGGCGAGGCGGGGTAAGGTCCGTACAAGCCTCCAAAAGTAGATGGGGGCTCCCTCGAACCCCAAGTAGTCAGTCAACTCCTGCAGCACCCGAGCGTTCTCCCCTCGAGGTCCTGACAGGAACCTAAAGGTGGAATGCTGATTAGCAAATCCTGCGTGCATAACCTCCATCTACAAAATAATTTTACAAATTACAGAGTTAGTGCCTTTAAGCAAAAACATTCAGAAGAAAAGAATATAGTACATTTTAAATGAGGTGATGTTTGAGAGTAAGGAAATCTCCTTTATTAGGTTAAAATAATTAGACTAACGGCCAAGGTCTATGGCTCCTACGGTCATATGCTCTATGCTCTGATACCAGTGCTGCGGGGCCTCATCCTTTTTCCCACCACTTGATCTGCACTAGTCCCTGGATTAGTACACTAGTGCACACCATTCACATAGCCGGATCATTACATACAAGCGGAAGACTTATATTATATAAAATACCTGTATTAAGCCCATAGGCTATTAAGTGTTTACAACGCGGCTCATTGGCCCAAATATTCGAAATGTCCAAAAGATCAGAGTGCAGAGAACCCAAAAGATCCAAAAGGGTCTCGTGCCGGCTATGCCTAAGCACTTGACTGGAGAGACGCCCTAATCCTCGCCCTGATCGTCAACAAACTCTTGGCCTTCATCTTCATGACAGGCGTACTGATCCTGCTCATACTCTCCATCTAAAAGAGAATATGAATGCGAGATCAGTGTCATCCAAACACTGGCAAGCTAACTCCCAACCTAATACATTTAGTGATAGGGGTTCTAAAGAAAAGGTTGGGGCTTATTTAGTTGCAGAAAGCAAGTTTTATAAACTAAGACCTATGACTTAGCTTATTTTAACCAAAGTTCTACTAAACAATGTTCAAATACTTATTCTTATCATATCCCACGATAGTTTCTATGCACACTGCCAAACGTTTCCCTTTCCCTGGCAGTTTCCATGCACTCTGCCAAAGTCTCCAAACACCCGCCATCATCTTCCGGGTGTGGCGCACCTGTTGTGGATCTTACGCCAGCAAAGCTCCCGGTCTTCCCTAGCCGGGTTGCCAAGCCCCCACTAGAGTCACGGCTCCCTGGGACGTAAAACCTAGATCACCCATCAGGATGACGACCTATTCCTGTCTTCACCTCAAGCATGGCGGCAGGCAGGGTACGCCCGCTAGTCGTACTAACTCTGAATCCCCATTACTTGCACTACCGCGCGATGGCCACGCGTTGTGCAGGAACCCCATTGGGCAGCATAAAGCTATGCGAAACAACTTCGGCTCGACCGCACAGCCGAGCTGGCTGCCCAAAGACTCGAACTCACGTTGTGCAGGAACCCCCTGTGGGCAGCATAAACCTACGCAAAAACAACTCGCGCTCCAACTGGCACAGCCGAGCTTGGCTGCCCAGCACCATCCCCATGGTCCAGCCTTCCTTCAGACCATGTAGCCCAGCTACATCACACCCTTATCCACAAACTAACACATCACTGTTCCCAACCACACACACTGGCATGCTAGGCCCAATATCCAGTGAACCAAGTATATTATGTTCATCATGTCCGGTGAATGTCGGTTCACCGTTCCGAGGGGACTAAGCCTAAAATTAATAGTTGGTCCTGAGCAATGTCTAAGCAAGATTTTAACCAAGACTTCAGAGTTTAAATCATTTTATCCAACCTATCCAGGCTAACAAGGGTGATCATCAGGGCAATCATTAGTTGAGTTAAACGATAGATGATTTTATCAAGGCAATATCATCCGGGGGAATTAATAACAAGAATTAAAATATGGCATGATACATCATGATTAAGCAAGTAGGCATAAATACTTAAAGAGAGCATGCAATTTGTAATTGTAAATAAAATACTTTAGGAAACTAGGATTCAATATGATCCTTTTGAATGTTGACCCGTACTAGGAAAAGTATGATCTCTCCCTAATAAAAGTGAACACCAAAAAGGGAGGTTGTTATCTCGCACTAGGGAAAATCGAGATTCTCCCTAGTAAAAGCAAACACCCTTTAGGGTGGAAATTAACTCGCCTTGGTCTAGGGCGTAGTGGGGTTCTTCTTGTTGATCTTCAAAAGGTCCCTCGGGCTCCTCGGCGTCTATTAACGGAACGAAATCGAAGAACAATAATAAATAAAACACCAATATGCAGTAGGAAGTATGATGCATGAAATGTTGGTGTTACGTCTAACGATCGGCGGCTGGCGATAAGTCTTATTCTAGATATCGAGAAAGATTCATGAGCCTACTACTAAATAGTATTTTACAGAAGATAACGGTAGTGTGGGCGTTATGGAGATGATATGCGATGGTGTATAATGCTATCCTTAATAGTTTACCCTTAGCATTAACAAATAGACGTATAAGGTAAAAATAGATTTTTCCTTGAAGTATTTCCTTCATTACCTTACCTTATCATTTTTAACCCACTATATTCGGGTTTAAGTGTGTGGTAGATATGTTTTTATGTTACATGCGTATATACAGGCATATATATATATATATATATATATATATATATATTATATGATAATCATGAACTTGCATATTTCAAGACCTAGCTAAACTAAATTTTTTTTTCTATCATGAAATGCTGTGAAATAACTGCCTTGGACAGGTACATTAATTTTTTGGGTAATTAGGTCATAATATAACTAATAAACCACAGTTTTTAATTAGGCCAAATTATAAATTAATATGTGATTATGAGTCATACCATAGAATTTATATTTTTCCTAGGTCCAGAGAGTTATTACAAGCTATTCATGAATTTCTCAGGTTTTATTAAGTGTAAATCTATTTTTGATTAATCAGAAAACCATTTCTATTCATATTAATAGTCTAAATGCAAGCAAATGAAATTTCTCTGAGATAAACCTTTGGCTACTGTTTATGGTGATATTTTTATTAAATTCAGAATAGGGTCTAGTATTTACCATAAAATTTCTAGAATTTTGAGAGAAGTCTAGCTATTTATAATAAATCATTTATATTTAATGTATTCATTTTAATGGCTAAATCCTGGTAAATAAGGTGAATAGTGATGGGCCGGCCCGCTATCATACGGCCGAGCGGGCCACGCCGAAGGCATAAATTGAAAAGGAGCAACGCGCGAGGGAAGACACCGGCGACTGGGGCGTCTCCACTAAACCAGACACGTGGGGCCATGGGCCCACCTGTCGGTGACGCGTCGAGGCCGTGCGGGAATATTTAAACCGGCAAGCACCGGACAGCTGGGGCCCACCAGTCAGTGACCGGGCGTGGTGAGATTGCGCGGATCTTCACGCAGATCGAACGGCTCGCCGTTGTCTTCTACCTCCGGCTGGCGCGAGCACGGCCGGGATGGGCCGACGGCAAGCCGGAGCTACATTGCTCTGTTTAGGGAGTTCTCGGGCGCGTTAGAATCGGTGGGCCAGCACACGCCTACTAATGTGTACGTCGAGGCCAGAGACGGCTAGACGCGGCAGCGCCATGCGTGGTGGTGGAGTCTAACACCGGCAAGCATGGATAGAGGAACTAGAGGAATGTTCGTGGGGAAATAGCGCGCGCATGAGCTGCTAGGAGTGTAGTGAATGCTTACCGAGCAGTAATCTAAGGTCGGAGCGGTTTGGACTGGCTTGTCGACGAGGAGACCGAACAGAGGAGGCGGCACGCTCACGGTGAAGAGAAAAACCGGCGAATCCCTGGGCTAACAGAGGTGAACAGAGGGTAAGGTGAAGCCACACGAAGTTCACACTGCAAGGAATTGCCGCGAAGCTCACCAGAAAGGGAGAAATCAGAAAGGGGGAGAATCGGACGGCTGGCGGCGGCGAGAGCAATCCAGCGAGCTCGGAGCTTCACGGACCGATTCGTTTAGGCAGGAGCACCGCGAGGGTATGGCGATGCTAGTACGAGCGAGAGTGGAGGAGGGGGAGCTCCGGATTAAGCTGTCGACGAGAGGGTGAAGAAAGAAGAAAAAGGGCCAAAGGGGCACGGCCGTATTTAAGCTCAACTGAGCTGAGCTCATGGACCAGCGGTCACGAGCATGGTCGAGACGGTCCTAAAGGAGCTCGGCGTCCCATTGGTGGACTGGGGCGGTGGCTTACTCGCGCGCAGTGAGTGACCGAGTTGAGTGACCGAGCCGGGCGGCGAGGTAGCTTGCGCAAGGCGGCAATGCCAGCCAGGGTGCGGCGGATGCCAGAGGCATTGATGGGGTGGCTAGGTCGGCCATTGGGCGAGGAGGGCGGTGCCCGAAGCGGCCTGCCAACGTCTTCCCGACAAGGCGGCTTGGTCGGCCGTGGCGGCCAGCAAAATGGCGGCAGGCAGTGGCGGAAGGTCACGTCGGTGCAGGAGTGGGGTCCACTAGACCTCCGCGACAGACGCAAGCAGCCAAGGGGAGGATCTCTAGGGAGGATTTCGGCCGGGGTGTGCTAGGCACGCGAGGAGGAGTGAGGTGCATCTATGCAGCTCCGCTGCTTGATGATTTGCTCACAAGAGCAAGAAGGAATGGGACTGTTAAGTTGGTCCCAGCAGGGTCAATTTTGGTCAACAATCGAGTCAAACAATCAACTGGGGTCTAAACCAGTTTCTAGAATTTTTGTATGAATTTTAGTGGAATTTAGCATGTATTTAACTATGCATATTGGCATATATGTTTGTATTTGCATACATATATATATACCCCTATGCACATACACATGGGGATTTAGAGTGATAATTAAAACACTAAATTTCCACTTAGCCTATACATTGCTATATTGTAGATATCCTTTACCGTGACCTAAATTAAAGTTTCCCAAAACTTATTTGAGTTAATAAGCAAATTCCTTACTTAAAAATTTCCAAGGTCCAAAATTGATCCTTGCCAAAAATTTGCTCTTGCAGAAACATTTTCAGAAATGTTTTTCAAAATATTCACAATTTTGGGCTGTTACACTTACCTATATACAAGGACACTAATTAGGGAGAAACCTACCCTTGATCATGTGCTGATAACATGTAAAGAACTAAATTTGAGAGTAGGAATCAAGAGACAATGTAGTGCTTGGCATAAGGGGGTGGCAGGCAACGACAAGATTGACCGCTAATTAACCACAATTTGCCCACATATATTGTCACATCAATTCGGAGTTTCTTTGTTGGATAAAAATATTATTTTAAATAAAGATGAGTTTTTATAACTAACGGATCATCGTCATAGGTCAACATCCATGAGTACCAATTCAACCATTCAAAATAGCCACTTAGGGTACTCCCAGTATATTGTTTCTATAAGTTTTTTCTAAATATGTCACGTCATATGGAAACGGTTACAGATACGACCCTTCTAATTCACTGTATCTAGTAAATAATTTTTTATTTTATTTCTTTCTATTTATAAGCCCTATAGAAACGACCTAATGCCCTAGTGGGGATTTATTCCTATTTTAGTCCTTTGTTTTTAAGATAGAAACCTTCTCTTATATAAGAAACAACCCTACTCCCTTTCCTTATTAATTATCCTCTACCTTAACAATTCATCCAAGTTGGTGACAGTTATAGGAACGGATGACGCCATTGCATTGAGAGTGCCTTATGGTTCGAAGTTACAAGCACCATTGAAGAGGCCACTCCACCGTGGCCCTTTCCTTGCCAGGCCAGGAGTAGCAAATGTTTGGCACAAGATGGGCCGTGGAAGTTAGGCCGGCCCAGAGAGGTTATTTTTTTTTTGAGAGGGGGTTTTGGGTCTTCAATTTCATTTTCAATAGTTTTCTACTGAAATAAATAGAAGAAAAAATAAATGTAAGGAAGTTCTAAAAGTACCACAAAATAAGGAAAATTTTACCTCAAATGTTTTTTTCGTAGTTTTGGTTTAAAAATGTCCTAGATTTTGGGGCTTTGCCCTACTCTAGCAAAGCTATTTACCAAAATTGTAGTGACATTATATTAAGCCCTACGAATATGATAGTAGTGTTATGTTATCTTGAACTGGGGATGGCCGTTCGTAGAGGCATTTATCAAATTATTTCATCAATGAATCTTTACGGATTAAGAAAGACTTTACACTATTATTTTTTCTTACGGCACTCACAGTGTATTGTTTCTACGGGCCATTTCTTAAGATGCCACATTATATAGAAGGGAATACAAACATTGAAATACATTGTTTCTTGCAATTAATTTCTTCCTTTCTATATATGCTCCTAACAGAAACGTCACATTCTCCCTATCCTCATTAATTACCCTACACATCAACAATCCATTATACATGGTAGCTATAGAAACAGATAACATCATTGCGTACTGACAGTGGCAGCGTTATCTTCTCTTGAACTGAGGATGGTCGTTCCTAATGGCATTTATCAAATTATTCCATAAATTAATCTTTATGGATTAGTAAGCACTGTACATTATTTTTTGTTTCCTAGGGCTCTCCTAATGTATCAATTCTATGGATCATTCCTTAAGGTGCCAAGTTATGATTTTAGATAATGGAAACATATTTATGTCTCTGTGTTCGAGACATGTATGGCCAATACAAGTTCACAAGGACATACGAAATGTTATCACCATAATGAGTAGATAAATAAGCCCCATGAAAACAAAAGCACTAGTAACCAACTATCATGTTGTTTAATCTTCAACCATGTTTGAAGAGGAACATTATGGTGATGATATCCAACAAACGACATACCTGGACAATTTCCTCCCTCTCATATTTCTTTTGCAGCAATGCCCAATGGTGCAACCAGTAGTCCCCTAAAGATAACTTGGAAAAAAGAGATATCCTTTGGTTTGTCAAAAAGCATGACATTCCGACAAAGCCAAATAGCCCATAAAATTGTTGTTGTATCCACAAGAATCTTTTTCTTAATCTTTGCTCCCAACCCAAAGAGCAAATTCCCAACCATACCAGAAATGTTTCTACGAGGTTTAAAACCTAGGGATATATGGATTAAACACCAAACCGAGTAGCCAAGTGACAATCAAAAAACAAATGTTTGATTGTCTCATTCTTAGTATAGAAGCTACACTTCAAACTGCATTGCCAATTAGATTTTTCTAGATCATCCTTTGTTCAAATGACACGTCTTCCTAGATACCAAAAAAAATCTTAATTTTAAGAGGAAGACGAAGTTTTCAAAGTAACTTGTTAGAGTGGACCACATTCATATTCACCGATTTCTGATACATTGACCGAACTGAGAACTGTTCATTATTCATTAGTTTTCAAATAACCTTGTCTTGTGTATTCCTTGTATCTGGAAACGAGCCAGTAGATTATATTATGCCCAATCAAAGCTCTACGAATGGAAACTTGAAGGGGCCTCGAGTTCAACACCTGTGCCACCGTGGAATATATTTTCCAAAAAATAGAAAACAAACTGGGATATTGATAACTATGGAAAGAGGGTCCCATCCAAATATATTCCCAAAATTGTAAACTTTGACTGTTGCGAAACCGAAAAGAACTTGAAAAAAACTCTCTAGATGCCACCTTATATAGAAACAACTGTGAATCCAAACATCCCAATACAATGTTTCTATCAATCGAAAATGTTTCTATCTAGCATGGTCGTAATCAGGAGCAGTTAATCGAAAATGACAAGTAAATTGTAATGACCCGAGTTGGGATATGGGCTTGTAGCTCTACCTGGCCCATTCAACTCTATAAGATAGACATCCCAATGCTAGAGAACTGTGCACATCAGTACTGGTTGGTAAGAGCCTTTAGAACCGGTTTTGGAACCGGTTCAGGCCAATCGGGACTGATGCCCTTGGGTTCCACTCCCAGTTGTACCAACCGGTACTGGTGTGTGTCACAGACAGGGGTGCCCCGTGGCCAACCGGTACAAAGGTTTGTATATATTTATTTATTTCAATGCATGCGGCCACTAACTAGCTATATATATACATATGTTACCATATTAATGTATTGATGCATATAGATTATCACAATTAACTAATAAATAAATCACAGAACTTTATTAACAACTTTATAATTACATTTACAGCTGATAATTACAAAATTTACATGGTTGAGAGCATTAATTAGTTCGATCAAGTCTACAAATCAAACAACCTACAGTAAATTATGTCATCTTTTGCGTTTGTCGCCTGGCTTCCTTGCATCGCTCTTGGTAGCCATCGATGAGCCCGTCAGTTCACTAGTCTTAAATGATGGTAACGGTCTATTGAAACTATCGTGAAACTCGCCTGCTGTACTTATGACCTCATCAATAAGGAAGCCGACAAGTTGTTCTTGCATCGCTTTGATTCGGTGTGATGAAAGAGCAGAAGTATTACCGTTAATGTCACGTCCGACCTGTCATTTAGGAAACTACGTGAATTAATCAATCCTTGTATTATTTGTATAAGATCGATCGATGTGAGGAGTAAGCTACATATATCATTAAACATTAATAATTGTATTTACTCACCGCCAGGCAACCTTTCAAAAAATCTGTAGCAGTGTTGTCGCCACCATAGGTATGCATGTGCTGACAAACATAGAAGCTGCATAAATTGGTGCCCGACTCCTGTCTGTGACACTGTCCAGGATATTGATGTCTCCCACTTCTTCTTCATCATCTTCCTGTATAATCTCTTCTTCACCATGTTTGGTCCAACAAATATTGTTTGGTATAAAACCTCTTTAGATTAAATGACTATGAGGGTGACATGAGTTTATATACTCTTTTTCATTACTGCAGTCTACGCACGGACAACATATCCTAGACGGATTGTATGCGAAGACCGCACGAATAAAGGTTTGCACGCCATCAATGAACTCCTTTGAGCATCAAGTCCGCGTTGTACATCCATAGCCAGTCCATCTACATTAGATTTTGTCAACTTAATCATTTGCTAATTTCCATGTAATATCTTACCACATAATTCACAAAACACAAATTTTTCCACAAAGTAGAGATAAATTAGAGCTAGATCCAAAATTATCAACTTGTATATTGAAATTTTTCCGCAACGATTATGAAATCTTAACATAAATTATAGCTAGATCATAGAATTAAAACCTAAATTAGAGCTTGATCCAAAATTAGAGCTAGATTAGAGCTAGATCCAAATTTTTCAACCTCAAAATAAGAGCTAGATCATGAAATCATCACCAAAATATGAGCTAGATCCAAAATTAGAGCTAGATCATGAAATTATAACCAAAATTTTCAACTTGAACATTCAATCTAGTACTTCATCCATCCATGCAAACCTCATGAAATTTAACATAAATGAAGTGAGGATGATGTTACCAACCTTGCAGCAATTGGATTTGAGTAAAATCACCAAATTTCAAAACAATTTGGGCAGCACCTCCCCACAAAGTTTATGAACGGCCACCAAGCGTGCGCCAGCTCCTTTGCTCTGTTCTGGCCTAGGCGCGTGGGGGGAAATGGGGAAGAAGACAATTTAAATGGTGGGAACGGGTCTTGAACCGGCTTGTAACACCAACAGGTTCTGGTTCGTATCCAGAACTGGTTGGTGCCACCAACAGGTTCTAGAACACCTATCCCAGTTCATAATAGCAACCGGTATTGGATCTGAGGAACCAGTACCGGTTCGTGGCACTAGCCGGTACAAAATACCCATCCCGGTCATGTAGCCGTTGAACCGGTACTGGTGTGGAGATGTGACATACCCATATTTTCATCATTTTAGCATAAAAAGTTTTCCACAAAAGTCATATTTAAAACCCTTTTAACTTTTCCTAATTTTTGATGAATTTCCAAATTCAATACCTATTTATTCATACAAGAAAGTCACTTTGCTTAATTTTCAAAAATAATTATTCTATAAATAACCAATATTATTGCATAATTAAATTCTTCTCATTTTTATAAGAATTTAGAAATTTATTTCATATTTTTCTGACTTCCCTACAATTTTCTACAAATTTCTAAAACTCTTTCCCTTTCTGGAAAATGGGAAATGCGCTTTCCCCTTTGGAAATACGCCTTCCTTCCTCAGCCCGAAGCCCCACTTGGGCCTAAGGCCCAAGGCCGAAACAGCCCATTTTCCCCCGTTGGTACCATAAGTGAAATCCAATGGCCACGATCAAATCAAATTGATCTAACGGCCAAGAACCGTACCGTTTCAACCATAAAATCTTGACCACCCAACTAAATCGAATGGACTAGAATTGTCCACGTCGCCTTCCCCAACCCAGGTCCACGCGACTGTCGTTCCCAGCCCCTGCGTCGCCGTCTCTGCCGTTGTTTTCACCGAAAAGGACAAGCGCCGCCGTTGGAAACTCGCCGCCGCCCTAGATTTCATCCCCTCCGGATCGCTCTCGACTCCGCGAAGCTCATCCTCCACATCACCGACCTCATCCGGCCACCGAGCGCAACGAATCGCGCTGCGACGCACCGCCAGCGCCGCCGCCGCCATTTTCGCGATTCAGCAGCGGCCAAGCCACCCCTCACCTATAAAAGGCCACCTCCGGCCATGTCCCGACTCAACCCACCTCTTCCACCACTCTTCCTCTCCCATAACCCGCCGGAGCACCCTCCTCGCTGGAGCCCGAAGCTACGCCGCCGCTTGATCTTGCCGCCGATCACCACCAGTTCCCCTCAACCCTAACAAAGACCACCAGAAGGTAGCCCTCTACCTTTCCCGACCTTTGGCCGCCCCACTCCGGCCACCGCTCGCCGCCGGCGAAGTTCCCCCGACGAACTCCACTTTCCCTCTCACTTTCTCTCACTGTGCGACGGGCCCCACCTGTCAGGGCGCCCTACGCTCAACCGGACCAGGCCGGTCTCGGCCCAGCTGCTAAGCCCAACACTGTTCATTTCTTTTTCCTTTTCTTTATCCAGAGAAGATTTTTGAATTTATTTAAAATATCAAAATACCTCCTAAAATTCTGCCAAAATTTTCAAAAATCTAAAATGAAATGATAAATTTATTTAAATTATTAAACTTGAAACATTTCCTAATAAAATATTCAAATAAAACAATTTTAAAATTTCTTACTATAAAAAATACATATACCATTTAGAAAAATTCTCCAAAAATCCTAAAAAATTATATTCAATTCTTAAAAATCTATTTTGACTATTTTACCCCTATACCTTCGACAAATTCCATCTCAGAGCTCCGGCAAATTTTTGTCGTCGACCCCGATCTCTGGAATTTTGTCGATCCACACTAAAATTCGCACGTACACCAATAATAAATAAAATTCATGCTGCCCGGAGGAAATGCCCATTTTATTTAAATACCCCATTTTCCATTTATTTAAAAATATTTTAAAATCATACAGCTCATTATTTACTCACCCAAAACCATTCATATAATAACATTTTCTTTCTCTTATATCACTTCTTTTATTCTTGTATTTATTGGAATTTCTTTCTTATTTATGACGTATAGATAACGAATTAGTTGTCTCCGGATCCTTTGATCAAGAATACCCGGAGGACACTTTCGAACACGAACCCACTACCGAAGAAGGCAGGTTTTCTACCCTTGAAGCATATTGAAATTCCTAATTTCATTTATTATATATTTACTGCATTTACTTTTTAGTTACTTATTTAAGAATTATCTTTTAATTGAATTATGATATTTGACATTTTATATAAAATAGATAATCCAAACTACACAACCAAAAGCCCACCCAAAATAGTTAAATTTGATAATAACCTAGTATAGGAAAATCTAAATATGTAAATATTTCAACAAAATAGAATAATGTTCATTTTGTGTTTTGGATAGACAATATGATAAATAGAAGAAGAAAAACTTAAAAGTATAAGCATGAATTACCAAATGGGTAATTGCATGGGTAAGGTATTGCTTTAGTATTTTTGTAATACCTTTGGAATGCTGGTCAAGTAGTCACCAGTAATGATCGTGCGGAGGCCAGGCATTGCCATGTTTCTGGGATATTGGGCCAAGTGATTCACATGTTACCGGCTGTGTCTGTGCGGAGACCAATATCGTCAGGGTTTTCCTCAATGTTTGTGCCCTATGCAAAACATTGAAAAACTTGGGCTATTTTTGAATAGAAATGACCTAAATACCACCCATCCGTATTATAGGCTATTTTACGGGTAAAGATGGGCAGGTTTTGCAGAACTGATAAAGAAAACATATATGGACCATACTTCTGGAATATGAAGTTATGTCAAAATGGGTGATGCCTATTCTATTCAAATTAAATCCATGAATTTATAAAATAATGGTCGATAGATGGATAAGGATGGAGAAAGGAGATAGTAATTTATTCATTTAAAATTTCTTTAGAAAATGGCTTTATAACACTGAAGTTAAGTTTTCAAAATATTGCATATTATTCCAAGTAAATTATGACCACACTTTTCTTTGAAACATTTTACATTTAGTTAATATTTTATTTCATATGAAAACCTGCTAGTACCGTTGTTGTACTTACCCATTATTTGGGACTATTCATAAAATTGAATAGATCCCTGCTCCGCTACAAATCTCGATCTTGAACTTTCAGCAGAAGATATGGAACTCTTCGGTCTAGAATATTAGATATGTAGAATATAAAAATAACCTGTGTAATATTATAAATTTTGGTATTGTAAATGTATATTAATACTAGTTAAATAACATGGCAAGTTTGTTGTACCGATTCTAGATCTATACTTATACTATTAAAAAGGGGCCAATCTTTAATTTCATATATTAAATTTGATCCCCGACAGGAGATCAGTACGGGTTGGCACATGACCGGTACTGATAGGCTGGTATTGATGTGCAGTTCTCTACTAGTGTCCTCTGCCATTATGGCAGAGGTGCGGTTCCCTGGCTGTGAGGAGGGGAGGAGAGAGGAGAGAGAAGAGAGGAGAGAGAGGAAGTAGAAGAGGTTCATTAGATAAAAAAAATAGATGGCTGGATGAGGCTAAGACAGATATTACTGAAGGCAGAGGATCTGAATCCGATTGTGCCCTCCCTATTTCTAGCCCTAGCCATCGCCTTCTCGGTGCCGCCGCCGTCGTCCAGTCATCATCCACGCTGGGATGCGCCGCCATCACGCCCGAGCTCAACGGGCGTCATCGTTTTCTGCCACTAGCGCGGCCTCTCCGCCTCGCCCTAGCACGCTGCTGCGCTGCTCGAGCTCGGTCTGTACAAGGAAGGGAAGGTGAAGGCAGGGAAGAAGAAGGCCATCCAGCCAGGAGGAGAAGAAGCAGCCAGGGAAGAGAAGGGAAGAAGAAATAGAATGGAGATAAGGAAGAGAAGAGGAGAAGGTTAGGGTTGTGCTTGACTTCAAATTCTTCTTCGATTGAATTATGGGTAACAAATTTTGATGCTTTCCCATGAATTTTCTCATGTTTAGATGATAATTTTCATGGATTAACAAAGCTTAAATGTTGCACCTGAAGTTTTAGTAGATAAATTTCATATGCAGTAGGTTTAGTTGAGATTTTGAGATGGTTAAGTCATGAATTAGAATTTTGACCTATAGCGGAAATTGTGCGTCTCTGTCTTAGCTTTCTTTGAAGTAGAACGCGAAAATCGGACAAACGGATTGGAAGTTATGGTGATTCTAAGACTGCTGTCCAGATCCGTCAGATAGCTGTCCATATATTGTGATATTTTTTTTGGGGTAGTTCTGCTGTGTTTAATGTCCTCCTCATATTATAATGAAATTGTAGATGTTGTCTAAAGTTTCCGTAGAGTACAAGAACACAAAATTTGGTTGAGTGGTTTAGGAGTGTCTTTCGGAAGGTTGCTTCCTAGAAATCTGTCACCATTGGATGATATTGTGTTAAACTTATTGATTAGGGTTAGCAATTGGCCGTAGTCTAGCTCTAATTGATATAATTGTTGCTTTTGATGTTGCTTTCTTGTAAGCTAAATGTGGAATTTATACCGTAGGAGGGGTGGTTCGAGATTGGTATTAGCTGCACATTAAGTCATGACGTTGGGTAAAGAAAGGCAAGTACTCCCTCCGTTCCAAAATATAAGGCATATAAGTTTTTGACGCGATCTTCAATATAAAACTTTGACCATAATTAATTTCTTTCACAATATATCATCAACTACAAAATTAACACCATATCAAAGTACTTTCAAATACGAATCTAACTATATCACATGCATAACACTAAACATATATGTTTTTAACTTAATTATTAGTCAAAAGTTCCAAACATTGACTTTTTTAAATACATGCACGCCTTATATTTTGAAACGGAGGGAGTATATGTTAAACAAATATTTGTATATATGATGGTATATGGCTAAGTGGTTTAATGCTTTGTGACTACTTATGGTATGATTGGATGATTGGTTTCAGAAGCTGTATGATGCTAATTTGACTATTATGTTATTTCTTGCTAAATGACGAAGGTAGATGGTAATCAAGTGACAAAGGAGACATTGTTGCATCATGTTACATATGAATCAGGTCGGTGAGAAAGTCGTATAATTAGTTCGGTGAGGTCGGTGAGAAAGTTATATGACTAGTTCAGAGTGCTTTGAAGGAAAGACCTACTTTGGTAGATTGAAGAAAAGACCTACTTTGGTAGATGCTCCACAAGAGTGGAGTAATTGGTCCCCGCCTGAAATAGGATGGGTAGGGTGTTACACTGACAGGTGGCGCTCTAACTATATTGGTATGAGCCAATAGTACAGATGCATTTTGTATTGCATTGCATCGATTATCTGAGAAGTTGATTCTATGGAGTGGCTGTCAAATTAGTTTTTTTTTTCTAAGTTTGGATTTTCTAATGAAGTTTTGTGGTTTTCTTTGTTTATACGTATAATTTGGTGAGTCTTGGACTCACTCTTGCTTTTTATTTGGTTTTTAGGTAACTGAAGACAATAACATGCATGGCACTTGGGGAAGTAGCACATCAAGCACTGACTACCTTCCACTTTAAAATTAGTGAAAAAGGTATCTTTGCTAAATTTACTTAGTGAGTTGAGCACTTCATATATAGATGAGGCACGTATAGCTTTGTTGACATATTATGGATATAGTTTATTTGTTTATGCCTTGTTTATATTATGTATTGTTAGTGGTGGATGTCCATACATACAAGAGAGACCGTCAAAATTTTCTTAAATTTGTAGACTTAGTATGTAATATGTGTTTGTTGGGTAGGTAACATCTGGCTGGGTGTTACATAAATATCACGAGTAATTGATGCACAATGGATGTCCCGTAGAAAGCAATGATAAGACGAGACAGCAAAACACAATTGAATTACGGAGCCTGACGCATGAGCTAGAGCGCGCGGATCGAGTCAATGCATGTTCTATTTGGGAAGGAAGTTGGATTTGATGGCATCAATGAGGCCGCCGTAGATGTGGAACGCCTGGGCCAGCACGTCGGCCGGAAATGGCGGTGCGGCGCCGAAGAGCGCCTGGGCAACGGACAGCGTGCCTTGCATCTGGCTGCTGAAGGCGGCAACGGCGACGGCGGCCGACTTGGCGGAGCTGTTCTTCTGGAAATGGAGGAGGCCGCGGGGGAAGACGAAGACCTCGCCCTCGCGGACGGTGGTGGCGAAGAGCTTGTTGGCCGTGGTGACGAAGCCGACGTCGAGGGAGCCCTTGAGCACGAAGATGATCTCGGTGGCGTGCGGGTAGTTGTGCGGCGGGTTCAGCCCCAGCGGCGCAAAGTCGATGCGCGCCATGGACACGCCCAGGGTGTTCAGCCCCGGGAGCTTGTCCACGTCCGCCGCCGTCGTCACCGCCTCGCCGCTGCCAGTGGTGGTGTTAACGTTGGCCATCGCCAGCCTGCCGAAAAGGAAGTCGTCCACCGTCACGTTCTCCGTCCTCTTACACGAGAACCCGTTCAGCCGCAGTGCTGCATTATACGTACGTGACATGAATCCACGCAAATTAATTAAGCATCATCTGATATTCGATTTATTACAGGCCGGTGAGTTTAATCATTAGTTGAGATGGATGGAGAGATCAGCGATGATGCAGCCATGGAGCACGTAGGGCCCTGGAGGGATTTGTAGTCGGCGACGCAGATGTCCTGGAGCATGTCCGGGTCGCCGGCCAGCGAGGTGGCAACGAGCGCCACGAGGAGGACGACGACGGCCAAGGTGGCGAGGAGGGGAGCACTGGCCGCCATGAATTGTTTGCTTGAATTGCTCGGGCTGATCAGCACGATGGCATGTATTTATAGGGGCCGTCTGGTGCATGCGTTGCGACGAACGATCAGTAGGCATGCATGCAGCTAAGCTTGGACCAATTGTCTTGTCACTATTTGTCCGCCACTTTGTGAAGACCATGGTTGTGTCTGTCACTTTGTGAAGAGACACACGTATACAGCAGCTATCTACCTACCTACCTACCTTATATAATTCGCTCGAACATGCTACATACTAGCACGCTCACATGCATGAATGCAGAGTTGCCGTCCCAAAATGCGATCAACCCTTTCTGTTTATTTTGACCAAAGATTTTGTTTACTATATATACAAAGTTTGCATCTCGGAAAATGGTCATGCGGCTGAATTTATCATGGAAAAAATATTTACGCTTTCATAGCTTTTCTTAAATATACGATAGGAGAATTTAAATGGCAAAGAACGACTTGTCGATGTTCAAGAGGCAGCAGAGATGTAACTCTGCCACTGAAGCGAGTATATAAGGACGGGGGAGTTGCATCCAATCGAACGGTTTCCATGAGTAATTAACTAACTGAAGCGAGTAGCCTTGTTTGTAATGGCTGCAGATATACGACTGGGCTTCGATTAGCCTGGGTATTTGGCTCGACTAACCTTCGGCAGTTTTGAGAAGCGGTCACCAGTAGAAAATTGGCTTTTGATAACCAGTAGTGATAATGGAATTAGTACCAGTTTATTGGGTACAGGGTAGCAGTGGATTTTCAGTACCGGTTGGAGCCACCAACCGGTATTGATGTCCTAACATTAGTACCGGTTCGTGATACGAAACCGATACTAATGTATCACGAACCAGTACTAATGAGAGAGCATCAGTACCGGTCGAACCGGTACTGATGTCTCGTTTCAAGAAAGTTCAAAAGGAATGCATATTCTAACTATATAAGTACGCGATAGTGAGTGTGTTGGTTAGAAGGGTGAGGCTAGAGTCACGAGGTTGTGGGTTTGAGTCCACTTCTCCCATACATCCTTGATATTTTTAAACATTTCCCAATACTATCAGTACCGGGTGAGAGAACCGGGACTGATGCTCAAGAAGCATCAGTCTCGAATGGCCTGTACCGGTTTAAAAACCGGTAATAAAGCTAGTTCCCAACCGGTACTAAAGGTAAGTTCTCTAGCAGTGGGTTTGAACAAGCCAAAGTGTTTGATTCAGCTTTGCGACTTATTTTCCTTACGGACATGTCAAAAGAGACCGGAATTAATCCATTCCAAATAGAGTGCGTGAGCTGCATCCAGTTCAACGAGTCCCATGAACAAATTGGTCAAGAACGTTGTACGTTGTTTAGCTAGTATGTATTTTCCATATATGGCATGATCTATTCATATGTCTCATGCGATCGAGCTGTCCGAGGTTGCTACCTTTACTTTCTCCTTCCCAATAATTTAAATCAGTGATGATGATAATGCTGTTGCGCAACGAGTATGGCATGCGTGCAAGTGTTAAGGAAAAATCGAGCATTTCCCTCAAAGGTAATCACTCCAATTAGTTTGGTCACCTTTAATTTTCTCGTTTCAATTGAGGATTTGATGCTACAAAGAGAAAAATAGATGAATTCATCTGTCTCGGTTTATTCTCTACGCCAAATTGCATCCAAGCGGACCTTCCAAAATTGTGCAATAGTGGAGAAGAGAATTCCTTATTTTATTTGTCACTAAAACTTATCCAAATCCATAATGTGCCATCAGTTTTTTTAAGTTCACCATTTGCCCTGGTCTCATGAACTTCTTTCTCAACATGCCACTTCCATCAATAAGCCATCTCATAGCTGTGAAATATCCTCTTTGCCCCTGCCTTTTTAATATGTTGCAGAATAGAAAAATTCAAAAGAGTAGAAAATTCATAAAACTGTGAGAAAAATTTCTATGAATTCATAAAATTATATGTACTCAAATATAAAAGAAAATATTAAAAATTTTGGGATGTAAATTTTATTTTCAAATTAATGGTACATACCATGTCTCATGAAAAACGAGATAAAAAATAGAAAATATAGAAAACTATAAAATCTAAATAACAAGTAGAACATGCATGATTTTACTTAAATTTAAAATTTTGAATATTTAACATTGTTCTCCTAGGCGGTGCCTAGGCACTAGGCAGTGGCATTCCGCCTCGTCTAGGGCCTAGGCAGTGACCTAGGCGGCTAGCCCGTCTATATTGTCTGAGACAGTAATTAGGCGGTTCAAGAGGCGGTTCTACGAGGTGTTTACATGATAATTATATGGTTTTAAATGGTGATTAATTATTGTGGCTTGATTATGTAAAAGATTTTATTTGAAAAAATATAATTTATCCTCTAACATCTTAAATACGGCACATAGCGCGTAAATCAATTCGGCTGCCTAGGCAGCGCCTAGCGCCTCGCCTAGGCCGCCTAGAGCCTAAGCGGCCCCTCTCCGCCCGCCTAACGTCTAGCGCCTCGGATAACCTTGATACTTAATAATTCGGATTTAAAATGTACGAGATGAAATGTTTCAAAGTTTTAAATCTAGAAATAAAAAAAGGTATTTTGAGCATTAACAGAGTTTTCTAACGGCGGAATGTTGACGGAAGTTGCCGATAGGGAAAGAACTTTACGTGACTATGAAAATTATAAACTTAAAAAAATAATGGTAGATTATGAATTCGGTTATGTTTTAGTGTTAAATAAAAAATTCTCTTGTAGTGGAGCTATTTTTTTTAAGCTCAAAATGGTACATGCACGAGATACAAGGGGCAGGGGCGAGAGACGCTAGCTAAGGGCATCTCCAGCAATCCGCCCCATTTCCCTTTTGCCCCATCTCTATTCACATACCATCTCACCAAATAGGGCTGCCCCAACCCTAATCACCCCCCTAACAACTGTCCCATCACTATTTCTACACTATACTTCTCCTATTCCATGCTCCATCACTGTTTGCTACAGTGATGGGGCATGGGGTTTGGCATATTGGTGGAGATGCCCTAATTACGCTGACTGTTGTGGGGTGCGACTTGCGAGACATCCTGGAGGATATGCCTGCTATGCTCTAGCAAAATATTCCAGGCTGCATAGATGATTAATATTCCATTAATGTCGGTTCTGTCCGTCTTTAGTAGGAGCATCTCCAGCGGCAGCTGTTAAACACTGTTTATTTTACTTTTTATGGATTGAGAAACTGTTGGAGAAATAAAATTTTTTAGAGTATAGTATAAAGTATTAAAAAGTTTTAGAGGATGAATAGAGCATATAAAAAATAATATTATAAAGTAGAAATTTAAAGTCTTCACTCAAGATGCTCTAACGCGCGGCATGCCAGCAGTGCGCAGCTGGCAGGATGCGCTGGGATCAGCAGGTTCCATACCTGTACCGTGAATGGGCGGTTGGCACATAGATGTTCGGAGCGTATCCTGGGAGGTGTCACAAACAACGCATGAGGGGTGACGGGGCCACCCTTTAGCCGCAAGGATGTACGTTAGCCGTGTTGAGCCTTTTGTGCCCCAAGGTCTTGCCTTCCAGACGAGGCTGGCTGTTGGGTATGGGATGCTACCCTCGAACTGGGCGAGGTAGGCTGATTTGGTAGTGTATTTGCCTTTCATCGTCCAATTCCGGATGATATTGTCAGTCTGTGAAGGGATAGATCACTATTCGAAAACATTTTATATTTACCTATATATCTAAACCGATAAAAAATGATTATTAGTGCTGGTTCTTAAGTAGGCGTGTGAAAAAAGCTTATCTACACCGGTTTTATTTAATTGGCATGGATATTTATATTATATTTGCCCGTATTGATGCTCACATTATCTGTGCCGGTTAGTAAATAGAACTGGCATAAATAATGGTTCATCTCCCAATATGATATTATCTGTGCCGGCTAAAAATTAGAACCAACAAAAATAATATTTTGTCTCCCGATGTGTTTCGCGTACTTTATAGCTCACCACCGCTCCAGCTCCCAATCCACACCACTCTCACTCGCAACACTCCACTTTCACTCGCCACCACACAATGTTATCGTCGTCTTCTTCGTCCCCGCTGCATTCTTCGCCGCTGCCGCCTTCTACATTCCTATCACCACCTTCTTTGTCACCACCGTCGTTGCCTACTACATCCTTGGCACCATCGTCATCTATGTAGCAAGACTCTGACTCCAACTCTGGCAGTGGGGAGGAGGAGGGCAAGTAGGTGGTAGGTGAGGAGGATGGTGACGGGGAGGAGGCTGGCGGCGACACTGAGGAGGAGGAGGCCAGCGACAACAATGAGGAGGATTGTGGTGTCCTCGTTGCCATCAAGTCGTGACGTCTTCGTCATGCCACTCTCCTCCGGTTGCCCAAGTAGCGCTACCAGCTGCCATCTTTGTTGCGTTCGATATCTCTGGATTCGGTGTGCAGTCCCGCTGCCGCTATCGACAAAGAGAAGGTCACCACTGACGAGGAGGAGTAGCTCTGTAACATCTTGGATTGTAAAAACTATAAATCATGCATCATATCCATTGCATTCAATTCTTTTAAAACAAAAACATTTGAAAATAAGAATGCTACTTTTAAAAGAATATTTGATTTCAAAAATTCATTTTGGGATTAAGCATAATAGGTAAAACAAAATTGAAATTTGAAACTAAATTTATATTTTCAGATTTCAAATCAAATTAATTATCTAATTATATTTTGGCCCTATTCTTTTCTCTATTTCTTGATCTCTTTCTTTCTTCTCCCTTGGCTGTCAATGGATCACACCACAACACACATTTTTAGGGGTATCCCTCCTCCGGTTCACACACCCAGCGAAGTAGCGTGTGACCCAACGGAGGAATAACCTCAAAGGAGACTTGACACTTAGCTAGTGCTTGGAGATTTTTCTGTATATTGATTTCTCTTTTTTCTTGGGGGTTCGAACCATTTGCGTATACATAGGTCCCTCCATTTATGGGAGGGAACATTTTACATAGGATGGACCAAAGTGTCTAAACAGATCCACCTAAACGGGGCCTTTTTTGGTCCTTCACCCTAAATGACGGCACTGTCGACGGTTGAGAGTTCGGGCTCCTAGGTGTTGAGCTTACTTGTTGAATAGGGGATTAACGGGCCCCTTTCTGTACCGGGGGAGGACTTCAGGAACACGCTGGGCTTGTTAGGACGTGGCTTCAGGAAAGACTTGGGCCGTTTGAGCAAGATTTCGGATGAGCTGAGCATGAATGGGTCATGATGCGGGTGGTTTTTCCCTGGTTCAGGCCTCCCACCTCTGGGATAATAGCCTTACGTCCAGACTTGTCTCATGGTGAAGGGAAAGTATACAAGGGGGAGCGGCCGAGCCACAGGCGGATCGGGTGCTTCAAACCAAATGCAAACTAGGTGTACTCAAGTTCTACCGCTGGAATTGCCTCGAATGCTAGCCACGGGCCACTATTTCTACCCACACCGGGAGACGGTTGCTCCCAATTAACCGCCGGATACGCGTATCGGACCACAAGGTATAGCGCTACTGTAGCGCGTCGGGGCAGACGGTGGACCATGCTACCCTTCACACCGTGACACTGGAATAGTATAGACGGGACGGACACGACAGTCGCTTTTGACTTCCATACCGGGGGACCGGACCACCATGCAGATGGGCGGGCGCACATGGCCTTCCACCACGTGTTCGTCTGAGCACAGGAATGCTCGGGGAGGTGTCCGAGCAGTGGGGCTGCTCGGGGCAGAGCCGGGAGGCCAGGCTATAGCGATTGCCCATGGCGGAGTAATTGTGGATGGTCGGCTTGCCCTGGGGCATCTGAAATTAAGGGCATAGTACAAACCCCCGACAGCTAGCCCCCGAGGCTCTAGAAGGAAGTGACTTCTTTTTGAGACTCCAGAACGATTTTCGGAGGGGTTTAAATATGGCATCGTAGCTCCGATGCCACGTAGAGACCAGGAATAGAATCCTTCCATACCTTTTGGTTAGAGGCATTTTGACCGCTGTTCGGGAAACGGACACGCACCCGCCAACCGGACGTTTGAGAAACCGAGACCGATAACCCTCCGCGCATGGGAAGGAAGATCGATTGGTTCCCGCCGATTGGGCTTCCCGCCTAAGGTGGACTTGGTTCACCGTGGGCGCAGAAACCATCGGCCGTGCTGGCCTATAAAAAGGGAGGGAACGAGGCCTGGACAACGTACGCCCAAACCCATACAGCCGAGATGTCTTCCTCTTCCATCTCTTCCAATGAGTCCTACTATGATGATGAGGAGGCCATCGACGCAATTGTTCGGAGGGATCGCCGGAGGGAGCCGCACCGTCAGGAGCGGGCGGTGAGCGACGCTGCGGTGGCACGAGCGCTGCCGGAGGAGATCACCTCTACCGAGGAGACGGCGCAGTAGGAGGCGAACGACGCTGCAATCGCTGCCACCCTCACCGAGGAAAACGCTGCGAGCGACCGGAATGAGGAAGACACCGAGGGGCCCATCGCCCCCGTAGCGGAGGAGCCCCCGGGCGGAGCCTGGGTCGAAGTGGTGACCGGCGCCGAGGAGGAGGTGGAGGCCGCTGCCTTTGCGGCAGCAGCCGGTGTCGAAGTCGGGGCAGAAGCCAGCGGCGACGTCGAGGAGCCAGGCCGGGACCTGTGCCCACATCTCCCACCGACAGCAACAGCAGTAGCAGAAGCGAAGGCCCGGGCGGGTGCTTCCCGATCTCCATGGCCGACTGGCCGGTGAAGCGCTGACGTTTAGGCTAGGCCAGGATAGCCTGCGTGATGGGAAAGGGTATCAACCCTTTCCGATGATGCAAGATACCCAAACCCTTCCGACAGGGGAGCCTCTGGATATCTAGCGTCCCCAGTCCTGTATGGCGTAGGACTTTTGCCTCTTTATTTGTGAATTGAATCTTGTTCACCTCCTCCTTTGTAACTAGCCCATGAATCAAGAAATGAATGAATCTTTCCTTAATTCTTGTCTTTGTGATCTTCGTTTAGTCAATACCACACCTGCTCGGTGTGTAGCTCTAGGAATCGCCCTCGGGTGAGCGCAAGCTTCAGACCTCTCGGGACATAAAATGATTAGGTACGAGCCCGCTCCAAGGCAACACTTCGGGTTGGCCAAGGAAGAACGACCCGGGCAACGCGTCAGTCTGGCTGAGCAAGAACTACCCGAGCAACACTTCGGGTTAGGCCGAGCAACACTTCGGGTGGGATCCAAGCTTCGGAACCGCAACGGTTACTTTTTTGTTGGTAAATGTGGCCGTTACTGTACGTTTTAAGGCGACACGACAGCCATGGGCACGTGTCGCGCACTGGCACCCGGGACGGCTTTTACCCCGTGGTGATAAATTCCCCACTTCCCCACTGTTTCCACTACTCCCCTACTACTTCTGACTTCTGCGCTTCCGGCACCATTTCTTCCCTAATATCTCGCTTCCTTCCTTATTTCCTTCAATCTCTCCTCCGATTCTCCCTCCCGGCGGTATGGCCAGGTTCGTCCCTACCAGGACTACCGGGACCCGGTTCAGGAAACTGGAGGCGCAAGGGCATCTCGACCCCAAATCATGGCGCCTCCCAGGCCGTGAGGATTTCCCTGTGTCAGCAGCAGACGAGTTCGTCAACTGTGAACTCTTCGCCATCAATGGCCTTCGTGTTCCGGAGTCTAAGTTTGTGACCGCCGTTCTCGCGCACTGCAAGATCGAGGTGACGAACCTTAACCCCAACTCTATCCTCATCCTTGCCATCTTTTCTCTCCTCTGCAAGGGCTTCGCGGGTGTTCAGCCCACGGTCAGCCTTTTCCTCCACTTCTACATGCTTCACCGCACCAGGAGTGCGTCAGCGGTAGGGTGTGCATACTTCCGGCTACGGAACTCGCAGCCCTATGCCTACTCGCCGTTCGCACTCTGGGATTCTATCTTCGGCCGGGCGGAGCAGTGATTCTACGCTAGGAAAGGGGAGGATTACGGCTTATCCTTCCGCCACGAGCAGCCGGAGTAGAAGGACCTTCCGCGGCCATGCGTAGAGCCAGAAGAAGAGAAGATACTCATCACTATCCAAGTGCTGAGCGACAGTGGAGTGACCGGGCAGGTGATTGCCCGGGACTTCATAAAGAACCGAGTGAGCCCGCTGCGCTGGCGGGAGCTCCCGTTCTACGAGATCGCTTCATGGAGTGACCTCATGTGTGAGGCCAATGCCCGTAAGCGTCCTTTCCTGAGTGACGCATTGGGGTGACCCTCGATTTCATCTGGCCGATCTTGGCCTTTGCCTCTTGCAGTTCCCAACGAGCGGTGGTTGGATGACCACGTGGCCGAGCTGTTCGCCTCGAGCAAGGAGGAGAACCCGGACCTAGGCCGGAAGGGCCCGCGAAACATCCTCGTCCGTTCCGACGAGGTGAGTGTCCTCCGCCGAGCATGGGTTTTGGGTCGAAGAGTTCTCCGATCCTTAATGTGTATCTTTTCCCGTATTCCAGGACAAGGCGGACCTGGAGGCCGTGCTTGCGGCCAAGCATTCTAGTCCGGGCAGAGGCAAGCCCAACGTGAAGAAGGTTGCCACGAAGAGGAAGGCTGCCTCACCGGCAGCGGACGAGCCAGCGGCATCGCGGCCAAAGCTGTGTACGCGTGCGGCGCCCCTAGCGGCTCGCGCCCAGGTGCCGCCTCGTCATAATCCGCCCACGTAGCATGTGGAGCATGCGGACAAGGTACGGGACGTTCACTCCTGGTTCAATGATTTCCTCACTCGGGACCCCAATGATTATTCTCGGTTGCAATAGCTTGCGGCCGAGGCCAAGGAGCGGGCGCGTCGGGAGGAGGAGGAGAAGACCCGGAGGGAGAGCAAGGAAGTTCTCCAGGACCTTCGTCGCTAGGCCAAGACGTCGTATCGGGAGTGGTTGCGGGATCCGGCGGCCGAACAAGCCAAAGAGGTAGAGGGTCTAGACGAGGAGGAGGCAGCGCCCGCGCAGGAGGAGTTGCAGGCGATCCTGCTGTAACATACCCAATTTTCAAATTTGGTGTAAAATTTTTTCGCAAAAATCATAAATATATTTCTATAATCATTCCTAAATTTTAAATAATTTTCTAAACTAAAATCCTATTTATTTTCTAAAGAAAATACCCTATTTCTCTTTTTCCAAAAATATAAATTCCATAAAATAATAAATATTATTTCATATTTGGATTCTACTTATTTTTCTGAATTTTTAGAAATTTATTTGATATTTTTCTGAGCTTCCTATAGCTCTATATGAATTTTAAAACCTCAATTAAATTCTAGAAAACCTTTTTCCTTTAAATTTAAAACCTTCCATTCTAGGAAAAACTGGAATTACGCCTTCCTTAGAAGGAATGCATTTTCTACGTTGCTATAACCAGCCCAAAGGCCGAAAGCCCAATTCAGCCCATAAAACTACTAAGTGGCCATGAACGCTTCTAATTGACTCTTCCAAATCCGACGATCGGTAAAAGGGCCACGCAGCCCTTCTTCCATGCCCCTACACCGGTTTAATCCGGCGAATCCAACGGAGCCCATGGAATTGAAATTCCATCCAACGACCCCGGTTCATCTTCCTTCTCCCGCCGTTATTCTTTTCCTTCTCCACACAACGCCGCCACGCCAGACCGTGGCCATTGCCGCCCACAAGAACTCGCCACCGCTATTTTCCCTCGTCCGGTTTTGCGCCCACGAACGAGCTCGTGCCACCGCTAGCTTGCCCCGCCACATCATCAGCTTCATCCGTCCCCAACCACTCAGCAATCCGCCACCGCCACCTCACAATACCGCCACCGCCATTATTCAACTTGCTGTGCTCGCCAATCCATCTCCCAGCCTATAAAAACTACCCCCTCGACGTCGCACTCCCTCAAGCACCCTCCGAGACCACTCCTTCTCCCTCAAATACCCTGAGCCGCCCGCTCCGCCACTCTCTTCCCCAACTCCGGCAACCCCCTCCCTCGCCATTCCAGTCCCCATTGGCCCCAATTTCAACATGAAAAACACCCCACTCTACCTCGCAAACATGACCCTACCCTCACCTAGGCTCCATCCTCACTGGAAACCCCTTGCCGTCGCCGCCCCTTTTTCCCTCCGCCATAGCTCCGCCACCCGGCCACCCCGAGCCATCCCAAGCTCCCTTGCAACCATCAAAACATTCCTCATACTCCCAATTGCATAATTTCCCCTTCAATTTCTCGCGGCCTCACTGCCGCCAATGATCCTCACCGCGTTCCTCATTCCTCTTCTCCACTGACAAGCCGACCCCACGGGTCAGCCACCCGGTCGAGCCCACGCGCACCACCTTCTCACTGCCCGCTGGCCCCCACCTTGCCAGCCTCTTAGGCCTTGCACGAAGAGACCAATCAGGCCAAGCCCAATTAAATCCCGACCAAAGAAGGATTTTTAACATTTTCTATTTACTATTTTCTATTTCACCCATACTGTTTATACTTAATTAAAAATATCAAATTACCTTTATAAATTCTACAAAAATTCATACAAATCTAAAATGAAATAAAGAATTATATACAAATATAAAATATCATATTTTTTTAATAAAATAACCATAAATAAATCCTTTTACTCTCTTTTCTTTTTATATCAAAACATTTTAATTAATAAATATAGAAGTAAAATTAGTAAAACCGCCAATATAGAAGTTACTCAAAATAATATTTTATATCTAGAAATAATATCTGTACATTTTAAAACTTATAAAATTCAAATTTAAATTTAAAACCCTTTCTTTAATCTAATTAAATTTTCCTTAAATATAGGATTATAATGCCAAAATCAACTCTTTTAACTATTATCACTATAAGGACAAATAGAAATGTTAATATTCTAAAATTAATAACAATTCTCCATAAATAAAAAAGCTCCATATTATTTATAATCACCAATTATCAATCCCAACCCTAGATTTATGCTGCCCAAAATACCTATTTTTATATTGAAACCCCTACCCCTTTTTCTTTTATAAAATATTTTCAAACATTTAGAAAATCGTACAACCCATCACCCTTTTACCCTAAACCTTTTTACTCTATTTTGTCGTTTACTTAAAACTTTTCTTATTTGGATATTTATTTGAATTTCTCTTTGCAACGTATAGACGACGAGATACGCCCTCCAGAAGATTTAACCAAGAATGTCCAAAAGATATTATAAGTGTGATCCGATCTTCAAATAAGGAAGGTTTTCTACCTTGATGCATAATTTATTTCCTATTCCTGTTATTTATATTTATCGCATTATGTTGTAGATATGTATGTATGAAATCCCTTTTTTTTTAAATATCTCTCCCAAAACCCACAGCCAAAAAACCCCCCTTCCTAATAACATTTTTAACATTTTCCACTATCCTAGAATTTAAGGATAATAATCATCATTGAGTTTTGAGTAAAGTTATGTTGAAGAACATAAGCTGGGTGGATAGCTTATATTAGAGTTTGTGGAAGATTTAAAATGCATCTTTTTCTATAGAGCAATTCGGAAAGATTGCTTTGTCGGCTTGGGTAAGGCACCCCGGGAAAAGGTGCAACACTCAAGGGCACCAGGCTGAGTGTTTGGTTGAGTTAAAGTCTGGATTCGTTGGTCTATAAAATATACAAGCAAATTTGGAAATATCGTTATCTTTGCCGTCTTGGGCTATGGTCACAGCAAGTATGGCCGGTGGAAACACTCAAGGGTAGCGAATGATGAAGTCATTCGTAAATCGTTTGCTTCTATAAAAACTTGAGTTTAAAATGTTTAAGAATGACATAATTTACCGCCCATCCATGGAAGTCATGAATCCCACTGTAAAATCTGGCGGTGTTCTACAGAGCTGAAAACAAATACATCGATGGACCCTACTTCGGGTATATGAAGTTGTGTCAAATGGGTGATGCCTATCTTATACATTGAATTCTTTGTCTGGTTAGCAGATGAGCATAAGGATGGTGTTGGAGATAGAAATTGAATAATCATAAAAATTGTTTTGATTTTAATAAGTATTAAGTCTTTAATCTATAATAATTTATATTGCATTCCAGTTAAAAGATGAGCTCCACTCAAATAAATCTTGCATATAGTTATTAGTAATTTCCTGTAAGACTCCTGCAAGTACGGTTGGTACTTACCCACATTATGTGGACAATTTATTTTTTTTTTACAGGATCCATTTTCTACTTAGAAATGGACATTTATGAAGAAGGGAATTCGCATAGGATCGATTTCTAAGGTTTACCTTATACTCAGGCTCTGCCTGTGGTATATGGTCATGTAATTTTTTTTTATTACCAGGTTATATTTCCACTTTCCGCTGTAAAATATTTTGTAACATGTAATAAATTAAGTGAGTTGTACTATTTCAATGCAATCGAAATCTGGGACAGCTTGGCATTCGGACATTTTTCGTAAATTTTACCAAAAATTTGGTCCGCCACACCTGCGAAGAGTCATCGCCGCTTTACTGCGAGCCGAGGTCAAGAAACGAAAGCTCGCTGCCGAAGCCTCCGGCTCGGGACTGGCCTCCGAGCATGAGGCCACAAGAGAGGAAGAGGAGGAGGACCCGACTACATTGGCACGGTCGACGCGGAGGTCGCAGGCGAGGACCGTGCCTGCTACACCGTTTTCCCTAACCGAGTCGGCCGAGGATGCCGGTAAGGTTTCCTATGGGGACCTGTTTTCCTTGGTTTCTCCCTTTTCCTTCGTCCTGCCTTCGCCTTGCCTTGACCTTGCAGCGGACCAATTGACTGGGGCAGTCACAAGCCAGGTCACCAGTGAGGACCAGCCCCCGAGCGCAAGTGTCGCTCGGGAAGGCCATCAGAAGATGGCGGGGGCTATAGTAGCCCAGCCCCTGAGTGGAATGCCTGCTCGGGGCGAGGAGAAGGCCGCGGCCGTGGAGAGCGTGGCCCCGGCAGGTGACGCCGTCGATCAGCCCCCGGGCATGGAGGTTGCCCGGGGCGAGAAGCGGATCACGGTGAAAGGTGCCGCTACCAAAGGCAGCGCTGCCTCCCTAGGTGCGAACCCTACTTGGGCAGGAGAGGAGGCGGAAGCGATCGACGCCATGGTTGTGGATGGCGCCACGCACCTTTCCCAAGGCGTAGGACTTGCTTGGGAGGAAGAAGTAGCGGGGGAGGTCGTGGCAGAAAACGCCGCGACTAGAGGCGACGCCGGTACTCATCCCCCAAGCGCAACTCCTGCTCGGGGGATGGAAGAGGGCGAAGGAGCGAGGGCGGCCAAAGACGCCACTGGTGGAGAGGTTGCTCTCCTCCTTCCTCGAGCGCAGGTCCTTTCCGAGGCAAGGAGAAGGTCGCTGAGGCCAATGCTGCGGTCGGGGGGCAACCCGCCGCACGTCCTTTGGAGAAAGGCGACCCTGGTCCTAGCTCAGAGTCCGTGGTGTGCGTCCACCCCTTCATGAGGGTCCTAGTGACGCGCTTGTCCAACCTCTTCGAGCAGGTAGGTGCCAGACCTCGTTCTTCTTCCTCTTCCTTCCGATGCTTTGTTTTCTTCGTATGTCTCCCTCTTTCTTCGCAATTCTCCAGTGGGACGATGAGCGAGCTGGCCCACGCTACGATGGCCCACCAGGAGTGGATCGAAGTGTATTACCGGCAGATGAGCCAGGTCGTCGTGCTCAAGGAGCAAACAGAGCAGCTGTGGTCCGTGCTGCACACAGCCGAGAAGGTTGAATGTGAGCAGGACACTCAATTGCTAGAGAGCATCAAGATCCTAACCAAGAAGCTCGACCGGGCCAAGGCGGAGCTCACGAAAGCCCAGCGAGACTCCTAGGAACTCTCTAGGTAGGCCACCGAAGAGGCCCGTACCGACGCTGCCACCGCTCTGGCAGAGCTTGAGCGGCTGTTAGCGTGGGCGAAGGAGGTTGAGGCCCAGAGCGCGGTGGCATCGATGGCCGTGGAGGTGGTTCGGGCGGAGATCGAGATTGTCCGTGGGTAGCTCGAGCGCGAGAGGCAGCGCGTGAGAGTTGGAGGAGCGGGTGGCTTCCACGGAGAAGTCCGCGGAAGAGGCCCATTCAGACGCTGCTACCACCCGAGGGGAGCTGGATCGTGGACAACGCTGCGAGCGAGAGCTAGAGGAACAGCGTGTTGCCGCGGAGGGGGTTGTGGCGAGGGCCCATGCTGATGCGGAGGCTGCTTTGGGATTGCTCTTGCGGGAGCGGCTCCACGTAAAAGCCCTTCTAGAGCGGGCGGAGGAAGAGGCCCGAGCAGCCGACGCGGAGGTTCCTATTCTCCGGAAGGATGCTCGGGCCGGGCTTGGGGTCCAGATCGAGCTACTTCGTCTTCGGGATGAGTTACGTTAAGGAGGAGCTCAATGTTGCTCAGCGCAAACAGGCTTAAGGACCTCTTTACGGTCGCTGGACGTTCTTGTTCCTATGCTTTGTAAATATGAACATATTTTTGGTGAAGGTACTTTTCGATGTACCTCTCTTATGTGATACCTTTGTCTTTTTTGTTTGCTCGTTTTCTTGCAAAACGAACAGACGACAGATACGGCCGAAAACAACGAGCACAAGAAAAAGAGGTGAGCTGAAACATTTTTTTTTGGAAAATGTGGTAGCCGGCCCTATCCAGCCCCCGCCTGTGGCTTGGTTCTTGACCCTGGCTTTGTGACCAAGGACCTTGCCACAGGGAAGAAGTCGTGCGAGTTTTTTCCACCGCTAGCGCTCGTCATACATAGGTCTTAGACGAGATTAGTGCGGAACACTGCAAAGAACTGCTGGCGCGACGAGGATCGGCTTATCCGAGCAGTGGGATTCAGGGCAGGGCACATCCATGATCTCTCGACCGTTTCGACACTTGGCTGGGCAACAAAAATTCGCACGTGGGCAGAGTGCTAGGGGGTTCGAAGCGAATGGTTGGACCATCCTGTTTCTTTATTTAACATGCTCGGGAAACGTGAGCAGAAGACATTAGATAGATCCCTCAGTTAAATAATGAAAACAGGGAGGGTACGCAAGCTAAGGATTTTTATGAAAACCAAAAGAGGGGGAGGGGAGAGACAAAAAGAACCAAAGCCTAATTTACGCATAGAACCTATGCAGCTGGGCGATGTTCCACGAGCTGCTGAGGACGCGCCTGTCCAGCAAGGCGAGGCGAACAGCCCCAGGGCATGATGCCGTCACGACCGTGAACAGACCTTCCCAACGTGGGGTAAGTTTGTTGGCGTGGGCCGTGTTCTGAACTCGTCGTAGAACAAGGTCCCCAACTTGCAATGTCCTAGGTCGAACCGATCGAGCCATGTGCCTGCGCAGAGCTTGAAGGTAGGCAGCCGACCGGATCAGGGCTTGCTTGCGCCTTGACTCGGATAGGTCTAAGTCCAGCAGGAGCTCCTGCTCTTGGTCGATGTGGTCCCCGAGGTCCACCCGCGAGGAGCCTAGTGCTATTTCAGCGGGTAATACGGCCTCCGTGCCATATACAAGCTGAAAAGGGGTCTCCCCCGTCTCCTGGGTAGAGGTGGTTCGCACCGACCAGAAGACGGCGGGGAACTCATCCACTCAGCCTTGGCGTAACTTGGAGAGCTGGTCATGGACCCGCTTCTTGATGCTTTGGACGATTTGTCCGTTGGCACGCTTGGCGACGCCGTTGCTCTGCGGATGGGCTACAGGGGCAAAGGCTATTTTGATGCCAAGCTCTTCGCAATATTCTTGGAACAGTTCGCTGGTGAACTGGGTTCCATTGTTCGTGATCATCTGGCTCGGGACCCCGAACCTGGTGATCATGTTATTGCGGAATAATCTCTTGGCTGTGAGCATCGAAATATTTGACACCGGTTCGGCTTCGATTCACTTAGTGAAAGTGTCGATAGCGATGAGTAGGTGTGTGCAACCCCGGATGCCTCTAGGAATGGACCTAGGATATCCATTCCCCATGTTGCGAACGGCCAGGAGACAGGGATCGTCTGCAGAGCATACGACTGCTGATGGGTCAGCCAGGCATGAAACTGGCACGCCGAGCACTTGGTGACCAAGTCCCAGGCGTCGGCCAAGGCCGTGGGCCAGTAGTAGCCCATTCTGAAGGCTTTTCCTATGAGGGTCCTGTGGGGCGAGTGCGCCCCGCAGACACCGTTGTGCACTTCCTTGAGCAGGAATTTTCCCTCTTCCTAGAAGATGCACTTGGATAGGATTCCTAGCACACCTCTATGGTAAAGGGCACCCCCACTTATCTGTATAGTAGGGCTCTCCTGATAAGCCAGGATCTCTCGGCTTCCTCCTCGGGCAATGTCCCGTGCGCAAGGTACTGGATGAATGGCATCATCCAGGTTGCGTCTTGCTCGAGGAGGGAGACGTTGCCGTGCGTCTCTTCTGCCTCCTCTCCAGTGGGAATGGAGGGCTTTAGTAAGTGCTCTATGAGCACCCCCGCTGAGACGGGTTCTTGTGAGGAGCTGAGCTTGGTGAGCTGATCGGCTAGGGTATTATCCCTTCTGGCAACATAGCAGTCTTCGAAATGCATGAAGTGCTTCTCCAGTTTCCTCACTTCAGCCAGGCAATGCGCCATTGAGTTATCGGAACACTAAAACTCCTTATTAACCTGGTTCACGACCAACTGTGAATCCCTTTCATAGTCAGTCGCTTGACCCCGAGCGCAACGCATGCCCGGAGTCCGGCCAAGAAGCCCTCGTACTCCACCGCGTTGTTAGTCGTGACGAAGTAGAGTTGAATTACATGCTAGAGTCATTCTTCTAGGGGGGGGGGGGGGACGAGAACGAAACCGCATCCCAAACGCTCGAAGGAACGTCAGCCATCCAAGTACATGATCCATCGACCCGACCCTGACTGCTCGAGCGCCTGCTTGGGCGGGGTGGGATTGGTCCACTTGGCCACGCAGTGCGCGAGCACTTGGGACTTGATCGCCGTGCGGGCGACGAACTGGATATCGAACTCTCCTAGCTCTGTCGCCCATTTGGCAACGCGCCCGCGAGCGTCTGGGTTCCTAAGGATCTCCCTCAGTGGGAAGCTGGTCAGGACCGTGATCGAATGAGATTGGAAGTAGTGGCACAACTTCCTAGAGGCCATGAGCAAGGCGTAGAGGAGCTTCTGGACCTCAGGATACCGCTCCTTTGGTCCGTGAAGCACCTCGCTCACATAGTAGATGGGGTATTTGGAGTCTCCCCGTTCGACCGTCAAGAACGCGCTGACCGCCTATGGTGCGACTGCCAGGGAGTGGAGTAGCACATCCCCTTCCTTGGGCATGGTCAAGATGGGCGGACTGGACAGGCAACGCTTTAGTTCTGTGAAAGAGGCTTTAGCTTCTTCTGTCTAGACGAAATCGTCGTGCTTGCATAGGGCCTTAAAGAAAGGCAAGCCGTGTTCGCCGAGCCAGGAAATTAAATGGCTAATGGCCGCCATATGCCCGGTGAGGGATTGGACCTCCTTCGTGTTGGAAGGAGTCCGCATCTTCTCAATGGCTTCTATTTTTTGGGATTAGCCCCAATGACTGACTCACCGATCACGTAGCCGAGCAGTTTCCCGGTCCGCACACCAAAGACACACTTTTCAGAGTTGAGTTTTACCCGGTGGCGTTTAAGACTTGCGAAAGTTTCCTCTCGGTCAGAAACGTGGGTGTGCGGAACCTTGCTCTTAACCACAATGTCATCCACACAAACTTCCAAGTTACACCCTATTTGTTCAGGGAAAGTCTTTTGCATTAAACGCCGGAAGGAAGCCCCCTGCGTTTTTTAGACCGAAAGACATGGTCGTATAGCAAAAGTTGCCGAAGGGAGTAATGAAGGAAGTCTTCTCCTCATCCTTCGATGATAGGCTAATCTGGTGGTACCCGGAGTACACGTCCAGAAAGCTCATAAGTCGGGACTCCGCCGTCGGATCGACCAGCTAATCTATATGTGGGAGGGGAAAATTGTCCTTAGGACATGCGGCGTTGAGATCCCGGTGGTCAACGCACATGCGCCACTTACCACCCTTCTTCTTGACCACAACTGGATTGGCCACCTAGTCGGCATGCTCGACTTCATGGATGAAGTCAGCCTTCAAGAGTTGGTCAAGTTGTTCCCGGATAATATCAGCCTTCCACTGGGAAAGCATCGGAGTGCCTGGCACATAGGTTTCTTACCAGGCTGAACCGCTAGCCTGTGTTTGATCACCACCCATGGGACTCCGGGCATGTCGGACGGCTTCCAAGTGAAGGCGTTCGTGTTTGCCCGAAGGAAGGTGACGAGCTCGAGTTCCTATTTGGGCTCCGTGGAGGTTCCCAAATGGACGACCTTGGTTAGGTCCCCTTCGGATAGAGGAACCGCCTTGGTCTCTTCCTGCGGCTGTAAGGTAACCCTTGGTCGGGCAGCCTTGCGCGGAGGCTGCTCCGGGCCGGGCGCGGGGAGCTGATTGACCATGGCCAGAGTGTTCTCATCGCAGGCTAGGACCTCCTTGTGGCTGCCTCTCACCGTAATGACTCCGCTCATGCCCGATGTCTTGAGGCACTGGTATGCGTGGCGCGTAGCCGCCATGAACTTGGACATGGAGGGTCGACCTAGGATGGCGTTGTAGGCCAGCTCATGGTCGACCACCTCGAAAGTGATGAGTTCAGCGCGGATGTTGCTTGGACCTCTGAACGTTACGGGCAGGACCACATGACCGAGAGGTTGGAGGGAGGAGCCAGGGACGATCCGGTGGAACGGGACAGTGATGTCCTTGATCTTGGAGCGAGGGATCTACATCTCGTCGAAGACCCGGACTGTGACGATATCAAGTGAGCTTCCACCATCGACCACGACTCTCGCAACCCTGGTGTTGCTGATGGTTGGGCAGAGGACAAGCGGGAACCGCTACGGTTTAGTCATTCTAGGGGGACAATCAACCCTGGAGAAGGTGATGGGGGTGCTCGACCAATGGAGCGAGTCCGTGGCCGGCTTCCCTTGGTCCATGTGGTAGACTTCCCAAGCGGCCACATTGAGCTCGCGCCGGGAGGAGTAGGCGCAGGAGCCACCGAAGACGACGACGATGTGATTGTTCGCCTCTTGGTAGATTTCCTCCTTACCAGCCTGAGCAGGTCGGTGAGCAGTGTTTCCGATAGGGCCTCCGCCGGGAATAGTAGGCATCGGGCCCCTACTGTTGTCGAAGTCCTCGAGCCAAGCTGCCCAAGTGCGGCAGTTGCGCAGGTCGTGACCGAACGTCTAGTGCAACAGGCAGTAGTGATCCCTCCGGGGAGCCTGCTGTCGTGGCGTCCGGGGAGGTGCCCGAGGTTGCTGCTGGTCGTTGCGCACGGGGCGCCGATCGCCGCCGCCGGTTCGCGGAGGACGATGATTCCCCGGGACCTTGTTGGTCACCTAGGCCACCTCCTCCTCAACCGCCGCTACAAGGCTTGCGGGGATACCTTCTTCTTCTTTTTCCTACTAGGCTCCGTGCCAGGCTGGGCTGAGGCTTCACCGCTGCCATCGAGCTTTTTGCGCTTGATCGCTTCATCAGCGTTTGCGTATCGCTCCGCCGCTCGGAACAGCTCGGCAGCGGTGCACACCTGAAACAGCTCAAGGTCTTGGGCGAACCGGGCATTCCTCACCCCCTCCTTGAAGGCTTCGATGATAGCTTCATTAGAGATATTGGGGATTGTGCTATGGGTCCGGGTAAACCTCTAGATGTAGTCCCGCAAACTCTCGCCCTTGTCCTAGACGACCCGCTTGTGGTCTTGAGGTCTTCCCGGGCGGGCGTAGTAGCCCTGGAAGTTGGCCCGCAAAGCCTCACACAATTGGTCCAAGCTGCAAATGGACCCTCCCGCTGGTTGTAGAGCTAGGTCCAAACTGGCCCTTCGAGCACCACGGGGCAGTAGTTGACCATGACGGCGTCGTTGCCGTTAGCGGTCATCACAGTCGTCATGTAAATTGTGAGGAATTCATCCAAGTACTGGGTCCCGTCAAACTTCTCCATATGCCCGGGCTTGAACTTTCGAGGCCATGCTGCCTTTCGCAAAGCTCGGGAGAACACCGCGCAGCCGCGCGTGACGCGGCCCCGAGGACCTCAAGCGTCTGGGTCGTCTCTGCCGAGCAATGGGCCGAGGCGGATAAACCCCCTGCCCTCGGGCTGCTCTGGGGTACGGACCGAGGAGGTGCCACGCTCACGGTGGTCCCGCCGGTCACCGCTGCGGCCGTGGTGCCTTGGGCAACCTTGCGAGAACGGGCGGAGTCACGTCCCTTGTCGTGATCGTATCGAGGTGAGTTCCCATGTCTTCTCGGGCGCGATTGGTTGGGAGATCATTGACAAAGGTGATGTGAAGGTTTGCAAAGTGCACACGTATCTCAATGTTACCGATCCGCTGACAAAGCCTCTTCCACAGTCGAAGCACGACGCGCACACAAGAGCGATGGGTATTCGTGTAACATCCTCATATTTCAAAAACCAAAACTCATGTGCATCATGTCATTGCATGTCATTAAAAATCCCTAAAATTTAAAACTTTTGAAAATGAGTATGTTACTGTTGAAAGACATTTAAATTTTGAAAACCATTTTGGTTTCAATAGTGTTTTGATTGCAAATAAAACGTCTTTGTAAATGCTTGAGTTTTCAAAAGAGGACAACTGCTATTGGTTATAAAATGAATTGAGTTCAAATGTTGTTTCCTTTCGAATAAGATAAACATAATTTCATTTTATTAAACTAAATGATTTGAGGGTGGTTTTATAACTTAAAATTATTTGGCTTCATTTTAATATCAAACCCCAAGGATTTCATTTTCATAAAAATGATCATTTTAAATAGTGGTTTTCTAAACCAATGATCCTATTTGACTTTCAATATCAATCTTTATAATTTCCATTCTAAGTAATTTGAATTCCAAATAAAATAGAGCATTTGTTTTCAAACAAAATGCCTTGCCAAAATATTTATTGTTTTGATTGATTTTCAAAGGAGGAAAAATAATTTCACTTCCTAAATGGTTGCTTTAAAAAGATTTGTATTCATAAACTAATAAATGTTTGGTTTGAACTTCAATATCAAAACACTAAGGTTTTAATATAAAGTAATTTGATTTACCAACAAAAGAATTTCATTTTCAATTATCTTAAAAGAATAAGTGGATTTTAATGAAAACAAAAATTTGTTTTCAACTACCTTTAAAAAAATGGTTTGACTCTAAAAGAAAAGTGTTTGGGTTTTTATTTTCAAGCTTAAATTAAGCTTTGTTTGGTTTTGGGCCCAAACAATTAAACCTTTAAAGCTATCTTTCCAAAGGAATTTGAAATTCCAAAAAGGAGCAATTTTGTTTTTCAATGTTCAATAAGGAAAATATTTAACTCCTTAAAATAATTATTTTAACCCTTGAGCTTTATAAAACCTAAAAGCTTTACCGTATCGTTTTGGATTCAAAATAAACAAACTATATCGTATTTTGTTCAGATTTTGTGTTCAAGCAAATAAAATTAAAAGCCAGTTTTGTATATTTTGAATTTCAATAAAACCCTTTTCAAAGAGATTTAAATTTCTAAGAGAGCAAATATTTTATAAACAAATGATATTATCCTTTAAGTTTTGGTTTAATAAACACTTTGGTACTGCAACTCTCGAAACTCTTTTAAATTCGAAAACAATTGGAAACGATTTTGTTACTTAAATAAATAAGGTTTCGAATTGGATTTCCAACCCCAATTTATTGCAAGCCCAAAACCCTTGGTGTGATATTCGATTTTGTGTTCGATTAAACAAAACTAAAATATCCTTTTTAAACGCGAGTTTGAATTTTAGTTTTATAAAACACTAAACAACTAATTTTAAAAAGTTGTTTGAATCCAAACCTTGAAAAGAATATTTAATTTAAAGAACAATTGCAAACAAAAAGATTTATGGAAAATAACATTATTGTTGGAAAGTATTTTCAAATATATTTGTTTGGAAATATAAAATCATTTGGAATAGATTCTTTATCTGATTTGGTCCTAGAAATCCCTATCTTTCCATTTTCCTTCTCTCTCTTGCGAGTGGGCCCCACCTCCCTCTTCCTTCCTCCTCTCTCTCTTTCTTTCTTCTCCTGTTTCCTTCTCTCTCTGTGCCTTCCATGGCGAGCACCCTTGGATGGAATTCTCCCTCAATCACTCCTTTTATGGCGAAGTTCTTGCGCCCGTTCCCTCTTCCACCCCCTCAATTCCGCAGGAAACGGCTCCAAACCCCCCAATTCCCCTTAAAACTCCACACCGACGCTCCCTCGGGTTCTTTCCTTGTTCTTGAATTCTCGCCGAGGTGAGCTCCTTTAAATCAATTCCTTCAAAGACGTTGTTCGTCTCGTCATCGCGCTCATCTCCTATGTACAACTTTCTTTGTTTCATGCCCTAGGATCGCGGATTTGGACGCCAAGAGGGAGCCCGAGTTCGCCGGATTCCACCGCCGCTCCCATTTCGTCGCCGCCGCTCGTATGGCTCTCTCCTTCCCTCCCTTCACCTTCCTCGGTGCCGTGCGAACCTTCGCCGCCGCCGCCCGCCCGGCGCATGCTACTGTGCCGTCGTCGGCGCCGCCGCCGCCTTGGTCGACCCGACCGAGCCGACCTCACCTCCGCCTCCCCCTCGCCCTAGCGCACCTCCCGGCGCCCTTCCCCATCTCCTCCGGCCACCGGCGCTTCCCCCACACAGCGCCATGGCCGCCGCCATCTCGCTGCGCCCGCACGCCGCCTCGGCCCTCCGTGCTTGTTGCCTGCCGCCTGAAGCTGCCCCCCACCATAGCGCATCTCCCAACCTCCTTCCCCACCTCTCCGCCGCCCGGCCTTCAGGCCCAGGCCATGGCACGCCTGCCGCCACGCAGCTGCCGCTTGACTGCTTGCCACGCCTCGCCGCCGCCCATGCCACCACCTCCCCGCGCCCTCTCCTCTCCCTCCGCCGCCATGCTTGCCGTCGCCGAGCGCCACCGCCTGTCCAAGCGGGCGCTGCCCTCCCCTGTTTTGTCTCAACGCCATGCGGGCCCCGTCCGTCGATGGTGTGAGCCACCCTCAAATTCCTTTTTCAGATTTTTACCAAGCTTCAAAAATTCATATCTCCTTGTAGAAAATTCCAAAAAAAACCCCAAACCAATTTTGTTAGACTCACAAAATTACAACCTATTTAATTATGTAATTTTTATTTAATTTCACTGTTGCAAATTTATTTAAATTATTTAAATACCCTTAATCATTGTTTTAATTGTTTTAGGAGATTTATTTAACCAAAAATTGCCAAACCAATTTTAAAATGTTTGTCATCTAATATCCTTGCATATGTATTTTTTTACATAATTTTTTTGGTACTGTTTTACTCACTGTTTTAGATATTTTATTTAGTAAACCAATTAACTTAGAGGCATAAACCCCTTTTATTTAAATTCCAGAAAATTGGTACAGTAGCATATTTAGTTTTAAAACATATTTTCATGCTCTGTACCTTGCACTTTGCCATCGCATACACGTGCATTCATATTATTTCGCATAGCGTTTATTGTTTCGTTGTCGTCATTTTCGCGATTAGGAACGTGCGACCGGATTGTGACCGACATCGCGTGGAAGACTTAGGGTTTTCTGCTGGTCAAGGCAAGTCTTGAATCTCGATCCCATGTTTTTAAATGATTTTAATAGTTATTTAAACGCATGCTATGTTAAATTTAAAAATGCTAATTGGTTAGATGCTAGCTAAAACCCCAATTAATAACATCGATATATAAAACCTTCCTTGCCACCCTAGGTTAATATTATATTGTTTAATATTGACTTCACCCCCTTGAATTAGGTTTTAATCATGTTAGCTATGCTTAGTTGCAATCACATGAAACTTGGACATGTTAATCTCAATGCTTGTTTCATCAATGATTTTAAAAAGACGATTGGGTCTTTGTCGTGTTTGCAAATGGTGTAGTTGATAGCGGGTGCTATCGGGTAAAATGTTTTATAAAACCTGATCGGGGTGGCTGGTTGCAAGGTTGGTGCAGTAAGCATGAGACTTGGGTCCAGTGCGGGAACCACCCTGGTCCCTAAGGACCGATTCCTTGAGGTAGACGAGCTAAGTTTAACAAAGGCGACCATGAGTGCTTGTATGGGCGGGCCCGGCTTAGTAGCTTTCTATCCTCTAGTTTGGTAGTCCATCCGTGGAATTGGGGTGTACTATGTTGAGGCCAATGGTACATTTCCTTCTTTAACAGGCAGTAATGTACTACTAAGCTGAGCTGTTTTGATAGCCTCTGGTAGTGACTCCTGCTCTGTTTCGGACAGCTGGATATGTCGGTATTATGCTGAGGCCAATGTTACCGAAGCTGCCACGCCGCCCGAGGAGCGAGGATGCCAAAATAGGGGAAAGATTGGAAAAGACCTTGTTAGGAGGAACCTTCCTAAGGGGAATCCTATCTCATGGGTAAAGCGTGCAACCTCTGCAGAGTGTACAACTATCATGATAGCCGTGTCGCGGTCAGGGCGAACTGACGGGAGCCGCCTCATGGTACTTCTTATCTTTTGTTTTCAAAACGGTGTTTAAAAGAAAAACCACGATTGGTGTCGTGCGTTTTGTTTTCTCTCCTCACAGTAGGTGCTGTGAGTGACGAGGGTTTTGCACGGTGGGTGCCGTGAGTAGCAGTCTGGGCAAAACCGGTTTAGGTAGGAGTTTCAAAAGGAAATGATTCAAATCTTTGTTTCTCTTAACTCATTTTAAACCTTTTACAAAATCTAGGTAAAACTTGCAAAACTGGCTTTATGCAAAAGAACCTTAACCTTTCCTTGTAAACCATATGCATTTAGTCAGCCTTGCTTGTTGAGTATGTTGTATACTCACCCTCGCCTTTTATGCGGGGCTGCTCATTCCAACGGCGAGTGTTATGTTCAGCAGAACCCTAAGGTGGAGACGTATGAAGATGAAGGCCCCATCGCAAGTTTTCAAGATGAGGATCACCCCGACGTCTAGGAGCTCTACTTCGGCCGTGCTTGTGGAGTTGTTTTGGGTCTTCTTTTGAGTTTTGAGACTTTTAGTCTCACCCCTGTAAGGCCATGAGCCCTCTGTTGTTTAAACGCCATGCTTGGCGCACTCTGATGTAATTTGTACTTTTACGTTCAATGGCAATGATCCAAACTGTTCAACTGTGTGTACTAGCTACTGATCCAGGGACTAGTACAGTTAAAGCACAGAAGGGACTCGACTCCGTTTGACGGGTCCCTACAATTCGATACTTACATAATTGACTCTAGTGCAAATGGGAGATTGAAAGGAATGTACCCTAGAGGCAATTATATGATGATTATATAACGTCTTTGTAAATGTACTTATGATAACATTGTTTATCGGTTTCATGAATTAATGTCACGACCTTGTTCATCAAATACGATTTGGTTGTGAGACATATTGTCATTGTGATATTGTTCTAAATGATCCCTGGTCCATATCATTACTAGGAGCGGTAATGATTTGATCAGCATATGTATTGATTGTTGACATTGTTTCACATACCATAGATATGGAGATATTGTAACAGCCCAAAATTAGACGATATTTTGAAAACATTTTTGTGATGTTTGAATGATGTAACGACAACTTCTTTTAAGACAATTTTTGCGAAAATGCAAATTCTTGGACTATTTGGAAATTATTTGGATCAAAAATTGGCTAATTAACTTGAGTAAGATATTTAAACTTAGGACCTGATCGAGAATAACCAAAATGTAGCAATGTAGAGGCTAGCTTAAATTTTAGTGTTATTAATGCCACTCTAGGTCCCATGACCATCTAGGAAATTAAATTTATGCATGCACACATAAGTGTACATATGCATGTGTGTGTGTGTATATATATATAAGTAGATATGTGTATGATATGATAATCACACTAAAAATTCTACAAAAAAATTTCAGTAACTAAGTTAGACCCTAGATGATGGCCCGAACAAGTGTTGACCAAGTCTGACCAAGGTAGGGGCCCACATGGCAGTCTTTTCTTCTCTCTGTCCTTGTGGGCATTTCCACGTGTAGCTGGGTTGCAGCAGCCCTGCTTCCACCTCGTCGGCGCATTCATCGCACCCTGTCCAAAATCTCCCTTGGAGATCCTTCTTTGGCCGGTTGTGAGTGTCGCCTTGGCCTCGTGGACCCCGTGCCTGCGCCGACACAACCTCGCAGCCAATGGTCATTGCCGCCGCCTGACATGGCGTGCTGACCCGCCGCTCTGTCGGCTCGGCTAAGCAAGGCAACTCTGGCACCTCCCTCAATGCCCAATCCTCGCCACTGCCTCGTACTCAATTGCACTGAGCCGCGCCGACCATAGCCGGAATGATGCTCGTAACCGCGCATGCTCAATTGGTCGCTCGAACCGATTCAAGTCAAGTCCACGGGCAAGCAGTAGCGATGCCCCCTAGTAACCGCCTTAGGCCCCCGTGTGACCATCGGTCCATGAGATCGTCGGAGCTGAGCTTAAAACCGGTCGCAATGGGCCCATTTACTCTCTCTCTCGCTCACTCATCGCCAGGCCGAACCAGAGCTGCCCACCTCTCCCTCTTGTGCACACCAGCCTCGCCTTTCTCCCGCATTCCTCCCACCCCGCTTAATCGACCGGAGATCGCCGAGCTAGCCGAGAATCGACGATTCTCCACCGACGAGCCGAATGCACCGCCGGTGCTTGTCTCTCAAAATTCGTCTACCACGGTTAGTTCCTTGTCGATTCCCTGCGTATGGAGTATAACCTCATCCATACCCATTTTTCGCCTAGGTCAATTGATCCCCAGAGTTACCGGAGTTCCCCACTGGCGAGAGCCCTGTTTCTTCTTGTTTCGGCCTCACCGTCGTCAGCACGCCTCACACCATCTCCGATCCGACCTTGAGCTCGGTGAGCATCCTTATGTCCTCCTTAAGCTCATACACGCCCTAATTTAGCCTATAGGGCTTCGTAGAGCCTTAGATAGTTGCTCCCGAGGGAGTTCTCCACCATCGTGCGGCTCGCCGCCGTTCCAAGCCTTCGCTGGCGAATAGCTCCATAGCACGTCCTCGGGCTACTCGCGCGGAACCTGTAGCGCCCAAAATCAACCGCACTAGCACACTGTAGCGCCGCTGGTGCGTCGCCGATAGTTCACCAGTTTCATGACGTCACCACCATCGCCCCGGCCGGAGGTAGGAGATGAAGTCTGAGCCGTTGATCTCGCACTAAGATTCGGGCCATATAACGTCGTGTGACGCTGCCGGGCAGGGCCCAACCATCAGGCGCTCGCCGGTTTAAAAAATGTCCGCGAAACGGCAATGTGTCGCTGACATGTGGGCCCTCGGTCCCACATGTCAGGTTTATGAGTTGCGCCACCCGTGGGTGCACATCCTCCGCACAGAAGAGCCCTGCTGAAGTAGGCCCTCGGCGTGTTTAGCCCGGCCACGGGTTGGCGGGCCGGCCCATTACTGTGCACGTCGAATTTTCCTATCATTAATGAATAAAAAACAAATTTGTAAAATAAAATGAGTCATTTAAAATATCTAGACTTCCCTAAAAATCTTAGAAAAATTGGGATAAATATCTGTCAACCTGTTAGATATTAAAAATATCTAAGGGAACAATAAGACTGATTTATGCCTCTGTTTAAGTAACTTAGTTCTATTCGAGAATTTTTCTTTAGGGAATAAACCCAGAAAATAAATAATGATTAAATAAAATAGTAAATGACTTTAGAAAAATCTGTAAAAATATAGAATAGCACCTAATAACATGATACACATAGTAAAATTTTAATTTGGACTGTTGACCCCTTTTTCAGCCTCTGGATAAATCAAAACTTACCTCTTTAGTGAATTATAAATGGGCTTTCCTATTGTTTTGACTGTTTAATATATTGTAAATTCATAAGAAAATTTCAGTAAAACATAATCATGATGTAGGAAATTTTAGAAATTATTCAGCCATTTTTAGAACCTTTAATACCCACTGGGTAATTATGTGGCCTTATTTACCACTTTTTCATATGAACTTATATATCAGTAATGAACCCTGAATTATTTTAAATACTAAATGACTTCCAATAAATCTTAAAATTTTGCAGAAACATTATTGACCCCTAATAAATTAATTAAAATTGTAGGACCATGATAAGGCTTAGTAGGATTATTTAACTAATTAACTATGGTAAACGAAGGAACTTAAATACATCTGTACATGTGGATACTTATATGTATACCATTATATTAGTAATTTGTTACTGGTTTAAAAGTCATACAACCACACACCAATCCATGAACAATAGGTAATTTCCCTAGAGTTGATGAAGGAAATACTTCAAACAAAATTAATTTTTACCTTATACATTTATTTGTTAAATCTAAGGGTAGCATTATGCATCATCACATGTCATCTTCATAACGTCCACACCACCGTTACCTTCTGTAAATTACTAAACAGTAGTAGGATCATGGAACTTCCTCGAAATCTAGATTAAGACTTTACGTTAGACGCCGATTGCTAGACATAGCAAGGGCATTTCATGCATCATGATTCTTATTTCATATTGGTGTTTTATTTATTGTTCTTCGAATTCGTTCCGTTAATAGACACCGAGGAGCCCGAGGGACATTTCAAAGATCAGCAAGAAGACCCCACTACTCACAAGACCAAGGTGAGTTAACAACCTCCCGGTGTTTACTTTTACTAGGGAGAGTCTCTACTTTCCCTAGTGCGAGTTAACATTCAATTTGATCATATTGATTCCCAGTTTACAAAAGTATTTTATTTACAGTATCAACTGCATGCTCTTTAAAGTAATTATACCTGTTTACTTAATCATGATATATCATGCCATGTTACCATTTGTTATTATTCTACCTTGATGATATTGCCTTGATGTAATCATCTGTCATTTGACTTTATTAATGATTGCCTTGATGATCACCCTTGATAGCCTGTTGGTTGAATAAAATAAATTTTAGACTCTTAAGTCTTGGTTAAAATTTTCTTAGACACTGCTTAGGTCCAATTAATAATTTTTAGGCTTAATTTGCCTCGAAATGGTAAACCGACATTCACCGGACATGATTACATAACGAACATGGAAACTGGAAATTGGGCCTGGCATGCCAATGTGAGTGTTTGGTTGTGATTAGGAAAGCGGACGTGGTCCGGCTTGTGATTAAGATGGAGTAGCTTGGCTACTGGGTGTGAAGTGATGAGGGCTATACGTTCACAGACGCGGTGCTGAGAAGAGCGCGGGGCAACACGTATAGCTGCCAATCGCTGCCACCAAGGGTGGTTCCGCCACATCATGTGCAGGGCACACGGAGGAACAATAGCCGAAGAAGGAAGTGTTTGTGGATAAGTGTGGACTGGCCAAATCCGATGTGACTCCTAGAGTGGATCGGACGGGCGTGCAGTAAGGCACGCAGCGGGAAGTCGCTGACCAAATGCCTGCGGGATTTGGTTCCTAGCACCACAACGCGTGGCCATCGCGCGGTAGTGCAAGTAATGGGGATTCAGGGGTAGTACGACCTGCGGGTGTACCCTGTCTGCTGCCATGCTTGAGGTGAAGACAGGATCATGTCATCATCCGCGGGATAATCTAGGTCTTACGGCGCAGGGGAGCCATGACTCTAGTGTGGACGTGGCAACCCGGCTAGGGAAGAACGGACACTTCGCTGGTGTAAGATCCACTACGAGTGCGCCACACCCAGAAGATGATGGCGGGTGTGTGGAGAAAGTTCTAGGATGGGTATGGACTGTGGATTGTGGATTGGAATGGACATAAAAAATGTGAACATTGATTAATAGAGCTTTGAGTTAAAGTTGCTAAGTCATAGGCTTTGGTTTATAAAACTTGCTTTCTGCAAATAAATAAACCCCAACCTTTCCTTGGAACCCCTATCACTAAAATTGCATTAGGTTGGGTGTTACCTCACCAGTGTTTGGATGACATTGACCTCGCATTCATATTCTCTTTTAGATGGAGAGTATGAGCAGGATCAGTACGCTTGCCACAAAGACGAAGATCAAGATTATGCTAACGATCAGGGCGAGGCATAGGGTGTCTCTCCAGTCGAGTGCTTAGGCATAGCCGGCACGAGACCTTTTGGATCTTTTGGTTCTCTACACTCTGATCTTTTGAATACTCTAACTATTTGGGCCAATGTGTCGTGTTGTAACACTTAATAGCCCTTGGGCTTAATACAGTTATTTGTGTAATATAAATCTTTCGCTTGTATGAAATGATTCCGGTTATGTGAAAGGTGTGCACTAGTGTACCGATCCAGGGACTAGTGCAAATCAAGTGGTGGGCAAAGGACAGGCCCCACAGATATCAAATTAATAATGTGGACACATGTTAGAGAATATGGGTGGTTGGATAGACCTACTCCGAGATGCTGCTGAGATTGTTATCTACAAAGTGCCATCAACGTGTAATCTCGAGTGGTACACCTATATGGTCCTTAGACCTGAAATCATCATGGAGACCCAGCTTATGGAGTCATATGCTTTGGTGTTATCAAACGCTACACCGTAACAGGGTAGTTATAAAGATAACTACTGGGTATGCGGCAAAGCATGGCGTAGGGATGTGATTGATCGAGACGGAATTTGCCCCTCCACGATAACGGGAGAGATATCTCTAGGCCCCTCGGTGTGGATGGATAAGAAAAGCGCACGGCCGTTCTGATATAATTAAAGAGTTAATCATGATATTTATATCCATCACATTAACGAGTGAATGGTAGAGCTATCACAAGGGTGGCACGTTTCTCGCCTTGAGCTTGACTGGTATCGTGTGGCAAAAGGATCGGTATGTTGAGTGTATCAGGGTTCGGTTCAGCCGATGAGATTGTTTTGTGCATTCAGGGGTCAATATGTATTGCTAGGTACCACTATTGATCTGTGGATTGGAAAGGGACCTTTCCGGATTCATGACTAACTTGCACATGAATCTAATGGGTCACACATTTAATGGGTTGGAACTTAGCAAGTGGATTTGATCCATTAGAAAAAGGGCTTGCACGCGGATATGATCCGTGTAGGAATTGGAGTCCTAGTGGGGGTAGACTAAAGCCCACTAGCGCATCCATAAAAGGGGAGGCTTGGGACGGCACGCGTGAGAAAGACGAGCTCTCACCAAGCCCTAGCCGCCGCGCCCTCCCGCTGAGCTGAAACCCTAGCCGTGTGGTGATGTGCTAGCACACCCCGCAAGGCGTTCCATCCCGGACGTGTGGATACCTTTAGAGGCGCTGCCGCACGTGAACGCACTGATAGGTGGAACCGTCGATGACGACGACCACGACGACCTCGTGGTGTGTACGACTACTTCCTCGACGCGCGTGACTCTGCTTCTGCTGCCTCTGTGTGTCAGGGGTAACGATCCGGGATCCCCTACTTGCATGTGATCTTGGGTGTTCGCGGTAGAAAATTTTTGATTTATACTAGCGTAGCCTACCTGTTCCCCAACAATTCTGTGCCCACGCTGTTGCCTTCGGAACAAGGAGTCAAAGTTGGCATCGTAGTAGTCGAAGCCGATGTCGGTGAGGTCGCGTGTGTCCTGAGAATTAGCCATTCCTAAGGACTTCCGGCACGGAGGATTCAGTCGATCCCACGGATGGCGTCAACTGTCGACGGTTGAGAGTTCGGGCTCCCAAGTTGTTGAATAGGGGATCAACGGGCCTCTTTCCGTATCGGGGGTGGACTTCAGGAACGCGCTGGGCTTCTTAGGACGTGTCTTCGGGAGAGACTTGGGCCGTCCGAGCAAAATTTCGGATGGGTCGAGCAGGAATGGGTCGTGACACTGGTGGTTTTTCCCTGGTTCAGGCCTCCCACCGCTGGGATAACAGCCTTATGTCCAAACTTGTTTCATGGTGAAAGGAAAGTATACAAGGGGGAGTGATCGAGCCACAGGCGGATCGGGTGCTTCAAACCGCATGCTAACTAGGTGTACTCAAGTTCTATCACTAGAACCACCTCAAATGCTAGCCGCAGCCCACTATTTATACCCGCGCCAGGAGACGGTTGCTCCCAATTAACCGCCTGATATGTGTACCGGACCACGGCGTATAGCGCTACTGTAGCGCGTCAGGGCAGACAGCGGACCATGCTGCCCTCCACACCGTGACGCTGGAACAGTGCAGATAGGATGGACACGACAGTCGCTTTTGACTTCTGTGCCAGGGGACCGGACCACCATGCAGATGGACGAGCGCACGTGGCCTTCCGTCACGTGTTCGTCCGAGCACAGGAATGGTCGGGGAGGCGTCCGAGCAGTGGGGCTGCTCGGGGCAGAGCCGAGAGGCCAAGCTATAGCGATTGCCCGTGGCCGAGCAATCGCGGATGGTCGGCTTTTGCTGATCGATTGCTCAAGGCCCCCGTGGGGCGTCCGAGATTAAGGGCATAATCTGAACCCCCGACAGGCGCTACCCTTATGTAACAACTAAAGAATGGGTAAAGCCATAAAGGAAAACCTCTACAGAGACCTTTAGATAGAGATGCCCTCACACAGTCATACTAAAGCAGGGGCATCGCTATAACTTCCGTCCTCCAAGCGATTACAGGCTGCCTATTGGGACCTGGCCGAAAGACGGAACCCCTCTGTGCGTTCCGTACCAGTCCCAAGGATCAACAGCTAGTACGTACAGTCCAAACAGAGTGATACATTACCAGCGAAAATTAAATATTACATAATAGGCGCAGAGCCCCAATACAGTACATACATGGTGGCATGCAGGCTGCGAATCAAAGTACAGCGGAACACGATACATGGGCCCACACAACAAGGCACAACAGTACTACTACTAAACTCCCACAGGCACTAAGATAGTTCGAAATGACCCTAGTCTTCCGAAAAGTACTCGTAGTCCTCTGCCTCGTAATCAGCGTCGGCATTGTCATACTGTGGGTATTTTGTGAATGTTTCCTCGACTGGAGATCAGAAAGAGATGGAAAAATAGCAAGGGTGAGTACAATTGTACTCCACAAGTCAGGGAAAGAAGTGCAGTATGGGGCTTGGTACAAGACCAGGCTTAGGACGTTTTGCAGAAAGCCAATTTTTCTTAGTTTTAGTCCTAAGTAAGGAGAGGTAGGATTGAAAAGAAAACTTTTCTAGTGATGAAATATAATTTTTCTCAGCCATGAACTGTCCTTCATCCAGGCCATTTGCATTTCCATTTACAAAACCATTTAATCCTTTCCAAAACCATTTTTGTTTGAAAAAGAAAGGTCTACCATATGAACACTTCTTTCGCATGCTCTTAACTGTGAGCACGGGTATCATGATAGTTTTAACTTTGTAAAGTGGGCACACTTTACCCTCAGGAGGTATCACACCAACGGTGCAAACCACAAAGCCGTTTGGGCTAAAAGCCCTAATAGCACTCGCTCCGTGAGTCATCCCTGGGCACCCTATGGGGGATCGGCCCAACGGCCCTGGTCCTCACGTTGCGCAGGAAGGCCAAGGAAACACAATCAAGCCGTCGACAAACGTGGATACATCCACCACTCCCGTACAACCCAGATGTCTACAAAGGACACCACCACCAACAAGTAGCTACTGGAGATCAGAGCTTAATGGGCCAGGTCCGTCCCATAACCGAACCTAAGGTTGTACTGTAAGGCTCAGTTTGTAGGTTCAAAGGAAGAGCCGTCCTTAGACTAGGAGAGCAGTACAGACACTAACCCAAAACCGTGCATATCTTGCACCATACTGTCAACCGAGTCCTCCCTAGTCAGAGCATTTGGGGAGGGAGGGGAGACAGGAAAAGTAACCAAATCTCAGCATTCTTCCCAATGCTTTATTTTATCGAAAACTCATTCACCAATCATGCAACAAATTACCATCCGTAGCCTTTAATCCGCACGACGCCTTTTTATCTTATTCCAAGGGTAAGCATGATATCGAGATAATTTACATATGATCGTAAGGTGCAAAATTAATAACGGTGTGAAAATCGTTTTATATTTTCCGATGGTAGTTAATACTAGCAACTACTCATTTTAAAGATAGCATGCAAGTTTAAAATTCTACAAACTCCTTTAAATCAGACAATGGTTCATTCAACATACGTCAAGGGGACTTGCCTTGGTCGAACTCCGGGTACGGGTAGTCTTCTTCAGCAGGAGGTTCCACGAACTCTCCGGGTCCTACTCTCACACACGGAAACATACAAAAACATAACTCAGAAACTCTTTTTATAAAACCTTTTTACAAAACATAGAAAACGCGGGGAAGAATTCCAACGCGCGCCGGTTCGCCCATTAGCGTCTTGGGACGGCCCACGCCTGCAAGACGGCCGGGCAGACGCGCCACGGCGCGAGGGCGCCAGCGCACGGAGAAGGCGTACTCCTAGGAGTACGTCTCCACATAAACTGATGGGTCCTACGACAAACTTATAGGAGGTCGTGATGTCGCCAAAGATGGACAAAAACGGTGGTGTGACGAAGAATGGCAGCGGCGGTCATGGCTTGCCGTGGCACCGTCGATTCTTGGGTTCCTGGCCATGCATGATGGGCGTCTAAGCTACGATAAGGGACCAGGAGGATACCTGAGGCGACGGCGGGGATGGAGAATGTTTGGCTTGGCCTGGCGTCACGGGGGTTGGCAGTGGTCGGAGCAGGGGTCACGTCGGCAGCTTGCCCCGGTGAACCTTAAGCCAAGATAGTGGCACGAGGGTGAGGGTGATGCTCTCGAGATGCTTCCTGAGCAATGAATTGGAACGGGGCTTACCGGCGGCGATGGAATCGAAAAGAGGGCAGTTCCTGATAGGTGGCACTCCTCGAGCTCTCTGGAGAGCTGCAAGGGGAAAAAGGTCGATCAGGGTGAGGACGGGGGAGTAGGAGGGATGAGCTTCCTAAGGGAATTGGTTCCAAGCCCAATGGCTTACCACAGTGCACAAAAGACAAGCTTGGAGCGTGGCGGCGGAACTGACCAAAAGGAGGAAATTGCGAGAAAGGGGTGACGGGGCTTGATTGGCTCGGGAAGGGGTAGAGGGAAGGCTAGCATTATCCCGGGGAGCGAGTTGAGCGGGTCCAGGGTGTCAGTGCTTGCTTAAGCCGAGCGGTCGCTGTGCGGGGCCATGTTCTTCAATGAACGTCGCCGAGCAGGCGAGCTGCCATCCACAGTGGCGACGAGGAATTCAAGGCGTGGATGGAGAGGACTCAGCGAGCGATGCTGTGTTGCACAGCATCGTGTTGTCTCGGGCAGGCGAAAGCGAGGTGACGGTGCGGTAGGCCGGCATGGCGCGTGCCATGCCGTGCGTGGTCACGAGGAGTAGGGCGAGGACGGGCACGCCATGTCGCGTCGAACGAGCACTCGTGCACGGTCTGGCATGGTCACACGCGTGTCGTGCACGCGTGCTCATGCGCTAGAACGTAGCATTGCGACGCGGGGCGCGGCTAGGTGGTATGGGAACAGAGGAGGCGTCAGCGCGGCGCAGCAGGCCGGCGCGGTGTGTGGTTGGGCCGAGTGAGGGAAAGGGCGAGTGGTGGGAAAGCTAGGCCGGGGAGTGGAGGACGGGCCAAACGGGAAGGCAGGCCGGATAGGCAAGGCTAGGCCAACGCACATGGGAACAGGCCGAGAGGGCGTGCGCGGGGAGAGAGGAAGAGCAGGCCAAGGGAGAGGAGGTGTGCCGTGGTGGTTTTCCTTTTTATTTTATTTTCTTGTTTGCTCTTTTGTCTTTTCTTTATCCTATTTCGAAATATGTTTTGGGAGGTGGTAATATTTTATAAAATTCTAAAGTTATATCCAAGTGTAGAGTTTATATTTTAACTAAATTTGTCTTACCATTTTATAAGTTGAAAAATCAAATTTCCCTAGGTTTAGACTTTACTTGCTTTTTAATAACTCATTTCTTTTATTTTAAATATTTAAACAGTCCATGCTTTATTCTTTTAATAAAAATTGGAGTGTTACACTGCCCCATACTGGAACCTTAGAGAGTAAAACTTTGCTAGACCAAGGCTTTGGAAAAGCTTTGTAATGTTTATGTCTGGTCCCATGCCAAGGAGGCATGTTGACGTAATGAATAAACATCGCCTGAAGGTAAGGTGTACAAACTTTGCAGAGTCTAAACTATCCAGATCGCAGTGTTCATGATTAAGAGAGCGCAAGGTGACTGTCCATATGGTAGAATTTCTTTTTCAAAACCCAGGAAGTTTTGACCAGGGATGCCATTGAGTTCTTTCAAAAGAAATAAAAAATTTTAAATGTTTTGTTTACAAATTCTATATTTGAAATCTGCTTTTGACAAAACTTAGGAAAAGACATGGAAAATTGGCTTTACACAAAATAACCAGTTGGAGCTGATCTTGCATCTTTTCTTGCAGGGTTGTTCATTCCAACGAGGAGATCATTGCGTAGGAAGAGTACCATTGTTCCATGACCCACCCTATGATATTTATGCTAATGAAGACGAAGACGAGGACTTTTTGCAAGACATTTAGGACCGCACCTATACTCATTGTTGTGGTGTGTTTGGGGTTTTCTTTTGAATGAAAATTGTAAAAGTCTTCCGCTGTAACTTTGTCGGCCTGCGTGTCGTATCTTTGTAATAATGTGGTCTTTGGGCCAAAATACTCTACATTATATTATCTATCATTGGTTATGATATCATTCTATTTCAAATTTATGGGTATTAGCATTGATCCTGGGACTAGTCCTGGTATGACACAGAAGAAGTCCGGAAAATTGGCTCGGGTCAACACTGTGATATATGGATCTCACATGTATACAAGGGCACTGATTAGGGAGAAACCTGCCCTTGAGCATGTGCTGATAACATGTAAAGAACTAGATTTGACAGTAGGAATCAAGAGATGATGTAGTGCTCGGTGATCTTTATTATTCTTCATTGTCTTGTACAATGACGGACAATGCCCTTTATATAATACACGAGAAGACGGCTTAAGGGCGTGGCAGTTAATGATGAGATTAACCGCTGTTTGACCACTGGACAGTTAATAAAATTTGCCCACATATATCGTATCACATCAATTCCATGATTTTTTTGTTGGACAAAAATATTATTTTAAATAAAGATGGATTTTTATAACTAATAAGTCGACGTCATAGGTCAACATCCATTAGTACCATTTCAACAATTCAAAATAGCCACTTAGGACCCTCCTAGTACATTGTTTCTATAAATTGTTTCTAAATATGTCACGTCATATAGAAACAGTTAGAGATATGACCTTTCCAATGCAATGTATCTAGTAACTAATTTATTCATTTTCTTTTCTTTCCATTTATAAGCCCTATAGAAACGACCTAACGCCCTAGTGGGGATTTATTCTTATTTTACTCCCTTGTTTTTCGGATAGATACCTTCTCTTATATAAGAAACAACCCTACTCTATCTCCTTATTAATTACTCTCTACCTCAGCAATCCATCCTAGGTAGTGACAATTATAGAAATGGATGACGTCATTGCATTGGAAGTGTCTTATGATTCAAAGTTACAATCACCTAGAGAAAAAGAGATCAATAGGCTGCTCCGCCGTAGCCCTTTCCCTGCAGGCTAGGAGTATCAAATGTTTCACACAAGATGGGCCGTGGAAATTAGGCCAGCCTAGAGAGGGTTTTTTTTTTAGGGACAGAGAGGGGATTTTAGGTTTTAGATTTCATTTTCGATAGTTTTCTACTGAAATAAATTGAAGAAAAGATAAATGCAATGAAGTTCTAAAAATACCACAAAATCGTATTCTGATATAGAAAGAAAAGAACCGAACTCCTGGAGGGTGAAAGAAGAATCTCAAGTTGATACTCTGCCATGGGATCTATCCACAACTGGTACTTCACATGCCTTAGAAGTAGATTTTCATGAGAATGAATGAAATGAGCAAACATTACTACGAAGGTGAACTTGCTATCAAACTACTGCCTAGGAGAACCGTGAAGGACCCACTCCTGGGAGAAAGCCTGTAAGGAAAATTTTACCCAAAATGTTTTTTTCGTAGTTTTGGTTTAAAAAAGTCCTAGATTTTGTGACTTTACCCTACTCTAGCAAAGCTATTTACCAAAATTGTAGTGACACTATACGTAGCCCTATGAATATATAGTAGTCCTTGGCTGCCTTAGGATATTAACTAGCTATAATATTGCCAATATTCACTTGCTTTAGCCTAGATTTCTAAATGCTTAACATTGTTAGAATGCATAGGTGGTTACATCATTTGTGATCATAATTATGTCAAATGCTAGATTTATATTCGTGTTTTCCAAACGGTAGTTGGTGCTACCATTTTTTATAAATGGGTTAGTTTGAGGCAGCTAGTGCTATCAAAGGGCAAATGTTTTTGCAAATCCTTGATTTGGGGTGGATGGTTGCAAGGCGGATACGGAAAGCACGAGATTCGGGCCTAGCGTGGGAACCACTCCAATCCTTAAGGACCATACTTTGTGGTTGTCAATCTTAAGTACAATAGTGCGGTAATGCGTCCCTACTAAGTACCCTTCAAACTCTTGGTTCAGACATTCCATCTGGTAGAGTAGGGCGGGGTAACTATATGAACCTATTGGTGCACAGGGGTCCTTCGGTCAACTGGGGCATCTAGCATAGCAGTGGAATCCTTAGCAGGGATGCCTGAACTAAGAGGTAGCTGGACAAAGGCCATGTGATGATCCTCTTTTGGATCATCTCTCATGGGAAAGTGTGCCACCTCTTTAGAGTGTATGATTGTCATGACAGTCGTGCCTACGGTCAAGGACGGACGATGGGGGCATGATCAGAAATGTAGTTTTCTCACCTATTTGTTTTGAAAATGCATTTTTAAGAGAAAACCATGATCAGATTAGTGAGTTTTGTTTTCTTTAGACTCATAGAAGGAGCCGAGAGTAAAATGGAGGTTTTGTTGGAAAACTGGTGGGGAGAACCAGATTTAGGATAAAAGCAGTTGGGAACCAGAGTTTGTACAAAGAAAAATATTCCAAAATTACAATCTTTCAACATTTTTCAAATGCTTCCAAAGTCACAGGAATACTTTTGCAAATTTGGCATTTTGCCAAATAAACCTTAACCCTACCTTGTTAAGCCCTCATGTCCATTTATCAATTTGGCTTGCTATTACACACTCTCACGTTTCATGCAGGGCTACTCATTCCAATGAGCAGACCATGATCCACAGAACTTCTATCCCGAGGATGACGAGTTCCAGGAGGAGAACTTCACGGATGGAGTGTGCAAGATGAAGACTACTCCAATGTTTAGGACACGTTCCTTCAGTCATGCTTGTGGAGTTTATTTGGTTCTTGCCTTTGAAGATGAACTTTGCTAGTTATCCTTCCACTGGTGTAAGGCCGTTGAGCCAAACAATTGTAATAAGTGCCATGTTGGTTAGTATTGTGATATAATAAATGTTTTATTTGTGATGATTATGATCCAAGTTTTATTTCTATGTGTACTAGCTATTTGATCTAGGTACTAGTAAGGTAAATACGCAGCAGGGACTCAACCCGTTTTGTGGGTCTTGACAAGCTCGCTGCCTTCAAGGAGGAGGAGGACGACAATAATGATGATGACGAGGAGGTGGAGGTGGAGGATGAGGATGAGGATGATGACGAGCTAGAGGAGGAGGACCGACTGATTCGTGTTCATTTCTCTTATGTCGATGACTCCAACTCCGACAACAATGATGACCAGTCACCTTGGAGCTTCTCATCTAACAGTGACTCCTCCGATTCCGACGACAACCCCTACCTCAACCTTTAGCTGGGATGTAAGCTAGCTGCTAGCCTAGTGCAACGACACTAGGCTAGCTAATTAAAAAATAGGAAAAGTCTACTTCACCCATCAACTATGCTAATCGATGCACCTAACCCTTGACCTAGGAAAAACAGGTATTCCACCACCAGAAGTATGCGAAGTTGTGCAAATAACCCCTCACAGGCGGTTGCGGTCGGTTTTGCCAATGGGGCTGTTCGCGTGGGGTGGTATTGCCACATAAACTACATACATGGCATTCATTTTATTTTTAAGCTGGACTCCACTGTGGGCCCCACCCATCGGCCTCTACTGCTCACCTCTTCTACTACATCTATAGAGGTAGAGATTAGAGAGAGAGAGAGAGTAGAGACGTGGAGAGAGATAGGGAGAGAGAATGGTAGGGGATGGGATGAAGCAGCAACGGGGATGGGGAGGGCTGGAAGTAGAGAAGAGGAGGAGAGGCGAGGGGATAAGGCAATGATGGCACATGGTGGAGTAGGTGTGGGAGCTGCAGGACACGGCGGCACGAGAGCTACTGGATGTGACAGCAGAACTGCACTCGCAAATGTGGACAGAGAAAGAGGCGCTGCGCCGAAGAGGAGAGGGGTAGGCGGGGATGGGGTGGCCAGAAGGAAAGAGGAGGGCAGTAGAGAGTACATGGAAGTGGCGGGGTGTGGTGGAGCAAGCGTGGGAGCTACAGGACACGGCGGCGATGCAAGAGCTGCAGCCATGACGGAGGCAACGACATGAGAAGTGAAGAAGATGTGGGCAGGGGAGGAGACGCTGTGCTGAAGGGGAGAGGGGAGGCCGGCGAGGATAGGGTGGTTAGGAGGGAAAAAGAGGAGGGCAGGGGAGAGGACGAGGTAGCAGCGGGGCACGGTGGAGCAGACGCGGGAGCTGCAAGACACGGCGGTGGTGGTGCAAGAGCCAAGGCCATGATGGAGGCACTACGCCAAAGCGGGGAGAGGAGGCTGGTAGGGATGGGGTGGCCTGTAGGGGAGAAGGAGAGGGTGAGGGAGGGGACGAGGCGGCAGGGATGAGGTAACCGGAAGGAGGGGCAATGCGGTGCTCTGTGAGGGGAGATCCATGAGAGACAGGATTAGAGGGGGGAAAAGGGAAGGAGAAGAGGCTCACATGTGGATCCTACGACTGGAATTTGATTTGAACAAATAAAAATGACACATGTTCTATCCACGTGACAAAAGAATCTACGTGAGCAGCCCCATTGGCAAAACCGCCGACAGGGGGTTATTCGCACCAATCCACGTATTTGTGGGTGCCGAATACCTGGTTTCCTAGGCTAGGGAGTTAAGTTTACCAACTATCATAGTTGAGGAGGGTATGTAGACTTTTTCCTAAAAAATATTTTAAAAAATATATATGCTAGTTCTAGGCATTAACCGGCAAAAATGAATGGGTTAACCGACACATATGATTAGGGCACATCAGTGCCTGTTATTCTATGCTAGTTTAGAAAATGGCAACAATGACTGGTTTAGAGCCGACATAGATTTGAACTTTTGTACTAGTGGATGGATCTTTTGGATTTCTCCTAGAGGATGGTGAACTCCTAGATCTACTGCTCACTATTGAGGTGGTGGATCGCCCTGATCCAATTGTCGTTCTGAATCTCTATGAAGACCGATCTACCTTGCCTAGGTGCAATCAAACCCTTCTCTCTCAAAATTTCAGCCGCCTATCGTTGCCGTAGAATCTCACGCCGATATCTTCTGCTGCCGTTGGATGAGGATACATCCATGGTTCACCATTCCCCTCCCCCTAGGCTTATAGGGAGTCCACGTTGTCATGAGCATGATGGTAGGAGCCAGTGCATTGAGGTGGCGATCACGCTGCCTTGGCTGTAGGATTGTCGAAGGATGGTTGGTGGCAGCTGCATGCAAGCATGAATAACAATTAGAATTAATATGTGTAAGGTTAGCGCGATAATGTCAAGAAGGGGATGGAGTGACGAGGCGACTTGGGTGCCACTATAGGAGAACGCGGTGCTACGCTACCCGAAAACAAAATTTTTCTTACCGCGAACACCCAGGCAACATGCGAGTCGGAGATCATAGAGCATTACCCTTGGAGCACGTTAGCAGCGGAAGTAGAGTGGGTGAAGCCTCCCGCGTCTTTGCGAAGCCTTATGACGTAGTCGAACACGACGTGGTACAACTTCTCCTCGTCGCGGATCGCCACAAACAACGCGTTGGCGTAGTCGTCACTGAGTTATGTAGCCGATCGAATCGATCGGCGCCGACGCGAGAGCGACGACGCCTCCACGGTATCCACACGCCCGGAGTGGGAACACCGCTTGGTGTGCTAGCACCCGCGCGGCTAGGGTTCTTAGGGCGATGGGGCGTGGCGGCTAGGGCTCGTGGTGGGGAGACTAACACACCGCACGCCCCATGCCTCCTTTATATAGAGCGCACTAACGGGCCTTCTACGATAGAAGCCCATTAGGTCTCGCTCTAATGGATATGGAAGCCCACTAGGTCTCACGCTAATGGATCTTCTACAATAGAAATCCATTAAGGCGTCGAAGATCCAAATCGTATAAACCCACTAATGGATCCAATCCATCAGATATGATCCAACCCGTTAAGTGTGTGACCCATTAGGCTCATGTACAAGTCGGCTGCGGTCCCGGAGAACCCTTCCCCAGACCACAAGTCAATAGCGGTACCTAGCAGCACATATTGACCCCCGAATGTACACAATGATCGAATCAGCTGAACCTTGATACACTCACATAGGATCCTTTTGCCACACGATATCAGTCAAGCTCAAGGCGAGAGGCGTGCCACCCTTGTGATAGCTCGACAAATTCACTCGTCAATGTAATGGATATAATTCGTGATTAACTCTTTAATCACTTTGGCATGGCCATGCACTTTTTTATCCATCCACACCGAGGGGCCGAGATATCTCTCCGTTATCAAGGAGGGCAAATTCCATCTTGATCTCTTACATCTCACGTCATGTTTCATGGCATACCCGTAAGCTACCTTTATAACTTCCCTATTACGGTGAAGCATTTGATAGCCCCAAAGTATACAATTACGCATCTTTGAGAATCAATAAGAATCTCGGTCAAAGGATCGTATAGGTATACCACTCGAGACTATACCCTGATGGCACTTCTAAGATAACAATCTCAGCAGTGTCTCGGAGCGGGTCTATCCAACCTCATGTTCTTTATCATGTGCCCACATTATTGATTTGATATCTTCATATCTATGGTATGTGAAATATTACCATCAATCAATACATGTGCTGGTTAGATCACTATTGTTCCACATAATGATATGTGACCAGGGATCGTTTAGAATAATATCTCATAACCAATGTGTTTCACAATTAAGTCATACTCAATGAACAAAGGAGTGACATTTATTCATGGAACTAATAAGTACATGAACATAGACGTATGATACAATCATCTCATATGATCACCTCTAGGGCATATCACTAACAGCCACCGACTGCGGGTGGTGGGTAGCAAAGGTGTCGGACCTGGATTTACTAAAGCAAACCCCTATGTGTTAACAATATGAGTTCTAAGGATCAATGCTCATATCCATAGTAGAACGAAAGTAAAGAACATTGCCAACACAGTAATAACTAAAGATTATATCGGAGTACAGGCGAAAGTCACTTATTATAATAATAAGTTGATTGTCTCAAAAGAACAAAGTAAAAACCTAAGATAGATCCATCATCAGCCACAACCAAATTGACTAGGGAAGCTCGAGTACTCCAGATCACCTTTCAGAAAAAAAAAAACACCAACATTGTATTCCATGTAGTCCCGTACATCCTCATACTCTTGACCTGCTCATGGAATGAACACCCCCCGCGTAATAAGTGAGGGTTAGTATACAACATAGTAGCAATTCTCTCCTAGATAGGGCCAGACAAGGGCTCATCCTAAGAGAGGTTATGATTTATTTGCATTGAAGGCATCTAACCTAATAGTATAAAAGTATTTTGAAAAATATAAATAAATAATAAACAATTCTCATGATTAACTTGAACAGTGTACATCAACGTAACATAATTTTCAATCTCAATGTCTCAATTCTCATTCTCATAATCTCATCACAGGGTCTCATGCTCATTCTCAATATTATAATCTCATCTAGCAGTGGCACATGGCCAGCAAACCTTACCCATGTCAAATTAAAGAAGGTTTAGATATGATGTGAAAAACCATCAAGACACTCATAACAAGGAGCACGACCATTCGAAGGGGTTTTACACTTTGGAGAGGTTGTACGTTTTATCTGTAAGATATGATACCCTCCCGTCGAAAAGCATCGTAACAAAACCTTTCAGAAGACTAACTCCGGTCTTAGCATGGTCCTAAACATACAACCGGAACACCCCGACGTCCGGCCTCCACACTAGCAGTGCTGGTCCCTCAGGACCTCATATACGGTGCGTGGACATGTGACAATTCCAATGCTATTCTACCTCTAGGCTAGGCCACATTCCATAACAGACTTGCTGTCGCACGAATTCTCAATTAAATTCATCAAGATCATTGGTCCTTAGGGATCGGAGTGTTGACTTAGATCACCCGTTCCAAGTCAAATTATTAGTTGGTCAATTTTCATTGAATGAATGAACAATCCCACCATTCTCCAAATTCTCATACACAATTTCTTCGATAGTGAAAATAGGAGTGGAAACCACTCCTCAACGTCTAACTAAGTAGTGCTAAGCCAACTAATTAATTAAAAGGAGTAGAGAATTATATAATAAAATCATCTTGATGGCGATTCACAATAGTGGGTGCATATATCAAAAAGATATTGTTGAAGGGGTAATACACCCACCCCCTGCAACATGGTGATTAGAGGGCCAAGTAGGCAGAGCAAGGTTGGAGCGAAGCTAGGACGGCCAGAAGCTACTGCCTCGCCAAAATCAAGAAGATGAGATGAAGCAAAGATGATCATTATGGAGGTAAGACGAAGCAAAGATGGTCATCGAGGAAGTGAGGAGAAGCAAAGGCCACCCTATGTTGTTGCCTCGTCGAATGAGGAAGAAGTCTTGTCACCGCTCTGTCTACGGACGCAGCAAAGTATCCGAGAAGACCCAAACTCCCTATCCACGCAACCGCGGAGCAAAAAGTGGCCCGCACCAGGAAGTTTCAAGATACCGACATTCAAGCACTACGACAGGGAGACAGATCCAAAAGAATTCCTCCGCGTTTATGAGATTGCGGTCGAAGTAGCAGGTAGGGATGTGGACATAAAGGCCAAAGGGCTCTTCCTATCCAATGAAGGAATTGCATTGTCATGGTATTGATCTCTACCCATGGGTCCCTAGAAAATTGGCAGCAGCTCTGGGTAAAGATAGAAAGTTACTTTGAAGGGAATTATGGTGACATGAAAGAGGAAAGTGACCTGTTCGCAGTATAACAAGTCAAAGGGGATACATTGAAAAGCAATTTTCAGCGCTTCCACAAAGTGAAATGCCAACTCCGAGTGGCCAATGACACAACCATCATCAATGCAGCGTGATGCGGGCTATGGAGGGGCCCTCTATTGGGGAAGCTGGCCCGCAAGGAGATCAAAACTATGGAGGAACTGTTCGCTAAAATGAAGTACACTATAACAGAGGAAGATACCCTGCGAAGGAACGACCCCCCCCTCCAAGCGAAGCAAGTACCCTCGCTAGACTAACACCGTAGGATATATGACCAAGACAAATACACTGATAAGAAAAAATGAAGACAGAAGAGACCATATCAATCCAAAAAGAGGAAAAAGGGTATGTAATGTAGATACACATGAAGACCATAAAGAAAGAGGTCGGGGCCGCAATGAACCGGTGGAAAGGGGGGTGATACAGGGATCAAAGGCAGCAAAGAAATCAAGGCCAGGACAGAGATTGAGGCCAAGGCAGAGAAAGAGATCAAGGCGAAGCACCACAAGAAGATCGTAGAGGGATATATTAATGCGAGGTCCATGGTGACAACCCAACCCACAACACAACAGTGTGCAAGACCCTTGTAGGATATCATGAATATGAGAACAAGCAGAGGAATGTATTGAGAGAGGACCAGAGGCAAGACGATGGATCAAGGCAGGAACCTCCAAGCAATGCACTAACCCACAATGTCCGAAGAGTCATCAATGTCATCTCTGGAGGCTCATCCTTACAGCTACCCTCCAATAGACAAAGAAATGCATATGCGAGGCAGATAATCATGTTGAAGTCAAACCAATCTTGCTCTAGCCCACATGTTATGCTCTAGTAACTTTTAGCAAAGAGGATGCAAAAGATATCCACTTCATACACCAAGGCCCTTGGTCATTACAGCAAACATTGCAGACTTCGACGTCGCGAGGGTAATGGTAGACGGAGGAAGCACCGCGGACATCCTATTCGCCGGGGCATTTCAAAAGATGATACCAGAAAACAGGTTAAGAACCTCGGTTTTACCTCTAGGCAGATTTGGGGGCAACCCAATCAAAACCCTCGGCCAAATAGAACTCCAGGTAACATTTGCTGGAGGTGAAGCAATAATTTCAAGGGGAGTTACCTTCGATGTGGTCGACATACCCTTCCAGTACAACATAGTCATGGGAAGAGGGTCCCTCACCTCTTTCAAGGCAGTAGTGCATCATTGGTACATTTGTATGAAGATTCCCTCGGACAGAGGGACATTCACAGTCAAAGGAGACCAAGCTCTGGCAAGGAAGATAGAAAATGAAGAACCCCCACGAATCAAACAAATCTACAGTGCAAAAGTAACATCAATGCAAACAGGCAAAGTAGTACCAAAAGCAAAACCCCAAGATAAAACAAAAAGGCACCTTTGTTTGTGACACAAGGGGAAACGGAAATCAGCCTAAGCACAGAACTGGAAGCATGTGAAGAAGAGGAGATATTTGAGACGCTCTATCAATATGAAGAAGTGTTTGCATGGAGCCCAAAAGATACGCAAGGGGTAGCAAGAAAAAATAGAGGACATGTTAGCAATCAAAGATGGCGAGAAACCTAGAAAGCAAAAGCTATGAAAGATGGGAATAAATCACCAAGAAGCAGCGAAGGAAGAAATTGCCAAACTCCTCAAAGCATGCATAATACACAAAGCAGTGCACACCGAATGGTTGGCAAATGTGGTTTTAGTAAATAAATGCCAATGGAGGATGTGCGTTGACTACAAGGATTTGAACAAGGCATGCCCAATGGATGATTTTTCATTGTCTCGGATCGACCGACTAGTAGATTCCACAACGGGGTGTGGGATGATGAGTTTCTTGGACGCATACTCACGATATCATCAAATTTATATAAGAAAATAGGATGGGGCAAAGACAACATTCAATTTTATATGAGTTTCTTGGATGCATACTCAGGATATCATCAAGTATTGCTTCGTGTGCATGTCGTTTGGCCTCAAGAATGCTGGAGCAACATTGGCCAGACTGATCGCCAAAATATTTCCAAAGCAGTTAGGGCGTAATATCGAAGCGTACGTCGATGACATAGTGGTGAAGATTAAGAAGAAGAAAAACCATATAGGGGACCTCAGATAGACTTTTGAAGCCCTTATGGCGGAGCAAATCAAGTTAAATATGGAGAAGTGCGTTTATGGTGTGCGGGCAGGAAAGGTACTGTGATTCTTAATATCAGAAAGAGGAATCTAAGAAAACCTACAAAAGATAAGAACAATACAGGAAATGACTCTGCCGCGCAACATAGGGGAAGTGCAAAGATTAGCTGGACGCCTAGATGCCCTGAACAGATGCTTGGCAAAATCAGCAAAGCACAATCTATCATTCTTTAAGGCCCTGGTAACAACCACTAACTTCTCATGGACACCAAAATGCCAGGATGCATTTGACATGCTTAAAAAATCACAGAACTGCCAAAGTTGGTAAGGCTAAAGTAGGGAGAAGAGTTATGACTATACTTAGCAGCCAGTTACTCCGCAATAAGCGCGGTCCTGATCCTTGAAGATGTAGGATGTGTCATCCCTAAAATTTACTAAAAATATTTTGCATCCAAAAGTAATTTCATTCAATTCTATTGGTTTAAAATTCCAAAATATAAATAAATATTTCAAAATTTAATTTTCTTTTCTTTTCCTTTTTCTTCATCTTTTCTTTTTCTTTCTTCTTTTTCCATCTTGTTTGGGCTTTCCGTCCCCTTCCTTGACCAAGCCAGCCTCCGAACAAACTCAAATTGAGTTAGTTGCCAAATCTGATCCTAATCCAAGTCTAATTCTATCTCTACAAAATACCCCCAAATTTCACCCCAAAACCAATCCCCAAACCCCAAACTGTCTCAATCACCCCAAACCAATCTGGTCATCGAGCTTTGAGTGCCGCCGCTAATCATCATCGTCCCCATTGCTGCCCGGCTAGGCCTCTGCACCCTTCGCGCATCACGGGCTATTGCTGCGCTGCCCGCCGCCACTAAGGCTATCAAGCCGTAGCTGTCCTTCACCCACGTGCCGGTCGCCACCGTGACTCCGCCACCCCGTGCCGACCCGCCACCACCTCGCCAGACCCGCCACCGGGGGCTTTCGCCAAACCTTGCCGCCGGTCGCCACCCCAGCCCAAGCCGTCCTCTCCTCTGCTTGCCCCTCTCTCTCGCACCCACTCTCTCCCACACAGCCCTTCTCCCCTACTTACCCATTGGAAAGCCAGCCCAACTGCTACAGTCTATGGCTCGGTTGATCAGTGCATTTTCTAATTTCCTGGAATTTTTAGTGAATAGTGTTCCTCCACTTTTTCTCTATAATTTCATGCTAGCTCCAAATCCAACTATTGCAGTTTCTAAAAATCCAGAAAATTCACATCTAATTCCTCCATTTATTTTTGTTTTCTCATTTTGTATGCGTTAGATCACATGGATGACGAAAGAGAGCACTTCGACGTCGCCAACGGCCAGCAAGTTCCACAAGATTAGGAAGGCAAGTCTTTCCCTATGACCCTAATTTCTAGCTTTTGCTAAAACTGCTATTTATTTAAATTATGTGTACATTTCCCTAGAAATTCGTAGTGCATGATGTTTATTTGTATAATATGCACCCATTACCATGAAACACCTTACGATAATATTATTATATAATTTTCTACTATTTTTCATGAATTAGATGGCTTTGCATTGCTTAGATAGTTTCAAGGAGTGATCCACTCCTATGATCATCATTAAAGAACCCAAGTATGAGATAACTGAGTATGAGAATGGAGAACTTGGTTTATGGTGGGTTTGTTCACTCTTTAATTAAAATTTGACCAACTAATAAATTGACTCTGAGCAGGTGATTTGAGTCAACGCTCCGGTCCCTAAGGACCGATGATCGTGATGGATTTAAATGAGAATTTATCGTGCGACCGCAAGCCTGATATGGGACATGGCCTTATCTAGATGGAGAATAATGTCGGGATTGTCACCGTACTTACACCATAGGTGGGATTCTGAGGGATGCATCATTACTGGTGTATTGCCAGGAAGGAGTTCTGGGGTACTTGTGTGAATATCAAGTATGACCGTGGCAAGTTCAGGGTTAGTCTTCTAAGAGGTTTTGTTATGATGCTGTCTGATGGGAGGGTATCATATTTTGCAGGAAAAGCGTACAGCCTCTGTACAGTGTAAACCCATTCGAATGGTCGTGCTCCTGGTTATGAGCAGCTTGTTGATTTTTCACATCGTAGTTACAACTCTTAATTAATTTGACTTGAGTAAGGTTTTTCCATGATGAATGAGAACAAGATAAGAACTAGATTGAGACTATGAGATGAGACAATGAGAACTTAACATGAGACATTGAGATTGAGAATTATACCATGTTAATATCATTGTTAAGATTAATCATGAGAATTGTTTATTTTTTATTTTTTATTTCTTAAATTCTTTTTTACTGTTAGTAAAATGCTTTTATGCAAATAAACCTTTACCTTTCCTAGGATGAGCCTTAACCTGGACCTTCCCAGGAAAGACCTGCTAGCATTCACCCGTGCTAACCTTGGCTTTCATTCGGGGTTGTTTATTGCACAAGTAGGACAGGAGTATGATTACAAGTAGGAGTACGTTGCTGATTTTTAGGAGGGTGCCACGGACTACCAATTGCTTCCTCTTCAGTATGTGCATGTGGCCGTGATGAGACACTATCTTAATTTGTTTTCTATTTGCATTAGTCAGGACTTGATGTTATGAACTATTGTAATAAGTGGCTTTTCTGTACTCTAATTTATTTTATTAGTTAATGCAGCATTGGTATTGATACTTTATCTTTGTTGTAATGTGGGTATGAGCACTGCTCCTTGGGACTCATACTCTTAACACAAAGTAGTTTAGTTTAGTAAAACCAGGTCCTGACACAGGAAAGCAATGCCCAATATACTATGTGTCCGAAGCACTCCAAGGGGCTCGGACAAGATACTGAGAGATGGAGAAATTAACATATGCATTGCTTATGGCTTCAAGAAAGCTTCGCCACTATTTCTAGTCACACCTAGTCAAAATACCAACATCATACACGTCCATGTTTGCAAGTAAAGATAACATGGGGAGAATCAACAAATAGATACTGGAGCTGGCATCATTCGACATTTCCTTCATCGCCAGAACAACAATTAAATCACAAGTGTTGGCAGACTTCATAGCAGATTGAACTTTTCCAAGAAGTGAAGTGACGGAGCAGGAAAACTATGGACAATTCACTTAGACGGATCTTGGAGCCCCAGCGGAGCAGGGGCAACAGCTATTCTTAGCACACCCGAAGAGGGGCCAATAGCCTATGCGGTCAAGATAGCATTTCCAGCAACAAACAATGTTGCTGAATACGAAGCTTTGTTCCTCCGCCCTTCGTAAAGCAAAGTCATTAGGGGCCAGAAGGCTGTTGATAAAAACAGACTCCAAGCTATTAGAAGGTCATATAAGAAAGGAGTATCAAGTGAGAGCTCTGGATCTAACAAAGTACATAGAGGTAGTAAGGGCAATGGAAAAGCACTTCTAAGGAATAATCGTATAAGCGATACCAAGGGCTCAGAATCAAAAGGCAGATGAATTAGCAAAGGCCACGGGGTTAGGCTCGGTAATGCCACATGGAGTATTCTTTGAAATATTGGAAAAACAATCATCATGTCTAGAGGTCCCACTCGCAGAAGTCATAGACTGGAGAACAGAAATACACAGCTACCTATCCTCTAGGGAGTTGCCTAGCAACAAAGCAGAAGCAAGAAGAATTGAGGCAAGAGCGCACAAATATGCAGTCATCGATGGTATGTGTAGAGAAGAGGAATTTGTGACCCAAGGCTCTGCTGTGTAACTTCAAAAGAAGGACATGAGGCCCTAAAGGAAATCCACGAACCACCGAAGCTCCCCGGCGACGTTGCTCCTATTTCGGCTGCTGCTACCCTCCATGGTGCCAGCTCGCTCCAGTGCTTCCCCGAGGGTACCATCACCTCAGGTAGCTCCCTGGTAGCCCCTAGTTGCTCCCCGTGCTAGTTAACTAGCCACCGATCCTTTCTCTCGCCGGAGAAACATGTTCCCGAAGCGTTTCTCCACGCGTGCCCATGGCACCGCCGTTCTGGCTCGCCGCCGGCAAAGTCTGGCCAGGATGTCCTAGGTCTCCCGGAGGTGAACTCATCCCGATCATGAACCACTAGGATAGTGAACCGTAGTGCTGCCGATCGACTGCCGAAGTTTCGCCGGAGTTCGACTGGGAAACATCGCCGCTTGCCGCCCGACTGACGTCGGCCGCGCAACGTGTCGCTAACAGGTAGGACCCTCGCTAATAGCTATTAGCATTTAAATCTCATGCGCTTAATCACTCTCCATCACTGACATGTGGGGCCGTGACCCCACTGGCCCCGAGGCTAGCCCAGGCGGACCGTCGTGTGCCGCTCAATGTAGATTCGCGTCTTTCCGAAGGCGCCTCGGTCCCGAGGCTAGGCGGGCCATCGTGGGCCGTTCCGCGTGGATCCAGTCGGCACAGTGATGGGCTTGGCCCATTACTGTTTCTTGGATTTTCAAATCTTTATCTATTTAATTAACTGTAGTATATGTTAATGATTTTCCTAAAATAGTTAAACAACTCTAAAAATATTGGAAAAATTATGGTAAATACTAGAAAGCAAGTTGGATCTAATAAAATTATAATTTTAAACAGTAACTTAATATTATTCCTTGTAATATGGTAGAACCTTTAGCCACCCTTTTAACGAAATTAGTAATTAAACTTTTCTCTTAAATTAAATTTGATAATAGATTCCTAAAATCATGATAAAATTCCAAAGAAGCATAGACATTGTTTGGAATTTAAAGAAATTAATTGCACAATTTTACCATATTTGGTGTTATCTGGATAATTTGTAGAAGCATTTAAATCATTTTTCCCTAAGGATCATTAATGCTGTTATATAACCAAATTTATTTTAAATAATGTGTGAACTCAATAATTGCCCAAATTTTTACAAAAACTTTTCTAAATCAAATATAAATTAATAAAATTATATAAAACCAATTTAACCCCTGGTAAAATGTATTAAATAAATTTTAAAACCCATAGTTGCTTATATGTTAATATTTTAATGCTGTAAATCATTTTCAAAATTTATTTTCCAGAAAGGGAATATTATCTATGGGTATCTAGGGCATAGTCATTCATATTTATTTGACGACTCATAGAACCCTAATATAGACATTAGGAGTATTCCTCGTGCAGACATGCATCATATTTGAATTGCACATTTATGCATTGCTTTTTACTCGGGTAGACGTCGAGGACCCAGAAGAAAGGTTCTAGGACTCAAGGAAGATCCTCAAGCCTTAGGACAAGGCGAGTTAACATCCTTAGATCATGTATTACCCAGCTTTTATTAAAACTTATGTTGATTCACTTAAGAAAATAGCATGCAATATGGATTTATTACCTAGCTTGTTAATCATGTTATACACATGCCATGACCCTTGACACAATTACATACCATGCTATGATTGCCTTGAAAATCATGCTAAGACTGTCTTGATAGTCATATCCTTTAAAACAAATAAAACATTCTCCGTCCTTGGGTAAAACTTGCTTAGACATGCGTAGGTCTAAATGCTTGTTTTCGAGGCACAATACCCCTTAGTGGTGAACACTAGCTCACCACTATAACTTATTACCCTTATTATTATGAATTGGTTTCGGTTTGATTATAGGCTATGTCAGTTGGTCTCGAGACATAAGCTAGTGGCTGAGTTGAGGGTTGAGACCTAAGGTTGGTTATGGTCTAGAGTGGATCTAGACGGAAAGGTCGAGGACTTGTTGAGTTGGGCAGTGAGCGAAGATTGGATCTTCGACTCTTGGGCCATGTGCAGTGGATCGGAAGGATCCTTTGATTATGTTGGAGTGTTGGATGCGTCTGACACAATGCGTGGCCATCACACGGTAGTGTAGGTGTGGAGGCCTAGGAGAGCGCTCTGCGGAGGCCCCAGTTGAAACTCCAACTGAGGTAAGCGCGGATGGGCGCCACCACCAAGGGCCCTATTCTTCCTCCAAACGCTCGCTGGACCAGATATCCAGAAGGTATGATTCACAATGGGATTGCCAAGTCCTGAAATAAGATGGTGAGTTTGTCAAGGGAGAACTGTGAAGCGGGACCAAAAGAGGCCCCTAGTTTGTGAGCTAGTGTTGGATATGTCCGACACAACGTGTGGCCATCACGTGGTAGTGCGGGTGTGGAGGCCCAGCAAAGTGCTCTGTGGAGGCTCTGGCTAAAGCTCCAACTCGAGGTAAGAGTAGCAAGGCGCCACTACCTGAGGGTGGTCTAGGTCATTCGTTCACTGGACCGGCAATCCAGGAACGATGATCCACGATAGGATTTTTGAATTCTGGAATAAGATGGTGGGTGTTTGGAGGAAGAATAGGAACGGAGGTTCCAGCAGGGTTTGAGTTTAGTTTAGTCGTACCATGGAATGGTATCGGTTTTAAAAAGGATTTATAGTTGGAATTCAACACTTCTATAACACTCTCCTTCCTAAAAAATTTCTAAATGATAGGTCTATTACTATAATTATTTCCAAATGGCATTCTGCAAATAAATAAACCTTAGCCTTTCCTTGCAGCCTTCATCATTAAATACATTAGGAGGTGCTAACTCGCAAGTACGGTTTCATTGCGCACTTACCCTCACATTCACTCACTATTTAGATGGAGATTCCCTGGAAGACCCGTACGCTTGCTTCGAAGATGAGGAGCATGGGTTTGAAGATGAAGCTTAGGACGTTCCTAGCCTCTTGCAGTGATGCGTAGCCGCTGGATTAAACTTTTGAATACTTTCACTTGTATTCTGAATTTTCCTAAGGGGATTGTAATGACTTTTGGCCGTGACAGCTGTGGTATGTAAAACTATTCTCCATAAGGTGTTACTTTCACTATTATCCAGTTTACCTTCTCGTTTTATGCTTGTGTGATACGGCTATGTAATGGTGTGCACTGGCCAACCAAGGACTAGTGCAAGAATCATTTAGGTGGACCCTCGAGTGGGGCCTCCACATTGAGAAGCCCATGGGCGAGCCCCCCCTTTGGCGGGCTCTATCTCTCCCTAACATGAACTTGCATGCTCGAGCCCGAGCATGCATGCTCGTGCCATAGGCAAGGTTGAATAGGATGACCAACAGCAATGCCAAGCAAGCTCAGAAGCTCGTGTCCAGGGTGGAACAACCAAATCAAACAATGCACCCATGACCTCCATGACGCCCACAATCTTGGAGTCGTTGCCCACGATGTGGACGTGGCATTAGCTTTAGCATGTGTTTAGGGCGTTGAAACTAACATAATTACATGTAACTGATATGAGTAAATGTCCGAATTAGTGCGTTAGGGCTGTTACCCCTCGTGTAAATATAAATACCACCCTATCATCATCAAAGGGAGGGACACGTTGTGGTAACCAATTCACATATACAAATCGCATTGAAGGAGGACTGTTATCTCCTTCGTGAGAGGCCTAAATCAAGATAATCATTGTCCCTTACTCATTTGATTGCTCTGAGAGTTCGTAGCTTTTTCAAAGCCACACCTTAACAAAAAGGATCTTATGGATCCATCGTTTAAGAAGTAAGCTTGGCCGAAAAGTTATTTTCCAATCAATGGCAGTTAGGGAGCAGTGTCCTGATAGGATTTGATTCGGCTTAGCAAGGAGAAAGTAGAGGGTGGGAGTCGGCGTTGCCGTGGGAGGAAAAGGACGAGCATGGGCTGCTGCATGCTGCATGGCCATTGCTGGCACACGACATCGGGCAAATGAAGGAAGCCCACGACTTGGCAATTAAAAGAAAAGGAAAGGGAGCCATGGCTGTGAAAAGGAAGAGAAGAACAGGAGAATTTAGTAAAGTTGGAAAGTTTCTAAAAATTGGAACTTGATTTTAAATTTTCTGAATTACGTTTAATTAAAATTTGATTTTGAATTCAAATTTAACCTTTGAATTTTGAGGATGTGACAAGGAGGACGGTTGTGGAGGCATGTGGATCAGTTGTGTGCATGCGCCTGAGAGGCTGTAGACATCACGAAAGTTAGAGAAAGCTAGTTAATGGCCGGGATGGCAGAGATCAAGCTAATTTTATTATTTTTATTTTTTATATTATAGAACAAAACTCTGACCTCTACATCATAAAATATACATAATCTAAAATATGTAACACGCAGAGCCGATCCTAAGGATTGAACCTATGTGTGGATAGGAGTGAATAACCTCACTCCCACCACTAGGCTACCCACTAGGCTACAAACCTATCTAAAGTATATAAATTAATGATATGCCCTAAAGTTGAAGTGCAATTGACAATTTCTTATCCAACATACGGAAATTGATTATATGCCCTAAAGTTGACAACTCAATTGATGATATGTCTCTTTTTGAGTTTTTGAGCAAAATTTTCCATTCACCGAATTAGAGAAGACCTTTATACCCCTCTGCACTATGTCTACTGCTTACACGCACTGGTGTTTCCTACACTGCTCATCTCGCAAAATTTGTGAACAACATTTTGACAACTCAAGGCTACTGCTGGCCATAAGGCAAAGAGAATATTCAAGGCAAAAAACTAACTCTGGAAGTTAAAAAAGGCACTGATTCAAGGAAATAATTAGAGATCAAGCAAATGTTTGATCATAATTTGATCTCACAAAATAACTAGGTTTACATTACAGCGACACAAAAGAATAGCATAGTAGAGCCTTCTTCAATGGCACATCTCACAAAATAATTGAGTTTGCATTGATGTGACACAAAAGAATTGAGCTGTGCATCAAAATCATGTCCTTTTCTTGATTTTGCTCCACCATCAGTCCATTCTTCAAATTCAGGCCTCGCCTTGGCTTTTCCTGTGAACAGCCAACAATGGAACTTCCTCAATACATCATGTAAAACTGAGTTAGCTTCTCTCTGCTGATATCTGTAGAGTCTAATTGAACAAAGTGTTTTTTTTTTTTGAGAAACCCAGACGCACACAACTTACATCAACTCACACCACACACCATACTCACGCACCCGTGTGCGTCCAGTGCATATGTAAAAACCAGATCAAAGATTCTAGACCTCCTAACGTGGGCACGCGTAGTCCCACTGATTGCGCACACGTGCGTTCCGGAATTCAATCATTGGTGTACTGGTCTCAGGATTAAATCCGGAATAAAGTGAGACATCGGGGTCCGATCCTGGGATCGAACCCTCGATAGGCTACTCACTCACCTGCGTGCTAGCCACCCAAGCTACACTCGGTTCTCAACGTAGTGTTATTTTCTTTTGACTCGAGACGTGAGCTATTGATGGGCTGCCATAGTTTGGCGTCGGGGTCACCTCCCTGGTGGCCTTCATGAAGGACAAAAGGGGTGGGTAGGACAGGATGGCAAGGCATGAGATGCGCCGTGCCGCCTGGCCGGGCTCGGTTGGGTGCCCTGCTAGGGCTTTTCGATTGGGGGGGCTCAGGGTTGGGTGCACTTTGGGTTCACAGCTACGGCCCAAGACTACTCGTGACTGGTAGTTGCTTTGCAAAGAGGTATAATGGTCTTTTCTAATTGGGTGTAGAGCAAATTTTGCTAAACACTCAAAAAGAGGATATATCATCAATTGTGCTATGTTTAGGACGTACAATCAATGTCAATGTATTAGAGGGCATATTATCAATTGCACTTTAACTTTGGGAGCATATCATTAATTTTCTCTTATGTTTACCACCTTGGCTCTTCAAACCCTGAGGTACAAGCAAAGAATCTCACCATGGATGAAGTGTGCCGAAAGCAAGCGCAGGAGAAAGTAGCAAGCAAGGCAGACAAGAGGATTCCTTTTGTATGGACGTCGTACAGAACATGCATATGTGTGAATTGAGCTTGTAGTTTCGTCTTTATGTCATGCATTGAGTTCTTTTGACTATCTCTTGAGTTTCTATAGTAACTTGGGATTGAGCTGTTTGTTTATAATTTGATCTTCACCATGCTCATGTACATTGAAAAAAATTAAAAATGAATCATGAATGACAATGTGTAAAAAAATGGTAAAAAATACAAACAAACATAAGGAGGAGAGTGACCTAAGAGACCTTTGTCGATGGCTCCTAGTTGGGATGTGCTTTGCCAGGATTTGCTCTCCAAAATCTGAGTTAGCTAGAAAAAAAAGAAAAGAGAAAATTGTAGATTTAGTTGAGCATGAAGGTCTTAACATGCACTTGTAGCTCTCTTAATTTTTTGTACAGGTTGTATTCTTGAATGCTCATTTAACCTTGTTCTATGATTTCTAGTGTGGAGATTATATCTAGTAATCCTCTTGTTAAATTATGCAAAATTGGTATATTTTTGTTTTGCTTGCTAGTTTGAATGCCATGTGGACAGTTGGATATGGACTTGATAGCTTAATCTAATCTTGAGTAGCTTGGTGCTATACTTTGCTTCATGTTCATATACATAATTTGGAAAGCTCCTTAGGTAGCATTTCATACATACATGCTCTTTCTCTTTGTATCCTCTTGTTTAAATTTTTTGCAAAGGGGGAGAATTTCTCTTGATGCCTATATTGTTAAAAGGGGGAGATGTAAAAAAAAAGGCATCGTGTGAAAACTTGATACACGTGGATATGTTGACCGATTGCTCTTTTTTTGGTCCAAGTACGCCTTTACAACTTAATTTGCTTTACTATCTCGAAACAAACTTTTCTTTATGCATTTTTATGTTTGTCAATATACTCATCAAGGGGGGAGATTGAAAGACCATGTGAAGGTCTTCATTTGGTGATAAGTATATGACTTGATTTGCTTTGGTTGAGGAGTTTGTGTTTAAGACTTGTTTAGAATGGGGTGGATTTATATTTCAGCATGCACAGTTTTCATGGTTTGGACTATTTCCTAGTGCTCGTTTGCTCGGATGATTTTTTTTCTTCATAGCACTTGTAGGGAATTTCAAAAAGAAGGTTTTTCATTTTGGGTGAAAAGTCATTTGATGCACGAATTAATTGATATAATTTTCACAAACTACTATGTATTTGAGGTGCAGTTTTGACTAGTTGTGATTGGTGCTGATTTCGGGTTAATTAAGCCTACTGCATGATTATGGACGCTAACGTGCTAATTTGCAGGAAGGTAAGTGAGATGCTAGTGAAAATTGTGTTGCTCCATTTGAGTGCAGGTTTGGAGACAGCTGTAGTCGTTGGCGGGTATCAGGACTAGGTTGGGAGAACCGAGGTCCAGAATGGTCAAGAATGCCGGCGGGATTATTGGGCTCAAACCAGGCTCATGTGGACATCATGGAGATAGAATTGACGTGGCTCAAGATTTTCGATTTGGGTTGGAGGCTCGGAGATACGGAAATGAGCAATCAAATCCAAAGATGAAGACGCGTTGCATCAAGTTGACCGGGTTTTGTGTAAAGCCTATGTAGACCTTATGTGGCTCATGTAAAACCAATGTGTATGGCTTGTTGTTGGTAGTGGAGTGAGTGAATTCTAACCCTTGATAGATTAGCTTAGAATCTAAGCAACCCTTATAGGGTGGAAATACAGTCAAAAGGCCTACTAAGGAGGGGTGGAGGGATGTCTCCACCAAAGTCTTAGTTAGGGTTTTTTTTAGAATTTTATGCTTCTTAGGAGCTTTGCCCACTCTTGTGTGGCTATAGAAAATCAACCAATCAATAGAAAAAGATTTCACAAAAAGTTTTTGCTTTGTTCCTCTTATGTTCTATGTGTTTGATTCATTTTGTTTGTTTATTTCTTTTTCAACTAGTTTCTTTGCCTCCCCTCCTTCAAATGCTGAAAACATATTGATCTAGGAGGTCCTGTGGTTCTCCAAGAACACCGAGATCAAGTTTTGATCATTTTGCTTGTTTTGGTAGATTCGGTTTCTCCACACAGCAGTCCTTATTATTTTTATAGAAAATTCATCCTACGTAATTCTGATGTGATTCTTGCTAGGAAAGTTGTATGAGTTACATATCTACGACACCTCCAAGTGGTAGTTGCATAGGAGTCACTATTTTGGCGTTACAAAGATTTTACTAAGCCCCAAATGTTCTGTTTGAAATTTCTGAGCAGCAGTGGTTGTTATTTTTGCTCAATTTTTCTGCTCTTGATCTTGAGGTGAATTTTGGTGCGTACGTAATGAAGTTCAAGGTACGTATCATGCACCTCGATCTTGAGTGATTTGTGCTGCAGATTTCCTGAATGAGTTGGTTTGTTTAATTAGTGTGCTTAATTGAGATTTACATTCGTCACAGTTTGATTCCAGACTTTATGGGTATTTCCGTTCACAGATGTCTCATTTTTGTCTGACTAGCTAATCGCGCGCATTCCTGCGTTAGCGATGAAAAATCTTCTAAATCTATAGGCTGCACTAGTATTCTCTTGTTAATTAAGTACACGCCAGCGCCTTTTCTTTTCGTGGCAAGACAAATCTACAAAAAAAACATTTGCCTAGTATTACCATCCATATATATATGTGTCCCATGGAAATGACTCAATGAGGTGATCGAACGAAAAGAACAAAACTGTAATGACAACAATAACTTTTTTTTTTTGGAGTGAGACAAAGAGTAATAAGTGTATCATAGTCTGTTGTTTTGGAGAGCGTCAAAATTAGAGCATATATTCTCTTGGTCTGAGGAACACGCATATCTAATCCACCTGTATAGTTAAGATGCTTTCGCCCGTATAGTTTCCTTGTAACGAAGATAAGAAAAGGTATAAACATATTTAATACCGCAGTGGAAGGGGATCAAGGCAGACAGCATCGAAGATGCAGCAGGGAAGATAATTGGTATTATGGAGGATATGCACCAGGAGAATGTGTTCTTCTTCGGTGGGTGGCAATGCGGAATGGGGGCATCCGCTGCTCTCAATGTGGTAGCCCAACGCTTGAAATCTGGAGGTCCAGGACAGAGTAAGTTTGGCAAGGTCATCCTTGTGGATTGGATGGAGGGGAAGAGCATGAGGGCCGTGCAGAGGGCGGTCGCGGAGGAGCTAGAGCTTCCACGTCGGGTGATGGCCATCTTGGATCAGCGCGACGAGGAGGATGACTTTGACGGCCTGGACGAGGGCTCTAGAGGGGTGGTGGCAGAGGTGTCCGGGGAGATAATGATCAACAGCCTGACTGGTGGTAATGTGTTTACGGTGATCTTCCACAATGGAAGCAACGGCAAATACTTTGATCTATCTGAATGCGGTATCCCTACGTATGCACGTGTGAGAGATCACAAGCTATTGTGGACGTTTCGAGGGTCGTCATGGGTCCCCCGTCTAAAGGAAGGAATAAACGAAGGCAAGCACCATGATGAAGCAGTGAAGTCCATCGTTGGAAATACCGATTTTGTTATTTTAGCTGTACCCAGCCATGAAGATGACCACGAAGCATGGTGGGGTATAGTTCACCAGTTGGCTAAGGAGATTGCTAAGTCCATTCCGACGGCCGACCACACTTTGGTTGAGGAGTGCATCCTGTATATGTGGGCACTGCGAGACAAGGGCATCACCATCGACTGGGCGACCCATGCTTCAAACTACTGGGTATGCGATGGGATCATCCAAGGCGAAGGCGGCAACGGTGATGATATTTTAGAAATACCAGCATCAGCATGGGAGGTTGGCGATGCTCTGCAAAGACTTTATATACCATTGGATTTTGACAGGGAGCACATAGACCTTGTCGTTCCTTTTGCATCCACCCATCTGCGGGAGCATGGACATGAGCCACGGCAAGCACCAACTTGTTCCAACAAGAGCACCGAAGTCGTGCCTCCAGAGGCCACCTCCTTCTTCCTAGTAGCAGCTAGCCAAGTGCCAGCTAGCATGTTCCAGCATTCAGGAAGTAGCAAGCTGCACGTGTTGCATCTCTCCAGATGCTCCTTCAGTTTCACATCTCCCCCCTTCTGGTGTTGCAGCAATCTGAGGTTCCTCCTGCTCGACCATTGTGAAGACAACCATCATGGTCCTCCACACAAGTCTGTAGCGGATCATCAGCGTGTATGTTTCCCCAAGCTATGGGTGCTCGATCTAACCAGCACAGACTGGTGCTCGCTGCTATCACAAGAGACGGTGGGCATGATGGCTGACCTCAGGGAGCTGAATGTAAAGGGGAATATCAGGAATTGGAGCATAAGTGATTTACGTGGAAGGACGCTACCTAACCTTGTGAAGCTCCGAGTAGCAGTTGAGCCAACGGATCATGACAACACGGATAATGAAGCAGAACATGTATCAACAAATGGTGAAACGGTCGAGCCAGCAGATCACGATGACACAAATAATGAAGCAGAACAAGTATCAACAAATGTTGAAGCGGTCGAGCCAGCAGATCATGATGACACGGATAATGAAGCAGAGCAAGTGTCAACAAATGGTGAAACGGCCAACCCAATGAATCATGGTGACACGGATAATGAAGCAGCACAAGAATCAACAAATGGTGAAGCGGTCGAGCCAGCGGATCATGATAGCGCGGATAATGAAGCAGCACAAGTATCAACAAATAACCAAATGCTCAGCAGCGTCTCCTTCCGAGGCTGTGCCCAGCTGAAGAGCATAATGCTGAGAGGCCAAAGATTGTTGACAAGCATCCAGGAGCTCGACATGTCGGGCACAACAGTCAAAACACTAGACCTCAGCCATGTGGATATGAGAAGCCTGAGGCAGCTCATCCTGTTGGGCTGCGAGAAGCTCCGTGCAATACTGTGGCCACCCAACCGAGACCAAAGGCCGCTACAGTTGGAGGTGCTGCTCGTCGACACCACCCCTGGATCTGCATCATCAAATTCAATACCGCAAAGAGGTCGATTCCAAGTCCACACAAAGAAAGAAGAATCCTTTAATAAGTGGCGTATTTATGTGACGGATGCAAGGCTCTTGAGGTCACTTTCCCCCATACAAGACTATTTATCGGAGGCAATACTTCATATTAATATCTATTCTGCAGCTAACGTTGGTGGTTGGGACACCGACGAACAAGGACAAATCCAACCTTATGCGAGTATATATATGGTGGACTCTAGTTCCATGCTCAAAGAGGCCTTGATGAAGATGGCTGAACCTACAGATAGGATGATGATGTGGGACTGCCCCGAAATTCCACTACCGTCAGGCGATGACTCCCTGAGACCGAGTTGTTTCATAAAACTGATGATGGGCCTAGGCAGCAGCAAGCAGTTCGAGCGTGCTCAAGCTAACAGTCCTGATTTTATATGTAATAAGGCTACATCGTTGCGCGTGTACGATAGCTCGTACATTACCAGCATCCCTGCACCTCCACAAGGATCAACGTGGTTCTTCCTGGAATGGTGCCGAGTGGAGAGGTGCCCCAATCTAGAGACCGTCTTCACTGCTCCGCATAAAGAGTTCGACATAGATTCAGATGACTCAATTACCATGTTTCCTTGGCTGGAGACATTGTGGGCGTCCCAGCTACTAAGGGCGCGCCACATCTGGAGCTGGAGCAACGCAGTGTACCAGGCCCAGCCTGCACGACGTTCCTTTGAAAGGCTGAGGTTCTTGCACCTGGATAGCTGCCCTAGGCTCATCCATGTGCTCCCATTGACCGAAGATGTGGCCACCTTGCCCTCCCTGGAGACCCTACAGATCGTGTGCTGCGGTGATCTCACCGACGTCTTCCCTTTGGACCACCACCAGCAGCAGCAGCAGCAGGAGGTAGTTGAGTTTCCTAAGCTGAGGCACATCCACCTGCACGAGCTCCCCAGGCTGCAGCGCATCTGCGGGCGCATCATGTCGGCACCCAGCCTCCAGACCGTCCGCATCAGGGGCTGCTGTAGCCACACCCGCCTGCCGTCACTCGGCGACCACGCCAAGAAGCCTCCTCCGACGGTGGACTGTGAGAAGGACTGGTGGGACAGCCTGCAGTGGGACGGGGATGGCCATGACCCATCCCACTACCGGCCGAGCCACTCGCACTACTACAAGAAGACGATGGCCAAGGGCTCCCTCCTCAGGTATTCCTCACTCGAGGCCATGCCTGCCTTATTCCTGCCCTCAATTACCTTACCTTGCTGCATTATTCATCGTGGCTGCAGGTAATTCCTTCCTTGAATTGTGTTCGAGGGCGTGCCGCGTGCAGGACATGGTCACTCTGCTTCCTTCCACTAATGCAGCGTATTGATACTGCTGTCCCTCATTGCTTGCTGTCCTCTGTCTTCATACTACTGTTGTGTCGTCATCTTATATGATTTATATTTACATCGTTGTGCTGCTTGCATGAGACTGAGGCTCTGCTTCATAGTATTATTTTGCATGTGTGCGGTGTCGAGTGCATCCCATTTACCTCAGACTTCACTCTGCTCTGCTCGACCTTAGCTAAAATAAATCATGTACCCATCGTATCGACTGGCTTGTCGTATCGTATGGATGATCATGCCATACCTACCGTGTGTGTGATTTGTCAACTATGATTTATGGACCCATGTATTATCAATATTATTACTCCGATACTTGTGGACAATGGTGAACACTCTGCATCATGCTGGAATCTTGTGCATGACAATGGCTAGTTTGTATCTACTACTCCCTGGAACTGAATTACTGTCTAAATCTGGTAGCCAAATCTTTGAGCTTGTTCACATAACTCTGAAATTTTCAAAGATCAAGTAATCGGTGTATGCTTCGGGTTTAACTTATCGCTCCATGGTATTAGATGCATGATCTTGACTTTCTATGAGATAAACTGCTAGAATATTAGATGCAAGGTCTAGCCTGTAGGTGTTATGTGCTGATTTGATCGTAACGAAACTGCTAGTTTTTACTCGTTAGCTTGGATTCCTCCCTCTCTTTTGTCATGCCAAACAAGTAAGCTTTAGCCTTGTATCTTGTTAATAAACCATTCATTTCCTAAATGAACCCATGCACTCTTGTAATTTGGGCACTCAGGCACTTGTCAAAATCATTACCTGACAAACAAGTAATTAATGGGAGAAAGTAAAACTGGTCACTACCTGTTTGCGACATCCCTGAATGGATTAACCTTCTTTTTAGTGTAAAAGTTAGTGACAATGTGCTATAGCTATTGGCCATTGCTTCACAATAATGAGTAATGTAAGGTGTCAAACTGACCAATAGCCATGAATTACTATTTTGGAGTGCCTTCTTTATGCTGGAGACCGGAGGAGCAAGAGGTCTTCTACCATGATAACAGTTGCTGCAAACGGAAGTGGAACATGAGTTTGCCATGTTTTTCCCCTTTCTTCTCCCCGTCAATTTCCTGGGATTCTTCTTCATTGCCATTCGAGTAGGAAAAAAAAGAGAGGAAAAGCTGCTCGATCAGCTAATAGCTAGGATGGCAGAGAACAGGCTAATTTTATCTTTACCACCTTTACTACTTTACTATCATCTTTACACCCCAGCAGGCAAAGAATCTGATGATGGATGGAGGGTGAGAGAGAGCAAAGTGTAGGAGCAAAAATCGCTAGCAAGGCAAACGAAAGGAGTAATGTATAGACGTTGTACAGTCACAGTACTCAACATGCATATATGCAAGCTAAGCTTGTAGTCTAGTCTTATATTATATTATATATGTATGGCTTTTTATTTCATTTGTGTATATCTAGCTTGTAACAATTCAATCCAATCCAACGGCGCCGCGCTTACGTAATGAAGGTATCATGGATGGACCTTGAATATTGAATATAGCTTATATTATAGTCAGCTCATCACTTTTATCGCTTTTATTATAGCGAGCTCATCTCCAATTCTTATGGATATGTAGTTGTGTCGAAGTAACCATGATAACCTTTAATACAGTCCATCTATAATGTCACCTTTAATAGAGTCTATCTATAATGTCGTTACGATTTTCAATTGAATGGAGATAATGACATCTTCGGACGGAGAGTCCAATCAATGTATCAGTGCTTGATTAATCATAATAATAATATTAGATTTTCAAGCAGGAGTTTTTGGACGCTAAAGGTACCTTTGAAAATCAATGTTTTCCTCTGGTTCTTTTAGTAGATGTGTTTTTTAACAAAAGAAAATATAGCTAAAAGGAATTGGAGGGGAGCATGAAGTGTTGTTTTGTTAGAGAAAATTACAATGTAGCTCCCGAACTTGCAAAGATTCTCACTTAGCCCCCGAACTTGTATTTTACTTTCTCGTTCTCCTAAACTTGTCTTCGTTTGCATAGTTACCCCAAAACCGTTAGAACTCTCGTCAAACGCTAACGTGGCTGTCTAGGTGTCCGTTAAACACCGAGGTGGATTCTATGTCACCATTAAACACTGAGATAACTAGCCACACGTGTAATTAAGGACAAGATGGAATCCACTTCAGAAGGTTTTAAATTTTTCAAATTTTTTTTAAAAAAATCAACTATGATTTTTCTTGAAGAGTTCCAACTTTGAATTTTGCAAATTCATGATTTGAAATTTAAATTTCAAAGAAAATTCAAATTTAAAACTTTCAAAAATCTTGAAATTTGAAACATCAGTTTTGAATTTTCAATTTTTGAAACATGTGACAAATCTAAATTTGAAAACTTTTGAATTTTCAAAATTCAAAAATTTTAAAGTTTCAAAATTTGAAATTCAAATTTTTCACATTTCAATGTATCAAAACTCCAAAATTTTGAATTTTAAAATTTTAGAAATTCAAATTTTGAATTTTAGAATTTTGAAACTCAAAAGTTTTGTAATTTTAATTTTTTGATGTTTTGAAATATCAAGTCTTTTAAATTTTGAAATTTTGAATTTGAATTTTAAAAAATTAAAGTTGATTTTTCTTTGAAATTTCAAAATCATGAATTTTGAAATTTTGAAGTTGGAACTCTTCAAAAAATGGAACTTGATTTTTTTCAAAAATTTGAAATTTTTAAATTTTTTAGTTTGATGCCAACTCGACCTTAATTGCATGTGTGGCTAGCCATCTTACCATTTAACAGCGACATGACATCTATCTTGCTGTTTAATGGGCACCTAGGTAGCCACGCTAGCGTTTGATGGGAGCTCTAACGATTTTAGGGCAGTCGTGCAAACAGAGAGTCTATGCAAGTTTAGGTGAGAAAGTATAATGCAAGTTTGGGGGGCTAAGTGAGAATCTATGCAAGTTTGGGGAGCTATAATGCAATTTTCTCTTTTTGTTATAATAGGAATGAAACTATCCATCATATTTTCTTCCACTGCTATGTGGCTAGGGCGGTCTAGAGATTAGTCTAGATTGCCGTAATTATTGGTCCTCCTAGAAATTTTAATCATTTGATTGGGTACTGGGTCAGAGTTTTGGTGTAAAGCATAAAAAAATCTTGTATGGGTTTGTGTTGTTGCTCTATTTTGAGCTATTTAGTTTGTCGAAATGATACCTCTTTCTTGCAGGTTATGTTGAGAATGTCATCATGGTTACATCAATGGGTGCTATTACGGTAGGAGAGTGATAAAGACATCGCACTCGCTTCTTGTCATGCGTTGGAGGTGATTATTATGTCTTTCTTCACCAACCATGGATGGAAACTTCGTTTTCAGATTGGATTGGTTCTTTCTAAGTTTTAGATTGTTTTGTTTTCTTTTGGACATGTATATATATATATCTTCGCCTGGCTAGAATTTTTTCCATTATCTAAAAAAAACTCGTTACAGACTTGTAGTTGTGTCATCTCTAATCTTGTTAGATCTACACATAATATTGTCCACTATAATTGATGGTGTAGATTTTTCTTTTTCTCTTAAATGAACGTGGGAATTTATAGTATTTTAAAGCGAATATAGCGTCTCCTTTGAACCCTCTTTGAATAATATAATAGATAGATTGTAACAGCCCTAATCTAGCTATTAGAGATTTAGCATGCATATAGCTACTTATCCATTTTCAAACTCTTTTCTTTGTGTAAATTAACCTCTACAAGACATTAATAATGCCTATATATATGAATTTATATTTTTATGATTTAACTAAATAGCCATTGGAATCATTCTTCGATCCTATATTAGAGAAAATTCAATAAGGAAACCTTGATCAACTTAAGAAGACAAAATTTATAATTAATTATGAATTTTTCTCCCAGAATGACCAGTTTAAATATAGCTCTCTTTATATACTACTGTCAACCCCAAAATTCCCAAGGGAGAAAATGCACATTGTTAGAAAATTAGGAACTGTGTCCTAATTGGAACTCATCCCCTTTTAAATCCCTTCCTTAAAATCCAAAATAATCAAATCATATCATAGGATTTAAAGTTTATCAAATAAAATACCTTGCAACCAAATTTATATAAACACATATATGTGTGCTCTGCAAATTCCCCAAAATTCACCCAAATCTCCATTCCAATTCCTTGAATCCATCTTGAACTTTATTTTTGAATTTGGAAATTGAGCAGCGGGCCCCATCTCTGTTCTCTCTCTCTCTCTCACCAAGCTCTCTCTCTCTCTTTTCTCTCTCTCCTCACCAAGCTCTCTCTCCTTGGCCACCGGACCCTCCTTGCCGGCATTCCCTCTCTCCTCTCTGCCTGGCGACCCGCTCTGGCCGTGCCCACGCTCCTCCCTTCCTCTCTCCCTCTCTCCTCTCTTGCGTGGCTTGCACATTCTGCAGTGCTGTCACATCGCCACTACCACCGCTATCATCGCCCTGCACCGCAGCCGCCTGCGCTGCCTAGTCTCGCCCGTGACTGACCACGCCAACCCACCCGCCGGACCAGACCGTAGCCTACCCCTCCCCTGCACCACTCTCCTTCCCGGCCGCTCTCTCTCTCTCTCTCTCACGCGTCCACCGTACACCGCCGCACCTCCTGGACCGCCTTGGCCCTATAAAAGCCGGCCGAAGCCCTTCCAATTTCTCCTTCCTCGCCACTGCTCTGTTTTGACCAGTTCATCCCCTTTGCCTATTTGTCCTCCTCGGTGAGCCCCCGCTCCGATTCCTTGCACTGGTAGCTTCTCCAGAACCTCCTCTATCTCCCTGATACCCTTTCCTTGGCAGCACGTCACCGAAGTCGCTAACCCACATGAGAGCGCCGCCATCTCCGGTTCGAACCCGCTCATCACCAGCCCGCTCCGGTGATCCCCCGTCCAAGCCTTCACTGCGGTGAGCTTCCACACCCTCTCGCATAGCCCATGCGCACACTAGCTCACCATAAACCGCACCATAGCCCCTAGTCCATGATCGACCCGAACCGACCTCCGCCATCGCGTCTGGCCATCTCTGGCCTCAGTGTGAGCACCATTAGATGCGTGCTAGCTCACTAATCCCATAAAACCTAAGAACTCGTGATATGATGCCTTGTAGCACCGACGTGGGCTTAGAGAGCTCCTCGTCCGCGCGTGAGCGAGAGGTAGACGACAATGACGTCAGCATGACATCATGGTCCAAAATTACTGTGTATAAACCGTCGCTGCCATGTAGGCCCCACCCCAGGGTTAAACGGCTTTAATCCCATGCGCGTTATTCTCTGTGTCACTGACTAGTGGGACCACGGTCCCACGCGTCAGACCAAGTGGAGGCATACTCATTGGAGTACGTTTTCTCCATTGAGTGGTTCCTTCGCACTGGCGCCTCTTTCCCCCGTGTGAGCTCTAGGACGCGCAACCAGGGTGGCCCAACACTGTTCACTCCGTATTTCCATCCTTTACCCATTAAGAAATTCCAGAAAATGAAAATGAATTGTTAGAATTAGCTAGATTATCCCAAAAATTCTAGAAAAATGGTGATAAATACTAGATGACCTGCTAGATTTAATAAAAATATCTAGATGAATAGTAAAGTTGATTCATGCCTCTGTTTAAATTAAATAGTTCTACTATAAGGATTTTCCTTTAGGAATATAAACACAGAAAATAAATAATGATAAAAGAAAGTAGTAAATGGCTTTATAAAAATCTGAGAAAAAATTTAGAAAATAATATAGATCAAGTTAGATCTAATAAAATTAAAGATAGGCATAGTAACCCATTTTACATCTCTTAATGAATAAGAAAACCTCTCAATAGCAATTTAAACCAGGTTTTCCACTTTAATAAATTAGTTAGTGAATTCCTAAAATGATGATAAATTTCAGTGGAGCATAAGTATGATTTATAAATTTATTAAATTTATTGCATGATTTTAGGATCAGTATTGCTCTTTGAATAATCAAAATGAGCATTTTAACAATTTTCCTTTTGTAGTAATAAAATAGAAAGCGAACCTGATTTATTGTAAATATCAAATGACCTTAATTAAATCTCAAATTTTTATAGAGACATAGTTAACCTTTGAAGAAATTATTAAAATATTGAGCCTTAACAAAGCATGGAACTATTACTTAATTGCTTAATTAAGATGATTTAAACTTTTTTGGGGACTATCTCTTACTGTCAATTAAATTCAATTAATTAGACCACTGTAATAGCAACACTAATAATTTAGGAAATACTTCAGATAAAAGTTTATTTTTAGAACCTATATTCTATATTATGGGGATCCCTAGTAAGATATTTATTGCATCATCAAACATTTATTGTAGCACACACCCCCGTTATCTTTTTGTAGAATTTCAAGCATACGTAGACTCAAGGAACTTCCTTGATACTTAGGAAAAGACTTAACGATAGTCATCGATCACTAGACTAAGTACCCTGCACTTTATGTATCATGCCTTTCCGTGCATTTGGTGTCATATTCACTACTCTTCAATTTCGTTTCATTATTAGACTGAGGACCACTTCGAAGAACAACAGGAAGACCCCCATCATTCCCTAGACCAAGGCGAGTTAATATTCAAGTAGATCATGTTGAATACCCAATTTCTAAAAGTATTTTATTTACGGTATGAAATTGCATGCTCTTTAAGTAATTATGCCTACTTGCTTAATCATGATATATCATGTCTTGTTACTTAATTGTATTGTTTTATCAAGATGATCTTGTCATGATGAAATCATCCTTCATTTGATTTCAATAATAATTGCCTTGATGATCACCCTTAATAGCCTATTTAGGTTAAATAAAAAGATTTAGACTCTTAAGTTTTGGGTAAAAATCTTGCTTAGACATTGCTTAGGTCCAAATAATAATTTTAGGCTTAATTACTTGCCTCGAAACGGTGAACCGACATTCACTGGACATGATTACACTATAAACATTAAACACGAAAAATTGGGCCTACCATACCAATGTGTGAGTGGTTGTAAATGCGGACGTGGTCCGGCATGTGGATAAGAGTGTGGAGTAGTTCTGGCTACATGGTGTGGAGAAGAGGGCTATACGTTCACAGACACAGTGCAGAGAAAAGCGCGGAGTGACACACGTAGCTGCCAAGCACTGCCACTTGCCTGCGGGAGGTGGTTCCGTCACATCGTGTGCTGAGCACACGGAGGAACGATAGCAGAATAAGAAAGTGATTACAGATAAGTGTGGACTAGACGAATCTGAGGTGACTCCTAGAGTGGACCAGACGGGTGTGCAGTGAGATACGCAACGGGAAGTCGCTGACTAGTTGCCTGCGGGAATTGGTTCCTAGCAACACAATGCGTTGCCTTCGCGCGGTAGTGCAGACGTGGGACCCAGTGGTAGCAAGAGTGCAACATGGCAAACCCCAGTCCAGGGGAAGACAGGATTATATCATCATCTACGAAATAATCTAAGTCTTACATCGCATGGAGCCATGACTGTAATGCGGGCTTAACAACCCGGTTAGGAAAGAACGGGCACTTCGTGGGCATAAGATTCACAACGGGTGCCCCACACTCGAAAGATGATGGCGGGTGTTTGGTGGAAGTTTAGGATGGGCATGAGTTGTGTTTGGTATGAAGAACTCTGAAACTTGAATCATTGATTAGTAGAATCTTAGATTAAAATTTGCTAAGTCCTAGGTTTTGATTTACAAAACTTGCTTTTTGCAAATAAATAAACCACAACCTTTCCTTTGGAACCACTATCACTAAATACATTAGGTTGAGAGTTAACTTGCCAGTGCGGTTTGATTGTGCACTAACCTCGCACACGCTCACTATTTTAGATGATGAATATGAGCAAGACCCCTAGCTACGCGTGCCATGAAGATGGAGAACAGGGGTATGCTAATGATCAAGACGAGGTGTAGTCGCGTGTATAGGCATAGGCGGCAGAGTTTTCTTTGCTCTTTTTATTGTCTTCGCACTCTCATATATGTTTGTAAGACTATTGGGCCAATGTGTCGGGTTTGTAATACTTATTAGCCTTCGGGTTTAATTTAGATTGTTAATTTATTTAAGTCTTCCGTATATATAAAATGATCCAGCTATGTAAATAATGTGCACTAGTATACTGATCTAGGGACTAGTGTAGATCAAGTGGTGGAAAAGGATGACCCCCACATAGATAGGGGTCGGCGCCTCTCTTTTCCCAGCAAGATAGGAGTCGTATTAGCACACCACCCATGACCCATGTGTCTCAGAAATCCACATATACATCGAAATGGCATGAGGTGAACAAATCTGTAGTGACTAGTGCACCGAAAGCCAAATATTTCTTTCGTGTAAGTGTGTGTGTGTGTGACTAAATTGTCAACTACATATACACCCGTGTATTATTGCTCCAATACTTACAGATAATGGTGTTGATGATTAATTGTGCGTGTGCTCCCTGCAGCAGTGTACGCATGCTGAATTCAGTCGGCCAAGGAAGAGATGCTGGAACAATCGGGTAGCCAAATCTTTGAGCTCCCTCACGTAACACTGAAGTTTGAGAAGATCGAGTAAAATAAGAAGGAATAACTCAGGATTTTTCACTCCAAAGGTTAGCATTTGAGGATTGGCTACTTAATATGTCAATGACATGTGAATTCAAGACCCTAATGACATGTGAACTCAAGACCCACATGTCATTCACACATGAGTGCCAAATCCTCAGTTGCACACTTCTATATCTAGCTATATGAAAGAAAATTTCTAATGGTACTCGGATACAATTGTTTTGTAATTAAGAGAAATGCTCTCTTCTCTCTTGTTAATGCTAGCTCATTTGTTTTTATTTTTCATACATCATTTCATAAAAGTATTTCTTTGATATTAAGTATTATTTATCCTTACCACGCTCTAATTAATCAAGTTCCAATAAGTAATTAATCAAGTACCAGTAAGAGACAAGAATTTGCAGAAGGATGATCAATTCTCAATTCAATCAATGTATCAAAGATTGATTAATCAAAATGCTCCTTATAATAGCACGATTATTTAGAAATTAAAACTCCCTCTTAAGATAAAAAAAATGCTTCTTTTGTATCTTGAGAGAGGGGTTATTTTAACTAAAGATAATCTTACAAAGAGGTGTTGGGCAGGTAGAAAAATGCATTTTTATAATCGGAATGAATGTATTAAGCACTTATTCTTTGATTGCCAGTTTCCGAAATGTAACATCCCGAATTTTAAAATTTATGAAAATTAAAAATTTTGAGAGAAATAAAATTTCAGGAATATTTTCAAACTTTATTGAGGTAATAGTTTGTAAAATTATAATGAAGTGGAGATTTAAAAAGATTTTCAAAGTTTAAAAATTAAATTTTGAGAATTTTGAATAAAAATAAGTTCAAAGAGTTGCTTTACAATATTTTCATTTTGAAAATACATCTAATTAGATTTTTCGATTAATGAAGTGCTTAAAGCAAAGGTCTTATAAAATGAAAAGAATTTCAATGATTTGTATATTTTCAGTTGTGAAAAAATTAAACCAATTTGATTTGTTTTGAAAAAGAAAAATTTGTCAAACAAAATAATTCAATCTATTAGGAGTTAAAAAGTAATCAAAGCCAGAGACTTTCCTATTTGTTTTCAAAATTCTATTATCTTCTCTTATTACAAGATTTGGATTTTGTATTATCATGATTTTCTCTTAATAAATTTTAATTAAGGTATATTTGGAAAAATCCCTTTTCTCTCTCTAACCTCTAACCAGTAGACCCCACTTGTCATCTCCTCATTCCCTTCCTTCTTTGATCTCCTCTTTTCTCCTAGCAAACTGACCGCGCTGCCTCCTCCTTTTCTTGCCGGTTACGCCATCTCAAAGATATAAACCACAATTTCGAGGAAAACACATCCTAGGAAATCCTAAAATTTCGGATCCTAAAACTCTTTCCTTCGCCCTATAAAATCGCCGAAGGCCGACTTCGCAAAACCCTAACCGCACCAGATCATCGGTCAGCCAAACCCTAGAAAGCATTATTTTCATATTGAAGATAATTTTAAGTTGATTTTATTAGTCAACTATATTTTATCTTTACTCTGTTTTGCCCTAATTTCCCTCACAGAGCAATCTTTGTCCTCATTTCGTGGATCGGCTAATTCCTAGCTGAATCGATTCACTTTTGGTCGTCATCCTAGCCGATCGATCAATATCAAGCAAACTCAAGCCGATTCTTTCCAATGCAGACTTTACCAAATTGGTTCCATTCAAAACCAAGTCATCCAGGACATACCAAGTTCATACAACCGAGCATGCCAAATTTTATCTAACCCGCGTCGGATTGACAACCGACGTTGCTTTGCCCAAAACCCCAAATATCCCCAAATTCTATCCCCAAGCCAACCAACCCAAAGTCACAGTCGCCAACCGATCATAGATTTATATCTCTTTCTTGCCAAATCCATCTCCTTCCATATCAGATCCAATAAAATTTCCACCGACCTAAGCACACTATATATACCCAAAACTCTAGGCCAAATCCATCCAAAAACCAAACCCTAAACACCGGAATTCGAGTTCGTCGTTGTTGGGGGTCGTGGCCGAACTGTAGAAGTCATCGCTGCCGTCTCCGTGGTAGGACCACCGGCCACGGGCGCCCGCTGTTGCCTCGGGTCGTGGCCGCCTTGCGCCGGCCAGAGCTGCCGCTGCACCGCGCCGCCACCAGGAGCTCGCGCAGGCCAGCGCCGCCGCCTTGCACCGTTGCGCCGCGCTGCCGCCGCCTAGCCACGCTGCCGCCAGAGCATTCGCCCGCCCGCCACCGCCTGCAACACACGGCAGCGCCGCTGTTACGTTGCTCAGGCTTGAGCCTGGAGGCGCCGCTAATTCCCGACGCGCCACCACCATCTGACATGGCCCCACCTCTCCATTGCGCCGCCGCCTAACCATCCCACACGCCGCTTCCGCCGCCCGATCCCGAGCCGAGGAGCTCGCGCCGCCGCCACCTAGTCACACTGCGCGCCGCCGCGCGCCGATGCCACGCTGCCCGGGGCCGATCCGGGAGGAGCAGCTGCCGCCTAGCTGCGCCGCCACCGGGCCCACCTCAGCGCCACCGCCTGCCGGGGAGCCGCCGCCGCCAGGCCCCTTCGAAGCCGCCGCCACCGCCCTTCTCTCCCCCTTTTTTTCTCTGTTGTGCGCTGCGCTAGGGAGAGCAGGGATTTTTCCCTTTTATCTTTTCCATCCATCTCTACTACTTTAAAAGCACGAGTTTGGTTGATCCAATTTGTGATATGGACGATTGGATCAAGGCAACGGAGGGCTAATGTCCCTCAACGCTAGAACCCCGCCCTATCCTCCTCCCCGAACCGCCATACGCGCGCCCAGCATGCCCAACCGCGGCAAAATTTCCCCTCATGTTCAATGCAGAGATTTTAAGAAGGTACTGATATATTATTAGGTACTCCCTCATGTTCTCAAAAACATGACGTTAGAGATACTGCAAGTCAAAGTTCTTTTGAACTCTTTTCTTCTTCACGCCTTCCATGGTCAGCAAGCTAGAAGTATCTCTACTACTTTAAAAGCACGAGTTTGGTTGATCCAATTTGTGATATGGACCATTGGATCAAGGCAACGGAGGGCTGATGCCCCTCAACACCGGAACACCGCCCTGTCCTCCTCCCCGAACCGCCATATGCGTGCCCGGCCTACACAACCGCCGCCAAATTTCCCCTCATGTTCAATGCAGAGATTTTAAGAAGGTACTGATATATTATTAGGTACTCCCTCATGTTCTCAAAAACATGACGTTAGAGATACTGCAAGTCAAAGTTCTTTTGAACTCTTTTCTTCTTCACGCCTTCCATGGTCAGCAAGCTAGAAGTATTGTAGGATGCCCCTGATTCTTGGACAGTGTTCCCCTGCTCCTGCTCACTTTAGACTAAAGGTATCACCTACAATTCTGTGAGAGCCTCATATAACTCAATGATTAAATATATTGTAATTCACTCTATCTATCATGTTCTGATATTTTTATTTCTTACATGTAAGCTGCATTGTAGCTCATAAAATTGTTCGCTTGATACTTTGTCGTTTAATATTTCCAAGTTAGAAGACGTGTTAGTAGATGAAAATATGTATTATTATTGTCTTCGAACTTCGATCGATTGTACAACTACCACCAATACATCTACATTTTTTTCGTTTTATTGTATGATTGCCTACGATGTCTAGGAGCTCTCCACCTATTGTATCAATCATCGACAAACATATATTACAACATATTATGACGAAGATTACAAAACGTGTCTTGCACATGCACGCTTACTAGTACCAAAATATCCTCAAGTTAGTACTGTTTACTATGAACAGTGCCTCTTCATAATTTTGTATCTTCTAAACCACAGCTCCGATTCGCACCAAACAAATTTTATTGATCTTCTTTTATCCCAATCTACCCCCGGTATTAATTTCGTAATTTTCCAAATTGTATTTGCTACTATTGATTTGTCTATGCCTCGGTTTGCGTGTAGACGTTGCGGAGGAGTGCGGAGGGGAGCTAGCTGTCGGTTATCAAGGAACGTGCTACTAAGGTGCAAGCTAGATGCATATTGATCGTACTGATTTTCTCTCATATTTACTATTAATAGGGTTTTATCTGTGCATGCTAATTTTATTGTTATTTTGTATATTTAATTTAGTTATTACCAATGACATGTTAATCATCTATTAGCACGTGTTACCTTTTTTGTTGACGCTTAGCATAATTTATTATCTTATTATAGCCATCCTTGAATTTACTCATGCTAGATGCTTAGGCTGTGTTTGGTTGGTGGGATGTGCAAGAATGGAGCCATCTCATCCTATTTTTTCATGTGTTTGGTTGGTGGAAAAGGAGGGATGGGATGGCTCCCATAGAGGAATATTCCTCAAAATGCTGCATGAGCACATCTCACAAAAATGATGGAACACAGCCATCCCACTTGGGACGTGAAGATGACAGTGGGCCCATACTTGAAAACTAGGACGGAGCCATCCCATCCTTGAATACTAGGATGGAACTATCCCATCCTTAAAAACTGGAATGGAGTCATTCCATCCCACCTTGCTCTCTAACCAAACACACACTTAGTTGCTACGATGAAAAATCTAGATAATCATTATGATGGGAAATCATTTAAAATCTTGGTAGAGAGAATCTACTTTTTATCGTGTGATTTTGGTTAAACTTTAACTCAACTAAAATCAACGTGGCGTGAGTAGATTCGAGGTGGTGGTTTGATTGGTGGATGTTGGTTTGTGATATGCCACCTCGGTCGACATAAGGACCGAACTTCGTAGATGAACTAACCGGGTAAAACAGTGCAGCCATGGGTGTTAATAATGGTAATATCTTAGTTGTTACCTTGGAAAATCTAGATTTGGTTTGTCATGACGGTGTGGGTGTGGCTTGCAACCACCGTATACCCATCTGGCACACGAGGGGACTTCGGGCTTAGCGCGAGGCGGCCTGGGGTGAATCCTTAGTGAGGCATTCCCAATCCTAGACGTACCAGGGATAATGGCTTCGTCTCACTCTCGGGTGAGTCCCATGGGTAAAGTGTACGCACTCTGCAGAGTTAAAACTATCATGATAGACGTGCTCACGGTCAAGAGCGGGCTTAGGCAGTTCTACTTGTTAGTCTCACCTTTTAATAATTAAATTGCTGTAGAAGGTAGGGGCAGGGAGTGCCCGGCAACGAGTGCCAAGCAGCGATTGCCATGCAATACATTACAGGGAGTGTATTGCAAGGGTTTTGTGCAAAGTTGACAGTAAGTGTCATCTCGGTCTGTGCTGAGACGGCATACTATTATAGTGTTGAGAAAACATGAGTAAAGAAATGAATTTAAAATTATTTTACACTATTGCTTTAAAACTGATAGGATTGTTTAAAAGTGCTCTTTACGTAAATAAACCAAATCCATTCCTTTGATACCTTGCATTTCATTACATAAGGATGTATATGCTTGCTGGGTATGGTTTATCCATACTCATTAGTTGTTTGTCAGATCTGTGCACAGATGACGACTCTGCTAAGTACGTGGTTTACGAGACAGAGTACGACGATGAAGTTTTTCGGCTACTAGAGACATACCCCGGTCAGATGCCTGTGGTAGTTTGATGGGTTTCATCCGACGTATGTTCTTATCTTCCGCACTCTGATGTTTAATTTATTCATAATGTAAGTGGCATTCAGCCCATGTACGTCATAATTTATTTTCTTCATTAATAAAGTATGTGTTTGATAACAATCCTGTTTAACCTGTGTGTACTAGCGTATGATCCTTGGGACTAGTACAGTAAACATAGAGGGGTTGGTTTTGCAAAGCCGGGTCCCGACACTAAATCCGTTTGGCTTATTGTTTATGTGGCATTGGGTATGGATGTACCTCGTAGCATTACACATATGAGGGGGACTTGGCACTCAGGGATGGGTGTTTCTAAGAAAAAGCAGATTTTGATTGCACTGCTACTCTATTTTGGTCTATCTTGCTATGTCATAGTGACATGGTATTTGACAAGAAAAAAGATGTCTCTTTTCTTCAGAGAATTTTCAAAAGAGTCTATTGGTTACAGCATTGGGTGCTGCTGCAGAAGAAGGATGATCGCAAGGAGACCATTGTAGCATGTCAATCATTAGAACTATTTTCTATGTGTTTCTTCGATAATCATTCTGATTGGAGAATGAATAATTGATTGTGTGCGGCTTAATTCTAATCCAATTCTTGGAACTATGGTTATAAGCTGTAATTTTAAAGCTTTGGATGTCAGAATTTGGGTTGTGTACAACTTTGGACGTAGATATTAAAAAGTAATTAATCAAGCTGTACGTTGGTTAGTTCGTATTGTCCATTTATACCATGATCTCATCAAATGTCTCTGGCGACATGTTTTTACTTCTCCTAGTGAATCGGTACCAACAATGGCCATGGCAACAAGGCAACAACTTTTGATATGTATATCGTCCTTCGGGTAAGATTAAAAAGATGATCATCCATACGTGTAAAAAAAATAGGCCATGTTTGGCTGCCTAGAATTCCATTTAAAATTTTTACTTGGATTTCCAATCTAATTATAGTTAGGTATAAATTTGATAGAAGGAAATTCCAATTTTTCTTTTTGGGCACCATAGATGATCGAGATCTATCTTTCCTATCGCACATATTTGATTTATTGACAGGGAAGATTTTGTGGGATCCAGAGAAACAACAGATATGGGACAATTAAGGTAGAGACACACGAATTTACCTGGTTCGAGCTTCTGAAAACAATAACAATTCTACTCTATCTTTTCTTCACTATATGATGAAGAGAATAAAAGATTACAGGGGACTTGTGTAAGACTAGATTGGTTATAAACCTGCACGCTTCTGATTGCCTATGGCTTTTGTGAGTCTATGTGGCCCTTCTCTAGGGATTAGAGCCTCTAGAGTCTTCAACATCTTTATCATTGGAAAGCCATGATCACATTCTATCAGGCATATGAAATCTCTATCGGATATAATCTCCTCTTTCATATGGGTCGACTCACAAGCTCTATATGCAATCGACCTAAAGGGACACCTACCAAGTAGAAAAAAGGAGTCTTCTAGAAGGTGACACCGCCACATGTGACCTAGCAAGGCCTAGATAATGGTGGCAGCGAGTCAAGACAATGGACTAGATCCTTAGTGACCCAAGAGGAATGCTAGCAACCTAGAGCGATAGCTAGCAACCCACAATCCAAGAGGGCGTGCGACAACGGACCAACAAGCTATGGCATGGTTGACATTGTAAGCGTTGGGTAATTATGAGATAGGCCCAACAGGTACCGCATAGAAAATTATACGAGGTCCTAGGTCCAACTTGTGCATCTACAACTGCCAATTTACACAAAGTAACTTTCATGTTCGCTTGCATGGGCTGTGTAATGGTTGTGTGCATCTGTGGATAGTGTAGAGACCTGAAGTTATACTTTCATCATCTAAAATCTAAAAATGTATGCTTGCATCAAAATATTATAGTGTGAACATGATGTCTAAAGTTTAAATACAGACTTTTACCAAAACAATGGGAGACACCATTATATGTGGACATGGAAATATGCACAAATTAGCTTATGTACGCATAAAGTCATCTCCAACAAATTTTAGTCAATTCGGGAAAATTTTATGGTGTGAACGCTAGGTTTAAACCTTAAATATTCTACGAGGGGTGTGTGTTTTGTGGGGTGGGGGGGAGATGTACATCTAGTATCATAAATGTGCACATATTAGCTTATTTATACATTGAATCATCTCCAACAAATCTCATTTGATTTTTCGTGTATATTTAATAGTGTGAAAGCGAGGTCTAAGTTTTATGAAATCAATTCATGCAATGTTGTAGGGCCTACATGTAGATTTAGTCATGTAAACATGTACGAATTAACTTCTCGCATACTAAATCATCTCTAACAAATTTCATTTGATTTGATAGAACTTTTATGGTGTAAATACAAGGTTGAAATTACAAAGACCAATTTTTTTATGAAAATTTGTGTTGTATGAATTCCACATAAATGACTTTATGTTTAAGTTAAAAATTAATTATAGCTCTGTTATGCATCTTGGAATTGGCTATGGAATGATAGATTGAATTCTATTTGATAGTCAAACTGCTGCAACATTAGAGTTGAATTCTACTTCTATAATTATTATAGAAGTAATACCAGGAGCCAGGATGGGGTGAGTTTAAATTTTAACCCCACGTAAATCCTTTGGTTTTGTGCTGACATGTTGGTGGAAGACCAAGATAATTTTTGGCTTTTCAATTCAACTAGGAGGGACTACGCGCGGTGGCGCGTCCGCTCCTGCCTACCGACTATTCTTTAAAATACAATTAATAGCTATTGCAAGACATATAATCAGGAAGGCAAAAATAAACAAAGAGTTGTAAAGTCTATGTAATCAAAAAGAAGATTTGATATCATCTGAAAAAATAAATAATTTTGACGTTGTATATTAAAACATGCCTTTCAAAATGAAGGAACCTTAAAAGGTAACATCTAAAAACATGGTGGCACATACCACAATAACGTAGATTTCATCAACAATGAAAGCCCTTAAGAAAAAATCAGGATAATATTACGGAAATAGAAAGAAAAATGTGTTACAATAGGCAATGGAGACAATTTTTTTAAAATATTGAAAAAAATCAAACCTTTTATGGGTCTTTCTCATGTAGACATGGTTCCATGTTTGGAATTCCTTTCTTTTTGGGATTTTAAAATGGCCTAAAAAAGAAAGTAGAAAAGGCAAAAAAGGAAAAAGCCTCTAAAAATCTTAATTTTTTACTGGTCTTTCTCGTGTGGGCATGGTTTCACTTTTGTCAACTTTTCAATTTTTTGAAATTCTAAACAACAGGGAAAAAAAGAAGAAAACCTAAACTTCTTACATGTCTTTCTCATGTGGCCATGGTTCTATTTTTGCAAGTTTTCTATTTTCTAAAAATTTCTAAACGGTCTAAAAAAAGAAAGAAGAAAAGTGGAGCATGCAAATTTTAAAGTTGAAAATTTCTCAACCTTTTTAAAAAATTTCAACTTTAGACAGGCTACAAAAAAGAGAATAGAAGAGGAAAAAAGAAAGCGAGTTTTTTTTTGAAGTTGGGAATTTTTCAAATTTCAAAAAAGTTTCAAAAACATCCAAACTTTTTATAAGCGTTAAGCGAGTTTTTACAAAAGTGAAAATTTTTCAAATTTCAAAAATTTTGAAAAATATCCAAACTTTTTATGGATCTTCTTTGTGCAGGTATGGTTCTATTTTTGCAAACTTTCTATTTTTTGAAATTTTTAAACGACGTAGAAAAAGGAAATAGAAAAAGGGGGAAAAAAAGAAAAGAAGAACGCAAGAAGCAACTTGCTAGCAAAAGTTCCGTGTTGGGGATCGAAACGGGCGGGCAATTGAAACATTCGGCGGTGACCGTACTTGCCGTTTCTTCCGCCTCGTCGAGGAATGAAGGAAGAAAATATTTTATATATAACCAAAGGATGAACGGTCGGATCCAAGTTAAACCGACGATCGGACGACCACGTTTATCGTTGGCGTGGCGGCGATGAAATTCGAGAAAGCGATGCCGCTTTACGCGCTATATAGTATAGTAAATTACACTTAAAATTTAAACATAAACCAAGCTACTCTGATCGTGCTCTAATCAGAAATTTGCAATCCTTATCTGCTTAATGGTTCATCCGAGGCGCTGCAACCAGCTGAATATACTAGCCTATTGCCTGTTTTTTTCAGCGTTTGCGTTTGCATTTGCTTATAAGCTGAAAATTTGTTATTTTCGTATAACCCAAACGCTTTGACGTTTAGTAGCCAATTTTTGTAGATCTTACAATTTCTTCTCAAAACTCTCAAAACCATTTTTCTATAATTTTTTGATCCCTCGGATGTTCTTATCGAGAAATTACAAATTTTTAGCTTATACGCCACCGCAACCGCCGAAAGAAACGGGCTCCGGTGGTATGCTCATGTGACGAAAGTACTGGTAGATTTTTTTTTATTGATAATTACCGAGTAAAGAAAAGAAATGCATATATGGCAGTCTGACAAGTCCAGGCGAAGCGACGTGTGCAGGATCTGGATTGGAAACAACCAACGGGGAGAGCAGAAGCAGATAGCCCCTCCTCCGAATCCGATCACCCTGCAGCTCCAGATCTGGGCATGGTTGTGGGACTGGGCGGCGATGCGGCGAGCATGGTGGCGGTGGGCCTCGTGTGGGGCGCCACCAACGCCCTCATGCGCCGCGGCGCGCTCGTCTGGGACCGCCGCCTCCGGTCGCCGTCCTCCGGCGGCAGCGGCGCGGTCCGGCGGTGGGCGGACCTCCTCCTGACGTGGCAGTACTCGGTGCCGTTCCTGGCCAACCTCTCCGCGTCCGGCGCCTTCTTCAGCCTCCTCGGCGGCGCCCCCATCTCCGTGGCCGTGCCCGTCACCAACGCCACCACCTTCGCCGCCACTGCCGTCGCCGCCGCGCTCCTCGGCGAGGACACCCGCCCGGGCCCCGCCGCGCTCGGCACGGCACTCATCGTCCTCGGCGTCTGGGTCTGCATCTCCTAGTCCAGCTTGTCTCCGTCCAGCGATCCACCCATCCATGGACAACCCGCTCAGCAACGACAACAGCAAGGCGTTTGCCGAATTGCTCCAAGAAAATTGCCATTTTCGAGCTTCTTTTGCCATCTATGGTCCTTCGAATTTTATTTTATTTTATTTTATTTTTATTTCGAATTAAATAAATAATACTTTGTTTCATATATTGTGTTAGAAAATCCACCCGACCAAAGGAGAGGACTTAGAGGCTGTTTGGATGGTGACCCACGCCTGCCGTGCCAATGCATGGCGCGCTGTGGTGACAGCTCACCGAAGAAAGGCGTGGGCGCCCGATTCCTTTGCCCTCGCCAACGCCAGCTTTTACGTTGAAAACGCGTTGGCAAGCATCGGCGCGCTTTTCATCGGCGCCGATCCAAACAGCACAAAAATTCGAGGGCGCGCCAACGGAAGGCACGGCGAGGTAGGGTCACCATCCAAACAGCCTCTTACACTTCCCACCCAATGGAAGGGCAGATAAGGAATTTGCTATACAGATTCGCAGGTAGGGTAACTTCTACTCGTTGGTCGGGCAGATTTTCTATCCAGCCCAACCAATGGGCTGGTTTAATGTCTCGCCCAACCAAAGGAGTATTTACCTAGTGAATAATTTTTTTCGTTTATTGCCTAAAAAAGGGCTGACAACCGTGGCGCGGTAATGGACTTGACGCGGTACCACTTTGGCAAGTGTCCCCTTTCTGAAATTACAAATGGTACATATAGCATCTAATTAAACTTATAACAAATGATCCCCACATTAAACTGTAACATCCCAAATTTTTAATAATGTAATTTGGCATGTTAAGTATGTTCTAAAATTTTGTAAAAATAATTTGGAGCCAATTTCAAATTAATAGTTCTAATAGATTCTAGTATTTATTTTTCACGCGAGTTGATGAACTCCGGTTGAACGTTAAATCTCTAAAATTCTCTAATCTCTCTCCCCGTACTAGATGCATGCATGCATGCATCTCTTCCTCTCTCTCTCTCCCGTAGTGCATCCTGCATGCACCTAATCTCTCTCTCTCTCTCTCTCTCTCTCTCTTGTAGTCCATCTTGCATGCATGAACCTGATTTTTTCTCCCTTTCTTGCTGCTGCTGCAGACCTGCTACACGCAAGCATATGCTGCTTTTGCATGCTACAAAGACGCTTTATCGCTTTGCTCTTGCGTGTTGCTGAAATTTTCTTCTTTGCTCTTGCGTGTTGCTGAAATTTTTCTGCTTTGCTTTTGCCCTCTTGAAAATAGCATTTGCCTTGCCCTTTTTTGTCAGACCGCAGCAGCAGATTTCTTTGTCTCTTGCATCTTCGCTGAATTCTCTTCTTTGCTCTTGCGTGTCGCTGAAATTTTCTTCGCTCTGCGTGTGCGACATTTTGCACTCTCCTCTGCATGCTTGTATCTTGATGCCTGTTCTTTGCATGCATGAGTCTTCTTGACGCATAAGTAAAAACAATGCTACTTTGCATTCTTGCGACGCATAACCCGCTTTCATGCCCGACCTATCCGATCGACACTCGTCGTAAATGCGTTATATTAGAACCACCGCGGTTCTATTTTTCGCCGCCCGTTTGGCAGCGCCTTCTTGTCGCCACCCGCTTCGGTCGATACCGTCGATTCTTTTTGTGCCACCGCGCCAGCTTCTCTCTCATATTCTAGGTTTGGACGCAGACCATTTGGACCGCCTCGCCGCATTGCGTTGCGTCGGTCTTCGGTGCTTTCGACCCATTCGGTCAGGCGAAACCCCGAACCCCGGTGAGCACCTTGCCCTTTCGGGTAGCTCACATCCTTTAGCCGAGCTATCCTCTTAATTTAAACCCGTGTTATTTATTAAAGATTCGGTGACTTGTAGTTTTAGGGCTAGTCTGTCGGTTCATCTTCGTGTCGGGGTTTTCTTTTAAAAGAAAAATAATAATAATAATATATATAGCAAAACCATTTTTAAAAATAATAATAATGTTATTATTATTTGTCTTGTAACTGATTGTCTTGTGCTTGGTTTGTTTGGCATATTCGGCGTCTTGATCGTTTCTGTCGAGGAGGACGGACTCCTGAGGGCACCACCACCGAGGAGTACCGCTACTGTGTTCCCAAACTCAAAGCGTGTCCTTTGGCGCATATTTTCTATAGCTTTGTTTTCATTAAAATATTTTATTAGGAATTTATAAATATGCATGCTAGTTTTAAAATATTAAAACTAGTTGAATAGTGACTAGCTAGACCTACTTAACAGTATTGCTATAACAACCAATTATTATAAAACTAGGTGTAGCTAGATTAATTGTTATCTACTTTCCATTGGACTTAGGTTGTTTAAAATAAAATGCCCGCAAAAATAAATCATGTTATAGTTCATGTTTACTGGAAATGTCTTTATGAACTTGTTTGGAAAATAGGCATCGGAGGGACACGATGCCGGGTATGGGTATTCTTATTCTTTCCCCCTCAAATATTCTGACTAGGAGGAACTTTCCGCCAGTGAGTGCTTTCATGCACCGTGTTGGAGTTTTCTAACACCGCGGATTTTATAAATCGGGGCTTAAAAACTGTTCCCTCCTAGTCTAAGGACTGTTCATCCTATGAACCTACGAGCCTAGCCTTTTAGTACAACCTTGGGTCCTGGTATGGGACAGGCCTGTTTCCCGGTCTTCTGGCTCTGTTGCGACCTCCTGGCGGGTAGCAATCAAGTCGGAACCCGGGGACTGTGTGGCTGAACGCTTCGGCGGGAAGCCTCCCGAGGGTAAAGTGTACCCCCTCTGCAGAGTTAAAACTGTCATGACAGCTGTGCTCACGGTCATGAGCGCGCAAAGTGAGTGTTCATATGGTAGCCACTTCTTTTATAAAATTGGGGTTTCTTCTAAAATAATTTGGCAAAGGACCGCCATTCCAGATTTTACTATTGGGACCAGTCGTGAGATGAATATGGTTCCGAACCTAGTACGACGACGGATGGCTAGAACAGTCCCATTGGCCGAATGACCGAGCCAGGGAGCATAGTTCGCCAGGGGTCGATCGAAACAGTTCCATTTGTCCGAATGACTGAGCTAGACAAGATTGGAGCCCCCTGAAAAATGGTGTTATTAAAACCGCATTTTAAACTCACTAGGAAAAATTGTTCAAGGCTTTTCTGCAAAATACCAAAGCCACCTTGTATCTTGAGCCATCATATCATTTCACATCCTTTCCCTCGCTGAGTATTAGTACTCATCCTGTTTTCTCCCTCTTTTAAAATTTCAAAAGGTGAAGAGACGGATTCGACTCGAGAGGCGGATGATGGGGACTACGACAAGTCGACTCACGAGGAGTCTTGAGGAGTGAAGCTTAGGGTCCGTTCCTCACATCAAGATGCTGTGGGATTACGTGTCAAGAATAGTCAGTATTATGGGTTTAGCCTATGTTCTCCTCTGTGTACTGTGGTTCACATTTCGCTGGCGACTTGTATGTAAAATAATGGGGACGAGTTCCCCGACCTTGTACCTTGTATAATTATGGCAATGTATCACTCTGTTGGCAACTGTGTGTACTAGCGATGATTCTTGGGACTAGTACAGGAGGCATAGGAAGGGTTCGGTCTTTTATGGCCGGGTCCCGACAGAAGTGGTATCAGAGCCACCTTGCTCTAGGGCGAACCCTTAGAAGACCTCCTTAAGGCCTCCGTCTCTATATAAACCTATGTTCGGAAAAACTCTCCTTACCCCTTTTTACTCGACTCTCCTCACCCCTTTTTACTCGTCTCTCCTCTAACTCTCCTTCTTGGTTGTGTAGATGCCGACGTTCGCTTCAGGTTTGGGTGTGAGCTATGGCGGTTTTGTTCGCCAGCTGCTCCTCATGCTCAGTGCCCTAGGGATCCAAGACCCCATTTTTCATGGCGCCACCACCACTCGTGGAGGACGCCATTGCTGGATGGTTGGCGTGACCATCTTTGCACAGGGACTTTGCCGTTCGCAAGGACCCGCGCCAGTGCCACTCGCACCCAGTGCTCGACGCCATCCAGATCTTTGCCGGCTTGCCTCCGCGACTCGCGGCATCTTTACCGGCGGTTGAGTCGCGACGGCGTTCGCTATTTCCCGCCGAGTGCGCATGAGCGGTACTGCCATGCTCGCTCGTCCGAGAAGCGAGGCGACCTACCATCTATCACCTCGCCGAGATGGTCCAAGCACTCGGCAGCGCCTCGTCAACTCATCAAGGAGATCGACACCTCCTACGCACCGGGCCACCTTGGTGGGGTCGAGAAGGAGAACCGAGAGCTTAAGAAGCGTGATTCACACCACCTCATGGAGAAGGCGCCGCCAAGAAGATCCGCCTCCTCGCACGGCAGAACCAACGCCTCCGTGACCATCCCACTGCCGTATCTAGCACCACCACTACTGCTGCCGCACCTGCTCGTGCCCCTGATGCTTCTCCAGTCGTACCCACCATCACCTCACTCCCCATTGCTACCATGCCTGCTCCCGACCCACCAATTCCACAAGAGGATCTGCCCCTAGAAGGCATTCTTGCGCTCGCTCCTACTCGTGCCTTCCAGGACATAGCCGAGTTGCCATTGTTTCCACTATCCCTTCCTCTTTCTCCCGATCCTCGGCTAAGTTACCCTTCCGGAGTCCGAGCTCCACCTCCCAGTTTGGACCTCAATAGCACTCAGTCCATGGTCTCATTACCCCCTTTACGCGGTTGGGTGCCCCTGTTGCCCACCGAAGAAGAAGACGATGAACCCGAGGATGTCCTTGCCTACGAGAGCGACTTCGATGAGTTCTAGAGTGTGGGTTGTGCCCACATGGATCGTAGTTAGCTGTTGTGTGCAGGCCGACCGAATCAATAGATGTGATACGGCATGCCCTGCATGTACCCCATGAGTGCTGCATTAGTGTGATGCTGGCTTAAAAAAGAGTTTTTCTCGAGCACCCGGGCCCACCTCGCCATCATCCGCCTCGGGAGGATCCACCATGCGCACCGGCCCCACCATTGCTTTCCGCGCGGGACGAGCACGCCGACGGGACGCCACTAGATTTCACCTCGCATCGCTAGTGCGTGCACCGGGTGACGCATTCGCGAACCTCTGCTGAAGCTCGCCGCCTACCACCGGCGATGGGGAAAACGACCGAGCAGATCCCCAAGCCCGCCTCCGCTCCCGGCGAGCTCCAATTGTTCTCGACGAGATGCGGAATGCCCCATTCCGTGGTGGGTTCTGTTCTTTGCATTCGCCGCCCTTGTCGCTGGATTCTATTCTTCCTTCCCGTTAGTGCGTCAGTAGTAGCGCAGGTGCGTGTTTGCTTCAGGATTTGTAGTCCCGAAGTTGTATCTTGGTTGGATATGTGGTTGTAAGTGTGATATCGTCTGTAACCGCATTTTCTAATAAGTGGTTCAGCAAGTTCTTTGGTTGAACCCCAATAATTAATTTTACGTGTGTGCTATGGAAAATTTTATACATGGATTGGGATGTTATTCTCCTCCTTTAGTTTATCTAGTTCTCACTCCTGCTCTCTCTCCCCAGATGGTTATCACCTGACGTGTTGGTCACCGCACTGCTAGACGTGGCCGTGGCCGCGGTCGTGGTTTGAGACGTGCGTTGATTCCCCGCGAGCAGCCCCAGAACTTACCTGCTAATCCTCCTCAGTTGCGGCCTGGTGAGCGATTCGATTGGAGCTCCTCCGGCGGCTCGCCTCGGCCAACCACCTCGGCCGGTTGTGCCACCACGAGAATCCACCACCTCCACCTCGGGAAGAGCCAACACTCCGCCAGATTATGCAAATGCAACTCCAGTTGATGCAAGAGATGGCAAGGAACCGGGTACCTCCACCTGCCCCGATTCAGGCACCTGCCCCGTAGCCACTTCCGATGCATCACAACACTAAGCTGTCAGACTTCCTCCGCATCAAACCTTGGGAATTTGCTGAAGAACTTGACCCTATCATAGCAGAAGATTGGCTTTCAAATGTAAAAGAGACTCATCCTAGCTCGATGTGGGGAAGCGTGAAAGTGTGATGTATCTTTGCGCATCACCGTTGGGACATTTGCCAAATGGTGGGACAATTATTGTGATAATCATCCCAATCCTCAGGACATTGAGTGGGCTGAATTTGTGGAAGCTTTTGAGGCTACATTTGTTCCCAGAGGAGTCAAGGATATGAAAAGAAGGGAATTTCAGAACTTGAAGCAAGGCAGTATGAGCTTGAGTGAATATCTCACCAAATTCACCCAACTGTCTCGCTATGCGCCCAGGGAAATTGAGACAGAAGAAGATAAAATCTGGTACTTTATGGAAGGTATGGACCCAGAAATTTGGCGTGGAATTTCCTCAGTAGAGTATGAGACCTTTCAGCAAATGTTGGATAGGGCCATTGTGCAAGAGCATGTTGGCGCTTTGTGTGTTCTTGCTAAAAAAGCGCATAAAAAGGCTCAAAAGGACGATCCACAGGCGTAAAGTTCTAAGCATCACTTTAAGCGCCGCCGGGAGCACAAGTCTTTTGCTCCAGGCAGAAGCCGCACTCAGTGGTTGAACCCACGTCCTTTGGCTCAAGCTCCTCACCAGTCAACACCTGCTCAGCCTCCCAAGGACATGTCTACTGTCAGGTCTTTCTCCTGCAATCAGATGGGCCACTATGCCAACAAGTGTCCATCCAAGAACATGGCCCCAGTACTGTCAAGACCGAGTTAAGCCCACAGCGTCCACCGGCCGCCGGTCGTGGACCTGGCGCTCCTCCACACGCCTTGATGCTACCTGTTGTTGGAAAAGGGCGTGTTAATCATGTTTCTTGAGAAGACGCCCAACAGATCCCGGTGCGATCATGGGTAAGTTTTTGGTTAATTCAGTACCTGCCACTGCTCTTTTTGATTCTGGTGTAACGCACTCATTCATCACTGAAACTTTTGTTGCAAAGCATGGGTTAAAAGTGGGTGCACTAGAGAAAGCTATGGTCATTCAGTCTCCCGGGAAAACCATGCATACAGCATTGATTTGTCTCGCGGTTGACATAAGAATACAAGGTAGTAAATTCCTGGCCGACCTAGTGGTTATAGATTCTACAGGAATCGAGGTGATCTTAGGCATGGACTGGCTAGCTAAGTATAAAGGGCAAATAGATTGTGCCCATAAGAGAGTCAGATTGATGAATCAGGATGAGCAGGAGATTATGATTACCTCTAGCACTCCTACTGAAGATCTTATCCTTCTGCACAAGTTGGAAGCAAATACCTTGGATTCCATTCCCGTGGTTAAAGAATATCTGATGTGTTCCCGTAAGAAGCGCCGGGAATGCCACCTGATCGGGACATCGAGTTTGTCATAGACTTAGCTCTGGGGCAGCCCTATATCTCGAGAGGTCGTATAGGCTATCTCGCCAATCTGTTGGTGAGTTGAAGTCTCAAATAGAAGAGTTGCAAGAGAAAGGTTTTATCGGGCCTAGTGTTTCACCTTGGGGAGCTCCGGTAATTTTGTAAAAGAAGGATAACACATTGAGGATGTGTGTGGATTACCGGTCCTTGAATGAAGTCACTATTAAAAATAAATATCCTCTCCCCAGAATTGATGATCTCTTTGACCAGTTGAAGGGAGCCTGTGTCTTTTCAAAAATTGATTTAAGGTCAGGATATCACCGGATAAAAATCAGGGAGTCTGATATACCCAAGACAGCCTTCACCACTCGTTACGGGTTATATGAGTTCACTGTCATGTCCTTTGGACTGACCAATGCACCTCCCTATTTTATGAACCTCATGAACAAGGTCTTTATGGAATATTTAGACAAGTTTGTAGTGGTGTTCATTGATGATATCCTTATATACTCCAAGACAGAAGAAGAGCATGAGCACCATCTTCGATTGGTTCTGCAAAGGTTAAGGGAACACCAATTGTATGCCAAGTTCAGCAAGTGTGAATTCTGGATGGGAGAAGTGTTGTTTTTCGGTCATGTCATCTCGGCAGGAGGTGTAGCGGTTGACCCCACGAAGGTCGAGGCCGTGGCCAGTTGGAAACCGCCTCGGACTGTGACCCAGGTCCGTAGTTTTCTTGGGATGGCTGGATATTACCGTCGGTTTATCCCAGATTTTTCCAAGAGAGCCTAACCCTTGACTACACTAATGAAAAAAGAAAAGAAGTTTGAATGGACATCGGCTTGTGAAGCAAGTTTTCAGGATTTGAAAAAGAAACTCACCACAGCTCGCTTTTAACAACGCCGGATATTCATAAGGACTTTGAAATCTTTTGTGATGCCTCACGGCAAGGTCTTGGTTGTGTATTAATGCAAGAAGAAAAAGTGGTGGCGTATGCTTCGCGCCAATTAAAGCCACATGAGCTGAACTATCCCACTCATGATTTAGAGTTGGCTGCAGTTGTTCACGCCTTGAAGATTTGGAGACATTACCTTATTGGCAATAGGACGGAGATATACACTGACCACAAGAATCTCAAGTATATTTTTACTCAGCCTGATTTGAATCTGAGGCAAAGACGCTGGTTGGAATTAATTAAGGATTATGACACCGGTATTCACTACCATCCTGGTAAGCCAATGTAGTGGCAGATGCCCTCAGTCGTAAGATGTACTGCAATTCACTATCACTGCTTGAAGCTCAACTTGCCCTCCAGGAAGAATTTGCCAAGTTGAATTTGGGAATAAGAGAGTATGGCTCATTAAATGATATGGAATTGTAACCCACCTTGCTCAGCCAGATCAAAGAAGCTCAGAAGCAGGATGCAGAGGTTCAGGCGGTGAAGGACCGGATTTTGAAAGGAAAGGCACCTGGGTTTTCTACCGATGTAGAAGGGGTATTGTGGTTTGGGAAAAGGATTTTTGTACCCAACAAAAGAGAGATCAAAAATATCATTATCAAGGAAGCGCATGATACACTTACCTCCATACACCCAGGAAGCACCAAGATGTACTTGGATTTAAAAAGTACTTACTGATGGACAAGTATTAAGGGAGAAATTGCAGAGTATGTGGCAAAGTGTGGCATATGTCGAAGAGTCAAAGCAGAACATCAACGCCCGGTGGTTTGTTTGCAACTGTTAGAGGTACCGAATGGAAATGGGAAGAGGTAGGCATGGATTTTATAACTGGATTACCCCGGACCCAAGCAGGTTTTGACTCGATCTGGGTGATAGTGGACCGGCTCACTAAAGTGGCCCACTTCATACCAGTTCGAACCACCTATACCGAAGATAAGCTAGCCGAGTTATACATGAACCGTATAGTCTGTCTGCATGAAGTACCCAAGAAGATTGTATCAGATCGAGGTACACAGTTGACATCCAAATTTTGGCAGAAATTGCAAGGTTTGTTGGGAACACAGCTTAATTTCAGCACTGCTTACCACCCTCAAACCGATGGTCAGACAGAAAGAGTTAATCAAATTTTGGAAGACATGTTGAGGGCTTGTGTGTTGGTGAACAAGACTGGTTGGGATAAACAGCTGCCTTATACTAAGTTTGCTTATAACAACAGTTACCAAGCTAGCCTTCAGATGGCACCATTCGAAGCCTTGTATGGCAGGAAGTGTCGAACACCTCTGTATTGGCAAGAAACTGGAGAAAGTAAAGTGTTTGGACTGGATTTACTAAGAAGCCGAGGAATAGGTTCAGTATGATCCAAATAGAGACTTAGAGCAAAGACAGATCTAAGGCGGAAGAGCTATGCAGACAACCGTCGTAGGGAACTCAAGTTCGGAGTTGGTGATTTTGTCTATCTGAAGGTATCTCCACTCAAGGGTATGAAGAGATTTCGCGTCAGTGGCAAATTGGCTCTGCGGTATATTGGTCCATTTCAAGTTACTGCTAGAAGGGGGGAAGTAGCTTATCGTCTCGAGTTACCTGACAGTCTAGCAGATGTGCACAATGTTTTCCATGTATCGCAATTGAAGAAATGTCTTCGGGTACCGGAAGAACAAATGCCAATGGAAGAACTGGACCTGCAACCGGATTTATCCTATAAGGAATACCCTGTCAGAATTTTGGATGTTGCAGTTTGAAAAACCCGGAACAAGACCATTCAGTTTTGCCGTGTCCAGTGGAGCAACCACACCGAGGCAGAGCACTGGGGCGCGAGGAAGACCTTTCTTGTTGAGTTCGGATTTGTTTCCCAGAGATTAGGAACCTCGGGGACGAGATTCTCTTAAGGGGGGGAGGTTTTGTAACATCCCAAATTTTCAATAATGTAATTTGGCATGTTAAGTATGTTCTAAAATTTTGTAAAAATAATTTGGAGCCAATTTCAAATTAATAGTTCTAGTAGATTCTAGTATTTATTTTTCGCGCGAGTTGATGAACTCCGGTTGAACGTTAAATCTCTAAAATTCTCTAATCTCTCTCCCCGTACATGCATCTCTTCCTCTCTCTCCCGTAGTGCATCCTACATGCACCAGATTTCTCTCTCTCTTGTAGTGCATCTTGCATGCATGCACCTGATTTTTTTCTCCCTTTCTTGCTGCTGCTGCAGACCTGCTACACGCAAGCATATGCTGCTTTTCCATTTGCAAAGACGCACATCTTGCTTTGCTCTTGCGTGTTGCTGAAATTTTCTTCTTTGCTCTTGCCCCATCGAAAATAGCAATTTGCCTTGCCCTTTTTTTTCAGACCGCAGCAGCAGTTAGCTTTTGCTCTTGCATGTCGCTGAATTCTCTTCTTTGCTCTTGCGTGTCGCTGAAATTTTGTCGCTCTGCGTGTGCAGCATTTTGCACTCTCCTCTGCATGCTTGTATGTTGATGCACTGCCTTTGCATGCATGAGTTCTTCTTTGACGCAATCTGAAAAACAGCGGCTACTTTGCATTGCGGCGACATAAGCTTCGCTTTCATGCCCCGACCTATCCGATCGACACTCGCCGTCGTGCGTTATATTAGAACCACCGCGGTTCTATTTTTCGCCGCCTCGTTTGGCCGCGCCTTCTCGTCGCCACTGGCTTCGGTCGGTACCGTCAGTTCTTTTCGTGCCACCGCCCCTCGGCTTCTCCTCTCATATTCTGGGTTTGGATGCAGGACGCTAGACCGCCTCGCCGCTGCGTTGCGTCGGTCTTCCGGTGCTCGACCCATTCGGGGCTGTGCGAAAACCCCTGAACCCCGGTGAGCACCTTGCCCCTTTCGGGTAGCTCACATCCTTTTAGCCGAGCTATCCCCGCTTAATTTAAACCCGTGTTATTTATTAAAGATTCGGCCAGCTTGTAGTTTCAGGGCTAGTCTGTCAGTTCATCTTCGTATCGGGGTTTTCTTTTAAAAGAAAAATAATAATAATAATATATATAGCAAAACCATTTTTAGAAATAATAATAATGTTATTATTATTTGTACTGGCAGCCTGATTGTACTGTGCTTGGTTTGTTTGGCATATTCAGCAGCGTCTTGTGTCGTTTCTGTCAGAAGGAGGACACAACGCGAGGGCACCACCACCGAGGAGTACCGCTACTGAGTTCGAAACTCAAGGCGAGTCCTTTGACGATATTGTCTATAGCTTTGTTTTCATTAAAATATTTTATTAGGAATTTATAAATATGCATGCTAGTTTTAAAATATGAAAACTAGTTGAATAGTGACTAGTTAGATCTACTTAACAGTATTGCTATAATAACCAATTATTATAAAACTAGGTGTAGCTAGATTAATTGTTATCCACTTTCCATTAGACTTAGGTTGTTTAAAATAAAATGCCCGCAAAAATAAATCATGTTATAGTTCATATTTACTGGAAATGTCTTTATGAACTTGTTTGGAAAATAGGCATCGGATGGACACGATGCCGGGTATGGGTATTCTTATTCTTTCCCCTCTCAAATATTCTGACTAGGAGGAACTTTCAGCTAGTGAGTGCTTTCATGCACCGTGTTGGTGTTTTCTAACACCGCGGATTTTGTAAATCGGAGCTTAAAAACTGTTCCCTCCTAGTCTAAGGACTGTTCATCCTATGAACATACGAGCCTAGCCTTTTAGTACAACCTCGGGTCCTGGTATGGGACAGGCCTGTTTCCCGGTCTTCTGGCTCTGTTGCGACCTCCTGGCGGGTAGCAATCAAGTCGGAACCCGGGGATAATGTGGTGAACGCTTCGGCGGGAAGCCTCCCGAGGGTAAAGTGTACCCCCTCTGCAGAGTTAAAACTGTCATGACAGCTGTGCTCACGGTCATGAGCGCGCAAAGTGAGTGTTCATATGGTAGCCACTTCTTTTATAAAATTGGGGTTTCTTCTAAAATAATTTGGCAAAGGACCGCCATTCCAGATTTTACTATTGGGACCAGTCGTGAGATGAATATGGTTCCGAACCTAGTATGACGACGGATGGCTAGAACAGTCCCATTGGCCGAATGACCGAGCCAGGGAGCATAGTTCGCCAGGGGTCGATCGAAACAGTTCCATCTGGCCGAATGACTGAGCTAGACAAGATTGGAGCCCCTTGAAAAATGGTGTTATTAAAACCGCATTTTAAACTCACTAGGAAAAATTGTTCAAGGCTTTTCTGCAAAATACCAAAGCCACCTTGTACTGAGCCATCATATCATTTCACATCCTTTCCCCTGCTGAGTATTAGTACTCATCCCTGTTTTCTCCCCCTCTTTTAAAATTTCAAAAGGTGAAGAGACGGATGATGGGGACTACGACAAGTCAGACTACGAGGAGTCTTCGGAGGAGTGAAGCTTAGGGTCCGTTCCTCTGACCAAGATGCTGTGGGATTCTCAGATCGAAGAATAGCTGTATTATGGGTTTAGCCTATGTTCTCCGCTGTGTACTCTGTGGTTCAGCCTGCGTGCTGACTTGTATGTAAAATAATGGGGACGAGTTCCCCGACCTTGTACCTTGTATAATTATGGCAATGTATCACTCTGTTGGCAACTGTGTGTACTAGCGATGATTCTTGGGACTAGTACAGGAGGCACAGGAAGGGTTCGGTCTTTTATGGCCGGGTCCCGACATAAACATACAGCATATAAGGGCTCCCACATTAAAACTTAATTAAGCATAACAGTACAAACAGTTAACACAACGATACACTATGGGACAGAAAGGAAATGCATGGAGTAACATTTATGGACGATTTGCACTTTTCATCTACTCAGTACATCGAGATCATTTCCACTTCTCCTATGCTTTTGATGGCGTGGCCCTAGCACGGCGTGCCCCTTCTCATTTCTTCTCCCTCTCAGCTTCACGTTCCGTTGCCATCTCCTCGTTCCTCTTACGCACACGCTCTTCGTGTTGTCGTTTCCATTCTTCATCCCACCTGAGAATCAAGGGAGCTCTTGGCCTCAAGGGTGATATCAATGTCAAGCCACTACTCAAATTCACATATGAGACGGCGGGGACTGCATGCAAAGTGTGTTACTACATCATTTTAATGGAAAATAGTAGTGAGTATGGAGGTAGAACGGGTTTATCTTTTATATAAATCCCCGCCGGCATAGCGCCTTCTCCTGTGGATCGAATGCGTAGTTGGGCCACATCCAGTACCTCATCATGTATGTGTCAACCTCGCGGGATCACACAAGTCTACACTCATCACCGCACATGTACATGGGTGGACAAACCTCTAGAGATGGGATGCAGCTCTGGTATCCGTTCCCATTAGGGAAGAGATCTCATGTCTTTCTCTTTTCCTTTCCCTTTTCTTTTTCCACTTCTTGACATCTCCTAATATCTCGTATGATAGCTGGGCAATAGTTCTGAGGAGGTGCGTGCTAGGGAAGAGCGGTTTAATCATATTTATAAGTAGAGTGAGGAGGTGCTCGTCGGGCAAGAGTGGACTTATTGATATGTGAAGTCTGTAGTGACCTTTAGTCAAACGCATGTGGCGGAGTAGGTCAACCAATGTAGTACTACATGAAAGGTCAAAATAATTGCCTAGAAAAGCACTGTAGTACGACATGATCGGTCGAGCAGCTTTGATCATCAGGTGGTCCCCATACAGCTTTAGATAGTATTGATATGAGCACATCTTTGTGAGCTTCATACAAATGCGTTTGGCGGAGCAGGCCAACCACTATAGTACTACTTGAAAGGTCAGAATATTTGCCTAGGAAAGCACTATACTATGACATAATAGGTCGAGCAGCTTTGATCATCAGGGTGGTCCTCATGCAGCTTTTGACAGTATTGATAGGGACACACCTTTACAGAGAAGTGATATGATTATTAAGTGCAGTGAGTGAAGTGATGGTGACTCTACATGGCGAGTGTTGATTATTGAAGTGCACCGACGAAAAGAAGGGAGTAGGAGGAGAAGAGAATGCAGTCATGTCACCTCGTGCAGCGCGATGTCATGTAGTCACCGTGACTGATCAGTGAGGTATGAAGTGCGGCACAAGGGAACTAAGGTAGTACGCACTGAGTGGTTTGCATGATATGGCCGACAGCATTTGTTCCACTGATGGGGACATCTCCGTGTCTTTTCATCTTTGGATCCTATTCATGCATTACACACCGACGGAGAGAGATCAAAGGTAAGGATGAAATGAAGCAATAATGCATGGAGCACCGACGGAGAGAGAGTATTGTAATAGTGGCCACCTTTACTATGTAATGTGCAAAAGATGCCGACAACCAATAATGCATGAACCAATAATGTTGTTTGCTTTAGAGCACTTACTTAAGTTGGGGATGAATGATGGCTATAAATAGTCAGGAAATAAGGCATGGTAAGTAGCAAATAGTTTCAATGAGTCCATGTGATATGTATGTTTAGCGTCGTTGGGCCTTGTAGGCTTCTGAGTTTTACATGTAGTATGATCTATAATCTCGTGAGGCCGTACTCGATGGCTCCTAATGGTTAGACCAGTCTATCAATCCCGAGTTATGACTTTTGTTTACATTTTGATCCCTAATATAGCGACTGTGTCATTTTACGGGTTACATTGCTCTAAAAATGTTACATATAACCCGGGATTGGTGGACTACGTCTAATTATGGAGTGTTGTGAATGGACTTCAAGATTTGTTTGACAATCAAAAATTTTGGAAGCTACGTTTTGACACATCCATCATTTTCGCTCTGAGGTTGCTTTATTTTGCTAAATGCATAACAAAGGAATTTTCTTCAGGTACTCGATGAATGGGGTCTAACTATAGGGCTGAGTCCTCCACAATCCCCGAGGTGCCCCCGTGAGGACGTCCCAGTCTCGTTGAGGTGAGGCTTCCAAGCTCCCTGAGGTTAGGGCTGTGAGAACGACCCATGCCCCCGTGTGCCTGCATGTGCAGCGAGCGGTCCTATGCAATAGTACAGTCACATTTATGGTGAGATCTTTACCTGGTGGAGTAGCAGAAGGGTGGATTACTGGATGGTACTGAGTTCTTGATGCGGGTTGGGGGTGTCCAAAACCATGCAACACGAAGTAGATCCTCTGGAAAGTCGTTAGTAGCTCCGTCCCGATCATTTGAATGACGTGATGCATGCGCTGCAAGGCTTGTGTAGAATCTTGGGCTTGCAACAAGAGCAAATGCGTGTCTGGTCATGGAGAATGCACTCCTGCCTTGTCCTCTCATGTCTCCTACCCCGCAGCCCCTATTCCTGTAGATTATCTGATACCTCAGCTCATCAACTCCCACCGGTGATGCTACATGCATCTCTGTCTTCCTTATCTTTTCATCCATGTACTTTGTCATCACTGTAGAGTAGATCAAGTGACTGTCAACCATAGCAGTAGACATCGCATGGTACCGATCCCTGAAGACTTGCATGTGCCGTGAAGAACTGGGCCTCAATATCCCTAGCATAACTAACTGGAACACAGAAAGATCTACCCCGATTGGTCTGTGCATAATCTCCCCTCCCCATAATAAATTTAAAAATATAACCTCTCCAACATTCCTCTTGGACAAAAAAACATCATGTATAAATTATTGCGTTAAACACTGCGCTAACAATTCATTTCCTCGTATCTAAAAAATACCTCATTACGCTGCTCTACCTCAAATGTACCCTACAAATGACCCTAAAAATAACTCACACCTATTAAATATGCAAAAAAATTTAACACATTGCGCTACTCAAACATACTTTTATTTCTCAAATATCAAATAAACTACCAACTCCAACATACGCTAATTGTACCTACGTCTAAACTAGATTACATTGTACTAACTATAGGCACTTTATGTAGCTAACGTACCATGTTTTCACTAATTCAAAACTACAAAAGAAAAAATTATCTCCAAAGTATGCTGTGGCCCCCTCTCCTCCTTCTTCCTCTCTCCTCCTCCTCCCTCTCTCCTCCCACTCCTTCCCTCTGTCTCTCTTAATGCGTGAGTGCGCATGGAAGGAGGCACGGGCATGGTTAAAAGAGGAAAAACCTGCCGTTCAATGGGCAGATTATTCAAATCCCTTCGTCAAACGGGTGGATTTTCTTCAGTAGGGCTGGTAGGCCGTCGGCAAATTCAATGCCTAACGGTCAGGCGAGATGGATAAAACCAGCCCTTTGGTCGGACAGATTTTCTGTCCTTTCTGACTGTGTGGCAACGGGTGTCTATTTTTTAAATATATTAAACGAAATATTATTTATTTAATTTGAAATAAATATAAATAAAATAAAATAAAATTCATGATCCTTCTATCCTATGAACAGGCTCACTCGGTCACTCTTATGCCCTTAGGCTAGTCTTGGGAACTAAGTCGTGCTTTAGTGGGCTAGTCCAAGAACGACCCAACATCAGCGGCCCAAAGCACGACACGGCACAAAATATTATGTGCCAGGCTAGCACGGCCCGAATGATGTGCTGAGTCGTGCCTGAATTCCTGGCATGATGAGCAGCCCGATGGCGCGTGCCGTGCTTGGGCCGGCATGACCCGATTTGAAGCCCGATCCAGATTCTAGCGCATAGGCGCCTTGGCTTTCCATTGGCCCATCAAGAAACGAGGAGGCATGAGACTAGAAACGAGTAGGCACAATCAGCGGCGGCAGTTATGATCATGTCTTTGCAAGTTCCTACACTTTCAGTCTTCATGCGCCTGTCATCTCCGCGATGGCTGTTCGGGGTAGCAACGAGGTGATCTTCTGTCCTCCTACTCCCGAAAATCAATCGGTTCCAACAGGCAACAAACTGTTTCCAACATTTAAACCAAATCAGAATTTCAACACCAAATCAGATATAAACTACATACCATATTCAAAGTCACAAAACCAAAAGCTGGCAAGCATCGATCAAAAAGGCTTGCGCTGGCACGGCCCAACAGCGGACCGACGTGCTTCCGGGCCGTGCTGCGCCTAGCAAATAGCGATTTAGGTCAATTGGGCCACTGGCTTTCGGGCGATCTTGACCTTGCTATCTACCGGCTTTGTTCAAGACAGAACCCGAGAACGATGGGCCCATCTTGAAATCTTTGGCGGCCTACCAATTCTCAGCTCTACCCTAGGCTGGACATTAGTGACCTGGTGTTGTTGTCTTCTTGTACTTGTTGAGTTCCAACTCAAGTATGCTAGAAAAAGGAAAAAAAAGTGATCTTCCATTGCTCTCAACTATCGTTCGTCCCCCGTTAAGAATGAATATTCACTGATTCATTTCGAGGATAAGTTGCCTGCATACCGGATCTTGGATTGGGCATATCAAGTTAGCAGTTAATTCATTCCGTACATCATAGCAGATCTCATGGTCACTGCATCCTTTCGCTCTAACTTACCAAATATACTGTTTACCGGTACCAGATCTTAGATTCACTGCATCTTTTATATCCTCTTCAGGAAGAGATTTTATTTTCTCTCTTTATATCATTCCTTCGAAGAAATGCTCTTGAAAATGGTGAAAAATAAAAATATGGTACGGAAAATGGAAAAGACAATGAAATAAAGAAAAAATAGGTAACAATAGTCTTACACAACTTCACCTTATAGGTACAGCATGCTCTTCCTGTAGTACAGAGAAGGGAAAAACCGTCTTTGGCAGAGGAGCACCAGAAAGCGTATTACGGGAAAACGCCATGCGTTTGCCTTTACGGAATGGGAAGGTTTGATTAGCCTTCGCCAAGCGCAACCGAGAAAGGAGAAAAATCTGCTGTGTCTGTTTTGTTGTGCAGCAGGAAGGAAGGGAGCGATGGCGGCCGCCGGAGGAGGAGAGGCGGAGACGGTGCGGGCGTCGCACATCCTCATCAAGCACGAGGGCTCCCGCCGCAAGGCCTCCTGGAAGGACCCCGACGGCCGCGTGATCTCCGCCACCACCCGCGCCGACGCAGCCGCGCGCCTCCTCCAGCTCCGCGACCAGATCCTCTCCGGCCGCGCCGCCTTCGCCGACCTCGCCGCCACCCACTCCGACTGCTCCTCCGCCCGGCGCGGCGGCGACCTCGGTGCGTCTACCTCACACCCTACTGCATCCTTCTCGATCTACTACTCCTACTCTTTGCTCTCGCTTCGACTCATGCGTCCTGCGGGCTAACATCCGGTGCTCATGGCGATCCATCCAGTCGATTCACTCTCAATCCTTGGGGCAAATAAGTGCAACATATCTTCTGGTGTCAAATTTATTGTTTAGCCTTTCTCAAAAATGAAAGAAATTTATGATCTAGGCGTACTCTTGTTAGCCGTGGTGTTACCATTGTTTAACCTAGGAGCGAAAAATTGTGGGCTCAGTTAGCTGCGATGTTACCAGTAGCTATGTTGTTGTTGTGATAGCTTTCTTTGTTAATCATTGCAGCTAATTAACTAATCCATTACTAATTTTACTCACGCACCCATGTAATCTGGGCATGAGAGACTGTCACTGATTAAACTCATTCATTAGGCGATAGTAAACTATTGATGCAATGACGTAAAATACACTGGCTAGCTGCTGCAGTATCCTTCTACTAGTTACAATGTGTAATAGCTATTCTGTAATGTAGGCAAGGCAAGGATCATGATCTTTCATAAATGAGCACTGTTTTCCTATGCTCTAGTCAGCTGGCTGATTGACACCTAGAGCCTAATCCCGGGTAGGCGAGAAAAATCCCCTAGACGGCCAAGGCGGGATGCTAGGGCCTAGCGCCTAGGCGCCACCTAGGCAGGCTAGATGTCCGCCTAGGGCAACAATGTGAATGATGGATTGTGTCTTGCTAATCAATAGGACTACTGTTTATGGACCTAACTTGAGCTCTCACGAGGCCATGCTCTCTGAGTCATCTAGCATGAGAGGTTGACTATTCCCCCACTGGCTCTATTTCGGTATTGATCTCGGTTAGCGACTTGTCTTTGTAATCTTTATATGATACAACATGTATACCAAGTGTATTTACATGTAGTGTAAGGAAAATATGCTATTTTGAATTTTTGATATGAAACAATGCATTGCTGGGGTTACATGCAATTAGAAGTACAGCAGTTCAAGAACTATTAGTTAGGTTTAAATTAAGAGATGAGAATGCATAGAGTTCAACTAAAAGGTGGTGTTTCTCTAGGTGACCGCCTAGCCTGCTTGGGTGGCACCTAGGCACTTGGCGGCGTGGATCACCACAATGCAGGCTAATCAGTGGGCCTAGGGAGTCGTAGGCGGCTCCAAGCAGCACTAGGTGCAGCGATGCTTGATAGGGAAAAGGTTAAGAAGGAGAGGAGGGAGATGGCGATGGCAGTGCCTGTTGGGAACACCAGCAGCACGGAAGTGCCAGAAGGGCAACCAGCGGCAATGGAGGCGCCTTAGAGGGGCAGCTAGCAGTGGCAGCGATGGGATCTGCAAGAGCGTGGAGCCAAGGGTTGTCTTATGCTTTAGTTGTCCTCCTGTTGGGCTTCATGTTGGGCCGGCCTTGCTGTCACACACAACTCAGCTGCCAGGATGCCTTCTCCATCCTCTGCCATCTTCCCTCCCCTTCCCTTTCACTCCTTCCCCTTCCCGTGTTTTTGGTTTGGCTGCCTAGGCAGGATAGGCGCTAGGTGGCCACGCTCTGTCCGCCTACTGCCCCAGGCCAACCATGCTAAAAGGGGCGTAAATGTTGTTGAGAGTCCAGAACATTAACATTGGAATGGAGGTCACATTTTGTACCTTTTTGTTAGATTGATGTTAAGTGTTTGGTGAAAAATAAGTTGTTTAAAATTGTTGTAGTATCAGTTGCGAACTTGCGATCTCTTTATTTGTGTGTCCCCTGTGTGTTTGCTTGTGCGTATCCTGTGGTGCCTCATCATTTTTGATGTTATGAACTTACAATATTCCATGGTGCAAGTTAGTCATGCTTTTCTACTTGTCTGCTACTGGAACATATTTGCTGTGTCATGTTATAAAGAATTTATGACATGCTTTGCGTCTATAACAATGCGTAAATTGCCTTCTTCTTTTTTACTCTTCTGTTTTCCCTTCTGTCTGATGCACACTAAGTTTAGTCTGTGATGCAGAGAGTTTGGTTTTAATTAAGATCACTTAACTCTTATAAGTAATCAATTGTATAATGAGAAGAAAAGATTCTGATAAGTCACAACTCACAAGTTTGAAGAAGTCTGAAGCTGAAGTCCTTGTGTTCACCCACTAGTTTGAAGAAGTGTGAAGCGGAATTTGTGATGTTAACATACAAGTTTGACACTAGTTAACTTAAATCACAAGCTTTCTGGAGGCATAATAACTAGAGCATGGACATTATGTTGCAGGGAAGACTGATATTAATTTACATGCATTTGTTGTTTTGGTGTTTAGATTCAGTGCAATTTTTTCCAGTCTTGCTGGTTAGGGTGATTTGGGATAAAAAAAGAAACTCACTACCATGGCGCTGCAATCATCATTTTATTGCCTTTAATGTTTTTTGCACTTGTTTACTAATCTGATCTTTGCACAAATACATTGTGCTTTTCTGACATGGAATTGTTGTTTGCACCAGAATCATGTGCTGTGGCGTTGCTCATGAACTATGATTCATAATTGATCTTTCTAACAGTGTTGCTCTAATCCTTGATAGGTACCTTTGGGAGGAGGCAGATGCAAAAGCCCTTTGAAGACGCCACATATGCACTCAAGGTTGGTGAGCTCAGCGACATTGTCGACACTGAAAGCGGGGTTCACATCATCCTGCGGACTGCCTAAGAAGAAGGGTCGCATCGTCAGCTGAGTGGCTTTTGTTTAGAGCCTGTACCTTTTTCTTTCTGGCACCCTAAATTAAAACTCATAATCATGACAAGTCCTGAACCGAATATGGTCCAAGTTGTTTGGCATCTCATGATTGCTACAGCATCTGAGCTCGCTACGTACATGCATCAGTGATCAACATTTGAGCTTGGCAATGTGTGGATGATCAAGAAATGGATACTCCTTTTCTTTCCCCTTTGTTTTGAGGCTAGATGTCCCATCAATACATGATATCTGGAATCAGGATGAAACATTGCTGAATCCTTTTGACAGTGTAGCTAGGTAAAATAACTCCATCCATGTTCATCCCATCATGTGCTAAATACTACAACACATCGGGGAGACACATCCATTGGACATCGAATAGCGGTTTCAAAATTTCTTCTATAAATTCTGATAAATTTGTAGTTACACTTACACTCCGTTACTGGCACCAGAAGTAATGATTTCAACCATCGATGAGAGAGGCGCTAAGGAAAAGGAAAGCCATCCATTGACAGAGATATGTCGATATATATAGATTAACGATGGCCTAATCCTATCGCATTTTTTACTTGATTGCATCATTCCTTTCATTGTAATCCTGGCTGTACACGTACTTATGGAAGCTCCTTGCAGTAGAAATTGAAGCCGGAGGTAGAGTGACTTAATTAATTTATTTCCTTAATCGGGTGGTTCGGTACGAGCAGGACAGCCACGTGCGTCTCTCCCTCCTAATTGTTCATCGATTTTAAGAGATCATATTGATACAAGAGTTTGGCCGGAACACTTGTTAACAAATCTTGTTAAGAAAAAAGTATTGTTTAAAACCAGTTTAAAATGGTTTGTAACCTTGCAGATGAGGTCCTTCGATTAGTCAAATTAACAACTGTTTTGGCCTTGGGATATGCGTATTATATATGTGACCTAGCACTCGCGTGGCAGCATAGCTAACGGTTAATTTCATCTAACTCCATGTGTAAGATTTTTTTTCTAAAAAAATTGAACTTATAAATGGGCATGCATAACATTCTCATATTCTAAACACGTGGGCCCATTTGCCATTTGTCACACATTGAGCATTGCCTTTTCCAGAGAAAGGAGAGAGCAGCGGCCATGCGTCATGCGTGAATGATACTCTATTTGCAAATGAGAGACTAAATTACCTGGCACTGGTTTATGATGTGTGCAACGATCAACAACATACTAACGACTACGTTGTCAGCTTTGCAAGCCACACAACGCAACAATACTAGTAAATGCAAATTTGTTTTTATTTTACCGTCATTTTAGCCGGCACTGTAAATCGTACATCACATGTTGATTTTGCATTGATAGAATTGGGATAGGTTCATGTCGCAAAGTAGCAATTATCAGGCAGCATGGAGCTAAAGATTGACAGTTTCGCACTACTGTGAAGAGATACAGTCCCAGGTTTGCTGAGTTCCTGATGTGCCAAACAATGTTCACCTAACATTTTTAACCATTTTCTGCTCGATCATACGCGTTGGACTTATGCTTTGGTACAAAGTTAAATCCTTCTGGAACTTTGCCAAGCATCATCTCAGAGATCCTTACCTGTGCAGACAGACAAGATACATCATCTTCTCAGTCATGTGGTAACTAATAAGTAGTACATCCAACAATGAAAAAAAAAGAGAGAGAACTGGTTACCCAGTCAGCTGCAGAATCAGAAGCCATCAGGGTTTCAAGATCATCACGTCCGTAGTAGCTTGGGGGCCTCCAATTCAATCGTTGTGGGACAACATCCAACAGGCCAACCGGAACGTACCGGCAGGTGTAACTTAGCCATTCTAGTAAAAAATAGCGTGTTGTCTCCACACCTGAAAAATCACGAAATCAGAACACTGGTTCGAAATCAGGACTATTCTTTGAAAGACTATCTTTCTTCCCATTGAACGACCCAGAGCAGTTACAACTTAGAAAAAACTAAACAGCGAGGTAATCACTATTCATGAGTTGATATTGTTTACTCTCCACTCCCCCACACAAACTGAATTGTCTAAGCATATGCAGAGATGATTGAACTCACCTTTGGAATCAGAGCCCCAGTGTTCCAAACCAAAACGCACAAAATCTTTAAGAATATTGAATCTCTCACCAGATGTAATATCCCAGTGCTTTTGTTCTTTTATCTCAGTAAATATCCAAGGCTGTCAAGTGTCAAGCATCATGCATTAGCACAAAATCAGTGGAGACAATTATACATAGAGGCATACCATATTATAGACATGGATACTCTCAAGGGAACAACATGTCGCTTAAAAGAAACAACGAACAATGATGGAGCATATTTTGATGCTATTTGTGATATGATGATATCATTAGCAGGAGTGGTATCCAGTATAACAGTGCTTCTGTTCTTTGAGTGTTCCCCTACTTACACATATGTGTCCACTACCCAGGATTCGTCCAAGTTCCAGCACATGGAGTTTACCACTTGCGTTGGTGGCTCAAATCAAGCTGCCAGAACTGTCACTGAGATATATACAGCATTGAGAACGGCAGGGGCAGGCCAAGTCCACTATCCAGGGCACAAGACAAGGCCCGAAGATCTACAAGAAGAAAAGGTGGGGAAGATGAAGAAAAGAATGATGTGGGCCCAGTTTAGATTGGAGCTCCCAAAGGGCTGGAAAGATTAGATCGTAAAAGGTTAATTTTATAATTTCAGTGGGCTATTCTGCAGGTGTCAAGGAGCATGGGAAAATGTCACTACACATCCACACATCCTTTGAGTGGTAGGATTCAGATCGAGCAGCTTATATGGCTGACAAATGACAAGTAGAACACCAAAAAATAGGAAGAGTTGGATACACCCTTATATTTCCTCATGCTGGACTGTGCAGAGGATACCGAACATAAAAGAATAAGTTAAATTCCCGGACAGCAATTGTTGCTGCTAAATCGCTGGCATGATCCAAATTTCACAAGGAAGAAAAATGCCAAAAAAAAAAGGGAGGTGGAAGTATTTGTGAACCATTCTGTTCTCTTCAGTAGAAAATCGAGGAAAAATTTAATTGTGCTCCTTTCAGAAAGGACCATTGTAATTTCAGTTTAGATGTTTTGAAATATGTGGTCTCATAATGGTGAAAGCTGTTAGATGTTCTCATATGTTGTACTGTGATGTAAGGCAGTAAACAGAAGTAGCATCAGAAAATAGAGGTGAATGTCAGATGGGGAAGGTTCTATACCAGGGATAAACAACCTGGGCAGCTAACTGTCACACCCAAACAAGACAGCTAACTGCCATAGGCTTGTTGCAGCAGGTCTCATTTATAAACTATGAGTTGAGATATTGCTCAAAAAAGAGCCACGCTACCTAAGAGATAGAGTTGTATTAAGAGATCGAGAGTTTGAGTTAGATACTATTGTTATGAAATCCTGCCATATTTAAGGGGTGCAGCAGTTTTCTATTGAATTAAGCCAAAAAATATTTAATCATCTTCTTCCTCTTATTCTACTTCCTGCTCTGTTCCTAGTGCACACTTCCTGCTCTGTTCCTAGCACGCCCCCTCTGCGACCCAATCCCAGCACGGCCCCTGTGAGAGGATACCAGCCTAAACTGCCTGCATGATTGTATCCCACACCCACAATCTTAGCTCCAGTAATGGTTGTGACAGTGAAAGTGTTGCGGGAGAGGATGGACACCAGCAAGATGCCCTCACCAGCAGCAGTTTCGTGTGTGGCACGGTGGTGAAAGAACTATTCTTCTTCTTTATTGTTTGATTGCTCTAATGAACAGCTGGTCCTTTATATAGGATTTCCTCCTAACAAATTCCATCTAGAAAATAGTTGATTGAAACTAACAACTTTATCTCCTAACAAATTGAATCAATCCAATAACCATCTAATCCTTTTCAGCACCTAGATGCAGTCCTTTCTGCACGTAACAGAAAGACTCATCTCATTAGCATTTCCCTTATTATATATATTTATAGTATGTGTATGCATATATGTAAAGGCATGCTGCTGGATGTACTAACCTTGATAAGTGCACCTCGAGCAATCATGCAACTAGAAATTTTAGAGCAGCCTGAAACATGCCTGTTCCAGTCAGTAAAGGAGAATACATCACCATTTCCAATAACATGCAAGTGGTCAGGGGCCTTCTGTGCACACTGGTAAATATAGTCCCAATCGGCAAGTTTGCTGTAGCGTTGTTGCCGTGATCGACCATGTATTGTTATAGCTGAAGCACCCCAGTCATAAATATCTGATACTATAGAATCTGCACGGTTCCTGCCCTCAGAGTAAGCTGTTCTTACCTGGAATCCAGCAACAAGGAAATGGTGGGCAACACACAATTAAATCAATGCCATTTAATATGTTACATATTTAGCATCATATCAAAAGACTTCACTGAAACAATATTTGCTTTTTCAAATCAATAGATTTAATGTAACCTTATTGACCCTACAAATGAGGATGCATTGAATATGGTTTATCAGTATCAGGGTGAGTGACAAAAAAACTAGTTCTCATGCATTGACTAGCTTCCAAGAGATCCCTCAATAATTGCACTGCATTACCTTAACAGTTAAAGGTTTTTCAGTAACAGTAGATGCTGCTTGTACAATACTCTTAATCCTCGCAGGTTTTTGGAGTAATGATGATCCAGCACCCTTGTTGACAACGATATCAATTGGGCAGCCCATGTTTATGTCAATGAAGTCAACCAAACACTCCTTATCCACAAGTTCAACTGCTCGTGCTACTGTATCTGGATAGGCTCCACAGATTTGCACTCCAAACAAATTCTCTGATGAATGTCGTCGGAGCAAAGCCCACTCTGAAGCTTGCCCCTGCATGAAATATATCCATAAAAAGGATGTCATTACAGATACCAACCAGATATTTATTAGCTTTTCTTCTGCAACATTTTGTAATGTATGCAAGAAACAGCTCCACTCGAGACATGGAAAGGGCATAGGATGAAAAAGAGAAGATGTATATAATAGTCTTCTAACCTGTAAAAGATTTGTGCACATAGCCATTTCTCCACAAGTAATATCAGCTCCCATGGTTTTGCACAGTCTACGAAACGGAAGATTCCCAACAGTGGTCAAGGGAGCAAGGTATAACTTCTCTTGAAAATCTATTATCTTTTTTTCACGTAAATGAGGTGTAGAGATCAGGTCAACTCTGCAAGAACTTGGGTTATTTGAGCCTACTTCCAATCCATTTCTTAAATTAGGATCTTCATATTCCACCTCAGTGTCATGAATGCCTGACCCATAATGTTAGAGAAAAGGTAAACAGATGAATTCACAAGGCATAAAAACATTTAAAACAATGTCATGCCTTAAATTTAGAAACAAATTACCAGCTCCATGTTTGTGATCTTCATCAACTTCAACCTTTGACTTCTTCGATGGCCTTGGTTCGACACATGGAACTAAGTTACCGACCACAGGTTCTCCCACTGATTTAAACATTTCATTGCACAAAGTAGAATCACATTCCACATTCACAGGAGGACTGCAAAGAGATTCAGTTTTATCATCACCGTTTAGTCCACATGATTCATCTGGATTATCAGTTGTCGTATTTGCCTTAGTTTTATCACCACCATTTAGTTCACATGATTCATCAGGATAATCAGTTATCGCATTTGCTTTAGTCTTGACGACATCCTGCATTACAAACATAATGAACAAAGAGAAAATAAATTACCAATTTATCTTGTGGTAGGAATCAGAAAGTAGAAGCAATAACAGATTTTTTTTACATCAATAGCACATGTTGTAGCAGAAACTAAACCAACAGAGCTATGGCCCAACAGCTAACATTAACCATGTCTTGACAAAATGACATTTCCAGAGTTTTATACCAGAATTGGGCAATGGACACATACTAACAGTAGTGAGTAGTGACACACATCTCATATATATTTAAGAATATGAGGGGGCCTTCTATTTGTTTATATAAATAGACCATTGTTTGCTTCTGACCAATCCTAGCTGTTTGCTACCTGCCCAACATTGTTTCAATTCTTTGCCACCCTTTGCAACCACCAAATATTCAATAAAATACCACTAACAAGGGGAGTTTTGTAGCGTGCCTGATCTCAAGCACGCAATGAGGACAGCTATGGCCCTTAACGCAGACAGAACGAGCTATTATCGAAGCTAGCGCCTAGGACGCGAGCGGAACGAGCTGTTACCGAAGCTAGCGCCTAGGCTATTAATTGGAGCCACCGCCTACAAGATTGAATCTCTCAAATTAATTCATTGCTTTCTAGCTTTATAATGGATAGATGACGTCCCTTCTATAGGGATGACGGACTTGGACCCTAAGAAAGTAAACAAAACTAATCTTATCACCTAAGGAAACTAATCTTATCTAATCCGTAATTTTGGAAACTAATCTAATATAATCCCTAGCTAATAGCAATGCTGGAACCTGTGCGCTACAGTACCCACGGGTACTGTTCGCAGCCCATCTGGCCGTCCTGGGCCTGCACAATAGGTGTTTTTCTGGCAGATACATAAACTCACTCTGATGTACTAGCAAGTCAGGCTCCTGTCCATACTATGGTCAACAGCAATTGAAATCAGCGCTATCTTATATGCAGAAGCATAAGCAGAAGGGGCTGCAAGCACAACATGTTTTTGTATGCCAACTACATATGGAAGTAGGGAAATGCTAAGCATAACCCTGAAGATTCTTGGACATAATAACTGTTACTATTTGCAACAATACTATTAATTCTGTAGAATAACATGGTCATTTTTAACATTTGCTGAATATTATTAGAAATATTTGACCCATATTGTTCATTTGATAAATTCTCTCTACCAGCACATTTTGGTGATAAGTGCCTGTAATATCATACAATAATAGCACTGGAAAGTAAGTATTGATGAACTGCAGGTTTGCAAACCACCCAGCCAGTGCAAGGGTGCAAACCATACCAGTTCAGGCATCAATTTTCCCTAATAAGAGGTACATTCAGATTGGAGATGCAGCAAAACTATCGGCCAGTAATTTCTTCATTGCCAAAATAATCTTCTAAGGTTTAGAATGCATGCAGTCGAACTTCTAAGAATTGACCACTAATAAATGTAAATCTATTTAGATTTGTCACATTGAAATGGCATTAGTCGATTTATCATAAAAACATTCTTCCAAATCAAAGGATTTTTTTTACCAATATATAATTTGGAAAAGACTGTATTGATGTCCAAAATGACAGGTAGAAAGAACGGAGGCAATATTAGGTATCATGTTCCATAGTACATTATCACCATTTAATGTACAAATTTAACCCCATCTAATAAAAGCATAACACTCCAAAAAAGTTAAGTTACGCACAATAGATAGCTAGAAATTATAGTCATTAACAGACATGAGGAAAGGATGATACAAGGATCTAATAGACAGTTAGAATTTGGCAAAATTTATTTATGTACCTTAAGACCAAGAAGTTTGATCTGTGCGCTAGCCTTGGGAAACTTATATTTGTTCTTCCATAAGAGCTTTTGAATATCCTTGTTCAAAGTATTTATCTCATTGTTTCTATTTGGAGAATTTCCAGAAGGTACATGACTGTCCTTATGTGTACTCGAAAATCGACAAGTTAGCCCATACGAACACAACTGATCCAAAGCCGTAAATGGGCACATTCCTTCAAGGTCAGGTGGTTTCTGTGCACAAAAAGTAATGACAAATTGGACATCAGTTAAAAAATTCAGGGAAAACATTCAATCGACAAGGGCCAAGAATAGAGGCAAACAAAACATACCTGAGCCAAATAAGCATCTATATCATGGCTGAATCGGCAAGAAGCACCATATTTGCAAGAGTCCACATTTCCAGTTTTCCCTACATCTATACAAAGATGTGATGTGGACTTCTTTTCCTGCATAATGTGACAAGTTTAATGAAGCACATATGTGTCAAAATTAAGTTGATGACAAACAATTTGCACTACTGACTGTTGCCTCCATAACAGTAGCACATACATGCATTTGCATAACCGAAATGCAAACACATTGCATGGACGAACTGTGCTGGAGTGCAGTTATGCAACAGGGAATGTTCTGATACAATGTCATGGAAAAAAGATGGTACAGAACTCAACTTGTAGGTTTTACTAGTAACATGGCAACACCTTAAGAGATCAAACAAGGCTATTCTACTACACCACAGCATCATAAGAAACATAATGAATACAAAACCGCTCCTAACTTAAACAGAAATGTATGGAAGGATGAAGGACAAAACTACAGCTCACTAAAACTGATCATAAGAGCGTAAAAGAAACAGATTTGTTTGACAAGCATACAATGGTTGTCATGATGTTATCCTCAGAGTGATCAAGATCGCAAGTTTACACAAGAAATAGTACCAACATATTAACCATAATTCTTGAAACGACTCGGTTATTTCATATGTAGCACATATGTGGCCCTTGCATTAGATGGAAATCAGGTGCCCAGATTGCTTGATTGCTTCTTGCTATAATGATGAATCAAACAGAACATGTATGTGTAAAGGACCATTGGAATTTACTTATCGTCACATTTACATTCAATATGCAGGTCTTTTTCCTTTGTTACTTACTAGCCTTTTTGTCCAACTATACCACCTCAAAATAGCTCCAGCCCTTCAGATTGCTAGATACTATGCAAAAACTACGGAATAGCGTACAGCCGAAAGCTGTTTAATCTGGCAATGGTTTTGACCAATTCATACATGCACAGACACATATCACAGAGCCTGATACGGCACACAGAAAATGCAATCCAAATGCAGAGTAATCACACGTAGGCATTGCAACAAGCACAGCCCCGTAACATTGGGGCATTAAAGCGAACACCTTGCATGCACTGCTACGGTTAGTTACCTGCTGGCGCTCGCGCTTGAGCTGGCGCTTGGACTTCTTATCCGTAACGACGGTGCCGGCGCTGGACTTGCACTCTTCCTTGGGGGCCTCGCGGACGGGAGGCGGGCGGAGGAAGGCAGGCTTGACGGGGGCGACAGCGCGGGCCACCAGCTCCTCCGGGGTGGGCCGTGGAGGGGAGGGAACTGGGACCACAGCGGGGGGAGGGTCCAGCAGGTCGGCCGGCGAGGTCGCAGCCATGGCGGCGGCGCGTTGAGAGGACGCTACTAGCCTGCTACCATCAGTCCAGATATCGTTTACACTCCCGTTTTTACATTCCTGTTTCATGAGAGGGTTTTACATTCCCGTTTGTGTGACTTGAGAGCCATTTAGGCTTTGTGTGACTTGTTTTAAAAACCCTATAGACATGTCTTTAAGATAAAAAAAAATAGATTTAAAATTAATAAAAAAAAGTCAAATAAATGAATAAGAAAAGCTGAAGGGAAGAGTACTTAAGACCCTTTTTAGAATGGAGGGTTAGAAATTTTGATTTGAGAAAAATTACAAATATCATATTTTCACGAATCCACGGAAGGTGATGACTTATATTCATCCGACTATTTTTTTAATATACCAATTTAGCAGTCACTTCTTTCGTTGCTAAGAAATATAGATTTTGACCGAACAGATTTTTCTCTTCTTAAAACCAACAAAAGGAGTCAAACCAAGTCGAACCAACTATAGTTATCCGATCAGGTCCAAGTCAAAGCTTGCCCTGCAACGACCCGACCTGGGTAACTAGCAAATCATCATCGTAGGATCAATTCAATGGCCATAAGATGTAAGCTGTAAATATTGTTATTTAGTCAAAATTCACCTGATTTTGGAAGTACTTTTTTTTTGTTGGTTTTAGGTGCACCATCATGTGTGATGCAGGTGAGAATTCATAGACTTTTATCTAGCTTGATATAATGTACAAGATCCAATTTGTCAGCTTGATTCTTGGGTTTTAATTGATCGAAGGGAAAGCTCAGTATTGTTAGCTTGATTCTCTCACGGTCCTTTATATTGAGCTTGAAAGATGAATGCTCTCATGATTTCTCTTAGAGCATTACATGTATGTAGCATTACATGTATGTATCAGAGACCCCAAAAAATAGGGGCGGCCCCCAAATTAAAAGTAGGGACCCTGTTTTAGAGGCTATTGCTGGAGATGCTCTAAGGGTTAGATGGGGTCGTCATATTGGATGTGTTATTTTAAGGAAATTAATTAAGGAACTTTTATTAAACACCAGTTATCTCATTACAATATTTCCAAAGGGACGCAGCTAAAAGATTTGGATAAATAAAACGCAACTCCATGGGTACGTATAGTTTGCTCGCATGTAGCCTTTGCACAAAGATGTGCTCAGCTGCATAGTTTGCATTCCTTCTTACAAAAATAAACTAAAAACAACAAAACGGGTGGAAAGCTCGTGAGCATGTATTTAGTAGCTTTTTTCCTTCAAATTATCTTTTTAACGCTTCGCTTCGACCTGTTGAAGTCATTTTTAGATAGCGGTGGGCAACATGCCAAACTGGGCCAGTTCAATATGTGAACCAGGCATAACAGACCAGCAGACCAGGGTCCCGGCCCAAACCCGGTTTGTACATGAACTAAGCCAAACTAGGCTGCCCAGTTACAAACGGACCAACCCATTTTAGCCCAAAAATATTTATAATGTGTGCTCGAGTGTTGCAACGTATTATATATTTGTCGTGTGATTTTTTAATTAATAGCGGTGGCAGGTAGCCTAGAGTAAAAATTAACAACAAAGGGAAGGACAAGGACGTTTGAGGGTGATGGGGTTCGAGACGCCACCGCGTCCTTCCCCTCCATCTCATCGGGGCCCTTCTTCTCTTCTATGTCGCTGACATAATTTTTGCAAACTTTAGTGTCACACCCATATCTCCATCTAGCAAAAAGTCATCAGCCCATACCCCAGACCCATGATTAGGATTAGAACTTTAGCTCATGGCTCATAAGCAATTCAAGCTTGGATCAATATATGGCTCGGCTTGTTTGCAAATGTCCAACCGAGCCTCATTTCTTGCTTGACACATGAAACAAGCCCTAGCGAGCTAGGCCCGTTCTGGTTAGGTTCCTTCTCATTTCTCGTTCGAGACCTAAGACAAGCCCGAGCGAGCTAGGCCCGTCTCGGTTAGGCTCATTTAAAATAAATCCATATAAATATTTGTATCTATCGCATCACATTGCATGATTGTAATTCCTTCCTCTGTGAGCTAGAATTTCAAATCCGGTCCGTCGGTTGATAGTGCAATGGTGCACCTAGTCTATGACACTTTCCACAATTCCCAAGTTCCAGTTGTTGAAGACTCCAAGTTATGTCTGAGCCTGACAACTGTTGAGTTTTGACCAACACCCTTATCCGACCCCGCCGGAGCTCCTTGATGGATAACTCCACGCTAAGGTTTCATGCCCTCCATGACTTCTTTAGCGACCAAATCAGCTTAGCAACCACCATTACCACCAACTTCTATAGCTTCCTCTGCGGCATGGCAAATGTCTTAACTTGTTCCCACCTCCTCAACTCCTCCCCGCATTGTTGCCACCACTTTGACTTGTCAACGCGCTTTGCCCTTCTCCGCTGGTGTCCAAATGCAGCAGGAGCATGTGTGTAACATCCCAAAATTTTGAACTTTTAAAAAAATTTTGTAAAAATAGCTCCTTGAAATTTTTTCCATAAATTATCTTAAATTTCAATTTCTACTAAAAGATTTGGTATGATTTTCTAAAACTTGATAACCATTTTTTGGAAGTCAAGGTTTCTAGCTAATAAAACTTATTTTTGAAAGAGTTAATTGAACCTTAAAGGTTTTATTCATATTTTCAATGATTTTCTTAAAGCTATTTTCTATTAATGGATTTATTTGAATTTTCAGATAAATCATGTGAGTAAAACAAAACTATAAAGATTTCCAAGATTATTTATCTTGTGTTTATATTGTTATAAAATATTTTCTAGAGTTTTCTAGTAATTTCTAAAATCAATTTGTTTGTTGTTTTGTCCATTGGAGCTTTCAAATTATTTTATGTAATCAAAATAAATAAGAAAATATGGCAAAACTATTTTTATTGTGTTCTCTATGTTCCAAAGTATTTTCTGAAATTTTTGTTTATTTTTAGGGGTTCATTTTCTATTTAAACTAAGCTATTTTGGATTTTTACCATTTTTTAAAAATATTAAATTGATTGATTCCGAAAATCCTTTGGGCCATATCTCTCTAGCTGGCCTACTATCCTTTCCTCCTCTAGGCCCAGTCAAGCCATCCCACCTCTCCCCTATATATATCCTCCTCTCCTCCTCCCCTAACCCTAGCTGCCGCCTCTCCTCCCATCTTGCACACACCTTGGGCGCCACCACACGTCGCTTCTACCCATCCATGTCTTACAGTACTCTCTCCTCTTGCCGTCGTGCCGTCTCTCCTCCCATGCCTTGCATGAGCCATTGCATGTCGCCTTGCACACCTGGCCGCACCACTAGCGCCTGCTCTCACCTCCTCACTCTGCACCACACCGCAGCCCATCGCCCAGTCGCGCTTAGACCACAGACGCCACAGACGACGTACAAAGACGCGCCACTACTTCGCCATGTGTTTCTCGCTTCTCTGGATATCCAGTGCAAGATTCGTTCGCGTCACTTTGATCTACTCATCATCATCTAGTTTTTCACCAAAGGGTTCTACTGTTGAATCAATCTACAATATGTTTCATGTCTCCCAAGTTTGCATCTTCCCTAGTAGATTGTTTCTTCTCCGGGCATGATCTGTCCATGAAACCTTTGAAACTAGATTTGTATGATCTTCCTCTACACCGCGCTCACCATGTTTTATACCCAGGTCGGCCAGAAAGTTGTTGTCCTTGCACTTATACCACGGCCTCAGTTTGGCATCGCGTTCCTCGCTACCATGGTGAGATTCTGAAAATTCTGTTCACGTCACCTTATGTTATGCATGTTCATCTATCATCTTGCCAAATTTCATAATTTTTATTACCCGAGCTAGCAGATACTGCTCGTGCAAGATCGCTGCCCTAGAAGCTTCCGTGGCTGTTTTCGGAACCTTCTATTCATATATTGCACCCATCAAATTTTTTCAGAGATGTACTTGAAAGTGCATCTAGGCACATAAGTGATTTTGGTGATTAATGACTAACACATATATTGACAACTATTTGTAAATGACAAATTGATGTAAATGCTTGACTTAGTGTTTGCCTAATGTCAAACCTCTAGTAAGTATTTATTTATCTTGTGAGACTAACAAGTTTGTTGATAAGATCATTTTAGTCTCATCCAAATGGAGGAATTCTTTAGGTCAAGTGAATAAGTAAAGATGAGGTATGCAATCTCGGTATCCCTTCTATATTTATTATTACATATTGAACTTCATGTAACATATTGCTTATATATATACACATTGGTTCATGTCATATCAATTTGTGCATATATGTTCACTTGAGTTAATATGTGGCTTGTTTCTAGTATGTTAGTCTTAATTAGAGTTAAACTTCATATTGCTATAAATTGATTTGGTGCATGCTTGTCTTGTTTATATATATCTTCTCATGCACATGACTTAGTGAAATTTAATATAGATTGTTCCACAACTTCACTCTAGCTTGAATATTATTTGCACATGTGTAATTCTTATATATTCTATCATGTGGATCATTAGTGAAGATTGTGGTCATTACCATGGTTTAATTGTTTCATCATATTGATAATTATCTCTCTAGTGCATCTAGCTCCATTACATATTCATCATGTTGTACTAAGTGGAGAATCTTTCTCTTATCAAGTATTTCCACTCATATTGTGCATATTTATATGAAACACTTGTGGTACTTAATTGCTCACAAACATCAACTTATTCATATCCATTGAGCTTTTGGGACTAATACCTTTTATGAGTGGTTTGGAAAAGATTTAGGTCCTGTAAGTATCTATGATGACCAAGGTATGTTAAAAGATGATGGTTAAGCCGAGGTCAACAAGACGATAGTGTCACCAAGGTTGAGGACTAAGTCAAGATCGACTTGGCATGAAGATCGTCGGGGAGGATAATCAAGTCAAGGTTGATGGGACGAGAGTCTCATGAGGTGAATCGAGTCAAGTTGGATAAGGCGAAGGCTTCATCAATCCTTTGGTGAAGGTCATCATGCAAAATGAAGAAAGAAGATGGCAAGTGATTATCCTAGACTTGTATTATCTTTGATTTAATTTGAGTTTAAGGATTGCCATACTATTAAGAGAGATGCGATGAAGAATGATTTCTAGATGTGTCAAGTGCTCAAGTGATCCATCCTTGTGAAACCTAGAGAGAGTGTGGTGTTGGTGGTGTCAGAAAGTGAGAGTTGTAAGTCTCTCTTACCTTCTTTGTGAGTTCTGTATTTATCCCTTAGGATTTGAGGTGTGAGACCTTGTTGGTTGTGTAGCTCTCTTTCTTAGCTTTCCGTAGAGCCCAAGATCACCCAAAACGGAGTCTGGAGTCAAAAGTTACGGCCGATTTCGTCGGGCTGTGCTGGTCCTAATTTTAGGACCGGACTATCCGGTGTTCCGACCGGATAGTCCGGTCTTTCGGACAGTCCAAACCAAATCTAACGCTGAGTTTCTGCTTCTTAGTTGCTGCAAACCGGATAGTCCGGTGTTAGGGTCCGGATAGTCTGGTCCGGCGCAGACCTGCAGCCAACGGCTAGCTCTTGGGAGGCTCTATTTAAACCCCTCTCTCTCCCCACTTGCAAATAGCCGTTGTACCATCATTCCTTGAGCTATCCCATTGTTCTTGAGCCTCAAAGCACCCCTCCACTCTAAATCTTTATGATCCCCTTTGGAGAAGGGTTTGGAAGAGTTGGGAGGAGGGTTTGAGTGAGAATTGGAAGAAGAGTTTGGAGGTGATTCCTTTGTGGAATTAGTGTGTTCTTGAGCCCTAGTGACCCCTCCACTCTTCGATCTAGGTGACCCCCTTTGGAAGAAGGGTTGGAAAGAGTTGGGAGGAGGATTGAGTGCAAGTTGAGCAAGTTTTGGATTTTTGAACACTTGTGGTCATCTCCAAATTCGTTCTACGTATGCGTTTGTTACTCTTGGAGGTTGAGGACTCCTAGACGGTTAGGAGTTGGTCACGAGCCACCGAGCTTTATGTAGTGCGCCGTGTCAAGTTTGTGAAGGCTCGATTTCGCCTCCACAAAGGAAGAAATCAAAGGAGTGAAGCCGGCGAGTGCATTGTGCAATACCGGTGAGGGAAGGGTTGAAAAAGATCCCAGCTCAAGTGTGACCGAGCCGTCTCAATAGAGACATAGGAATCACTCAAGGATCCGAACTTCGGGAACAAATATCTTCGCGTCTCCATCTTCATTTCGGTTTTATCCCTTTCACTCTCTAACTTGAATTACTTGTTTATTTTGCTATTGAGTTATTACCTTGTCTTGTGTGATACTACTACACATATTTACTTGTGAATTATCTTTGGTGCAGGTTGTATCCTTGAGATTGTGAAATTTGAATTGGATTTAAAATCCCCTGTTTCTGTGTAGACCAGACAATCCGGTTGTTGCACCCGGACAGTCCGGTACATATCGGACTATCCGGTCCAAAACCCCGGATTGTCCGGTTAAACTTCCGCATTTAACTCTGATTCATTGTATTAGAATTTGTAACTGCCTATTCACGCCCCTCTAGGCGACACCCCGGTCCTTTCAGTACTCATCATGCTCTACTTCCTAGACATATTGTTTTTAATGATCTATGGCTTCGTGTCGTGACCTAATATTTAAACCATGCCATCTAAGCCCCTGCTGTGCCATCGGCCACTGTGGGTCTTTTCTGAAAATCCGACCGCATCATTGTGTTCATATGGTCATTTTAATTCTCTTTTGATACTTTGCAAACCTTGCCACCCTCGTGTGCACCCTAACCATTCTTAACCGTCTAGTTTCCATTGGTACTGTACAGTGCTGCCTGTTCACAGTACTGTTACCTAGTATTGATACCATTGCTATTATTTGATTCTCCATTATGATATTGTTAATTCAATCATACCGATGTTATATGGTTATTAATCACCTTTGCTATGATAGTTCTCTATGACATGGACAGTTACATCTCCTTAATTCCAAACTGCAGTAGATTTGTAATATAGGTTATTTCCTTTATCATATAACCTATACACTTTGCCATGTTATTAATCCTACTTAACAGGATTAATCACTTCTTTGCTATTAATTGTCTATACCATGAGACGTAAAAACCCTAATCCAGTCTCTGTTTGTGACTTTAATTCGCTTGTGTCTAATTTATGACATGAGAGTCGTGTGTCATGAATGTCCTATTCCTCTATTTGAGATTATTGTCATTCTCTACTTAGTTTATTGATTAACCAAATGTCGAGGGATATTCTTTTGTTTATTCTTCGTATTGTCATTTGCCCTATCTATCCTTTTCATCGGATTCCTTTTGACCATAACTTTCTTATTTAGATTCATTTTGTTCATCCCAAAATTATTATAAAACTATGAATTATTTCTCAGTAAGTTTTATTTGAATTTGCAGATTGTTTTGTCGTTGTATGGATGTTATTTGGTTCTTCATCATGTATTCACGTAGCGGATTATCGTACTAAGTATTGAAAACGAAGGATATGTGTCCTACGACAACAATCAAGAATCAGGCCAAGTGTATAGTATAACACTAAAAGGCACACATAGTCTTTTATCATGTTGATCCTATTTGCAAATAAAAAAGAATTTGATTTAAATGTTGTATTGCTATGTTTAATTTACTTTATTGCGAATTTAGTTATTCCAATTTGACTTATATCCATCCTTTAAAATGTTTTATTACGAATTATCCTTTGCAACCTGGATGTGTCATCATTTTAGTTGGATAGTGATGATACCATATGGGATGATAGTCCTATTTAGTTTGCTTAGTCATGTACGTTATCTGGGATTGGTTTAATTAATCTCGATTAATGAGAGATTAGCATGTGTTGCTCTTATGTGATTGTTGCATGTGTTGCAAATTGTTAACAACCCGGATGGGGTGTTTTGACTAAGGCAAGTAGTACTGTGTATGTGTGGAAGCATGTCTTGTAGGGCTATGATGCAAATTTAGAAGGAAATCTTGGCTTAGTTACCCTAAGGACTTAATCTTGTAAAAGCATACTAGGCAAAATACAGTATAAACCATGAATTTGACTTCGGTTAAGTTTATCAGTTAAGTTACTAAATGTAAGCTTGTGGTACCTCAAGGCAAGTTAGGCTAAATCATCTGAGTGAGATTCTTGGGGGAGATGTGTTGCTTATGAGAGCCATCATCCATTAGATGTTATTGTACTAATTGTGTGTAGCCCAGTGATCTAGATGTTTGGCTCTAGGTGGTGCAGTAGTCATCAGGAGGGCCACTTGCTTAAATTTAGTCTCATGAATGCTAAGTTATAAGTGTCTTCATCCTGATCAGATGTTGAGGTGCGTTGTATCTTATAGGTAAAAATATGCAACATCTGCAGAGTGTTAAAAACTATTCGAATAGCCGTGTTCTCAGTCATGAACAAATGCTTGCTTGTATTGAGAAATATATAATGTTTCAAAATGCAAATGGTGGGTTATCATTGTGGTTACTGTTGGGTGCAGATTATCGAGCTTTGTGTTATGTTTAGGCTGTGTGCCATTGCTTATGGATCAAATGTTGTTTATAAAATGATTTACTTACTTTCTTTTAATCTATTATATTATTAAGTCTTTGTTAAATACTATTTATACAAAATAGCACGAAACCTATCCTTTGTACTAAGCTTGCATATAAATGATAGAATTGTGGTATGGGATTTGCTGAGTATTAGTCTATACTCATACTTCCAAACTTTGTTTGTGGATTGCCTATTCCTCCCGACAGTGTCAAGACTTTGCAGATAAAAGGGCTAACATGAACGAGAAGTTTTACGATGAAGGCGAGTACTAGGTTGCGCTACCCTAGTCGATTGCCTGTGGGCATATAGATTGGCTACGTTGAAGATATTCCATTTTTCGTTGCAGCTTATTGAAGAGTTTTGCCTCCAAGACATTTAAATATAAGTTTTGATTATAAGATCGTTACTCTGATATTTAATAATAATTATTTCTTTCATAATTATTTGTAATATGAATCTCATATTCACTGATGAAGTCACTTGTGCTTACTAGAATTGATCATGAACTAGCGATGCATGAGGGGCACCGGATTATCAATTTAGGGTCTCAACAATGTTGGTAGGCTTGTGCAAGTAGTGAGTGGCATGTGGCGGGGTGCGCGATAGAGGAGGTTTGAGCATGACGGCACGCCCTAGCGCAACCACCACACATATACACCTCCATCTCTGTCGGCATGGAGACAGAGGTGCAAGCCTAGGCGGTTGGATGGGTAACGGCCGAGCCAATCAAAGAAAGAGCGAGAGAGAGAGGAAGGAACACTGTATCAGGGCAGAGCGGCTTGGCGGTGGGCCAGTGAGCAAGAGTGAGTCACATGGTGGCACCTCCTCCCTCTGTTTTTTGCTTTTCACGTCGTAGGAAGAGAGAAGAATGGGAGGCTATTTGAATGGGGCTGCATTGAGCACGACGTGGATTGGGGAGAGCACATGGAGCATGGTAGGCGGTGTGTAGAGCCTTGGATGATATATCATACATGGAGGGTGGGGATGAGTGATGAACAAACAATCATCAATCACCACTGCAACTAATTTAGGAGTAGAGAATATCAGTTCTGACCGTTTAAAGTTATGTTTTCACAGTCTGCAAGTTATTTAGCTTCAACAAATAATAATAAAGTAACATGTTAGAATTTGTGGTGGCCGCCGCACTCCAGCTAAGAGCATCTACGGGAGAAGCTGCAGAACACTGTTTATTTGACCTTTTAGGGATAGAGCAGCTGTCGGAGGGCAACATCTTTTAAAGTGTAGTATAAAGTGTGAAATTTTAAAGAATAATAGAATTTTTAGAGAATAGTATTATAGAAGAGAAATTTGAAGAATTTGTTTGAGTTGTTTAAGGTGCGGTTCTTTTTCGGTTTATCTTATTTGTTTATTCCGTTTGCTTATTTGCTTCCTTTCCTGATATAGACCGCACTTAACTTCTTCTTGATCCGACGGGCAAGATGTTCAGGTCTTTATAACGCAAACACCCCGCATCCAACGGTCGCCTCCCCCGCTGCATTCCGCACACGACCGAGACCTACCACCCAAACTGCCATCTCCTTCCTCTCTCTCTCTCTCGCCCCCCTCCGCCCCTCCGATTCGAATCCATGGGCAGCGGCGCGGGGGCGGCGTCGCCGGCGGGCCCGTGCGGTGAGGGCGGACGGTTCGAGTGGCTGCGCATCTACGGCTGCATGGCGGCGCTGCTGCGCAAGAGCCAGGCGCAGGTCGAGGCGCTCCTTGCCGACCGCACCCGCCTCGAGGCGTTCGTCAAGATCCAGCACGGCTTCTGGCTCGCCCGCGTCGGCCTCCTCCAGGACCAGCTCCAGCAGGTGAGGCGATTGCTTAGCGGCTAGCTCCCTTGTTTGTCCTTCCTTCTCGGGTTTCTCTTGCCCTCCTCCTCCGCTGATGCTAGCTAGGGTTTTGTGCCGGGGGTGTCTAGACGCGGAAGGCGGAGGCGAGCAGGAGGAGGTGCGACGCGGCCAACTTGGAGCTGCTTCTTGGGGACAAGGAGCGGGAGCTGCGCTGCTGCCAGAAGCTCGCCGGTAACACCACACCGCCCGACCTCCTTTCTTTCTTATTGTTCATCCCTCCCCTTCTTGTGATTTGCTGCAAAATGTGACGTTTTCTTCTTAGTTGAGGGTTCTTTTTGATGATCTGGGCTGCTTGCGCTGGAAAGGTGGCATCTTTTCTTTCCCTCTTGTTTTGGCTGAATTTCTCGCGGGGATATCTTGAGGTTTATGCCCTGTTACGTGTCAATTTTGTTGGATTAAGGTTTTCTGTAAGGTTCGAATACGATGTCATAGATTAGATTAATTTTTTGCTCTGAGAGTGTTGTTTTTGTGTTTCTCCTAACTATTTTTGTCGGCAGTCGATTTGATGCAAAATCTTCCCTTCTCTTTGGGCTTTGAGGTCTTCTTTTAAAAAAAAGATGATTGAGGTGCTTCTAGTAGAAAAGTTGTTGCCTTTTTGTGCGTCCTTGCCCTTCAATGAGTAGTTCAGTTGTATTGCATTGTTTTTCATGAACCTGCGCTGTTGTTTGAGTGAAAGGTGTGGATGTTATGAGCAAGGCCAACATGGCCAGCAGCCCGTGAACAGTACCTGTGGCACTGTAGCGCGCGGGTACTGTAGTAGCGGATTAGGTAGTTGCTATTATTTAGGGATTAGATTGGATTAGTTTCTATAAGTGAAAAGATTTGATAGGATTACTTCCTTAGATTTTAAGTCGGTCATCCCTATAAAAGGGACGTCTTGTGTCCTTTATGTATCCAAGCAATGAAGTAATTTGAGATTCAATCTTGTAAGCGGCGGCTTTGATCAATAGCCAAGGCATTAGCTTCCATAACAACTCCCGCGTTAAGGGTCGTATCCGTCCTTGTTGCTTGCTTGGGATCAGGCACGTAACAGTGGATGTTTATGTTAACTAGCTTTCCATATTTTCGTGCTGTTCTTAGGGTGAAAGGCGTGGACGTTTATGTTAACTAGATCTCTGTATTTTCGTCGGACTTCAAAAATCCATCCTTTGCTTGCTTGGGATCAGGCACGTAACAATGGATGTTTATGTTAACTAGCTCTCCATATTTTCGTGCTGTTCTTAGGGTGAAAGGCGTGGAGGTTTATGTTAACTAGATCTCCGTATTTTCGTGGGACTTCAAAAATTGCTGCTACTCTCACATTTGGAAAATACTGTGAATGCTTGTGATTTTACCACCTAAATAAAAATATGCTCTGAGTTTGTGCCAATTATGTTAATCATGTGCTGTTGTGCATTTTCTAGCTTCTTTTATATGGGTAGATGTTTATATATGATGGTATCAGCCAAACTGTGTTTTGCTTTTCAGTTAAAATAACATTTTGCAGGCTGAATATGGATATGCTATTTCCTTTTGTCCAATCCATTTTTTATCTTGAAAACATTTTGTTGGGGTCAAATATAGATGACTTTTACAATGAAGCATCCAATCTCTATGAATTTTTGTTGGTACTGATGTTGTCTTCTGCTTTCAAAGTAGAACTCACAGAGGATGACGTGGAGGATTTCATAACTTCTTTAGCTGCTTTGGCTGCAGAAAACAACGAACTGAAGGTACTTATCAGAACAGAAATTGCAAGTGGCCCTTTCTGGATGTCATAACTCACAAGCATGCTGTCCAGCTTATACATCTCATTGACTTTCTTAATAATTCTTTGTGTCCATGCTTGTTTCTCTTTCTGTTAGATAAAACTGAAGGAATTTGAATGTCATACAGAGCTTAGTGAAAACACCGCAGATAATGATCACAGTGCAAGAAATTTAAGAGCAGAGATAAGAAAACTAAAGCAAGCTTACAAGACCTTGAGTTCAAATAAGGATAAGGAAGTTTCTGCATTGTTCGCAGAAAAGGATTTTGTATGGAACCAGTTGAGCACAATGGAGCAGGACTACACTCAACTCCTTAAGAACAAGAAAATAGAGGCAGCACAAGCTACTGAAGCAGCACAAAAGCTTCAGCAGAATGTAGAGGAACTGCAAGCAAAAGCTGTTGATGCCAAAAAGAAGATATTGATTCTTGAGGATAAGATAAAGGAAATGTGCATTTTGTCCAAGGAGAAAGATGATGAAATTGGAAAGCTCAAACATAGGCAACCTGAAACTAGTCAAAAGCGCAAGAAGTATATCAGTGAGACAAACAGAAAATCTAGGTCTGAAGGTCCTGCTTTAAGGGAGAAATCAAAAAATAATTCTCATGGGGAAATGGTAGACAAAGATGGGCAGCCTGAGACTAGTCAGAAGCGCAACTGTACCTCTTCCTTGTCACATGTAAGTATTCCATTTTCAAGCATATGGTCGCCCACACTGAATCTTATTTTTTATGTATTTTCTCTACCATTTGCTATGCGTCTTTAGTCAGAAGCACAACTGTACCTCTTCCTTGTCAAATGCAAGTATTCCATTTTCAAGCATATGGTCGCCCACACTGAATCTTATTTTTTATGTATTTTCTCTACCATTTGCTCTGCGTCTTTAGTCAATGGACAATGTTACAATTATCAAGTAAACCTGCTTGATCAATGGTTACACTAATTAGATTGCTTTTTGAGCAAGTTCACTACTTGCAAGTTAGTCCATGACTTAATGCTGTGTGATTAGGAGGTGTTTTAGTAATGTACATAGACAAATAGATTAGTTTTTCTTTATGGACCAAGAATCATCTTACATAGACAAATAGATTAGTCTTTCTTTATGGACCAAGAATCATCTTTTCCTCTATGCTACTGTATATTTTTCCTTTGCTATAAAACTAGAAGTGTCAAAATTCTTGATAGGCTGCAAGCATGAGTTGTGTTTTGCTGTAAACATGAACAGAGGGCAAACTGAGGAATTAGGTTTGATTTCTATGAGATCTGGATATCTATATAGGACCATCAGAGATGTGTTTGTGGGGACTGGGGAGTAAAATATGTATTTAACCAGTTTATCACTCCCATACCACACTGATAAATCCTATTCTATAAATAATAAATTTATACTTTTCTTATGGCATGAAACACCTTTTACCCATGAAATGTAATGCCTAATTCTTGGCAATCCGCATGAGTTGTGTCTTGCTGTAAATATGGGCAAAGAATAAAGCTGATGGAATTTAGATAATTATTAGGTGAGTCGCAAGTGCTCATGAAGGATCATCTCACATGCAATCTAAGAGACTAAGAACCAAGAACACATCAAAATATGTTTCTTGGTTGCCAATTTTAGCTAGTCTATCACTTGCAGCTAGGTAACCTTATACTGCTAGCTTTGTCCATCTATTTGCAGAACAAACCTAACCTGTAAAAGAGTAAAATATTACTTTTCCTTATGGTATAACACCTTTTACTCATCAGTTACAATGTCCTAATTCTTGGTAGGCCACATGAGTTGTGTCCTGCAGTAAATATGGACAAAGAATTAAGTTGATGAAATTTAGGTGAGCATCAGGTCAGTTGTGGATGCTCATAAAGGACCATCACACATACTCTTTGGAGTCTAGTAGTAGAACATGGCAAAACATATCTTTGAAATAACAGTTTCATCTTAAGTTATGTTTCATTTCATCACCCAAGAAGGCTAATTTGTTACTTTGTTGGGTTGTGTTCATAGACCAAAATTACATCACTGGACAGAATGCCTTTACTTTTGTTATTCTGACTTTTTTGCCCCCACAAAATTATGATGTCCTAATTCTTGGTGGGCTGTGTGAGTTGCATCTTGCTGTAAATATGGACAAATAACAAACTGATGGAAACTAGGTGAGTTTTCTTCAAGTCTTGAATGCTCACAAAAGAACCGTCAAATAGTTGTCTTGAGACTATTGGTAACTTTCTGATTTCTCCCTATTGGACCAGCGTGTTGGAGATTTTTAAGCAACCCTTTGATCTTCCCTTTTGCTCAATCAAGTAACATGGCCCTATTTGATATAGCTGAAAAGCTGCGGTAGATTATAATCTGAAAAGTTGAGGACCCTCGAAAAGAGGCTCGGAGAGGCTGAAAAATATATTAAAAAATATTTTTGGAATCTTTGAAAAGAACCACAAAAAGCCTTACAAAAATGGTTACAAAGTGCTACAGCGTATGGCTTGTACAAAATTGACAAATTCAAGCCGTAGATTTTAATCACAAGTAAAGAATAATTCCACCTTCGAAGTGGGTCTGTAATTATTCTTTACTTGTGATTTATTGGAAGGCAGCACAAATTTTTTTTCCTAGTCTTAATATGGCTGCATGACATTCTAATGCAGGTATATCTGAGTATCATCTGAATTCTGGTTATTTTCTATTATTTTTATTCATTATCATTGGGTTGCATTTGGGAGGTTTTCATTTCTTTTTTTAATAATGTGATGACGTCTCCTTTCCAATTATCTGGATCTATGCATAGCATTAAGATGCCATGACTAATGGTACATATGACCAGTGTCTGATTTCTGGCTCTTTGCTTGTCATTGGGTCATATTTAGGAGATTTTCTTCATTTTTTAATAATGTCTCCTTTCCAATTTCTGGATCTCATAGGTCACTGTTTTGAAGGTTAAGTTATATCACATTTCCATGGCATTTATGTGGTGAAGTCATCAATTGCCATGATTTTTTTCCGCACATTCTCTTGTGATTATCATGAATCACTACTTGGTTCTTGAATATGATCTGTTTTGTTTGATGGACCTGAGCTATCTCCATTAGCAAATAGCGCTTCAGGTTTAAAGCATTTAACCTTATATGCCTCTTCATCTCTCTTATATAGTTTATGTAACATATTTATTAGAGGAAAAATAGTTTATGTAACTTGGTAACATAAGAGGCATGTTGCTACTTACTACTCGTTGCCTTTACTGTTTTTTACCCTATTTTGCATGCAATCCTGATATAGGTCTTAAAAGTATTATCTTTAGAAGTATTTTTTTTCTTTCAGGACATATGCTGAAAAAGTATGTCATCACTGCATGTAGGGTCTTCGACGCTGTTCCACAAGGTTGCAAGGGAAAACCACAGTTCAGCCGGTGCTCTTCCCCCCCAATTTCAATGTTCCAAAGGTGAAGACCCCAACTCATCATGACAGGAAGCAGCCAGCCAGTCCCTATTATGACATGTGCAGTTAGTTGTTCATACACACCCGGCTCTGACAGTATTTAGGTGAACTTAGCAACGAGGATAACCTTATTTTGTGCTGCCTGCTCACTCTGCTACTCAAACCAGCGATTGTGTTTGTAACATATTTCCCCCCTTGTTTGGAGTGTGTATGATATAACATTTTTTTTCCGGTGCTGCCAGAATGGATGTGCACATTGCCATCCATCCAAGTGTATTATAATTTGTGTGATGAATGGCCCGATATTGAAATTTGTGGACGCACCTAGTGTTTGCTGGTTTGATTTCTGAATCTTTCTTTGTCAACATATGTCTAACATTAATATATTAATAGTGAGTGATGAAAAAGTATTTACATTCATTTAGGAAGAATGAGAGAACTTGGTGAGTGATGAAAGAGTATTCTTTTAGGAAGAATGAGAGAACTTAGACGACCATTTTAATCTATTATGCTTGGATGATTCGTCATTTTCAATGACCAGCGGGTTTGTGAATGCCACCGTGTCGATCTCATGCATGCACTTTTCATTGAGCAATTAGCCCTTCAACAACAAATGTTATCATTTCATTTGAAGTTTATATTGTCTTGTCGTTCAGACTTGTAGCGGGAATAACGTTGGCCGGGTTAATTGCAATCATGAGGTGGTGTAAACATACATAGCATATGGTTGATGTAGCAAAAGCAGGAGCAATCACGCATATGAGCATGTCATGAGATTTTTTTTAATTATTTGATTATCTTTATTTGAATTTATTTGAATTTGTATAAATTTCGAACAAAACCCCCTTTTTTTTACCGGTAAGCAAAAATTCCAATTCTCACCGGTAACCACCGATTTTTGAGTGGAGATCAAGTGATCAAGTCAGTCAGTCGTGTGCGTTGCGTGCCAAGAGGGGAGGAGTCCTGCCCCCAATGCGCTAGCTCACTGGATCGTGATCATTGCAATGATCAGCAACTCTCTGTCTCTCTCTATACCCCACCCATCACCTCTGCCACATCTGCATATCCAGACCCCACCTATCGCTTCTGTCTCATCCATATACCCTACCCACCACCTCTGCCACATCTGCATGTCCTAAAACCCGTTCAGCAATTCCGTCTCATCCGTATACCCCACCAATCACCACAGCCATGTCTACGTGTCTTGACCTCACCCATCACCTCCGTCTCATCTGTACACCCCACCCATCACCACTGCCACATCTGCGTGTCCTGACCCCACCCATCACCTCCCTCTCATCCGTATACTCCATCCATCACCACTGCCACATCTGCATGTCCTGACCCTACCCACCACCTCCGTCTTATCTGTGCGTCCCTAGTGTTGTGTCACCATCGGTCATTGCCTCACCCGACGTTCCTATCCCATCGCCCTGTGGTTGTCGCGGTTGCCAATTAGTGATAACCGTGTCATGTGGATATTTTTTTTTAAAATGAAACTTTCTTGCGGCCTCTACATCGTGAGGCATATAGAACATTAATACACAGCACACCATGCCGATTTTAAGAATCAAACCTGTGCGGGTGGGGATGAACAATTTGATTGCCACCACTAGGCTACAAGCCTACTTGCCCTATAGTTTATGTTTTGAAACACAATTTTATTTTTTTATATTTTATGTATATTTAGGTTGAACTAACCTGATTTTCGGAGCAAAGAATCACGTAAAAAGAAGGAAGGAAAAATGTCTTCAAATCCAAACAGGTACATATATCCAATCCGGCACCATATCCTGTGCACATGGATGTGCTGTGCACATGTGTAAACAGTGAATCTGGACCGCCCAATTTCGATGCAACGGTTAGATCGAAAATTTTCATTCACCACCCTCGATCGAGTCCCCCGATCGAAAATCAATTCGCTCAGGCCGCACCGCAACCCTCGCGAGGACGCGGAGACTGAACCGGCAGCTCCGTCCCCCCGGCCGGCCGCCGCCCCCGCCACGCCGACGCCGCCGCCGGTCGCCGCTCCCGCCGACGCCGCCACCACTGCCGCTGCCCTCGCCTTCGACGCCGCCGCCGTCGCCGCCTCGCCTAAAGCTTGATCGCCGCGCCCGTCTCGCCGCCGGCAGCTTCGTGGTGCTTCACGCCGATCGCAGTTCTCCCATCACGCCCGACGCCGCGCGATCGCAGTTCTCCCTGTCACGCCCGATGACGCCGCCGGCCGCTGCACCCGACATAGCCCGAGCTTGATCGCCGCTGAAGCCCTCTCCGCCGGTAGCTTGCGTGCACCGCCAGCAGCTTCTACCTCGACGCTGGCGCAGCTTCTACTCGACCCATGGACCACCGCCACGCCGAGGATCGATGGACAGCTGACCCAAGGCCGGGCGATCACGTGGCGTACACGGCAAGAAATAACACATGGAGTGCGTGGCATCCTCGGATGTGCACAAGGCCGACGATGGATTCAGTACACCGAAAAAAAATCATTCTTCCCTACATTGGTAAGCATATAAAATTTGATTTAAAATCTGCATGTTTGAAATTTGATATTTTGATGTGTAACATTGCAGTGTTCATCCTTTATACCTAATTGTGAGGATGGAATAAAGCCACTTGTTGGAATGTCCTTTGATAGTATTAAGGGCGTGGAGGAGTTTTATAAGTCTTATGCGCATAAAGTTGGCTTCTCAGTCTGTGTTGGCCAGCAAAATTTAGTGCTTGATGTGGTTGAGAACAAGAGATTCTTATGTTCAAGGCAAGGTAACAAGAAGAAAAATGGTGTTGATCCCTCTGGAAAACAGAAAAAGTATATGGAGACAAGATGTGGATATGAGGCACATATATATGTGAAGCTGATGGACAATAGGTACTATATAGCTTTAATGGTTGAGGAACATAACCATGGACTTGTCCCTCCTAATAAGCTTCATTTGCTTAGATCAAACCGTTCAATTAGTGAAAGAGCCAAGAATACTTTGTACACTTGTCACAAAGCAAGCATAGGTACCTCACAAGCATACAGACTTCTACAAGTCAGCGAGGATGGGTTTGATAATGTTGGATGCACGAGGCGGGATTTCCAAAACTACTATCGGGGCCTTAGGGAAAAATTAAGAATGCAGACGCTCAGATGTTTGTTGCACAGCTAGAGAGAAAGAAGGAGGTAAATTCTGGATTTTTCTTTGATTTTTGTTGTGGATGACCAGGGTAAGTTGGTGTATGTGTTCTGGGCTGATGCTACAAGTAGAAAAAATTATAGTCATTTTGGTGATGTGGTGTCTTTTGATTCTACATATAGCATAAACCAATATAATATGATCTTTGCACCATTTACTGGAGTCAATCATCATTTGCAAAGTGTTTTTTTCGGTGCTGCATTCTTAGCAAATGAGAAGATTGAGTCGTATGAATTGTTGATCAAGATCTTCCTTTTAGCAATGGGTGGAATAGCTCCGAGGCTTATCATAACTGATGAAGATGCTAGTATGAAAGCAGCCATTAGATCAGTTCTCCCTGGAACAATTCACAGGTTATGCATGTGGCATATTATAGAAAAAGTTCCCGAGAAGGTTGGTCCTCCAACTTGAGATAATCCTTATTTTTGGTCTAGATTGAACTCTTGTGTATGGAGTTTGGAAACCGGAGATGAATTTGAGTCACAGTGGAGTGCTATCGTAAGTGATTTTGGCCTTGAGGGACATGAATGGTTGGCTAATAGGTTCTGTATCCGTGAGTCATGGATTCCGACATGCTTCATGGACATGCCTCTAGCAGGAATTCTCAGAACCACTTCAAGGTCTGAAAGCTCAAATTCGTTTTTTAATCGTTTTATTCACCGCAAACTATCTTTTGTTGAGTTTTGGCTTAGGTTTGATACAGTCTTGGAATGCCAACGCCAAGAGGAGTTAAAGGCAGATCACATAAGTTTACATAGTACACCACTTTTGATGACACCATGGGCAGTGGAGAAACAAGGTAGTATAGCGTACACACACGAGGTGTTCAAAAAATTCCAGGAAGAAGTGGTTACCGCTAGAGACCATTGTTCTGTTGTAGGCATTGCACAATATGAGGGTGAAAAAATTGTGACCATCAGTGATAGGTCTACAAAAGATAGGGAGGTTCACTGGTGCACATCAAATATGTTTGCCAGTTGCTCATGCAAGTTATTTGAGGGCAAGGGAATTCCATATCGGCATATCATTTTAGTGCTGAGAGGTGAAAAACTTAATGATTTGCCGGTGGCCTATATTTTGAAAAGATGGGAGACAAGATGCAAAAGGTATATTTTAGTGCTCTTTATATCTTTTTATCTTCTAATTTTCCATTGTACTTGACCGTGTATTTTTTATATGTTATATTAGAGAAAGTGTGTATGATGACGAAGGCAACCTATTGGAAGAGACGCCCATTGATTGTAATGCGGTGGAAATGAGAAAAAAGATATCAACAGTGCGAAACAAGATAGAAGATTTGATTCAAAAGGCCAAACACTCTAATGAAGGCATGGACTTCTTAGTTTCAAGTGTGATGAACATGGCGACTTCTCTGGACCAAATGATACCTCTTTCTGTGCATGCTAGACAAGACGAATATGAGGCTTTTATTGGTTGCAAAATTCCTGGCAAGTACATGATGAGGACATCACCACGTCGGATATGCACATAACTCCACCACTGTCTCCTAAAGAAGGACCTATTATAAGGGCACGAGCTAGACAACTAAAACAACAGGTGAATTTGTTCCTCGGATTGTCTCATTATAACTTAGAGGATAGGTCGTTGCCTAATGATCTGCTCATACTTAGGAACCATGGTATGGAGCAGCAAGGATCTCAGCTTCAACCCGGTTACAACAAGCAACGTCAACCTACATCAAGCTACACCGAGCTATATCAAGTGACGCCGAGCTATTCTATGTTCGATCAAGCTATGCCAACCTATGACAAGCGTGACCAAGCAATGAACATGTAAAGGAGCACCCTAAATTCGTGCAGCACAATCAACATGGAAAGTGTGAACACAAAGAGGCTAGGTGTGAACACAAAAGGGTTCAGATCGGTCTCCAAAGACTGGTCTGAATTCAAACGGATATAGAAAATGCAAACAGATTCCGTTTGGGGCGTGTGAGTACTTGATGGAAAGAAAATTTCGTCCTCTTTCCAATGGATCCGGCCTCATATTAAAATTCCAAGCGAGTCAACAACAGCAAGCAAAAACGTCCAGCTGTGTCGGCCTCTTCGAGTGCTACGCCACCATCAATGTTGGGCTGAGTACCCATGTAACTAGAGTGGTGTGAGGCCACCTCCTAGCAGCCATCTCATGGCTATATATAGTGGACAAGCTCCCTCTCTTTTGCTCAGGCTTTGTTTAGATTAGTTGCCCCATGTGTGGAACTATATCCTTATTCTCCTGACTCGGCTAGAGCAGCAGTAAACAAGTTCAAAACCTCGACCTATGTGTGTGCTTCATCCTTGTTCTTGCTAGTTCTTCGATTGCTTGCAAGAATAGACCTTCGTGGTCAGGTCATCCGTGTCTTGGCACGGTTGATAACGATAAGGAGTGTGGTTTAGCGATTGCGGGCGCTTATCCTTGCGTGGTTCGTAGCCGGATCGTCAAAGTCATACTCCGCCAAATCGAAGTTATCCCCTCACCGGAAGATCAGGCCGCCCGTGTGTTCATCAGTACAAATACATCCACCAACTGATGTGCATTCGAAGGGAAGGAGCAAAAGAATCAAAAGAGCCAAGGAAAATAAGGGAGGGAGAAAGCCACGTAAGGGAAATAGTGTCAACATTGTGGAACATTAGGCCTTTGGCTAGAACCTAAATGTGGAAAGCTATGTATTTTGGCTATGTAACTAATTAGGCTATGGTAGTACAACTGCAAGCTCACTGAATGATAGTAAAACTGCAACATGGCGACGTTGTTCTTTTGTTGTAAATAACTCAAGGAATATATATATTGCCTCTGTGTCAATTGCTCTCTCTTGAATTTCTGAAAAAATGAGTCTTTTTGTTGAAGCAGAATTTAGTTATGGTGGAGAGGAATGGTAGTATGTATGTATGTATATAGTTTACCTGGATGTATGCATGCATATGTATAGTTCCCTGGATGTATGCATGTATGTGTATCCATGTTGCTCAGTGTTGTAGAGAGGAATGAATGAATTGGCAAATAAAAGAGTTGTTTCATCTGTCCAAATTTTGGCAGAATTTGTCCACCTAATGCAAGGTACAAGAGGTTTGACAATCTGTCCAACAATGTCGGCACAACATCTGTGAAAGGATTTTCATATAGAGAAATTATTTCGATGAATCAACACGACCTGAGCCCCACTAGGATTCGGCCTACAAAGTTGTTTCCGGAGAGTGATATTACATTCAGCAGTTCGAGGTTAAAGCTCTCATTATCGGGATAGTGCCTGTCAGATTGTTGTTTCTCCATGTTTCTTACTTCAAATGCCACAATACAAGTAAGAAAAACAACCAAATTTACACATGTCATAGATACAACCAAATTCAATGTCACTTTATTATATAGGGATTGTTTACATCATAACACATTCTCAACTCCCATCCCAGACATGAACAGTCTGCACTGCTATATTTTTACATCATAATTAAAGTGAGCATGAACACTACGCTCTACACTACACTATTTTCATTCCCACATAATTGGAAAAAGCACAGGAAGCACATGAAGCTATAGTTCACATTGAGATGATATCAAGTACAGGAAGCCTCTTCTATATTCTTTTGAAGCTTCCGTTCACATCCTAGGCCAGCCTCTTCTATACTCCGCTATTAATGGAAGAGGGAGATGTCTGTTCTATATTCTGCTATCAATTGAAGCTTCAGTTCATTGCATAGATCAAACATGGCATGAGAATATCAATTGAATAAAATTAGTTCATTGCATAGATCAAACTTGGTATGAAAATATCAATTGAAGCTTCAGTTCACTGCACAATCCAAACATGGCATGAGATTTGGTAGTCCAAACATTGCACAGATATAGCTTCGCATGATCATCAAAAGCAAATCTATAGCTTAAAAATAATATGTCTAACTACTTTCTACAGTAAGCATTTTCAAGCTTTCAATGTCACCCATATTAGTGCAGGAACTTAGTATAGTTTGGTAACTGTGAAGCCAAGCAACAGTTCTTACAGAACGAGGTGATTTGTCAATTTCCCTTGGAGCTGCATCTGGGCGGTTCAAATCACAAAATCTGCTCCATACCTCTAGTAAGCAACAGATGGGTATCCTGCAGTAAGCATTTTGAAGCTTTCAATGTCAATCTACATCATACACTTAAACTCATCAAAAAAATGATAAATATAAGTCAACTGAATTATTGTTTACATCTTAAAGGAAATTCAAATGATTCATTGAGATCAAGGTTCTAAAAATCATTAAGCAATACTGAACAGTCATGTAGTAGTGATTGTATGGCATAATCAGCCCAAAGAACTGGCAATTATACAGTAACAGGTACGGCTGTTTACAGATTGCATCAAAATTTACCTAGTTGTAAAGAATGGATAAAATCCAACTATCCATTACATATTATCTTAGTCCTCTCCCCCAGGTACATCCTTTTTGCAGAAAGAGAAGTACAAAAGTGCATTATAGAGAGTATTGCAAGCAATTCAGCAGCATCCAATCATCCAGGCACTATCCTTATTCATTCGAAAATCAATTCCTAGTCTCACAGCCACAGCACAACAATCATAGAGAGTGCATTATTCAACGGCATATTCAACTACGCACCGAAGCCAAACCTATTAGGGTTCTCCTCAAAACTCACCTGGCGCCAGGGCCTGGCGACCGGCAAGCGCTGCTTGGCGTGGTGAGGACGGCGATGGGCGGCGGTTGGGCGGGACGGCGATGGTCATGGCGTCAGGCGAGGATGGCGACGGGCGGCGGCGTCGGCGTGTAGGGGGGGACGGCGACCGGCACGGCGACTCGAGTCGCCTTGTTCCAGTCTCCGCGTCTCCATGAGGAGGTTGCATGCGTCCCGAGCAATTGATTTTCGATCGGGAGACTCGATCGGGGGTGGTGAATGCAAATTTTCGATCCAACTGTTGGATCAAAATTGGGCAGTCTAGATTCAATATTTGCGCATGTGCACAGCACATCTATGTGCACAGGATATGGTGCCATCCAATCCTTCTTTCTTGTGGCACAATTAAAAAAAAAAGAAGCCGCCTCGCTTGTACGCTGAATGACTTGTGGGTCCCAGAAGTGTAGCTTCCCAAACCCAGGGACCATATAAGGCCCAGCCCACCCAGCGAATCCTCCCTTGCTACCTGCCCGGAAGCCTTCCTCGCCTCCAAACCCTCGCCGCCGCCTGCTCGTCGTCCTCGTCCTCCCATCGGATCCCGCTGCCGCCGCCGCCATGCCGTTCACCCCGGGCCCCTACTCCGGCGTCAGCACCCTCGCCCTCGTAAGCCCCTCCGATGGCCCAACCCCTCTCGATCCCACCAGAGGCTCCTCTCTCTGCTTCCAGATCTGATCCTCTCGCTTCTTCCTGCTGTTGCTGCAGGTGGCGAGGGCGTCGGCCTTCGGCGTCGGCGTTGTCTACGGCACTATCAAGCTCTCCATCCTCAAGGTAACCTGCAAATCTCCCGCCGCCTTCCCCGCTCGTACCGGTGACCTGCTAGTTGCCAGCTGTGATGCTAGTTCGCACGCGAATGATTGCAATCTGCTAGCATCTGGGGACGAATACGAGTCTATTCATGTTCCCAATCTGCAGCTTCGTTATTAGGCCCTCTCACCTGCATTCACCTGCATGATGACAAATTTTTTCGATTTTCGCCCAAAAAATTCCGTAAATCCGTTGATGCCCATCTTTTCTGCGTAATTTTCGAAATGCCCACTTGCCGCGGCACTGTAGCGTGGCAAGATGGTGCCACGGCACCGTAGTGTGGCAACTCAGTTGGCGCGGTACCAAAGCGCAGCAAGTATCTATATATACCCCGCTCAGCTCCAACCACCCCTCATTTGGAATTTTTTCGATTTTTGCCCAAAAGAAATTCTGTAAATCCGTTAATGACCATCTTTCCTGCACAATTTTGGAAACTGGAAAGTTGGCCGAGCACCAGTTCAGTGGAACTACGAAAGTTGGACCCTGGAGCTCCTTGCTATTGGTGAACTTGAGCTACTTACACTGCAACAAACTAGGACACGAAAATGACTCTGAGTTGGCCGAGCTTTGTCTTCCTGTTGACTACAACAGCTTGGAAGATGACATCTTTGTATATTCCGGAAATGATATCCATCTCTACGATAGTGATGGCGTTCATCTTGATTACGCAGATGGGAAGGATGCTGAAGGCCTTCTAAAGGAGTTTGAAGACTCTGATATTGATTACGATACCGATGGTTCCGGCAATTAGTATTCCTTTCGGTCCCATAAAGTAGCCTCTATGTTTCAAATGTAATGTTGCTTAACTGTTTGGACAGCCTGTATTGTTTTGTTTAATTATGTTTAATTTCAAAGTTGTTATATGCTATTTGTTTAATTTGGGGACCCATTAGCTACTATAAATTAATTAAATTCTTTTCAACAATAAAGTGAGGTGGGAGGGGTGTTGCCGCAGAGCAGGAACACTTGCCGCAGTGCGGTACCGTGGCAATCCAGTTGCCGCGCTACGGTGCCGTGGCTACTCCCCCTTGCCGCGCTACCGTGCCGTGGTAAGTGGGCATTTCCAAAATTACGCCGAAAAGATGGGCACCAACAGATTTACGGAATTTTTTTGGGCAAAAATCGAAAAAATTACATGACGACCATGTGACTAGATTGGCATGATCTGTGTTAAAATGGCTTGGGTAATATGACTGAATAATTCTGAAGAATATCAACTGAAGGGAAATCATTCATGTAGGTCTATGCTAGTCTGCTCATGAGTTGGCATATACATCTTGATGAGTTTAAAATTTCAATTTCAGTTCTTTTATGAGCCCCTCTTTCTGGTAGAGTGGTAGTACATAATACGTATCTTGTTTGGTTCTTATTCCATATTATGGTGGTGATTTGTTCTGTGGTTATCTGACAGTTGAGCTGAAAGCGTAGTTAGCAGGGATTTTACTTAACTTATGACCTGTATTTGCAAGGGATTTATATTTTGTTATATCACCTGATGTTGCAATTTATGTCCATACTCTGCACTTTAAGTTTGTCTCCTGGGCCTCCTGGCTCCTTTACAAAACTAGGTTTATATTTAACTAGGATGTAGGGCATTACTTGTACTTACACCTTAGTAGTTCCAATAATCACCTGGTCATGCATGCGTGTAGACTTTCAGGGATATGTATGATCCCCATAGGTTTGGGGAATTGATTTTGTTATATTCTCTAGTCCAGAACATTTGAAGATTGCGTAAGGCCCTCTTCCTTACAGCTTAAAATCAGATTAAAATCTATAGTTTGAAATTTGTTATTTTTGTACAAGCCATACGCTATAGTACTTTGTAGCCATTTTTTCGAAGGTTTTAGTTGTTCTTCGCAAAGATCCTAGAAATATTTTTTAGCCTCTACGAGCCTCTTTTCAAGGGCCCTTAACTTTTCAGATTATAATCTAGATCAAATTTTCAGCCCAATCAAACAGGGCCTGAATGCACTTCATGGAAAGCTATTTGTTCTGGTACATTGTTTTCAATACAGTTTGATTAATATCAATGAAACCAAATCTATTAATATGTTATAAATCTGAGATGATCTGTTATGAAACTGCTAAATCATAGGATTCTAATTTTACCTGCTGCAGGCACCAATAAGTAAAACCATTGTCTTCATAACAAGCTGATCAAAGATAATAGTTTTTAACATATTCGCATGTCATGCTGTCCTCTTTTTAATTTGATAATGAGCTGTGGTTCGGTAAATCTTGTTGCCACATTTGATGTTGAACCGGTTACCACTCTTGACCTATCTGCATGTAGTTGCCTTTCCCTATGTCTTTGTAAATAGCAAACCTGGTTGTATGGTCTATGTGCTTTTGCCACAACATATTCTTACTGAAGTGATAACATGGGTCGCTAGTTCCTTTTGCTAGATGTTTTTTCTAGTTAAACTTGTTAATTTTGCTGTCCTGTGAGATAGTATGTATGATTGATTATGGTGAAAGTGTAATATGTGTTTTTTCATCTATTGGTGTTGAAACCAATTTATTTTGTTCACAATTCTTTGTTGTGGTCCAATTTCTTATTGTTCTGTTTTGCTGCCCAGGCGACGAAACCCCACAAAAAGGAGGAAGCACCCGCTCATCACTAAGGACGGAAGTGCAACGTGGTAGCTCCAACGGGAGGGCGTCATAGATTCGCAATGTACCCCTCGTCTATACGTGCATTTTGTTTATGATCCGTGGACCTCTTGCCTGAAATGAAAACCCAGATGGGAGATAAATCTTAGTTTCGCTTTGTAATAATTCCTCGGTTGAATGACTTAAGATCATCAAGGAAAAGCAGAGACCCCCCTTTTTGTTGAAACTTAGAATTCAGGCCAGTTTTTGTTGCTTCATTGTGTGATGGATGGTGGTTGTTGCTGATTAGCTTTTCTCTAGAATTTGGTCTGGCCTTTGCCTTTTTTCCCTCCATGTTTGGTCATCGCCTCGTCGAACCTTTATGTGTTCATAAGCTTACATTTGCCTGTACGGTGGCTAGCAACTATAGTAAGTGCCAGTAAAGTCCTAAACGGTTTTGATCTGCTTAGCATAGTTTTAACGACGAACTATCTCACACGAATAAAAAGGGATGGGAAATAGAGGAGTACACTTGTCCCGATAGCCTCTCTTGCTAAATTCATGGATTATGCGAGATCTAAATGCTTATACAACAATAAGAAGCTCCTAATTCTTCCTCTTTATATAGCACTGTATTGATAGACCGATGAAATTCATGTGCACGTACAATATGCAGCCCCCCACGCTCTCCATGTAGGCCTAGGAAGTTACGGACGGTAATCTACTAGACTGCCGATGCAAAGCGTCCACATACCATGATATTATAACACTTCTCCCTTGGACACAGCCAAAGGCATTCTCATGCCTCCTTAAAAATTCCTCTTGAAAATTCCAATGAAAAAAAAAACCAATGTCGGTTTTCCACACTTGTAAAGTTGATTGTATTCGCGTGGAAAAATGCTTTGTGACGTATTGTGTAGATCAGAGTTCGGAAAGGTATAGTAAGCAATAATCTTAGCATCGTGAGCTTTTGGATAAAAGAACCGAAGAAGTGAAGAACACTAACCATGCAGGTAGACGAGGCCTTTTATACCGTTGCAATCAGGGTTTTACTTACACTAGCATATAAAGGCTTATCAATGCCGGTTCTAAATTGACAATAGTCTCTTTTTTCAACCGGCACAATACAACATGTGCTGATGTGCTCGGTCATCTGTGCCGGGACCTATTCTCAATGTCGGTTTATAACTAGAATCGGCACAAATATTTTTTTAAATATTTTTAAATTAGCTGGCCTAGCTAGTTATGCCTACACTACATACCCTAGCTATATCTATGTCCAGCCGTCGTCGCCACTCGCCATCTCAGGGTAGGAGGAGCCGCCGAACATGTCGTACACAGGCTCCTCGTGGGGCACTTGATTGTTGGCAGGCCATGGTGACTATGGTGAGGTCGGCCAAGTGGGGAGGGTGGCAGCAAGGCGGTGGAGAGGGCATCAATGACAGGGGAGAAGAAGACGATTGGACCATGGCGTTGGAGGTCGAGAAGTGTGAAGAGGCAGAGATTGATCGATCGAATAGGTGGAGATGATTAGTTAGATAGATTGTGTAGATGTGTAGGGGAAAAGTTTTTGCTGCATGTGCACTGAAAAAATTCTAACTAAACCGATAGAGATATATAAGTATATATATGACATGTTTTGTTGTAGTGTTAATTCATTTTCATAGAAAATTAGGACCGTACGATAATCACAATCATCAATTATTGCAAGATAATCATTTTTCGAATGAATTTTGTCAAACTGTAATTTGAATGGGCGACAAAATTTGTCCATATCTTGTGCGTCGAGAGATATTGTGCGAGAATCACACCATAAGCTGCGATTACAATAATTTTCGATGGAAAATGAGAAAGGATAGGAAAAATAATTTTAAAAACAGGTTATGCCAGAAGGTTCCATTATATTTCCAGATTTTTCCCTCTATTTTTCAAATTCAAACTAAATAATTGAATCAGGCCTATTCCTAGCGGTGATTCTTTATATCGTATCGCGTTGCTAACGTCTATTATCGCACGATAATCAACATAAGTTGAACCCAGGCTGCACTGTCTCGTAGTAGGATAGGTACTACGACTTGCTAAATAATTCACTGCAAATGCATTTCATTTTACAAAAGTAAAAATATTACCGGCTGATCTCCAGATCAGGACCATGCATTGCATGGCTGTTTTTTTTTGGATTCTGTAATCTGTATGATGCTATCTGTCGCGCCCCTTCTCGGCTTACCTAGCGAGAACGGTCGGACCTGCACTAGGCCCTGGATCAGTAGGCTAGTGTAAGAGTTACACAGCTGGAATCATTTCATACATCGGTGTCCAAATATTACATAACAGCGATCATCCGATCGCATTAGTAGCAAACGGCATTTAAGCCTTAGTTACAGACCAAAGTTCATCAGAGTAGCGGAAATCTCCCAAAAGGCAACTTGCAAGTTCAAAAGAACAACAAAATCACACCAAGAATGTGTAACCACACACGATCGGTGGAAGCGACTAAACCCTATCTTAAGCAACTACTCCCGGTCCTGCATCGAGGATCTCCTTCCTCATGACAATCGTAGGCATCTTCCTCGACGGGCTCCTCCATGTCTAAAGATAGATATTTATGCGAGGTCAGTGTCATCCAAACACTGGCGAGCTAACACCCAACCCAATGCATTTAGTGATAGAGGTTTCAAAGGAAATGCTGGGTTTATTTATTTGCATGAAAGCCAGTTTTGGAAATGAAAGCCTATGACTTAGCAGTTTAACCAAATTCCATATCAAATTGATTATTTATCATATTTCCATTTCAATACATAGACCAAACCCATGGCAGTTTTCAGGCACTCTGCCAAACGTTCTCTTCCCACTCCCGCCATCATCTTCCGAGTGTGGCGCACTCGTTGTGGATCACATTCCCCAAATAGTACCGGTCTCGCCCTAGCTGGGTTGCCGACCCACGCTAGACTCACGGCTCTCAGAAGAATGGACCTAGATCATCCTCGGATGACGACATGAAACCGTCTTCACCTCAAGCATGGCGGCGCATGTGGCACGCCCGCAGGTCTTAACTACTCTGAATCCCCAATACTTGCACTACCGCGCGATGGCGGCGCGTTGTGGTGTTAGGAACTATCTCCCGCAGCGATAGTCAAGGACGCCACTGCTGCATCCTCGATGCACCCGTCGGGGAATCCTTGATTCAGCCTAGCTACCCACTAAGGGCCTCACCCTTATGCACTTCCTTCTTGCTAACTCGCACCCTCCGTGTGAAACACACGATGTGGCGGAACCCTCCTTTTGGGGCGGCAAGACGCATTACGCGGATCTCGCCGGCCTCTTCCATGCACTACGATGTGGGCGATTAGCTCCTCAATTCACGAGCCCAGCTACTCCATCTCTTACCCAATGCCAGACCCAGTCTGCATTGCAGCACATCACAACCATACACACACTGGCATGCCAGGCCCAATTTCCAATTAACCATATTCAATGTGTGATCATGTCCGGTGAATGTCGGTTCACCGTTCCGAGGCAATTCTAAGCCTAAAATTAATAGTTGGACCTGAGCAATGTCTAAGCAAGATTTTAACCAAGACTTAGGAGTCTAAATCAGTTTATTTAAATTAACCAGGCTACCAAGGGTGATCATCAAAGCGATCAATAGTAAACCAAATGACAGATGATTAATTCAAGACAACATCATCATGGTAAATTGATAGTAAGTAAGTAAATGACATGATATATCATGATTGAACAAATAGGCATAAGTACTTAAAAGGGCATGCAGTTTAATACTGTAAAACAAATACTTTAGAAATCTGGGATTCAATATGATATTATTGGATGTTAACTCGACTAGGAAAGCGATACTCTCCTAGTAAAAGCAACACTATTAAGGATAGGTATTAACTCGCACTAGGGAAAATCGAGATTCTCCCTAGTAAAAGCAAACTCCTTTGAGGGTAGATATTAACTCGCCTTGGGAATTGAAGTCCGGGTCTTGTGCGGAGTCCTCGAACAGTGTTTCCGGATCCTCTACGTCTAAACGGAGAATCAACAATTCATCATAAACACGATGCGGCGAAGAAAAGAATGATGCATGAAATGCAATCGAGGTCGCTCGTATTCGCTCATTTACGATTCCTATGTTTAACTATCTACATGAATCCATATATATATATATATCGAGAAAGTTCCATGATCCTTCTAAATAATGAATCATAGCGGAATGGCCGCGAAGTGCTTGTGAGATGATGCACATGATACATGTATATATATATATGTGTAATGAAATTTCTACCCTAATTAACCCAATAGGACAAAATATGGTTTTATCGTCTTTTAAAGTACTTTAAATAGTTAGAATATGTTAACATGATACATGTAGCTAGTTATTCATGTTTCCTAATTATACCAATATTGAGTTAACATGTAATTAGGAAACATATTATAGGTTATACTATATTCACCTAGGTCCAAAAAGTCATTTATCGGCATCCATGATTTTCTTATGTTCAACTTAATTGTTAATCTATTTTAATACACAACATTCTATTTTTGCTTATTTCTATATGAATTAATACCCTAAAATAAGCTTAATGGATTTAATCTAGGAACCGTGTTTGGTTTCTTGTGTGAGGTACTATTTTTATTAAATCCAACACAAGCTCTAGTTTTTACCCTAATTTTTCCGAATTTTTAATGATATCTACCTATTTTAAATAAATCGTTTCTATTTTCGTCTTTGTTTTATTTATAAAATCTGGGAAAATGGGTGAACAAGATCTTGGTCGCCCGCTAACTCATGGCCGAGCCAACCACGCCGAAGACGATTGAAGGCGTAACTCGCGAGTGAAGGCGCTGGGGTCATAGGCGCCTCCATTACCTCGACATGTGGGGACCGAGGGCCCACATGTCGGCCGACGCGGAAGAAGCCGCGCGGAGTTTTAAATCTCATGAAGGCCGACAATGGGGCCCACTGTCGGCGACCACACACGGTGAAGCCGCACGGATCTTGGCGCAGATCGGACGGCTCGCCGTCATCGTCTTCCTCCGCCGGCCAGACGGCCGAGGCTTAGCCGACGGCTAATCGGAGCTAGGTGCACCGTTTGGGGCGTTCTTGGGTTCGGTGGAATCGGTGAGCTAACGCGATCTAGGGGTGCCCTTGTCGAGGCGAAACGGCCGGACGCGGCGAGCCATGCCCGGCGGCGAACCGCTACCGGCGGACATGAGTAAATGACCTAGGGTCGAGCTTATGGAAAAATAGCGCGCATGAGCTATCGCGGGGTTAGTGGGTGCTACCGAGCAAAAAGGTGGTCGGGGCACGGTTGGATCGGCGCGCCCATGTGCGGGTCCGAGCAAGGAAGGCGGCGCGCCAGATGCTTTGGGAAGACCGCGAAGCCTGGGCCAAAAGAGGGAGCACGGTGTGAGGGAAGACAGCGGCTCACCGAAAGCAAGGACTTGCCGCGAAGCTCACCAGAGATGATGATCGCGCGTCCCCGTGCGTGTCCGAAAGCAAGGAAGGCGGCGCGCCACGATTTGGGAAGACCGCGAAGCCTGGGCCAAAAGAGGGAGCACGGTGTGAGGGAAGACAGCGGCTCACCGAGCAAGGACTTGCCGCCAAGCTCACCAGAGATGATGATCGGCGCGCCCGCGCAGTCCGAGCAAGGAAGGCGGTGGCGAGAGCGTTCGACGAGCTCGGGATGACTCGCACCAATTCCTTCGGGCAGGAGCTTCACGAGGTCATGGCGGCAAACGCGAGACAATGTGGAGACTAGGAGGTCTGGTTTGGGTGGCGACGTGAGAGTGAAAAGAGGAGAAAACGGCCGATGTGGCGCGGTGGCATATAAGCTCGGTCCGAGCTCGGCTCTTGACCAGCGGTCGCGCGAAGATGTGAGACGGTCCACAGAGGAGCTCTAGTGCTCATTGGCTAGCTGGGCGGTGGCTTGTTTGCTGGCGAATGTCCGAGCGGGCGGCGAGATGGCTTGCTCGGGCGGCATTGCCACCGGAGACGCGGCGGTGCGGGGGCATCGATGGCGCGACCAAGTCGGCCATTGGGCAAGGTGGGCGGTGCTCGCACGCCCTGTCACGGCCATCCCGACAAGGTGGCTTGGTCGCCATGGCGCCGCGGCGGCGGCGAACGATGGCGGGTGTCACCTGGCTGGTTATGGGCCCGCCAGAGCCAAGACGACATGCACAAGCGACCAAAGAGCAGATCTCCGGTGATTTTGCAACCGCTGGCTGGATTTTGCCGTGAGAGGAGAGAGCTAGCCGAGGCAAAGACAAGTTGCTTTCGGCGAAATGCTCACAAGAGCAGGGTAAAAGAAGAGGTCGCCAAGTGGGTCCCACCGGGTTCCTTTTGTTCAACATCGAGTCAAACTCTCAATTAGAGTTTAAACTAATATATAGAATTTTCCTGGGATTTTTCGAGCAATTTAACATATTTAGGCTTATGTGATTATGTGTATATATATATATATATATATATATATATATATATATATATATATATATATATATATATATATATATATATGTGTGTGTATGGATGTTTTATGAATATGAAAATATATTCCCAATTTAAGGTCCATTAGAATCTTATATTTCAACAATTTCTTAAATAGTGCTATAAATTATAAATTCTTATGCAAGGGTTTATTAATTAGCTATTTAGTGCTTTATTCAAACAAAAATCATCAATTTCAAATGGCTTCTAAAGTCTAGAAATGTGTGTTTGTCACATAGAAATTTTACGGGAAACGTCATAGCTTATGCAATGGTACAGAAGTGTTTTCAAAATATTATCATAACTTTGGGCTGTTACACTATCCTATCAGATTTGTTCTTTGTGCAGTTAATATACCATACCATATCTCTGTTTATCTGTTTTTGCCTGTTTTGAACAAAGGAAACTGAGATTGCATCCTAACTGTTAGTGAGGCTAACCCCTGTCGCAAATTAAGTGTACTACCTGAAGAAACCCCTAATTAATTGCTGGCTAGCTTCTTAATTAATTTGTGTCTTTTTTATGGTCAGCCCGGCTGGGTTGACTGGCTCACCGAAGTTGTTTTGTTTGGTGGAGCACCAGGTGCCCGGCCGCATGCAGGACCTTCTGTTTGGTGGACCTGAAATTTAATTTGTTTATTTGGTATCAATGGCTGAGTATGTTTGTTTCATGGTTTCCTATATCTTCGATCGTCAGCTGCTGTGGCACTTGGTAGAACTGCTTCTTACTTGCCTATATATATTTTGTGCACGGCAGCGGCTATCTATTGCCATTTTAGGTGGCATTTTGGAATTAATTGTGTCCAGTTCATATGCATAATAAGTGTCGCGGGGATGAGCCCGCAAACAGGAAAGAGGGCTGTCCCCGACGTGTGAGGTCCTGGCGGTAGGACTCATGCTCCCGGAGCAGCTCGACGTAGAAGACTCACACTCTCTCGATACACGTTTGAAGTAGGAAAATGAGGTGGTAGAAAAAGGAGAATCCCTCCTCTCCGACCCGTATGCCTTCCCTTTACAGAGGGGTTTGTTCATGGTCATGGTCTGATAGCTTTCCCTTTTTTCCCCCGACTAACCCTGGCCAGAGGCCTTAGGGTTATTTCCATCTAATTTACATGTTTTGCCCCTCACCTGCCCTGTGGTCAGGGGCCCGATGATCATTTCCATGGCTTCTACCTAGCCTCTTTACATTCTTACCCTCCCGCCAGGCATCCTATGCGAGGTTATAAGGGGAATTATACATGCGTGGCGGTTACGGGCTAGCCTGACGTGGTGCAGGGCCTGCTTGAGTGCCCTGACAGGGTGGTAGGTCCGGCTGTACGGTTTATCTCCCCGGTTTCCTGGGCGGCAAGATGGTCTGTCCCGTCGTTGCCCCACTCGCCTCTGCTTCATCCTCCGTAGATCACCACTCTGGGGAACCTCGGGGAGGTTCATCCTTGCCCCGCTGTTCCCTTCTGCCTTCCCTTCGCGCTGTTCCGCATAAGCGCCCTGTTTGCTCACCTGCCCCGTTCCTTCGCCTGCCCGCCTCGGCTCCACTGGGCTTCGCGCACGCTCTGCGTTGCTTCGTTAGCCCTGCTCCGGCTCTGCTGGGCTTCGCGTATGCTCTGCGTTGTTCCGCTCCGGCTCCGCTGGGCTTTGTCTGTGCTCCGTGTCCGTCCCACGGGCCCCTCGTGGATGGCTCGAAAAAGAACGCCTGTGACACAAAATAGTGGGTTGTCCCCTCGCTCCTGAGTCAAAGGGGTACTTACCTCTGGCCTATAACAATAAGAACATTTCCAACAGAAGCTGGAAAACATTGTTTATTTGATTCTTTAGAGATAGAAGATCTACTGGAGGAACGAATCCTGTAGAGGATGTAGTATAAATTATAAAGGAATTTTAGAGAATTGAGGGAATCTTTTAGAAGATGGAGAAAATTGTGGGAAAGAATAAAATTCTTGCTGGAGATGCTACATATGATATATTCCTCCGTGCATGGTTGATGGGAAGATGGTTACTGGTCATGAGTTTAAATTCAAGGTTAATTACATGCAATTAATTTTTTGGATGTAAGTAATTATTTGGTTATTTTTTGCAGCACCTTATATCTATTACTCAAAAAGAAGGAACCAGTGGTATGGTATCGTTGATGCCATCTTCCCTATCTCCATCTAGCCGTCACTAAGGTTTAACTTCTAAGGTGCACTAGCTTATACGGTGTAAGAGTTTTTATACCATGAAATGAAACATACACGTCTTAGATATCTAAGTTCGTTGGATCAAGCAAAATGAATAACCCGCAATGGTTTGGATGCCTCTTAAAAAAACTTTAAAACACAAGATAATAAATCTAATTTCACCTCTCCAGGCAAGGAAAGCTTAGCGAATTGGAAAGCTTAATTCAGGGCAGGGCCGCCAGTAGGTTGTGTGGGAGCTGGATGGTGCTGAGCTGCGCCACGTCCGTCAGGGACGCATTCAACGACGTGCAGCTCAGTATGGACGACCCGATCGACGCTGCCCCAATATTCAGGGTGCTTTCCTTGCCTTACTATCAAGAATTAAGATGCTGATTCAATTTCTATTAATTAGGACAATCTTGATGAGTCAATTTCTATTAAAAGCAGACTGAAAAGACAAGTTGTATTTTGTTTCCGTTTCTTCGTGCATGTGATCATCGGATTAATATTTTTCTGAGTGAAACTAGCAGCTGATCTATCTGCTAGAGTGCTTTCTATAGCTAGAGAATTTTACATGCCTTGCAGTGCAAGGCTAGAACAACCTGTAAAAACAACTATATACAAGAGAAGTACATGTAGAGCGAGCTAGCCTATTCCTTGTGTGAAGCTCAGGACCCCAAGGACACTTTGTGGAGGTTTTGCCCATGTTGGTTTGGTTTTGGTGATGATGACAACGGATATCTTCAAGAGTTGAAGAGCCAAGAATGAGGATATGTTAGGATGAATTTGGGCGTTGAGAAGAGTTTATCTAGATATTCTAGAGCTCCTTTTATTTGTGTCTGTTTTTGAGGGGGTTTGAGATGTTTTTGATCTCGTTGAAACTCGTCTTTCATTGAAGCACACTAGTCTTAGTCGTCTAGATGACCCTAGTGAGGTCCTGTTTGTAGGAGTGTTAGGAGCAAGTGTTGCGTGGCTGTGATATGGTACGGCGTATCAGACGACACGTCGTCGCATTGCATCTAGTAGATTTTTGCAGTGCTAATGTGAGGTGTTGTGGGCATGGTATCAAATGGCGCACCATCATGTTATTTCCAGAGAAGGTGTTGGTTTGGCCATAATGCACCGTATGGTGCGGGTACCAGACGGTGTGTCGTTGGGTTCTTTCTAGAAGGGTGCTGGAGAGGCTCTTGTTGGGTTTCAGGGTATACGACACGCTGTCTTGTTTTGTCTAGTAGGGTTTGGAGCTAGTGTGCCGTAGGCCCCGTATTGTTCGGTGCAGAGCGGTACCATACAGGAGCCATGCGCCCCATATGTTTTGGTTCAATTAGAAAGGACTGCATTGCCTATCCTTTAGTCCATTTGAGCGTGAGCTACGAAAAACTAGGGTTTCTATCCATAGGGTGTGTTCATGAGAGCTTGTGTATCATGTCTCCTCCTTGTGTGCTTCCATGGAATGCTTGATCCGTCAAAATCAAGTCATCTCAAACTTGTTACTTAAATTCTTACATTTAGAAGAAGAGCTTGGTGATTTTTCAAGGAGGAGTTTGTGAGAGACGTTAAGTCGTTATACAAGGTGGGAGTCCACCTACCAAAGCGGTGAAGAATTACTCCAAGTGAAGCCGGAACAATACTCCTCTTTATGAAGAGTGCTCTAACGAGAAGTAGGAAAAGAAAAAATCTTTTCCAAATCTCAAGAAAAATATCATATCCCTTGCCTCCTTTACATTATCGCATCTACGTTTCCGCATTTCTTACTTGATTGTGATCCTAGCTTGCTTTTGTAGAAAGTTTTAATCTTGCTTATATTTTCAAGAAAAACCAAAAATATTAAAATTACATTAGACCAATTCAAAACCCCAACTTGACCCTAAGTTCCTTTCACCCTGCAGAGCCTCTCAACTTTGGTGCGCCGGACTGCTCCCAACTTGCGAGGATTGCTGATGTGCTCGGACAGAGTCGAAACCGTCTTGGCGTCGTTACCGAAAATCCTTTTGTTCCTCTCCTGCCAAATTTCCCAAAACACAAGCATGAAAATTGGCGCTAACGATTGTCTTCAGTTATGGTGAAAGCTCGAAGAACATGGTCAAGATCAGTCACTCCCGTCATATGGTAGATTGGTGCTGTTAAGCTTTTTTTTTTTTTCCATATATGACCAAATTTGCTTGTTGAAATCACATTTGAATAAGAGGTGGTTGATTGATTCAGGTTGCATAGAATAGAGGGCGGCGGACCAGTATCCGTTTGGCCATCCGTGAGAGGAAAGGCGATCTGATGTGAGGATGCGTTTGTAGCTGGGAAGCCACCTAAAAAATATGTAGCTCATTGACGTCCAAAATTCAGAACCAGTATTGCCAGTTCAGAATCAGCATCATTGTCATTTCCGTAGCAGTGAGAGTTGAAATCCACTCTCTCCGTCGATAACCGAACTCTCTAGCTCTTAACAACTGAAGGATGTAATTCCACGATCGAACGCTTTCCTAATGTCGAGTGTGAAGAACAAGGTGTAGCTAGCTTGTTTTTCTGGGGAAGTGTCTAGCCGCTGATGATTGCACATTGGTATCTACTTTGTATAAAGAAACCGGATGACAGAAGTTAGCCTCGAAATTTTCTTCTGAAACCATTTCTTCAACCCTCTGGATGCCATAAGAAGACGTGATTATTTTTTCCCGGAATGCAGAACGTACCTTTTCTCTTTAATTTTCCCTTTCTAAACCGGCAAATACGGCTAATTCAAGGAGGCGCTGAGGCGCCAGTTTGGGCTTAGCTAGCTAGTAGTGCATGTGAGTCGAGTACCTGCCCCAACGAATTGTACAGTATCTGCTCTTTCTCACATCGCATGTTCACGTGCAAATATAAGAATAGCCTATCTGCCACCTTCACCTTCAGTGATCTCAAAGCTCGTGCACAGTGCAGGTCTGTACGCTTGGGTGCATGTGATAGGCAGCAAAAACAAGGGATAAAACATTATGTGCAATTGTACTGATGTATAGGCTAATCCTTTCCGTGCCATCACTTAGTGACGGCTCTTATGTGTCATCAGATTTTTAGTTTATCCCCCTCTATGCCACTGCAGTCATATGCATAATAAGAACATTTCCAACCGAAGCCGGAAAACATTGTTTATTTCACTTTTTAGAGATAGAAGATCTACTGGAGGAACGAATTTTATAGAGGATGCATGTAGTATAAATTATAAAGGAATTTTAGAGAATTGAGGGAATCTTTTAGAAGATGGAGAAAATTGTGGGAAAGAATAAAACTCTTGCTGGAGATGCTACATATGATATATTCCTCCGTGGTTGATGGAAAGATGGTTACTAATCATGAGTTTAAATTCAAGGTTAGTTACATGAAATTAATTTTTTGGATGTAAGTAATTTTTTGGTTATTTTTGTGGGGCACTTATATCTATTACTGAAAAAGAAGGAACTAGCGGTATGGTATGGTTGATGCCGTCTTAATTCCCTTTCTCCATCTAGCCGTCACCAATGTTTAACTTCTAAGGTGCACTAGCTTACGGGGTGTGGAGTTTTTACATTGTGGGATGAAACATACATGTCTTAGATATAGTCTGTTGGATCAAGCAAAATGAACAACCCGGAATGGCTTAGGTGCCTCTTAAAATAATCTTTAAAACACAAGATAATAAATCTAATTTCACCTCTCCAGGCAAGGAAAGCTTAGCGAATTGGAAAGCTTAATTCAGGGCACGGCCGCCAGTAGGTTGAATTGTGTGGGATCGAGCTGGATGGTGCTGAGCTGCGCCACGTCCGTACGTCAGGGACGCATTCAAGGACGTGCAGCTCAGCATGGACGACCGCTGCCCCAATATTCAGGGTGCTTTCCTTGCCTTACAATCAAGAATCTGGATATATAGGATGTTAATTGCTGTCCTAATGAGGTCGAGAATTAAGATGCTGATTCAATTTCTATTAATTAGGACAATCTTGATGAGTCGTGTGTGAGGATGCTGCGCAACTTGTTTAAAAGCAGACCGAAAAGACAAGTGGTATTTTATTTCCGTTTCTTCGTGCACGTAATCATCGGATCAATATTTTTTGAGTGAAACTACACTACTACAAAATGGTTTATCCCCGACCCCTCATCACTGGCGGCTATTTTTGTCACCGCCAGTGATGAGGGTCACAGGACTCCGCGCGGCTTGGAACAAAACACCAACCGCCAGTGATGAGGTTGTACGGCCAACAGAGAGAGAGGAGAGCTGCATGCCGGCACGCGAAGGGGAGTGCAACGGCAGGGCAGCATGCGAAACGAGGCACGGGCACGAGAGGGCTTAGCGGCGCCGGTGGTGTTCTTGGCGCCAAGAAATAATAAACGGTGCTATCGGGGAACTGGCGTGGACATGACGCGTCTTGTGGCGTGTGCCTCAGGCGTAGGGAGAGAGGAAGGAGAGAGAAAGAGAGGAGAGAGGGAGAGAGAGAAGAGGAGGATGGGCTGGGTTGGGTCTGGTTGGCCTAGGGTTTAGATTGGCTGGGCTGGGCTAGCCAAGCCAGAGAAATTTTAGGAAAAATTTTTAAAATTAAGAAATGAATTTTGATATTTTTTAGATATAGACAAGGGCATAAATATATAAATATAAATATAATTGAATTTTGGAAATTAAATTTGAAAATTTGAAATTCTAATTTTGATTAAGCTAAAAGTTGAATTTTTAATTAAGGAGCTAATTTAGATAATAGAAGATGAATTTTGCATTTTGCATTTGGATTTTGAATTTTAGAAATAGGAATTTTCATATGGTGAATAGTAAATATAGGAAATGCAATTCAAATTTTGAATTTTGCAAAAGTTTTTAAAAAGGTCCCAAAAATGGGCTATTACATTCTTGTAAATGTACTTCTTGTAACCAAACACCCGAACTAGGAGATGTTAGGCCTTCTTCGAATCAAGAGCTCATACGATGTCTTCTTGAGAAGTCAATGGAGATAGAGACGATTAATAGCATGGCAAGTTGTGTTGATTGCCTTCACCCAAAAGACATATAGTGTGTTGTACTCATCAAGCATTGTCCTTGCCAACTCAATGAGTATGTGATTTTTCTTTTCCACCACACCGTTGTGCCGAGGAATGTAGGTGGCGAATAGCTCATGCTTTATGTTTAACTCATCACAATAGAGTTATATCGAAGAGTTAACAAATTCCTTTTCATTTGTCACTTCGAATCCTTTTCATGGAAGAGTCAAATTCATTTTGGGTCCGTTTTACAAATCTTTTAAAAATACCTCCTACGTTGTTTTTGTTTGAAAGAAAAAAAGACCCAAGTGAAACGGGAGTAATCATTAGCAACCACAAGACAATTATAATTTCCACCAATAATCTCGTAGGATGTCTGGCTGAACAAGTCCATAGGTAAGAGTTGAAGTGGCTTGGTAGTGGACACGAAACTTTTGGTTGAATGTGAGATGGCAACTTATTTGCCGGCTTGACACACGCTACGACGATGGTTCTTCTCAAATTTAACATCTTTCAAGCCAACTACCAAATCATTCTTGAAAAGCTTCTTCAAATTAGGCATTCCAACATGTCCACGACGGCAGCGCCAAAGCCAACAAAAAGAGACTTTGATAATTAAGCATGTCGAGGTACAAAAATGATTCAAAGAGAAATCAACAATATAGAGACCATTATAACGAACACCCTTGAATACAAGATCACCACTAGACTTATCAAACATGGAAACACTATCTTCAGAGAAATTGCAATTGAGGCCAAGGTCACAAATCTTTGCAATAGAAAGCAAGTTGAAGTTTAGAGAATCAATCAAGAGCACATCCAAGATAGAATGGTTTTTAGAGATAGAAATTTCACCTTGACATTTCACTCTACCTTTACTATTGTCTTCAATGGTGATTTCATTTGTGGGATTAGCTTCTCTCACTAAAGAGGTAAACATACATGAGTCACCGATCATATGCTGTGTACAGCTACTGTCTATGACCCAACCAGCCGACACTCTTATAGTTCACCTACACGCAAAGTTTTACGTCTTGTACTTAGGTACCCAAATCCTTTTGGGTCCATGAGGGTTAGCGAGCAAAGACCTAGGTACCCAAATAGATGCCTTGTGATTCTTTGCCATAGGAGAGCCAACATACTTAGCTATCAACTTGCCATGCTGTTTCAAGAGAACATATTTAGATTTAAATAATCTACTCCTATTTGACATGGTATGTGATGATTGAGAAAGAGAACATGCAATTAATTGGCTTGTGGTCTTTAGCATGGCAAATGTAACAAATAGTGTCTTTCTTGATAAAAGCACTTTTAGGTTTACCCCCACCAACCTTGGGCAAATCCCTAGGGAAGTATTCCAATCCTTGCTTACCCAAGGTATACCGTTACTCCTTAAGTATCTTGTTAAGGGATTCACTTCCTACTTGAAACTTGGCCATGCCTTTGTTTAGGTAAGCGAATTTATCCTTTAGTAACTAATTTTCTTTAACCAAGTCACTAGCACAATTTGCTACCCCATAAGTTCCATCGATACCAAAGTTCACTGTATCATCATTAGTTAAGATTAGGAACCAAGGTGGAGTTTCTATGTTGCTAGAAGGAGGTGTTTCACAAGTGTCTAAGGCTATAGTATGAACACCATCAACTATATTTATCAAATCACATTGAACACTAATCTCACAAGTTTCAACTAGATGAGAATCATATTCATCAAGATTAATAATATCATAATCTAGACTCACATCATGTATAGCATTGGTATTACATTGGGTGAGGAGTAACCCATGATCATTCTGCAAAATTTCATATTTTTCAATCAAAGTTTTAGACTCGTTTGTCATGGTACCGTGCATTTTCTTAAGGGTTTTAAACTTTGACTTCTGTTTAGTTAGAGCATGATTAAGATTATCAACCATGGTGACAAGTTCATCCTAGGAAGGGTCGGGATTCATTATCTTGTTCTCCTTACCCATAAGACACATGGGTGATTGAAAATGAGAAAGCAAAGATTCTTCAATTGCAAGCTCGGTCAAACCACTCGTTCTTGAGTCATCATCGGTGGAAGAGTCACTTGAGCTTTCTTCATCTGTGACCCACTCTCCAATAAATGCTCATTCTTTTCCCTTCTTGTTGAAATTGGTGAATCTTATCTTCTTGGTGATTGTCTTATTTTTCTTGTCCTTGTGATCTTCCTTTTCTTAATCTTTATCACTATCCTTGCTCTTGTTCTTGTGCTTCTTCTTCTTAACACAATTTGCGGTTATATGTCCCTTATCTCAACATTCATAGTACCGAATCTCAGAGAGAGGCTTCTTCTTGTAGAAGGGAGATGAAAACTTCTTAAGATCTCCACGAATACTAAGCCTCTTGAAAAGTGTCTTGGATCGGTGCATGATAAAAGCAAGTTCTTAAGCATCGTCTTCAAGATTTCTTATATCACCATCTACACTGTCATCATTGCTCTCAACAATGGTCTTCTCTTTGGTCTTGAGTGCAATGCCCTTCTTCTTGATGGAGAGCCCCCCTTTTTCCTCAAGGTGCATTTTGTGAGAGATGATTCTTGACAAGAGTGTGGTAGGAGACATTGTCTAAAGCTCTCGGCTATTGTAAAGATAAGTGGCTAAAGAATGATATTTCGAGGGTAAGACCTTGACCATATTTCGATAAATCTCAATATTTGAAAGAGTTTGTTCTACACCGTTAAGCTCATTGATAAGAGGATTTAACCTATAAAATATGGCATTACCGCTTTTATTAGATAGCATTTTGAAATCATCCAACTTGCCACGAATGAGATATATTCTCTCGTACTGGACGAAATGGTCTAACATACTATATGGTACCCCATACCATATGGTGTGCCAGAGATGCGAACACATCTTCTGGACAAAACCGTCCGACGCACCGTATGGTACCCCGTACCGTACGGTGCGCTAAGTCACCCAAAATAGACTTACTCGACGAAACCGTTTGGCGCCCCGTACGGTGCCTCGTACCATACGGTGGGCCTGGACACTAAAACTAGCCTTTTGGATCAAATAGGACGGGGTGCCATCTAGCACCCGGTACCATATGGCACCCATATCCTGGCAAGGTGAACTCGCCAGAGACCTTCTGGATCAAACCGGATGGGGTGCCGTCTGGTACCTAGCACCATACGACACCCATGTCCTAGAAACACTAAGACAGGAAAAGGCTCTAGAACCCAAACCAGGTGTACTGCTTCATGGACAAACCTGATCCAAACACATCAGGGGCATCTCAAACCGCCCAATAAGAAAGCAAATAGAAACAAAGCCCTAGAGAATCTAAATGAACCCTTCTCAACGCTCGGGTTCATCCAAATTCATCCTTGGCCTTGACTTCATCCCGACTTTGTCGATTAACGAGGTACCCATTGTCATCATCATCAAAACTTCACCAAAGTCTTTCACATACACAGGTGTTGACGATTGGGAAATTTGTCCTACACTGAGCTTACTTCTTGAATGAGGGAACAATCAGGCCCATTTCCGCAAAGATTTAGCTTTAGAGATGCCGAAGGGTATTCAGGACATGTGATAAAGGTGAAAGTCGGTTTATCCTGATTCGGGCCTCTCGTGATGGAGTTAATAACCCTACTCAAGTACTTGTGTTATTATGCTGATATGAGTGTTACAAGAAGCTCTCTCTTTCCCCTTGGTAAGAAAAAGAGGGTATTTAGACGTGCCATATCAGTACTACGATGCAACACACTAACTCCGTCATTTATGGATGGTTACAGATAATAATAGGGTTAACACGCCCTAAAACCTCGTTAATTGCCGCGTCGAACCCGCGTCGTGGCCAACAGCAGGGAGATCATGGGCGTTGTGGGCGTTTTCTTCGGAGTGACGGTCACGCCCAGGCAAAAGGGGTCCCCGGACGAGTGCGCTTGATCGTATGGCATATGCCCATATCTGATCTGAGCACGTATGCTCGGGGGGTTTCTCAAGCCCATGCTATTTCGGTAATACTCGTGTAGACACAACCTTGTAATCCCACGGGGGTTTTCTCGGGTATGACTTCGAAGAGTAATCTTTAGGGGTTCTCTAAACTATTTGTCTAGGGGCAACCATGTAATTTTAATATTTTAGCCAATCTCCGACAATAGGGGTCTGTGAACCTTACACATTACACTACCCTACCATGGCTTAATTGCTGAAAATTGGTTAACAATGGAATACATGACAATATCCAAGTAATCGTGATGATAAATAGGAGAGATGTCACTAAACGGTGGCACGTAGGGAGAATCAGACTACAATGGCATATAAAAGTTTTACCTAAAACAAAACCGCGTATATGTACATGGTCCTCTATATACCTCTCATTATAACTCAAGATCCATACATCTCTGTTCTCACTAAGCACATCTATATTTTTTAATAAAAGCGCCCCCGGTTCTGTTATTTTGCCAACCCACCTCTTCTGTAGGCTCTGCCCAGCATCTCGCCCGATCAGCTCGGTGGGAAACATGGGTAGAAAACTTTTAACCTGTGAACACGCATAGTGAAATGATTTTTTTTCCCTTTGTGAATTGGCCTAGCTTCAATTCTCCCATTTCCTGTTCTTCTAAATCCATACAGATTGTGACAAACACACCCTCTTGAGATATTGAGAGCGGATTGTGCAAAACCGGGACACGAAAAGTCTTACAGGTTGACCAATCGACTGAAAACTTTTTTTTTTTTTTGAAATTCGTAGCAATATTCTGGCTGGCAATAGAAAGAAGGCTAACACATGAGTAAATAGTTTATTTTTGACTCGTGAGCTGACAAGCCATCTTGAGGTGTTAAACAAGCCAATCCAATCAGGTAACTAATTTAGCCCCTTATAGTTTACATAATTAAGAAGCTGAGCTGACCATGTACCAACTTCGGCCGATCGAATTGAGGCCATTTCTTGAGTGAGCAACTACAAAACACATATAATAAATATCATCGAGTATCATGAAGGCTGAAGCGAGAAACTCCATGAATACTATAGCACAAAACAGATGACACTTAATATTTTTCTCTCGGTGGAATAACGACGTGTAGCAACCCGGAGCCGTTCTTAATTTATTCAGATTTCGCGTGAATTATTGAACAACGTACAGCTGAGTTAATCGTGAGTAGAAAAGGAGTAACGAAAGCAGATGGAGATTACTGACGCCATGCACATGCATGCATGCACCTTGAGAAGCGCTAGCTAGCTCCACTAATTAACATGAGTAATTAGCTTAATGCTGCGCCTCCACGCATGCCATGCAAGGCAAAAACAATTAGACTAGACGTATAAATCGCGCACGGACTGGCTGGATCAAGAAGAAAATTAAACAATTAATCATGACGAGCTAAGTCGACGTCGTCTCGTCGATCGATCGATGAGTCGATGTGCTGCTGCCTGCCTGCCTGTCCTAGGACGTGGAGAGGTTCCAGAGGACGGCCCTGTGCATGAGGTGGCGGCGGAGGCGGTACCAGTCGTGCACGCAGTCCGGCAGGAAGGCGGCGAAGAACCACTGCAGCTGCTGCCCCACGTCCGGCACGCTCAGGTGGCCGTGCCCGATCCACCGCGCCGCCGCCCGCGCGTACGACTCCGCCGTCGCCACGAACTGCGGGAAGATCATCCTCGACTTCACCTCGCTCGACAGCATGTCCGTCAGCACGTAGAACGGCACCTGCATGCCAACGATTAGGTCCAATTGATTTTCGTTTGGATGCATGCATGCAGATGCAGGAGGAGCTACGTACGCTACGTACCTGCAGCTGCACGTCGATTCCTTCGCTCTTGTATTCCGCGTAGAGGTTCCTCGTCAGCGCGGCGACGTATCGCTTCGTGGAGCTGTAGACGGTGTAGAGCGGGAAGGAGGGGACGGCCACCGTGGAGCCGGAGCCGACGTTGACGATGGCGCCCCGCCGCCGCTTCACCATCCCCGGCAACACGGCGGCGGTCACCTCCGTCAGCGCCCACGCGTTCACCCGGATCATCGCGACCAGCCGCTCCACCTCCATCTCGTGCACGTACAGCGCCCCCGGCTTGATCACGCCGGCGTTGTTCAGCAGGATGCCCACGTCCAGCCTCTCCAGCTCCTTCCGGAGCCGCCGCATCGCCTCGTCGCCCTTGGGGGTGGCGACGGTGGCGAGGTCGAACACCACGGTCTTGGTCTGCACGCCGTGCGTCCTGCGTATCGTCTCCGAGATCTCCTGGAGGTTGTCGGCGTTGAGGTCGATGAGGACGAGGTGGAGGCCCCGGCGCGCGAACTCCAGGGCCATGGCGCGCCCGAGCCCCTTGGTCGGGCCGGTGACCACCGCCCAGGAGCCGTAGCGGCGGAGGTCCTTGGGGCGGCGCAGGCAGAGGGCGAGGTGGCGGAGGAGGGGGAAGCACACGGCGGACGCCACGTACAAGGCGCCCAGGCCAACCAACGACACGAACCACATGGGCGCACCCATAGCTGCAGCTTGCTAGCTACTTGTTCCTCTACTTGCTCTCTAATGCCTACTGTTATATATATATATACACACACCACGCTCCATCGAGTCGATCACGACTCACGAAAAGCTACCATCCTGGATAGACACACAAAAAAACCATACCCTACACATCTAACTCCCCTGGCTATGAGTTTTCTGTTTCCGAAGACTAGGATAAATAGAGAGTTCTGTAACCCTAAGGGTTGGATACTTGCTCTTTTCTCGATTTTAGATTAGATTTTTTGGCGGCATGGCCAAACAGTAAGGCATGGGACTCCAAATCCTTTATCTTCACTTCAAATCTAGGTGCCGATCTCTAAAATACAACTTAGACCACACTAATTAACGATACTATTGCAATTTAATTAATTATAAAACCAGATAAAATTGTAATATTCTAAAAGTGTCTTTCAAGACAAATCTGTACATTTGAGACTTATAGGTACGTCCAACTTGAATATTTAAAAAATAACATTGCCTATACTATTACAATTTAACTATAAAACCCAATAAAATTGTAGTATCCTGAAAGTGCTTTTCGAAATGAATCCGCACATTTTAGTCCCATATGCGCGTCCAATGAATATTAAAAAAACAGTAACTATACTATTGCAATTTAATTATAAAATCAAATAAAATTGTAGTTCTGAAAGTGCCTTTTCAAAACGGATCTGTACATTTTAGTCTCATATGCATGACCAACTTGAATATTTTAGAAAACAACAGTAGCTATACTATTGTAATTTAATTATAAAACCCAATAAAATTGTAAAACTGAAGTGCCTTTTCGAGACAAATCTGTACATTTTAGTCTCACACACACGTCCAACTCGAATATTTTAAAAAACAACACTAACTATTTATCACAATTTAATTGTAAGACCTAATAAAACTGTAGTATTCTGAAAGTGCTTTAAATTGTAGACGAATCTCTACATTTTAGCTAGTTTCATACGCACGTCAATGCTTAAAAAAAACAGTAACTATACTGTTACAATTTAATTATAAAACCAATAAAATTGTAGTTCTGAAAGTGACTTTTCGAGACCAATACATATATTTGAGTCTGAAAGTCCCAACTTTAATATTTAAAAAAATTGTAGTTCTGAAATTCTCAACTTTAATATTTAAAAAATATTTATGACCACACTTTGTAAAGTTTAATCAAGTACTGCAGGTTATGGTGACCGGAGGAGGAGGCAGATACACAGCGAATCCACCTAAGCTAGGCCACACCCAACTTGTTGCCAGTTAGGCATCGAGTGTATTTTCCGGAGCTTTTCATGATCGTACGATTATATCATCATAAATGTGCAATGTTGAAGCACCCCATAAGTCGCTGTGGCTGAGTGAATGGGGACAGCAGTGCACAACCACCAACCAATTTAATTAATGGTTTCTTTGTTTTTTGAGAAACATAATCACATTGCTAACCTTTAGTTAATTATTAACTGGATGCATGCATGCTGCACTAGAGAAATGAACAACATATGTAGCTAAATTAATAGTGCTGGACCCGATCGAGTGCATCGCCGTGGGGATTATCCATGAACTACTCCCATATGCCGAGTACGGATGTATACGACCAAATGCTGTATCATTTTTTTTTGTAGTTTCTTTTTTGGTTTTGTATTTCGGAATTGCTCTGTGACGGTCACCTGAGAAGAGTGTGGGGAGAGGTTGCTTGGGGTGCACAGGCATGCCACCAACTCGGTCCCTCAGCATTTCTCTATTAAAAATTTCTTGCAGATAAGTGTCATGTTGGACTTTCAGTGCATAAAGAAACAGTGCATTCATTTATAATAGTTTTGTGTCGTTGCCAATCTTAATTATCAAATGTACTCGTCTTGCAACCGGTATGAAATGATGTGTGAAACAAAACATGGAAGTGATTTTCTTCGGAGATTAATTACAAGGTGACATAACGATGATTTGTGCAAATTAAGAGGGGGAGAGAATCTCTGCTTCATGGAGTATTTTTTTAACCTCTGCATCCAGATCGATGGTGTCTGTGAGCCTGTGAGTCCATATTGATGACGACGTACGTGAGACTAATTGAGAGGGGTGTGAATTAAGGCATTTTCCCCTTGCACGTCTAATCTACGGTCACTTCATTCCTCCGTGTTCAGCATACCACTTACATCTATCTATATCTATATTCTGTACAAGAATAAATATAACCAAGTCTTACATGAATGAACAGACCAGCGAAATTATAGTTCAGATAGTGCACTACAGAAAAACATTTTTTGCTCGATGACCATCTTGCAGTGTCCATAGCCGACACTACTGCCGTCAACAGTGATCGTCTAGTGTCGACGGCCTTAAAATAACCGTCGATGAAAATGGAACAGTGTCGATCTAAAAGGGCTCCCTACCTAAAATCCACACACTAGGTTAAGTGTTGCTAGATAAGTACTATTAGTGATACAATTATTATGATTATATATAGATCATGGAAGTCGAAACAACCCTAAAAGTTTGAATAGTGATAGAACCCTAACTAGTAGTATGTTGAAATTTACTATACTATATAGCGTGTAAGCGCTTTTGGTTTTCTCAGCACCGCCGATGGCCACGTCGTCCGGAAAATGCGGGCCGTCCGATCGGCGGACGAAGTAAAATCCTGCCGTCCATCATAACTCTTTGTATAAAATAGTTTCTTTCGCTGTCCTCATGTTGAGGTGGTCGAATCGCGCAGTTGGTTATGCGCGCTCCTTTAAGGCCTGTGGGCACGGGTAGGCGCAGGTTCGATCCCCAGCAGCCCCCCGTGTTTTCCTCTCCAAGTTCTATTTTTTTCACCATTTTTTCCTGTTTTCTATTTCCTTTTTTTAGGCCGCATAAAAAATACAAAAAATAGAAATCTTGCCAAAATGGAATCACGGCTGCACAAAGGAGCGCTACAAAAAGTTTGGATTTTTTTGGAAAATTTTTGAAATTAGAAAAATTTTGAATTTTAAAAAACACTTTCGCTTTCTTTTTCCTCTTCTATATTCTTTTTCCTAGCAAGATCATAAATTCCTCCAAAAAAAAACCTGCAGAACATGTAACCATAGCTACATGAAGAAGGTCCACAAAAGAGATTTTTGAAATTATTAAAATTTTAAATTTCAATAAAATGTTTTCATTCTCTTTTTTGGATAGAATCATACCACCACCACCCCATTTTCCATTTCATTACTGTTTTTTTTTTGTGTTTTATATTTCCTTTTTTCTAGGCTGATTCGAAAGTCCCAAAAAAAAGTGCAAAAATGGAGCCATAGTTGAATGAAAAGGATCCAATGAAAGTTTGTTTCTCTATTTTTGTTAACGCAATTTTTGTAAATTTTAGAAAACGCCAAATCTTTTTTAACAATTACAAAAAATTAGCAAAATCTTGGATCTAGAAGGTGTCTTTTTAACAATTACAAAAAATTTGCAAAATCTTGGATCTAGAAGGTGTCCATAAAAAAAATCTCCAAAAGCTTTTGAAATTTCCCAAGGATTTGAGTGTACAAAATAATGAGTTGTATTCAAATTACCACAACTTAAAATCATGATTTTTTAAAACAAATTAAGAAATACACAAGATTTGGAATTTATGGAATTGTCATGATAACTTTGTATATTTCAGAAGATTCCAAATTTTAAAAACTGTGAATTTTTTTTTAAAGTTTCACACTTAACATTGAGTTTAAAAGTTGTGTCTTTTTTTAGATTTTTTTAAAAATCCATAAAATCTTGAATTTATTGGATTGTGGCGATTCCCGTTGTATTTTAATGTCATATGATTTTTAAAAATTGCACAGAAAAATTATAAGAGTTTCACAAAACTTTGAGTTTACAGAGAGTCGGTAAGAAAGAAAAATTCTAGAAATTTTACAAATCTTTGAATTTTAAAAGGATCCATAAGAAATTTAAGGGTCACATCCACCGTTTCATGAATTTTTCAAGAGTTTTCATATGATCTAACGAATTTTCAAATTTTTTTTCCAGATTTCTTATTTAAACCACTTCTTATATTATATTATTTAGCCGCTAAAGTGGGATTGCAACCAATATAACACACATACAAACAACCGCCCACTAGAAATAGCCCACGAAGATTCATATACGCTTACTGAACATAGCGAACATAGGGCTCGCCAAAATAGCCCAATGAGGTCGACACATTAACAACCAATGCATATCGAAAGGCGGGCAAGCAGCCAAACGGCCAATGCACGTCAAGAGGCGAACGGGCAACCGCCCGTTGTCCCTTCTAGTAACTAAATAATAAGTTGTATGAAATAGCTTACCCCTTAGGGTTAAGTAATGCAACTTGTGAAATATTATGTTTGAATATTAGTTATTTTTTTTGTTATTTTCGTTTATCTTTGGTTGATTTGCCTTTGAATTATCCTTTTTTAGAATGTCCGAATATACCAGGCACCTCCTTTGGACCGGTGCCTCTTGTCCAAAATGACATATATATATTGTTGGGGAAAGTACGTGGTGCATGGAGATACGGCCCACTAACTTACCTCTGGCCCCACAGTAAGTAAGCTCGGGCTTGGCAAGCTCGCGCCCGAGCTTGACAGGTTTACACCCGAGCTTCCCCACTTCGGAAGCTCGAGTCGATCACTCCCTTGGGGTCTTCCGAAGCTAAGGGCTCAGGACCCGAGGCGGATCGCGCCGCGCCGCGGATAGGATACGCCTCGGTCCCGAAGGTGTCCAAGAATTAAATGCACGCACTGTACCGAGGAGCGCCTAACGGAGGCTACTGGCGAGTTGGCAGCAGGTCCCGTCAACCGTCCGCATGGGCAAAGACACGTGCTGACCGGTAGCGGTCCGACACAGTAATCGGGAAATACACTCGATTACCCGGTAGATTTTGTGCGCCCCGGCATGGCAAGACAGAAGGGAACGACTATTCAACGGACCAACGGCAAGCTACGGTGGCTGGGCATCGCCTATAAAAGGGGCGCACAGGCCACAACGCAAGGAGGTTCAGTTCAGCTTAGCTCAGACAGATCGAGCGGGATCCTTCTTCCTCCCGGCGCAACACACACTTGGGAGGTAGCCACTGCAGAACAGGAGCACTTACACTCGCGTAGGAGCTCTAGTTCCCGGCGGTAGTTCTCCGCGTACAGGTAATCGTAGGAACACACACAGTGCTGGGAGCACTTATTGTACTCGAGCCCGGGCTTCCCAAAGCCTGGCCTCACCCCCTCTGTACTCGTTTAAGCTTAGCATTAAACGAAGACTGGACGTAGGGCTGTTATCCAACAGTGGAGGTCTGAACCAGGATAAAAATCCTCGTGTCATCACCACTACGCGAAGTCCTCCGGTCTCGGCCTGTCTGACCATGCCGGGACCAGCTTCCTTTCCCTCGGCGGCACCCGTCCAGCGGCCGGGCCTCGGTCCAGGGGACAGGGCCACCTTCGGGCCTCGCACCCATCTTCCTCCTTGCTCATCGGCCCGCGGAGGCTCGCCTCCCGGTCGTCGATAGCTGGCGCCCACCGTGGGGCCTGATTACGGTCTTCTCCCCTCGATCGAGTCGAGGATGGCGACGTTGTCATACGATGACGTCGATACCGTGGACCTCAACTACGACGATTGTGACGATCTCGACGACGTCGACGAGTCGTACGAGGAGTGGCAAGCTGGTTTCCTCGCCGAAGCTCAGGCTGACTTGATGGAGGTAGAGGCATCGCCCACCTTGGTAGCAGTTGTTCGTCCCCCAGCTTTGCCCGGCCAAGCCGGCACTTCGCTGACTCACGTCAGCGAAACCCTCATGGAGGGGTTGGAGGCACCGCCACCAGTACCGCAACCGGACAGACTGTGCGCATTCGTGGTCGCGTCCGAGGAGGAGGACTAGTCCTGCGCACGCAACTGGCGTCCCGGCCCGCCACGCCATGTCTTTGCGGCGTCAGGCGGAGCAACCCCGTACCAGCCACGCGCTGACCCAAGCGGAGAGTACCAGCGACGTGAGGCTGCCCGAAGCCTCTTTGCTGGGTCAGTCGGGCGGACCCTAGCGGATATCCGTCGTAGGCTTGCCGGCCCGACGCCTGCCACTCGCGCCGCGCGTGCGCACTCGCCTACCACTACCGTCACCAACCCAGTTCTACGTAGTCAACAACGGGTTAAGGCGATTGTCCAGGTCATGCGTGACTTGGAGAAGGACCCACGAGGGTTTACCATGGCTGACCTAGGCGCTGCAGTTGCGGACGGCCTGGAGGAGCTCGCCGGGGATCTCGGTGAGCACCTGTAGGCTCAGTCACGCACCAGTGGCACCTCAAGACGGCGCGGCCAGAGCATTCGGTCGCGTCGACAGGCATCCACTTCCACAGCGGATAGCGCTCCCCAGCGCATCCCAGGCGGAGTATTTTTCCGTCTCGGGCCGCTCCCGGGCGGAAGGCCACCTATTGGAAACAACGGGGCCGCCCCAGGATGTCCGGCCTTCTCTCGGGCTTTGCGCGAGGCTCATTGGCCTCGCAAGTTCAAGCCCGGAAACATCGAGAAGTTCGACGGGAGCAAGAATCTCGACTAATATCTCGCTGTCTATACTACCGCCATCTTGGCCGCAGGCGGTAATGAGGCCGTTATGGTCAACTACTACCCCACCGTTTTGGAGGGAATGGTCCGAACCTGGCTCTTCAATCAGCACCGAGGTTCGATACGTAGCTGGGAACAACTATAGGAGGCACTTCGGACGAACTTTCAGGGATGCTACGCATGCCTCGGGAAGCCCCAGGACCTCAAGTTCGTGGTCCAGAGGGCGGGGGAAGGCCTGTAGGATTACGTCCGCAGGTTCGTCCAGGTGCGCAACACCATCCCATCGATCTCCGACGAGGCCATCATCGAGGCCTTCGAGGAGGGAGTACGGAACTCCCGTTTTACCGAGGATTTTGAGCTTTATCCGGTTCACACCGTGGCCGATTTATTTCGCGCCGCGGAAGGATACATCAACGCCTCCGAGGCGGTGGAGCGCAAGAGAGGTAGGACGGAGGAGAAAGCGGCGGCTCGGACTGGCATGGACGCCAAGAAGAGCGATGCCGAGAAGAAGAAGAAGAAGAAGAAGAAGAAGAAGAAGAAGAAGAAGAAGAAGAAGAAGAAGAAGAAGAAGAAGGAGCCCGCCGTCCTGAACTACGTCACGGCGGAAGAGGCTGAGAGGCCCGCTCCTCGAGCGCCACCTCCTCGGCCAGACCGCCCGTGGCGGAAGGAACGCGTGCAGACGGGCGTAAGGGGGCGAGCACCCCAACCCCGACCTCGACCGGCCCAGCGGGTAACCCTCCAAACGATCGCTACTGCCTTCTCCATAGGCAGTACGGCCACGACCTACGTAACTGCAGGACGTGGGCAGCACGGTTGGAGGACTTCTACGCCGGACGCGGGTCCATGCCCAAACTACCCGACCATGGAGTGCCGAACGACCGGGCGTCCCAGGGCAGCCACGGCGACGCCTTCCAGGAGGCTCGCGCGCACGTCGCCGTAATCTTCGGCGGCGCGTCTGCCTATAGCTCGCGACGCGAGTTTAAGGCCGCTGCCTGGGAGGTTTATCACCTCGAAAGGGGTAAGCCTGGAGACGCACCCATGCGGTGGTCTCACCAATCGATCACTTTCTCCGGGGATGACTGTCCCCCCGGGATGACCAGGCCCTAGCGCCTGCCACTGGTGCTCTGTCCGACTGTCAGCAACACGCGAGTTGATCGCGTGCTGGTGGACGGCGGAAGCTCCCTGGACATCATCACCGCTCAGGTCCTTGAGCAGATGCAGGTCCCACGGTCCAAGATCAAGGACATAGCCATTCCCTTCCACGGCATTGTCCCGGGGTCGTCCCTGCAGCCTATCGGGCAGATCGTGCTGCCCGTAATGTTCGGGACCCCCCCAGAACTTTCGGACGGAGTACGTCACCTTTGAGGTGGTGGACTCCGAGCTTCCGTACAATGCCATCCTAGGACGACCCGCGTTGTCCAAGTTTATAGCAGCCACCCACCACGGGTACCACTGCCTGAAGATGCCAGCCCCTCACGGGATCATCACGGTCAAGGGCAGCCACAAAGCCGCTATGGCCTATAATGAGAGTGTCCTGGCCATGGCCGGACAGCTCCCAGAGCGCGGCCCGACCAAGGCCGATCGTCCGCCAGTCCGTTCCAAGGTGGCCTTGCAGCCGCAGGAGCCCACCAAGGCAGTCCCCCTCTCCGTGGATGACCCCGCTAAGGTCATCCACGTAGGGGCCAACCTCGAGTCCAAATAGGAACTCGAGCTCATCACCTTCCTCCGGGCTAACGTAGATGTGTTCGCGTGGGAACCGTCCGACATGCCTGGAGTCCCAAGGAGGTAATCGAGCACAGGGTAGCCGTTCAGCCTGATAAGAAGCCTATTAGACAGGCCTTATGACGCTTTCCCAAGTGAAAAGCCGATATCATTCAGGAGCAACTTGGTAAGCTCCTCCAAGCCGGCTTCATCCGAGAAGTCGAGCATTCCGACTGGCTCGCCAACCCAGTCGTCATCAAGAAGAAGGGCTGGAAATGGCGAATATGCGTCGACCATCGCGACCTCAACACCGCCTACCCCAAAGACAATTTTCTCCTACCGCGCATAGACCAACTGGTCGATGCAACGGCGGATTCGGCGCTCATGAGCTTCCTGGACGCCTACTCGGGCTATTACCAGATCGCGCTGCCAAGGGAAGACGAAGAGAAGACAGCCTTTGTGACGCCTTTTGGTACCTTCTGCTATACAACCATGTCATTCGGTCTGAAGAACGCGGGAGCCACGTTCCAGTGGTTAATGCAGAAGATGGTCCCTGATCAGATAGGGTGCTACGTAGAGGTTTACGTAGACGACATCGTTGTAAAAAGCAAAGTCCCACGGGACCATGTGACCGACCTTCAGGAGACATTTGCTAACCTCAGGAAACATCAAGTCAAATTGAATCTTGAAAAATGCGTCTTCGGTGTCCGGTCTGGGATGTTGCTTGGCTATGTAATAGGAAAGGCGAGTATCGGGGCTAACCCCGAGAAAATCGAAGCCATCGAGAACATGAGGTCGCCAACCTGCACCAAAGAGGTACAAGCCCTCACTGGGCGGATGGCGGCTCTCAGCAGATTCATATCTCGTCTCAGCGAGTGCAGTGCACCTTTCTGTAAGATCCTGCGCAAGCACGATGGTTTCAAATGGACGGAAGAAGCTGAGGCCGCTTTCAGCGAGCTGAAGCACTATCTGTCCATGCCTCCTGTCCTAGCCACGCCAAAGCTCGGGGAAGCTCTGCTCCTCTACTTGGCGGTCGCCCAGCAGGCTGTGAGTGCTGTACTAGTAGTCGAACGCGAGGGCAAACAACAACCCGTCTACTACGTAAGCGAGGTTTTGCAGTGACCTAAGGAGCGGTACCCCGAGGTTCAGAAACTCCTGTACACCTTGTTTATGGCCTCACGAAAGTTGCGTCCCTATTTTCAAGCCCATCCAGTCACGGTTCCAACAAGTTTCCCGCTAAGGGACATCATTAGAAATCTCGACGCAAACGGACGGGTCGCAAAGTGGGCGGTCGAGCTTGGTGAGTTCGACATCAAGTTTGTACCACGAACAGCGATCAAGTCCTAAGTCGTGGCCGACTTCTTGGCTGAATGGACCGGACCGGCCGACCTTTATGAAGGATCGCCCGAGCTCGCAAGCCAAGAAGCTACTGGACCATGTTCTTTGATGGGTCGCGCCAATTCGAGCGATCAGGTTGCGGGTTTGTTCTCATCTCCCCCCAAGGAGAACAAATTCAGCATATAATCTGACTTCATTTTCCATAGCGAACAATCTTTGCATGGAGTACGAAGGCCTCCTAGCCGGCCTATGAGCATGCACTGCGCTCGGCATAAAACGGTTGACGGCGAAAGGGGATTCGCAGTTGGTTGTCTGCCAGGTAAACAAGGAGTTTAAGTGTTACGACAACTCAATGGCGCAATACTTGGCAGAAGTGAGAAAGCTGGAGAAGCACTTCACGAACTTCGAAGTGTGTTACGTACCCAGACTGGCTAATAGCCTGGCCGATAAGCTCGCAAAGCTTGGCTCCTCACAAGAAACCGCCCCGGCGGGGGTGCTCGTGCAGCACCTACTAAAGGCCTCTATTCCCTCCGGAGAAGAGGTCCCCGAGAAGACGTCTGCCTCGACCCAAACGACCGGTACCGTTTCATTCCTAGAGCAGCGCGACACCTGGATGACGCCATTCGTCCAGTTCTTGACGCATGGGACACTGCCACAGGACACAGCTGAGAAATCCCGGCTCCAAAGACAAGCCCGCTTTTACCGATTGCTCGGGGGCTTGTTGTACCGAAGGGGTTCTAAAGGCGTACTTTGCAAGTGCGTGATCCAGGAGGAAGGAAAATTTCTCCTCCAAGACATCCACGCCGAGAACTGCGGGGCCCACGCCTCTTTCAGAACCTTAGTGGGAAAAGCCTTTCGCATGGGGTACTACTGGCCCACTGCGTTGACCGACACAAGGGAACTAGTAAAACGTTGTCCAGCCTGCCAATACCATGCTCGAGTGTCCCACCAGCCCGCATACGAGCTGCAGACCATCCCGCTGACCTGGCCATTCTCAACGTGGGGAATGGACATACTTGGTCCGTTCCCCAGAGGCCTAAAGGGGTGCACGCACCTGTTCGTTGCTGTCGACACTTTCACTAAGTGGATCGAGGCTGAACCAGTGTCGAGCGTATCAGCCCAAACGGCCAAAAGGTTCCTAAGGAACAACATCGTGACCAGGTTCGACGTCCCAAGCAAGCTAATCACTGATAACGGGACACAGTTCACAAGCGAGCTATTCCAGGACTACTGTGAAGAGCTCGGCATGAAGGTCGCCCTAGCCTCGGTTGCTCACCCACAGAGTAACGGCACAGCCGAACATGCGAATGGGCAAATCATGCAGGGCGTCAAGCACCGAGTGTATGACGCTCTCGTCGAGCAGCGTCACAACCGGGTAGAAGAATTACCCTCGGTGCTTTGGGCAGCCCGGACAACCTCTAATCGGGCTACTGACGAAACCCCATTCAGGCTTGTATATGGCTCGGAAGCGGTCTTACCCGCCAAGCTAAGACTTGGTTCAGCTCGTATTGATTTTGCAGGTCAAATCGACAACGACGAGGAGCGACTGTTGGATCTCGACCTATCCGAGTTCTGCCGCGAGCAAGCACTACTGCGAGTGGCAGCATACCAGCAATCCCTATGACGGCATGCGGCCAAAAGGGTACAGACCCGGACCTTGCAAGTGGGCGACCTGGTTCTAAGACGAGTTTAGAACCTAGCCCACACCAATAAGCTCACCCCGAGGTGGGAAGGTCCGTATACGGTTGTATCAGCCACACGCCCAGGGGCTGTAAGACTGGCTATGCCGGATGGTAGAGTCCTCAACAGCTCCTGGAATATCACTCAACTCCGGAGGTTCTACGCCTGAGCCAAGGTCGTAAGTCTCTTTTTTTCACCCCTTTTTTCTTTTCTTTTGTCCATCTTTGCACTACCCAGAAAGCCCCCAAACAAACCCCAGCGATCTAAACCTACGATCGGGCTTGGGAGAAGGCCCGGGCTGTCTCAGTACACATCGGCAGAATAATGGCTACGTAGAAGCTAATCCCCGAGATTCCCTTGTACATGGGTAAGCCGATATCCATCGCACCACGCAAGATCCCGCGCGGGCACACGCTTTCTGGCCCTATATCATAAGCTCGCATAACATTGTCAGAGCCCGGGATAACTCTAGAGTCCAACACCCCGCCTCTCACAAAGTGATAGGGCAAGGGCCACGAGCTTCGATCCATGGACTCGGTCTTCTCTAAGCCACGCCCGAGCTTCTCTTCAGAAGCTCGGCCGTGGCTCAGGGGCTAGGGTCGATTTTTCAAAAAATTGATCTCTCTAAACCACAGCCGACCTTCTATCAAACCAGAAGCTCGACCGTGGCTCGAGGGCTAGGGTCGATTTTTTAAAAATTGATCTCTCTAAACCACAACCGACTTTCTGTCAAACCAGAAGCTCGGCCGTGGCTCGGGGGTTAGGATCGATTTTTCAAAAAATTGATCTCTCCAAACCACAATCGACCTTCTATCAAACCAGAAGCTCGGCCGTGGCTCGGGGGCTAGGGTCGATTTTTCAAAAAATTGATCTCTCCAAACCACAACCGACCTTCTATCAAATCAGAAGCTCGGTTGTGGCTCGGGGGCTAGGGTCGATTTTTCAAAAAATTGATCTCTCCAAACCACAACCGACCTTCTATCAAATCAGAAGCTCGGTCGTGGCTCGGGGGCTGGGGTCATTTTTTTTTTCAAAGGGTCGATTTTTCAAAAGTCGATTTCTTAAAAGTTGTTGTTCCAAGGTCGATTATCCGAGCAAGGACTTTCGATCTTCTCTAAGCCACGCCCGAGCTTCTCTTTAGAAGCTCGGCCATGGCTCGGGGCTAGGATCGATAGGAATGTCTTATGACCTACGAATCCTTTCTTGCCTATATGACTACTTGTGTTCGTTTGCACGCAGGAAAAACGACAAAGACGAAAGAAAGCAGCAACACCACAAACAACTTTATTGAAGATCACGAAATGGCTAACAATGCCAGTTACACGAAGCCTCGGCGGGCGCGGACTAGCGCCTCGACAAGTGCATCAAAGGCCTCGGCGAGCTTCGGGACGACTTCGACCAGCACCTCGACGGTGGCGACGTCGCGGGCATGTGCCTCCTCCTCCGCGACCTCGGCGAGCGCAAGGTCATACAGCGCCCAAAGCTCCGCCAACTCTTTGTCGTGATCCATGGAAGCAAAGGAGGTGTTGAAGGAAGCAAGAAGAGAAAGAGGTACGGAAGAAAGAAATCTGGAATGAGAAGTGGTCGCCACATCGCCCCCTTTTTTATAGTCGAAGCTTAGGAAGCCGAACCGATCCCAGGAGTAATGGCATTGGGAAGCAACTCCGATGAGGAGCCGTTTCCAAGATTTGACGCGAATGTCTCTCGGGACATGGCGCAACAGTCAAATCGACGATCGACATTTCAGGGAGAAGGTGGACCGAAGGGGTGACGAAGGAAAAAGGTTAAAACAAGTCAATTGCATTTTCGAGAATATTTACAAGGGCGAGCCGGATTACCGCCCAACAAAAAGGAAAAGTCAAAAAAGCCTACGACTTAGGCTGGCACCTAAGTTTGCGAAGCTCGGCCAGTCCTTCATCATGTTGGCTCTGAAGCTCGAGGAATTTTTCTTCCCTATCCCGGGCAGTCCGTATGTTAGTCCGCAAGACTTCATTGGCTGCCTCCAAGTCCCGCACGATATCCCGGTGGGTCTTCAGCAGATCCTCTGTCGCTGATGCAGCTGACTTCGCCTGGGAGAGCTCCGCAGCAAGGAGGTCGCGCTCTTCTACTGCACGGGCAACCTTGGCAGCTCGGTGAAGCGGTCGCGCTCGGCCATAAGGGCCTCCTGCGTCCGACGGGAAACCTCCCCGGCATCATCCCGCGCCGCGGCTAGGGCCGCCTCCGCCGTCGCAACCCGAGCTTCCAGAGCCACTGCCTGGACTGAGCTCGAGCGGGCTTCTTCAAGCTCGGCGTAGCGGTTCGGCTCTTGGACGCCAACAGGCGCTAACTGCATAGGCCTCCGTGCTCGCATCACGCTCAGCCAAAAACGAGCAAGCAATGCCAACGATCTCGCGGTAGAACTGCACCAAGAGAACAGGCTAAGGAAAAAGAAAGAACTAAAACATGGTCGACAAAAAATGTCAATGGCCAAGCTCGGAGGCACTTACCCGCATTGTGGCGGCCGCAACCATGGACTCGTACCGAGCCCGCAAAGCACCCCTGGGCGCAGGCAGCGCCACAGCCAGGTCGCTCGAGTTGTCGCTCGAGCTGCTTGGTCCCTCGGGTGCTCCCCCCATAGGCTCGGCCGAGCCTCCTGCAGGCTCGGCCGCTTCTCCCGCAGGCTCGGCCGCTTCTCCCGCGGCCTCGTGCACTCCTTCCGCCGGCTCGGCCCGGGTCCCGTCAGCTGGCCCCGGCACCGCCTCCTCCGATGGCCCGGCCGATCCCCTCGTAAGCCCTGCAGCATCAACGACCTGAAGGCATGGCTCGGGGGGAAAGTCGGTCAAAGCCGGATGGATTTTTGTGGCGCATCGCGGCAAGTGAAAGCCCGTGCTCAACCCACGCCGGCTTCGCCACAATCCATCCCGCGGCAACCAGCGGAGCCACGCCCCACAGCCGCACCGGGACGACGCTGGCAGCCGTGATAACTCGGACGGACCAGTTCCAGCCAAGGAGGAGGGTGTCACCCATGTCCAGCGGAGGGACGGGAATGTTGCTCCTCGAAAAAAGATCCGACAAGCCGCCAAAGTCAATTGGGCGCCACCTGGTCGAGGTCTGTCCCTCGACACGGAGCGGTGCCAGGAGCGACGTCTCGTCATTCGTCTCCACCTCCACAATCGCGGCCTGGAGACGCACGTAGTTGCGTGCCACCAATGGGAGGAAGAAGGGCGCCGAGCCTCGACGCCCGGGCTCGTCCTTAACAGGGTCATTCTCCCGAGCTACTTCCTCCGACCGTACCTGGATGAGTTCCCCAGCCTAGGAGGACATGGCGACTGAAAACAAAAAAGAAGCGGTCAGGGCACGCCCGATCAGCCCAAGAACCATGATAGGTGGAGGAAAGAAGAAAGAAACTGCGGGGCGCGGTAACTTACGAGCAAGCTCGACGTCCGTCCCGGCCAGTCCTTCGTCCGAGTTGTCATCCAACACCAACCGACGCCTTTTCGGCCCCGGCTGGGTATCCGGTGCACCGACCAAGTCCCGGCCCTAGGAACCCCTAGCCCGGGTTGGGTTGGGGACGGAAGTGGAAGCTTGGGTCGACCTCCGCCCCGCGGTGGCAACCTTGTCCCGGCGGAAGCGACCGGCCAGCTTCTTCAGGGGCGGTCGCCTACTCGCAGCTCGTTCTTGCCGCACCGGAATGGAGCCCGCATCGCTGCCGGTCGTCGAACTGGCAGCCCGCGGAGCCGCCGCCAACACGGGTGCGGCACTCCCGGCTTCCTCGCCCGCTCCCCCCTACAAAAACAAGTCAGGGAGCATTAGCCCGCACCCACAAGAGACCACCACCAGGGGGCTTAAGCCCGCGAAAACACATACCTCATCCAGGGCGTTGCGGATGCCCGAGCCTGATGGCTGGTTATGGCTTGCGGGCAGTAGAAGCCTCGCGGCCCGGACCATGTCATCCTGGGGCAGGGCTACAATGAAAAAAGCGGGAACATCAAAAACGTGCTAGAAGAAAGCTCGGGCAAAGGACTATAAGGTCGAAGAAAGGAACTTACGGGAAGTACCTTCGCGGGTGAGATCGTCCCACCCGCGGATCTCGAAGAAAGAGCGAACCCGCTTCCGCAGCGGGCTCACCCGGTGCCTGATGAAGTCGGCTACAATGTCATAGCCATTGAGCCCCCGGCCGGCCAAATCCCGGATTTTGGCCGCCGAGGCTGCCTCCGCTGGCTCCAGCGAAGGCCGGGGCAACGTCAACTCCCCAGGGCTCGCGTTCGCGAACCATAGCAGGCAGTCGTTGAGCACCTTGGCATAGTACCACCGCGACGCCCACCCCCCGATGTTCTCCTTGGCCTTGAACGCCGGGCACACGGGCTTCATGTCGCGGCGGAGCTTGAAGTAGGCGCACCCCGCCGTATCGCTCCCACCGATCGTGGTCAGCTCATAGAAGTTGAGGAAGAGGCTGACCATCGGCTCCACCCCGACGAACGCCGCGCAAAGGTGCGCGAAGATCGTCAAGAATAGGATCGAGTTGGGAGTGAGGTTCACCAACTCGATCCCACACTGAGCAAGGATCGTGTCGAGGAACCCGGACTCCGGGACCCGGAGCCCATGAATGGCGAAAAGCTCAAAGCAGACGAACTCTTTACTCTCGGGCGTGGGAACTGTCTCCTTACCAGCCGCCCTCCAACCACCGACCTCAATGAAGCCGATGGCGACCAACTCCTTCAAGTCGTCCTCAGTGAGGAGGCTCCGCGTGAACGGCGCCATCGGCAGAGAAAGGTCGGGAGGCGAGAGGCGGCGGAAGAGTGAAGGGATGAGAAAGGCAAGAAGCCAATAGCACAAGAGGGCGTGAAGGAAACAGCGAAAGGGAAAACCGCCTATTGTAAACCGCCATGGGAAGACGAACCGTTGCCTATTTGCCTGAAGGCACGAAAACCAAGGGGAGAGCAGCGGCACGCATAACCACGTTTCGTTTGGGATTCCCACCGAAACCAAGAAAATCGCGCACGCCCCAATCATTTCGTCCAAGGGCAGTTACCAAATAAACCTTCGAGCGGCACGCCTTCGTCCCGCTCGAGGCTCGGGGCTAGCTGTTGGGGAAAGTACGTGGCCCATGAAGATACAGCCCACTAACTTACCTCCGGCCCCACAGTAAGTAAGCTCGGGCTTGGCAAGCTCGCGCTCGAGTTTGACAGGTTTACACCCGAGCTTCCCCACTTCGGAAGCTCGAGTCGATCACTCCCCCGGGGTCTTCCGAAGCTAAGGGCTCAGAATCCGAGGCGGATCGCGCCGCGTCGCGGACAGGATACGCCTCGGTCCCGAAGGTGTCCAAGAATTAAATGCACGCACTGTACCGAGGAGCGCCTAACGGAGGCTACTGGCTAGTTGGCGGTAGGTCCCGTCAACCGCCCGCATGGGCAAAGATACGTGCTGACCGGTAGCGGTCCGACACAGTAATTGGGAAATACACTCGATTACCCGGTAGATGTTGTGCGCCCCGGCATGGTAAGACAGAAGGGAACGACTATGCAACGGACCAACGGCAAGCTACGGTGGCTGGGCGTCGCCTATAAAAGAGGCGCACAGGCCACAACGCAAGAAGGTTCTGTTCAGCTTAGCTTAGACAGATCGAGCGGGATCCTTCTTCCCCCCGGCGCAACACACACTTGGGATGTAGCCACTGCAGAACAGGAGCACTTACACTCGTGTAGGAGCTCTAGTTCAATGATGATTTTTAGCGTCTGAGATAATCGTAGGACACACACACACGGTCTTGGGAGCACTTATTGTACTCGAGCCGGGCTTCCCAAAGCCGGCCTCACCCCTCTGTACTTTCGTTTAAGCAGCATTAAACAAAAAGGCGGGCGTAGAAACATTATCCAGCAGTGGAGGCCTGAACCAGGATAAAAATCCTCATGTCATCACCACTACATGAACTCCTCCGGTCTCAGCGCGTCTGACTGCGCCGGGACCAGCTTCCTTTCCCTCGGCGGCGCGGGCCTCGGTCCAGGGGACAGGGCCACCTTCGGGGCTCGCACCCACCTTCCCCCTTGCTCATCCGCCCGCGGAGACTCGCCTTCCGGTCGCCGACATATATATATATATATATATTGTTGGCGATCGGGAGGCGAACCTCCTGGCGCCAATGAGCAGGAAAGGGGCGCGAGGTCTGGCAGCGCCATCTCTCGGACCGAGGCCTGCCACTGCCGGACGCCGAAGGAAAAGACCTTGGTTACGGCTGGCTGGGGCGTCGAGACCGGATGGATGGGAACGATGACACGAGTGTTTTATCTGGTTCAGCCTCCATCAAGGGATAACAATTTTACGTTCGCCTTCGCTTAATGCCGAGCTTAAACGAGTACAAGGGGGTGAAGTCCGGGCTTTGGGAAGCCCGGGCTTCGAGTACAGTGAGTGCTCAAGGCACTGCGTGTGTGTGCTCCTATGGTTACTTGGATGCGGAGAACTACCGTCGGGAACTAGAGCTCCTACGAGAGTGCAAGTGCTCCTTTTCTACAGTAGCTATTCTCTAAGTGAGTTGTGTGTCGAAGTGAAGTCTCTCTTGTTGTTGTGGCCTGTGCGCCCCTTTTATAGGTGCCCTTTGGCCACAGTAGCTTGCGCCGGTCCGTTGAATTAGTCGTTGCCTTTTTGCCATGCCGGTAGCGTACCGAATCCACCGGGTAATCGAGTGCATTCTCCGATCTCGACTTTGACCGCTTAGCGTCAAGACGTGTCCTGCCCATGCGGGCGGTTGACGGAGGCCCGCAGCCTACTCGTCGAGGCTGCGCCAGCGCCTCAAGATCTGAAGGCGCGATTTAATTCTCGATGACTCTGGGGACCCGAAGAGTATCCTGTCATGCGGCGCGTGATAATTTGCCTTGGGTCCTGTCCCGTCGTACCTCAAAAGCTCGGAGGAAACAAGAGGCCCGAGCTTCCGAGGCGGGGAAGCCCGGGCTCGAGCTTACCAAGCTTCGGGCGCGAGCTCTTGGTCCCGAAGCTTACCTCTCTGTGGGCCGCGGGTAAGTAAGTGGGCGAAACTCCATGAGCCACATACTTTTCCCAACAGCTAGTCCACGAGCCTCGGCGGGGCGGTGGCGTGCCGCCAGAGGTTTATCTAATGCTTGCCCTTGGACGAAAAGCTTGGTTTTTCTTGCAGCCCCCTGACCTCGGCGGGAATCCCAAATCGGCGCGGTTCGCGCGCGCCGCTTCCTTCTCCTTGAGTTCCACGTCTTCCGGCGGACAGGTGATGGTTCGCCTCCCCTCGCCGGTTTATATCAGGTGGTTTTTCTTTTCGCCATTTCTTCTCACGCCTTCTTGTGCTACTGCGTTCCTCCGTCTTCTTCCTTTATCTGCCCCTCCGCCATCTTCCCTTCCGATCCTTCTCCTCCCGATGGCGCCTTTCACGCGGAGCCTCCTCACTGAGGATGATCTGAAGAAATTTGGAAGCCGCCCGGCTTCGTCGAGATCGGCGGTGGTGGGGCGGCCGCAGAGAGGCGGTTCTGCGCCAAAGCAAGGAGTTCGTTTGCTTTGAGCTTTTGCGATTCATGGGCTCCGAGTCCCGAGTCCGATTCGTTGAATCCGTTACGGCCCAGTCTTGGGATCGGTAGTGAACCTCAATCCCAACTCGATCCTGTTCTTGGCGATCTTCAAGACCTCTCTGAAGCATTCGTCGGGGTGGAGCCGACAGTCGACCTCTTCCTCCACTTCTACGGTGACCACGACCGGCGGACACAATGTGGCGGGTGTGCCTACTTCAAGCTCGCGCGACATGAAGTGCTCATACCCGGTGTTCAAGGCCAAGGAGAACGTCGGGGGGTGGGCGTCGTGGTGGTACTACGCCGAGAAGCCCGACAACTGCCGATTATGGTTTGCCAACGTGAACCCCGGGAAGGTGCTGATGCCCCGGCCTACGCTAGAGCCGGCGGAGGTAGCCCTGGCGGCCAAGATTCGAGGCTTAGCCGGCCGGGGGCTTAACAGCTTCGACATTGTAGCCGACTTCACTAGGCACCGGGTGAGCCCGCTGAGGAAGCGGGTTTGCCCTTTCTTCGAGATCCGCGGGTGGGACGACCTCTCCCGCGAAGGCACCGCCCGTAAGTATTTGTTCTTGCTTTTGCAGTCGTTTGTCCGAGCTTCTTCCCAAGTCGTGTTTGTGATGTTCTTCATTCTTTCTTCTCCGCAGCCTTACCCCAAGACGATGTGGTTCGAGTCGTGGGGCTCCTTTGCCCATGAGCCACAACGAGCCATCGAGCTCGGGCGTTCATAACGCCCCGACGAGCGTGCCTCTACGGGCTTAAGCGCCTGGGCGGTTTTCTCGTGGTGACGCCTGCGGCCTATTTTCGCAGGGAACGAGGCGGGGCAGGCCCGCCATATCCGCGTCGGCGGCGGTTTGAGGGCGCCGTCCGTCCGGCGGCGGTTTCAGGGGCCGCCTGTCCGTCGGCTGGCGGAAGGGACAGGCCACTCCCCATCGACAACCTGGGAAGAAACCGGCGGGTCGCTTCCCGGTCAAGGCCGCTCGCGTATGGCGGCAAGCGCCCCGTGCCAGCAAATCCGTCTCCGACCCAGCCCGGGCTGGAGGTTCCCGGGCTCGGGATTCGGTCGGTGCGCGGGACACCCAGCCGGCGCCGAAGAGGCGTCGGTTGGTGCTGGACGACGATGACTCGGACGACGAGATGGACGAGGCGGCCGTCGCGGCTGCACGTAAGTCGCTTGCGCATGCCGGCATCTCCCGTCCTTTTCCTCTGTTGATTATGGCCCTCGGGCCGATCGTGTTCTAACTCTCCCTTGTTTCTTCAGTCGCGCTGTCCCCCCAAGCGGGGGAGCCTATCCCGGCGCAACCAGAGGCAGTGGCCCGGGAGAATGAGCCTGTCAAGGGCAAACCCGGGCTCCGGGGTTCGAGGCCCTTCGTCTTCCCGCTGGTAGCGCACAAGGATGTGCGTCCTCAGGCCGCGCTTGTGAAGGTGGAGACCGATCTCGGCCCCGAGCGCCTGGCGCCAATCCGCGTCGAGGGGCGAACCTTGACTGGGTGGCGCTCGATCGACATCCGCGGTATTCGGGAGCTTTTTGCTAGGAGCAACATACCCGTTCCTCCGCTGGACGCGAGCGACACTCTTCTTCTCGGCTGGAACTGGCCCGTCCGGGTCATCACAGCCGTGAGCATAGTTCCAGTGCGGTTATGGAGCGTGGCTCCGTTGGCCGTCTCGGGGTGGATCTCGGCGACGCCATCGTGGGTCGAGCACCACCTTGGGATCGTCACATGGAGTCACCAAGAGGCCATCCGACTCCGGCCAGTCCCCGGCCAAACGCTCGAGGAATGGCTGGCGAACCGTCTGGGGAGTGGACCTCCGGTGGATGCCTGGACGCAGACTGACTTCCCTCCCGAGCCGTGTCTTCATGCTGTTGATGCTACCGAGCCTGTGGGGGAGGCCGCCGAGCCGACGGGAGGCCTGGTCGTGCTAGTGGGAGGAGCGGCCGTCCCTGTGGACTCGGCCAAACCTGCAGGAGGGACGGTAGAGCCTGCGGAAGACTTGGCCGAACCCAGGGGAGAGGTGGCCGAGCCTGCGGGAGGCTTGCCCGAGCCTGCATGAGAGGTGGCCGAGCCTGCGGGAGAGGTGGCCGAGCCTGCGGGAGGCTTGGCCGAGCCTGCTGGGGAAGCGGCCGAACCTGTAGGAGAGGTGGCCGAGCCTGCGGGAGGCTTGGCCGAGCTTGCTGGGGAGGCGGCCGAGCCTGCAGGAGAGGTGGCCGAGGGGCCAAGCAACTCCGGCGACAGCTCGGGCCGCCAGGTCGCGGCGCTCTCCTCGCCCAGGGGTGTTTCGCACGCTCGGTACGATGTCGCGGCCGTGGCGGTCGCCAAGCGGGTAAGTGTCTCCGGGCTTGGTTTTTGTTGTCTTGTGTTTTCCCAGCTTCGGTCCTTCCTTTCCTTAGTTTATCCTCTGGGTGCAGATCCACCGCGAGCTTGTCGGCATGGCTTGCTCGTTTGAAGCTAAGCACGGTGCCGAACGGGAGACCCTGCGGTTGGAAAGCACGCGGTGGCGACAGGAAGTCAATGCCGCACGCGCCGAGCTTGAGGAAGCTCGCTCAAGCTCAGTCCAGGCGATAGCTCTGGAGGCTCGGGGCGCAGCGGCTGAGGCGGCCTTAGCTGTGGCACAGGAGGACGCCAAGGAGGTTTCTCGCCGGTCGCTGGAGGCCCTTAAGGCCCTTGAGTTCGAGGAGCGCCTCCGGTCAGTGGAGGCGTGCCGTGTTGCTGAGATTGCTCGTGCGGTGGAGGAGCGCGACCTCCTTGCCGCAGAGCTTTCCCAGATGAAGGCTGCCGCAACCGCGATGGAGGGTCTACTGAAGACCCACCAGGATGCCGTGCGGGAGCTGGAGGCTTTGATTAATACAGTTGATTTATTTTGACTTCTTTCCTTCGTCACTTCTTTGGTCCGCCTTCTCTTCGGAATGCCGAACGTCGTTTTGACTGTCGCGCCGTGTCCCAAGAGACATTAGCGTTCGATCTTGAAGCGGTTCCCGTCGGAATCGCTTCCGCGCCATTACTCTGAGGATCGCCGGCTTCCGGATCTCGGCTATAAAAGAGACCAACGCGTCGGTCACTTCTTATCCCGGACTCCTTTCTTTCATACATTTCCCTCTTGCTTTCATGGCTTGTGACCCGGAGTTGGCAGAGCTTTGGGCGGCCTTCGACCTTGCAATGGCCGAGATTGCGGAGGAGGAGGCGCGCGCCCGTGACATTGCCAGGGTCGAGGCGCTGGTTGAAGTCGTTCCGCGTCTTCGCGGGGCCTTTGATCCGCTCGTGGAGGCGCTGGTCAGTGCCCGTGCCCGCGATGCTGCTGCCGCTGCGGCTTTAGTCGAGGCCGCCCCGGTGCTTGCCGAAGTGGCCGACGTCATTGTCGGGTTTCTGGGACCCTTCCGCTGGGACTAATTGTAATCGGCTTGTGAGCCATCCCAGAACCCCTTTTAATAAAGTTGTTGGTGGTTATCACTGCTTCTTTTTTGTTTTCTGTTGTTTTTCCTGCATGCAAACGAACGCTAGTAGTCGTATAGGCAAGAAAGGATTGAAAACGTAGTATAGTCCTACCGATCCTAGCCTCGAAAGAGCCATGTCGAGGAGAAGCTCGGACGTGGCTTAGAGGAGATCGGAAGTCTTTTGATTGGGAATTTGATCTTGGAAAATCAGCTTTTTAAGAAATCGACCCTTAGAAAAATCGACCCTTAAAAATCGACCCAAATTTCGAGCCATGTCCGAGCTTCTAAGGGAAGCTCAAGTGGCTTAGAGAAGATCGCAATTTTAGAAAAATCGACCCTAGTCCCCGAGCCATGTCCGAGCTTCTAAGGAGAAGCTCGGACGTGGCTTAGAGAAGACCAATTTTTGAAAAATCGACCCTAGTCCCCGAGCCATGTCCGAGCTTCTAAGGAGAAGCTCGGGCGTGGCTTAGAGAAGATCAATTTTTGAAAAATCGACCCCAGCCCCCGAGCCATGTCCGAGCTTCTAAGGAGAAGCTCGGGCGTGGCTTAGAGAAGGTCAATTTTTTGAAAAAAGACCTAGCCCCCGAGCCATGTCCGAGCTTCTAAGGAGAAGATCGGGCGTGGCTTAGAGAAGATCAATTTTTTGAAAAATCGACCCTAGTACCCGAGCCTTGTCCGTGCTTTTGAGGAAAAGCCTGGACGTGGCTTAGAGACCGCACACTTTTTTGAACAAAGCTTGTGGTCCTGGCTCTGTCCCCTTGCGAGAGGCAGATTGTTGGACTCTAGAGGTATCCCGGGCCTGTCGCAGGTGTTATGCGGGCTTAAGGTATAGGGCCGGAAAGCGTGTGCCCGCACGGGATTTTGCGAGGTGCGATGGATATTGGCTTACCCGTGTGCAAGGGAATCCCGGGGGTTGGCTTCTGCGTAGCCGCTACCCTGCCGATGTGTACTGGAACGGTCCGGGCCTTCTCCCAAGCCCGATCATAAGTTTTGGGTCACTGGGGTTAGCTTGAGGCTCTCTTAGGGAATAGTGGGGTGAACAAAAGGAAACAAGATAGGGGGGAATGGAGACTTACGATCTTTTCTCAGGCGTAGAACCTTCGAAGTTGAGCGAGGTTCCAGGAGCTGTTGAGGACTCTCCCATCCGGCATAGCCAGTCTTACAGCTCCTAGGCGTGCGGCTGATACAACCGTGTACGGACCCTCCCATCTTGGGGTGAGCTTGTTGGCGTGAGCCAGGTTCTGAACTCGTCTTAGAACCAGGTCGCCCACTGCAGGTCCGGGTTCAGCATTTTTTGGCTGCGTGCCGCTTGCAGGATTCTTTGGTATCTCGCCACTGCAGAGTGCTTGCTCATGGCAGGACTCGATAGGTCGAGGTCCAAAGAACCGCTCCTCGTCGTTGTCGATCTGCCCTGCAAAATCAATACGAGCTGAACCAATTCTTAGCTCGGCGGGTAGGACCGCCTCCGAGCCGTATACAAGCCTAAACGGGGTTTTGCCAGTAGCCCGATTAGAGGTTGTTCGGGCTGCCCAAAGCACGGAGGGTAGTTCTTCTACCCAGTTGTGTCTTTCTTTCGGCGAGCGTCGTACACTTGGCGCTTAATACCCTGCATGATCTGCCCATTCGCGCGTTCAACTGCACCATTACTTTGTGGGTGAGCTACCGAAGCTAGGGCGACCTTCATGCCGAGCTCTTCGCAGTAGTCCTGGAATAGCTCGCTTGTGAACTGTGTCCCATTGTCAGCGATCAGCTTACTTGGGACGCCGAACCTGGTCACGATATTGTTCCTAAGGAACCTCTTGGCCGTCTGGGCGGATATGCTCGACACTGGTTCGGCCTCGATCCACTTAGTGAAAGTGTCGATGGCGACGAACAGGTGTGTGCAGCCCTTTAAGCCTCTGGGAAACGGACCAAGTATGTCCATCCCCCATGTTGAGAATGGCCAGGTTAGCGGGATAGTCTGCAGCTCATATGCGGGCTGGTGGGATACCCGAGCGTGATATTGGCAGGCTGGGCAGCCCTTTACGAGCTCTCTTGCGTCGGTCAACGCAGTTGGCCTGTAATACCCCATGCGAAAGGCTTTCCACACTAGGGTTCTGAAAGAGGTATGGGCCCCGCAGATCCCGTCGTGGATGTCTTGGAGGAGAAATTTGCCTTCCTCTTGGGTGACGCACTTGCAAAGTACGCCGTTAGAACCCCTTCGGTACAACAAGCCCCGAGTGTCGGTAAGGTCGAGCTTGTCTTTGGAGCCGGATTTCTCGGTGTGTCTGTGGCGGTGTCCCATCGTCAAGCTGGGACGAATGGCGTCATCCAGGTGTCGCGCTGCTCTAGGAACGAAACGGTACCGGTCGTTTGGGTCGAGGCAACCGTCTTCTCGGGGCCTTTTTCCGGAGGAATAGAGGGCTTTAGTAGGTGTTTGACGAGCAGCACCACGGGCGGTTTCTTGTGAGCCAAGCCATGAGCTTATCGGCAAAGCTATTAGCGATCTAGGGACGTAGCATACTTCGAAGTTCGTGAAGTGCTTCTCCAGCTTTCTCACCTCTGCCAAGTATCGCGCCATTGAGTCGTCGCAACACTGATACTCCTTGTTTACTTGGCAGACGACCAACTTCGAATCCCCTTTCACTGTTAGTCGCTTAATGCCGAGCGCAGTGCATGCTCGTAGGCCGGCTAGGAGGCCTTCGTACTCCGCAGCATTGTTCGTTGTGGGAAAATGGAGCTGTACTATATGCTGAATTTGTTCTCCTTGGGGGGAAACGAGAACAAACCCGCAGCCTGATCGCTCAAATTGGCGCGACCCATCGAATAACATGGTCCAGTGCGCTTCTTGGCTAGCGAGCTTGGTCGAGCCTCCCGAGGGGTTTGCCGGGCCGGTCCACTCAGCAAGAAGTCGGCCACGACTTGGGATTTGATCGCTGTTCGAGTCTGAACTTGATGTCAAATTCACCAAGCTCGATCGCCACTTTTGCGACCCTCCCGTTCGCGTCACGGGTTCGAATGATGTCTTTTAACGGGAAACTTGTCTGACAAGAATTGGATGGGCTTGGAAATAGTGACGAACTTCGCGAGGCCATAAGCAAGGCGCATAAGAGCTTCTAAACCTTAGGGTACCGCTCCTTAGGCCCGTGAAGTACCTCACTTACGTAGTAGACGGGTTGTTGCTTACCTTCGCGTTCGACTGCTAGTACAGCACTTACAGCCTGCGGGGCAACCGCCAAATAGAGGAGTAGAGCTTCCCGAGCTTTGGCGTGGCTAAGGCGGGAGGCGTGGACAGTAACGCTTTAGCTCGCTAAAAGCGGCCTCGGCTTCTTCGTCCATTGAAACCATCGTGCCTCACGAGATCTTACAAAAAGCGCGATCGCTTCGCCAAGATGAGATATGAATCTGCGAGAGCCGCCATCCGCCCGGTGAGGGCTTGCACCTCCTTAGTGCGGGTTGGCGACCTCATATTCTCGATGGCCTCGATTTTCTCGGGGTTTGCCCGATACTTGCCTTTCCTATCACATAGCCAAACAACATCGGATCGGACACCAAAGACACATTTTTCAGATTGATTTAACTCGATGCTTTCTAAGATTAGCAAAAGTTTCACGAAGGTCGGTTACATGGTCGTGGGACTTTGCTTTTACAACAACATCGTCTACATAGACCTCTACGTTCGCCCTATCGATTAGGGACCGTCTTCGCATTAGTCATTTGGAGCGTGGCTCCGCGTTCTTGAGACCGAAAGACATGGTCGTGTAGCGAAGGTACCAAAAGGTATTCTGGCGATCTTCTCTTCGTCTTCCCATGCAGCCGCGATCTGGTGATAGCGGAGTAGGCGTCCGGAAGCTCATGAGCGCCGAGTCCGCCGTTCGTCGACGGTTGGTCTATCGCGCAGGGGAAATTGTCTTTGGGGCGGCGGCGTTGAGGTCACGATGGTCGACGACATTCGCCATTTCCGCCCTTCTTCTTGGCGGCGGCCGGATTAGCTAGCGGTCGGAATGCTCGACTTCTCGGATGAAGCGGCTTGGAGGAGCTTGCCAAGTTGCTCTGGATGATGTCGGCCTTCCATTTTGGGAACGCCAGGGCCTGTCTCGACAGGCTTTTGTCGGTGAGCAGCTAGCTTGTGCTCGATGACCTCCTTTGGGACTCCGGGCATGTCGGTCGGTTCCCACGCGAACACGTCTGTGTTAGCCCGGAGGAAGGTGATGAGTTCGAGTTCCTATTTGGACTCGAGGTTGACCCCTACGTGGATGACCTTGGCTGGGTCGTCCTCGGAGAGGGGGACTGCCTTGGTGGGCTCCTGCGGCTGCAGGGCCACCTTGGGGTGGACGGGTGGCCGCTCGGCCTTGGCCGGGCCACGCTCGGGAAGCTGTCCGACCATGGCTAAGGCGCTCTTGTCGCAGGCTATTGCGGCCTTGTGACTGCCCTTGATCGTGATGACCCCGTGAGGGGCCGGCATCTTCAGGCAGTGGAGCCATGGTGGGTAGCCGCCATGAACTTGGACAGCGCGGGACGTCCGAGGATAGCGTTGTATGGGAGCTCGGAGTCCACCACCTCGAAGGTGACGTACTTCGTCCGGAAGTTCTGGGGTCCCAAGCGCCAGGCGGTAAAGATTTGCCCGTTCGGTCGGGTAGAGGCGACCCAGGGACAATGCCGTGGAAGGGGATGGCTATGTCCTTGATCTTGGACCGCGGGACTGCATACGCCAAGAACTTGAGCGTTGATGATATCGAGGAGCTCCGCCATTTACCAACACGCGATCGACCAGCGTGTTCGCGATGGTGGGACGAGCACCGCGGTAGACGCTGGGGCTGGTCATCTGGGGACAATCATCCCCGGAGAAAGTGATTGACTGGTGGGACCACCGCAGGGGTGCGTCCCCGGGCTTACCTTTCTCAAGGTGGTAAACCTCCCGGGCAGCGGCCTTAAGCTCACGTCGCGAGCTATAGGCAGAAGCGCCGCCGAAGATCACGGCGACGTGTGCGCGAGCCTCCTGGAAGGCGTCGCCATGGGCGCCCTGAGGCGCCCGGTCGTCCGGCAACCCATGATTGGGGAGCTCGGGCATGGGCCCGCGCCCGGCGTAGAAGTCCTCCAACCGCGCGGCCCATGTCCTGCAGTTACGCAAGTCATGGCCGTACTGCCGATGGAGGAGGCAGTAGCGGTTGTTTGGAGGGTTTGCCCCCTGGGCCGGTCGAGGTCGAGGCTGGGGAGCTTCGCCGCCTCGGGCCGCGCCCGCTGCGTTCCGCCACCCGCCGGTCGGGCTGGCCACGGAGGCGGCCGCTCAGGAGGAGCGGGCCTCTCGGGCTCTACCGCTGCGACGTAGGTGGGGGCGGCGGGCTCCTTCTTCTTCTTCTTCTTGTCGGCGTCACCCTTCTTGGCATCGGTGCCAGTCCGGGCCGCCGCCTTCTCCTCCGTTCTTCCTCTCTTGCGCTCCACTGCCTCGGAGGCGTTGATGTATTCTTCCGCAGCACGAAATAAATCGGCTGCGGTGTGGACCGGATGGAGCTCAAGGTCCTCGGTGAAACGGGTGTTCCGTACTCCCTCCTTGAAGGCCTCAATGATGGCCTCGTCGGAGATCGACGGAATGGTGTTGCGACTGGGCGAACTGCGGGCGTAGTCTGCGGGCCCTCTCCTGCCCTTTGGACCACAAGCTTGAGGTCCTGGGGCTTTCCAGGACGCGCGTAGCAGCCCTGGAAGTTTGTCCGGAGCGCCTCCTGCAGCTGTTCCCAGCTGCGTATCGAACCTCGGCGCTGGTTGAACAGCCAGGTTCGGGCCATTCCCTCCAAGACGGTAGGGAAGTAGTTGACCATTACGGCCTCATTACCGCCTGCGGCCAGGATGGCGGTAGTATAAACGGCGAGATATTCGTCGGGATTCTTACTCCCGTCGAACTTCTCAATGCTCCTGGGCTTAAACTTGCGGGGCCAGGGGGCCTCGCGTAAAGCTCGGGAGAAAGCCGGGCATCCAGGGGTGGCCCCGTTGTTCTCAGCGGGAGCTCTCCCGCCTGGAAGCGGCCCGAGGCGGGAACAAACTCCTCCGGTGTCTTGTTGAGGAGCGCCGCCAGCTGTGGGCGTGGGCGCTGCTGCGGCTGACCAACGCTCGGCGCGACGCTCGAGGAGCCACTGGTGTGTGACTGGGCCTGGATGTGCTCGCCGAGATCCCTAGCGAGCTCCTCTAGGCCGTCAGCAACCGTGGCGCCTAGATCGGCCATGGTGAACCCTCGTGGGTCCTTCTCCAGGTCACGCATGACCTGGGCAATCGCCTTAACCCTCACGATCAAGCAAACCTTGGGTTGGTGGCGGTAGTGGTGGGCGAATCGCGCGTGTAGCGCTGTGGGCGTCGAGCCAAGCGAGCTGCGACGGATATCCGCCGGGGTTCGCTTAACCGACCCAAAGAAAGAGGCTTCGAGAGGCCTCACGTCGCTGGTGCTCTTTGCTTGGGTCAGCACGTGGCTGGTGCGGGGTCGCCTCGCTTGACGCCGCAAAGACATGACGTGAGGCAAAGCTTCGCGAAGGGACATGTCGGTGTCACCACGGAGGCGGTGCCCTCGGCACCCTCAACGCCATGGGCTCGCTGGTCTCTGCCCGGCCTCGATGGGCGGCGCGCCGATTCTTGTGGCAGGCAGATCCTCTCTCCGGACGTGACCGTGAATGCGCGCGGTCCGTCCGGATATGGCGCTGGTGGCGGTGCCTCCAACCCCTCCATGAGGGTTTCGCTGACGTGAGTCAGCGAAGTGCCGAGCAAAGCTGGGGAGCGGATAGCTACTCCTGAGGCGGGCGTTGCCTCCACCTCCGTCTCGTCGGACTGAGCTCCGGCGAGGATACCAGCCTGCCACTCCTCATACGACTCGTCGACGTCGTCGAGATCGTCGCAATCGTCGTAGTTGAGGTCCACGGTATCAATGTCGTCGTAAGACAACAAGGCCATCCTCGACTCGATCGAGGAGAGGACAAATCGGGCCCCACGGTGGCGCCATTGTCGGATTGGGAGGCGAACCTCCTTGGCGTAATGAGCAAGGAAAGGGGTGCGAGGCTGGCAGCGCCCTGTCCCCGGACCGAGGCCCGGCCGCCTGGCCGGACGCTGCCGAAGGAAAAGACCTTGGTCCCGACGCTGCTGGGCGCGTCGAGACCGGATGGATGGAAACGATGACACGAGTGTTTTATCCTGATTCAGGCCTCCACTGCGGGATAACAGCCCTACGTCCAGTCTTCGTTTAATGCCGAGCTTAAACGAGTACAAGGGGGTGAAGTCCGGGCTTTGGGAAGCCCGGGCTTCGAGTACAGTGAGTGCTCAAGGCACTGCGTGTGTGTGCTCCTACGGTTACCTAGATGCGGAGAACTACCGTCGGGAACTAGAGCTCCTACGAGAGTGCAAGTGCTCCTGTTCTATAGTAGCTATTCTCCAAGTGAGTTGTGTGTCGAAGTGAAATCTCTCTTGTTGTTGTGGCCTGTGCGCCCCTTTTATAGGCGCCCTTTGGCCACTGTAGCTTGCGCCGGTCCGTTGAATTAGTCGTTGCCTTTTTGCCATGCCGGTAGCGTACCGAATCCACCGGGTAATCGAGTGCAATCCTCCGATCCCCGCACTGGACCACTAGCGGTCAGCACGTGTCCTTGCCCATGCGGACGGTTGACGGGACTGGCCGCCTACTCGTCAGAGGCTGCGGCCAGGCGCTCCTCGGTACAGTGCGCGCATTTAATTCTCGATGACTCTGGGGACCCGAAACGTATCCTGTCCGCGGCGCGTAATGATTTGCCTTGGGTCCTGTCCCTTCGTACCTCAAAAGCTCGGAGGAAGCAAGAGGCCCGAGCTTCCGAGGCGGGGAAGCCCGGGCTCGAGCTTACCAAGCTCGGGCGCGAGCTTACTGGTCCCGAGCTTACCTCCTGTGGGACCGCGGGTAAGTAAGTGGACCGAAACTCCATGAGCCACGTACTTTCCCCAACATATATATATATATATATATATATACACACACACACAAAGACAGCCAGGGAGATTAACTTCATTCATACGTAGCTGTACATGACATCGACAATCTGTTGTTTACTTCGTCGCCCATCCCATAATAACTTCACCTTCTCCGGCGCGATAGATGTCAAAGTGATAATTGTTGGAGCAATCAAGGACGCCAAGTACGTCGGGAAAGGCCAATCCTCCCTCGATCCGCAGTACTGTGTGTGTGATGATCTAGCTAGGATGATTTCAATCGATGAAGTACTATATTCCACTCTATCCTGTACTTCACAGATAAGTGTTGCTTCGGGCATCCTATGCATAGAGAAAATGAAACCGTATTTGTAATAGTACTGGTTAGACTTTTATGTGTGCAAGCTTCGTAAGGGTTTTTTTTTTTTTTTGAAATTGGGGAGGGGCTGAAACGTTTAAAAGCAGAAACGTATGTATGGAATTGGGGCTGAAGCGCTAAAAACTGCTGTGAGCGAAATTCGCAAGGAAACAGTGGTCTACATGTGAATCTTAGAAAATGCTAAAGCACAAAAGTGTGCTTCACCGCTCCTCACTTGTTATTGTTGAGATCATGGCGTTCTCAAACTTAATTAGCGCATGCACGCGGCACGCGCTTGTGCGCGCAACTGCTACCAAATATTAATTTCTGTCGGGTTCTACAATTTTAAAAAATGTAAAAAGAGAAATCAGGGCATAACATTAATTTTGAGAAGCAAAGATAAAAAATGTAGATAATGGTGTTAAGAAATGTTGTCACAGATATCTGACTTTTTTTATTTTGCATAGTCTCCAAGGTACAACTTTGAACACTAATTACTATCGTAATTTATTTTATGAACCCACTAAAATTATAATTATCATTGAAGCACATTTTAAATGAATCTACGTATATAATATTTATAAAAAAATTACACTGTTGCCCTTGAACTTGCAACGAAGTCTCACTTAGCCCCCCTAAACTTGAAATTTACTTTTTCATCCCTTGAACCCGTGTCCGTTTGCATCCCAACCACAAAACCGTTAAATCTCCATAAGTTGATGAAGTGACTAGCCATGTATACTAAGGTGATGATGTGGCATCCACATGGGCATCCACATCAGCTTCTTCTTCCACCTCCCTCTCTCTCTCATCTCTTCCTCCCATTTAATCTCTCTCTCTCTCTCTCTCTCTCTCTCTCTCTCTCTCTCTTTCTCTTTTGGTCCCCCTCTCTGGATCAAATGTGTCCAGAGTGCATGCGATGGCGATGGGAGTGGAGGTCGCCAATTGCACCTTCCACTTCGCCGGACCAAGGCGACCAAATCACCACCAGGGACGACGAGTAGGCCACCACTACCACGGATCTAGCCTCCTCGGTGGCCTATCTAATAACACAATATGCCATACTACCCATAAGGGTCATGAAGTGAGCCTGCTACTACTACCGTTATGGAGAGTAGAACATTGCACTCTTGTTCACCGTTTGCTCTACTCTAGAGAGTAAGGGAGAGAGGACGGTGGAGGCCCGAGTCCCCAATCTATGGTGGCGAAGACTCAACCCACTATCATACCTCCCAATTTGTCATCGCACCGCCCTGATTCGTTGTTGCAATCCTCTTGCATGCCACCAAGCCACTGCCCGTCCTCCTCGATCGATGCCAACACAAGCAAGCCAGTACCTGTCGTCTGGAGGGAGGAGGCGGGGGCTTGGAGCGCCACGAAGGTGGGAGAGAGGAAGGGGTTTGGGTGGCCATAAGAGAGGATGGGGCTTCAGCGGCTGCAAGAAGGGAGGCAACTAGCGGCAACGGGAAGCCTCTTGGTCTTTGGATAGAGCGGAAGAGAGAGAGATTAAGAGAGAGGGAGAGAGAATGATCCATGTAGAGAAGAGAGAGAGATTGAGAAGATCATGTACATGGATGCCACATCACTACTTTTTATGCACATGGATGGTTTAGTCAGCGTTTAATGGTGACGTGGAACACACATAGACCTGTGTTAGCATTTAACGGAAGCCCTAACAGTTTTAGAGCTAGGGTACAAACGGATACAAGTTTAAGGGGACTAAAAATTAATGTAAATCTCATGTTCACAGGGCTAAGTAAGATTTACTATGAATTTAGTAGGCTACAATGTAATTTTCTCTAATTTTTATATACACAATTTTAATTATTTAAAATATTCTTGTGATTTCAGTTTTGAAACTTTCACCAGCAAGGCCAACCCGAGAGACTGTTCCGACCAAAACTTTGCCTGAAAAACTCAGTGTCGAATGTATGTCCCCCAGGAAAAGCCATTTTCTCCGGCTGAATTCCGTTAGAAAAGGTGTGTTATATACGGTGTAGTGACCTATGTTAAACAACAATTGTGTGATCGGATCGAGTGAATAAGTATTTTTCTTATATTACATTTGCATGGAAGTGTTATTTGACAAAACTGTTTATACAAATAAAGAAATCTTAGCGTGTACTCCCTCCGTGAATATCGTGTAGATATTAATGACGACGTGGAAGTGCTTAGTTGAGAGGGGTATGAACGCATGCACGAGATCACCCATTAATTCCACTGTGAGAGTCGTTTGCAGCTAGCTAGTAGACATGTACGATATCGTTATATCACATCATACACGAGGGAATAAAGATAAGAGAACACACAATAACAATCAGCTTAAGCATGCATATACACATGACCAAGTGTAGCCACACCACTCTAAACTACGGTATACCCCAGGTCCAAGGTCTCATCGCATGTTCATTAATTTTAGCGACAGCCACGTGTGCCGACTTTTTTTTAAAAAAAAGGTGTCGATTTCGTCCCTAGACTATTGACAGCCACCCATTTTGGTTTTTCAAGTGCAAAATCGGGCTGATTTGGTCTTCAGACTATCAACATTGTGTTACTTTGGCCTCTTGACATCAAAGAGTAGTTTTGGGTGGCTTGGCAGTCCATTTGGCCTTTTTTTTGACTGGCAGTCCATGTGGCTGTTTTGAGTGGTGTGGTGGTCCATATGGACCTTTTTTCTTTTTTCTTTTTCTTTTTTTCCTTCTCCTTCTCTTCTTTCTCTTTCACTTCTCCCTTTCTTTTCTTTTTCTTCTTCTCTCTTTTTTCGCCGACTTGAGGAGGCCACCGGTGGGCGGCAGGTTTCAATAGGGAGTGAGCGGAGGAGGGCGTCGCTGGAGCTTGCGACGGAGGAGGTGTAGAGCTCGGGTTGTAGTTTGGAGCACCGCCATCAGACCTCAAGTCACCACCAACGATGGCGACATCAGCGTGCAGGGTGGTGACGGAGAGCAGAGCATGGTGAAAGACCAAGCTAGGCGGCTAGAAGGGGGTTTAATAAACGTCAAATAGAAATTGATGGTTTCTTCAACAACGCACCCCAAAGAACAAGGAAAAAAATGAAATCAAGCAAAGAACCCTCAAGAATCAAGAGCATCCATTGTTCATTCTCGGGATAATAACATATACCCCAAATACAAATGCTATGAATAAAAATTCATGGCTCAAATGGGCATGGAGATTTTTCCTTCGGTGCTCCTAGTTGTTGAGAGTCCAACAAAAAAGGAATCAACTCAAAAGCTACTTTAGAAAAAAAAAGAGAAAGAATTAAGACAAGCTCAACTGCTTTTGCAAAAGAAAAGTGAACTTCTAGCAGAAAAACATTTTAGTCAAGACGTGATTTCTCTAAAAATATGACTCATTTGAATTTCAAAACAACTAGCCACCCAAATTCACCTCAAGATGAAGAGTAGAAAAAATAGAGCAAAAATAAGAAGCTCAGCTGCTCAGAAATCCTAGACTGATCATTTGGGGCTTACTAAAACTTTTGCATCTCCCATATCGTGACTCCTATTCAGATATCACTTGAAGAAGGTGGTAGATATTGAAGTCACACAACTTTTCCAACAAAAATCACCCTAAAATCATTTCAGATAAATTTTTCACAAAACAAATAAGAGCCACTGCACAGAGGAACTGAATCTGCCAAAACAAGCAATAGAGAGCAAATCTTTATCTTGGTGTTCTTAGTGAATTGCAATATGAATTGAATGATATGAGCAACCACAATACCTCCTAGATCAAACAAGTTTTCAGCAAGTAGAAGGAGGAGAAGCAAAGAAACATGGTGTAAACAATAACAAATAATAAATTAGATCTAACCCATATAACAAAGCAAGAACAAGGAAAGAACTTTAAGAAACTAGTTTCTATTGCTCGGGGGGTTTAGTCACAGCCACACCATGGTAGGCAAAAGCTCCCAAGGAGCAGAATTCAAGCACTAAAACCCTAGGCCAAGACTTGAATGGAGGCATCCTGTCGGCCCCAGCTTCGTAGGACAGAACTGGCCCCTTTCGTGTACATAGTGTTAGACCAGGATCATGATAACACCGCACAAATTTTACATCAAGCTGGGATCAACATTGCCATCATATACAAGATAATTATACATAGGGTCCAGATACATTAAAAACTCATGTGCGAGGGCCGAGTAGGGCCCATTTTTACATTTTTACAAAACCAAAATGTGAACCTATTAGCAACTAGTTCGATGGAAGTGGAGGGACTGTAGCTTCATCTTATAATTAAACACCTGCCAAGCATGTAACTGAAATCTTCCTTTATTCCTCGTCCGGACCGTCATCCTCGGGCTCATTCTCGCCACTGAAGCATTCATACGGGTCTTTGCCTTCACCTTCTTCACCAAAATGTGAGTGGATGCGAGTGTGAGCGCGCAATCAAACTATGCTCGCGAGCCAAGAACTTGCCTAATGTTAATCAGTTATGCAATACTTTCTGGTGGAGGCTGGGTTCTTATGGTTGCTTAAAACCAAAAATGTCAAATTTTTGAGTTAAAACCTCTAGACTTAGCCTTTTACAAATCAAAGACGTACTGGACTATATATGCTAATTGTTCCAGAAACTTGGGTATCTCTGTGGTGACAACGTAACCTTAGACAAGGAATACGTGTCCCACGTGGCAGATCCATACCATTGCCATGGTCATGGTCTCCACAAACGGCAGGTTAGCTCCCATTGCTATGGCAAGCTATCCCCGACGGTATGGCGAACCCGTGCCCATACTACAACTGGCGCACGTTTCCCATCTTCTGGTGAACCTGTGCCCATACTACAACTAGCGCACGTTTCCCAGGTATGTGGTGGTAGACTCATCCTCTTCGCCAAGAGGCGTGATCCCCTTGAGCTCTACAAAGGCCAGGATCTTCAGATCCTAAACTCAATCAATAGATCAAAGTTGTATTGACTTACATGCGCACTCGGGCATAACTGGCACCCGAATGCATGGACTATCTCTTTAGCTTATCGAGTGCAAGGAATACTCAGGAACGGGGCACAACATATTTCCATAACTATGTACTCAGGATATTCACTATGATTAGATTGTCCAACAAGGGAGCCATTCAGATGCTATAATGTTGTAGTCCTTTTCAAAGGGATCCAATTCCTGTCATGATTCATGTCATGGAGATGATGAGATCATACCTTCAAGGTACCTGCTCCACATACGATATTTGTCTAGGCCAAGTTGCACCATTGATAGCGTGCTATGCCGTTGCATTGCACAGTTGATAGCGGGCTATACCATTGAAAGAGTTAACCCATCATCCTTGTACCGTATCGTTGACAATTATGATCTAATCCATGGACTCTAGACTTAAGCTTGTCTAAGCAGTTTCAAAGACTTATTAGTCAAGGAGTTTAATCTCTATATCTTAGGTCGTCAAAGGATAGGATAAGGAAATTATATCAAGGAGGGGTTTGTGTTTGTCAACACTATTTATCAAATGGATTAACTAGATCAACTCTAATAGCTTCTGTTTCCAACATAGAATATTCAGAAAATCATATTGCATGCAATTCTATATTTAAAATAACATAATTTAAGTAAAACTGGGTAAAAAGGGAAATGAGCTAGAGATACTGGTTTGCCTTTTTCCTCGTAATCCGGGTCTTGCGTCTGATCCTCATCCAGCAGGTCGTCGGTCATCTCCTTTTCTAAAGTGTTGAGCAATCACAAAAGAAATATTTTGCAAGAGAAGTGGATGAGGTATGTCGGGCGAGGGGGTTAGCTAAAGTTTCGAACAGATTTTTCCTACTTGAATATCTATCTAATTTATTTTCCTATTATAATAGGGTATGGGGGTGAGGAGCGTACGGGTGATATCATAATTTTTATCGAACTATTATACTTGAACAAAAATTCTTAAATGTTTTTTATGGGTGCAAATTCCTACTCTTGGATAATTCCTTAATTTTTAGTTTTACTTAATATGTTTTTCCCTATAGGTGATGCTATTTCAAATATTTCTTATATTGCTTTTATTATTTGAATTACCCTAATTTGAAATTTTTAGCGGCAAATATCTATTGTAAATCTCTTCATATTATTTTTATTACGTTTCTTAGGTTCTGTAGTATTTTACAGAATTTTCCATAATTTTTAGAGGTTCCCTATTATTTTTAGAAATCATAGAACCATTTCCTAGATTTTTCAAATGGGTAAATGGTTAGAAATTTTGTAGGAATAGTAACAGGCCTAGCCCGTGCGCGCTTCAGCTCGGCCCATGGAGAGGAAATGGCCCAAGGTTGTGACGGTCCGCGTGTGAGCGCAGCTGGCAAGTCGGTCCCACTGGTCGGTGACTGCATGAGGGGAGCCGTGGCTGACACGTGGGCCGAGCGGGTCCACGGGTTAGATGGAGCGCAGCTTAGGGATTCGCGTATTTCACCTATACGCCTTTTGTTTAAGAAGGCGGCTCCTGTGTCGAGGCGCGGCCACTTAACCTGACGGGAAGGTCGTTGGGCCCACCTGTCAGCCACTGTTGAACGGGGCTATGGGAATTTTTTTAAATAAGCACACTGCGGCGCTGGGTCCTGCCTGTCAGTGAGGGGAGTGAGATGTTGGCGCATCGTCGTGCAGACGTCAGCCCATCTCCTTCCCTAGGCCGAGCTCCGGCGAGCTCTTCGGCGTCGACTTGAGGGCACTATAGGGCACGGCTTGACCGGCCCATGCTACCTACGGGCTTAGTGCTCCTAGGCGCAGGTCGTCCCGCCAGGGATTTGGTCGGCGGCGAACCGGGACGGCCGCACCATGGTTGGGGCGGACGAAAGCTACGGGAAGTTGGCGCTATGGTGATTCGTGCATGATTAAGCTTGGTTTTTGGGGTTGGGATGTGTCGGGGAGCTACGGGGATCATTACTCGGTGGTTGGTCGGGGTCGAGATGGCCCGGGATGTGCTGGTGACGGTAAGGCTGAAATCAACGCAAGCAGGGGCATCGTCGGCAGCTATCTCCAGTGCACTTTGGGTCGATTGCTTCGGGGAGGGGCTTGGCGGTGCTCCGGAGGTGCTTCAGGCCGAAAGAGCTTCACAGGGCTACGGTGAGCGGCGCGAATTTTGGAAAGGGGGTGAATCTGGCCGAATTGCAAAACGGGAAGAATTGGGGCAAATTGCCCCATTTTATAAGGCTAGCGTGGGGTAAGGGCAATCCTGGAATTCCTACGGCGAGGGTGGCTTCGGAATTTTCCCCGAGCTCGGGTGGATTTGGCCAGGGTAGTAACTCGAGGTGGTTCCTCGTTACGGTGGCGAAACGGAGCTCGCCACCAAGCTTCCCGTCATGATGGCGGCGAGATGAGGTGGTGCGACGTAGCAGCTCCTCCCATGCTGACTCGACAGCTCGAGGTTGGGTCCGGACTGGACTGCGCTAGGAGGTTTTCGTCGGGTGGCACCGGAGAAGGGAGTGAGGCAGAGGAGGATGAAGAGGGGCGCCGAGTGGGGCTGTCCTGGGCCGACTGGGCCAGTTCGGCCTGGGCGGGGTGTGAGGCGAAAGGGGAGGCCAGGCCAGCTCGGCTTGGGCTGAGAGGGAAAGAGAATTTAGGAAGAAAAAAGAGAATAGGGCCCAATAGGGCAGTTTGGAAATTTTACCAAAGTTTGAAATTTGAATTTTTTTTTTAAATTTCACTTGGTTCCTCGATAAGAAGCTTTTGCTATTATTCTGTCATTGTTTTTCATCCTTAAATATATAGAAAATTTTCCTTTATCAAAATATTATATTATGATTGCCAAAAATTAAACTTTGAAATTGGCTTACTTTCTTAAAAGGTTCATAAATTTTATAAACTAAAATATTATTTCGCTTAAATAATATATTTCTAATTTAACAATTTTGTTTAAGCTTGTTTAATTTAGTTCTTTTATTAGGACTTAAACGCTTTTAATCATATATATATATATATATATATATATATATATATGTCTATGAGTATTTTATTGTGCTTATTTCTTTTATATTATTATTTTTATTATCTTTTGCTTTCTTTAAATTAGGGTGTTACACATCCCTCGACCTCTCCATATATAGGCCACTCTAATGCATCTCCACCATTCAAAGGTAGCTTAGAATCCACGCTAACCTATCAAGGGTTAGGATTCACTCACCCCATTTACTCTTCAACCAGCCGCTAACATCAGATTTACGTGGGCCACATAGGCCATACATGGGCTTTACACAAAACCCGGTCAAATCGATGCAACGGGCCTTCATCCATTGACTTGATCGCTCCATTTCCGCACCTTTGGGCCTCCAACCCGAACCGAAAACCTTGAGCCACATCAAGTCCATCTTCATGACGTCCACATGACCCCGTTTTGAGCCCAACCGTCCCACCGGCATCCTCGACCATTCTGTACCTCGGTTCTCCTAACCTAGTGTTGTAGGCCTAAGATAGGTACAGTGGATAACATGGGCCACGGGTATCCGGAGATATACTACAGGACGTACCACCTCTTTGGACCGAGTCAATTGGATCTTCCAGAAGACGGGCTTGGAGGCTGGCGCGGCCCGACAAGTTCTACAAGGAAACGAACTCGTCTCCTACTCGAATACATGGATATAGGCGTAGCCAAATCGGTTATATCTGTATCTTCCATATACAGATTAGGGATTCTATCTGTAACCCGGCCCCTTGCACTATATAAAGGGGATCAGGGCCCCTAGTTCAACATCCCACATCGATCCGATTCATACAACCGGCAATCATCGTCGGCATCCTTGAGATCCACCATAATACAATCCACGAGCACAGGAGTAGGTATTACCTCGCCCCGAGGGCCCGAACCTGTATAAATTCGGCTCCCTGTGCTACCATCGTAGTTGTGATCTTTCGCATAGCCCTATAAAATATATTGCCCACACAATTCGTCAACAGTTGGCACGTCAGGTAGGGGCTAGCGTCACGATCAACTACATCGACTCCGATGGCTTTCATTGGCGGATTCGTCTTCACCTACGCCCCCGGCCAAGGTTTCATCTTCGGAGACCTCGGCTTCATCGCCACCGAGGAACTACGGTACAGCGAGCTTAACTTTGTTCGTCCACGACATTAGGGGAGATGGTACGCGACTCCGACCGAGCCTCGACATTTCGGGATCTCTGCCCTAGATTCCGATCCAAAAGAGATCCAATTTGGTGATAATGATTCCGACTGGCCTACCGCTGGACTCCCCTTCGGTTTCGGTCGGGATCAACTGCCTCTCGCTTTACCGGCTCCACTGGTTGGCGAAGTGCCTAGAGGCGACTTTGTTCCCGTTCTGGGTCGCGTTCAGATCCAGACGGGGAACACAATTCCTCAATCGTGGTTCACCCCGTTCGGGTTAGGAAACTCGGCCGCTGTTTTCCATCGGATAACATGCCAGCTTTTCCAATCTGGGCTAAGGGGCGGAGCACGACGAGCACATACTGGGACGAGTTTTCTGAGTCCTGGCTCAGGGATAACTCTAACCAGATCAACTTCCCGAGTGGGTATACCACTCGGATTGGTCAATTCGGCTGCAAGGTTCCAGCAGATCACTTCTGCCGAACCTCAGTCGGACTTTCTTCTGACAAGAGATCCTGCACGAGAAGTGGGAGTTATATCACTCCCATCGACGAGACAACGAATCGGGATCGGTTGAGCCTCTCCTTCTCGGAAACCGAGTCGGAAGAGAGCGTCAATGGGTTCCCCGACTTCCGCGGCGTCTACGTGCTGGATGGACAAGTCTCCGGATCGGCTCGGCGCCTCATGGGGAGGCAGGAGCCGAACAAAACCGTCGAGGAGGAGAAGACTTGCGCGACCAATTACGCGGTCGTGCATGGGAAGTCCAGGAGGAACTGCTTTAAGTCCGTATGTGAGATCACTCGGTCTTCCGTACGCCACAACAGAACATCCTCGCGTGTAAAACCCTCCTGGACAATGTTGGTCCTTTGCTTGGAGAGAACAGCCCCGCTACGCCGATCATGGAACAATTCAAAGCCATGGTGACGGCAGCGGCTGTCCAAGGCACTCGGGATCAGCAGGCTAACTCGGCTAGGAGCCAGACTGCCACGAGTAGCACTCGGCGCAGTCGGCACACGCGAAGCTGCGGGCAAGACGCCCGCCGAAGTATAAGCCGCGATCTTCGCCTTCACATCGAAGCCCAGCGAAGGGAGCGAGACGAGGATCGGCGCCATACTCCGCCGCGTCAGAATCTTACCCGCCAGTCTCCTCCCCCCGGGGATGGATTGATTGACGGGATCAAGGCATTCACACCCTGACTCCATCAGGTAAACTGGCCCGAGGGGTTCAACTATATATTGGGGGATCGGATGCATATGAGTCCAAGCGTAAGCAAAAGCTTACTCTTCGGGAAGTCAATGCAGCTGTTCCGGTGACCCCCCGAGTACCTTCGGTGGTCTGAAGTCCCGATCATATTCGATCGCTCAGATCACCCAGACCACGTCCCTTGCCCGGGAAGATATCCACTCATCCTGGATCCTGTGGTACAGGGCGTCCGACTGCGCAAGGTCCTGGTTGACAGCGGGAGTGGATTAAATATCCTTTTCGCCAAGACCCTGGGCGAGATGCAGACAAGGATGGCACTCCAGAAGACGGACGCACCGTTTCATGGCATAATTCCTGGAACATCCTCCGTGCCGATGGGAAAATCACTCTTCCGGTCACTTTTGGCACTCGGGATAACTTTCGGACAGAAAACCTCAGCTTTGAGGTGGCCGATTTCGAGACTGCGTATCACGCAATCTTGGGAAGGCCGGGTCTGGCCAAATTCATGGCCATCCCACACTACGTCTATCTGGTTATGAAGATACCAGGTCCACGGGGCATAATCACGATCCGTGGAGACGTCATGTTTTCCATCTCCTCGATAAGGAAAACTGCGACTTCGCCCAGTCAATCGAAGTGGCTGCCGAGTTGGACAAGATCCGGCAGGCGGCCACAACTCTTCACAACGAGGGCGATTTACCGAACAAGAAGCCATCTAAATCAGGCATCTAGCCCGATGAAGATGTTAAGCGCATTTCGCTAGACCCGTCTGATTCAACCAAGACGACTCAGATTGAAACAAGGCTCGACCCAAAATAGGAGGAGGCGTGCTTCGTTCTTCTCCAAGCATATCAGGACGTCTTCACGTGACTCACCGATACGCCCGGGGGCTCGCCGACTGAGGCGAGGAGATGGCGCCCTCCTAGACAACTAATGGAACATCGAGCAATTGCGTCGGTTCTATACCTGACGACTATTGTAACCCAAGTCCACAAATAAATAAAGATAAGTTTTCGCTCACATTGTCTTTTGCGCTTACGCAATTCAGTTTCTAACTTGCTACTTATTTGTATTTCAATTAAGTAGTAAGTCAGGGGTTACACCTAATTAGGTGCGCAATCGCGCACCTAATCTTTTCCATCTAGAATTCTACTTGATTTGCTTCCTAGTCGGACCCCGACTAGCCAGTAAGTTGGGGCTACACCTAATTAGGTGCGCAATCGTGCACTCCTTCTTTCGAGATTAAATTGACTTGCTCCCTAGTCGGATCCTGACTAGCCAGTAAGTCGGGGGCTACACCTAATTAGGTGCAATTCAGAGTAGCGAAACTCTTGTCTCCTGGCAATATTCATACTTCCCGATTGCGTTTTCGGAGATAGTGCTCTGGGCCGGCTCCTAATGCTAAGGAACTTGATGCGCTAGGCAGAGTGCTCAGTAAAAGGAACTTAACTTACTCAGGAAAAAAGGCATAACTTGGATAAAAGAGAAGACGACTAACATATATCAAAAATAAAGTCGTTTACATAGATAATTTACAACGAATTCCTACATTTACAGGGGATCTAGCTCTAAATTATCTACAAGGGACTCGGCAGTCGGCTTCACCTCCTCGATCAGGGCCAGCGCCTCATCCTCGGAGCAGGCGAAGCCTTCCCTGACAGCGTCAAGCTCAACTCGGGGATAGTGTGACTTGATGATGCCCAGTGCTTGGCTGGCGCTCATCAGGCCGACTTCCTTGAGCCGAACCTTCAGCTGCTCAGGGGCTTCGGTCCACCTCTGGATCAGCTCGGCCCAGGAGCTTGGCTCGGCGTCGCCAGCATAGAGTCGTCGTCGAGTGGGCTCTACCGCCGCCAGGAGTTCATTATATCGCGCTTGCGTAGTTTCAACGTTCTTTTGCAGAACGTCATACTGCGCTAGCGTCTTCTTCTTATGCTCTGTCAAAAACAGAGAACGCACAGTTATAACTGTGTGAGCACCGGAGGTTCGGAGTCGGTCGGGTTTGGGAGCTTACCCTCCAACTCGGCGACGGCTTTCGCCTCCGCTTTCTCCAGGGCCAGCCTCTGGTCCTAGGACTTCGCCAGTTCAGCTTGAAGGCTAGCAATGGTGGCGTCGCGCGCTGCACACGGTGCGGAGCATGATGTCACTTGATCACACGCAAGCTGAAAAGAAAAAAAATCCTAACTTAGGTTGGGATACTTACACCGAAGGGAGCCTGCAAGGTCGAACTTCTCGTCTTGCAGCTCTTTGATCCGGTCCTGAAGCTCCCGACGCTGTTTGGCCGCCTCGTTTGGGGCCTCAACTACTTCTCTCTCCACGGACTTAATCCGTTCTATTTGGGGGAGGAAGTAGCTGAGGAACTTGCTCTTCCTCTCGGAAAAGGCACCAAGTTCCTGCAAGGAGGAAGAGTATTCATCATTCTACCTCTAGGCGGGGAGAATCTACTCTGATAACCAGGAAGGCTTACCCTGGCCATTCTGCCGCATTCAGCAGCGTGCTCGAAGAAGGCCTTCCTGGTTTCATCTTCGGCCTCGTCATCGACAATGGCCCAGTTCCCGGCCTTGTCTCTCCAGCCTGCCTAGAGCTTGGGCTCGGCCTCCGGAGGTGGGGCTGGCGAGGGATCTCTTCTACCTCCGGCTCGGCCTCTTCGTCGCCTTCGACGGTCGGCTTCGAGCACGGGGCCGCGGCGGTGGCTCCTCCCCCAACCTTGGCTCCCGATGCGGCTTCCACCGGCTCTGCCGGCGGGGTGACTGTGTTGGCTGTTGAAGGAGGTTCTGCTCGACTCGGCTCAGCGGATTTCGACGCTGGCTTGGTCGGGCGATCCGACGGAACCTCCGTCGATGGTTTCCTGGAAGAAAGGAGTGCTTCAGTTGACGAGAACATGAGAAAGACTACCAAACGGTGGCGGAGTTGTGCTTACTGGCTGGAGGTCTTGATCTTGATACCGGGGCCGCTCTGAGCGGAAGTTCCGCTTGAGGAGGCGTCGGGCGGGCCACTCGGCCCGGTCTGTGGGGCGGGAGTTTGTCCCCTTCTCGGGGATGCATCGCTTCCCGCCCCCGGAGGACGAGTCACCCGACTACGCCCGCGGGCAGGCGTCGGCTGACTCGCTCCCTCCTTGGGAGTCTCGCCGACCTTCGGTCCCGAGCTCTGCTGGCTGTGCCCCGCAGGCGGCGGGGCGTCCCTTTCCGCGGAGGCTGGACCCTTGCCTTTCTTCGATGACGGAGCCTCTTCAGGCTCCTCACCCGGGCGCTTCTCCCCCTTGTGGGCAAGGGCTTCGGGTGTCGGGGCGAGTGACACGAAGCCTGGTGATCCTGCGCAGGAATGCAGCTCTCTCGAGTTAGCGTTGGAGCAGAGTCGTTTGAAATATGAAACAAAAAGATACTCAATCCTTACCTCTGGCTGCGGGTTGCTGAAGGAGAAGCTCCTGGGACTCCCTTGTTGGAAAAGATAGTCCCTGGAGCAAAGAACTCGGAAAGTCGGTCAACGGCGTCCGAGTTGGAGATCAGGACATCCGTTTCTCGAGTCGAGTCGGATGGCCCGGTGTACTCAAACCCGACCCGGACCCTCTCCTTGAGAGGCTGGATGCGGCGCTTTGTGAAGGAGATAGCAATTGTGACGTCGGTCAGCCCCTCTTCTTTAAGGCGTTGGATCAGGCCAAGTATCTCGGTGACCTGATCCATCTCAGAAGAAGAAGGGAAAGAATTCCAAGAGGGGGAAGCTCGGGGCTTCTCCCGTCAAAACAAGGAAGACTAGGGGGAGGATTGGAGCAGTAGAACCACTCCTGGTTCCACCCCTTCAAAGAGGTCCGGAGCGGCAATGCGAAATACTCCTTCTTGAGGCCGCTCCGGAGTTGAAATCTGGCCCCGCCAACGGCCTTAGGGGCGTTGTCGGTAGGGTAGGCTTTCAAGAAGAAAAGATGGCGGAAAAGGGCAAAGTGGGGAGCGATCCCCAAGAAGGCCTCGCAGAGATGAACAAAAATAGAAAGTTGAAGGATGGAGTTGGGATTCAGATGAAAGAGTTCAATCCCATAATGGTTGAGTAAACCACGAAGAAAGGAGGAAGCAGGGAGTCCAAACCCACGGGAGAAGAATGATTCGAAAACGACGATCTCCTCTTGGTGAGGAGTGGGGGAGGACTCACCCGCGGCAGCGCGCCAGTCGATGAGCTCTCGCGTGGGGAGAACGCCGGCATCAACCAGGGCACGCAGTCGCTCGTCGGTGGTGTTGGAGGTTGCCCAATCCCCCGCCATCGAAATGCGGTAGATCCGGAGTTCGGCGACGGTGGCGGCGTTAGGGTTGCTTGGTGGCGGCGGAAGCGCAGAAACCCTAGCGGAAGTGTTTCGGGGGGACGAACCGTTTGAGCGCACAGTGCGAACGTACCGGTTCAAATTCCCTGGCGTGCTTCATTTAAAGAAAAATGGGCAGCTTTTCATTTCTACGCAAGATAGGGAAAAATGAATCCCCAGAATCATTGTTTTAGGACTTAGGCCCGGACTTATGCTCCTGAGAGCATGCCCCACGAGGGCTGCAAGCTGTACACGACTTTACTCGGGTACAGGTGTCACTCGGGTTGACTTAGTCGTGAAGACAGCGAGCCCCCTGTTGGGCCCTAAGCCGGTCTTCAATCTAAGGATTGGGCGCTCCCCAAATTATAACTTGACTTTTGATGTGCCCCCTCGGGACAGTAGTCGGTTTGGCTTTTAGCCAGGTCGAACATCGAAAGTTTTTGTTAATTGTCCCGGTGGCACATCTTCGGATCGTTTGTCATTAAGACAAGCACCACTTGGGCAAATTTTAATGCAGCTCTTGGCGTACCCCCTGGGGTGAACGGCTGGTCTGATTTTCTAAATCAGATTAGGCGTTAAAGAGTTACCTCTTTAGTTGGGGTTTAGTGGCATATCTCCGGATCGTTTGTTGCTAAGACAAACACGACTAGGAGGACCTTAACTTGGAGGCGGGCGTATTCCTCTGGGAATCACTAGCTTGACTTCGCACTAGTCGGGTCAGGGCGCCTGAACACCCTACGTGAGTTGTGACATGTCCCATGTTGGACCGAATGTCGGGCTCTGACCAGTCAGACTCGAATGTCATGATTTACAACAGGGAGGATAATGCTGGAGGACTCTGCTCACTCGGCAACATCCATCTTTTTGGTATACCCCTCCGCGGGGCCACTAGCCAGCATACCGACTAGTCGGGCTGGGTACCAGACATCTTTTAAAGACTTGAGATTTTCTCAAGTCCATTGCAACTGTGTTGTTTGATGGCAGGTTATCAGGCAAGCAGGACTTCATCAGCCAGACGAAGAGTGACGTCACTCGGGTAACATCTGAAAGACTGCGAGCTGAACCCCGAATCAAGACAACCCAGTCCCGAAGCACTCAGGGGCTACTGTGGATAACATGGGCCCCGGGTATCCGGAGATATACTACAGGACGTACCACCTCTTTGGGCCGAGTCAATTGGATCTTCCAGAAGACGGGCTTGGAGGCTGGCGCGGCCCGACAAGTTCTACAAGGAAACGAACTCGTCTCCTACTCGAATACATGGATATAGGCGTAGCCAAATCGGTTATATCTGTATCTTCCATATACGGATTAGGGATTCTATCTGTAATCCGGCCCCTTGCACTATATAAAGGAGGTCAGGGGCCCCTAGTTCGACATCCCACATCAATCTGATTCATACAACTGGCAATCATCGTCGGCATCCTTGAGATCCACCATAATACAATCCACAAGCACAGGAGTAGGGTATTACCTCGCCCCGAGGGCCCGAACCTGTATAAATTCGGCTCTCTGTGCTACCATCGTAGTTGTGATCTTTTGCATAGTCCTATAAAAATATATTGCCGACACAATTCGTCGACAGGTACCCCCTTTGACTCAGAGGCGAGGGCGCATCCCGCTATTTTGCACCCTGGGCCCCCCCTTTTCAGGCCACCCATGAAGAACCTAAGGAACGGCGTGGAGCACGGGCGGAGCTCAGTGGAGCTAAGATAGAGCGGCAAGGGGTATGCACAGAGCCTAGCGAAGCCAGGACGGAGCGGCGAGGGATACGCACAGAGCCCATTGAAGCCAGGACGGAGCGGCGTGGAGCCCAGCGAAGCCGAAGCAAGGCAGATGTAGGGTGAAGACGAGGCAGCGCGAAGGGTTAGAACAGTCGAAAACAACGGAGCAAGGATGGGCCTCTGCCGTGGTTCTCAGGAACAGTGATCTATGGGAAATGGAGTCAAAGCAATCGGGGGAGTGACGAGGCGGACCTTCTTGTCGCCCACGAAATTGGTGGGACAGATCGTACGCCCGGATCTGCCACTTTGTCGGGGCACTCGAGCAGACCCTGCACCGCACCAAGCTAGACCATAACCATCACAGATGTGTAATCCCCTTGTAACCCTGCATAGGGTGCTAGACAGAAGGGCGAAACTATAAAGGGGACGGGTAGAAGCCATGGAAATGACCACCAAGCCCTCGGCCATGGGGCAGGTGAGGGACAAAGCATGTAAACCGGTAGAAAATGAAACCCAGGCCCTTGGTCAGGGTTAGTCAGGGGAGAAAGGAAAGAACCGCCAATCCATGGCCATGTAAGAAACCCCTCTATAAAAGGGGAAGAACACACCAATGAAGAGGGCTCTCCTTTCTTCCGGCATCTGATTCCCATCTTGAGTGTGATCCGAGAGAGGGTGAGAGTTTTCTTTGAGTTGTTCCGGGAGTGTGAGTCGCTCTGTAGGGATCTCACACACTGGGGCAGCCCACTTTCCTGTTCGTGGGTTCATACCCATGACACCTAGTCCTGTTACCCGCCAACGACCACAGTTGCCTCTAAACCTGCGCTCACAAGAACCAAACCATTTATACTTTCCAAAATATGATCTTACCTTTGTTTCCTGCATGTTTGTCCATTGTAATCATGAGTTCAAACATATATACATGCAATTCTAAGATCTCATACAAACAAGAACCAAAAAAACTCAATTTCAGCCTTTCTCTTAACATAGCAGAACATAAAATAATTTTTATAAAGCCACAACACGGAAAGGATTTGTCTCAAAATTCTCTACAACTTTCATGCACACCAATTTTCCATTTGAGCTCGGGAAGACCTCCAAACACAGGAAACACTGCAGGCTATCACAAATGGCTGAAACAGCTCAAATCAAGTCTCACACACAAACCCTTCAACCAAATCAAGTCACAAATACTTATCACAACATGAGAACCTCCACAAGGTAGCACACATGGTGCGACAGTGGAGTGATCGAGAGAGAGAGAGAGAGTAGAGGATGAGGGTGGCAGCGGTGGGGCTGACTAGAATGTTGGAGCTTCATAGCGGCATGACAACAAGGGGGTAGAAGAGAGAGAGAGAGGAGGGTATGGTGGTGCTCCGGATGGCCTCGTATAGCTTCATGTACTAGAGTGTAATTTCCTCTTAATTTTTTTGAGAGCATTATTTACTCTTATTTTTTTGAGAGCATAATTTACTCTTAATTATTTACCATGGTATCAATGCAAGAGTTGGTGACGACTAAATCCTCATTGGCAGTTGTCTGCCGGGCATGGCAACTGTGCCGCTACTGCTATTGGACGCTAGCTTTTGAGCTCTTTTACGATACATAAACTCAGATAATACTCCTATATGATAGTACTGTATTTTAGATATAACCGTCCAATAAAAAAGATATTTTCGTATTTTCGTGGATGGAACATGGACATGGGTAGCAAAATATGTTCTATACCCTCCCAGCGCTAGTCGGGCAGAGCACGTCCGCATCAACGGGCACGTCGTGCTCGACATATTCCGCATCGGCGTCGCCGCCAGGGGCCAAGGCACCTCGGCATCTAGCATTCTAGCACTTCGTGACGAATGCTGCATCCCTTCATCTTCAGTTTCCAACTTGCAACTGCCATGCCCACAACATGTTTGAGGCAATGCCAACATATTTTCCATGAGGTGTCGGCAGCTAGAACCAAAATTCATTTCGTAGAGCAGGTCCTCACGTAGTTACGTGAGCTGTGAAGACGAAAAAAACATGGTTAATTTGTTTCTTGGAGTTCTGGACACTAGCTATTGAATGCCACTTTCTCGTAATGTCGGCTGTTGTTTGAGTTGTGGTTTCGATGCTTCCGATCTACAGTAGAAGCAATTCTTGGAATCGTTTCGACCCATTCTATTTAAATTACATCGAGTTTATTTACATGCGTTTTATGTGAGGGGGGTGGTGGGCACCGGGGTCGAGAGGATGGGCGGTGTTGGTGGCCTACACGGCCTGTGTTGTCCGGGGCGACTGGGATGGACCCTAGATCTTGATCGGTATATCAAAATCTTTGCCATAAATAGAAAACACATTTGTATAGAAATAACTAATGATTTATCATACTCTTTTATCCTTGTATAAATTATACTACTAAGAGGTCAATTACTATTTTATCCCTATATATATATTATATACTACAGAGCTGTTAGATGGATAAGAATGGATCATCTGTGTGTGTTGAGTTAATGTACCCTAAAAGAGTCTTAGTAGGGGTTCTCTTGAGAACTATCTTATCTCTTAGAATTTGTAGAGATAAGTGAGAATTTTAGAGGTAGCCTCGAGGATAAGGTTGGCCTTCTTATTCGACTTATCTGGGATTTTTTTATTACTTTGAGACCGGTTTTTTTATTAAAAAAAACCGTGTCTAAAAGTAATAAATCCCAAAATTGAGGCCAGTCAAATAAGACCGAGATAAGTAGGATAAATCGACGCTATAAGAATAAGAGATAAGATAGTTCTCAATATAACCCTCACTTAACTTTTTACCTATATCCTCATAACAGCGTAACTCAAATTAATGAGTAATTTTATGGTCCTTGATACGAAGAGGTGCCACCACTCCATCCACCCAGATACCTAGAGGGTAACATACTAGCCGGCGGCAACACTTTGAGAGAGAGAACAAAGAGAGACCGAGGAAGGAGGAAGGACATAACCATGTTTATTTGCAAATGCCAAAATATCCTTATCATGGTACCTGTTATTGGCTCAAGGTACACTTTGAGAGAGAGAACAAAGAGAGACTGAGGAAGGAGGAAGGACATAACCATGTTTATTTGCAAATGCCAAAATATCCTTATCATGGTACCTGTTATTGGCTCGAGGTACCACATTAAGGGGTTGTCCCCTTCAGCTCATCTCATCTACTTATCTCTCCGAATCGAAACTCCAAATGCTTTGGTTTTGAATTTCTTTTTTTTTCTATCTCGAAACCATGTTTCAGAGCCCTCATAAACAAGTCAAACAAAGGGGACCAGACTATCCATCTTTCTCAGAAAGCTATCGAAGTTTTTTAGTTTATAAGTTAATAATAAGATAAAATAAGCTGGAAAGAATAACCTCTAAAACAACAACGTTAAGGTATCCATGGAAGGATTATTTTAAGAATGTTGCCTCTGAGATAGCAAGGACGACGAGGAAAAAGAGAGAATTACGGAGTCACCGCTGCGTCTAGCCACACCATAACCACTCTATGGCTCATTTTTTTCGGCGTTTGCGTTACACGTTTCATTATGTTTGGAAATTTGTTATTTTAAATGCCCAAACGCTTTCACGTTTAGTAGCCAATTTTTGTAAGTCTTACAATTTCTTCTCAAAGCTCTCAAAACCATTTTTTCTATAATTTTTTGATCCCTCGGATGTTCTTATTGACAAGGTACAAATTTTCAGCTTATAATCAAACGCAACCGCAACCGCAACCGCTAAAAGAAACAGGCTCTATGGCGTAGCCGCAAAAGAGAGTGTTCACAGCTGGTCCCATGTGTGCATTTGTGTGGCGAGCACCGATGGAATGGACCGCATCACTGTGACCACCTGGGGTTTTGTTTTCCTCCACAGACATCCAATATCGGGCAATGCTGTCCACTGGATGAGTAGTGGGCGAGAGCATGCATCAACTCTCTGTCAGCGGCATCACTAGATCTCGTACCTCCATCGAAAACTACTCGGCGGCACTATTTAAAGATTGCTTAATTAGAAATACAAATTTCACTGAAAAATAACCCAACTCCCACATGAAAATCCTGCGTTTCAAACAGATTTGTAGAGGCATAAGTAGAGTCCCCCACGTTTGATGCACTGCAGATGCCATATAATGAAATGGCCTTTTCTACGCAATATTAATTATACTATTGCTATTTATTTTAAATCTTTTGTTTATTTTATAAGAAAAAAATCCCTTTACAAGGCCTCTTGGATCCATACGGGCAGTATGGCTTAGGTCACTACATTTTACTCCCTCCGGTCACAAAAAATTTGATGTTTTTGATTTTGCAATCTTGAAGATGCAACTTAATTTGACCACTAATTACTATTTTAATTTATTTTAAAATCCTCTAAAGTTATAATATTATTGAATTATTCTTTGAGATGAATCTACGTATAAAAATTTTATGCATGCAATCTAATTATTTTAAAAAAAAATATTCGTGACTCAAATTTCAAAACGTTGACGGACACATATATCAAACATCGATTATTTATTTGTGACTAGGGGATAATAACTTTATGCAGTACCCAAGACCAGAGACCATTAGTGAGCCGGTGAAAAATGGTGTGGCAGCAGGAGTAGCCTGCAATCGTTGCAATCATAAATCCTGGAGCATCTGCTAGAATGAAGCATGCGTAATAGAACAATAGCGATCGATGGCTAAATTTGATTAATTTTATGTCTGCCATGAAGCATGATGTACATCCACTCGCGTCGCTAGCTGTCTTTTGGGTGCGATCTCACTCTCACAGTTATGCCGGTATTAAAGGCCGAAGGCGAAGATTGCCATTCTGCCTGCCTCATATATACTCATACTAATGTGTACGAGCATGCCTGGCCTGCCACCAAATGCGCATCATACATCAGCTACCACCTACCAGCTGGATTAATCCAAGGACGCCCTGTTCTGTTAGGACGCTGAACTGTTAAGCTGATCAGATGCCAGACTTGGAAAGCTTTAAAAGAGAGGCTTGAATGTTTGGTTGGACTGAATTTCGAGACCTGCATGAAGCGGCTGCCCTTCAAGACACTGGAGTGATGGTTTCGAGAAGTTTAAACATGTGACTTAAAGAAATAGCTGTAATCCATAATCCGTAATACATAAGCTGAAGCAAGTAAAAGAAGAAGAACTCAGCTGCATCCTCTCCCGGCCGCTCTACCACTACATCTGATGGTAGTTGTACGTCGCCGGTAGGAAGGGGCAATGGCAGTAGCGTTTTCTGTGCCATCGTTGGTGTATGGCTGTGAACCTTGTGGTGAACTTAATTAATTAAGAGTGTTAGCAGAGATCTTCCGTGGCTCATCGTTGGATTCGTGTACATGTGATGTTTTGGGGAAGAACTAACTTCTCTGAATATCCTCATTCGGAATTGTCTCATCTAGTTTTAGATGTCTAGGTGTAGAATGCGCATTAATTTAGAGCTAAACATTTTACTTGCATCCAAATAAAACATGATGTTCTTCCATATTTCACTGAAGGTTGGAAACCATCAATCTGCCGTAATTCTGGTAGTGTCATGCATGAACCTAGCCTGCCTAACTGTGCTTGCAGTTGGCATTCCTCACCCTCTACTTATCTAAAGCTGCCAGCCCCCGATTTTTTGTCTAATCGGGAACCTTTGTGATTCCTACACCAGTCCAGGACCTTGCTAGTGCATCACAAATTTACAAAATGCTGGATCATTTCATACACGTTTTAGGGGACATACATTTACTCCACATCAAAATACATAGAGGCTCAGTGTTTTGCAGAGGGCCGTACAGGCCAAATATTACATTACCAAAAGTGAGCTCCTATCAGAGTTCAATAGCGGAATCAAAAGACGAGAAAACGTTCAAGAATCTAAGGCTATATGCCCATTCCCGATCAGGCAAGCGACTGGGATCCTCCCTAATTATTCCTCTTGGTTGTCATCTTCCCGGTAATCTTCATCCTCTAGGCAGTCGTATGGATCCTCCTCCTCGTCTTCACCTAAAAGAGTGAGCAGGTGCGAGGGTAAGCACGCAATCAATCCGCGCTCGCGATCCAACACCTGTCCTAATGCAATATCATGATACAGGGCCATTTTGGTGGAGGTTTGAGTTGTTTTGTTTGCCGTAAAGCCAATTTTTCAATAATTGGATGTTAAATAAAAGACCTATCACTTAGCCATTTTAACAAATCGAAAGACGTATTGTGCTATATACGCAATTCATTTGTCATCAGGGTTTCAACATGTCACACCGTATCCACTGCCATGGACTACGTGATCCAAAAGAATATTAGACCAGTACCCATACCAATAACTGGCATACTGTTTTTATCATCCAGCGAGTCCATGCCCATACCTACAACTGGCGCACGACTCCCAAAGTGGCGGCCGACTCACTCCCTTAGCCAAGGGGCGTGATCACCTTGAGCTCAACTAAGGCCGGGATCCAAAGATCCAAGAGATCATTAATCTTTAAGAAGGATTTACTAATGTTCGCACTCAAGCAGAACTGGCACCCGAGTGCAATGAGTATTCTCCCGTCTATTACGATTACGTTGATAGTCGAGACCAGCAACCAGCTATACCATTGCACCGTTAATAGCATTGCTATGCCATTGCAATGTTGATAGGATCAATCTATCATATTTATACCGTAAATCGTTGATAGGCAAGGATTGACCCATTTGATCTTGATATAGCAAGGCTAAGCATTTTCAAAGATTTATTAATCAAGGTATTTACTTGCTACGACCTTAGGTTTTCCAACGGACAGGGGAAAGTAAATATTTTCAAGGATGATGTTTTGTGCTTATCGTAACACTTATTAGCAAGCGGAATATTAACTAGACAAGCTCTAGTAGCATCACATTGCAAAATATGATAATAATGAAAGGTAAAGCATGCGCTTTCATAATTTAAATCAACATAAATTTGACTGAATCATGGGTGAGAAACATGATTTAGAGTGTTGGCTCGCTTGGATCCTCAGTGTCACAGTCCAAGGGATTTTCCTCGGTTGGCAGGTTCTCCGATTCCTCGTTCTCTAAATTCGACGAATAATCAAAATGGTACCAAAATAAACAATATGCCCAAAAATCCAAATGTTCAATGCCATGAGTGGATAATCCTAGGGTTTCAGCTTGCTTCATATATATTTCTCAGGTTTTAACCAGACTACACATAATGGTTTAAATCTTTTTTCATTAGAGTGATTATGAGATCTATTATAGTCATATATATATATATATATATATAATATTTAGGTCATGCCTATATGTCAAAAAATGGTAAAAAGGCAAATATCTACCCTTATAATAATCCCAGAGATTTGATGTATAGTTAAAATATTATTTAGGCTAGGTCAATTATTTTCTGAATTTATTAAATTAGAATTAAAGTCTTCTTTCATAGCTTCTTAATTTATTAAAGGTATAAAAGTCACAAGAAGGTGAGTTTATAAATTTTTTATGTTCAAAATCCATCTTAGTATTTAACAGAATTTTTCCATAAATTTTACAAATCATTATCCATTTTTAGAAAATCAAATACACGTCTGCGGATTTCTTTATATCGTAAAAGGTGGAAAAATTACTAGCAAAGTAATGGGCTTGGCCCATGAGCGTGGAGGAGAACAGGCGCGGCGACCATGGCGGCTTCTTGAGCGTCTTGCATAAGCGCCCAAAAGTGTGGGGGCGGCTGCTGTGTGCGCATGGGGATCGATAGGTGGCCCTCGCCCCATCTGATGCGATACTCGAGAGAGAGAGAGCGCGAGACCGTGGATCGTGGGGCCCACGAGTCAGAGGCGTGCTAGCCTGTGTAAACCCGACAAGTGGGTCCGGGACCCACATCAGCCTCACAACATGGCTTCGCGGGATATTTAAATGGGGCAGCACTGTTGCAGTGGGCCCCGTTGGTCAATGAGAGAGCCGGAAGGGGGGAATGATGCGAGGGTCACCGGTGCTAACGTCGCCGTCTCCTTTCTCCGTCCCATACTATGGCAAAGTTTCAGCGTCGGACTGGCAGCGTTCTAGGGCTCGGTTTCAAGTGCCGTTGATCCCTAAAGGTTCACGGGGACAAAACCTAGGACGTCATGGTGTGGTATCGCCGGCGGCGGATACGGTGGCACGACGTGCCGAGGCGGAAAGAAGCAGCGGCGAGCATGAAACATGGCGATACTAGGGTCATCGTGCCAGAAAATCCCATTGGGGAGCATCTACGGGTTTAGGGGAGTCTCACCCCGCGATTGCTTGAAGCGGGGAAAACCTGGTTCGGGCTGGCGGCGACGAGGCGGAAGAAGCTGAAGCAGGGAAAGTAGCCGCGCGTGACTACCGGTGCTTCTCCATCCAATTGCTCCTAGGGGGAGGTGGCGGATGCTTCGAGGTTGTTGTGGACCAAGGAGGTGCCGGTTTCTTTGTCGTTAGCGCGAAATCGAAAAGGACGGAAAAAGCTCGTGGCGGAGAAGCTCTCCAAGACTGAAGAAAAAAACCCAATCGAGCCCGGTTAGAGCTTGAGGAGGGAGGGAGTGAGGGATTACGAGGGTCGGTCGGGGTGACGACTCACCGGAGAAGCCCCTCGACATCGCGAGAGCTCGGGCGGCGAAAATGGGGGAAGGAAGAAGCAAAGAAGGGGGAGTGTCAGGCCTTATATAGAGGCTAGAGGACGAGCGGCTCGGAGAGGAGTGGGAATTGAAGAATTCCAGGCGAGGCGATCTTGGTGGGGGACGAGCCGTCTTGTGTGAAATAAACAAGGACGGGAATCGTCCATAGAAGGGCAAAACGGGACACACGAGTACTGTCCTAGCCACGGGAGGTACAGGATCTCATTAACTCCTTGGGTGGTCGACCAATGGGGAGCCAGCGAGGGCTAGGAGCTCGCCGAGGTCAGCAATGGTGGAGGGGGAAGGATCCGGAAGCGCGCGGTTCGGCCGTCCATTTGGCGACTCGTCGACACAGCGAGGGCCCAATTCCGGGCGTGGCGCACGGCGGGAGTGTGGCGCAAAGCTGGGTGGTGCACCGGCAGGGTCGGCGAGGTCAGACTGGCACGCTAGGCGTGGCTCCGACGAGGTAGACCGACGGGAGAGAGAGAACAGAGGTGGAAGAAGGGGGAGGAGTCTCGGATGGGCCGGGATGGGCCACGGCGGGAAGGCCTAGCAGGCCGGCTTGGAAGGCCCAAGCCAGGGCAGGGCCTAATGGGCTGCCCAAAATGCAGGGGAGAGGAGAAAAACACTGTAACAAAACTGAAAATGAATTTTGAATTTGAAAATAGATTCAAAAAGGTGTTTAAGAGTGGTTTTGATTCCAAATATAGGTTAATTATGAGGTCTTAACCTGATTCAAATTTAAAATTATTATGTAGAAAATTATACCGGAAAATGTAGAATTTTAGAATTTTGCTTAGAAGCTAATAATTATCCTTGCCAAATTTGTTTTTCATATTTTGAAGAAAACTCAAAAAAAAAAATAGGATGTTACAAAAGCCATGGACAATAGGAGCTTATATGGACCAACCAGCAAGCTAGCTGACACGTACGTACATAGGAGAGGCACGACTTAAACGGTACGTTGTTTAGTGTAGATTTTGCCCTCATCGCCGTTTGCTACCGTCATTGTCTGTCGTCGATGCTTGACTTTGTCGTCGGCCATTGTAGTAGATGATAGGGTCGAATACACCTATGAATAATGATATTTGTCATGCAAAAAGTAGTTACCAAAGCCTACTCAAGCCGTGAATGTATAAAATGATCTCAAGTCAAGAACATGTTATTGAATGTTCATCTACAAAATCAACTCAGGACTGTAGATGGAAAATTCACTCCTCTCAAGAACACAAAAAGTCTTGGTGACCACATGCATTTTCTGTATTTTATTTGATCCATCAGCGTCACGTAAGCTACATGGACGAGACATGACCTTATGTACGTGACCATATGGGAACTCCTAGAACAAGAAAGTTAACTCTAAAGATAACTTGGATTGAATAACAACAAAAGAAAATTTTAAACTATTCTTGTCCCGAGACATGGCCTTATGCGGCCCTATGAAAACTCTTAGAACAAGAGACTAATATTTCTAAAGATAGCTTGAAGTACTTGAATAACAATAAAAGAAAATTTTAAACTACCCTTGTCAAAATCCCTTGCTTATATCGCCGTGCGCTATGCATCTCCGGAAACCAAAGATGTGACCTTATCATTTTTGTGGGGCTTGAAGATACTTCCCCAAGAGTCCTAGCTAGTATGTTCAATTTGGATTCTGTTTCTAGAAGTTATAGCTTTTTTAGTAACTAAATGTGGAGCGGTCCAAATTAAAGTAATAACAATTAGATTCCGAATTGATTTTAAAATTTATCTTCAAATCCCTTGTCTCTTTGTCTTTCAATCCGTGAGAAACACCTAGTGCACAACTTTACATAGTTTAGGAGACTTCCGTAGGTGCTCATCGTTCCATACTCTCTTAGGAGTACTCATCTTCGTCAAGTCTTGCACATCGTTCCACACTCTCTGTGTAACATAGGTCCTTGGTTTTTTGATTTCTTACATACACCTGTGCAGCATGGCAGATGACTAGTAATCTTTATTAGGATCGATTGAACTTGTCGTGATTTTTAATTTGCATGACTTATTTTTTTATGATTTTTATTGTGACACTGCAAAAGTCACCAATGCCTTCACTGCCATCACTAAAGCATCTCATCCTTACGAGGCATTGCATTTTGTGGGTTGATTGCATTTTCTGAGTTTTCCCTTGTATACATCGGTGAAATATTATGTTTTTTGTTTACGATGTATAAACATTTCAAAAAATTAACCCTTAAATCTCATTGTTAGTTTGTTACCAAATACCTAACACTACCAGCGAACCGGCTATTACAACCGGTTGGAAACAGGTTTCAGAACCGGTTTTGGAACCGGTTGTAGGCAACCGCAACTGATACCCTCCGGGTATCACTCGCGGTTCCCCAACCGCTTGTGGTACCACACCACAAGCGGTTCGGAAGGCGTCCTGGCAGGCTAATGGAGTCGCCACGTGGGTACTCTCTACAAGCGGTTGGTAACACCAACCGCTTGTGGAGAGGCTTTCAGGCAGTGGGAGGGAGGCGCTACATATGCCCTCTTCACAAGCGGTTGGAGTTACCAACCGCTTGTGGAGAGGCTAAGCGCAAATTAGATTTAATATAGATCATGTTATATAAGAACCGGGTTTTCAATATGAATTTTAACAATAAAATTAAATACAACTATAATATTTTTTCACAATTAAATATATAATACACTACTACAGATATCTACATCGTCTGCGGTTGGAATCGCATCGATCTTGATTTCTAAACCGGCACTCCAAGCTTGGCGATGATAACCGAACAGATGCAAGCATCTTTGCGGGTCATGGTAAAAACCGGCAGTGATAGTTGGGGGGCTTCAAAACTGAGCATTGCAGCCCCCACATCAGTGCCGGTTTTGTATTAATGAACCGGCAGTGATAGTATCTCCAGAAGTTTTTTAAAATAATATTTATGTGCTCGGATTTGTATAAACATCAGTGATATTTTTATTTGGTATATTAGTTTCTATTTTTCACAAACATGTATTATTACGGTATATTAATTACTAGACTAATGAAGTATTCACGATCACAATTAATATATAATATAACAAGATATATATGTACATATGCACACACATGTGACATCTAGCTAGTTTTTAATTACAACAACTAAAATGTTCAACGTATAGACTTGTTTTTGCTCCCCCTAGCTAGGTGAGTCTTACTTTTGCTCCCACTAGCTAGGTCAGCCTTCCTTTGCCTCCCGCTAGCTGGGTCAACCCTTTCCCCCCCACTAGAAAGGTCAGTTTTTGCCTTGTCCGCCCTAGCCATGACTACTTGATCGAGATTGTAAATTCGTCGTCTCGATCGAGAATCTCGGTAACGATGAATCCAGCGAGCTGTTCCTGAATTGCTAGGAGTTCATTAGCCGGTAGCGAACTTGCAGATATTTGCAAATGCTGTCATCCAAAGAATCGAAGACATATGTTATTTATTGAGTAACATGCATGGAATATTTATATATGCAACATTGCATGTGTTTTATGATAAATTTAGCAGACCTCATATTAGTTGTGCCCAACACATCCCCAGTGAAGTTGTGCATGAACTTTGCCGCATAGTACCACAGAGATTGTTGCCAGGGGGTTGCCTGTGACACTGAGAAAGAGAAATAATATATTTATAAACCTTTTCATATCTGTTAAGTAGGAATTGTGAGACAATATTGTTTCGTACGTACAGGAAAGTTGATTCTGACAGTGAATTTCTTCTGATAAGGACTGTGGCGATTACTTTTTTGACAATATCATTAAAAGCCCTGTGCGTGAGTAATTAAGGATATCAGTAAGCAGTTTTAAATTCGACATTACTTGAAACGTGGAAAAGACTTTAGCAACTTAGAAAGATGATAGAATTTACTTGTCGAGCAAGTTTATGATGGGTTGGTAACTTTCTTAAGGTTTTCTATTCGAATCGAGGACAACTATCTTGCTATCCAATGGCACGATGACAAGTACGATCCAGTGAAAGCTGCACATGTGGAGAATGAAATAGTAGTAACATCTTATCCCTAATAAATTATACAACAAGAAGGGTATATGACACATACTTGAACGTATAGGGCAGTAGTATCGAACTCTTTAGTTCTTACTTGATCAAGGATTTAGCTACATAGTCCTCGATTGTTTGACAGTTGTCCCTGACGAGTGTTTCGTTGACCATCCCAGGATCGAGAAACCCTATGTCTTGAATATCTTCTCTCTTGCATTTCTGAGCCTCCATTCTACAAAGAAAAAAAAGCTAAGTAATTATGAGGGCAATATAATGGCAGAACAATATTGAATTATACGCAACACACTTACAGAGTCCAGCACCGAAGCATGCTGACGTCAAGGGCATCTTGCTGGTACAGTCGATACAATTGATCGAGTTCCACCCAGAATGCGTAGTCCCCGTTGTGCAAATATTCATCTTTGAGATTGGCGGAGAACATTTATAAGCCATATTCTTTGTACTCCATGTACCAGTCATGTAGTTGACGTAGTCTAGTTGTTAGACCAGGGAGCCAAGTTGGGGGGACCAATGGTTTGCCTAACTGAAACCCCCATCTAAGAGGTTCGACCGGAATATCTTGATCATCTGCATATTGTAGTTCTGCAAGTTGAGCCGGCGTAAGTCCCGCTTCTGCACGGAACCTATCAATTCCAAACTGCACCATGTCATGCTTTTGTGAGATACGCTCGTAGTCTGACTTTCGCTTTTCCGAGGACCCCGTCTGTTTACTGCTGGCCATGGAAATGAAAAATTCACGAGCTTGTTTAGGGACTTCATATTGCTCGGCACTCTGACCTGGACGAGTCATCAAAGATGTTATGCTTCCACTGATTTCCTTTTTCTTTGTCGAGGGTGTAGGCGAATCATCAAACGCTTGCGATTTTTATGAAGACTGTGATATGTGAGATGATGACGCTGCTGAATTTTTTGTAGGTGGCCATTTGGGAGTAGGTCGTTTGATAGGTACTGCTGCCTTTTTTTTGTTGGTAGCGGTTAGGGAGTAGGGCTTTTTGTAGGAGGACTTGCGCTTCTTGTTGCCAGTGCTGGGGGAGAACTTGCTTCATCTGCATGATGAGGGGGAGGATCTCTTTGCGGCTCTTCTTCATCATCATCTTCTTCTGAATCCGAGCCGAAAACTATGTATCGCTTTCTCCACGCAACGAAACCGTGTAGGTTGTCTCCTAGAGTGTTTTTCCCCTCCTCACCAGGGAAGTCCAACTCAAGTCTTCGGTACGTCTTGGAAAGTATATTGTCAATGCAGACTTTTCCATAGCCGGCGGTATAGAAGCGATTGTCTTGTTGAACACCTTCCTGACGGAAAAGCTTGCCGGTGGCCACCTTTGTTGAAAAGTTGAGTCTGCGCACTGACTTGCATGCAGTTGGTTCCTTGATGTAGCCCACAGGGTAATGGGTGTTAGGATCAGCCTCCACAAGCCCTCAGAGGCACAACTTCTCCGTCGAGCCGGGGCTGCCGAATACATCGGCAATTGCTGCCCGTTCTTGGTGAGAGCTTGTTGTATCTCCTCTCATATACTTCTCCTCAATTCTTCTTTCATTAGCTCCATTGCCGCATCTCGATATTCAGCATTCCTCTTCCGACTCACGATAGATGGAAGCATCCTAGGGAAGGCGCTACCCAAACACCAAGCCAACGCCCGCCATGCGATTCCAGTGTTCCTTGTTTCCCCGAGCGAGGTGAGTTCATCCTTCTCCCTGCTAGCCTTGAAATCGCCTTGGGACGACTGAGCATGCGCATCCGCAATCTTTTCTATTACCTCTTGGTCCCGTGGGCCTCGAAAGTTTAAGGATCCAACATCTGCTAGTGTATCCCCCCTTCCATAAAGGTAATGCTTCGCACATGGGACCCACTCGGCCGTCGAAGGTGTGACACCACTAGCTGTTAATTCTTCTTCCCTCTTCTCCCACTCGGCTACTTTTTTGACGTAACCATGTGAGCCGAGTGTGTGAGGGTAAACATTCTTATCCGCGTTAAGCTTATTAGCTTTGCTTAACTGCATTGCGTCCTTGGACGTCTTGAACTCGACAAATTCATCCAAAAAATATTTCAATTTTGGAAATAAATTGAAGTCTGGCGTCCTCTGTTTCTGAACAAAATCTCTATTCAGTTTGCCCTTCCAATTCTTGAACGCAATGCCCATTATATTCATCGCGTGTTTCTTCGCTATGCCTTCTGTCCCTTTAGGGAAGTCAAACTTTTCTTTCATCTTGCCCCAACAGAAGTCTTTAACCTTCTTAGGCACCACATATTGCTCATCTCTTCGGCCACTCCATCTTCGATAGTTTATTGTGACATGATCCCTAACGACCACCTCACAGGCAGTTTTGTATGGCCCGACTACTGCATCGGGGGCGATAGGTTCTCCGATTGTCAACATCTGGGTGATAACCGTTCGCCCCTTGAGCATCTTGCTAGGGCCACGACCACGTCGAGATGATTCAACGTTCGTTTCAATCGATTGAGTCTGGGACAAGTAAATGGAAAGACAAATGAATTTCAATCTCCCTAGGCCAACACCTATACAAATAAATTTGTATCTATATGTGTTAATTACCTCATCGGCGTCACGATGTTGGTCCAGGTTGAGATAATCACTAGGACTACAACTCCTTTGTGGTGTTGCCTCATGGTTCGATCCGTCGGTTTGTTGAGATACCATTATAGCTTTGATAAATAGAAAAGTATCTACATATTTAACAAACTAATTCACGCCACGTAACATATTTAAAATCATTATATTCAAATGAGCAATCTATATTCAAACCGTATGCACACATCAATGTAGATTGGATAGTTCACAATATTAGAAAAATATAACAGTACCAACAATATTACAAGTACAAATAGTTCCCAACAAATTAATAAAAAATATTACAACATTGCTTGAACCATACATAGTCTAACAAGAAAGAGTCACGGGGTTAATCCAGATCGATCTCAATGTCAACCGATGAGTCGGAAGAGGAAGACTCACAGTCAGCAAGAGACCCCGTAGTCACTGACACATGCAGACCAGTCATCGACACCCTGACGCCATGCTCCGACACATGCACCTCCAACTGTTCACCATGCGCTAACCCTTCTTGTTTGGGTTTCCCCTTTTTAAAATTTTAATCCTACCTCCGCCGGACTCTTTTTTGTTTTTTTGCTTTGCATTGTCTTTGTCAGGGGGGGTGCGTGGAGAACAAATGCAGTTCGTGACACATTTCATCGGACAATTAAAAATACAACACATCTGTGCGTACCCATTGATGTGACAACTGTGCCAAATAATTTAGTTAGTTTGGTTGTTGCCCACGCGCTACAAAGTAAAGTGCCCTCCACCACTAATTCAAATCTCGGAAAACTATAGCACACACAAATACAACTCGGCATGACCATATAGGCGGTGGGGATTCGAATTACCTCACCGACAGCTACGCTTCAAGGTGCCGACGATAAAGGGGCGTCGCGGAGGGTGTTCTTCGTCTAACAAGATAAATAAACATATATCATAAATAAACAAGATATCACTTGCACTACTACATCTATCATAAATAAACAAGATATCACATTTGATACAATAGATCTCCCATGCTCATCCTTTGTCAAGACTATATATATATATATATATATATATATATATATATATATATATATATATATATATATATAAATTCTTACCCAACTCTAGTAAAGGTCAATACTAATTGCAAAAGGAAAATTTTACCCAACTGTTTTAATTTGTGCCAACCATGTAAATTAATACAAAAGTTACCTTCAATTTTGACAGTAGCGGGAGGATGTGGCGGCCTGAAGGAGGAGGAGGAGATGGCTTGAGGGAAGAGGGGGGGAGACGGGGAAGAGGGAGGCGGTGCTCGGGGAGGGGGGGGGGAGGGGAGAAGGCGGGGAGGGAGGTGGCGTGGGGAGGGAGGAGGGGAGGAGGGCGGGGGGACGGCGTGGGGGAGGCGGTGGGGGGGAGGCGTCGGGAGAGGAGGCGGCGCTTGGGAGAGGGAGGCGGGGGGGAAGGAGGAGGCGGAGGAAGGCGGGCGGGGGGGGAGGAGGCGGGGGGAGGAGGCGTGGAGGCAGGGGAAGCGGCAAGGGGCGTGGGATTGGGCGCGGGGAGGGAGGCGGCGCTTGGGGGAGGAGGGGGGACGGCGAGAAGGCGGCGGGGTCGTCGGCCAGAGAGGGAGGTGGCGGAGAAGAGGGTGCTGGGCTTGGGAGGGAGGCGGGGGAGAGGGAGGCAAGACTGTCAAGGCCTGGTGGGGGGGGGCAGCGGCGCGGGGGACCAAAGGGACGGGCTGGGGCGCGTGGGAGTGACAGTGGGGAGTAGGGGACCGGCCGGGTACTGGATATAGAGGCATCAGTGCCTGTTTTTTTTAGAAACCGGCACTGAAAGTGATTATCAATGCCGGTTTGTTAGTGCCGGTTTTTAACAAACCGGCACTGATAACTAAAACACCAGTGCTAATATTATGAATTTAGTGGATATGCTATTTTTGTTTTAGGCATGAGAATAATATATACATGTTTTGATAAATTTTAATCATTATTCTTGTTGTGATAAAAATATCTTATTTCAGTCTTATTTAATGATTAATAATTTTGTGAAAATATGATTTATCTAGATTTTAACATGTAATTAAGAGTATAATTTGGGAGTTACGGTCTTACGATAAAAAAAATTGTAATTACTATATAAGGTTACTGAGCATTTTTTATAACGGAGTTACAATTAAACTACTAGTCCTTCATTATGATCGCGGCGGATGTAAGTAGGTTCATCACTTTCTTCCATTAGACTCAGGTCGACGTTCTCTCCGAACGGAGCTACCTCTTTGTACTGATTGTACTCTTCCTAGTTGACGACATTCTCAACCCCAACAATTCTTCTTTTTCCTTGCAGAACCACGTGGCGGTCTTTGTTGGCCGGGTCACTAACATAAAATACTTGCATAACATCCTTTGCAAGCACGAATGGTTGTTCTCTATATCCAACACATTTAAGATCCACGATAGTCATGCCATATTTGTCATTTTCCACCACCGCATGGAGTTGGACCCATTGGCATCGAAAAAGAGGGACCTTCAAAGCTCCATAGTCCAACTCCCAGATCTCCTCTATGAACCCATAGTACGTCTGCATACAACCATTGTTGTTGCATGCATCTGTACGGACACCACTATTTTGATTAGTCATCTTGTCATCTTGTGCTCTCGTGTAAAATATGTAACCATTGATCTCGTATCCTTGGAAAGTGAGGATTGTAGTAGACGGTCCTCGGGCCAACACTTCCAACTCAGCAGAGACCGTCTGCATGCCCATGACTTGTCTGCGTAACCAGTCACCGAATTTATTTTTGTGCTCCCTCTCGATCCATTCATCTGACTTCTTCGGGTTATTGGTCTGCATAATTGTCATGTGTATATCGCAATACTCAACAACCACCACTGATTATTGAAAAACTGCGAAATGTGCTTGCACGAAAGATACTATGTCATTAGTACGCTGTGTTTTTTGACCAATGGTACCTTTTCCCTGTAGCCTTTCCTCATGACGGGAAACAGGCACACCGATCGGCTTGAGATCCATGTAGTCAATGCAAAACTCAACGACCTCCTCAGATGTCCATCCCTCCGCCATGCAGCCTTCCGCCCGATTTCGGTTACGAACATATTTCTTAAGAACCCCCATGAACCTCTCAAAAGGGTACATCTGATATAAGAACATAGGCCCAAGGACCCGTATCTGGGGGACGATATGAACTATGAGGTGAACCATCATATCGAAAAATGTTGGTGGAAAATGCATCTCAAGCCGGTATAGAGTGTGGACCACATCTTCCTACAGCTTGTCCAGTTTCTACGGATCGATGACCTTATGTGAAATTACGTTAAAGAAAGAACACACCTTTATCACTATGTCTCGTACTTTTTTTGGAAGAATTTCCCTAAGTACAACTACGAGCATATGCGTCATCATCATATGACAGTCATGGGCCTTCATATGCCAATAAGTATCTTCGAATCTTTTATACTTACTAGCCTCTTCATGTTGGCAAAGTAACCGGACGGGACTTTAACTCCATGGAAGAAAGTGCACAAGTCAATTTTCTCTCTCTTGCAGAGTGTGTAGCAAGCTGGGGAAAGGAGTTTTTTTTCATTATGGTGTACTATGTGTAGCTCTTTCCTCAGTTCCATTTCTTCGAGGTCCTTACGCGCCTGCACTGTATCTTTAGTCTTTTCAAGTATGCCTACTAAGAGTCCAAGAATGCTCTCGCACACATTCTTCTTTGTGTGCATGACGTCAAGCGCGTGGCGAAAATCGAAATCCTTCCAATACGGGAGTTCCCAAAACACTGACCTCTTTTTTCACAACCCTTCTTTCGCGGTAGTTTTGTTGCCCCGTCCTTTCTGAAGATAAATTCGATGTCCTTTACCAGGTTGAATAACTGTCTACGGTCGCGGCTTTACGGAGCAAACATCGGTCTCGACAGTCGCATCAAAAGATTTCTTATCCTTCCGGTATGGGTGGTCCCGGCGTTGCCACCTACCGTGACACGTGTATACCGTTTTTCGACTGTTGGTTAGATACCGACCTGAAGTTCCCTCCATACACACCACGCATCCGTTGTAGCCTTTTGTAACCTGCCCAGATAGATTTCCTAGGGCAGGCCAGTCTTGGATTGTTACGAAAAGCATTGCACGTAGGGTGAAGTGCTCTCGTTTGAACTCATCCCATACCCATACACCATTGTTCCACAGTACTTTTAGGTCTTCAACCAACGGTTTCAGATACACATCTATATCGTTTCCCGGTTGCTTCGGCCCTTGGATCAATAAGGGCATCATAATATACTTCCGTTTCATGCACAACCAAGGTGGTAGGTTATACATACATAGTGTGACGGGCCAAGTGCTATGACGACTGCTGACATTCCCGAATGGATTCATCCCATCCGTACTCAGCCCGAACCTTATATTCCTTGGGTCATATGCAAATGTCTTCTTGTATTTTGTGTCGATGTTTCTCCATTGCGCACCATCAGCTGGGTGTCTGAGCATTCCGTCATTTTTACGCTCATCGGCGTGCCATCGCATCAATTGGGCGTGCTTTTTGTTCGCAAACCATTGCTTCAGCCTTGGGATTATAGGAAAATACCAGATTATTTTTGCCGGTGGTCCCTTCTTATTCTGCTTCGCATCAACTGCATCATTGCGCCGTTTGTACAGTGAATCTCCACACACTGGGCACGCATCTAACTCCTCATGCTCTTTGCGATACAAGATGCAGTCATTTGGACATGCATGAATTTTCTGTACCTCTAATCCCAATAGGCAAACAACTTGCTTGGCATGGTAGGTGGTATCAGGCATAACGTTTCCCTCCGGAAGCACGTCACCTAAGAGAAGTAGCAACTCGTCGAAACTCTTATCTGACCAACTGTTGCTTGCTTTCAACTGCAATAGTGTCAACACGATGTGTAGCTTCGTGTGATCCTTCTTGCATCCCGGATACAATGGTGTCTTCGAGTCCTGTACCATACGTTGGAACTTCTGAAACTGTCTTTCAGTGGTGAATTGCCCTTCCCATCACGCAACATCTGATCTAGGTCATCATTGGGATCGTCGACAACCACATCGCTAACGTCGTCAGTCTGCATCTCGCGTCCACCGGCGTCTTCGGCAGTGTGTTGTGAGTCCTGTTGTTCAGTGTCAACTTCTTCACCATGCTTGCTCCAACATGTATATCGATATTTGAAACCCCTTCGAAGCAAGTGTGGATGAATTTGCTCTACGCTACAAAACTGCTTCTCGTTCTTGCAATCCACACATGGACAACATATATACTCCAACTGGGTATTTGATTTATGCATATATGACCCTCGAAACAAGTCCACGCCGTTTAGGAACTCCGGGCTATGATGATCTGCATCATACATCCATCTCCTGTCCATCTACAATAAAGAACAAAAGTTTAATAATGTTATACTACCTATGAATATATTTATCATTTGTAAAAACATATATATACATAATCAAAATATTTGAAATGACATAAATTAATAAACAAAATCCAATTTTCACTCCATCAACTAAATTATTTGAAATTATATAAATAAACCAAATTACTTTTCACCCTTGAGTTCTTTGCTAGATCGGCGACCGTAGAGTCCACCGCTAAAGCGACCATCAGAAGATGTACTTAACAAAATATGCTTTCTCATAGCATACTTATATAGGTAATTAAAGCCGGTTCCACACATCGGCGACTATATCAACGTAGTAACCAAAAGAGGCACATTATTTTTTCATTCAAATTTTCTCTTATGCAGGGATATACAACTTTTCTTACTCGTGAGAATACAAATAATATACCATAGATTTTTATTAAAATTTTTACTTTTTATTTGTTAATTAAGGAGGTTTTAATACTGAACTAAAATTCACGACAAGCAGTATCTCTATTTAACTCGGTCATCTCAGATTATGATAAATATTGACACCCTACCGACAATGAAAATATACTTCAACAAAATTACTTATAATTATAAAAACCAACTAAATTATTTAAAATATACTAAATCAAATAAATGTACTTATACTTCAACTAAATTACTTAAAATTATAAAACCAACTAAATTATTTGATATATACTAAATCAAATAAATGTACTTATACTTCAACTAAATTACTTAAAATTATAAAAACAAACTAAATTATTTGAAATATACTAAATCAAATAATTGTACTTGGGTTTGGAGCCTCCACGCGATGAAAACTAGCACAATTGCTTGGATTTAGAGCCTCACATAACAAAAAACTAACACAATTGCTTTGATTTGGAATCTCCACGCTTAGCCTTCAAAATTTGGAGCTCAAATATGCCTCACGGCCGCAATGTGCCTCCACCGTAGCCCACACCGTCTGCGAGACAAATTTGCCTTCCACCTTAGCTCTTATTTATAGAGAATACATCATTGCGGTTTTAAACAAAACCGGCGGTGATAGTTATAATATCCTTGCCGGTTCAACAATTTGGCGGAAATGTTCTGAAACCGTAGTGATAATAACTATCACTGCCGGTTCTAGCCTGTGGGCAGGAAGGGTGTATAAAACCAGCAGTGAAAATGACTTTTCACTGCCGGTTCATATTAGCGCATGCGAGCCCAAACCGATACTCAAAGCATCGATGCGGTTTTTAATTGTAACGGCGGTGAAACTATCATCTTTGCGGTTTGTGCCCTAGTAAACGCGATGCTCTAGTTTTTCCTACCCCTGGTTTGCAAACCGGCAGTCACTGCCGATTTTCTTTGAACCGGCACAGATGAGGCGGTTACAAAGGGTATTTCTATTGTACTGATATGATGTGTACTCATTCACACAACCACAATTAAGTTCATTTACACAATAATACGAATGAATCAAAAATGGACAAGTTGATGTGTACATACATGAAATAATGAGCACACTAAAGCAATGTTTATACATTTCAAGAGTACAACGGTGAACCTTGAGGTCATTTCTTGCCTACATCGCTATTTGTGGCCTTCGATGATTTCGATATTTCACCTGTCCTAACAGAAGGACAATCTCTCCATCCCTTTGTGTGGAACTCGCCTTTGGTGGATATAATCTCGTCGACAATGAAGCCGATAAGTTGTTCTTGGATTGTTGCAACCCAGTGAGGCGGGATCACACCTTGCACATCGAGGTAAGGCTGCCAAAGCAGGAAATAAAAAAATCTATGAACACGTAAATTGTAAGTACTAAGAAATTGAGATGCATCATTAATTTGGTATTTTTGACACACACGCACCTCGTCGTTTATTTTGGGCACATCGCCTTGGCAAAGATTTTGCATGTAGTGGCACTCATAATAGCCACATAAGTTGTTTCCAGCCGTTTGCTGTATAACCTGTGATGAAATTTAAAAAGAATACAATTATTGAGATGAAAACTATCACTAAAGAATATAAATTAATTAATATGCTTTATTACGTACTCGAGTGCTTAATTGGAATGTGAATTCGTTCTTGAAAGTTTCTTTATGCTTCTTTCGGAACCTTGCGAATGCCCTGTGAAGCGTTATTACATGAATAGTAATTATTAGAGTTCGAATTAATTAAATAGCTAGGCATTTCAATATAATAAGAAAACCATCTTATAAATTAATATATGCCATATCGATTTAGCGTGTCAATGATATATTGATATTTTTGCTGTGGTTTCCTTCTTAAGTCTTGAACAATGATCTTGCTATTATCAAGCATGATAACAAGGACCCAGTGAAACCTATTAATATATTTCAACATATATATGTAATTAGTCATATTATGTATGCTTTAAAAAGATAGGAACAAGAGGTTGTGAGGACCTGTATATATACGTACTCGAAGTTGAAGGGCAGAAGTATGTACGGTTTGTAGTGTTGTCCCAAGAATGCATTCAGAATGTAATCCTCAACATCCTTTGGGTTATATTCGAAGACAGTCTTGTTGACAATCTCTGGGTCTATGAAGCCCATGTTGAAGTCACCATGTCTTGTACATCGTTGTATCTCCATTCTACATAGAAAGGGAAAAGCTATTAGAGTTGCAACTTTCTGGTACGAGGAAGCACATGGTAAATTTATTAGCTTGACACTTACAGACACTAGCAGCTCATGAGAGACACGTTGACAGCGTGTTGATGGTAAAAATGGTACAAGTCTTCGAATTCTAGCCATATTTGGTTGTCCCGCGATAGAAATCTTCGTTTCTGATACGGAGGGGAACATATTTCTTCCTTGAGCGGACTCTACCATGTACCATTCACGAAATTGCCGTATCTTGGTTGTTAAATCCTTTATGTTTTTAGGGTTAACCAACTCCCGGCCCAACTCATATTGCCATCTCACTTCTGCCATTGGGATATCATCCGTTAATCCAAGAGCTTCAGCTGTAGAACCGAGTTTTGCCTCTTTCATGAATTGGTCAAACTGTTCTTGCTCTTTCTTCTTCTTTGCCCCCTCTGTCTAAGCCCGTTTATACTTCAGTGTAGCCTTTGCTATTGTCCAGCTATGGTCTGACGGCATAGGCAGTGGCACTGCATGGAATGTCGCTAAGTGTTTTGAAGCTTTTTGATCAATTGTTTGCTTCAGCGCTGGCACCTTAGGTGCGAAGTGTGCATCAACTTTTACGGCAACGATTTTGCTTGTCTCCTCGTCCGTCATATCATATGCCCTTTTTAAAGGTTCCTTTGACTTTGTTGATCGGCTGGACTGGGCCTTCTTGGGAGGAGGATGCCTCCTTCTGATTTGAAGCTTCTTTCGCGGAGGAGATGGTGGAGGCGTGCTTTTCCTGGGGGGGTTCATTTTTGTTGGAGGTGCTGGTGGAGTTGGGCTTCTGCGTGGAGCAGGTGGTGGAGCAGGAATACTCTGTATTGGTGGCGAGGCATTGCGTGGAGGTGACGTTGGAGGAGGCATGCTTTGTCGTTGTGGAGGAGGTGAGCTTCCTCCAGCCGGCTCCAATTGTTCGATGTCTCTTGGTGGAGATGACACCTCCACGCCATCTGGAAACATGATGTATCGTTTTCATCAAAGGATGATACCGTTGAGGGCTTGTCCAAGCTTGGTCACCTCATCGCCTCCAGCAATATCGAGCTGAAGATCTTCAAAACCGCTTAACATCTCCTCCACGGCGACCTTCGAGTAACCGGGGGTATCTCGTTGCAGTGGAATGTATTGCCCGGCTCTACTGGGAACGTCATGCCGTAAGCCACCTTTATGGAGAGGTTACGTGCCTCGACATATAGCTCACACTGACGGCGAACCTTGATGTCGTCCACTGGAAAATGGCCGAGGTCATCCCCTTCAAGTGCCACGGTGGATGCGCAGCTGCTCCACCGCGCGAAGGCCTGCGGGCTGATCATGGTGTCTGGCAGATTGCTCGGACCTGTTCCCTGAAGCTTGCTGAGGACTATGTGCACCTGTTGCGCAACTATGTCGCCGATGCTAGCCTGGGTAGCTCTTAGCTCTCTTTCCAATTGGCTGTATTTGTATAGCTCTCTCGTTTTGCTATTTGCTCGACTCTTGTATGTTTGGGAATCCTTCGCGAATCCGTGCTTCCATGGGATCGACGAACCAATACCTCTTGTCCGTCCCGGGTGCTCCGGGTTTTGGAGGGCATGTGTCAGCTCGTCATTCTCCCTATCTGTCACTAAGGAATCTGACTGAGACTGCTGAACGGCCTGTACGATCTTTTGCCCAATATCTTGCACTCCCGGTGCCATCACCAAGCTGCCGTCATCTGCAAGGGCCCCTCCGTGAGCCATGAACCAATTTCGCAGGCCGAATTCCTAGTCAGCAGTAGCAGGTGGTACATCCTTGGTCAAGAATTCTTCCTCCCGCTTCTCCCATTTCGGTATAGCCTTGATGTAACCACCGGTGCCGAGATGGTGGTGGTATTTCTTCTTCTGTGCATTCATCTTGTTCTTTTGGCTCGCGGCTTGGCATTCAGCTGACAGTTTGTACTCCTCAAACGCTTCCCAATTTTTCGCCAGCTTAGGAAATAGATTGAAGTCAGGCCTTTGTCCTTTCTGCACATACTTGGTATTTAGAGACGACTTCCATGACTGAAATACGGTTGCCATCTTCTTCAAAGTGTATTTCTTTACTTTGTCTTCGAACCTTTCAGGAAATTTGAAATTGTCCTTAATATCTGTCCACAGCAGGTCCTTGGTAACTTGAGGGACTTCACCCTATTTCTAGATGCTAATTGGGATGTGGTCCCTTACATGGTAACCACAAGCATTGTTGAATGGGCCAATTCTTTGAAAGAGGGCAACCTTGACATCCGTCGAGTTAACGTCGGTAAATATATGCTTTGCCGACGGCTTCTTGTTAGGTCCTCGCTTCGATTGGTTGCTCGATGTACCCTGCTTAAAATACAGAAAAATATGAGCGTGTTAGAGTGTTTTATGTTGGTTGAAAGGCGGCATGTACCAGGGCATTATTGTGGCATTACCTCACTGACCCCAGTGTCCACGGCTTTATCGGAACTAACGGCAGTAGCATTAGCGTCACCTTGGTTCACAGCCTCATCGGCAGCATTGTTATCGGCCACCTCGGCAGTAGCGTTAGCGTCACCTTCGTCGTATCCTCTGATGCTACCCTGCACGATCAAGTCTAGCAGGAACTGTTCTTCCTCATCGAAAATAGGGTCAGCACGGCCTGGTTACTCCATCTATATACCATAATTGCGAAACAATGTTAAATTAGTATTGCTACTTGTGCACATGAAATAATTGCGAAACAATGTTAAATATGATTCATGACTCTCTCCCCATCTCTCTCTCTATATATATATATATCTCTCATCCTATCTATCTCAATCTCTTCCTATCTCTCTATCTCTCTCTCACTCCCTATCTCTCTCTCCCTATCTCTCTCTCTCTATATCTCTCTCCCTATCTCCCTATCTCTCAAGCTCTCTCTCTCTCTCTCCCTATCTATTTCTCAATTTTTTCCCGTTGGGACATTTCATCGAATACCCTGTGTGCAGTCATAAAACAGACGGAGAGTGCGGCGTGGGCGTGGGCAACCTAGGTCCTCCGGGGGATTGGGGGGAGCGGGGGCTTGTCATGAGGTCGATGGAGTGGTGGAGGTCCGACGGCGAGGCGGCGACGAGGGCACGCGCACGGCGGTGTGAAGGCGTCGATGGCGGTGGCGAGGCGCGACGACGAGCGCAAGACGGCGGTGAAGAGGCGGCGAAGTGCGGCGCTGGGTCTCGACGGAAAGACGCGGCGACGAGGGCGCGCGCACGGTGGAGGAGGTGTCGAGCGCGGCGTGGGGGCTTGACGGAGATACGGCGGCGCGACAGAGGAGTGAAGCACGCGACGGCTCGGGACTTAGAAAAATTTTGGGGAAAGTGAAGCACGCGGGGAAGACAATCTGAAATATATAGGAAACCCCCTCTACAAGCGGTTCGTAATACGAACCCCTTGTAAAGGGTCCTCTACAAGCGGTTGGTAGTACGAACCGCTTGTAGAGTTCGTATTACGAACCGCTTGTAGAGGTCCTCTTCTACAAGGGGTTCGTATTACGAACCAGGACCTCTACAAGCGGTTCGTATTACGAACCGCTTGTGGAGGTTCTCTTCTACAAGGGGTTCGAATTACGAGCCGCTTGTAGGGGACATTTACAAGGGGTTTGTATTACGAACCGCTTGTATAGGTTCACTTCTACAAGGGTTCGTATTACGAACCACTTGTAAAGGGGCTTTTCGGGAGTTTCCTTCTCTATTCTTCCTTTTTATTAAACTTTTATTAAAATATTTTTAATTTTAGTACTTGTGTTTCATATTTTATTAAAATGTTTTTAATTAAAAGTACTTGTGTTTCATATTTCATTAAAATGTTGAAAATTTCATTGCTTAATTTCTATAGATGCTTCAAATATACAAGTTTCATTTAACAATTTGAAAAAATGCTTTCTTCCTTTTTATTAAACTTTTATTAAAATGGGCAAGGTTACTTGTGTTTCATATTTTATTAAAATATTTTTAATTTCAGTACTTGTGTTTCATATTTCATTAAAATGTTGAAAATTTCATTGCTTAATTTCTATAGATGCTCCAAATATACAAGTTTCCTTTAAAAATTTAAAAAATGCTTTCTTTCTTTTTATTAAACTTTTATTAAAATGGGCGAGGTTACTTTTGTTTCATATTTTATTAAAATGTTTTAAATTTCAGTACTTGTGTTTCATATTTTATTAAAATGTTGAAAATTTCATTGCTTAATTTCTATATATGCTTCAAATATACAAGTTTCATACAGGAGCACATCTTAACTAGTAACATACTTTGTCTTTACAAGTGTGCCTTCGTTATGATCGTGGCGTATACACGAAGCATCGACATCTGTGTCATTCAGGACACATATAACGACATCCACCGCAGAAGGAGGGAGCTCGTCGAACTGACTATACTCTTCCTCGTCTGTGACGTCCTCAACTCCGGCAATCCTTCGTTTGCCTTGGAGAACCACGTGTCGCTTTGGCTTGTCCTTCTGCTTCTTAGGTTTGCTTGACATGTCCATTACGTAAAAGACCTGTCTCACATCATTGGCGAGAACGAATGGTTCGCGCCTATAGCCGACTTGTGTGAGGTCTATGGTTGTCATGCCGTATTTGTTGATATTCACGCCGCATGAACTCAGTTTGACCCATTGGCACTTGAATAGAGAGACCTTCAAAGGTCCATAGTAAAGCTCCCATATCTCTTCTATGAAATTAGAATATGTGTCCACCTTGCCAGTGTTGTCCGTGTCGTCTACACGGACACCGCTGTTCTGGTTCGAGCTCATCTTATTCTGGGATTTCGTGTAAAATATGTAACCATTTATCTCATACCCTTGAATGTCACGATTTCACTAGATGGTCCCTGACGGGGACCGGGAGGAACGTTTGGGTTAACACTCCGCGCTTACCGGCCGGCCTCCCCTGAGCAAGGAAGATCTCGCCCGAGCCCGGGCACGCCAAGACCTTGCCCAGGCCGGAGTCCGGGTTACTCCCTCCTCGACCGTTCGGAGCAGGCCTCCCCATCCGCGACATTAAATGCTCTGACATCTTCAAGGACCGCCACGTCCCGTCGAACGCAGAAGACTGCGACCACCAACTCACGTCTTATCGCACTGTTCCCATGCCGTTTTCCCGTAAGGACGAACGATGGCAATGACGCAAGACAAAGACGGGCTTCGGACCGACGGACAACAGGGCGTCCTCTGCATACCATTGGATAATAGGGCGTCACCTTAACTGGACCGCCGACTATAGCCATGTATAAATAGATCATCTTTGCAAGACATGAAAAGGTTAGGCGCTAGAAAACACGAGATCGGCTTCGCCTTCCCACCGTAGGAAACTCATCTCTCTGTAATCCTTCTCGTATCTCATATAGACACCCTTCGGGCGTGGGGTTGTTACCTCCATCCGAGGGGCCGAACCACCTAAATCATGTGCGCTTCTCGGCGATGGTGATCGGCTTCGCCTTCTCGAAAGCCCCGAACTGCGGGAAAGAGGTCGGTTGATCCTCACATTCAACAGTAAGCTCGGCGCTGGGGCTCCGTACTCCCAACCGCCGACATTTGGCGCCATCCGTGGGGATCGTCGATTAACCTGCGAGTAAAGGTTCTTGAGAATGGCGAACTCTCGGGACAACCAAGATATTCGCCGGCGACTTCGGCGACTTGGGCGAGTATTGGTCCGATATCGAGGTCGCCGGATCATCGATCCGGAAGGACACACCATGGCGAGTCTCCTCCCGCATGGATATACGCTTCGGCGGGTGAGTTTGGGCTCGAGTACGTTCGAGCCCCTCGGTTCGAGAGTTACGGACAGAGACACCCGCCGTGTCTTGGCGTCGGTTAAATGCGGGGTCGATATCCCGACATCGTGACGACTCGACCACGAGGCTGTCTCCGCGGGATCTGATCATGACACCCTCATGCGGCGTTCGCGAAAACCCACATGGCGGGCACCGGCGGCGTCCTCGCTCCCGCGGCTCGGGAGGGCGAGTCGCGTCGCTACTGACACCAGCGGGACTGGCTGGCCAGCTCGATCGACCGAGCTCTGGCAACCCGTCGCGATGACCCAGGCCGAGCGCCTGCCAGCTCCCGCTACCGCGGCCGGGTCGCCACCTCCGTCCCATTCCTCCGTCCGATCGGTAGGAGCCTCAGCGCCTCGGGCCTTAGCACCGTGGTGCGTGACCTCGGCGAGACCGACCAGCCGCCGAGCTAGGCGTCGCCGTGGCGAAAAGGTTGGAAGCGATTGGCGGCGATCTTCCTCGCGCCGCCGACTCCCGGAGTACTTCCCAGGAGAGCCGAACCCAAGGGGTAGTTACTCTCGTCACGACCTTCGCCGGGACCTTGACCGGCGAAGGAATGACAGGACATCCCGCCGACATTGTGATCGTCCCTCGATCGATGGTCGGCGAAGCAAGCGTCGCCACGACAGCGGCTCGACTCACGACTCCGCCCGGGAACGGGGTCACCCCGAGTCTCGGGCAAGAGGCGCTCACGGCGAGCGCCGTCCTCGCACCAATCAGGGCGGAACCCTACCGGGTACCCCCGACACTCGGCGCGGCGACGTCTTCTCACGTCGGCCCTCTCCGAGGGCACGAGGGTCGTGACGCTCGCGGACACGACACACAGGCGGGCCACGGGTGCCCCGCTTTTTCCCGCATCCTCCGAGGCGCGGCATGGCCGCCCAAGTTCAAGCCAGGCCACATCGAGCGATTCGACGGGACTCAAAACCCGGACGAGTTCCTCTCGGTGTACGCTACCACCATCATGGCCGCGGGCGGTGATGAAGGGGTAATGGTGAACTATTTCCTCGCCGTATTGGAGAGGCCGCTCGGACATGGCTCTTCAACGGCGGAAGGCTCCATCCTGGTGGGCACAATCATGCGAGGCCCTACAGGCGAATTTCGAGTCTTTGTCCCTCGGGAGGCCGCAGGATCTCAAGCGAGTGGTCGAGATGGAGGGCGAGAGCCTCGAGACTATGTCCGGAGGTTCATCTGGCACGGAACACGATTCCGAGCATCCCGGACGGCGGTCGTTGAAGCCTTCACCGGCGTTAAGAATGTCGCTTCACCGGGATCTCGAGATATACTCGGCTCCTCGGCGATGAGCTCTTTCAGCGCAGAGCGTTACATCAATGCCGAGGAGGCCGTGGAGCGAAGCGGCTTCTTGGGTCGGCAGCACCTCGCAGACCAGCATGGAATCTTCGGACAAAAAAAGTCAACAAGAAGGCCAAGAAGAAGAAAAAGAAAGCGGCCAAAATGGTGGCCACCATCCCAGAGCAATCGTCTCCGCCACAGACGCCGAGGCCAAAGAAGCCTCGCCCTTCCCCGGGCAAAGTGGGTGGTCAGCGGCCGACCAACCCCGGATAGAAGCGTGGGCCTCAGGGACCTTCGGCGTTTACGTCCCTTGCCCATCGCAAGTGCACGGACACGACCTCATAGAATGCCAAGACTTTGGGTTGCGGCTCGAGATTTTACAACGGCCGGGGGCCCATGCCCGTCCTTCCGGATGCCGGGAAGGGTGGCTCCGACCGAAAACCCGAGCCGCGCTCCGACCCACACGGCCAGGAGAGCGAAGAATACCACGAGCCAAGTCACCACATCGCGGTGATCTTCGGGGGGTCCGCGGCCTACTCCTCCCGACGGGAGTTGAAGGCCGCGGCGCGCGAGGTTTGCCGTGTAGACCAAGGCGGCTCGGCCCCCGAACAACTCCGATGGTCGGAAACGACCGTCTCCTTCTCCCGGGAGGATTGTCCCTCGGGAATGACGAAGCCGTAGAAGCTCCCCCTCGTGCTCTGCCCGACCATCAGTAACACAAGGGTCGCGCGGGTGCTTATCGATGGGGGGAGCGCTCTGGACCTGATCTCCGCTCGGGTCTTGGACGAGATGCAAATCCCCCGATCTAAGATCAAGGATATTGCTATGCCCTTCCATGGCATTATCCCGGGCACGTCCATGACCCCGCTCGGGCAGATCGTCCTCCCCATGACCTTCGGTAGCCCCAGCAACTTCCGGACTGAGCTGGTCACCTTCGAGTTAGTTGACTTCGAGTCGGCCTACAACGCCATCCTCGGCAAGCCGGCTCTCGCCAAGTTCATGGCAGCCACGCATCATGCGTATCACTGCCTCAAGCTCCCAGGGCCGAAAGGGGTGATCACCGTCAGAGGCAACCACAAGGCTGCCTTGGAGTGCGACGAGATGGCGCTGGCCCTGGTCGGCCAGCTCCTGGAGCGCGGGCCCGAGCAAGATTCTCGCAAATCCGCTCGGCCCAAAGTGGTCCTCCAGCCCCAGGAGCACACCAAACACATCCCGGTCTTGGAGGAGGACCCGTCCAAGGTGGTCTACATCGGGGCCGCCTTGGATCCGAAATAGGAAAACGAGCTCGTCACCTTCCTCCGGGCAAACGCCGACGTCTTCTCATGGGAGTCGTCCGATATGCCCGGGGTCCCAAGGGAGGTGATCGAGCATAGGCTGGCGGTTCAGCCTGGTAAAAAACCAGTGCGCCAAGCGCTGAGAAGATTCCCGCAATGGAAGGCCGATGTCATCAAGGAGCAGCTGGATAAGCTGTTGAAGCCCAGCTTCATTCGTGAAGTTGAGCACTCCGACTGGTTGGCAAACCCGGTCGTGGTAAGAAAGAAGAACGGAAAGTGGCGGATGTGCGTTGATCACACCAACATCAACAGCTCGTGTCCGAAGGACAACTTCCCTCTCCCCCGCATAGACCAGTTGGTGCGTCGTAGCAATGAAGCTTACGGTGATGAGTTTTACGGGACGCGTACTCGGGTACCACCAGATCGGCTGTCGCGGGAGGATGAAGAAGCGCCTTCATCACCCGCCGGCACATACGCTGCTCTGACCATGTCTTTCGGTCTGAAAAATACGGGGGCCACTTTCCATCGTTTGATGCAGAAAACCTTCCCCGATCAAATCGGGCGGAATCTAGAAGTCTATGTAGACGACATTGTCGTCAAAAGTATCTTAACCGAGGCCCACATCCGGGACCTCGAGGAAACCTTTTGTAATTTAAGAAAACATCGCATAAAGCTGAATCCGGAGAAGTGTGTTTTCGGTGTGCACACGGGCATGGTGCTCAGGTATGTCATTGGGTCGTCCGGCATTGGCGCAAACCCGGAAAAAATTGAAACCGTCGAGAGGATGCAGGCTCCTTCGAGCGTAAAGGAAATCCAATCGCTCACTGGACGGATGGCGGCCCTCAGCCGCTTCATCTCTCGACTCGGTGAGCGCGGACTACCTTTCTTTAAGGCCTTGCGCAAGCACGATGATTTTGTCTGGACCGAGGAAGCCGACAACGCCTTTAAAGAACTTAAGAAATACCTGTCGAGCCCGCCCGTCCTGGTCACCCCGAGGGAACAGGAGCCTCTGCTGCTCTACCTGGCGGCCTCTCCCCAAGCAGTAAGTGCCGTGCTCGCAGCAGAGCGCGAGGGAAGTCAGCGGCCTATTTACTACGTGAGTGAGGTGCTTCACGTACCCAAGGAGCGTTACCCTGAAGTCCAGAAGCTCCTATACGCCCTCCTCATGGCTTCTAAAAAGCTTCGCCACTACTTCCTGGATCACCCAATCACGATCCCGACCAGTTTCCCACTATGGGAAGTTCTCAGGAACCCCGACGCTTCCGGACGCATCGCCAAATGGGCAATAGAACTTGAGGAATTTGACCTCAAGTTCGTTGCCCGGACAGCGATCAAGTCTCAGATACTGGCGGACTTCGTGGCAGAGTGGACGAATCCCCCCCGACCGAGCAAGTGACCGAGCGCGCCGATGAACCCCATTAGACAATGTTCTTCGACGGTTCGCGCTCCTTTGAGCGCTCGGGGGCTGGGGTTGTGCTGATCTCTCCTCAGGGAAAGCAACTCCAGTACGTCATGTAGTTGCACTTCGCTGCGACCAACAACGCAGTGGAGTATGAAGGCCTCTTGGCCGGGCTCCGAGCATGCTCTGCGCTAGGGGTCCGACGACTAACCGTGAAAGGGGATTCACTGTTGGTCGTAAACCGGTGTTAACAAGGAGTATCGAGCTCGATGACTCAATGGCGTTACTGGCGAGGTGAGGAGGTTGGAAAGGAATTTCAGGAATTTGAAATCCCTACGTGCCGGAGAGCAAATACTGGCCGACCAACTTGCCAAGTTGGGCACCTCACAAGAACCCGTCTGACAGGTGCTCGTGGAGCACCTACTAAGGCCCTCTATTCCCTCCGGAGAAGAGGCAAAAGAGCGCGATGGCGGCGTCTCCTCCTCGAGCAAAACGCCACGGATGGCGCCATTCATCCGGTTCTTGGCGCGGGACATTGCTCGAGGATGAAGCCGAGAGATCCGGCTTATCGGGAGAGCTCCACTATATAGGCTAGTGGAGGTGCCTGCATCAAGAGGCGACTCGAATTCTCTCTAAATGCGTCTCCCAGGAAGAAGGGAAGTTCCTGCTGAAGGACATACACGAGGGTATCTGTGGGGTCCCTCCTCCTCTGAAGCAGCTTGTTGGCAAGGCCTTCAGATGGGCTACTATTGGCCTCTGGCGTTGGGTGGCCTTCGGAGATCGTCACCACTGCCGCATGCCAATTCCATGCCCGGCAGTGCACCAACCAGCCTACACCCTTCAAACTATTCCCTCTCTGGCCGTTCTCTACCGGGCGGGACATCCTAAACCCGTTTCCCGAGAGGCGAAGGGATGATACCTCTTCGTCGCCATTGACATGTTCACCAAATGGATAGAGGCTGAACCGGTCTCGGCATTACGCCAAGCGGCCAAAAATTTTTCCGCAATAGCGTGGTCACACGGTTCGGCGTTCGGCCGACTAATCACGGACAACGGAACTCGGTTCACCGGTGAGCTGTTCCAAGAATATTGCGAAGCGTTGGCACTAGGATTTGCCGCCTCGTGGCTCATCCACGAGCAACGGCTGTCGAGCGAGCCAGCGGGCAGATCCTCAAGGAATCAAGAAGCGGGTCTTCGACCGGCTTTCGAAGCTGCGACAGGGCTGGGTCGACGAGCTCCCTTCCGTCTTGTGGGCTGTCCACACCACCTCCAGCAGAGCCACGGGCGAAACGCCCTTCCGGCTCGTATACGGCACCGAGGCCATGCTTCCGACCGAGATAACCCTAAGGTCGCCTCGCGTGGACCTCGTGGAAGAGGCCGACGATCACCAGGGTAGGTTGCTCGATCTCGACCTATCTGAGGAAAAACGCGAGCAAGCCCTCGTTCGATCGGCGGCTTACCTACAAGCTCTGCGTAGGCACGCCGCCCGATCTATCCGACCAAGGAATCTGCAAAACGGCGACTTGGTCCTGCGACGCGTCGAGGACCTATCACGCGCCAACAAGCTAACCCCAAGGTGGGAGGGTCCTTTCACGGTCGTCTCGTCTTCGCGCCCGGGGGCTGTCCGCCTCGCCTTCCCCGACGGACGAATGCTCAGCAACTCGTGGAATATCGCCCAGCTGCGCAGGTTCCACGCCTAACCTTCCCCCTTCCTTTCTGGCCCGTCCCCCTTATTTAACTATGGGATCTTCGAATGACTTCTTCTCTAATTCCCAAGCCTGCTAGATAAAGAGGAATGGTAACCCAAGTTTTTTCCATCCGAGGTTTTCGATCTTTTCTTCCTATCCGGCCCAAGCACGGGTTCTTGTTTTCTAAACCGATTTCTAAAGCGGCCGATGGATCTGAAAATGCGCCCCCCCTGAATTCCATTGCTCGGATAAGCCGATAGCACATCGCCCCGGCAAGTTCTCGGCGGTGCCTCGCAGAACCGATCCGAAACCCAATTGAAACCGGAGTTAGTAACTTCGAACTCGCGGCTTGCCGTGTGCCGGTCTCTTGCTGCAATCGGGGCAAAGACTCGGTCACACGAGGGGGCTGGACATCGCCTTTTTCGCGCGTCCTCGGCTGCCCGGCTATTTCGTGTGCCCGGTCTCTTGCTCGCAACTAGGGGCAAAGACTTGGCCACACGAGGGGGCTGGACATCGTCTTTTTCGCGCGTCCTCGGCTGCCCGGCTACTTCGTGTGCCCGGTCTCTTGCTCGCAACCAGGGGCAAAGACTCGGCCAGATGAGGGGGCTGGACATCGCCTTTTTCGCGCGTCCTAAGCTGCCCGGCTACTTCGTATGCCCGGTCTCTTGCTCACAACCAGGGGCAAAGACTCGGCCACACGAGGGGGCTAGACATCGCCTTTTTCGCGCGTCCTCGGCTGCCTGGCTACTTCGTGTGCCTGGTCTCTTGCTCGCAACCAGGGGCAAAGACTCGGCCACACGAGGAGCTAGACATCACCTTTTTCATGCGTCCTCGGCTGCCCGGCTATTTCGTGTGACCGGTCTCTTGCTCGCAATCAGGGGCAAAGACTCGGCCACACGAAGGGGCCGGACATTACCTTTTCTGCGCATGACCCCCTCTTTCGCGTGCTCCTACCTACCCGGTTGCTTCGTGTGCACGGTCTTTTGTTCGTAAGTCATGACTAAATGCCCGATCACACGAGGAGGCTGGGTGGGTATCTGGCAACAAGTAGTAGCATAAAATTTTTTTTTCCTCTTAAACTATGTAAGCAAGAGAGAGACAAAAAGCATCTTGTAATAAAGTAAAAGTGTCTGTTACAAACACATGTAACACCACGCACACTACCCCCAAGATCTACTCTTCAGGGCCTGAAGCTCCGCCTCCACGTCCTCAAGGCGACTTCGAAGCTGGAGAACCTCGATCTGGGCTTCACGCCCCGGCCGGATCTCTTCACGGAGCTTCGCCACCCTCTCGGTCTCCGCCTGCCTACACTGCCGCTCCTCCTCGAGCTCTTTGCGAACCTGATCAAGCTCCTCCTGGGACCGAGAGTTTCTCTCCAGACCTCGAGCATACTCCAAAACATGCTCGAGTTCGTTTCGGACCCAGGCGAGCTCCGTTTGGGCTTCCCCTAACTCGGAGCGCACCGCCATCACCTTGGCCTGGCACCGAGCTTCTATGCTCGCGGCCCAGTCATCCATCTCAGCAGACAACTACAAGTGAAGAAGCCATCAGCAAAATTGCAAGCAAAGGTTACTCGCGGTAAGAAAGTACCTCGCGACGATGACGATCGAGCAGCACTCTCAGCTTGGGCCGGGGGCCGACGCGGATGATCCCCGAGCCAGAAGAAGCAGCGCCCTCCGTGCTCGGAGTCCGGGCCACCCCAGCCGTCCCTGCCTCCATGGGACCGGCCCGGACATCTTCCGAACCCGGGGGCTGAGCTTCCCCGGTCTCCTCTCGCCCCGAGCTCGGGGCACGAACCACCAAAGCCGTTCCCGCCTCGGCCCCCCTCGTCCAAGAACCTCCCGAGCTCGGGGGCCGAGGGGCCCCGGCCATCGCCGCCGCGGCAACCCCCCCGCACAGGTCGCTTTGGCCGCAGACCGCGGCTCCAACCCCGGGCACTTCCAAGCCCGGAGACCAAACAGCGTCGCTCTGCGTCGCGGCACGGATAGGAGGGTTGCCTGGAACTTGTCCCTCGCCTCCCAAGGAGGCGGCCGCATCGTCGCCCGGCACCAACCCCCTTCGACGCCTGGGCACCAACGGGGCGGAATCCCCCGAATCTTGCTCGGACTCCTCTCCGCCACCCTGCTCGGCTAGGTCCGCCCCCGTAACCGGCTCCGCTGCGATCCTCGCCGCCAACTCTGCAATAATTTGGGACGCTGCGATTTGAAACGCTTCCGTAATCAGGACCCTGGCCCCTGACTATGTTTGAAAGAGGAAAAATCAAGACAGCGGTAACACGCGGCCGATCAAGAACAAAGGCCAGGATCAGAGAAACTTACCTTCTTCCTCGTCGTCCCGAAGACCTTGCCCGCCTTCGGCATCCCCCACCTGGGGTTCTTCGCACGCCCCCAGAGGGCTCTCCGTCCCCCCCGGTGGTGGAGGGACAGCCTCCCTCGCTCTGCTCGGTCCAGCCCCCGTCCGGGCAAGGCTCGCCGCCTCGAGCCACTCTGGACGATGCTCCTTCGTCCAACGAAGGAAGCCCCTAAGCTCTTCCTCGAGCACCGCCCCAGGGGCAGCGTCCCTCGGGCCCGTAAGCCACGAAGACAACGCCGCCACGGTCCGGTCCGAATCCGCCCGGGCTCCTCCTCCGGCGTCCCTCTCCCGCTGAGCCCGCCGCTCGGCTCGGCGAAGATCACCATGTCGGCGATAATCAGCGGTATGGTCGAGGTAATCCCTAAATCTTGAGCAAACCAAAGCGGACAACTCCGCACTGGTCTGCGTACTCCAGTGAGGCGGCGGGTTGTGCCTCGGCGACGCAGCGCATCCGGGTCCACGGACAGCGTCTCACGGAGTCGCCCGCCGAAGAGCCCCGTCTTTGCGATCGCTTGCCGCGGTTCCCGTCATCATCGAGCGCCGCGGGCCCCTTCCTCTTCTTCTTCGAGGCGACCTTCTTCGTTGGAGGCGCTTCCTTCGCCTCGACCGGTGGCTCGGCGCCCGCCAAGACGGCCTCGAGCGGCCAGATCTGCGAGGCGGAGGTCGTCGAATCGGGGCCATCCCGCCCGAGCTTGAAGGTCGGAGAATTACGTACCTGCTCCGAACGGTCGAGGACGTTCTTCGGTCCTCGCCGGCCCAGGTCCGGGTTCTCCTCCTTCCCAAGGCGAAGAGCTCCGCCACCCGCTCGTCGACCCATCGATCGTCCGGAGCTTCAAAGAAACAAAATCAGGAAAGAACCCGACAAGGCATCAATCCGAGCAAGAAAACTTACCGGTATCCGTCTCGCGGGTGATGTCGCTCCAGCCGGCGATCTCGAAGAAGGGTGCTCGGCGTCGCGAGGAGAAACTTCGGTTCTGAGAAGTCCCGGGCAATAGCTTGTCAGTTAGATCATTGTCGCTCAACACTGGATGGTATCGAGGATCTTCTCCTCCCGGCTCCACAGCGGTCAGGAGGTCCTTCTTCTCGGTGGCGCATTCGGAAGTGGAGTCGCGATCGCCCCTTCTTCGCGTAGAACCATCGTTCCACCCACCGGCGACGGAGTCCTTCCGCGAATGCGAGAATGCAGCGTCTGGTGCGAGCTCCGGCAATTAAAATACGCGCACCCCACCACCGACGACCCCCCGGTGCGATGGAGCATATAGAAGTGGAGGAACAGACTTACCGTCGGCGGTACGCCAACGAAACCCTCGCAAAGATGGGAGAAAAGATTCAGAATAAGAATGGAGTTTGGGTGGAGGTTCGTGACTTCGTGCCACGATGGGCGAGGGCTGCGCCATGAACTCGACTCGGGGCACGAAGCCCGTTAATGGCGAGAGTTCGCAACTCACGAACTCACCTTCGCCGGCGCCGGAGGACCTTGTCGTTAGGGAAGCGCCAGACTGGGGTCGGTGGCCTGCGCCACGAGGTCTTCGGTAGCGGCAAGAGTTCGCGAGGGAACAAACTTCGCCATTAGACGGAGGAGAAGGAAGAAGGCGGCGGCGGAAGAGGAAGACAGAGGAAGAAGACAAAGGAGAAGGACACGTACCGAGTAGGGAGAGGGCTGCGGTTTTTATCCTTTCCCACTAAAGAAACCGCCCCAGGAATCTCGGGAACTGGCGCACGTACGCCTGTCACGTCGCCTTAAAACCGTCAACCCACTCACAAGTAACCGTTGGTAGACCGACGCTTGGGTTTATGTTCAGACGGCCCTTGCTCGGCCAAACCGAGGTCCTGCCCGGGTAGCCTTTGCCCGGCCAGCCCGGAATTTTGCCTAGGTAGCCTTTGATCGGCCAACCCGAAGTCTTGCCCGGGTTGCCTTTGCCCGGCCAGCCCGGAGTTTTGCCCGGGTAGCCTTTGCTCGGCAAACCCGAAGTTTTTGCTCGGATAGCCTTTGTTTTACCGACCCAAAGTCTTGCTCGGGTGGCTTTTCGCTAAAGCTAACCTGAAGCCCCGTTCAAACGGCCATTGCTTGACCGATCGAATAATGCCTCTCCGTCAAGCGTCAGGCCCCAGGTTTTCAAGACGTGATTCGGAACCTCGAGGATCGGCGAATCCCCACTCAAGGCTCGGGGGCTAGATGACGGGGACCGGGAGGAACGTTTGGGTTAACACTCCGCGCTTACCGGCCGGCCTCTCCCGAGCAAGGAAGATCTCGCCCGGGCCCGGGCACGCCAAGACCTTGCCCAGGCCGGAGTCCGGGTTACTCCCTCCTCGACCGTTCGGAGCAGGCCTCCCCATCCGCGACATTAAATGCTCTGTCATCTTCAAGGACCGCCACGTCCCGTCGAACGCAGAAGACTGCGACCACCAACTCACGTCTTATCGCACTGTTTCCATGCCGTTTTCCCGTAAGGACGAACGATGGCAATGACGCAAGACGAAGACGGGCTTCGGACCGACGGACAACAGGGCGTCCTCTGCATACCATTGGATAATAGGGCGTCACCTTAACTGGACCGCCGACTATAGCCATGTATAAATAGATCATGCTGCCGCACATGAAAAGGTTAGCTGCTAGAAAACACAGAGACCGAAGGTCGCCTTCCCACCGTAGGAAACTCATCCCTCCTGTAATCCTTCTCGTATCTCATATAGACACCACTGGACGTAGGGTTGTTACCTCCACCCGAGGGGCCCGAACCAGCCTAAATCATGTGCGCTTACTGCTGATGGCTGCCTGATCGAAGCTCGCCTTCTCGAAAGCCCCGGAGCCCGCAGGAAAGAGGTCGGTTGATCCTCACATTCAACAAGTAAGCTCGGTGCCTGGGGACTCCGTACTCCCAACCGCCGACAGTCCCCGAGCCAGGCGTTGCAACTGTTCATTGTCTGGCCCTTTGGAAAGGATGTAGTTTTGTAACCAAGCACCGAATGAATCCATGTGCCTCAGTGTTATCCAATCCTCAAACCTCCCTGGGAATTTGTGGCGTAGAATACTCTTGCGCTGAAGGACATAATGGGCCACTACAGTAGATTGTTTCAGAACCGTGAAATGTGCTTGTTTAAAAGTAAGAAGATCATTGCATGCAATTGCTTTCCGTCCTAGTGTCCCTTTCCCGTAGCCTCTCCTCATGGCGTGATATAGGGACACCAATCGGATTTAGATCATTAATATAATCCACACAAAATTCAATCACCTCCTCTGTGCCATACCCCTCGGCTATGCATCTTTCCGGACGAGAACAGTTACGGACATACCTCTTTAGGACACTCATGTACCTCTCGAAAGGAAACATGTTGTGTGGAAACATGGGTCCGAGAATACCTATCTCCTTGATAATGTGAACAGTGAGATGAACCATAATATCAAAGAATGCAGAAGGAAAGATGATCTCAAGGCTAACCACACTTTGTGCCACGTCATCCTACAGCTTAGTTTATCTGGATCAATAACCTTTTGCGAAACCGCATTGAAAAAGGAACACAGCTTTGTGATTGTCCCTCGGACACACTCGGGCAAAATACCTCTCACAGCCACTAGGAGCAACTGTGTCATCAACACAAGACAGTCATAGAATTTCAGGTGGACGATTTTATTCTCTTTCATATTTATGACTCTCTTTACATTCAAGGAGTATCCGAAAGGGACCTTCACACTGTTCAAGCACTCTATCATGCTTTTTTCTCTTCTTTGCTTAGAGTGTAGCTCGCAGGATGTAGATAATGTTGTCCTTTCTCTGTCTTTTCTGGATGTAGATCATTCCTCAGTTCCAAAAGTTTTAGATCCCTCCGAGCTGCAGTGTATCTTTCGATTTGCCGTACATATCTAAGTATCCTAGCAGGTTCACGCAAACATTCTTCATGATGTGCATGAAGTCAAGTGAGTGATGGACCTCCAAACTTCCCAATAAGGCAAGTCCCAATATATTGACTTCTTCTTCTACATGGGTGCCTGACCTTCCTCATTCGGGATAGATTTTCTCCCAGGATCCTTTCCAAATACTACTTTCAGATCCTTTACCATAGCAAACACATGCGGCCCACTTCGATGCTCAGGCTTAGCACAAAGGTCTGGTTTCCCGTTAAAATTTCTACCTTTCTTCCGCAACGGGTGCCTTGTAAGAAGAAACCTACGGTGGCCCATGTACACAACCTTCCAAGAGTTTTTGAGGAACATGCTGTCCGTTTCATCTAAGCACTGCACGCAGGCTCTATATTCTTTTATAGTTAGGCCGGACAGGTTACCAAGCGCAGGCCAGTCGTTGATGGTTACAAATAGCAATGCACGTAGGGTAAAATACTGTCTTTTGTGCTCATCCCATACCCGTACACCATCCTCCCACAACGTTAGAAGATCTACAACCAATGGTTTCAGATAGACATCGATGTCGTTTCTGGGTTGCTTGGGCCCTTGGATCAACAATGGCATCAATATGTACTTCCGATTCATACACAACCAAGGAGAAATGTTATAAATACATAGTGTAACAGGACAGGTGCTATGGCTGCTGCTCAACTCACCGAATGGATTCATACCATCGGTACTCAACCCAAACCTTATGTTTCTCACCTCATCTGCAAAGTGCAGGTATGTTCGATTGACTTTCCTCCACTGGGAGCCATCAGCGGGATGTCTAACCATCCCGTCGTCCTTACGCTCTTCTTTGTGCCAACGCATTATCTGGGCATGCGCTTTGTTAGCAAACAGACGCTTCAATCGGGGGATGACAGGGAAATACCACCCCACCTTAGCGGAAGGTCTCTTCTTCGTACGCTCCCCATCTATTTCACCTAGGCCGTCATGCTTCATCTTATAACGTGATTCTTTGCACACTGGACAACATCAAAATCCTCGTACTCATTGTGATATAGGATACAATCGTTAGGACATGCGTGTATCTTCTGTACTTCCAATCCTAAAGGACATACGACTTACTTGGCTTCATATGTAGATTTAGGTAGAGTGTTATCTTCCGGAAGCAACTTCTTTATGAGTGATAACAACTCATCGAATCCCTTATTTAAGACACCATTCGTGGCCTTCCATTGCATTAGTTCCAATGTGGTGCGCAGCTTTTTGTGGCCATGCCCACAGTTTGGGTACAAAGGAGTTCTGTGGTCCTCTAACATGCGCTGGAACTTGTCGAATTGTCTTTCATCTGTGTAGTCTCCCTCTCCGTCACGCAACATTTGGTCCAGCTCATCATCACCAAACTCGCCGAGTGTATCTTCCACGGAACAGTATTGCCTGGCGTCTGGGATACTGTTCAAACCCTCTTCTTCTTCCTCGTCATCTTGATCGTCTTTCTGGCTAATCCCCTCTACTTCGCCACGGTTAGTCCAATAGGTATAGTTTGGCAGGAATCTTCTCATGATCAAATGGTTCATAACCTACCATCGGTAGGAGTGCTCCTTCTCATTCTTGCAGCCTACACACAGACAACATATGTAGCTGCCTGGAGGCAAGAAGGCAACAACAGATCCGTAAAAACCTCTGACGCCATCAATGAACTCTCTCGAGCGATGGTCCGCATTGTACATCCATTCTTTGGTTCATCTACACCAAGTTATATTTTATTAAAAATATAGTTACATTTCGAATCTAAAGCTCACAAGCACTTAGATCTACCTTTCTAATTACTTTTTGTTCTTGGTCTACAATTAAAGACATTATTTTTATCCTTATACATTTTTAACTAAACCTAACTAATAATTTTACCCTTCACATTTATTGAACTAAAAATAACTAATTGTTATATTTTTTAATTATTTTTATCCTTCTACAATTTTTAACTAAATCTAACTAATTATTTTTTTCCCTTTCTACCTTTTTATTTTTTTATTCTTCTAATTTTTCCTTTTTTATTCATACACCAATAATTAGTTCCTTGCAAACCTACATCTACCCAATTTATCGTTAAATTTTGGATCCTAAAGCAAACAACTTAATTTTGAGATCAACTCCCTAAAATTTGGTGATCAAGTTAGCTAGCAAACAAGTTAGCTAGCTAGCAAATAAACCAAAAAACTATTCAGTGATCAAGCTAGCTAGCAAACAAACACCTTTCAACAAGAACAAATCAACATTTCTCTACATCCAATGCCAAAAAAACAACAATACTTAGGTGAGAAGGATGTTAACATGACGTTACTAACCTTGAAACACTTAATTTGGACCTAAATCACCTCGATTAAAAATTTGGGCAGCACCTCCCCTTGAACAGTAGCTCGGCCCTCCCTGTTAACCCTTCATGTTCACCTCTGCGCCCTCGGGGAGGAAGAAGATATTTAAAAGCGCTGGGCGGGATGGCTTCTACAACTGGTTTGAGACACAGACCGCTTCTAGAGCTTGACTTTTACAATCGGTTTGTGTCTCAAACCGGTTCTAAAAATCCACAACCGGTTTGGGACACAAACCGGTTGTAGAGATGGGACTTTACACGCGGTTCATATTTCAAACCGCTTCTGGAAGCCCTCTCCTGCCCGTTACCCACGAACCGGTTCTGATACGAACATTACAACGGGTTCGCACCAAACCGCTTCTGATGGGCCGGTTGTGATGCCCACTTCTGTAGTAGTGTAATACTTTCAATCTAAATTTTGCCTAAATAATAATAATAATATATCATAACTATAGATTAAAAGTATGGAATATTTTGTAACACTCAATTTTTTAGAATTTTTTTGAAATATTTACACAACTTAAAAAAAAGAGAAAATTGCACCAATGACATACAAGGAAACAACTCACAAAATACAATGGCGTGTAATGGTGATGAAGTGGTGAGATACATCGATGATCTTGCATAATGGATGGAGGCTTCTGCAGTGGCATACAAAAATTTTCCCTTTCTAGAGGGAACACTACAGGAGATCCCACAACATCTTAACAGTGGAGTTTACGTACAAGAAAACAAAAAATGTCACAACCACATAAAAAACGAATTATATTTGTTGAACCTGATCAACAAGATTTTTTTAGAGGTACATCTCGAACACACACACAAACTCACACCATATGCACACCACAAACCACACACACGCCTGCGCATGGATGCACATGCAGAACCACATCGGAGGATCGTACAAGGCATCTGTTAAACGGGTACACACTGTCTCACTGAACACATATGTGTGTGCCCCGAGATTGAATCCTGATGTGTACCAAAGGCCCATGATTAAATCTTAGAGAAACTATGACACACGGCGAAGCCAGCGCTCCAACCCATGCGAGCTACTGGCTCCATTCGCCTAGGAAGCTCTACCTAACAAAGTACTCTCTCAATTTGAAAGAAGAGGCCTGAAGTTTGAAAGAAGAGGCCTGAAGTCTGATCCATCGATACTAGCGAGTGCTTGTGCTTTGCTTCAAACAAACGTCATATTACTTTATACTATGTCATGTTCGATATATTTGGCTCATATCATCGGCTCTACTTGTACACTTGATTGTCGTGCTTATGTCCTTAGCTCCGCTTTCACACTCAACTGGGTCGCGTTTATTCCACATCCTCTACTCCGTCATCTCAGCTTGGCTTTCGTACTCGGCTGCGTTGTGCTTCCTAATTTGGTATATCTTAAACTAATATAAAGCTTCCTAAAATATGGCATACTAAATAAGAAGTTAGATAAATAGTGTGATTCATTATATTTTGAATCACGGTCGAGAAATCTTACTAAAATACAATGCAGTAAAGTAAGAAAGCAAATAAGTTAAACAGGAAATATCATTTTCTTGCCTGCACCTTTGGATTTAGGATTGGGCTTGGAATTTGTTACTATCGCTTCATCCCTGTCATCACCAATGGGTTCTTTTTAATACTCCCTCCGTTTATTTTTATAAAGTGTATTTTGATTTAAAAAAGTCAAACTTTGTAAACTTTGACTAACAATTAGTTAAATTATATGTATCTTTAGTGTACAAAAGACATATCGATAAATTTGTATTTGAAATTGCTTTTGATACAATATTATTTTGTATAAATTGACAATATATAATAAGAGAATTTTAATGGTCAAAATATTTTTGAATGACTTTTTTAAATCAAAATACATCCTATATAAAAAAGGAGGTAGTAGATACCAGATAGTACTCCTAATTACCATTTGAGGGATCTTAAACATTGTGTGCAGAAGGTAGGGAGCGCATAGAGAACCACGCTAATCAATGGGAGTCGATTGTCATAAAGATAAATAAGTCGGCAGCGCAAATCTCGTTTCAATTGGAGAGTAAGACAGTCTTACACCTTTATTTGGCTCTGTAGCTTCGGCAGAATGCAGGTGGGTGAAAGTGAGGTGATGGAGCCGGATTGTCACTAATGAATGGTTTGTCCTAGTTGACTTTGAGCACCGTTAAGTAGGCACAGTAGTTCGATGGTAAGCAGGAGATTGCTTCCATTATTAACTACCAATGAGTCATCCCCGTAATGAGTGATAGGGAAATGCTCCGATAGCGATAGCATAGCAGCTAAACTCTTCAATCCATTCCATGTAACAAACTTGGGAGATTGCTCTACCTGGAAGAGCACATAATGGCGAGCAAGTTCATGATGAAGAGACCGCAAGTAATGTTTCAATTTGGGGGCTTTCTATATACACCGAGTAGTTGATTGGGAATTGATCCAGGGACCAGGATGCATGTATACCATTTGACCTCAATCTTCTAGATTTTCCTCATCTGGATCTGAAAGGATTAGATCTATCATTAGCAGAATCAGATGTGCATTAACATGCGCAAGCTGTAATCATTAACCTAGATTCACCATTTGGAATCAGTGGTGCCGGAAGTAAATAATTAATGTATCAGTACTGTCTGATGGATAAACATGGGCCTTCTATAAAGCTAATCTTGTTAGGAAATCATTAGGAGGGAGAGGCAATCATGCAATATGATTATATCACGTCTATGTTTATGTTTATGTACTCTTAGATAATATATTATCAGTTCCATTAATAAACGTTGTTCACATTGTTCATCAAGTACGACTTAGTTGTGAGACACATTGTTTATATGATTTTATTCTAAATAATCTCTTGTAATAGCCCAACTATGGACACCTAGGAGTTTTAATATATGCATGGCATGGGGATGGTTTAAAATTCTTTTTGGTTCCCAAATCAAGAAAAATACATTTATATATGTATTTACATATATGGGTATATAGGCATTAGGATTCATACCCATAGTAAAATTCACCAAGATGAAAATTCTATGTAAACTTAAGCTAATAACAAGGGTGATATACTAAATCAATTTAAAGTTCAAATCGAAGCCTTATATGTATGACTAAACCAAATTTAATAGCTAATTGGGAATTCACCTCTAATTAACCCCAAAATCATCTAAACCTAGATTTATACCCAATTAGGGTTAATTAGTGCCTAGCCAAACATCAACCTACAAGTAATTAACCAAATGCAAACTTTAATTTTCCTTTTCAAATTCAAAATTTAAATTTGAAATGCATCCAAATTAGATTTGGATATAAATTCAAAACTTGGAATCCCATTTAGGCCTCGGCCCAATCCACCAAACCCTTTTGGGCCTAGACCGGCCCACTTTTCTCCCTCTCCTCCCCCTTCTCTCTTTCTGGTTGCCTTGGCGCGCCAACAAGACGCCCATCAAGGCCACTTGCCTACCTAGGCTATCTTGGCTGTGGCCAGTGACGCCCCTACCTAGACTCGCCATCCTGTGCACCGCCGTGTACCATCCGCTTCTCTCTCTGCTAGAGCCACCGACCATACCAGGCTACGCGTGCCATGCACCATGCGCTATGCACTACCTGCGCGCGCGCCATGTCGCTGACCACGCCACGCCGGGCCACCAGTCTTGTCTGGACAAAGCGATGCCTCCTCCATCTCTACGCCTCTCTCTTCTAATTCTCTGAATCTCGCGCACACTACCCCACCGCGTGGCGATCTCGCTCGTGCCGCCGCCATCGCTGCCGCCGCCATCGCCGTCTCAGGCCTTGGTCGCTATGCGCTTAGCCGGTTGAGCCTCGATCGCTCTCCCGCCACCTCTACTCGTGGACCGAGCCACTCCATCCTGCCGGCCTTAAAGCCCCCTCTCGCTCCCTCTCTGTTCTCCCCGCACCCGCTTCCTTGCTGCCAGGCTGTTCCGGTAAGCAATCAGCCTTGCCATCTTCTTCCCTCGCTTTCTTCTCCCCTTGACTAGCTCTAGCCGTGCACAATCGATCCCTAATCATGTAGGGCTACGAGCTATGCGAGGGGACTACTACGCGGTGCACGTAGGGCTCGCTCGACGCGCGTGCGCGGTGCAACAGGGGGGAGAGAGAGAGAGAGGGCGGAAGAGAGGGGTGGGCCGGACTAGGCCAAGATGGGCTAAGCACAATGGACCAAGTCCAACAAAACCCGAATTTGATTTTTAGATGAATTTAAGTAAATTGGTTTGAATTTGAATCAAAATTTAAAATTTTCAGACGGTGAATAGTAAACACATTGAGTTTGTTTCAAATTTGAGAATTTTTTCAAAATTTGCCCAAAAATGAGCTGTTACAAGTTGATAGCCCCAAAGTATACCAGTACGCATCATGACTCAATGACGATCTCATCTATAAGGATCATATAGGTATACTACTCAAAACAACAAACATCATGTAAGATAAGAATCCCAACAATGTTTTGGGGGTGGGTCTTTTGAACACCTTGTTCTCTATATATCATGTGGCCATATTATTGATTTGATAACTCTATATATATGCCATGTGAAGCATTACCATCAATAAAGGATTGTCCTGGTTCAAAAATCATTGCTGCACATGATGATATGAGACTAGGAATCATTTAGAATAATGTCATATAGACAAATTGTCTAACAATAAAAAATGCACTTGATGAATAGCGTCGATGATAATTATTCACAGAACCGATAACATGTTATCAAAGAGTATAAAACATAGACATGATATAATCATCTCCATGATCGTATCTAGTCATATCACTAACACATTAGTGTGTACGAGGTCCCATGGTGGGGCACTCCAAAAGAAAAGATGCATGAAAAAGAAGAATCTAATATATTATAAGGAAAATATCTTACATGCCATTGCAGAGCTGCCTAAAACATTTCATACCATCATTTAGAGGCTCATCTTTTCTATGCTATTGCAATTGCTCCATTATTGTTCTATATGCCATTGGCAAAAACTTATCTATTTTGTTTAAACTATGTAAATATTTCAAATATTCTAAAAAACATAGAGTTAAGTATGCAACAATCTGAATATACTTTTTTTTGTATATTTAAGATAAATCTTTTATGTTTAAAATGTTTTAAATGTAAATTTAACATAAAAACATTGGTAAAAGTATAAAAAAAAAATAGATCAGTAGTATTGCATATCTACTAACACTGTGATTTTTTGGTATGTTTACATTACTTAAATAAAAAAGAAAAGGTTTCAACAATGGCATATATGACAATATTAGAGCAATTGTGATGGTTAATAAGTAAGTGGTGACTAAGCTATATCACCTAAAGGGCTATCAGACTATGTAATGGCATACAAAAAATTTGACTCTATATTATATGCATGATAGCTCTTGTGTCATGACATTGCAACATTCACTGAAAAGATGGTTCAAACGGAAAAGACAAAACCTTCTAATTTGTCGATTGTTTCATTGTGCTAACATTGACACTTGGCAACTGCATAAGTTAGAAGAATACTTTTGGCTATGAAAATTACGGCTGGTTTTTTAGCTTAATAAAATTAAAAGGTACATATTGAAATTTGTTATTTTTATGCAAGCCAAACGTTGTAGCACTTTATAGTTATTTTTGTAAAGATTTTAGTGGTTCTTCTTAAAACTCCTAAACTATATTTTTTATAATTTTTTGGGCTCTCTAAACCTCCTATAGAGGGTCCACAACTTTTTCAGATTATAGTACACAGCTAGATTATTAAACTGAAAAGAACAAAGCCTAAAGATAGACGCGAGCAACAAAGTCTCGGACCGAAGAACTTGATGGTTTCTACATTGAGCAGGTGATATTTAAAAGGATTGATGGTAGAACGATCACAAATCATTTTGAGAAAATGAAATCCTATAGTAATAGCTGACGACTTCACAGAATGTGATATACTTCAATTCATTTCATTTCAAATCAATGTTTGTAATTACTCACTATTTTATATTTTTATTATATATTCAGCTAATTTTGCTCTACTGACGGCAATATCTCAATTATGGGCGTATGAGTCTGTGCTATTCATCAGAAAAATACTAGATAAGTGAATTATATTTTTCTACTATGTTAGCTTTATCCCATTACGCATCACTTCCTATGTGCAACATTGTTAACGCAACATTCAATTTCCTGGCTCAGATGAACAATGCAATTCATATATTTTTCACATCAAACCATGCTTAGGGCTGGGATGCACATTCTTGATTTTGCGCACGAATTCGATGTTTCCAAACTAGCAATAGACCATTGTTTGGCGATTACGATCTATGATTCACGCACGGGAGGTTTCATGATTTTATCTATGATTAACATTGTTTGGCGTGCACACTGGTGCTTTGCAGAAGCTTGTGCAGATGATTCTCAACCTGAGGCTGCGCAGCCAAGTAGCGGAATCATATAAAATTTAGCTCCTGTTTGGAACATGTAAAATTTGCAGAATTACTGTAGGCATTGTATTGTCCTGCAAAATATCTATTATTACAAACAGGGTACTGTATACATATAATAACAATCCGCTATTCCAATACTATTTCACTACATAAATATCCATTCATACCATCCTTCTTGGTTTGGGATTAAGATCCTTTGCAGCTTCACCAAATACTTTCTTGGTTATAAAAGCAAAAAACTTGTACAGACCACTCACCAGTAATACGGCATAAAACCTTAGATATCAGCCGTGTCACTGTCATCCATACCTACTAGTAGCTGCAAGGTGCAAACTCTTGCATTCAGGCTGAATGAATTATGTGGTTGTGGTGTTTTCTCCTCAGCACAAAGCATAGTAGGACAATTGGGCAACATACAATCCATTAAGGCACCATCCTCAAATCATTGAGTGAACAAAAAAATGAATTACTTCAAGGTTCCTTGTGAGTGCTGCATCGAGAATTGAGCTGCATACTTTGAGTTTGCGGCTGCCAATAGTGCTGCACCAATCCCTGAGCCATCTTTTGTGTGCTCAACTATGATGTGCTTTGATTCCTCAGGGCCGAGTAGTTCTTCCACGGCCTCCTTCATGTACTTCCTATACTGAGGGTAGTTTTCATAGAGTCCACCGTCCATGGCAACAACAGTTCTCCGTCTAAAGATCGCTCCTTCCGAGTCACTCTCAATCTTCTGAAGAATTCCTGCAATGCCAGCCCCAGCCAGCCGGGCACCTCTCCTTACAATACAGTCACTGACTTCTACAACCATCCTCCTCACCTCCATAGAAGATCGCTTCACCTGTAAATAGTTTAGCGCTTCACCTGTAAATAGTTTATGGTGAAAATTTCTCATTTGGAAATTGGAAAGGAACTGGGTTGTTTAGTTTGAAGCCAGCAGTTAACAAATTTTAATATTGTTGACCAAATTTGTCATGTATTTGGTTTGTTGCCATTTTTTGGGGCAATATCCATTTTCATTAGCCTAAAATTGCTTAGCTTGTCTGGAAGCTTGCTTAAAATTTCCTAATTGTTTTGGCAATATGGCACCAAAACAAACATATATAAGGTCATTATGTCTGGAAACAGAAGCTTGTAACCTACACCAATGATGTCATTCAAGATTAACCTGACCACACCAAGATCATCAGACCTGTCTTGCTGAATAGCACACAGGTGTGGTGTCCTGTAATTTGATTTGTACTTTCTGTTAGAATAGAATAAAATGTGACATTATGATGTGAATGCGTAAGATAGGAAGTCACAATAAAAACTCTTGCCTTAGAACAAATGGCATGGAAAGCTTGTCAGGGAGAGAATGACCAAACAGATCAGATACTTTACACATCTTGACCAGCACTCTCCGAACAATTTCACCTAGGTACATCCCAGAAATTGTCTTCTCGAATATCTGGAGATATTGCATGCACAAAAGGACATAAAAAAAAAGAGTAAACTCAAATGCAAATGTAAAAAAATTTTAAAAAAATTTACCTGCTGACCAGGATTAATGCTCTCATTGTCCATGTCTCTGTCAAATTCAGTCAATGGAAGACCATCTGAGAAAGCTCCCCACTCGGTGTTTATAATCTGCAGTAGCAGAAGTGCAGAACAGAGACTTGAATCAAGAAAAAACCAAATGATTGTCATAGTGCATTTTGTTTTTAATAAGAAGTACATAAAAGATGGTGTCCAGTTATAACAAAGTAGCAAACCGTGTTTCCTGCTCCAGGCATAAGGTTTTGCATTTTTGGGATAGCATCTGTTTGCTCAATGTAGCATGCATTTGTGCCAGTACCCAAAATCACCGCAACCATCACATCATCGTCCCAATAACGTGCTCCAGCTAAGGTCCCAACAGTATCATTTACCTGTTACGTGGAGTTCTAGACAAATAAATCTCTTAAAACATGTTCTGCCCTATAAACATCAGAGCACAACTTTTCTTTTTCATAGTTTATGTACTCGGTGATATCATACATGTTGTAAATAAAGAAGCTTGCAGCTTGCTTACCAGGGCAGATACATGCATGTCAAGCCCCTGCCTCTGCAATGCAGTATTTAAACAAGCAACCACATCTTTCCCAGCCTGTCCAGAGCAAATTATTGCTTGTTATAAGCATAACTTCTATTGTAAAGAGAATGTAATTTGCTTGTTCTTAAACTCTAATCCTGTCAGTATTTAAAGGGTTTAGCAAGGACTTGAGTCTTGCAATTATGTACTCAACAGCAATATAAAAAGGAATCATCTGATGAATCTACCAAATTCCTTATCACAGTGGAGGCTTTCCTACTGTTTTTCTCAAAAATTCTCACATTCCATTCCAGAAAAAAAAAATATCACGTTAGTTTGGATAATTATTTATTCCGATGGAACAATTGCCAACAATTCATGCACCAGGTGTCTAAGATGATCACTGACGAAGTGACAGGCACAAACAATAAGCAAAGTTTTTTTAACTTTAAAAACATTAAAGATCTCTGTGTCTGGAGGTGGGGTAAAAAGAAATGTTTTACTGTCCATTCGGCTTACAACTAATTGGATGGGCCAGCTCATGGGAAGAAGTTCACGCGCATTTGAAAAGTAAAAATACCACTAACAATTAAGATTTTTTTGTGGTTAGTTGAGAAAAATGCTATCCCTACCAATGAAAATTTAAGGAAGCGGAATTGGACAGGTAGTCGTATTTATAGTTTTCATGACCAAGTTGAAACTAGGCAACATTTGTTTTCTACTTGTGTATTAGCAAAAGTAGTGTGGGGAATAATAGAAAAATATTAAATTCAATCTTTGGACCAAGGAATATTGCTCAGTGTCATGTTCGGATTAAATCGATTGTGCCTGGTAATGATTGATCTGATTGATATTATTGGACCTTCTACCGTCTGTAGGGCTCTTTCGAACTGTAGAAATAAATATTGCTTTGAAAGGAAGGACTTGAAATATTCAGTACATATCATTTACACTTGTTCTTTACTTCGTTACTAGGCAGATATGCCAAATAGGGAGGGGCAACATTCTGACAGTGGGGGCTAAAAGTGTGGCTCGTGTAGCAATGAGACTCCTTGTTTTGAATCACAAACGAATCGTTAATATCATAACTAAATCATTTTGGATCACAACCAAACCATTTCAGATCACTACTGAATCATTTTGGATCACAATCGAGGCCTAGAAAAGGATGAGTTTGTGCACAAAATCTGATGGATGTTCATCTTGCAGCATAGGTGTGACTGCTAGTTGGGGTTGAATTTGCGTCAGTGATTGGTTCCCTATGTTGGATTGGACTGGCAGTATATTGCTTTAAAAGCTTGCGGGGTGGCTGACATGTTAAAGCTAGTGGTTGGAATTTTTTTCATTTCCTTTTCTCCTACTATAACACATTGTTATTTGACTTATTTTCTTTTACCCAAAATGGAAACTGAGGACTACCCCTTATGGGGAAAAAAACCATGCCTTTTTCATGTCATTTTTTTTTTCAAGCAAACGCCTTTTTCATATCATGAAGATGTGAAAGTCGAAAATGGTACCCTGTTTCTTTCAGCGGTTACGGTTGCGTTTACTTATAAGCTGAAAATTTGTAGCTCCTCGATAAGGACATCCGAAGGATCAAAAAATTATAGAAAAAATGGTTTTGAGAGCTTTGAGAAAAAATTGTAAGACTTACAAAAATTGGCTACTACATGTCAAAGTGTTTGGCTTGTACGATAATAACAAATTTTCAGCTTATAAGCTAATGCAAATACAAACGCTGAAAGAAACAGCCTCATAGAAACAATGAATAAGGACAAGGGTAAAAAAACTTACAGTACCAGAGACAGCAAAACCTTTTTTGTCCACTTGATGAGAATGCCAGAATCAATGGAAGTCTGCTTCACCGGGAAAGAGAATGTAAAACCTATCTCCCTCTGCTTCACCGGGAAAGAGAATGTAAAACCTATCTCCCTCTTTCTTCCTTGTGGTAGGCAAAACTTATCACTCTCCTTTTCCACAAATTTCAACAGGCCAGCCGCGATAAAGTCAAACAACTCCTGTTTGAGATAACTATTATGTGAGATACACGTCTCCCAGGTATATACAGCACCCATGTGTCAATGTGTGCACAGCATTTCCTCTCTAGAAAAACAGAATCAATGAGCTTAATACAGAGATGTTTTGGTAAAATCAATTACCTCTGTTGTACCGTGCATGATCTCTTCTGGGATCGAGACTTGCTCAAACTCGGTGTCGACAACACGATTATCTTTCCCTCCCAATTGTACCCTCAGCACCCGAAAGTTGGTGCCGCCAAGGTCCAGAGCATAGAACAACCCAGTCTCGTTCCTTCAGCATAACAGTTGTGATGCAGAAATTAATCAACCACAGGACAGGAGATTTTGATGTATGAACAGAAAAATTGATTTTAGTCACGATCGATCTTAACAAGAAAGCAGTTGGAATTCCAATTGCAAAGAGGTACAATCCGACCTAAAATAAAATATCTACCAATCGCTATCGATCACTAATAAAAGGTTAAGCTTGTTAGTTACCCAGTGGGGAGTGAGTAGACGTAGCTGGGTATCATCTTGAGCTCGCCGGCGCCGTCCGCGGCGAGCCCGGCGCGCATGTCGGCGGCCATGGCGTCCGCCACGCGCCGCAGCACCGGGAGCGGCGTCGCGCACTGCAGCCTCAGGTCGTTCAGGATGGGCGCGGCCGCCGCAGAGCATCGGACAGCGGCGCCGCACCTCTGCCTTGGCTGCGCGACGGGAGTGGCCGGGAACAGCGGGCCCACGGCGGCGGACATGTCGAAGTGGATGAGCTGCTCGCTGCTACTGGCTACTGCTAGCTAGGAGTGATCAAGTGATGGGATCGAGGAAGGTGGCAAGAAATGCTACACTTCTTTTATTTTATTTTCTTCGTTTTTCTTTTGGCAAGAACAAAAATATTGACTTGGTAACATTCTTCGTTGAAGGCCTGTTCTCGACAGGTTATTTAACTTATTTCTTATTTGTTTGAAGTTACGAGATAAATCAAATAAGCAAATAAGAAATAAGTCAAATAAACTGGGAGGAAAATAGGCCCTGAATCACTAATAGGCTAACCTAATGCCCAAATATATTAAAGAAAGATATTTACACAAAAAGTAAGAAGAAAAGGATGAAGAAACTACAGAGTAGTGGGAACTTTTTTTAGATTCTTGTCCTACTAAAAAGAGATAATTGGGAATGTGCTGTATATGCTTCTCCTATATAGCTGATTTTAAAAAAAATGAAAAGAAAAGGTTGATTTCAACTATTTTTGTGGAAAAGAATGTTAATTGTGGTTTTTTTCCCTATAAAGGGTAGAAGTGAAAAAAATGATACGTTTGGAGAGACAGTTACCCTTTGGTAACATTTCATTTGTTTTTCTAAAAAAACATTTTCATCTTAGGTTATTTGGTCTACCCGTCTATGTATTGTACATGCAAGGTTCAACATGACTTTCGCTTGAACCGATATACAAATAAGAAAAAACATCTTAATTGTGAGAGCCAGCTGCGCCACTGCACCACCAATTCTTGGCTGGTCCTACTTAATATTGTCACTTCACAAAGTCCATGAGAGATGCAAAGAAAAGTGATTTGGCCACTGAGTAAAATTAACAAATTCTCTCGTTATATATCCAAAAAATGGCCGAGGGCTCATGGATTTGGAAGGCAAACGACAACCGTAAAACTAAAAGCTGTGGATGGCATCCCATGTGGACATGTGATTATACATGTGACGAACTGGTGGGCAGCAACAAGTTGTGAATAGCTTTTTTAGAAGGAAAAAAAACCCACGTTGATAAGCTTTGGCCAAACCAATTACTAAAAGCAATCTGCTGCTACTCGAGTTGAAAGAAAAACATGTCCTTTTGAACGTTGATCCACAAAAAGAAACTTTCACTACTATGATTCAATTTACATATAAAAACAAAATAATATTGTTATATTATGGTACTATCTTTTTGAATGAATCTACATATATGATTGTCATATGTCTAATCTAAAATTTAAGAAAAGATACAGATAACCAAGATTTTAAAAGTTGGTCTGTCACTCTGAAAACAACATACTAGTAGTGGTAGTAGCAGCCAAGTAACCAGCCAGGTTCTATAAACAAAAAACAAAGTAAGAACTTTTCCAAGCAGGCCGAGGTGGGCTTTGGTGGCAGTACTGAATATTTCGTGCCCATCATGATACTGTTTACATCCTAGGCGAGCGCATTTTGGACGAGATTTAAATCCCGCCTGACCGTTAGGCGGGATTTCGTCCATTGCACACATGTTGCGGCCCATTACACCACATAAGGTATCACAATGATATCATTTAATGCAGCGGCCTAGTTCACCATGTGAGCAATCTCCATGCATTGCCTCCTTTTGCATGCAAGACCATTTAAATATTTAATGTAGTCCGGTCAACATGCATACCATTTAGGCTCTGTTTGGATACATAGTTTTGAGAAACCATGGTTTTATAATACTAGAGTTTGTAATTGTGTATATATGAAAACCATGGTTTCACCAAACTCCACTAAACCGTGGTATTCATTGGAACTATTGCTTGTTTAGATACATGGTTTTTAGGATGGCAAAATTGATCAAACACAAGAGTTAGTGAGAGCCAAATCATGAAAACTTTAGGTAAGAGTGAAGTTTCAAATACTATGGTTTCTACTAGACCATGGTTTTGGAATAGAGCATTTTTTGGTCATTCAAACACCTCATGGTTTTGAAAACCATGGTATTTTTAGAAACTATGGTTTTTGCCTCGAAATTATGAAAATACTTTGTTTCAAAACAGGCCTTTAATGCACAACTATGCAGAACATGTGCAGCACCATCAGGCCCACAAAAGCGCAGACTCCCTTGGTCCATCTGCTGCAATGCTTCCAGAGCATGCGCGACGCCTAACGCATTAGTAGAGTGGCGGCCCCTGAATGCGCGGCTGAACGTGCGTGCAATAGCCCAGCATGGTTGCAGCAGGACGAAATCCCGCCCGACGGTCAGATGGGATTTAAATCTCGCTCGACTAACGAGCGAGACATTCAAAAAACACCCAATAGTTGGGTGGGATTTATTTCCTACCCGATCATCGGGGGGAGGCAGTTAGCTATTTAATTTTTCGAAATGGTATATTAATTTTTTAAATTTTGATTTAAAGTAAATATTAAAAAAATAAATAAAATCGATGTGGGTAACCCAAACGTCGAATTTAGGCCTGATAGCGAACTTTCAGTCCAACCTCAGCCTACATAAATCGATTAATTTGATTGGGCCTGGAGGTTCAAACCAGGCCCATGTACGTGTACTTGAAGTTAACTGAGGATGGCATTTCTTTGTTTTAAAAAAAGACAATAGCAACGACTATGACTTTTTCTTCCTTTGAGGCATATCTCAGAAATCCGGGGTATGCATTAGAAATATAGCCGAGTGCACATGTGTTGTAACGGATTTTAAATAATATAATGTAACTTCTATTTATGCATTACCTTGGTTATGCATGTTGTGTGATTCTTTATTATCAAAATTTACGTGCATACAATTTAAATTGTAAATGTTATCGGATGCATGTGTAATTAAATTTATAATAATAGTATTTTCATAGTTTACTATTTTACAACCTTTATATGAACTAGCCCATTTAAATGCCTCGCTCAGCTTACCTAATGGGACATTGAAATTAACCGTATCCATTTTTTTCTCTATCTCCTCCCCTACCCAGACTAGTGAGCACCTTGCCACTATACATGAAACTTGCATAGATTTTTTTCATACAATGGAATTTACATAGCCTTTTATTATCTCTCTCCTTCTCCTCGTCTCTAGCTTTCTCACGCGACACACTCCCACCCCGTCCCCGTAATCCCCCTCTCTTTCTCTCTCCCCTTGTGCAACCCTCCACCCCAACCCTAGCAAGGCTCCTCCTCCCTTAGTGTCGTCACATCTTTCTCCTCTATCCCTCTTCTTGTGCAACTCCCTCCCTATCTCACCCCGGTGGCGCCGCCGCCGTAGTCTCCCTCCTCGCTTCATCTCCCTTTCCTTGCGCAACCCCTCCTACTATCCTTGGGCCTCACAGCTCCTACCCTGCACCGCCACTCCTCTTCAACTCCCTCGTCCGGTCCTAGACACCGCCACCTCATCCCTTAACGCCTCAATGCCACATGCGCTAATTTCTCCCGATCTTTGATCCCATTTTCTTCATCCTTACGACCAACATTGATGGCGGCATGGTGGCCACCACGCTTAAGAATTGAAAGAGGCAACGACTCATTGATCACCTCGAGCAGTGGCGCCTTGCTACATAGAGCATGGAGGCACCGTAGGGAGCATGGCAGTAACCAAATCTAGTACGCATCTACAAGCACACGTGGGTGACGAACAGGTAGTCTAGCCACGCATTGACAAGCAACTGTTATGGTCAAGCCAATGACGTGTGGTTGGCCAAGAGCAGCAATCGGGCACAATGGTAGTGCAATGGTAGCTAGCTGTGTGGAAAGGTGCAACAGCATCTGCAAACCCATGTCCGGTATTTCTACTCCTTCTCCCTCACTAGTATTAAGTTGCATGCACCGACCAATTCACCCAAAAGTCTAAGCTGGTAGGAAAGGTGGGCAATTTAGGGTCTGTTTGGTTGCCGTATGAGCTGAGCCAGGCTGTATGAATTGAGCTAGGCTGAGTGGATGTAAAGGGATGTTGTTTGGTTGGTTGTATGAGGTTGGACAGGCTGTGTAGAGATATTGTTTGGTTGGCTGCACTAAAAGGAAAAATTGGATGGATAAATTCAATATATAGGAATGGACAAATTGAAAAAATAAATACTAGAAAATCAATAAATTCAAAAACAAAAATAAAAATGCAAAAAACCAAATACTGGAAAATCCATAAATTCAAAAAGAAAATCAAAAATCAAAAATTTGAAATTTTAAAAACAAAATTTTAATCATTTGAAATTTATATGGTAAGTGTGGTCTAGTTTTGTTCGAAAAAATGTCAGGAACGCAAAGATAAAATCGGTTTGATGATTAAAGATACTAATCAAAAGATATTGGCAAAAATGAAAAGAAAAAAGATGGAAAACAAATACTAGAAAATCAATAAATTTGAAAAAAATAAAAATTCATAAAATCTGAAATTTTTTTAATACCTTGTACTTGAATCTACGGTTCCATTTTTTTGTTTCATTGAATTTGGATGTTGTTTGAATTTTAAATCATTTTTGAAAGAATGAAAAGTTGATGAGTTAGCAGCGTTAGTTGAGTTAGTCGGTCTGGGCACCGTCACGCGCGCGAGCCTGGCTCTGCGAAAACGGCCGCCGCGGCCGTTTCCGCAGAGCCAGGTTCAAACTATTATTTTGCATTGGTGGATGCAGGTTTGGAGGGTTGAACGGGCAACCAAACACGCGTTCGCTCAGCTCACACAAGCCTGACTGGGATAAAACATGCAACCAAACGGACCCTCACTGAATGGGTCATTGGTCAGCTACAGAGAGCATTTGCCATCAAAGACTTGGGTGAGCTGCACTATTTTCTGGGAGTAGAAATGAAACGAGTTGCGAATGGACTGGTTTTGTCACAAAAGAAGTACATTGCTGCTGACATTCTGGACCGAGCAAAAATGAAGGACTGCAAGCCGATAGACACACCCATGTCAGTTACTGATAGACTGTCCAAGGCAGAAGGCATGCCACTATCAGATCAACAAGCTACACAATATCGGAGTATAGTAGGTGCCTTGCAGTACCTAACATTAACTCGTCCAGATATAGCATTCTCAATGAACAAAGTTTGTCAATTTCTGAGTAATCCAACAGACCAGCATTGGAAGGCAGTGAAGAGGATTCTACGGTTTTTGAAACATTCTCGCACTGTCGGTCTACAGATACACAAGTCATCATCTTTGGCCATCGGTGCGTTCTCTGACGCCGACTAGGCCGGGTGTTTAGATGATCGCTGATCCACTGGAGGCTTCGCTGTATACCTTGGTTCAAACTTGGTCTCTTGGAGTGCACGGAAGCAATCCACTGTACCAAGATCAAGTACGGAATCAGAATATAAAACACTGGCTAATGCCACTGCCGAGATCATTTGGGTTCAGTCCCTACTAAAAGAGCTCAAGGTTTTTCAGTCCAGACCACCCTGTTTGTGGTGTGACAACTTAGGGGCAACTTATCTCTCAGCCAACCCAGTATTCCATGTTCGCACAAAGCATATCAAAGTTAATTTCCACTTTGTTAGAGAATGAGTGACTCTCAAGATGCTAAAGATCAGATTCATTTCATCCAAAGATCAAGTAGCAGATGTGTTTACAAAGCCACTGCCAGTCCGACAACTCGAAGCTATCAGCCGCAATCTCAATCTAGCTGGTTGAGATTGAGGGGGTGTATTAGAAGATAACTATCTCCCTGTAATTCAGCTGTATGCAGCATTCGGTTGTAACTATGCCCATGTAAATAGCCTGGGCTGTTGTAATTCTGTTGCCGGCACTGTTTGTCATCCGGTCATATAAATACAGAGGGCTGGCACCTACAATGGGTGCGGAATTCTCCCCAATTGCTTAACCACCTTGTCGCTTTTTAACTAGTGAGCATCATCGCGGGGCGCATGGTTATGGATGCATCGGTGGCCGATGAGTGCGACACTGGCGAGGAGCACTGGCAGCGAAGAGCAGGGCGTGTGCAAGATGGGCAAACTTAGTGGCCTCACGGGTTGGCATTTCGATGGTTGGTGGCTGGCCAAGGCGCACAGGGTGGATGAATTAGAATAGCGTGTGGATAAGGGAGAGCAAAAAATAGCAGCTACGCATAGCAGAGAGTTACGATTTTGAAATTTGAATACGACTCACCCCATTAGTCATAAGTGTTGAGATAAAAAAAGGGAGAAATAAAAAAATTATATATATTAATTTCGTTTTAATACAAAACATAATTAATATCCTTAATTATCCGCTAATCTGTTCTTATCTCTGACTAATCTCTATCTCTTAAAGTCAGCGTTATCCCGCAGCCTTATCCCCTACTTTTCGAATCTCCCGAACTGCTCTTAGGAGCTCTATAAAAGCCGGCTTCGTCTTCCCCTCGTGGACGGTTTTTTTTGGAAGCCGGAGGAAAAACACACGCACACACGGAGTTTTTGCAGAGATTGCATCTGACCGGAGGGCATCGTGCAAAGAACAGAAGAGGCGCGCGTGAACGGAGTTTGCAGCAAAAGCAGATTCCACGCGGAGCAGAGGACACGTGAAGCGGACGGAGGACGCGCGACGTCAAAGGAAACTCACGCACGCAAGAAAATAACAAGGTGAGAAAAAGATCTTGGGCAGGGGAAAGCTTTCCCGGCTCCTCATCATGTCATCTCTCTTTCTTCACAGATCTTCTCTCTCCTGCTTTTCTTTTTCACGATGGTCTTCATCTCCCTGCACTCTCTGGTACTCTTCTTAGCTTTTTCCATCTCCCAATACCTCTCTCTCTCGGATGATTTTATCTCCCTGACAAATCTCTCTTTCTCCTGTCCTTCATTTTCTTTTATGTCCATCTATCGCCCAATGCTTTTCTCTTTGGACTGAGTTCTGCCCGTTGGGTTCCTGTTCTCTCTCCGGCTTTCCTTTCTTTTTTACATCAACTACTGCCTCCACTGCTGTCTTCTTCGTTGGGCGGCGCCTAACTGCGCAAGATGTGTCGCTACCACCCCTGCCGCGACTGATTTCATCGCCGTGTCGCTTTGGCGTGCCGCCGCGCGTCACTTTGTCAGGCGAAGCCGCCTTCGCGCGCTTTGCTGCGCGCCGCCGCCGCATCGCCGCTGGCCGCCTGCGCGGCGCTGCTGGCGAGCCGCCGCCGCAGGCGCCGCCGCGCGTCCGCTGTCGCGAGACGCCGCCGCCGCCGCTAACGCCGCCTCGGCTCGTGTGCGTCGCTACCCGCGCCGCCCACCGTGCTCCTACATCGCCAAGGCGCGCCTCGGTGCCATCTCGCTATGACCTGGCGCCATCCGTGGCTGAAGCCCGCCTCGGCCCCGCGACCGGATGTCGCCCGGCTCCTGATCGTCCGCTCGCTCTACTCGCGTCGGCCTGCCCGGGTGACCGCCTCGGACCGGCGTTCCGCCGCCCGACGCTGCTGCGTTCGAAGCTCGATGACCAGCGCCAGCGCCCTCGTCGCTTCGCACCCAGCGTTCCGCCGCTGGTCCGTGGGCTGCGCGCCACGCGCCGCTGCCGCGCTGCCGCTGGTGCGCGTGGCCGACAGCCCTCTCTCGCGACTCGGCTTTGTGTCTCCCGGTGCCGCCCGTCTCCGTCTGTGCGGCGCGGCGGGGTATCGACGCTGCCGCGCCGCGCGCAGCGTGTCCGTCTTGGCCGCAGCGTGTCCACGCCCGCCAGACGCCATCACGACCGGGTCCCGATCTGCGGTCCCGTTCGCAGCTCCATTGCCGACTCCGCAGCGCCCGTGCTCGGCCGCCTCGCATCCGGTCACCACCAATGCACGGCACGACGCCGTCCGTGTCGCCCGATGAGGATCACAACCATCCGCGGCTGCAATAGGCATTGATTCTGGCGTCGAGCTCGGCCCATTGTAATTCATGTCTGCCGTAGCCTCGTCTGTGGTACACCGTGCGTTCGCACCGTTGAGCTCTGCTCCAGTGCGTAGGCCGGTGTCGCCTTGATTTTCGACTTTCGACGTGGTTGCCCTCACGCTGTTGAGCTCGGCTCCGGCGTGATGGCAAACGTGCCGATGAGCTTTGATGCTGCCCGTGGTGACCAAGAGGCCACACTCCAACTCGATGACGTCCGTATCGCCTAGGAGAGGCTCGACGCTGTACATGTCGCCCAGGAGGGGCTTGACGGCTTTTCTTCCCCCGGACAATTCCCTTAAGACGCGCAATATCAGTGACTCACATGAAATATCAACTGTGACGATCAAAATCACCTCAACATTCACATTCAAGCTTCGCATGCGATGACACCCCCAGTGACGCCAGCAAAATCATCAACTTCAAATCAACGCCAGTGCGGAGCCGTGCACTCTACAACAATAAATTTCAACGTGGTGTTTGACGAAACAAGTTCAGACGACACGGGCGGGCGGAGCCAAACAATCAACGGTTCCGCTAGGCATCACGTGGGCCCAAATCTACCCCACGTGTTCTGCCGTCGCCACCCCGATCTACACCAACAAGCACGGTGATCCGCGAAGCAAGGAGGAGAAGAAGATGAACAAGCAGCTTAATCGGAGGTGTTCCGCGTGTTCCATCGCGGATGTAATTAACTGGGAATCCTTCCGAGGCCCCAGGATTCAGAACCCCCACATCGTCAAAGACGGAAGTCTACAGCGCGCAACCTTTACTCAGGAATTTGTATTTTATTGCAATAATGAAATATCAACTTTTCCGTTCCTTTCTTTCTTTTGTGTATTTTTATACACTGGCACGCCTGCGAAAACCCTATTTCTTTTAGAAATTTTCCGTGCTAACAATAAGTCATCACTTACTTACCATAATACACTTGCTTCTTAATTGAATAAATTTTACACAAATCAAGTCTAATAAGAAAAGGATGCCTATTGCACAGTTGCCTCAAATTTTTTTAAAAAATCATTTTGTTGTTGTTACACCAAGATTCAACGGTCCAGATTTATCCACATATTTCCAAATATAACCCTCTCGTAATAACCACCCTAATCCTCTACTCCTACCCAACTCGTCACCACATCTTTTGCCCCTGCCCCATTGCTCACGTAGCCTCACCAGAGCACCAATGCGCTTCTCCTCCACCACCTCCACTGGTGCTCCTCTTCCTTTGTTGCCCTCGCCCGCTTCTTCTTCCTCTTTGGTGAGATGCCCTATCCCACCCTTCTTCCTCGTCTCCAACGGCTCCCATTGCCTCCTAATGACCCTCGGCCTTGTTGATCCTTTAGCTAGCTCCGTCCTTGGTTGATCCCATGGCCAAGGTGCCACCGCCGAGCCTTCGCTGCCCTAACCTCCCTCTAAGCCGGGGGAGTGGTGAACCCTAGGCGCTAACCTGACGGCAACGATGGTAGGAGATTTCATTGAAGACCCATCACCGGAGCACGTAAGAATTGACTGAAATAAAAAAGAATGCACAACTGTACACTGCATTACCTACCAAATCGGAATTACAAATACCAGATTTACTTTGCAGGCTTGTGATGATTTGGTTAGTTTAGGCTAACCACCTGCAGTCGATCGGCGCACTCTGTCAACGATCGAGGGATCGACATATGTAAGCTGTTTAAGGTAGCTGCACTCTTATAGCTTACTCCATTCTATATATGCGGAGGCAGGCAGATCGATCGATCGGCCCATGCATGCATCGATGCCCCTAGACTTAACGACAGATATATCAAGGGTGAAGTTTGGTCGCCCATCACTCTCCCTTATCACGTCCACAACACGTATATATGTACGTGGCTGGACACACACACATATGCATGCATGTACCTTTGTAACGGTGCAAGTCCCTGTCACGCAAATGCTTTGTGGCTACCGAAAGCGATTCTGGTCAGGACATGCTTCATTTGTGGCGAGTACGTTGGCTTGTGTGAGCTTGTATTGCCCATATTCGTCTTTTGGGCGTAGAGCTAGTTAGAACTATTTCTTTATCTAACGTTAGCCAGAAATTGTATATATTCTCACCAAGCTTCAGGAGCTGATTAATACACTACTACAGATTTGAACTTCACAAGCGGTTCGTAAAGCCTCTAAAAACGGTTATATAACCGCTTCTAAGCAACCGCGACTATTGGGATATATGGGATTCAAACCCAGGACCTCACCCCCTCTTCGTGACCCACGCCTCACCCAGCTAGCTAGCCAACCCACACCCACGCGTGCTCTCTGATGAGATAAGGCAAGCTATCCTTTTAACAATTCGAAAAATGGGTCTCTAGCAGTGGTTCGTGTCCCCAACCGCTGCTAGAGGTGCTTGGGTTTTAGAAAGAGTTCGTGACACGAACCCGTTCTGTTGCTTAGGTTTTAGAAGGGGTTCGTATCACGAATAGTTTCTAAAGAGGGCTTCCTGGTTTGAATTATTGAACCGCTTGTGCTACAACTATTAGAAACGGTGTGCATCGAACCGCTTGTGATGTATCGCTTGTGATGCCCTGTTCTCTAGTAGTAGTGATAGGCAGGAGTTTCTCGGTTCTTGATGTTAATAATGTCCATGCTGCTACCCGTGTCTGTTAATGAATGTGCAAATTAATTAATTAATTAATATTAAGCATGCACTTTGGCTTAATTAACCAAGTAATTAAGCACATGATTAATTTCTTGTGCACAGAGAAGATGACAAACTAGATCGACATGATATGCATGTATGCATATAGGTGATAGTGAGGGTGGGCGGAGTCGATCTGGACCGTTAAGCTGCAGGCCGGAGGAGGAGAAGGCGCGCGGGAATATTACAGTGAAGTAGACGCGAAGCAACGAACCCACAAGCATCCGTCGCGAACCCTACATAGCAATCATGTATTCATGTAGCAAGTTACTGACTGTCTCTTGACCTAACGTCGTATGTGCCGCCTGTGTGCCTAACTACATTTCCACTTCTCCTGAGCTGATCGCAACATCTCTTCTACTTCTCCTACTGGCATCTATCATCTATCTCTCTCTCTATGTACGTAGCTTCAAGTCTTGGTGTTTTGTCCACTTAACTTAACTAGGCTTTGCTTGTCCAGCTCTACCCGTGATCATCCTATCCACAAAGCTAGCCACGCAGGTATGTATATATATATATGTCTGCCCTGCCTGCTTCCTTCCTTAGTTGAGTCCATCTCTTCGTCGAGTTTGGGAGTTGGGACAGCTGATCGATGAAATTAAGATCCATATATCCATAGGTTGGTGCAAGCTATAGCTATCTAGAGACAGAAAATGGGCGGCGGCGGCGGCGGCGGCGGCGGCGATGTGGTGGTGGTCGGGAGGGCTGAGATCGACACGAGGGCGCCGTTCCGGTCGGTGAAGGAGGCCGTCGTCCTCTTCGGCGAGAGGGTGCTCGCCGGGGAGCTCTACGCCGGACGGCGACTCTCCGAGGTATGAACGGTAAATATACAAGCGCATGGGCATGCATGTAGTACTGGTCTTACAAACTTTCATAATGATATATACATGTTTTTCTGCATATATATGGTGCACATATGTTTAGCTTGTTAATCATATCGAGGAGCATGATCCATCCATGTCATCTTAATTACCACCCATGTGCTAATAAATCATCATTCTAGTTAAGGGTTAGTAGTCTCCTGCTCCTTCCATATTATAAAAACTTGTGTTTTTGGACAACGACACGGTCTTCAAAATGCAGTTTTGACCACTAGCTAGTTACTATTATAATTTATTTATAAAATCCACTACAATTATGATATTATGAAAGAGTTTTTCAAGATGAATCTACATGTTTAGTTTTGAAGTGCTTAATCTAAATAGTTCAAAAAAATTTCATAGATAAATTTTCAAAAATTTGCCTTGCATGTATTCCAAACATCAAGTTTTTATGATATGAGTAAAAATTAAGGTGGCAATCATACATTTTGTTGTTTAGCAGAATGTTTGATTAGTGACTTTATCATACAACTGATAATTAAATTGGAAACAGATTACATTTTTGTCTTTACTAGTTCTTGATCGAGTTGATGTTGCTGTCGATGGAATGCTGGCTATTCCTTCCTTCCGAACCAAGGAAAAGATGTGGCCTGAGAAAGCAGCTTTCTTTTGCCACTGCCAATGCTTCTTGTAATCTGTAAGCAGCTCCTGATGGCGATGGATCTGCCTGTCCATCTCCTATTCTAACCCACTAACAAAAGCAACAAATTTACATGCTATTTGGCATACCTTCCAGAACCCCTTATGCATCTAGAATCCGCTTTTACAACATTTCAACAGGTACTTTTTTATCAGAGTAAATTAAGCAGTAGCTACACATGGAATCAAATTGCAAAGTGCGTGCATCAATGGTTAATTAATTTAATACATGTTGATTCCTTTCACCTGAACTAAGGCAGCTAGAAAAGGTGTATTCGGAAGCTGCCTAGTGCCTACAACCTCCATTTCATAATGAAATCAGTACTCTAATTAAGAAGGTTCCTAATGACCGCTATACAGAAAGCTAGCTAGGTGGTATGCACTAGTCTTTAATTCATTCATTTCCATGCATATATGAATCCCAATATTTCAAAACTGTACTAGTAAGCATCTATTTGTATATACAATAAAAAAAACAATAATAAGAAATTAAAACACACACTAATAGCTGTGATAAACTGATGGCACGTGGCATACACATGCTAACCAAAGGAAATTAAAAATGCTAAAAATTTTAATATTTATATGATCTGAAGGAATTAATACGTTTTTATATGATATGCAATTTCACCGGTTTTTGGCAAAGTTTTCGCTCCTATGGGTTGGGTTCGAAAAAAATAAAGGTTGTTAAAATAAATTTTGATATATTGAAATTTTAAAAAGATTGCAAAAATTTTAGCCATAAACTGAAATTTTGAGGTTATAATAAATTTTACAATTTCTGACTACACAAATTCCAAATTTTAAAATTTCTGTCGGAGAAAAATCTGCAAAAATGGGTAACCACCGGTTTTCGGTCATGTCACTACGTCCCCGGTTCATTCCTACATTTTTCATATAAGCCAAATTAATAGTACGCTTTTTATTCTATTTCTCACTTAAGATGGAGTAATGTTTTCTTTGGAGCTAGCCTTGCATATATGATATATCCTTAATTATGTCCTTCCTCAATCGGTCAGAATGAAGCGGTGGCAACAGGACCAATCAACCACCAGTCAGGCGCCCGCAAGGTGGCCGTGGCGCCGCGGGTCACGTCGTCGTCGACGGAGCTGGAGGAGGCGAAGCAGAAGCTGGAGATGGAGCGCGAGGAGAAGCAGAAGATGGCGGGGTGCATCCTGTCCCTCCAGGAGGAGCTGAGCAACGCCATGAGGGAGCTCAAGAAGCTCAAGGCGCGCGACGAGGAGGCTGCCGCAAAGGTCATCGACCTGCAGGTGGAGGACCTCAAGTTCGTCGAGATCGAGCAGCAGCAGCAGAGCCCGCCGCCGAGAGCAGCCACCCACAACGGCGTCGCCGCCGCCGCCGGTGAGTTCCAGAAGAAGAGGTACGTGACGTTCGCCGACCCGCCGACGGCCGCGTACCGCGCGCCCCCGCCGGACGTGGTGATGGAGCTGCAGCCGCGCGCGCCCCCGCGGCCGCACTACCACGAGGTGAGGTTCCACAGGCAGATGTCGGCCGGGCACGGGGCAGCGAAGGCGATGGCAATGGCGGCGGAGGAGGAGGAGGAAGGGAGGAAGAAGAAGAAGAAGCCGCTGATCCCGCTGGTTGGCGCGCTCTTCATGAGGAAGAAGAAGCAGTCGCAGTCGCAGTCGCACGGCAGCTGCCACGACGACTCGGCGCTCAAGCCGCGCCCCTCCTTTTGATCCTGTCCGTCCGATGCATGCAGGCGAGGGTTCCTTACCGTTGGATCGATCTTGAAGTATATAGTTATACGTGGGATATCAATAAACCTCCATAACTACAGGCGTATACATGCACTCGTATGTTCTCTCGAGTGATACCGTATATTTTTGGCATTTCAGTGGAAATATAAAATGGCTCGAAATTTTTATGCATTAATCCAGCATGTATGTAGCATATAAATACCCAAAATAAAATATGGGAAAAATATTGGTCTCAATTGAATTTGGGACACAGTGGCTAGGACCATCTCCAACAGTTTCTCTTCCCCATTCTCATTTCCCTCACAGAGAGAATCTGGTTCCCTACAACGCTTCAAGATATTTCTTTTACCGTTTTCTTTCGAAAGGAATTCTATTTTTCATTTCCTTAAGAAAGATATTTTCTTCCTCTTTCTGTATATCATTCTCTTCGAAAGTATGTCATTGAAAACGGTGCTCCAACAATGGAAAATGAAGGAATACAGTGTAGAAAGTGGGGAAAAGAATGAAACGAAGTGAAAATGGTTGAAGATGGTTTAAGCGTCTGAGCTAAAATGTTAGGTTCTCTTAGTTTTGAAAGGTAACTTCTAGAAACCCAAATGTTTTAGTTCACTTGGCTATAAGAGTTTTCTGAGGCAACTTCGAGATATTTAGTAATCTACAATCCATGAACCCAACAAAAACATCTAAGCCCTGGCTTTTACAACTTCACCGTCAGGGACACGCGAGAGTTTTTACAAGGATGTTTGGACAGCGAGATATACAGCATGGATGATCGATGGATGGATGATAGCAGCAGTACTAGTAAATTAACTAATTAAGACATGGTGATTAATTACGTACTGGTGGATGGATGGATCGAGATATATATGGGTGATCAAAAGTGCGGCCTTGATCTGACGTCCACCCTGGCCGACTTGTTGAAGAACTCGACGCAGTCGGCGATGGCCTCGTCGTAGTGCGCGTTCAGCGGGTGCAGGTTCGAGCTGCTGCACGACCTCTTGGCCTCGTCGCCGCCGTGATACTGATGGCCGTAGTGCTCGTCGACGGAGAAGGTCACCGGCGGCGGGCGCGGCGGGAAGGAGAAGAGCCCCACCAGCATCTTCCTGAAGCCGTCCATGAGCCTGGCCGGCCACCTCGGCCTCCCGTGCCCAAGGTGCCCCTTGCTGTGAGATGCTTTCCTCCTGAAGCTCTTTGCTTGCAGCCGAGACATTCCTTCCTTCCTTCCTTCCTCCTTGATGCTACTATCAAGATGCCTTCTGTTAATTAGGCACTAAACTAATTCAGGATGATGTGCATGTGTGGCTTGATTGTGGAGTGATCTTGCAGCATTATGTGTGTTGCAAGCTAAGGTTTCTAGGCACTGCAAGTGCTCACAGGTATATGGTCCTATATGTATTAGTGCTTGTTGGTGCCTACTTAATTAATTTAGTGACCATGCACATATAGTGTTAATGTACTGTTGATGGTCCACAAACAAATTTATGAGAGGATGTATGAGTGTCTTTTGGAAATTTTAAGGGTTGACGGTACAAGGATGCATGTGGACTAATCATCACCAATGGCCCTTAATTACTTTGTAATTAAAACATCCTTTACTTTTCCTTACATATATAAAGGTTGTGATTAACATATGCTTTACTTTTCCTTACATATATAAAAGGATGTGATCAACATCACCTTTCCTTTTCCTTACAGAAAAGGGCTTATTTTGAGGTTTGTAGTTATTAATAACTAGATCTATTTCCATTTGTAAAATTGGTAGAACGATCATCATCAAGGTCAGAGCTTTTGTTCTTTCTTTAACAAATCATATGAATACGGGTTATACCCCAAGAGGAATTAGTAGGCCTTTTTCGTTTTCTAATTGCCTATCAATTAATATTTTTATGGCAATGGCATTTCATAACAAAGGAAAAGAAGTGTTAGAAATTTGGGACGTAAATTGCATTTCAACATCAAATTGAACGTGCGTATTATTATTATCAAGGGTCAATTTTTTGTATGTCCACTACCAAAGAACTAGCCATCAGTACCGGTTAGGAACTGGTTTTAGTACTAGTTTTTGAACCGGTACAGGCTATCCAGGACTGATGCCCTCACCTGGTACTGAAAGTACTGAGAAATGTTTAAAAATATTGAGGATGTATGGGAGAAGCGGGACTCAAACCCACAATCTCGTGACCACTCCAGTCTCACCCTTCTAACCAACCCACCCACCATCGCGTGCGTACTGATATAGATAGAATATGCATTCCTTTTTAACTTTCCTGAAATGAGACATTAGTGCCGGTTCGTACTGATGCCCTCTCATTAGTACCAGTTCGTGACACGGGCTCCAACCGGTACTAAAGCCCACTACGGTCCTGTAACCAATAAACCGGTACTGATGCCACTATTAGTACTGGTTCCAATCCAACCGGTACTGATAGGCCGGTATCAAAGACCAGTTTTCTAGTAGTGGTCATTGCATAGCTAGATAGGCTTTTACGTACATCGCTTAGTCGTCTCTCCTTACTTGCCATAGCAATTGCTGTAATATTATTCTGTATGCCATTGTTGACTATTTTCCAGCGGTCAATACGTTACATGGCTTAGAAAAGACCCATTTGCCTGTGGTGTTTACAATCCCTTCAATGCCACTACTTTTTTTTCTCCATTTTTTTTCTACTGCCAGGTGGGCCCAACCTATCAGCATCGCCGCCGCTAGGACGGGAGGAGGCGAAGGGTGGACTGCTAGTGCTAGAGCGTCGCTGCCGCCGCTCTGCCATGGCCTTAGCTTTTCTCACAAATGAATAGATATTTCTTATCGTCATCATTCAACGTTTATGAAGAGAAAAATTAGATTTGGAGAAAGGGGCAAATCAGATTGGTTAGAACGAATTTCTTCCAACCGAATCTTGGATTTATAAAGAAAAAAAGACCCAAGCATTTTCACATCACATGTTCAAGCAATCAAACATCCACGGTACAATCAATTTTGATGATGAGGACAAACAGTGGAAACAGCATCCACGGTACAATTTGATTTAGATGATACGACAAATGGTGGAAACAAATTGATCGAATCAAACGGATGTGGATTGAAAAGAACATACAAGGAAATAATAGATCGGGAGAGAAGGAGAAAACAAAATCTGATCAGAATGAAAGTGAACAAAAAAAAATCAAGAAACATTGTAGTCGAAGCCGGGACGGCACGTAGTCACCGCTGCCGCTACTCCTCCTTGCCTCTATGCTCACTCCCTCTTCTCTATAAGTCCTCTCCCCCGGACCACTGGGAAGCCACCAGTACTCCTTCACGCTCCAAGCTGCTATGCCACCCCGCGCCTTGACCTAGCCTCTGCCGAGCTTCTTCGCTGATCTCCGCCACTCCCTTGCCGCCGGCCAACGCCGTCGTCAGGGTTGGCCGAGCGACCACCCTCCCTTCTACTATCTCTGTCTGTCTCTCTCTATTCTTCCGCCCTCTCTTTTCTTTCTCTCTCAGATTCAGCCGAGCCGAGTCCTTAAAGCTATTTAATTTTGGGCTGCCATGTGGGCCTAGGCTGTCATACATGCAATGCAAAGGGGTGTTTTGGGTATTATAGATATTGCTAACGGTGAAAACTAACTGACCTTGACAGCATCAACTTAGAGGACAATATTCAGCTAATTGCAATGGCACATAAGAGATAGGTCGCTAAGTGATGGCACGTATGATATTAAACTGCTTTGCAATGGCATACAAGATATTATTCCTATTATTAATTAGTACTTCTCCAAAAGGAAGATAAGCCACAATGGCAACAATGATGATATTTAGCAAACATGGGCAAAACAGAAGGTGGGTTTGGGTTGGCACCATGCATGCATGCAAGTTTCTGAGTTTTGATTTTGTTTGATATAGTTTTTCTTCGTTTGATAGTGCGATTGATTGGTTTTAGCTAGGTAATGATGCATGACAAGCTGTATGACCATAGGGTAGATTATTCCATATGATAAGGCTAGCTACAAGTACTGTTTAACTTAAACCATGTCAATTTTATCTGGAATTCACTTTGTAAATTAAGTATAGTTCGGTATTTGGAAAAGCAAGCTTCCATTCACACTATTTAAATTTTCATAAAATCAGCTAAAACTTATTAATTGGAGATGTTTCACTGTGCAGAGAAGTTAATTTGTATACATTGGCATGTTAAAATACACTTGTGGTTAAATCCCATAGCCTTCTAAGGAATGATTTCGTAAAAGTTCAGTGTTTCTAATTTCAACCTTGCATTCACGCGCTAAATTTTTCATGAAATTGTATAAGATTTGTTAAAGAAGATTTAGCAAATTGAAAAATTAGTACTTTGTGCACATTAGCTGCAGTCCTAGATGCACAAATTGCTGGTCTCAACAAGCTTGTAGATTTCTGAATGAGACTTGAAAAGAAAATTAGATTTTAAATTATCTTGAATCAAATTCAAAATCAACTTGAAATGGATTTGTAATCCAATTGAATGAATCAAATTCAGTACCAAGCAGCCAAACAGGGTGTTAGAGTAGTAATTCATCATTAGTCCCTCTGTTAATTAAGTAGCTGGGTGTGGTCACTACTAACCGCATCGATCATTTCCGCTCCTGTTGTTGGGATCTTTAGAAACATCTGACATGTACATCAAGTAAACAAAGATGCATGTAGCTAGATAAAAATCCTACTGGTGATGTTAATTTAATTAAAGTTGCGTAACTTGCGCTTGGATATAGCGAGGTGACTTTTGTTCTGGATAATGTTCAGTAATCTTGGCTATTGTTCGGTTACAGATGTCTCGCCTAGCTTATATCTCCAAAAAAAAATTGTTCCATCATTAACAAATACGTGAACTTTAACTATATAGAGTACGTATATGTTTAATTGGCCGGTTGCTTTAGAGTAAACTCTGGAAATAGCCAATTATTATGCTTGGATGCATCTTCTCACTTTTAGCAGTGCATATATTAGTAAAAATAAATACAGTTCGATCGATGTGGCACATTGCTTTTCTGGCTAACAACCATCATGGCCTGATTTCTAATAATTACGTTTTGGTGGGCAATTCATATGCATTTTCTGTTGTGATTTCCGGGATTTAATCTACAAACCTATATTTGAGGATGTAAATCTTATGATTAGATGCCTGCACAGTCGCTAACTCTCGCATTCTGAAACGAACAGATATGATTAGTCGCTCTTGTACCATTATAATAATTTGCTGCTGTTGATCACATCTCCTACTAATCCGACCAAGTAGCTTAACAGCTAGCGAGGACACAAGGTGTCTAGCTAGCTTAATTAGCGCTGCGCGGAACAAAGCATTTGGAGTGTCTCATAACCACCACCATATATAATCCAGCAGCCTTAAGGGCTGTTCACCAAATTCAGGGCACTGAAACATCTGTTTGTATCTATTCTCTCTCTCTCTTAACAAATTAAAACATGCATCGATATCTGACTTAACTACGGACATCGGTATATGCGGCACAAAGTAAAATTAACTTGGACAATCCTACCTAGCTAGTTCTGCCGATTCAGATCTTGATATTAATTTCCTCTGTCTATCTACACCAATATCCATTGCAAAATCTAAGGTCACGGATAGAATTGGATACGGTGGATGCTTCAACGATTTGGTAGATGTTTATTTTTATTTTATCTAAATTTTGGAAATGATCAAATTGTAGCGTTTAATTTTGGAATGAGTGGGTGGAGTAACTAAATTATATAATAAGAACAATAACAAGCAATTTTAATGCAAATTACGATGGGCTCCCAATATTTTTTCACATCGTTTTGAAATCAATCTGAAGTGATCATGCCGTATTGTTGAATGCTCTTTGGAAATAAGATACTGCTGTCTATGTCACTGACAAACATTGAACATTCCATGAATGGATCCAAGTTATGCCATAGTAGTTAGGCCCATTTTGGGCCTTTATCCTACAAAGATTGTAGGCCAATGCTAAGCTCCTATGGAGGCCTATAAAACTTACAACTGGACTCGATCCCATTTTTATGGGAAAAAGTCCATTTTACCATGTTGAACTATTGGTAAATCTGGTTTTCCTCTCTTAACTCCAAAATTGGACAATCAAACTCTCAAACTCTTCATAATAGACAAATTCCACCTAGAGTTAAAATCACACTTGTTTTGAGGGTTTTCTAGAAAATAAATTCTAGGAAAATTTAATAAATTGTAGAAAATCATAGCAAGCTCAGAAAAATAAAATAAAATAATCTACAAAATAAGAAAAATGTGTAGAATCCAAATATATAATAAAAATATCATATTTCCATGGAAAATTATATGCCACAAATTATATTTTTTTTATAGGGTCTATTATTGATTAAATAAATCAAGTATTTAGGGAAAAATTGGTTTGGCTTGTTGGAAAATTGGAGAAAACTAAGAAATATAGAAGGATGTTAGTTTGACCTTTGAATTTTGAACTCATAGAAAAGTAGGAAAAAATAGAAGGATGTTAGTTTGACATTTGAATTTTAATTTGTACAAATTCAAATTCAAAGGTCAAACTAACATCATTATATTTTTATTAATTTCTTCTTTACTACAAGAAGCTAAATAATTTTCCCCATTTTTCTAAGAATCCAAACTAATTTCCCTAAATACATTTAATCAATAAAAGACACTATAACATAAAATATAATTTGTGGAATATAAGTTTATGCACAAACAACATATATTTATTGCATATTTGTATCCTACATATTTTTTTTTGAATTTGTAGAAATTTTTATTTTATTTTTTTTGAGCATCCTTTGATTTTCTACAATTTATTAGATTTTTCTGTAATTTATTTTCTAGAAAACCCGGTTGGTGTTGTAGGCCGGAGATAGGTACCTCCACGGACTTGGGAGCGAAGGAAGGGTCCGTCCCCGCCGTACCTCCGCCCCCTTCTTCTCTGTTTTTCCAGGGCAGCCGAAACACGCTAAGGAAGAGAGCGCGGAGGTCGGGAACAATGAGCGAAGCAGGCTCGTGCAAGGCCCAATAAGCTAAGGGCGGAGCGCGCGAAGAAGCAAGTTAAGCTGTGGATAACGCAGACGATAAGAAGGAGGCGGGAGCGCGGAGGCTGCCAAGGCTAAGCGGAGCAGCGGAAGTAGAACGAGAAGCAAGCCCAAGCCGGGAAGCTCGCGCGGAGCTAACGTCCGACGAACTCAAGAAAGAGCGACGTAATCGAAGGGTTGCGGGGCAAACGTCCCCACCCGCAGCAGGGCGAAGCAGGCAGGACGCGCCGAGAAGTCTGACGCCTTGTTAGGGTACCCGAGTGGATGTCAGGTGGGCACGGATCTGTTCAGAATCGCTGCTCGGGTGTAATTCCCCATATGACCCGTAGTGGAGGTCTTTTAGGAGGGCAAAACCGTAAAGAGTATGGCTAATGTGTTGCGGGATGACCCCGATGCCCCTTGCGTGATGGCAGGTGGGGGCAAAGCATGTAAAAATCTTGAGAAATGACCCATGAGTCCTTGGTCGGGTCTCAGAAGAAAAGAGACATTGTTGCATGGCGCCAGTACAATCCGCCCCTATATAAGGGAGGGCGACCACGAATAATGGGGAGATTCTTCTTGCCCAAGTGTAACGTTCCTTCCATCCATGAGCGTTACGGAGAGAGCACGAGAGTTTCATCGAAGTGTCTTGGGTCTTGTGAGGATCGCGCATCGGGGCAGCCTTTTTTACGTTAGTGGGGTGACACCCATAATGATGGCGCGTCTGTGGAATCGATTGCTAGAAAGCCATCGCTTCAAGCTATTCGACAACGAAGTCGCCGACAACCATGCCGCCAAGAGGAAGGCGCGACCACTTCCCAGGAGCTACCGCAGGGCCGCGGCGGAGAGTCGGGGAGGTCGTTGAGGAGCCAAACACGTGATCGCCGCAGTCTGAGACGAGGAGGATCGGGCCCCAGCGCCTGAGGCGTCCTCGAGGTGCGCCCCGCTGCCGTTCTGCGGTGACTTCATAGCGCGCCCAGGCGTTAGGCGCGAGTAGGGGCGTCGGCGGCCGCCTTGGAGAGGGACGGTGGAGGCGTCGAACCACCGGCCGGCCGTGGCGGCAGTAGGGAGGAGCCACCTGCGAGGGCCCGAGAGGCGCAGAAACGCTTGACCCCAACGCGCGGGCGTGATGGAGGCCAACGAAAAGTCGATGGCGGAGGTGCGGCGCTGCGAGACAAAGCGAACCCAGGCCTCACGGTGTCTCAAGACGAAAGCCCGGACCAGGAGGTACTCTCCCCGACACGCGAGGACAACCAGGAACGACGACGACCCCAACCCTCTCTGCGCCAGGCTCCGCGCAAAAAGGTGGCCTTCCCCAAGAAACTTTAAGCTCCCCACCATCAAGCCGTACAACGGCAAAGGCGGATCGAGAGAGTTCCTCCGCGTGTACGACACCGCCGTAGAAGCTGCAGGGGGAGATGATGACATCAAGGCCAAGGGGCTGCTCCTGGCGCTCGAGGGTATCGTCTCTCGTGGTACTCTTCCATCGAGCCGGGCTCCATCGAAGCCGCCCCACTCGCGCCAAGATGAAGAGCAACTTCCAAGGAAACTTCGATGGGATGAAAGAGGAGAGCGACTTGTTTGCTGTGAGGCAGCGCGAAGGGAAATCCCTCAAGAGTTATTTCCAGCGCTTCTCCAAGCTCAAATGCCAAATCCGGGGGGTCAGCGATACCACCATCATCAATACTGCACGATGCGGGCTGTGGAGGGGACCGTTAGCGGAGAGGCTGGCCCGGAAGGAGGTCCACACTGTGGCGGAGGAGGACAACTCCCGGAGGGAAGATAAACCACAGGATGAACTGTCGAGGCAATCCCCTCGCCGGAGGGATCGGGAGAAGGAGCCCACATCAAGAGGAAAGGGAAGGACCCGCGCCCAAGAGCGCGAAGGAAAAGACAAGAGAAAAAGGGTTCACTACATTGATGAGCGGGCCGAACGACGCGACGACAGGGGGAAGCACCCGGAGCAGCGCAGGCGAAGCCCGCCTCGCTGGCACGACAAGCGGGATGGTGACCGACCGGCACCCAAGCGGGAGGAGGTAGTCAGGAGAAGGTACCACTGCGAGTACCATGGCGAAAATGGCACGCACGAGTCGGCCCACTGCAAGGTGATCGAAGGGTATCGGCGGTTCGAGGCAAAGAGAAGAGAAGACGAAGTACTCCCCCTCCCACCGCCACCCCCGGAACACCAGCGGCCCCCGCTACACGGAGCAATAAATCACATGCATCGTGTCATCAACACCATCGCTGGGGGTCCTCCTTGCACATGTCCTCCAAAAGGCAGCGCAAGGCATACGCTAGGCAGATCAATCACGTCGGGGTCAACCCGTCTTTCGTCCCCCAGCAAGAGCACGAGCCTATTATATTCACCGACGAAGACGCGCGGGGGGTGCATTTTCCGCATCAGGACTCCCTAGTGGTCTCCACTATGATCGCTGGCTGCGAGGTGCGAAGAGTGCTGGTCGATGGAGGAAGTGCAACTGACATCCTCTCCACCGAAGCTTTCAGACAGATGATGATCCCCGCGACCGCCTAAGGAGATCGGAGGTGCCGCTGGTGGGCTTCGAAGGAAACCCCATCGGCACTATCGGGCAAATCGAGCTGGAAGTGACCTTTGTGACACCGCAGTCCAGCGTCACTCGCCTCGTCTCGTTTGATGTCGTCGACATGCCCTTCCAGTACAACGCCATAATGGGGCGAGGGTCACTGACCGCATTTGGGGCCATCATACACCATGGTTTCCTTTGCATGAAGATGCCTTCGCCCGGTGGTATCATTACTGTCCGGAGGGACCAAGCGCTCGCTCGAAGGATAGATTTAGAAGGACCCCCTCAAGTCAAGAATGTTTACACGACAGAGGAAGATCTTTCCGCCGAACAACGCAGCAAGTGGCTCCCCAAATTGCGCCCCCAAGGAGAAACGAAAAAGATGGCCCTGCAACCCAATGGTGATAAAACGGTCACCCTCAGCGCCGCCCTTACCCCCGCAGAGGAGCAAGCACTGTTGCAAATCCTTCAGGAGTATGAAAATGTGTTCGCATGGAGTCCGGGGGACATCCCCGATGTGCAGAGGACTATGATCGAACATGGGCTGGCCATTAGGCCAGACGCGAAGCCAAAGAAGCAAAAGCTCAGGAAGCTCACCACAGAGAGGCAGGATGCGGCAAAGGCGGAAGTGGAGAAGTTGTTTCGCACTGGGATTATACGCGAGGCCATCCACACTGAATGGCTCGCCAATGTGGTCCTCGTCAAAAAATCCAGCGGGGCATGGAGGATGTGCATTGACTTCACCGACCTCAACAAGGCATGCCCGAAGGATGACTTCCCTCTGCCTCGCATCGACCAGCTCGTTGATTCCACCTCGGGATCGGAGATGATGAGCTTTCTCGATGTGTATTGAGGATACCATCAGGTGTACATGCGTAGGAAAGACGAAGACAAGACGACATTCATCACACCCTTCGGCACGTACTGTTTTGTGCGAATGCCGTTTGGCCTGAAGAACGCCGGAGCCACCTTCGCCAGGTTAATCGCCAAAATCTTTGCCAAGCAGCTCAGCCGAAACATCGAAGCTTATGTCGACGATATTGTCGTCAAGAGCACGAGGAAAGAAGATCATATCGCCGACTTGTGGGAAACCTTCAACAGCTTGCTGGAAGAAAAGGTGAAGCTTAACCCTGAAAAATGTGTTTTTGGTGTAAGAGCAGGAAAACTATTGGGATTCCTCGTCTCCGAGCGGGGCATCGAAGCCAACCTTGAAAAGATTAAAGCGATCCAAGACATGGCCCCGCCAAAGAACGTCAAGGACGTTCAAAAGATCGGCGGCTCGCGGCCTTCGGCGAGTTCTGCCCAAGTTGGCGGAGCAAAGCCTCCCGTTCTTCAGGGCCCTGCGGACAAGCGAGGTGTTCTCCTAGACAAACAAATGCCAGGCTGCATTCGACAACCTGAAGCGGGGCCTCATGAAGTTGCACACGCTACAAAGCTCGAAGCAAGGCGAGGAGCTGCTTCTCTACCTGGTCACGGGCCCCTCTGCGGTCAGCGCTGTCCTCGTACGAGAAGAAGCTCCAAAGCAGCAACCGGTATACTTTGTCTCCGAAGCCCTGCAGGGAGCGAAGCTGCGCTACACCGAGATGGAAAAGCTGGCGTACGCATTATTGATGGCATCAAGGAAGCTCCGGCACTACTTTTAGGGAAATTGAATTAAAGTAGCTACGGCATACCCGCTGAGCTCCATGCTATCAAACAAGCAAAGCTCGGGGCGCGTCAGCAAGTGGGCGGTCGAGCTCGCCCCCTTCGAGCTAACCATCGTACCGCGCACCGCAATCAAAAGCCAAGTCCTGGCCGACTTCGTCGCGGAGTGGACTTCGCCAGCACTCGACGGCAACAGCGACGCGGACGTATGGCTCGTCAACTCCGACGGATCCTAGGGGGTCCATGGTGCAAGTGTAGCGGCCATCGTCACGGCCCCAGGTGGAGAAGCAGCCGAGTTCGCGGCAAAGCTGGAGTTCCCTTCAACAAACAATACGGCCGAATATGATGCACTCCTCCTGGGGCTTCGCAAAGCCAAAGCCATGGGCGCCAGGCGCGCCATCCTGAGAACTGACTCGAAGCTCATCGAAGGACACGTCTCCAAGGAATATCAGGTCAAAGACGAGCAACTTCAGAAATACGTCGAGGTGGTCAGGGCAATGGAAAAAACCTTCGATGGGTTCTCCATACGTGCGATTCCACGGGCGCAAAACGAGCGGGCCGACGAGCTAGCAAAGGCGGCAGGGTCCGGAAGTGCCTTACCCCCGACCGTATTCTTCGAGGTGCTCCGGACCCCTTCCATAGCCTCCTAGGTCAACATTATAACCCCAGCGGCCATCAACGACTGGCGAGACGAAATTCACAATTACCTTCTCGATGGCACCCTCCCACAAGACGAAGCACAGGCCAAGCGGCTCGAGGCCCGACCGAAGAAGTATGCCATAATCGAGGGGCTCCTGTTCCGCGGAGGGCTCTGCGCTCCGTGACTTCGCTGCATATCCCAGAAAGAAGGAATCGAAGCCCTGCGCGAGGCACACGAAGGGACCTGCGAGGCGCACCAAGCCCCAAGGAACCTCGCAGGCAAAGTGTTCAGAATGGGCCTCTACTGGCCGACAGCGCTGCAGGATGCGGAGCATCTAGTCAAGCATTGCCACGCTTGCCAATGGATGACTAAGCAAAAGAAAGCCCCGCCTAGCGAATTGCACCCAGTGCCCCCGGTCTGGCCCTTCGCAAAGTGGGGGATCGACATCGTTGGTCCGCTGGCCAAAGCCCGAGGGAGCTTACAGTTCGTGATCGTCGCCATCGACTACTTCTCCCGTTGGATCGAAGCGGAGCCAGTAGCGAAGATAACAGCCGAAGCCACAACTAAATTCCTCTGGAAAACAATCGTATGCAGGTACGGGGTTCCTCACGAGGTCGTCACGGACAATGGGACCCAATTCGAGTCGAAGAAATTCCAGGAGTATTGCGTGAGCATCGGCGCGAAAATCTGCTTCGCGTCAGTCGGGCACCCGCAGTCGAATGGCGCGGTAGAGAGAGCCAATGGCTTGTTGTTGGATGGCATCAAGAAAAGGCTTCACAATGTAGCGAAGGGCGCATGGCCTGACGAGCTACCGAAGGTCCTCTGGGCAGCACGCACCTCCGCGTCCCGCCCCACGGGTTTCTCCCCATTCAGACTAGTCTTCGGAGAAGAGGCCGTCTCACCTGCGGAGATTCAAGTAAAATCCCTTCGTGTCATCAAGGGCCCAATACAGGAAATGGCGGACATCACACACGACCTGACGGAGGAAGGGCGACTGCAAGCCCTTATCACCATGAAGGCTTACGCCAAAGTTTCGACGCGGACCTTCAACAAGAAAGTCAGGAAACGGGACCTGATACCGGGGGACATGGTACTCAAACGCTCAACCCCAACGTTCGCCAAGCTGGAGTCCACATGGGAAGGCCCGTACATCATCAAGGAGTCCACAGTGAAGGGGGCTCACAAGCTCGCCACCCTCGATGGCAAAGACGTACCAAGGACCTGGAACTCCGACGCGCTCAAGAGGTTTTACCTGTAATGTCACTATTCGTATGTACTTCCAAAAAAAAAAGTGTGTACACATGACTATCAATGAAGGAAAAGTTACAACCGGGGGCCGTTTAGCGCCCCCACCAGTGGTTTTTTCCCCTTCGGGGGTTTCCACGTAAAATTTCATTGTCCCTGTGCATGCAGTGTGGTGCGATTGAAGAAAGCGAACTCACGGCTAGCTAGGTCTAACGCGCTACCTTCGCCACGAGCGCTTGGTCGGGCTAACGTCCCACCCGCTCCTTCGCATCGACAAACTCGCGGTTAGCTAAGTCTAACGCGCTACCTTCGCCATTTAGCGCTTGGTCGGACTAACGCCCCACCCGCTTCGCGATCGGGCGAACTTCGCGGTTAGCTAAGTCTAACGTGCTACCTTCGCCACGCAGCGCTTGGTGGGCTAACGCCCCACCCGCTCTTTCGCATCGACGAACTCGCGGTTAGCTAAGTCTAACGCGCTACCTTCGCCACGAGCGCTTGGTCGGGCTAACGTCCCACCCGCTCCTTCCCATCGACGAACTCGCGGTTAGCTAAGTCTAACGCGCTACCTTCGCCACGAGCGCTTGGTCGGGCTAACGTCCCACCCGCTCATTCGCATCGACGAACTCGCGGTTAGCTAAGTCTAACGTGCTACCTTCGCCACGAGCGCTTGGTCGGGCTAACGTCCCACCCGCTCCTTCGCATCGACGAACTCGCGGTTAGCTAAGTCTAACGCGCTACCTTCGCCACGAGCGCTTGGTCGGGCTAACGTCCCACCCGCTCCTTCGCATCGACGAACTCGCGGTTAGCTAAGTCTAACGCGCTACCTTCGCCACGAGCGCTTGTTCGGGCTAACGTCCCACCCGCTTCTTTGCGTCGACGAACTTGCGCTTAGCTAAGCCTAACGCGTTACCTTCGCTACGGACGCTTGGCCACGCCCTGGCAGTTGTCGTTCGAAACAAGCAACATGCACACAAGACAAACACCCCTTCAACACCAACTCCCGGAGCAAAGACAATGGCATTCTGTTCGGAGGAGGTAAAATGATACAAAAGCCCCTAGGGGCTGCCTAGACCATCATCTAATCTGGCCGTTCGAAGGTCAGTAGGCCTTTCTCCCGCCTGGCGCCTGGCGAAAGCGAGCATGCCCGAGGCGGGCCGGTTTCACCACCGACACGTCATTGCTTCCGACGGAGCTAGTAGGAGAGGGCGGCAGCGCCGGAGGATTGACGTCATCATCTTCTCCGTCGAAGACGATGATCGGGTGCAAGGCGTCGGCGCCCGGAAGAACAGGCCCGACGGGTTGGCGCGTTACTGCGGCAGCCCGCGTCGCCGACGCCTCCTCCTCGCCCCACCTCGGCGGCGAGTCTTGCGTCGGGAGCTCGACGCCGTAGGCCGCCGTCGTGGTCGGGAAGAGAAACGATCAAAGAAAGTAACGAGAAGCCGGAGAGCTGGGACATGGCGGCGCACTTAGGAACAGGGGTCGGGGATGCTTTTGGGGACGCCGGAGAAGACATATTTATACGGTGAAATGGGCCAGCCGAGCCGACCGCTCGCCATTAAGGGACCTCGGAAGCCGAAGCGAGCCTTGCTGGGGAAAGGCGGGACACGGAGCCCCAAACGCCGCGGCCACGCGCACGATCATAAATGGTAAGTGAAACCGAAGCGTCGCAGGAGCCGCCATTGGCCCAGGAGCCCGAAGACGCTCCACAGCCACGCGCGCTACCATAAATGGGCGGGCAAAAAACGAAGCGCCGTAAGAACATTATACTAAGACCGCGGGATCTCCCTCTGGCCCGAGGGATTCGAGCGAAGCAATCAAAAAGAGAAAAATGTTGGAGCGGACCAAGCGTCGCTGGGCGCAGCAAATATACTAAATAGGTTCGATTACAGACGAAAGGTTTGCACGAAAAGGGGGGGAAGAGAAGATACAAGTCACGAGGGAGGCTGCTTCTCCTTGCCCTTAGCCTCGCTGGACGAGCCCGCCTTAGCTGCGGCCTTCGGGGCGCTCAGCGCCGCATGGACTCCCCCGCTGCTGCCTCGCCATGATGATTCCAGAAGTCGGAGATGAAGCGAGAGGCTAAGCGGGTTGCGGCAGGAGAAGCCTTCCCCGCCGACGCGATGTCAGAGAACCCCGGGTGGCCCGGCTGGCATGAGGTAGCACGAAGTGCTCCTGGATGTGTGTGCAGCCCTTAGCCGAGGAGTTGCGCCGTCTTCAAAGACCCCAGGCGAGCGCAATGGCTGCCGAAGGCCACGGCGGAGCTTCCTAGTAGCCCAGCGGAGTTCTGGAGGAATTTGATGGCCTCCGCGCCGGGCGCAGAGGGTGCGGCTCGATCGTCGATCGAGGCGAGGAGTTCTTGAAGGAAGCGTTAGTCGCCTTGAATGCCAAGAGTCAGGGTCTCCAGCAGCTTCTGGGCGGTCTCGCAACGCTCCTCCGCTCGACGCGCGTTGACAAGGCTCATCTGAGCCTCGCCCTTAGCAGCGGCAAGCTGGCGGGGATGCTCCTCCGCGGCCTTCTTGAGCATCTCTTTGGCGAGTTCCGCCACCTTCAGGAGGTCCTTCAACTCCTCGATGCGGCCCTCCTTCTTACCTTTCGTTCGCCGGCCACGACGCGAGCTCGCTCATGGCCGCGAGGCTGGTCTTCATCGAGGAAACAAGGTTCTCCAGCTCCGCGTTCAGGGCGGCCAGGTCTTGGCTCTGGCTTAACTCCTCCTGGACCTTCGCCAGAGTCTCAATGGAGGATCGCAGAGCCCCTCCAGGCGAGCCCTCTCCGCGTCTGATTCCTCCAGCGCTTCCGGGCCTCGTCGAGCTCCCGATTCACTTGGACGTAGTCGCGGGTTTTCACCTGGACCCGCCTGAACACCTCCGCGGCTACAAAGGCACCCTGCGAAAGAAAGCAAAGCGCAAAGCGGCGTCAGTTGGAGTAAGGCCCCGCGGAGGGGCACGCGAAGGAAGCGGCGGGAATGAGGAACCTTCATGAAGAAGTCGGTGGCAGCGTCACACAGCGCGTGATCGTTGATACCACCGAAGAGGCGCCGGGACTCCGCCTCGGAATAGAAGGCCCCGCGCATCCTCCTCAGCGCCGAGGCTGTCGTAGCCCGACTATGGAAGTCCAGGGGGAGAGCCCCGAGGTATCAAACCCCGAAGCAGGCCTCGAGTCACCTCGTTCAGCCAGAGCCCCGAGGCAGGGCAAGAGTCAGGCGCACCAAGGCCGGAAGCGGCGGAGGAACAGGAGAGCCTCGGCATGCCTCCGAGGGCGGTGGTCGGAGGAAGAGACCTCGCCCATGAAGCTCCGGCCCGAGGAGTGTCGCCCGTGGCGGGACTGAAGCCTGGCGCCGCCGCCTTCGAGGGCGGGAAGCCCAGCGTCCGATCCCGCAGCAGGAGGTCCGGCACCCGCCACCGCGCCCGTCATCTCCACGTCCCCTTCCCCTGTGTGCGCCTTCAGATCAAGCCCAGAAAAATCGATGCCACCTAAGGAGCTCATGGGAAAAGTTTTGGGAGTCAGACCTTCGGCGCCAGGAGGGGTATCAGGGACAGAGGCGCTCGCATAGATGGCGCGCACCCCCTTTGGCCGCGAGCCGACGGCGTCCCCGGAGGGATCTTGCGCTCCGCCTCTCGGGGAGACTGCGGGTCCCGTAGAGGGGACATGCGCCGCCTCCGGAGCAGAGCTGCTCGCCTCCGCGTCATCGTCGAGGTCCACGAACTCCACCCCGGGGATGTTCAAGTAGGAGAGCCCGGGGGAGCGCGCTCCGGACGGGCCGGCCCCATGGGAAGGGCCGCTGGCACGCGCCGGGGCAGAGGACATCGCCGCGGCGGAGACGGAAGAGTCTCGCTCGTCTTCCTCCTCCTCCTCCCCGTCGGTGTCGAAATTATCATCGTCTTCGCTCGTACCACCGCTGTCGTCCGAGGGAGGCACGGCCTGCAGCGAGCGGGCAGCGATCACCCGGGCCCGCTTCTTCGGCCGAGGGGTGCCCCCGGCGCCCCGAGGAATGGGGGCCTCACGAAGCCCCCATTGAGCGACGCGGGGATTGCGCGCCGCCCCGGCCGCCTCCACAGCAGCCTCGTACTCCGCGGGGTGGCAGGGGCCCAATAGCCCGCGCGCTCGCCTCTCCGCCGCCCCGCGCCCGAGGTTACGAGTCCCTTGGGGCCGGTAGACGGTCAACGTACCGTCCGCGGACCACTCCAAGGTGACGGCGGGGTCCCTCGCCAGGGGCTCGAAGCGGCAGAGGCAGAACTCCTCCGCCAGGTCACGCATGGTACTCTGACGGCGGAGGGCCTTCAAATACGCGAGGAGCCCAGCCTCCTCGGCCGTCGCCTCCAGGTTGGGCGACCGGATTGGTCGTACGGGACCCATGGTAGTGCGGAGAGGCGAGTCCAAGTTGTCGAGTGCCTGGTAATACTAACGCTGCATCCAGCCGGCTTCCCATTTCCCCTTGGCGGCGGCGACGGAAATCTCCTTCACCAGAGGACGCCGTTTGAAAGTTGATGAGCGAAAGCAGGACGGCGGCCTCGTCGATGGCCTTACATTGCTTAGGCTACGTAAAGCGTCCTCGACGAGGGAAAACACGCGCCGGTCGGCTAGCGTGGGCGGACGCCGGTCGGACAACATGGGCGGGGCGGAAGGCCCAATCAACACCGCCATGCAGACGATGGCGTTAGGCGTCGGTGTGAACTCGCCCTAAAGCTGCAGCACCTCCACCACCGGCGGTGCGGTGGAAAGCGAGCCCGCCTCCAAGCGGCGAACACCACCGCCTCGTCAGCTCGAGGGCCGGGCGTCTCCTCCCGACCCGGAGCCCGCATGGAAGAGCGGCGAACGCCGAACTCCGCCGCCAGAGGCGTCCATCGCTGGCCCGAGGATGAGCGCCCAACGCCGGGACAACGCGGCAAGATCCTCCTCACTCAGGACCGGCTTCACTTGCGGCGTCGGCGGGGCCATCGGTGAAAAAGAAGCTGCGAGCGGACGCAGCGCGCGGAGTAGAGGAAGACGAGAAGGAGGAGCCGGGGACGAAAGCAAAGAGGAACGGAACCCCTCACTCCCAGGACCCCGTAGTTATAAGGGGGAGGCGCGTTCAGCCTTGGCCCTCGATGGTTACACCTGGCGCCAATCCCGCAAAAGGGGGAGACGTGCGCGTCGTGGTTTAATGGGCGGTTTGCAACGGCGGGGAACCCTAGGAGCCGTAATGAGTAATTGCTGACATATAGCGGAGACGACGCGGCGTGACTCGGCCGATGGGCCATGGTAGCGCGCGCCGGGCGAAGCGCGCCCAAGATCTTGGGAAGCCCAACCGTCAGGCGCCCGGTAAAAGAGAAACTCGCTCCACATGCCCAAGGGAGTATAAAGGCTCAGGCCTATTTGTGGCATGGCCAAGGGCATGGCGAAGCAAGCCCTCAACCATGAGGGGCTCCTGTTGTAGGCCGGAGATAGGTACCCCCTCGGACTTGGGAGCGAAGGAAGGGTCCGTCCCCGCCGTACCTCCGCCCCCTCTTCTCTGTTTTTCCAGGGCGGCCGAAACACGCTAAGGAAGAGAGCGCGGAGGTCGGGAATAGCGGAGCGAAGCTCGTGCAAGGCCCGCTGGCCGGAGGACGGCGGCGGCGGCGCAAGCGTGGATGGATAACGCAGACGCGGCAAGAAGGATGGCGGGCGCGGAGCCTTGTGAGGCTAAGCGGGCAGCGGAAGCAGAACGAGGGCAAGCCCAAGCCGGGAAGCTCTCGCGGAGCTAACGTCCGACGAACTCAAGAAAGAGCGACGTAATCGAAGAGTGGCGGGCGAACGCCCCGCCGCAGCAGAAGCGGCGGTAGACGCACCGACAAGTCGGCGCCTTGTCGTGGTACCCAGTGGATGTCAAGTGGGCACCGATCAGTGAATAGCGCCGCTGGGTGTAATTCCCCATATGACCCGTAGTGGAGGTCTTTTAGGAGGGCAAAGCCGTAAAGAGTATGGCTAATGTGTTGCGGGATGACCCCGATGCCCCTTGCGTGATGGCAGGTGGGGGGCAAAGCATTTAAAATAGTGAGGAAATGACCCGCGAATCCTTGGTCGGGGTGTGTAAGAAAAGAGACCGCTGTTGCATGGCGCTGTACAATCCCGTCCTTATATAAGGGGAGGACGACACAGATAATAGAGGGATTCTTCTTGCCCAAGTGTAGAGTTCCTTCCATCCATAAGCGTTACCAGAGAGAGCACGAGAGTTTCATCGAGCTGTCTTGGGTGCGCGGGATCGCGCATCGGGGGTAGCCCTATTTTCTGTTCATGGGGTGACACCCACAACAGTTGGCTAGGATGTCATGTCAGCCAAAACCAGAGTGGTTTTGGCTTTGGGGTCAGTTGTCTGGTATGAAAAGTTTAAGGGTTTGGTTGTCCGGTTCTAGAGTTAAAGGTAGGAAAACCAAATTTGTCTATGAGTTGAAGGGGTAAAATGGACTTTCCTTTTTCTAACCGTCCGTCGGTCTGTGGAAGTGGCGCCACGTCAAGACCACATCGAGCTGTTAAAATGGACGGCAGGACCCAGCCCGCGAGGCGCACAATAATGGATACCCGTTGAGGCTTGGCCGCCCTATCTTTCCTTCCATGCTATGTCCACCAGCCTCCAACTTAAAGCCCGCATACAATTTGAATCCTATGCAATTTTTCAAGATTTATTAGATTTTAAATTTTTATTGCCAAAATGGGCTAAACAAAACTCATTACTTGCATTGTTTGGTTTGGCTGTGGCCGATCCAAAAGCTGGACTTTAAGAGCTTTCTTCCAAAAGCACGAAAGCTTAAAGTATTTTCTAGATTTTCGAGAAACGGATTCAAGAAATCAAAACGGTTGGCTCGGAGAAACAGTCACCAGTTGTAACATGATAGATGAACTGTATATGTAATATTGCCACGTTTGGAACACCTTATGAATTGCAGATTATATATTATGGCTGTTCCTCTCAGTCAAACGCTTCCGAAGCTATTTCTTGCATATCACAAAGCTTTCAAAACCCAGTCGAACCAAATATTCTTTTGTACACTTGTTGAGTTCCACTGAAACTTTGGCTGGTACATAACTCGAAGCAAACAGGAAGAACACGAAAGAACAAGGGCAGAAGGTGGGTCCAGGCGACCCTAGAGCAGGGTTTGCAAAATCATTAAAAACAAGGAAAAGTATAATTCAATTTTTTGCCAGAATATGTCATCTTTCTTCAAATTTAAATTTTCACTAAAAATTATATTTTTCAAAATTTTGTTTGCCAAAATTTGTTGAGAATCCAAAAAACAGGTAAATCATAATTCTAATTTTGGCATAAATTTGCCACTCTCCTGTGTTGTAAGGGTAGTACACCCATCCCCTACGACTTAACGAATCAGAGCGAGGTGAAGCTAAGTGCCAGCTCCGTCACAACTACGGACCTCCTTTGCTCGGCGCCAACAAAGGGAGACCTAGGGACCCGTAGCTGCTTCACCCGATCTCCGCCTTGCTTCGCCATCATCACCGAAGCAAGGCAGGACCATCCCAATGTGGTCATCGAAGTGAAGCCAATAGGGAGTTCTGCCGGACCTTTGCCTGCATCTCTCAAAAGAGGCAACCTCAAGCTCTGCCTCTTCAGAACCAGTAGGGCTTAGCTACTTAGTAGCCAAGGTAACCTAGGGAATAAATAGTATGAAAGGGGCCCTCGCTCATGTCAGGATAAGCATTATTGAACCCCTCTGAGAGGAGACCGGCTATAACGGCCTAGGCCAAGACAATTCCTTCTATGCCCCCACTTTACTGTGACGGTGGGAGGGCATTGCCATCAGGATGCCTCTAAGGTAGGGGTCCAACGACATTTTGATCCACGCTTTAGCTATTCAGTGGGGGTAGTTTAGTCATTTGGTGTAGAAGTCTGTTGTGGCCCTGGTTTCGTAGATCTAAATAGGCATTTTGGTCCTCCCTATCTAAATTATCCTCCTATAAATAGAGAGACATGTGTACATATAATGGGATTGAGCCCCCAAAAGGCAAGAAATGAATATACACACCTAGAGTCCCAATGTTTCAAGAGTTAAGTGTTGAGTTTTCTCTTGAGATTGTTCTTTCGCCGGGTCGCACGCTACTTCATCAGGCGTGCGAACCGGGGAAAGGATACCTCTAATAATATATGTTGTGGAGCATTCTATCAACATCCTGTAAAATTTGAATTCTCAGTAAAAATTTGGCCAAAAATTTCTAAAAGTTGTAAATATCACAAAATTTTCAAACATTGGGTAAAATTTCAAACCTGACGTTCTGAACCTTTGAAGTGGGAGAGGAGGCTAGGAGAGAGACAAAATAATTTGTTTTCCTTGCTTTGCATCCCTTTGCCCATCGAGATGAGCAAAGCGAGACAACGGGAGGTGAGCAAAGGATCTAAACATTGCTTCAGCCATCCCCCTAGGCCACATACAATGTTCTTATGTAAAAAAAAATCAAAGCTATTTCTGCTATATGTGCATGATGGTTCGTGCGCTTGCATATAGAGGAAGAGTCGCTTGGATTTACTTTAGGGTCTGTTTGGTTGCCTTATGAATTTCGTCAGGCTGTATGAGCTCAGCTAAGCTGGTGGGAGTCAGGCTGAGGTGATGTAAGAGGGTGTTGTTTGGTTGGTTGTATGAGATTGTATAGGCTGCACAAAGAGATTGTTTGGCTGGCTGCACTAAGAGGGGAATGTGATGGACAAATTCAAGAGAGGAAAATAAAAAATAAAGAAAATAAATTTAAAACAAAAATAATTTTTAAGAAAAATACTGGAACAGAAATAAATTTAAAAACAAAAATAAAAATTCAAAAAAAAATACTAGAAAATCAATAAATTCAAAAACAAAAATAAAAAATTAGAAAAATCTGAAATTTATTCAATACCTTGTACTTGAATCTACGGTTCCATTTTTTTTTGTCTCATTAAATTTGGATGTCGTTTGAATTTTAAAATTTTTTTGAAAGGTTGATAGCAAATGGTAGTGCAGTGTCTCTTAGCTAGCTAGCTGGTGCTCCTGCAGCTGGTGCTGGCCTGGCCCGGCGGAAACGAGCTTGCTGGCTGTTTCTCCGAAGCCAGGCTAGCATAGTGCTTTTGCACCAGGTTGGCCTAGTTCCGGTGTCCATGCAGCCAACCAAACACGCAGCAGGTTACATGGGGCGAGCCAAGCCTGGCCAGATGCGGGCAACCAAACACATCCTTAGTGTCTCATCGATACTCAAATGTATCCTTTTTTAACGCTGCATCAGTAGGTGTTTACATGCTAATAGACCACAAAAAGACAAAAAAAAAGAGAGAGAACTAATGCTCTTTGCATTAGAGATCGCAGATGCTCTTGATGCTAGAGTATATGATATGATCCGGAAGGATCTAGCTATTATGGTAGGATAGGATATATTAGGATAGGATATATTGTAATCTCTCTGATATAATTCCATCTTTATCTCTAGGATTACTTATAATCCAAGCTACCATGTACCTATATAAGCGTCCATGAGGCTGTACAATCATCCATCGCATTATCCATTATTTGTATATTCATCTTCTTACATGGTATCAAAGCGGCACAGTTCCTAAGCCGTCGCCAACAAAGCTTCTGCCACGCCATCCCTGGGAGATGATCCCATCTCCATCACCTCTCCTGGGGCTACACAACCCGTAGTTAGAGTCACCAGTCATTAGATCGATTCCAATTAGAGTTTTTACCGATCATCTTCAGATCGGTTTTTTCCTATGGTCGCAAAATCAAATTTTTCGATCATAGATCAGTTTGCGTCGCCTTGCCAACCTATCGATGGCTCCTCTACTCTAGACAGCACCCGCTCGACGACGACCTCTTTGGTGTGCCTCCTCTCCTCCAACAATGATACGCGATGACCAAGCATGCTCATTGATGGATTGCGTCCTTCGCGACCGGTCTGAGCACCTATCTACCCATCGTTGTCAAACTTTATCATCATCACTAGCCCCGTCGTCTGTAAGCTTGAGCCATCACACAACCGAGAACAAGGTTGTCGCTAGGGCTAGAAACGAGGGCTCGGCTTGGCTCGGCTTGCCCAGGCTTGATCACCAAGCTAGGCTCGGCTCAGTGATTCAGCGAGCCCAAAAGGGCGGCTCGGCTCGGCTTGGTCCTGGCACGCTGAGCCAGACCGTCCAGCACTCCAGCATAAGCACGGCAGCACTCCAGTAGCCAATTAGCCATCTAGCAGCCAATATTGATCAACAGGAAACACAAGAGTAAAATAAAGCATAAAAGCCACTCACCGGGACATGAGGAGGAGCCGGAAGCAGTGGGCCTCCTCCGGGCTAGTTGGGACTTCGGAGGCAGGTGGCGGGCTATGGGCAACACTCCGGGCAGCGATGAGTGGCGGGCAACGGCAGGTGGCGCCACTGGTTGCGGTTAGGCACTTAGGCTAGGGCACGGCACGAGGTGATGGCTGTGAGCGAGACTGCGACAGGGCACAGGGATGACTCGTGGGGAGTGAGGACTGAGGGGTCAACCAGTCAGCTTCTCAGCGATGGTCATGGGCTATTAGGCTTACCTAGTTACCTAAGTGGGCTGGTGCCTGGCTGGGCCGTTGGGCCTCCCGAGCCAGCTTGGCTCGCCGAGCCGGCTTGCCCAAACTGCAAGCCAAAAAATGGGCTTGGCTCAGGCTCGTCCCGAGCCACGAGCCAACGCAAGCCGAGCCAAGCGAGCCCGAGCCCGAGCTGAGCTGCGAGCCTCGAGTTTTCTGCCCAACCATAGTTGTTGTTGTGCTGCCTTCCTAGGCTGCAGTGCTGTCCACAGGCATTTTCGTCAATGATGCGCGGTGACTAGGTGTGCTCATTGACGGCCCCCTCCTCTGCGGCTAGTCTGTGGCCATTCTGAGCACACGTCTACCCAATGTCATCGGCTACAACCATGGACACCTCACTCTCGGCTATGATCGGTACAAAAGGGCTACCATCAATTTGAACAATCTCGTTGGCTTTCTCTCTAGTTTGAGCATGCACGATGCTCCTGCTACAACAGTGGAGGGATGTTGGCTTTCTCAGTTGATTTTCTCTCTAGTCTAGGCATGCACAATGCTCCCGTTATGACTACAGGGAGATGTTAGAGTATATGGTATGATTCGTAAGGATCTGGCTATTATGTTAGGATATGATATATTAGGATTGATTGATTGTAATATCTTCGATATGATTCCATCTTTATCTCTAGGATTGCTTGTTCACATAGCCACCATGTACCTATATAAACACCGACGAGGCCCAATACAATCATCCACCACATTATCCATTGTTCGCATATTCATCTTCTTACACTTGTGAGTGTTAACAAGATAATTGGACAAAGATGGTGAGGCGGCATGGGCTCGAGCCAACGGCAGCGACAGCAAGGCCACGTAGGTCCAAGCCTGAGGCGGCGGCGAGATGTCGGCGGTGAGGGGGCAATTGTTGGTCGGAGGAGAGAGAGAGGAGAGAAAGGATGGAGGAAGAAGAGAAGGAAGAAGAAGTTAAGGGTAATTTAGTCCACTTTGACCGGTCAACCCAATTAATGACATGTTCGAAATGAATCGTAAAAAGTAATGGCATGACAATAATTTCACGTTACATTTATGAGAAAACGAAACTTAATAATGGTATGGATGCAATTAGCACATAATATTATGGCAATACTCGTTCAATAAATACATGTATATAAAATAATTGAATCGACTGGCCACACTGGAATTGGCTTCAGAGCTAGCTCAGACCTGTTTAGAATCGTATCCATTTTATTTCGTTTGTCGTTGAAAACTGTCCTGCCTTTTAGATTGCGATATCTTTCTAGCTACCATATCTGGTTTTATCTGCAAATATTTAAAATAAGGTTCACATTTGATTGTTAGTTAATTGCATTGTCGGCCTGATAATTGGCGGTCAAATGAGGATAAGGAATCAAATCCTCTAAATAGGGCAGTAGTTGCTCATTTATTTGGCCCTGTGCCTTGCAACACATGGTTATGCATGATCTTGCTGTCAGAACTAGTGTAATATATCTTTGTAGGGTCTAGGTAGACATTTGATTATCTGAATATCAAATCTTCTAGAAAGGCACTGACTAACCATAATCTATGTAACCCTATTTTATTTCATTGTGCAAAATTCAGGGATTATGTTTATATTATATATGTAGCTTTGTATGAGCGAGGTATATCTGCATGTCCGTCGTGTGTTGTCAGTTGCCACCACAAATTTTTTTTTGTTGTGAAAATCACAAACACAGTGCTTGCTGGCAAATCATACATGTGCATGATAATCGATTAATCATCTACTTACTTAGCCATTTCTATTTGTATAAATATACATGCATGCTTATTCATCCATCTCCAATGCAATATTTGACCATTAATTTTTTTTTGAAAAATATGGTAGTGCATGTTATAAAAGATATATTAACAAACAAGTGCCATATATTTTCATGTGAAAACAACATCCGTATAGAAAATAGAAAAAAAACGCTAGCAAGTGCGCGCATGCTTGTTCTAGATCTATTTTCATAAGAGAAAATGTGAACATCAAATTAAGCTGAAGTGTTCGACTATGCACATGCAATGCGAAAAAACAACATCTGTATAGAACATAGAAATAATGATGGAGAGTTTTTTTTTTAATATTGTACAGAATAGACAAACTTGGCTACGGGTGAAAACAATCATACGATGGCGAAATGTAACAGTGCTGGTCTCCCCGGGAATAAGGGTGGCAACAAGCAGCATGTGAATCAGCAAGTTGCATGATGCTTCCATATTTTTTTAATAAAATCCAGTGTTGACACCGGTAGTGCAAGAAGAATCAAGATCACCGAACGGCCGGCTCCCATCTTTGTTTGTATATAAACCACCCCCATGGAACTCTTAACGATACAGAGCTTGTAAGCAGGGAGAAGAAGGAAGCTAGCTATCTAGTGAATCGATGGAGGAGAAGTTCCTGCAGGCGGGCACGGTCACATGCATCCCAAGGCTCCGGCGGCGTCCACGCCCCACTGCCTCGGCTGGCACGGCGTCTGCCGCCACTCCGGCGACGGTGCTGGACCGCCTCCGGGACGTGGCGCTCCGGCTCGCGATGCTCTCGGTCGCGTCCAAGGGCGGCGGCGTACCGCAGGCAACAAAAGCGGTGGCGGCGCCGTCGCCGTCGTGCAGAGCCGTCGGCACCTCGGCGGCGGCGCGCATGAGCCCGTCGCCGAGGACGTACGCGGACTCGTACCGGAGCGAGGCCGTGGACGATTGCATCGAGTTCTTGAAGCGGTCGGCGGCCGGCGGCTCCCCGGCCGCCGTGGAAGCGACCTCCGCTGCGTCACCCTTGCATGCATCTGCTGCATGTGAATCGTAGGCAGGCAGCGCAAACGTACGTTTTTCTTTTTCTTTTGGGTGTGGATTCTTGTCCGTTTGCATGGAGAATCTGATCCAGCTACGACCTGTAAATGCATGCATGTGGATGTAAATATATATATGTGAGTGTGAATTGCTAGGTTAGTGGGTGCATGTGTTGGATCCATGGTGTGTTGCTTGTCGCACGCGTAGAAATCTACCTCAACTTGCCAAGAACATCACATGCAAGCATGTAAATGTGCATGTGATAGACTGCCTGCCTATATAGTTCAACCAGAATGCCTATCACTACAGAAAAATTTATCAATTTAATTATCTAGGTCGACCACATACCTCCATCCAGAGCCTCAAGTCCTTTCTTGAAACATTGGATCGTGAATTACAACACTTAGGTCAACGCCCTACCCAAAAGGCGTCGACCCTAACCTCACCATAGATGGATATAGTAACAGCGATAAAAGTGAGTACTAGGTTTGACGTCTTAACCAGCTAACCGTCGACCCTAAGGGCTCCACATCATAGAGCTCGCATGTTGGTCTTCAACTAGAAGGTAGCAATGGGTGTTCTCTCTATTAAGCCGAATGTGAATTTAAAAGATGCGCGCCACACCCTTGTTGTGTTGTTCGAAGTGGAAGGTGGTCGGATGGGCCCAAGGGCCTAATGACGGGACACCTCCCCCGATCTCCCGAATAGCCTCATCCCGCCTAGCGACTACGACAACTTCTCCGATGACTACATGGAAGCGACGTGTGGCGGCTTCGATGACGACGACTAGTGGATGTAGGATAGCTATAGGGTGTATGTAGTGTATGTAGGTGTAGCTAGCTAGTAGTTACCCTAGCTAGCATGGTGCTGCTAACTAGGCTAGCTATTTAAAAAATATTTTAAAATATATCTATATTGATTCTAGCCATAAACCAGCACAAAGAATGTGTCATTCTGTGCCAGTTCATAACCGGTACAGATGACCGAACACATCAGTGCATGTTTATTGTGCCGGTTCAAAATCCGGCACTATTGCCAGTTTAGAACCGGCACGGATGGTCATTTTTATTGTAGTGTTTGTATCATGTGCAAATGATCTGCTTGGCTGAAGGTGCAAATGAAGGACCAAAGTTTATGGTTGTGGTCTGCCTTCCGGCTAGCTAGCTTTTTGTTATTGTGAAATGCTAGAATTATTTTTAAGTATGTGAGAAAAGATTTAAATAAAGCCATTCAAACGGGCCTAAGGAGTCCTTCAATCCGGAGTAGTCAAATTATGATCCACTGGATTTTCCTCGTGAGTTGTGCACCGTCGATGTTGATGGCTGCCTTGCAGTGAGGGGGATCCACAGACTCACATGGGCCACGGCAAGAATCGCAATGAGAGAGAGGAATTTTTTTATATTTTTTTTAATTCAAAATTTTTTAAATGCCCGCCCCGCCGCGATTTTTCATTTTTGGGCGCCCGTCGCCCGTGGGCCGGGCGATCGTCCATGCCACGGGCGACGGCACGCAGCTTGAACGGCGTGGCCTAGCCGTTACCGATCAAAGCGACCGTTAGGCGTGGCTGTTTGCGACCGATTGGCCGATCGCCCGCCCATGGTGATCGCCGAGCCACGCAGGCCAAGACGGGCAGTATTTAACAGCATGGTGGTGGGTGGCTGGCCAGTGCGGCAGACCAGAGAAGGGAAGGGAGGAAAAGAGAAGAGAGGAGAAAAGAAAGAGAAGGGAAGGGAAAGAAGAGAAGAGAGGAGAAGAGGAGAAAAGAAAGAAAAGAAGAGAGAAAAGTGGAAAAAAGAAGAGAGAAAAAGGGGAAAAAAGAAGAGAGGAAAAAATTGGATCACGCGGCATCGTCATTTGGTAAGTTAATTTTTTAAGTAATTTAGTAGTGTAATTACGTAATTTTAATTTACGGTTAAAAACATGGTAGGATAGTCACATATTAAATAAATATAATTTTATTATTAATACCGATAGTTGATATAAATACGTATAATTAAAATGTATTGTTGATTTAGATTGTTGAAATTATGATTAAAATTTGATTATTGGTTTAGATAGTGGATATAATAGGGATAATTAAAATTTTTATTGAAAACATGGTAGGATAGTCACACGTTAAATATCGTAAATAATTTTGTTATTTACGCATAAATGATATAAATACATGTAATTTTAAAATTTTAATTGAAGACAAGTTAGGATGGTCACACGTTAATTTGAGGATTGGAAAAATGGTAGAATAGTGACACATGAAATATGTAGATAATTTTGTTATTCATGGACCGTTAAAATTTTTAGTAGACTATAGAAAAATAGAAAATCGTGACAATAGGGTTATTTAAAACAATGGAGTTAATTTAGACATAAATAGATGTAATTTATATATTAACTGAACACATGTTAGGATAGGCACAGGATGTATAATATAAATTTGATATTATAGATGTAATTTATATATTAAATAGATAATCTTGCTAGCGGTGTTGTTATGGTAAATATTGCATAATATTATTTTATGATAATTAAATATACACTAACTAATAGTACGGTTCATCATATGTTATAGGCAAAATGTCAGAAAAATTATATTTCCAAATATTTTACAGAGATGGAGAGATAGCGGAAGGGCCAAATGGAGTGGATCTATCGGCATTTCCCTCTGTCATGCGAGGTATATCTAGGACGAGCGAGAGGACATACCGATGGATAATAGAATGGTTGTTTGGTTGTTCGACTGGATGCACATACATGTTTTTTGCGTGTCGAGCCGTGGTGAGTCGTGCCCATGAAGGTTTTTGGAGAGTTGTTTCCTATAAAAGGAACACACAATTGGAGAAGGTGCGAGAAAATGCGGTCTGGCGTGGTTGGCCCCTTATACTCTTGGTTCAATGCTACCAGATAGTAAATCCGCCGTGCGAAGCGCAAGATGAGGAGGTGGACACAATGGAGGGACATGGCACAAGCATGGAAGATTGTAGTGGAGAGGGTGGTGATGACCATGTTGGCGATCGCGACGAGGCGCAGGAGGAGGGGTGCGGCGTAGAGGCGAGGGGTGGCGAGCGAAGGTGAAGAGGTGGAGATCATAGTGAATATGATGGAGGCGGAGGACCGAGAGGATGAAGAGTTGCCGGATGATGACCAGACCGATGAGGAGGTTAATGTCCCCGATATCCCTACCCCGAGCACATGGAGCGATTATAACCCGGCGATTAACGGTGAATGAGGGGAGCCATGGCGCATGGGAGTACCATGCGAACGAGGTCACGCAGGGAGCCATATACAAGGATAAGGAATCATTGCTGAATGCAGTAAAGTATTGGGCAATGTCTATACGCCGTCAGTTCAAGGTGGTGAAGTCCAGCAAGAAGGAGTACGACGTGAAATGCGTGAATGACAACTGCCCTTGGCAGGTGCATGCGTACGGAGAGAAGTGGAAGGACTACTGGGAGTGCTCCATAGTGGTGCAACACGAGTGTATACTGGAGGAAGCTGAGCAAGTGCACCGCAACCTTTCATCAACTTGGGTGGCTAATGTTCTGTATGGAGAGATTATGGGTAATCCTCAAATACCAGCTAAAGATATCATTCGAGCCGTGGAGGAGACATATCAGTACACCATGGACTACGGGAAGGCTTGAAGGGCAAAGAGGAAGGCGTTGGAGGTTAGGTTCGGGACGTACGAGGCATCGTACGAGAACGTGGTTCACATGCTCAGGGCAATAGCATTCAGGAACCCAGAAACGTACATAGACATGAAAGAGTATCCAGCTAGTGGTGTCCATGAGGGCAAGTGGGTCTTTGCGGCATGCATTTTTCGCCTTTGGGAGCTTGTATAAATGCCTTGAGCCTTCGCAGCCGATAATCTGTATGGGCGGCACCTTCTGACGGGAAATACAAAGGGCGAATCTTGATCGCAATTCTGTGGGACGCGAACAACCGGTGTTGCGGTCGCGATTGCTATTGTCGAGGGGAAAACACAGATAGCTGGTATTGGTTCCTGGAACGGGTTAAGCACGGAGTGGTGCTCACTAGGCCGAACGTGTGCATCATACACGATCGGCACGCGGGTTTGATGAAGGCTATTGTCGACATGCAAGAAGGTTCTCCCATTATGGGAGCACCGAAGTGGCCTGACTTGACTAGTAGGTGGTGCATGAGACATATGGGAGTAAATTTCTTCCGTCAGTTCAAGAACAAGACATTGATGAACATGTTCAAGAGGTTGTGCCAAGCAAACCAGCCGGCCAAGTTCGAAGCGCTATGGAAGACCTTAGATGAAATGACAAGGAAGCAGACGGCCCAACCAGCAGGCCCACCAACTTCATCCAGAAATCCCATGCTTTATCATGTCGAAGGCGATGATCCGACTGCTCTATGTGCGCTCCCTACGGACTCCAGAAACATCCGTAGAAAGGCAGGCACAGATATTAAAAGTTTCTCGGACTGGATATGTCATGAGCCAAAGGAGAAATGGTTGCTCCTACATGACACCGGAGGTGCACGGTATGGCATCATGACCACGAACATAGCCGAGGTGTAAACTGGGTAATGAAAGGAACGAGATGTCTTACTCTTGTCGAAATTGAAGGTGTCCTGCATGGGGTCCAAAAGTACTTCATCACGGGTGCAGAAGGCTGCTTCAGCTATGGCCGACAGGCATCTTGTCTATTCAACCCTTATCAGTGAATACATGGAGAAGAAAACAAGAAAGGTGCAGATGCATCGTGTGACTCCTGAGTGGCACCGTCCGTCGGTTTCATGTGCCTTTGTCTTTGGCGTGGTCATCGAGGTACCCACCGGGCGACAAGGACGCATCTCTGCACCATCATGGGGGCCCAATGTGAGTGCACCTGCCAGAAGCCAAAGCTCCTTCACCTCCCGTGCTCTCACATTATAGCCTCTTCCGCCGTCTGTAATGAATCAACCCGCTCCTTCGTGTCGCCTTACTACCTGAAGGAAAGTGTTTGGGACACATGGAATTATGAGGTCTACGGATACAGAATCGACGGGTCCTTCACGGAAAATCCTCCTGCAGGCTACCGCTGGGTACTAGATATGAGTAGGCTGAGACAGAAGCCTAGCCGTCGGAGGACTCGCCGTATCCGCAATGACATGGACGAGGCCGAAGGTGGGCATCGGTCATCGGCGGGTCAAGCTGGGACATCGGGGTCATGCACCGGGAGAGGATGAGCGTTCCTGAGCAATGTATCGCTACAATGTAATATGTTTATCTTACTTAATGTAATATGTTTATCTTACTTAATGTAATATGTTTAATTGACAATGTAATGCAATGTAATGTTCGTATTTTCATAACATTTGTTTGGTATTGTAACAGTTGTCACGGACTCTATCGTTGTAATTGATTTTGCAATTAACTGTCTTGCCATGAAATGTAATATTTTTTTGTCATGTATGTTTTATTTCGTTTTGTACGACTTAACCTGCAGGACTGAGTGACCATGGCCGGTGCTGGACCTAGTCGGGGGGGCACGCCTAAGTTGTTCGACCGTAACATAGATCACAAGCACAGGTCAAGATTGTCAGCACAGGAGGATAAAAAGCTGTACACACTGCGCCCTCGTGTTCCCGACCGGTTGCTTCGTATCGACGAGCCATGGGTCGGCAGGTACGAATTCAATTTATTTTTCGCATGCACTTCCATGTTTTATATGTCCCCACATATTTAACCGTACTGATGATTCCACTTTGCAGGTTGCGAGTAGCAAGTTTTCTTCCACTTTGCAGGCTGGTGGAGCTCTCGACGGCGGAGGATCGACGGTTCACGTACGACCGTTCCCTCCTAGCGGCACTCGTCGACCGGTGGCGACCAGAGACGCACACGTTCCACCTCCCGTTGGGAGATGGCACCCACACCGCGGGGCGTGTCCTACCTCTTGGGTGCGCCTTTTGCGGGACAGTAGTTATACTGGGTGGACGCCGCCGACCGGCTTGATGACTGTCGCCCGCCGACGACGCTACCACGACACCCTGCCGGCGGGGCTTGTGAGCCTCTGAGGCGGAGCGATCGGCACGGACCGACGCGTGCTTGGCTACTACAGTTCACGGTACGCAACCTTATAAATTTAATAACTGTGTTTTTCCACATTTTGATTTGAAGCTAACATGGTCACGAAATACTGCAGGCCGATCAGATACACCCGATAGCGGATGACGACATAGTTTCGAGGCACCTGGAGGCGTACTTGCTCCTGTTGTTCGGCTGGGTGATGTTCCCGTCCACCCACGGGGACACAGTTGTGAGCACTGATCCGGTTTGCGCTACATCGACGACACTGGAGTACGAGGTGAGCTAACATGGTACCGAAATGATCCCTGATGACTTTTTGACATGATTTTTCACGCAGATGGAGCAGTACTCTTAGGCCTCCGCGGTTCTTGCTGCCACTTACCGGGGCCTCTGCGACGCTGTCTTTTGGACGACGAAGGACGCAACCATCGCAGGTTGCGTCCTACTCCTCGAGCTTTGGTCGTGGGAGCGGTTCCCTGTGGGGCGGCCACAGGTGGACCGCGATCCGTACCCTCCCTCACTGTACACGGGGCCTCACACAGATTGGCCCACCATGGGCCACTACTGGGTCCAATGACAAGTGAGTCCTTTTGTCATGTTACTACCACATCCATTCATTTGAACTAACTTGTTCATGTCCTTTGTTTCGCAACGTTTTTACGCGCACGAGCAGGTCCATCGGGTGTACGAAGAGTTCAAGTGCCAGTTCGACTACCTACACGACGACAAGGTCGTTTGGACACCGTACGACGCGTACCATGTGCAGGCACGCGCACCCTACGGCCTCTCCTTTCTGTGTACCAGGGACATGGAATACTGGCTTACACGGAAGTCCTTGGTTTTGACATCTTCGCCGAGAACTCATCCACACCGGTTTTATGACGATTCGGGTTGTACCAGAGATCCCCCCTCAGCCTCAGATGGTTATTCCATCAGCCGTGCACAAGTAAGATCTATTTTTTAACAGTTCGCTTAGTGCCCTCTATGATTATGTAACATGTTATTTCGTAATATGTTATGTCCTCCATATTCCAGACTTACCCAGATAGGCGTTCGTGGAGGGACCCCCTTCTCGTACCGGATGCAGACTTGGAGGGCGTAGTGGGACGAGGCACTCGAGGACCGAGTCACTGAGTACCGCTGACGACCACGACTCGTCGACGCAGCGTACATGAGATGAATGCGCCTCTCGGACTCGCCGTGTGGGCTACTCACCGACCGACTACGTCACCCACGAGCCCTCGGTGGAGGAGCTGTACCCGCACCATCAGGCGCAGAGGTCGTACACCGCGGTAAGAGTTCCTATTTGGTTTTGTCATCCACACGTACTTAACCCATTACATCCTCTCACATTTTCTCCGAATTGCAAAGGCTGATTTGTCGCAGGAGCTTAGAGCGGATGCCCAGTCCGTGGTGTCTCGTTTGAGGCGGGTCTGACGCGTCGGTGAAACAGTCCTTGTGGTCGAGGATGCTACGCAAGTGTACCCAGTTGTGCCGCTTGACGTCGTGCCAGCGGGTCCCCGACGTTGTGCCACGTGGTGGAGCACCACCGCTTACTCCACCCCTTCCACGTGGGCCGCAGCAGACTCCGGGACTTCGCCCACAGCAGACCTCGGGCCTTCGCCCGAGCCACACTCCTGGCCTTCACCCACAGCGGCCTCAGGGCTTGGGAGGTTGGGCTGGGCAGGGCGCTAGCTCTTCGCGTGCTGCACCACCCCAGCAGCAGGGCTAGGGAGGTTGGGATGGGCAGAGCGCCGGCTCTTCGCGTGTTGCACCACCCCAAAGAATGGTGGGGAGGTTGGGATGGGCGAGCGCGCTGCTCTTCGCGTCTTTGCACCACCCAGCCAGAATAGGTCGGGAGCTTGGTCCACCGAGTCGACCAGCAGTACCTTCTACTCAGGACTAGTAGGAGGTGAGCAATGATAACACTGCTATATAATGTTTGAAATGCGTCTGGCGTTGCAACGTCTTACTGATTGTCATATGTTTCCTTCAATGCAGGGAGTACGTCTTACGGCGACAACGCCGACGATGCTGGGCAGCAGGACCTAGATCAGTGGCTCTCGCAGGACCTCCTCGGCCTGTCGCAGTTGCCTAGGGCTCCACTCGCCCCTACTCAGCCATCACAGACGAGGATCCTCGACACCGTGAACCACGGCAGGCCGGGAGGATGTCCATCCTCCCAACCAGTTCACATACCCGAGGACCGATTAGGAAGCGCTGCGTCGTTGACAAGCGTGTATGTTGTACTTGGACTAGACTTTATACTGCACTTGTCCCCTGACTTCTTTTCCTTTTTTTTACGATGTACTGCACTACTTTGTGTACTTTTGTAATGGATGTGAGGCATAATTTCTAGCCTTGCGTTTTTCTTCTTCCTGAAAAATATCAAATATAATTTCTAGCTTTGCAGTGCCCGGTCACATCAAGTGCAGCGGCCATCAATTATTTCACTGCACTGCTGGCCAACAGTCCCGCTTTCCACCGTCTAGTCACATCAACTGCAGCATCCATCGAAGATGGTCCCTCGATCTTGGCAACCGATACCACTTTGCACCGCCGGTCACATCAACTGCAGCGGCCATCAATTATTTCCTTTGCCGACTGCCGACCAATGATCCGCTTTCCACCGTCGGTCACATCAACTGCAGCAGCAGACATCGCGAGGGACGCGTACGCTTCCATGAACTCCGTCCATGCACCTGCCAGACTTCGCTATAAAAACCCTTCTACCTTCGGGTCCTCTGCGCTACATCTTTCTTGAGAGCTTACTGCTTTATAGTTCATGGCGAGTTGGGGAGCCTCTTCACGGCCATATGTGTCTGATGCATGGTGGGAGTCTTATGGGCCTGGAGAGCATACTCGTCCTCCTTCGGACGATATGCATGTCATACATTATGCAGACTGGAGAGACGGCCCTCCTTTGCTACGAGATCGTCACTTCGCGTCCATTTTTGACTGGCCGACATGCGAATGTGGGAACCCAGCCGTTGTGCAGTGGTTTGACCATGTGCACGAGGGGTTTACTGGTCGCAGGTTCTACCGATACCTAGATTACAACGTAAGTTCCCTCCCTCTGCGATATGCTACCGCAAATACAAGTTACTTACCAGTTCTCTTATTTCCAGTTACCAGACGTCACGTGCGGTTGGACTTGCTGGATGGATGAGCCATACCCGGCAGCAGCGTACACCTACATAACATACCTGCACGCAAGAATCGAGCGCTTGCAAGCTAGAGTGGATGCTACAGGAGGGCACGCGCAGTCAGAAGGCCGGCGGAGGTCCGCGCAGGCTTCCCGGCCTCCTAGGCAATCCATGCCGGCACGTCAATCGCACAACCAGGCAGTGCTGGACCAATACTATCAACCGAATAGATCATATCAGGACCATGCATGTCTATGCGGATGCCACTACCTCGGCACACCCAACGCTGAAGTCCTACGTCGAAGAGCCATCATACAAGAGACTTAGCCGGTGTATTACGACACAGAATGGGAAGCGACTGCTCGGTGTGCGGCCACTTGGTGTTCATGCCAATGCCACAACCCTTTCACCGGTCCATGGTGACCACCCATGCATGCCGGGTGAAGGTGGCCGACCTCATGCTACCAGTAAGGGGGAAATATCCCGTTGTACTCAGTACGAACTACCGTGTAATGCTAATGTGGACAATAAAATTTTTTTGAGAGCACTCTATTTTAAACGCTATAATTGCTGCCATGCGAGGAATATTATGCGACAAGACGAACATTTATTCATTATAATTCTAATAATACAAAAGATGAAAATTAAAACTGTCGGTCCTTTTCATAAAAAATAACAAATTTTCTCCCTTCATAAACCCTAATTTCCGACCACACAGATTCGGTAGACCCTATATATAATATACATTATACATATGTTCTATATGTACATAAATATTATATATAACATATTATATATAATGTATATACTTTTATATATATTACATATGTTATAACTATTATATATAACATATGATATATAATGGTTATATGTTATAATATATATTGATAATATATATAATTTTTAGATATTTTATATGTTATAACTGTTATATATATATAACATTTGTAAAATATAGTGTTGAAGGCTTCGGTCGCCCTTGGCCTGGGCGATCGCCCATGAGCCGGGCGACCGCAGCCTCCTCAGCGCAACGCCGTGGAACGGCGTCAGTTAGCAAGCAGGCAGTTAGCAGGCGGGGTTTGGTACCCGTCGCCCGTGGCATGGGCGATCGCCCGGCCCATGGGCGACGGGCGCCCAAAAATGGAAAATCACGGTGGGGGCGGGCATTTAAAAAATTTTGAATTAAAAAAAATATATAAAAAAAATTCGAGAGAGAGACCTCGAGCCGGGCCGCAGACGTTACAAAACTGGGCCTTGACAGGGCTGTGCGCCGCCTAATGGGCTACCTACTACCTTGCATTCGAGCAGTAAACTGAAACCAAATGAAATGAAGCGTTTTTGAGGCGGATCAATCCGGATGCGAATGTATGGATGTTTGTGCGCTTGTTTCTCAACTAGTGCAATGCTTGCTTCGACGAGCTTTAAAGTTGGAGAAAGTCGGTTTTGACCCTTAAACTATTAGGTAAGACCGGTTTTCCTTCCTGACCTCTAAAATCAGGCAACCAAACCCTCTAACTCTTCATATCGGATAAATTTGCCCCTTAAACTGAAACCACCCCGGTTTTGGCCGACATGTCATCCTAGTTAACAGAGTTTTTTAAAAAATATATTCTAAAAAATCTAATAAATTGTAAAAAAATAATAGAAAGCTTAATAAAACAAAATAAAAATATCTACAAATTAAGAAAAATGTATAGAGTCCAAATATACAATAAAATGTTATATTTATGTGGAAACTTAAATGCCAAAAATTAGTTTAATCAATAAAATACACTCTAAATACTTGATTTATTTAATCAATAAAAGACACTCTAACACAAAATATAATTTTTTGCATATAATTTTATGCATAAATATCATACCTTTATTGCATATTTGGATTCTACACTTTTTTGAATTTTTAGATATCTTTATTTAATTTTTTTGAGCTTCCTATGATTTCCTACAAGTTATTAGATTTTTCTGGAATTTATTTAAAAGAAAACCTTGCTGACTAGGACGTCACGTCAACCAAAACTAGTATGGTTTCAGCTGATGAGGAAATTTGTCCGGTATGATGATTTCGAGGTTTTTGTTTTCTTGGTTTAAAGTTCAGGGAGAAAAACCAAGCTTACATAGTAGTTCATGGGGCAAAATAGACTTTTTCCTTTAAATTTTTATGTTTCTCGAAAACCTCGTAGTCACAATACAAAAGCTCTCAACCCAAGTCAAACTAAATGTTTCAACTTCTTAAAGTTACTTTTCAAAACTCTAAAAATTCACTTTCAACAAAGCAATAAAAAACTATTACAGCTACTTAGTTCGTTTGGCAGCAAATAGTACACAACCTCAAGGCCCATTTTCTGTCCTCGCTAGCTTGTAAACGAGGTCATATGAGCGCAAGTCTCTACAACATGTAGATAGGTATAGCAGCTGCCAGCTGCCATGCATCGACTTTGGATAGGTGTCAATGTATGCTACTTGTTCCTGACATGTTACTGGTCCACTTATTCTTATTTTCTTATAGCTTATCTCCGTATAGGAAAGTCAAACGATTTGATTTCTTAGCCATTTTTTTTTTATCTCAAAACCGTTTTTCAAATCTCAAGTCAAACGAAGTGTGCCTCTGTCGGCCCCTGATTCTACTCACCGAAAACCTCCATGTCTTTTGCGCGCACTATCTCAGAATCTGTCTTGCTAACTGGATACTTTTACTACAAAGGCTAGATCGTTTCATACAATAGTCTTCATAGACATTTTTTACAAAAACAGAGAAATAAATAGTGGCTAAGTTTTTCATAGGTCAAATATTACAATATCAAAAGTGATCTCTTATCAAAGTTCAATATGCGGAAACAGAAATAGATAGGGATCAGGTCTCGAGGTTGTGCCCACAACTCGTTAGGCAAGCGACTCGAATCCTAGTCATCAGCTTCCTAGATCTCCTTGTCCTCGTAGGAGTCATATGGATCTCCGTCTTCCTCTCCATCGTCTAAAAAAGAGTGTGTGCAAGGGTGTGCGTGCATACAAACGATGATCCTAAGCCAATTCCCCACCTAATACATTTAATGATACATGCTATTTGGTAGGGCTATAGTTCTTTTATGTGCATAAAGCGAAGGTTTCAATATCCCATAACTAAAATCATGAGACTTAGTAAGTGTTTATACTCCTTGTCTATCATAATGGTTTTTCCATAGTGGTGATTTCATGTCTTTTGCAGTATTCTATTCCCAAATCCTATTCTTCACGGTATTATCCTTCATAGTATTCATGTCCTTTGCGGTAAACATGCTCTTCACACTACCACGAAATAGCCATCAGTGCTGGTTCTGAACCAGCATTAATGCCGGTTTTTGAATCAACACTAATTTTTCGGCACAGATGATAAAAAAACAATATCAGTGCCGGTTTTTTTTTAAAAAAAGCATCAATGAGCCCGTCACGTAACCGTGCACTACCACGTTGAGCCCGTCGTTGCCATGATGCCACGCTCGCGCTGTTGGTTGATGCCCATGACCGCGTCCACGCCATCCTCGCCAACACTGTGCCGCTGGCCGACACCCATGGTCACCCTTTTCATCAGTTTGCTTGCCCTCTTCATGAGTAGAGCAAGCTCCTTGGTATCTTCTTCAATGTCACTGTCACTGCCTTCATCCTCAGATTGAGCTTTTTTTTGGCCTTGAGAGCAAGATTCTTGCTTTTGACTGGGCCTTCATCGTCATCAAAGTGCATCTCATGAGTGATCAATCTCCCAAGCAGCTCTGTCGGAGAAAGAGTCTTGATTGTGCCACTGTTGGTGAGATAAGTGACCAGATCTCTGTAGCACTTTGGCAGTACCCAAATCATTTTTCTGCATATTTCAACATCCTCAAGCTTTGCTCCCAATCCCTTGAGCTCATTGATGATAGGATTCAGCCTAGTAAACATGTCATTGGCAGTTTCATTAGGCAGCATAGTAAACGTGTCAAATTTCTTTCTAGCAATGGTGAGCTTTTCTTCCTTAACTTTAGAGGTCCCTTCATGGATCTCTTAAAGGGTTTTCTAGATTGTATGAGCTGAAGTGAGGTTGCTCACACGATCAAAAACCTCAGGGCTCAAACAGGAGAATATAGCATTAATGGCTTGAGCATCATGTTCTATGTTTTTTATCTCACTAGGTGTAGGGGCCTCATCTGGTTTTTCTCTAGGAGGATAGGATTTTCAAGTAACCCTCCACACATCATATCCGATGGCTTGCAAGTAGAATTTCATCCTAATTTTCCAAGAGGGTAGTTACTACCATCAAACATGGGAATTTTTCCTACATTAATCGATTTCCCTCACCATCCTAAGTCGTTAGGCTTGTCTAGGATACCTTGCTCGATACCACTTGTAAGGATCTACTTGGCCTAGAGGGGGGCTGTGAATAGGCAAGTTATAAAATTTTATTCAAGTTTAATATTCTTTAGCAAATTGTTACCCAACCTATCTATTCAGTCCTATCACTAGTAAAAGAAGAGCAGCAGAAACAAACTAATAGAACAATAGTAGACACGGTAAACAGAGCTAAAACACAGAGTAACAAGAGTAAAAACTGATAAGTAAAAGAGGAGACACTGATTTGTTTGACCGAAGTTCGGAGTCTTCCTCCTACTCTCCGTTGAGACAAGTCCTCCAACCAGGACCGGCTCTCTCTCGAGCCCTTGGTCTCTTTCCACTCAATGGCAGGTTTTCACCACTCCGGTGGGCAACCTCCAAAGCCCTCACAACTCCACTGCTTGAGAGCTCCCACAAACGCCCTTGGCAAGCTCCTCAAGCTACTGTCACCAATAGTGGAGAAGATTGATTTCAAGAGTAACAGGCTGCAATCACAACATCTCGAGAGATTTCCCTTCCACACTCACAGCAACTCAAATGTATGAGCACTAGGTGTTGGAATGGAGAATTCTGAGTTCTAAGGCTCTAGGAAAGCTCTAGGAGTTGATTTTTAAGTTCTGGAGCAGCAACCCAAAAGGTAAGCCTTCCATGGGTTTAAATAGGCTTGGATTCAAGGAAATAGCCGTTTGGGACAGATTCTAGCCGTTGGGGAATACTGCCAGAATTTTAAACGAAATGAAAAGTACAACTCTTTTGAAACAGACACTCAGACGAGTCACACAGAAGGTTTGCCGTTCACAATAGACGATAGGATTGGCAAGGTACGTTCACAGTAGACTGTCTATTGTGAACGGGGAAAACTCTGGTTTGAAACTCAAGCAAAGATAGTTCACAAGAGACTGTCTGTGTTGAACTAGGTTTCGACTGGGTTTTGAGAATGAGTGAGAGTCGTTCACAGTAGACTGTCTGTTGTGAACAGTCAACTTACTAGATTGCAAAGTGTGTTGAACAAGTGTTGTCTGTTGCGAAGGGTGATGCTACTGGATTGAAAAGTGACATAGACAAGATGCAAAGATGTGTCTGTGATAGATCTTGGCCTAGGTTATAAGCTAATTTTGGTCCAAGATGTTGTACTTGAGTTTAGGAAATCTAACAAGATTTTGATATGCAGCCCCTCTTAATGGTAAAGCAAAAAGAATTTGAGAAACAAACTAACTACAGGCTTGATACTTCTCCCAAGCCTTAACTAGTTAATCCTTGATCTTGAGCTTGATGCCACACCATTAAGTAAGATACCCTTCACTGAGCCTTGATTGCTCTAATAGGGTAAAACAAGAACCAGACTTTGTCTATCAACACCAAAACTTGATTAAAGATGGATTCTAGTAATTTTTGGGGCCTAGATGCTTCAATCTCCCCCTTTTTGGTGATTGATGACAACATAAGATCTGCAGAGAGAGTTAGCTCCAAAGGATAACATTAAGAGAGTAGAGCATTCAAAATAACGTATATGCAAGAAATTTTAAGAAACTCCCCCTGAAACAGATAGTACAACTACCAACTAAACAAATACCAAACAAGTGTCTTGACTTAAGCAATCACATAAACACACAAAGTTTTAGACAAACACACCGAGACAAGTGTATTTTAAAAACACATTAAGACCAAAAGCATTAAGACCAAGAGATACCAAAAAAACAGCAAGGTAGTCTCTCTCCAAGATCTTCTCTTCTCCCCCTTTGGCATCAAGCACTCTCAATCCTTCCTTTTTGAGAAGCTTCTTTTTAGAGATTTTGCCCATTTTGACATTCTTGACTTTGATTTCTGAGAGGATTGACTAGAAGTGTCTTCATAGCCCTGCCACTGAGGAGAGGCTTGCAAAACTTGCTCATGCCACCCTTGTGATGTATCTTCATTTAAGGTCCAGAGGTGGAAATCATTCTGAAGACTTTGCAAATTGGCATTCATGAGGGAGACTTCAGATTCAAGTGCTGCTTGCTCCCTTCTTCTCTGTTGCTCAGATTCATTGTGGATGTGATAGAGATCCTTGATCCTAGCTTCTTGTCTTTCTGAAAGATTCTGAATTTCAAATTGAGTAGACTGAAAGTCTCTGTAGAAGTTCAGATTTTGATTCCATGCATCTATGCTTACTCTGTCAATTTGACCATACAAGATCTCAGTTTGCTTGTCAAACTCTTTTGTGATACTGTCCATTCTAGCATGAGTTAAATCTGCTTGCTTACATACTTTTCCAAGCATGCTAGAGTGCATATCCTGTGTTCTCTTTATCTGACTTAGCCTATCTCCAAAAATGGTCTGATTATTAAGAATTTTGCTATGCATTTCCCTGATTTTCTTCATGTCTTGCCCATACTGATTTTGAAAGCCATGGAAGGAGTCATTTATCCCTTGGATTTGACTGCCCAGATTGTCAAATAGTGAACTAAATAACCCAAAGTCATGAGCTGGAGCTTGAGAGTCTACAGGAGCTGCTTGGTGACTAGAGTGATCATGGGTGTGGGGTGAATGAGTTGCCACAGGTGTCTCGAACACAGGTCTTGAGCCACCTGCTTCATAGTTATTTGTCCTTTGCCCAAACCCTCGTAGTTGACTTTCTTCAAACCTTGCAGTAGCAGCCAATTCTTGCAATCGATTTATTTGCTCATGTTCAGGTGCCATTTCCAAAGTATGAGATTCCTCATGAAAGCTTAGTCTTCAAGCTGTACAGGATCCACCCATACTTTCAGGCAAGATTTCATTGTGTTCACTTGGCTCTAGCAAAAGGTTTTCTTGAGGCTCATAGAGTGAAGGTTGATAGGCTGGTGCATCCATTTCAAATGGTGACATGGGACTAGGTGCTCTTATTTCTAGAGGACTGTAGTGCAAGCTTATGTGATGGCTAGAGCTGGGGTTTTGCTCTTCACCACCACCATTTGGTCCTTGGTCATCTGATTCAGAAGAGTCTTTCTCAGTGTCAGCTTCTGTTTCATATACAGATTCAGAGCTTCTCCTTTTTCCTTTTGTATACTCTGCAAGTTTTCCTTCAAACTCATATTTTGTTGGAAAAACTTTGAAACGATGGTTGAATTCAGCAGTAGAAACCAAGTTTCTCCCAAGAAATATAAGTGAAATTACTTGAGCAAAAGGTAAAGCAGCCACCACCTTTCTCCCTATTGCTTCTTCCATTTCTCCAATCAAGAAATCCACTAGGTCAAAAGGTTGATGGTTCAGGATTAGATGCAATAACCAAGCAATGGTGGGAGTAATAGCATCTCTACTCCCTGTCTTGGGGTAAAAGGTGTGCCTAATTATTCAGAGCAAGGCTTTGCCTTCAGGTGTAAGGCACCTTACATCAGACGCATCAAACCCCTCAGCATGAATATTCTGATACATGTGGACTGAAATATGAGTTCTAGGCTTTTCACCAACACGCCTCCACCTTCCATCAAGAAAAGCTAGCTCATGTATCCTTGCAGATATTTGGTTTCTTTCTTCAATCCCTAGGCAATTCTGAATTTCTTGAAACCTCAGCTTGTGCCTTGTGCCATCTACTGAGAACTGAATAAGAAATCTATTCCTTTGGACCTAGAGTGAGGCATAGAATTCCATTACTCTGTCCACATTCCAAGGTATGGTTCTGTTTGTAACAAGGTTGAGCAGACCAGGGGTTGAGTTTAGACAGTCAATCAAGGAAGAAGTCCCACAGACTTGGGTGATTTGCTCTGCATCAATGTACTGCGGTGGCACCAAGGGTTTGTTCGTTCTTTTGTAGGTTCTGAATATGTTTTGTTGCAATGTAGTGTAGAACCTTTCACTAGGAGGAGCAATTTCAGAAGGAAACCAAGTTCTTTCTCCAACCATTCTAACATTTCTCAGGTTTTTAGCACTAAGAACCCTTAATTGATCAATAGTGAATTCTATGGCTCTGGCTCTAACTCTTCAGATTCTGACCTAGGAGAGGTCTCAGGCACATAGTCCTCATCTTCACTTTCTGAACTGGCCTGCATCAAATGCTGCAATGCATCACCCACTTCACTGATTCTAGCAGGCACAACAGGACCTTGAGGTGCTCTGTCAAGTGAAATCCCAGTGCTCCTTGTCCTTAGTACCCTACGGTTTGGTGAAGGAGGTGAAACAGCCCTCTTTTCCCCTTTACCTTTGATTTTCTCTGCAACTTTCTCCAACAAACCCTTCTTGTCAGTGGTTTTGGTTCTGGCCATGGTCCTGACTTGAAACTTAGCAGGGGAGTGCACTGTCCGTTGCAAAGAGACACCAAGAAATCGAATGAACAAGGAGAAAATGCAAGGAAAAGCCAAACGAATCGAGCAATCCTAACCTTAGGGATGCCGGTTGCAAGTGCAAGGACCCAGAAATCCAGGGGAGATTGGGAGCACCACAGTCTGGCATAGGCACTAGGTTTCTAGGGTTAGGGTGCGGTTTGAGAAGAAACGGGAAGGTTTGTGACTTGTGCCCTTTTGGAGACGTGGGGAGAGAGGTAAAAGGGTTTTGCTTTCAAGAGGGGTTAGACCAGCATAGGTCCCTTTTTTTTGAAGCTTCTAGCCTTCAAGGAAGTGGGACCCGCAAGAGGGAAAAAGAATATGCAGTTAACTCAGAGTCCCATACATACTTTTCTGAAATTTAGGCTTTGAAATTTGGATGAGATTGTTTTTCAAGTGAATTTTTGAATAATTTTTGAATGAGGAAAGTTTACAACTTAGCTTCTAAAATTTTGAAACTTTGCCAACAGACTTAAGAAAAATTTTACTGTCACGAAAGCGTTCGCAACAGACTGTCTGTTGTGAACGCTCATCCTTCTGGATGAGAATTCCCATGTCTGTTGTAAACGTGCAAGTTACTGGAGAGGCTTAAAGTAATCCTAAGATAGTGATGAGTCCAAAATTACCTTGTGACTTCAACCAAGAACCAAAAAAAATATTATTAAATTTTGTCACAAGATTATTTTAGGACTTAAGAATTATGTTTTAAAATAGAAAGAGAAGATTATTTAAGCATTCTTTTGTTGTTCAAAATATTTTAGAAATTTGGAGTGACAACCAAGAGAAAATTTGATTCTCAGGAAATGTATGGGTCCAAAGGCTACCATGAGTGCAGAAATGGAAGATTTTACACCCTGGTTGCAGAGACCCATGATAAGCTTGAAAGCATTACCTTAGACTAAGGTTGTCCAAATTTTAACCTTGACTCTATATGAAATCTATAATTTGGTCCAGAGAGTCAAGTTTATCCATCTAAGGTTTTCTATTTAAGATTAAGTCAGATTTGACCTAAGTTTGAAGAGTTGCAGCAAAAATGAGACTTAAGACTGATAAGATGAGATTTTAGCACAATTTTATTTTATTTTGAATATTTTGATTAGTTGAGCTTCCTATGCTTTCAAGATCAACAAGCAAGTTTGTTTGGACACAATTTAGGGAAGTGGTCATGTATGAGACACTATGAAACTCCCCCTAAATGTGGCACTCGGCTTTCAGCCAAGATCCAAAAGAAACCAAACAAGCTTTGTAACAAGAGTTACTAGACAACACACATAGAGCTTTTAGATTTAAGCAATGTTACAAGATGCAAGAATGTTGAGTTCATTTCTAAGCAAGTTAAAATGTGCCGCATCTAACGGTTTTGTAAAAATATCTGCTAATTGGTCATTAGTGCTCACATGTTCAAGCACAATGTCACCTTTGGACACAAGGTCTCTTATGAAGTGATGTCTTATGTCAATGTGCTTGGTATGCGTGAGTCTTTGGATGGATTAGCAGCTATTTTCACAGCACTTTCATTGTCACAAAGTAGCAATACTTTTTTAAATTTGACACCAAAGTCTAGGAAAGTTTGTTTCATATAGAGAAGTTGAGCACAAGCACTCCCTGCTGCTATGTATTCAGCCTCAGCTGTTGATAGCGCCACAGAGTTTTGCTTTTTAGAGGCCCAAGATACAAGAGATCTTCCTATCAATTGGCACCCTCCCGAGGTACTTTTTCTGTCAACTTTGCACTCGGCATAGTCTGAATCCGAGTACCCAATTAACTCAAAATTAGCACCTCTAGGGTACCACAGGCCAATACTAGGAGTGGATTTCAAGTATCTAAGGATTCTTTTTACAGCAATTAAGTGAGATTCTCTAGGTGAAGCTTAAAACCTAGCACACATGCATACACTAAAGAGTATGTCTGGCCTAGATGCTGTAAGATAAAGAAGTGAACCTATTAAAGAACGATACAACCTTTGATCAATAGGTTTACCTTTGGCATCTCGATCAAGATGCCCATTTGTAGCCATTGGGGTGGAAATAACTTTGCAATCTTCCATCTTGAATTTCTTGAGAATATCATGAATGTATTTTTCTTGAGAGATAAATGTCCCTTTCTTTAATTGTTTAATTTGAAATCCAAGAAAGAAGCTTAGTTCACCAATCATGGACATCTCAAACTCTTTGGACATAGTGTCCCCAAATTCCTTGCATCGCGACTCATTAGTGCATCCAAAGATTATGTCATCCACATAAATTTGGCAAATAAATAAATCATTCTCAATGGTTTTAGTAAACAGTGTGGGGTCAACACTCCCAGTTTGAAAACCCTTCTCTATGAGAAAGTTTCTAAGGCGTTCATACCAAGCTCTTGGAGCTTGTTTGAGCCCATATAAAGCCTTAGAAAGCTTGTACACATGATTTGGATAAGAAGGATCCTCAAATCCAGGTGGTTATTCCACAAAGACAAGTTCATCAATAAAACCATTGAGAAATGTACTTTTTACATCCATTTGATATAGTATAATATCAAAGTAATAAGCAAAAGCAAGAAGGAACCTTATAGCTTCAAGTCTTGCCACAGGAGCATAAGTTTCACCATGATCTAGTCCAGGTATTTGTGTGAAACCTTGTGCCACTAGGCGAGCCATGTTACGAGTTACCATCCCAAGTTCATCTTGCTTGTTTCGAAATACCCATTTTGTTCCAATCACATTGTGCTCCTTGGGCTTTCTACTAGTTCCCAAACATCGTTTCTTTTGAAATTATTCAGCTCTTCATGCATTGCATTAACCCAATTTGAGTCTTCAAGTGCTTCTTCTATATTTTTAGGTTCTACAAAAGACACAAAAGAGTAATGCTCACAAAAATTTGCATGACGGGAACGAGTTTGGACACCCTTACTAGTGTCACCAATGACTTGGTCAGTTGGATGATCTTTAGCCAACTTGGTAGGAATCTTTAAGAGTGGATTTTGACTGTCTTGATCCTTTGACTCTTCTTGTTCCGTTTCATCATCATTATTTGAGGCAGTCTTTTCAGTAGCAGCTAGTGATGAAGTTGTAGGAGGTTCATCATCTTCCTTGATCTCAATTGGAGTCTCAATTGGCTTGACTTCACCAATTTCCATGGTCTTGATAGCCTTAGCCAAGTGTTCATCACCTACATCACTCAAGTTCTCATACTCACCTTGTGAGCCATTAGATTCATCGAACTTTACATCATAGCTCTCCTCAACAAGTTTAGTTGCATTATTAAATACTCTATAAGTTTTAGATTTAGAGGAGTAACCAAGCATGATACCTTCATCACATCTTCTTTGAAACTTACCCAAGTGGTGTCTTTTCTTGTAGATATACACCTTACATCCAAAGACACGAAAATAGGATACATTGAGTCTTCTTCCAACTAAGAGTTCATAGGGAGTTCTTTTGAGAAGTCGATGGAGGTACAATCTGTTTACAGCATGACATGCTGTATTTATAGCCTCTGCCCAGAAATTTTCAGCAGTCCCATATTCATCTAACATGGTCCTAGCTATCTCAATGAGTGTTCTATTTTTTCTTTCAACTACACCATTTTGTTGAGGGGTGTAGGTAGCTGAGAACTCATGCTTAATCCCTAGCTTATCACAATAATCCTTAATGTTAGTATTAGAGAACTCCGTTCCATTATCACTTCTTACTTTCTTGATGGAGGTGTTAAATTCATTTTGGGCCCGTTTTGCAAATGTTTTGAAGACTTTTCCATCAACACTTTTGTTTGGCAAAAGAATACCCAAGTAAACCTAGAGAAGTCATCTACAACAACAAGACAATAACAATTACCACCTATGCTTGCATAAGTGGTTGGCCCAAAAACATCCATGTGTAAAAGTTCTAGTGGATGGGAAGTGGACATGACATTTTTGGACGGGTGTGAGTTTGCAACTTGTTTTCCGGCTTGGCAAGCACTACAAAGTTTATCCTTTTCAAACAACACATTCTTCAACCCAACCACCAACTCATTTTTGAAAAGCTTTTTCAAATTCCCCATGCCAACATGTCCAAGACGGCGATGCCAAAGCCAACCAAGTGAAGCTTTAGCAAGGAGGCACATAGAGATACATGAGGCATGAGATTTTAGGTTCAAGAGATAGAGATTTTGAAACCTAAAGCCTTTGAACACAAGATTTTTATTTTTATCAAAGATCAAAACTCTATCAATAGTAAATAAGCATTGGAACCCCAAATCACATATTTGGGATACGGAGAGTAAATTAAAATTTAATGACTCAACAAGGAGGACATTATCAATTGAAAGATCATCAGATATAGCAATTTTACCATTTCCAATAACTTTGCCCTTTCGATTGTTCCCAAAGGTGATCTTTTTGGTGGGGTCACCTTCCCCTAGTGAGGTGAACATCCTAGAGTCGCCCGTCATGTGTTGTGTATAACCACTATCAAGCACCCAATGAGGGCCGCCACTCCGGTAGTTCACCTACAGCAATTAAGTTATTTTTGGGATTTAGGTACCCAAGCTAGGTTGGGTCCATTGGGGTTAGTCTTCACAGTTTTTAGGGCAAATGAATTAGCAACAAAATACTTTGACACCCAAATAGATTTGACATGCTTGTTCAAGTGAGCAGGGCCAATGTATCTAGCATACATACTATCAAATTTGTCCTTAAGAAGTAAGTAGTGTGCATTAACAATTTGGCTTTTCTTCACAAAGACTTTCCTGATTCTAGTCAATTTGTGAGTGTTATGGTGAGCAATAGTAGCTCTATCTTTAGCAGCAACAGGCTTGGGGCTTTTCCAACCACCTTCCTTACTCACATCCCTTTGGGTAAAACCCAATCCTTTCGTGCCTAAGGCAACCCCATGCTCCCCAAGCATCTTGTTAAGCTCAATGCTTCCTAGATAGCATTTTCCAAGCCCTTTGTCAAATTTTGCCATATTTGCCTTAAGTTCCTCATTTTCAATCATTAATTCCTTAGCACACAGTGCAGTTTTGCAGTTTTCACCATCACATATGCTAGGAGAAATTGAGGAACTAGTAGCCACCCAACTAGAGTCAAGCAAATCATCACAAGAAGTACAAGCATCCTCTCTAGCAGGTTTTTCACAAGTATGGCAGACAGTTTCACAGGGTAGATTGCAGTCAAGATTATTCAATTCTGCAGCAAGCTTTTCATACGAATTCTTAAGATTAGTGTGCTCTAATTCTAACAGTTCAAGTTTTGAAGCAAGAGACTCATTATTATCCATCATTGAAGATAAAGTTTTCTTGAGACTCTTGGACTTCGAGGTTTCCCTCTTGAGAGCACAACTAAGATCATTAATCATTTCAATTAAATCATCATTGGAAGGGGTGAGTCATCATCTACCATCTCCTCATCATAGTTGGCCATGAGGCAAAATGAAGTAGAGAAAGGAGGTGGTGGTGTTGACTCATTCACTACAAGTCCAGCTAGCCCTTTTTGCTTGGAGTCATCTTCATCAGATGAGGAAGAGGAGTCACTTGTGCTGTCATCATCAGTGATCCACTCACCAATGAAGGCCTCCTTCTTCCCGTTCTTGTTGAAGCGCTTGAAATTGGTCCTTTTGATGAATCTTTTCTTTTCCTTCTTGTGTCCCTTGTCATCACCATCCTCATCATCAATACCCTTGCTGTCGTTTTTGTGCTTCTTCTTCTTTTTGTCACATTGGGCAGCAATGTGACCCTTCTTGTTGCACTCATAGCACACCACATTATAGTAGGGATTCCTTTTGGATGATGATGGAGTGAAATGCCTCCTTTTGGAGTCACCAATGTTGACCCTTTTCATCAGTTTACTTGCCCTCTTCATGAGTAGAGCAAGCTCCTTGGTATCTTCTTCAATGTCACTGTCACTGCCTTCATCCTCAGATTGAGCTTTTTCTTTGGCCTTGAGAGCAAGATTCTTGCTTTTGACTGGGCCTTCATCGTCATCAAAGTGCATCTCATGAGTGGTCAATCTCCTAAGCAGCTCTGTCGGAGAAAGATTCTTGATTGTGCCACTATTGGTGAGATAAGTGACCAGATCTCTGTAGCACTTTGGCAGTACCCAAATCATTTTTCTGCATATTTCAACATCCTCAAGCTTTGCTCCCAATCCCTTGAGCTCATTGATGATGGGATTCAGCCTAGTAAACATGTCATTGGCAGTTTCATTAGGCAGCATAGTAAACGTGTCAAATTTCTTTCTAGCAATGGTGAGCTTTTCTTCCTTAACTTTAGAGGTCCCTTCATGGATCTCTTGAAGGGTTTTTCCAGATTGTATGAGCTGAAGTGAGGTTGCTCACACGATCAAAAACCTTAGGGCTCAAACAGGAGAATATAGCATTAATGGCTTGAGCATCATGTTCTATGTTTTTTATCTCACTAGGTGTAGGGGCCTCATCTGGTTTTTCTCTAGGAGGGATAGGATTTTCAGTAACCCTCCACAAATCATATCCAGTGGCTTGCAAGTAGAATTTCATCCTAATTTTCCAGTAGGGGTAGTTACTACCATCAAACATGGGAATTTTTCCTACATTAACTGATTTCCCCTCAGCCATCCTAAGCTGTTAGGCTTGTCTAGGATACCTTGCTCTGATACCACTTGTAAGGATCTACTTGGCCTAGAGGGGGTGAATAGGCAAGTTATAAAATTTTATTCAAGTTTAATATTCTTTAGCAAATTGTTACCCAACCTATCTATTCAGTCCTATCACTAGTAAAAGAAGAGCAGCAGAAACAAACTAATAGAACAATAGTAGACACGGTAAACAGAGCTAAAACACAGAGTAACAAGAGTAAAAACTGGTAAGTAAAAGAGGAGACACTGATTTGTTTGACCGAAGTTCGGAGTCTTCCTCCTACTCTCTGTTGAGACAAGTCCTCCAACCAGGACCGGCTCTCTCTCGAGCCCTTGGTCTCTTTCCACTCAATGGCAGGTTTTCACCACTCCGGTGGGCAACCTCCAAAGCCCTCACAACTCCACTGCTTGAGAGCTCCCACAAACGCCCTTGGCAAGCTCCTCAAGCTACTGTCACCAATAGTGGAGAAGATTGATTTCAAGAGTAACAGGCTGCAATCACAACATCTCGAAAGATTTTCCTACCACACTCACAGCAACTCAAATGTATGAGCACTAGGTGTTGGAATGGAGAATTCTGAGTTCTAAGGCTCTAGGAAAGCTCTAGGAGTTGATTTTTAAGTTCTGGAGCAGCAACCCAAAAGGTAAGCCTTCCATGGGTTTAAATAGGCTTGGATTCAAGGAAATAGCCGTTTGGGACAGATTCTAGCCGTTGGGGAATACTACCAGAATTTTAAACGAAGTGAAAAGTACAACTCTTTTGAAACAGACACTCAGACGAGTCACACAGAAGGTTTGCCGTTCACAATAGACGATAGGATTGGCAAGGTACGTTCACAGCAGACTGTCTATTGTGAACGGGGAAAACTCTGGTTTGAAACTCAAGCAAAGATAGTTCACAAGAGACTGTCTATGTTGAACTAAGTTTTTACTGGGTTTTGAGAACGAGTGAGAGTAGTTCACAGTAGACTGTCTGTTGTGAACATGTGAAACCATGTGGAGGTGGCCCCATGTTGATGATGAGCATATTGACAAGTGTCTTGAGCGTAACACGAAGGTTTTGAGGCGATCGAGGCTTCGCCAGGTTTTCCCAGGGTTTTCGGTTCTTGACGCGGGTTGCACCGATTGTGCACAGTTTTTCGATGGGTTGTTCGGAAAACTTGTGCATGTCTTGGATGTGATTGATTATGGACTAACCTTGCATTTAAGGAAGGTAAGTATGGTATTTTGGCTAATCTTTGTGGTACAGGTCTGGGTGGACCGTGGTTAGCGACGTGTCGGGACGCGAACTGGCGGTTCGTGGGTCCAGAACGACAAGGAGGTTGCGTGGGACGGTTGGACTCGGATTTGAGGACCACAAAGATGATGAAGATGATCGACTTAGCCGGCGTGAGGATCCGAGGCTCGGCAAGCGGTCGAGTGCGATGGAAACTTAGCGGCTAAGTCAGGACCGGCTGCGTCCGGTGTGTGGGCCCATGTGGGGCATGTATCGGGAATGTGCGTGGCATATTATAAGGATTTGTGGAGTATATTCCAAGGGTTATTTGCTGTAAAAAGTGAACAAATCTCAGCCATCCATGTGTCATCCAAAGGTGGGGAGTAGTTGGCTTGAGTGCTACTCCACATTTGGGCTATAAAAGGAGGGGAGGGGTGCCTCCCATTCAGATTTGTGAGAGAGAGTGGGGTGAGGTTTGGGTGTGTTTAGAGTGCACTTCTGAAGTGCTTTGCCCACCTTGGTGTGGCTTTGTATTATTCCCAAACCGATGCAATAGAAATCAGCCATGTTCATTCAAGTTCTTCTCTAGTTCTTGTGTTTGATCTTGTCTCTTTAGTTCTTGTGTTTGCAACTAGTTTATTTACCTAGTTTATCTACCTCAACTCTTTCTTTTTATTGCTGTTCTATGATGTCTTGAGATTGCAAATATGATTTGAGAACCTTCTTGCATTCTAGGAGAGGCTAGAGATTAAGTTTATCTTCTAGTTGCAGTTCTGTCCAGAAAATTTCCTTCGCGTAGTAGATCTTATTTATTTTTTATAAAAAATCTAGAAAAATCCTTTTTTAGTTATTCCATTTGGAGAAGGTGCTAGACTTACATATCTAACCATAGCAAAAATTTGAAGTCCATTTGATGCACCATTTGGGAGCCATGATGTGAATACAGAGCCCCAAATTTTCTGGTCGACGTTTCTGGCAGAATCTCTTGTTCTTTTCGGTTGATTTTTTATGTACTTGATCTTGAGGTGAAATTTGGAGACGTGATCCGTAACTCATATATATCTATTGAGAAAAATCTATAAAAATATTGGGATCACAGAATGGGAGAAAACACCTCTTGATCATAGTGCTTTTCTTTTGGAATCTGCTTTTATTTTCCAGAAAGTAGTCTAGCTTGTTTGATTTGTTTCTCTTTATCTAAAGTAGCTTTGGACCTAATTCTTTTTTGTTGGGTTCTTAACAACTATAAGCACCCCATAAAAAATCCCCATGACCATATGATCCACGGATTTTTATTCGTGAGTTTTTTATTAGGGGTATGTGCTACTGTCCAGAATGTTTTCCTGCTGCATGTTTAAGTTGTTTGGGGTGCATTTTTGAAGAAAACATCGATTTCTATTTGGCGTCTATTCAACCCCCCCTTCTAGCCGCCTAGCCTGGTCTTTCAACTGGTATCAGAGCAAGATTGCGCTCTTTTTGATCTTCACCGATCTTTGAGCCTTTCCTTGTTTCTGTTTTGAACCATGGCGGATGACATGTACTCTACTAAGCCTCCTGTGTTTTCGGGTTTGGATTTTCCTTTTTGGAAGGCAAGGATGGAATCCTACATTATGGAACAGGGATACAGTGTTTGGCTAAAAGTCAAAAATCCCTATGTGTTGCCAAATGATGAGGAAATCACCCTCCAAAATCAGACAGATGTAGAGTTGAATGTTAGAGCCTGCAACATGATCATTCAGGGGCTGAGTAAAAATGAATATGAGCGAGTTGCTCATATCAAGACAGCTCACGAGATTTGGACTACCCTCGTTGCCTACCATGAGGGGACAGTCCAGATCAAGACCGTGAGGCAAAACCAGTACAAGAGGGAATACAATCGCTTTGTGCGAAAAGGTGGTGAATCTTTGGGCGCTTTGTTTGGTCGGTTCACCAAGATCCTCAGCAACCTCAGGGCGGTTGGCACCACCTACACCGACTCTGAGAATGCTCGCCACTTCTTGTCCTCTTTGGATTTGAAGATTTGGGGTGTGAAGGTGACCACGATCCGGCAGGCTGCGGATCTTACCACCTTGACCTTGGATGGACTATATTGAATCTCAAGGCGTCACGAGCTTGAGCATCTCTCTGTGAGCCCATCCGGTTTCTCTGACTTTGGTCACCGATCCTTTTTTGCGGTGTTCCTCGAGTTCTTTGGAGTTTGGCACTGGTTTCTCTCTTTCTGCTTTGTGTGATATGCCCGATGAGAGGTTAGATGTAGTGCCTGAGGATCAATTAGCCCTACTTGCCAGAAAATTTAACCAAGCCTACAAGAGAGTGAGTGAGAGGAGAAGAGGGACGATCAAGTGCTTCGAGTGTGGTGGCCCCAACCACATTCGGGCCAATTGTTCCAGGCTGGAGAAATGCAAGAACGACTACACGGCGCTGGACAAGAACAACTACATCAACAAAAACCGTAACAAGAAGCCGGTGCCTGGAGGTGACAAGAAGCCCAAGTTCTCCAAGGGACGGAGACTCTTCCAGGTGTTGGCTGCCTTGGATGAGGCCAACATCTCGGACTCGGAGGAGACTTGGAGCGATGATGGAGGTGACGACTAGAAGCCGAAGAACGACGATGACGACGGCTACGCCGGCATGTGCTTTATGACCGACGAGGATGGAGCGAGTGACTCCGACCTCTACACCGACTCTGACACTGAGGTACCAACCTACGAGGAGCTCAATGATGCTTTTCTTAAGTTAGGTCGTTTCCATGCCAAGTCTAGAGCTAGGTGTAGGGAGCTGGAGGAGGAGGTAGCTTGGTTGACCCAGAAGTTAGAGAACTTGAAGTGCTTAGTGCCTCCCCAGCTGGTAGATTCTGATGGTTGGAAAGAATGTGATAAGCTTGTGCAGGAGTTGAATGAACTAAGGACCTTACATGATAGTGCGTTTACTGAGCTTGAGTCACTTAGGGGAGACATGCTAGTGTGATACTTGAACTAGATCAGGCTAGAGATGCTCTTCTTGTTGCTACTTCTGCTCCTAGCCTCATGATAGCTAGTATGATTGATCCCTCTGCACTATCATTTGCTTGTCCTGATCCTGCTGCACACCTTTCACATGACACACTTAAGGACTCAGTTAGCTCAGATGAGAGCTATAGAGATCTTGGAGCACCTAAGGACCCTGTCAGTCCAGATGAAGACTGTAGCTTTCACTCAGCTTCTTCATGTGATGATTGTCTCACTTTTAAATTAGAGAATTTAAACATGAAAAATAAAATTGCTAAGATGAATAACACCTTGCTTGCTAGCTCTACTTGTGTCCATTGTGATGAATTGGAGGGAGAAATGGGTAGAGTTTATGAGGATCTTAGCAAGAGGTTTGAGGGTCAGTTAGCTCAAGTCAAGAATACTGAGTGCCTTTCCTGTGTTTCTCTTAGGAAAGAGGTAGATATGTTGAGTGAGAGGTGTCATAGGGCTATGGGCAAGGACAAGTTAGATGATCAGGATTCTTCTGGTGTCTTACCTCCTGCTGCTTGTGACTTGTGCCCCCAGCTTCATCAAGAGTGTGAGTACCTTGTGAGCACTCTTGAGAAGTTTGTTAGTGGAAAGAAGAAGCTCAATCTGATCTTGGATAAGTCAAAAATTTCCACGGGTAGAGGTCTAGGTTTTGACTGGTCTGAGCACATCAAGCTCCACCCTGCCAAGATTGTCACTGCTGGTGAGGACACATGATCGGAGATTCTCGTTGGTTCTCTTCCCTTGTCCGTGTCCTAAATGGTGAATCCATCACCTTTGGGGATGCTTCTTCCGGTAGGGTGCTGGCCAAAGGGTCAATTCAGGTTAGTGACAGCTTTGTGCTTAAGGATGTTACCTTAGTCAGTAAGCTGAGGTACAATTTGCTTTCTGTATCTCAGCTTACCGATGATGGCTTTGAGGTACGTTTCAGGAATAATTGTTCACAGATTCTTGGTTCTTCTGGAGAGTTTGTTTGTGGGATTTCTCGTGTTGGGAGAGTCTTTCGTGCTGATTTTAATGCTTCTTCAGTTGGCTCTCCACATTGTTTAATTGCTTCAGAATCCCGTAATCTCTCCTTTTGGCATAGGAGACTTGGTCACATTGGTTTTGATCACTTGACTAGAATTAGCAGCCGTGACCTTATTCGCGGTTTGCCCAAACTCAAAATGGTCAATGATTTGGTTTGTGCTCCTTGTCGACATGGGAAGATGGTTGCTGCTGTTCACCCACCTGTCACCCTTGTGATGACAGATGCACCAGGACAGCTCTTGCACATGGACACTGTTGGTCCAGCTCGAGTACAATCTGTGGGTGGCAAATGGTACGTGTTAGTTGTGGTTGATGACTTCTCGAGGTACTCTTAGGTTTTCTTCATGGTTACCAAGGAAGAAACTTTTGGTCATTTTCGAAGTCTTCAACGCAAGCTTTCTATTGAGTTTCCAGGTGCCCTTAGAGCTATCTGCACTGATAATGGCACTGAATTAAAAAATTCTCAGTTTGTGGATTTCTGTAAGCTGACAGGTGTTGAGCACCAGTTCTCTTCTCCGCACATCGCTCAGCAAAATAGCGTTGTGGAGAGGAAGAACAGGACCTTTGTTGAGATGGTTAGGACTATGCTTGATGAATATTCTACTCCTAGGCATTTAAAATTGGCCGAATTTCATTTGCTTGCCATGTGGCAAATAGGGTGTTTTTGAGGTCCAAGTTGCACCGCACCTCTTTTGAGTTAAGATATGGCAGGAAACCAAGTGTTTCTCATTTTAGAGTGTTTGGGTGCAAATGCTTTATCTTGAAATCTGAAAACTTGGACAAGTTTGAATCTCGCTCCTTAGATGGCATTCTTCTTGGTTATTCCACTTCTGCCAGAAATTACAGGGTTTGGAGTTTAAAGGGTAGAAGAGTGATAGAGACTTGTGAGGTGACTTTTGATGAGGCTAGTCCAGGAGCTAAGCCAGATATTTCTGTCTCTGAACTTAACTCTGAGACTATCTTTGTTGATGAGTCATTTGGAGGAGATGACAGCTCTTCAGAGCCTGACCTCCAGGTGGTTCATCCAGAGGAGTCTCCTGCTTCCACTTTCCCTCAAGATGCACCCTTACCTACAGCCTCTTCCCAGCTCTCACCTGATTCTTCTGCTGCTCAGGGCCTACCTGTAGAGTCTTCTGTTTCTGGTGGCTCTGTTCCTACCTCTTCTGTTCCTGAGGTAGAGGCCACTTCTTCACTAGGTGCACCTAAGCACATTCAGATAATGCACTCACCTTGTCAGATCATAGGTGACCTAGGAGAGCGAGTCACTCGCTCAAAGTCTAGACTGTCCCATTTCTGTCACTCAGCTGCCTTTGTTGCCTCCTTTGAGCCTGCAGACATTACCCATGCTCTTTCCAATGAGTCTTGGGTTAATGCTATACATGAGGAGTTAGAAAATTTTGAGAGGAACAAGGTTTGGGAACAGGTAGAGAGACCCCAGGACACAATGTTATAGGCACTAAGTGGGTCTTCAAGAATAAGTGTAGTGAGGATGGGGTAGTAGTGAGAAATAAAGCCAGATTGGTAGCACAGGGTTTCTCTCAAGTCGAGGGGTTTGACTTTGAGGAAACTTTTGCTCCTATTGCCAGACTTGAGGCGATCAGGATTCTTCTTTCTTTTGCTGCATCCAAGGGTTTCAAACTTTTTCAAATGGATGTCAAAAGTACTTTCTTGAATGGATTTATTGAAGATGAGGTCTATGTCAAACAGCCTCCTGGATTTGAAAATTCGAAGTTTCCTGATCATGTGTTCAAATTGTCAAAAGCTTTGTATGGACTGAAGCAAGCTCCTAGAGCTTGGTATGAGCGGCTGAAGTCCTATTTACTTGGGAATGGTTTTGCCATGGGTAGTGTAGATAAGACCCTTTTCACCAAGAGAGTTGGCTCAGATTTCCTCCTTGTGCAAATCTATGTCGATGATATAATCTTTGGAGGCTCTTCCCATCAGCTTGTCTCTGATTTCTTCAGTGTGATGAGTTCAGAGTTTGAGATGAGCATGATGGGGGAGTTAGCTTTCTTCCTTGGCTTCCAGATCAAGCAGACCCCTGAGGGGATCTTTCTCCACCAGAGCAAGTACACTAGAGATCTTCTCAAGCGGTTTGCTATGTCTGAGGGCAAACCTGTTCAGACTCCTATGGCAACCACCACAGCTCTTGAGCCTGATGAAAATGGTGAACCGGTTGACCAGAAGGAATATAGAAGCATGATAGGCTCTCTCTTGTACCTTACCTCTTCCAGGCCGGACATACACTTTGCAGTGTGTCTTTGTGCTTGCTTTCAGGCCTCTCCTCGCGTTTCTCACCTTCAGGCGGTGAAACGTATCTTCCGCTACCTTAGAGCTACCCTAGACTTTGGGATTTGGTACTCTTCCTCTTCTTGTTTGTCCCTTAGAGCCTTTTCAGATCTGAGACTTTCTTTGGTCAGAGGATAGATAGGAAGAGCACTTCGGCACTTGCCAATTTTTGGCACTTCCTTGTCTCTTGGTCCTCTAGGAAGCGATCGGTGTTGCCTGATCCTTCTTGAGGCCGAGTACGTGGCTCATGACTAGTTCTTTGTAGTCAAGTACTTTGGATGTGTTCTACCTTGAGGGACTTTGGGTTGACCTTAGAGAGTGTTCCACTTTTCTGTGACAACACTTGTGCCATAAACATTGCCAAAAACCCAGTGCAACACTCTATGACAAAGCACATAGATATCAGGTACTACTTCCTTAGAGGCCATGTAGAAAAGGGAGATATAGTGCTTCAGTTCGTGGAGAGTGACCACCAGCTTGCTGATATCTTCACCAAACCCTTGGATAGCTCTAGGTTTGTAGCTCTCAGGGGAGAGCTTGGGGGTAGTGAGCCCTTTAGGCATTAGTTGAGGGGGAGCTAGTCTTTGTATTATATGTCTATATGTATATATGCTTTTAAATTTCTGCATTTGCATATTTGCATTCTGGGCTTAGTCTTGGGCAGGATTAGAGAGTCAGTTTCACACCTTTAGCCATTGCTTCTTACCCCATAGGTTGCTATCATGCGTGATTAGCAATGTCCTCTGCTCTAGCTAGTTGAGTTTCACACAGGCTTTTGGGTCTAGCAGGTGTTGGGCCCCCTGGGTAGACAGGGTTTGTGTCTAGACTCTCTAGTAGTTGAGTTGTAGGCTTGCTTTCCTAGTCTCTAGTTTGGGGTAGATGTGTGTGTTTCTGAGCCTTAGAGTTATCTATCTCTCATCTTTGCTCTTGGACTGCCCTATGAGTTTCTCCAACTCCTTATCTATTCTGTTTTCATTTGGTTGAATGATTCTTTGTTTGAGGGGGAGTTTGGGGATTTTATTGCATTTTGCATAGCATTTAGACTTATTTTCATTTTCGAGCTTTGTCTACTATGCTTTTGAATTTAAGTGAGAGGTTTACATCTTGCTAACTTAGTGATGACCTTTGCTAGCTTGTTCATGCTTAATTTGCCAACATTTACACTTGCTAGGCTGTAACAGCCCAAAATTTGGGATATTTTGAAAACATGCATGATACTAGGAGGCATCATGAAAATAGTAAATATTATCAACAATTAAATTTTAGAAAGTATGATTTGTAGATTTCAATTAAAATCTCAGTTTAATAAGGACCAAAGCACCAATGTTAAATCCTATTTGAATTCAAATCCAAGGTGGACAAATTTGGCCAAATTCCAACTTTAATTATCATTTTAGCTAAACCAATCCAATTCCCTAACCAAGTGATGTTCCCACTTTGCCCTTTTGACCCTAGTCAACCCTCAATGACATATGGGCCCCACTGGTTAGCCCTACCTCTCTCTTCTCTCTCTCGTGGCGCCTTGGCTCGATCAGCCTGCCTCGTGGCGTCCTTGCTCTGCTCCCGCTTCCCGTGGCGTGCTTGTCTGGCAGCATGCTTGCGCTGCCCGACTCCAACTTCTTTTCCCACCGGCGCAGCTCCACTCCCTCTTCATCCATTTGCTGGCTCCTCTTCTTCCTTACCCATCTATTTCTCCTCCACCCATGCCATCCATTGGCTGAAGCAGATCCTCCCACAGCAGCCTCCACTTGCCTCCCCGCAGCAACCACTTCCACTGGCCAGCATCTCCCCGCCGGCCACCAGCTCAAGTTGACCTCTCCCTCCTCAGTTTCCTCCCCTGGCTCCATGCTGTATCTTGCAGCCGGTGTCCTGCCCAGCAACTGCCGAGGCGTAGCTGGGTGGCTGCGGCTGCTGCCCCTGCAAGCTAGAAGTTGCAGCCACGGATGTGCAGCAGCAGCTGCCCCAGCCTCCCAGGCTCCCTTCTCCCATACGCTGCAGCAGCAGGCAGCTGCTGCTCACAGATTTCCTCTTCCAGCAGCAGCACCTCCTCCATGTTCTTCTTCTTCCCCTTTTCTCCTGCTTCCTCCCCCAAGTTCTGCTGTGTTTGCTCCATCTCCATTGTGAGCTGTCCAGCCATGGAGATGATGTGGAGCAACCTGCAGGCTGAAGCACCAAGGTGATCTTGCCGTGCTGCCGTTCTTCTTCCTCCCCTCTAATCTCCTTGCTTCCTGCGCCTTATTGTTCTTCTTCCTGCTGATGTTACTATGCTGCTTCTTCCTGCTGCTTGGTTGCTGCTGGAGCTACTCCTATTGCTGCTTCTAGCTGCTGCTGCCTTCTTGAATGTTGCTGCTACGGTTGCGATTGCTGCTGGATTGCTGTTCGTGCTGCTGCTGCCCTGCAGCTGCTGTGTGAAGAAGACGATGCATGCTCTGTTGCTTCTATCCAGAACCACCGAAGCACAAGAAAATTTCCTCCTTTGCAAGGCCACGAAAAATTCGTCGTTCATCCGGTTAAGGTGAAACAAGTTAAAATAGATAGATCGGGGCGTATTCTAGCTTCCATGAGTTTTTCATAATTTTGAGCATATTTTATTTTACGCAATATTCTAGCTATAGGAAAATATTTATAAACAATGACTTAATTGTTTATATCTAGTTAAAAGGGTTAAAAAATATCTGAAATTAAGTAGATAACAGTAAAACAATGTTTATACATTTCTAGTATAATTAGTTTATTTTGAGAGTCAATTATTTAAAAGAAAACCCTTTTAATAGTAATTAAAGGGGTTTCCTACCTTATTTAATTAGTTATTAATTTCCAAATATGGTGATAAAGTTCTAGTGGAGCATAAACATGACTTAGAAATTTAATAAGTTTATTGTATAATTTTAGGATCAATATTGCTCTCTAGATGATTAGATTAGCGATGTAACCATGTTTCTTTAAATATTAATAAAAGCGAAATTGAATTTGATTTAATTTAAATATCAAACAATTTAAATTAAATCTTAACTTTTGCAAAGACATAGTTAAACATTAAAGTAATTATTAAAATATTGAGACTTGGTTTAGCTTGGTAATTATACATAATTACCTAATTAGAGTAATGTAAAACCTCTCTTAGAAAATATAGAATAACATTCTGGACCAAATAAGGATCTTTAAATTGCAGCACACTAATATTCCATCATTTAGTAAATATTAATCACACTATAATTATATCCTTTCAACTCTAAATAAAGGCTTAACCAACGGTTAATTTTGGCAACAAACCATCTGCCCTAAAAAAAGAAGACAATTTACTTTGAGTTGATGAAGAAAATACTTCAAACAAAACTTATTTTTGCTTTATACATCTATTTGCTAAATCTAAGGGTGACCTATTAGGGGTAGCATTATGCATCATCGCATATCATCTTCATAACGCTCCCACCACCGTTATCGTTTTGAGAGTTATTGTACATTAGTAGCTCATGGAACTTCCTCGATAAGTAGAGAAACTTATTTAGGAATCTCAGTAACAAGAAGCGACGCGTAGATAGCTGCGATCCTAGCTGCGTATGCATTTCATACATCATATTTCCTGCATACTTTGGTGTTTATTTGTATTACTTGGCTCTTCGCGATAGATTCCGAGGACCCGCGGAGCAACCAGGAGATCAAGACCCAGGTTTTGGATTCACAAGATCCAGGCGAGTTAATACCTATCCTTAATAGTGTTGCTTTTACTAGGGAGAGTATGCGCTTTCCCTAGTGCGAGTTAACATCCAATATTATCATATTGAATCCCAGATTTCTAAAGTATTTATTTTACAATATTAAACTGCATGCCTTTTTAAGTACTTATGCCTACTTGTTCAATCATGATATATCATGCCACTTACTTACTTGCTATCAATTTACCATGATGATGTTGCCTTGAATTAATCATCTGTCATTTGGTTTACTATTGATCGCTTTGATGATCACCCTTAGTAGCCTGGTTAAATTTAAATAAACTGGTTTAGACTCCTAAGTCTTGGTTAAAATCTTGCTTAGACATTGCTCAGGTCCAATTATTAATTTTAGGCTTAGAATTGCCTCGGAACGGTGAACCGACATTCACCGGACATGATCACACAATGAATATGGTTAATTGGAAATTGGGCCTGGCATGCCAGTGTGTGTATGGTTGTGATGTCTTGCAATCTGAGCGAAGTGCAGCATTGGGTAAGAGAAGAAGTAGCTGGGCTACGTGATTTGAGAGCTAATCGCCCACATCGTAGTGCATGGAAGAGGAGCGGCGAGATCCGCGTAATGCCGTCTTGTTGCCTCAAGGAGGGTTCCGCCACATCGTGTGATTCACACGGAGGTGCGAGTTGGCAAGAAGGAAGTGCATAAGGGTGAGGCCCTTAGTGGGTGGGTGGGCTGAATCAAGGATTCCCCAGACGGGTGCATCGAGGATGCAGTGTGGCGTCCTTGACTATCTCGCTGCGGAGATAGTTCCTAACACCACAACGCCGCCGCCATCGCGGTAGTGCAAGTAGTGGGGATTCGGGGTAGTTACGACTGCGGGCGCACTGTCTGCCGCCATGCTTGAGGTGAAGACAGTTTCATGTCGTCATCGAGGATGATCTAGGTCCATTCTTCTGAGAGCCGTGAGTCTAGCGTGGGTCGGCGGCCCGGCTAGGGCGAGACCGGTACTTTTTGGGGAATGTGATCCTAGCAGTCGCCACACTCGGAAGATGATGGCGGGAGTGGGAAGAGAACGTTTGGCGAGTGCTTGAAGCGCCATGGGATTGGTTGTGCATTGAAAAGAAAATATGATAAATAATCAATTTAACAGGAATTTGGTTAAGCTGCTAAGTCATAGGCTTTCATTTCCAAAAGCGGCTTTCATGCAAATAAATAAACCCAGCCTTTCCTTTGAAACCTCTATCACTAAATGCATTGGGTTGGGTGTTAGCTCGCCAGTGTTTGGATGACACTGACCTCGCATACTTATACTCTTTTAGATGGAGAGTATAAGCAAAACAAAGATGCCTGCCATGAAGACGATGAACAGGAGATCGTGATGATCAAGTCGAGGCTTAGGGCGTCTCTCGATCGATTGCTTAGGCATAGCCAGCAAGAGACTCTTTTGGATCTTTATCGTACTCGATCTTTTCTTTGTTCTTAACTATTTTGGGCCAATGTGCGTGTTGTAATATTTAATAGCCTTTGGGCTTATTGTAGGTATTTAATGTACTATAAGTCTTCCGCTTGTATGAAATGATCTGGCTATGTAAATAGTATGTACTAGTGTACTGATCCAGGGACTAGTGCAGGTCCGACCAATTCTCGCAAGGTAAGCCGAGAAGGGGCGCGACATAGGCTAGCTGAAAATTAAATGATTTTCATGCTTTAATGAAAACTTGATGAGACTTGTGGCTTTTATTTGCTAGTCTCTCTACTAAATGCTCATGCTAGGGTTGATGATCTTTTGTTTATCATTTGAGCACTTCTTGCAACTTGAGTAAGCTTTTGATTATGTGACCCTTGCTCATGTACATAAAAAAAATGAAATGTTAAAAAAAAGAAAGAAAAAAAATGCAAACAAACATGAGGAGGAGAGGGACCTAGGAGGCCTTTGTCGATGGCTCCTAGTCGGGGATGTGCTTTGCTAGGGATTTCTCTCCAAAATCTGAGTTTGCTAAAGGAAAACAAAAAAAAGAGAAAAAGTTTGAAAGTAATCGAGCAAAAGGTCTTTGCATAAAATCTAACTTTCTCAATTGTTGCTTGAGTTACTCATTTGATGCTCCTTTGATCTTTGCATTAGCATTAGTATTTAGTTTTGAGATTGGCCTTGTAATGCTCTAGTTTCATCATGATAAAATTGGCATTTTTGTTTTGCTAGATAGCTTGGATAAAATGTGAGCAATTTTGCATGAACTTGTAAGCTTTTGGTTTAACTTGTTTAGCTTGGTGTAAGTGATCTATGCTTCATGTTCATTCGCATATTCTACAAAGCTCCCTAGGGTGCATTTGCATTTGCCCACATGCTCTTCCTTCTCTTTGATTTTCTTGATGCCTATATTGCCAAAGGGGGAGAAATTTCTGGAAAAAGAGCATAATTTGTTCCATGTTCAAAAAGAGAGAGAAAGGGCAACATTTTAAAAAAAAAGGGGGAGAAATTTCAAAATTAGGATATTAAAAAAATTGTTATACTTGAATATGTTGACCAATTGCTCTTTCCTTGGTCCAAGTATGATCTTTGGCAATCACTTTGCTTTGTTAGTCCGACATTTTTCGCCTTTCAAAACCTTTTTCTAGTGTTTGTTAATATACTCATCAAGGGGGAGATTGTGAAACCATGTGGAGGGGGCCCTATGTTGATGATGAGCATATTGACAAGTGTCTTGAGCGTAACGCGAAGGTTTTGAGGCGATCGAGGCTTCACCAGGTTTTCCCAGGGTTTTCGGGTCTTGACGCGGGTTGCACCGATTGTGCACGGTTTTTCGATGGGTTGTTCGGAAAACTTGTGCATGTCTTGGATGTGATTGATTATGGACTAACCTTGCAGGTAAGGAAGGTAAGTATGGTGTTTTGGCTAATCTTTGTGGTACATGTCTGGGTGGACCGTGGTCAACGACTTGTCGGGGCGCGAACTGGCGGTTCGTGGGTCCAGAAAGATAAGGAGGTTGCGTGGGACGGTTGGACTCGGACTTGAGGACCACAAAGATGATGAAGAGGACGGACTTAGCCGGCGTGAGGATCCGAGGCTCGGCAGGCGGTGGAGTGCGATGGAAACTTAGCGGCTAAGTCAGGACCGGCTGCGTCTGGTGTGTGGGCCCATATGGGGCATGTATCGGGAATGTGCGTGGCATATTATAAGGATTTGTGGAGTATATTCCAAGGGTTATTTGCTGTAAAGAGTGAACAAATCCCAGCCATCCATGTGTCATCCGAAGGTGGGGAGTAGTTGGCTTGAGAGCTACTCCACATTTGGGCTATAAAAGGAGGGGAGGGGGTGCCTCCCATTCAGATTTGTGAGAGAGAGTGGGGTGAGGTTTGGGTGTGTTTAGAGTGCACTTCTGAAGTGCTTTGCCCACCTTGGGCTTTGTATTATCCCCAAACCGATACAATAGAAATCAACCATGTTCATCCAAGTTCTTCTCTAGTTCTTGTGTTTGATCTTGTCTCTTTAGTTCTTGTGTTTGCAACTAGTTTATTTACCTAGTTTATCTACCTCTACTCTTTCTTTTTATTGCTATTCTATGATGCCTTGAGGTTGCAAATATGATTTGAGTACCTTCTTGCAATCTAGGAGAGGCTAGAGATTAAGTTTATCTTCTAGTTGCAGTTCTGTCCAGAAAGTTTCCTTCGCACAGTAGTTCTTGTTTATTTTTTTATAAAAATATAGAAAAATCCTTTTTTTAGTGATTCCAGTTGGAGAAGGTGCGCAACTTACATATCTAACCATAGTAAAAAATTTGAAGTCCATTTGATCCGCCATTTGGGAGCCATGAGGTGAATACCGAGTGCCAAATTTTCTGGTCGAAGTTTCTGGCAGAACCTCTTGTTCTTTTCGGTTGAGTTTTTATGTACTTGATCTTGAGGTGAAATTTGGAGACGTGATCCGCAACTCATATATCTCTATGGAGAAAAATCTATAAAAACATTGGGATCACAGAATGGGAGAAAACACCTCTTGATGATAGTGCTTTTCTTTTGGAATCTGCTTTTACTTTCCAGAGAGTAGTCTAGCTTTTTTGAATTGTTTCTCTTTATCTAAAGTAGCTTTAGACTTAATTCTTTTTTTGTTGGGTTCTTAACAACTAGAAGCACCACAGAAAAAATCCCCATGACCATATGATCCACGGAGTTTTATTCGTGAGTTTTTTACTAGGGGTATGTGCTACTGTCCAGAATGTTTTCCCGCTGTATGTTTAAGTTGTTTGGGGTGCATTGTTGAAGAAAACGTCGATTTCCATTTGGCGTCTATTCAACCCCCCTTCTAGCCGCTTAGCCTGGTCTTTCAGAACAGTCAACTTACTGGATTGCAAAGTGTGTTGAACAAGTGTTGTCTGTTGCGAAGGGTGATGTTACTGGATTGAAAAGTGACATAGACAAGATGCAAAGATGTGTCTGTGATAGACCTTGGCCTAGATTATAAGCTAATTTTTGTCCGAGATGTTGTACTTGAGTTTAGGAAATCTAACAAGATTTTGGTATGCAGCCCCTCTTAATGGTAAAGCAAAAAGAATTTGAGAAACAAACTAACTACAGGCTTGATACTTGTCCCAAGCCTTAACTAGTTAGTCCTTGATCTTAAGCTTGATGCCACACCATTAAGTAAGATACCCTTCACTGAGCCTTGATTGCTCTAATAGGGTAAAACAAGAACCAGACTTTGTCTATCAACACCAAAACTTGATTAAAGATGGATTCCAGTAATTTTTGGGGCCTAGATGCTTCAACGTCCCCTCCTCGCTAATCACCACCACATCAACGTCATACATACTACTATAAAGAATGTAGTCAATCTCGCCGACCTTCTCCTCCTTGTCGCCGATTAGTGCCACAACAACTACAGCAGCACCTCTACGGTATCCACACGCCTAGGGGCAGAATGTTGTGCACTAATGTGCTAGCACTGCAAGCGCGGTTAGGGATTCTAGGAGTCAGAAGGAGGTGCGACGGCTAGGATTACATGGTGGTGAACTCGTATATATGCGCCACCTCCACTACCTTCCTTTATATGGAATACACTAATGGATTTCTACGCTAGAGGCCCATTAGGACTCTCAGCCTACACATATTAGTATTTGTGAAACCTACCAATAAATCCAATCCATAGACATATTCCAACCCGTTAAATGTGTGACACGATAGGTTCATGCGCAAGTGACCATAGCCTCGGAAACACTTTTAGGAATCACAAGTCAATAGCGGTTCCTATCAGGATGTATTGACCTCAGACTGCATAGAATGATCATATCAGGTGAATCTTGATATACTCACATATCGATCCCTTTGTGCACGATACTAGTCAAGCTCAAAGCGAGATGTGTGCCATCTTTGTGATATCTCGACCATTCACTTGATCTTGTGATGAACTCTAAATCGTGATTAACTCTTTAATCACAATGGTATGGTCATGCACTTTCTAATCCAATCACATCGAGCGGTCCAGAGATATCTCTCCTGTTATCAAGGAGAGGCAAATTCCATCTTGATCTCACACTCCACGTCATGTTTTATAACATATCTGAAAGCTATCTTTATAACTACCTAGTTACGGTGTAGCGGTTGATAACCCCAAAATATACAACTATGCATGTTGGGATTCAATGACGATGTCAGGTCTAAGTATATGTCGGAGCCCGGTTTTACTAAACCAAGCCCCTCTGTGTTAACAGTACGTATCCCAAGGATCAGTGCACGTACCCACAGTAAACAGAAACACAGTACCATTGCCAATAATGCATTAACTAGAAAGTAAATCAGAGTACTGCGAAGCAATAGATTACATTAGTTCATAGTATCAGGTCCTAATTAATGCAAATAAAAAGGTAAACCAAAAGTGGTGATCCATCACGATCATAGGAACACACTTATCTGGGAAGCCGCGAGTAGTCCGAATCCACCTCCGGGAAAGCAGCAACGAAGTCCTACGTGTCCTCGAACTCCTGACCTGCTCGCGATAGGAACAGCCCCGCATGAAAGGCGGGGTTAACACGCGAATGCTAGCAAGTCTTTCCTGGGAAGGGTCAGGTTAAGGCTCATCCTAGGAAAGCTGAGGGTTATTTTGCATAAAAGCGTTTAGCCTAGAAGTATAAAAGCATTTAAGAAAGCAAAAATAAATAAATAGCAATTCTCATAACAAACAAAGATATAACCAGGTTCTTATTCTCAAGCTCGAGTTTCCAATATCTCAAAATTCTCAAGTCATTATCACATATTTTCAAATCTCATATACTCATCTCATTCTCAACAACCAAGAATAGCTAGCAGTGGCATTCAGCCGAAAAACCTTACCCGGGATATATTAATGTCGGCGGTTGAGAGTACGTGACCCCAGGCGTCGAGCTTACTTGTTGAGTGTAAGGATCAACCGACCTCTTTCCTGCAGCCTCGGGGGCTTTCAAGAAGGCGACCTCGATCAAGCAACCATCAATGAGAGGCACAAACGATTTAGGCTGGTTCGGGCCCCTCGTGTGGAGGTAATAGCCCTACGTCCAGTGATGTCTATAGGAGACTTGGGAAGATTACAGAGAGTCCCCGACTTGGCGGACCAAGGGGGAGTGAGTTTCCTACAGTGGGAGGATGAGCTTCGGCCTGAGATGGTGCTAGCCGGAGCTCCTACGGTGTCTGTGCATGTTTCCTAGCAGCTAACCTTTACATGTGCAGCAACATGGTCTATTTATACATGGGTGTAATTAGTATTCTAATAGGCATGGCGCCCTATTGTCCGGCGGTCTGAAGCTTGTCTTCGATTTGCGTCATCGTCATCATACACGTTTACGGAAAAACGGTATGGGAACAGTGTTACAAGACGCGAGTTGGTGGCCGCAGTCTGCTGCGGCTTGACGGGACGTAGCGGTCTTCGACGGTGCCAGGGCATTTAATGCAGCAGACGAGAGGGCCTGTACCCGGCCGGGGATGGGCGACCCGGACTTCGGTCCGGGCAAGATCAGGCGCGCCCGAGCCTGAGCAAAGACTTCCTCGCTCGGGGGAGGCCAACATTTTCGCCCTGAGAGAGTGCTGTCGAGAACGTCCCTCCAGGTCCCCGTCAATTAATTAAGGTGAAGCTATGTTGTAAAAGACTATTGAGTCGCTCTTTAACCAGAAGCTTAGCCATTCGAATGGGTTTATACTCTGCAGAGGTTGTATGCTTTACCCGTAAGATATGATACATTCCCGTCGAAAGGTATCATAACAAAATCTATTAAAAGTCTAACCCCGGCCTTGCCACGATAATACCTGATATTACACGCAAGTACCCCCGGGGCTTCGACCATACCTGATATTATACACAAGTACCCCATAGTTCAATCCCTTTGGCAATACACCAGCGATGACGCATCTCTCGGGACCTCACCCACGGTGCACATACAGTGACAAACCCAACATTATTCTCCCTTTAGATCAGGCCCGTACCATACCGAGCTTATGGTCGCATGAAAAAATTCTCAGATAAGCGTGTCACAATCATTGGTCCTAAGTCTCGGAGCGGCAGCCAAACACAAACCCAAGTCTCATGCACGAAGGCACCCACCATATATTCCATCCGCTCCCGATCCCAAATATTAGTTAGTCAAATTTTAATTAAAGAGTGATTAAGCCCACGAAAACCAAGTTCACCAGTCTCATTCTCCAATACACCATTCTCAAGAGGAATATAACCATAATTAACAGTGGAAATTACTCCCCCAATGTCTATCTAAGCATTGCTAAGCCAATTAATAATTAAAAACAATAGGACAACATATAATACAATTTATCCTAAGATTTTTCATGGTAATCGGTGCATAACGTATAAATAAACAGCATACACTAGGAATTTTTAAAGTAAATACGCATATTTTAATTAATTAGTAGTTTTGGAAAAATCTAGAAATTAGGATTCTACGGGAAAGACATGCCTTCCGAAACTCCTAGTTCCTGCTGGACGTCGATGGCATCGAGAAACTCTCCTTCGTCGCCCGCACGATCTACCACACGCCAAACAGGACAAACAACAATAAATAACAGAAATGACATAATAAAAATATAAATATAAAAAATTACATAAATATTAATGGAAGTAGATATGAATTTTACAAATTTTTAGGAACTGGAATCACCGGATTCGGAGTTCGGATGGATTCGTAGTGAAATAAACAAGGAATTCTATTCTCTGGAAAATCCAGAAAATGGAAATAGGCTACTATGCTCATGGGTCGGCCACTGTGCAACCAGCCCATGGGGAAAAAGGCTAAGCGGAGGGGTGGGCAGGCTCGGCCTGGCGGCCCACTTGGGGTCAGTCGAGCTGATAAGAGAAAGAGGGGGACGGAGAGAGAGAGAGGAAGGGAGAGGGAAGAAGAGAGAGAGGGGGTAGTCGGGAGAGAGAGGCGCAGAGACTCTGGGCTGGCGGCAGGCTCGCCGATGGCGGTGGTGGTAGCGACAGCGGCGGAGAAAAGCGGCGTGGCGGCAATTGCGGCGCCTTGAGGCACGCCGCCGAAAAAAGAGGCGGCGGCGGCGGCAACCCGCCACGGTGGCGACGACTCCAACGCGGGAGGCGGCGTAGGGAGGACACCGGCAAGAAGACGGAGGCGGGCGCTAGCTCGGGAGCCGCGCCGCGGGAGAAGCGGCTCCGCGGGGCAGCCCGGCGCCGTGGCTGAAGAAGAGGAAGAAGGAGGCCATGGTGCGGCGGCGCTCTGGCCATCGGGAGTCAGCGCCGGTGATGGGGAAAGACACGGAGTCCTAGGGGAGGCCTATTGGCAAGGAGAAGGGGTGGTTACCACGCCGGAAGAGGAGAAAGCAGTGGGGGTCTTGCTCGGCTCCGGCTTCGAAATCCGGTGTCTTCGGCGAGTAACTCCGGCGGCCAACTGCGAAAATAGACAGTGGAGGGTGAGAGAAGGAGAAAGACCCGAGGTGAGGGGCTGAGGAGACTCACCGGCGCTGGGGATGGAGAGGAGACAGTGAGGGGAGGGAATGGTGGAGGTGGACGGGGAAGGGAGGAAGAACGACCGGGCTCTGGTGCGCTACGGGAACAGAGGATGGTTGCCACGGGGAGGAAAGAGTAGAAACGGGGCGCCACGGGGAGGACGGGAGCACGGGAGAGAGAGAAGGAGAAAGAGAGAGAGAAGGGAAGAAAGACGGGTAGAAAAATAAAATTGATTTTCTAAAAAAATTAAAATAATCAAGTAGCAAATTAATTTTTGCTAAAAACACATTAATAATGTAAATGCAATTTGGAAAATGAAATGACTTTTGAATATGCCATGCAAAAACAAAGCTTTTGAAAATGTGACATGCAAATAATAATAATAATACTACTACTACTAATAATAATAATAATTTTTGAGAAGCAAATAAAAGTATTTTAAAACGTGACATGCTCATTTTCAAAGTTTATAATTTTTGAAAACTTTTATGCAAATGAAAAATGCAAAATGCAGATGAATTTTTTTTGGTAAATGAGGATGTCACAGTATCATATAGGTATACCATTCAAAAACAACAAGTTAATGACATATGTAAGATAACAATCTCAGCAGTGTCTCGGAGTAGGTATATCTAACGCTATGTTCTTGTCGGCGACTGGGAGGCGAACCTCCGCAGGCCGATGAGCAAGGAAAAGGGGGTGCGAGGCCCGAAGGCGGCCCTGTCCCCTGGACCGAAACCCGGCCGCTTGGCCGAACGTTGCCGAGGGAAAGGACTTAGGTCCCGACGCGGTCGGACGTGTCGAGCCCGGAGAGTGTGATGATAACACAGGTGTTTTTATCCTGGTTCAGGCCTCCACTGTCGGATAACAGCCCTACGTCCAGTCTTCATTTAATGCCGAGCTTAAACGAGTACAAGGGGGTGAGACCAGGCTTTGGGAAACCCGGGCCCGAGTACTATAAGTGCTCAAGGCACTGTGTGTGTGTTCCTACAGTTACCTGTATGCGGAGAACTACCGCCGGAAACTAGAGCTCCTACGCGAGTGCAAGTGCTCCTGTTCTGCAGTGCCTACCTTCCGAGTGTGTGTTGTGTGTCTGATGGCGATAGAGTCTGGGTCCTCCTTGTTGTGGCCTGTATGCCCCTTTTATAGGCGGTGTCCGGCACTGTAGCTTGCGTTGGTCCGTTGAATAGTCGTTCCCTTCTGTCTTGCCATGCCGGGGGCACACAAAATCCACCGGGTAATCGAGTGTATCTCCCGATTGCCGCGCCAGACCGCTACCGGTCAACACGTGTCTTTGCCCATGCGGACGGTTGACGGGACCTGCCGCCAACTCGCCAGTAGCCTTCGCCAGGCGCTCCTCCGTACAGTGCGTGCATTTAATTCTTGATGACCTTAGGGACCCGAAGCATATCTGTCATGCGTGCACAATCTACTCAGTCTGAGCCCCGAGCCGGAAGCCAGGAGGAATGAGAAGCTCGAGCTTTCGAGACGGGGAAGCTCGGGCGCGAGCTTGCCAAGCCCGGGCTTACTTCCTATGGGGCCGAGGGTATAAGTCAGTGAGCCGTATTTCCATGGGCCACGTACTTTCCCCAACAGTTCTCTAAGATGTGTCTACATTATTAATTTCATATCTTTATATTTATGGAACTTGAAATATTAACATCAATCAATACATATGCTGATCAAATCATTACCATCCCATATAATGATATCAGAACAGAGATTATTTATAAGTAGATAATACAAACAATGTGTCACAGCTAAGTCGTACTTGATAAAACAACGTGAATGACATTTATTTATGAAATTGATAATATATTATCTAATAGTACATAAATATAGACGTGATATAATTATCTTACATGATCACCTCTATGAGTATCACTAATAGCTCGTGCCCGCCCGTCGCTTGGCTGCGCCCTGGCCATGCCTCCGGCGCCTAAGCCGTGCCCGTGTTGAGCCTCTTATGGTAGCCCCATGGTCCGGCCTAAAGGCCTGTTTGGTTTGAGGCCAAATTTTGCTTAATTTGCCACGTCTAAGGTGCCAACTCACCTAACCTTAGTTTGTAAATTTCTCCGCCACATTTTAGCCTGATTAAAGGAATCTTACCACACTTTTATGATCCACCTGCATGTAGGACCCATGAAAAAAAGAGCAATCCTGCCACAAGTGTGACAATGAACCAAACGCAGTCCAACTTGGTCAAACTTGCCTAACATAAGGCATGTCAGGGTGTGGCAATATTAGACGTCAACCAAACAGGCCCTAAATTTTGTGGGCTTTATTTTTAGTTGGCCTAAAATTTTTTTAGGTATCGTTTATGTTTGTTTTGAGCGCGTGGGCTCCATTTCTGTAACAAACTTGTGCAGTTTTATACTTTTTCATTCGTTTTTATAGGTTTTTTCTATCTATTTGTGAAACTCACTCACGTGTGCGCTAAAAAAATGAGACGCGTGCAATTACTTGTATTTTTTGTGTCTGCCTTACATGGCAAACCCACAAAACCAAAAAAAAAAAAAAATCACTATGTGATCATTCACCAACCCAATATAAAACTGCAAGGCTTTGAGTAGTGCAAGGACACAAAAATCGTCTGTTTTTTCTTTACAGTCACGCAGGCGACTGGATATAAAAACAGACAATTATCGTGGAGTTAGTCCCTAACTAGGGTAGTATCATTTAATGATTTTAACTGCCAATCGATAATCTCCGGAAGACTCGAGCTGGTTTGACTATTCCATGGTGGCGGTTAGACCATGGAGGCATTGGCTTCGAATAATGGCATAATCTGAGCCTTCCCCCCAAAAAAAGGTTCAACCAAAACAATGGTGGGCAATATCAGTTTTAACAATATTGTGCAGATTGAAATATTCCTTCAACAGTTTGAACTAGCACATCAAACATTGTGAAGCAGGTTGTACGTATTGTATTATTTACCTCGTTGTCGAACAGCAACAAAATGTGACACCCCTCGAAAAGCATTAGCTTTGAACATACTCTCTCCAATAACAAATAAGTGTTATTTTGGATATTGACACGGTCTCTAAAATACACATTTGACCACTCATTTATTATCACAATTCATTTATTAAACCTACTAAAATTATTATATTACAAAAGTCCTCTTCGAGATTAATCTACGGATATGATTTTCATGCACTCAATCCAAATAGTTTAAAAGATATTTATAGCTAAATTTTTAAAATTTTGACTTGCATGTACTTCAAACAACAGATATTTGTGACCAAAGAGAGTATCTCACTTAGCCGCTTAGGGTCCATAAACTCTAAACCCGAAAAGGACCATGTCTTGAACAATATTCTAAAATTTGGGGTGTTAGAGCATCTCCAGCAGAGACTCTAAAATAGGATCTTTACTATATTTAGAGTTTCTCGTTCTGTAGCAGAGTCTCTATCTCAGCCTCTAAATTTAGAGTTTCTCTCTTCCAGCCTCTAAATTTGGAGGCTCTCTTTGTTAATCTCTATAGTTTTTCTAGATAGAGGTTGTGCTGGAGAGGATGAAAATACAGTGAACGAGTAGTGATTTAGTGAGCGTATATAGAGCCCCAATTTTAGAGATGCTCTAACACACGCTTTAGCCTTAACTGTTCTAGGATTCTTTTAGTGCAGCATTTTTCGACCATGCTTGAGCATAGTATTATAAGGAGAATTATCTTTATTCTTAAAAAAAACTCTAGTGATGGTGGTGGCTATTTATTTGGCTTACTTTCTTATTTTGGTGCATTGTATTTCGAAAAGTTTTCAATCCGCTTAAGATACATCAAATCATCTCATTTATCTAGATTCCTTATTTTAGTGCGTTGTATTTTAGAAAATATTCGACCAACTTAAGATATACTAGATTTACCATATTAGAGAGTGCGGAAGTACGACGTAGTTGAGCGCGGAAGCAGAGCCAAGGCTATGAGTCAAAAGATCGATATTTATTCGTACCAAAGCACGTATGCTCTAGCTTCCCGCGCTCATAGAGAAGTAGATGGGAGAAGTAAATTACAAACGCGCATGAAATAGAAGATGGACATTTTCCTAGCATCAAGTCAATCTGACATCTCGATTGACTCCAGCAAGTAGCAACTAGTTTGATCTATAATTTGGAGGAGCCACTCTTGGTTAGCACCTCCACCTCCATCCTGAACCTGTCCATGGAGTCTCGAGGCAGACACACCGGCACCACCATCTCCTCCTCGCCTTTGCCGTTCTTGCGCCGCAGGACGTAGGTGTTCACGCCGAGAAAGATGCCGCCACCGGCGCTTGCCGGCCCGCCGTAGACGGCCTCTCCCCACCCCAAGTCGACGTCGCCGAACCCCGCACGGCTGACGTCCGACACGATCAGCGTGCGTACGTACGCGAACAGCGGCCGCTCCTCCAGCACCATCAGGTCGGCAACGGATTTCATGTACTCGTACGTGACCCGCGCCTTGGCCTCCCTGATGAGCCCCACGGCGTACTCCATCTCGCGGCGGCAGAGCTCCCCGGCGGTGCACGCTGCCACCGCGTAGGCGAACGCGTTGCCGTAGAAGCCGGCCGGGAGGTGGGGGAAAGCGTCCCGCCGCCCACGTGCGTTCACGACGGTCGACAGGCGCACCTCGTCGTCGGGGGCGTAGCCGAGGGCCGCGGTGCGGCTGCGCCATAGGCAAGCCGTTACCAGGTCGAACCATGAGCAGCCAGCTGCCGGCGCTGCCCGGCTCCGCAGGTCGGCGATGGCGCCGGGCCCGAAGACGAAGGGGACGCGCACCATGTCCTGCGACGGCGTGGTGGCAATCCGGTCGTGGCCGGCTGGCTCACGGTACTCGACGTGCGGGAAGGAGGGGCGCGGCGGCAGGCGCGCGTCGAACACCTCTCTGGCCCAGACAGGAGTCACCGACGGCGTGCCGGCGCCCCGCGCGAGCTCGCCCACGGCCTTCCAGAACTGCATCAGTCCAGGCGCGTCGGCCATGCAGTGGCAAAGCCGTTGACCCAAGATGAATCCTCCACACTTCAGCTGTGTGACCTGCGAGATGATTTTGTTATGACGCATGCTTTCTTAATTCTTATTACGGATGAAATTCATCCAAATTCAAATTCGAAGCTAGCCCTGTTGTACAAGGTACGTCCGTGCATACCTGAACGTACAGCAAGGGCCGGTCGATGATGGCGGGAAGGCGAGGCGCCCTGTACACGCCATCGTCGTAGAGGAAGTCTTGGGAGCGCGGGAACGGTGGGCACCGCACGTCGCCGAGCTCGTCGGCGGCGACGTCCGCGTCGGCCTCCACCAACACCACCCCCTGCCCCGCGCACTCCACCGCCAGCTTCCGGCCGGGCCCCTCGCGCAGCCGCCCAGCCAGCGGGTAGTAGTGCACGAGCGCCTCCGCCAGCGCGGCCCGCACCACGGCGGCCGGGTCCAGGGACGCCGGCCTCGACGGATCGCCGCGGAAGAGGTGGATGACGGCGCTGTAGATGCGCATGCTCTCCTGATCGTCGATGTCCGACAGAAGCTTGAGCTCCCGAGGAGTCGGCCGCGCTGGCACCACCAGCGACGGCGTGCCCCGCCGCACCGTGAACTCAAGCGTCGGCGTGGCCATTCACTCCTTCTGCGCTATACGTGGTTTTCCTTCTGAGACTGAAATGCACGTTGCCGGTGTATATGAGTGCCTACGGCCACTGCTGCGGATTAGCTCATCACTACCGGTTCCAAACTACCAAATATATTGGGAGAAGCAGGACTCGAACCCAAGACCTCTAAGGTCTCATGACTCTAGTCTCATCCTTCTAGCCAACACACCCACTATTGCGTACTGATATAGATATAATATGCATTCTTTTTAAACTTTTTAGAAACGAGGCACTACTATCGGTTTGTGGCTTAAACCGGTAGTGATGGATAGGTATCACTACCGGTTTGTGGCTCAAACCTGTAGTAGTAGTGTCTGAGACACCACTACCGGTTCATGGCTCAAACCCAAGGCTCACGCAACTATCACTATCGGTTCCTGTTTCAAACCGGTAGTGATGCAACTCTCACTACCGGTTCACAGATAACCAGTAGTAATATGCCGGTAGTGATACCCACTTTTCTAATAGTGGGCTGACCGATATAATCTTATCGTATCTTATCGTAATTATAGTTGCATCACTACCGGTTCGCAGATAACTGGTAGTAATATGCCGGTAGTGATACCCACTTTTCTAATAGTGGGCTGATCGATATAATCTTATCGTATCTTATCTTAATTATATACTAAGGCTGAATAAAGACTCTCTTCAAGGCCCTCCACATCGCCACGAATTATGTAGTTGAGTCACATCACCCGATTAGCGAGAGCTCTTCGATCGTGCGTGCTAGAGCCGATCCGGTCATCAAAATAGCGCCATGATGCTTTTGCAAAAAAAAAACCCTTTCGATTTCTGATTTTCGATCCATATCCCTACACCGTCAGAACCATCTAATCAGCTGATCAAGCGGCTTTCGCTACATCCTATTTCTCGTTTAGACCCCTGCTCTTTTCGCTCTTCAACCCGCCATCCACCTGCCCGTTTCTATCCGCCCCAACCCTAGCCCGCTGCCTCCCTCTCGCGTGCCGCAGACCCACAGCGGGAGGGCTGAACCCTAGCCGCTCCTCCTCTTCCTTTCTTCCCCTCTCACCACGTCGCTACCTCCCTCGTCCTTCCTTGCCAGCGCCGCCCCTCCCTTCCTGACCGGCGCCGCCTCCCCTCCCTTGTTGGTACTAACCCTCCCTCCCCGTCGGCGCCCATTGCCGCCCTTGGTCTGTTCGGTCGCACCTACGGTCAAATACGGCCACCCAACTCCCCCGATGCCCCTAGCTACAGTGCAGCACCGGCCGCTTCCACCGTCGTTTCTTTCTGCCCAGCCCTGCCTCACATGGCCATCCCAGATCTGCCTTCCACAGCTTTTGCCATATCGTCACTGATCTCACCCTTTCGTACGTCCTGCCTCGATGTGCTAAGACCCCAAATGCACAGCGGTTTGTCTCGCTTGCTGTCAGGCAAGGCGTCGTCAGCGTATTGCAACCTGAATTGGTGTCAATTCAATGCATAATTTACCACCATCATTTAGCAGCACACACACTTGGTTATTTTATCATTCTTAATTGGTTGTTTGTTGGCTGCCAAAACTGCATATGCTCTTTTCATATCACTGTTAGTTTCCTTGCTGGTTATTTAAATTATCAATTAGCAGCATATATGCATCACTGATCACTGTCACCTACATTATTAAAGTTGATGATTTTGTGATGTTTTGTCTGATAATCTCTTGCGAGGTAGCAAGTTGCAGCTTATTAGAGTTTTCTGATGGATTATGGCCTGCCTTTTCTAAATAAATCTATTCCCTTACATGCCTGCATAATTGTTAGATTATTTATGCAAATGGCATTGGAGGTCCATGGTGCCATAGTTCAGAAGTTGCCATAAGAAATTATGTATATAGTCTTTTTAGATCATTTTATTACAGTTTCCCGTGTTTAGAAATTGTCACAGGAAAGTTTGTTTGCAGTCTTTCATATCATTTTAATACATGGCTAATAATTTCTAGGGAGATTCTTTTGCAAAAAAAAATTCTAGGGAGATAGCAAGGTGTGACTTACTAAAATTTTCAAATGGATAATGGCCTTTTTTTCCTAAATAGATATGTTACTCCCTCTGTTTCAAATTAGAATGCTTATTTACCATGTTATAGATCACACATTTGCCATGAAGATCACACATTTAAGTCAGTATTAGCATTTTTCCAGCTTTCAGTGTTTTGGTACCAAATTTGGTATGCTATAGCTCACAGTCGCAGGAATTTATATTTTATCGACACTTCAAAGTATGGAGTTTTCTATTACTACTGATTAATAAAGATTCACCTGGTTGAGTGCCTTCTGCTTGGCTTTGAAGTTATCTTACATAATTGCACATCGAAAAAATTGTTAGTGGAATTAGAAACATGCCAACCTCATTTAGTTTACCTGATTTATTCATCTGATTCTTCCTTTCTTGCTGAAATCATGCCATCCTTTGTTAAGCTAAGCTTTAGCCTGAGCCAACAAGCTACCATATTTCATAGATAGCTATAGCATATAGGATGTTTATTAATTCTATTAATTCTTTTGGTTAACTTTGAAGGTTCTTCATCAACTACTTTTGCATAGTGCATATTTAGCCTAACCGAAGGAACTATGAATCTTACATATATTTATTACTATTTCACACCTCTGGTATGTCAATGCTTCTCGATACACTGATGAATATCGCCAAGGCAAACTAAACGAGAAAAAATCTGAAAGATAAGCCAATAAGTGCAAGCAACCAAAGCATCCATCGAAGGAGAACGCCATATCTGAGTTGTACTACCCGCCAGGTGATGACCCTCTCTTAAGTTTTGCAGGAAGCATGTTCAGTTTTGCAACATGAAGCATGTTTAGTTTTAAATTTGCTGTTGTGAACATTTCTTTTGATGTGCTAAATTAATACAATATATATGCTAAATTGCTAACATGGAGGGCTGTTTGAAAGGAAATATGAGATGATGTCAATGATGAAGTGCTGAGCTTGGGTTTTTCTTATGTCAAACATCCCTTTACTGGTATTTGCACTTCTTTATGACTTAACATCTGAATTCCAAACGTGCTAACTGCCATGGATGAGATATCATGTAACAGAAACACTAATTAGTCATTATTGAACTACAAACTCAAGCGTTGGGCTCTAGACTTTTGATGTATAATGTTTTTACACCTGTGATGTATCGGCGCCCTACTTCCTCATGCTCTTTAGTCTCAAGTTGTCAACTTCTTACTCCTTGCACCCTATGAATAGTGATGCAATGCAACTATAGTACTGAACTGCAATGTTTATTATTTCCTATAATATATATTATTTTAAAATTCTACGGTTCGTTTCAGATTTTTATAATAAATCTGGTAGGTCCTCTATTAATTTAAAAAATTTCTAGCTGATTTCTAAATTTAATTTTTTGATTCAAAATTTTGATAAGTTCTGAAAAAAAGAAACCAATTACCGAATCCTTGGAGCACATGCGTAAACTTCCCCAGTTTATACTAAACGCCAACACATTTTCACCTCAACACCCTAGGGAGTGGAAGGTAGGAGCTGTTGTGTCCTTGTGTTTAAGCATAGAGACTAAGAGCATCTTCATCAGAAGCTCTAAAATCGGGCCTATGTATACTCTCTAAATCACCATTCGCTTTCTATATTTTCATCCTCTCTAGTAGAGTCTCTATCCAGAAAACTATAGATGTTGATATAGAGATCCTCCAAATTTAGAGGTTGGGAGAGAGAAACTCTAAATTTAGAGACTGGGATAGAGACTCTGTTGGATGACGAGGCACTCTAAATATAAAGAAGATTCTGTTTTACAGGCTCTACTAGAGATGCTCTAAGAGCTAAGACGGAGATTATATTCATGGACGAAGTGTTGGTGCTTTGCTACAAATTAAAACAATATAAGATATCGTCCTCAAATATTGTGATCAATATTCTCGAGGAAGAAAAACGAGAATGGGTCTGTGCACAACTAATTAAAAACAGCACATGGGCTGCATGCCTCGACCGTGCATATGGCATAGGGACCGACCACGTGTTCTCGAGGAAGAAAAACGAGAATTGGCTATACACATCAGCCTGCAGCCCGTGATTAATTTACTTGATGCAAACAAATGGGTCTGTGCACAACTAATTAAAAACAGCATGTGGGCTGCATGCCTCGCACAAGTACACCGAGAGCTTTCTGGAGTAAAATATACTCTCGCCTCTCGAAGTTGCGTCGGATTCTCACTTAATTAATCCTTTAAACTTTAAAATTACTAGAAAGTTGTTTACAATTATGCCTACTAATTGAAATATATCTCAGTGCCACGGATCTCCATAGAGAGCCTTTAGGGGGCAGACAGAGGCTGGTTTTTTATATAATAAAAATATAACTTTCAATCTCTGCACCAACCAGATGGACATAGCCATTGCACGACCAAAAGCTTATTATAATCCATAAGGCAAAAACCAGGCACACAACCACATATGGTCACGTTGAGGCTAGCCTAAGAAAAGAAATAAAACTATGTGTCTTCCAGCTCATAATGACCAATCAATCCTAACATTCTGACGATCGTAACCTTTTTCATCCTCCACACAGAAGATGGTCATTGGTCTTCGTGGCATTCTTCTACTGTTTCAAAGGAACACCTCAAAACTCCAAATTTCAAAGGCTTCCCACATCACCAAAAAGGGGTGAGTAAGAGAAAAAGGCAAATAGAGGCTAATGGGGATGAACCTCGAGGTGGAATTTGATGGTGGAATAGCATGAATGTAGCAAAAATAACTAACCAGTCTTGTGCACTACTAGGAATCGGACATTTAGTCTCGGTTCCAAACAGGCTTTAGTCCTAGTTTTGGAACCGGGACAACCCATGCGGGACTGATGCCTATGAGGACTCGAACCAGGACAACCCACTACTAGGCATCAGTCCCGGGTCCTTTTATCCAGGACTAATAGTGCTACAAATATTTAAAAATAAATCGCAGATATATGAGTGTAATGGGACTCGAATCTAAGACCTCAAGACTACCCACTCATCCTTCTAACCAACCCATCCCTCCACGCGTTCTAAACTAACTAGGATATGTATTCTTTTTTAACTTTTCTGAAACGAGGTATCAGTTCCGATTCATAACACGAACCCCGACCGATGAGGAGACATCAGTCCGGGTTCGTGTTACGAACCGGGACTGATGAGCACCCATATCAACTGTTTTGTATCCGCCTGCCAAAGAACTTATTAGTACCGGTTCGTATTACAAACCGGGACTGATGTCAGAACCCAACCGAGATTAAAGCCTTGGAACCACAAACCGGGACTGATGCCACTATCAGTACCGATTCATGTCCAACCGGGACTGATGTGCCGGTATTAAAGGTTTATTCTCTAGTAGTGGTGTCAAGGTATAGATGCAACCCTGGTCTTAAAAAGTACTTTTGACCAAGGTATGCTAACGATCCATAAGAGCATGTACAATGGTTGAGACAGCAGCTGTCTCTAACTATTGCCATGTCACCTAGAGACACGCTAGCTAGAGACAACATATACAATGGTAGAGATGGTTGTACGTTTTTATAAACAGTTTTCTCACACACAAATTTTCTTAATTCTCGTGTAGAGTCGACTCTTGCATTGGAAACAACTCAAATATTTATGCATGCTCTCTTTCCTCTACATCATCACATATTCTACATGGTAACCCTTAGAGACTGTTTATAGATAGCTGACGTGGACTATTGTATATGCTCTAAGTGGTGGATCGTATTGTCAGCAGTAGCCCAAAAACATGCGCGTGTGTTTTCTATCTATGATACAATCATAAACCCAGATGGGAAACACTCGATACACAGGGATATACGCTTATAGCACACCGCCAAAACAAACTTATTATTTTCAATTCATAACTAAACTTTGGACCCCTACAATACGCACACCCTAGTTTTGTATAGCCGACACGACTTACTAAGCAAATATAGTAAAAAATGGAAACTAAATATTCTAAAATAAAAAACACCAGGCATATGTTTTTACGTCTGGGATGACATTTCTAATGTTGTAGATTAAATTTGGTGCGCCATCTTTAAAATTATTATCTGATTGATCTCCGGCTGGTCTCCACCCTAGGTCATGTAACGCCGTCTTATGTTCTTTTCAACTTAAATTAAAAATAAATTTATCTTTTTTTATACAGACCAAACGTTATAGCACTTTATAGTCATTCCTATAAGGCTTATAGTGGTTCTTCTTAAATCTTCTAAAAATATTTATTTATATTTTTTTGACTCTCTAAGTTTTCTATCGAGGGTTCACAACTTTTTCAGATTATAATCTACCGTTGGTTTAAATGGGAAAGAACATGGGAATGACGATTGTACGGAACATTTCCTGGGATCCAACCAGGTCGTGATTTCCTTGGCGCTTCTCTGTACAGTCGCATGACTTTACATAGTTGCCTCTATACCATCCCTACCATAGTTGCCTCATTTCTTTTCTTATATAAATAAAAAAGGATTTTTCGCATACGTGCCATTATTTAGTTTCGATTTTGCAGATTTGCCATTATAAAACGTAAAATATTATAGATGCCATTACTAAGTGCACTTCATTTCAAAACTGACATTACGGAGCATTTGCGGATGACGGGTAGGTCCCACATGTCATACTCTTCTCTCTCCTTCTTCTTCCTCCCATCCCTATCTCTCCCAACTCCAGCCAGCGCCGTCGCCACCATTCCCACCTCCGTCCTCGAGTCCAGTTGTCCAAAGTTTCAAGCACCAGAGCTGACGACGCAGCATGGTGGAGCCGTGGGCGTGCACGGCTCGCGGCCTCGGGGGACCAGATCGCGGCGACATGGACGGCGCTGCAGGCGCCAGCGCTGCAGTTGGCGATGTGGGCGTGCATGGCGATGTCGGTGATGCTGGTGCTCGAGGTGGCCTATATGAGCCTCGTCTCCGTCAAGCTGCTCTGGCGCAGCCCGAAGCGGAGGGACAAGTGGGAGCCCAGTCCCGCTGCCGCCGTAGGCGGCGACGACGAGGAAGCGGCGGCAACAACCGGGGCCCAGCGGGTGGCGTTTCCAATGGTGCTCGTGCAGATCCCCACACTACTAGAGAACTCACCTTTAGTACCTGTTTTTGAACCGGTACAAGCCATCCGGGACTGATGCTCAAGAAGCATCAGTCCCAGTTCCCTCACCCGGTAGTCCGGTACTAATAGAACTGGGAAATGTTTAAAAATATCGAGGATGTATTGGAGAAGCGGGACTCGAACCCACGACCTCGTGACTCTAGCCTCATCCTTCTAACCAACCCACCCACAATCGCGTACTGATATAGATAGAATATGCATTCCTTTTGAACTTTCCTGAAATGAGGCATCAGTACCGGTTCGTAACACGAACCGGTACTAATGAGAAGGCATCAGTACCGGTTCGTGTTACGAACCGGGACTAATTTACCCCGTGCCTTTGGTACTGGTTCGTATCACGAAACCGGGACTAATGCGAGGGCATCAGTACCGGTTCGTGGCTCCAACCGGGACTACTGCCCTGTACCTAATAAACCGGTACTGATGCCACTATCAGTACCGGTTCCAATCCAACCGGTACTGATGTGCCGGTATGAAAGATCAGTTTTCTAGTGCCATGTACAACGAGAGGCATGGTGTGGTGCTCAAGCTCCCCATAGCAGGCCAATCACAGCGTTAGGCCTCGCTGCCACCGCCGCCCAACGCCCATCACTGCCACGCGCCTCGCCACCGCCGCCCAACGCCGCCGCCGAGGAACGGCGAGGAGGAACGGCGCGCGAAGAGAAGGTTTGGAGCAGAGGGGTGGCGCAAGTTGGCTGGAGTTAGGGGAGATAGAGAGCAGTGGGAGGAAGAAGAAGAGAGGATGACAAATGAGACCCACCAGTCAGACCCCCAACCCCACTCTCTCTCTCATCTACGTGTCCCTCGTTCATGAGGACATTTCCAATCAGCGCATGGCATGCCCTAAAGCACGTCAAGACTTTTGCGTTCATCCATTTTTTCTATTCTTTATTGGATTCTACAACTACACAGAGTCGTAGCGACCACCCTTGGTTATAGCTAGTGTGTGACATTGGCTGTATGCAATACCTCTTACGACCCACCTGGTCAGGGCGACCACCCTCGATTTACAGCAACTTCTGTTATACCTCTAGAACTAGGCTGCAGATGCTTGAGACTATCCAATAGATTCACCTACAAGCCACTAATTCCTTTTTTCATGCAATTGCATAAGTGTCCAATTCCGTCCATGACATTATGCACACATACGCTCCACACTACAACAAAAGGAGCTTATAAAGACAATTTAATAGAGAGCCGGGACGACCTCCCCAACTGGTTCTAGTCAAGCCTTTGATCCATTCCATGTAGGGTGTACATACAGAAACAAGAGATTGGTCTAAAACTTGTCTCCTACCAATGCAACAAAACGAAGAGACGGTTTTTGAAATCGTGGATTTTGATCTAGAAAAGGAAAAGTGTTAAGTTGGTCCCTGATCTATCGTGTTTGAGCCAAATTGGTCTCTACCGGGTGAAACTAGTCCTCGAATTATCAAAATCACGCTGACTTGTGCCCTTGACTAGTAAAATAGGGCTTGAGGGCAGTTTTGGGTGACTTGAACACATACGTGGCCAGTTTTGCGCATGTGGACGACAGAGTGGACGCCACCTCAATGCGGACGTGGCCTTTCTTTTCCTTTTCTTTTCTTTTTTCTTTTCACTTCTCTTCTTTGTTTCTTTTCAGCACAGGAGGGCATCACCGCCGCTACGGCATCAAGCTCCCCAAGCTGTGTCACTTCGTCTCCTCTAGTGTGTTAGAAAATCACTTGCTGAGCATCTCTAGGTGTCACTCTATAATGTTGTTCATCTGAATAGAGTAGTTGCTGGAAAGAAGGAATCTTTTAGAGTATAGTGTAAAGTGTGAAAGAATTTTAGAGGGATAGATAGATTGTGGAGTGAATAGTGTTATAGAGTGAAAGAATAGAGAGCCATCTAGAGATGCTCAAATTCTTCTCCTAGTCTCTCACACAGTCTTTCTCTCTCTCACTGGTTTCACACGTAGAGACTCACACACACAGTGACAAGAGGAAGTACACAGGACTCTCCAAATGACTTAGAAATGAACAACGTAATTACAATCCATATATAGGCGTAGGGCTCGGCTCTCAGCACCGGCCCCACGCCTGGCTCCACGATCCAACACATGCAGACTTAACCAACTTCCTATTCTAATACCACTACTTGGATGATTGCTGGCACGCAGGCCACTCCCTAATCCACCCACAATTGCTTGACTAATGCAACGTACTAAATATGATCTATCTATTCTTACGCCAAACCGTAGACTAACACAAACATAGTGCCATGCAATCACTGAAACTGATAACATGCGTAGATAACCGATTAGTCAAGATTAACAGTGTAACATCCTCATTTTCAAAAGCTAAAACTCATGTGCATCATGTCATTGCATGTTATTAAAAATCACAAAAATTTAAAACTTTTGAAAATGAGTATGTTACTGTTGAAAGACATTTAAATTTTGAAAACCATTTTGGTTTCAATAGTGTTTTGATTGCAAATAAAACGTCTTTGTAAATGCTTGAGTTTTCAAAAGAGGACAACTGCTGTTGGTTATAAAATGAATTGAGTTCAAATGTTGTTTCCTTTCGAATAAGATAAACATAATTTCATTTTATTAAACTAAATGATTTGAGGGTGGTTTTATAACTTAAAATTATTTGGCTTCATTTTAATATCAAACCCCAAGGATTTCATTTTCATAAAAATAATCATTTTAAATAGTGGTTTTCTAAACCAATGATCCTATTTGACTTTCAACATCAATCTTTATAATTTCCATTCTAAGTAATTTGAATTCCAAATAAAACAGAGCATTTGTTTTCAAACAAAATGCCTTGCCAAAATATTTATTGTTTTGATTGATTTTCAAAGGAGGAAAAATAATTTCACTTCCTAAATGGTTGCTTTAACAAGATTTGTATTCATAAACTAATAAATGTTTGGTTTGAACTTCAATATCAAAACACTAAGGTTTTAATATAAAGTAATTTGATTTACCAACAAAAGAATTTCATTTTCAATTATCTTAAAAGAATAAGTGGATTTTTAATGAAAACAAAAATTTGTTTTCAACTACCTTTAAAAAAAAATGGTTTCAGCTCTAAAAGAAAAGTGTTTGGGTTTTTATTTTCGCGAAGCTTAAATTAAGCTTTGTTTGGTTTTGGGCCCAAACAATTAAACCTTTAAAGCTATCTTTCCAAAGGAATTTGAAATTCCAAAAAGGAGCAATTTTGTTTTTCAATGTTCAATAAGGAAAATATTTAACTCCTTAAAATAATTATTTTAACCCTTGAGCTTTATAAAACCTAAAAGCTTTACCATATCGTTTTGGATTCAAAATAAACAAACTATATCGTATTTTGTTCAGATTTTGTGTTCAAGCAAATAAAATTAAAAGCCCCGTTTTGTATATTTTGAATTTCAATAAAACCCTTTTCAAAGAGATTTAAATTTCTAAGAGAGCAAATATTTTATAAACAAATGATATTATCCTTTAAGTTTTGGTTTAATAAACACTTTGGTCTTGCAACTCTCGAAACTCTTTTAAATTCGAAAACAATTGGAAACGATTTTGTTACTTAAATAAATAAGGTTTCGAATTGGACTTCCAACCCCAATTTATTGCAAGCCCAAAACCCTTGGTGTGGTATTCGATTTTGTGCTCGATTAAACAAAACTAAAATATCCTTTTTAAACGCGAGTTTGAATTTTAGTTTTATAAAACACTAAACAACTAATTTTAAAAAGTTGTTTGAATCCAAACCTTGAAAAGAATATTTAATTTAAAAGAACAGTGCAAACAAAAAGATTTATGGAAAATAACATTATTGTTGGAAAGTATTTTCAAATATATTTGTTTGGAAATATAAAATCATTTGGAATAGATTCTTTATCTGATTTGGTCCTAGAAATCCCTATCTTTCCATTTTCCTTCTCTCTCTTGCGAGTGGGCCCCACCTCCCTCTTCCTTCCTCCTCTCTCTCTTTCTTTCTTCTCCTGTTTCTTCTCTCTCTGTGCCTTCCATGGCGAGCACCCTTGGATGGAATTCCTCCCTCAATCACTCCCTTTTATGGCGAGTTATGCGCCCGTTCCCTCTTCCACCCCCTCAATTCCGCAGGAAGCGGCTCCAAACCCCCCAATTCCCCTTAAAACTCCACACCGACGCTCCCTCGGGTTCTTTCCTTGTTCTTGAATTCTCGTGAGGTGAGCTCCTTTCGTCAATTCCTTCAAAGACGTTGTTCGTCTCGTCATCGCTCATCTCCCATGTACAACTTTCTTTGTTTCATGCCCTAGGATCGCCGGATTTGACGCCAAGAGGAGCCCGAGTTCGCCGGATTCCACCGCCGCTCCCATTTCGCCGTCGCCGCTTCGGTATGGCTCTCTCCTTCCCTCCTTCACCTTCCTCGGTGCCGTGCGAACCTTCGCCGCCCGCCGCCGCCCGGTGCATGCTACGCCGCCCCGGCGCCGCCTTCTTCCCGCCTCGGCCACATGCCGCCCGCCGCCTTGGTCGACCCGACCCAGCCGACCTCACCTCCGCCTCCCCTCGCCCTAGCGCACCTCCCGGCGCCCTTCCCATCTCCTCCGCCACCGGCGCCCTTCCCACACGCGCCATGGCGCCGCCGCCGCCATGTGTGCATGACCTCGGCCTCCCGTGCCCAGTGCCGCGCCAGCCTGCCCCTCACCGCAGCGCATCTCCCGGCCTCCTTCCCCACCTCTCCGTGGCCCGTGGCCCGCGCCGCGCCAGCTTGCCGCCGCCGCCTGCGCCGCCGCCTGGCCACCTCGCCTCGCCCGCCCATGCCACCCCCTGCTCCGTCCTCTCTCTCTCCCCCACCTCGCCTGGCCGCCGCCCGTCATGGGACCGCCACCGCCCCTGTCCGAGCCAGTGCCGCCTCCCCTGTTTTGTCTCAACGCCATGCGGACCCCGTCCGTCGATGGCAAATGAGCCACCCTCAAATTCCCTTTTTCAGATTTTTACCAAGCTTCAAAATTCATATCTCCTTGTAGAAAATTCCAAAAAACCCCAAACCAATTTTGTTAGACTCACAAAATTACAACCTATTTAATTATGTAATTTTTATTTAATGTCACTGTTGCAAATTTATTTAAATTATTTAAATACCCTTAATCATTGTTTTAATTGTTTTAGGAGATTTATTTAACCAAAATTGCCAAACCAATTTTAAAATGTTTGTCATCTAATATCCTTGCATATGTAATTTTTACATAATTTTTTGGTACTGTTTTACTCACTGTTTTAGATATTTTATTTAGTAAACCAATTAACTTAGAGGCATAAACCCTTTTATTTAAATTCGAGAAAATTGGTACAGTAGCATATTTAGTTTTAAAACATATTTTCATGCTCTGTACCTTGCACTTTGCCACTGCATACATGTGCATTCATATTATTTCTGCATAGCGTTTATTGTTTCGTTGTCGTCATTTTCGCGATTAGGAACGTGCGACTCGGATTGTGACCGACATCGCGTGGAAGACTTAGGGTTTTCTGCTGGTCAAGGCAAGTGCTAAATCTCGATCCCATGTTTTTAAATGATTTTAATAGTTATTTAAACTGCATGCTATGTTAAATTTAAAAATGCTAATTGGTTAGATGCTAACTAAAACCCCAATTAATAACATCGATATATAAAACCTTCCTTGCCACCCTAGGTTAATATTATATTGTTTAATATTGACTTCACCCCCTTGAATTAGGTTTTAATCATGTTAGCTATGCTTAGTTGCAATCACATGAAACTTGGACATGTTAATCTCAATGCTTGTTTCATCAATGATTTTAAAAAGGCGATTGGGTCTTTGTCGTGTTTGCAAATGGGTGTAGTTGATAGTGGGTGCTATCGGGTAAAATGTTTTATAAAACCTGATCGGGTGGTGGTTGCAAGGTTGGTGCAAGAAGCACGAGACTTGGGTCGATCTTGGAACCACCACGTCCCTAAGGACCGATTCCTTGAGGTAGACGAGCTAAGTTTAACAGGCGACCATGAGTGCTTGTATGGGCGGGCCACGGCTTAGTAGCTTTCTATCCTCTAGTTTGGTAGTCCATCTGGTGGAATTGGGGTGTACTATCTTTGAGGCCAATGGTACATTTCCTTCTTTAACAGCGATAATGTACTACTAAGCCGAAAGCTGTTTTGATAGCCTCTGGTAGTGACTCTGCTCTGTTTGGACAAATTGGATATGTCGGTATTATCTTTGAGGCCAATGTTACCGAGCCGCCACGCCGTCAGGAGGCGAGGATGCCAAAATAGGGAAAGATTGGAAAAGGCCTTGTTAGGAGGAACCTTCCTAGGGGAATCCTATCTCATGGGTAAAGCGTGCAACCTCTGCGAGTGTACAACTATCATGATAGCCGTGTCGCGGTCAGGGCCAGACGACGGGAGCCGCCTCATGGTACTTCTTATCTTTTGTTTTCAAAGCGGTGTTTAAAAGAAAAACCACGATTGGTGTCGTGCGTTTTGTTTTCTCTCCTCACTGAAGAGTCTTTGTGAGTGACGAGGGTTTTGCACGGTGGGTGCCGTGAGTAGCCAAGTCTGGGCAAAACCGGTTTAGGCCGGAGTTTCAAAAGGAAATGATTCAAATCTTTGTTTTCTCTTAACTCATTTTAAACCTTTTACAAAATCTAGGTAAAACTTGCAAAACTGGCTTTTTGCAAAAGAACCTTAACCTTTCCTTGTAAACCATATGCATTTAGTCAGCCTTGCTTGTTGAGTATGTTGTATACTCACCCTCGCCTTTTATCTTGGTGCTCATTCAACGAGCGAGTTGCGTTCAGCAGAACCCTAAGGTGGAGGCGTATGAAGATGAAGGCCCCATCGCAAGTTTTCAAGATGAGGATCACCACGGCGTCTAGGAGCTCTACTTGGCCGTGCTTGTGGAGTTGTTTTGGGTCTTCTTTTGAGTTTTCGGACTTTTAGTCTTACCTGTAAGGCCATGAGCCCTCTGTTGTTTAAACGCCATGCTTGGCGACTCGATGTAATTTGTACTTTTACGTTCAATGGCAATGATCCAAACTGTTCAACTGTGTGTACTAGCTACTGATCCAGGGACTAGTACAGTTAAAGCACAGAAGGGACTCGACTCCGTTTGACGGGTCCCGCCAGAGTGTCATCGACGTCCGCTATGACGATGCCAATTACACCACTACAACGACATGGCGTGGACGCGTCCTCAGCGTGTCCGGCATGCATGGCCTGGGCAGCACGTGGTAGCAGTCGAGCAGATCGTGGCGTGGCGCGGAGAGAACGCAGCGCGTAATGCTTGGCCTAAGCGCGCCGACACGGCACATGCAGCACGTGCGTGCACGCCTGGTCACGCCAGACGGCGGCACCACAAAGCGTAGCGGCGAAAGGACAGCAGTGGCTCGGCACATTCACGGGCCCACTACTATAGAACTGGACATCACAAGCGGGCTATTACAAGCGGTTAGGCGCGAACCGCTTCTGGCTTTCGCACCAGAAGCGGTTCATGAGCAACGGGCGTGAGGGGTTTCCAAAAGCGGTTGGTAACACCAACCGCTTGTGTTGAGCAACCTCCACAAGCGGTTCGTATCCCAAACCGTTTCTGAATTATCACAAGCGGTTTGAGACACACACCAACCGCTTGTAGAGATACACATTTACAAGCGGTTGGTGTCTCAATCCACTTCTGGAAGAGGTCCCGCCCACCCATTTAAACTCTTCCTCCCTCCTGAGCTCGAGTTCGCAGATATGAACAGGGAAGGGCCTGGCACGGTTCTTGGGAGAGGTGCTGTCCAAATTTTTGAATGTGATGATTTAGCTTCAAATTAAGTGAATCAAGGTTAGTAACACCATGCTACCATCCTTCTCACCAAGATATTATTGTTTCTTTTGCATTTAATATGGAGAAAAAATTGATTTTGATTGTTGGGAGTTTTTATTGCTACCTCACTCCATAACTTTAATTTTAGGCAAGACCATGATGAATTATGGTAGTTATTTTCTCTAAAAGTGTTCTTAGGATTAGAATCTTTAATGTAACACTCCTTCTCTTCAATCTCACTCCATAACTTTAATTTTAGGTAGGACCATGATGAATTGTAATTAAGGAGTTGTTTTCTAAAAGTTGTTAGCTTTACAATCTTTAATATAACACTCCTCCATTCAATGTAACAATAGTAGATCTAGGTTTGGAAGGAAATTATTAATGTTTTATGAAATAAAATAGGAAAAAATTTAAAGGGACAAAATAATTAGTTAAATTAAGTTTAAAGGTTAAATTTGAAAAACCACTCCCTCCATCGCAAAATATATGTCATATAAATTCTTGGCACTATAAAACTTTTAATTTCTTTTCGATTATGTCTTGTAGAACTATAAAACTAACAACATGTTTGAGTAGTTTTAATTACAAATGTAATTATATGCCATGCATATATAAAATAAGTATATTATTTATTACCTTTGATAATAACCAAAACATGGAAACAATGACTTTTGTAAATACGTGTCAAAGTACTTTGGAATGGAATTTTTCTACAATGTAAATAACACTTTAGTGAAAGATCTTTGAAGGTATCTGAAAATTAGATTTTTGTGTAGATGAACCGGAAATGGATGTACAATGCGGACCGTCGCTCAGAGAGTTCATTGATGGCGTGAAGGCATTTCGATGCATTGTTGCATTCTTGCCTCGAACTGACTTCATATGTTGTCCGTACATAGGCTGCAAGAATGAGAAGGAGCGATCCCAACGCTTTCGAGTTATGACCCATTTGATCACGAGAGGTTTCATGCCAAACTACACCTATTGGACCAAACATGGCGAAATCTGGGGAGCGGCGGGAAGGCGATGAAGAAGATGGTGAAGAAGAAGAGGTATTCAACATTATGGCGGACGCCACGCAATATTGTTCTGTGGAAGATACAGTCAGCGATCTTGGTGATGACGAGCTAGACCAGATGCTGCGTGACGGAGAGGGAGACTACACAGATGAAAAACAATTCGAGAAGTTTCAGCGCATAGTAGAGGACCACGGGACACCTTTGTACCCAGACTGTGGGAAGGGCCACAGGAAGCTCCGCACGACACTAAACTTAATGCAATGGAAGGTTAGAAATTGTGTGTCAGACAAGGGATTCGATGAGTTGTTATCACTCATAAAGAATCTGCTTCCAAAAAATAACACGCTGCCTGAATCTACATATGAAGCTAAGCAAGTCATCTGTCCTTTGGGATTAAAAGTACAGAAGCTACACGCATGTCGTAACGATTGTATCCTATATCGCAATGAGTATGTGGATTTGGATGCTTGTCCAGTGTGCAAAGAATCACGTTACAAGACGAAGCGTGAAGACCCAGGTGAAATAGAAGGGGAGTGTAAGAAGAAGAGACCTCCTGCTAAGGCGGTGTGGTATTTCCATGTGATCCCCCGATTAAAGCGTCTATTTGCTAACAAAGCGCATGCCCAGATGGTGCGTTGGCACAAAGAAGGGCGTAAGGATGACGGGATGCTTAGGCACACCACTGATGGGTCCCAGTGGAGGAAAGTCGATCGAACATTCCCAGACTTTGCAAATGAGGTGAGGAACATAAGGTTTGGGTTGAGTACCGATGGCATGAATCCTTTTGGCGACTGAGCGATAGCTATAGCACTGGCTTTGTTACACTATGTATCTATAACATTCCTCCTTGGTACGTGCATGAAGCGGAAATACATCATGATGCCATTGTTGATCCAAGGGCCGAAGCAACCCGAAAACGACATCGATGTCTATTTGAAACCATTGATGGAAGATCTTGTAAAGTTGTGGGAGGATGGTGTACGGGTATGGGATGAGTACAAGAGGGAGTATTTCACCCTACGTGCACTGTTGTTCGTAACCATCAACGACTGGCCCGCGCTCGGTAACTTGTCTGGCAATACTACCAAAGGATATAAAGCCTGCTTGCAATGCTTAGATGAAACCGACAGCATGTACCTGAAAAACTCTTGAAAGATTGTGTACATGGGCCATCGTAGGTTTCTTCTAAAGAGGCACCCATTTCGGAAAAAAGGAAGGTATTTTGATTGGAAAGCAGACCATCGTGATAAGCCTGAGCATCGTAGTGGCCCACGTGTGTTTGCCATGGTAAAGATCTTAAAATAGTGTTTCGAAAAGGTCCTGTAAGCAAACCTATCCCGAACGAGGAAGGTCAGGCACCCATCTGAAAAAAGAGATCAATATTTTAGGACTTGCCTTATTGGAAAGTTTTGGAGGTCCGTCACTCACTTGACTTCATGCATATCACGAAGAATGTTTGCTTGAACCTGTTAGGATACTTGGATATGTACGGCAAATCGAAAGATACACTACAAGCTCGTAAGGACCTACAACTTTTGGAACTAAGGGATGGTTTACATCCAGAAAAGAGAGAGAAAGGACATTACCTAAATCCCGCGAGCTACACTCTAAGCAAAGAAGAGAAAAAAGCATGATAGAATGGTTGAACAGTGTGAAGGTCCCTTCAGGATACTCGTCAAATGTGAAGAGACTCATAAACATGAAAGAGAATAAAATCGTACACCTGAAAGCTCATGACTGTCTTGTACTGATGACACAGTTGCTCCCAGTGGCTGTGAGAGGTATTTTGCCTGATTGGGTCCGGGTGACAATCATAAAGCTGTGTACCTTTTTCAACGAGGTTTCGCAGAAGGTCATTGATCCACATAAGCTAAGTAAGCTACAAGATGACGTGGTACAGAGTGTGGTCAGCCATGAGATGATCTTTTCTCTTGCATTCTTTGATATTATGGTTCATCTCACTGTTCACATTGTCGGAGAGATAGGTATTCTCGGGCCTGTGTTTCTGCACAACATGTTTCCTTTCGAGAGGTACATGAAAGTCCTAAAGAAGTATGTCCGTAACCGTTCACGTCCCGAAGGATGCATTGCGGAGGGTTATAGGACAGAGGAGGTGGTTGAGTTTTGTTTGGATTACATTGAGGATCTACATCCCATTGGCGTCCCTATACCATGCCATGAGGGGAGACTACGGGGAAAAGGGACACTAGGACGGAAAGCAATTGCATGCAATGATCTCCTAACTTTTAAGCAAGCACATTTCACTGTTCTGAAACAATCAACCGTTGTGGCCTTGACATAAGAGTATTCTCGCGCGAATTCCGTGGAGGTCCGAGGATTGGATCACGATGAGGCACATGGATACTTCGGCGCTTGGTTACAAAACTACATCCTTGTCAACGGGTCGAAAATGAACAGTTGCAATGCGCTCGGATGCCATCTAGTGAAATCGTCACATTCAAGGACTACGAGATAAATGGTTACACCTTCTACGAAAATGCCAGGATACCAAGAGCACCAACGAGCGGCGGTGTCCGTATAGACGCCACTGACAACAAAGGCAATGTGGACACATATTATGGTTACATAGAAGAGATATGGGAGCTCGACTATGGACCATTCAAGGTCCCTCTGTTTAAGTGCCAGTGGGTCAAACTGACTTCAAGTGGCATGAAGATCGACAAATACGGCATGACAATCGTGGACCTGACAGAAGTTGGCTATAGGCGCAAACCATTCGTCCTTGCCAACGATGTGAGACAGGTCTTCTACATAATGGACATGTCAAGCAAACCAAAGAAACACAGGGAGAAGCAAAAGGATTGCAGTAGTAAGCCAAAGCGACACGTGGTTCTCCAGGGCAAACGAAGGATTGTTGGTGTTGAGGACATCACAGACGAAGAGGAGTATAATCAGTTCGACGAGCTCCCTCCCTTTGCGGAAGATGTCGACATAAGTGTCTTAAATGTAACTGAAGTCGATGCTCCTTACATACGTCGCGATCACGACGAAGGAACACTTGTAAAGACAAAGTGATCATTAATTCATTGATTACCTAATTTTTTGATGCACTACCTAATTTTTGTAGGGACTAACTAATTTTTGGATGGACTAAGTAATTTTTTATTGCACTAAGTAATTTTTGGATGCACTAACTAATTTTTGAAAGCACTAAGTAATTTTTTTATTGCACTAACTAATTTTTTATTGCACTAAGTAATTTTTTGATGCACTAACTAATTTTTTGATGCACTACCTAATTTTTTGATGCACTAAGTAATTTTTGGATGGACTAAGTAATTTTTTATTGCACTAAGTAATTTTTTGATGCACTAACTAATTTTTGAAAGCACTAAGTAATTTTTTATTGCACTAACTAATTTTTTATTGCACTAAGTAATTTTTTGATGCACTACCTAATTTTTTGATGCACTAAGTAATTTTTGGATGGACTAAGTAATTTTTTATTGCACTAAGTAATTTTTGGATGCACTAACTAATTTTTGAAAGCACTAAGTAATTTTTTATTGCACTAACTAATTTTTTATTGCACTAACTAATTTTTGATGCACTAACTAATTTTTTTGATGAACTACCTAATTTTTTGATGCACTAAGTAATTTTTTGATGCACTAACTAATTTTTGAATGCACGAAGTAATTTTTTATTGCACTAACTAATTTTTTATTGCACTAACTAATTTTTGGTTGCACTAAATATTTTTCTACAAACAGTTCATAATACCAACCGCTTGTAGAGGGGGTGTTAAATTAAATTATAAGAGGAAAGCAAAGAAAAAATTAAAAGGCAGGGGGCGCGAGCGGGGCTCGAACCCACGACGCCACAGGTGAGCCCACACTCGAGCGCCACTCGCTAGCCAGTGGGGGGGAAGTTTTATCTCAATCAATACGGGACGTCAAACCCTTTTGACTCTTCACACTCTACAAGCGGTTGGTGATACGAACCGCTTGTACAAGTCCTCCTCCTCGCTCACGCCGGTGTGAGGACCTCCAAGCGGTTAGTGATACAAACCGCCAGAGGTTCTCACCGCCCCGCCAGATGAGGGTTTTACAAGCGGTTGGTGATACGAACCGCTTGTAGATGGGTAGTTCTACACGCGGTTTCTATTACGAACCGCTTGTAGAACCCTTATTACAAGGGGTTGGTGGTTCCAACCGCTTATAGAGGTGCTCTTATAAATATGTCTCGCCGGCCGGGGACACACTCCAAAATTTTCTAAGTCCCCACGCGCGCACTCTTCCTCTGTCGTCTCCATCGACCACCCCGCGCCGCCATCGAGCCCTGTCGCGCCGGCGCCATCGAAGTCGTCTCCCAGCGCCGCCGTCGGCCTTTGCCGCCGCCGCCGCCGTCGAAGTCGTCTCCAGCAGCGCCATTGCCGTCGGCCGACGTACTCCGTCGACCGCCACTGTCACCGCGCCGTCGCCGTCGAAGTCGTCTCCCCGCACCGCCGTCGATCGCTGCGAGCTCCTCCATCCCGAAGGGCCTAGGTTACCCCCTTCTCTGCTTACACGCGCTCTGTACACTCGCCGCCCACAAGGTGTTCGACAAAATGTCCCTGAGGGCACAGAACGCTAGCAGTGAGAGAGAATGAGAGAGAGATGGAGAGAGAGAGTGAGAGAGAATGACAGTGAGAGAGAGAGAGAGCGTGAGAGAATGAGAGCGTGAGTGAGATGGAGAGAGTGAGAGAGAATCAGAGAGAATCAGAGAGAGTGAGAGAGAATGAGATAGAATGAGAGAAAGTGAGAGAGAGTGAGAGAGAATGAGAGAGAGAGAGAGTGAGTGAGAGATGGAGAGAGAGTGAGTGAGAGAGAATGAGAGAGAGTGAGAGAGAATGAGAGAGAGAGAGTGAGTGAGAGATGGAGAGAGAGTGAGTGAGAGAATGAGAGTGAGATGGAGAGAGAGAGTGAGATGGAATGAGAGAGAGAGAGAGTGAGAGAGAATGAGGGAGAATGAGAGTGAGATGGAGAGAGAGAGTGAGAGAGAATGAGAGAGAGAGATGGAGAGAGAGTGAGTGAGAGAGAATGAGAGTGAGAGAGATGGAGAGAGAGTGAGTGAGAGAATGAGAGTGAGATGGAGAGAGAGAGTGAGATGGAGAGAGAGAGTGAGAGAGAATGAGTGAAAATGTATTTTTTTTGTTATATATTTCTTTTACAATTTGACGAGTTGCCATAGTTACTAATTAAACAATATTTCATAATTACGATAGATGGCGACACCAGGACGTGGTGATCCTAATTTCGAGATGGATGAAGCGTTCATGCTAGACGAGATCGACTATGGTAGCAACTTGGCCGCCAATGAAGGTGATGCCAACATTGTCAACACTGCTGCCGGTGGATCCAGTGATCCCGTGGACGCTGAGGGAAGTGAGGTAATGCCACGAGAATCTGGACAAACCATTTAGCCATATTTAACCAATTACTATAAATGGCTCTGACATTAAAAATTCACATCTCTGTCCATTTTCAGCCCGGTACATCGAGCACCCAAACCAAGCGAGGACCTAACAAGAAGCCTGGTACAAAGTTTGTTTTCACCAACGTCGACAATGACGGGAAGCCGATTGCTCCTCTTTCTGCAGTAGGCTCGTTTAACAACGCATGTGGTTTCCACGTTAGGGATCATGTCCCAGTTAGCATCAAGAAATGGACTGAAGTTCTGCAAGCCACCAAGGAGCTCCTTTGGAAAGATATCAAAGAGAACTTCAAATTTCCTGAAGGATACGAGAACAAGGTTAAGAGATACACTTTGAAGAAGATGGCAACCCAATTTCAGTCGTGGAAAGTTCACCTGAACAACAAGTATGTCAAGAAGGAAGAAAAGCCAGACTTCAACCAACATCCCAAGCTGGCAGATCACTGGGATGCATTTGAAGAATACAAATTGTCAGAGGAAGGATAGGCCGCGAGCCATCAAAACAAGATCAACACTAGGAAGAAAAAATACCACCACCATCTTGGCACCAGTGGTTACGTCAAGGCTGTATCTAAATGGGAGAAGCGAGAGGAAGAACTAGTGGCCAAGAATATCACGCCTGCTACTGCTGAATGGGAATTCCGCCTGCAGAATTGGTTCATGGGTCACAGAGGGGCCCTTGCAGACGATGGTAGCTTGTTGATGCCACTGGGAGCGGAGGATGTTGGAAACAGAATTGTCGAAACCGTCGACATGTCTCTCTCCGGTTCCTTTGTGACAGACAGGGAGAATGACGAGCTCACACGTGCACTTCAAAACCCTGAGCACCCAGGATGGACAAGAGGAATGGGATAGTCCGTGCCATGGAAGTACGGTTTATCCAAAGATGCCAATACGTACAGGAGCCAGTCAAGAAGCAAAAAAAGAGAGTCCTACAGATACAACTTACTGGAAAGGGAGCTTAGAGCAACTCAGCAGAGCATCGGAGAGATTGTTGAGCAAAAGCTGCAGGCGGCACTCGGTAAACTTCAAGGAGCAGGTACAAGCAATACACGTGCCATGGTTAGCCGCCTACCTCCACAAGAACGGAGTAGCTAGCGTTTAACGCCGCCAAGACTTTCTGAGACACTGGGACAAGACGCGATGGACAGCATCAAAGTTCGCCGGGAGAGTGAGCTACACATTCAAGCGCATAACCTGTCCACCAAGGTGGCTTATGGCATGGCGTACCCGGTGGAGCCGGGCCAGCTTTTCCACTGCAACGAGATCCCGCCAGGTTATTCGAAGGTCACAATGGAGGAGGTGTCGAGCGGCTATGAAGATCTCCTGCTCTAGATTGCTGGAGGGGATGACATCACCAAGCTTGGACAGGCCCTCCACGGAATCATCCTCTGGCGAAAAAGGTACATCACATTTCCAAAGACCGTGGAGGTGACCTCTCCACCAATAGAAATCCAACAATTGGAGCTGACCGAAGGGACCATACCTCAACCGCAACGACAAAACACGCCTCCTCCTACATCACCTCAACGACATGCCTCGTCTCGAATCTGAGCACTCCGCCTCCACCTCCTGCTCCACTGGCCCGGCCCACAATCTCCTCCAAGGAAGAAAATCCAAGTCTGAAGGACCCGATCTTTTGCGACGCCACCCTCCCAAGAAGGCCAGTCTAGCCGGTCAACACAGTCATCAAAGGAACCTCCGAAAAGGGCATACAACATGACGGCTGAGGAGACAGGAGCAATAGTTCAAAAGGAAATTGAGACACACTTCGCACCAAAGGTGCCACCTCCCAAGGCGCAAATTGATCCGAAAGCTGCAGCCCACTTTGCGACATGTCGTGCAGCGCCTCTTCCTGCCTCGACTAACTACGAACGCACAATAGTGAAGGCTGCAGTGAAAGGGAAACGGGCTAAGGCGGCGGCGGCACCTAAGAAGACAGCCCAAGATTACCAGCTAGAGGAATTCTTGAGAAAGTCGGGGCTGTCTTACGCTACAGCTATGGGACTAACAGATGAGTTTCCAACGGCAGAGGTCAGGTGGCCATATAAGCTGGCCAAGAGTTGGTTGCACCGGAAAAGATAAGGGATCCGCCAACCAAGATGCGACAATTTTATGAATGGTACATGGAACAGTCCGCTCAAGGAAGAACAATGTTCCCCGCCCATATAAAAAACGAAGATTTCTATCGTGCGGATGAACTCATATGGATGGAATTCGACGACATCTACCAATTTTACCATCAAGACGCCGTCAACGTGTCTCCAATGAGCTGCTGGTGTCTATAAGTATTTCCAGCTAATGATTGAGTTTACCATATATATGTGTTAATTTCGTCGTAGTTCAAGCTACAAAATCTAATAACTCATCCCCTTTGTATGTAGAATGGAGATACAACGATGTAGAAGAGAGGCTATCTTCGACATCGGCTTCATTGACCCATCAATTGTCAACGAGCCTAACTGTAAACGCAAGCCAAAAAAAGTTGAAGAATACATGCTGCAGGCTCTTTTCGACCAGTACTACAAACCGCACATACTTCTGCCTTTCAACTTCCAGTACATATATATACATGTCATCACACAACCTCTCGTTTATCCTTTTTCAAGACATTCATAATATGACTAATTACATATATGTTGCAATACTTATATATGAATAGGTTTAACTGAATCCTACTTATTATCAATGTCGATAGTGCGAACATCATTGTACAAGACTCAAGAAGAAAACCACAACAAGATTTTCAGTTTGTCATTGATATTCTAAACAGGTAACATTAAGATGCCAACCTACATATATATATAAGTACTTCGAATACTCATAATTACTATTCATATAATAACGCATAACAGGGCATTCGCCACGTTCCGAACGAAGCATAAAGAAAAAAGTTCTAGGAATCAATTCATAGTGCAATCCAGCACTCGAGTACGTACTACAAAATATCAATTAAATAATATATATGGCGTAAAAATCTATCTTCTCAAGCCAATTAATTAATTGCATTCTTTTGAAATATCACTCTAGGTTCTACAGCAATCGGCCGGAAACAACTTATGTGGCTATTATGTGTGCCTCTACATGCAAAGTCTTACCCACGGCGATATGCGACAACTGGACAACGAGGTGCGTGTGTGTTAAAACAATTTTCTTAATACACTTATACTTGACATGTTCAAAGATTTATTTATTTCTTTTCGTAGCCCGGCATCGATGAGACGGGCGTGATCCCATTGCATCGGGCTGAAGCAATCCAAGAACAATTTATTGGCTTCATTGACGATGAGATTATAACCCCTAGAAGCGAGTTCTACGCAAAGGCATGGAGAGATGGCCCTTCAATAAGGACAGGTGAACTTACGGAATCTTCGTCGATGGCCGCAAAGAGCGATGCACGTAGGAAATGATCTGAAGATCACCACCTTCATACTCTTCGAAAGTTGTAAAACGTTGCTTGTGCTGATCATCATTTTATGTATTGTAAAACTTATATATATATATGCATTTAATTTGTAATTAAATTATAAGCTCATACTATTTGTGCAAATAAACTACTGGTTTTCTCAATTATAATATATATTTAATTATGCAGAAATAAATTTGTAGTTGTATTTAATTTTATTGTCAAAATTCATATTTGAAAGTCTAGCTAGAAAGGCCATGTAGCTGTCGGCCTATCCACAAGCGGTTTGTAACAACAACTGCTTGTGGAGAGAACACACGTGGTGTCTCGCCACCCACAATAGAAGGCCTCTCTACAAGCGGTCGGTAACACCAACCGCTTGTGATTTGCCCCCACGTGGCTGCTCCACTGCGCTTCCTGGCGCCTTCCGAACCGCTTGTGGTGCCGCACCACAAGCGGTTCGGGGAACCGCGAGTGATACCCTCTGGGCATCGATCTCGGTTGCGTACAAGCGGTTTGATAACCGCTTGTCAAAGTGGTTACGAACCACTTGTGTTGTACTATTCCCTGGTAGTGCCTGGACGATGTAGAGAGAGAGCAAAGGAGGAAGGAAGGGAAGAAGATGCAATTTCTAAAGTTATAAGGTGGTGGTCCATTGGGCAGCCACGACGCAAAACCGACCACATGGACACCAAATCAGCGAAAACCACTCACAAAACTAGATTGGCTAGTCAAGGGACTAAATTGATATGGTTTAGAAAGTTCAAAGACTAGTATCACCCAATTTCGGACCATATGGACCAATTTGGCTCAAACACAATAGTTCAAGACCAACTAGGCACTTTTTCCATAAATTTTTGTAGACATGTTAATAGCTAAAGCATATATAGTGATTGGTTAACATCCACCGGAATATATATGCTTTTCTATGCTAAAAAATATACTACAGGAAACTGTAACTTTTTCGTTGGCCAACTATATTTTCGTCGGCTTCCTTCAAGCCGACGTAATTCATAATATAATTTCGTCGGCCTAACTTTTCTCTCCTTTCTCACTTGTTCCACGCGTGTGGAAATTTTGAACCAGCCTACGAATATGAATATATAGCCAGTTTGGGACTCCATGGAGCCTAGACTCCATGATTCAAAACCCTATGATGTGCATTGAAATTTATGATGTTTGACGTGTATATCTTCACATATCCACCAAAAAAGTATTTCAGATACAAAACTCCAAAAAAATTAAATTCGAACTCAGTTTAAACTAGTTTGAAGTAAAGTTTGAACTAATTTGAAGTATAGTTAAATGTAGTTCAAACTGAATTTCAACTCAACTTTTTTCGGAGTTTGATGTCTCAAATATTTTCTTTAATGGGTATATGAAAGTAGAATAACCAAACAACACGAATCTCAATGCACATCTAGTGGTAACGAATCATGGAGCCTAGGCTCCATGGAGCCTTATGTATTATTCCTATATATATATAAGGGAGAGAGTTGGGCTACGGTGCTTCACGAAGCACGGATGACACTGTGCTTCGCGTCTAGTTTGAAAAATCCAACACTCAAATGGCCAATCCGAACCGTCCATCTTAATCTTGTCATTGAAATATTTTAGACGACCAAATTTCTTATTTTTTTAAAATTGTTTTGCTATTTGTTTTGTATTTTTGAAAACAATATATATATTGTTTTCCCCTTGCCCCTGGTACGCAGCCATGTGGTGAAACTTAGCTTATTTTCGTTGGCTCTAGGCCGACGAAAATACGCGACACGTGGCGGACCCGCTTAGTTTCGTCGGCCCGTCGAAAATAGGGGCCATAAAACCCTTAGCGTGGACGGGCCAGGCCTATTATTTTTCCGTCCTGCGCCGTGTCATCGCCGCGCCGCGTGCCATCCCAAGACCGCCAGGTGCCTCCGGTCCGGTGGTCTGCCGACTCAGGCCACCCAAGCCGCCAGTGCCACGCCGCCCATTGAGCTACCTCGTCCCCACGCCATGCCGCCCCACGCACCACCACGTCCCCATGCCACACCCCTCCGAGCCACCCCACGCGGCACCGAACCCCACGCGCCGCCAGGCCCCCGAGGCGTGGTCACCTTGCCTGTGTGCAACGCCATCCCGGGCTGCCGCAATGCCCCAAGCCGCTGTCGTGCTGCCCTCGGGCCGGCGCACGCCCCCGAGGTGCCGTCGAGGCCCACACCAAGAAGTAAGTTTACCATTTTAATTAATAGAATTATGAAACTTGTGAATGTAATTGAATTTCTATATATGCATCTGAATGAATAAGGTTGAAAATGAGACTTGTATTTCTATATATGCATGTGAATGTAATTGAATTGTGAATGTATACATGTTCTAATTAAATAAGGTTGAAAATAAGACTTATATTTTTATATCACATATCATTTCATAAACACAAGTCACCTAACCTATATGTCACCCATTCGGGAGCAGCACAGCTCACATTAGGTTGTGAGCTGTGTTGGTCCGGAATTGTCCAAGATTTTGGACAACCTGGGAATGGACGGCTACGCATGGTTTGTATGACATGTCGCAGAATCACAATAGAATTTTGGCAGTGTAACCCAATTGTTCTCCGATTCACAACAACCGGACGTGCACTCGGGGAACAGTGGGATTATGCTGCCGAAATTTCGTTGAGATTCAACTTCTGCTTATGAACTTTAATGCGATGTATGTGAACTTGTGATGATATGATTATGTTTATGTTATGTATGTGATGAAACGATGGTGTTGACATTATGTATGTGATGAAATGATGATGTTGATGTTATGTATGTGATGATACGATGGTGTGGGAATTTTCTATGAATTTTTGTGATTTTCTATGAATTTTTGTGATTTTCTGTGGATTTTTTAATTTTTCTTAAAAAACTTTAGTTTCGTCAGCCAAAAGCCGACGAAATTACTAGGAGTTTTGTCGCCGTCCGCCAAATAGCAAGGTATTTTTGTCGGCTTCCTAGGCCGACGAAAATATCGATGCCACGTGGCCAGCCGTGTCGCTGGCGCGTCATCTAGTTTTGCCAGCTTCTGGTCGACGCAAATAATTGCCATGTCATCGTTTCCCCTTCGGTGGGCTGTCGGGCAATTAAATACATCGGCCTACATGGCCGACGAAATTACCCTTATTTTCATCGGCAGCCGACAAAATTAGGTGTATTTTTGTCACATTTATTCCGTCGGCTAAAAGCCGGTGAAAATAATCCAAGTGTCGACGAAAATAGCTATTTTCGTTGGCTAATGGCTTTGGCCGACGAAAAAGCTATAGTTTCCTTTAGTGATATGCTTGCCTTTCTGAGAATAGAACTTTGTTTCGGTTTCTACATCGTGAGTCGTACACAGCCTTAAATATGCAGTACACCACGCCGATTATAGGGATCAAACCTCGGTAGGTAGGAATAAACAACCTCACTTCCATCACTAGGTTACATGCCCATCAGCTTGCTATATATGCGACAATATTTTTCCTTGAAGTTTGTCATGTACAACAGCCACAATAGTTAAGTTTCAGCAGATGAACTGGAAATTTGTAGATGCAACTAATGTTTGGCTTCAGACCAACAAAGAAAGATATATAGATATGTAGGGGAAAATTGTATGTTGTGGAGCAGAATTATATAGACCAACAAAAATTTGATTTGGAGTTCCTTTTTCTTTGTAGAAAGCATATCCATGACATCCTTGTAATGACAGTAGAGGCGCACAGTGCAAAGAAATGAACGCTAGCCTTTCAGGCAAGGGCCGTCTCACTTCCTCCTGTCTGCGCTTATGGGGCATCAGCCGATCACTTGATTGTTACAAGCAGAAGTAGTAGGGGAGCTAGGGCAAAAGGGAGGGAAAACTATATATGTGCTAACTGCTGCCATGGATACATCAGTGAAAACCACCGTATGGATTGCCACGTTGACTTTCCACACGTAGAGAGCGATACAGTCATATGGACTACTCCCTCCTTCATAAAAATAGACGTTTTAGAGCATCCCCAGCAATAGCCCCTAAAACAGGGTCCCTACTTTTGATTTGAGGGCTGTCCCTATTTTTTGGGGCCTCTGATTTTGTCTTCAACTCCAGCAGTTAGCCCCTATTTGCTTATGACATGTGGGACCGACTTGTCAATGACTCTTTGTTTTTCTTTTCAATATCCTTTTATTTTCTTTCTTCTTTTTTCCCCTTTTCTCCACCCTCATCTCTTCACAAGCGAGACAGAGGGGGAGCGGCGATGAGCAGCAGGCGAGGCGACAAGCGGTGGGCGACGGCGGCATCGGAGCTGGGCGAGGCGAGGCAAGGCGAGGCGACGAGCAGCGGGCAAGGCGACGAGCGACAGTGGCGTCGGATCTGGGCAAGGCGACGAGTGGCGGGCGACAGCGGCGTTGGCGGTGAGCTGGAGAAGACGGCGGCGGGGTAGAGGAGGAGACGACAGTGGGTGACGGGCGATGAGCGGCGATGGCAACAGAGTGGCGGCGAAGGGGCGGCGGCCGACGGCGACGGCCCAAATCTGGCGAGGCGAGGAGCGGCGCGACGAGGTGGCGGCGGGCAACGGCGGGAAGAGGAGGAGGCGGGCGCGACGGAGGCAATGGGGACGGTGTCTGACAATGACAGCGGAGGCGGGCGCGACAGTGGAGGCAGGAGGCTGGCGGAGGGAAAACACCCCCCCAAGTAGTAGGGGCCCCCTCAAGACCCCTGGGAATTGGGGCTGGAGGGGGAGATTTAGTGGCCTCCTTATTTTAGGGGCTTGAGTAGGGGCCATGCTGGAGTGCATTTTTAACCATAACCCTTATTTTTTTGTTTAGGGGCTTGAATAGGGGCTCTGCTGGAGATGCTCTTAGAGAGCAATGGGGATACCAAGGCGTGGTTAATGATGGGTTCTCTTTCCATGTATACCTTTAAGGGCATGTACAATGGAGAGTCAAGAGTGTCTCTTAGCATATTCTTCTAAGTGAAAAAAACAAGTACATAAAGACATGTACAAAGCCATTTAATAGGACGTCTCTTAGCGATTTAATGCTGTTCCTCTCTAATTCTGCCTAGGAGCTTATGAAGAGTCGTCTCTTCACCAAGAGTCGACTCTAGCATTTTTTTACTTTCCCGCCCCTTGTCACATCAGCGAAATATATCCACCTCATCGCTAAGAGACACCCTATTAAATGGCTTTTTATATGCCCTAATAAATGCTGAACCCAGCCTGGAGCAGGAAGGCTGCATGGCTTGGTGGTAAGAGCAACTCCAGCAGGTACGCAAAAGTACTGTGGCGATGGATATAACGGGGCGGCACAGTACTTTGGCGTTCCATGTCTCCTCCCAGCAGACGCGCCATCGGGCGATTAGCAACTAGCGGGGATGGTGGCAGACGCCAAATCTGGCGAGGCCGCGTCCGGGCGCTATCCCTGCCGCTTGCCCGCCCGTCACCAACAACTTCGCCGCTGCCGGCTCGGAGGCATCGACGGAAGGAGTCGCGCGGAGGAAGCAATTAGGCATCCGAGGCGCGCATTCCGTCGTCATCATCTTCGGCGGGCGAGCACTGAGAGGGACGATAAAGCCGCTAATCCGAGGTCGAAGAGGTCGGCGGAGTCTGTCCGTCACAAGATTCGTCGCCGGACGCCGCCGAATCGGAGGTCGCCCACAAGGTATGATTCATGGTTCACCTTGTTCCCTTATGTCCAGATCTGGGATATCTACATGCACCGCTGATTTGTACTGCCATGGCCGATTCCCTGCGAGATGGGGATTTGGCGTAGGTTTGGGTGCGAGATGGGGATGTTAATCTGGGAGATGGGGATTTGGGTGCGAGATGGGGATGTGAATCTGGGAGATGTAGAAGGGGATTGGGGGGTGGGGGGAATGTGATTGTATGAACAGGTGCGGGATTTGGGGGATGAATAATATAGATTACGGGATGGATTGGGATTGGGGGTGGGATGAACCTTCCTTGCTATATGTATTTCATCAGAAATTGTAAGACAGGTAGAGCCCCTTTCTTTGGCTCACCTTCCCCCTAATCAGTGGTGCCGCATTCGATTTAGGTTACATTTGTCCATCTGGTATAGTACTGCAATTACATGTACATATCTCCATCTCTGCATGTGTTGTTCTTTATGACAAATCCATGGTGCCGCATTTGTCCATCTTGTATACTTGTGCAATTAGATGTACATATCTCCATTTCTGCACTTCTTAGTTTCAGTTGGCATAAAGAACAATACATGCAGATATGCAGATAACTCATTTATGTTCTCCACGTAGAGATCAATAATATACCAAGATAATTTACACATTGTAAAAATTATATGAATCATTGAGAACTATGAGCTTGTGGACAGTCAATTAGGTGGCAAGTACCCACATATACTCCCCCGTCACATAATGGTTGCTCCTAATACCGACCGTGCAAAATCCTATTAGAATGTATTACTTATCTTGTTAGTTCCCATTCCTTACGATTCACGCAGTTGGTTCCATATAGATGTCGACGGAACTTGAGAAGACTCAGGCTCTGTTGCGTGCGGTTCTAACAAAGATTGGAGGAAGTTGTGAAGAGGCTATGCAACTCATGAGCAAAGATTATGATTCCGGAGACACTCCAAAGATCGGTTGCAAACAAAGCGGGCGACTGGGACATTGACGGTTTAGGCCAACGTATCGACAGGCTAGCACTCGAGGCGCGGGACGAGATGAGCAGGGTCTCTTCAGGGAGCCTCAACATTTTAGGGGTCAATCGGGAGGAGGGCAACGATAACCCTTGGGGATTGACATCGACCTGCGGACATAGTTAATTCGACTATGATTGAGATGATGATCACCACTACCGCTGCATCCAAGTGTTTACGTGAAGCTTAACGGTGTCGATTATGACAAAGGAGATCTAGGGAATGTAGTGCCAAGGGAGTGGACTATGTACTAGGTTGCAATAGACTTATCATGGGCAGTTATTGCCTTCTTTCGTATGTAATATTAAGATTTTAGTGGAACATATAGTACCACCATGTACTCGTCGACTATTTCGTAACATGTTAAGGTTGGTAAAGTGTGTTTGTTCCATGGCCTTTATGGGGTTTCTTGTTTGGGCTGTTATGTGCAGAACAAGATGAACGAAGATGACTACCGTCCTTTCATGGGATATGGTGCATATGGGGGTCCTCAACAGAATTTTCCATTCGGGAATTCAATTCCAATGCCCCCCCAAGTGGCCATGTTCCAATTAGTTTCGATGGAAGTGGTAATTCTCAACCCCTTGGCCCTATGTCAAGTCCACCCATGTTTGCAGGTCCCTACCTCCCTGGCCGGGCATGGGTGGGGTAGGTGTGTCATATGGTGCAAACTCCTCTCAAGGAGGAGTGCAATGGAGCCAGCAAAGCCAAAGTGAGGATTACGGGCAGCACGCAGATGGTCCCGAGGTAGAAGAGGTTGAACCCACGCCTACACCTCCCACAAAGGGCAGGCAGAAGAAGAAGGAACGGCGTGGAAGGTCAGCGGGCGAACTACAATGAGGCTGAGGACATTGTCCTCATGTCTGTTTGGTTGAATAGCTCATATGACCCCATAGTAGGAAACAATCAGTCTGGAGAGAAGTTTTGGGAATCAATTACACGGCAGTTCAACGCATTGACGAAAAGGGGAATAGAAAGACCGGCCAGGTCAGTTGAGTGTCGATGGCAAACAATTAACAGGGATGTGAGTAGATTCGTCGGGTGCCACCGTCGTATTGTTGCACTAAACCAAAGTGGGAAAACGGATGAAGATAGGGTATGTATTTCGTTTATGTAATTTCATTACATATATGTCCATATGAATAACCGGTTCTTACACTTCCAATTTGACGACATTTCCTGGTCGTCACACAGATGAAGGATGCAAAGGCTCTGTTCAAGCAAGATTGGGCAAAGGAGTTCGACTTGGAGCATTGTTGGAAGGTGCTTCGCAACCAGCCGAAGTGGCTCGCTCAAGCTGCATTTCCATCATCGCACAAGAAGGCAAAAGGTTCGGCTTGGCCGCCGCCAGTGACTCCAACAACCCTATGTCGGAGGCTCAGGCAGAGTCCATTGATAGGAGGCCCATTGGGAGGAAGCAGGCCAAGAGCAAATCTGCTTCCATTGGTAGTCCGGTTATTGACCTCGTTGATAGGTGGGAGGCATGAAAGGATGGGGATGATGAGTACAAGAAGGCTTATTACGACCGCCTCGCTAAGGCTAAGGAAGAGGAGGTGCTGTTGAAGAGAATGGAGGTTGAGAGGGGTGCCAAAGCAGCAGAGGAGAAGGTCTACCTAAAGAGATTGGAGGTTGAGAGGGGGGCCAAAACAGCAGAGGAGAAGATGTTCCTAAAGAGGATGGAGTACGAACAGAAGGTAATGTCCATGGACCTTAGTACTTTGTCTGGGCCTCAACGTTTGTATTACGAGAAGAAGAAACAGGACATCGTTCAAGCATTGTTACAAGGTGGTCCTCCAACTGGGCAGTAGAATTGTGTGTGATGCTTACGTAGAGATCAAATCTGTCCACTGAATTCTGCATCAATTTGTAGTACTTTGTTATGTGTCTGAAGGTGCTTGCACATTATTTATGAAGTTTGTCAGTGTTATCTGCTTGCTGACCAAACTATGAACTACTAGTCAGCTCCCTATATGTTATGTGTGCACTTTGTCCTGTCATTTGTAGTTTGAACATTGATTCATGTTGAGATTAAGGTTGTTTTAATTTACTACAAGTTTGGTAAGTGGTCTGGGTAAATTTGGTAAGTGCTGAAGATTGTCTATTAACTACAAGAAACAAGTCGACCTTTGACTGGCGCCGGTAAGTCTTTGAAGCTTGGCACACTGGACAACATACCTCGTTGGTAAGTGCTGAAGTTTGTCAGTTTAATATCTAGGTTCAGATTATTAAGTGCTGAAGTTTGTCAATGTAATATCTGGGTTGAGTTTGATAAGTGCTCAAGTTTGTCAATAGGCGTGTATGCTGTCCAGTGTGCCAACCAGCAAGCAGCAAGCAAGTTGCAGGAATAATCATACTTTACTGAGTTCAGTTTGTCATCAGAGATTGCTAGCAGTAGTAGACATATTATTTCATGATTGAAGCATGAGGTGAAATTTGTAATGCACAATGACAGTCACTAATAATGAACTCATACACGCCATGATTAGGTCTACAATGGAACTTCAAATTGACATAAATGGATGGGGAAACTACGACATGCAGGACACGTAAATAGGATAATAAGAGAAACTAAGAAGAGCTCAGTACAATATGGAGCATGGTTTGCAATACTACAGACCACCGTGCATATCCTGCATATCCCACTGATGCTGTACGAGGTCCTCCTTCAACTGCCTATGTACCTGTCTATCACGGATTGCAAGGTTGGTTGCCATGAAGTCGTTTAACAGCTGCGATCCTCCCCGTGCTGGTTCTACCAGTTCGCCCACACCCTCAAACTCTGGGTAATCGTGCGATAGGCCACCCTCATCCTCAACAATCATGTTGTGCATGATGATGCAGGCAGTCATCATGTAACAGAGTGAGGTTTGGTCCCACATACGGGCTGGCTCGTGGATCATGTGGAAGCGAGCCTGTAGCTGGCCGAATGCTCGCTCCACGTCTTTCCGGCATGCAGCATGAGCCGCGGAATACACCTGCGGCTTTCGGGTAATTGGCACCGGTATATTCTTTACCAGAGTAGCCCACTCTGGATATATGCCGTCCGCAAGGTAGTAGCCCATGGTGTATTGCCTTCCATTCACAGTGTATGTCGCCGGTGGAGCCTCCCCCCTGGCAAGCCTGTCAAAGAGAGGAGAGCGATGCAGAACATTTATGTCATTGTTGGAACCGGGGACTCCGAAAAAGGAGTGCCAAATCCAACCATCGTACGCAGCAACAGCCTCAAGTATGAGAGTAGGGCCATCGCAATGACCCGTGTAAGAGCCATGGTATCTTGAGGGCAGTTTTTCCATCGCCCATGCATGCGATCTAAGCCGCCCAAAGATGCGTGGAAGCCCCGCTCTTGCTCGTTGAAGGAGCCGAGCGGTGTCTCGGCGGTGGGGGCTCAAGGTATCTGCTTGTATAAATACCTCCACAATGGCACGAGCAAAGTGGCGGGTGCTCTCAAGGGAAGTGGACTCAGCGATCCGGAGGTACTCGTCTAATGAATCGGCGGCATGACCATATGCCATCATACGGAGGGCGGCCGTGATCTTCACGAGCGGATGTAGGCCAAGCCTCATAGCATTGTTGCGCTTCTGCTTGAAGTAATCATCATGTTCAATAACTCCCGCAGCTATACGGAGGAAAAGACGCTTGCTCATCCTAAACCTGAACAAATTGTGCGAAGAAAACACATAAGCGTAACCGAAAGTGCGGAGTTCGGTAAACCACATAAATGAAATGTAACTTGCCTTCTGCGAAATAGGCCTTCGTGGTACACGGGGGGGTCGTCGAAGTAGTCGCGCATTAGCTGCGCGTGTGCTTCATGAGGGCGACGATCGATTACACGGCGGCCAGGAACAGACCCTCCATGACGCCGGCCGGCCATTTGTTCATCTTGGGCCATCTGCAAAATTTGAAGCATCACGAAGTCGTCGTCATCGGAGTCTGAGCTCATCTCATACATTGGATCGGAGGACGGCGACCCCATATTGAAAACCACTGGAATGTACCTACTCTCTCCAATATCTGATGAGGGGGTTCATTGCCTATCTACCTCATTATATAGGCACCATGGAATCCCAGGCTTCCTGGGGAAGGAAACCATGGTTGGCTTACGGAAGAAGCTAGTTGCTGGTTCCAACAAAGGTAAAGTACTTCGGGTGCTTTTCCTGGAATCCAGCTGACAATACGCACTACTTCATGTCTAGGCTAAATTCCACTAGCGGGCTAATCTTCGGATGTATTTTTTGCATAATTACGAGCGGATTATGTAACATGAACAATATACGTGTCATCCGTACATTTCATACCCCTTTTCCGACAAGTGCAAAATTCGTAGCACAGTGAGCAATTTCCCAAAAAAAAATTTTGTGGTAATTTTTTTTTTTACAACATTCATGCGTGCATGGGCCACGAAATCATCAGAATCGCGTATAAATACAGAAATACGATGGTTCTGGTTGTTGGAGTATATGAATTAAAAATTACGGAGAGAGAATATAGAGTGGAACATATAGAGTAGCTGATGTGGGAGATGCTGTAATTATAGGAGAGAGAATATAGAGAGGGTGTTTTAGAGGGGAAATGGAGTGTGAAGGATGGAGTAGCACCTGGAGATGCTCTAAGGCTCCTTTTACCTCATTGGGGATCGAGGTCACCCATTTGAATTCTGTTATCCGCATATCTTCTTTTTCAGCGCTTCTACTGCGAGAACGAGCTCGTGCGCGCGTGTCTGCCACGAGCGAAATGTTTTAGCCGCGTTTCATTTTTTTTAGCCCAGCGCGCTTTCATTTAAGCAAACGAATTTTTCTAGCAAATGAATTAAGCGCCCAGCGGCCAGCGCGCTTTGTTAAGCGCCCTTTCATTTAAGCAAACGAATTTTCTTGCTTGCTCGCGCGTTTCAGGTTTTAGCCAGCCTGCGGCCAGTCCGTTCAGCTCTCCTGCTCTACCGCCAAAAAATTCATAAGTTAGATGCTTAAATAGAGTACCACAGTAAGTTCATAAGCTCATGCTCATACAGTACGGTGCTTAACATGGCAGGTAGAAGACCAATAGAGGGTAGTATCAATTTGAATATGGAGCCACATGAAGATCTTGTTCCTATGTATGGGAGAGAGAATAACATGGCGTCACACGAAGAAAATGGTAAATATTTTCTCATTTACTTGGTCATTTTTAGATATCTTTTGACTTGTCATTCAACAATTTTTGAGTATTTAAATGTTTCTCTCTCTAGATTTTACTCGTAAGAATATAGATTTGAATGTGGAACCTCCTGAAGAAGATACACCTAGCCATAGAATAGATATAAATATGGAACCACAAGAAGAAAACGGTGATTAATCTTACTCAGTTACTTGTAAATTTTAGATGTTTTTGACTTTTTTTTCTAAATTTAAATGTTCTCTCTCTAGATATTAGCAACAACATAGATTTGAATGTGGAACCACCTAAAGAAGATATTGTTCCTAGCAATGGGATAGATATGAACATGGAACTACATGAAGAAAATGGTAATCTTTCTCAACCAATAGCTTACTTTTAGATAATTTTGACTCGTCTTGTCTTTCAACATTTTTTTTCTCTATCTCTAGATACTAATGAGAATATAGAGGTGAATGTGGAACCACCTGAAGAAGGTCCTAGCCATGTGATAAATGGTAAATGTTTTTTATTTTTTTTGGTAGATTCAAATATCTTTTTCCCTAGCCATGGAACTTTCACATTTTAGGCATCACGTGGCATTTTTCTCTAAGGTGTATATATTGAACTTGTCATTTGCTTATTGCTCACATCAGATAGGAAGAATTTGTCCAATGATACAAGCACAGAGATATTTCAAGCCTTGCTAGCAAAAAGCAACAACAGAAAGTTGAAGCGGCGTGTAACTGGGGAAATTGCCGCATCACTTTCGGTGAGTATCAGATCATATCAGTTCAACATATTTGGAAACAAGGTAGATGCTATCTTGATCAAGGTGCCATGGTTGATGTTTCTAATAGAAAGTGCATGTCTGGTCGAAAGCGGGTTCAAGTGGATATATCTGCGCTACGCAGCGTTCCATTTCAGATCGAACAACAATACAAGACGTATGTGCTCAATTACATGTGAGTAAGTAGAAGTTGGTGGCTTTAAAAAACAAAGGTTATATTAGGTGTTATTCAAATAGCATAAAGCCATAATTAACAGAAGAAAATAAGAAGAGTAGGCTGCAGTGGTGTGTGTCCATGATTGATCCACGTAGCTCACCTAATGATCCCATGTTCAAAGTATTATCTGATTTTGTTTTTATTGATGAAAAGGGTTCAATCTGACAAGAAAAACAGAAAGGTATTATATCCTTTCTGATGAAGATGAGCCATAAGGACGTGCAAAAGCAAGAACATTATCCCTAAAGTTATGTTCTTATGCGTCGTTGCTCATCCAAGGTTTGATAGCGATGGAAATTGTACTTTTGATGGAAAGATTGGGTGCTTCCCGCTTGTTACTTATGAACCAGCTAAGAGAACAAGTGTTAATCGGGTAGCTGGGACAATAGAAATGAAGCCTATCACATCTGTCACAAAGGAAGTCACTAGAAATTTTTTGATTGATAAGGTTTTGCCTACTATTCGAGCTAAGTGGCCACACGAAGATGTGAACAAGCCTATCTATATCCAACAAGACAATGCGAGACCTCACATTGTGCCTTCAGATCCATTGTTTTGTGAAGCCGCTAAACAAGATGGGTTTGATATCCCTCTCATTTGTCAACCGGCTAATTCTCCAGATTTTAATATCTTGAAGTTGGGTTTCTTTCATGCTATCCAGTCAATTCAGTATAAAAAGACTACAAAAACAATAGCTGAACTTGTTCCTGTCGTTGAAGAGGTACTGTATTTTTCTTGGTTTTATATACTCGTCAATTTAGTCCAATGGAACTGACCTTGTTTGTCTAAAATAGGTCTACGTGGAGTATTCTGTACATAAATCGAATCGAATTTTCCTAACTCTTCCGCTTGTTATGAGGGAGACCACGAAAATTGGAGGAGGAAATAAATTCAAGATTCCACACATGAAGAAAGGGATGTTAGAAAAGCAAGGGCGGCTTCCTTTGCAAATCAATTCTGATTCTTTACTACTAAATGAGGCTAGGGCATGCTTAAGTAGCGAAGAAAATTGATATAGTATATGCGCGCGGCCAGCATGTGTACAAGGCATGCATGCATTCTCTCTGGCCAAAGCATGCATGTATTGTCTCCACCTAGATTGCAAAGTTAACGTCCAGCTAGCCGGCCAAAGCATGCATGCAGCTACGTACTGCCATACCATGCAGCTAACTAGCGTGGGAGGAAACATGTAGAAATGCTAAGTGTAATTTGTTTTTTGAATGGATGAATCGACTAGAACATGTTCATTTATGAGAACTTGATAATTTCTGATACATAGCGGATAACTTTTGGAACATACTCCTACAGTAGACAGAATTTCATAAACACATAGGATAAGAGTACTACTGCATGATCCTTATACGTGCTGCATGCTTCAAAAGAATTTGGGAAATATTATCTTGTACATGGCCTTAGCAGTTTCTTGCTCCCAAACTGGTAGCTCATCAAAACCATCGGGCAAGCACCTTAGATTGAATGCTTCGACTTTACCTGGTTCTTCAACCACGTTAGGTTCCATTGAGTCCTCCACAATATCGGGTTCAAGAGAGTCGTCAACAAAATCATTTGTAACTTCAACGCTATCAAATGCCGATGCCGGTGGCGACAGAGATGGCAGCGACGCTAGCGGCGGCGAGGACGGAGATAGCAGCTGCTCAATTGAGTCCTCCACAATATTTGGTTCAAGGGAGTCATCAACAAAATCATTTGTTACTTCAACGCTATTAAATGCCGACGCGACGGAAATGGCAGCGGCGCCGGCGGTGGCGAGGACGGAGACTGCAGCGGCACCGGCGCCGGAGACAGTAGCAACGCCGACACGAGCGACGGCGAGGCCGGAGATGGCAACAACACTCGCGCCGGCAAGGACAACAATGGAACCGGCAGCGGCGCGGACGATAGTTCAGGCGACGGCTCCGTCGATCCTTGTCTCTAGTTCTATGAGATCAAATAGGCCTACTCGATCTTGTACGTTTCAAAAACTAGCTTCTCGATCGTACTTCATGTGCTGCGTACAGCGTACTCCCTTTGAGTATACTTATACATGCAAGCGCTTAGAATGGGAACCGACATGCATGGTTGTTAATTGAGCTGGGAGGAGTAAAAACATCCGCGTACCCCAAGAATATTGGAAACATAAGAGACATCAGCAGCAATAACTGAAGGGTAAGACTGGCTAAAAAATCTAAAATGCCTAGTTTTCTCCCACCTTTTGCAAATCTGTAAAATGTCTATTTTTTCAGGATGGAGGGAGTACATGTTAAGGGATTATCTATGTCCGATTTTACCAATTGATGGATGGAGTTAACCCGGTTTAATTTAGATTTCAGTGACTAAGACAAGACGAATGTCAATGTTCAAGAACCAAATGTTGACTTTTTCCTTGGAGAAATTTTGCAGTACATCCTCTTAATCTAATGATTCAGATCGATTATGAAGTAATATTACAATGATTTTTGTGGAGGACACTCTCTAAACGGACAGTTGTGTCGTCCCATTCTTATGGACATGTGAAAAAACTTCGGAACAAAGCTTAATAAGATTAAACTTGAACAGAACACAATAAGACAAACCACACCGGTACAACCTCCTACGTGAGTGCTCCTGGCGAACAAGTTCTTAAAACAGCCTTCTTGGCGACCACGTGAACGTACTAATTACGGTACTAGGCCGCGAATGCCTCAGCGGATAGATGGCGTAGATCGAAAACAGCTTGGCTTTAAATTTAAACTTGATTCAAAATTTTAAACTTGCATTTGAATTTTTTTTTAAAAAAGTTGAATTTCTCTCAAAATACAAAAATAGTTAGTTATAGCTGGCGTCTAAGGGGCTCAATTCCGATGGATGGATTGTTGGCCCAGGCTCTCGAACCAGAAAAGAACAAACACATTGTCTCTCTTTAATTTGGAACGCACATTGGAGATGAACATGTAAGAACAATGGAGCTGTGGCTCGGTGAAAGGACTTACCGGTTTCCTTTTAGTACAGTGTACAATAACACACGCATCAATGCTGACCCTCATTAACTCCACTAACTTATATATAATGCACACGTGTCTATTAACAACTTTTTTTTAGACATGCTAACAACTTTTATAGTCGTATTATCCTACCACATCTCCTCAGCGTGGCCTAGTTAATTACCTAACCGTCCAAATCTCATGCTTGACCCAGCCGGTTTGATTACTACTAATGACGCTGCATGCACACGTGCACTATGACTATGTAAATGTATCTGGAACATATACAACAAGAATAATACCAAACATGGACGAGAATGTTCGTCAATTTTAAAAGAGAGAGGAGGGGGTTAACACCTTTTTTAAAAAAAAAAAAAAAGAAAAGGACACATCCCATTTCCATTTACAAGAAATGGAAATACGCCCCAACGAGCAGCAAGAACTCGGTCAGGAAAAGTGGGCCGCATTTGTTGCAACTGGGCCTCACCAGGCTTGTGCGCAAAGAAATAGGCTTTGAATTGGAATTGGCCTCTTGCTTTGAGTACAAAATTTTAACGAAATGGATATAGTAGTGATCTCGATAATCTTTTTGAGGCTGATGCGGATCCAAAATGTTAGGAGTGCTGGAGTTTAGCGACCCTAATGCTTTTTTGTCATCAAAGATACTCTTGTAGTATATAAATATATCTCTTTTATTGCAAGCTAAAATGTAGTTTTACAAGTTGGTAACCAGTCCAATGACGACGTCCACCTTTTTCCTTAGATCTGCCCCTGTCGTGTACATCGCAGATCATGCAGACTACCACAAAACACCCTGTTTGCTCACATCACTTACATCCAGTTTGCATCTGGGCTTTTTTTTTTTCAATTCGGTCTGACAGAAAAAGAAAATACTGGGCCCGAAGACGCCTCTTTGCTTCCTAGGCTGCGCATCAGCCCTTTTTCGTCTAATTGGATTTCTTCGTGAAAGAAAGGAATCCCTATTTCTCAAACATTTACGTGAGGAAAAAGTCTAGTGAACCTCTCTCTCTAACTATACATGGTGGTACATTTAGAGTGTGTTTGATTGCCAGTTTTTACTTGCACAGGCCAGCCGCAACCTGCTCACCGCGTGTTTGGTTGCCTTCTCACAGCCTAAGACTGCACGCGCGCATGTAAAAGCAGCTCACCAGGCTGTATTGCCAGATACGTAAATTCAGCCTGTTTCTTCGGATGCAGGCTCGCTGGAGCAAGCCAGCACAGCTGGCACGTATTCCCATACATTGTTTTCATCTTTTTTTTATAATATCTTTTAATTAGCATCTCCGATCAACCAACCGATTTCACCTATGCGTTCCTGATATTTTTTGAACAAAACTAGACCACGCTTGCTATATAAATTTTAAAAGATAACAATTTTTGTTTTTCAATTTTTTTGAATTTTTGGAATTTATTAAAAATTCAAATGACATCTAAATTGAATGAAACAAAAAAATGGAACCATAAATTCGAGTACTAGGTACTAAAAAAATATCAGAATTTTTTAATTTTTCAATTTATTTTCATTTTAACATTTGTTTTTACTCATCTCTCCCTTAAATTTATATATATCTCACTTCTTTTTAGTGCAACTAACCAAACAACATCTCTGCTCAGCCTGTCCAATCTCATACAACCAACCAGACAATATCTCTTGCATCACCTCAGCCTGGCTCCTACCAGCCTGGCTGAGCTCATACGGCAACCAAACGCCCTCTTAACGCTCTAGTTTACGAAACCAGGTATTCACCTAAAGCAAAGTATACGAATTGATGCAAATAACCTTTTGGACGATTTTGAGGACGGTTTTGCCATCGGGACGGGGCAGTCCACATGGCATAATTCTCTATCCATGTGGTATTTTCACCACATACGATGCACACGTGGAATCTTTTAATAATTTTTTATCTGTGGAACCCACAAATTAATCATCCCCTCCCCTCTCTTCTCTCTCCTCTCTCCCCCTCTTCTCTCCTCCTCGTTCTTCCTCCCTGAGCAGGCCACATCACCGAATTAGCTACAGCACCACATTTCCTCGAATAATCAACATCGAGCGACCCAATTCCATTGAAAGCCATACCCAGAGCTAATCACTAGCCAGACAACATAAACCCCTGCCTCAGCAAACCAAGACAATTTCGATCACGCCGGCACTAACAACTGAACAAGGAACCACTCCAAGAGCACAAAAACGAGCGCATTTAGCCGTACATCCGCACGAGAGAGAGGCCAAATCGAGAGTTGAAGACCCCCCCATGCTCACCCGCTTTGGCTCGCAGTTGTTGCCGCCGATGGTGGTGGAGATGATGTGATCGCTCACCTTCTTAGGCGCCTGACTTCACCCCGCGGCGCCCGTCTTTCATTTCGTCCATGACAGCCGTCCTCATGGTCGGATCGATCGCCTCCCGACCTCTTCATTGGCAGCAAGCACTGTCAACGAGGACGGGGTGGCCGGAGAGAGAAGGAGGAGCAAGTGGCTGCAGGCAGACCGGGCGGCCGGAGGGAGGAGGAGCAGCTGGCTGGAAGGGGGAGGTGAGGGGAAGGAGCTGTGCTATCATTGGGAGGGACCGAAGGAGGGGAGGAAGAAGAGGGACACAGGAGAGAGAAGAGGGTTGAGGGCATGACATGTGGGTCTCGTAGGTAAAAAAACTAAGAACAAGAAAAATTCCATGTGTACATCCTACATGGCAAAAACATCTGTGTGGTTAGAAAATTATGTCATGTGGGGTATCCCAATGACAAAACCGTCTGCAGGAGGTTATTTACACCACATCTTATACTTGTGGGAGGTGAATTCCTAGTTTCATGGTCTAGAGATCAAGTGCACCACCATACATAATTGAGAGGCTAAGTAGACTTTTTCCTATACATAACAATGTAACTTTGTTTCTTTTTGGAATAATTCCATTTTAGATACCAAAACTACTGAGAAAGTCGACTTAACCCTCCAAGCTATGAAACGGTCCATTTTACATATCTTAGCTAAGAAAACTAGACCAAATAATTACACCTAGGTAGTTTTAAAGATGGTTTTGCTATTTCTAATTTCAATAAATCCATTTTGCACCGTTGAAAAAGTCCAATGAACCTCCTAAACTATAAAACAAATCAATTTCTTCAGAACAATACACAAACTATATTTGTTTCAAAATTCTATAGTTTAGTGATCTAATGTGCCGGTTAATAATTAGCGTAGGCACATCTATGTTTTTGTCACGTGTCCTTTAAAGAACCGGTACTAATAACCTTATTTGTGCTTATCCTACATGAACCGGCACTAATCACTATAGGAAATGACTCCAACCTCGACGGCCGGAACCGTCCAGACAGACGCCTAAACAGTCGAGAAAAGTCTATCTCAATGGCCAGTCATCGAGACAACACCATCAAGACAGCCTGATCTACAGAAGACGACTTTCTTGATGCCCTAGCAGTCAACAGAAAATTTGTTGATGGCTTCCATATGGTGGTCGAGACAATTAGTGGAATCAGCTGTGAGTAGAGTTGATAGCTCCGGTTCGCTTCTCTTGACGGCCATGTGCAGCGATCGAGAGAGATGGTGCATGGGCCATCCCACGTCATGCACCATCTCTCTCGACCGCCACACAGGGCCATTGAGAGATGGTTGATGCGCTGGCCAGCGTTTGCCAAGCACTCTCAACGGCCACATTCTAGTCGTCGAGAGTGCTGTTGAGAAAGCCTAGGGCCTGGAGCGGGCCTATACCCCTCAGACCAGATGGCTAATATATGGCCGTGCAGAGTACTTAATCTTCAGAAAAAAATAAATAAATATGGCAAAAACCCAGAATTTTGCAGTTGCTCCTGCATTACTAATTGTAACTTGCAAACCCAAAACATTCCACATATATATCCTGACATTTGCACATACATGCACATAGCACACAATTGAAACCAAAAACATGCCATATAGTTAAATATAAACTCCCAACTCATCCACATGTAGCCAAATACAAACCATCGTAACCAACATCACATGTATCAACATACAACACATATATACATAAACAAAATGTCCCAAAAGAAATTGTCCTTCAATATCCATGAAGCAAAGGCAGGTCACCTCGCAACTCAATCAAAGAGCGGCGGGTTGTAGTCAAACAACTGAGCTATGAAGTCCGTGGGTTGGCTCTCGGATGGATCGTCGCACTGCTGCCCGTCGTCCGCCTGAGCTAGAGCTAGAGCAGCTGAACTGGAACACTAAGAGACATGCAACGAGTTCGATACATATGTTTTGGAATCTCGGGTAGGATGAATTTATTTAGTTAACATGGGCATATTAAGGCACTTACCATATCCGGGGTAGTGATCCAAGGGAGTAGCACTCTGACGGGATCAGGAGAGGCCGTCTGGCCCCCTAATCCACTCGAACCAGCCTACACATTCGTGGAATATGACGTTAATGGAAATATATGTACAAACTGTAATATGAACCATGGAGATCCCTTACCCTATCGGCTCGAGTAGACTGCTCCAAGGTGAGAAGCCTTGTGTGGAAGGCCTACAGCTCGGTGTCATGCCGTTGGCACTCCTCCTCCACTATCCTCATGCTCGCTTGGAGAGCCTGCAACAGTTTCTCGCGCTCCTTCTTCTCCTGCTGCCTCTCCCTGAGGATCCGGGCCTCAAACTCACGGCGGCTCTCCATGGCGCCACGGGTGGCCCTCACCTCAGGCATGTTGGCCTCGGACCAACAATGGATCTTGTAGCAAACAAGTAAGAATTTCGTATAAATCTTACCTTAGGTGATCCCCGCCGATCGCCAGCCTCCCGTGAGCCTTCCCCCCTATATGCTTATGGATCACTATAGGGTCCAGGGGCGCCTCGTCCGGATTTTTGTCGGGCCCATGCACCTAGGTGTACGCCTGATGGTATCAATCCTGTGTTTGGTTTAAGTCAATATAAGTAAATTGGTAGTTTAGATAGGTAGGAGTAAGAGGGATACAACATATACCATCTTTTCCTGTGAGAGGGCGTCCATGGCTGACGGGATTTCTTCCTTGGCTTTCGTCATGTGTCCACGCCTCCAAACGTCCATCTTGCTTAGCCTTTGCATGGTCGCCAACGCTTGCATGACATAAAATTGTTACTAGTTAGTACAAGAAATAAGATGGCGAAAGAAGTACTAGAGAGATTACCACTTTTTTCGCAAGCTACGGGAAGGACCACTTCCCAGAGGTCGAGACATAGTCCTTGGAAATCTTGGTTCTTCTTTGCCGTGACGGACTTGTCATGGAACTCCCTGCTGGCCCATTTTTGTCTGAGTGCCTCCCAGACGTCTTGGCAGTTCGTGGCCCACTCCGGTGGCACCTCGGTGTACTGAGAGGTGGACAAGTACTTGTTCCGAGCTCATGCGAGGTGATCCTCTCACCATGCTCTCTTCTAAGAAATGAAAAGAAATGGAAGTGACGATACTATATAGCAATTGACAAAGGGTTTTCGGACCTTAAGTACTCCTCGATAGCTGTGACACGTGTCCTGAACAACAGATCCTGGATCTTCTCCTTGGCATTCTTGTGAACGAGATTGTTAAGCACAAGTGTCGGAACATATAGCATATATCTGCTCTGCATGGCCATCATCAAGTTGTTTTAGCTAGATTCCCTGTAAAGTGGTGGATGTTTTTTTCCTCGTTGCTGATTAACGAACTGGACAAAGAAAACAACTGTCTGCCATCGACAAGCTGTTTTAGATTAATTGAGAAATTTTAATGTACATACTGTAATGAACACGAGACATCCATTCAGCTCAATCTAACAGCTTATATTAATTTTACTTTTTTATGCTACCAGAATATATAGTTTTATACTATAAAGATGGTATATTTTAACGAGTGATTGATCCTCTCTAAACGAACAGTTATATCTAAAATACACGTCCTATATATTATTTCTAAAATGTACCACCTTCCAGAATTATTTGCCCACCGAAAGTGCCCCAAAAAAGTGCAACAAAAAATAAACTGGGAAGAGATGCTTCCAAGCTAGCAATCTAGAGATGTATAGTCAGTACTCAGTAGCGACGGAGGGGCTACACACATGCGTCGGCCTCTCGGCTCTCACTCAAGAACAGCATCTAGCTAGCTTGTTGCATCTTCGTCACTTGCTGGATCCAGAGAAACTGAATATAAAATCGATTCCTAGCAGGTCAAGGCCTCGGAAGTGATCGAGAAAACATATATATATATATATATATATATATATATATATATATATATATATATATATATATATATATATATATATATATATATATATATATAGGAAGGTTTGAGCTCCATGGAACTAGGCTCCATGATTCAAAAAGCTAAGATGTGCATTGAGATTCGTGATATTTGGCGTGTATATCTTCACATATCAACTAAAAAATATTTCAGATATGAAACTCCAAAAATTAAATTCAAACTCACTTTAAACTAGTTTGAAGTAAAGTTTGAACTAATTTGAAGTATAGTTAAATGTAGTTCAAACTGAAGTTTAACTCAACTTTTTCGGAGTTTGATGTCTCAAATATTTTCTTTAGTGGGTATATGAAAGTATAATAACCAAACAACACGAATCTCAAAGCACATCTAGCAGTAACGAATCATGGAGTTTCAGCCCATGGAGCCTTATGTATTATTCCTATATATATATATATATATATATATATATATATATATATATATATATGCTACTGCTGCTAGTACGTATTTAGCTGGTTCGTACGTGTTTGTGCACCAACTACGTACTATCAAACAGCATATGGCCGCAAGCTAGCCTGGCAAAAGTACGATTTGCGAGTTCTTTATCATTAATCTAACCTAACCACAACTCAGATATCATGAAAGAACCTCATGCAGATGCAGCAGGGCCGGCAGATGCATGGATACTGCTGGTCTATGTCTATCAGCATATAATCATATAGGAGTACACTTTAAAGAGTTTTGTTATTCTTTAGAAGACTTTTTTTTCTCAAATTTTAGTTGATTCTCTAGCCATCTGATTGCGTTAAGATTCGTGCCGCTGCCCAAATTAAAACATCCCGTCTCCTCCCTCAACCACCGATGCTTTTTTCTCTCTCCTCTGTGTCAGGTGCTGCTTGTTCTCACGCCGCTGCCTCTTAGGGTTAAGAATCTCCAGGTTAGCACCTAAGATTAACCACGCGTTAGGATGTGGGTGGTGGCCACGGGGGATTGGCACACAACGGCTGGAGTTAAGTTAGACAAGACTAGCGTGGCGATAAAATTAAAGAAGAGAAAGCGGAGCAGCAAGGGAGTCAACGGCCACGAGAGGTGGCCAATAGGGGTGAGGTGAAAGCGTGACAGCGAGGAGGAGGGGGAGTTGGAGAGAAAGGAGGCATTGACTTGACGCCTAGCCAGTCCTATTCTTTAAAAGAGATATAATCAGGGCAGTTTTTTTCAACTTATTTGCTTATGCTTATCTACTTATTTCTTATATTTGGTTTCAAAAAAATAAATTTTTTGGTATTTTGGTCCATTCTTTTTTATCTCGAAGATGCGCCACAAAACTCTAAAAGGCAAGTCAAATGAAGTGTGTCAGACTCTCCAAACCGCTTCGAAAAGCTTTTGAAGTTTAACATATCAATAAATAAACAGATCAGCAAATCAGATAAGTCGAGAAGAACAACCTCCACTTCGCTTTGTCTTGGTCGTTGTGTTGCAAGCAAGCTATTGTGTGCATCATGTATGTACGTTTTTATGATCGGAGAAAAATTGCGCGGTCGAGATCAATGACAGCGCGCTAGCGGTGTTTGTGTCATCTAATTTAACAGATGGAGAGAAGGTACGTACGTGAATAAAGGCCTAGGGGAGAGGTGGACATGGTTACTACACGTACGGATTCACATTCTGTCGGTCCGAAATCCGGCCTATATTCTGGTGTAGGTAGCTTGGTTCCATTTCTTCAAGTCATTAATGCTAGCCAAGTGCTTTTCTACCAGAGATTGAAATTTCGCCATTGATCGAGACTACCCCGGCCAGAGTCATCTATACGTCTTCGGCTTTGTCGTGTATGTGCAACTTAACGTAATGCGGCATATGAATATCTTCTTTATGTACGTTTGCTACGACCAATGATATGGTGAATAATTTTAGTTAATAAGATAGATTAATTTTCTTAACGGATGGCATGATAGGTAATTTTAGTGAATGCTAATAGTGTTATCGGTGGTGCTTTGAGGGAAATAGCCTATCATTGTCGATACGTAGGTGCCATGGATCTTCACCTCTGCCCGGCTTGCTCGATGGATCATCATGTATATGCGGTTAGCATTATGGTTGTAATTAAAAATAGTTGCGGTGTCATGCATGATGCCATGCATGGTTCATTGGGTTTGTGATCTGTACGTATTGCTACTAGCTAGGACCATTTGGGATAATCGATGTGCATGATATATGCTGGACGTACGGACTGCGAACGTTTATATATGCACGAGTCTATAGTGATGTACGTACGGCGGAGGCGCACTATCGAGTAATGGATTGCACAAGGAGCAGGTGAGGTGACCCTGGCGTAGCCTGCAGGGGTGAGCCATTACTGCATGCATGCAGCCTCTTCAGTGGCCATGCATTCATTTCACGCCCACGGTTCGGGCAAAGATGTGTCTATCTACTTTGCCATAAAATATAAACAGTACTCTGACAGGAGTACGTAGCCAAAAAAAAACTCATTAATTCAAAAGAACCAGGACATGTACGATGGAAAAATTTAAAAAAAATACAAAACAAAAATCGGATTTACAGAAATATACAACACTTTTGTGTATTTGCAGAAAAACCACCCATAGCCGGCGTGTCATATACCAGCTATGCATAGCCAGCGTATCATATACCGGCTATACCATAGCCGGCGCACCATATGCCGGCTATGGCATAGCCGGTGTATCATATACCGGCTATGCCATTGCCGGCATGCCATACACCGGCTACACGTACACCACATGCAACACACCAAATATATGTGTATTCCCATTTTCTAGCGGAAATTTTTAAAAAACATACAAAAATAAATCCAAAATTACGGAATAATACAAAAGTTTAAAAATACAAAAATAAACTGGTTACAGGTATTCTCGACATTTTGACGTACTGCTATATGTACGGAGTATATAAGGCTAGGATGACGTAATTACGTCCGATTTCTCGTACACCGGGGTGAAGAAAGTACAAGAGATGACGAGTAGAATAAAAGACGGCCGTCTTCGAGGACGCTAGTGCAGGAGAGTACGATGCAAGGTTCAAAGAAGAGCGAGGGGGCCTAGTCGGTTAGAAGAAGAAAAAGGAAAGAGGATGACACATGTTCCGTGATCTATGTAGGGGAGGCACCGAGATCATAGAGAAAATAACGGTGGTGAAACCCACATGGGAAGAAATGAGATTTTTATTTAATATTTATTTTAAATCTATTTTCAGGAAATACTTGTAGAATCAGGGCACTGGTCACCCCATTCCAAATTTGTTTAGGCTATAACATTAATTTACAAAAATAGGCGCCGGTCGCCCCATTCTAAATTTGTACTATTGTCAAATTTTTCACCCCTTACGAGTGCGATGTAGAATCAAGGGTCAAGCCTCTTGATGCTATGGACAGGACGTGTTCTGAGGGGAACCAACTGAAAAATACATAGTGTAAGTCAATAGAACGGATATATCAGGATTAATTGCACCCAATGCAGTACAATATTGCTACGTGAACCTGTGTCTCTGCAAATATTGCTCTAACCCTATGTTTCTCGTCGACACGCTACTCGAGGAGATCGGGCAGTGCAACGCGATCCATCACCCTGCATGAAAAAATTTGGAGGGCGAAGAAATAAACGGGCAACATAATGAAGACACAACTGCGAGCTTTCCTGCGGAGTGAAGACGCAACTGCAAGCCGTCCTGCGGAGTGAAGACGCAACTGTGAGCCTTCCAGCGGAGTGAAGACGCAACATTGAGGGTTAATTAGGTTATGGCAATTGTAAATTTAATTTTCTTACAAGTATTTTTGAAAAAAGATTTTTAAAAAATATTAAATAAAAATTCTCATTTCTTCCTGCGTGGGCTTCACCACCGTTATTTTCTCTATGCTCTCGGTGCCTCCCCTATATAGATCACGGAACATGTGTCATCCTCTTTCCTTTTTCTTCTTCCAACCGACTAGGCCCTGTCGCTCTTCTATGAACCTTGCATCGTACTCTCCTACACTAGCGTCCACGAAGACGGCTGTCTTTCAATATACTCGTCATCTCCTGTACTTTCTTCACCCTGATGTACGAGAAATCGGACGTAATTACGTCATCCTAGCCTCATATACTCCGTACATACAGTCGTACGTCAAAATGTCGAGAATACCTGTAACCGGTTTATTTTTGTATTTTTAAACTGTTGTATTATTCCATAATTTTGAATTTATTTTTATATTTTTAAAAAATTTCCGCTGGAAAATGGGAATACACACATATTTGGTGTCTCATATGCGGTATACGTATAGCCAGCGTATGGTGCGCCGGCTATGCATAGCCGGTATATGACACGCTGTCTATGGGTGGTTTTTTTTGCAAATACATAAAAGTGTTGTATATTTCTATAAATCCGATTTTTGTTTAGTATTTTTTAAAATTTTTCCCATGTATGATAGCCTAGACAATAATTAATTATATATAACACTTTATCATAAATCACATGTAGACATCACTGCAAAATACTGTTACAATAAAGGGGCTTGGCCATGTATTTTAAGAATCATTTTCGAAAAATCTCAAAGGCCCACCATATGAAAGAGGGTGTGGAACTATTTAGTATCATATTGCTAGCTGGGGTAACGATACACCAACTTAAATGGTAGAGGGTTTTCACTCTACTAGCTCAAATGAGAGAGAAAGAGAAGAACACGTGCTCGCTCGCTTCGTCTCACCGGGGGCGGAACGGGCGCATGCACGGCACCTAAGAGAATGGTCCATCGAAATCATCTACACCTGAGAGAATAGTCCAACGAAATCGTGTCCAATTGCTTGCATAGACGCGGCCTTCTTTTGCAGTTTTATTTCTCTTTGCTCTCTAGAAAATTCGAATAGAACGCGCTAGGGTTTTTTCTTCCAATTTGCTGGGCACGCCGCCCCACGTAGCCTACTCCGTTCCGCTGTACCAATGTGCACCGGTCATCAAGAAAGCAGGTCTCCAAAACCCGCTGCCCTTGAGATCCTGTGCCGGGAAGGCCGAATAAGATTTCTAGGAAGTGCTCGGTGCGACTGCTCGCGATCTACTTTCTCTATGTCATTGCCCAGTCTGCTTTGGCTACTATATTATCACGACAGGGTCATCTTCATCTCTTCCCGGTTTCGCTTCTAACAAAGATATATGCATGCGTGAATATATGCATGACCAAACATGCCCCAGCTAGTTACACTACTAGAGAACTGGCCTTTGATACCAGGCCCATCAGTACCGGTTGGATTGGAACCGGTACTGATAATAACATCAGTATCGGTTCATCGGTTACTGGGCTACGGGGGCAATTCTGTACCGGTTGGATGCACCAACAGGTACTGATGCCCACCGGTTGGTGCCTCCAACTGGTACTGATGCACCAACCGGTACTGATGCCTCGTTTCTAAAAAAGGTAAAAGGTATGTATATCCTATTCATATTAGAGTGCGCGCGTGGGTGGATGAGTTGGTTAGAAGTCATAGAGGTCCTGGGTTCGAGACTTATTTCTTCCAATATTTTAAAACCAATTTTAATAGGCCCATTAGTATCGGTTGGTTGAACCGGTAGGCATCAGTTCCAGATGGTTTGTACCGGTACCAAATCCGGTTCCCAACCGGTACTGATGGCTATTTCTCTAGTAATGTTAATTAATGTACTATAAAAATTGCATCAAACATGGTATTAATTACCTAGGAATAATGCACATGATTCCACTTGCCACAGTCTCTGATCTAAATGCATGTGGCTTGAGTAAGTCTCGCGTGTTCTTTTGTTGTCGGCGTATATGTATGCTTGTACGCGCCTAATAAAAGAGCATTTTTCGCATTATATAGCCAAAACATCATCCATCATATTGAATTTCTCGACTAACTAGTCTGTAGTCCAATATAAGATACATAAATGGTGGCTCGATTAAAATTTTTAAGATCACGTGGCGCACACGCACATATTATATCATTCGATCGGAAGCTAAATTAGTTGTAACCTAATTGTAGGACAAAATATATAGATCAATCGTGTTGCATGCAAGACATGGACATAACTAACGATAGTTTTTTACTGGAAAAATTAATCGATCTATTAGTTAAAAAAAGCTGGTCGACATGATCATTTGATGTCATGTTAACATAAGCATAGTATTCTTGGTTTGGTAAACAGCCTAGATGAATTGGACTGATTAGGGGTTTTGGACTTACTCCTGTAGGGTTTTGGTTGCAAATAATTATAATTGGACAGGCTCTAGGCTTGTGGGCCTGTGGGGTTGCATCTCATGCACCATCTAGTTGACCTGTCGTCTGATCTATGTAATCAGTATCAGACTTGGTTATTGTGTCACATTAATTAATTAGTAGAGCAGCTCCTTTCTTGATCGATGAAACAAACAAGGTTTTGACATATTAACAACAATGGCACATGCATGATCAATATATCAGCACAGCCATGATTTCCGGGGCTCAAGGATTTGTCTCAGCTCTCCCCAATTAAAACCAATTCGATCTACACCAGACTATTATATGATAAGACATAAGAGTACTTTTTTCTTCCAGCTAGTTAGTAAACTAGCTAGCTGGATTACAAGACAAAAAGAAATTAGCACTACTTCTTGCTACATTCATTAACTGGACCATTAATTGATTGATCATCTACCTTAATCAATTAGGAAACTATATGGTGTTTTCATACTAGAAACACTTTTTTCCTCTGATCGAATAGGAAAAGGTAGAGAGAATTGTTTGTTGAGAGTTGAGACCGGCTATATGTGGTTGACTATGTGAATAGACTGGTGATAGAGCTCTGGTCAAAAGTGATGCATGTATCAATTATGCATATATCACATCCTGCATGCATGCAAAAGGTAAGATTCTATCTGTCTGTGAGTGGATCTATTCTTCATGTATGAGGATTGAGGACAATGTCTACCTGCACCTGCACCTGCATCTGCTGTTGAGCAATCTGACAGATCAAATCAAGCGTACTTTCCCAACTAATCACGATGCCAATGTTCCACTAATCCATTCACGTCACTTTACACAGTTTCAGTATCTTTTTGGTAATGTGCAACTTAAATGCAATGGTTAAACATATATCTTATCTGTATACCATGTAAATGTCTAAAACGATGATAAATAAGAATGATGGAACATGCATGGTCGATACAATTAACCACAGATATGATCAGATCGTCAAATTGATTGATTAGTTGAAGCGTGAAGATCAAGAGAAGCAAGCGTGCATGATGCATGTCTAATTTAATTAGCAACTCGTCTGATTTGTTCGTATATACATATGAATTGATGTTGCAGCTGCTATAGAAACAAATAAAAGAAAAGCACTCGCATCAAGCTGTAGTATATATTCATACTTATAAGCAAGAACTTGTGCTAGTACTTCCGGTACATATATCTCCAAGATGATAATGAATGAAATACGCGCGAATTCATGCATGCATGGCTACAATTGTGTACGTCGTTCCTTCACTCAAGCACATGGTAGATGACGACGAAGCACGGCAGTATGGCCCTCGGGTTGGCCACGAAGAGCTCCTCCAGGTTCCCGTACACGCTGCTGGCCGCGTCGTCTCCGGCCACCGAGTCGAACGGGCCCTCCTCCTCGGCGCCGTCGTCGTCCCGCCGGACACGGCCGGCGATGACGCGGCACACGAGCATGGCGCGGCACCCCGCGCTGGCGGCCTGCGCGGCGGCGCCGCAGTCGTGCGCGCGGCCGCTGCTCGCCGTGGTGCGCACGCCGAGCGGGTGCGCACCGACCCACGGCGCGAAGCCGTGCTGGATGGCGGCGCACACGCCGCACGGGGCCGCTCCGCCGTCGGAAGTCGGCGAGGAGGAGTCGGCGCAGAGGGAGGTGGAGCCGCTGAGGCCAAGCGCGCAGGCGAGGCCCGCGGAGTGGAAGCGGAGCAGCTCGTTGCCGTCGGCGGCGGCGCGGGCGGCGGTGGCGCGGCAGCGGGTCCGGACGGCGTCGCGGTAGGCCTCGAAGCGCGCGATGGTGCGCGGCGTGTTGTGCACCTTGAGGATGCGGTCGATCTGGCAGATCGGACGGTCCCGCTTCTGCCAGCTCGACTTGAAGATGATCTCGACGATGTTACGCCCTGAGTCCTCCGGCCCCAGCTCCGACACTGCACAGTGCACGCCCAATTAATCAAACCTTAATGCACAAATTAAACAGCAGGCAGAGTGCAATCAAGGCACTGAAACCAATTAACCAGACACTGCATTAAGGCAATGCCTTTGTCCTGCAACAAACAGTGAGCAGTACTGTCAAGCTGAAGGTCGAGGGTATATGAAAGTCACTGTTTTGAAGCTTGATGAGCAGGCAGGCAGCACTAATTAATCATGCATGTTTGGGACAGGCAAAGCAGGTGAACTAATTTGATGGTCCTCGACACGAACAGTGTAAGCCTTTGATTCCCTTTCAGAGAGTACATATTCCATTAATCCCTACCACTATAAATTGGCAGGAGGATGGATACTGTGCTGGTTGGGACCTCATCAGCTTGTACTGCAACTAAGATGATGCTCTAGTTTGTGCTAATTAATTGATTGATCAATCAATCAACCCTCTGCAGTGCCCTGCTCCTGCATGCCAACATTGGCTACACTGACTGATTAAAGACACCATCATTAGTTAGAAAGCTTCTAGCTAGCCATGCATGCATGCATCAACCTTTAGCAGAGATTGCAAGCAGCTCTACCTTTAGTTAGTTAACCTGCTTCTCTTTTATAATGTAATTGCCTGGTGATAACAATATTATCACTATACTTTGGGATGGCACACACCTAGCTAGTGTACTCAAGGACAGCAGCTTCCTTGCAAATCACAAAAGACAAAGGAAAAGAGGAAAAGGAAGGGGGTAACTTTGATTCCTTCCCCTTTCTGTTTGTCTACTCTCATGGCCTCTCACTCTCACATGGTTGGATGCTAAACTAAACCCAACTGTTACTCCACTACTGCCAGCCACAGGGTTTTAGTATAATAATGCTTCACTGGTGCTTGTGGCAATGGTATCTTTTAATCATGATTAGCCCATCATAGCAGTATTGACCATTAATTGCATACAATGATAACATATACATGTTGTACCCACACACTAAACACAGATCTCTAGGCATCTTCACCAATGTAACCTAGCTAGTTAATCACTTGACTTGCACCAAACTATAATCTTTACATGATCTTTGGCTCATCAATCTATATTTTTTACATTTGCTACGGATCAAATCATGAAATGGCAAGGTAATTAGGTAGATACCTGCATGGCGAATGGCCTGGTGGTGCTCCAAGCTGTCGGCCTTGGTGAAGACCTCCCCGCATTGCGGGCAACTGCACAGCTCCCTTGGCCTCGGATACCTCCTAATCCATTCATTACCGCATCATTAGTTACTTGATTAGTCGGTGATTAACAACATGAGATTAGCAGGTCCCTCTTGGTAATCACAGATCAAGCACGGAGGCCTAATTGCTAATGAATGAGTGGTTGGTTAAGCAGAGAGACCTTGATGAGATGGGCTCCACGTTGATGGCGCGGCACTCGTAGCAGCCGGAGAGACCCCTGAGGGACGAAGGGTGGCCGCCGCCGGTGGACGGCGCGGCGCGGCGCGCGCGGCGTGACGAGCGGGTGAGCGGGGCGGTGTCGCGGTCCATGGAGACGGCGGCGGAGGACGCGGCGGAGCTGGCGGCGTCCACCACGTCGCGGATGGCGCAGAGCGAGGCGCCGCACGCGCCGGCGCCGCCGCTGCGAAGCCGCGCCAGCGCGGAAGGCGCGGCGGGGTCGTGGACGCGCGCGGCCGCCGTGGCGCTCCGGCAGCTGAGCAGGCTCTTCAGCTGCTCCCAGGAGGAGGAGGCCGCCGGGGAGGGCGTCGGTGCTGCCGCCGCAGCCTTCTTGGGGGCGCCGTCGCGACGGTGGTGGTGGTTCTTGGCCGCGACGAGCTTGGTGCTGGCCCTGGGGCTCTTGTTGGACACGGGCACGGCCATGGCGCGGTGGCTCCCAGCAGGCGGCGTTCTCGGCGTCGGCGAGAGCGATGGATGAGCAGGCGGTGGCTTCTTTTTCCGCTTGCTGTGGTGCTGGTGGCGCTGACGGTCGGAGCTGTCGGTGGCGGTGGATGTAGATGAGGAGGAGGAGGAGGGGAGGAGGAGAGTGGAGAGCGCCATGAATGGCAGCACAAGGTTGGACTTGGTGCAGGAGCTGAAATAATAAAGTCTACCCTCCTCCTCCTCCTCCTCCTCTCTCCTCAGTTTGAGACTTTAACAAGTCAAGCGCAACATGGAAGAGAGCGTGATATATATGTAGGCTCTGCTCTACTGTCTAGCCGCCTCCATTAAACCCATGGGAATTTTTTTTTATTGAAAACTGAGGAGAATTTTTTTAATTGAAAACTCAGGAGAAATTAGAGATAGAGGATTTTCAAAAACGCATCTAAGCTATTTTATTTGGACCATTCATTTTATCTAATTCAATACTCACTGATCTATTACTCTTTACAGGGTAAAACATGTGTATACATCTATACCGTACATATTTAATCTAGTATTTTGTTACCTCATAAGACAAGTTGAGTAGTGTAAAAGAGTCTGATAGTTATACTAGATCGTCCTTAGCTATGTACAATAGACCATCATGGAATCTCTATGGTTAAACTGTTAAAACATTGACCACTAATATAAAAGGCATAAAATGAATATATCGATTACACATTAAAATAATGTTATTTCGTCTGGAAAAATATGTCCAAAATAAACAGTTTTCGTTGTTTTTACTTAAAAAAAGTCATGGTAAAAATAGTCTTGTCTAAGAAACCGTAAAGATCGTACATTCAAGACAGCAGGAGTATGTGACAAACTTGTTGGATCTGAAAAGTGAGTGATAAACTTGAATGTAACCTGAAGTCCAGGGTAGTGGGGTTGCATTAATTGGAATCCATTGAGCCATGGTGTGAAATGTCAAGTGCAGTGCAGCCATTTCTTTTAGCCAATTTTAGAGCGTGGAAATGCATGTTAACATGATCGATGAAAGAAGCATATATAATTCTTGCAAATTAGGATGAATATGGTACCTCTGATCGAGTGAACACATATGTTAATCATGCACATAAATCAACATTATTGGTAACTGGCCATGATCGCTTTGGTCTGCATCAAGTTCATGTATGAAAGATTGTTCAAGTTTAATTCTAGTTAATTACTTCAGTGTAAAACCGATATATAAGTTGCACGTCCATCGAATTTATGTATATGGCGATTAATTCACAACAACACCCAGTATGAACATTAGAGCAAGTTTAGCAGAGTCTCTATTTGCATGCTCTATCAATGTTGCTACTCTGTCTCAGTCTCTATATCCATCCGGCAGAGTCTCTATGTTAGTCTCTAAATTTAGAGATTCTCTCTCTGAGTCTCTATATTTAGAGATTCTCTCTCTTGTCTCTATATTTTTTTCGAGAATAGAGACTCTGCTGGATAGAATGAAAATATAGGAAATGAATAGTGGTTTAGAGAAGGGATATAGAGATCCGGATTTGGGGAAACTGCTGGTGATGCTCGAGTTTAAGGAATTATTCCATATAACATAGATTATGCATATTGTTCATTTCCTAATGTCTAAGTGCATCATTTCAGTCCTCTTAGGGGGGAAGTGCATCTTTCAACATATTGTCGATTACCAATAGATCTAGCATATAATTTTTTTTTCCTCTGAGATGCATTATTCTTGGGTAAAACAATCATTAAATATGATTATGCATGTTGGACCACATAAGTTCACGTGTTTGGCTATATAGGCTGAGCTGATGGCGTAGCGGTACGGTGTGTTTGGTGCAATGCGTTATTTTTTTTCATATATTTACTTCTTAATGGAATGACAGAACTCCTGCCCTATTGTTTTAAAAAACAAATATTTAGAATAGTTACTGTTACTTTTTGCCCATGATTTTTCTTTAAAAAAGTTAGGTGTGCAGCCATCAATTCATAGAAAAAAGTTTTCTTAAATTTTTAAGGATTGTCCTCGCTAGCATGGATTGCGCTTGTTATCTGTTTTCTGTGAGTAGGAGCATGACGCATCCTAACATAATAGTTAGCGGCCATTAGATGAGAAAAAAATGTACTTTCTCCCCCCAAAAGAACATATGAAAATAGTACATTGGTACACAAATTGCCAATAAATCTAGCAAACATCATTAAGTTTCAATACATGGTACTTTGTCAATGAGGGACATCTAGGTCAATCAGATCAACCGCCCAAAGCGCGGAAAAATGGACCAGCAATCGAGATAGATGGCAGACAATGAATTGACAATTTATCACGCTCTACTCATGCATTCTTCATACCAGATCGATCTCAATGTGTTCTCTGATTGATCTTGAGTGGTGGGACAGTGAGAAAGAAGTGGTTGGGATTGGATATGGCAAGGTGTGCATCTTCTTGTGTTGTGGAGTAGCTAGTAGTAGAATGGGTAGATTCTGCTATCAACATTTGGTAAATCTCATCTCATTCTCATCTAATCTTGCTCATCAGCTTCCCCAGCACAAGCACATCACAGCAAGAGGAGGTTGCTAAGTACTCCTTAAATTGGATATGCTATTCTCAGTAGCTAACCTGCCTCCAGTTGCTTAACTGCCCTCTCACTTCATCCCTGTCCCTCTCTTGTTCTTTTCTCTCTCCCCAAAATTAATATTATAAATGTCAGGTTCATCTACGTGTCTTGCGCTCTTATCTAATGGTTTTAATATAAATCTCTCTGTAGGGAGTAATTTTGGTCAACTTGTTGCCAATAATTTGGATCCAAAAGTTTTCGATGTTAGCAAGCAGGACACATGGCGACAGATTGTTAGTGCACCTTGTGACCTTGCCAACCAACATCAAGGTGCCAGACATGGACATCCTTTACCAACTATTATTGCAAGATGGCACAATTGTTGATAGATAAATCAGAATGGCAAGAAACTATTGTTCTATGAAACAACATATTGTGATGATCAAACTTCAACTTCAACCAAACCAACATAGCTCCATGCCAATTGAATTATAAACAGTAACCTCACATCCAGCTAGTTAAATGATTGTTTGTGAAATAAAGATCAGGAGTTAATGCTGCAACAGTGACATGCTAATAACACGGTAGGATAACATGGGAACTAATGCTAGTGAACAGTAGGACACTTGAGTTTTCTGACCAACCATGCAATGTATGCCACCGTTTGTCTGAATTTGCATTCCCTTTGTTTTATGGAACTGAAAGCAACAGTGAAGAGGTAGGCGTGAGGCATCTTCAGGGTGAGCTAGCAGCTGGTTTGCATGGTACCATTTTTTCACAACAAATCCCCCAACCATATGCTGGACCAGCTCCCAAAATATAGCACAGAAAGAAAGGGAAATTTAACAAGAAAGGAAGAAAAGAAAATTGCACCTACAGGGGCCAATGATCCTTGATCATCTGATCAGTCTGCTAATCTCTTCTACGATGGGATTCAGAACATGTACTTTTCAAGAAGAAAACAACACCACCAATAATTGAATTGGATTTGCCTTGTTGCTTACAACTTTATAGATGTCTGATGTATGTATCTGATCAGCGTCTGGCATGCTTGCACTGCACGCGCTGACTTGCTCTGCAAATGGTGCTGCGCAACAGCAGATATGTGCATTAACTCCTTGGGATGAGAGGAGTAAAGGTATATGCAGGTGATCCACATGTATGTGAGTAACTCTGATGATCTGATCTCTGAATCCCATTACATGTAACGCATATCTTCTATCCTTCCTCCCTCATGGACCACAGCTCCAGATCCAGCCAACTGCTCCCCATGGGCTCCATCAACAACCCATTTGCACTTTGATCACGCACCCTTTTTACTCTTCTAAAAATTAAGGCGGAAGTTCTTCTACCAGGATAGGCTACCGTTGAAAAATTATTGCAGTGGTTTTATCAACTGTTCATGCCCTGAAGAAGTGGCAACCAGCTAGAGCTCTTGGATTTTTGCCAATCATGATGCTGACAAAGGGTACCAACTCTGAATACAGAGGTGTTGCACAAAAAGCCGACAAAGATAATACAAAGCCGTACTAAGGGCCCTGCCTTAGACAGAATGTGCTCGTCATCTTCCAAAATACAGCATGAAAATACAGAGTGAGTTAATCTTACAATTTACCCTCTAGTTCTTACAATTGACACTTCGACATTTAAGTTGATGCTTCTTCTTATCTGGTCAAGCCAACTGCATGGCAAAGCATTACATACATGGCATGTTCTCAAGGACAACTCACTGGAATCCCCTAAAAAGGACATTTCCCTTGTGTTTGTCACACTTAAGCAAAGAAAGATCATGATTCCTCATCACTGTCATTTCCAAAGACTGAAGAAACTTTTGTAGCAACCTTTGGTTTCTTGGTGATATTGCCAACTGGAGCCTGTTCATGCAAAAAGAGCGGCCAATTTAACAATTAAAGATTGCTCTCGCAATGACGGTTGATTAGTGCTCACAAAAGAACTAACCATTTGACACTAGGATGGTACTACATTACAATGTGTTTAACAAAGACAAAAGCAAGAGACACTATTGGCATATACACCTGTTCAGCTTCGAGTCACAAAAGTGTAACAAATTTTTTTAAAAAAAAGCCAGTAAAGGTGACACTTTAACCAATAAATTTTATCATCACATATTTGAACGAAGCTACATAAGTTTTTTATCACAAATTTACTCAACATTTTCATATATCCAAACAACATATTCTAGAAGATATCTTTGGTAAAAAATCAATATAGTTTGACTGCACATAATATAGGGTGCTGGTGCCGCTATTCTTTGATTGGTTCGTGAAAAATGAGAGTCTAATTATTACTATTGCAATTTTCATCTATTCACCAAATTAGCTAATGGGTCAAGAACTGGAGTAAGACTCTTTACTTCCACAAAAGGGTCAGGTACTCAGGTCAAATCAGTTTAACAAAAAATGTTGTTGAGGTAAGGGACCTTGGTAGGAGCCATTCTGGAGAAGCCAAACTTTAAGGTTTGACGCTGATCCTGATTGACAGGGGCAGGCAAGTTCTTTGCTGTAATGTGCTCTGCCGAGATCTCGGGCTGTTCTTTTTTCTCCTGCTGCTGCTTCCTATGAGCATCTGCTCTGAAGTTCCATTAAGGTAACTATAAGTTTAATAAACATTCAATCCATTTCTTAGCACAATAATTGAGTTATCATTGGTAAAGTTTGGAACGGATACAGTTGGGCAAATTTTGCCAACTCCTTCTCTTCTCGCTGTTGCTCACGCCTCTGCCTGTCATCACGGCTACTGTTACTGCTTTGCATTTCCCTCATTTCCTTAAACCTCTGCATGACCAGAATGAGTCCCATCTTCAATAAATTACTGAATTAATATGCAAGAGTGAAAAAAAATTGTACACAAAAGATATTCACTATGACATGGATGCACACGCTACACAAAAATCAAGGCTATGCATCACAAAAGAAAAATTAGCTGAAGAGCAATGCAATGCACCACATGTAGCAATTGCATTACCTTTCTATGATTATGGTCATATGAGCTCAAATGACTCTCAAATTCATGTGCCAGCTTGTATTGCTTATTACAGAGGCTGCAAAAGAACACCTTCTGTATCTCCTTGACCTCACTGCGGATTTTATGCTCGCGTTCTGCTGTGACCTGGATTGTCAAGATTTGCACGAAGCAGGGAAAAGAAAACACCAAATAAAAAGTGCACGGAATGCTCAAGATTCATAAGTGTTGATACCAGCCACTCCCACATCAAAATGGCACGACAACATTATTCATTGCCAAGTGCCAATAGCTAGATATAGGTTTTTCACGTGGCAAGCATCAACCCAAAAAAATCTTGAAAAAAATACTACACAGAAATTAGCAATCATTGTTTGATTGCACACCTCACGCTTCTTTATATGTTCTTCAGTCTCCTCAAGTTCAATATTTAATTTCTTTCTTTGTACATTCTCTTCGGATGTGAAGAAGTCATCCTGCTCTTGCTTCCCCACACCCAATTTTGCATCTCTGATGCCAGCTTTTATTGGCTCTACTATACCTGTATCACATCAAAGAAAGGTAATGTTGAAGGTGCAGGAACTAGAAGGGCCAAATTAAGAATCTTCTTTGGCCAATGGTTGTAACTGGTTGCGCAAGAAGGAAACATCATCTAAGATTTCTATTCAAACTATAGTTGAAGGTTTAGAAGAGGTATTGCAGCAGAACTAGAAGGAAATTTAAATTCGAAGGACATATAGATTATAAAGCGTGACATATAATCTGATGCTTGAGTTGAAAAGGCGAGCTACTGCAGACTAATCCTCTTTAGAATTTTGTAAGTTTAAAAGAAAGTAAAAAAATGTATTGGGGTGGTAGTGGCAGAATCAATAAACTGAGATGAGATACTCTTTACAACAATAAATGACCGAGAGACTAAATTCTAGCTGAAGCATCTTGATTTACATTAAGCTTGTTAGAGCTCAGATCATCTCATTGGCATGAAAATAAAATAAAAAAATCAGTGCAATATGCATCCAAATCCAAGGTTTGTAACTGCTTTTAGATGTGCATTATGTTTCTAGGCCCCATTAAATATAGAGTAGCAAACTTCTTTACATTTGTCAGTGGCACTAATATTCTGTCCAGTCCAGGGCTCCAGGCAGCCGTTAAACAGGGCAAGTCTACGGAACCAACCCAGACTGTTATATTGATAAATGTTAACCCCCTTTTCCACACAAAAAAAACTAATCACCATCAGTCAATCAATTCAGAAACATGCATAATCAACATTAATCGGTTGCTGTGACATCAACAGAGCAAGAACGCCAGAGTGGTACAGCCAACATTCTTCTAAGCATTGACAATGCTTATTCCATTGCATCTATAACTATAAATTACCATGTTCTTTGTGGCTTATTTTTTTTATCTATATTTCAAAAATCCAAATGCTTTGGCTTATCGAGCTGGGTTTTTTTTATCTCGAGGCTCTCAAAAACAAGTCTGACAAAGTGGGCTGGCTTCTCCCAGCCTCTTATATAAGCTCTTGATCGAAGTTTAGCTTTTCAGCAAATAAGTTCAGCCCAATACGAGGACAGGCTGAAACTTATGAAAATTAGAGATGCTGATACTGCAGTTTGACTTGAAACAATCATGACTGGTGAGCGTACATCTACAGATTATTCTGGCATCACTGTATCGATAAACAACAAGTAGCATGAAAATTTAAAATTTGGGTAGGAATAAAGGACCTTGCTCGTTCTTGCCGAGCCCCTTGCCCTTCCACCCCATCTTCAGCAGCAGCCTGAAGCCGACGTTGGAGGAGGTGAGCTCCGTGTCGACGGAGGCCTGCTCCAGGCCCTCCGTGTCCAGGTTCTCCGTCGGGCGGTGGCTCATCGGCAGCCGGAACTCCTCCTCCAGGTCGCCTACCTCCGTCTCCTCCCCAGGAGGATCCTTGCTGCCGCTACTGGCGTGATCACGCTTCTCCTGAGCACCATTCGCAGCACAAGCAAGACAGGTCAGATGGATCTGGAGCCGGAACAAGCAACTAGGCGGAGGCCGACGAATGGTAAGTAGCAGCTAGGCCGTACTCACCATGGTTGCGAAGCGAGGTGAGAAGAGAGGGAGGAAGTCGTTTAGGGTTTCGTCGGAGGAGGCCGGCCGCCGCCGCGAGGGAGGGGAGCGTACGGGCGGTGGCGGCCGGGCGGGGTGGGGAGATTGCCAAGTTGGGTTAGGTTTCTCTCTCTCCCAGACTCCCAGCGTGGGTATGTTTTGATGGTAGCTCTGGTTGGCCATGTTAATAAAAGGTCATAGCCAATCTAGGCACTACCGTTTGAAGGTAAATTTTAAAACGTTTGGTTTGTAACTCAAAAAGTTGCTAACGAAAAAATAAAAAATAAAAAAATTTGAAAAGTATTTAAAATGGGTTGCTTAGAATTTTAAATGAATTATAAAATTTATTTTATGCGATTTGGACAACGTGTGAAATTTATACAAAAATGAGAAGATCAAATCGAATAAAAAGAAAAACACACTTGCTTTGTTAATCACTGGAGTTGCCGTGGCGCGCACGCAGAAGGTGAGGCCGCAGTCACCGCGCATGTGGGGTCAGTTCTTAGTGGACGTGCATCAGCAGGCGAGAATCTGGCGCCCTCGCCAATGCCTCCACGCGAGTGTAATTTTCATTGGCGAGCCGTTGATTGGCAGGGCTGGCCAAATAAAGGTCACAATCCAAACGATGGCCAAAATTTCAGGACGTGCCAAAAAATAGTAAGGTCAGCGAGGGTCACCATCCAAACACGCCTCCCGTGCCGGTCTCCCCTCCCACACTTTTTTCTTTTTCGCTCGGTGCAACGAAGTGGGCTAGGCCCAGTACACACAAATCTTAATGGCCAGAACCAAGCCCAATCGCAAAAAGATTGCTGCCTCCGTGCAAGACTTGCTTTTATATATTTTTTTTCTTTGAACAACCCACTAAGATCATTCATTCGTTAGAGCGACAATACTGAAGCTCCTTTACAAGACTTGCTTTAAGTTGAACCTTTGGAGAACATTCATAATTTTGCCAGCAAGGCACAGGTCGATCACATAGAACCATCATCAGTTCACCCTTGCACCTTCTCCTTTAGCATAGGGGCAGGATACCTCATCTTCAAGCTCATCCGAAGGTAAAAACAGACGGCGTCGACAAGACCCCTCTTGCTCTAATTCCATTGGCAACCGTAGAAATGTAAGAACAGCCCAACGCTCGGCTTCACCTCAAAATAGCCCTTATAAAAATGCAAAATTGGAAAGAACCGCAGTGGCGTTGGGCGGTAGGTTGATGAGCTTGCATTCCGCCGTTGCCAACACCTCTACCAAGAACACGCTCTCTATCAGGCGGAATCCTCTAAGCATGCATAAAATTGAAGACCACGATCTCCCCCTCCGTAGGTTTTTGCATTGTCGAGCCCAGTAGTGGCGTCCACCATGAGAGAGTATCCAGAACGCGTCATCATCTAGGCTCTAGAGGCCCTTCTCCTTGACCAGGGTCAATCCAAAGCTTGCCTTTGTAGAGGGAAGGAAGAAGAAGAAGGTAGGATTTGGAAAAGGGGAAATCAAAGACAAAAGATCGTACGACGCTTTAGGGGTGAAGGCTGAGAGAGAGAGAGAGAGAGAATTTCTAGAGGACTGAGGTGATGATCTTGGGTCTAACCTCTAAGGAATAAGGCAGAAAGGCTGACGGAGCCGACAATGACGGATTCGAAGGAGTACCTTTGCTGACGTTAGCTCAACGTCTATCTCAACAGCTATGCACTTGAATCCTAGGCCTTTGAGACGGTTGCTTTTGCGGACAATCGGGAGCGGTCAACCAAACCCTCTCCCGTAACGGTTCAAACTATGAAAAGTGGCCCCATCCACAGGACTTTTCCTCTTTACAAGTTTTAGTGGCTAGCTATCAAGGATTGCTTCCCCCTCCCTGACTGTAGATATATCCACAAGCAGACTTAAGTCTTTCTATCTCCATATCCTGCAAACACGTGTCAACTCACGACCACCAAGGTATATTCAAATGACCACTCCAAAGCACGTTGCCAAGACCTTGACCACCCACAACAGTGAGGACTCTTCCTAGACATGTGGTGCACGGAGAAGCAAGGGGCTCTTCTCCTAGCCGCATTCAAGTCTACGACAAGATATTTACTTACCCTTGGACCCTTTTAGGACCAAGGCAATCAAGTGGGTATTATATAAATCCCCAAGTAATACTTAGAGATATAGACACACACACACCCCCACGGTTATCCACATAGTCACGAACACAAACACCTATCTAGATTATCAATTCCTTTCCTCTTTCATCTTGTACACCTTATGTCTCACCGCTTTGGTCAAATCAACAAGGCACTGGATGTAGGGCTGTTATCCTCGACATTAGGAGGCATGAACTAGGACAAAAGCTCTTGTTGAGTTTCGGCGGCATTACTGAGATGACAAACCTCTGTTCATGAAAGGGGAATCCTTAGCCCCACAAGATCAAGAAGTAAGCTCGATGAAGAGGTCATTTTTGAATAACCGACAATAATAATTTTCAAGTTTTCGTTGATGTAAGACTTAAGAGTCTAATTCATTGTATTAAACAGTGATGATATAATAAAGTTTTCATGTTTTAGCTATGATTCATTCTGTTTAGACTATGTCTACAAGCTACTGATTCAGAAACTAGCAAGTATATAACATAGGGGGGTTCGAATGTCTCGTCCGGGTCCCAATAATATTCAATTTCGGATCAAATCTAATCTGTCCGCACTGTATCTGTAACAGCCCAATTGTTGGACACTTAGAAATTGTAATATATTCCTGGCATGGGTATGAATTTAAAATTCTTTTTTGGTTCCCAAATCAAGAAAAATACATATATATATATACACACAAACATACATTTACACATAGGGGTGTATTGGCATAGGGATTCATGCCAATAGTAAAATTCACCAAGATGAAAATTTTATATAAACTTATGCTAATAACAAGGGTGATATACTAATATCAATTTAAAATTCAAAATTTAAACTTTATGTGTATGTCTAAATCAAACCTAATAGCTAATTTGGGAATTCTCCTCTAATTAACCCAAAATACCTAAACCTCGAATTATAACCCAATTAGGGGCCATTTTAGTGCCTAACCAAATTTCAATCTACATGTAATTAACTAAATTCAAACTTTAGTTCACCTCTCAAATTCAAAATTTGAATTTGAAAATCACCCAGACCAATTTAGGCCTAAATTTAAATCTAAGAATCCTAATTGGGCCTTGGCCTAGTCCACCAAACCATTTGGGCCTAGATCGGCCCACCCTTCTCTCTCTCCTTCCTCTTTCCCTCTCTCTGGTCACCCTAGGCGCGCCCAGCGCGTGTCTACCGCGTCGCGCCACGTCGGCTTGCCCCAGCCATGCTAGCCCACTGCGCTGCACCGTCCTGCCGGCCTCGCCATCCTGTGTATCGCCATGCACCGCCCTCCTCTCTCCTACCGAAGCCGTCGACCGAGCCAAGCTGCGGGCGCCACATGCCATACACTGCCTACGCGCGCGTCGCCTCGCTGACCACGCCGCACCAGGACACCCGATCGGTCCCGCACGGACAAAGCGATGCTCCTTCTACCTCTACACCTCTCTCTCCTTCTCTTTCACTCACGCATGCCACCCGTGGCGTGGCAACCGTGCTCAGTATTCATCGTCGTCGTCGCTGCTGCCATCGCCGCCGTCATGCCTTGGCCGCTTGCGCTTGGCTCGATCGAGCCTCGCATCTTCTCTCCCGTTGACCCTCTGCTTGGCGGACCGAGCCGCCTCCTTGCCGCTGGCCTTAAAACTCCCTCTCACCCCCTTTCTATTTTCCCCCGCACCCACCACCTCGCCGCTAGGCCGTCTTGGTAAGCACCAAGCCTTGTCGCCTCCTTCCCTCTCTTTCTCATTCCCTTGACCAGCTCTAGCCGTGCACAATTGATCCCTAACCATTCGTAGATCGCAGGAACCCCATCTTCCTCGCGTCACCGGCTACCACGCCCTTTTCGATTTCTCCCTCTCCGGTGAGTGCATGCTCAATCCCACGCGCCTCGAGCATGCTTGGGTAGTCTCTAACCTCCCTGAACTCTTGATTTTGCTAGCCCAACACTAGAGCTTCCCCGTGACGACACCCCTATTCAGCCACCGCCGACCTCCACGGTGCCAACTCATTCCCGTGCTTTCCCGACCGCACTGTCACCTTAGGTAGCTCCCCGGTAGTTCCTAGTTAGTCCCCGTGCCGGCGAACTAGCCACTGACCCTCTTCCTCACCGGAGAAGCATGCTCTTAAAACATTCCTCCGCGCGCGCCCATGGCGCTGCCATTCTGTCTCGCCGCCGGTGAAGTCCAGTAAGGACTTCCTAGGTCTCCTAGAGACGAACTTGTCCCGATCATGAACCACTAGAATAGTGAATCGTAGCGCCACCGATCGAATGCCGAAGTTTCGCCGGAAACCCTGCATCTCACCGCCCATCTGACATCACCCCAACGTCGGCCGTGTGACGTGTCACTAATAGGCGAAACCCACGCTAACGGTGATTAGCGTTTAAATCTCATGCACTTAAGCACTCTCCGTCGCAGACAGGTAGGGCTGCGACCACTGGTTAGTATTAGTGGTAGCGCACTCCGAGAAAATATGCTTTCCCCGTAGGTTAGTGTCTTTCTGAAGGCGTCTCGGCCTCGAGGCTAGGCGGGCCGTCGTGGGCCGCTCCGTGCAGTGATAGACCGCACAGCAGTGGGCTTGGCCCATTACTGTTTTCCAGATTTTCAAATCTTTATCTATTTAATCAATTCTAGTATATGTAAATTATTTTCCTAAAATAGTTAAACAACTCTAAAAAATTCTGGAAAAACTATGGTAAATACTAGAAAGCAGGCTGGATTTAATAAAATTATAACTTTGAACAGTAACCCCTCTAAACCATCTGTATTAATTCAGAAGCTTTAATCCACCCATTTATAATAATATGGTAATTAGACTTTTTATTTATTTAAATTAGTTAATGAATTTCTTAAATCATGCTAAAATTCCAGAGAAGCATAGGCATAATTTGGAATTTCAAAAAATTTATTGTATAATTTTAACATTATTCCTGTTCTCTGGATAAATTGTAGAAGCAATTAAACCATTTTTCCCTTAAGATTAATATTACTGTTAATCATATAGGTTTATTTTAAATACAGAACACTATAAATTTCCAAATTTTTCTAGAAACTTTTCTAACTCAGAAGTAAATTATAAAGTATTATAAACCATTTTATCATGATTCCTATCCACTATAAATTTAATAAAAGGAATTAAGGCCTTTTTCCTAAGATTTAATATTTCTGTTAATCAAATAAGTTTATTTAAAATACTGTGTCAACTACACCGTAATATTTCTAGGAAATACTTTGGACAAAAGTATTTTTTCTAATTTAAACCTATCTTCTAATTATGGGTATCCTATTCAGGGTTTTATTAGCGCATCATCATTGTTCCCATACATTGCTTTGTTATCGCCCACACCGCTGATAACCACTAGTAGTAATATGATCATTAAAAAGGCTCAAAAAACTTTCTTGAAATGTAGGAAAGATTTAGTTGAAGAAAATTCTATCGCGATTCGTCGATTGCTAGACTAAGTGAGTTGCATCTCATGCATCATTCTTTCTTGCCGCATTTGGTTATTTATTATCGAATTATTCCATCATTAGACGCCGAGGATCCAGAAGGACACTTTGAGAAGCCTCAAAAGGACCACTATCCACTAGAGCAAGGCGAGTTAACATCGTAGAGTATATCTCAACCCGAGTTATGAAATTTATTTTATTTTAGTAACAAAATTGCATGCTCTTAAATTACGCTATACCTACTTGTTAATCATGATGATATCATGCCACTACTTGATGTTCTTGTTGCCCTGAACTGATTGCCTTAATGATCACATCATTGATTCAACCCAGATCAGTCAAGTAACATGATATTAGACTCCTAAGTTTGGGATAAAATTTGCTTAGACATGCTTAGGTTTACCAATAATATTTTCAAGTTTAGAATGCTTCGGAACGGTGAACCGATATTCACTGGACATACTATAAATTGAACTTGGAAACTTTGGAACAATGGGCCTGGCATACTTGTGTGTGTGTGTGTGTGTGTGTGTGAATTGTTGGGGAGTAGCGGTTATCCTGTCATGAATGTGTTGGCTTCTGGTTCGGGTGGATTGGTGGTATGGGTCTATGGAGGACCGAGTGATGTTGGTTCATGTCTAGAGTGGATCTAGAGTTATGGGCGGAAGCCCAGAATGAGATAAGAATTTGGTATGGGAGTGTGAGCACTCCGAATTGGGGCGTAGAGTCTCTGAAGCTGAACCGATAAGAGGTTCATGATAATTGTGAATGTTGCTGAGAAGTCTGGAAAGGATGTCTCAGGTGGAGCACAGAATGTCCCGCGTAGCAGAAGGACGCTGCCATCCAGAGGAGATGGTTCCAACACAATGCGTGACCATCGTGCGGTAGTGCGGACATGGGGCCCACTAGCTTGCTGGAGAGCGTCTTATCCAAACTCCTATAATCTTCTTTTATATTGGCTTTTTGACTAAGTATTCTAACAATTTCTATAAGCTTCGGCTAAGTTTAGAATTGGGTGTCAACACATATGTTTGACTCTATTTGAGTGAGAGTCACAAAAAACTACGTTTCTATCCATAGGGTGAGTTGATAAGAGTTTGAGTGCCAAGTCTCTAGTGTGCTTCAATGGAAGACTTGATCCGGTAAGATCAAGCTTTCAAGGGTTTTGTTGACACCGAAATTCGGCAAAAGCCGATGGGCTGAAAATTGGCTCGGGCCTAGAGGAAAACAGGCTAAAAAGAGTGCTACGACAGCCCAAGCTAACTATGAGGAGTATGGAAGAGTCTAAATCGGCTAAGAGATATACATGGAAAATCATTGGTTGAAGATATATATGGAAACTTGAGTCTGAGTTGGCTAAGACTCTAGCATATTGGGAAGAGTTAGTTAGATATAGAAGATAGAGTTAAGTTTTTATTGGTTAAGAGACAAGAGTACCTAGTTGGAGTCGAGTTAAAGGGTTTGTATAAATAGTTTCCCTTGAGGGTGTGTAAACCTTCGACACATCAATTCAACATATCTAATTTTTACCTGTTCTTTGCTTTTTGTCGCATTAGCAATAGTTTTCATCGTATTTAGATTCTGATCGACTTGTTGTGCATCGCCTTTCGATCGGCTTTGAGGTATAACTCGGAAGTTCTTACAAGTATTGTCTCGATTACGTTCAATCTACGGACTTGCATCGGCTTTCTGTCGAAACACTATCTTAGTTGATATTGTTGTGCATCGCCTTTTCAATCAGAGGTTAGGTTTCACCCTTCTTTCTGCCGATCAACACATTCGTTGGCAGTAGACTGTTTACCTTCGTTCTATTGCCTTATAGCTTGCTATTTGTCGATAGTCTGTTTACCCCTCGTTCTATCAGCTAAACGATACCATCGGCTAGTTGATAGTCTGTTTACCCTCTTTCTGCTGATTTCATCAGGTTAGCAGCTGGAATCTTATTTACTAAGCCCACGTGAGTTGGTGCAAAAATCAGTTTTTGCGTCAACAGGTTTGTTACTCTAGTTCTTGTTCTTAGAGGCGTGAGCTTGGTAATTTCTCAAGGAGGAACTTGTGAGAGAGTACAAGTTGTTATACAAGGTCAAAGTCTACCTACCAAAGCGGCGAAGGACTACCCCGATTGAAGCCAAAGCGATATCCCTCTTCGTGAAGAATGCTCCAATGAGGAGTAGCGAAAGGGAAAGTCTTTTCCTAACCTCAGGAAAAAATTCCTTGTCCCTTGTCTCCTTTACATTATCGAATTTAGATTTCCGCATTTAATACTTGTTTGTGCTCTTGTGTTGCTTGCTCTAGTTGTTTCATTGATATTACTTTGACACTGACGTCCAACAGAAGCTGAAAAATCAGATGCCTCATCAATCATTCATATCCTATCTACTTCCCGTCTCTTTCCTTCATTCATCCTCACGCAAGCCAGCATTTTACTCCAATTTGGTGACCATCTCCACCTCTCCATAATTCATGGTGGCACCTACCACCGCTATGTGCCTGTTCGCACTGGATTCAATGGTCACGAGCGATGGCGTGGAGTAGAGTGACTAGATTAGGCAGCCACAACTAGAGGTCTAGATGGGTCAGGTCAGGCTAGGTCAAGCCTCGATCTGACCCGACCTAGCTCACATCAGGATCCCGTTTACTTGCCCCACCCACCCCGTCTCGGACCCAACCCGACCCACCGGTGCCTCGGCCTACCCCGAATCTAGGGAGAGGAGGTGAGGAGGAGGAGAGAGTCGTCGTCGCCGCTACCAAGAGGGAGGAAGTTGCTACCGCCACCACCGTGGGGTTGGGGAGGAGGAGGAAGAAGAGGAGCCCACCATCCAGATCCAGGGCCATAGGGGAGAAGGAAGTCGCCATGGAGAGAGTCATCATCACTGCAGCGCCGCCATAGGGAGGAAGTCGCCGCTGCCACTATGGGATTGGTGAGGAGGAGGAAGAGGAGCTCACCATCCAGATCAAGGGCCATGGAGAAGGAGCTAGAGAAAGTTGTCGCACCATCAGGCGGCGGGTAAGTGGAGGCCTGGCCGGAGGGGAGACAAAGAGGTGACGCGACGCCAGCCAACCCTAGCTGCGCTGCTGTGGCAGGAGCAGGGGTAGGGATCGAGGACTAGGAAACAGGAGTGAGAGTGAGATTAAGACTGAGACGGGACATAGGGGATAGAGAGAGAGAGAGAGAGAGAGTGAGCGAGAGTGCGAGACCGACACTCAGGGGAGTAGCAATACTGACTGACAGTGGGTCAGGGCAAGAGCTAACCTAGACCCAACCCGACTAGAACCGGGGACCTGACTCAACCTCCAACCAACTGTCGGGTCAGGTTGGGACCCGGCGGGTTGGGATGCAATCTGGATCGCTAGCCACGACTAGCTTTTCCTCGCACTGGGGTAGCGTGGCCACGCTCCGCTCCAGTGACCACATCTCATGCAGCGGCGGCATGAGCTAGCTAGAGCACTTGCGATGGCCATGAGCGGCGGCGTCATCTAGCGAGCTCGGCGACCGAATCCAGTGAGCACAACACCGATAGCGAGGCCCCACCGGATTTGGGGAAGAAAATGCCCGGATTTAGAGAAGAGGTGTCATGGAAGCTAGATGGGGAAGATGTATAGAGGATTTAGTTTGAAACATTACTGTTGTGCATATGAAACATTGTGTTTTGTATTTGCTTTGGTGAAACATCCTATATATGAAACACTTTATTTGCATTTGTGAAACATTGGTTTTGTTTTGGTGAAACATGGTGTTTGTACTCGTAAAAAATTTGTTAGTATGAGCTGAAAACATTTTGTTTTTGCTCTTGTGAATGTTATGTGCAGAACAGTACATCGAAGTTACTGTTCATGCATGAACAGTATGACGGTACTATAGCTCTTATTAGTTATGTTGGTTATATTGATTTGGATTAGTGAGTTATCTTTGAGATAAAATTGTTAGTTTAATCTGCTATTTTCTAGATCAAGTTGTTAGGCAATAGTCCTATATAAAAGGACCAGCCTATTATTGAATTAGGTAAGCAATAAAAAAGGGTTTTCGGCCACCACCGTGCCACGCGCGTGGCTTATCCCTACGCCACGCACGGCCCCTACTCGCTGCTAGCGAGACCACCTCGCTAGCCACAACATTTGGTATTAGAGCTCATGATCCCCTCCCTCGCACTACTACCATGGCGTCAATTGATTGGAATGAATGGGATGCTGTCATGTCAGCACGTTGTTGGATGTATGTGGAGGTTGTTTAGATTCATTTGGAGAATGCTCGGTGTCATTTGGAAAGTGTGCAAAGGCACATGGACGTGCTCAAAGCACACAACAGCACGGTTAACACCAGCATCGCTGCCATGCACGACTGGAGAGATATCAAGGACACCGCCCACAAGCACCATCATAGCCTATACGGTGACGAATGTGTGGCCATATCCTGTCACCGTCACCAAGGAGGCGACACTCAACATCGCGCTGACAGTAAAGTGGCAATAATGACGTCGGCACCGACAACGTCGATGGCGTCATGGCCCGACTGGAACCATCGGGCGCCGTCCTATGGCGGCACGATTTTATACCAGTTGACGGCGGGCGGTGACCTCGCTTGACTAGAAGCATATCGTCCACTATGACACGAGGCTGCCATCTTTTTCCATGGGCAACAACCGATTCCTTGAGGACGAGCTGTCTTGGGAAGGGTGAAAAAAATGCTATGTGTATGTGGGCCCCAACCGGCATAGGTTAGACAATCCACGTGCATGAACTGTACCGCAGGTACTCTAGCATGTGAACAGTACCCTGTTCCTTTAGATAGATTGGTTTGGATTAGGTAGTTATTCTTAAGATAAGGTTTTTAGTTTTAATATCATATTTTTTAGATCGAGTTGTTAGACAACAGTCCTATATAAAGGTCCAGCTGGTAATTTAATATGCCAAGCAAATAAAGAATCAGGTTCTTATTTGCTCCTTCCACGCCACGCATGGTAGAGAGATCTTCTTCTCAGTGTTCTCTCTCCATCCCCTAGATCAGATCACCATAATGAAATATTGTGTTTGCCCTTGTGAAACATGCTATTTGTTTTGATGAAATATTTTGTTTGCTCTATATAAGTGAAACATTTTGTTTGCTCTTATGAAATATGTGTTTGCTCCTGTAAAATATTTGCTCGTATGTGGGAACATTACTTTCGACGATGTTTCATCAGTAGTTCAACGATGTTTCATTATGACTTTAGCCATGTTTTATTAGTACTTTAGCTATATTCCCACGATGTTTTGGATGGAGCGTCCGTCCTTTGTTCTACTACGTGTTTCATCAATATACACATCATGTTTCAGTTTATCAAACAAGTAGATGGTTGAGATTGTTTTCCACTAAATCGAATAGCTCGCACGACGTCCGATGGAACACTACGCGCTGGACATCTGACGCAGCGTCATGTCCCTGTTTCATAGCTCGTTACTATAGAAAGTTTTAATCTTGCTCATAATTTTAAGAAAAACCAAAAAGATTAAGAATTGTATTTAAGCCAATTCAACCCCTTTCTTGGCCCTAAGTTTCTTTCAGTATGCTAATAGAACGCAAATACCCTAGTATGATAGGTGAAGAGGGACGGATGAACAGTACCCACATATAATAATAACTACTATATATAAAGAGCAAGAGATCTCTTCATTGCGAATTCGGCCACGTCACCTGAATTTTTTTCGCCGTCCGATCGCGTGCCTTGCCCAGATCCGACTGCCCAGACTCCACTGCGGATGTTTTTGCAGAAAGGCCCTTATATTACGCGTTATTGAACCGCAATCCACGACTGAAGCCTTTGCAGCCTAGGCTCCACTGCGGATGTTTTTTCAGAAAGGCCCTTATATTATGCGTTATTAAACCCGCAGTCCACGGTTGAAGGCTTTCCATTTACCCTTCGCCTTGCCATATATTGCGTGCCTCATGCCATCCATACCACCCTGCCTACTTGAGGGCAATCCGTCATTTCCTCTTCTCCTCCACCACTCGCTCACCAGCCCTCACCATAGCCTCCCCATCGGCGCCGCTAATTTCATCCTTACCAACACTGCTGTCGCTGCTGCTCCTCCCCTGCCTTTTCTTCTCCGCTCCAATGCCGCCCTTCACCTCCTCCTCCTCCCTACGCTGCCGCCGATGCCTCTCCTCCTCTACCCGCACGCCGCCACCTCCCCTTTGCACCCCCGTCACTAGGTCTGAGGCTTCTTCCTTTCCCCGCGCCTCCCCAACCTTGGCGGCTGTCCCGGGAGGCTACCGGCGCGTCGCGGCCCTCCTCCTTCTTCAGCACGCCATCGGCCATTGCCGCGCCCGCTTCTCAACCTCATCTCGGCGTCGGCTAGGCTACCGGCGCCCTTATTCACCACCTCCGCCTTTGTCCCTCTCCTCGTGCCTTGGCTCGCCTCGACCACCGCTAGGGACGCGGCTGCCCGTGGCGGCGTCACTATCCATGGGCTCGCCATTGAGCTCCGCCTGGTTGGCTCGGACGCTGTTCACTACTCTAATCCCAAGATCGATCCCCAAAATAGGTTTCTTGGTTTTTTCAACCAAGACATAGTGGATAGAGTACAATTCTATTGATTTCCTATCTATTCATTTGTAACTATTTTGGGAATTTACTGCAGATCATTCAAGATGTATAGAAATTTCATGCGTATTCATAACTTTTGCCATTCATGGAGAAAATAACCAACAGTCCTACATGTGCTGCTACTACTACTACAACAAAGGTACATTTACTTCTGCCTTTTTTTAGGATTGGAGGCAAACATGTAAGGCAATGTATCCTGTGCAATCGGACGACTTCATGCACCTGTGCAATCCTTGAATCGGGGCCCTCCGATTGAAATCCGACGGAGCTGTAGCGGAGCGGAAGGGAACGCTGGCATTTTTGCACGTAGCCGCCCTCCTCCACGCCTTCAATTTTTATAAGTGTCCCTGAAGAGATGGAATCCTGGCTCCTCCCCAATCCCCGTCTTCTCCCCAATCCTCCCGCGCCTCTTCCTATCCTGGCGACTCTGCCCAGACTTGAAGCCCGCCGCCGCCACCCCCGCGAAGCCGTCCGCCGTCACCCTTGAAGCCGTCCGCCACCGCCCCCACGAAGCCCTCCGCCGCCACCCTTGAAGTCCTCCGCCGCTGCCCCCACGAAGCCTCCGCCGCCACCCGTGAAGCTTGGCCTCCGCCGCCCCTCACGAAGCCCTCCTCCGCCACCCGTGAAGCCCGGCCTCCGCCGCCATCCCCACGGCTCCTCCGCCGCCCGACAGAGCCTCTGCCGTCGCCCTTGAAGCCCTCCGCCACCGCCCCCATGAAGCCCTCCGCCGCCGCCCTTGGAGTCGTCCGCCGCCGCCCCCACGAAGCCCTCCGCCGCCGCCCTTGAAGGTCTCCGCCACCACCCTTCAATCGGAGGCCCTGATTGACGGATTGCCGCCGTTACCCTTCAATAGGCTGCAATCGCCAAGAGTCCAAGGCGGCGCTGCCTACCCCCTACAACGCCGGTGCGACCTCCAGGAGTCTAGGGCAGAATCGTCCGCCCCCTACAATGCTGATGTGAATTGAGGGCGCCATATGCACCTACAATTGGACTGCAATCTCTTTTTTTGGTTTCTTTTGGGAGTGGATGCACATATGTGAGCAAACATTTGTAAATCTGAAATCTGTTTATGGAGTTGAGAATTGATGTGTGTTGAGAATTGGTATGTTATGGAGCTGTGTACTGTTGAGCATTTGAATAATTCACTAATGTGTTCAGACTATGTGAATAGTCTGAAATATATGTTGTGTCACTTGTTTGAATGGAAATAATGAAATGAGTTTAATTTAGATGTTTGTGTATAAAGTGAACATCTACAGGTGCAGTTCAAAATGGGTTGCTTTGTGTTGTGAAGTGGCTGCTGAAAACTGGGTGGTTTGGGGTGAACATGGATTGTGAGCCAAGACTGGATTTTGAGTCCAATGGTGTCTTCAGAATAGTTCCCATGGATTCTGCGTGTAAGACCCATTTCTTAAACTCCATCAACAATGAAGCAGCAAGATCTTGGATCATTGTAAGCATATGAAGTTCCAGTGATTACTGATCAGGAGGGAGCATAATAATATCATCCCTCCTTTTCTCCGCCAACTACAAAAGACACAGTGCAAACAATAATCACATTAGAGAAAGAAATAAGCATATCCATAGGAGTGTACATGGATTACTACTTTGAAGCTAAGTAAATAAAAACTGGATAGAAGAAGATAAAATAATTAAAGACCAACCCATCAAGAGGCTGCTCGGCAGCAGCATTTGAACTGCCAGGCAGTGGATCTGAGCTCTCTGTGTCAGCCACGATTCTCAGATTCTGATTCCTGCATCACACCTATGTCTATTAATACAGCAAAGAACAAAACACAAAACCAAGGATTGCTATAAGAACAAGAAATTATAGCACGAGCTGCACATAATCTGAATCCACATCAACAACTCCAAATGGCTGCCCTCTGAGGAATCGTGCTATCAAATTGCTCCTATAACCTACCAAGAAAGGCCAAACACTCCAACAGCACACAGTGTAGCATGAACAATCTCTGCAGTCAACATCGAGAAGCAAACCTTCTCTCTATTCAACAGCAACCAAGGACATAGAAATGGAGACGAGATTTGATTTTGTAGTAGAGAACAAAAGTGTGATGCATCACATGTACACATATTCTTTTTCAACTGGCAGTCATGTTCATTATGCATGCTGCTACAAAATGGATCCGTACAAAATGCATGCGGGTACAAGCTGGAATTTCTACTAGCCATACATTACAAAAGTCAACTCCACATTACAAAAGGACATAGCATGTCTTCTCAGCCTGATATAGCATAGAGATAACGTGGCATCTTGTATGCTCCTTTGCAACTCCAAGCATCAAGTAGATGGCTACGAACTGTATACAAAAAAATTGAGAAGAGAACAATTATGAGTCGCAGAACAAAATAGAATGCAAGTAAAATTATCTTTGTCTAGGTACCTACACTTTATTTATTTGGATAATTGTGAGCATCATGAAGCACCATTTGCTTACAAATCCTACATAAACGCGGCACCCTTTCCTTGCATTGTGACTTACTCGGCATATTGTTCTCCTTGCTCCTCTTAATTCTTTTACTTCTCCCCTTTGAATGAATATCAGTTAGTGGATGTATATTCACTTCATCCGGAATTTTGCAACCTATGAAATCCTCATATTCATCTTGTCTAGTGGGCTTACTAGCTGGAGCCATTTGTTCTAGGGCCACCTCTATGTTGAACACACTACATACTAAAAAGTCCATTCCTTGATCAGTTTGTTTGGCCTTTTGAATGAGATCTTCCATTTTGTTTCGTACATTAGATATTTTTTTCCTCATTGCCACCTCCAAGCAGTCAACGGGCTTCTCTTCTAAAAGGTTTCCTCATTCATCGTAGACACTTTCCCTAAAAAAAATTGAAATTAAAATAGGGACAAATCCTAGCAATAGGGGAAAAATTGAAATGAAAATAGGGAAAAATTCTAAATATTTACCTTTTGCACCTTTTCTCCCATCTTTTCTTAATGTAGTTGGTAGGTAATACATTTTGATTTTCACCTCTCAACACTTGGATAATATGGCGACATGGGATACCTTTTGACTCAAACAACTTGCAGGAGCAATTAGCCATCAAGGTTGTTGTGTTGCATTGAACTTCCCTATCTTTTTTGGACTCCTCACTAATGGTCACAATTTTATTGAATAGACCCTCAGCGAATGCAATGTTCTTAACACAACATTTGTCTCTTGCGGCAATTATTTCTTCTTGGAATTTCTCAAACACCTCATGGGTGTATGCTACACTACCTTGTTTCTCCATGCCCCATGGTGTCAACATTGGAGGTGTAGTATGAATACTTGTGTTGTTAGCCTTTAGTTCCTCCTGACGTTGGCATTCCAAAGCTGTATCGAACCTAAGCCAGAACTCAACAAATGATAACTTGCGATGAATGAACCGGTTAAAAAAAGAATTTGCACTCTCCGATCTTGAGGTGGTTCTAAGAATACCCGCTAGAGATATGCCCATAACGTATGCCGGTATCCACGATGCACGAATATGATACCTTTTAGCAAGCCACTCGTTTTCCCCTAGATGGAAGTCTGCAATGATAGAATTCCATTGTGACTCAAAGTCCTCCACGGTTTCAGAACCCCATACGCATGTGTTGAACCTCGCCCAAAAATTACCATCCTCTCTAACATACGGTCCAATCTTTTCAGGAACCTTTTCCATGATGTGCCACATGCATAGTCTATGAGTTGTTTCCGGTAGAACTTGAGTAATTGCACCTTTCATGCTAGCATCTTCGTCGGTTATGATGAGGTTAGGTGCTACTCCACCCATTGCTACAAGAAATGTCTTAAACAACCATACATATGATTCAATCCTCTCATTTGCTAAGAATGCAGCACCGAAAAAAACACTTTGCAAATGATGATTGACCCCAGTGAATGGTGCAAAGATCATATTATATTGGTTAGTGGTGTATGTTGAGTCGAAGGATACCACATCACAAAAATGACTATAATTTTTTCTACTTGTAGCATCAGCGCAGAACACATGCACCAACCTTCCTTGTTCATCCACAACAAAATCAAAGAAAAATGCTTCATTTACTTCCCTCTTTCTCTCAAGTTGTGCCACAAACATTTGTGCATCTGCATTCTTGATTTTTTTTCCGTAGATCACGGTAGTAATTCTGTAGGTCCCTCCTTGTGCACCCTACATTCTCAAAACCCCCCTCACTCACATGAAGGAGCCTATACGTCTGCAAGGTGCCAATGCTTGCTTTGTGACAAGTGAACAATGTGGTCTTCGCCCTCTCACTAACTGTACGGTTTGATCTAAGTAAATGACGCTTATCCGGAGACACTAGCCCATGATTGTGATGCTCAACCATTGACACTATGGAATACCTTTTATCATGATCTATTTTGACAAAAATGTGTGCATCACATCCACATCTAGTTTCCTTAACATTATGTGCCTTCTTCTGTGTGCAGGAGGGATCAACATATAATTTACCTTTTTTCGCCTGATATCCCTGCCTTGAGCAATAATATCTTTTGGTTTGAGCCACCTCATCCAACACCTTCTGCTGCCCAATATGAACTGAAAAACCAACATCATGTGCATAGTCCTTATAAAACTTCTCCACAGCTTCGATGCTTTCAAATGTCATCCCTACTTTAGGCTTCAAACCGTCTTCACACTAGGGAGTAAACGAGGAACACTGACAAATTAATTTGATGTAAGTAGTACACAATTTGTTCATCGATCAGAGAATAAAAGAGAAAATACTCACATTGAGAGGCAAATTGCATTTCCTTTTAGGAGTGCACAACCCTTCTTCAATCTGCCCTATGTTGACATATTGTTCTAGGACCGGTGTTGCTTGCTGCTGCAATGAGGGGGACAGCTGCATCATCTCCAAAGGCATGGACTTCATGGCCTTCAGCAATTGGCCATTTCCTCCATCAGCGATCTCTAACGCCGTGGGCAACATATCTATCGTGGGCCAAAATTTGTCCTAGCCAACAAAAATATTTCCACTGTATGTTACAACTCAAAAATCAAGTACAACAGTAACAATATTGTTTTCTAAATAAGAATCACCGTAAGCACTCAAAGCCACTAGCTCTAGGCATGATCGGCTCTGCTTGCGTGCTTGCCGTAGGCGTACGATCGGGCTCTACTTCTCCACATCGTTTGCGTGCTTGCCGTCTCCATTGCGTTTCCTCCGTTTGCGTGCTTGCCGTAGGCCACGATCGGCTATTGTTGCATCGCCTGCGCAGGCCACGATCAGCAACGACACAAATCCTGGAGATTGCGCCGCCGTTGTAGGGGCGGACGGTGCCGGTGGAAGCCTTCGAGGGGTGCTGCGCACGTTCAAGGTGACGGTGGGAGAGGACTTTGATGTGCTGCCGCGGGGCTTCAAGAGGCTCGACCGCGCCTTGACGGCGGCTTCAAGAGGCTCGACGGCGGCTTCTACAAGCCAAGGACGGTGTCCCTCGGCCCCTTCCACTACGACGACCCCGAGGCGCCTTCCTTCTACAAGTCAAGGACGGTGTCCCTCGGCCCCTTCCACCACCACGACCCCGAGACGCGTCTTCCTTCTACAAGCCGACGACATCCCTCGGCCCCTTCCACCACGACGGTTCCCGAGACGCGTCTTCATGCAGATCAGTATCCGGGTGGAGCTTGAGCCTCCTCTTCCTGAAGGAGGCCACCACCACCCTGAGGATGTCCTGGACTGGACGAGACGCGGGAGGAAGACGGGGGAGGACGAGACGCGGGAGGAAGAGGCGCGGGAGGATTGGGGAGAAGACGGGAATTGGGGAGGAGCCGGGATTCCATCGTCTTCAAGGACTCTTATGAAAATTGAAGGCGTGGAGGCGGGCGGCTACGTGCAAAAAGGCCAGCGTTCCTTCCGCTCCGCTGCAGCTCCGTCGGATTTCAATCGGAGGGCCCCAGATCACGGATTGCACAGGTGCATGAAGTCGTCCAATTGCACAGGATACGTTGCCAACATGTAAACATGTGATATTTAGCTTGCCATCTAAATGTCGTGTATCCTGCCAATAAAATGTTGCAGACTTGCACGATCCCCCTGTTTCCTCATTTAGTGCATCAATATGGAAAATGTAGAATGCTATTCTTCACTGAACTTTTGCTCTACAAAGAAAAATCTTGATGTTTACATCATTAATACACACGTTATTTATTTACTACCAGTGTTGTGTGGTGTTATTTCACACATCATAGCTAGAAAAGTGTATGTACTTTCACTGTCTGAACCCAACAATAGATGAACCTTCTACAGAGTTAAGTAGAGATAATTTGACGATTAGACTTGCAGTGGGTATCATTTCCGTAGAAATTTTCCTGCAAGGTTATTGTATAGCATGTGCAAGTGAAGGTTGTATATAGATGGTTATGATGCTCAAGCAAATTGATTTAAAGTACGCCTTCATCAAGTTAAGGCCATCGGAGACTCAATTCTTTTCAGGTAAAATATTTGTCCAGTTTAGTTCATGTAGGTTAATGACTTAATGGTTGAAATTTGTACTCTTTTAGGTATGTCAGTTCTAAGTTCTAGCTTTAATGATTTATGATTTTCAACACTGCTGAGCACCTCCTTGTCTGTGTTAGATTCAGAGAGAACAATGTGACACCTCCATGATTTATTGCGTCAGTTCTTCATGAAGTGCTATGGCTGAGTTTGTTGTATTATTATGTACATGGCATGTTATAGGCCTTATTTTGCAACAAGTCTGGTGAATATCTTACTAAGCTTCTGTACAACAACTATTGCTTGTCAAAAGATGCCCTGCTGCACACTACACGAACTTCCCATCATGGTAGCAAGGTTTCGGTAATTCTGGAGATACCTTTAGCTAGGCCTCGGGTGTGTGTGATCAAACAATCCGTTTTGTAACAATATTTAGTGTAATGAAGGTTTGATGTCAATTTACAAATATTGACACTTAAGATCTCGTATTAATTACCATTTCATATCTCCATTTGTACATTGTTTGGAAATAATATGCATGGTTCAGCCCTGTTTTTTTGTTAATTCTAAATTGTGCCTGTTTCACTTTATTTTGTCATTTTGTTTGAGTTTAGTGGATATTCATTAGCCTCTTTTTCTAACTTGCTTTAGGTTCTGTCGATCTTGCCTATGATGCTGATGTAAACCCTTTTGATTTAATTTTTATGTGTCTCTTTTTAGTGCTCATGGGAATAGTCTGTTTTGTCAATTTTTTGGTAGATTGCTTTACAAAGATGTAATTGGCTCGGCATTGCGATGGAAGCTGAGGATTAGGAGAACTGATAAGGGATTGCTACACTCACAGCACCTTGCCTGTGCGCTTTACCTAAGATTTTTTTCTTGCTGTGATGGTGTGCATTCCTTCTAGCCTCCCCTGTTTCTTGCTTTTTGCTCACAAATGGTTCATTACGGAACTTGTGTTTTACCTGATCTTAAACATTACAAGAGACAAACCTATATTTTTATGCTTCAAAGCTTCGATTTTGTTGCTTAGGATAGTAAAAAAATCTATGTATGTTACATGGTTTGTTAACCATATGGTCCTTTTACCTTTTCAGTTTTCTTTTAGAGAAATAACTCACAATGTCATATAGTCCGCACAAAAACTAAGAAATTGAATTGAACAATTTTTTAATAGACCAAATTTTATGCCACGAGTTTTACAGACATAAGAGACAACGTGCCGGGGGCACGTTTAACGTTTCTAGTTAGTATTCACCGGTGATGTCTTTCCTTTTTATCTGTAATTTAAATAGAAAACTATCTCTAATTTTAGATATATTCTTTTACATCTGAGATAACCTTTCCTAACATAGTCAATACCCTTTAACTCAGATATCATATTTATTCTCTTGATTGATAAGAATCTTTAGGTGACCCCCTCCTAAAACACATAAGGAAAGGCGGGGTCGTATCAAAATACCATGTCGAGTCGTGCAAGACTGATCAGGAATATCCTTGATTTTCTTGTATGCAGACACCCTTAATATTCATTGGTGCATGGATGCATACTAGGACGTGTACAGCTTGGAGTCCCTATCACACGATAAATATTCCTGGTTTATCTCTGTTACAGCTTGGAGTCCCTGTCACATGATTAAATATTCCTGGTTTACCTCTGTTCATGTAGTAAAGACGTGGCTCTCCATGATGCTCGAAAACAGCTTAGAGGCCATGCAAAACAACATAAAATCCTTTGCTACTACAACTCCCATGCCCGCATCAAGATTGGTTCCAATTATAGTTTTTATCAGGTATCTTCAGCTCGGTTTTTCTCTACAATTGAAAGATCAATTTTTTTCCATCATAGATCGGTTTGCATCGCCCTGTTGATCTATTGATGGCTACTCGGCTCCAGACTTTACCTACTTGATGACGACTCCTTCGGCGCCTCCTCCCCTCCATCATTGTGCAGTTGCCGTGTTGGCCCTGTCTCTGCATTGGATGTCGCCCTAGTTGTTGTACCCACCACCAATGCCGCCACTCTTGCTGCTCTTCATGTGTAGGAGGCCAGCACCGTCAGTATCGTCTCCAGCCCCGTCATCCACGAGCAAGAGCCATCGCACCACCGAGAACCACACTATCGTTGCTGCGCTGCTTTTCTAGGCAGCAACACCGATGACCATGGTCGTTTTTGTCAGCGCTGATCAGGTCCTCCTTCGTCTCCTTCGAGCACAACCACCGCCGCTCCAGTCTTCGTCCCGTGCTTTTTCGTCTTGTCCACCATAGCTATATCGTCAATGTCACAATTTATTTTATTTGTATGCTGATATGCATTTTTCTTTCCCCTTCTGATCTACTCTGTGCGGTTGCCTCCGTGTTGCATGCCCCTCGACGGTCACCTCGTTATCGGCTACCCCCACCATCGGCATCACATGGGTCATCATCAATTTGAGCAAATTCGTTAGCTTTCTTTCCAGTCTAAGCCTGCACCACACTCCCGCTACTATTGCGGGGATGTTGACTTTCTCAGCCAATTTTCTCTCTAGTCTAGGCGTGCGGGATACTCCCGCTACTACTGCTGCGGAGGGATGTTAGAGTATATAGTATGATCTGGAAGGATCCAACTATTATTGTTGGATAGGATATATTAGTATTAATTAATTGTATTTTATCTTTATCTTTAAGATTGCTTATGATCCAAGTCACCATATAACTATATAAACGACCACAAGACTCAATACATCTCTCATTGTATGTTCATACTCTTACGGAGAACGAGAATCTCGAACGGGATCCCATGGTTAATCCCCAGGGTGACGATCCACATGAAAAATTTCCTTGTTAGCATGTTTCGGAACCTTAAAACTAGTGTTTTCTCGGCCTCTTCTGCACGGTACCCGGACTCTGGCGGCCTCCTCGGATCAAGAACGCTCGCACATAAGCCATAAGTTGGTTGGACTGGTTTCATGTCTCTCTTCCTAAGAGTACTTTTGATCTATTTTTGTTAATTATCATGCCTTATTTCTCGCGAGTGACCAAATCCGTCAACCTGCAGATTTGGTTCACGTTCTTTTCAGGTTAAAAACTGAATTTGCGCCCTCAAGATCTGAGTGAAAGATTTGATTGGAGGTTGTTATTAAAAAAAATGGTTGTCTTTGGAGTCCAACGTCTTCCAAAACTAGCACTGTAAAAACACATTTCTGAAACTAGCACTTCAACTAGAAATTCCATCATATGATGTTTCTTTTGTACTAATTTTTGTAAAGGCGCGGATAGCGTTGTGCTACTCAGAACACATGATATTTACATTTGTGTATAACAGCTTCTCGATACTTTTCTTTCTGAAGTCAAGCAGCCGCCTTTCTGCAGAACAATCAAACTTGATATGTAAACTTGATTGCTCCCATGTATTGATACAATATTGTGATTTTTTGGATTCCCCTTGTGTTGTGTTACATGTACACTGCTGCTACTGCTATAGGAATTAATGTAGAGCTCTTTTCTGCATTTTCTGAATATTTTTTATGGTCATGGATTTTTTATCTCTCTTTTAAGGCTGTTTTTAATCTCTATTCTATCCAAATAGTGCAAGGGAATATTTTTCAGGAGGGCCGGGTTCCCCTGGTCTTAGGTCACCCCATTTTGGGGTGTCCTATCAATGTAGGCTTTAACGAGTAGAATTTGGAAACTATTGTTAGAGAGGTGAATAGTGATAGGACAAGAAATAATAAATATAAAGAGTGATGTTTGAGAAATAGGGAGTGAACGGTGATAGGGAGAGATCTCAACACTATATAGTTGAATAGTGATGGGTGAGAAAAATAAGGTGATTGTTAGGGATGGTCGACCCCAACACTATAGTCTATAGTTGCAACACTATAGTTGAACAGTGATGGGGTAAGAAAAATGAGGTGATTGTTAGGGATGGTCGACCCAACACTATAGTTGAAAAGTGATGGGTGGGGGAAATGGAGTGATTGTTGGGGATGTTCGACCCTAACAGTGTAAATGAATATTGATGAGACGAGGAAAATCAAAATCCCTCGAGATTATTTTCTAGGGTAATTATTTTTCTTTAGACATCTAAACAAGCCCAAGTTTGGCTAGCCGCCAATCCGCCTCCCAACACCCCCATCGCCACTAGAGCTAGCCAAACGGGCTGGCCCGAGTGGGACGAGCCAAGCCAACCCGTATTGTTCACTGAATCGGGCCGGCCCGGTTTGGTTTGTATAATGGTTGTTCGGCTCGGTTTGATTCGGTCTATTACTGTAGCCCGCATATTTAATTAAATATATATTTATATGTTTATTTTCTTGTGATAAATAATTTATTTCTTTATTTTATAAAACATATTATTAAATATAATCTTTTTATTTTTAATATTATTTTTGGCTAAAATGGATTGGCCCGATTCGGTCTAGTTACTGTGCGAACCGTGCTTGGGCCGATACCCTAACCCGTCGGCTTATTTAGCCCGGTTTGTATCGTGAACCGGGCAAAACGGGCCCGAACAGGGCCGGCTCGGTTGGTTTGATTGGCCAGCTCTAGGGTCCGCCACTGAAAAACCCTTGCCTTCCTCAGCTAGACTGCCATTCCCCCTCCAATGGAGCCAGCTTCGCCGCCGCCGGCGGCGATACAGCGGGAGACATGGGAGGGCTGCAGCGTCCTCCTCGATATCAATGACGGAGACCGCCTAGCCTTCTTCCGCCTCAACGCCGCCGCGTCCGTACCTTCGCCTCCTCCAATCCCTCAAATCCTAGCAAGTCTGGCGGCGCTTACTCCTCCTCCTCCTCCCCTTACGTTGGCGCAGGACTGTGAAGATAGGGAACAAGACCTGCTCGCTGCAGCCGCTCGTGGGGCGCCCCTTCGGCTCCATCTTCCGCGTCGGCCCATCCGGTCTAGTCCCCTGCACCGACGCACCGTCTCGCGGTATGTTAGGCTGCCAGCCGGCCACTTCAGGCAGGGTGTTTACATATAGAGCTTGCCTTCTGCTTTGTTTACATTTTATCTAGCAAACCAAAATCATGGCAGGAATTACATAAATATTTTGTTTTGCCTACTTGTCTAGGGATGTACATGTGCTTGACATGCCTTAAACTTACCCTCCATCACTAGACCACCTGCAAAATGCTTAACTAATTGAAAGCATGTCTTCTTGATTCCTAGGGGGCAATGAATTTTTTTTCTCTTTTTTTTTTTAGAAAATGGGAGTGTCAAATATGAACCACGTGTATAAAAAATTATATCCTACTGCACATATTGGTATTATAGAGTTTTATCTTATAATTAATGTTTTTATTTAAATTCATGTACTCATCAATATACTTCATATTATTTGTTTTTTGTAACAATGACTTCCGTTGATATAGATGATAAAATGCAAGATGGTATTGATGGTCAAAGGCAGGATGAAACTAGGGATAATAGGTCCCTAGTTGATAATAATACAGCTCAAAATTTATCTAGCGATGACATAGAAGCAATGAAGAGGTGATGTTCCAATCATCTTTGACTTATCCTTTGGAGTATGCTATGCCTGCTTATTCTCTGTTTTCTATGTTTTCATATGAAAGTTTGTACCAATTTGATTTTGCAAAATAGGGATGGTGCACGTGGTGATGACATTGTGGAAGCTTTGATAGCAAATAGCTCCACATTTGGAAAGAAGACTGTATTTTCACAAGTTAGTATAATCTGTTATCTACTTGATTCTTAACCCTTTAAAATATTCATGATTAATTTAGTTTAATCATTGTGCTTACAGGAGAAATACAAACTAAAGAAGCAGAAGAAATATGCTCCTAAAGTTCTTTTGCGACGCCCCTCTACTCGAAGGTATCTTTCTATTACTTTTTGTTGTAGGATAATATGCTATATCGTTTTGAAAATGAATAACATCGAATTACATTGTTGTATTATTACCATGTATACAACTTACAAGTTACAGCTATATGTGCTATCCTTTTGATTTTAAATGCAAAGATTTGTCTCCCGATTATTTCGTTGTATGGAATATCTGATATTGAAACTAGTAAACTAGTCTCTCTAAAATATCTTCTTGAAGATTGTTCTAGCGTAGGAGTGTAAAAAAACTAGGAAATATTCCTTCCTTTATTTATAATTTCTATACAGCATTGATGGAAATATACTTACTCCTAGCCCAGCTAATCCTTAGACCACATAAATTTTTATCAGGTACTGTAACATATTCAATGCGTTTGATATACCCAAATTCTCTATGTTTCTCCAACAGATACAGGAATACAATGATTGATTTTTATATTGTCATCAGTCCAACCAATTTTATGTTTTTGAACCCAAATATAACGTGGAAATTGGAATATGGTGAATAGAGAGGCAGTGTGTAGTAGAGAAGGGGGAGTAGTAACAATAATATAATTATATAACAATTTTTTTTAGTCTCTGACATGTGAGGCAACATATTAGTGACTGTTAGTTTCAATATTTTTATGTTTTCTGTTTAACTCAAAATAATGGAATTAAATGTTGCAATGCAAGTTAACTTGTTACATTGAGGGCAGAATGGTTCCCAGAATAGAATTAACCAGCTTTCCATCTTTTGGTATAAGATCTTGCATTTGCAAAATGTTTAACAAGTTAACTGATTTTAGCTTATTTTATGATTTATCTGGAAAGCTGGCACAATTTTGAAAAAACGTTCTTTTATGATTTGTATTTGCGAAGTGCATAGCTTCAATTTGAAATTTTGATGATCAGATGTTTATGAAGTAGATTAAACCTACCCTATATTATCTGGAAGGTGGCAATAATGATCTGATTTTTTCTCCTTTTTATGCTGCAGCATTTGTGAGACATATTTCAAGAAAAGCCCAGCTCGAATAGGGTAAATACTTTGTTTTCTTCATTGGCAATTGCTTTTTGGTCTTTTCAATTTTTCATCATACTCTTAGGGTTCTTTTTGCTAGTGTGTGCATAACTTGGTTGCCTGAAAACAAGGCATCTACATGGCTACAACCATTAGTTACTTTGTGCTGCCTTTCTGTTGTTCCTAGGTTTATGCGAGTTGATGCACTGTCTCTCTTGTTGTCTATGGCAAATGTTGGTGCATATTCAGATGTGCTTGTGGTTGATATGGTTGGAGGTTTAGTTGTTGGAGCTGTGGCTGAACGCTTAGGAGGTAAGTTATGTTTCTCTTTTATTTGACTGATTTCATTAGATTAAATTAAATATACATCATCAAATTGAAGATAATTCGAATTTATGTAGATACATGTTTCATTTAATACCTTGTATCAAATACTTTTTACCTAGTTTGTTGTTAATAACTTCCCATGATTTCAGCAGTGACAAGTCGCTATATACTAGAGCTGTTTATTTTTACCTGGTATCCTCAATAACAAATACTGTGGCATGTAATCACTAACTCACATAAGTCACACTGCTTGTTTCCACAGAACCACAACATTTGTCACTAATTACAACTGATTTTGGTGTCGTATCTGCATTTATTATGAATATGTTGTTATAAACTTATAACCGTTATTGATTCTGTGTTATCTATCACAGGTACCGGATATGTTTGCAGCACATATCTTGGATCAGCACCCAGCTCCATAGACATTATAAGAATGTATAATTTGAGCAATGACATGACTAGCAGGTAAATGTTTTTTTTTTGCACTATATGGATTTCGAGAGAATTTTTGGAATGAGTAAAAAAAAAAAGAGAATCTTTGGATTACAAGCAGTGGTATAAATTCATACAGCAATGCAATATACACTATATTTGATTTCACATTTAAACCGGCTAGTAGAGCATAATAAGCAAACAGTAGAAACTGTAAAATTGGATATTTTGTAGCTGCATAGTTCATGCATAATTTCTATTACTAGTAATAACATTATTCAGACATAATACAGTACACTTTCATTAGATTCATCTCAATTGGAATCTGAGCGCTAGTCGGGTGGCTGACTAGCGCCTAGCGCCTAGCGCCTAATCCCGCCTAGTTGGGGCCTAGGGGGGAAAATTTCTCTAGGCGGCCAAGGCAAGAGGCCAGTGCCTGGCACCGGCACCGGAGGCGGGATAGGTGGCCACCTAGGGGAACAGTGCCATCTAATTTTATATCATCATTCACTTTGTTGTTGATACAGCCATGCAAGAAATATTATTTTCTCCTAAAAAAAGAAATATTATTCTCATTTGATGTTATTAGGATCTGTATGGAGCAATTGTTATAATTAAAGTAGGAAACATCCAATACGTAGCTCAAGTTATCCTCAAGAGAAACTTTCCATTCAGGATTGTTCAGGCACCACTAAGCAACCTCTGCTCCTTGCAAAATTGTGGCAATGCCCCGTCAGTTCTCAGTGACAGCATTCAAGTTGACGTGGTTGAACCTAGTGCAGTATCAGGTGAGAATACTTGGTCATCTCTGGCACAGCCAGTTGATGCAGCAGCATCAGATGAGATGGTGCAGACACCAACAGTACAGCCAATTGGTGTAGAGGTCCCTGAGCCCTCGATTGATGAGCATCTTAATCAGGACGATGATTCCTCGTTAGGTAACCAACTGATAAAGCTAATATAAATATATATCTAAAAAATACAGTGTTTGATCTCTTGATGCTATGTTGATCTGTAGATTGCAAAGGCGGTGATGGAGGTTCAATTGTTTCCAAATCAAATAAAGCAGGAAAGCCACCATCACCAGAGAGGATGAAATATTGGAAAGAACATGGCTTTAGCAGGTAACATAAAGTGGAAGAAAACATCAGTAACTGAATATTCTCATAACCATGTTGGTATCATGGTAATGCAGTTTGATTGTTGCTGCTCCGGGGCATGATGTGGAAAGTTTGGTGGCTGATCTGCTTCCTTTTTTGTCATATTCGGCTCCATTTGCTATCTATCACCAATATCTTGAGGTAAATCTTTCCTGAGATTTACACGGAAGCATGCCAGTTCCTGCCAAATGTTTTTTGGTTTAGAGCATTTATACAGAAAACCTATCTTAACTGTCTATATGAAAATTCGTGAAAAAGAACTAATAGCATATACAGTAAAATTAACCTATGTCTATCCTCATTGGTCATTTCTGTTTGCCCTTGTGTAAAAAAATGTCTTATACCTACTTGCAGCCTCTTGCAAAATGCATGCACAGCTTGCAAGTATCAAAAACGGCTATTGGGCTGCAGATTTGTGAACCCTGGATTCGTGAGTACCAGGTCAGTACATAAGAAGTTAGACCAGGAAACAGTTGTACACTTGTACTCCAGAGCGTTGACAGGGTTTGTGTGTGTGTGTGTGTTTTGATACAGGTGCTGCCATCGCGCAGCCATCCACACATGCAGATGAATGCATTTGGTGGTTATATATTGAGCGGCATCAGGATACACGATGCTGACCCTTGTAATGGGAATAAGTGAAACAAGGCGCGACGAGGAAAAAGGCTGCAGCTCAAAGAGGAGAAACGCGGACCAAATTTTCAGGTCCAGAAATAGTCGACTTGTCTGTTAATCATATGCGTAATGCTAATCATATGTCGTATGTGTATGGTTCCCTGTTGTACTCTTAGAGAAATCCAAGTATATTACGGGCGTCACCATGTATGCAACGCAACTCGGCGGCAAAATCCATTTTTTAGTAGAGATTGAATTTTTTTTTTGTAGGGCTTAAATTATTGTGAACCTGTGTCTCATTTTTGTTAATCGAAATTGCTCCGATTTTGTGTCCATGGTGGCTACAACTGTAAATTTGTTCGCTTTTACAAATAAAAACACTTTGGCTTTGTAAACCATTTTAAAAAGATCAAAGTTTTTTAAAGCTAATTTACAAAGATCTTAGCGTTTATTATTGAAGCTCTCAAAAGTCAAAACCAATTTTAACAATTTTTTCAGCGTCTTAAAACCGACTAACGAAAGTCGGTAACATCTTAGATTAATTCCTATAGTCTGCAGTAGGCTACTAAAAACCATTGCAAGCCTGCCTCTTTGATAAAGGAAGGAATGGAAATGGCTAGCCATGGAGTAATTTGTTGAATCAATACTGTCTTACACCATCTCTAGCGATACTTCAAATTTGTCCTCTATATCATTATTCTCTATACACTATCTATTTACTAAAATTTCTTCCCATTTTACACTACACTAAAAGATTCCTTCAGTAATTTTACTAAAATTTCTTTACATTTTATACTACACTCTAAACAATTCTTTTCCTTCAGTACCTTCTCTATTTCTAAAAAGCAGTTTCTCTGTTCCTAAAAAATTCAGATAAACATATTTTCGAGCTAATGCTGGAGGGCTGAGCTAATGCTGGAGGGCTGGAGGGGAACGTATCTGGTGCAGCCGAGGAGAGCTGTGCACCCATGCAATCCATGTACACTAGCCGCACGATCTAAATCTGGCGGTGTTGCATCCTACTGATGGATGTTTGCAATTACACGCCCGCCTGCCACCTTCAGTTTTGTGATAAACCCCTCCCGTCTCTTTTGCGCCTCTCTCTCTGCCCTTTTGATCCTCTCTGTTATCGCCATCGCTAATTCCCCTGTGTTGCCACGCTAATCCCCCTGCGCAAGTGACACAACCAAAGCCGATCGTGGCCTACGGCAAGCAGAGCGAACGCAATGGAGATGGCAAGCACGCAAACGAACAAAACAAGTAGAGCCTGATCGTACGCCTATGGCAAGCACGCAAGCAAAGCCGATCGTACCTAGGGCTAGTGGCTTTGAGTGCTTACGGTGATTCTTGTTCAGAAAACAATTTTGTTACTATTCTACTTGGTTTTTGAGTGCTAATATTCTGAAATTATTCAGGAATTTGCTTTCACACATTTGGTAGTATCCGTTGATTTCAGATTTTTAGATTTCACCACTCAAAGAACCGTGCAGCTAGCAAGATTTCATATTTAGGGTTTGATTCTGAAATGCATGATGTTTCTTATTAGAAGCTAGAACTGAATATGCAATTGAACGACATACAGTTCAAATAGTTTTTGTTGGCTAGGGCAAATTTTGGCCCACGATGGAGATGTTGCCCACGGCGTTGGAGATCGCTGACGGAGGGAATGGCCAATTGCTAACGGCCATGAAGTCCATGCCATTGGAGATGATGCAGTCGTCCCCATCATTGCAGCAAGCAACACCGGTCCTAGAACAATCTGTCAACATAGGCCAGATGCAAGAAGAGTTGTGAACTACTAAAAGGAAATGCAATTTGCCTCTCAATGTGAGTATTTTCTCTTTTTTTGTCTGATCGATGAACAAATTGTGTACTACTTAGATCAAATTAATTTGTTATTTCATAATATTTGCAGTGTTCCTCGTTTATTCCCGAGTGTGAAGACGATTTGGAGCCTAAAGTAGGGATGACATTTGAAAGTATCGAAGCTATGGAGAAGTTCTATAAGGACTATGCACATGATGTTGGTTTATCAGTTTGTATTGGGCAGCAAAAGGTGTTGGATGAGGTGGTTCAAACCAAAAGATATTATTGCTCAAGGCAGGGATATCGAGCAAAAAACGGTAAATTAAATGTTGATCCCTCTTGCATACATAAGAAGGCACATAATGTTAAGAAAACTAGATGTGGATGTGATGCACACATTTTTGTCAAAATAGATCATGATAAAAGGTATTCCATAGTGTCAATGGTTGAGCATCACAATCATGGACTAGTGTCCCTAGATAAGCATCATTTACTTAGATCAAACCGTGCAGTTAGTGAGAGGGCGAAGACCACATTGTTCACTTGTCACAAAGCAAGAATTGGCACCTCGCAAGCGTATAGGCTCCTTCATGTGAGTGAGGGGGGTTTTGAGAATGTAGGGTGCACAAGGAGAGACCTACAGAATTACTACCGTGACCTACAAAAAAAAAATCAAGAATGCAGATGCACAAATGTTTATGGCACAACTTGGGAGAAAGAGGGAAACAAATGAAGCATTTTTCTTTGATTTTGTTGTGAAAGAACAAGGAAGGTTAATGCATGCGTTCTGGGCTGATGCTACAAGTAGGAAAAATTACAATCATTTTTGTAATGTGGTATCCTTCGACTCAACATACACCACTAACCAATATAATATGATCTTTGCACCATTCACTAGGGTCAATCATCATTTGCAAAGTATTTTTTTTCGGGGGGCTACATTCTTAGCAAACGAGAGGATTGAATCATAGGTATGGTTGTTTAAAACATTTCTTATAGCAATGGGAGGAGTAGCACCTAGCCTCATCATAACCGACGAAGATGCTAGCATGAAAACTACAATTACTCAAGTTCTACCGGAAACAACTCATAGGCTATGCATGTGGCACATCATGGAAAAGGTTTCTGAGAAGATTGGACCGTATGTTAGAGGATGGTAATTTTTGGGTGAGGTTCAGCACATGCGTATGGGGTTCTGAAACCGTGGAAAAGTTTGAGTCACAATGGAATTCTATCATTGCAGAATTCCATCTAGGGGAAAACGAGTGGCTTGCTAAAAGGTATCATATTCATACATGGTGGATACCGGCATACTTTATGGACATATCTCTAGATGGCATTCTTAGAACCACCTCAAGATCGAAGAATGCAAATTCTTTTTTTAACCGATTCATTCATCGCAAGTTATCATTTGTTGAGTTCTGGCTTAGGTTCGATACAACTTTGAAATGCCAACGTCAGGAGGAACTGAAGGCTGACAATACAAGTATTCATACTACTCCTCCATTGTTGACACCGTGGGACATGGAGAAACAAGGTAGTGTAGCATACACCCATGAGGTGTTTGCGAAATTCCAAGAAGAAATAATTGCCAATAGAGACAATTGTTGTGTTAAGAACATTGCATTCGCTGAGGGACTATTCAATAAAATTGTGACCATTAGTGAGGAGTCCAAAAAAGATAGGGAAGTTCACTGCAACACAACCTTGATGGCCAATTGCTCCTATAAGTTATTTGAGTTAAAAGATATTCCATGCCGCCATATTATCCAAGTGTTGAGAGGTGAAAATCAAAATGTGTTACCAACCAACTACATTAAGAAAAGATGGGAGAAAAGGTGTAAAAGGTCAATTGTAAGTGCATCTAGGCCACTAAGATTATTTTGGTGATTAATGATGATAAATTAAAGATCTAATGTATGTCTGAGAGAAAATTGCAGATCACAGGATACGTCGATCATTTGAGAGTTCTTAACTCGCCTCTACGACCCAAGTTTGATAATACACTATGTAATTTTAATTTTAAGTCGTAAGGTCTTTTGCCGTACTATTAGGAGGGATTCGACGAGAAATTGACTCTAGGTGTCTAAAGTGCTCATTAGATAAGTCTCACACACATCCATAGGCACCAGGTCCTTCCCACAAAATTTCCATGGGTTTTTCTGATTATGCACACTGAACCATCCGGTGTATCTATCCGGACTATCCGGTGTATTCCGGACTGTCCGCTCCAATTTGCCACCCTTGTTTCCTGGAATAAAATTCGATTTAACCGGACTATCCAATCTTCATCAGAATGTTCGATCCTCTTGGCCACTCGAGGTTTCTGCTCGAAAAATTATTTAACCGGACTATCCGATAGTTTAGTCCGGACTATCCGATCTTCATCGGAATGTCCGATCCTCTTGGCCACTCGAGGTTTCTGCTTGAAAATTAATTAACCGGACTATCCGATAGCTCAGCCCAGACTATCCGGCCCAAACCGGAATGTCCGACCCTCTTGGCCACTCAAGCTTCCTGTGTGAGAAATAATTAACCGGACTATCCGGTGTTCCACATCGGATTGTCCGGACTTACTCAGCCAGTGGACCTTAGATTCTAAGTTATCCAGACTGTCCGGCCTTTCCTACCGGACTATCCGGTACCTTTGTTTCAAAACTAAAGCTAGGGTTGTGAGGACCTATAAATACCCATTCACTACCTCCCTAGCTAGCTCTTGCCCGTTGGAACACCTGCATACTCTCTCACACATTTGTTCTTGCTTCCAAGCACCTCCCCTCTCTAGATCTGAGTGATTCTTGAACTTAGAGAGTTGAGGAGCTAGGATCTGGTGCTAGATCTGAGTTGGTCTTATCTTGTGAGCACTAGGGCCACCTTCAAGTTCAATCTCTTGCGGGATTTGTTACTCTTGGAGGTTGAGGACTCCTAGACGAGTAGGGGTCATCGAGGAGCTCCCAAATCTTCTGTGGTGAGCCTTCAGAGTTTGTGAAGGTTGGATTCCACCTCCTCACGGAAAGGAATCAAGGAGTAAACCCGGTGAGTGCTTTGTGCAACGCCGGTGAGGAAAGGGTTGAAAAAGACCCCGGCTTGAGTGTGACTAAGCTGCCTCAACGGAGACGTTGGATCCCCTCAAGGATCTGAACTTCGGGATAAATTTCATCTCATCTTCGGTTTGCTCTCGCTAACCCTAAACTTCTAAATCTTAAGATAACCTTGTAAAGTGTTTGTCTAGAGACTTTGATAGCTGCCTCAAAGCTTATTGTTCCAGTTAATTCACTTCGTGGGTTGCTATCTCAGTTTGGGGAGAAGTTATCTGTGCTACCGCTTCAAAGTTTCTCGGCGAGCACCGGATCGTCTCAGATGTAACACGGATCGTTTCGTCTGAGCCGGACTATCCGGTATAAGATACCGGATAATCCGGTATTGCTTCCGTAAATTAAACTCTGTATTAATTTTTACTGCCTATTCACCCCCTCTAGGCGACATATTGATCCTTTCATAAATATTTAGGATTTGTATCTATTTTAATTTCAACTTTTCCTCTATTGCTAGGATTTGTCCCTATTTTAATTTCAATTTTTTAGGGAAAGTGTCTTCTTTTTTGTTTCATACATTAGATATTTTTTCCTCATTGTCACCTCCAAGCAATCAATGGGCTTCTCTTCTAAAAGGTTTCCAAATAGAAGATCTCCTTCAAAAGGCCAAACAGTCTCACCATGGGATGGACTTTTTAATATCCAGTGTGTTCAACATAGAGGTGGCACTAGAACAAATGGCCCTAGTTAGTAAGCTCACTAGACAAGATGAATACGAGGATTTCATAAAGTGAACAAGAGCCACCAAGATTATCATGAATAAGACCTTAATTTATGGAACATTAGAGACCAAGTCTAGCTACACAAAAACATCTACCACCCTTAGACCATGACTAGTGGGTCCTTGCTCAACTTGAATAAAAATGGTAGCAGCAGCCCACCCCATTCTTCCCTCTCTTTCTCACCAATTTTCTTACCCTTATCCTCTCATTGATAGGTGGGACCTTGGCCCCTATAAGCCACCCCACCACCCTTCTTCAACCTCCAACCAGCTCATTTCTGCCCCTCCAAACAGCAGCTCGAGTTGAGCAGGACAGCAGTAAGTTCATCCATTTCTCTGTTCCCAAATCCATCTCAAATTTTAGAGTTAGCTTGTGCATGTCAAGATCCAAGTTCCCCTTGTCCCTAGATTCCTATTCATGTAATTAGTTTCCACTCTCATGAACATTTGGGTGGGTTCTATCTCAATTTCGTCACCCTGTTCACCCTGGTTTCAGCAGCAAGTTCTTCACTTCTTTCTTCCTCTTCTTGCAACTCTTCTTTGCTCAAGGTTGTAGCAGAGTTGGAGGCCTTCCTTGTGATTAGAGAGTGAGGAGTAGCACCAACTACAGCAACAAGAAGGAGGAAAAAGGAGCAACAAGCAACTAGAAGCAACAAGGGGAAGAGACGAGCAACAGCTGCAGCAAGCTTGGGATGAAAGGTTGCAACCTGATCTTCCTCCTCTTCATCGAACGCCCCTCCAAGAACCTAGACGGCAAGACCACCCTTGCCTTGGTGAAGTTCTCATCATGTTCTTGTCTCACTTGAGCTACCTACTTAGTAGCCACAAAGGTTACTCTTCCATGAAACATATTATTTCAGATCTTGAACTTCTTTCTTCTTTAACTAACCATTGCCAAGCCATTGCTTGTTGTCCCTAGCTTATTATAGCACTTAGAGCAATCATAGATTGTTTGTCCAGCATGTTTGAGACCATAGTGATCTAATTAACACCTCCATGATCTATTTGGCACTTCAAAGACCTAAGTTCAGCGAACCACGAACTAAGTTAGTCATTCACAAGCTAAACCGACAACCTAACTTAAAACGGGCATAAGTTTTGCAAGCGAAATCCAAATCAAGTGAAACTTTTTGCATAGTTTTCATAAGCTCATGAAATTTCTGTTTATGTAAATATATTTGTCTCTGGATTTTATTTGGTTCTTATTGGTGTTATTGCTATTAAACGATAAGTACCGACATTCTGGAGGAGAACGAACTCCCTCCCGGGGACACTTTCACGATCGACCACCTCATCCTTTGATTCATATTGATCCAATTTATCCCAATGCTTACAAATGTGTTTATCTTATAGAAAATTGTTGCAAATCATGCATGCGAGTAATTTCAGTAAAGTTGCTATGCCGAGTGGGTAATAAGCTATAGACCTACTTGCTGCATTTAACCTCCTTGATGAATTTAATATTCTCATCCTTGACAACCATAGTTAATCATACATATATGGTAAACTTGGGAACATGGTAGATATGAAGTAGAAATGCTTAGACATTACTTATTCGTACTAGCGGCAACGGGTTAAGGGATGATTTACCAACTATTCAAAATTTGGGAAACTAGTTGAAAATGGTTCAAAGAAGGTATCTCTGATATTTGGTGAAAAATGGAAACCAAAAGCATGTTTTAGACCTGGGCGAATGGTTGTGGAGGCTAGTGCAGTTGCGCTAGTGGTTCGCTCGGGTCACCAAGGACCGATTCTATGTTGTAGCTAGCGCCAAGAATTAATGTGCAAACCACATGTGCCTTTATGGGGAGGCCCTAGCATAATAAGTTGTCTGGCTCTAAGAATAAACCGCCTCGTAGAATAGGTTCTTGCTGGTTAAGCATGCTCGTAGGTTCTTGCTGGTTAAGTAGGATACATGCTGGTTAAGCATGTCCGTAGTTTCTTGCTGGATAAGTGAGATACATGCTGGTTAAGCATTCCCGTAGAAGTCTTGCTTGTTAAGCATGACATGATGATTTAGGGTAGGGTTGTCGTTAGAGCCGGCAATGTAAAAACTTTGTCATGAACTCTCAAAATGGGTACCGATGGTATCGCGTGGCATGGTTGACATGGTGAGATGTTTATGTCATGTGGGTAAAGTTGTGCGACCTTTGCAAAGTGTATAATCTATTCGAATAGCCGTGTCCACGGTTATGGACGACTTGGGAAATTCTACCTCATAGTAGTTTTTGTTTTACCAAATGTGTTTGGAATTTACATGGATGGGCAATCCATGAGAAAAACCCGGTTGGCATGGATAATGCCGCTGTTATAGACGACTTGGGTTTTGTTCTCCTTGGAGTCCTTGCTTCGGGGCACCCCAAACAACTTGGAGACACGCTTCTCTGAAAGAACCGGGATGTCGCTTAGAGGGGGTAAATAGGCGATTAAAAATTAAAACTAGAGCAGCGGAATAGCAGAACAACACAGGAACTGAGCAGGTCAAAAAGATATCGGACTATCCGATGTTGGATCGGATACTCCGATATGAAATGCGCAGCAAGACCTATCACAACTAGTATATGATGCGATCTACTAGCAGGAGAGAAAATACGGTGCAGGTGATAGCTAGAGATGCAACAAACAAGTAAAGATGCAAACTTTTAGTTTATTCACTAAGAGCAAGCATGAACATATGCAATAGAAGCTAGCAAAGCTAATTAATCAAGGCAATGGTTCAATCACAAATGGAATCAAGTAAAGAGTGTAAAGGAGGTAAAACTAAAGTGAAGAGGAGACGCGTCGATTTGTTCCCCGAAGTTCGGATCCTTGAGGGGATCCTACGTCTCCGTTGAGGTAGGCTCGGTCACACTTGAGCCCGGGTCTCTTTCAACCCTTTCCCTCACCAAGATCCGCACCAAGCTCCCTTGGTTTCACTCGCTTGGCTCCTTTCCTTGCGGAGGCGGAGACCGGGCCTTCACAACCTTCCCACGGCCAACCACACAAAGCACCGGTGGCACGTAGGCGACCTCCTAGCCGTCTAGGAGTCCTCAACCTCCAAGAGTAACAAATGCTTACGAAGAATAAGCTTGGAGATGAACTCAAGTGCTCACTAGATCAAATCTCTCACAACCCTAGCACTTCCCTCCTCCAACTCTTCCCAACCCTTCTCTCAAAGGGGATCACTAAGATCTACGAGTGGAGAGGTGTTTAGGGCTCAAGAACACTAGGGTTTAGCTCTTATTCCACCCAGGAATATCCTCCCCAAAAGCTCTACACGAAGTGGGGAAGAAGAGGCTTTAAATAGAGAGTCCCAAAATCTAACCGTTGAGACCATTCTACGACATATCGGAATATCTGATGTCCATATCGGAACATCCGATATTTTATGACAGCAAGGGGTCAATCGGATATAGGATCGGAACTTCGATCGGATAGTCCGATATTAAAAGCGACCCACGCAGCAGCCGATTTAAAACGGGTATAACTTTTGACTCTGAACTCCGTTTTGGGTGATCTTGGGCTCTACGGAAAGCTAAGAACAAGGGCTACACAACCAACAAGGTCTCACTTCCAAAATCCCAAAGGATAAGTGCGGAAACCATAAGAAAGTCAAGAGAAGCCCAAAATCCTCACTTCTCGACACCACCAACACTTCTCCCCCTCACACCAAACCACCTATACCTAGGTGTACAAGATGTGATTTGTGTCTCTCAATCTTTCACAAAGATAGATCACTTGAGCACCTGAGACATCTAGAAGTCATTCTCCATTGCATCCCTCTTAATAGTACGGCAATCCTTAGACTCAAATTCAAACGAGAAAACTAAGTCTTACATTCAATCCACATGCCGTCTTCTCCTTGGATGCATTGTGCGTGATGACCTTCAACAAATGATTGATGACGCCTTCGCCTTGTCAACCTTGACTCGGTTCACCTCATGAGACTCTCGTCCCATCGACCTTGACTTGATCATCCTCCCCGACGATCTCCACGCCAAGTCGATCTTGACTTAGTCCTCAACTCTTGGTGACACCGTCGTCTTATTGACCTCGGCTTAACCGTCATCCTTTAACATACCTTGGTCATCACACATACTCACGGGACCTAAATCTTTCCAAACCACTCATGAAAGGTATTAGTCCCAAAAGCTCAATGGATATTAATAAGTTGATGTTTGTGAGCAATTAAGGTGTGTCAAGTGTTTCATATAAATAAGCACAATATTAAATAGAAACACTTGACATAGAAAAGATCTCTACTAAGTGTACCATGATGAATATAAATTAATCTATATGCACTAAAGAGATGATTGCCAGAAAGATGAATCAACTAAATCATGGCAAATACCACAATCTTCACTTAATGGTGCACATGATAGAATATACAAGAATTACACATGTGCAAATCATATTTAAGCAAGAGTGAAGTTGTGGAACAATCTAGATTAAACTTCACTAAGTGATGTGCATGAGAAGATATATAAACAAGGTACATATGCACAAACCAATTCATAGCAATGCGAAGTTTAACTCTAACTAAGACATACCTCAATTAGCAATCCAACCTACTTGTACTTATGAGACTAAATAAGATCAATAAGCAAGTGTGTTAGTCTCAACAACATGATTAGTATAACGCATACCTTGTTAGGATGGATAGCTTGTCCACTTGACCTATATAGGGTTTTCCTCTATATAGGGTGAGACTAAACAAATCTTCACAATAAACACATTAGTCTCAAGGCAATAAGCATATTAGATAATATCATAAAATCAAGCACTAAATAATATATTGTTATTAAATATGTTTGTCATTACTCACCAAAACCACATAAGCACTACTTGAACTTACATTCTCAATCCACTTATTCGAGGGTGCTGCAAGAGAAACAGGGAAACATGAACCGGGCAATAAAAGATGCAAAATGTTGGGGATTGGATTACGCTCTACTGACGTCATCCAACTCTGTAGTTATGAGCCCGAGCGTCTACCTTAGGCCATGGGCCTAGGAGGAGCCCGTTGTGCCCAGCCATGGGTCGTTTGAGCTATGGTCCCTTAGGTCGGGCTGTCTTTGACCTGGGCACCTGCAGAGCCTAGGTTATCCCTTACCCGTTGTCAATGATTTGTGTCGGTAATATATTTTATAGGGCTATGCGAAAGATCACAACTACGATGGTAGCATAGGGAGCCGAATTTATACAGGTTCGAGCCCTCGGGGCGAGGTAATACCCTACTCCTGTGCTCGTGGATTGTATTATGGTGGATCTCAAGGACGTTGAGATGTGTATGATGATGGTGATGATGATGATTGGATGTCGAACTAGGGGCCCCTGACCCCCTTTATATAGTACAAAGGGCCGGGTTACAGATAGAATTCCTAATCCGTATATGGAAGATACAGATATAACCGAGTTGGTTACGCCTATATCTATGTATTCGAGTAGGAAACGAGTTCGTCTCCTTGTAGAACATGTCGGGCCGCGCCAGCCTCTAAGCCCGTCTTCTGGAAGGTCCAATTAACTCGGTCCAAAGAGGTGGTACATCCAATAGTACTTCTCCGGACACCGAAAGCCTACCCCACCGACAACGCCCCCAAGGCTGTTGGCGGGGCCAGATTCCAACTCCGGAGCGGCCTCAAGAAGGAGTATTTTGCCTTGCCACTCAGGACCTCTTTGAAGGGGTGGAACCAGAAATGGTTCTACTGCTCCAATCCTCCCCCTAGTCTTTCTTGCTTTGACGGGAGAAAACCCCGAGCCTCCTCCTCTTGGAATTTGTCCCCTCCTTCCTCTGAAATGGATCAGGTCACCGAGCTACTCGGCCTGATCCAAAGCCTCAAAGAGGAGGGGCTAACCGGCGTTGCGATAGATGTCTCCTTCACAAAGCACCGCATCCAGCCTCTCAAGGAGAGGATCCGGCTCGGGTTCGAGTACACCGGGCCATCCGACTCGACTCGAGAAACGAATGCCCCGATCTCCAACTCGGACGCCGTCGACCGACTCTCCGAGTTCTTCACTCTAGGGACTATCTTTTCCAACCAAGGGAGTCCCAGGAGCTTCTCCCTCAACAATCCGCCACCAGAGGTAAGGATTGAGTATTCTTTCCGCTTGTTTTGCGCACCGAGCAGCTCTGTTTTGACGCTTACTCGGGGATGCCGATCTCCTATGCAGGACCTCCGGGCTTTCGTGTCCGTCGCCCCAACTCCTGAGGCTCCCGCCAACAAGGGCGAGAAGTGCCTAGGAGAGGAGCCTGGAGAAACCCCAGCCGCGAAGAAAGGCAAGGGCCCGGCTTCCTCCGTGGAGGGGAACGTCTCGCCACCCGAAGGGCGCGGCCCACGAAGCTCGGGGTCAAAGGTCGGCGAGGCTCCCAAAGAGGGAACAAGTCAGCCGACGCCGGCTTCCGGGCGTAGTCAGGGGACCCATCCCTCAAGGGTGGGCAGCGGTGCGTCACCGAAGGGGGGACAAAATCCAGCCCCTCAAGCTAGGCTGAGTGGCCCGCCCGACGCCTCCTCGAGCGGGACTTCCCCTCGGAGGGGCATCGGTATTAAGATTAAGACCTCCAATCGGTAAGCACGACCCTGCCACCGTCTGGTAGTCTTCTTTTACGTTTTCTTTGATCGAACCATTTTCCTATTTCAGGAAACCGTCGGCAGAGGTTCCGTCGAATCGCCCGCCCGGGCTAGCATCGAAGCCTGCCGAGCCAAGTCAGGCGGCACCTCCTCCGACAGCCGATGCGGTGACCCCACCGGTGGAACTGACGGAAGCCGCGTCGGGAACCAGGGTCGGGGGAGGCGCCACTGCCGCAGCCTCAAGCCCGAACCCACCCGCCGAGGGTGGCGAGAGGGCCGAGCCAATGGTGGAAGAGATCCTTCGCCAGCCCCTACCTCCTCCAAAGGAGGCCGAGCCCAAGCTCTCGGCGGGCTGGAGGGACGAGGCCGGGGACTGGGCCCTTATTGACAACGAGACCGAGGAGAAGATCAGGAGGACCTTCTTCGAGCATGCCGCGGAATGCGGCAGAATGGCCAGGGTAAGCCTTTTGATTTGTAGAGTAGATTCTCTTTGGCTTGAGGTAGGATGATGAATATTCTCCCACTTTGCAGGAACTTGGTGATTTTTCCAAAAGGAAAACCAAGTTTTTCAATTACTTCCTCCCCCAAATAGAGCGGATTAAATCTGTGGAAGGGGAAGTTATTGGGTTCGGACCGAGGCAGCCAAGGAGCGCCGAGAGCTGCAGGCCTGGATCAAGGAGCTGCAGGACGAAAAGTTCAACCTTGTAGGTTCCCTTCGGTGTAAGTACCCTTACCTGAGTCAGGACCGCTCGTCTTGCGTGTGACCAAATGACATCATGCTCCGCACCATGTGCAGCGTGCGACGCCACGATCGCCAGCCTTCGAGCCGAGCTGGCCAAGTCCCAGGACCAGAGGCTGGCCCTGGAGAAGTCGGAGGCCAAAGCCGACGCCGAGTTGGAGGGTAAGCCCCCAAACCCGACCGACTCTGAACCTCCGGCGTTCACACAGTTATACAACCGTGCGTTCTCTGTTCTTGACAGAGCATAGGAGGAAGACGTTAGCGCAGTATGACGTTCTTCAGGAGAACGTCAAAACCGCGCAGGCGCCATATGATGAGCTCTTGGTGGCGGTGGAGCCCACTCGACGACAACTCTATGCTGGCGACGCCGAGCCAAGCTCTCGGGCCGAGCTGATCCAAAGGTGGACCGAAGCTCCCGAGCAACTGAAGGTGTGGCTCAAGGGAGTCGGCCTGATGAGTACCAGCCAAGTACTGGGAATCGTCAAGTCGCACTATCCTCGAGTCGAGCTTGACGCTGTCAAGGATGGCTTCGCTTGCTCCGAAAAGGAGGCGTTGGCCCTGCTCGAGGAGGTGAAGCCGACCGCCGAGTGCCTTGTAGATAACTTAGAGTTGGATTCCCTGTAAAGCGTAGGAACTCGTAAATTATCCATGTAAATGATTTTCTTTTTAATATGGCATACACTAATCGGCCTTTCTTTATTTGAGTCACGCTTTCTGCCCGAGTAGGTTACGTTCCTTTGTTACTCAGAACGATTTACCCTAGGCTTCGTCGTAGACTTGAAAGAGAGAAAACGATTAGGTATTTATTAGGTGCAGACTACACCTAATTAGGTGTAGCCCCCGACTTACTAGCTAGTCGGGATCCGACTAGGGAGCAAGTCGATTTATCCTCACTAAGAGAAGGGGTGCGCGATTGCGCAGCTAATTAGGTGTAGCCCCCGACTTACTGGCTAGTCGGGATCCGACTAGGGAGCAAGTCAGGTGAATTTCTAAATAAAAGAGTCAGGTGTAGCCCCCCGATTTACTACTTAATTGAAACACAAATATGTAGCAAGTCAGAAGCTGAATTGCATGATCGTAAAGACAATGTGAACGAAAACTTATCTTTATTTAATTGTAAACATGTGTTACAATAGTTGTCAGGTATAAAACCGACGTAATTGCTCGATGTTCCACGAGCTGTCCAGGAGAGTGCCGTTTCCACGCTTCAGTTGGCGAGCCCCCGGGCGTACCATCAAGTCTCGTGAACATGTCCTGATTTACTCGAAGAGAAGTCGACGAGCGCTTCCTCCTATTTTGGGCCGAGCCTTGTTCCGATCTGAGCCGTTTTGGCTGAATCGGAAGGGTAGGGCGACGTGTGCTTGACATCTTCGTCAGGCTTGATGCCAGATTTAGATGGTTTCTTGTTCGGTGGATCATCTTCGTCGCGAAGAGTGGTGGCCGCCTGCCGGATCTTGTCCAACTCGGCGGCTGCTTCGATTGACTGGGCGAAGTCGCAATTTTCCCTGTCGAGGAGGTGGGAAAACTTGACATCTCCACGGATCGTGATTACGCCCCGTGGTCCTGGCATCTTCATAACCAGATAGGAGTAGTGTGGGACGGTCATAAATTTGGCCAAGCCCGGCCTTCCCAAGATTGTGTGATACGCAGTCTCGAAATCGGCTACCTCAAAACTAAGGTTCTCCGTCCGGTAGTTATCGCGAGTGCCAAAAGTGACCGGGAGAGCGATTTTCCCAATCGGCACTGATGATGTTCCCGGGATTATGCCCGGAAACGGTGTGTCCGTCTTCTGGAGCGCCGTCCTTGGGATCTGCATCTCGCCCAAAGTCTTGGCGAAAAGGATGTTTAATCCGCTCCCGCCATCGACCAGACTTTCTTGTGATCGGACGCCTGTACTACGGGATCCGAATGAGTGGATACCTTCCCTGGCAAGGGACGTGGTCCGGGTGATCTGAGCGATCGAATTTAATCGGAACTTCAGACCACCGGAGATACTCGGGGTCACCGGAAAAGCTGCATTGATATCCCGATCAGTAAGCTTTTGCTTACACTTGGACTCATATGCATCCGATCCCCCGAATATGTAGTTGAGCTCTCGCTCGGTTTCTTGGTAAGCGTCACCCTGAGGAGGGTCATGCTTGTCGTCTTGTTTCGCATTTGGAGCGTCCTTGCTGTGCTCCTCAGCGAACTTCTTCAAGATGTTGCAGTTTTTGGCCGCGTGCTTTCCATTTGGGTGGAAAGGACAAGGCGCCTCCATGACTTTATTGCAGTCGTTGGACCGGGACGGCTTCTGCCGACCGTGATCCGCGACCGCCACCAGTTCTTTACCCTTGCGCTTTTTGTCCTTCTTGGAGGACGATTCTGGCTTGTCCTTCTTGCCTTCATGCTTACTTGGGCGATCCTCCTGACGCTCAGCGAGAGCATCCGAGGCGGTAGCATATCGATCTGCCAAGGCGAACATCTCCTTGACGGTAGGGGGGCTTCCGAGACATCTTCTTGATTAGATCGGGGTCCCGAACTCCCTTCTGGAAGGCTGCGACGACGACCGCCTCTGAAATCTCCCGAATTGTGTTCTACTTCTTGGTGAAACGCCGAATGAAATCCCTTAACGACTCATCTTTTTTCTGATGAATCTGATAAAGGTCCCACTGGGTTCCAGGCTTCTCGTAAGTACCCTGGAAGTTGGCGACAAACTGGTCGCAGAGCTCTCCTCAGCAACCAATTGAGTTCTCTGGAAGGCCTGCGAGCCAATTCTGAGCAGGCGGAGTTAACATGACGGGCAAATAGTTTGCCATCACATCGTATCCTCCACCCGCGGCCTTGATTGCCAAAGAGTAGATCTGCAACCAAGCCTCGGGGTCCCGTTCTCCATCAAATTTCACAATCCCCTTGGGGTTGAACCCTTCGGGCCAGTTTACCTGACGGAGTCGGGGTGTGAGTGCCTTGATCCTGTCAATTAATCCTTCCCCGGGAGGAGGAGATTGGCGGGGGAGATTCCGACACGGTGGAGTACGGTGCCGATCCTCGCCTTGCTCCCTCAGCCGGGCTTCGATGTCGAGGCGGAGGTCGTGACTTGTACTTCGGTGGGCGTCTTGCCCGCGACTTTGCGTGTGCCGATTGCGCCGAGTACTACTTGTGGCAGTCTAGCTTCTGGCCAAGTTGGCCTGCTGATCCCGAGTGCCTTGGACAGCCGCTGCAGTCACCATGGCTTTGATTTGATCCATGATCGGCGTTGCGGGGTTGTTTTCTTCAAGCAAAGGACCAACATTATCCAGGAGGGTCATACATGCGAGGATGTTCTGCTGTGGCGTACGGAAGACCGAGTGATCTCCCATGCGGACTTGAAGCAGCTCCTCCTGGACTTCCCGTGCGCGACCGCGTAATTGGTCGCGCAAGTCTTCTCCACCTCTGCGGTTTTGTTCGGCTCCTGCCTCCCCTATGGGGTGCTGTCGACGATTTGTGTCGGCAATGTATTTTATAGGGCAATGCGAGAGATCACAACTACGATGGTAGCACAGAAAACCGAATTTATACAGGTTCGGGTCCTCAAGGCGAGGTAATACCCTACTCCTGTGCTCGTGGATTGTATTATGGTGGATACTGATAATGATTGTAGGATGCGGGATTGGATGTCGAACTAGGGGCCCCGGACCCCCTTTATATAGCGTAAGGGGCCGGGTTACAGATAGAATCCCTAATTTGCGTATGGAAGATACAGATATAACCGATTTGGTTACGCCTATATCTATGTATTCAAGTAGGAGACGAGTTCGTTTCCTTGTAGATCATGTCGGGCTGCGCTAGCTTCCAAGCCTATCTTCTGGAAGGTCCAATTAAGTCGGGCCAAGGAGGTGGTACGTCCAATAGTATATCTCCGGATACCCGGGGCCCATGTTTTCCTGAGAGTCCCCGAAAGTGCTTGGGATCGGGTTGTTACCCGAGTGACGCGTCACTCTTAAATCAGGCCGATGAAGTTACGCTCGTACGAGTAACTCACGATCAAACAACACATTGCAAAGAACTCGAGAAAATTCTCAAGTCATTAAAAGATGTCTAGTACCCGGCCGACTAGTCGGTATCTTGACTTGTGGCCCCATGGAGAGGCATACCGTAAAGGTGGATGTTGCCAAGTGGTACACCCAGCGTTATCCTCCTGTTACAACTTATGACATTCAAGCGACTTGACGAGCTCGACATTCGATCCAAAGATGTGATATGCCACAACTTGCGTAGGGTATTCAGCGCCTCGACCGACCGGGTGCGAGTCAAGCTAGTGATTCCCAGAGGAATACGCCCGCCTCCAAGTTGAGATCCTCCTAGTGGTGTTTGTCTTGGCGACAAACGACCCGGAGATGTGCCACTGAGACCCAACTAAAGAGGTAACTCTTTGACGCCTAATCCAATTAGAAATCAGACCAGCCATTGACCCCAGGAGGTACGCCAAGAGCTGAGTTAAATATTTGCCTAAGTGGTGCTTGTCTTGACGACAAACAATCCGGAGATGTGCCATTAGGACAATTAAAAAGGAACTTTCGATGTGCGGTCCAGCTAAAAGCCAAACCGACTACCGTCCCCAAGGGGCACATCAAAAGCCAAATTTCCATTTTGGGAAGCACCCAATCCTCAGACTGAAGACAGGCAAAGAGCCCAACAGGGGGCACGCTATTTTCCTGACTAAGTCAACCCGAGTGACATCTGTACCCGAGTAAAGTCGTGTACAGCTTTCGGCCCTCATGGGGCATGTTCTCAGGGGCTTAAGTCCGGGCCCAAGTCTTGGAATGATGATTCTAGGGCTTCATTTTTCCCGCCTTGCGCGGAAACGAAACGTCGCCCACTCTCCTTTAAGTGAGACACGCCGAGGATTTGAACCGGTACGCTCACACTGTGCGCCCAAATCGTTCGTCTCCCCGAAGCACTTCCGCTAGAGTTTTTTGCGATTCCGCCGTCACCCAGCAACCCTAGCGCCGCCGCCGTCGCGGAATCTCCAGATCCACCACATTTCAATGGCGGGGGACTGGGCGACTTCCAATACCACCGATGAGCGGCTGCGGGCCCTGGTTGACGCCGGCGTTCTCCCAACGCCAGAGCTCATCGACTGGCGCGCCGCCGCGGGTGAGTCCTCTCCCACTCCTTACCAAGAGGAGATCGTCGTCTTCGAATCCTTCTTCTCCCGCGGGTTCGAACTCCCTGCTTCCTCCTTTCTTCGCGGTTTACTCAACCATTATGGGATCGAGCTCTTTCATTTGAATCCCAATTCTATCCTTCAACTTTCTATTTTTGTTCATCTTTGCGAGGCTTTCCTGGGGATCGCCCTCACTTTGCCCTTTTTCGCCATCTCTTCTTCTTGAAAGCCTATCCCACTGACAATGCCCCCAAGGCTGTTGGCGGGGCCGGATTTCAACTCCAGAGCGGCCTCAAGAAGGAGTATTTTGCCTTGCCACTCCGGACCTCTTTGAAGGGGTGGAACCAGGAATGGTTCTACTGCTCCAATCCTCCCCCAGTCTTCCTTGTTTTGACGGCAGAAGGCCCCGAGCTTCATCCTCTTGGAATTCTCCCCCCTTTCCTCTGAAATGGATCAGATCACCGAGTTACTCGGCTTGATCCAACGCCTCAAAGAGGAGGGGCTGACCGGCGTTGCGATTGCTATCTCCTTCACAAAACGCCGTATCCAACCACTCAAGGAGAGGATCCGTCTCGGATTTGAGTACACCGGGCCATCCGACTTGACACGAGAAACGGATGTCCCGATCTCCAATTCGGACGCCATTGATCGACTCTCCGAGTTCTTCACTCCAGGGACTATCTTTTCTAACCAAGGGAGTCCCAGGAGCTTCTCCCTCAATAATCCGCCTCCAGAGGTAAGGACTGAGTAATCTTTTTGCTTGTTTTGTGTATCGAACAGCTCTGTTTCGATGCTAACTCAGGGATACCGTACACTTATGCAGGACCGCCGGGCTTTCGTGTCCGTTGCCCTGACTCCCGAGGCTTCCGCCAACAAGGGCGAGAAGCGCCCAAGAGAAGAGCCCGAAGAAACCCCGGTCGCGAAGAAAGGCAAGGGTCCGGCTTCCTCCGTGAAAGAAAATGTCCCGCCACCCGAAGGGCGTGGCCCACGAAGCTCGGGGCCAAAGGTCGGCGAGGCTCCCAAAGAGGGAAAAAGTCAACCGACGCCGGCTTCCGGGCATAGTCAGGGGACTCATCCCCCAAGGGCGGACGGCGGAGCGTCGCCAAAGGGGGGACAAGATCCAACCCCTCAGTCGAGGCCGAGTGGCCCCCCCACCGCCTTCTCGAGCGGGAGTTCCCCCCGGAGGGGCACCGGTATTAAGATTAAGACCTCCAGTCGGTAAGCACAGCTTTGCCACCGCCTAGCAGTCTTCTTTTACGCTTTCTCTGACCGATCCATTTCCTTATTTCAGGAAACCATCGACAGAGGTTCCGTCAAATCGCCCGACCGGGCCGGCATCAAAGCCTGTCGAGCCAAGTCAGGCGGCGCCTCCTTCGACAGCCGATGCGGTGACCCCACCGGCGGAGTTGGCGGAAGCCGATCGGAACTGGGTCGGGAGGCGCCATCGCTCTGACCTCAAGCCGAAACCACCCGTCGAGGGCAGCGAGGGGGCTGAGCCGATGGTGGAGGAAATCCTTCGTCAGCCCCCGCCTCCTCCAGAGGAGGCCGAGCCCAAGCTCTCGGCGGGCTGGAAGGACAAGGCCGGGAATTAGGCCCTTATTGACGACGAGGCCGAGGATGAGATCAGGAAGGCCTTCTTTGAGCATGCCGTTGAATGCGGTAGGATGGCCAGGGTAAGCCTTTTGATCTGTAGAGTAGATCTTCTTTAGCTCGAGGTAGGATGGTAAATATTCTCCCTCTTTGCAGGAACTTGGTAATTTCTCCGAGAGGAAAAACCAAGTTCCTCAATTACTTTCTCCCCCCAATAGAGCGGATTAAATCCGTGGAGGAGGAGGTTATTGGAGTCCGGACCGAGGCAGCCAAGGAGCGCCGAGAGCCGCAGGCCCGAATCAAGGAGCTGCAGGATAAAAAGTTCGACCTTGCAGGATCCCTCCGGTGTAAGTACCCTGCCATGAGTCAGGATCGCTCGCCTTGCGTGTGAGTGAATGACATCATGCTTCGCACCATGTGTGTATGACGCCAAAATTGTCAGTCTTGGAGCAGAACTGGGGAAGTCCTAGGACCAAAGGCTGGCCCTGGAAAAAGCGGAGGCAAAAGCCGCCGCCGAGTTGGAGGGTAAGCCCCCGATCCCGACCGGCTCCGAACCTCCGATGTTCACACAGTTGAGTAACTGTGCGTTCTCTGTTTTTGTCAGAGTATAAGAAGAAGACGCTAGCGCGGTATGACGTTCTACAAAAGAACGTCGAAACTTCGCAAATGCGATATGATGAACTCCTGGCGGCCGTGGAACCTATTCGGCGACGGCTCTATGCTGGCGACACCGAGCAAAGCTCCCAGGCCGAGCTAATCCAGAGGGGGACCGAAGCCCCCGAGCAGCTGAAGGTTCAGCTCAAGGAGGTCGGCCTGGCGAGCGCCAGCCAGGCGCTGGGCATCATCAAGTCGCACTACCCTCGAGTTGAGCTTGACGCTGTCAGGGATGGTTTCGCCTGCTCCGAGGATGAGGCATTGGCCCTGATCGAGGAGGTGAAGCCGACCGCCGAGTCGCTTGTAGATAATTTAGAACTAGATCTCCTGTAAATGCAGGAATTCATTGTAAATTATCTGTGTGGATTATCGTCTTTTAATATATACCGATCGCCCTTTCTTTTATCCAAGTTATGCTTTTTGCCTAAGTTAAGTCCTTTTACTTTGCACTCTGCCCAGCGCATCAAGTGTCCTTAGCGTTAGGAGCCGGTATGGAGCAATATCTCCTAAAACGCGATCAGGAAACATGAGTATTGACAGGAGACATGAGTTTCGTTACTCGGAACGGTTAACATTTAGGCTTAACATAAACTTGAAAAGAGAGAAGTCGACTAGGTGCAGTTACTGCACCTAATTAGGTGTAGCCCCCGACTTACTGGCTAATCGGAATCCGACTAGGAAGCAAGTCAATTTAATCTCGAAAGAAGGGGTGCGCCATTGCACACCTAATTAGGTGTAGCCCCGACTTACTACTTAATTGGCATACAAATAAGTAGCAAGTCAGAAGCTGAGTTGCATAAGCGTAAAGACAATGTAAGCGAAAACTTATTTTTATTTGATTGTAAACATGGATTACAATAGTCGTCAGGTACAAAACTGACGCGATTGCTCGATGTTTCTTGGGTTGTCCAGGCGAGTGCCGTTTTCACGCTTTTAGTTGGCGAGCCCCCGGGCGTACCGCCGAGTGATGTGAGGACATCCTGATCTACTTGGAGAAGAACGTCAAGCGCCTCCTTACTTGACATCTTCGCCAGGCTTGATGCCTGACTTAGATGGCTTCTTGTTCGGTAGATCGCCTTCGTCGCGGAGAGTGGTGGCCGCCTGCCGGATCTCGTCCAACTCGGCAGCCGTTTCAACCGACTGGGCGAAGTCGCAGCTCTCCCTATCGAGGAGGTGGGAAAACTTGACATCTCCACGGACCGTGATTACGCCCCGTGGACCTGGCATCTTGATAACCAGATAGGTGTAGTGTGGGACGGCCATGAACTTGGTCAAGCCCGGCCTTCTCAAGATTGCGTGATACGCAGTCTCGAAATCGGCCACATCAAAACTGAGGTTCTCCGTCCGGTAATTATCCCGAGTGCCAAAGGTGACAGGAAGAGTGATTTTTCCGATCGGCACTGATGATGTTCTCGAAATTATGCCATGAAACGGTGCGTCTGTCTGCTGGAACGCCGTCTTTGGGATCTGCATCTCGCCCAGAGTCTTAGCGAAAAGGATATTTAATCCACTTCTGTCATCAACCAGGACCTTGCGCAGTCGGACGCCCCGTACCATAGGATCCAGGATGAGTGGATATCTTCCTGGGCAAGGGACGTGGTCCAGGTGATCTAAGCAATCAAATATGATTGGAACTTCAGACCATCGGAGATATTCGAGGGTCACAGGAATAGCTGCATTGATTTCCCGATCGGTAAGCGTTTGCTTACGCTTGGACTCATATGCATCCGATCCCCTGAATATGTAGTTGAGCTCTCGCTCGTTTTCTTAGTAGCGCATACGAGGAGGTCACGCTTGTCGTCTTGCTTAGCATCTCTCGGAACGTTGCTGTTGTGCTCCTCAGCGAACTTCTTCAAGATGTTGCAGTTCTTGGCCGCATGCTTTCCGTTTGGATGGAAAGGACATGGCGCCTCCATGACTTTGTTGTAGTCGGTGGGCCGAGGTGGCCTCTGCCGACCCTGATCCGCGGCGGCTACCATCTCTTCACCCTTGTGCTTCTTGTCCTTCTTGGAGGACGACTCGGGTCTGTCCTTCTTGCCTTCATGTTTGCTCGGGTGATCCTCTTGACGCTCAGCGAGAGCATCCGAGGCGGTAGCATATCGATAAGTCAAGGCAAACATCTCCTTAACGGTAGTCGGAGGCATCCGAGACATCTTCTTGATTAGATCGGGGTCGCGAACTCCTTTCTAGAAGGCTGCGACGATGACCGCCTCTGAGATCTCCCGGATTGTGTTCTTCTTCTTCATGAAACGCCGAATGAAATCCCTTAACGACTCATCTTTTTTCTAATGAATCTGATAAAGGTCCCACTGGGTTCTAGGCTTCTCGTACGTGCCCTAGAAGTTGGCAACGAATTGGTCGCAGAGCTCTCCCCAGGAATCGACCGAGTTCTCTGGAAGGCCAGCGAGCCAGTTCTGAGCCGGAGGGGTTAACATGACAGGCAAATAGTTTGCAATCACGTCGTATCCTCCACCCGCGTCCTTGATTGCTAAAGAATAGATCTGCAACCAAGTCTCGGGGTCCCGCTCTCCATCAAATTTCACAATTCCCTTAGGGTTGAACCCCTCGGGCCAGTTTACCTGACGGAGTCGGGGTGTGAATGCCTTGATCCCGTCAATCAATCCTTTCCCGGGGGGAGGAGATTGGCGGGGGAGATTCCGACAAGATGGAGTACGGCGCCGGTCCTCGTCTCGCTCCCTCCGCCGGGCTTCGATGTCAAGGCGGAGATCGCGACTTGTACTTCGGCGGGCGTCTTGCCCACGGCTTCGTGTGCGCCGACTGCGCCGAGTGCTACTCGTGGTAGTCTGGCTTCTGACCGAGTCGGCCTGTTGATCCCGAGTGCCTTGGACAGCTGCTGCCGTCACCATAGTCTTGATTTGTTCCATGATCGGCGTTGCAGGGTTGCCCTCTTCAAGCAAAGGGCCAACATTGTCCAGGAGGGTCTTGCACGCGAGGATGTTCTGATGTGCCGTACGGAAGACTGAGTGGTCTTCCATACGGACTTGAAGCAGTTCCTCCTGGACTTCCCATGCACGACCGCGCAATTGGTCACGCAAGTCTTCTCCGCCTCCGCGGTTTTGCTCGGCTCCAGCCTCCCCCACGGGGCGCCGAGCTGATCCGGAGGCTTGCCTGTCCAGCATGTAGACGCCGCGAAAGTCGGGGAACCCATTGACGTTCTCGTCCGACTCGGATTCCGAGAAGGAGAGACTCAACCGATCCCGATTTGTTGGCTCGTTGATTGGAGTGATTATAACTCCCACTTCTCGTGCTGGATCTCTGGTCGGAAGAGGATCCGACTAAGATTCTGCAGAGCGAATCTGCTGGAATCTCGCAGCCGATTTGACCAATCCGAATGGTATGTCCACTCGGGAAATTGACCTGGTCAGAGTTGTCCCCGAGTCCTGACTCGAAAAACTCGTCCCAGTGTGCGTGAGCCGTGTCCCGCTCCTTAGCACAGATTGGAAAAGCTGGCATGTCATCCGATGGAAAACAGTGGCCGAGTTTCCTAACCCGAATGGGGCGGACCACGATTGAGGGATTGTGATTCCCGACTGGATCTGAAAACGATCTAAGCTAGGAATCAGATAGCCACTCGATTCTTCATCAGCATAAGGAGCTGGTAAAGAAAGAAGTGGTAAATCCCGACCGAAACCGAAGGGGAGCCCAGCGGTAGGCCAATCGAAATCGTCATCATCAGATTGGATCTCTTCTAGATCAGAATCCAGGGAAGAGATCCCAAAGTGGTGAGGCTCGGTCGGAGTCGCGTACCACCTTCCCCGGTAATGCGTGGACCGAACGAAGTTTGGCTCACATAACCGAAGTTCCCCGAAGTCACCGGCGATGAAGCCGAAATCTCCGAAGATGAAACCTTGGCCGGGGGCGTAAGCAAAGACGAATCCGCCATGGGAAGCCATCGGAGTTGATGTAGTTGATCGCGACGCAAGCCCCTACCTGGCGCGCCAACTGTCGACGATTTGTGTCGGCAATGTATTTTATGGGGCAATGCGAGAGATCACAACTACGATGGTAGCACAGGGAGCCGAATTTATACAGGTTCGGGCCCTCAAGGCGAGGTAATACTCTACTCCTGTGCTCGTAGATTGTATTATGGTGGATACTGATGATGATTGTAGGATGCGGGATTGGATGTCGAACTAGGGGCCCCGGACCCCCTTTATATAGCGTAAGGGGCCGGGTTACAGATAGAATCCCTAATCCGCGTATGGAAGATACAGATATAACCGATTTGGTTACGCCTATATCTATGTATTCGAGTAAGAGACGAGTTCGTTTTCTTGTAGATCATGTCGGGCCGCGCTAGCCTCCAAGCCCATCTTCTGGAAGGTCCAATTGAGTCGGTCCAAGGAGGTGGTACGTCCAATAGTATATCTCCGGATACCCGGGGCCCATGTTTTCCACAGGCACCGAGCCGATCCGGAGGCTTGCCCATCCAGCATGTAGACGCCGCGAAAGTCGGGGAACCCATTGACGCTCTCTTCTGACTCGGATTTCGAGAAGAAGAGGCTCAACCGATCCCGATTTGCTGGCTCATCGATGTGAGTGATTATAACTCCCACTTGTCGTGCCGGATCTCTGGTCAGAAGAGGATCCGACTGAGTTTCAGCAGAACGAATCCGCTAAGTTAGAGTTGTCCCTAAGTCCTGACTCAGGAAACTCGTCCCAGTGTGTGCATGCCGTGTTCCGCCCCTTGGCCTAAATTGGAAAAGCCGGCATGTTATCCGATGGAAAACAGCGGTCGAGTTTCCTAACCCGAACGGGGTGGACCACGATTAAGGGATTATGACTCCTAACTGGATCTGAGAGTGATCCAGGCCAGGAATCAGATCGCCACTCGATTCTTCGTCAGCATATGGAGCTGGTAAAGAAAGAAGTGATAGATCTCGACCGAAACCGAAGGGGAGTCCAGCGGTAGGCCAGTAGGAATCGTCATCATCAGATTGGATCTCTTCCGGATCGGAATCCAGAGGAGAGATCCCGAAGTGGTGAGGCTCGGTCGGAGTCGCGTACCACCTCCCCCGGTAATGCATGGACGAGCAGTTAAACTCACACAACCGAAGTTCCCCGAAGTCACCGGCGATGAAGCCGAGATCTCCGAAGATGAAGCCTTGGCCGGGGATGTAGGTGAAGACGAATCCGCCAATTGAAGCCATCGGAGTCGATGTAGTTGATCGTGACGCTAGCCCTACCTGGCGCGCCAACTGTCGACGATTTGTGTTGGCAATATATTTTATAGGGCTATGCGAAAGATCACAACTACGATGGTAGCACAGGGAGCCGAATTTATACAGGTTCGGGCTCTCGGAGCGAGGTAATACCCTACTCCTGTACTCGTGGATTGTATTATGGTGGATCTCAAGGACGTTGAGATGTGTATGATGATGGTGGTGATGATGATGATTGGATGTCGAACTAGGGGCCCCTGACCCCCTTTATATAGTACAAGGGGCCGGGTTACAGATAGAATCCCTAATCCGTATATGGAAGAAACAGATATAACCGAGTTGGTTACGCCTATATCTATGTATTCGAGTAGGAAACGAGTTTGTTTCCTTGTAGAACATGTCGGGCCGCGCCAGCCTCTAAGCCCGTCTTCTGGAAGGTCCAATTAACTCGGTCCAAAGAGGTGGTGCGTCCAATAGTACTTCTCCAGACACCTGGGGCCCATGTCATCCATACCCGTGCAGTTTATCCGTTTGGGGCTTGGGCTGTCTGAGTCCTGGACGGGCTCAGATCTTGGCCGTGTTATTAGTTGATCTCGTAATGCGGTTATATCTGGAAGGTTTTAGATTTCCTTGCAGGGGATGACTTCATCTGCAAGTAAGGCGTGCCAGTTGCGGCAAGGACCTGCGGGTACGACAGGCTCGGATATGACTTGGAGGCCCAAACGGAGGCGTGTTCAACTCGAACTTCTACCCGTAGTCGGTTTAGCCATGGATAGCCTATCTTGATGCACACTATAAGTAACCCCCTGAATCGAGCCACAGCGGGGGTACGATCCCATAGTGATTGTGTTTATCCCCATTTGCACCTGATGCACCGATGCCGGAGGGGGCTGACGTGGGGGTCTTGCTTCGGCTGCCTCACAGGATTCCCTTGTCGCCGCTCATATTCGCGGTAGCTGGCGAGCACCTTGCACCTTGCGGAGTCATGGAAAGAGTTGTTCCCATGGTACTCGCAATGGTACCTCCGCTCCACTTGTTTGCCTCTTCTGGGCTCCAGTCTCCGACTATCATGGGCTTGGCAATGTTTCAGAGGTGACCTTTCCCTCGGGGTGTCCCGATTCCTTCTTTCGCCCCATCGATCCTTATGCTCCCCGATCTGGTATACCCTCTTCCTGCCGTCTTTGTAGTCGGCCCCTCCTTCGTGCCTCCCCTTCTCCACATGGGTACCCTAGCTCCTCCTTTGGCTCCCCTCTTTAGAGATCCTTGGCCCTTGGCCCCTGCCTTGGGCCTCTTGTTTCTCCTGAGGGTGTCTTCCTCCGCCTGTGCATACTCCTTCATTTTGGCGAAGAGCTCCTCAACAGTCTTCACTTCTTTCCAGGCCAGCCGTTCCGAGAAGGGGCCCCTTTGTAACCCGCACCTTGCAGCATTGATGATGGTGGTGTTGCTGGCACTTCACCTTTGAGAATCGCTGAAAGTAACTTTTCAGGGCCTTACCCTTCCTTTGCCTCACTGTGAAGAGATGGCTTTCCTCCTTTATCCCATCAAAGTTTTCTTGGAAGTTGCTTTCCATCTTTGAGTAGAGCTAGGCCTAGTCTTGGATGGAACCTGGCTCAAGGAAAGAATACCACGAGAGTGCAATCTCTTCGATGGCGAGCAGAAGTCCCTTGGCCTTGATATCATCGTCTCCCCTGGCTGCTTCAACCGCTGTCTCGTACACACGGAGGAACTCCCTTGGATCAGTCTTCCCATTATATGGCTTGAAGGTGGGCAGCTTGAACGTGCCCGGTACAGGCCACTTCTTGCTCCTTAGGCGCGGGCACAGGAGGTTGGGATCTTCCTTGGCCCCTCGGTGCCCCGCCTCTTCCGTGGGCGACTGGACTTCGTCTCCAGAGCTTTCTCCTGTAGAGGGGGGACAGATGCACCGCGTCGTGTCCCTTGCCGGACTTGCTCTTGAAGGCGCTCCACCTGCTCCACCAGTCTTGCATTGGCAAGGATCAAAGCGAGCACGTTAGGATCCAGCAACGCCGGGACGGCAGAGGTGGGGGCCGACATCTATGCCGGTGCAGCCCCTACCTCCTGCTCTAGGATGTTCACCGGGGCTTCATGTGAGGCCCATTTCTTGCGGGTCGGACCCCAAGGGGGGGCCGGATCAGTAGGGACTCCTCCTCCCCTGCTGCTGCCTGAGTGAGTTTGGGGTGCACCCTGCTCAGCAGCGGTTGCTTCCCCAATGTTCGTGGACAATCCAGCCTTCTTCCTCAGCGGCATCCTTCTCAGTGATGAGTGGCTTCTCCCCAACTGCGCGCTCCCCACGGATGGCGCCAAGTGTCGTCGGCCCAAGTCGGACAAACCAAAAAGGGGCAGCCCCCAGGGCGCTCAAGCTCTGCGTGAAGAGATGAGAACCCCGGAAGCTAGCTCAAGAAGAACAAGCAAACTGTGAATCCTTATTTTGTTTTTCCTCAGATTTCTCGTGTCATTTCATTCACTTGAGCATTGTATTTGTACAAAGAGGATACAAGTCCATTCGGACGAAAATGCCCTCAAGCACCGCTGGCTCAGGCAATAAAGTAGGGACAACAGGGTCTTTGTTCTGGTAATGACCTGCTTGCCCTTCCTTTACCGCATCGCCTAGGGTTACTACGGGGTTTCCCTCCTGGCTAAGAGATATTGATTCCTAAAATGCCCCTCAACCGACTATCCAAAGTAGGGTTACAAGGGTCATTACAACTTTTACAAGCGGTTACAATTTGTCCCCTGGCTTGGAAGGCAATGACACTTTTCTTGACATGCTTTATCCTTGTCTTATACGGGCTGCCCCCGGGAGGTCGAGTAGTGTCTAAGGAACTTGGTCCTTTCTTCGGAAGCGCTTCCTTTTGCAAGGCAAGCTCCTTTGCGGGCTGCTGCCGCCTCCTCGCTCCATCCCGAGTTGCTCGGCGGCCCTGGGCGCCTCCATGTGAGGAGCTACGAGGCTCGTGGCGACTTCGCTTCCCAGTAGGGGCCTATCTCGGTTGTTCCTCACAGGCCTCCGAGCATGAGGGCTGCGAGGCCTTAGTCTGGCGCCACTGTGTCGTACGGATTGGGTGCTGCACTTCCACAACAGACTCAATTTTAAAAGTTTGCATGCACGCAGGCGATAGGAGAGTATCTTCTTATTTGATATCGATGTATGACCTAAATTATACTATGCTATATGTGATTATGGAATAACTCGCTTTTTTACTTAGCCAACGGCTGTACGCCATCTTTGATAGCACAACCTACCGTAACTATAGCTCAAGTGGTAAAACCCTTGGGAGATATTTTCCAGAACTAAATTAAGGCTATAATTTAAGGCAGCATATCTTGTGCACATGGGACACCTATACACATATAGTGTACACCAACTAATAAATATCATCAAAAATTTCAAAAAAATTTCTACATATACTTCTAATCTTACTCCACCTATGTATAAAATTTTAAGTTCAGATTCATTATACATAAAGAGCAGTAAAAAAAGAAAATTCTAACAAATTTATACTCTTAAAGTGTCAGATTTTTCTCTTTTTTGTTACCGCTAAAATATAATGAATCTAAACTTAAAATTTTATATATAGGTGGAGTAAGATTAAAAGTACATGTAGAAATTTTTTTTAAATTTTTGGTGATATTTGTTAGTTGGTGTGCACCACATGTGCACAGGTGCACTATGTGCATAAGATATGCTGCCATAATTTAAATATTCTTGGTACAGGGAAATCGTGTCATAAATTCCTCCACACAACGTCTTAGCTGTTTGTTTCTTTATTAATCCACCGCCACAGCGAGCATACATCATGCGTCGAGCCAGGCCGCGCGCTCGCGATGCAGTGAACCAAACGCGAGCTCGCACGTGGTCAATGCATGCGGCGAGTCTGGCCGCGCATGCAGCGAACCAAACAAACCCCATTTGAAATCGTACCTGTAACAGAGACGCGCATGGTTTGACACCAACAATGACACGTGGGTCCCACGTCCTTCCACACATACCAAATCTCAAGTATACGGTAGATAATCTCAGGAACAACTAGGTACCAAAAATGCGAGAGTCAAGGCCAGGTAAAAACCCAAGAAAGCACGAGGGAAATACTACTATAGGGGGCAGGCAAGGAAGGAAGGAAGAGGCAGGTAGCAGTACAAGTTGAGTTGTTTGCCTCTCCGCCTTTTCCCTCTCTTCCCTCTTCCCCCCAAAGAAGAGCTGCTTCCCTCCCTCCCTCCCAACGCGGACGCCGGCGCGGCGGGGGGCAAAACCCTACCTCGCCCGCCGCTATGGACGGCTCCTCAAGCGTCCCGCTCCCTCTCCCGCCGCCTCCGTCCCCGACCCCGCGCCCGCAGCCTGCGCCGCAGGTCTTCCTCCGCCGTGCCGTCCCCACGGCTCACCACCCGCCGCGCTCCCCCGCCCCCACCCCCGCGTCCGCTCACGTCCACTTCTTCCGCGCCCCGTCGCCTATCCCCATCTACACGCCTCGGCCTCCCGGGTCCCGCACCGCGCCCGCTAAGCCCCCGATGCCTCCTCCTCCTGCTGCCGCCGTTGCTGCTGCTGTGACGCCTCCTGCGCCGCCATCGTCGACTCCCGCCGCCTCCACGCAGCCGCCTCCTCCACCGCCGCCCGCGGCCTCAGCGGCGCCGCCTCCAACTCCCAAAGCGGCGGGGAGGGGGAGACCCAAGGCGAAGGCGCCGGTGAGTCGTTGAAACTTGAAAGTCTCTGCATATTTCCGCTTTCATTGTTGTTCGAGTAAATTAGTATCTAATTGCGGTGGTACTGTGTTTCCTGCTCTGGAAATCATGGCGGATTCTAGTGATTGATTACCGCATTGGATAATTCCATTTTGGACGCCATGGATTAGTACGCTCAACGAGGTACTGTTCAGCTAGGTTTGCTCGGCAAAGAGTTTTTGGTGAAAAATGGCCTAATCGATTGAGCTTATCGCCTGATCACGCCTTGCAAAATTCCATTAGGTAAACCCTTTCAAGGAGTAAGCACAGCAAAGTAAATTTATAGTTGTAAGTGTAAGCATGATTTGGAACAACCGATTCTAGATTAACTTATGTTAGATGCTTGTCATGTTCAAATGTACCTTCACTGTGGATAGTAAACATGATATTGCCATCTGGAGTTTCCGTGTTTTGGAGGAAGAATCTTGGCTAAAGGTTATTTTGTAAAGCAATCGAGTGTAGGTGAACATAGTTTCTGCGCATCCTCACTTACTTTTTTTGAAAGCTTGTCTATGTTCTCATCTTGGGTCATTTGAACATGTTCAATATAAGTGTCTATATGCTCTGTTGGAGTATTCGTAAACATTTGTTATTTATAATGTGCTACAATCTAGATCATTTGCATCTATACTTTAGGACTGATAGTTTTTGTACTTTGCCTTATGAAACTATGCTGGTAATAGGAGCTTATCATGCAAGGCTATGCCACCCTTCATTTGAAAAATCTAACAACTCTCCTGCATAATATATTTATCTGCTAACCTATTATTGTAGCCCTCTTTGGAATGAGGGTTTATTGCTCGTAGGATATGCTTTGATTCTTCTCTCTTTTTTAGTTTTTTACCATAGTTATTAAGTTGGTAAGTTGAGTGGAGTCTCCGAGGGACCAACTTGTCGACTAGTCTAGTCGACTTGCTAGTATAAGATAGCTGCTGGAACGGAAAGGAGGAAAGGGGGTGAAGAACAGGAGGAAAGGGGAAGAAGAGGGAGGGGGGGAGGAGGGAAGGGATTGTGTGGATGGTAGCTGAGTATCAAAAGAAGCCCTAGTTGGCTTGGCTAGTTGCTTAGTTAGGCTAGCTAGGTCAACCCAATAAGACCATCATCAAAAACTAGGGCGACCAGTTATCATCCAACCATCCATCTCTCTCTCCCTTAGATCTAGCCATTCATGCTGCTTCAGCTTCATTGTCCTCCTCTTCCTCTTTATTTCACGACGGCCTCCCTCTTCTTCTCCTCATATGGCTCATCAGGAGTGACAAGTCAAGGACCAGACAATGATGGAAGGAGAGAGAGCCAGGGAGTGTGACAGCAGGCAAGCGACATCTTTTGCCTCCATTTCTGTGCCTTTTACCTCCCACACTCGAGCAAGTCATGCGGCTTGCAACTCCTAGTCCATGACTAATCCCTGCAAGTCGTCGAGGCAATGGTAAGTCAGGTGGCTTGCCTCCCAAGTCCCAAGTTGAGTCGATGTTTTATGTCAGGCATTCCTGACCGGCTGGACGACTATTTGTCGATTAGTTGACGACTTAATAATAAAGTTTTTTTTCTTAGAATACCATTTCAAGGCATGCATGTTATAATTGAGCCTCAGAAATACTTCAACATTCCAAGATGGTTGGGTAATTTGTTACACTATCTTATTGTATCAGTTAGTATGATTATTGATAATATCTTCTTTTGACTGTTCCACATGTTTAACAGTTTAAGGACAAAGAACAGAAAAATGAAAGTGAAAATGTCCAATCTGAAGCTGGCAAGGGAGAGGCTGAGCAAGGGCATCACAAGGAGAGTACCACTGAACCAGTGAAAGGTACCAAGCGGCCAAGGAAACTAAAGGGTTCTAGACACACCCTACATGCACCAGATAACCACAGAGCAACTGAAGGTGTACTCTTGCTCATGTTTTATTCAGTTCATGCAATGCATGTTACTTTGATTGTTTAATGGCAAAATTTCCAATTCTTTATTTTAAACTAGATTGTTAATTTAATGGTCATTTTTTGATTTTGCTTATAACTGATGGCTCCAGTTTTCCTTTCAGGAGATGTTGGGCCATCTTTATTCTCATCGAACTGCCGCTACGACAGTTCACTAGGTAAATTATGCTACATTTCTCCCAAATTAAAAGAAGCTGTGTGTTTGTTTCTAATTATTTGCTTGTTGCCAGGTCTGCTGACAAAGAAATTCATCAATCTGCTTGAAACAGCAGAAGATGGAACCCTTGATTTAAACAAAGCAGCTGAGAAATTGGAGGTCTGGTATAGTTAATATTAGAAAAATGCTTTCCACTCTCCTCAGATGTCTAATATTTTTCTATTCTATATTGAAGTGTCTTGATGTATTGTGGTTTAATCAATTCCTGTAGGTGCAAAAGAGGAGGATATATGATATAACAAATGTTCTAGAAGGTGTAGATTTAATTGAAAAGAAACTGAAGAATATGATTCGTTGGAAGTAAGTGTCAACACTTTCTGTTTAATAATGCCTGTTCACAGTTGTTTTAGCCTTTTAATGATGAAATAAACACATTGGAAGGGGGTTTGACATGTCAAAGCCTAAGGAGATAGAACGCCAAATTTCTGTGTTAAAGGTACTACACTGCAGAACTTTATGATCTTCATTTTCTGTTTTTGTATGCGTTTGGCTATTTTCAAGCTATATATAGGTGCACTATGCATGCACTGTAGCAGTTTGTGATTTCCTTTTTCTTTATTAACAGAGGGAGATTACCTTGCCCATTTTACTTCTGCTGCACTAAAGCTGCACTAAAAAAATTGAAATTTGGATAATGTAAGTTAAACCATGAACTGAGAGTAGGTTATACTATTCACTGAAACTGGTCCCCCTTTCGTACTCCAGTTAAGCTATCAGAAAAGAGATCTTATAGAAATAAACTGAACTTTTTAATAGGACTCTTGTGTGCGGCTCCAATTATATAAATATAAAGTTGCAAATTGAACCATGATTAAAAAATGGCTATTTTCGGGCAAATTATATCTTGGCCTAACTTAAAATTTGTTTTTTTGACAACGTTGGATAAATATTACAAGTTATTGAATCAAAGTTGACTACTTGGCTTTTGTGGCTGCTTTAGTACCATCCATTGAAGGCATCACTTGAAGCCCACCCGTGCTTTCTGTTTTCTGATGTCAGCTCTCACCTCTATATGGGGGCATATCAAATGACAAATGTGGTCACCATAACTCAGTATTTTGAATAGCATGTAGCTTAAGGGAAGAAGCAAAGTGTTTCTACTTTCTATAGTAGATAGTGTGTACCAATGATTTGTTGGATGTGACATGCTCGGTTCTGCCTGTAAAAATAAGAAGTCATCAGTTAATCTTAAAGTAACACATCCAAATATTCAAACCAATATGAATATACCAAACATCTAAGATAGCCACAAAATGTAAAGCCCAATATAAAATTTTTTATTAATATATCCCATAACTTACTTTCGTTGTTTGACTGCTTCTCAAAGTTTGAAGTACGGTAACACATTGCAAATTAACATGCACATTATCTCATTGTTATCATTGAATATTAGCGATTTAATCCTGCATTTTTCTGTAAAATTTTATCTAATTATGTATTTATAACTTCCTGTTGAATTGTGATGCTTTTCAGGAAGAAATTGGATCTCTTCACGATGAAGATTCCAGGTTGGATGATGAAATAATGTACGATCTTTCCACCAAAGTAACAGAAATACTTGATGCATCTTTTCCCACCTTCCCTTCAATAAATAGTTGCTGGTTCTGCAGGGAAGCACAAGAGAAACTGCAAGCCCTCATGGTAGATGAGGACAAAAGAAAGTATGATTTCCCTCTTATGTTTGCAAATTATTTCAGTTTTGTTATAGTCAACTGAGTCCTTTTATACGTCTGTCTAGGTGGTTGTATCTTTCGAAGGAAGATATCAACAAGATTTCTCGCTTTCAGGTTAGAACTCTTCTCACGTTTGTTTCTTCTTTCTGCAACTATAAAGTTATATCAACAAGTTCCCCAATTGATTTCAGGGATCCACTCTTATTGCAATAAATGCTCCTCATGGGACCTATGTCGAAGTTCCAGACCCTACTTTGGTACGCAATCTTTAGCTACCTTTAGCTGTGTGTGGTGGATCTGTGTGGTTGCTGACACTCCTTCCTTACCAGGATTTGGACTTATTCAAGGATCTGGATAATCAAGATAGGCACTACCAGATTCTATTGAGAAGTTCAATGGGTCCCATTGATTGCTATTTAATAAGGTGAACTGCCACCATTAGTTTAATTATTGAATTTATTCTGATGATGTTTGCCTTGAATATGCCATTCATTAACCAAGCTGTTATTGTCTCCCCAGTGACCATCAGGAGATATGCAGCCCAGACCAGATGGCACCAGACAATGTGGATCCTGTGGTGGCTACTGGAAGTTCTCTAGCTATGCGGAAGGTGGCTTCTGATCCAAGGCAGGCACCGGAAAAGGGAGAGAGCAATGCTGTGGGGAAGCATACATCAGAGCCATCCAGAGCACATGAATTCATGTCTGGCGTTCTGAGAATTGTGCCACCAGATGCTAATGTAAGGAATCCTATTAAATCACATCCAAAATCATGTAAACGAGGCTGTCTGATCTTTTTAGCAGGAAATTGGTATTTCTATTATTAGAAACCCAGGACTACAAGATAGCAAGGCCGTTTGATACTTACTTTTTTTTTTTCTTTTCGCAGGTTAATGCTGATTACTGGCTCACTTCAGACGCTGATGTTAGTATGACTGACACATGGGGCACTTGAATGATGGATCCTCAGTCTAGTCTCTCTTACTTTAGAGAATAGCAATGATGACACCACAGTGCATATTGACATCGATGAAGGAGCTGGGTCAATAGCCCTCCTTCAACTAGAGTCTTGTTTTGGCAACCGTGGATTGCATTTTGCCTGGGGCATGCGCTGTTTCTGTTAACCGGAGAAGCACAGAGAATACATTGTGTAGGCAGTAGATCTTGTACATTGGCAGAATGACTAGTTGGTAGCCTGCTATTTCCATACTTGAGATAGGCTCAGACAAATGGAGTAGGTTTCAGATTTTCATTATAGTGGCCTTCATTTAGAAGGGCTGTGTGTGTGCATACCAAGTTAGAAGGCAACACAGTCCATAAGGAGGCCATCCATCAATTTATATATAATGTGATGTTGTTATCTCCCCTACAAGAGAAGTATGTTGTATATTCGGACTAGCAATGTTAGTTGCTAACACCATACCAATAAAGGAGGATATTTCATTTCAATTTCCTGTTGAGCTCCATGTTTTATACCCAGATTAAATTGTGTGCATCGTTCTTGTAGATTTGGTTTCATGTTGATGTGGTATGCTTCATGTAATTCTGATTCTGTTGCTTTATCAATCTCTCTCTCACACTGAGGGATTGTTCTTCTTTAGAGCTGTTGATCGTCTTATTTGCTAGTAAGTTGATTCCTCACCCCCCAAGCCAGCCCTAGGTCTTTTCATCCAACAATTCAACCTCCTCCACCTTTCAGTTAGTTCCCCTATTCTTCCCGCCGCCTGATGCAGGAGAGGGGAAGGGAGATGAGCAGCAACAGGGTAGCAAGTGGCGGTGGCAGAGGCCAGCAGTTGGAATAGGGGCTCCGTCTGCACTGAGCTCCTCCATGCCGGATCTGGACCAGCGATGGCATGCTCTCTCTCCATTCCCCCGCGCATAAAGGCGAGGTGCCTTGGCGTCCTGCAGCGGCTGCCTCGACGCTTTGGTAGACCATAAAACTATCAAAACAGTAGATGCATTTAACGAAAGCCTAAACATTTGGGTGCAAACGACGGAGGCAACTTTAAGAGAGCAAAAAATAAATAAATTAAAGTTCAGGATTCAGTGTGGCCCAATATAACCCTTTTCTAGAAAAGTTATATGCATAATTTTCAAAAATTGCGATTCTGAGAGAGATTAACATTTGTCTTCTGTAGGAAAAAATGAGTTGTTGGCGGTCCATTCGGTGAAAAATAAACCCGATGTCATTTTGATAACCTGCAAAACCTTCGCTATGTATATCTTTTAAATATTTGTAACACCCTAAATTTTGGCCTTCCAAAAAATCCTTTTGCAAAATTATTTTGAGATGATTAGTAAACTATTAGGTTTCCTTCTCCTCTCTTATTGGCCCACCTCGGGCCACCCCAGACCGGCCTACTTGGCCTAGCTCGGAGCCAGATGACTCCTGTTCTTCTTCCACCTCACCACCTTGGATGCCCTACCATGGACCAGTCCTCCACTGTTGCCCGCCGGGTTTTGTGCCCCCGTCTCATCGCCACCTCATGCCCCACCCCTGCAACTCCATCGTTAGTAGCAAGCCGTTGTCTATTGCCCATTGGTCAAGGGGACAAGGAAGTCAAGCCCTACGGCTTAGGCCGTCTCGATCACTTCTCCATTCCCTTGTTGCTCCTGCTCTGAGCCATACGGTGTGGGCAGTAGAACATTGCACAAATTCCCTCTCTCGCGCCCTTGCCGCTCCTATTCGGCTTATAAGCCCTCTCGAAGCCCTCTACTGCTTGCCCAATTCATTTTCTCTCCAAACCAAACACTGGCAAACCTTCGTCGTCAGGTCGACGCCTGTCTACTTCTCTACAACGTTCTTAGCCTAATCGAGCTCTAATGCCCTACAGAGCACAAGATGTCCAGAAGTTCATCACCAACCGTGCGTAGCCCCCTTTTTATTTCTCCCCCACGGTGAGCCCCTCTTCGATTCGTTGTATCCACAGCTTCTCTATGCCATGCTTACCACACCCCGACCCCTTAGTTGCCCCAAGTCCCACTGGAGTGTCCAGAAGTTCATCACCAACCGTGCGTAGCCCCCTTTTTTTATTTCTCCCCACGGTGAGCCCCTCTTCGATTCGTTGTATCCACAGCTTCTCTATGCCATGCTTACCACACCCCGACCCCTTGGTTGCCCCAAGTCCCACTGGAGTGTCCAGAAGTTCATCACCAACCATGCGTAGCCCCCTTTTTATTTCTCCCCCACAATGAGTCCCTCTTCGATTCGTTGTATCCACAGCTTCTCTATGCCATGCTTACCACACCCCGACCCCTTGGTTGCCCCAAGTCCCATCGGAGTGTCCAAGTTCATCACCAACCGCCAGCGCCCCCTTTTTATTTCTCCCCCACGGTGAGCCCCTCTTCGATTCGTTGTATCCACAGCTTCTCTATGCCATGCTTACCACACCCCGACCCCTTGGTTGCCCCAAGTCTCACTGGAGTTCACTGTCGTCATGGATCGTTTTCCTACCGTCGTCGCCCTCCTCGTCACCGGCTTGATTTAGCTCGTCCCTGGCCTCATCATCGTTGCAGGTAGATCACTGGTAGTCCCTAGAACCTTTTGAGCCCATGCGCTAGGTCGTAGAGGCTATTTTTCGTCACCACGGCGTTAGTCACCGCCGGCCGCCGCTAAAGCTCGTCGCGCCACCGCTTCGTTTCTCCATTCTTCATGCCGTTGGCACCTTTAGGAGCGGGTCTAGGTGTAGGTTCCATTTTTTGCCGTATCCTCACGCCGCCATGCATCTAGGCGCTGTCCAGCCGAGCTCCATTGGAGCCCCTATGGCCTAGTTGTGTTCTAGGTGGAGGTTGAAGACGACCGGTCCTATAGCGTTTATGTTAGGATAAAGGACAAGATTAGTGCTAATAGCGCCTATGTACTCCATGACAGGCAGGACCGGTAATTTAGCCATGTGGCAAATTAGGGAATGTGAGAGTTGAGTCAGTGACAGGTGGCCCAGGGACCTACTTGTCAATAAGTGGAAATGTAAACTGCTAGAATGCACTTTCGGTTAGCCCACAGCTCACTTTATTGAGAGCATTTTAGCCCACAGTTCTTGTGGGCCATGTTTGGGCCTGAAGCCAATCTGGGGTGCCTCGGTGGGCGTGTTTGTAGGAGGAGGGAAGTCCAGGACTATCCCGACTCGGGGGCTAAAAGATAGTCATCACCGTCTTAGGCCCACTGGAGGTTCGGTGATCCCACTTGGGTGGTTGTGTCCAACACTCAATGGGCTAGGTGAATCACTGGTCTACGAGCAGGAGATCCTTATTATCCATGCAGTGGGGATGGCATCCCATGGGAGTACAATAACATAGCAACAGGAGAACTAGTAGTCCAGGACTCGACTAGATTCTTTCAAAACATAATGGTGCGTAAAGAAGAAAGTGTGAGTTGAGTTAGGGTAGGAGGGTAAGGGAACCCTTGAGCATAAGATGTGCTGTAAAGAAGCGCGGAGAAACACGTGTAGGTTGACACCGCCATTTTTGAGAAATGGTTCCACCACAACGTGAGGCCATCACTCGGTAGTGCGAGAAAGGAAGTCCGGGACTATCCCAACTCGGGGGGCTACAAGGCAGTGAAATGCTCTCTTGGGCCCGCTAGAGGTTCGATGGTCCTACTCGGGTAGGTGTGTGCTAGCACTCGACGAGCTACGTGGCTCACCGGACTACAGGCAAGAGATTCCTGTTATCCATACAGTGGGTTGGCAACCCATGGGGGTATAGTGACAACATAACGAGAGGGTTGGCAGTCTGGGACTTGTCCAGTGTCCCTCGGAATATGATGGCGGGCGAATGAAGTTAGTTTTGGTTTGGGAATTAGAGGACAAGGCAATTGGATGAATTGTGAAGAGCTGGTTGGTTGCCAAGGATGAGAACACACTTGATATTCATGCTTGAATTTCCTAGAAAGATGGTTTTCCTAAACTTGCTAAGTTATAGGCCTTTTAGATATTATAATATTTCAAAACTGGCATTAGTGACTAAAAGAACCAAGCCTTCCTTTTATGGCCACTATCACTATATGCATTAAAGGGTGTTAATTTGCAAGTGTGGTTTGATTGCGTACTTATCCTTGCACTAACTCGCTCTTTTAGATGGAACTCAAGAAGATGACCCATATGAGTGCCACAAAGACGGTGATCTAGACTACGTTGGCTAGGACGAGGTTTAGGGCGTCCCTTCAGTCGTGTGCAAGATTTGCATTGCCTGTCAAACTCTGATATTACTTTTAAGTATTGTAAGCATTTGGCCTGATCGGCCTAGCCTGTAATCCTAATAGCCAAATGGCTTAATTTCGGTTATGTGATATTGAAAGAGTTGAATTTGCTTTTATGCAATATTATCCGGCTATATAAATATGTGTATTAGCCTACCGATGCAGGGACTAGTGTAGGTAACACAGAGTTCCTAAATGGCAGAAAAATGAGGGCTAACAATATTCAAATTGGATATATGGAATCACATGTAGATTCATTGTGAAAGTACTTCGATATTGATAATATTTTTTTAAGTTTAAAATAAATTGCAATAGTAGCAAACAATCAAATTTGCGTTTTGGAGACCACGTCAATGGAAAACCACAACTATTTTTTGACCGGATGGAGTGAACGGGGAACTAAACTGAAAAAAGAAAATGTCAAAGGAAGGATGCAACCATGCATCAACCATCATGTTCTCCGAACAAAAACGAAGAAAAAAAAAAGAAGCACAGCATTTTTGTTTGTGTCCAAACGTAGGCGATCTGTCATATGTATCTCTCTCTCGTGTGTTATGAACATGCAAGGCTGTGATGCATCCTTTTGAGCTTCACCTCTGAAAGTGAAGCGGAGGACGCACCAAACCATTGAATGCATTGAGACAAATTAAGATTCGGCTTTTATTCGCTTTTGCCGCAGCGGTATGTGGACATGTTGCAATTGCAGGATTCCATCTTTGCCGTTGAAACCGTATTGCTTGTTTCTCAGGACAAGGACAAGAAACCATATGGTTCATTAGTGCTAGAAGCAAGGGAGAATGCTACGAAGCAAAGCGTCTCGATTTTCCTTTTTTTTCAATTGTTTCTGGCTTTTTTGAATTTTTCATTTTTTTTTATTTTTTTAACGGAAGGGTGAAAACGGTCCTTTTACCTTTCTCCCCTCTGTCTAGTAGAAATATTATTTCTTAAACGGAAGGGCAAAAACAAGAGAAAATACAGCTGGGAAAACTGAGCCGTTGATAGATTGAATCAGTGTAGCATATGGCTATGAAATCAGGAAATTGGCCGTATCGGTACCCGTACGATGATTGAAGCCTACGGATTTTCGAGTATGAAAGCCGGTGAAACTTTGAAAATTTTATTTTATTTCAAATTATAGGCTTGAAGCATTTGGTATTAAATTTTTTTGGCTGAAGCATTTGACATTAATTTTTTTTAATTAGCCTGAAGTTTTACTAACATGCATGTATGTTTCATTTATAGGTTTAGCTTATATGGTATGAACTATCCACATTGCAAATTGATTCTTGTACAATTTATTGCTTAGACGTGTGCATATGACAAATGTATGTTGCTCTCTACTTATGTTATGACTTATGATCAAAATGGTATCCTTTGCAATATTGCTCTCTAACGCATGGCCCACATGTCAGTGGCACAAAGGAAAATGACATAAATGTAGAGGATATTTATTCTAAAAAAATGCAGAGGATATTCGTCCCTTTTGATCTATATTGCATATTATGGGGTTATCAATTTTCTACATTGCAACAAAAAAATTTATAAATATAGGGCATGTTATGTCAAAATTTTCCCTTTTTTATGGCTTTTCAGATTTTACTGACACATTTTCCCTCAAACGGTGATTTTCTTGACATTTCAAAATCGACTGGCTTTCTTATTGTATTTTGGCAACTTTTTTCCAAAAAATTCATGTCATTTTTTGCTGGGAAATTCATGCTTGCTTAATAAAAATTGGCCGATTTCTGAAAGTTTTCTCCCAATTTTCCATATTGCCTTCCTTGCGATTTTCCAACACAAAAGCAATTTGAAACCCTCGTCCGAGAGAATGGCTGAAGATTGGTGTTTGTTACATCGGACAACTCATACAATGATATTGTGATACCTAGATCTTATATTATGTACTTGTGTCATCATCTCTCCTCCTCTTGAAAAAAAAACCTCCATCTCTCTCTCCCTCTCTCAAAAAAAAAACCCATCTCTCCCTCCCTATATTCTCTCTAAGGAATATTAATGCTTTATGACATGTCAAACAGAGATTGATATTCTTTGATGTTATGCAGAGTAGCAATGTGATGATTGCTATATTAACTATGACAACTAACATTGCTCGAATCCCGGTCGCCACATCAAGAATAAATGGTTTGGATCAATTAACGATTAAATAAGGTGATGCTAGAGTGGTTTCGTTGTCTCGAATAGACTTATGAAATCTATGTTTCTTTACCATCTCTAATATTTTTTTTTATGTTTTCACCATTATTCTCGAAAAAGAATGACATAGAAAAATGTGAGAGAATCCCTTTTTAAAAGGGAAGAAAGAGGGAATCCTGTAATGTACTGATGTCATCATATGGCCCGATTTTCATTTTAATCTGGGAGCATTTCCGAGCATTATGTCAACGAGTAAAAACATGCTCATATCGTTTTTTTAGAGCAAATATGCTCATGTCGTTGACGATCTATATTAATCTCAAGCAACCCATGAAGACGGGGAAGAAAGATTAGAGAAAGAAACTCGTGCGCACCCGCCGCGCCTCGAGCCGACAGCCCGACACCTCGGCACCCGGTCGAACACCTCGCGGCGCAACATCCATGGCCGTCCACCTCCTCAGCCCCCCTCGCCTCCACCCCTCCCGTTCCTCCTCCGCTCCCCTCCCGCGCCTCCGGGCCTCGCTCGCACTCCCCCACCCTCTCCTCCTCTCCCGCCTCGCAGCCACCTCCTCCCCGCGCCTCCGCGCCCGCCCGCGCCGCCGCGCCATGTCCGCCACCGTCCGCAGCTCCCTCATCGACCCAGACGGCGGCGTTCTCGTCGACCTCGTCGCCCCTCCCGACCGCCGCGCCGCGCTGCGGGCCGAGGCCGACGCGCTCCCTCGCGTGCGCCTCGCCCCCGTCGACGTCGAGTGGGCGCACGTGCTCGCCGAGGGATGGGCCAGCCCCCTTCGCGGCTTCATGCGCGAGCACGAGTATCTCCAGGCCCTCCACTTCAACTGCATCCGCCTCCCCGACGGTGGGGGCCTCGTCAACATGTCGCTCCCCATCGTGCTCGCCATCGGCGACAGGGAGAAGGAGGACATCGGGGACAACCCCGACGTCGCGCTTCTTGGCCCCACCGGCGACCTCCTCGCCATCCTCCGCAGGTTCGTGTTCGTCCCTTCTCCTCCTCCGTTTCTTCCTGATTTTTGTGCTGCTATACGATCGATCGACTGGTTAGTTCGTTGCTTGCCCATTTGATCGATCTGCTTGATTTTTTTTTGTTTGCGTTCTTGATACTAAACATGCTACCATTTCTGATGGTTCTTTCAAAAACACAAAGGTCGCAGCTTTCGCATGAATTCGTTCACGTTCCTTAAGTTCCCGTAGTGAAAAATCATTTTTTAACGATAAATTCGCAATCGGATTTGATGTGAACATTTCGCATCATGGTTTGATATTGTATTGTGGTCTATGCACATAGTAGCGAGAATGCAGCAAGCATTCAGAACCAATGAATGCCGCAATGGCTATCCTTCAATTGTGGGAGCATTTCGGGGAAGCATCTTATGCTGTGCTGCTTCTTCTTTCTAGTCCACATTTTGCCAGGCTCTGGGACCGCAGCACCACTAGCAGGCTCAATGGATGAGAATTTGTTGGCAAAAAGTTGTTGTTATGCTTGACCACGCAGTCGCTATTCCATCATGTCCCTCTCTTTGTTATTGCATAAGGATTTCCTTGTGGTTATATTTGACCATGTGATTAATGAACAACTTGATTTCAGTAGCTTCATGAAAGGTTTTGCAAAACTCATAAAGTCATAAATCATAATAAAAGTGAACTGACCATGCACAGTTTCTATATGCATGATTGACATGATAGCAACAACTAAAGTTTCCCCATACTTTTGGGCATAACTTCGTATGTCAAGAGAATTCTACTTATATATGGGACAAGTAAAGAAACACTTTTGTTTTTTTATAAAAAAAGAGTAGAGAAACACTGACCTAAAATTAAAGATATCTTTGACTACCACTGTCAGCATCTCACTCCAACTACTCTCTTTTATTATATTGTCTGAGCTATTTTCAATCCCAAACAAGCTAAACATGTTTGAGTCATTGAGTGGTCAGGAGTCCTTTCTATGTGCATCGCTTTGAAGCGCTACCATGGTGACAACACAATTTTATTTTTGTCTAGAAATTTTTCTTTTTTATGATTTGGTAGCATCGAGCTTTGCAACAAGGCTTTCCCTCTAGGTAAGTTTTACTGTTTTCGCTCAACGGTAAATCATACTCCCCTGCTTTGACTGTTTTAGATAATTAGCATAGAGTGTGGAGGACAAATTACTGTGTGCGAAATGCTGAAGTTGAATATATATGCCCAGGAGCTTATTAAATTACACACTTACTGTGTAATTGGATATTTTGATTTTTAAAAACTTGCTTGATTACACGGATAAAACAGTTGGTTTGTTAAAAATATGAAGTTATGATCACAAAAGGAAAATTGCTATGTCATGTTGAAGCTCTTCTACTTACTAGAGGTAGAACTATCCTTTCTATGTCCTATTCATGCTTTTCTTGGACAGTTATAGGATAATTGGTGTTCAGTTTACTCCTCTTTCTATGTATGTGGTTTGGAACTGTGAAGTGGCAATGTTGCTTTTAGCAAAAAACAAAAAAAAAATCAAAAGGACTCTTTATTGTGGTGACATTGGATTTCAGAGCCACAAAACATTACTTTATCTTTTTCTTTGATACTTTCTTTGAATTTTTCCTCTAATAATGCTACATCTCCTGATTACATTTCCATCCATTCATCAATCATCATATAAGATACAATGTAACAGATGCATAGTGAGAAAACTTGCTTAGATTAATAAAAATGTGTTTTCATGGTAATTCTATTAATTTCAATTTATTTCATGTTCTTGTTAGAATATTAGATTGTCATATGTACCTTCTTCTATTTCTCAGGGTTGAAATACACCCTCACAATAAAGAAGAAAGAATCGCAAGAACATGGGGGACAACTGCACCTGGTTTACCTTACGTAGATGAGGCAATAGCTCCAACTGGGAACTGGCTAATTGGTGGTGATCTGGAGGTACTTGAGCCCATCAAATATAACGATGGCCTTGATCACTACAGACTTTCACCCCGGCAACTTAGGAATGAATTTGACAAGCGAGGGGCTGATGCTGTGTTCGCCTTCCAATTGAGAAATCCAGTACACAACGGTCATGCGCTGTTGATGAATGATACTAGAAGGCGTCTGTTGGAAATGGGTTACAAGAATCCCATTCTGCTGCTACACCCTTTAGGTGGCTTTACCAAGGCTGACGATGTCCCACTGCCTGTTAGAATGGAACAGCACAGCAAGGTTCATTTGTTTACACAGTTGTATACTAGTTTAAATCATGCAAATTATTAAAATTGGATCACATGGCAGGTCTTAGAAGATGGAGTCCTTGATCCTGAGACTACTATAGTGTCTATATTTCCCTCTCCGATGCATTATGCTGGTCCAACTGAAGTGCAGTGGCATGCAAAGGCACGAGTTAATGCTGGTGCTAATTTCTACATTGTGGGCCGTGATCCTGCCGGGATGGGTCATCCAACAGAGAAGAGAGATCTGTATAACCCAGACCATGGGAAGAAGGTCCTAAGCATGGCTCCGGGTTTAGAGAAACTCAACATATTGCCTTTCAAGGTATGTGATGCACATAAACCTCCTGCAACAGTTGATAACTTATTTATCATGATAGGAAATCACTTTCATTTAGTAAATGAAGGTTCAATTGATCTTTGTACACAACACCAAGCAATCATTGCACTTCCTTCAAGGATCATAGTTGAAGCTGTGTTTTTTTTTCTGAATAAGTGTAAAATTACATTGCTGAACGTAGCACAACTGTACAAGTAGTTTCAGAAAGCTTGAGGAATGCCCTCAAAACTTGTTGGTGTTTATCGTCTCTTAACTTGATTGTGCTCTTGTCTTGATGTTCTCTGCCACTTTCTGTTTAAATTTTGCTTTAGGTAGCTGCATATGATACAGTTGCCAAGAAGATGGCCTTCTTCGATCCTTCACGGAGTCAAGATTTTCTGTTTATCTCAGGAACCAAGGTAGGTGCATTTGCTTTTTTTTTTTTACAAGAAGTGAATTTACTATTTAGTGCTTTGTAATTGATGTAGATTCCTTCTGCTAACCTAAACAATCAACCAGATGCGCACTTTTGCAAGAACTGGAGAGAGCCCTCCTGATGGTTTCATGTGCCCTGGTGGGTGGAAAGTTCTTGTCGACTACTACAATAGCTTGCAAGATGAAGAAGCAGCTGCAGCTCCTGTATGATACAAGCTACTGTGGATATAATTATTCAACAGCGGGCCGGTCCATCATCCAAGCACAAGATTTTCGGACCACTTGAGTTTTTTTCCCGGGTTTCTTTAATTTTTTTGGGTTGATATTGATTGATGCGATCAAATCTATGCAATAGTTACAATTTTTGGAACATGAGATTACGAGGCATGACATTGATCAAACTCAAAAGATCTGGATAGATGGTGGTGAAGCACATTAGAATATTGTCTTGTATGACGCCGATTCACCTATGCTATTAAGATGTTTTCTTTATTTTCAATTCTGTGTTAATAGAAAGATAATAAGCGGCACAATCATTCAACAGTATTGGTTTGTGCATATATGCTGTTACATTGAGATGCAATCTCAGTAAGCTTTGACATTATCATCTCCACATCCTTCAGGCATGCATGTCACAGCAAAGGAGCTGCTGCAACTCGTATCCCCTGCTCTTTCCTCAACCCGAAGTGGCTTGAGCCTCCCAGTACCAGTAGAGAGTTTCTAATATGCTGCAAAGTTTTTGCAGATCACCTTGTTCTTGGTCGTTGTGTTTTCTATTGTGCAACTGACTTTAAAGGCTTCGATCTCCACAACCAAAAAAGCACATGGTGCAAAAGACATTCAACCGGAACCCCTCGACAAAAGAAGACAAGAAGTGCGACACAATATCAAAGTGTGTCAAATCAAGCTAAGAAAGAATGGCGGTGGAAGCTCAAAGAAAAGAGCAAGCATTGCAGGCATGCAAAAAAAAGGTGATTGACTGTTGTGGACTTGCACGGCATAGACGAACCAAGAGACAAAAGAAGTACTTAGGTGGACGCGATAAAAGCAACTAAGAAACCATAAAAGAAAAGATGATCGAAGGATACATACTGCAGCTAAAGAACAGAGACGAGGTGATTGGTAAACAACAATAGAAGGATAAAGCCACCAAACTCCAAATCTATGGAAAACTGCAGAGGCATGTCGACAACCAAGGAAAAAGGTTTTTTTTTTTTTTGTTGTTGAAGTACTAGTGCTGCTCTAGCGCTGCCCACAGTAGCAAGTGGCAGGAGAGCCCAAAGCAGCAATTGGCCCAGAGTAGCACGCGACAGAAGAGCCCAAAGCAACCCACAGCACTAACCAGCCCACTTATGGCTACAGTAGCAGCCAGGCCCGACCAAGAAGAGGCGTGCAGCAGCCAGATCGGGGCAGCAACGCAGAGGACTTGGGGGTGGCTAAATCTGTAGAGGAGGCATAATGGCATATCCAGCGCTAAAGGAAGTGGGACAGTGAGGCAACGACGAGCAGAACCACAGAAAGAGCCGGCCAACAACGAGCAGCAGCCGCGGGGGGTCAATGTCAAATCCAATGCTGAAGGCTTGGGGATGTTGTGTGTGACGGACCAAATTCCAGTAAAAATTTACTAGAAAATGTCTCGAATGCCAACTGTCCAGGATTTCAGTTGCATTCAGAAATAGTACAGCTTGCTTGGTTTATTACATGTTACAAAATATTTTACAGCAGAGGTAGAAATATAACCTGGTAATAAAAAGAAAATACATGCCCATATACCACAGGCAAAGCCTGAGCATAAGGTAAACCTTAGAAATCGATCCTATACGAATTCTTTCATCTTCATAAATGTCCATTTCTGATTATAAAGTGGATCCTGTTCAAGAAATAAGCAAATTGCCCACAAATGTGGGTAAGTACGAATTGTACTTGTAGATTTTCTTGAGAGAATAACACTAATATTATATGAAAACAGGATTCAATGAATAGCAAGACTTTATGGTGAATATGAAATTTTGAGCTTTTAAAAGTCTTATCATATTTCTAAAACAATTAATAATAAGGGTATAAATTCTATCATCTTTCTCCATCCTTATTCATCTGCTAACCAGATAACAATTTTTGTAAAACAAATTCATGAGTTTTGACAAATAAGAGAGACATCACCCATTTGACACAACTTCATGTACCCGAAGTAGGGTCCATCGATGTATTTGTTTTCAGCTCTGCAGAACCTGCTCAGCTTTATCCATGGATTCATGACTTCCATGGATGGGCGGTAAACTATGTCATTCTTAAACATTTTAAACTCAAGTTTTTATAGAAGCAAACGATTTACGAATGACCTTGTCATTCGCTGCCCTTGAGTGTTTTTACCAGCCATACATGCTGTGACCATAGCCCAAGACGACAAAGATAAAGATATTTCCAAATTTGCTTCTATATTTTTATAGAGTAATGATTCCAGGGAGTTCACACCCTCGCCCACATGGTGTCCTTGAGTGTGTACTCTATCCCTAGGGTACCTGGCCCAAGCCGACAAACTCTTCTTCCAAATTACTCTATATAGGAAATCATTTTATCTCCCAAACTACAATTTTTTCCATATCAAATAAGTTATCCAACCCAACTTATTTATATGGACCAATTCTTTATCTTTTCATGAGATAATCAAATTTTTGTATTTTTGCCTACACTAGGGTTTTATCAGGGGTTGATTATTTTTAGGTGTTTTTTTAAGGTATTGGGGCTTGGATGAAAATTACACTTGGAATGTATAAATAAATAACTAGAAAATATATGCAATGAATAATAAGTAAAGGAAATGTAGGTATATCAAAATGCATCAAGGATAAGAAAACCTGCCTTATTTGGAGATCAGATCACACTTTAATATATCTTTTGGACATTCTTTCCAGAGGGCGTAGCTCGTTGTCTATACGTTGTAAAAATGGAAAGAGAGAAACTTCAATAAATATCCAAATAAGAAAAGTTTTTAAATAAACGATAAAATAAAATAAAAAGGGTCTAGGGTAAAAAGGTGATAAGTTGTACGATTTTCTAAAAGTTTGAAAATATTTTCTAAAAGAAAAAGGGTAGAGGTGTTAATATAAAATAGGTATTTTGGGCAGCATGACGTTAAGTATTATGGAGAGATTTATAATAAGTCAAAATTCATATTTAATATTAATTTTGGAATATTAGTATTTCTATTTGACCTTATAGTGATAATGGTTAAAAGAATTAATTTTGGCATTATAATTTTATATTTAAGGAAAATTTAATTAGATTAAAGGAAGGTTTTAAATTTAAATTTGAATTTCTATAGGTTTTAAAAATATAGAGATATTATTTCTAAATATAAAACATTATTTTGAGTAACTTTTATAATGGAAGTTTTTACTAATTTTACTTCTATATTCTTTAATTAAAATGTTTTGATATATAAAGAAAAGAGAGTAAAAGAATTTATTTAGGTTATTTTATTAGAAACATATGATATTTTATATTTTTTATATAATTATTTTTCTTATTGTATATTTTTGTGAATTTTTATGGAATTTATAAAAGTATAGGAAGAAATAGAAAATAGAAAATGTTTTGAAAATTCTTACTAGGCTGTGTTCGGCCCAATTGGCCATATGGGCCGTTGCGGAGTTGGAGAGGCTGACGAGGTGGGGGTCGATGGCGGTCTTGTGAGCTTTGGCTACGCTACAGACCGATCTTGTGATGAGGTTGACCACTGGGGTCGGTTGGCAGTGGGATGAAGGAGGAAGAATAGGGAAAACCGGGGGCGGGGGGAGGGGGGAGGGGGGTGAAGTTCATCGGCGATGGGATTTGGCGGCCGGCGACGAGCAATTGGAAGGAATTTTATGAAATTGGAGGCAAGTGGGTCTCTTTGGTGGTCATGGTATAGCTTAGGATGGCCGGAGTTGACGGGGCGACAAGGCCGTGGCGGTGGAGTGACAGGGCAACGGTGAGGAGGGATCTCTGGTGAAAATTGAGAGGGGTTGATGGTCGGAGGAGATTCGCATCACGGAGTGGATGGTTTTATCTATAAGCATCATGGCCAGAGAGGCATTGGAGTGATGGGGAGGGCTTTCGCCGGAGTTGGAGAGGAAAGGTGGCGATGGTGGCAGTACTGGGTCGCAGAGAAGAATAGAGATGTGGGGGAGGGGAGCTTGGGGTGTTGCGACGTCGGAGGTAGGCTTTTATAGGCTAGGATAGAGTGGCGGTCACGAATTGCTGGCCTTATGGTGGTGGCGGCGGCGCTATGTGGCGACGGCAGATTGGGTGGCCGAGGAGAGTAGATGAGGACAGTGACACGGGGGCAGGGGCTAGCTTGTAGCGGCGGCGACGTGGATTCCGATGGGCTTCGGCAGCGCCGATGGGTGGAGCAGGGTGAAGAAACGTGGGAGGAGGAAGAAAGGTGGGTGGCCGTCGGATTGGATTCACAATCCATGGGCGTCGTCGGATTAGGTCTAGGGATGACAAATGGGGTCTATGGGTCAGTGAAGGGATCGGGCCGGCTGGCTTCAAGTGGAAACGCATTTCCAAAAAGGGAAAGCGCATTCCCAGAAATTACCCTAAAAAGAAAGTTTTAAATTAAAAAAAAGGGTTTTCCAGAAATGGCTTTTGAGCTTTAAAAACTCAGAGAAGGTTATATAAAGCTCAGAAAAATATCAAATAAATTTCTAAAAATCCAGAATAATGAGAAGAATCCAAATATGAAATAATATTTATTATTTCATGGGATTTATATTTTTAGAAAAAGGTAGATAGGGTATTTTCTTTAGGAAATAAATAGAAGTTTAATTTAGAAAATTCTAAAAAAATTTTGGGAATGATTATATGAGTATAATTTTAATTTTTGCGAAAAATGTTTATACCAAAATTGAAATTTTAGGTATGTGACATTGTGCTCCTTTGCTGGGTTGGCCAAATCCTTCCTGTAGAGGCACAAATCCACCTCGTTCACGACGCTGATGGTGGTGTGGCGACTCTGGCAGCCCACGAGCGAAGCAAGCGGCGGTGGTGCTTGCAGGCAACAAAGGGAGAGTTGTTGCGTGCAGAGGCAGTGGTGGGGATGCCGCAGACACACCACGCAGAGGCGGCCGCGGGCGGCTACAAGGCAGAGGCAGTAGGGGAGCGTCGAATCTGGGCCGACGCCAGGAAGAGGAGGAGCAGAGGTGGTCGTATGCTGAGTAGAGGACAAAAGGTCGATGACAACCGGTCGATCCCAGGCGACGAGCAGCAAACAAAAACTTGTTGTTCTTCCTCACGAGAAGAAGATGCTGATGCAAGGTGGCTGCCCCCGGAGCGGAGGTTCCTCCACGGGGGCAACGACGGCGGATGACAACGACGTGTAGGGTTTGGAGCACGAAACCATGTTATGAATATAAGACGTATATTGATATGTAGGGTAAGAACCTATATGGCTATATATAGAGAGGATACAAGAGAAGTCTAGATAAGACAGGGAAAGCCTAGATAAGGACAAATGATCTAATCCATTCTAATAAGATAAAAGGACTCTTAATATATCTTTACCACTAACAAGGTTATTCATGTTTTTGACGCAAACATTTTTTTTAAAAAAATGAATTAGGGAGCTCTAGGATCTGAAAATGATAAAGTTTGTTGAATTTTCTCAACAAATTTACCTTCACCACGAGTTAAAATGGTGTGGCAGCATGCATGTTTTAATTCACAAATGCAGGAAGGGATCATAATAACGGCAACATATCTAGTACTAACGCCCATTGAGTGCTAATATGCTAACATCTAACCAGCACCATCAGATGGACTTCGTACGGTTGAGATTGAGAGAGGTAGAAGCTCCACATCCCACTTAAAACGTGCGGGGGTTATCTACAAAACAGTTTAAGTGGATCTAGAGATTCCACCTCTCTCGATCTCAACCGCATGAAGTCCATCTGATGGTGTTGGTTGAAAATTAGCATATTAGCACTAAATGGGTATTAGCACTAGATATGTTGCCCATAATAACACCTTGAAGACATACTTTTCCACCACGAGCAGCTCCTTTAATATCTTGAGCATCCCCTTAAGAAATTGTTTAGATATCCACAACCTTGAAGTGAAGACTTACGAAGGAGGACGTATCCGAGCGGCAGGTCTGGAGGTTGCTCCAGTCGCGGAACTCTGAGGAATAATTGGATCAATCTAATACCAAGAACCATATATTTTTTAAATTTTCTTCGCTCAGGTACGGCCAAAATTGCATGAATAATTGTTTCATGGGAAAACATTATATGTCATTTCAGAATCGTCTAATACCTTGCATGCATCATTTAGAGACTTATCTCTTTTATGTCATTGTACTCGTAATTTGTCTCCTTTCATACCATTGCTATCAAGGCCTATTAGTTTTCACTGTTGGTAACATCTATAATACCCAAAACACCCTTTAAGCTCATATGACTGACTAGCGGAACCCATATGACAGTTCCTCTCTTTTTATTATTTGCTCTCCTTCCCTTTTCTTCTATCTCTCTTCTGTTCTCTTCCTCCCCTCCTCTCATCCAACAGACCCCTTCCTCCTCCTTCCCTCAGACCAGATGCCCCCTTCTCCTCCCCCTCATCTCCGGTCAAACCCCGCTCCCTTCCACCCCCTTCTCCTCCCAATCCCTCTCTACCTAGAGTCGACGGCACGGCGACCCTATTGGCGGCACTGTGGGGTTGCTGGGGAGATGATGGAATGGTGGCCTTACTGGCGCCACGTGTGAGGTTGTTCAGGAGTGGAACAACATGGGGGCATGGCGAGCAACATGACAGGGAGGCGACACCTGCGTGAGGCACAACAGGCTACTCAAGGCGGTCTTGGCGGTGTGGCCATGGAACTCCTCTATTCCCCCTCGTCCACCTCCTCTCTCTCCCCCTCTCTCACTCTCTCTCTCTCTCTAACTGGTGGAAGGAAGAAGAACAACATAGAAGGGAGGAGAGAGGTTGGTTGACATGTGGGTCTATCCTGGGAGTGAAAGGAAAATGATGAGAACAACTAAGTGACATTGAAGGGATTACAAAACCAAGGGTAAAATGGTCTTTCCTTCGCCCCATCACGGTTTGATTAATAGATAATGGTCAACCATGACATGTAGAAAAAAATATTACAGCAATTGTGATGACAAGGGAGAGGTAACTAAGCGATGACACGTAAGGGGCTATGCCACTATGCAATGGCATAAAAAAATTTACCCCTGTTTCATTTAAGATGGTCAAGGTGTTGTGTATTACTGTAACACCCCATTTTCGCTCACTATAATAATAATAATAAATCACCAGCCAATACATTATTTAAAATAAAATTTAAACAATTCAAATAAATTATGTATTAACCTAAAAGAGAATCATGTCCATATATTAATTGAATTATAACAAATGGACCTATTTGTAAATTAAATCGTATGTTCTGATAATTTTAAGGTTTGCCAATGATGAGGAGCATTAAATGATATTTAATGCTTGCATAAAATATATATTTTAAGGCATCAAAACAAATCAAATAAATGAAATAATAACATTTTTAGTAACCCAAACATATTTTTATTATACCCTCTCGAGTATTCAAAGAACCTTAGGGACTAAAATATAAAATTCCCAAAATATCTCTTAGGCCCTTATCCTAATCCTAATTTACTTGGTGATGAAGGAAACTTAAATCGGCTAGGTTACTTCGCAGCTAAGTAACCCGTCCACGATATATTTTTCTAAAGACTAAAACTAATTTTGCCTATTGAAACTATAGTAAAATAATTTAGAAATTTTATAAAATAAATACTCATGAAATCACAAAACTAATTATAAAAATGGAATCCTCGTAATTTTATGAGCCCAAATATATTTTTATCATATTTTCTCAAGACCCTTAACATCATCATGAAATTTTATTAAAGCATGAGGGCTAAAATGTAAAATTACCTAAAAATCTAACCATCCTTATCTCCTCCCCCGCGTGGCTTGAAGAGCTCATCTCAGATAGCTCTCACGCGTAGAGAAGAGAACGGGCTGCGGGTAGAGAGAGAAAGAAGAGAGAGGGGGAAGAAAAGAGAGGAGGAGGAGGAGGAGGCAGCAGCATGGCGGCGGTGGATTCGAGCTGACTCTGGATGAGAACTACGCAGAGCACGTCTTTGGTTGGCGTGGCAAACAGGTTTCAAGACAATGGCTCGGCAAGAGAGCTCTAATGGCGGCTAGCGGCCGCGTGGGAGCAAGCAGCAGATGACAAAGCGCCAGAAGCGTCATCTGGCCTGTGATCGAATGATGGAAGAAGCCGAGTGGTAAGCGGCACCAGCCGGCGGCGGCCTAGGTGGTCTTCTTGGCTCGGCGTCGGCGCCCGTAATAGCAGCGGCAAAGCGGCGGAAGTCGAGGCAGCGGAGGTAGCTCGGCGACGGTGCTAGCCTAGGCGGCGGTGCAGCAAGCAGGGCTCATGAGGAAGCAGCGATGGCGGGGAGGGGCTCCGTTCATCACGCCCATGGACAGCATGGATGGACGACATGGACGATTCGACCGAGACGCTGGCCAGTGCTAAAGCTCAAGCGGTGAAGCCTGCCAAGGAATAGTGTTAGGCGCCAAGGCATAAGCTTGGGCCCTATTGGGCGCAGTGTTAGACACCGGGCGGCAACGACGTCCAGGTCCATCTCGAGACGATGGCATCTGGCACGGTGCCTATAGACGGTGGCGACCGGGAAGGGCCGAGGTTGGCAGCCGAGCAACGGTCGACGGTGACGATAGCAGCCCGGAGTAGTGGTGGCGAGGCGAGCGATGCGGCCAATGCAGGGCGTGTCAACTCGGCCGTAAAGCACGGGAAGGCATCGGCGATGCCTGAAGATGGCCCGTAGGCGCCAGATAGGGCGATTCGGCCCAAAGGCAGCCCAAGAGAATGGATTTAGGTCAAACCCAGAAATCGTTATTTCATGTAGAAAAGAGCCCTTCTAGAATTTATTTAAAATAGTAGATGTATTCAAACATTATGAAACTTTTAATATAAATATGAAATAATGTATAAAACCTAGTAACAATATTAAAACCATGAGTAAAAATATACTCGCTAACGCATATAGGTTTATCTTCATTTTAAATTAGACACAAATAAAATAACCCTAACACACAACAACTATTAGAAGAAGAAATATAGACGATGATTTCTCACGTAGGAGAAATCTGTGCGAAAACCCTAGGAACATTCGCCTATCATGCATCATGCATATTTCATCTTTCATGTCTTTATCGATGTTATTCGCTTTTATGCGATAGAACCGGACAGCTCGGAAGAGAAGCCGGAAGGCTAGGCGCAAGACATCGACGCATTCGATGTAGGCGAGCCAATACCTCTAATTCATTCTTCTTTACCCAGTTTTACTTAAATTATGTTGATTTAAATATATTAGATTGCATGCAATATGATTTTCCAAGTATTATATGTTGGTATCAAGAGCTACTAGAGCTGGTCTAGTTAATCCACTTGTTATATAGTGTTAATGAACACGAACCCCTCCTTGGTATAATTTCCTTATCCTGTCCTTGATAACCTAAGGTATAGAAGTTAAACTCCTTGACTAATAAGTCTTTGAAATGGCTTAGACATGCTTTAAGTCTAGAGTCCATGGGTTTGACCTTGGCTGTCAACGATACGGTACTAGGATGACGGGTCAACCTTTGTAACGGCATAGCCCACTATCAACGGTGCAATGCAACGGCATAGCACGCTATCAACAGTGCAATTGCAAAGGCATAGCCGTTATCAACGATGCAACTTGGTCCAGACAAATACCGTATACAGAGTAGGTACCTCAATGGTACAGTCCCATCATTGCCATGGTTTGTATCATGAAAGGAGTTAGTCTCTCTGCACTCCCTTGGTAGTTGCGAGAGATGTACAGACCCTTACGAATTAAGACTACACATGTCCATTGTGTCGGTGCCTTGGACAGTCTATTCAGCATGTGCGTATCCCGAGTACATGATTATGGTGATGTGTTGTGCCCTGTTCCCGAGCATTCTTACACTCGATAAGCTAAAGAGATAGTCCATGCATTCGGGTATCATTTATGCCTGAGTGCGAATATAGTCAATAATCATTTGATTCCTATGATTGAGATTAGGATATGAGGATCCTGGCCTTTGTTGAGCTCAAGGGGATCACACCTCTTGGCTAAGAGGGTGAGTCTACCGCCACTTACCTGGGGAACATGCGCCAGTTGTAGTATGGGCACTGGTTCGCCAAAAGCTTGGAAACGTGCGCCAGTTGTTGTATGGGCACGGGTTCGCCAGAGCCTGGGAAAAGTGCGCCAGTTGTAGTATGGGCACGGGTTCGCCAGAAGATGAGAAACGTGCGCCAGTTGTTGTATGGGCACGGGTTCGCCATACCGTTGGAGATAGCTCGCCATAGCGATGGGAGCTAGTCTGCCATTTGTGGAGACCATGACCATAGCTATGGTATGGATCTGCCACGTGGGACACGTATTCCTTGGCTAAGGATACGGTGTCGCCACTAAAAACCCCCTGTGTTGTAAAGAATCGGCATATATAGCCCAGTACGTCTTTGGTTTATTTGATTTTAAGCAAACTTGTGAACCTAACCTCCACCATAAAGTCTTGCATCATTGTTTAGCAATAGGTGAGGTCTTAGTTCACGAGCGTGGTTTGATTGCGCGCTCACACTCGCACCCACTCACCTTTTTAGGTGGTGTCGAGGTGAAGTTTGGCTTGGATGATATCAACAAGGAGGAGAAGGACCAGAAGATTGACGTAAAGGTCGAGGGTTAGGTGGGACTCTAGTCGCTTACCTGATTGGGTTGCGCATAGCCTTGAGATCCTACTCTTCTTATTGTTTCCGCTATGCTAAACTCTGGTAAGAGTTTATTTTTGTTTTGTAGATTTGGCCTTTTCGGCCTACAAAAATGAGCCATGTTGTAATTGAACTCTATTGTATTAATAATTTTTATCATAGGTATGAGATAATTCTAACATTTTGTAAAAGGTGCCGTGCTAGCGAGACAAGATCCTGGGCTAGCACAGGTGCATCGAGGTTCTCGGTGACCGGGGCCAACAATTACGCGATCACAAATAAGTGTCGTTTGAGACATTGATACGGTCTCAAAAAACACTTTTGACCACTAATTACTATCATGGTTCATTTATTATACCTACTAAAATTATTATATTATAAAAAGACTCTTTGAGATGAATCTACACATAATTTTCATGTACTCAATCTAAATAGTTTAGAAGATATTCGTAGTTAAAGTTTTAGGGCCTGTTTGGTTTGCTACCAAATCTGTCACAACTAAGTTTAGGCGCGCCATAGTTTTTATGGCCGATGTTTGGTTCGCGCCACAATTGTGGCTTGCCACACTTTCTTAGCAATCGGACCCACGCGTCATAGACCGATTTTTTGGCCACACTTTGCCTAAGGTGTGATGCTGATTTTTTCAGCCACAAAAGTGTGGCTTGCCACACTTGCCTAAGGTTAGGTTAGACAAAGCATGGCACCAACCAAACAGGCCCTTAAAATTTTGACTTGTACGTATTTCAAATGACAAATATTTGTGACGGGAGGGAGTCTATGCACTTGTAATGACTTTACTACGAGTGATTAATACAAATTAAGTAGTATTTGAGAGGGTTATAAATGCCACTATTGTCAGAGAGAACATGAATTTGTGAAACAGTAGCCTTCAAAAGGTTCGCTCTAGACAGAATCAGGGACGTTTGCTAGAACAGAAAACCGCGACGTGTGTAAACACTCGGATGACTTGCCCATTGGAATTTACATTTACAGGCATTTATAGACGCCGAGAAATCTAGGTTTTCTTAGTGTGCCTATAGGGCATTTATAATGTCGCTTCAGATGACATTATAATTTCAAGCACCATGTCTCTACATTATAATTTCAAGTGAAGAATACCTAGAAGTCAAACCACCACCAAATAAGGTCCTGTTTGGCATCAAAGTTTAGAAAAAACTATATATATATATAGAGTTTTATAATGTGTGGGTATAAAACATGGTTTCAACACATCATCTTGACCTTAGTTTTTTTTTTGTAACTACAAGCTATTTATTTGCATGGTTTTGTGAAAGCAAAACTTTGACCAGATACAATGCAGAAGTACGAACACAAGCTAGTTAATGGTCAAAGTTAGAAAAAAAAGAGGTGTGGAGTGGAGTTACACAAACTTTGAAAAGCTGCTTTAAAGTTTTTGAGAAATATAGTGAAGTAAGTTATAGCATTTAGCCTTTCGAAATGTCATTAACTAATGGCTGAATTGCAGTTTAGACCGCGTACGCTATGTGTGGATCAGCTAATTTCATAGGAAGTCCAGCCCACATGAGGGCTTCAGCCCAACAGCCCAACCTTACAAAAAAAAGAAAGGAAGAGAAAATGGAATAGGGGAAAAAAAATCAGAATTGAGAAGAAGAGAATTTAAACCCTAAGCTCAGAATATACCCCGGCCGGATCCTCCATTGCTGCCTTGGCTATTTTCCCCCAAATCAACCTCTCCCCACATCAAATCCCATCTCCCCTAGCCAGGCTCACCCACCACCATGGCCGCTGCCGGAGCAGGAGCAGGCGGCGGCGGCGGCGGCCCGGGCTCGTCGTCGTCCGGGTCCGGCGGCAGGGAGGGCGACTGGGACTGCGGCGGCTGCGGCAACCGCAACTACGCCTTCCGCTCCCTCTGCAACCGCTGCAAGCAGCCGCGCCTCCTCGTCGACCCCCACACCCCGCGCGACTCCAAGTGGCTTCCCCGCGCCGGGGACTGGATCTGCACCGGTAATCACCCCCCGCTGCCGCCATTCATTCATTCATTAATAGGGTAGCTAGAGCTACTGCTTGTTCCCACCCGAAAAGGGAATCGACGATAGAGCCTGGAGCATCGGATCGGATGTGAGATGGGCACTATGGTCGTTCCCTTCCCTCTCTCTGGGAAAGGGAATCTGAATTAACCTAGGTACAGGATCTCCTTCCGTGCACCGCATCGGAGGTCTAGGGGCATACAATCAATGCTTTTCTTGTTCAGTTTTATTTGATTTGAGGCTGGTTAGGACTATGCTAGTGCTTGGAGCATGTAGAGTTTTGCCTAGTTGTAGCATTATATATATATTGTTGTGTCAGATGTTTTTAAAAGAAAAAGAAAAATCTCAGCTTTCTATGGTATAGGAATCAGAACAGGATGATAGAAATGAATATGTGTAGAGTTCTGATTAGTTTGTGATCATGAGAGAAACAGAAGGGGGGAATAGAATGGGAGAAGAGGGCAAGTTTCGGTTTTGTTTGAGAACAAGACTACGTCTTACACGAAAATTGGTACATTACCTGGTTCTGGATAACATCATATGGATGTCTTTTTTTGTTCGTAGTTGAAGTATACAGAGCTCATTTAGCATCAGGCTAACATGAACCATTTGCATAAACTAGGGACCATGCTTCTAATTGCTTACCTTTTGTGATGGAATCTTAATTACTGCTGCTCTTTATTTTATTCATTGAATAGTATTCTCTGTACATGATATTAGAAAACTACCAATAAGTGTGCTGAGTAAATGACTAGTGTGCGTGTGTTTATTCCTTTCTTTGGGTTTGTGCGGGATGGCTGGTTGGTGTGCGTGTACCTCGGTGCGTTGTCTTGCTGCCTGCTGTGCTGGTTGGTTTATGCGGCAAATGGATGAATAGGTTGCAGTAACAATAATTATGCATCCAGAAAGCAATGCAAAAAGTGTGGCCTGCCAAAGGAGGAAGCAGCAATGCCAGCATTATCAATGGCAGGAATGTCTATGCCAGCTTATGCAAATTACATTGCTAGAGTGCAAGGCCTTGCTGGCTTTAAGATGAACATGAACTTTGGGATGGCTGGCAATTCGGCTTTTCAACAGCAGCTACTTGCAAATGCAAACTGGCCTTACGCATTGGCTGGCAGATATGGGCTGCAATCTTCTGGTTGGCCGTTTGGTGGCAGCAACATGAATCAGTTTCCAGCAGTTCCAAAAGACTGGCGTAATGGTGATTGGCTCTGTAGCTGTGGGTTTCATAACTATTCTTCTCGAACTCAGGTAATTTTACATTAATATGCTTTAGATGGGTTCTTAATAGTTCATTCTCACCCATAATCTGTAGTTTTGACCTGCCTTCTTGACCATTGTACAAATATACCATTTTAAGAGATTGTTATGTGTGGGATAGCGATATGTCGCTAACTCATCTGATCCTGAAATTTGATTTGCAAATGAAATATCAGTTCTCAGGTCAACATTAAAGCCTTTTGTAAGATACCAGATCTTGTTGCTTTACCTATACTCTCACTCCTAAGTCTCTGCACTTTTGCTTTCTTTTGTTCCTAAAATTTTTATCGATCTGCTTGCATTTTACAGAAATACCTCCCTATCTATTCATTCTTGATCTATTTAGATGATAAATTTAGTTTCAAATTCTATGAAGTATACCTTTTCTATATATTGTGTCCAAAATGACTCTTATTTTTTATTTTCCAGTGCAAAGAGTGTAATGCACCTGTTCCATCAGGCATTCCCTCCACAACAATGAAAACTACAGCATCAGATACTTCTTCCAGTATGAATTCTTTCCCCACTTCCAATATTTTTTTCTTTATCTCATGCTCTTAATTCATAGAAAAAAAACGCTTGTGATTTCCAATGACTTCAGTTAGGATTTAGGAATTATTTCATATTTGCCTTTTTCAAATGGTGTGTTCTGCTTTGCTGCTACAAATAGGCCAATTACCTAATAGTAAATGCAAATTCAGAGATACTGTTTTCACCTGTGAGACATCTATTAGTTATGGGAGGCAGATATTTTTTTGTAACACCACTTCTAGTTATCCTGAAGTTTCTTTTGTCTTAGCATTAGGCACTAGATGTTTGGCATCAGAGGAGCTCGCCAATGACTGGGATAATAAAAACGCTTGTGATTTCCAATGACTTTAGTTAGGATTTAGGGATTATTTCATATTTTCCTTTTTAAAATTGTGTGTTCTGCTTTGCTGCTACAAAATAGGCCAATTACCTAATAGTAATTCAGAGGTACTGTTGTCACCTGTGAGACATCAATTAGTTATGCGAGGCAGATATTTCTTTGTAACACTACTTCTAGTTATCCTGAAGTTTCTTTTGTCTTAGCATTAGGTACTAAACGTTTGGCATCAGAGGAGCTCGCCAATGACTGGGATAATAAAAGGCTAAATCCAGGAACTGCAAACTATCCACTTTCAGTATGTATTCAACCTTTTACTTTTCATGAATGGGTTACCTTACTGTTATTTTATATTAATTTATTTCCAATCTGATTGAAGACAACAGGCTCAGATAATTTATTTATGGGTATTGAGCAAGGAGCTGGAAGCAGTAATGGCCAGACACCTTATTCCAAGTTTGACAATGGGAATTCAATAACATTACCGTCTGTACAGGTTTCAGGAATGCCTGGTCTTATTGGGAAAGGGTAAAAAAACTAAATAACTCAAAGATGCTCATGTTTCAAATCAAATACATGTATGAGTTATGATGTTTATATATATGCACTGTTTTCTTCAAATTTCTGAGTTATTATGATTTAAGGTTCAACTGCAAACCAGGTGGCACCAAAAGATGTGTTTGTTGTTCAATGCATTTGGGGCTCTGGGGAATTTGTTATGTGCAATACACTGGTCAGGGTAGAATTATGCGGTTACCAACATACCATTGTTGTCCTAGAATGCTAATGTAGGGGTGACATATGTTAATTGTTGCAACTACCCAATTGGAATGATGGATGGGATCATAGTAGAGTAATTTAAGTGTGATCCTGTTATAAACGAAGTAAATTGCAATGGAGAAAATGTTGAATAGGAATAGCTACTGTAGAAGAAAAATGGAAAAAAATTATGGGCTATGTGTCCATGTCTGTTAAAGCTTCAACAGGTAGGCACAAGGTCAAAGGAAATTTTATCTGACTATATCCGGTGGAAAATTGACAAAACAATAATTTGTAACAAATAGGTTGTGTTGAAATACAAACTTTCAGCGGTTAACAAAATAACTTAATACTCGATTTTTCATGTTATATTTGCGATGTTGTGCATGGTAACTATGTTGGGAGCACAATAAAATGGAAACTGTACTGCCTGCATTTTAACCGTTTTTTAGTTGTACTAACTCACAAAACAAGTTGAACTATGTGAAGTCCCATGACTCAATACAATTTTGGTTGTAATTTTTTTAAAAACAGATGTGTCCTTTAACTGCTGCTTTATGCAAGTATCTAGTCAATTTTGTACAAAGCTTGCATGAATAATTTACTTTCATCGATGAAAGTTTCCTTAGCTTATACTGGCTACATATGTTCTTGCACCTTACAGAGCAAAATGGCGTGAAGGAGACTGGATGTGCAGCAACTGCAACAATCACAATTATGCATCTCGTGCATTTTGCAACAGGTACTATATGCTGGCATAATGTCCGACCCTCATCTCTTTTCTTCAACAAGCATGGAATCTGCTCAAATAATCTTGTGAATGTCTGTAGATTCTTTTCTTTCTGCTTTTAGAATGCATTCTAATTTCATGTTTTTGTTATACAAAATTATTGGGCTAAATATGCTCCTTTTTTTTTTATCTTGATTGAACCACCTGTAGTCAGCTGAGCTTGATTTTGGAATGCTCATCTGAAATTCTGAATGCTTATAGTTTGAGTTGGCCTTATTACTGATGACTTTGTAATTTTTATAGAGTCCGCCTTAAGACGCAATGATGTGTTGCATGCTTCTGATAAACATTAAAGCTGTAAAGAACAAGGCCTTTTAATGTTCTGACATTGGAGGAAAAAAAGATAATTATCTTACCCTTTTTATGATTTGTTAAACCTTGTAAGTTGCATGTTTGAATATGGATGCATTATCTAAATAATTCTATTTATTCAAAATCTTAATGAAACTTGATAAACAAATGCAAATCCAAAACATATCTATGTCTGACTTCAGTTCTGCATTTAATATGTGCAGTGATAAACAGTTACCTAAATTTAAAATTTTACTGCTATAAATTTATTAGTTGAATTCTCGAGCTAACTGAGAAACCTAACAAAAGATCTATTTCATTTGTCACTTATATTATATTTTAAAATTTTAATTCACATTCGCAATAAATAAAGACTAGAGAGTAGTACTGTAAATACACTCCATCCATGTTTAGTCATATCCATATCATTCAGTGATTACTTCAGCCATATCTAATTAGCTATATCTAATTTAATTCTGAGTTTGTTCCAAGTGTATGGATAAGAATTCAGAATGGCCTCGAGCAAATCTGAATTTTATGTTTTCCAGATACTGGTGCCTCAGCATCAATCCACCATTAGTCCATTCTGCGAGTTGATTCATGATTTTGATTGGGAAAGAAAATGTTTTGTGTTGCAGGTGCAAAACTCAGAAAGAATCTTCAGTTCACCCTGGTGTTCTATAGCTTGCTATTTCTCTCTTGAAGTGATATGAAGTTTCCTGGTTCTGCTGCTGTCTGTCAGTAGCTGTGCCACCAGGATTGTTCTGTTTGGTTCTGCTGTGCTTTTGCTGTCGTCAAATGCTTGTGTCTCAGTATTTTGCTAGATATTTGTTGAAGTTCGTCATTTATTTATGTTGAGCGCTTGAATAAAATGTTTCTGCAGTGTATCAGCCTTCTGAATTTTTGGGAAATTTGAATCATCTTTAGTAATTAGACACTTATGATAGACTGTAATATCATATGAATCGATGTACCTCGTGAAGTTTTGTAGTTCTGATTCACTATTTTGTTCATTTGAGAACAGAAAATTGTTATGTGTTGTCCTTAATGCACAACATTTTCTTTTTAACCTCCTGTCTACTGTATACCATGCAATGATGAAGAAACAAGATTTTGAAGAGTGACGCTTGCATGGATACTGCTGCCGCTAACCTGCCATTTTTCCTGTTTGTTCGGGTTTGCCGTTTCTTTAATTTTGTTTTCTATGATTTCTCTTTTCCCCGTCGAGTGCCTTGGCATGATGATACTTATAAACTAGGGTGATTTAGATATGTGTAGAGCTGCTGCATCGTTTGTACATATCGGCTAAAAGCACGAAGTAGATATAAAACAGAATTGCTGAATGACATGATCGCACGTCACCGGCATATACAATGGTACAAAGAGGGAAACACATAATAGCTGAATTGACGCCGTGATCTCAGCAGGGTTCTGTGTTCACGGTATCGATGAATATTGTGTGATAATCACGATAGTCACACTTGCTGTGGCTCGATAGGGAAAATCTATGGCGAATTCTGTTCAAATTCAAAAAATTAATTTTAAAATTGAAAATTGGGGGAAATTAAAAGATAAAATCTGTCCAGATTCAAATCATTGAATTTAAAATTGAAAATTGGAAAAAAAAGATTCGATTATTGGCTGATATTGGTCAAACTTGAAATTGTGAAGACTTTCAGATTCGAAACAGGTTGATATTAGCCGATTATCGCGATTCAAAATTTGGCGAGCATACTTTGGACGTTTTTTTGAAGCTTATCGTTTTGGACGTTTTTTTGAAGCTTATCGTGTTATTAGTGACGATAATCAAATGGTGCACCTTTTTTTTTACCGGTTTTTAGAGCTTGCGCAGTATTAGTGACGATAATGGAAATGGCGACGCTTGAAACAATATTGTGATCCCTGGATCCCAGTAGTATCAGCTATATTTCGGTGAACTGAAGATCCCTCCTTTTCTTTTGTGTGTACGATTCTTGAAAAATTCGAGCCAAATTTCTGTTAGAAATCGTTTATTATTGTACAGTGAGCAACAAGGCATCCGTTGGTAGATCTTCCCTTGTACAATGATCTACACACTACAACATGATATCAAAAGAATGATGATATTTGTTATGTACTCTACACCTACCAAATACGGTAATGTTCTCAATGCTATAGCTTGGATTCTCTGGATGAGTTAAATTTCAGATATGCCTGTGCCAACATGCTACCCAGCTGAAGTTGAGCTTCGGTGGAGAGGTGCAGCTGATCATCTCGGAGTGGCAAGCCCATAGCATCAACGAGAATGACATTGGGAAGATTGATATTTTTCTGACCTTCCCTGACAATATCGGTATAATTACCCTCCCCTGATGCAAGACCAACCTGGAAAGAAAAAGAGCCACATATAAAGTTCTTCTTTTGTACAAGTGTTGTGAAGCTTTGTTAGTACATAAACAATTTCCCTATGAACTTTGCTCATACATGTAATTTTCCTATGAATGCGTGAAAATTCAAAAAGAAACACTATTATGCCTTATGCATACATGCTAGTACTATTCTCGTAGATAGACAACAATATGCCAGCAACAACCAGAGAAAATGTGGGTTTCAAAAGGGTGGCTTGTTGCATTTGTAAGGAACCACTCTTTCATACAATCATATTGGCTAAGTTTTGTTATATTTGTGCAAAGCATTGCAGTGAACAAGTGAAGATTGATCTGGACTCAACCGAAGTCCAACAGTCACAAGCAACATCAGGCTTCATAGAACATTGAGTGGCTAGAAACCAAACCATCCCCTGGCTCTTAGTTGTAACATGCCTTTCAAGATGTGATACATTTGGATTAGGTCATTAAGATCCTAATAGAACAGATCCATTGTGGTATTTATCAAAAACATGTTGGATTGGTCCCTAGTCATGCTAATCTGCTCATACACACCATAAAGATAACCCCATTGAGTCGAAGGCAAGAAAATTGATAGTGATAAGAGAGACAAGTTGGTACCAGGTGGTATGTAGTTTTATGTGTTGCTTTATGGAAGACATTCTATAGATAGTTTGGCAAGAGCCACAGAACTTTTTACTCAATTGATTTACCATCTCTCTGCCTTCTTGATAATCCACCAATTGATTTACTTAAACATATGAGATATGCAATATTTCTCACCTACATTTTCTATTGGAATCATATAGTCATTGCAGAGTCTCAGCATGTCTCTTTATTTAATTTGCATACCTCGAGACTAAAATCTACAGAGGACCAATGTTAAAAGGATGATGGGCAAAGAGATGGTGTTTCATACAAGAATTACTTGAAAGCTTGTGGCGCCACCATGCATAATCTAATCAGTGCTTCCTTGGGTTTTATATCTCTTAATATCTGCAATACTCTCACGGAGATTGGGTTGTATAGCTAGTAGCAAACCTCAAAGGTACATACTTCTTCCGACCCCTAAGCCATGACTGGTGTATGTTTTACATGTGATCTTTAAATCAAGCTTGATTTTTACATGAATGCACGAAAGCAGTGCATTGAAAGCATCGTGAGACTGAAAAGTAAACTGGACATTTGTCATGCTTGGCCAACTATTGATTTTGTAATGAGTTCAGCCAGCCAATTCATTCAATTCATACCACCACCATACGGTTGATATTCGTTCTGTTTGTTACATTGTGGGCTCGCCTAGCCAAGATGACAATCCATTATCACTAATTTAACTTAAACCCAAGGAGCCATCTGGTCTAAACCAATAAACAGTTTGATCTAGTTTAAGTAGAATGATAGTCCTTTGATCACTTGGAAACGAAAGGGAAACCTTGATCATCTGTCTCATACAAGCGAGCATTAGGATCTTTCCAGCAAATGGAGTAGTTAGGTTTGTACTGAGCTCCAAGCAACCAAATTCTTTGACTTGCAAATGCATGTGCATAGAAGAAGTACGGTGCCTCCAAATGACCAAACTTTCATCAAATTCATCCATCAAGTAGTGTTTGCCCCGAGGAAGTCAGAAAGGAGCTAACTTTAAGCTCGATTACGCCCAAATTAGTAGGTCCAAGAAGCACGTGGGAGCTGAATTGAAGCTAACGCCATTGAACCAGTCACATGGTGGGTAGGGGGGAGAAAGTCTTGGCTGTCCTGACCTGGATGACGAGCAGATTGGGCAAGCCGAGATCGGCCCTGAGGTCGGAGACCAGGCGCTCCATCTTGCCGCCGTGCGAGCGCGCGTCGTCCAGCTCGATGGTGTCGCTCTCCCCCTGGAACCAGAGCACGGCGCCGAGCGTGCCGCCGCCGTCCGCGAGCGCGGCGCGCGTCCGGGCGACGGCGGCCTCGTAGAGCGGCTGGCCCTTGGCCCACATCCAGATTCTGGTGCCGCCCACCGCGCACGGCACGAGGCCGAGAAGCAGAGAGCCGTCGTAGTCGGAAGCTAGGAGGTGGTGGGCGAAGGGCATGGCGGGGCCGAGGCCGCAGGTCTTGTGGGTGTCGATGTCGGCGTGGAGCGGCGGCGCGGCGGTGAGCCAGCGGCGGGAGGCGGAGAGTCGGAGGACGCGCGGGTGCAGGCGGAAGGGCGAGGGCAGTGGGTCGAGGAGGGCGCCGCGGCCGGCCATGTTGGACTGGCCGGCGAGGAGGAAGAGGAGCTTGGGGCGGTGCGCGTAGGGGGAGGCGGCGAAGGGGAGGAGCAGGAAGCGGCCGTCGGGCGGGGCGACGTGGAGGAGGAAGGAGAGCAGCCCCGCGGCCGCGAGCGCGCCGAGCAGCATCCGGAGAGGCTGCCGCGGCGGCTTCATTACTCTTTGCTGCTGCCTGTTAGGCTGCTCGTTGCTGTAGTTGGGGTGTCTGCGAGAGGGGATTTGAGCCGGGTGGAGGCTGGTTGACTTGAGCTTCCAAGCAGATTATTAAGGGCACTTGAAATGTAGGCACCGTTCTTTTTTTTGCAAACCGCCGGCCGCTGGCGGTTTGCTACAGTAAACTTTATTTTTTTAGATTTTTTTTAGATTATTTAAAAAAAATTTCAAAAACTTTTAAATTTGCTACAGTAAAACCGCCAACCGCCAGAAACCGCCAAAAGAAACAGAGCCGTAGTGTCCCGCCTACCGAATGACTAAGGGTGTGTTTGGTTGCCGTACGAGCTCAGCCAGACTGTATAAATTGAGCCAGGCTGAGTAGAGCCAGGCTGAGTGGATTCAAAAGGATGTTGTTTGGTTAGTTGTATGAGGTTGGACAGACCGTGTAGAGATGTTGTTTGGTTGGCTGGACTACAAGGAAAATTGGATGGACAAATTCAATATGTATTGACAAATTGAAAAACAAATACTAGAAAATCAATAAATTCAAAAAAAAAGCAAAAAACCAAATACTGGAAAATCAATAAATTCAAAAATCAAAATCAAAAATCAAAATTTTGAAATTTAAAAAACAAAATTAAAATTATTTGAAATTTATATGGTAAGTGTGGTCTAGTTTTGTTCGAAAAAATGTCAAGAATGCAAAGATAAAATTGGTTTGATGATCGGAGATACTAATCAAAAAATATTGGCAAAAATGAAAAGAAAAATAGATGAAAACAAATACTAGAAAATCAATAAATTTGAAAACAAAAATAAAAATTCAAAAAAATCTGAAATTTTTTTAGTACCTTGTACTTGAATCTACGGTTCTATTTTTTTTTGTTTCATTGAATTGAATTTGGATGTCATTTGAATTTTAAAAAATTTTTGAAAGTTCGAAAAGTTACAACACACTTCTTACTAGTAGTTACTAGTCTGGTGTTGCATGGCCGCACGTCAGCACGCAGTGCATCACGCGAGCGAGAGCGTGCCAGGCTCGCGGGAAATGACCGGAGCGCTCGTTTCTCGTGGGCCTGGCTCCGCGTCTCACGCAGCATCTCCGGAGCCAGGCTCGGCGTCGTATACGGCAACCAAACACTTGGTTAGCTGCACACGAACATGCAACACGCGAAGCATGCGGGCAACCAAACACGCCCTAAGATTCTGAGCTTTGAGTCTAAGAGCTTTAGAAAGCGGTTTTCAGATATCTGAGAAGCAACTTCAAGAGCTAGATGTTTTTCAGAAGGTTTTCTAAGTGGCGGCTACGATGGTTTTCTTTCAACATGGCTGACTTTTTAATAATAAGATCTCTATGACATAATGTTATTTCTTTAGATTTGTTCCTTTTTGAATATTATCTCTTATATTTTGTAAGCTTAGTGATGTATTAACTTTGCTTTGTGACATTGTTGAGGCTGTGTACATCTTTAGATGTAGAGGATGGATTTTATCCATTATGTTAAAAAAAATTCAAAGAGCTGAAGCATACAGCCTAAAGAAACTAAAAAATAGCATAAGTGTAAAGTATACGTGGTCTATTTAGATTGGTAACGATACTTCTACTGCGTTCGGGAATTTTAGAAGTGGCTTCAAAAAACCCTCTCCTTTGGTTCAACTTTGTGGCTGTTCAGGCCGAAAGTTGACGGTTTGGCTTAAACACACCGTAGATTTAGGGTTTTGGAACGCCTGTCAGCACCAAGTTTAGGGTTTAGGATGTGTGAGCCGATTTGATCAATAATCAGCAATATAAAGAAATTAATCAGTTTAGATTAGCTAATTAAATATAAGAATATGAGAATAACCTATTGAGCTTAGAGACAAAGTGTTGACACCTAATTTTGGAATTAGTCGATGTTCTGTAAGTTTTTAGAAATTGGCTTGGAGCTGAAGGAAACACGGGCCAAAAACAGACGAAAAAGCGACGTCCAAATCGGCTGATGTGTATATCTTTAAATATAGAGGACGGATTTTACCATTATCTAAAAAAAATTCAAAGAGTTGAAGCATACGACCTGAAGAAACTAAAAAATAGCATAAGTGTAAAGTGTATGAGGCCTGTTTAGAACGGCAACAATGCTTCTACGGCGTTCGGGAGTTTTATAAGTAGCTTTAAAAAATCGGATCGTTTGATTTAACTTTGTGGCCTTCTGATGCACATAAGTTGTAAGCGGCAAAACTAAAGCCGTCAAGAAAACAGATCAGCTGCGTACGTAGCAATCTCACACCAACAACAGGAAGTCTATGTGTATATATATATAGGTCTTACATATATAGTCCAATTACCATGCCAGCGGTTATACGAGCAATTAATCTCATCTGTTTTTTTCTTCTTGTATGACCATGTAAACAGCAGCACCGTTGCATGTATGGAGCATGGACTATGTGCATTTGCTCCATGTTAGTGCAGGAAGCGACTCGTGAAGCAGTCTCTGCTTGTATGGTGAGTCACACAAGTTCTCTTGGTCCAAACAACATGCTCGGATAGGTCGTTCATCTCGCTAGCCATCAGGCCAAACTCCTGCACCACACACCGCTTGATATCACATCACAGGTTTTTTTTTAAAAAAAAGTAGTGACTTCTCGAAAAAATCATAATTTTTTTAGGGGGGGAAAAGTCATAATTAACGCGGTGTGCACCATGCATTCTAGCGCGTTGTAGCATGGGTGGAGACACGTGAAAAGCCCAGGCATATTGTAGCATGTGGCCGATGCTGGTCAAGGCGCGACCAAGCGCACACAACACACGAGTAAGAACCGAGGCGGAAGTGGCACGTCTACCGTAGGTTTGATGAAATGCTCATGTCAAGGAGAAACGGATTTGATTAAAAACCATTTAAAAATTTGAAAATATTTATACCAAACGTTTCAAATACACATTAATGGCATTATTAGGTATATTGAGGATTTCTTGAGCTTACCGGATCATAGCCATACGTATTATTTATGAGGACAGCTACATGACCATATACAGGACTGTAACATCCCATTTTTGGGTGTTTGTAAAGTTTTTGAAAATTTTAAAGCATTAATAATGCTCTTGATGTTTTTGGAAAGAATATGTCTAAAATACAATATTTTGTCTCCATGAAATCAAATAAACCCATGTATATGCATATACATGAACATTATCTTTGGTATATCCATATTTTCAAACCATGAATAGTAAATACACCCAAAACTTGAATTTCTAATATATTACTTGGATTGTATTTATATTTTGAATATAATTACTTAATTGAATGGAAAATGGTATTTTCATACCATGAATAGTGTTTTCATGATAATGAATAGTAAACTAATATCTATACCCTTTTTGGGAAAAAACATTTTAAAAACCATCTTTAGTCATTTTCTTCTCCAATTCAAATGTATATTCAAAATATTATTTTAGGGTGAAATGACCATTCTACCCTTGGGCTCAAAATCCCCTTTTCTCCATTCCTCACTTCTCCTTTCCTCACTTCTCTGCTTTGGGCTCAAATTTCCGAATTCCCCCCAGCCTATTGGGCAGCCCGCTCGGCCTTGTCCCCTCCCCGCCGTGGGCCTTTCCCAGGCCGGCCTCGCCTCCCCAGCCTCGGCCCAACTCGGCCCATCCCACACCCCTTCTTTCTCCTCTGCTCCGCTTGCTTCTCTCTGTCTCTCCCGTCGGACCTCCCCACCGGAGCCGCTCCAAATGAGCTGGTCCGGCCACGCCAACCGTCCCGGTGCACCGCCCCGTACCCGCACCATGCCTCGCCGTGCACCCCCGCACAAATCGGGTGCTCGGACACGACGCCGCATCAATCCGATGGCTGTGCCGCGCGCTGCCCGGATGCACCTCCCCTCGCCGGCGCTGACCTCGCAAGGTCGCGTCCTCCCCTTAGCTCTCCATTGGCCGACCGCCCCGAGAGTTAATGCGCTTTGTACCACCCGTGCCCAGGACAACCCCGGGAATCCCCGATTTGCCCCTCCAAGGACGGCCGCCGTCCTTGCGTTGTACCGCGCGCATTAACTCACTCTCGTCGCCACGCACCCCTCCCCGCGTCCCCTTCCTCGCCTATAAATAGGCAATGCGAGCCCGCCGCTCCGTCCCCGTCGCTTCCCGTGTTGCCGCCGAACACCGTCACCGTCGCGGGCCCGTTCCGATGAGCCCCGAGCTCCGGCAACCCCCTCCATCTCTTCCTCCCTTCCCCCTACGGCTCTCACCAAGCCCAATTGCTTTTTCTTTGCTTGTAGCCCGCGGGAGAACCTCTTCATCGCCGCGGCCGTCACCACCCCCTTCGCGATTGCTTGCCGCCGGCAGCACCTCCAGCCGTCCCCTTTGGATCGAAGCACCTCTGCACCACCTCCTTCCTCCTCCCGGAAGGAATTGGCACAAGGACCCCCGGCGAGCCCCCGCGCCGTCTTCCCCTGTTTCGGCCTCCACGGCTTCACCGTCGCCGGCCACCTCCGGCATTCCCCGGCCACCTCCGCCTCCAAGGTAACCTTCCTAGTGGCCCTTTATAGCCCTAGGGTAGCTTGTCCGTGCTTCAAACCCCCTAGTTCGCCGTCGCCATGGCCTCCCGTGGCTCCCGTCCACCCCTGCTCGTGGCGCCGCCTCCCCGGTTCACCGCCGGCGAAACCCCGGCGGGACGTCTTAGGTCTAGGTCCCTAGAACCCGTAGGGATCACGAGACACCTCTTTGGTGCCCCGTAGCTCCGGCGAGAGCTCGCCGAAGATCGCCGGAGTGGAGCCGCGCCGGTCGTTGCGCGCGCCTCTCCCCTGTCTCGCCGACAGGCGGGGCCCGCAAGATTTGATTATATAAACACCCCCACCGAGCCACGTACTGAGGCCGACATGTGGGCCCTTCGGCCCCACCTGTCATAGTTAATGAAAGCACCTTTTTGAAGTGCGCCTTCGCACTGTTCCTCGCGCACGGGCCGACCCGCGCACGAGCTGAGCGCCGTTTGGGCCATGCCGACGCCGGCCCGATACTGTTCATAGCCTTTTCCTAAGCTTTTCCCACTTGTTTTAATACCAGAAAATGGTTTTAGATTATTAAACATAGTTAGTGACTTTGTAAAATCCTGGAAAAATTAGGTAAAATACTAGAACACTTTTGGAGCCTAGGAAAAATATTAATTTGCATATTAAACTAGTATAATTCTCTGTAAAGTATTAATACCCTTTTCTAGCTATTTCCTTTGAGCAGAAAATCCAGAAATGGTTTTCCCTTTATTAAAAATACTAGATGACCTCCAAAAATCATGAAAATATTTCTGGAAACACTTTATAGTGTCTGTAACTTAGGAAAATTATTATTTGCTCATGCACCCATATATTATTTCTCTAAATAATAGAATAGGCAATATATGATTATAGAATTGTTTGTATTAAGCTTTTTCCATATAAGATATTTTGGTATATCTGTCATGCCTACCGTTTATACTGATTTTTTATGAATGTTATCCAAATCATTAGAGTTATTGTGGGTAGATATCTTATATCATGCATATACATTTATATTTGCATTAGAATTATTATTGCATAAAGGCTCTCTTAATAAAACAAGTAGATTATGGATCCCACTAGGAGGTCCATAATGTTTGTAGAATCATTGCACATCATGCATCATGCTCTAGCATATTTCTAATTATATTTGTGCTATTTGGATTATTCACAATAGATCCGGAAGGCTCGAAAGGACTGTGTGAAGATCAGGACCCCAACACACTTGGCCCAGGCAAGCCAATATCTCTAGAACATTCTTCTAACCCAGTTTTACTTAAATCTATGTTGATTTAAATTATGAAATGCATGCTTTATATTATGTTGAACTAAATGTGGTAGTTATGCCCTGTTTATTTAATCATGTTGTATACATGCCTCATTCCTTGATGATTGTTACTACCACACCTTGATTTCCTTGAATATCAAGTCCATGGCTTCACCCTAGAATAATTAATAAACAATTTTGGACTCTTTAAAGTCTTGGGAAAAGAATGCTTAGACAGTGCTTAGGTCTAGTCAAATTTTGCCCAGGACCCAAAATGTCCTGGAAGGGTGGATGAATAATCCGCCGAACTTGTATTCACCCCTTGATTATAAAGATTTATGTGGCATAAGAATATAGGTGATTTGGTCTAGGTGATCGGGTTTGGTATCTTAGTGATAGGCTATGTGTGTCCCTATGACGTCCCGTAAAACCCACTATAATCTATGTGTGTTTTGGCATGGGATTCTTGATGTGAGCCATGCATTGCTAAATAGATTATTTTGGGGTCTACGTGACAGAGCAGATTTGGTCTAGGCTATGTGTCGTCTGGGTTGGTCTTAGGTGACATGTTTGGTATCTTAGTGATAGGCTATGTGTCGTTTGGCTATGTGTCATTTGGCTATGTGTCGTCTGGCTATGTGTCATTTGGCTATGTGTCGTCTGGCTATGTGTCGTTTGGTTATGTGTCGTTTGTGACGGAGCGTATTTGGTCTAGGCTATGTGTCGGTTCGTTTGGTTTGGTCTTAGGTGACATGAATAGAGATAAACACCCCAGTCATGAATATTGTTGGCATATATAGCCCAGCATGTCTTTTATTTGGTAAATGGCTAAGTCATAGGCTTTTATTATAGATTATTGCAACTCTGGCTTTAAGAAAATAAAATCAACCCAACCTCCACCAAATAGCCTGTATCATTATACTGTATTAGGTTGGGTATTGGCTCGCGAGCGCGGTTAGATTGCGCGCTCACCCTCGCACTCACTCACTCTTTTAGGTCAAGATGGAGAAGGTGATGATCCCTATGAATGCTATGAGGATGAGGAAGCTCGTGGAGTTGATGCGTAGGCAGGGTGTTAGGCGGGACTCCAGTCGCTTGCCTGTCAGGGTGGATGGCATAGCCCTTGGAATCCCATATTTATCTTCGTTTCCGCATTTTCCGAACTCTGATTAAAGAGCTCTAGTTTGGTATTGTAATATTTGGCCAGATCGGTCCTAAAAACTCGAGCCACTATGTATTTGAACCTTGATGGTTGTATAAAACCCGTGCTTATATGAGATGGTTCTAGTATTCTGTAAATCGTACAGCGCTAGCAAGACAAATCCTGGGCTAGTGCAGACGTACGGAGGTCCCTGAAAAATAGGGTCTCACAAGGACACAATGGACGAGAAAAGGTTTTTCGAAATGAGTGGCAGTTATTACGTACACTGCCAGCCAATGCCATGTACATGGTCTTGCAGTCTCACAAGCCACCTGGTCTCATAATAATAACCTCACTCACCGTGCGTTAAGAGCATCCATACCAGGAGTTCTATCCCTATTTTCTCTTTTTTCTACTCTATTTTCTCTCCCTTTCACTCTAAAATTCCTTTACACTTTGCACTATACCGTAAAAAATTCTTTTTCTCCATCAGATACTCTATCTCTAAAACTCTATTTTTACACTACCGTATGGTTTGTGCTACGGATGCTTGCTGAGCTCACCGGGCAGCGATTGCTGCGTAACTAGTCGAATCCCTCCTACAACAGGTATGGTTGGTAAAATCAGAAATTGCTGGAGAGGCTGCTACGTCGGCTTCATTATTCTCTTGGTTTTGAGCCTGTGCGGGAGGAAGGGATTTCAGCCTGGTTGACTTCAGTTCTGAAGCAGATTATCTGGGATATGAAGAGCATTTGTCAAATGAGTATTGCAAATGTTTAAAGAGAAATTAAGTGTCGCCCTAACTAACGTAATATAGAATATATTTAAAACGGTTGCTGTAACACCCCAAATTGGGACTTTTGTTAATACAGTAGAAACCAAGTAAGACAGGCCACAGACTCGCTTAGTGGCACTCAAGCTGCGCCCGCAATGGCACTCGGTCTGCGTCACTCGCTTAGCCCAAATACGCCATCCCGGAACACTATTAACCGGGAGCTTGTATATTAACAGGGCATGACAAATGCAATTAAACTGACAAAATCATACATGGCATTTGAATGGATGATGAAAATTATAACAAGTCTGCCACTGTTAGTGCCATCTTTATCACCCTTAATATAATGTTGGGCAGCAACAGGCTTCCTTCTAGGAAATTGTAACTATTGCCTCAGCGACATTGAATAAACTGCATGATGGACAAAGAGAAAAGGTCATATTTTTACATACTTCACTTTCAATCACAAAACGATCCAAGCAAACAAATATTCCACTAACCATCTCTTGATCCCATCCCGATGATCAGTCATGCCCCTCCTTGGCCTCTGGGTCAAATTTATTGCATAATGGGTTCGAGTTGCTGAAATGGATGGACTTTATTGGATCCTGCAGTTACCTTGTCCTGTGAATTAAGGTCACTAATGAATAGTGTATCAGCAGTAACCTAACTTTGTTGGACGTATGGCTATGTCTCAATGGAATTTATAGATATAGAGAGGATCCTAAACCCGTGATGGATACCCAAATCGGTATGGTCGTAAATCATTTAGGATCTAACAAAAAAATAAACTGATCAAGAACCGACATCGATAATTTAGATTAACCCTAAAGACAACAATTCATAAGCAATCTGACCATACGGCTCAAGTTAATAATTAATCCTTGGGTCAGAAAGATACAAATGCACCATCAAGAACATCTTCTATTTATTGATAGAGGTCTTCAAGAAAATATTTTGACATCCTGGCTAGGCCTCTTCAATAAGATGTTTTGACATCCTGGCTCTATCATTGCTCCTCTGAAATATACATACACAAAAGTTTGAATCTGCAGAATTTCAATAGTGACAGGAAGCATTTTAAAAGGCAACCAAATAAACTTACTCTTCTTTGTTGTGGCTGCCTTTCCGAATTCACACTCTTCTTAGTAGTAGGCAGCAATCCTCTAACCATTTTAGTCACTTCATGCCCACGTTGTTCTTCTGCTGCCAATTGAGCTAATAATTCCTGTTTCCGCTTCACTGACTGAAAGACATGTTAAAAAAATCAAAACAAAATAAAAAATATGCTCAACACACAACAAGAAAGAACAAGTCTTATCGGTCATATGGTACCTCTTCCAATATGCTAGTGTAGCTCCTGTGTAGCTCAGTAAAAACTTGTGTTGCTTGCACATGAGAGCTCATTTTTTCTGAAGGTTCAGATTTCATCACAGCCTGAACAACATACAAATGAAGAAAAGATTGTCAGAGTTACTAAATCATATAATAATACTTTATAATAATATAATAATAATCAATACTTTACAACAATAATAATAATAATAATAATAATATAATTAATTTTTTTTGCAAAAGGGGATAAACCCCGATTCCCATTAGAACATAACGGAAATACAACGTAATAGCGAATAATATAATTTATACTTTATAATCATAATCTACACTCATCATCCTAAGCGGCAGGTTTGCTCTGCAGATGAGCTGATGATCAAGCTCTTCGTGTCAACAGTAATAATCCTTTTTGGAGTCTAGTTCTCTAGTTTTTGAACTTGATTGTACATGTACTATGAACCAGCTTTGTTTGTGATTTGTGCGAAAATCTTCTGCGTACAGTGACAACAGGACAATCATCTAAAGGATGACACATGAATGAGGTTCGTACTGGTATGAATAATCAAGTTGTAAGCCAATGTACCATAGTATCCTGTTGATCAAGAATTTTAAAAAAAGGAGATTGTTTGTCCTGGCTTCTGACCACATATACAGCAGATGAACTGATTATTTTGATAGATCAGCATAAAATAAACAAACAATAAAGTCAACTTTTGTGAAGTCTCTAGATCAAGGACTTAATCATTGCATTAGAACTCTTTGCTCCAAATAAATTTTCTTAGCGTATGTTTGGTTGGAGAGCCAGAGGGATGGGATGGTTCCATCCCTGATTTCTAGGATGGAATGGTTCCCGTTCTTTGTTTGGTTGCAGGAACAGAACCATTCCAGTTTTTTGTTTGGTTGATAGAATCTATAGGATGGAATGATTCCATCCTTTGTTTGGTTGAGGAACCAGTACGAAGAACATGCTTATGGTCACCCTTTCTTTCACCTGGGTAACTTTACCCCTCTGCTGTTATCTCTATTGCAAGACACGATACATGAACTGTTATGATCTGATCATTCATGTTAAATCAGATTAATAACATGAGACAAATCTTTGACAATACATGAAATGGTCAATACTCATACAGTGAGAATCCCTTCTCATTTGCTCATGCTCATACAGTGAACAAGTTAACAAATCAAATAGCTAGCTGTTTGGAAGGAACATATACATCACAGTTACAAAGTATGATGCATATAGGAAGTTCATATATATTCAGCCATAAACCCAGTGCATGCATTACAATTACAATTATAACAAGTATTTTTCCATAATTAAGCCATACAACACAGTTATAAATATAGCAAGTCCATGGATATTTAGGCATAATTAACCCAGTGCATACATCACAAAGTCCATACATCATATAGGAGGTCTCACCAGCCCATAAAAACAAAAGATGATCCATGCATCTATTGGTCTGATCACTCCATAAGAACAAAAGCCATAATTTCACACCGGGCATGAAGAAACGGACATACCAATTCGTATAATCAAAAGACCTACCACCAACCTGAGTCACTAGCATCCAGGAAACTTCTCACCCACAAATTCTGCAACCCACAACAGCTTGTGTTCCAAAGGCAGCCCACTGAAAGCTCTAGCAACGTGAGAATTGTCAACCAAATAACGGTAATAAAGGGACTTGTGTGTCATTTCAAAACCTGGTAGGCTGTTCACATCTTCAAACAGCCCCTCAGGCACAGCTTTGTCTGCAGCACCAGCCTCCTTTATAGCTTTGGAAAGACATTGAGCGGCATGATCAAATGCTGCAATCAACCCCTCACCTTCACCCTCGACAATCTTGGCTCTCTTCTGTGGTTTGGTGGTTGAAGATGTTGCTCCAGTGTCATCAACAGCGACTTCTCCTTCATTTTCTTCAGTGAAATCCCCTCCAGTAGCTAGAGGATCATTGAAGCCTTTAGCAAACTGACCAGTTGCCACATTGTTACCAAAGATTGTAGTCATTTCACCATAGTGTCCGAGAGGCTTGTTCAAAAATTCATCATCACCTTTGTGATCCTATAAAAATAATCAGCAAGCAATTATATAAAATAAATTCAGCAAATAAATCAGAACTAATGTATGCAGCAATTACCTTAACATAATCCGTGTAGTGCTCATGATCAAGAGAAATGGTGAAAGTGTCTTCATCCCAAAGAGCAGAACTCAACTTCCTAAGTTGGTTGATCTTAGAATACTTCTTTTTCCATGTCTTAAGGTGATTACCAATCTGCTCCCCAGTCCTCATCAACTTGAAATGTTCATTCAAAGCCTTAGCACACTGGTTGAGATGCACTTTCTTGAAACCAGATGATGCTCTAGTACCATTTGCCACTATATCGGCCAGGTAAGTGAGCATGAAAGCTGACTGAGTTAGTGTCCATTGAGTTTGTCCACCACCCTCAGCCTTTCCCCCACTTGGCTCAGCCTCCATTGCCTACCATTTTATGATTTCAGCAAAGTAATAAAAAATACAGCAACCAACAGGTCCATACAAGCTGACTTTAGCAATACATAGGTCCATACAAGTATGTCAAGAAATGGAAGAAATACAACAACCAATAGGTCCATACAAGCTGCCTTCAGCAATCAATATAAAAGAAATACATGAAAATACAAACTGGTTTCAGCAAGCAATAAAAAAGAAATACATGATCAAGAATGGTTGGCTTGGTGGTTCTGACAGTCTTCCCACATACGATTCGCAATGTGCTGTCTGAAATTAACCATGTATGCATGCTCCCTTGCTTGGCCACTTGATGATGTAGCATGGTTATGAATAGGTATCCAATCATTTTCTGGTATGATTGGCCCTGTTCTTTTCAGAGGTTTCTGGCGGTTGGTGGTTTTACTGTAGCAAATTTATAAGTCTTTGAAAAAAGTGTAATGAGCTTAAAAAAATAATTAAAATTTTTTAAATTTACTGTAGCAAACTGCCGACCGCCGAAAAGAACGGAGCCATTATTTCATCACCTCCATCTTCTATAACCCAATTGTGAATAATGCAACAAGCAACCACAATGTCAACTTGGGTTGGAAATGGAAAGAAGGGAGTGGCATCATCAAGAATTTCAAATCTCCTCTTAAGAGTTCCAAAGGCACGCTCTACTGTCACACGAAGGGATGAGTGCCTAAGGTTGAACAGCTCCTTCTCGTTTTGTACAGGATTGTTGCCCCACTCATTCAAGTGGTACCTTACTCCACAAAAAGGGGGCAAGAAACCTGGTTTGGCTCCATATCCGACATCAACTAGATAGAACTTGCCTAACATAAACGGAACATGTAGTTCACAATTATTACCAATCCGATTAACCATAAACAAATTGAGCTACAAAAGATATATTTTACCTTGTGGGATACGTAGCCCATTTTCACGTTCTAAAGCATCCCGTAATACTAGCGCATCATGGGCAGTCCCCTCCCAACTAACCAACACATATGTGAACCGAAGATCAAAATCTATGGCCGCCATTACATTTTGAGTAGCATGAGACTTCCTACCACGAAAGGAAGCCTCCAAATCCTTAGGAACAGAGGCCCGTACATGTGTGCTATCAATAGCCCCAATGCAATCCTATTTTATGATGAATAGAAGGCACAAAAGATAAGCAACCATAAGCTTTGAAGCTTCAAAACTGAAATTGAGTTAGGGCAGAACCTCACACCTTAAAGTAAGGATCCCACCTTGGGTTTCCTGCGATTTTAGTTGGGGTTGCGGATGTGGGTGGCCTAATAAGCTTACTCCGTAGCTCACCAATAGCATGAAGCACTTTGTTGAAATAGCGGCTAACTGTTTCACCGGATCTATCATAATTGGTGCCAACTAACCTATTTTTAAGATTATGTCCTACTGTGTTCAAAAACATAGCAACCTGCTGCTCAACACACATATGTATAGTGTCTTGCAACAAGCCACGGTCCTTAAACAATTTACAAAAACGGAAGAATGATGATTTAGTAAGCCTAAGCATGTTTACACACGTTACATCGTTCTTCCATATTTTATTATTTAGATAATCAATTCTCATCCTATCTCTTTCATCTATTGGAGCATAGGTAATTCTTTCTCTAGGTGCTGCCCTCTTCCTTTTCTGGAATGAATGACCATGCTCATCATTGATAGCAACATATGTGCAGCAGCCGCATAAATTAATAGCTTGGTCCTCTTGTCCATCTAAACAAATAGCAATCAGGACAACTTCAAACAGATTTCTACCATAAATCTTGATAGGAACAATTGTCTACTAGTATATGGAATCAATCTCAAGAGGCATAAACCATGTTTCTACTAGCATGTAACTTGTACTACAATACAACACACATTCAAAGAATGAAAATACAGTTCAGTGCATGGAGAACATGGCGAGGAAGAGCACTGTGAGGAGCAAGAACACGAAGAGAAGCACTGTGAGGAAGAGAAGAGAGGGATGGGACCTTGTCGTAGGGGAGCTGCCACGGAGGGCTCAGGTCACTGCAGCCAGGCCCATGCCTTTTGCTTGCTTGCTTGCCAGCCAGGGACCGGAGCCGGAAGGAACGAAGCGGGCCGGGGTGGCGGAAGGGAACGAGCAGGAGATCTGGATCGGGAGAGTCCGGGTGAGAGAGAAAGGACGGGGTGAGAAGAAACGAGAGGGAGGTGAGGAAAGCCCGTGTTTGGCGCACGTGAAGGAGCCAGCAGGGAATCGGGACGGTTGCGTTCGACCATTTTTTTGGTACCAATCCATCCCGCATCTCGTGAGAATATTCCTATCCAGGAGCCACTCCATCCCAGTTGCTTAGGAACCAAACGCCTCTGAAAATGGAACGGAGCCATTCTGTCCTGGACCATCCTGGCATCCAAACACAGCCTTAAAGGATCAAGATAGTGTGATTATGTAGTAACAATGTAGTGATAGACTGGACTTCTTGAACAGAGTTAGGCTGAGGAGCCATTGTTAGACACATCCTTTTCATTACAACAACCAAAGCTATTTAAGCACAAGCTGCTAGCAAAATTTATTTCAGTCCAAGTAAAATAACCAAATGTGAACAGGCAGTGAATAGAGATATACTGGAACATGCAATGTCAAAAGGTACCTTTTCAAGCTGAGTCTTAATTTCTTCCACAGCTTGCCAGACTTCTTTACACATGACATCATATAGTACAGTTCCATCCTTATCATCAATCAGATGCTCCTATCAAATAACAATGTAATAAGGATCTGATAAATTGAACAAATTTTTTAGAACCCAGTGCTGGAAACCTAAAAGAAATCATAAAAAAGTAGGTTTCCCCTCAAATAGATTGAATTTCTCTCACAAAATGTGAGCATAGAATGCATCTAAATGATAATCCTAGCAATATTCATATTAACCAATGCTTTCAACTGAATAACTTCCAAAGCAATACCATAAAAAAGTAGGTTTCCCCCAAATAGATTGAATTCCTCTCACACGATGTGAGCATATAATGCATCTAAATGATATTGTCCTTAGGGCTATTGCAGTACATTTAACTCATTCATTCACTTAGCAGGTACCAACTAGGCTAAACCTGTAGCCAAAGCCGCATTTACAAACTGGAAACCAATGGAAGATAAGAAACTTTTTTTCAAGTTCTGAACTTCTAGTGCAACCTGTGGCTAGCTTAGTCTCTATTTGAGTTGAGGTAAAAAAAAAAGGATACTGTTCTAGCGTTTAGTACTGTGTGTTCCATGAACTCTAGAATCTAGATATTGTCCTTAATGCTATTGCAGTACATCTAACTCATTCATTCACTTAGCAAGTACCACCTAGCCTAAACCTGCAGCCAAAAGCCAGCATTAGAAGTATTTCATCCAATAAAATAAATTTGAATGCCTGCTCCCTGTCTTCTGCGCTGGCTTAAATAAAAATATACAATTCACAATTTAGACCATCTGGTTATGTTAATAAAACTATAAATTCACAATTTATGAATGCAAAATTTATTTTGGTGAATGTGGTATGGGTTTTCAAGACATAGCAACAACAATTCATACTAGCTACAGGGCAATGAAGCAAAGAAAGTAAATAAAATTCCATTAGAATATGCCTGTACAAATTTACATTTTTAAAACTGGTAGGCACGTTTTGCTTGAAAAATTTGGAAGGCACTCAAGAAATTAGGAAAAATGTAGATCACCAACTTATAAGAATCACAAGTTATCACTCACCAACAGGATACTTTTCCATGCCCAAAAGTTTTTGTTGCTGAATGTTTATGCCTATTGAATGAACAGCACTCTATGGGCGGCCATCACCACCTTTGGTGCGGTGCTCGTTGATCTGGGGGGACAACGACAACACTCTATGGGCGGCAACGCTCTCGAATCAGGGAAAGGGCCACGGTCTTTTCCTCCATGGTCGGCGGTGCTCGCGGATCAGGGGGTCGGAGATGGCGTACTCCTCCCTAAGCGGCAGCCCATGAGGATCAGCAAGATTGGCGGTGCTTGGATCTCGGGGTGGAGGGCGACAGCTCGCTTGGGCAGCGGGCGGCACAGTGGAGGTGGAGACGGGCGGTGTCAGATTGGAACCGAGGAGGCATCGGCCTGCTCGGGAAGTCACCGTCTGGGCGGCGGATGTTGTGGTAGATGGGCGACGAAGCCGGTGACCTGGGATGTTGCTCAAGAAGTTGCTGAGAGACCGGGGAGGGACGGTGGCCTAGTGGATTGAGGCGGGCTAGGGTTCGTCGTGCGCTGAGGGTTTGCGGCGCGGAGCAGGGTGGGAACTATGATTAGGGTCCCGCGTGGGGAGAGCGAGCCAGCCGGGGGAGGAGCGCTAGGCGGTAGGGGAGGGCGGCGCTGGGGGTTTGTGATGCGGAGGGAGACGAGGTGATGGGGACGGAGAGCAGAGGAAGATGGGAGGAGAGAACAGATCGATGAAGTGGGAGGGTAGGGGCGGAGGGGGCACCGCGAGGGAAGTGGGCGGCTAGGGTTGGGGATTGAAATGCCAGGCAGGACACAACGCGGTGATGAACTGAGACGTGGACGGCTAGGATTCCTAGATGGACTGCCGAGATTGAGGCAGTGGAATTTGGTGGTAATTTTTGTGAAGTGACATACCACTTGCCACCATCACTAGGGGTGAAAACGGGTCGGATAATAGTGATTTGGAACCCATTTTCCTATCTGGCCGGATAAGGATACGGATACGGATAATTATCTCAATTTTTTGACGGATACGGATACGGGTTGGGGGGTATCTGGCGGATAGTGCTTTCCGAATACGGATACGAATAATTATCCAGATATCGGAATTCGGATATCTGGATTTCAGAATTTGGATATTACATGTATGTGATTATGTTCACTTACGTGTGGCACTTATTATTAGATTTTATAAATTTATATTTAGTACTTATTATCGGGTTGTTTGAATTATTTCACTTTATTTTCTAGTAGCATAGATTATTATATTCATAGCTTGTATGTCTTTCAAATTGTATTTAATTTTATACTACGTGTTTTGCTTTCGTGGATGACCAACAATGAGTGTAGGTTATGTCGATTTTTTTTTTCCGTCGAGGTATTATGGTAAAACCCGGTTTTGTATTCGTATCAGACCCATATCCGATCCGATACCGTATCCGACTAAATCCGTATTCGATACTATCTGTCTCCAAATCCGTATCGGGTATAAAATACGGATACGGATATGAGTTGACCCCTATCCGATCGTATCCGACCCGTTTTCACCTCTAACCATCACCCTAGTAGCCTTTTTAGTAGTAGATATTTTTGAGCATCAAGCCTCTTATTGAAGACCCGCAACTTTTCGGACTATCTGGCACATTATACACGTGCTTGCGTTTGCTGTGGCAAGCTTCTGCTCCGGTGATCCTCTTCTTCAAACGGAAAAGCGACCACCGACACCGAGTGCATGGGTCTCTCTACTTGATAATTTACCTCGCAAGTGGGCTTTTATACGGCCACGCGTGGGCGGAGACCGACTCACAAAGTGAAAAGCGATCACCGCCGCTTATGGCCACGCGTGGTCGGAGACCGACTCACAAGTCAACACTACACGCGAAGAGCCTCTTCGCGCCGCCATATATACAGCACCCTTGGGCGAATGCCGATCGCCAGCCATACTGTCTCCACTACGTACGCGCCGGAACAACCGACCTGACATGTGACAACGATGTGTCGAGCGAGCTTGCTGCTGCTGCTGCTCCTGCTGTCCGCCAGCGCGTCCGGCTCGGCACACGCCGGCTACGACGACGCGGCCGCGCTCCTCGCCTTCAAGGCCGCCGCGGTGGGTGGTGGTGGCGACCATGACGCGCTCTCCTCGTGGAACGGCAGCGCTGGACTGTGCGGCTGGGAAGGAGTGGCGTGCAGCCGCCACAGAGGGCGCCTCCGGCGGGTGGTGGCGCTGAGCCTGCCCTCCCTCGGGCTGGCCGGGACCCTCTCCCCGGCCGTCGGCAACCTCTCCTTCCTGCAGACGCTCAACCTCACCTTCAACTGGCTGCACGGCGACATCCCGGCGAGCATCGGCCGTCTGCGCCGCCTCCGGAACCTTGACCTCAGCATCAACACGTTCTCCGGCGAACTGCCAAGCAACCTGACCTCCTGCATCAGCTTGACAAGCCTTAACCTCGGCGGCAACAATCTCACCGGGCACATACCGGTTGATCTCGGCGACACGATGACACAGCTCCAGTATCTCTACCTGAATAACAACAGCTTCACGGGCGCCATCCCGGCGTCGCTGGCCAACCTCACTTCCCTGATCAACCTCTACCTCAGGACGAACAGCCTCGAGGGCCCAATACCCCCAGGGCTCGGCAGCAACACTCCGCGCCTCCAGATCTTCGACATCTACCAAAACAAGCTGCAAGGTGTGCTCCCACTGTTCATGTACAATCTATCGTCCTTGATAACTCTCAGCTTAGGGAACAACATGCTCAGTGGAAGCCTTCCAGCCGACATCCACGAAAAGCTCCCTCTCGTACAGTATCTTGGACTGTTCAACAACCAGTTCAGTGGTACCATCCCTTCCTCCATCTCCAACCTCACTGCCCTCACGAGTCTGCAACTCTCAACGAACGGATTCACTGGCTCCGTGCCTCCTGATCTGGGGAGGACGGGGGCTCTGCAGGAACTGCTTCTGAGTGACAATAGGCTTGAAGCCGTGGGGGAGACGGGGCACGAGTGGGATTTCATTACTTCACTGACAAACTGCAGTCAGCTGCGACGTTTATCTCTGGGCCGCAACAACTGTTGGAACTAGGATCGATCCGCATTTTTTCATCGTCGCTGCAGCCGCTTCGTCTGCTTGCCCGTCCGTCTTTGCTCAGCCCACCACGGTTCCGTCCGCGATACGTGTTACTGATCAGCACGCGTACACACGGCAATACGGAGCCTTCAGCGTTGCATGCACAGGTTTCGGCTAGATACGAATTCAGCCGAGTGCACCTCACGTACGTGATTATTCAAGGCTAATCACCGATCACTGGTGCAGCTGCTCCTGCATGCGCTCGCCGGCCAACACGCAATCCGCTGCGCGCAACCGCTCTCGGCAGAAACGAACACAAAGCAAAACGATTTTTCCGGTGCCTCATCTGTTGCACCTTTTCTCTGACCCCTGGCCCTTTATTTATACCAGTAGATTACATGAAACCGACTAGAACTCTTACAAGTATAAAAGTAAACTTTATCTCTAAGACAACTCTAACTCGTAGACGAACTCAAATCTACTCTAATACAAAACGGACTCGTTGAACTTATCAAGATTATACTTAACAACAACTTCACCGGACAGCTTCCGTCTTCAATAGTGAACCTCTCGAAGACCCTCCATGTGCTTTCCTTCACTTACAGTAGGATCTCTGGGAGCATCCCTCAAGACATTGGCAATTTGGTCGGCCTAAACTTACTGCAGGTTATGGATACTTCCATATCAGGAATGATCCCGGAGAGCATTGGAAAGCTGGGAAATCTGACTGAGCTAGACCTGAACAACAACGGCTTGTCAGGCCTTATACCATCATCCATCGGAAATCTCACCAAGCTGATTAAGCTATTTATGCGGAGCAACAAGTTGGAAGGACCAATCCCAGCGAGCATTGGTAAGGTGAGCAGTCTAGATGTTATTGATCTATCAAGTAATTACCTCAATGGTTCAATTCCTAAGGAAATTTTGGAGCTAAGGTTCTGGTACTTGAATTTGTCACACAACTCCTTGTCGGGACCCCTTCCTTCTGAAGTTGGCAGCTTGGCTAACCTTAACAGTTTGAACCTGTCAGGAAACATGTTGTCTGGCCAGATGCCCAGTAGTATCAAAAATTGTATAGTGCTGGAGGTGCTTCTCTTGGATAATAACTTGTTCCAAGGAAGTATACCCGAGTCTCTGGAGGACATCAAGGGGCTCCGTGTACTTAACCTCACCATGAATAAGCTGTCTGGTAGGATCCCTGATGCCCTGGGTAGCATCCACAGTCTGCAGGAGTTGTATCTAGCATACAATAACTTGTCCGGTCCGATCCCAGCAGTCCTACAGAATTTGGCGGCATTGTCAAAATTGAATATATCTTTTAATGATTTGCAAGGTGGAGTACCAGAAGAAGGTATTTTTAGAAATTTAACCTCCTTGTCAATTGTTGGAAATAGTGATCTTTGTGGTGGAATACCCCAGCTTCATTTAGCTCCGTGCTCCATGCCTAATAAAAAAGTGTGGTCAAAATCTTTTAGAATAGCCATAAAAACAACCAGTGCAATCTTGTTCTTAGCTTTAGTTATTGCGCTCATTCAGTGTATCTATAAGAAGCTTGAACGACAAACACAAAAAAGCCAATTCCTAACCCCAGTAATCGGGGAACAGTTTGAGAGAGTTTCTTACCAGGCACTATCAAATGGAACCACTGGATTTTCAGACGAGAATTTGATTGGAAAAGGAGGATATGGAACGGTCTATAAATGCACTTTCCATAATGAGGGAACAGTTGCTGCTGTAAAGGTGTTTAACCTCGAACAGTCTGGATCTTCTAGAAGTTTTGTGGCAGAATGTGAGGCGCTTAGAACAGTGCGTCACCGTTGTCTCATGAAGATCATCACTTGCTGCTTAAGCATCAACCACCAAGGTGAAGAGTTCAAAGCACTAGTTTTTGAGTTCATGCCCAATGGTAGCTTAAATGGTTGGCTTCATCCAAAATCTGGCATGCCCAATATAAGCAATACTCTGAGCTTCGCTCAGAGAATAAATATTGCTGTTGATGTCATGGATGCCTTGGACTATCTTCACAATCAACGTCAACCACCAATCATTCATTGTGATCTTAAGCCAATCAACATCCTTCTTGCAAAAGATATGCATGCCCAAGTTGGAGATTTTGGGATATCAAGAATCCTTCCTGAAGGTACAAGCAAAACCCTACAGAATTCAAATAGCACAATTGGAATAAGAGGGTCCATCGGTTATGTAGCTCCAGGTAACTGAAATTGTTGTGTTCTCTTACTTGTTCATTACCCTTAGCTCTTCCATAATTGTGACAAGGTGATCAATCTTAACTTACTGCACAATATTGTAGAGTATGCCGAAGGTTCTCCAATCTCAACTCTCGGTGATGTTTATAGCTTGGGCATACTGCTGCTTGAGATATTTACAGGACGGAGCCCAACTGACGATATGTTTAGAGATTCGTTGGATCTTCATAGGTTTTCAGAGGCCGCTCTTCCTGACAGAATTTTGGAGATAGCTGATCCAACTATATGGAAGCATGGGGACGCCTATGATAGCAACACAAGAACCGTGATTCAGAAGTGCTTGGTCTCTGTCATCGAGCTCGGAATCTCCTGCTCCAAGCAACAACCAAGGGAGCGAATGTCGATACGGGATGCTACTGCGGAGATGCACTCGATCAGAGATGCGTACCTCATGTTTGTCAGGTGGAATGTGAAAAAAGAAAGAGAAGTCACCATCGAACTGCAGTGATGCACACCAACAATGAAGAGCTAGAACTGCAGATTGAGCCATATGCGGCCACTTTCCAGAAGCAAACTGAAGATTTACATGGCGCTGAAGTTATAGCATCCTTTCTTTAACACAGCACACTTGTTTATATCATGGTCTAATTATATAAAATGTTCAGGTCATTGCAGACAGGTAGCGTCAAATAAAATCCAGAGTTTTAACCAAGTGTTCCAGCACACTGTCAATAAAAGAATCCTGATTAACACAGGGGATTTGAAACCAGGTTGTATGATCAATTCCTTTGTTTGGTTCCACTAAAGAGTGACATCAGACACACACTGAAGTGTTTGGCTGAGAGTCATGGGAAATTTCAGTATACGACACTCAATTCGCTGGTCTTTTTCTGTTGGACACCCAATTCATCCATCTTTCAGAATTTGACGCTCAACCCATGAATTATTTCGTTCCATTACACTCCTCCCATTTTCTTCCAGTTCCTTATTCTTGCCTCATTTTCTATTCCCTTTTCCACCAAAGTGACGAAAATACCCCTCTCACACCCAATGGAAAAACATGAAACGTTCGGTCATATTTGAATTCAATTAAATTTATCAAATTTCAAATGTTGAATCTAGGCTAATATCAAATGCAGAATTTTAAAATTTGATGTTATTTTTAATTTTGATTTAAAAATTTGACCTAATTTTAAGTTTGGCTTCATTTTAAAATTTGAAATATGAAAATTTTCAGGTTCGGTCATAAAACGTTCGGGCATATTTGAATTTGTTCAAATTTCAAAATTTTCAAAATTTAAAATTCAGTCAAATTTTCTAATTGAATTTAAAAATGGTCAGATTTCTTCATTTCAAATTTTCCCCGTCAAACTTTTCAAATTTGACTGAACGCAAATACGACCGAACTTTGAAGTTTTTCCAGAGAGAATGGTATTTTTGTCACTTCAGTGGAAAAGAAAATGGTAATGGGAGGATTGTCATGAAACGAAAGAATTCATATGTTGGGTGTCAAATTTTGGCCCAAAATTTTTTTTAACCTTTTGTAAATAATTATTTTAATATTTACTCTCGCGAAAAATATTTTTATATCTAACCCCTTTCGCCGCGTCATTTCGTCTGGCACGGCCAGTAGCCCTTGACGCGCCACGTGCACTGGCGCGACAGAGGTGCCACGCTGGCACCCACGGTCAGCGTTCGGCCGACATGGCAATTGCGGGACCCACCTGCCGAGTCAAGGCCACTCTCAGGCTCGTGGCTGGGGCGTGGGCCTGGCCTTGCCGCGCCAACCCGCCCGGTGCTGTAGGGGTGGGCCCCACACTTGCCACGTCGGCCGGCTAGCGTTTCTCGGTGCCAGCGTGTCACCCCTGCTGCGGCATATGCACTGGCGCGTCAGTGGACATTAGCCGCGTCAACCGCACTGGTGCGGCCAAAAGGGTTAGATGTAAAAATATTTTTTCGCGAGGGTTAATATTAAAATAATTATTTACAAAAGGTTAAAAAAAAATTTCCAAATTTTTTGAAAGGCAGACGTGTCAAAGAGAGAGACCAATGAATTGAGTTGAGTGTCAAATACCGAAATTTGCTGAGAGTTCTGCATCCCGCTACACAAGGACTTCATTAGTGATTTGATTAGTAAGTATTCAAGAGGATGGTCATCTCGATGACCGGTGGTGGAGATAGAGATTAGAGGAAGATGATAAGTACCGGTGGTGATGGACGCCAGGGGCGGATCCAGGATTTTAACCGAGGGGGTGCACACTTAGGGCATGTTTGGTCTGCGGCCGTCGCCAACCATGTTAATTGCCGGTGAGCGTCAATGCGGGGAGCGCCTTTACGCACGTTGGCGAGATTCGACGCTCGATTCAGACACCCTCGCCAAATCTTGTGCCCCATTGTAAAATGACGGCATGTGCTCCAAAAGCGTGCCAATCTAGCGGCTAGCGGGCACGTCCAAGGACGACACGGCGAGCAACGCCTACAATCTAAATGTGCCCTTAGGGCAAGCAAAAACTATAGTAACAAAAATAATAAAAAAATCTAACACATGGTCATACAAATTAATAAAAGTTTCAATACTAATACTATGACATAATATATCAAAAAATATAAAAATTATCTTATACTCCCTCCGATTTCATAAAACTTGTCGTTTTAGACTTGTCCTAAGTCAAAGTTTTATAATTTTATCTATAAAAATCTTTTCAACTATTTGGATTGGATATAAGAAATTAAACCATACACATAAATTTGCCTCGAAATGCTTTCACAATATTATTTTTTTGGATTTTATAAATAATTTCCATTAGTAATTGATGCTCAAAGTTGTATTTCAAAGACCGTATCAATGTTCAAAACGATAATTATTATTAAACTGGAGGGAGTAATAATATTTTGTGGGTCTTCGTAGCTTGAAAACGCTCTACAAGATCATGTTTGATAGGGGTATTTTATTGGCACAGTCTGGCGCTGGTATTTTACTTGTGTAGGCTGGCGGTGGGTGGTAGCAATAATGAAGAACGGACGAACAAAGGTCGGGTTGGGGCTAAGGCGGCGGTACGGCGGCGCATAGCTGGGTCAAGGTTAGAGCTTATTGGAGTCGATCGGGACTCAGCCACTCGAGAGTGGTGAAAAATTCATCGTATAGGATACTCGGTTTGTTATTAGTGGGCTACACTACTACAGTGGGGAATGAGAATAGGTCAGAGAATAGTATCATACTACTAACAATTTGAGCCTTTATTATGATCTATTTCTTTCCGCAGTTGATTATATAATCTAAAAGGTTGAGAGCTTTCAAAAAAACATTTAAAAAAGCTAAAAATGCATTAAATATTTTTTTGTAATCTTACAAAAAACATCACAAAGCCTCAGAGAAATTACTACAAAATAATACATAATATGATCTATATAAAAATGACAAATTTCTTAATTTTGACTACAATCTAATTATAATATGGTTATACGCTAAAATAAATAGGGACTAGATCTAAAAATATATATATATGGGTCTTAGTTTTTATAAATTTGAGGGGGTGCCCGTGCATGCCGGGCACCCCCCTGAATCCACCCCTGGTGGACGCTCACCAGTGCCGTTGGACGTGTTATCCTCGACGGTGGTGATGGCTGGTGTATGCCTTGCCCGGTGCACGAATTCAGGAGGATGGTCATCTCGACAACCGGCGAGGAGGGCTTCGCTAGCTAGATCTAGAACGCCCCAGCTGACGTCAACTGCCGCCTCCTTGCTGGGCATGCTCATCAGCCAATGCCGCGCTAGCCGCTGCGTGCTTACCTGACTGTGCATAGGTGCGTGCAGTTCGGCCCACGCCGCTCCGTGCTTGACGATCCATGTCGCGTTCTTGCAGGTTCGCCCTCCGCCACTGCGCCCCCGTCGGCTGCTGCACATGGCCCAATTGATGTGGAGAGAGACGAGGATAGTGAATTTGGGGATCAAAATCTAACCCTCTTTTAAACGATAGAATTCCTTATTCAGGGTTTAGGGTTAGGATTTAGGGTTTAGGGTTTTAGGGTTTAGGGCCTAGTTCTGCCTTTGCACGCGCGTCCCGCCTGCCTTTGCCGCGGACCGGTCGTCGCCGCTCTTCCCCGGCCAAGCTGGCCACCACAACTGGCCAGGCCATCATCATGGCCGATTGCTCCTGCTCCGTGCGCCGCCCGCAACCATGGGTTGGCCGAGCTGCTGCCGCCGCAGTCGCGACGTCGCGTCACTCGGTCTGAGGCAACCCCATCTAACAAGCGGATGCCCCACGGGTATAGTACGGGGAGCCGGCACGGCTTTGATGGAAACGACCCAGAAACGTCCCAAAACACCGAGCGAAACCCTGTTTCGGTCGTGAAAAAAACAGTGGGCTTCCACAGTAGAGATGTGCCCCCCAGGGTCTCGGAGGCATGGATGCCCCACGGGTATAGTAGGGGGAGCCAGCACGGGTATGAGGGAAACGACCCAGAAATGTCTGAAACACCGAGCGGACCTCCGTTTCGGTCGTGAAAAAAATAGTGGGCCTCCGTAGTAAAGGTGTGCCCCCTGGGGTCGCGGAGGCACAGATGCCCCACGGGTATAGTAGGGGGAGCCGGCACGGGTATGAGGGAAATGAGCCAGAAACGTCCCGAAACACCGAGCGGAACCCCGTTTTGGTCGTGAAAAAAACAGTGGGCCTCCGCAGTAGAGGTGTGCCCCCCGGAGTCGCGGAGGCACGGATGCCCCACGGGTATAGTAGGGCAGCCGGCACGGGTATGACGAAAACGACCCAGAAATACCCCGAAACTCCGAGATGTACACAAATGCCCACGTAAGAGTTTGAACTTAGCATTCATAGATTGGTCTTACGTATGCTATGTGTAGTTGTTACTATTCTTAGCCGGTGATCTCGTAGAAGGGTTGGGAAGGTTTTTATTGATCGAGATTTCATCGCGGAAGTAAAGGTGACTATCCGTAGATTTTTTTTGAGGTAAAACCACCATTCAGCCCATTGAGAGATGGAGTTTTTGTTAGTGATATTTCCTAGAGGTGATCATATGAGATGATTGTATCATGTCTATGTTTATATACTTTTGGATAATATGTTATCAGTTCCATGAATAAACATTGTTCGCATAATTCACCAAGTACGACTTGGTTGCAAAACATATTGTTTATACGATGTTATTCTAAATGATCTCTAGTCTCATATCATTATATGGGGTCAATAATGGATTTAATCGACACATGTATTGATTGATGGTAATGTTTCACATAACATAGATATAGAGATATCAAATCAATAATGTCGACACATATTAGAGAACATGGTATTGGATAGACCTACTCCGAGACACTTCTGAGATTATTATCTTACATATGCCATCAACCTGTAGTCTCGAGTGGTATACCTATATGATCCTTAGACATGAGATCATCGTTGAGTTGCAGCATTCTTAGTTGTATACTTTAGGGCTATAAACCATAAGTAGCATTCTCAAATAAAATACCTCGCCTGCGGTAGGATGGATATGGCAGAGCCTACCAACTTTCGTACCTGATTTTCTTTTACACCATTGTTTCTTATCAAGGTTACACCATTGTTACACTCAGATGCAAGAAGGGGAGGATGATGAGGACATCACTTCAACCGATGCAACCACGTCATCTCATCCGTCTCATTCATCTCGACCTGAACCATCCATACAAGGACCAATGACTCGAGCTCGCGCACGTCAACTTAATCATCAGGTGAATGCATTCCTAAGTTTTCCAATAAGTGAATCACCGAATGGGGAGCTATTTAATTTTCATAATGATTTCATTGTACTTAGGAACCAGGGAGAAGAGCCACAACAGACCAATAATGGGCCAAGTCCGGGTACAAGTCGATTCCGGAGGGACAAAAACCAATTCGAGTCCAATTCGGCCTCATCGACAGCACTGAATTCAAACGGCCATAACTTTTGATTCCGGATGTTGCTGAAGATCCATGAGTACTTGATGGAAAGATCTTTTCATCTACTTTCCAACGGATCTGGCCTCACTTCTAAATTTCTTCTGAGTCAACGAAAAACTGCCAAATAACCCATGTTACTTTTCAGGCCGAGTCTATTTGGGCCTTGCGCCTTGTAATTCAAGTCCTAGTAGGGTTTCCACCCTTGGCCGCCCCCTTGTGTGACATACTAATAAAATTACTACGTCACATATTAATAATAAAGATAATAAAAAGGTAAAAACATGAAATAATATTAAGAAAAGGCTCCAAACAGGCTTAGGTAGCCTTATTGGGCCCAAACTAGGCCCAAAAACCCTCTCACCCAGCCCTAAGCCCATTAGGACTCCTAATCCTATCTATAATCTAATTCTTATCTAAATCCAACTCTACTCCTAATAGGATTGACCTAGCACGACCCAAGCCCTATAAATACCCCCCTGGACCCCCTCCTACAGACCCCAAGGTTGAAGTCTCGAAATTAGAGCCCTAGCCACCCAAGACCCTAGCCCTGAAGCAATAACCGAGGTAACTCTTGAATTCCAGTGCCCAAACACTAGATCTAAAGCCAACACATCGTAGATCTCGTCGAGACGATCGATTTGGATATATGGAAGCCCTATTTTGGTAGAAAATTGACCAAGATACGAAGCGCCGAAGTTTGGCCGGAATCCGCCGCTGCCATCGTCACCGGTGAACCGCCGTCGCCCCCGCTTTCCACGCCGGCATGGAAATCCTCGCGCGCTAGCCAATCCACGCGCGCCACGCCCCACGCCTGTCCCCCGCCCGCGTTCGCCACACGCCGCTGCCAACCATCGCATGGCAGCTACTCGCCACGTGTCGCCACCCAATACGCCGCCACCTCGCTGCGCCCGCCCGCCCGATCAAGGCATGCGCTGCCTCCGCCAACCGCGTGCCGCCACGCGTCCTTGCCCCGCCGCCGCAGGTTAACGGGTTTAATCTTTTCTAGTATTTTCGACTTTCCCGAAACTTCCACGAATTGTTTCTGGAGCATCCGAACTCCGATTTAGATGATTCCAGAGCCCAAAAATCACAAATAATTCCAAGAATTTTATATATTTTTATCATACTATTTTCTTTGTGTTTGTTATTTATTTCTGTTTTATTTATTTTTTTCACATAGATCCGACGTGCACCTGCTGTACGGGAGTCGTTCCTGAGCTGTTCGAAGGAGGAGAACCAGATCCAAACTTCTTCGAAGGCAAGATAGATTCATATTGAACTCCTAGTTTGCTAAAATTTATTTATTTCATCTTAATTTGAATCGCATGCTTTAATTATCATCGTATGTGCTATTTTGATCCTGTTTCATGTTAGTCCTCTACTAATATGATGTGGCCTACCATTGCTAGCCTGATTGGTACTGTTTTTCTAGCCTATCCTTTGTGTAGTTGCTTAGCCTTGCTTCTGGGATTGGTAGTTGATAGGTTCACTCATTCTAAAATCTGTACCCGTGAAGTTTTGGCTTCGTGGTGTTGTTTTGGTAAACCTAATCAACTAAAATCAACGTAGTGTGTGTTGATCTGAGAAGACCTAGAAGAGGCGGATTTTGGGCTTGTGGTTGAGACGTGCAGGTCTCCTCTGTCATATAAGGATCGTATACTTGTGACTACCATACCGAACCTAAACCGTACAGCCACTTGTGCCTTCTGGCCCTAACTTATTAGCTGTGGAGACCCGTTTCCGCTATACTCGTAGTGGACGGACGTGATTCACGATCACCGGTTTCGAATGGCTTAAATGGGGGCTAACCTCGTACTGTACGCTATCAGGTCCGGTTAAAGGAGATGCGCATGACTGTCGGCCTGGTCAAAGTGTAGCGTGTGGGGCGCGAAACCAAAAGAAAGGGTACAGTATTGGGACAGGTGAAAGCAGTGAACAGTCTTTGTACTGTTTCACCCTTGGGATGAGACATGGCTTGTAGGGAACGTGTATACACTCTGCAGAGTTAAAACTATCATGGTAGTCGTGCCTGCGGTTATGGGCGGGGGAAAGGAGTTTTACACAAGGTAGTCCAATGTGTTTTAATTAATTAACTGGATGGTAGTGTAGGCAGGGAATGCCTCTCTTTTGAGCTGGTTAGTCGTTTATATGGCTACGCTCATCTTGTCGAGCCGGTTAGCCTCCCTTTACCTACGCTCGTGTGTTAAAAAGGTGTTCAACAAATCAAGAATAATTAAACAAATAGATAGGAGTTGTTTTAAGCAATATAACCAAACCCGTCCTTTGTTCCTGCATTCATTATTAAGGACTGCTTGCTGGGTAGCCGTGTACTCATTATATGGATCACGGATTATTTGTTCAAGAGAAGATCTCGACGTCGGTGCCAGTTGTGACCAGGAAGGTCAAGGTGATTAGCTACGCATTCCGGGTCAACCTCGGAGTATCGTCACATTTGAAGTCTTCCGCTGTGTTTTTATGATTTGATTATGTCCTGTGCAAGACTATGTAAACGTCTATGTCAACTGGATGTAATTTATGATACGTAAACTGTTAATCTCTAGTTATTGCAATGCCTGCGATGATATTCCAAACTGTCCTTGATTGTAATACTAGCTATGATCTTCTAGGACTAGTATTCGGCCACTCAAGCCAGTAGAAATACCGGGGTGCACGACACCCTGCTAGTTAGCCTACAAATAGGCAGCCGCCGCTGCTCTTTAGCTTTGGGTTTTATTTGATTTAGTTAGCCTTTGCTACTTCTTGTAATCGCGCGTGTCGGTTAGACCGCCTGAATTATTTGCCATCGGAACCCCACCATATTTTGTTTCTTCGAATCAGATCTGATTTCATATTCACAATTTGAGTTGCTTGTTCATCTTATTCTTACTAGTTCTTCGATTGCTTGCAAGAACAAAGACCTTCGTGGTCAGGTTGATCGCGCACCGGCTAGATCAATAATCCTCTGGAGTTGATGTATCGGTCGCTAAGGCGCATCATCCTGGACGGTTGTAGTCGGGCTGCCAACGTCGATTCCTCCACAAATCGAGAGTTATCCATCTCATCGAAAGATCGGGACCCCTGCTACTATCACCTTTTATTGCAATTAGTTCCATCATCCTTGTGTGTGAGTTGATGTGTTCATCACTTAAATCTTGTTTTCAGCAACTAGGCATTGTGTTCTTGGTTGGATATTTACTTATTGAAATGATATCAAGAATACAGATTTGTAGGTTATACACATTCCCTACCAAGCTCCACATATAATCCGTTGTGTGCTTTAATCTCAGCTGTGAGTTCGCTTAACCTCACTTCGTGTTGCTTCACCACTTAAGTGCGACCTCCTCCATCAATTAGCAAAGGATGAGTAAGAACATCATTGGTAAGGATATGTGAAGTTAAGAGAATTTTTCACTCATCATATTGTGTTTCTCTTGCTGTTTTGCATAACTAATCATGTCAGGTCAAGGAGACAATGTGGAGAATGATGGGCGTGACCCTGAAGCCCCAGTAACCTGGACAGAATATTGTGCCTTGCGGGACACATTACGCCGAGAGTTCCGCGTAGGAAATGACTAGCTAAGGGAAGAACTAAATAACTCCATCCAAGATCTCCAAATTGATGTGAATCAGCAACTTGCCATACTTCACACCAACATAGTTAATGATATTGTACGACAACTATGACCACAAGCTCAAGATGGTGCTCCACTTGGTGAGACTGATGAGAAAGCTGCTGCACGAAGGGCTTGTGCTGCTAATGCAATTCGTCCACCCATTGGACCAGCTAGAGGTGGTGATGATCGTGGTCTAGAAAGGGGACATGGTATGGGTCGTGGCGGTGCTGCACATGAACCAATTCGCCTCAATTTACAGCCACGCAATGAAAGAAATCAACACAACGACCGCAATGACAATGACCGTCCTGTGGAGCAAAGGTATGAAAAACTTAGGTTTTCTATGCGTAAGTTTGCAGGTTCCAAAAATCTAGAGGATTACCTTACTTAGGAGCTGAAAGTTGACAAGATCTTCAGCTTGCACAACTACACCGAAGAAAAGAAGTTGCCATGGCATCACTTGAATTTGATGATTATGCACTGGTTTAGTGGGAACAAATTCAAAGCCAAAGAATAGAACATGGCGAGAATCCCGTTGCATCGTGGGCTGAGATGAAGGTGAAGATGAGAGCAAGGTTGGTCCCTCCACATTATAAGCATGATCTTTTGATAAGCTGCAGCGATTAAAGCAAGGAAATCGAACGGTTGATGAGTATTACAAAGAGATGGAGATGGCCATGATCCATGCCAACGTGTATGAGCATAAAGAGCAAACCATGACATGTTTCCTCGCTGGATTGAATTATCCCATCAAGTGCATCACTGAATTTCAGCCTTATAGCAATGTGGTGGAGTTAGTGCATCAAGCAACCAAGGCTGAGAGGCAAGTGCAGCAAGACTCCAAGATAACAAAGAGCACTTCATTTGCTCCCCGTTCAGCACCTACAGCAGGTAAATCCATTTCTCGGTTCAATTCATTTTGCGCTAACAATTCTAGTGCTAGTGTTGCTTCTAGTTCTCATGTAGGTCGAAGTAAAAAAGAGCCAACTACTCCAAATGCTAAGCAAGGTTCAGCAGCTAGTGCTACTTCTTCTATGGGTTCAACATCAAACAATAGTGCAATTCAATGCTTCAAGTGTTTGGGATGTGGTGAGGACATCATAGTTGGAAGCGAGTTTCTAAGATGAGAGGTACCGATGGCCGTTTTAAAGCGAGTGTTTGTGAATCTTGTCGGCGAACGGGACCGATGGCTGTTTTAAAGAAGTTATTGTGTATAAGCCAAATTATATGTTGATGTATATAGTTGCCCATATGGTGTGGTTATCAAATTATTAGCATCGCATACACATGATAACATACATCGGTGACATGGCGCTTGATGTACCAAAGAGGAAGCAAAGCTCGTTTGGGAGAGAAGGAAAGTTTGGATTTTATTTTTGGGCGATACGTTAGTTCGTGGTGATGTGTTCTTGCCATGCTTATAACCTAGTTATCGTTGGACTATCGAAGTGTCATTGTTGCTCTTTCTGCCGCCATTTGCCTCGGGCGCCGAGGGGAGGGGGGGTGGGTGCGCTATTTTGGGGGGCTCCAAATAAAATGGAGGCTTAGAAAGCTGCAGAGTGTCCATAACATAGTGGGTACATTTGCAAGTTATCCCTATCTCCATTTTAATTATTCATAGCTGGTGTTTTAGGTAGGGGTGAAAAATAGTTCCCAAACGATCCAGTCAGATACGGATACAGATAGAGTTGGGTCAGATATTTGTCAGATATTTTCGAATACGGATACAAATATTTTCTTAGATGCGGCAGATTGGATTTCGTAAAGCAATATACGACGGATATGAATACAAATTTAGATATTTTTGGATAGTAGCGATTCAGATATCCGAGTACCAACCTTCTAACATTAGGCCACTCAATTCACAAAGGCTAAGCTCACAACTAAACACACACATGGTTAGTTTTTTATTCTCATTCGATATAGGTCTATCTATTTGTAGACATGTGAGAACTTATTTTTTATTTCACTTTTAATATCTTTATTCATTTAATCAAAGTTTGTGTAAATTTTATAAATAATTTGATCAATTATATATTTTTATTGATTTTTGAAGTACAAATCATGGGGTTTTCATGTTTCAAAAAATATTCTTGATTGTATTCAATTCGATTCGTATTCACTCCATATTTGTACTTGATATTACTCGTATCCGTATTCGTATCCGGATATCCGTATTAAAAAAAATATGAAAATAAATATGGTATGACTAGTATTAGACAGTATCTAATCTGTTTTCACCCCTAGTTCCAAGTCTACATGAATGGCCTACATTGTAATTTCCTTGGTTGGACCGTGAGGGGCCTGAACAGCATCGCTCGAAGATAGTCTCTAAGGGAAATCCCTGGTCGCGTACTGCTGTGGGGACAATACACCGCCCCTCTATGACTTGGTGAAAATGAGGTGAGACGAGGAAAGTAATCGGCTTCGCCATACCCTCGAAGTTGCTCCGCTGAGGCCGACGAAGGAAAACTGGAGGACTTGAGACCATCGCCGAAGCGAAGCAAAGTGGAAGATTTGCTCGACCTTCGCACCCGCTTCACTAGCATCGTCGTCAGCAGGCGAAGGGAAGGAGTTCTGCTAGGCCTTCGCTCTGTCTAAGCCGGAGGAGCTCGACGACGGGATGACCAACTTATAGGCCAAGGCAGCACAGGGGAGTTGATCTCGAATTTAATCACATCAGTTTTGGTGGCATGGAAATAAGCTCCTTTCAATTTAATCTCATTCCACTCTTACTACCAGCGAGTTTGAACTTAGCATTCTTGTGCTTTATGTTTTCTTTAGTTGTCACATGTATTTTCAATATCAATTCAGCACGTTGCTTAGCATCAATATTCATCCTCTCCGAAGATGGAAGAGGCAACAAATCAATAGGCGCACGAAGCACAAAGTCATAAACAATCTCAAAAGGGCACATCTTAGTAGTAGAATGCAGCGAACGATTATAAGCAAACTCAATATGAGACAAGCATTCTTCCCACATCTTTATGTTCTTTTTCAAAACAGCTCTAAGCACGATAGATAAAGTCCTATTCACAACTTCAGTTTGCCCAGTTTGAGGATGAAAAGTGGTTGAAAATAAGAGCTTAGTTCCCAATTTATTCCGTAATGTTCTCCAAAAATGGCTAAGAGACACAGTAAAGGTGATTTTTGGGAACATATATAGACCATGCTAGAGACACAAGCCAGGACACAAATGACATCACCAACTCAACAAGTACAACACCTAGTTAGAGAGCTCCTCCTTTTTTTCCTTTTTTTTCTTTTATGCGGCTTTTTTTTATTGCACTTGCCTTTTTTTTCAAACTTTCCAAATAGGACAGAGGAGCAGTTATGTTGTTCGGCAAATTCATCCAAGAAAAGCTCCGAATTTGGGGGAAGGTCTGTATATCAAAGTTGTAGATCTTTTCGTTCTCATCAAGCAACCAATTTGGAGTTTGGAAGTAGGAGATATGGGCCCCAAAATACAAGCTGTGCAGAAAAATCTGAAATGAGACAGATCTAGATCCGACGCTATTTTTGGGTGCGAATATCGCGTTTCCAGAAATTGGTACAATGGACAAAGTTGTAGAGGATCTTCTTAGCTTTCCAACAAGTACATGAACGCCTAAAACGGATAAGGGAATCAAGAGATATGGCTGTTTTAACGAATTGGGATCAGATTCATCCAATTCGAATCGGACTAGAACTCGAAAGGAGATTAAATTGAAAGGAACTTGGTGTATGCAATCAAATGTGGGTAAATGGGGTGTACACGGTTAAGGTGATGAGTTTCCAAAAATAGAAGCATTATGAAAATCACCTTTACAGTTAACACTCGCTTTAAAACGGCCATCGGTACCTCTAGCTGGAATTATCCTCTGTAGTTATTTAATTATGAATTATCCTTTATTTAAATTATGCACCGCTTTGACGGAAACGACCCAGAAACGCCCCGAAACACCGAGCGAAACCTGTTTCGGTCGCGAAAAAAACAGTGGGCCTCCGCAGTAGAGGTGTGCCCTTCGGGGTCGCGGAGGCATGGATGCCCCACGGGTATAGTAGGGGGAGCCGGCACGGCTTTGATGGAAACGACCCAGAAACGCTCCGAAACACCGAGCGAAACCCCGTTTCGGTCGTGAAAAAAAAATAGTGGGGCTCCGCAGTAGAGGTGTGCCCCTGAGGTCGCGGAGGCACGGATGCCCCACGGGTATAGTAGGGGGACCGGTACGGGTATGAGGGAAACGAGCCAGAAACGCCCTGAAACACCGAGCGGAACCCCGTTTCGGTCGTAAAAAAATAGTGGGCCTCCGCAGTAGAGGTGTGCCCCCCAAGGTCGCGGAGGCACGGATGCCCTACGGGTATAGTAGGGGGAGCCGGCACGGGTACGACGGAAACGACTCAGAAACGTCCCAAAACACCAAGACGTACACAAATGCCCACGTAAGAGTTTCAACTTAGCATTCATAGATTGGTCTTACGTATTCTATGTGTAGTTGTTACTATTCTCCGCCGGTGATATCGTAGAAGGGTTGGGGAGGTTTTTATTGATCGAGATTTCATCGCGGAAGTAAAGGTGACTATCCGTTTAGAGAAAATCAATTTTTTTAAAAAAAAATCGACTCTAGCCCCTGAGCCACGGCCGGGCCTTCTAGATTGCTAGAGGATCGGTCGTGGTTTAGTGAAGATCAATTTTTTGAAAAAATCGAGCCTAACCCCCGAGCCACGGCCGAGCCTTCTGGATAGCCAATCGTGGAGTTCCCCCCATTCGTCGCGCCCTGAGGAACCTCTGGTCTGTCTTACTTTGTGGAGGCGCCTTCCTAGCATGGCGTTTTCCTCGTTAGCTGGCGTCCTCTGAAAATACGCCTTCGACTCGTCGCTCGTGGGCTGCTCCATTACTGGGCTGGCCCGTTACTGTTCATCTGTTTAACCAGATTTTATTCAAATTAGAAATCGTTATAAATGCAATCACATTTCTATAAATAGCAGTAACATTTCAAAATTCCTGGAAAAATTATGACAAATAATATATGACTTAGTGAACTCAATAAAATATTATCTGCCTTAATAACTTTGCTGAAGACCTCTGGATAAATCAAAACTCATCTCTATAACAATTTATAAATAGGCTTTCCAATCGTTTTAAATGTTTAGTGAGCTCATAAAATCATGAGAAAATTCTAGTGGAACATAAATATGATTTAGGAATTTTAGAAATTATTAATCCGTTTCTAGGATCTTTAATACCCACAGGATAATTATTTGGTCCAATTTACCACTTGTCTTAAGTATTAATAATAAACCCTGAATTATTTAAAATACTAAGTGACTTCATTTAAATTTCAAATTTTTACAGAAACATTATTGACCCCTAATGAATTTATTAAATTTGTAGGACCTTGATAAAACTTAGTAGGATTATTTAACTAATTAACTAGGGTAAATTAGGCCTATAAAATATAATATGGGTAATTTGTTTCTAAAATTAAAAATCATACCACCACACTCCTGTCCCTAAACAGTAGGTAATTTGTTTAAAGTTGACGAAGGAAATACTTCAAACAAAATTACATTATTACCATATGCATCTATTTGCTAACTTATGGGTAGGCTATTATGGGTAGCATTATGTTTCATCTATCATCGCATATCATATTTGCACACGCTCACCCCGTTATTGTTTTGCGAACTATTAAACGTTAGTATGGTCATGGAACCCCCTCGATAATTAGGTTAAGACCTAAGCATCTGCCATCGATCAATCGATCGCTAGGGTAGACGCACTGCATTCCATGCTTCATGATCTCCTACCGCTTGTTGAAATTTTTATTTATTCTGTTCTTCGAATTCGTATCGTTAATAGACACAGAAGAGCCCGATGGACATTTCGAAGAGCCGCAAGAAGACCCCCGCTATCCACAAGACCAAGGCGAGTTAACACTTCTTCTATTGGGTGTTTGCTTTTACTAGGGAGAGTTTAAACTTTCCCTAGTGCGAGTTAACATTCAAATAGATCATATTGATTCCTAGTTTATTAAAGTATTTTATTTACAGTATTAAACTTCATACTCTTTAAAGTAATTATACCTGTCTGCTTAATCATGATATATCATGCTATGTTATCGTTTGTTATTGTTCCACCTTGATGATACTGCCTTGATACAATCATCTGTCATTTGACTTTATTAATGATTGCCTTCATGATCACCCTTAATAGCCTGTTAGGTTGAATAAAATAAATTTTAGACTCTTAAGTCTTGGTTAAAATTTACTTAGACATTGCTCAGGTCCAATTAATAAATTTTAGGCTTAATTAGCCTCGGAACGGTGAACCGACATTTACCGGACATGATTACATACGAACATGGAAATTAAAAATTGGGCCTGGCATGCCAGTTTAAGTGTTTGATTGTGATTGAGAAAGCAGACGTGGTCCGGCTTGTGGTTAAGATGGAGTAGCTTGGTTACTGGTGTGCAGTGAAGAGGGCTATACGTTCACAGACGCGGTGCTGAGAGGAGCGCAAAGAAACACGCGTAGCTGCCAATCGCTGCCACCAGGGGTGGTTCCGTCACATCATGTGCAGGGCACACGGAGGAACGATAGCGGAAGAAGGAAGTGGTTATGGAAAGTGTGGATTGGGCGGATCCGAGATGACTCCTAGAGTGGACCGGACGGGCGTGCAGTGAGACACGCAGCGGGAAGTCGTTGAATTTGGTTCCTAGCACCACAACGCGTGGCCATCGTACGGTAGTGCAAGTATTGGGGATTCAGGGATAGTACGACCTACGGGCGTACCTTGTCTGTTGTTATGCTTGAGGTGAAGATAGGATCATGTTATCATCCGCGGGATGATCGAGGTCTTACGGCGTAGGGGAGCCGTGACTCTAGTGCGGGCGTGGCAACCCGGCTAGGGAAGAACGGGCACTTCGCTGCGTAAGATCCACAACTGGTGCGCCACACCCGAAAGATGATGGCGGGTGTGGATTGTGGATTGTGGATTGTGATGGACAATAATAATAAAAATAATGTTAATAGAACTTTGGGTTAAAAGTTGCGAGGTCATAGGCTTTGGTTTATAAAACTTGTTTTCTGCAAATAAATAAACCCCAACCTTTCCTTTGGAACCTCTATCTCTAAAACTTGCATCAGGTTGGGTGTTAGCTTGCCAGTGTTTGGATGACACTGACATCGCATTTATATTCTCGTTTAGATGGAGAGTATGATCAGGATCAGTATGCCTGCCATGAAGACGAAGAACAAGAATTTGCTGACGATCGAGACGAGGTATAGGGCGTCTCTTCAGTCGACTGCTTAGGCATAGCCGGCAGGAGACCCTTTTGGATCTTTTGGTTCTCTGCACTCTGATCTTTTGAATACTCTGACTATTTAGGTCAATGTGTCGTGTTGTAACACTTAATAGCCCTTGGGCTTAATACAGGTATTTTGTGTAATATAAGTCTTCCGCTTGTAAGAAATGATTACGGCTATGTGAATGGTGTGCACTAGTGTTCTGATCCAGGGACTAGTGCAGATCAAGTGGTGGGCAAAAGGACAGGCCCCATAGTTGCAGTTTTTATGACTGAGCTTTTAAGAGTTTCGAGAAGCGGTTTTAAGAAGTCGGAGTGTTTGGTTCAACTTAGTGGCTTCGCAAAAGTCCAAAGCGGCTAAAATAAATCGTTCAAGGTAGGACTGGGTAACAATTTTCCACTTCAATTCAAGCAAGTCCATATGGCTCCTAGTCCTAAATAGTCTGATTACCCTTTCATAAGCACGCGTGATTTAGATGTAATGCTCGCTGTCTCTCTAAGTTTGAGTTTTTCTACCGTGCATGCACGTACCGCGCGCCTGAGGCAACTAGGAGAAGTTAAGATGCACCCGACCCCTGAGCCAGACATTGAGGTGAACTTAAGCATCTCTTTATCTCTACGAGCATTGTTTGTTTTGACACGAGCAAGTAAGCACATGCGAATCTGCTCTTGTGTTGGGTTCAAACCCTGCTTCTACAGTCACTTGTCGCAGTGAAGCAACCAAAAGCAAATATCATTCAACGTGTATATGGCTAGAACATTAGCTCGTGGCTCGGTCGTAACACCCGTTATTTAGCCTGTAGACCTTGACAGTTTGAGCCGAGCTAGTGTTAGCTCACTCATGGCTCGTTCGTAGCTTGTTCTACCAACCACCATCACTTTGGATCCCATGTTTCCAACCATCTCACACGCTAGTCCCTTGGTCCATCCACTTAATTAGCACGAACTGTGAGTAGTCCAATCTAGCCATGGCCCATCCAAGCACAGACAAATCACGAACTTTACTGGAGACTCAATGTCTCCAGGCCCCCATCTCCTGGCCTCATCCTCGACGCCTCCTGGGTCCCAAATCCACCAAGCACCGCCTACCTCCCTACTCCCCTGCCTTGACGCATCCCTCACTACTGTACCGGAGCATTGCAACTCACCTGCCCTGCCTTCGTCCTCAGCTTCTCCTAGCGACACAACTCACCTCCAAATCTAGGTGTGCGCCCATGCTTCTCCACGATAGTGCGGCATTGTTTGCCCTCACCTTCACCGTCTTCCAGATGTGGGTGACCCTCTTCTCTTTGTCATCCTCCCTAGCTCCCCTGCCTATACAGGAGGGAACGGTAGCAGGCGCAAATCTCCCTCCTCCTGAGTCGCCACCTTTGGACGACAGGGCACTCGCAGGAGACGAGCTCAGCCTCATGAGCTCTTCATGAGCCCGAGTTGAGCCTGCTTCCTAGCTTGCTCCTTCCTCGCTCAAGTTGTAGCTCGATTCCACCCCTAAACATGTGTAACATGCTAGCCCACTAGAGCGGGTGCCTCTCCTCACAACATACGTAGGCGTCTGGTTAGCTAGATGATGGCTCCCTCTATGACATCGCAACCAAGCATTGGTTGTCCATTGATTGTAGAGAATTTTTGGGCTTAATTAATTATGTGGATCAGATGCAGGGCCGTGCCTGGGCCGGGCCATCCGGGGCGACCGCCCAGGGCCCATGAAACCCAAGGGCCCTGACCGCACAAGTCTAGAGCCTAGAAGCGCTGATGCACTCCACGCTCGCCTCACTGCTCGGATCTCATCTCGCGCTTTTAACTTCCCCTGATTTCTTTCCCAAGACCGCAAATTGAGCCTTTAATGATTAAAGGTTAATTTCCATTGCAAATTTGGGGGAAAATGAGGCTGGAATCGTGGGATTAGTAGTATTCCAGATTTAGGGATTCCTCCGAGCAGCTTCCAAATTTCAGATTTAGGCCGTTCGTCCTCCCCCGCTGTACATGACGCCTGAGGGCACAAGGTATTACAAGGTCTTATTTGTTTTGCATTGCTGTGATCTTCTCTCTAAGTAACTTTCCTTTCTAATTAGGAACATACTTATTTTTAAATAATTTTAATATTTCCAAAAATTCTCATGAGATGCAATGCATATGATTTTTATTTTTGAAAAAAAAATGAGGATGTTACAAATCTACCCCCTTAAACGGAATCTCGTCCCCGAGATTCGGAAAATTTTTCAAATAGATCCGGGAACTCTGCTCGGAGATCTTCTTCACGCTCCCAGGTTGCTTCCTTTTTAGAATGATTGCTCCACTGTACTTTGCAAATCTTGATCACTTGGTTTCTGGTTTGACGAGCAGCTTCTTCCAGAATACGAACTGGGTACTATTGATAAGACAGATCCTGTTGCAGCTCCAATTGCTCCAAGGGCATCTGTTCTTCTGGAACTCTTAAACATTTCCTGAGCTGAGAGACGTGGAACACGTCATGAACATCTGACCATTGAGGGGGTAACTCCAGCTGATAAGCCACTTCGCCTCTTCTAGCCAAAACCTTGAAGGGTCCAATGAAGCGAGGTGCCAATTTTCCACTAACTTGAAAACGTCGCACTCCTGTCATTGGCGAAACCTTCAGATACACAAAATCTCTACTCTCAAAGCTAAGGTCTCGGCGGCGATGATCAGCATAGCCCTTTTGTCGGCTCTGGCCGTCTTCAATCTCTGCTGGATAACTCGAACTTGCTCGTCGGCCTCCTTGAGCAGATCCAGTCCAAAGACCATGCGTTCACCAGTCTCCTTCCAATAAAGAGGCGTCCTGCACTTTCTCCCATAAAGTGCCTCGAACGGAGACATCTGTAGACTAGACTGGTAGCTGTTGTTATAGGAAAATTCTGCATAATGCAAATGTCGGTCCCAATTCTTTGCATTTGCCAATGCACAGGCTCGAAGCATATCTTCCAGTATTTGGTTAACTCTTTCAGTCTGTCCATCCATTTGCGGATGATATACTGTGCTAAAGTTGAGGTTAGTTCCCATCAGACTATGCAGCTTTTCCCAAAATTTTGACGTGAATTGAGTTCCTCTGTTAGACACAATCTTCTTTGGTACTCCGTGCAAACAAACTATCTTAGCCAGATAAAGTTCTGCCAATTTATCTCCTGAATAAGTAGTCTTTACTGGGATAAAATGTGCTGACTTGGTCAAGCGATCCACAATGACCCATATGGAATCATAGCCTGCTGGGTCTTTGGTAACCCCACTATGAAATTCATTCCGATTTCTTCCCACTTCCACTCAGGGATCCTTAAGGGTCGCTGGTGTTCTGCTTTGACTCTCTGACAAGTGTCACATAAAGCTACAAACTCTGCAATGTCCCTCTTCATCCCGGTCCACCAATAGGATCCTTTAAGATTGGAGTACATCTTGGTACACCCGGGATGTATCGATAATTTCTTGTCATGGGCTTCCTTCAGGATGGTCTCCTTTAACTCCTTATTATTGGGTACGAAGATTCTTTTTCCAAACCAAAGTACACCTTTGTCGTCTATTGAGAAGCCAGGTGCTTTTCCAACACTTATTCTTTTCTTGATTCCAACGACTTCCTTATCTTCTTTCTGAGGTTCCTTGATTTGCGTCGGCAGAATAGGTTGCATCTCCAGCATGTTGATACACCCTTGCTCTACCAAACCCAAGTTTAGCTTCTCGAATTCTTTGCACAAAGCAGGTTGGCTTTCCGAAGGCATCAGGTTATTGCAGCAGCTCTTCCGACTTAGAGCATCTGCTACCACATTGGCCTTGCCGGGGTGGTAGTGAACTCCAACATCGTAATCTTTGATTAACTCTAACCACCTTCGTTGCCTCATATTCAAGTCAGGCTGAGTAAAGATGTACTTTAAACTCTTATGATCGGTATAAATCTCCGTCCGGTTTCCAATTAGGTAATGCCTCCATATTTTCAGAGCATGCACCACAGCAGCTAATTCCAAATCATGAGTCGGGTAATTGGTTTCATGAGGTTTTAACTGTCTCGGGGCATAAGATACTACTTTACCTTCTTGCATCAACACACACTCGAGTCCCAATTTAGAAGCATCACAATATACTTCAAAGTCCTTGTGTATGTCTGGCAAAACTAGCACTGGAGCTGTGGTAAGATGTTTCTTAAGCTCTTGGAAACTCTGCTCACAAGCAGAAGTCCAAACGAACTTCTTATCCTTATCCAGCTGTTGAGTCAGCGGCTTGGTTACTCGAGAGAAATCTTCAATAAACCTTCGATAGTAACCAGTCAAACCAAGGAAACCTCAGACTTTGGTTACTGTCTTGGGAGCCTTCCATTCTAACACATCCTTGACCTTGCTTGGGTCAACTATAACTCCTCCGGCTGAAATAACATGACCAAGGAAAACAACTTTGTAATATCTGTACTGGGCGTTGGCCCAACCCAGCCCATGAGGCCCATTTAGGCCATCTCTACCCTCTAGAAACTTCAGGGAGGCAGCAGACAGGAGGAGCTCATCCTCATCCTGTTACCCAACTTCGTTTCTTCTTGCTCCTGCTCTTGCTTTCTATCCAAGCCGCCGCTGCTCGCTGGAGGTGGTCGCCGCTGGCCGCCGGCACCTAAAATCGGTCGCTCCCGCACTCTACTCCTTGCCTTGGCTGGCCGTCCCTCTCCTCTGTTCCTGCTGCTTATCTAGGGCTGCAAGGAGGGTGGAGAGGAGAGGAAGGAGCAGGGAAAGGTGCTGGCCAGGGGAAGAAGGGAACAGGAAGGAGAAGGAGCAGCCAGCCACAATAAGAGGAAGAAGAGGGGAGAAGAAGGAAGAAGGGGGAAGAAACTAGGGTTTGGGGTAAGTTGAAATTTCTGTAATTTGGCACTTGATTTCTGCAATTTGATGTCTAATATTAAGTCTAGGGTTTGATTTTGGGAAAACCTGCAAGCCCTAGGGTTGGATTTCAAATTTAGGTGCTTAAACACGATGTATGCAGCAGGTTGTCCCTGAGTTCAAGGGATTTTCTTTAAAAATCAGAACTGGGCCATGTTGAATGAAAGTTGCGTCTCATTTCTAGCTTTCCAACGCATCCAAGCACGCGAAAATCGGATAAACGTTTTAGGATTTACGGCCGTTTTCGTGCTGCTGTCCTAAGATTCATTGCTGCACGTTGAGGCTGTTTTAATGTGATGAATTGATCTAGTAGAATGCCAAATTGAGCTATGGTCATAACTGAGAAAAGATGGGTAATTTCGTATAGTTGTTGAAAGTGGTATTATTTGTTACTTTCCGAGAAGTATAAAAATAGATACGAAAATAACAAGCCTGCTGTCCTGTTATGGACACGGTAGGATTTTCACAATGTTGGTGCTAGTTTGTTTGGCTAATGGGTAAAGTGAAGTGGTAATCGCACTAGAGTCAAGAAGGGATAATCACATATAGCTTAAAATGGTTTAGAGAATTAAGGGTTTAAGCCTAGTATAGCTCGATGCTAATTGGTCCACTTAACGGGTAAAGTAAGTGATTAATGTTATGGCAACCAAAAAGGGGGAAAACTTACATGGCATAGGGAGTTAAGGATTTTGTGGGTCAGATGATAAATGACAAGGAAATTGAAGGGTTGAATTTTATAACTTGGAAACATTAAGAATTGAGGGCTAGGCTCTAATTCTTCTTGACATGGTATTGATGTGGTTGAATGGCATGCCCTTAATGTGTAGGTTTTGCCTTCGGTTCGGCATTGCTATCCTGTCCCTCCACCACGAGTGGTAAAAGAGGCAAGTATATAATTCTATGATGAATAAAGATGCTATTAGCTTGATTCTTTAATTAATGATTGGTTTAACGGAATATGACTGATTATGGATACATGATGAAGTGGCATGGTATGAGTGGTTATTTGATTTAATGTTGAACCATTGTTGGAACGTTAATTAACAGATGACCAGTGTATGACCGAGGTAAGCTGCCTAGCTGAGTAGGCACATGTCCGATCAGATGCATACATTTGCATAGCTATCACATTATGAGCATGTGCTTATGTGCATATCAATGATGAAAATGATGAGCTCGTCTACTCCGGTAGACTTGCCTATGAAGGCATCTCCACAGGGCTGGAGTTTGGTTCCACAGGGCTGGAGCCCGGTTCCACAGGGATGGGACCTACGTAAAGGTGGACATCGACGGGTGTCCACCCGCTATACCGGTATACACTATATGATGAGCATGTAGATGAAATGGTTCATACATGGCATAAGCATGCATATGTTATAGGAAAGTTGAATAATGAAATGGTTATCGACAGTAATGCCAACCCTCTGAATCCTTATGTCATTATCCGTGGTGTTCATGTTATATACTTGCTGAGTCTTGCACTTACGCTTGTTTGTTCATGTTCTTAGGTGAGCTATGATGCCGCCATGCATGGGAAGGGCGTAGCAAGACACTTCTGCTCACTATGCAATTATAAATAGGTGAACTAGATTACTTTTGGGTGTTTGGAAAGAAAAATTAAAGTTTCGGTTGTGTAAAATAAGATAGAGAGAGTGGTTTTTAGTTTACTGCTTCATTTTGGTTTGTAAAGTGAGAACTTATGGCTTCGTGGCGGTAAGGGCCTCTTGGTGAGGTTATTGTGGTTATGGATTGGGACGAGAGATCCTAAGTTTTACCTATGTGCTAGTCATGAAATCGGTATGTGTTATATGATGTATTGCAATAATTGTGCTTATGTCTGCTGAGTGGATGTCCGGTTTTTAGTTGGAACTCTGCCGAAATTTTTAATAATCTAGAAAGTTGATGTGTTTTAAGGAGCTATGTTATGTTTGGTAGTGTTCTGGGCTTAGAGAGGAGCCAGGGTGTTACAGACTTCCTTTAGCCAAAATTCTTATTTACTGAACTTGGCATAAAGTTGGTGTTCCCGCAGTTTTTCGAAAACTCGTCGCAAGTGTCCTTCATGCTCTTCTTTGTTTTTTGAATATACAAGAATATCATCAATGAATACCACCACGAACTTGTCTAAATATTGCATGAATACCTTATTCATCAAGTTCATAAAATAAGGTGGAGCATTGATCAAACCAAAAGACATCACTGTAAACTCGTACAACCTATAACGAGTTGTAAAAGCGGTCTTCGGAATGTCCTCTTTTCTTATCTTGATCTGGTGATATCCTGACCTTAGGTCTATCTTGGAAAACACACATGCCCTTTAAGTTGATCGAACAGATCATCGATCCTGGGCAGAGGGTATTTATTTTTTATGGTCACTTCATTCAAGGATCGATAGTCCACGCACATCCTTAAGGTTTTGTTTTTCTTCTTGACAAAAATCACTGGGGCTCCCCATGGTGATGAGCTGGGGCGAATGAAACCCTTTCCTTCCAACTCTTCTAATTGCTTTTTCATGTCGGCTAGGAGGTTGGCAGACAACCTATAGGGTCGTTGAACTATTGGTGCCGTACCAGGAGCTAGCCCTATGATGAACTCCACCTCTCAATCTGGTGGCATGCCCGGCAAATCTTTAGGGAAAACATCAGGAAATTCTCTCACGACTGGGACTGATTCCAAAGCTATTCCTATCAGCTGGTTCAAGGAACTTGTGGCTCTTGAACTGAGGTTGGAACAAAACTGGGCAGTTTCTCCTTCACTATTGACCAAAGAAATGGTTCGGTTGGCACAATCGATCTGTCCTTGGTACTTGGTCAACCAATCCATGCCTAGTATCACTTCCACTCCTTGTGATTCTAGGACAATTAAGTTTGCTAGGAACTTCACTCCACCGACTTCTAATTCTAGTCTGGGGCATACTTTGTCAGTTTTCATAGTCTGACCGGGGGACTAAATAATCATGGGGTTCCTTAGGTTTGTAACATTCCACTTATTTAATTCCAGAAAACTTTTTGCAATGAATGAATGCGATGCACCAGAATCAAACAAAACTGTAGCTGGTACTGAATTAACAAGGAACTTACAAAGCACGACATCTGGAGCGTTCTGCGCCTCTTCCGCAGAAACATGGTTGACTTGGCCTCTGCCAGCAGGTGCAGTCTTCGGGGTCTGCGGCATTCCTCGGCCTCTTCCTGTAGCTGGTGCGCGAGATGCAGATCCGAGGTTGAACGGCACGGGAGCGATCGTCTTCTTCTGCGGACACTGGTTAGCATAGTGTCCCACTGATGACAGGTGAAACACTGCACACCTTGATTCTTATTATTTTGGGGGGGTCTGAGCATTGGGAGCTTGATAAGGAGTCTGCTCAAACGGGCGAGGTTGGGAAGCTGGCGTCCTCTGGACTTGCTGTTGCTGCGGAACTAGAGGCCGATTGGACTGAAACTGGGTGAATCTAGGCCTGGAACTGCTTGAGCCTTGGTTGTGCTTCTGTGCCATCTTCCTTTTGTGCTTTTCCATACGCTGGCACTCGATATCCTCAATTACCAATGCTTTGTTGACCATTTGCTGAAAGGTAGCAAAGTCATTGGCGGCAATGAGAGCTTTGATGTCCGGATCCATGCCTTCCATGAACCTCCATATCTTGTCCGACTCATTGGCCACTTCTGTAGTGGCATAGCGGGCAAGATGGTTAAACTTGTTCAAATATTCAGTGATTGACATATTGCTCTGCTGGAGTCGATGGAATTCCCGTCTCTTCATTTCTATGATCCCCTTGGGAACGAACGAAGCAGTGAAAGCTTCAGAGAATTCCTCCCAAGTAATCGCGTCGGCATTCTGGTGTGTAGCCCTGAAGTTATCCCACCAGATAGCAGCATCTCCTTGAAGTTGGTGTCCAGCAAAACTGACACCCTCATGATCAGCGCACTGAGCCATGTCTAGTTTCCTCCTTATCTCACGAAGCCAATCCTTTGCAACAAGAGGCTCCGCAGATCCAGTGAACACAGTCGGCCTTGTTCTCATGAAGTCGCTGAACCTAGATTGGGGTTGCAACTAAGGTGGCTGGGCTTGCACAGGAGCAGCGAGGTTGTTGAGGTTGTGTGCTATAGCTTGAATAGCTTGAAGGTGCATTTTCAGAATCTGGTTAAGCTAAGGAGGATGAGCAGGTGGAGGCGGCAAATTCTGGTTCTCTGGAATGGCCGGGACTGGGTTGGCAAAGGGGTGCACTCTCGCTGCAGGTTGAGCTTGAGCAGCTTGTCCAACAGGAGGTGGGTTGGGTTGACTTTGTCCAGCCTGACCTTGACCACGGCCAGCAGCAGCAGAAGCTCGGGTGCCCACCATCTGACAGCAATTTTGAAAGTAAGGTACGAGAAGGAAACCAGAGGGGATATATACTAAAGGGGAGGTCACAACATCTATGCAATCAACATCCAAATAGCACACCAAAACACCATTAACTCAAAGCATTCTTAGTTCAAAACCAAAATTTGAGAGAACTACATCACAAGGGCCGATGCAGTCAATCTCTTAGAAGATCTTTAGAAAGCTAACATAATAATAAAGATGTTGTACGCTCCTGTCTCAACATGGGACCTAAACTTAGGGTTCTATTCAGAATCGGAGTTCGCATCGAACACATGCTCCATGGGCTCCTATTCATTGTCTTCTGGAGTCTCGGCCCTTCTGGACACGAAAGAAGAAGGTCCTGCCGAACTGCGGCGTGGAAGAACTCGTCGAATGGCAGGGGTCGGTGGAGATCGAGTCCTCTTGCGGGGTGAAGCACCTGGAGTGAGGCCTGAGGTGGCAGCATCTCAAGGTCGGGAGATCCCATGAGGACTGGAGAGGTTGGCAGCTCTGGTTCAGTCGGAATGTCGGTAGACGTCGGCGGAGGCGATGGCGGGGGTGGAGACGGTGGTTGTGCAGCCTTCAGCTGGGTGATAGTCTTGTACGCCTTAGTCAACTTGCGCTTGTAGTACTCTAGTTCTTCCTAGTAGCCACGAAGCCCCGCATCGTAACCTCGGATGGACTCACTGGTGTGATGCTCCAGTGGGTTTACAAACAAAGGGTTGTTGCTCCGGTATTGATTGGAATGCTCCTCGTCTAGGTTGAGTGGATACCAACGATAGGGAGAATTCTCCACCTAAGTCGAGTAGCGTGCCGAAAGATGAAGAATAGCAATGTATGCAGCCTCCTGTAAAGCTTCTTGCTGCAGTAGGCGCTCAGCGAAGCTTCTCACAGGACGATGTTCCTCTGATGATTCAAAAGGTTGAGCAATGAGATCGACCCTCCAGACCCGCTGTCCAGCGCGATTGATGGCCTGGAAACACTTGAACTCCGGTGTCTTGTGATAACCCAAGTGCTCGATCAAGTTGATCAGCTCAGCGACGAAGCCATCCAAATCCTGGGCGAAGGTGAAGACAAGATTCGGCATCTATAGATTTTGAAACAAGAAAAGAGTGGTTAATAGAGTGAACAATAAGATGAGGATTTATCAACAAGGATTTTTAGAAGATAATTTTCATAGCATTATTAGAAATCCTTAAACTACTCCAACTATCTTAGGTTCATTCTACGGACAGGCGTTGATACTAACTCTGTCGGGACCTGAAAAACGGAGTCGAATCCCTGCTGTGCCTTACCTATACTAGTCCCTAGATCAAGTAGCTAATACACACAGATATACAGTTTGGATCATCACCATTCAACGAGAAGTACTTTATTACATCAGAGTCGCATAATTATTACAAAGTCTAGCAGCGGAAATTCAAATAACATAGTTCAACTCAAATGGAAAACCTAACGCAACTCCACAGGCATGACCGAAGAATGCGCTCCTAGACGTCGGAGTAGTCTTCATCTTGAACTCCTTCAGCGAAGTCTCCGTCCTGATACACCTCCTCCTCGATGTCGCATCCTGCTCGTTGGAATGAGCAGCCCGCATAAAAGGCGAGAATGAGTATACTTTATACTTAACAAGCAAGGCTGACTAAATGCAACTAAGGCTTAACAAAGGAAGGATATGGATTCTTTTGCATAAAGCCAATTTTGCAAGTTTTTCCCTAAGATTTTATAAAATGGTTTGAAATGTGTTAAGGAAGACAAATCTTTGAGTTATTTTCTTTGAAACTCTAGCCTCGGCCGGTTTTGCCTGAACCTGGCTACTCACGGCACCCACCGTGCAATTACCCTCACCGCTCATAGCACCCACTATGAGGAGAAAAATCAAAACACATGACACCGATCGTGGTTTTCCTTTAAAACACCATTTAGAAAACAAAAGATAAGAAGTACCAATGAGGCAGCTCCCCGTCGTCCGTCCTTGACCGTGGACACGGCTATCATGATAGTTTTACACTCTGCAGAGGTTGCACGCTTTACCCACGAGAGGTGATCTTCCCTAGGAATCACCCAAAGGGAGAAGAACACCACAAGGTCTTTAACGGACATTCCCCTAGCCTGGCACTCCCTCTAAGGATTCCACCGCAGCGCTAGTTACTCTAGTTGGCTGAAGCCTCTTCTTGAGCCTGCAAAACAACACCAATTGCCTACTCCACCAACTGGAATGCCAAAACTAGAAGTCCGAAGGGTACTCAACCAGGGCTTGCCCACACAAGCATTCAATGGTCGCACTGTTGTACTTAGCTCATCTACCTCAAGGAATCAGTCCTTAGAGATCAGGGTGGGTCCCGCACTGGGCCTGAATCTCGTGCACGCTGCACCATCCTTGCAACCATCCATCTCAATCAGGTTTTGCAAAACATTTTTTCCGATAGCACCCACTATCAACTAGCCCATTTACAAAATCAAGACAAAACTTAGGGGTGCTAAGGAGGGGAGAGAGGGGGGTAATTACCGGCGGCGGCGACGAAACGGCGAAGAACGGGGACGGTAGCGGTGAAAACAGGAGCACCTTTGGCGAGCTCGGTCGACGATTCCTACGGCCGAAAGGCGGGATAAGTCCAGGGGAGGGAGAGGAAGGATGTCCTCGGAGGGTTCGGCCAATATGGCTCACCTGGCGACGAATTCCGCAGAGAGGCAAAGGTGAGGGAAGGGTGGCGGCTAGGGTTTATATAGGGATTTGGGGAGGGATTTAAGGAAGGAAGAGGTCAATTTGGGTATGGATCGATCCCCTAGGATCATGGGAACCGATTTTACCGGTTTTGGGGAGGATTTTTAGGGGAGAGTCCAAGATGGGAGTTAGGGAAGGATTTCTCTATCGTTTGAAATAGAGAAGTTCGAGAAGAAGTCTGGGAAGGAAGAAAGAAGGAAGGAAAAGAGAGAAAAGAAAAGGAAAGAAAAGAAAATAGGTGGGGTCCATTTGCAAGAGAAATAGAATACAAATAAATCCTAAAATTTAATTTATTTCAATTTCATATTATAATTAATTTATGATTAAATTGTAAAATAGTATTTGTAAAATTAGTAGAATTGGTATTTACCATTTATTTGTTTAAATAAATCTTTTTACAAGACTTTAATCAACATTATTAATGCCGTTAGGTTTTGGAAAGTTTTGATTTTTGCAAAGCCTTTTCCTTTTTAATTAGGAACATACTCATTTTTAAATAATTTTAATATTTCCAAAAATTCTCATGAGATGCAATGCATATGATTTTTATTTTTGAAAAATGTGGATGTTACAAAAAAAATTATTGGCATGGAAAGGTCCAAATCATTATTGGCACGAAAAAGTTGTACGACACATGAATATTCGCTACGTACTGGAAAGTCGGTTATAACATAAAGTGCCTCCTTGAATTAACCACCCTTCTGTGCACGAAAACTTGTGAATGCACTGCGCGTGATTACGGATAGTAGTTATTAGAGTTCGACTCACTCGAAATAAATATTACTAGAATAATAATGAAAGGAACAATATTACCTGTTAAGCAAGCGTATGATTTTTTCCAAATTTTCTACGGGTCTCTTTTGTGAGTTGAAAACAATGATCTGGCTGCGATCTAAGTAGATAGCAAGAAGGACCCAGTAAAACCTGAGCATATGTCAACATAGGTAATTAGTCCTAACTTCATGTCACGTGAAAAAAATTTAGAACGAGAAGATACGAAAACACGTACCCAAAGTTGTAGGATAGAAGTATAAAGATTTTGTAGTATTGTCCGAGGAGAGCATTGAGGATATTGTTCTCGGTTTCTTTTGCCTTGTCCTTAACGGCTGATTCATTTACAACTATTGGATCGATGTAACCTATATTGTAAATAGACATGTTTCTGCTATTTTGTATCTCCATTCTGCATAAAAAGAAATTAGTTATATTTGCAATTTAATTAAGGATGCGCACGGTGAATTTTACAAATAAGACACTTATAGAGTCTAGCAACCCAATAAGGCCACGTCGAGGGTGTCTCCATGGTACATTTGGTAAATATTGTCGAGTTCAATCCATGCGAGGCCGTCACCGCGAAAGATATCCTCTTGTTTGAATTGGGCGGCAAACATTGTTCTGCCATTCTTTGACTCCCGCAAGTACCATTCGTGCAATTGCCGCATTTTCGTTGATAAAAATGACACCTCATCAGGCCGAACTAATGGCTCAGCCAACTTAAATGGCCATCGAACAGGTGCCGCTTCAATCTCACCTTCTCCACGAATTTGAGATTCTGTTAGTCCAGTTTCTGCCATGAACTGTTGCATTTGCAAATCCGCTAGGGACTGCGACTTCTTCTTTTTAGCCTTACTTAGTGTGCGCTTGTAGTCTGACGGCAACTTCTTCGGCTCCGCCCACGATATCGTGAAAATTTTTTTTATTGCATTGTCGATTGGAACCGTCTTTTTAGGCTCCGAATGTTTGTAGTGTGCAGTTACACTTGCTTGAACTTTCTTTCTCGTTTCCTCGGGAGTTAGGTCGTACGGCTTCTTAGATGGAGCTGACTTCTTAGCTCGGGTAGACCTCTCCTTTCATGGAGCCGACTTCTTCGCTGGGGCCGGCTTCTTAACTGGGGCCGACTTCTTGCTTTTGCTGGTCGTCTCCTGTTGTGGGCCCAATTTCTTAGGTGAAGCTGGCTTATGTTTAGGGGCTGAGGGTGGTGGAGGAGTCGGGCTTCTTGTCACCGCCATCTTCTTGCGTGGAGGTGGTGGTGGAGTTGGACTTCTAACAAGCATAGGATCTAGGTGTGAGAGGTCCCTCGGCGGAGTTGACACCTCCTGGTTATCTTGAAATATAATATAGCACAATATGATACTGTGTAGGGCCTCTCCAAGCTTGGTAACCCCGTCACCTGCAGGAATGTCGAGGTCAAGGTCCTCATATCCTTCACAGACTTGCTCCATACTAACCTTAGAGTAGCCCGGCGGTATCTCGTTGCAATGAAAGAGCTGGCCTGGCTCCACAGGGAATGCCATGGCATAAGCTGCCTTGAGGGACAGGTTACGCGCTTCAATATGCAGCTCACACGGACGACGCGTCGTGATGTCATCCACGGGATAATGGCCCAAGTCCGCTTCAGGGAGCCCGGTGGAAGTGCAGCTGCTTCGCCTCAGAGAGGGGCTAATGACAACGTCAGGATTACTAGGCGGTTCCTGCAGCTGGTTAATGGCTAGCTGCACTTGTCGTTTAACTTCTTCGTTTATACTTGCCTGTGTTGCATTTAGCCGTTCTTCCAATGCACGGTACCTTTGTTCTTCTTAGGCTTTGCTTCTCTGCCAACTCCTATAACTGTCGCTGTACTCAGCGAAGCCGTACTTACATGGAACCACGCCAACACCACGTGTTCGTCCAGGGTGCTCGGGGTTTTGTAGGGCCATGGTTAGCTCGCCATTCTTCCTATCTGGCCTGAATGAGCCTTGGGAAGACTGTTCGAGGGCATCTACAAGTCTTGTGGCCACTTCCTGCACTTCCTCTGAATACACCAAGCTACCGTCATCTGCAAGGCTTCCCCCGTGGGCAAAGTACCAATTCTTCGATTGTTCAGACTAGTCGTGCGTTATGGGTGTTATACCTCTGTCCATCAGTTCTTATTCCCTCTTCTGCCATTTTGATATCTTCTTGATGTAACCACCAGTGCCAAGGTGGTGGTGGTATCGCTTCTTCGCTGCATTAACCTTGTTCTTTGCACTCAAAGATTGACCTTGTTCCGATTGCTTGTACTCCACAAAAGCATCCCAGTGATCCGCCAATTTTGGCAAAGCATTAAAGTCGGGCGTTCGACCCTTCTGCACGTAGGTGGAGTTGAGATGCTTCTTCCAAGTTTGGAAATGGATGACCATTTTCTTCAAAGTGTATTTCTTCACCAGCTCTTCAGACCCTGTAGGGAAGGTGAACGTCTTTTTCATATTAGCCCAGAGTATGTTCTTGATAGCATCAGAGACCGCATCGTTGTCATCTCGTTTGCCACTCCATTTCCTTAGGCTAATGGGCACGTGATCCCTGACATGGTAGCCGCAGGCGTTGTTGTAAAGACCCAACGCTGACTCCGGTGCAACAAGCATGCCATCGGTGTTAACTTCAGTGATTACATATTTTACCGTCGGCTTCTTGTTAGGCCCTCGACTTTTCACTTGGCTACTCGAACTAGCAGGCTTAAAAATACGACAAAGAAGAAACAGGTCAGGATGTTTGGTAATCATGAAAGGGTTACCAACATATGCTTTCATATGAATTACCTCAGTGCTAACAGCTTCGGCGGCCTGACTAGGCTCAGTGTTAACGGCTTGAGCGGTCTCACCGGCCTTAGTGTGAACGGCCTGAGCGGCCGCACCAGGCTCAGTGCTACCTTGCGTGATCTGCTTGAATAGAAATTGTTCCTCCTCCTCGAAGGTGCTATCACGTGCCATCTCTTATAACTGTAACATGATTCTATTTAGTTTAGAAAGAAATAACCTAGTTTACCTTGTGGTAATAGTGCTAAGTGCTAACCCTGACATATGCACAAAAAATAGAATGGTGTAGGTGATTAATAAGGGAAACTATATGGTAAAGGTAACCCATGAACCAACGATGGAATAATTAAGAATCTATTTGCCTTTTCTTATACTAGTTGGATGCCCGTGCGATGCAACGGAATGTTAAGAGAGGATGAAAAACTTAAATCAAAGCAACATATATTGATGGTCCATGTACGGCAATGTAGCATACAAATATAGATAAATACTAATAGTTCACCAAACTTTTGAAGTGACAAACTTATTTAGCTAGAATATGCTTGCTATAAAAGTGGCATACTAAAGCATAACAAAAACATACTAAAGCTTGATTGACAACCGATGATCTATCTTATAGTTGGTGTTAACTCAGCCAACTTTTTTTTATTTGCATGATAGCAATAGTGTGGCAAAAATAGCAGATTTCTTATCCAAAACCATGTAGATACTCATCCAAATTAATTAAACAAAGCAAAAAAGAGTCCTAGCCCATTAGCAATTCATCATTCAACATCAAGTTATCACATATATGTCAATTCATCAAGTCAGCAGTTCATCATTCGTCTAGACAATTCATCATTCAACATTCAAGTAATCACAATTCATTGAACATTGTAGACAATTCATCATTCAACATTCAAGTAATCACAACATCCAAGTACCATTCAAGCAGTACATGACATGTCAAACAAAAAAATGACATAATCACATATTGCCATACGATGAGTACATAGATCAAGCAAAGCTCCATCTAGAATTTCATTTTTTTTGCTGCCTTGCGACGATCCTAGAGACTATTGTACACAACCAACGAGCCAATACCTACCAGTCGGGGTCAACGACGGGGGCGGGGACACCGGCGACGAAGACACGGACGGGGTCGACGACGAGAACGGGGACGCCGGTAGGGCGGAGACGGCTGCGACGGTGACAGGGGTGGGGACAGGGCCGGCAACGAGGACATCGGCGACGAGGGTTGAGTCACCGGAGGCGTCGACACGGGGAGCTATCGGAGGCGTCGGTGCGCAGGGTCGTCGGAGGCGTCGGTGCGGGGGATCGTCGGAGGCATCGGCCCGGGGGTCGTCGGAGGCGACGGCGCGCGGGGTCGTCGGAGGCGGAGACGGCGGCGGTGCTAGGGGTTTGGGGAAGTTGGAAATTTGGGGGAGAATAGGGTTAAGTCCCCTTGCACGCGTGTTGTTGAGGGCAATTCACAGGCCACGACCGATTGGTTAAACAAACCGATAGTAGAGCAAGCTCTATGACCGGTTTGAATAAACAACCGGTAGTAGAGAGGAAGCTCTACTACCGGTTTGTTTACCAACCGGTCGTGGTCTCAACCAAAAAAATCCCGTGGCGGGGCAATTCGCATGCCACTACCGGTTGGATAAACAAACCCGTACTAGAAACTGCTCTACTATCTATTTGAGTAAACAACCGATAGTAGAGCTTTGAAAATAAAAGAATGCAGCGGTGCGAGTGGGGCTCGAACCCGTGACCGCACGGGGAGCCCGTGCTCAAGCGCACGCTGCTAGCCAGGGGAGAGGAGGGAGTTTGTTCGACATTGTCGGGTGCGTATCTCTTTTGTACCATAACTGGGAGAGGTGAGGAGTAAGGACATGGTGACTGACATGTGGGCCTATCTCTGGTGGGTCTCACATGTCAGTGGAAGTAATTTGCCATACTGTACTCGAAAATTATAGAAAATTGTTGGGAGACCATACAAATTAATTAAAAATATCATGAAATTCATAAAAATATGAAAAATTGACATATATAAGAAAATATGATCTTTTTAGAAACTTCTAGACTTCAAATTATTTTAGTGGGTTTTTTATTGATTAAATTTGTCATTCTGGGTTATTTATTTTTGGGAGCCCATAAAAATGAAATAAAAATATGACCAAATTCAAAAATTGTGTAAAATTCAAATATGCTATCAATTAATTTGATCTTTTTAGAAACTTCGAGAGTTAGAAATATTTTGCCAAGTGTTTTGTAATGTTGTGAGCCCATACAAAAGAAATAAAAATATGAAAACATATTGACAGGTGTCACACATGTACCATTACCGGTTGTTTAACCAACCGGTAGTAGAGCCAGCTCTAACGACCAGTTTGAATAAACAACCGGTAGTAAAGCTTCCTCTCTACTACAACAAAAAAAAAAATCCCGTGGCGGGACAATTCGCATGCCACTACCGGTTGGTTAAACAAACCCGTACTAGAGACGGCGCTACTATCGGTTTGAGTAAACAACCGGTAGTAGAGCCTTGAAAATAAAAGAATGCAGCGGCGCAAGCGGGGCTTGAACCCGTGACCGCACAGGGAGCCCGTGCTTAAGCGCACGCTGCTAGCCAGGGGAGAGGAGGGAGTTTGTTCAACGTTCTCGGGCACGTACTGCTATTGTACCATAACTAGGAGAGGAGAGGTCACTGACAAGTGGGCCCATCTCTGGTGGGTCCCACATGTCAGTGGTAGTAATTTTTCATACAGTACTTGAAAATTATAAAAAAATTGTTGGGAAACCATACAAATTAAATAAAAATATCATAAAATTCATAAAAACACGAAAAATTGACATATATAAGAAAATATGATCTTTTTAGAAACTTCTAGTCTTCAAATTATTTTAATGGGTTTTTCATTGACTAAATTTGTCTTTCTGGGTTATTTATTTTTGGGAGCCCATAAAAATGAGTTGGGAGCACATAAAAATGAAATACAAATATGAAAAATATATTTTGCCGAGGGATTTGTAATGTTTTGAGCCCATATAAATGAAATAAAAATATGAAAAATTATTCATAGGTCACACACATGTACCAACAACACGGTACGTCTTAACTGTTTACATACTTTGTTTTCACAAGTGTTCCCTCATTATGATTGTGGCATACATAGGGAGCTTCCTCAATATCATCTAGGACACTTATGTCGACCGGCACCGCGAAAGGAGGTAGCTCGTCGAATTGATTATATTCTTCTTTATCAGTGACGTCCTCAACTCCGACAATCCTTCTTTTGCCTAGAAGAACCACGTGGCGCTTTGGCTGATCGGTAGACTTGTCCTTCGCTTCTTCGGCTTGCTACACATGTCCATTACATAGAAGACCTGTGTCACATCATTGGCGAGCACAAATGGTTTGTCCCTATATCCGATTTATGTAAGGTCCATGGTTGTCATACCGTATTTATCGATCATCGCGCCGTTTGCTGTTAGTTTGACCCATTGGCACCGAAATAGAGGAACCTTCAAAGGTCCATAGTCGAGCTCCCAGATCTCCTCTATGAAACCATAATAGGTGTCCTTATTTTACATTGTTGTCTATGGCATCTATACGGACACCGCTGTTTTGGTTGGTGCTCTTGTTATCCTTAGCTCTAGTATAAAATGTGTACCCATTTATGTCATACCCTTCGAATATCAATATTGTAGTGGATGGTCCTCGAGCTAAGCGTTTCAACCGTTCATCATTGGTTTCCTTACCCATCATGTGTTTTTGTAACCAACCGCCAAAAAGATCCATGTGCAGCTGTGTGATCCAATCCTCTGACCTGCCAGCGTATTGAGAGCGTAGAATCCTGTTGTGCTCATCGATATATGGAGCCACTACAGCTGATTGTCGTAATACCGTGTAATGTGCTTGTTTAAATAAAAATAAATCATTGCTAATAATTGCTTTTCTCTCTAGTGTCCCTTTTTCCCGTAGCCTCCCCTCATGGCGTGATATAGGAACGCCAATTGGATTCAGATTGTCGATGTAATCGACACAAAACTCAACCACCTCTTCTGTCCCAACACCCTGCGCAATGTAGCCTTCTGGACGAGATAGGTTACGAACATACTTATTTAGGACACCCATGTACCTCTCAAAAGTGAACATATTATGCAGGAACATGGGTCCGAGAATATCTATCTCTTTGACAATGTGAACCATGAGATGGACCGTAATATCAAAGAAGGATGGAGAAAAGATCATCTCAAGGCTCACCACGCTTTGGACAACGTCATCCTACAGCTTAGCTAGTTTATCTGGATCGATGACCTTCCGTGACACCTCATTGAAGAATGAACACAACTTGATTATTGTCCCTCGTACCCTTTCCGGTAGAATACCTCTCACTGCAACTGGAAGCAACTGTGTCATCAACACGTGATAATCATGGGATTTCAGGTGTATTATTTTTTTCTCTTTCGTGTTGATGAGTCTCTTTATGTTCGAGGAGTATCCGGACGGGACCTTAATACTGTTCAAGCATTGGATCATGCTTTTTTTCTCTTTCTTGCTTAGAGTGTAGCTGGCAGGATGTAGGTAATGTCTTCTTTTCTCTTTCTTTTCTGGATGTAAATCATTCCTTAGTTTCAATTGTTTTAGGTCCTTTCGTGCTTGAAGTGTATCTTTTGATTTACCGTACATATCTAGGAAGCCTAGCAGGTTGGCGCAAACATTCTTCACTAGGTGCATGACGTCAATTGAGTGACAGACCTCTAACAGTTTCCAATAAGGTAAGTCCCAAAAAATTGACTTCTTCTTCCACATGGGTGCCTTGCCTTCTTCACTCGGGACAGGTTTGCTACCAGCATCCTTTCCAAAGACTACTTTCAGATTCTTTACCGTTGCGAATACCCGTGTCCCATTACGATACGCAGGCTTTGTACGATGGTCTGGTTTTCTGTTAAAATTCTTATCTTTCTTTCGTAACGGGTGATTTGTAAGAAGAAACCTATGGTGGCCCATGTACATAACCTTCCAACAGTTTTTCAGGTACATGCTGTCAGTATCATCTAAGTACTAGATGCAGGCTTTATATCCGTTGATAGTCAGGCCCAAGAGGTTGCCAAGTGCAGGCCAGTTATTGATGGTTAGAAATAGCATGGCGCGTAGGGTGAAGTGTTCTCGTTTGTATTCATCCCATATCCGTACACCATCGTTCCACATTGTTAGTAGATTTTCAACCAATGGTTTAAGGTACACATCAATGTCGTTTCCAGGTTGCTTGGGGCCTTGGATAAGCAATGGCATCATAATGTGCTTCCGCTTAATGCACAGCCATGGTGGAAGGTTGTAGATACATAAAGTCACATGCCAAGTGCTATGATTGCCGCTTATCTCGCCGAAAGGATTCATCCCATCCGTACTTAAGCCAAACCTTATGTTCCTCACCTCCTCTGCAAAGTTAGGAAATGTTCTATCGACCTTCCTCCATTGGGAGCTATCAGCAGGGTGTCTTAGCATTCCGTCATCCTTACGCACTTCTTTGTGCCAAGGCAACATTTGGGCATGCGCTTTGTTTGTAGACAAACGTTTCAACCGGAGGATTATAGGGAAATACCACACCACCTTAGCGGAGAGTCTCTTCTTCTTGGGCTTCCCCTCTACCGCCCCTGGGTCATCACACTTGATCTTATACCGTGATTCTTGGCACACTGGATAAGCATCCAAATCCTTATACTCCTTGCGATAAAGGATACAGTCATTAGGGCATGCATGTATTTTCTATACTTCCAATCCCAAAGGACAGACAACTTACTTGGCTTCGTAAGTACTTTTACGCAGCGTGTTATCCTTTGGAAGCAACCTCTTAATGAGACATAGCAACTCGTCAAATCCCTTATCGGACAAACCATTTGCCACTTTCCATTGCATCAAGTTAAATGTGGTACGCAACTTTTTGTGGCCCTACTCGTAGTCTGGGTACAAGAGTGTTCTATGGTCCTCTAACTAGCGTTGGAACTTTTAGAATTGTCATTTATCGGTGTAATCTCCCTCACCATCACGCATCATCTGATCTAAATCATCCCCACCAAACTCCCCCAATGTATCTGCCATTGAACCGTATCGGGCTGCGTCCAGGTTTATGCCGTCTCCATCTTCTTCTTCATCGTCTTCCTATATAATCCTTTCTTCACCGTGTTTGGTCCAATAGATATAGTTAGGTATGAAACCTCTTTAGAGCAAATGGCTGTGAAGGGGCCTTGAGTTTGAATACTCCTTATCATTCCTACAGTCTAGGCATGGACAACATATAAAGCCTGACGGCTTGCACGCAACGGCCGCACTGATAAAAGCTTGCACACCCTCAATGTACTCCTTCGAGCGTCGGTCCGTGTTGTACAACCATTGCCGATCCATCTACAATAGGATGCAGCAAGCTAATTTTTAACTAATTTTCACATGATGATTTATCAATTTTTAGAATCTCAAAACCTACATTAATTTACCATGTACATAAATTAGAGCTAAATTGGACTCTAGCCCTTTCCTAGGCTATTCACCATGCACATAAATTAAACAATTAAATTATGATCAAGCTAGCTCTAGATTGGAGTAAAATCACCAAATTTTTTAATTATTTGCAATTTACTTCAAAAAATGATTGAGCTAGCTATAGATTCAAAATCCTTTATCGATCATGTGAACTCCAATTCTAAATTTGAGCTACATCCCCACCTTCAATTGGAGCTATATCTTAATCTAAGTAAACTCCAAATATACATAACAAGTTTTTAGCAATCTACTTCAAAAATGAGGTGAGGCTATATGAAGTGAGGATGATGTTACTAACCTTTAAGCACTTGGATTGGAGTAAAATCACCAAATTTTGAAAAATTTGGGCAGCACCTCCCCTCAAATTTTAAAAATCACCACGACTAGCACTTGGATTGGATCTAGATTTAAAAGCTTTCATGAATCATGGGAAAAAAACCACATTTTCTCCAAATCTAAAGCAAAGAGGTATACATCTAACTACAAATGAAGTGAGGTTGATGTTACTAACCTTCAAGCACTTGGATTGAAGTAAAATCACAAAATTTTGAAAAATTTGGGCAGCACCTCCCCTCAAATTTCAAAAATCGCCACGGGCAACACCTCCCTCCCTTCTCTGTTCATGGGCGACAGCTCTGGGAGAAAGACGACTGTTTAAATCGCGGGGCAGGAGTAGTGATCTACTACCGGTTGGTATCACCAACCGGTTGGGAACCCAATCATCTACTACCGGTTGGTATCACAAACCGGTAGTGGAAGATTCACTACCGGTTTGTGGTTTTAACCGGTTGTAAAACACCCCCCCAACCCCGCCCTGGCCTTGGATGCCCATGTAGCCGTTGAACCGGTAGTGATGCAATCATCACTACGGGTTGATATCCAATCGGTAGTGATGGACCGGTAGTAATGCCCAGTTCTCTAGTAGTGTGATTAGGGTTAACATTTGGCCGTAGTCTAGCTCTAATTGATATAATTGTTGCTTTTGATATTGCTTTCTTGTAAGTTAAATGTGGGAATTTATACTGTAGGAGGGGTGGTTCGAGATTGGTATTAGCTGCACATTAAGTCATGACGTTGGGTAAAGAAAGGCAAGTATATATTAAACAAATATTTGTATGATGGTATATGGCTAAGTGGTTTAATGCTTAATGACTACTTATGGTATGGTTGGATGATTGGTTTCAGAAGCTGTATGATGCTAATTTGAGTATTATGTTATTTCTTGCTAAATGACAAAGGTAGATGGTAATCGAGTGACAAAGGAGACATTGTTGCATCATGTTACATATGAATTAGGTCGGTGAGAAAGTCGTATAATTAGTCCGGTGAGGTCAGTGAGAAAGTTATATGACTAGTTCGGAGTGCTCTGAAGAAAAGACCTATTTTGGTAGATACTCCACAAGAGTGGAGTAATTGGTCCCGCCTAAAATAGGATGGGTGGGGTGTTACACCGACGGGTGGCACTCTAACTATACTGGTATGAGCCGACAGTATAGATGCATTTTGCATTGCATTGCATCGATCATTTGAGAAGTTGATTCTATGGAGTGGCTGTCATATTAGTTTTTTTTTCCGAGTTTGGATTTTCTAATGAAGTTTTGTGGTTTTCTTTGTTTATACGTATAATTTGGTGAGTCTTGGACTCACTCTTGCTTTTTATTTGGTTTTCAGGTAACTGAAGACAATAACATGCATGGCACTTGGGGACGTAGCACATCAAGCACTGACTACCTTCCACTTTAAAATTAGTGAACAAGGTATCTTTGCTAAATTTACTTAGTGAATTGAGCACTTCATATATAAATGAGACACGTATAGCTTTGTTGACATATTATGGATATAGTCTATTTGTTTATGCCTTGTTTATGTTATGTATTGTTAGTGATGGATGTCCATACATACAAGAGAGACTGTCAAAATTTTCTTAAATTTGTAGACTTAGTATGTAATATGTGCTTGTTGGGTAGGTAACATCTGGGTGGGTGTTACAAAAATATCACGAGTAGTTGATGCACAATGGATGTACCGTAGAAAGCAATGATAAGACGAGACAGCAAAACACAATCGAATTATTGAGCCTGAAGCATGCAGTGGATCGGAGGAGTAGCAATGAGCTAGAGCACGCGGATCGAGGCAATCCATGTTCTATTTGGGAAGGAAGTTGGATTTGATGGCATCGACGAGGCTGCCGTCGATGTGGAACGCCTGGGCCAGCACGTCGGCCGGAAATGGTGGTGCGGCGCCGAAGAGCGCCTGGGCAACGGACAGCGTGCCTTGCGTCTGGCTGCTGAAGGCGGCGACGGCGACAGCGGCCGACTTGGCGGAGCTGTTCTTCTGGAAATGGAGGAGGCCGCGGGGGAAGATGAAGACCTCGCCCTCGCGGACGGTGGTGGCGAAGAGCTTGTTGGCCGTGGTGATGAAGCCGACGTCGAGGGAGCCCTTGAGCACGAAGATGATCTCGGTGGCGCGCGGGTGGGTGTGCGGCGGGTTCAGCCCCCCCGGCGTGAAGTCGATGTGCGCCATGGACACGCCCAGGGTGTTCAGTCCTGGAAGCTTGTCCACGTCCGCCGCCGTCGTCACCGCCTCGCCGCTGCCCGCGGTGGTGTTAATTGGCCATCGCCAGCCCGCCGAAGAAGAAGTCGTCCACCGTCACGTTCTCCGGCCTCTTGCACGGGAACCCGTTCAGCCGCAGCGCTGCATTGTACGTGACATGAATCCATGCAAATTAATTAAGCATCATCTGATATTCGATTTATTGCTGGCCGATGAGTTTAATCATTAGTTGATATGGATGAGCGATGATGCAGCCATGGAGCACGTACGGCCCTGGAGGGATTTGTAGTCGGCGACGCAGATGTCCTGGAGCATGTCCGGGTCGCCGGCCAGCGAGGTGGCGGCGAGCACCACGAGGACGACGACAGCCAAGGAGATGAGGAGGGGAGCACTGGCCGCCATGAACTGTTAGCTTGAATTGCTCGGGCTGATCAGCACGATGGCACACGTATTTATAGGGGCCGTCCGGTGCATGCGTTGTGACGAATGATCAGCAGGCATGCATGCAGCTAAGCTTAGACCAATTGTCTTGTCACTATTTGTCCGCCACTTTCTGAAGACCATGGTTGTGTCTGTCACTTTGTGAAGAGACACACGTATACAGCAGCTATCTACTTACCTACCTACCTTATATAATTCGCTCGAGCATGCCACGCATGCCACGTACTAGCACGCTCGCATGTATGAATGCAGACACTACTATAGAATTGGACATCACAATCGGTATATTAGAAACGGTTTGGTGCAAACCGCCTGTAACATTCGCACCAGAAGCGGTTCGTTGGCCGTGGTCTGGATAGGGCTTCGAGAACCAGTTTAAAATATGAACTGCTTCTAGAGCTTCACCTGTAGAACCGGTTCGTGTCTCCAACCGGTTGTGGAATTCTAGAAGCGGTTGAAAACACAAACCGGTTTTAGAAGCCTGACTTGTAGAAGCGGTTCCTATCTCCAACCGGTTGTGGATTTACAGAAGCGGTTGGCGACATGAACCGCTTCTAGAAGTCAGGATCCAGAAGCTGTTTGTGTTTACAACCGCTTCTAGAAGCCCTCCTACCTAGCACATTTAAACAGTCTTCTTCCTCTCCGAGCGCATTGAGCTGCCAGTGAAGGTCCTAGCGTTGTTCATGTGGGGAAGTGCTGCTGAAATTTTTAATTTTGATGATTTAGCTCCAAATTAAATGTTTCAAGGTTAGTAACATCATGCTAACATCCTTCTCACCTAGATATTGCTGTTTTTTTTTTGCATTGCATGTGGAGAAATCTTGATTTGTTCTTGTTGTAAGTTGTCTTTTTGCTAGTTAGCTCTCTAGAACTTTTGAGGCAAGACCATGATCAATTGTAGGGAGTTGTCCCCAAAATTAGTTTTGTATGCTTGTCTTTATTGTTGTATGAAGATGTAGGGGTGGAGATATAGTTAAAATTATGACATTATAAGCTAAAGATGATTGGAAGCTTTAGATCTTGGTGCTTTGTTAGCTTAATTTGGAATCTTAAATATCTCAAGAAGAATAAAAATTAATTAATTACAAAGGTAGATATCTAAGTGATTGTGAGCTTTAGATTTTTAAATGTAAAGATGAGTTGGTGCAGATGAATTTTGTTATAATTCTTGCTATAAGCTGGTTATAATTTTTTGTAATAAATTTGGTTCTAATTTTTTGTAATGAATTTTCTTATAACTTGGTGTAGATGAACCAGCAATGGATGTACCATGCGGACCGTCGGTCGAAGGAGTTCATTGATGGCGTGCAGGCTTTTCTCAATATGGCCGTTACATTCTTGCCTCCAGGAAGTTTCATATGTTGTCCGTGAGTAGACTGCAAGAACGAGAAGGAGGACTCCCACCGAGTGCAGGTTATGAACCATTTGGTCATGAGAGGTTTCATGCTAAACTATACCTCTTGGACCTACCATGACGAAGTAGAGAAGATTAGCTAGGAAGATGATGAAGAAGACGAGGAAGAGGAAGATCAAAGATTCAATAGTATTCCGGACCCCACGCAAAACTGTTCCATGGAAGATACACTAGTTGACTTTGGTGATGATGAGCTAGATCAGATGCTGCGTGACGGAGAAGGAGACTACACAAATGAAAGACAGTTTGAGAAGTTCCAGCACATGTTAGAAGACCACCGAACTCCGTTGTACCCAAACTGTAGGCAGGGCCACAAAAAGTTGCGTACTACACTAGAACTCATGTAATGGAAGGCCACAAATGGTGTGTCAGATAAGGGATTCGATGGGTTGTTATTACTCATAAAGAAGTTGCTTCTAGATAATACACACTGTCTGAATCTACATATGAAGCAAAGCAAGTCGTCTGTCCTTTGGGATTGGAAATACAGAAGATACACGCATGTCCTAATGATTATATCATGTATCGCAATGAGTACGAGGATTTCGATGTTTGTCCAACGCGCAAAGAATCATGATATAAGATAAAGCGTGATGACCCTGGTGAAATAGACGGAAAGCGTAAGAAGAAGTGACCAATAGCTAAAGTGTTGTGGTATTTCCCTATGATCCCTTGATTGAAGCGTATGTTTGCTAACAAAACGTATGCCCAGATGATGCGTTGGCACAAAGAAGAGTGTAAGGACGACGGGATGCTTAGACACCCTGCAGATGGCTTCCAGTGGGGGAAGTTGATCGGACCTACCCCGACTTTGCAGCTGAGGTGAGAAACATAAGGTTTGGGTTGAGTACCGATGGAATAAATCTTTTCGGAGAGTTGAGCAGCAACCATAGCACCTAGCCTGTTACACTATGTATCTATAACATTCCTAGCTGGCTGTGCATGAAGCGAAAGTCCATCATGATGTCGCTGTTGATCTAAGGGCCCAAGCAACCTAGAAACAACATCGATGTCTACCTAAAACCATTGGTTGAATATCTTTTGACGTTTGTGGGAGGATGGTGTACGGGTTTGGGATGAGTACAAAAGGGAGTATTTCACCCTACGTGCTTTGTTATTTATAACAATCAACGACTGGTCTGCTCTCGGTAACCTGTCCGGCCTAACTATCAAAGGATATAGAGCTTGCGTGCAATCCTTAGAGAAAACGGACATCATGTACCTGAAAAACACTCGGAAGGTTGTATACATGGGCTACCGTAGTTTTTTTCTTACGAGGCACCCCTTGCGGTATAAAGGCAGAAATTTTAACGGGCAACCAGACCTTCGTCCTGTGCCTCAGCATCGTAGTGGGCCATGTGTGTTTGCTATATTAAAGGATCTGAAAGTAGTACTTGGAAAAGGTCTTGGAAGCAAATCTGTGCAGAATGACGATGGTCAGGCTTCCATGTGGAAGAAGAAGTCAATATTTTGGGACTTATCTTATTGAAAAGTTTTGGAGGTTCATCACTCTCTTGACTTCATGCACATCTTGAAGATTTTTTGCTTGAACCTGCTAGACTACATAGATATCTATGTCAAATCGAAAGATACACTGCAAGTTCGAAAGGACCTTAAACTCTTGGAACTGAGGAACGACCTACATCCGAAAAAGAGAGAGAAAGGACAGCATTATACCTACATCCTGCGAGCTACACTCTAAGCAAAGAAGAGAAAAAAAGCATGATAAAGTGCCTAAACAGTGTGAAGGTCCCCTCCAGATACTCCTCGAATGTTAAGAGACTCATAAACACGAGGTTTTTGCAAGACGCCGTGCAAGTATGGTTTCACCAAGGATGTGCATACGTACAGGAGCCGGGAAAAAAGGAAAACAAGAGAAACATATAAAGTGTGCCAATTGGAACGGGAGCTGAGAGCAACCCAGGCTAGCATCGGCAACATAGTTCTGCAACAAGTGCAGATAGCCCTTAGCAAGCTTTAGGGAGCAGGTCTGAGCAATCAGCTGGACCCCGTGATCAGCCCCTCCACGCGGCGCAGCAGCTGCGCGTCCACCGGGGCCTCTCAAGCGGACTACTTACAGGCCCGTTATCCCGTGGACGACATTACGGTTCACCGCAAGTGTGAGCTACACATTCCCGCGCGTAACCTCTCCGTCAAGGTGGCTTACGGCATGGTGTTTGTGATGGAGTCAGGCCAGACATTCCACTGCAACGAGATACCACTGGGTTACACGAAGGTCATGGTGGAGGATGTGTTGACCGGATTTGAAGACCTTCAGCTCGATATTGCTGAAGGCGACAAGGTGGCCAAGGTTGGACAGGCCCTCCACGGTTTCATCCTTTGGCAAAAACGGTACATCATATTTTTCAGATGGCGTGGAGGCGTCATCTCCAGCAAGAGACGTCCCGCAATTAGAGCTGGCTGGAGGAAGCTCCTCTGTAACAACCCACGCCTCCTCGAACGTCACCTCCACACAATGCCTCGCCGGCAAAACAGAGCGCGCCTCCTCCACCACCCACTCCACGCAGAAGCCCTACTCCACCACCAGCACCTCAAACAAAAAAGAACCTCCCCAGGAAAAGCACGCCTCCACCATCTCCTCCAAGAAAGAAGCTCGATATCAGAAGGAGCCATCCTCCTCCCCCCCCCCTCCCACGACGGCAGAGTTTAGCTGTCCAAAAAAGTCGAAAGAACTTCCAAAAAGGGCATATGATATGACAGACGAGGAGTCAAGTAAAAAGGTTAAGGAAGATGTGGTTGCACACTTCGCACCAAAGAAGCCGGAGCCAGAAGGTACCAATTGATCCAAAAGTTGCGGAACACTTCGAGACATGCCGTGCAGCGCCACTGCCTGTGCCGTCCAACTATGAACGAACAATAATAAAGGCTAGACAGAAGAATAAACGGGATCAGGCGGTGGCGGCAAAGAAAAAGAGAGAGTAAGATCGGCAGCAGCAAGATAATGAGAACCTTGAGGCATTCATGAAGGAGGCAGGACTCAGTTCTACGGCTACAGCCCTTGGATTAACAGATGATATTCCAACGACAGAAATTAGATGGCAATATAAGCTAGGCCAGGAGCTGATTAACCCTAAGGACATAAAGAATCTGCCAACCAAGATGCGTCAATTGCTTGAATACTACATGGCAGAGTTCGTTCAAGGAAGGAAAATATTCCCCTTCCATATCAAAAACGATCATTTGTATCGCGGGGATAAAAAATTATGGCTCGAATTCAAAGACTTGTACAATGTGTACCAAGGAGATGCCATCAACGTGTCTTTCATGACCTGCTGGTGTCTGTAAGTGTCAAGCTACTAAGTTCACCATGGGCTTTCTCGTATCGTCTATACCTTTCTATGTAGAATGGAGATAGAACGATGCAGAATAGAGAACAAGTACAACATGGGCTTTATCGACCCAACGATTGTCAACGAGTATGTCTTCGGGTACCATCCAAAGCAAGTTGAGGATTACGTCCTGCTTGCGTTATTGGCACAGCACTACAAAACGAACACACTTCTGCCCTTCAACTTCGAGTACGTATATATATATGCTCTCACATCCTCTTGTTCTTGTCTTTTTCAAGGCATTGATTAATACAACTAGCTAGTTACACATATATTGCAATATTTGAATAAGTTTCACTGAATCCTTCTTATTGTCAAGCTTGATAGCAGTAAGATCGTTGTTCTTGACTCAAGAAGGAAATCGGTAGAAAAATATCAATATATCATTGACGTCCTAAATAGGGCATTCGCAAACTTCCGACAAAGGAACAAAGGATGTTTCGAGAACGAATTCCATGTCCAATTGAGCACTCACATACGTATACGCCCTAAAGAATATTAATATGCCGTAACAGTTTTTCATGCCAATAATTGTTTTCTATTCAAATTTCACCGCCTGCAGGTTCTACAACAGACGACTGGAAACAACTTATGTGGCTATTATGTATGCCACTATATTCAAAATCTTACACTACAGGAATCCGATCTATAAACGTCGGCCAAAAAAATTAACGTCAGCTTCAAAAATGCCGACGTAAATAAGTTGTAAATAGCACGATTTACGTCGGCTTGGCCGACGAAAACAGCGGGGAGGCCTATTTACGTCGGCCAAGCCGACGTAAATAGGGGCTTTCACGAGCCCACCAAATTCAAAATCGAGGAGGCCTATTTACGTCGATTTAGCCGACGTAAGCTAGGCCGACGTAAATAAAGCCTCCGTGGGAACAAAAAAAATAAAAAAATTGAAAAAGCTTATTTACGTCGGCCTGGCCGGTCTATTTACGTCAGCCAGGCCGACGTAAATAAACTCACCGTGGGAAAAAAAAATAAAAATTTGAAAAAAGCGTATTTACGTCGGCCTGACGTCAGCTAGGCTGACGTAAATAAGCCCTCTGCGGAACAAAAAAATAAAAATTTGAAAAATCCTATTTACGTCGGCCTGGCCGATGTAAATAAATGTATTTACGTCAGCTTGGCCGACGTAAATAAGCCCTCTGCTGAACAAAAAAAATAAAAATTTAAAAAATCCTATTTACGTCGGCCAAGCCGACGTAAATAAGTGTATTTACGTCAGCTTGGCCGACGTAAATAAGCCCTCTACCGAACAGAAAAAATAAAATTTTGAAAAATCCTATTTACGTCGGCTTGGCCGACGTAAATAAGTGTATTTACGTCAGCTTGGCCGACGTAAATAATGGTATCACGCGCCCACAGAATTCAAAAATCGTGGCGGATATTTACGTCGATAGCGGGCGTAAATACACTATTCGTCGGCTTTGGCCGGCGTAAATCTCGCGTCCCCGCGACGCCTATTTACATCGGCCTGGCCAACGTAAATACACTTATTTACGTCGGCTAGGCCGACGTAAATAGGGTGACTTTTAACTTAACGCATACGCGCGTACGCTGCGACAATTGCCCTTGCACTCGTCCTCCCCGGCGCGCCGCATGCTGCCGCCGCCGCGCCGCCGCCGCCGCGCGCGCCTCGCGCCGCGCCCGCCGCGCCACGTCTTTATCGCCGCCGCCGCCGCCCGCCGCCGCCGCGCCGCGCCTCCGCGCCGCCCGCCGCCGCCCGCGCGCGCGCCGCCGCCGCGCGCCGCGCCGCCGCCGCCATCGCCGCCGCCGCCGCCGCCGCCGCGCCAACGCACCGCGCCGCCGCCGCCGCGCCGCCGCGCCGTCGCCGCTTCGACGCTTCGCCGCGCCCAGCGCCCCGCCCGCCACCCGCCGCCACGCCCCACCGTCCCCCGCCGCCCTTCGCGCCCGCCGCCGCCACGCTCGCGCGTTCGCCGCCGCCGCCGCCGCCTCGTGCCTCATTGCCTGCCGCGGCTGCACATGCCGCCGCCGCCGCCTCTGCCGCCGCCATCGCCATCGCTCGCCGACGCGTCCATTGCCCTCGCTTAGTAAATTTAGTAATTTAAATTAATAAAGATTATTCAAATTTAGTTTAGTGTACATTAATTTTATATACTTTATTCAAGTTTAACTTAAGGTTGTTTATTGCTCAATTTAAAATTAGGTAGTTTATTTGCTAATTTAATTAAGATTGTTGATACATTATTCAAATTTAGTTTCTTGAACATTAATTTATGTAATTAAGTTAGTTTATGTAATTAATTTACGGTGGTTTATTCAAATTAAACTTAAGGTGGTTTATTGCTCAATTTAAAATTAGGTAGTTTATTTACTAATTTAATTAAGATTACATTGTTATGTTGATTATAATTAATTATTATGTTTTTATTTTATATTTAATATGTAATGTTATGAACATTAAATTTTGTTCATATCAATTGCACTATGGAATATAGAAAGTCAACCTAACCTATACGTCACCCGTTTGGAAACGACACAACTCACATTAAATTGTGAGATGTGTCGTTCCCAATAATCCACGCTTTTGGACAGACTGAGGGGAGGAAAAGCTTAGCATGATTTTATAAGTGGCATGTCGTTCGATTCAAACAAAAACAGCGGCATACATAACAAGTTGTTCTTGATGCACAAATTTTGTTTGAATCCTACGACATGCCATTTGACAAACCGCGCTAAGCCGCCCATCCTCGGTGGGTTTAGGACCTATCCTTGCCTAGAACTCCTGTTAGGGCCAGTAACCCATTTTCACATATTGTTTTTGCATTCAATAGTCGAAAAGATGGCACAGGACCGTGGGTGGATGTATGATGGCTGGGATAAATCTATGAATCACACACAAGATTGGAAAGTAAACACACATGCTTTTCTGGATCGGATTTTCTCCCCAACTCCTCCTGGTAGGGAAGCAAAGTGCCCTTGTGCTAAGTGTTACCTTTTCTCTCGAGAGACGAAGACAATGATGGCTGGCCACCTGTGCAAATTTGGCTTTATGCCGAATTACCATACGTGGTACGAACATGGTGAGTCACGAAGGAGAGAGACATCCGATCAAGCAGAAACTATCGATATAGTGGAGGAAAGGATGGATGAGATGGTTGAGGATTTAGGCCGACAATTTCAGAATGCTTCGGAGGATCGAGCTGCGATTCAAGAGGATCGACCAACCCCAGCAGTTGAGGAATTCTATAGGCTCCTAGATGCTTCAGATAAGCCTTTGCATGAGTACACTAAGGTTTCACTTCTTGCCTTTGTGACAAGACTTATGGCTATAAAAGCAAAGTACGGATTCTCCCAAGCCTGTTACAACGAGTTGGTCAACTTGATTAGTGATGTCCTCCCAGAAAACCATAAGTTGCCAAAAGATATGTACTATTCAAAGAAGATGCTGGCTGGTCTAGGGATGCCTTACGAGAAGATAGATGTGTGTGTTAACAATTGCATGTTGTTTTGGAAGGAGAACGTAGATGACAGTCATTGTGTACTCTGTGGCAAGTGTAGATTTGTACAGATAACTGATGAAGAGGGAAATTTGGTGACAACGTCGACGCCGATGAAGGTTCTGCGTTACTTTCCTCTAACACCAAGGCTACGAAGAATGTACCTATCTAAGGAGATTGCGCGGCATATGAGGTGGCACAAGGAAGGTGTGCGTTTGAACAAAGGTTTCATGGGTCATCCATCTGATGGTGAGGCTTGGAAGGCATTGGACCGCCATGACGAGGACTTCACGAAAGAGCCTAGAAATGTTCGTATCGGTTTGGCGACCGATGGATTCTCGCCTTTCAACATGAGTGCTGCGTCGTACTCTTGTTGGCCTGTCTTCTCAATTCCGTACAATCTTCCACCTTCGCTGTGCATGAAAGATGAGTACGTGTTCTTATCCCTTGTCATACCAGGGCCGGAGCATCCTAAAAAGCAATTAGACATCTTTATGCGGCCTTTGGTCGAGGAGCTGAAGCAGCTATGGACAGGGGTCACGACCTATGACAAGAGTAGAAAAGAGAACTTCAACATGCGTGCTGCCTACATCTGGTCCATCCATGATTTTTCAGCATGTGGTATGTTTTCGGGATGGAACACGCATGGCAGACTATCTTGCCTAATATGCATGAACGATACAGATGCTTTCCGTCTGAATCATGGTTACAAATTCTGTTTCTTTGATTGCCACCGACGTTTCCTGCCTCCATGTCACGAATTCAGAAGACAGAGAAATGCCTTCTGCAAGGATACGATAGTCACAAAGGGTTCGCCGAAACGCTTAACCGGTGCGGAGATTGTTGCCTGGCATCGTCAATTAATTCCCACAGAGGATGGTTTTGATGGGGTTAGAGAGTCACACAACTGGACCCATGTGTCTGGTATCTGGAGCTTGCCCTATGCAACGTCCCTGATCCTATCACACAATGTTGATGTTATGCACCAAGAACGCAATGTTGCAGAAAGTATTGTCAGCATGTGTTTCGACTTCAAAGACAAGACCAAAGATAATGTGCAAGCTCGAAAAGATATGGCTGATATATGCAGTCGACCAAGTCTTGAGGTGAGGGAGGACCGAACAGGACGGCAGGGGAAGCCACGTGCCCCTTACTGTCTTAAGAGCTCTGAAAAGAAGGAAGTCTTTCTGTGGTTGAAAAACATCAAGTTTCCCGACGGATATGCCGCGAACCTAAGGCGTGCAGTGAGTATCATGACAGGTAAGCTAAATGGCCTGAAGAGTCATGATTACTATATAATCATGGAAAGATTATTTCCTATAATATTCCGTGGATACTTCCCCGATGATGTGTGGACAATGTTGGCAGAGCTTAGTTTCGCGTACAGACAGATATGTTCGAAAGAAATCAAGAAATCAACGATGCAAAAGTTGAAGAAAGTTATACCTGTGCTAGTATGCAAGATGGAGAAGTTATTTCCACCCGGTTTCATGAATGCAATGCAACATTTGTTGGTACATCTACCGTACGAAGCAGAGGTTGGTGGGCTGGTACAATACCGATGGTTGTATCCGATAGAACGAAACCTTAAGAAAATTAGGGCAACTGTGGGTAACAAAGCTCGAGTTGAAGGTTGCATCGCAGAGGCATTCTTTCTTAAAAAGATTTCATATTTCTCGAGTACATATTTTTCATATGAGCACAACATTAATGCTCATATTCCGAGATACCAACCATTGGATGAAACACATGGTTTCGATCTTCACATATTCGAGGACATAGACACGCTGTCGGGCGCTTAGTTCGAATCATGAGTCATCTCGCGAAGAGTGGAATGAAGCACTCTTATACATGTATTCCAACATTCCAGAAATGGAACAATATTTCCTGTAAGTACTTGTCATTCATTTCTAACTTGATTTGTCCCGTTACAACCTAAATGAATCGATTAAAATGTAGGTTGTTTGATCAACAACAATGAAATTAAATCGTGAAAACCTACAAGTGTACAACTTGACAACTTTCACGCAATGGTTTACGTGGTGGTCCCAACTTCGTGACTTGGTTTCGACAAAGACGTATATTTCTTATCACACTAGTTTACGTGGTGGTCCTAATTTCTTATCATCCATATTGAATTGTAATTATTCCCAACATTTGCGATTGCATGCGTGCTCTGCTGTCCATGAGGACCTTCGCCACTATCGCCGCGGTATACGACCATAAGAAAGTTTGGTCGGTACAATGTGAATGGGTTTCGCTTTTCGATCTTGCATCGTTAGAAGTAAGCCGTCCTCAAGCGACCACAATTAATAGCGGAGTTGTCACTCTGCAGAGGTGCGGATGGTCGACAAACCGAATATTATGGCATTCTTCAAAACATAGTGGAGATTAAGTTTGGCGGACGAAAAGATTTAAGAGTAACTTTCTTTTATTGTGATTGGTTCAACGATAAAAGCAGGATCTGGCGAAACCACAATCTTGGCTTAGTGGAGGTAAGACATGAGTCACGCCTTGCAGGTCACACTCATTCGTACTTGCTCACCATGTTGAACAAGTGTACTACCTTCGATATCCATTTCCCAAGGAAAATTTAAAACCATGGTGGGTTGTTTACAAAGTGAATCCTCCTGGTCGCTTAAACACTCCTGCGAATGATGAGTATATTGAAAGTAGGCTAGACCGCACGGTTGATGGGGCCTACCAAGAAGATCGATTGCCTGGTTCATTTGATGTGGACATTGGGTCCACACTGAATGAATTAGTTGGGGACACGACAGATGTTATCGTGGAGGATGTCAGACGGAAGAAATGACGTCGTGCACATGACTCTCACCATGTTCCTAATGACGTCGATTACTTCTAATAAGTATAAATATTTATTTTCTTTGATGTATTCTGATTGTTTCTATCTCTTTCGATTGTTGTACTTGTGCTTAACCTAAAATTGTTTTTGTTCAACAGGATGAAGTCGTTTTTTCGGCATAGCGGGTCGTTTTCGAAATCAGAGAAAAAGGATGGGTCCTCCTCAAAGAGTCAAGAATCCCTGTTTAGAGGGTCTAGTTCTCATCACAGCAGGCAGAGACAGTTCGAGAGATGCTTAGAGGAGGTTGTATAGTTTAACTTCGTTATTTTCATTCTTTCCATTTATACATGCACTGATTACATTTACATGTAAATATTCTCAGGTGGACAGGCAGGAGGGTGCACAGGAGGCAAGGGAGACTGCGGTTGAGGCTGTGGAGGAGGTAGCTGTGCAGGAAACAATTGTTGGATCTGTGGAGGAGGAACTGAAGGAGGATGGGGATGGTGAGGGGGAAGGAGATGGTGGAGAGGGAGCGGATGCTCCTGTCTTCAGGTATTATTTACAAATAACTAGTAAGTATTAATTATGTATTGCATTTGTTATTACCTTGCATTCTATATTTATTTCAGGTATAGAGGGACTAATCAGATTCCTCCGGTAGCAGTTCCTCAGGCACAGAGAGTGATTGTGCCACATGGAGATTGGTAAGTTATTAAAATTTGTATAAATAAACTCCACATCACGTGATCTTACAAGTTGCACAATGCTTTTTTGTAGGCAATGGGTTGATGTAGAATGGACGGGGAGAAACAGCTTGAGGCAAGTGAATGGTACGCTAGGATCTCTCTTGCGTTACCATTATCCTGGTTTAGTGGTCATCAATGGTGAACCCAAGCCAACCCTGAAGTGGGCGCACTACCAGATGGCTATAGATGGGGTGCATGGAACTGTTGCCCAGCGGGTGTGGGTGGATTTTTGGGTAAGTCTATGTTTTTCCACTTTCATTTGTTTTGTGAGCAATAGCAATACATACAATGTCTAACTCAAGCCTATTCCTTTGTAGGAGAGATACCGTTTGCCAAGTGATCAGGAGCAGTCGTTGCAAGCTAAGGCTAAATATGTCTTTGACAATGCAGCGACCAGAACGGTCAAGAAAATGATGTACCAGGCACGTATCCAGGCGGTCAACTTGTACTACAAGAAAGAGCTCCACCAGGATATGAGCAAGAAGCTTGGTGCTTCAAAAATTTACCTTCGTGAGGATCAGTACCGAGAGGCTATGTTGCCATGGTTTAACAAATGCCCTGAGGCATGGGAAGCTCTCAGCCACTATTGGGCCTCTCCTAAATTTGTTCAGAAATCTAACCAGAAGAGAGGTAACAGGGATGCAGGTCCAAGAGTAGCTCAACGGTATGGAGCCGACGGACATCTTCGTCTTGCACGACGGATGGTATGTTTCATACTATTTAGTTTTTAATTGTCATATTTTATCTTTCAATCTGTTCGAAATATTGGCTAATGACACTGATTTACAGGAAGCTCAAAGCGGGTCTCGCCCCACGGACATTGAAGCTTACATACGGGGTCACCTAGGTTCTGATCCTACACAGCCTGAGCAACTATGTAGTGACAGGGCGACACAGAGCTTGGTTAGTACATAATGATTATAAACACCTCTATTGACTATTTCGTTTAACTTGTATGCATGAACTACAAATTTTGTAGGCTTGTTACGGGAAAATGATGACAGATACTCACGGGCTTGACTATGACTGGAGGAAAGAAGATATTGACCCTGTCGCTTTGTACAATAGCGGGGGTGGCAAGAAACATGGAAGGTTTCCCATGTTTAATGGTTACCTTGATACCAGCACAGTCTTAAGTTCGGCGAGGTCGTCTCAATCCTCCCAGAGCAGTGGGCGTAGCGCTCGTGAGTCTCGGCGGAGGAGGAGTTGAGACATCAAGCGACTTCGTGAGAGTCGACTTGAGAGCAGATTGAGACAACAACAAGAATACTTTGTTGCATGGCGGAACAACGACAAGCGCTCTACAAGTAAGTTGTATGCTTGAATTCCAAAAATTCATAGTCTTATATCTATTTCGTTGTATGTTTGTATTCATGCTTTAATTATATGGAAGTTATAAATTTTTACCAAGGACTAGATATTAATTAGCTAGCCTTCTATATGTCGATTGCTCTAAGTACATGAAATTGTCAAATAAGTGGTTATATATTTTAGAATTTATGTTATAACTAGAAGCAAACTACAAATTTAAACTTACTATTGTCGATATCTAGTTTTGCGTATTCTTATTTAATGAAATTTGCCAATTACATTTGTTTTGTAGGAATACATGACGTAGCAGTTCGGAAGACCACTGAATCTTCCTCCGTTTCAACCTCCACCCTTATTTAGCCCGCAATCTCCCAACATGGTATCATCAATTATTCAAATTTATTTTGATGTAATCTAGCTATCTCTAATATATGTTTGTTAATATAGGATTCGGTGGCCCCCACACCGGATGGCCATGTTGGAGGCAACGGCGCTTCTTCTTCAAGGACTCCGCCGTCGGTTGATCACTTCTTAAACTCGGGAGGCGACACCGGTAGTGGACATCGATTTGGCAATACTCCTCCAAATTGATGTTCGTATGAATAATGAGTACTATGCTTATCTGTGTTATGTTATGTTTCAGTATAAACAATATACTATGGTTGATCTGTGTTGTCATCTTTCCAAATTGACGTTTGTTTGAACAATGAGTATTTGGTTGATCTATGTGTTGTACGCTATGTTCAAGTTTATATATTATATTGTGGATGTGCTATAATTTGATATGAATGGACGGATTGATATTGCTTTATATGAATGTATGGTGGAATGGATTGATCTATGTTGTGAATTGATGGTTTTGTTCTGTACAAATGGCCTAATTTGGCTGGCATAAATTCTCCAGTATAATACTGAAGCAAATTTCTGCCATGCAGCCCCAGTATTTACGTCGGCCTGGCCGACGTAAATAGCCTTATTAACGTCGGCTTCGAGGCTGACGTAAATACTTTTTCCACGGCCAAGTATATTTACGTCGGCCTGGCTGACGTAAATATGCTTATTTACGTCAGCTTGGCCGATGTAAATAAACTTATTTACGTTGGCTTGGTGGCCGATGTAAATAAGAATTCCATGACCATAGCTAATACGCTTATTTACGTCAGTTTGGTCGACGTAAATAAGAATTCCATGACCAAAGCTATTTACGTCGGCCTGGCCGACGTAAATTTTACGTCAGCTTGGTTTACATCGGCTTCGTGGCCGACGTAAATAAGTCTGGCATGGTGACAGCTATTTACGTCGGCCAAAAGCCGACGTAAATATGTTTATTTAAGTCGGCTTTTGGCCGACGTAAATAGCTGCCACCGTGGAAGACTTATTTACGTCGGCCGGGAAGTCGACGTAAATAAGTGCCACGTCAGCTCTACCCCGTGGGCTGAGAACCACTATTCCTATTTACGTCAGCTTCGAGGCCAACAGAAATAAGGGTTATTTACGTCGGGGCCGACGTAAATAGGGCTATTTACGTCGCTCGGTTTATGTCGGCATGCCGACATAAATAGCTATTTACGTCGGCTTTTGGCCTATTTACGTCGGCTTCTGGCCGACATAAATAAGTCGGATTCCTGTAGTGTTATCCACGGTGATGTGCTGACAAGCAACGCCGACGTGCGTGTGTGTAATAATAATAAATGATATATGCATGTCAATTTCTTAGTACTTACACTACGTGTTCATGGCAGCCCAACATCGATGTGCAAGGTGTGATCCCGTCACACCGGGTTGTAGCAATCCAAGAATAACTCGCCGGCTTCATTATGGATGAGATTGTATCCACCAAAAGCGAGTTCCACACTACGGGATGGAGAGATTATCCTTCTATAAGGACAGGTGAACCGACGGAATCATCGTCTAAGGGCACAAAGAGCGATGCACGTAAGAAATGAGCTCAAGAATCACCCTTGTACTATTCGAAACTTGTAAACGTTATCTATGCATGTGCTCATAATTATTTCATGTGATGATCATTATCAGTTTGTTCATTTTTTTAGTCAATTATGTTTGTACTTTTGTGTAAGCGAACTTGTGGTTGTGTGAATGAGTACGCATGATAATATATATTTAATTGTGCCAAAAAAACTCTCGTAGTTGTATTTAATTTTAATGTCAACATTCATATTGAAAACGCCTCTCAAAACCCTCCACAAGCGGTTAACACCAACCGCTTGTGGAGAGCCCCACGTGGTAGCTCCACCAGCCTGCCAGGAAACCTTTCTAACCGTGTGTGCCGTCACACCTCAAACGATTGGGGGAACCGCGTATGATATCACACGCGTTCGGGTATCACACGCGGTTGCTTACAAGCGGTTTCAAAACCGCTTGTGCAAGCAGTTTCTATCCGCTTGTGTAAGCTCGATGCGCAATAGTGAGAGTTGCCGTCCCAAAATGTGATCAATCTTTTCTGTTTATTTTGACCAAAGATTTTGTTTACTATATATACAAAGTTTGCATCTAGGAAAATGGTCATACGGTTGAATTTATCATGGAAAAAAATTTTACACTTTCATAGCTTTTCTTAAATATACGATAGGAGAATTTAGTTGGCAAAGAACGACTTGTTGACAAGAGGCAGCAAAGATGTTACTCTGCCACTGAAGCGAGTATATAAGGACGGGGGAGTTAACTTGCATCCAATCGAACTGGGTTCCATGAGTAATTAACTAACTGATGCGAGTAGCCTTGTTTGAAATGGCTGCAGATATACGACTGGGCTTGGATTAGCCTGGGTGTTTGGCTCGACTAACCTTCAACAGTTTTGAGAAGCGGTTTGAACAAGCCAAAGTGTTTAATTCAACTTGACGACTTATTTTTGTTACGGACATGTCAAAAGAGACCGGAGTTAATCCATTTCAAATAGTGCGTGAGCTGCATTCAGTTCAACGAGTCCCATGAACAAATTGGTCAAGGACGCTGTACGTTGTTTAGCTAGTATGTATTGTCCATATATGGCATGATCTATTCATATGTTTCATGCGATCGAGCTGTCCGAGGTTGCTACCTTTACTTTCTCCTTCAAATAATTTAAATCAGTGATGATAATAATGCTGTGGGGCAAACGAGTATGGCATGCGTGCAAGTGTTAAGGAAAAATCGAGCATTTCCCTCCACTACTAGAGAATAGGCCTTTAATACCGGCAAATCACTCCCGGTTGAACACGAACCGGTACTGATAGTAGCATCAGTTCCAGTTCGTGGCTCTAAGGCTTCAATTCCGGTTGGGTACTGACATCGGTCCCGGTTCCCGGTTCGTGATACGAACCGGTACTAATAAATCATTTGGCAGCCAGGTTCAAAACAGCTGGAATGGGTGCTCATCGGTCCCGGTTCGTAACACGAACCTAGACTGATGCCTCCTCATCAGTCGGGGTTCGTATTACGAACCGGGACTGATACCTCGTTTGAGAAAAGTTCAAAAGGAATGCATATCCTAGTTATATCAAAATGCGTGGGTGGGTGGATTGGCTAGAAGGGTTAGTGGGCAGTCATGAGGTTTTAGGTTCGAGTCCCACTGCTATCATATATCCGTGAGTTATTTTTAAATATTTGTAGCACTATTACTATTAGTCTCGGCTCGTTGGAACCGGTCCGTTTCAGGAACCGAGACTGAAACCTGTTCCGAACCGGGATTGAAGGCCCATTCCCCAGTAGTGCTCAAAGGTAATCACTCCAATTAGTTTGGTCACCTTTTCTCGTTTCAATTGCGGATTTGATGCTACAAAGAGAAAAATAGATGAATTCATCTGTCTCGGTTTATTCTCTGCGCCAAATTGCATCCAAGCGGACCTTCCAAAATTGTGCAATAGTGGAGGAGAGAATTCCTTATTTTATTTGCCACTAAAACTTAACCAAATCCATAATGTGCCATCAGTTTTTTTAAGTTCACCATTTGCCCTTGTCTCATAAACTTCTTTCTCAACATGCCACTTCCGTCAATATGCCATCTCTTTACAGTTAAGTTAACTGTGAAATATCCTCTTTGCCCATGCCTTTTTAATACGTTGCAAAATAGAAAAATTCAAAAGAGTAGAAAACTCATAAAACTGTGAGAAAAATTTCTATGAATTCATAAAATTATATGTACTCAAATATAAAAGAAAATATTAAAAATTTTGGGATGTAAATTTTATTTTCCAATTAATGGTACATACCATGTCTCATGAAAAACGAGATAAAAAATAGAAAATATAGAAAACTATAAAATCTAAATAACAAGTAGAATATGCATGATTTTACTTAAATTTAGAATTTTGAATACTTAATAATTTGGATTTAAAATGTACGAGATGAAATGTTTCAAAATTTTAAATCTAGAAATAAAAAAAGGTATTTTGAGCATTAACGGAGTTTTCTAACAGCTAAATGTTGACGGAAGTTGCTGATAGGGAAAGAACTTTACGTGACTATGAAAATTATAAACTTAAAAAAAATAATAGTAGATTATGAATTCGGCTAAGTTTTAGTGTTAAATAAAAAATTCTCTTGTAGTGGAGCTATTTTTTTAAGCTCAGAATGGTACATGCACGAGATACAGAGGCAGGGGCGAGAGACGCTAGCTAATTACGCCGACTGTTGTGGGGTGCGACTTGCGAGACATCCTGGAGGATATGCCTGCTATGCTCTAGAAAAATATTCCAGGCCGCATAGGTGATTAATACTAGAAATCTAGGATGCTACATGATGTACGTACTGGAGCGATAACATCTTTATTAATCACGTTTACGGTTTATCCCCATCGATCTCTTCAGATTCAGAGAATGACATGACGATTGAGTTCAAGTGATAAGCAGGATTGTCAGCAGAAGATGTAGTCAGGAGCTCAGAACGATGGAGCCCGCTGGAATAAATTCCATTGCAAAAGAACATTGATGTTTCCAATTTGTTATGACAGGTTTTTTATTTCCTTATTGTCGTTGGAGCTCTGCCAAGGCGACTACTATGGTTGAAACCGGATGTTATGAATTGTTTAGGATTGGTTAATTATGTACTGTACTTTAATCGTGGCATTTCTTTTTGGATTGGTTGATTGGCTGTCCGGGGCTTGGGAAGCTACATGCCAGCAATTTTTTTTTATTAGAAACAAAGGTTAGGCTGCTAATATGCCATGCATATGTAATATATGCTATATATGTGTAATATATCCCAGCCCAGGTTAGGAGCCATGCATATGTAATACTAGAAATGACAGCGCGCTTGCGCGCCCGTCCCGGTTGTTCGGTGGACATAAAGTGTGTGGTTACAAACCATGCATAAGAAAAATTCTAGTACCTAGTGGTTAAAGAATACACGGTTACTAAGATCAACTACTATGACCTCTTGGTTAAAGAATACATGAGTACTAAGATCAATTACTATGACCTCTTGGTTCTTTAACCCCAGTCAAACTCAAGACTATTCGCAGCGGTTGAGCATCATTCTGGAAAAGGGAAAGAATATAAGGAAGAGATTTACATACAACAGTAGAACTAAATCAGCAGAACTGGACAATAACTAAAAGTTTACCTGCAAACCATATTTCATGCTGGCATGATCTGCTGCCATGTTGATCAAAATTTTGGGGATAAAGAATGGGCTAAGGTGACGTAGACGCTGTGCTCAAGGTAAAAATAAAAAAATCACATGGCAGTGCTGGCAAAAACAAAAATCACATGTCCATCCATAAAACAAATTAATGATCTAGGCAATTAAGTCATCCATGACCTCATAAAATGGTTCTATACCTTGCTGCTTACAAATAGCAATTCATTCCCATGTTCATTTTTCCAAGATGTTACTTGCCCTCCATATAGATGGACCTAGCAAAAGAAAAGATAACTGATTAGCTACAGGAGTTAAAGTCTGGTCTGAAACAAAGTGATCACAATAACAGATTTTCTGTAGGGACCATGCCCAGACCATATGTTCTTGTCTAGTTCCATAGATAATCCTTGAGATTTGGATATAAAAAATAGGGTCAAAATATATACCAGCAAGAATGCAGTAGAACTCAAAATGAGTAATCAGAAATCCTAGTTGCATGAAAGCATGATACCACACAGAAGTTTAGACCTCTTATTTGACAAACCTAACTGTTGTGATGAGAGTAAAAATGGATTCACTTAAACAGCTGGATATCACAAATCTCAGCAACCATGACACACCTCATTCAACTACTACTTGCATTAGTTTCTTTGTAGTGATAGTTCCACAGTCCACAACCAGGTTTTTCTACATCATACAATGGCAAATCACTTTTAATGAGATCAAATTCACACACTCTTTGTATACTGTGATTTTGAATAAGCTATAAGAGCTCCTCAGAGAGGAACGGAAAAGTAGTTGCTACCTTGGAACCCAAACAGCAGCTGCATCAGCAAATCAATGCATTTACAAAAAAGGAAACATACACATGAAGAAGAGTAGGTAAAAAGCACTGGTTAAAACTGAGCTCATGAAATGCTGAAATGATCAAATGAATGACTCAAAACAGACCTTTTGACCACTGCTCTAACAATCTTTCCATTCCTTTAATTGCATTATAAAGAGAAAAACAAAGGTAAGGTAAAATAACTGTGGTATTATGAAAGCATATAATGAGTTTGTGATGGTTTATTCATAGGCAAAGAAAAAAGGAAGCCCATGGCAAGCTATGTTTACCTTTTTTTTAAAGAACACAGTACTTGGCAATAAGAAAACTAATCTTCAAATTTCGACACAACACTACTAGAGAAATGGCCTTTCATACTGGCACATCAGTACCGGTATATATGAACTGGGACTGACAGTTACATCAGTCCTAGTTCAACGGTCGACGGGTCGGGGAGAACAGCAGTACGGGCTGAAGACACCAACCGGTACTAATTTTCTAACTTCCATACCGGTTGGTTACATCAACCGGTACTAAGCAGGCTAGCTGGCATGGGGTCTGCTTAGTACCGGTTGGTTACATCAACCTGTACGATGCTCTAGCCAAGTTAACCAAGGTTAGTAACATCGTTCCTCATTATATTTGGTGTAAAATAGAGCTTCTTCTTTGCTTGAAATGTGAAGAAAATTTGATCTTTTCTCATGATCGATCAAGAACAGTGCAGCGCCGGCCAAGAGCTTCAAGAAAGGGGGAAGTGCTGCCGAAATTTTGATCATTTTACTCTCAGCCAAGTTAACCAAGGTTAGTAACATCGTTCCTCACTACATTTGGTGTAAAATGGAGCTTCTTCTTTGCTTGAAATGTGAAGAAAATTTAAACTTTTCTCATGATTGATGAAAGATTATGAATGTAGAGCTAGCTCGATCTTTTCATATAGGTTGCGATAACTTGTTGTGTAAGTTTGGAATTTAAATCTAGACTTTTATCTACCAAGTCTTTCTTGTTAGGTATGGATCTAGCTCAAATTTAGGTTTTGGTTCCATCGATCGATGAAGAATTTTGAATATAGACTTTAATCTACCAAGTCTTTCTTGTTAGGTGTGGATCTAGCTCAAATTTAGGTTTTGGTTCCATCGATCGATGAAGAATTTTAAATCTAGACTTTGATCTACCAAGTCTTTCTTGTTAGGTGTGGATCTAGCTCAAATTTAGATTTTGCTTCCATCGATCGATGAAGAATTTTGAATCTAGACTTTGATCTACCAAGTCTTTCTTGTTAGGTGTGGATCTAGCTCAAATTTAGATTTTGGTTCCATCGATCGATGAAGAATTTTGAATCTAGACTTTGATCTACCAAGTCTTTCTTGTTAGGTGTGGATCTAGCTCAAATTTAGGTTTTGGTTCCATCAATCGATGAAGAATTTTAAATATAGACTTTAATCTATCAAGTCTTTCTTGTTAGTGTGGATCTAGCTCAAATTTAGGTTTTGGTTCCATCGATTGATGAAGAATTTTGAATCTAGACTTTGATCTACCAAGTCTTTCTTGTTAGGTGTGGATCTAGCTCAAATTTAGGTTTTGGTTCCATCGATCGATGAAAAATTTTGAATCTAGATTTTTATCTACTAAATCTTTCTTGTTAGGTGTGAATCTAGCTCAAATTTAGGTTTTGGTTCCATCGATCGATGAAGAATTTTGAATCTAGACTTTATCTACCAAGTCATTCATTTTAGGTGTGGATCTAGCTCAAATATAGTTTTCGGTTTAAATAAAATTTATCCACCTAAAATTTTTAAATAAATTTAATATTAGTTTAATTGAAATTTGTGAAATGTTAAAAAATTCATTATTAGAAAATGAGCTAATAGCTGCCTTGATATAATATAATGTGTTGGGGAAAGTACGTGGCCCACGAAGGTTCGGCCCACTTACTTACCCGTGGCCCCACAAGAGGCAAGCTCGGGCCCAGCAAGCTCGCGCCCGAACTTGGTAAGTTCGAGCCCGAGCTTCCCCGCCATGGAAGCTCGGGCCTCTTGCTTCCTCCGGGCTTCGGAGGTTCAAAGGAACAGGACCCGAGGCAAATCGTGCCGCCAGTGGGCGAGATACGCCGGGTCCCCGTGAGTCGCTAAGAATTAAATGCGCCAAGATTGCATCGGTGAGCGCTTAGCGGCGCTTCGACGGGTTGGCGATCGGTCCTCACAACCGCCCGCATGGGCAAAGACACGCCGACCGTAGTAGATCCGTAGCGGTGATCGGGAGATTACACTCAATTACCCGGTGGATTTCGTACGCTACCGGCGTGGCAAAAAGGCAACGACTAATTCAACGGACCAACGCAAGCTACAGTGGCCGGAGGGCGCCTATAAAAGGGGCGTACAGGCCACAACGAAGGGACACCCCCGCTTCTGCATACACACAACACATTCGGAGAATAGCTACTGTAGAACAGGAGCACTTGCACCCTCAAAGGAGCTCTAGTTCCCGACGGTAGTTCTCCGCATCCAGGTAACGCTAGGAACACACACAGTGCCTTGAGCACCTATTGTACTCGAGGCCCGGGCTTCCCAAAGCCCGGACTTCACCCCTTGTACTCGTTTAAGCTCGGCATTAAACGAAGATCGACATATATATTGTTATCCCACGGTGGTGGCTGAACCAGATAAAACACACGCTACATACTCCCCGGCGATCCGGTCTCGGCGCGTCCGCAGCGCTGGGACTAGGTCTTTCCTTCGGCGAAAGATCCGCCAAGCGGTGGGCTTGACCCAGAGAAAGGGCCGCCTTCGGGCCTCGCACCCTCTTTCCTTGCTTATTGGCACCGCGGAGGCTCGCCTCCCGGTCGTCGACAACTGGCGCCCACCATGGGGCCTGATTGCGGTCTTCTCCCCTCGATCGAGTCGATGATGGCCTTGTTGTCTTACGACGACATTGATACCGTGGACCTCAGCTACGACCATCGCGACGATCTCGACGACGTCGACGAGTCGTATGAGGAGTGGCAGGCTGGTATCCTCACCGGAGCTCAGTCCGACGAGATGGAGGTGGAAGCAACACCCACCTCGGGAGTAGCTGTTCGCTCCCCAGCTTTGCCCGGCCAAGCCGGCACCCGTCAGCGAAACCCTCATGGAGGGACTGGAGGCACCGCCACCAGTGCCGCATCCGGACGGACGAGCGTCAGACGCTGTCGCGCCCGGAGGAGGACCATCCTGGCGCGCAATCGGCGCCCGGCCCGTCGGGGCGGCGATGGACCGTCGCGCCCATGATGGTGGAGGGTGCCAACGGCACCGCCTCCGTCGGTGACACCGACATGTCCGCTTCGCGGGAACCTGCCTCACGCCATGTCTTTGCGGCGTCAGGCGGAGCAACCCCGCACCAGCCACGCACCGACCTAAGCGGAGAGCACCAGCGGCGTGAAGCCGCTCGTAACCTTTTCGCCGGGTCGGTCAGGCGGACTTTGGTGGACATCCGTCGCAGGCCTACCGACCCAACACCCGCCGCTCGCGCCGCACGTGCGCACTCGCCTACCACCACTCTCACCAACCCAGTGCTGCGTAGTCAGCAAAGGGTTAAGACGATTGCCCAGGTCATGCTTGACCTGGAGAAGGACCCGCGAGGGTTCACCATTGCCGACCTAGGCGCCGTTGTTGCTGACGGCCTAGAGGAGCTCGCTGGGGATCTCGGCGAGCACCTCCAGGCCCAGTCACACACCAGTGGCTCCTCAAGACAGCGCGGCCAGAGCATTCGGTCGCACCGACAGACATCCACGTCCACAGCGGACGGCGCTCCTCAGCGCACCCCAGGCGGAGTTTTTTCCCGCCTCGGGCCACTCCCAGGCGGTAGACCCCCCGTTGGAAACAACGGGGCCGCCCCTGGATGCCCGGCCTTCTCCCAAGCTTTGCATGAGGCCCCATGGCCTCGCAAGTTCAAGCCCGGGAGCTTCGAGAAGTTTGACGGGAGCAAGAATCTCGACGAATATCTCGCTGTCTATACTACCGCCATCTTGGCCGCAGGCGGTAATGAGGCCGTAATGGTCAACTACTTCTCTACCGTCTTGGAGGGATGGCCCGAACCTGGCTGTTCAACCAGCCGAGGGTTTGACACGCACTGGGAACAAATGCAGAGGCGCCCGACAAACTTCTGTGGTCGCTACGCTGCGTCTCGAAAGCCCCAGACCTCAAGCTTGTGGTCCAAAGGGCGGAGAGGGCCTCGCAGACTACGCCCGCAGTTCGCCCAGCGCAACACCATTCCGTCGATCTCCGACGAGGCCATCGTTGAGGCCTTCAAGGAGGGAGTACGGAATATCCGTTTCACCGAGGACCTTGAGCTCCATCCGGTCCATACCGCAGCCGATTTATTTTGTGCTGCGGAAGGATACATCAACGCCTCCGAGGCGGTGGAGCGCAAGAGAGGGAGGACGGAGGAGAAGGCAGTAGCCCGGACTGGCACAGACGCCAAGAAGGGTGACGCCGAGAAGAAGAAGAAGAAGAAGAAGAAGAAGAAGAAGAAGGAGCCTACCATCCCCACCTACGTCGTGGCGGTAGAAGCCGAGAGGCCCGCTCCTCCGTTGCCGCCGCCTGCGGCCCGCCCGCCCGGCAGTGGCGGAACGGCGGGCGCGGCCGTAAGGTGGGCGAGCTCCCGGCCTCGACCTCGACCGCCCAGGCTAACCTCCGAACAACCGCATCGCTTTCTCCATCGGCAAGACGCCATGACTGCAGAATTACGGGACGGGCGCGACGGTTGGAGAACTTTATGCCGAAGCGTGGCCCCATGCCCGAGCTCCCGATCATGGGTGCCGGATGACCGGCGCCAGGCGCCTATGGCGACGCTTTTCAGAGGCTCACGACACGCCGCCCGGATCATCGGCGGCGCTTCCGCCCTCTGACTCGCGACGTGAGCTTAAGGTCACGCCGAGAGGTTTACCACCTCGAGAAGGGTAAGCCCGGAGAAGCACCTCTGCGGTGGTCTCATCACGATCACTTTCTCCGGAATGATTGTCCCCCCGGAATGACCAGCCCGGCGCTATCGGCCGGTGCTCGTCCCCACCATCAGCAACACGCGAGTCAATCGCGTGTTGGTGGATGGACGGAGCTCCCTAGACATCGTCACTGCTCAGGTTCTTGAGCAGATGCAGGTCCCGCGGTCCAAGATCAAGGACATAGCCATTCCCTTCCACGGCATTGTCCCTGGGTCGTCCCTACAGCCGATCGGGCAAATCGTGCTGCCCGTGACGTTTGAGACCCCTAGAACTTTCGGACGGAGTACGTCACCTTCGAGGTGGTGGACTCCGAGCTCCCATACAACGCCATCCTTGGACGCCCCGCGCTGTCCAAGTTCATGGCGGCCACCCACCACGGGTACCCTCGCTCGAAGATGCCGGCCCTCACGGGTCATCACGATCAAGGGCAGCCACAAGGCCGCAATGGCTCGTGATGAGAGCGCCTTGGCCATAGTTCGACAGCCTCCCGGCGTGGCCCGCCAAGGCGAACGGCCGCCGGCCCGCCCTAAGGTGGCCCTACACCATTGGAGCCCACCAAAGCGCCCTCTCTCCAAGGACGACCCACCAAGGTCGCCCACGTGAGGTCAACCTCGAGTCCAATAGGAACTCGAGCTCGCCACCTTCCTCCGCTAACGCAGACGTGTTCACGTGGGAACCGTCCAAATGCCCGAGTCCCAAGGAAGGTTATCGAGCATGAGCTATCTGTCGACTTGACAAAAAGCTCGTCAGCAGCCCTACGGCGCTTCCCAAACCGAAGGCCGACATCATCCAGAGCAACTCGGTAAGCTCCTCCAAGCCGCTTCATCCGAGAGGTCGAGCATTCCGATCGCTCGCTAACCCGCCGCCGCCAAGAAGAAGGGCGGAAGTGGCGAATGTGCGTCGACCATCGCGACCTCAACGCCGCCGCCCTAAGGATAATTTCAACTCGCCAAGATAGACCAATCGTCGACGAGCGGCGGACTCGGCGCCATGAGCTTCTCGACGCTTACTCGTTATCACCAGATCGCGCTGGCAAGGGAAGACGAAGAGAAGACTGCCTTCGTGACACCTTTTAGTACCTTTTGCTGCACGACCATGACCTTCGGTCTAAAGAACGCGGGAGCCACGTTCCAGCGTCTAATGCAGAAGACGGTCCCTGATCAGATATGGCGCAATGTAGAGGTCTACGTAGACGATGTTGTTGTAAAAAGCAAAGTCCCACGGGACCATGTGACCGACCTTCAGGAAACTTTTGCTAATCTTAGAAAGCATCAAGTTGTCAATCTCAAAAATGTGTCTTTGGTGTCCGGTCTGGGATGTTGCTCGGCTACGTGATAGGAAAGGCGAGCATCGGGGCAAACCCCAAGAAAATCGAGGCCATCGAGAATATGAGGTCACCAACCTGCACCAACGAGGTGCAAGCCCTCACCGGGCGGATGGCGGCTCTCAGCAGATTCATATCTCATCTCGGCGAGCGCAGTGCACCTTTCTGGAAGATCCTGCGCAAGCACGATGGTTTCGAATGGACAAAGAAAGCCGAGGCCGCTTTCAGCGAGCTAAAGCGTTACCTGTCCACGTCTCCCGTCCTAGCCACGCCAAAGCTCGGGGAAGATCAACTCCTCTACTTGGCGGTTGCCCCGCAGACTGTCAGTGTTGTACTAGCAGTCGAGCGCGAGGGCAAGCAACAGCCTGTCTACTACGTAAACGAGGTACTCAATAGACCTAAGGAGCGATACCCCGAGGTCCAGAAACTCTTGTACACCTTACTTATGGCTTCGCGAAAGTTGTGTCACTATTTCCAAGCCCATCCGATTATGGTCCCAACGAGCTTCCCGCTAAGGGATATCATCTGGAACCCCGACGCAAACGGGAGGATCGCAAAGTGGGCAGTCGAGCTTGGTGAATTCGACATCAAGTTCGTACCCCGAACAGCGATCAAATCCCAAGTCGTGGCCGACTTCTTGGCTGAGTGGACCGGCCCGGCCGACCCTTCGGGAGGCTCGCCAAGAAGCACACTGGACCATGTTTTTTGATGGGTCGTGCCAATTCGAGCGATCAGGCTGCGGGTTTGTTCTCATCTCCCCCTAAGGAGAACAAATTCAGCATATAGTCCAGCTCCATTTTCCCGCAACGAACAATGCTGCGGAGTACGAAGGCCTCCTAGCCGGCCTACGAGCATACACTGCGCTCGGCATAAAACGACTAACAAATGATAGGATTCGGTTGGTCGTCCCGCTGTAAACAAGGAGTTTCGGTGTTGCGATGACTCAATGGCGCGACATTTGGCGAAGTGAGAAGGCCGGAGAAACACTTCACGAACTTCGAAGTGTGTTACGTTCCCAGATCGCTAATAGCCTCGCCGATAAGCGCGCTGCTTGGCTCCCCACAAGAAACCGCCCGGGTGCTCGTGGCTTGACACCTACTAAAGCCCTCTATTCCCTCCGGAGAAGAGGCCCCCGAGAAGACGGTTGTCTCGACCCAAACGACCGGTACCGTTTCGTTCCTAGAGCAAATATGACACTGGATGACGCCATTCGCCCAGCTTGACGATGGGACACCGCCACAGACACGGTGAGAAATCCGGCCCAAAAACAAGCCCGACCTTACCGACACTCGGGGCTTGTTGTACCGAAGGGTTCTAACGGCGATTTTGCAAGTGCGTGACCCAGAGGAAGGCAAATTTCTCCTCCAAGACATCCACGACAGATCTGCGGGGCCTATGCCTCTTCGTAACCCTAGTTGGAAAAGCCTTTCGCATGGGGTACTATCGCCCATGCGCTGACCGACGAAGAGAGCTAGTAAAGCGTTGCCCAGCCTGCCAATATCATGCCCGGGTGTCTCACCAGCCCGCATACGAGCTGCAGACTATCCCGCTAACCTGGCCATTCTCAACATGGGGAATGGACATATTTGGTCCGTTCCCCAGAGGCCTAAAGGGCTGCACGCACCTGTTCGTCGCCATCGACACTTTCACTAAGTGGATCGAGACCGAACCAGTGTCGAGCATATCCGCCCAAACGGCCAAGAGGTTCCTTAGGAACAGCATTGTGACCAGGTTCGGCGTCCCGAGTAAGTTAATCGCTGACAACGGGACACAGTTCACAAGTGAGCTATTCCAGGATTACTGTGAAGAGCTCGGCATGAAGGTCGCCCTAGCTTCGGTAGCTCACCCACAGAGTAATGGTGCAGCCGAACGCGCGAATGGGCAGATCATGCAGGGCATCAAGTGCCGAGTATACGATGCTCTTGCCGAGCAACGTCACAACTGGGTAGAAGAGCTACCCTCGGTACTTTGGGCAGCCCAGACAACCTCCAATCGGGCTACCGGAGAAACCCCATTCAGGCTCGTATACAGCTCGGAAGCGGTCTTACCCTCCGAGCTAAGACTTGGTTCAGTTCATGTTGATTTTGCAGGTGAAATCGACAACGACAAGGAACGACTGTTGGATCTTGACCTATCCGAGTCCTGCCGCAAGCAAGCACTACTGCGAGTGGCAGCATACCAGCAATCCCTACGGCGTCACGCGGCTAAAAAGGTATAGACCCGGACCTTGCAAGTTGGCAACCTGGTTCTAAGACGAGTTCAGAACCTGGCTCATGCCAACAAGCTCACCCCAAGATGGGAAGGCCCGTACACGGTCGTATCAGCCACACGCCCGGGGGATGTAAGACTGGCAATGCCGGACGGTAGAGTCCTCAACAGTTCCTGGAATATCGTTCAACTCCGGAGGTTCTACGTCTGAGCAAAGGTCGTAAGTCTCCTTTCCCCCCCCCCCCCACTTTTTCTCCTATTTTGTCCATCTATACAAACCCTAGATAGCCCTAAGCTAACCCCGGAGACCTAAACCTACGATCGGGCTTGGGAGAAAGCCCGGACTGTTTCAATTCACATCAGCAGAATAGTGGCTACGCAGAAGCTACACCCGGGACCCCCCTTGCACACGGATAAGCCGATATCCATCGCACCACGCAAGGTCCCGCGCGGGCACACGCTTTCCGGCCCTACATCATAAGCCCACACAAAATCGTCACAGTTAGGGAAAACTCTAGAGTCCAGCACTCTGCTCCTCAAACGGAGCAAGGGCCACAAGCTCCGTTCCAGGGATACGGTCTCTCTAAGCCACGCCCGGGCTTCTCCTCAGAAGCTCGGACATGGCTCGGGGGCTAGGGTCGATTTTTCAAAAATTGATCTCTCTAACCACAACCGACCTTCTGCCGAACCCAGAAGCTCGGTCGTGGCTGGGGGGCTAGGGTCGATTTTTCAAAAATTGATCTCTCTAAACCACAACCGACCTTCTGTCGAACCAGAAGCTCGGTCGTGGCTCGGGGGCTAGGGTCGATTTTTCAAAAATTGATCTCTCTAAACCACAACCGACCTTCTGTCGAACCAGAAGCTTGGTCGTGGCTCGGGGGCTAGGGTCAATTTTTCAAAAATTGATCTCTCCAAACCACAACCGACCTTCTGCCGAACCAGAAGCTCGGTCGTGGCTCGGGGACTAGGGTCGATTTTTTCAGGGTCGATTTTTCGAAGGGTCGATTTCTTAAAAGTTGATTCTCCAAGGTTAGATACCCAGGCAAGGACTTCCGATCTTCTCTAAGCCACGCCCGAGCTTCTATTCAGAAGCTCGGCCATGGCTCGGGGGCTAGGATCGGTAAGACTATACTGCGCTTTCGAACTTTTTCTTGCCTATACGACTACTCGTGATCGTTCGCATGCAAGAAGGCAAAAACAAAAGGGACCAGCAACAACCACAAACAACTTTATTAAAAGACTCTGGAATGGTCTACAAGCCAGTTACACAGAGTCCCAGCGGAAGGGCCTCAGAAACCCGACAATCTCATCGGCTACCTCGGCAAGCGCCGGGGCAGCCTCGATCTATGCCGCGACGGCAGCAGCGTCGCGGGCATGGGCACTGACTAGCGCCTCCACGAGTGGATCAAAAGTTTCATGAGCCGCGGGATGATTTCAACGGCGCCGACCTGGCGACGTCAAGGGCGCAAGCGCCCTCCTCCGCGAGCTCGGCCATGGCGAGGTCAAAATCCGCCCAAAGCTCCGCCAACTCCGGATCGCGAGCCATGGAAGCAGGAGGAGAAGGAGGCGTGGAAGAAAGAAGACTAGAATGAGAAGTGCTGCCGCATCGGTCTCTTTTTATAGCTAGAGTTCGGGAAGCTGAAGCGATCCAAGGAGTAACGGCGTCGGGAAGCAGTTTCGACGCGGAACTGTTTCCAAGACTGAACGCGAATGTCTCTTGGGACATGGCGCAAGCAGTAAAGACGACGATCGGCATTCCAGGGAGACCGTGAACCGGAGGAAAAGAGTCAAAACAAGTCAACCGCATTAATCAAGAGTATTTACAAGGGTGAGCCGGATTACCGCCCAACAAAAAGGAAAAAGATGAAAAAGGCCTACGGCTTAGGCTGACATCTAAGCTTGCGAACGACCTCACGGTAGAACTGCACCAAGAGGATGGGCTAAGGGAAAAAGAAAAACCAAAGTAGGGTCAACCAAGCAATAAAAGCCAAGCTCGGAGACACTTACCCGCCTAATGGCCGCTGCAACTACGACTTCATCTGGGCTCATGAACGCCCCAGCGTGGCAAGACCACAACCAGTGGCTCAAGCATCGCCGAGCCACTCGGCCCTTCGGCCGCTTCCTCTGCAGGCCCGGCCGAGCCTCCCGCAGGCTCGGCCACCTCTTCTGCAGGCCCGGCCAAGCCTCCCGCAGGCTCGGCCACTCCTTCCACAGGCCCGGCCAAGCCTCCCGTAGGCTCGGCCACTCCTTCCACAGGCTCGGCCGAGCCTCCCGTCGGCTCGACCACTTCTCCCGCAACCTCGCGAGCTCCTCCTGACGGCTTGGCTGATTCCCCTACTAGCCCAGGAGCACCTACGGCATGAAGGCACGGCTCGGGGGGAAATCAGTCTGCACCGCGGCATCCACCATCGGCCCTTTCCCCATTCGAACGCCAGCCACTCCTCGAGCGACTGGCCCGGGACTGGCCGGAGCCGGATGGAATCTCGCCGGCTCCATGCGGCGAGCGAGAGGTGGTGCTCAACCCACGCCGGTGTCGCCGAGATCCATCCCGAGACAACCAATGAGCCACGCCCACAGCCTTCACCGGAAGACGGCGGGCGCCGGATGACCGGACGGGCGCCCCAACCGAGGAGGAGGGTGTCGCTCGCGTCCAGTGGGGGAACGGGTGTATTACTCCTGTGGAAAAGCCCCTAAATGCCGCGAAGATCGATCGGGCGCCACCCGGTCGAGGTCCGTCCCTCGACACGGAGCGGCGCCAGGCTTGCCGTCATAGGTCTCCACCTTCACAAGCACGGCCTGGGGGCGCACGTCCTTGCGCGCCACCAACGGAAGGACGAAGGGCCCCGAGCCGGGCCCGGATTTGTTTTAACGGGTCGTTTTCCCGCCACCTCCTCCGCAAAGATCGGATGAGTTCCCCCGCTTGGGGAGATAGCGCGACTGAGAACCAAGAAAAAATCAGGGCACGATCGGCTCAAGGGCCATGGTAAATAAAGAAAGGAGATAAGAGAAATCTGCAAGCACGAGTGACTTACGTGCGAGCTTGACGTCCGTCTCGGCCAACGCATCGTCCGAATCATCGTCATTTAGCACCAGCCGACGCCTCTTCGGCGCCGGCTGGCATTCTGCGTCGCCGGATCCCGAGCTCGGAACCTCGGCCGATTTGGATCGGGACGGAGTCAGTGGGTCGAGGCGCCTGCCGCCACGCAAGAGCGGCCTTGCCCGGGAAGCGACCGGCTGGTTTTTCAAAGGCGGTCGCTGTGCTCGGCCGTTCTTTCCGCGCCGAGGTCGAACCAGCCGCCGCCGGCCACCGAGCTAGCAGCTGCGTCGCTCAAATCGGCGGCGGCAGGCGGCGGCCCGGCTCCCGCTCCGGCTTCCCTATGAAAAAACAAGTCATGAGACGTCAGCCCACTCCCACAAGAAAACCGCTTCAGAGCGCTAAGCCCTTGAAACACGCACTCGCCCAGACGCTAGGACGCCCGAGCTCGACGCAAGACGCTAGGTTTATGCGTAGAAGCCCCACGCCCGTGCCATGTCATCTTGGGGCAAGGCTGCAAAAGAAAAGAGCGGGAACATTAGAAACGCGCCTGAAGGAAAGCTCGGGCAAAGGACTGCAAGATCGAGAACAAAGACTTACGGGAAGTACCTTCGCGGGTGAGATCGTCCCAGCCACGGATCTCGAAGAAGGGGCAAACTCGCTTCCTCAGTGGACTCACCCGGTGCTTGGTGAGGTCGGCTACGATGTCATAGCCGTTGAACCCCCGGCGGGCAAGATCCCGAATCTTGGCCGCCAGGGCGACCTCCGCTGGCTCCAGCGAGGGTCGGGGCATCGTCACCTTTCCGGGGCTCACATTCGCGAACCATAATCGGCAGTCGTCAAACATCTTGGCGTAGTACCACCGCGACGCCCACCCCTCGACGTTCTCCTTGGCTTTGAACACCAGGTACGAAGGCTTCATGTCGCGGTGGAGCTTGAAGTAAGCGCACCCCGCCACATTGTTTCCGTCGGTCGTGGTTAGCTCGTAGAAGTGGAGGAAGAGGCTGACCGACGGCTCCACCCCAACAAACGCCTCGCAAAGGTGCGCGAAGATCGTCAGGAACAGGATCGAGTTGGGATTGAGGTTCACCAACTCGATCCCGCACTGGGCCAAGACGGCGTCGACGAACTTGGACTCCGGAACCCGGAGCCCATGAATCGCAAAGAGCTCGAAGCAAACGAACTCTTTGTTCTCGGCGAAAGGATCGCCTCTTTTTGCCGCCTCCATCCGCCGACTCGACGAAGCCGGGCGGCTTCAAATTTCTTCAGTCGTCCTCGGTAAGGAGGCTCCGTGTGAAAGGCACCATCGAAAAAGGAACGATCGGAAAGAAGAAAGACGGCGGAAAAGCGGAGGAAGAAAGAAGGCAAAGGAACGCAAGTAGCACAAGGCAAACAAGTAGTACAAGAGGGCGTGAGAAGAGACGGCGAAGGGGAAACCGCCTGATATAAACAGGCAAGGGGAGACGAACCGTCGCCTGTCCGCCGGGAGACGTGGGAACCGAGGAGGAAGAAGGCGGTACAGAATCAAGGCCGATTTGGAATTCCCGCCAAAGTGGGGTTTGCCGAAGGGCGAGGAGCATTTCGCCCGGCAAGATTACAGATAAACCCTCGAGCGGCACGTCATCGTCCCGCTCGAGACTCGGGGGCTAGCTGTTGGGAAAAGTACGTGGCCCAAGAAGGTTCGGCCCACTTACTTACCCGTGGCCCCACAGGAGGCAAACTCGAGGCCAGCAAGCTCGCGCCCGAGCTTGGTAAGCTCGAGCCCGAGCTTCCCCGCCTTAGAAGCTCGGGCCTCTTGCTTCCTCCGGGCTTCGGAGGTTCAAAGGAACAGGACCCGAGGCAAATCGTGCCGCGCCGCGGACAGGATACGCTTCGGGTCCCCAGAGTCGTCAAGAATTAAATGCGCGCACTGTACCGAGGAGCGCCTGGCGGCAGCTTCTGACGGGTTGGCGGCCGGTCCCGTCAACCGCCCGCATGGGCAAAGACACGTGCTGACCGGTAGCGGTTCGACGCGGTGATCGGGAGATTACACTCAATTATCCGGTGGATTTCGTACGCTACCGGCGTGGCAAAAAGGCAACGACTAATTAAATGGACCAGCGCAAGCTACAGTGGCCGGAGGGCGCCTATAAAAGGGGCGTACAAGCCACAACGAAGGGACACCCCCGCTTCTGCATACACACAACACATTCGGAGAATAGCTACTGTAGAACAGGAGCACTTGCACCCTTGTAGGAGCTCTAGTTCCCGGCGGTAGTTCTCTGCATCCAGATAACGGTAGGAACACACACAGTGCCTTGAGCACCTATAGTACTCGAGGCCCGGGCTTCCCAAAGCCCGGACTTCACCCCTTGTACTCGTTTAAGTTCGGCATTAAACGAAGACTGGACGTAGGGCTGTTATCCCGCAGTGGAGGCCTGAACCAGGATAAAAACACTCGCGTTACTCCTCAGCGATCCGGTCTCGACGCGTCCGACCGCGTCCGGACTAGGTCTTTCCCTTCGGCAGCGTCCGGCCAAGCGGCCGGGCTTCGGTCCAGGGGAAAGGGCCGCCTTCGGGCCTTGCACCCTCTTTTCTTGCTTATTGGCGCCGCGGAGGCTCGCCTCCCGGTCACAAAAGCTTATAAACACGTACCGTGGCCCGGAAAAATCAGGATGAAGCTTCGGAGATGGATTTACTCGTAGCCTTAAACTCCTGGTTGTCGCAGCGGAGAGATACCCGTCAGACCTTTCACAACAAAGTAGCTGTGTCCTTCAGTATCCACATCGAACAGCCTTCGCCGTGCGGCGCTTGTGTTAGCACCGGATTACACGACCCTCGTGACTTTTCTGGAGCAAGTGTAACTCTTACACCCTTTTCCTTCTCTCTTTCCTTCACTCTTCTCATCCTTTCTCTTTTTCTTTTTCTCTCATTTTACTTGAACCATGACCATCTATTCATAGCCAAAACATTGTAGCTACAGTACCAGATTTGACACTGTAGCAAGGTCGGTTGCTATAGTGTCACCGACACGTACACTGTTCATACTGCGTCTGCTACAGTGTTTTCAGCACGGGAACGTGCATTCACCACTGCTACAGTGTTTTCAGCACTACTACAGTGTTTTCAGCTTTTCGGAAACATCCAGATAGCTCGTTCAATCGCATTGAACATACGTCACGAGCGAAGGTTTCACAAACCTGCCTAAACCTTGTTCTATGTGTGTGACCCTGTAGGTTTATACAATGTTGACCGTAAATCGAAATCTCATTTCGATCTACATGTCGCAAGCGGCTTCTAGCAAAACATTACGATTACTCAAATTGCATGAAGGTCGGCAATCCAATGAACCTCTTAATGATCAAATGTTGATCCTTGCATCTCTATTGATATATTGAGTCCTTGCATCTCTATTGATATATTGAGTTAACCCAAAGTCGAGATGTGTCATCCTAGTGACCACGTCGACGACAAAAATCATGCCACTTAGCCCAGTAAACCGTACCGCATGGGGACCGGTTGAGTCCCAAAAATTTTAGAGAAATTACATGACGTGCATGACATGTTGCTCTCTGATATTTGCAAAGCAACCTAGGGCTTTCGGGCATTGCACCATCTATTACAAAAAAAAAAAGGGCTAAGTGCCCACGTCGACGACAAAAATCATGCCACTTAACCCAGTAGACCATACCGCACGGGGGACCGGTTGGGTCCCAAAAATTTTAGATAAATTATGACGTGCTGGTCTCCGATATTTGCAAAGCAACCTAAGGCTTTCGAGCATCGCACCGTCTATTATGAAAAAGAGAAAAAGGGCTAAGTGACCACGTCAACGAAAAAAATCATGCCACTTAGCCCAGTAGACCGTACCCGAAGGGGGACCAGTTGGGCCCCAAAAATTTTAGATAAATTACATGACATGCATGACACGCTGATCTCTGATATTTGCAAAGCAACCTAGGGCTTTCAGGCATCGCACCGTCTATTACGAAAAAAAAAAAGAAAAGCACTAAGTGACCACATCGACGACAATAATCATGCATTACATTCGTTACATCAGTAGACCAACATGTGCAGTACATCGTTATTACAAATAAAAAAAAGAATAGAGGTAAGGGGACATCCATTTTATTGATGTCTACTCGAAGTACAACATACATGCGGGTCACTGACGTGTGCGCTTTCTTATGTGGTCCTCATAGTATGTCCACGGGTCGGGAGGATGGACATCCCTCCTAGGCCTGCCATGGTCTACTGGTGTCGACAGATCCTCGTCCCGTGACGGCTGAGTAGGGGCGAGTGGAGCACTGAACAACTGCGACGGGCCGAAGATCTGCTGTGATAGCCACTTGTCCAGGTCATCGTCGACGTCATCGTAGGACGTACTCCCTGCATGGAAGGAAACACATGACGCCCAGTAAGACATTGGTAGTAAAACAATATGTAGCAGTATTATCATTGCTCACCTCCTGCTATTCCAGAGTACGAGGGACCGCTGCTCGACTCTGCGGGCCAAGGTGACCATCCCTGCTGCTGGGGTGGTGTAGCACGCGAAGAGCTGGCGCCCTGCCTAGGCCAAGCTCCCCAGCCTTGCTGCTCCGGCGGTGGTGGTGCGTGCTAGGAAGCGGAGGCCTGCCCAGGCATGTCGCCCCTAGAGGACATGCCCTTGGTTTTCTTCGCCATGTATTCCGTGATAAGAGTTGAATGCACGAGACGGCTGTCGGCCATAGCTGAACTAGCCTTCTGCACCCACTCGATGAAGTACCTTTGTACCCCATGCAAGACACCTTCCACAATTCCGACTAGAGGAAGACAGCTCGTTCGTTTCATTACCCAGTTGTACACCTCGGCTATATTCGTGGTCATGATGTCATATCGTGCACCTCCATCGTCATGTAGGAGTGATCATTTCTTCTTTAGCTCGTGACATATCCATTCCGAAAAACTGTGGATATCTGTGCCTACCTTTCTACGGATGTTCCGACCGTCTGTGGGGAGCGCACATAAAGCAGTTGGGTCATCTCTTTCAATATGATAAAGCATGGGATTACTAAATGAAGTTGCTGTAGCAACTGGTTATGCTTTTTGCTTCCATGTCATTTCATCTAAAGTCTTCTATAGCGCTTCGAACTTCGCCGGCTGGTTCGTCTGGCACAACCTCTTGAACATATTCATCAACGTCTTGTTCTTAAACTGACGGAAGAAATTTGCTCTCATATGTCTCAAGCACCACCAACTAGTCATGTCAAGCCACTTCGGTCCTCCCATAATGGCAGTACCTTCTTTGATGTCCGCCAGAGCCTTCATCAAGCCCGTGTGCCGATCATGTATAATGCACACATTCGGCCTAGCCTGCACCACTCCTACCTTAACCCTCTCCAAGAACCAATACCAGCTATCCATGTTTTTCCCCTCCACAAAAGCAATTGCGACTGGCAGGACCTGGTTGTTTGCGTCCACGGCAATTGTGGTCAGTATTTGTGTCGGGACCTGGTCAAAGAGACCGAACCCCTCTGTGCATTCCGTACTAGTCCTAAGGATCAACATCTAGTATGCACAGTTCAAACAGAGTGATACATCATCAATTGAAATAAATTATTACATAACAGAGGCATAACCCCAGTCCAGTACAAACATGGTGACATGCAGGTCGCGAATCAGAGTTTAGCAGAATAGAGCATAGGGTCCACATATACTAGCACACGCGTGCCACTAGACAACTACTTCTATTCCTCCACAGGCAGACAGGCAGTAAGAAGTGTCCCTGGTCTTTCGAGAAGTCCTCGTAATCACCCGTCTCGTAGTCAGCACTGGCGTCGTCGTACTACAGGTCTTCCACGAACTGTCCCTTGACTGAAGTTTAGAAAAAGAAACAAAGAAATAGCAAGGATAAGTACAATTGTACTCCGCAAGTCAGGGGGTTCAGTACAAGGGTAAGTTTGGAAAAATTTACAGAAAGCTAGTTTTTCCCATTTTTTTATCCTAAGAGAGGGAAAAGTAGTTTTTGAAACTGTTGCGGTAAACCAAACCATTTGAAAGAGTTTTTCCTTTGCCAATCCAGTTTTACAATTCCGTCTGCAAAATCCTTACTCATACGAAAACCAGTTTTGAAAAAAAGGATCTACCATATGATCAGTCCCTTCTCATGCTCTTGACTGTGAGCACAGCTATCATGATAGTTTTAACTCTGCAGAGTGGGTATACTTTACCCTTAGGAGATAACACACCAGCGATGCATACCACAAAGCCGTTTTGGGCCAAAAAGCCCTAATAGCACTTGCTATGTGAATCATTCCTGGGCACCCTGTGGGGGATCGGCCCACAGCCCAAGTCTTCATGTTGTACAAGAAGGCCGAGGAAACGAGATCCAAGGTGCCGACGAATAGGGATACATCCTCCCTGTCCATACAACCCAGATGTCTACAAGGGACATCACCACCTGCAAGTGGCTACTAGAGATTTAAGCTTAATAGGCCAGGTCCATCCCACAATGAAACCTGAGACTGTACTGTGAGGCTCAGTTCATAGAATCATAGGAAGAGCAGTCCTTACACTAGGGGAGGAGTACTAACACAAACCCGAAACTGTGAATCACCTGCACCATAACGGCAACCGGGTCCTCCCTAGTCAGAGCATTTTAAGAGGAGAGTAGAAATACATCCCAATCCCTGCCATCTACCCCGATGCCATATTTTACCAAAACACAAGGTTGCAATTATGTGAAATCATGGTAAAATCCTACAATCATGTATAGCATTTTCATCCTATTGCAAGGAAATTTGTAAGCAATGTAGTTATAGATATCCCTAGGGTTTAAAATTTATAAAGGGCAGAACAACCTTTTACTTACTGGTCGTTACTAAGTTCTATTAATTATTTGTTTTATAACTAGCATGCAAGTTTTGGAATACTAACAAAACCTTTAAATAAAACAAAGGCTTAATCAATATGCATCAACGGACTTGCCTTGGTCAATTCCTGGTGCAGGTAAGCGTCCTCGGCGGGGGTCTCCATGAACTCCTCAGGATCTATTCTCGCACAAGCATCACACAAAAAATCAAATTTTTGAAAAGAATTTTTATAATTTTTATATATAGAATGTAAAGGTTTCCATTTTGGGCGATTCCAAAAGGGTTATTTTGATTTTTAAACACTAACAATCTTACTGAAGTGCTAGGTTTCTTGTTTTTATAAAATCATAAATCATCTCTAGGATTTTACAGAATCTTCTCAGAATTTTTCAGATTGAAGATACAAAGGTTTTGCATTTAGAAATTCATTTTATAGCCCTTAGAGTGCTACTGGATTTTTAAATATTTTTATTATTACTTTTTAATAGGTGCAATATTTTTTCTACGTCTTAAATACTTCTAGAAAGCTATACAAAAAGTTTCATATTTTTGGACTTGATTTGCTATGTTTACCAACTCAGTATAAGCTTCCTAGTATTATTTAAATACTAGAGCCGTCGGCTGTAAACGGACTGGGCGCTTCCCATAGTCAAAAGCGTATTTCTAGGATTTTCATTTCCACTTATTGATAGGTGGGTCCACGGGTCCACGTGTCATTGACTCAGCCAAAAGTTGAGGATTTAAACACACGTTAAATTCTAGGCCCACTTGACACTCACATACATAAGCTGAGCTGCAGGTTGTCTTCAACCTCAGCTAGCTGTACATACAGGGCGGCCATGCACAGCTCCGGCTGATCTCGGTGCCGGATCGGAAGGTCACGGCTGCACCAACAAACCACCAAAATGGGTTCTCCACAACCCTGCACACCCAATGGCGCAGATAGCGTGGCCAACGGTGACCTATAACGGCGCCACGACGACTAGCTACAGGTTGTCTTCAACCTCTAGCTGCTGCACACAGAGCAGCCATGGCTGACTTAGGCTTAGCTCGACGCCGGTTCGAAAGGTCGCGGCTACACAAACAAACTACCAAAATAGATTCTCCACGACCCTGCGCACCCAATAGCGCAGACGGCGTGGCCAACGGTGACCTATAGCGGCGGTACCACGACTAGCTACAAATTGCCATGTAGCTTTGCATGGTACAGTGAGCTGAGTTTTCCTTTTTACATTGAAGGTAGTAACCTAGGAGTATAGGAGAGACGTGTGGAGCTTACCTGGGTGTCATTGCGGGTGGAGAAGGCACAGAGAAGCCTAGCGACGAGCAAGCTTGCGGTGCCTTGCGAGGTTTTCAGTGAGTGTGGGCGGCCACGGTGTGTAGTGGTGCTCGGCTGTGGAGGCTAAAGGAAACGATGAGGGGAAAGAGCTCGGTTCTTGAAGATAGCAGACGGCAAGTGAGGGGCCATTAGCTCATTCAATGAACTTGGTGCTAAGTAGGCTAGCAACCTTGCTCGCAATACCGACATTGAGCGTGTGCGCCGAGGGGAAGTAATGGTGTGGTCAGATGCCTCGTCGCCGAGCAGCTGGCACTCAAGTCGCGTCGTGTCGCACGCAACTGCAAGGGAGGGGATGGGTTGCGTGGAGAAGATGACAAAGTGGGAGGTCAAGCGAGGAGCGAGCAACAAGAATGGCGCCTCATCACCATGGCGCGCATAGCAAGACGGCTTGTCTCGGCGGCCGAAAGTACGCAGAGCTGGGACTAACTAAGTTGCTTTTATAAATTAACAAGTGCTTTTAGCGACAGATTTAACTAGGAAACTGAATTAACTTATAACATCTAGAAAATATTTAGAGATTGAATTATAATTTATTTATTGTTTTCTTGTTTTTCTCTTTTCTCTTTTCTCTTTTCTTTTTTTGTTTATCCTATTTAGAAATAGGTTCTTGGGGTAGAAAATATTTTATAAATTCTAAAATAATGCCCTATTAGAGTCTATAACTAACACTTTTTTCGTTATTCTAAGTTTTTGGAAAGTTAAATTCCCTATGCTTTAAATTTTAATAACTCATCTCCTTTTTTAAAAATTTTTAAACAATCCAAGTTTTATTTCTTTTAATAAAAATTGGAATGTTACAGTCTGTCCCTTGTATTTACCCGTCAGAAAGGTGTCGTCTATACAAACGACCGGCCTGCAGTGTCTGAAGGCATTTATGGAAACACCCAGCGTGAAAAATGTACGCTGCAGTGCCCACTTACCCTTATAGACACCACTAGCGGGATACTATTTGATGTCTATGTATGTTCCAGGTTCCTCCATGCTATTGTCTTTATCATGTGAACCATGTTCTCGTATGATGCCTCGTACGTCCCGAACTTTATCTCCAACGCCTTTCTTTTTGCCCTCCAAGCCTTCTCGTAATCTATAGTGTATAGATATCTCTCCTCCATAGCTCGAATGATATCCTCAGGTGGCATTTGAGGATTACCTACAATCTCTCTGTACAGAACATTAGCCACCCAAGTCGACGAAAGATTGCGGTGCACTTGCTCAGCTTCCTCTAGTATACACTCGTGTTGCACCACTATGGAGCACTCCTAGTAGTCCTTCCACTTTTCCCTGTATGTATGCACCCGCTAGAGGCAGTTGTCCTTCACACACTTCATGTGACGGTATATAGACATTGCCTAGTACTTCACTGCATCCAACACTGATTCCTTATCCTTATATATAGCTCCCTGCGTGACCTCGTTTGCATGGTACTCTCATGCATCATGACTTCCTTCATTCACTGTTAACTCCTCGAAGTTATAATTACTCCACGTGCTGGGAATAGGAACATCAGGACCATTACCCTCCTCGTCGGACTAGTTATCATCCAGCAACACTTCGTCCTCTCGGCCTTCCGCTTCCATCATATTAACTATGATCTCCACCTCCTCACCTTCGTCTGCCACTCCTCTCACCTCTACTCCTTCCTCCCCCCTTCTACTTCTTCCTGCGCCTCATCCGCACCACCAACACGATCATCGCCACCCTCTCCACTAAATTCTCCCATGCTGGTACCATGTCCCTCCATTGTATCCACCTCCTCATTTTGCAATTCGGGCACGGCTGGGCTTACTATCTGGTAGCATTGAACCAGTAGCGTAAGACGCCAACCACGCTCCACTGTATTTTCTATGTACCTTCTCCAATTGTGTGTTCCTTTTATAGAAAACAACTCTCTAAAAAAATCTTCATGGGCACAACTCACCACGGCTCTAACATGCAGCCGACATGTCTGTGCATCCAAACCGAACAACCGAAACAATCATTCTATTAGCCACCGGTATGTCCGCTCACTCGGTCTAGATATGCCACGCATGACAGAGGCAAATGCCGATAAATCCACTCCATTTGGCCCTTCTGCTATCTCTCTATCTCCGTAAAATATTTGAAAATATAATTTGTCTGATATTTTACCTATAATATATGACCAATCGTACTATTAATTAGTGTCAATTTCAATATCAAAAAATACTATGTAACATTTACAACAACAACTGCGCACACATCAACATCAAATTTATATGTATCCATCGTGTGACTACCCTAACATGTTTTCAATTAACATAAAAATTACATCTATTTATGTCTAACATAACTCTATTGTCTAACATAACTATATTGTCATGATTTTTCTAATTTTGTATGGTCATAAAAAAATTTTTACAGCAACTATGCGCATCAATAACAAAATTATATATATTTTTAACGTATGACTATCCAACCAATTTTTCAATCATCAATTTAAATTACATGTATTTTTAGCAACTATACGCATCAATAACAAAATTATATATATATATATATTTAACGTGTGACTATCCTACCATGTTTTTAATAAAAATTTAAATTACATGTATTTATATCAACTATAATGCATCAATAACAAAATTATATATATCTTTAACGCATTTAATTATCCTACCATTTTTTCAATCATCAATTTAAATTAAATGTATTTTTAGCAACTATGCGCATCAATAACAAAATTATATATATATTTAACGTGTGACTATCCTACCATGTTTTCAATAAAAAATTTAAATTACATGTATTTGTATGAACTATGCGCAGCAATAACAAAATTATATATATCTTTAACGTATGACTATCCTACCATGTTTTTAATCATAATTTTAAATAACAAAAATTACACAACCTACATTACTAAAGAAATTAACTCACAGAAATTTGTCGCCACACGACTCAATTTTCTTCCTGGTTTTTTCTCTTTTTTTTCCTTTTTTCTCTTCTTTCCTCTCTTTTTTTCTCTTCTCTTCTCTTCTCCTTTTCTTTCCTCTTTCTCTTCTCTTCTTTTCTCGCTTGAGGATGGCAGAGGGAAGCAAGCAGGCAGACATATAGACGCCCGGGCGCCCATAGGGGCGATCGCCATCTGGAGGCGGCCAAGACTCGCCTAATCTGCCACAGAACGGCTAACAAGAACGGCTAGCCACTAAGACCATCCGCGCCTAACGGTCAGGGGACCAATCGCCCCTGGCTCGGGCGATCACCCATGCCTAAGGTGACAGGCACCCAATTTCGTAAAAAAATCCGGACCGACATATATTTTTACAAAATAGAATAAAAAATAATTTAAAAATAAAAAAATTGAGTAGAATGTAGGCCTTAATGGGCCCTTTTTAGAAGGCACTCTAGATCCACTATTCTTGTCACCTTTGCATACAAGTTTTGGGGACAATCCAACCCATTAGATGCTTTAAAGCGAAGTACTTCCTCCCTATTACAAAAGCTTTAAAAAAATCTCCTTGTTTTGACTTTTATTGAATCACGGTAAAGTATTCCACTTCAATAAGAATTTTGTGGACGAATATTTACTCTTCCCTATCTTATTTGTTAATTTATAAGCTTACCGAATAAGACAATTTTTTTTGGTTTGTTCCGCCATCCCATACAATGAAGCATTAGAATTCTTTTTAAAAAAAAAAAAACCTTTTGGCCATTCGCACGGTCTACATTTGACCACCGGTTATTATTATAATTTATTTATAAAATCCACTAAAATTATGATACTATAAAAGAGCTTACAACACTCCAACACCTAGTGTAAATTTTGGCAACATTTCATCTTAAAATTGTAGATCCACACAGTTTCAACACAAGGCAGCATGACCTAGCACCACACATATCAATATCACCTCATACCCTGCATAGAAACCATATGCAACACTGACGCCTGTCTGGTGAGATAACATAACCACACAAATTCTACCACATCAGTTAGACATAACACAGTAACAAGCATATTACATGGGGAATAACTACAACTACACCTTTGGTTGAAACAAAAGTTATGCTCGAAGCAGTCATGCATGATTTGTACAAGGTGGATTAGCAGAACTATAGACGCCAGCCCTAACGCATATATACTTCCTACAAGGTGGAAAAGAGCATCTGGTGAACAGGCTTCAAGGTCGCCTCAGCTGCTGATTCATGCTGTAACCCACTCGTAATCTGATCCCAGGCTTGACAGGTTGGTTTGGTCTGGATTGCATTGTGGCCATCCGAGCAGTAATTATAGCACTTCGCTCCATCAGAAGCTTCTTCCGGGTCTTGTCAGTGCATTCTCTGAACCGTAGGATCAAATTTTCAATTTCACTGAAAGTCGACATTTTAGTTTGCATCTTCTGGAACTGCATGAAAGTGGACCTCAATTAGTCTCAGAAGAGAATTAGCGCCAAAGAGCAGAACATTTGGAAAACGAGGTACACATATTCCATGGTTATTGTATAACGTATGTACAATTTATAGTAATTATGGGCGTGTAGAAGCAATGTTACCTGCTTTTCAATCACAAATGCAGCCAGCCGTCGGATCTGATCTTCTTCCTGATCTGCAAGGAGCTTAGCCTTTACAGCAGCTGCTGAAATAGCAGTAGCTGCAGCTCGCTGTAGCCTTTGGAAGGAATCATTGCCTGCAGCAAAGTTCTTATTACTGTAAGATTCTGTAGGTCACATGAGCACTAAAATTATTTCCAAAGCAAAGAAAAAATAGCAAAACCACAGAGCCTGATGAAGGAAAGAAAGCTAAGCTGTATTTCATTACAGGTCTTTTTTTGTCACATATTTAATAACTGAAAACATCACCAAACTGCGACCGTGTAATTTAGCACCAGCTGCACCAAATTCAAGAAGATAAGGCAAGGGACACATTTGATACTTATATTTAATTTTCTGGAGTTCACATCTTTCAACAATCCTTCAAAATAGCATAGAACAGCAATTATTTTTCTTTTGAGCAAAAGGGGCAGACGCTATACCATTTCATTAAGAGGAGAAAAACTGTACATATATACATGGACCGGCGAACCAGGGAAGCCAAACTAGATTACTCGGCTACTCGATAGATTCGGGTTGGGCTGAACGGCCCCAACTAGAAACCTCCTCCTTAACCCGGTCAACAACATTCCTTAACTCGATAGAACTGTTAGATATATGTATATATGGGCTTAGGACCTTTCCTTTTATATTTTGAGCTTTCCTCTTTTGCCCCTCTATTGTGTATATATACTGGCCTTTTGGCCTCAGATCAATACAAGTGCTATTCCCAACATGGTGTCAGAGCAAAATTTGGGTTAGGTTTTTCTCATCAGCGTTGCACTTGCGCTGTCTCTTCCCACCATCATCCTTGGCCATCCGGTTACTGGATCCGTACGGTTTGGGATCGGGCGTGGTGGTCGTCGTCTCGTTCGTGGCCTTCTTCTTGCTCACATCCGCCGCACCGCTACCAACACCGCCAGCCCGCCGTTGTCGCCGCCGCTCATTGTCGTCGCCGGATCTACGCTTCCGTCGCGCTTCTGGGCCGCGCCCTCGTCAAACCTATCGCCATCGGCTCGCGTTCAGCCGCTGCCGCCGCTGCCACAGGTTCGCCGCTGCCGTTCGCCGCCGCCGCCGCCGCTGCCGCTTATCGCCATCGCCGCCTGCCGCCGCCGCCGCTGCCGCTTCGCTTCCGCCACCACCCATCTGCGTGTTGGTCACCCAAACCCTAGCTGGAGACCGAGTCGGTCTTGGGTTGGGTCGGTCGGGCCGTTCGGTCAGTTTAAGACCGGTTGTTTCGCAAAAAAAAAAATCAAATCAAAAAATGTCGCACGGTTTCGCTCTCGTTCAAGTGATTTTTGATGGTCTCAATTATCGATTGGTCTCTTCATATGCGCTCGCACATGCATGGTCACGTTGCCAGGATTTTCTTATTGGCGATCTTCCCTGCCCGCCTCGCCCTGATCCCCCCGTTCTGCCCACTTTGTCGAAGTCTTCGATTTCGCCGAAGGCTCGATCTCGATGCTCGAAAGTCTCGATGATCATAAGGAGACTATGGAGTCATACAAGTCTCGGTATACTGCCTACAAGTTTTGGTGTGACGAAGATGCTCGTGCCTCTGCTATTTTGGTTGCAAGCATGGAGGTGCATCTTACCGGAGAGGTGGTTTCTTTGGCTTCAGACAACCGATATGATCACATCTTCGTGATCGCTATGAGCCTCATCGGTGACTCACAAGATCTTGTCAAGAGGCGACACGAGCAACACCGCAGCAGGTGACTCTACGTGGATGAGCCAGATGCTCGCTTTTCATGCGGTGTGGCGTCACTTGACTCTCTTGATGCCGCGGATGCCGATCATGATCGCCGGACTTGTGCTTTGCCGCCGCGCAAAGAATCTCGCTTGGAGCTTCGTCAGATCTACGACTTTGTCACGTGTCTTCGCCGCACTTGAGCAGATTCGTGCTCGCCTTCTTGCTCGTCACCCTCGTGTTTCTTTGTTGGAGGCTCTAGCGCTTCTTCGCATCGAGGAGACTCGACTTCGTGGCGCTGGTCTTCGCTTCTCCATCCGTGTTTGCTCTTGGACGCTCGCTTCGACACCTCCGGCTTCGTTCTTCGACTTCACCACTCGCCGCCTTCCTCGAGCGACGACGAAGGTCGGCCTTCATCGCTTCCTATTGTGACAAGGATGGTCACGTGGAGCGCTTTTGTTACTGAAGAAGGATATTGCTCGTCGTCGGCCGACCAAGAGTACCGCAGCACCGGGCCCAGAGATTCGACTTTCTTCTCGCCGCACTCGATCCTTCGCTGAAATTTTGATGCTTTTGTGACGATGGTCGCTTCTTCACCGTCCGGCTCTGCGGTTCTCGCTACATACCATCCGCTGAGAGACCACCTTCCTCTACTTCGTGTACATCACCATGGATTCTTGACTCAGTGCATCTTTTCATATGACATCCGATTCTACCTGCTTTTACTTCTATCACCCTTTGACCACCCCTTTAATCGTCCCAGACGGCAGATGGTACCTCTCTTCCCGTCACAGACGAGGCACTCTTCGTCGTTTCTTCTTTTCACGCTCCCACGCTTCCCATGTTCCCAAACTAACCATGCAAATTATATCCGCGCCAACTCATCGATCATGGTTGTCGTGGTGATTCTCGACATCGATTCTTGTTCTATTCAGATCGCCGCGACGGTCTTCGGTTGGTATCGCCCCCGCCGCCGCTATTCGCAACGCCTTTGGGAGCTTGATCGCTTCGCCTTCCTTCACGCTTCCTCGCCAGCCTCCGCTCCGCCGCTTCTCCACTCGCGTCTTTTGCTTAGTGGCATCATCGTTGGGACATCTTTGTGGTTCGCGTCTGTCATCTTTAGTTCGTCGTGGTCTCGTTAGGATCTCGGTTCAGTGATGCTTTAGATTGTGCGGGTTGCAACCTTGGCAAGCAGGTGCAACTCCCCTATGCTTCTAGTGAGTCTATGTCAGCTCGTCCTTTTGATCTTATTCATTCTGATGTATGGGATCCGGCCCCTTTTGTCTCGCAAGGTGGTCATAAATATTATGTCATTTTTATAGATGATTTTTCTCGCTACACCTGGATATATTTTATGTCTCATCATAGTGAGGTTTTGTCTATCTATAAAAATTTTGCCACCATGATTCGTACTCAATTTGATTCTCCCATTCGTGTCTTTCGGGCTGGCCCTGCAGGGGAATCTTTCTGGGGCTCTTCACGGGTTTCTCACTGAGCAGGGCACTCTCTCTCAGTTCTCTTGTCCCGGTGCTCATACTCAAAATGGTGTCGCTGAGCGTAAACATCGACACCTTCTTGATACGACTCAAGCGCTCATGATTTCTCCTCTGCTCCACCTCATTTCTAGGCCGAGGTCAAGCTTTCGCCGCTTGTTATCTTATCAATCTTCACCTTCTTCGTCTCTAAGGGTGGCATTCCGTGATAGCGCCTCTTGGGCACGCACTGCACTATTCTCGGTCTTCGCTTTTTGAGTGTGTGCTATGTTCTTCTTGCTCCTCGTGAACGCACTAAGTCGATCGTCACCGTTGAGTGTGTTTTTCTTGGGTATAGTGTCGAGCACAAGGGTTATCGATGTGGGATCCTGCTGGTCGACGGACGAGGATTTCTCGGATGTTACCTTTAATGAGTCTCGCCCTTTCTACCCTCGCCCTTCTTCTCCAACTTCTACTCTTGATTCCTTGTCTTTCTTGACTTTTCCCGATACTCCTATCTCGCTATACCCTTTCCCTGCTTCATCCTCTCCGACCTTTCTCCTTCATTGTAGTCTCCTTCCTCGCCTCTCCCCTGCTCCACTCGCTTTGCTTTCCCTTATCCTATTGTCTACACTCGTCGAACACACCATTGAAGAACCACCGCTACCTCATCCTCTTCGATGAGACGCCTTCTACCTCTCCTCGATATGCTTTTTCGTGATCGCCGATCCATTCGACTTCGAGCTTTTGGCTTTTTGCGTGCGGTTCCGTAGAACCGACCTCTTATCGTGATGTTGTTGTTCATCCCAAATGGCAAGATGCGATGGCCGAGGAACTTGTCGCTCTTGAGCGACCGGCACTTGGGAGGTTATGTCTCTTCTGCCTCACGCCGCCCCATCACCGCAAGTGGTCTATAAGGTTAAGACTCGCCTCGATGGTTCTCTTGAGCGATTCAAAGCTCGCCTTGTGGCTCGTGGTTTTCAGCAGAGCATGGTGTTGACTATTATGAGACCTATGCTCCCGTGGGCTCACATGACCACTATTAAGACTCTTTTTTGTCGGGCCTCTGCTCGCGCGTGGCCTATCTATCGCCTTGATGTTCGAATGCCTTTCTTATCGGGGTTCGCATGAAGAAGTCTTCACGCGCCTCCGCCAGTATTTTGTTTCAGATGGGATGGTTCTTCACCTTCGTCGGGCTCTATATGGGCTTAAACAAGCTCCTCGGGCCTGGTTTCAGCGTTTTTCTTCCGTGGTCACTACTGCTGGTTTTTCTGTTAGTGACTATGATCCCTGCGTTGTTTGTTCACACCTCGTCTTGTGGTCGTACTCTTCTTCTGCTCTATATCGATGACATGATCATTACTGGTGATGATCCATGTTACATTCATTTTGTCAAAACTCGTCTTAATGAGTCTTAATGAGCAGTTTCATATGTCTCATTTAGGTCCTATTCGTTATTTTCTTGGGATTGAGGTTACCTCCACTCCAGAGGGTATTTTCTTGTCCCAAGAGAAGTATATCGGGGATCTTCTTGATCGGGCCTCTCTTACTGACCACAAGACAGCTGAGACTCCCATGGAGCTTAATCTTCGGGCCACCCAATCGATGGGAACCTCTCGATCCTACTCTCAGATCGACACCTTGTTGGTAGCCTTGTGTATCTTGGTGTCACTCGTCCTGATATCTCTTATGTTGTTCATATCTTGAGTCAGTTTGTCTCTGCTCCTACTCAACTCCACTATAGTCACCTTCTTCGCGTGTTGCGCTATTTGCGTGGCACTATCTGCCGCCGTCTTTTCCTTCCTCGCTCCAACTCTTTACAGCTTCATGCTTATTCTGATGCTACCTTGGCTGAGGATCCTTCCGATCGCCGGTCTCTTTTCGTGATATTGTGTTTTCCTTGGTGATCTCTCGCTGTTTGGAAGACTAAAAAGGTAAGACGCCGATCGAGCGCAGAGGTCGAGTTATGCTATGGCTCTTTTGACAACAGAGGTTACTTGGTTTGCGTTGGTTACTTGAGGATTTTGGTGTTTCACATTACACCGACTCCTCTTTTGTCCGACAAAGACAGGAGCTATTGGTATTGCTCGTGATCCGGTGAAGCATGAGCTCACCAAGCATATTGGTGTTGATGCTTCCTATGTGCGGTCACAGTTCAGAGCGAGTTGTCTCTTCAAAGATGTGCCGCCCGAGATTCAATTTAGCAGACTTCTTCACGAAGGCACAAACTCGACAACAAAGATAGTTTTACCTCTCCAAACTCGGTGTTGTTAACCCACCATGAGTTTGAGGGGGGGGGGTGTTAGATATATGTATATATGGGCTTAGGCCCTTTCCTTTTATATTTTGGGCTTTCCTCTTTTACCCTTGTATTGCTGGCCTTTTGGCCTCAGATCAATACAAGTGCTATTCCCAACAAGAACAGCAATTATTACTAAGCAATTTTTCTAATCCAGGTTGGGTTCAGGAAATCTGGTGATTTTTTTAACAATCACGTCACAACCCATAGGAATTTGGAAATGCGTGCCACTCATGTCCAGTTCATTAATAATGTGCTATGAAAAACTTCATTGAATAAAGTTGAATGAAGTACCTTCTATGCTGCTAGTTTCCAAACTTGTTTGGTTGGACTCATGTTGTACAGTAGATGAGGCAGCGACTGCATGCTCAATCTTGTTCGAAGAATTCGGTCTGACCCCTTCTACCTGTTCTGGAGCTGTCCCCTTTGTACTTCCTTCACCAGCCTCTTGGGAATCTATGGAAGGTTCATTTGTATCGTTCAGAATAACAGGATGCGAAGTGGAATTGCATCCCTCTCTCATATTATCAGATGCACCACCCTTCACCTGAGAATCCTTACTACTGTTGGATTCAGACTCCACTTGGAGAGCTTCATCACTAGATTCCTGGAGATCTTTCAGTAATGTGGATGTAGTGTTATGTTTTTCCACAGATAAAGCAGCTTCCTCTTTTTCATTATTACTGTCTTTACCAGTATTGTTTGGATTTGAAGTCATATCCTCATCTTGTTGCTCACCACCTATGTTTGCAGGGCTACATTCCATTTTTCTAATCAGTGAAATTTTGTGATTGCAGTCTATGTAAAGCAAGGTTCACAGTACAAGCTAACATTACCTTACACTAGCAGGTGTGTCATTGAGGTCACTTGGTGGATCCTGAAGAATAAAACAGTGCCTAGTAGCCAGCTGGAGGGCAGGAGATCTCTCCGATATAGCCCTCAACGAACTACAGCATGAAGTGATAGCATCGTCATGTTCCACAAGACCAGCTAAAAATGCTGCCTGCAGTCATTCATTCAAATTCAAAGAGTATTCCAGTTTCATCACTAAAAAAGATAAAAATCAGAAGAATGTACTTACCAGTGCCATAACAGGATTTCCTGCCTCTGCAAATGAACCCAAGTCTTCTTTCTCTGGAATGTCACCAACAGCTTCAAAAGCGGATTTAAGTACATCAATAACAACATTTGATGAACTTTTCCCATGAATATCAATGTCAGCAGAAGTTTGCTTCTTTGCAGGGTAAGGACCTGAAGATTTATCTGATTCACCAGCATTAATATCACCTGGAATATTTGTATCCTTATTTCCGATAACATTGTTATCAGCTAAATCTGTTTCTGTTTCTGCACAATCGGCATTTTTCTTCTGTGAAGTTTTTTCATCAGTTGTTTCTATTCCTCCCACTTTATCATCAACTTCCATTTTATCAGGTACACCAGAAGTTTTTTTCTCTGCTAACACCACCTCTGCAGTTCCCTTGCATGTTTGATTATCTGGGCCATCAAGAAAGGATTCCACAATTGGCATTTGGAGAAAATGCAGCATGCACTGTGCTTTGGATTTTGTAGCAACATGCTCAGCAATGTCACCCCATTTTGCTTTAAAAATTTCTAAAGCTTCCAAAAGAAGCAATGTCTCCTGGTCAGTCCAGCTAGTACCACCAGAACCTGGAACTTCTGCAGATTCCATAATGATAAAATCAGTTTGTGACATTCCTGCATCAAACTTTCCTTCATTGTAGCAGTCACAACACAAATCAAAGTCTGCCTGCAAAGATTTAAGATGAAACAATCAGCATGTGACTAATGAAGTACCATCGGATTTCAGAAGCGATGCTTCAAATATTTTTTACTAGGTCAAACAAAAGAAAGCTCCAGCAATAACACAGTAGTACCACCTAGCAGGAAACGATATAGAAACATGCACAATTAGAATAGACTGAAACCACAAGGCAATAGTAGCATAACATGATAGTAAATAATTTCACACTAATATATTATATGGGGTGAAGCAACCTCATAAAATGCTGAAGTTTGGCAGAAAATATTTTTTTGTACAATGCTCCAATATTCATACATTTCATTCATAAACCATAACAAACAAGGTATAGTGCGATCCTCTGTTGCCTAAAATATATGTGGCACAAAAATAACATTTAACCAAAATGGTAAGGAGCTGCAAAATATACAGAAGTCATTAAGCTATAGCTTTAAAGAACTATTCTACAAAGGATACTTATGACTGTCAAATCCCAAAGTTAGGCCTGCTGCATAAGGAATCAAGCCAAAAAATATATTATAATTCAGGGGTTTATGAGCATTTATCTTCCTTGAAATACAAAATGTTAATCAAGCATACTATGGATAAAGTAGAATACAGTGAAGCAATTCTTTTCATTGAAGCAACGAAACATAACCTAACCTGAGTCCTGCAATGGTAACGTTTCCGTGAGCAATCAACTGAGCAGGAATTGCAATGGTACTCAACCGAAGAATCAGCTGCAGTAATCAAATCTTCAGCTATGATAGGCTCAGAAAGCAAGCTAGGGACCTGAGCAGGAGCTGCCACCTCTGCTTTGTTTGGAACAGGTGCCAGATATGACTGAACTGTTTCAAACTGAAATAACTTTTCAACCAGACAAGTTTCATCCCCTGTATTGGCATTGCTTTTGCTCTCAACCAGCTTACCCCCTTCCTTTCCAGTTGGTAGAAAAGGGTGGAAATTGACCAAGCCCCAGTGAGACAGGAACTCCAAGACTTCCAGCTGAGCATCCTTCTCCCCATTTGACAAAAACAAATCTTTGGACTCCAGATGCACTTGAGGATTTGAATGAAATTTCTTCATGATAAAATTTCTAATTCGCAAGTATATCTCAGGTGTGCGCCTCTCAGATTTCCCATTAAAAAAGGAATCTAAAGTTTGCTTCTCAACTGGGTGGATTTGCTTCCATGAAAACCATCCTGTTGGGGGAAAAACAGCAAGTAAAGAAGTCAAAATAATAATAATAATTCATACAGTTTGAGAGTGTGGATTTAAATTTTAAAAGATAGCATAGATCGAATAAATAAACAGAAGTACTTGTAGCTTGATAAAATTATCTGCTCTACTTTAATCCTACAAAGATGTTTGCTTTTCTGCATTGTACAGACAACACTGATGAAGAAGGAAATAAAGTTAGAAAAATATTCATCACAATTCAATATAGCCAACAAGTTGGAAGAATCACATATTGCAACAAGAAGAAGGTTGTTCAATTATCGTGGTTTACAACCGAATAGCTTCATCTTTGATAGCCATTCCTATGAACTAAATATGGTACACATTTGTTAAACAAACACTAACATGCTGCACTCAAAATATTGGCAACTGATGACTGATCTGTATTTTGAATAGCAACAACCATAAAATAAATACAAGGGCCTATTTAGTCTCACTGTGATAACTGAATAGGAAAACACATATATAAATTTTCCAGGTTCACAAAACAGGAATTTACTTTTAGGAAATGCTCAGCAGTTTTTTTAATGCAGCATTGTATCTTTGTAGTGGCTAAGCAGCAATATAGATGGTGCACATGCTCAGCTGCTTTTGCAAAAATAATAAGCGCAATCTGAAAATACATTAATATCAAAAGTACAAAAGCCAACATGATGATTTCATTAATCAATCTTCATCAAACAAAATGAACCAGAATCTTAATCATCCTACTCTCTTTTTTCCCTATGATTCAAAATGGCTAGACCAAAAAGTCACTAAAAGAAGATGAAGAGAATAGGGAAGGCTCACAGCACAATTAGTAATATTTCTATCTATTAATTGCTCCAGGGAAATGAGAGGCATAGTAACAAGCCTGTCAAAAGATGGAATATGCACCAATTGGCTGATATACTAAGTGTCTTTGTACAGAAGCTGCATCAGACAAAATAATGGCTGCCATGGAACACTACAGCACCACAACTGCACATACACACAACAATCACAACATAGCAGGCACAGTATAGTATTCTATTTGATGTGGAAGGATTCTCCTGACAGAGTGTTCATCCATACCAACAGAAATACATTCCTCTGTCAGCTTATCTACTTATTTGCTTATCTCCATTTTCAAAATACAAACACTTTGTTTTTTATTCCTTTTTTTATCTCGAAGGCCCAGTATAGTACACAATTCAAAACAATGTTGGCCTATATGAAGCTAGCAATGCTGATATCTCACCTTACAGTAATAGGTTTTTTCTTATCTCACCATCCTTTCTTTCAAGTCTCCCTATGGCCTATTTCCATGTTGGGTCAGTCCCCTAAACCCAATTTCCTTCAGCCAATTCAGGCGTACCAAGATATATGTAGGCTTGTATTTTGTGTAGTTTCCACTAATAAATTTTAATAGAGACAACTCCTAGCTTAATGGAAAGTGCTGTCACTTTAATTCTGTTACTGGGCCCAAAAAAGAAAAGAAAAATGCGTGCACCTACAAAAACTCATAGCTTACTGGACACTATTTTCTATTTATGCTTTTCCTTACGAAGGGTGTTCTTTTGGGCTTAATTTGCAGCAGCTTATCTGCTTATCTCCTAAACTTCGAAAGCTTCCCAAGGTGGCCTCAAGAGTCGGGTCCAATTCATTTGACTTTTTTTTTAGAGCTTTGAGACATGCCTTCGAGATAAAAAAAGGAATAAAAAACAAAGTGTTTGTATTTTGAAAATGGAGATAAGCAAATAAGTAGATAAGCTGACAGAGGAATGTATTTCTGTTGGCATGGATGAACACTCTGTCAGGAGAATCCTTCCACATCAAATAGAATATAGCAAGCATATTCTTTTCATGTGAAGGAATTCTCCATCCAATGTCGATTTCCATAGCTTCATCTAGACTCCATCCTTACAAGAAGAGAAGCGGGCTTTTGTTTTCTCGCCAACAACTACCCTGCACCCTATTGGCTCGCTTGTAGAATGACTTACAAGATGAATAAAAGCAACTAGCTCGTTTGGACCCCTAGCAACTTCAAATGAAACTGGATAGCTGGCAACTAGCACTGCAATTAGATGGTTGAGAACTCTTTCCTTTAGACATCTTTGGGCATAGTGGAACCCTTAGAAACTGAATTAGCATTCATAATTTCGAGTGACTGGAAGGAAGTCTCAATAGCTTCTTCAGCGGCGTGAGCTATAAAGTAACCACCAAGGGGTGGACCAAGAAAGAGGCAGGCGATTGGGTCCTTCCTATCCTCTGTGATGTGTGTCTTTGTCATTTTTTCACCCTTGCTGCTTGTCTTTTCCGCCTTGACTCTCGAATCTTTTGCTTCTCGGTTGGTGGCAAACAATGCAGCTTGTGTAGCAAGAGATGCCTGCCCGTCGGATTTCACCCCCTTCCAAGAAATTTGGAACTACTTTAGCCAAGCCAATGCCAATCTCGCTGAAACTACAAGCCAAGGAAAGACTTACCAGCTGATTCAGCTTGAGCAATTAATTTGTGCATCTTCTGTTGCCAGGAAAGAAAGACATGCTAGGTCAGTCCGACACGCCACGCTTGCTAATACGGCCCACTGCCCCTATACAGAAATAGTTTAATCGATTGACCGACTTAACATACGCGTTTTCGTTATGGGCAAGCTGCCCTTTTGGCCGAGGACTTCCAAACATGTCATAAGCTAAACCCGGCCGACTATCATGAGCGAAGTGAGGGAATTCCTTCTGACTAGATCGCTTAGGAGAGAGACAGAAGGTATTATGAAATAGAATAAGATCTTTGACGATCCAGTATTAGCTAGCAAGCCACGCGGCATTGCTCCGTCAGGCTTTAGTCCATTGCGGAAAATTCCCTACTGCTACCTCTCGTAGGAGTCTAGGCCATATCTCAGTCCCAGTGTGGCTGATCATCCTCTCGGACCAGCTACTGATCATCGCCTTGGTAAGCTATTGCGTCACCTCGCGTGTAGGCAGCGTTGTTTGTCTACCATTGACTATATCCATTCATTGATACATTGGCTCGCCTCTTTTTCCAAGAATGAATAAGCCACTCGGGCCTAGCCAAACTTACCCAGCTGGCTAGTCAATCTCAGTGATCTTATCGGCTGGCAAAGCGGAGACGGACGACCAAACCGGTGAAATCAAGGGGCATTACTTGAATGCGACTGCAGGTACATGCAAATAAATGATTACGAGAGCTGTATCTGCGAGGGAATTAGGGTACCTATTGTAAAGCACGACTACTTACCTAGGGGATCACGTACCGCATTAATGGGCGAACGGCCCAACCCTTGGAACCACCTACAGCTCTAGGTGGCGAAGAGCCAACATCGAGGTGCCAAACCTTCCCGTCGATGTGGACTCTTGGGGGAATGTATATCATATAGGCATAACAACAGAATAAGATTTACTCTCATAAACAGTTTGTCAAGTGTTCAGCGGTATTTCTCTCTAGAAACATGTTTCCTCCATAAGGGAGCTAATAAGTTGACAAATTTGGGTGCGTACAGGTTATAAAAAACTATAATTGTCAAACGCTGGCCTAAATTTGGAGGAATTGTACCTACACAATGCAGTATCTTGCCAGCCCACATAATCTAACAGAAAGCTAGCCTACCTGCGTGCCAAGAAGAAAGAGTTGCATAATTGAATAATTACGCAATCAATGAAATGGCATGGCACCAGATTAAGATACAATCCTATGCTTCCCACATTAATATGCAGAGTTTGGCACAGCCACTTGCTTTAATAGTAGTTGAATCGCAGTAGTACAAGCTACAATTATGAGTACTTTCGTGCAAGCATCTAAGCAAAGAGCATGCCTTCCCATTTCAGTAGTGTTTGGAATCGAGGGCTTACCGGCGAATGTAGGGACCACGTGGACGCCGGCGCCGCGGGACCGTACGGCGTCGAACTCCTTGCTCATCGGCGGCAGCCTCGCCGGTTCCTGCGCGCGCCGCGGCTTGACCTCCTCCTTAAGCGGGGTGGCAGAGGTCCGCGGCGCGTCCTCCCGCGTGGGCTTCAGCGGCGACTGGCGGACGGCGCGGGTGAGCGGCCCGTTGTGCGGGGGCGGCAGCGGCGGGAGGTCGAAGGGGTTGCGCTCCCGGGCCTGCCGCTTCGGCGGCGGGGACGGCGAGGAGGAGGACGCGGCAGCGGAAGCCTTGCGCTTGGCCTTGGCTGCAGCCCCACGGCGGCGTGGCGGGTGGGCGGCGGGCTGCGGCGAGGGCGAGGGTTTGGGCTCCATGGCGGCGCCGAGCTAGACAGCACTGCACTGTACTGCGCGCGTGCAGTGCTGGTCTTTTCAGCCGTCGCTCGAGTGTTGACTTGATTGACCCTGCGATTTCTCTGGCAGGTGGGACCTGTCCATTCAACCCGAAAGATGGGACCCACGAGCTGAGTTGGGATTTTACAAGCCAAAGACATGGGTTTTTTTTTAAAAAAAAAAAAGGAACTCTGTGGCTACAAAGCCATGGGAGATGATAATCTAAAAGTTGTAAAATTTTGACAAGAGGTTTAGAGAGACCAAGAAATTATTAAAAGATTGGTTTTCAAAGCTTTGATAAGAAATACTAAGATTTTTTAAAAAATAAAAAACCAAAATATTTGATTAGTAAAAAAATCCTATTGTATATTAAAACATGAATCTTGAGAGAAGCGTAGAAACCCTAGCCACCTTGATGCTGCTATGCAAGAGAAAAAGTAACACAATACAACCAAAAAGTGAAGAGGCGAGGAGAAGGGAAGTGATGGTCTACGGAGAATTCGAGATTGGAGGCTTAAACATGGTCGGATTAAGTCCACGTATATTGAATTTGTTCCACACTTAGAACACATTAATATAGTCATCTGGTTTCAGGATTAGTTGGATAGGGCATTGAATTTGGCATAAGTTTAGCCTGTTTGGTTGTAACAAATTCAAACATGTACAATTTTAGTGGTTGATTAGTTTGAGGGATTAAATGTTGTCGGATTGGTTTGAATTTTTTATATCATGTTATGGACATCTGGATTAGTGGTTTGCAAAATATAAACGGAGCATCAAAGTAGATAGAAATACACTGGTCTGCTTTAGTTGATTATAATACCTCTTTGCCATGTTTATAACTTGATGGTAGTATTACAAGTGAAATCGCATAATCTCCTCGATCTCCAGGCTAATTGAAACCACGTTTCTTCGAACCTACTCTTGTCCTCCCGATCTCGATGACCTCCCCCAAAAGAGAGAGTAAAATTTAGTCGAAGGGCGAGTACCGAGTAGAAAGTGTCCATCGATCATTTCTTGTGATGAAAGCATTTGCACGTAAGCTTGATTGATTGTTGATGCAGTAATTAATTACAGTGTAAACTTAAGTAAAAAATTAAATGCAGTATGCAGGGATGGAATGCAGGAGGGTCTCAGGGCAGGTAGTGGGTGAGCGCGTAGGCGATGGTGGATCCGTAGAAGAGGAGGCCGACGACGACGAGGGTGGAGAGCGCGAAGGTGGCACCGACAGCGAGCGGGATGTTGCAGGAGAGGATGCCGAACTTGAGCTGGATGGCGTCCACCATGGAGAGCAGCAGGAAGAAGGTGCCCATGATGGAGCACCCCGCCGCCAGCAGCATCATCGGCTGCACGTACCGCAGCACGGCGCGCCGGCGCTCCCTGGGCCCGGCCGCGCGCCACGCCGGCATCTCCTCGCAGTCGTCAGATGGCGCGGGCTTCTGCTCGCCATCGCCGTAGAAGTCGTCGGCGGCGAGCAGCGTGACGGCCAGCTTCATGCCCTGCGCCACGAGGCTGGAGAGCAGGTAGAAGCCGAAGGAGATGATCTCGAAGAGGAAGAAGTTGCGGGCGATGTCGTCGCCGGCGACGCAGGCCTGAGGGATGGAGGAGGAGGGGGTGATGGTGCCGGTGATGCCGATGAAGACGGCGACGGTGAAGAAGGTGTTGGCCGACACGATGCCCTCCAGCGCCTTCACGTACACGTCGGGATTCCGCCGCCGCACCGTCGGCATTCTTGCTCGATCTTTACCCTGCCGCTGCTGCGGAAGAAGACGAGACGATGGAGGGGGAGCAGCAGCAGCTGCCACTACCACTGCTGCAGTGTGGGCTAGCTTGATAACGATGGGAGAAGCAATACTTGTAGTGCACCTTCCAGCTGTTTCTTGCAAGAATTGATGCAAGGATACCGGCCGTGACTATTATCCTACTTGTATTGTCTTGGCAACCCAAAACAGGAGGAGCCTGTTCGTGTGCTAAGATTAATTAATTGCCGAATTGTTAAAAGCTAAACTTGAAGAGCTTTTAAATCGAAGCGATTTAAAAGACAGTGCACTTAGTTTGACTTGTTTTTAAGTGCTTTGGAAAGCTGTTTCAAAATTCTGAAAAGGGTGGGTCGAAAAGTCAAAGTGTTTGGATCCTAGAAACGGCCCGGCCGGATGTTGATAATTAGTTTAGAGCAAGCAGAGAGCGTGTAACTCTTGGTTGGCTGGGTGCGAGGGTGTTCCCCGTCACCCGCGTTGGAGTGCAACTCAGCCTTCCCCTGGATTTAATTCTCATGCGAAATAGGTGGTGTGTCACATTAACTTGTGCTCCATCACCCAACCAACCAACCAACGATGAACAAGATCAAAATCCAATCCGATGCTCTATAAACAAGTAAAATTAGCCGAGAATTGGGGCAGTAAAAATACAATTCAATGGAATTCATTTTTTGTTTTCCTTTAGATTATTTTTTTTTGGAAAGGTTAAAAGGGGTGGAGTAAACATGTTTTTATTTTCTTTAAAACTGATGCTCTCTTCCTCCGCCGGTAGAAAAGAAAGAAATAAATCAATCAAATTATGAGGAGCTTCATAAAGAACTTCCATTCATCCATATTTGTAGAAAAAGCATCTCGTGTTTTTTATTTCCATTTCCACAAGAAAAAAATGCTAGAATTCATATTTCGAACAAGGATGAATAAACATCTATGGGATAACTTTCATCTTGAGAGTTCTTTCTGAATTCCATGTGATATCTGCAAGCTCTCTTGATCAATTGTCTTGCAACCTATGTATGCATCTCAAATGAGGTGAGTCTGTTCTAAAAATGCTAGGCTAGATGGATGAAAGCTGAACTTTGAAAGCTCGTAGGGAGAGCTTAGAAAAACAAAGTCCACTTGGTTCAACTTGTACTAAAGTGCTTTGAGAAGCTACAGGGTTGAGAAGCCAAAGCTGTCCGGCTGAATTTTTTATAATCAATTTAGAACAAGCATATCGTAGTTCAGTTGGCTGGGTGCGAGGGTGTTTCCCGTCACCTGTGATTGCGTGCAACTCAACATAGGTTTTTGTTTCCCCCTCGCGCGAAATAGGTGGTGTGTTGCACAAACTTGTTTTAACCTGTTTGATCAACCAACCAACAATGAACAAGATCATGGGGGAAGCGAAGAGAAGAAAACCCCATCGGAGGAGACAGAAAGAGCGGAGAGAGTGAGGAGCAGCGACCGGCCTAGATCCGACCTGCTCCCTCACCGCCGCTGGCCTCCGGGCCATCACCAGGGTGGGGGAGCGGCAGATCTAGGCCAGGACCTGTACAGTAGTAGGCTTGGGGGTAGGATAGGGCTAGTTTTTAGGAATTTCTGGCCAGAGGCGGCAGCAGATGTGGGGAGCGCGTGTCTGCTCATCTCCCGTGCAGGCGACGGTCTCGGAGGCGGCATGGAAGGTCGCGCTCGTCTGCTCGTCGTCGTGCTGGTTGGGGCAGCCTCATTGGCATCAATAAGGAAGACTTCGGTGCGGGTGAGTAAAATCGAAGCCGAGTTAGGGAAGAAGCCAAAGGGAGACCTCTCCGATCTGTTGACGGAACGGATGAGGAAGAGGAAGAGCCTCGGCGAGGGATCTTCTCCGGGCGGTGACCAAATCGTGCGGCGTCGATTCCTTCGCAAGTGGGCTAGTTGGGGATGTGTGTTGTGGGTCTTTTGTATTGAGGGTTGGAGGTTGTATGGTGCGAGTCTTTCGTCGGTGATGCGGTTCACTTCGGCAAGCGGGGGGGTCGTCTTCTTGGCATCGTCTTACTTGTGTTTGGCCGTGTCGAAGCTTAATTCCTTGATGATTATGGCCGTCTTTAATGGTTTACTTGATGTTGACTCCTTGTTCCGTCGCCCATCGAGGCTTGGCCAAGAGGAGGTAAGCTTGGTTGCGTCATCTACCCAGGTGGTGGTGGAGTTCATTGCCGGCGCTGAGATTTAGGGAAGAAGCTTCTTGTGCTTTGCAGATATGTCCTTGGAGGACGTGAATGCAATTTTGCTTTTTAGCAAGGACTTGCTTGTAATGTGTACAAGGATATGGAATGAAATGGATGGTACCCTTCTAAAAAAAAACAAGATCATAATCCAATCCAATGGTCTATAAACAAGTACAATTAGTTGAGAATTGGGACAGATGTACGTAGTCCTCACTTCAGTAATGCGGAGCAATTGCTGATGTACACTGGCATATCCCTACTCGGTTACTCCAAATAGTTCAATTGCTGCACATAATCTTTTTTCCAGATGGATATGCTGTACATAATCAGTACCAACGACTACTGAGAGGTGCAAGTGAATGATCCATTTGGGACAGCAGGGAGCATATGGCCCAGCACACCAATTGAACTGAAAGCTGCACGCCAACCACCGGTGGTTGCCTTGTTTCGAGCCTTGGATTTTCAGATCAGTAGCAGCACTAGTATATATTTACCTGCTGCCACTAGACAATTGTTCTTGCACTTTATGCATGCTTGATTGCCACCAAAACCCATCCTTTTGAGCATCTTTGGTAGGAAAAAAAAAAGATGCGTGACATTGGAAATCAAATCATTGGCTTTAATTTGTTACATGAGGTACTCCTACACGTTTAACACTTCAGGCATTCCATCGAAGCCATACGAATGGACAGGGCACAACTATGATGATGAGCAGCAGATGGTAACATTTTTTTAGATAATAGCAGATGTTAACAATAGGACGAATAAAATTGCTAACTTCAGTTGAGAATTGAGAATTACCCCTCGTTATAGTATGTGGAAACCATTCAGCTCCTATAACGGGTACATCACATGGTTGTTAAAAAGTCACAACAAAGAACCTCTTGCTTGCGTATCACCAGTCATTTATGTTTCTATGAATGGGACATTGAATTAGATTTTCCTGAACCTGTACAACATCAAATGATTTGAAATACTCGAATCGCCCAATTCACTACAGATTGAAAACAGCAGCATGGATTCACATGCAATTCTTGCAACAATTGCAATTTACTGGTTATGTATTTTCCCATGTAATATTGTAGTGGTGTTTATATTTTCTTGTACATTGTATTTGAGGTTCAAAAGATTATTGATATACAGTACTGTCTCAAATGAATGAATAAACAAAAGACAGTTATGAAGCTCCCTTAAAAAAATTCACAACGATGAACTGGCCCATGCAAAAATGACATATAGAAGAAATCAGGTGTAAAATCAGCACCTCATGCATTACATGTGCAATGGAAATAATATTGCAATTTATCCAAGAGGCGCTATATGGATGGTTTTAATCCATATGCTTAAATATATGAGCTAAAATGTAACATTGGGAGTGTTTCAAGCGCAGCGATAGTGCAACATGCTTCTTGCCACATAGAAAACAATATCGAAATCCTCCACTGTTATATTGTTTTTAACATGCTTTTGCTTCGTATAAAACCATTTAGGATCATATTTCATGTTTGGGACGAATTACAACTCATGAGACAAAGACTAGCTAGCTAGATACTGCAGTGACAAGGGGAAGTCACTGCTAACTAATCCTGCTGTCATTCACTTCAACATAATTTTGTTGTTTGGTATGCTGTATAGGTTGCCAAGAAGTATTGAATCAGTTACGCTTACCGGTTACTACTAGGTGCTTAGCTTCTAGCCAGTTATTTATGGAGTGATGGTAACCACTTCACGAGGAAAGACTGAAGGCAGTTAGTTAATAACTACAGGTAAGAACCTACAGATTTTCACTTCCATAGCAAAACTCAAAACTTAGCCTCACAATCACACACACTGAGTTTTATTTTTCAAGAAAATGAAAGAAAGAAAAAGAATCTTGTAACACCACTCAGCTGGAATTATTAGAACTTGTTCATAACTAAGACCAAATTCAGCAGACAAGGCAAGAAAAACCTACAGATTTTAAAACACCTGTTGCAACCATGAAAAACTCAATTATTGACAGTTATTTTTAGGAAGACTTCCCAGCTGTCCGAAAATAAATTCCAAGAATGTTTCGATAAAGTGCTTGAGCTCATCAACAGAGGTTAGATAACACGAGATATTTCAGTTCCCCTAGTTTCTGACAAAAAAAATTTGTAAAAATGATGATTCTATCTGTATGTGGTTCTGCTTCTTCTGGTACTGCACATACTAGCTCTAAGCAATTAATTACCAGCCAAAGACACTGATGCATCTATGTTATGTAGACAAAGACTAAATAATTACTTCCGAGAAATTGTATTTCATAAAGGAACACCAAATAATTAGTTTGAAGGAACTGTATTTCATACAGGCTAGATGAGTCATGCTAAGGAAAACTGTAAACCAAAGGAACATTTGGACAACCTATTCCAGGATGTCCTCATCGATCTCAATTGGAATGATCTCCCCATCATCAAACTGGTCCTTCCTGGGAGGCGCCGGAGGGGCGTAGAGCCGTGATGGACCTGTTCCCTTCTTCTTGTTACGGGGTCTTGCCTAATATGATCATACAGCTAAGTAAGAATCACAGCAGAAGAATTGGGTTGAGATTGTGCTAGAGGACTCACGTTCCCATATGAGTGGTTGAATCTTTTGCCTCTTTTGGTCTTTTTGTCCCCTCTTCCACAGTAAACTGATGACACCAAAGAGAGTTTAAATTCTTCAGTCCACAGGTCCATAATTATGGGTGTAAATAGATGCAGAAACGGCATGTATCCCAGTCGGCTTCTCGTATGCCAGATGTTAAACAGTTGTAAACCAGCATTCAGCTATTATAATTTGAATTTATAATTACTTCTGTAGCATTTTTTTCCTCATTACCCTTATTTTTTGAGTGTCAATGTGTTATAGACGCAACAAGTCACAAATGATTCATATTGATAGGGATTTTGCTATAGAAATATATGTTTGTTCGATAGTTAACATATCGTGTTGGATAATTTAATGTGGACATTGTAAACTTGAGACAGAGTTGATTAAGGAATTTAGTCAATCCATACCTATGCTGCATGTATTAGTGCAAAGGTAAAAGGTAATATTAATATCAGTTAATATTAGGCCTCAACTTTTGTTCTTGTTTCAAAGGACAACATTCGCCCTTGTCACCCAACTCCACCAAAATCGTACGGGAAAAGCGAAGGTAGCTTCAGTTACCTTCAAGAACCGGAGTGAGGGGCGCCGAGAGGGTGGCGGCGGCGAGGCTGGTGCTGGTGCGGGGGCGGGAGAAGGCGGCAGTGGCTGGTAGCGCGTAGGAGGAGAAGATGGTGGTGGTGGTGGACAGGGCCATGCGGTGGATGGCGAGGAGCGCCATGAGGGGGAGCAGGGAGCTAGTTTGTGCGTGGGATGCTGGGAAGCGTGGTGGGAGAGAGATGGATGGGGTTGGATAAGGGACGCGGGGCCGTCGGACAGGCGTAGGACGAGCTCCTATCCGATAGTGCCGTTGGATGGATCCAACGGCCATAGATAAATCTAGATAAAAACTTTGTTATTTTTGTTTTAGATATAAAACAATTCTTAAAAAATATGTAAAAATCATAAATATTAACTAATCCGTGTCAGATTCAACATATATTTTTAGTATATATTTATCTTAAAGTTTTTAGATCTAGTTTATGCTTTAGTACATTTGGCTCTCATCTCTCCCGTCCGTCCTGTTCCTCTCATCTCTCCCATGACCCGTTCCTCTCTTCAGCCCTTCCATGAAACCCTAACTCTCTCTCCACCTCTAACCTCCCCTTCCTTTTACTCTTGGGCGTGTCCGCACAATGAGGCGCAGTGAACGCAATGAGCACGAGCAAGGACAATGAGGCGTGAAGCGGAGGGCACAATGAGTCTTTTGAACATGGGCAGGACACACGAAGAGCATTGTCATGGCGTGCCCACGATGAAATTCCCAAACCGATAGGGCATTAGTAATTGCATAACCCACTTGAAAATTTGGTGTTTTTTTTAAAAAAATTCGGATCATCCTCTAACATGTCTATACTATTTTTAGGAAATTTTAGTGATTTTCTACCAAATTTGAATTTTATTTTGAAATTTTATTATGATCTTTTCTTATTTTCCTTAGAAAGGGAAATTTAGATCTCTCCTTTGTTGGTGGTGTGATACAATGGGAGCAAAGATAGTTCTCGGTCCGAATGGGGTCTAATAGAAAGTTGACCAAGTGGTGGGGGTTTGCCATAATCTGCTAGCCGTCCAAAGCAGACAGAAGAGTTGTGCGGATGTTAGGAGATCTTAGAGTTCGTTGTAGGCGATCAGGTACTAATGAGGGTATTCCTCACAGAGGGCAACGCATGATTCGGTATTGGAAGGAAGTTGAGACTGAGGTACGTTGGTCCATTTCCAATCGTGGCACGTGTTGGGAAGTTGGCCTATCGCTTGAATCTTCCTGTATCTATGCGAGGAGTGCCTATTGTGTTCCATGTCTCCATGCTGAGAAAGTACTTAAAGGGTCCAGAACATCATGTACCCCTTGAACCTTCGATGATTGAACAAGATCTTACAATTGAATCGTGACCTATGCGAATCCTGGAAGAGATGGAGCGGGTTTTGCGGCACAAAACCCTGAAATATGTCCGTGTGCTCTGGACAAACTAGTCGGAGCGAGAAGCAACTTGGGAATTGGAATCTCTGAGAGCAAAATACCCAGAGTTATTTACTTCAGGTGTATACCGTGACCCCGTATTTTAGATCTTGTGTGGCATTATTGAAGTAAGTCTAGAATTCAAGGACGAATTCTTTTTAAGGGGATAGAGTGTAATACCTCAGCTCAATCCCAGCCCAAGGCCGGTCAATATAAGAGGAGCTGGGGGGGCCACGCCCTAGCCCAGCCTGAACCACCTCGCGCGCCCCTTGCTTGTGCTACCTCGCATCCCACCGCCTCAACCCGCGCCCAAACCCTAGCAGCCACCGGTCGCGTCTTTTCGTGTGCGCTCGCCGCCCCACGCTAGCCGCCCCACGCTGGCCGCCTCGCCTCATCGTTGCTGGTGCTGTCCTCTCACGCTGGCTTTCGTCCGTTGCTGCCGCTTATCCTCTCCCGTCTTGCGTCGGCTCGTCACCAGACGCCGCCTGCTGCCGCCGTCCGCCTTGGCCAAGGGAGCCACCACCTGAGGCTGCTCTGCTGCATGAGGAGGGGAAGAGGAGGGATGCCAGGAGAGGAGGAAGAGATGGAAGGCAAGGAGACGGGAAGGAGAAGAGGGAGAGGAAGGAAGAAGAAGAAGGTAGGGGAAGGAGGTCACGGGTTCGGCGTCAACCATTTATCCTACTAGCTTCTGCGGATACAAAAGGTGACCGTTGATGGTGACATGCATGGGGTGAGGGTAGTCCTGCACATTGGCACTAGAACACAAAACAACTACCCCATAGTTAGGTCTACTTAGATTAATTTAAACACCTTTGGAGGTTTGACTCGGTTGATAATAGATTAGGATATAGAATGAGTTGAATTCTGTTCTCCTTTATGTTTCTTGTAATGTGATTTGGATAAAGTCACGGGATTCTGTTGACACTAATGGTAAGCGAAGTAAGCGATGATTGTGTTGAGGGCCCCGTTGAGAGGGAGCCGATGGGCTAGCCTATGGGGGCTTGAATGGTGATATAATCGTTATATATGTGATATGCTATATTTTGTCTGCTGAGTGCATGTTTGAATATTAGGGGAGGTTCTGCCGAAATTTTGTAGTTTTTAGAGTGTTGGTAACATTCCGAGCCCTGGGGGGTTGGGATGTTACACCCGGCTCCGGCACCGCCGCCGGCACCTCACTGCCCCACCACAATCCCCTCCCACTGCCGACGGCGAGGACGAAGAGGGGGAAGGGTGGCACCGAGAGGAAGAAGAGGCGGAAGGGGTGGTGGGGGCGTTGTGAAATCGTCGAGCAACCTAGTTGATTGCCAGGGAGAAGTTTCGGCAAAGATAAGTAAAAACTTTTCCTGTACCCCAAACTGACCTCATCCTCGTACTTACAGGGTGTTAAAATTATTTGAGATGGGCCATCAGCCATGCATGCACGACGTGAATCAAGCCAATTGGCCATGACAATTTCTATATTATGGGAATAACTTGAAGGTTTGCAATGCTCTGTTCAGTTCAACCACGACATACTATTAATCCCTTGACCAATTCCTCCCTCTACCATCGATTATTTGGCGGTGGTGGCCACGATCGAAATACAAATTATTTCCTACCATACAATCGATTATTTGGTGACCTTCGACATCATCCAAATGTAAATTCTTTGTCTAGCTCGTGGCCTAGAAAAGAATCCTCACAGATGACATCCTGCTATATTGCACTTGGACTTTTCCCACTTTGCTACAGAAATCTAGAAACAATCGATCATTTGTTCCTCAAATGCAATTTTGGGCACAAAGCGTCTCCCATGGCTTAGCGGGCTGGTCGAAAATAATTAGCCTCCACGCAAGCACTTGCCATAATGATCTCCTAGCTTGGGTGGTTGTTGGAAGACATGTTGTCAAATACATAGAACAATATGCATGCACTCTAACATTAGCGTCTGCCATGGCTTAGCGGGCTGGTCGAAAATAATTAGCCTCCACGCAAGCACTTGCCATAATGATCTCCTAGCTTGGGTGGTTGTTGGAAGACATGTTGTCAAATACATAGAACAATATGCATGCACTCTAACATTAGCTCCACCATCATGGCCGTCCTCTAGTGATTGGATTAAGTGAAACGCTCGTGTTTTTAAGAAAAAATTACATTCATACCATTACAAAATTGGGATATCTCAGAAATGTCACTGCAAAGTGGAAAATACCATTATAAAGTCATATTCCTTCCAAAAATGTGATTACATGGGTTGTTAGACATTTATGGACGAAATTACCCCCACTTCTTCTTCTTCTTCTTCTTCCTCCATCCCTTCTCTCTTTTCTCCCTCCTCCAGTCACCACTTCTCCATTCATAGTCTCTCTTCGGCTAGGTCCCTCCTCCCCCTTTAGCCTCATCCCTCCTTATCAGCAGCGGGGATGGGCGGATGCACTCACCATGGCATGAGCGGATGACCTTGGGGCCAGGGAGCCGCCGGCGTCAGCAAAGAAGCTCGTGGCCAGGGGAGGTAGAAACACAGGAGGAAGAGGCCGGGGACGGGGAGGCGAAGGAGCCCAACGAAGGATGGGGTGGTAGTGGCGTACCCGGACGAGCTCGAGTCAGGGACAGGGAGGTGGCAACGACGTGCGAAGGAGCTCGGATCGAACACAGGGAGGTAGTGGTGCACACGGAGGAGCTCGTACCAAGGACGGGGAGGCAGCGGTGCACTCGAACGACCTCAAATTGAAGGTGGGGAGGTGGCATGCAGTACACTTGAACGAGCTTGGGCCGAGGACAGGGAGGCTGCGGCGATGCGCGGTGGAGCTCGGGCCAAAGACAGGGAGGCGGCGGCGGTGCGCGGTGGAGCTTGGACCGGAGACTGGGAGGTAGCGGACGTAGAGGATCTTGGGTTGAGAACCGGGGGCGGCGGCACGGGCGTAGGAAGCGGCCGGTGACGGCACGAGCTCCTGTCACAATGTCTAGGAGGAGTAGAAAAGGAAAAGAGAGAAGAGAAGAGAAGGAAGAGAAGAGAATGTGGGATAACGACATTTTGAAGGTAAATTTGAGGGGAGAAGGAAGGACAATAAAGTCCATAGTGGCATTTATGCAAGTAATCTGACCTCATAATGGCATTAGGGTCATTGTCCACCACCTTGCAGTGACATTTCTAACATATCTAGACTTTATAATGGTATGCATGTAATTTTTCCTATTTTTAATTAGATTGAACGCCCTCTACGTGACTACACATCCTCATCACTGCCATCAAGGATCATCTTAAGCTCTGGGTGAACACACCAGCAAAACACTAGTTTAGTCTGATCCTCTAATTAATAGTATTTTAGCCCTCTCGGGCTTGTTTTGCTTATTCTTATTTCTCTTTTCTTTTTATGCCTTTACTTAAAGAAAATACATCCCTTGACCAAACCCCTTCGATCAGTCTGGTGTGGATACACAATAATGCTCGTCCAATGTTTCTTGAATTCTGCGATGATCGCTTCAAAAATTATGCGATGATGGATTGCTTGTGTGCGTCGCCTTCTTCAATATTGGTCATTCCGCACGTGCGTAAGGAGATTTGGGATCATGCTCCCAATGCATCGAGATGGAACCAGTAAGATACTCTGCAATTGATATTTTGCAGAAGAGGCCTAGCCCCGATTTCCATTAAAGCATAACGGAAACAGCGTTTTTACAACTGACCGATACATAAAAGAACCAAAGGGTGGGCACTCCACACCTCAGTAACATAGAACAGCAACACAAAACCATCCCTCAAACTGTGGCAACCACTATCACAGCAAAAGCATTAGAAACAAGGCCTCAAAAAACAACCAACAATTTACAGGGAGATCACTCCCACCCAGGTCATCAACACTAACCAACCAAAACCCCAGAATCCAATCATCCTTGGAGGCGCTCCTCCCCATCAGAAGCACCGGGGTTGGCATCTCCCTCCTGGTAAACGTCACGAACCACCTGAAAAATCTTCTCGATGCCCATCTCAACCAGGGCCTTTTCCTCAGTTTTAAGCAAACCTGTTCAATACTTTATGTTAGCACAAGCAGCAAAAACAGCATGGAGAGGGTTACTAAGCCTCTTCTTGTCAAAGACACACTTGTTTCTCATATTCCAGATAACCCAAACAATGGCAGCTAAACATATGAATTGCATCTTTGCCATTTTCGGAAGAAGACCTTTCATCCACAACATGTACTGATCCACATTATAGGGGGTATATCTAGAACCCACACTCACAGCCACTACATTCCACAGAGTTTTCGACACAGGACAATCAAAGAAAAGATGAGTAGTAGTCTCAACGTTCTGACAAAATTCACAAGTAGTGTCACCAGACCATTTCCTTCTACTGAGGTTTTGCTTAGATAAGATAGTATTCTTCAAGAAATGCCGGAGAAAACACTTAATTTTTAAAGAGATCTTGTTTTTCCACAATTTACCATATCTCGAATTGATCTCAGCACTGAAACAGTGATTGTACATAAAGTTTACTGTGAAAACACCGTTCTTGGTCAACTTCCACCAACTTTTGTCCAAATCCCTACCAAGAGTGTAGTTCTGAATGTCCTCCAAGCATTTGTGCCACTCAGGGCACCTCTTTTCTGAGATGAATCTTCTAAAGGAATATCCCACCCTTTCTTAGCCAAGAAATGGATACTAGAATTCACCACAGTACAAACACCAAAAATATCAGGGAAACAGAGTACTAAGTGGTTTATCACGAACTTCACTGTCGGAGGCGCTTCTCCGCCCGTCGCGTTCGTCGTCCTCCTCGACAGGTTTCCGACGTTCAACAACCCGGTCGGCCTCCGTGGCGATGCAACAAATTTTGTTGGTCATAAAGTACGGGACAAGTCTGGAGGTTTGCAATCTGCTCAACCACGTCATGCTAAAATATATTGCTTCTTTCTTGAATTCGATAATCATTCCACGTGTGCATGCCATGGAATCAGCAGCAGCTAGCAACAAAATTTGGATTACCATTTCTCTCTAGCTCTGCCTTTTGACCATTCTTCGTCGCTCTTTGACCAGTGCATTTGTTTATCTTTGACTTTGTCAACGTTGGCCAAGGCTATATCTATCTGTGACGCGTGCGCAGTTCACGCCACGTTAAGAATCGATCCATCGAGATGCATGAGCTGGTTGCACTCGCCCTGCTGCTCTGTGCCGCGTCGGCGTCCTCGGGCGATGTCGCCACCTACAGCTTCCCCGCCTTCAACGCCTCCACCACCGACGGCCTCCTCGTCGCCACCAACTCCTCCATCCTGATTCCGGCCTCGCTCCTCTTCTCCAAGCTTTACCCCGAGTTCAACACCTCCGAGGGGTTCCTGCTCCTCTCGCAGAGTGTCGACGTCTGGCGCGCCGGTGCCCACTCCGGCGGGGCGCCTGTCCGCGAGGCCTCCTTCAACACCAGCTTCACTGTCGGAGGCGCCTCTCCGCCCGTTGCGTTCGTCCTCCTCCTCGACAGGTTTCCGATGCTCAACAACCCGGTCGGCCTCCGTGGCGACACTAACGACTCCGCCGCCGCCCGTGCTGAGGCCAACGCCACCAACGGCCTCGCCGCCGTCGAGGTCGGCACGGTGAGGTCCTACGCCCCGGAGTCCCCAAACGTCGGCCTTAACGTCACCATCACGCCCAACGGCACGGTGGCGCGGACGGTGTGGATCGAGTACAGCGCCGTCGCGCACCACCTGTGGGTTTACGTCGCTGCCGGCGGCCAGCCGAGGCCATCCAAAGCGCTCCTCGACGCGCCCCTTAACCTCGCCGGTCTCCGCACCACCCAGACCGCGTTCGTCGGGTTCTTCGGCGCCAAGGTCCGCGACGCCATCGTCGGCGTCAGTGACTGGGACCTGGCGGTGGATAGGCTCGACGGCAACGGGAAGAAGGGCACGTCATGGTGGGTGATACTGGTTGCGGTGGTCGGCTCGGTGGCGGCCATAGCGGCCGTCGTCTCCGTGGCGGTGTGCTTCTTCCGATCCAGGCGGCGGGCGCTCAGAATGGAGCAGCCAAAGCACTAGAGGTCAGTCATTATCAACGTGTAGCAGGATCGACTCATGTATCCCAGAACTCCGTGTGTTCATTTGTTTATTTTGATTTTCTTGGTGGAAATTTAGCAAATTAAGCTGTAGTGTACGAATGCACTTCATACAAAATAAAATTTTATGGAGATACTCGCTCAGTTTCAATTTATAATTTACAACCCATATAGTTTTTAAAATTTTGTTTTACAATATTCTCTCAATGGCTTTTTACTCATGGTCATTGATACAAGTAGGGTTCGATGGCTATATAATGGCCATCGTCACTAGTAGTTCCTCAGAATGGAGCAACCCAAGCACTAGTCATTGTTAATACTAGAATAGTAAACACGCCTTTGGCGCGTCGTGCCTGTGGAGTGACGTGACACGACATGTTGCAATGGACGGACGGTTCGACCAAATCTTGAACCCATGTCGGTTCTATATAAAAGCCTTTTTTTTGTATAAAATGTTCAAACTTCTATGGACCTTTTTCGTTCAACAATAGTTCTGTTTTTGCAATTTTTTTGGGAATTTTTAAATAGCATAGGAAAAGAAAATAAAAGAGAAAAAAGAGAGCAAAAACGTTTATTAAATTTCAAAATTGTTGTAATTTAAAATTTTTTGGGAAAATCCATGTCTGTTATGGGCCTTCTTTGTGGATGCATGGTTCCATTTTTGCATTTTTTTTGAATTCTTTAAACGGTCTATAAAAAAGAAAATAGAAGAGAAAAAAGAGAGCGAGATTTTTTTAAAGCTGAAATTTTTCTAATTTAAAAAATTTTAAAAACATCCAAACTTTTTATGGACCTTCTTTGTGTAGACATGATTCCATTTTTGCAAACTTTCTTTTTTTTGAAATTTTTAAATGGCGTAGAAAAGAAATAGAAAAGGAAAAATATAAAAGAAGAAGGCAGAGGAAGCAACTACTGGAAAAGGGGGCAACCGGAATTCGAGCCTGGGTCGATGACTCGAGTTATAGCGCCAACCACCAACCCGCCGAGGTTGCCGCCTCGTATAAGAGTTGTACAGGGTCTGTTTTTATATATAACTTTTGAAGAGGAGGGAACGGCTAGGACAGAGTTGCTGCTACCCACTGTAGCTAACAACCGTAACAGGACACATGTCGCAACGGGAGCAAGCAGGCCGTACATCTCTACGAATATAGATTATAGTGGATGTGTCCACAACCCAAGCCATCGTACTAGTTGATACTCATGTTTCACTAGTTATTGATTTAGAGATAAACCAAGGATAGGGTTGTTTTTACAAAGCCATCGTACTAGTCATTGACAGCAAGGTAGGAATTATACCAAGAATAGGATTGTGTTTACCAACACATATAATCAAGTGGACAATATTTAGACCAACTCTACTAGCTTTGATATAACAACATAAATTGATACAAAAATCATAAACCATGCAATTTCATAATTTAAAGCAATGTAAATTTTACGTAAAATTGGGTTTAGAAGGATGAACTAGAGATATTGGCTCGCCTTGACCGTGTGTGTTTCAGATTGCCTAGCCGAGTGATCCAGTATGCTTCACATATGGAAAAACTCTTTGGACCAGATTACACACTGTTAAAAGCCTATGGGTGTGCATGTTGGCCTAATTTGAGACCTTATAACACTCATAAGCTACAATTTCGTTCAACACAGTGTGTTTTTATTGGATATAGCTCATCTCATAAAGGATACAAATGCTTGCATAGATCCACAGGACGAGTTTATATATCTAGAGGTGTTGTATTCGATGAAAATGTTTTCCCTTTTACTGCTGAATTTGTGACTTCACAACCTCACCTCATATCTTTAGACATCCTGCTTCCTATGCACATACCCATCACTTCTTCCACTCCACAAATTTCTACCTCATCTCCGGTGACTAATCAAATGAATGCTATTGGTACTTCTAAGATTTTCTCTACTAAGATTTTAAATGACTTTCCATCATAGTGATCATCTAGAATTCCCATCGAAGCAACTAAGCATCTAGCGTGAGTGAAATCATGGTTGTTAATATTAAAGGATAATTTCATACTAGGCAACAATGGAAGGCTAAATGTGCTACCAGATGTTTAACACATTATCGACAATAACTAGATTAAACATATAAAAATAGAATTAAAACTAGCTTGCAAATTTAAAAACCTATTGTGACGGACCAAATTCCGATAAAAATTTACCAGAAAATGTCCAGAATGCCAATGTCCCAGATTTGATTGCATTGAAATAATAATCTGATTTGGTTAATTAATTACATGTTGCAAAATATTTTACAGCGGAAATGAAAATTTAACCTGGTAATAAAAGAAAATTACATGCCCATACACCACAGGCAAGCCTGAGCATAAGGTAAACCTTAGAAATCGATCCTATGCAAATCTTGTTTTCTTCATAAATGTCCATATCAGAGTATAAGGTGGATCCTGTAAAAAGAAATAAATTACCCACATAACGTGGGTAAGTACTAATCGTACTTGCAGGTTTCTTTAAAGAATATCACTATTAATATATGACAACAGGATTCAAGAAAATGGTAAGGCTTTATAGTGAATATGTAAATTTTAAACTTTAAAAGTCCTATCATTATTTTAAAATGATTAATAATAATAGAACAAATTCTATCATCTTTCTCCATCCTTACTCATTTACAATCCAGACAACAATTTTTTATAAATTCATGGATTTTGGTAAATAAAAGAGGTATCACCTAGTTGACACAACTTCATATACCCGAAGTAAGGTCCATCGATGAATTTGTTATTAGCTCTGTAGAACCTATCCAGCTTTACCCATATAACAGCTCCTTATATGGATGGATGATCAATGTGTCATTCTTATTCATTTTAAACCCAAGTTTTTATAGAAGCAAACGATTTACGAATGACCTTGTCATTCGCTGCCCTTGAGTGTTTCCACCAGCCATACTTGCTGTGACATGGCCCAAGCCGACAAAGATAACGATATTTCTGAATTTGCTTCTATAATTTATAGGGCAATGAATACAGACTTTAACTCAACCAAACATCTAGTCTGGTGTCCTTGAGTGTTGCACCTTTTTCCCGGGGTGCCTTGCCCAAGCCGACACTTCGAATTGCTCTATATAAATACAATCAACCTTCCATACTACAGCTCTTCCACAACAAATAAGTTATCTAATCTAACTTATTTGTACAGACCAGTTCTCCATTCTTTATATGAGATAATCAAATTTTAACATTTTTGCCTATTCTAGGGTTTTATCAGGGTTGGATATTTTTAGGTAGCTTTTAAGGTATTGGGGTTTGGATAAAAATTGTACTTGGAATATATAAATAAATAGCTAGAAAATATATGCAATAAATAATAAGTAAAAAGGAATATAGGTATATCAAAATGCATCAAAGATAAGAAAACCTGCCTTAATTGAAGATCGGATCACACTTATTGAAATTTCAGGACATTTATGGTTAAAGCTTCTAGAGAGGGCGAAGTTTCGTCATTGGGCCGGATGAATTGGGCTTGGCCCAATTGGTTACTGCGTGGAGTCTGAGAGGCTGACGAAGGGGACCCGAGTGGCAGTGAGTGTGGTTTGGCTGTCGGGTGGGGTCGCTTGGTCAGTGGAAGAGGATGGGGAAAAATGAAGGGGAGCGGCGGGGTGGTCACCGGCGACGGCAAAAGAGGCCGGCGGCTGGGAATTGGTGGGAGTTTCATGAAATTGGGGTGGTATGGGTTCTTTGGGTAGTTACAACAGGGCCTGAGGTGGCCAGAGTCGGCCGAGCGACGTGGCCATAGCGGCGCTTCACTACGGGTTCCGGCGAGGGGTGGTTTCGACGGGTTATGGGAGAGGGGAAGGTGTGGAGGAGATGGGTTGTGTTGAGTTAAGGTCCGGGAGGGCCTTTTATAGGCATATGGTGACTTGACGGCCAAGAATTTGCTAAAGTGGTGGCGACGGCGTCGGCGGTGTGGTTGAGCACGATTGGCCGTGCTAGATGGCGGATGAGATCAGTGAGGTGGAGGATGAGCTTCGCGAGATCAAGACGAATCCGGAAAGCTTGGTTTCAGGGGCAATGGTGAATTCCAGTGGCGTTCTCTGTTTTTCTCCGGTGGAATCCGCGGCGAGGGCGGCGGTGCCGTGGTTGGAGAAGACGAGTCCGTGGGCTGGGCTCAGGAAGGCGACGTGGATGCATCCAGGTGGTTGAATTAAGTATGAGTGGACAAGATTAGATACCGGGAGTAGTATTATTATCTAACGTTAAATTTGAGGGAGGGGGACGTGGCTTAATCCTAGCTATTGGTTGTCACTTAAGGTATCAGCCGGGAAAAATGGGCCGAAACAGGAATGGGCTATAGGCCCAAGTGAAGCTTCGGGCTGAAAAGAGGGTTACGCAGTGGCGTATTCCTCAAAACGGAAAGCGTATTTCCTAATTTTCCAGAAAGGGAAAGGGATTTAGGAATTTGTAGAAAATTATAGGAGAGTCAGAAAAATGTGAAATAAGTTTCTAAATTTTTAGAAAAATAAGAGGAATCTAATTATGGAATAATATTAACTATTTATAGAATGAATATTTTTAGAAAAAGGAAAGATAAGGTAATTTCCTTAGAGAATAAATGGGAGTTTTGTTTAGAAAATTTATTTAAAATTTAGGAATAGTCATATAAATATGTTTATGAATTTTGCGAAAATTTTTTATGCTGAATTTTAAATTTTGGGTATGTTACAAACTTACCCCCTTAAAAAGAATCTCGTCCCCGAGATTCATTTAGTGAATTGGGTTTGTGGTTATTTTAAATTTATTTCAATAATATTTTGAGATTACTATTTTATGAAATATTAATGGTAGGTTGTTGGTAGTTTATTGGCTAGGAATGAGATTTGTACATATTCTATAAATAAATTATTGTTATAATTTTGGTATTTTATCAGGTATATGGTGAGATTTAGTTTGGAACATTAGTTTTTGAGATATTCTGAATTTTTTTTAATTATTTTTTTAATTATTTTTAATTATTATTTTTTAGTTGAGATTAATTAAAGTAGTTTATATTTTAACTTAGGTCTATGGATTATAGGTCCATTATGCTTCCACTGCACTACTCTGATTATGTAAAGGGTCTTTCTAATTTTAATATGGTTTTGTTATAATGATAGTATATTGGTAAAGGTCTTTCTAGGGTTATTTTCTCAAAGATTTTGGTAATAATTTTGTGACTAAAGTAACTTTTAATGTGATATGAATATGATGTAAAATTGTTCTAGTGAGTGGTTACAAAAGTAAGGGTAATTATATAAGTTGACTTATATGTTCGAACTTTATTAGTTATTATAGTTTTACTTATTTGATTAAATTATAGGATTAGGGTATATTTTATTCTAAGGTTATTTCTTGAATGATTAGTTTTTAACATGATTAAATTTTGCCGTAATAACGATATATTGATAAAGTCTTTTAAAGTAGTTTTTATATAATGTCAAGTGGGAAGTTTTGATAATGGTTTTATGATTATAGATTCCTAGGGTAATTCTTAATGTGAGATGGATTTTTATATTGAATGTGATTGTTCTAGTGAGTAGTTAGTAGAGTATAGAGATATTTCTTTACTTGGATTTATGTTTTAAAAATATGGATTTTAAGTTAATATATGATTGATCTTGTTCGGTGGATATAAGGATATTTCTTTTATTTATATTTGTATTTTAAGAATATAAAATTTGAGTTTACTTAAGGTTGATTTTCTTCTAAAATTTTGTACATTTGTTTTGTCATTGCTTATTCTTTTCTTAGAGTATTAAAGTTTGTGTTTAGAATTGTTTACATAATTTTATTAAAGAAGTTATAAAGGTTTAGGTAAGAAAGAAAGTTAACAAAGATAATTGGAAAAGAGAATGTAATTTCTTATATAGTGTTTTTAAGTTATTATGATTGGTCTTTTAATTTTAGATTACATTATTTTTATGTATATGTGCGATTAGGTAGGTTCGAGTTTGGCTTATTTATTTAGATATGTATATTAAAGTACTATTTTCTTAGTTATTTAGTAAGATTTTCCATGTAAAGATGTAATTATTATGATTTTGAACTAGTTTTTATAGTACACAAAAAAAAAAATCAAAAATTCGAACAAAAGTATGCAAATTTTCATGATTTTATGCATAGATTTGGGTGTTAACTACAAAATTTTCTAAAATTTACCAAATTTCTTGTTGAAAATACTATAAGAAAGGAGACTTAAAGCATTTTGTAAGGTAAAATTTGAAATATTTTTGAAATTTTTCTTAAATGACATGGGAAGGAGTAGAAATTTTAAAAGAATTAGGTAAGAAGTATAGTAATGTCCTATTTTAAAAGCTTTTTCTTATGAAATTTTAAGATTTGAGAGAAAACTTGGTGTTTTATATGATTTAACTTTACTATTTTCTATTTAACCAACTTAAGGTTACCTATGGTCAAACCAAGCTCTGATACCATTTTGTGACGGACCAAATTCCGATAAAAATTTACCAGAAAATATCCAGAATACCAACTGTCCAGGATTTCAGTTGCATTCAGAAATAGTACAGTTTGGTTAATTAATTACATGTTGCACTGTGTTAAATTTTCATTTCACAGAAAATATTTTGCAACATGTAATTAATTAACCAAATCAGATTATTTCAATGCAATCAAATCCTTGACAGCTATATTCTCGACATTTTCGTAAATTTTATCTAATTTGGTCCGTCACACCTATGAATAGTAACAAAAGAGTAAATAAAGTGGGATTGACATGTAACTAGCTTACACCTTAATCCGAGTAGTACACTCCTGGACAACAGGAAGCTTGCTCCCCTCCGGGCTCCTCCACGACGTCTACATGCAAATCGAGGCACAGACAAATTAACAGTAGCAAATAAAATTTAGAAAATTATGAAATAAATATAGAAGGTAGATTAGGTTAAATGAAGACCAATAAAATTGGTTTGACGCGAATCGGTTGCGAATTATGAGCTATAAAATTGTGAAGGGTTACTATTTATAATGAACAGTGCCACGCGGTTGGACTTGGTCAGACCGAAGGAAAGGGGGCTCTAGCTCTAATTCCCCTCAGACACAGCACGCAGGAAAGAACAAGAAAGAGAGAGAAAGAGACGGCGGCGGCCTGCCGTCCGGATTGACCGGCGGTGCCGGCGGTGGTATGAGCTCCGGCTCGGCCAGTGGCGTGGAGGCGACGCACGGCGGCACGACCAGGTGGGCGGTGTGGCAGCTTGGACGGAGATGTGGAGCCCGATGGATGGCGGCGCTTCGGCGGTGGGCGGTAGCGACGGGGAGGCGAGTGGCGGAGATGTGCGGCGCAAGGGGACGGTCCAGCACGGCGGCTCACCGTCGGCGAAGACAATGGTGGTGGCACGGCTCCTTGGTAGATCAACGACGACTTAGCTCCGAGGTACGTCGTAGCTAGGATTTTGGTGGGGATTACATGGCTTTTGGGGGTTTATATAGGGGCGGATTACAGGGGAGAGTCCAGCTGAACGGGAGCCGAGATTAGATAGGATTCGGAGGGGATTAAGATGAGTTGGGGTTGGTTTGGCTAGGGACAGAGTGAACATGACGTTTACCTCCAGATTATGTCGGTTTGAGCAGTTTAGGCCGGAGATTAGGACTAAGATAAGATTCTAAAAGCCTATCTCTAGATCAATCTTAATTAAATGAAAATTTTTAAGGCTTAAGTGAAATTAGGATGTCGCAAACTATACCTAGGTTTAGTCTGGCAAACCTGAGTCCTTAGTGAGGCCTGCATATCTAAGTCCATCAGTGTAACATCCAGCAAACCTCAGTAGTCAAAGTCGATTTTGTATGATTCAAAAACCACAATCTAAAACTCCGAACTTTTGGATTTTAACCCTAAATTCCATTTTGGGCAGCCCAGCCTACCCCAAGGCCCAACCTGGCCTGGTTTCGGCCTGGCAACAGCAGTAATAGCAGTGGCAGTAATAGTCAGATAATTCCTTGCAGTTGCCTCTTCTAAAAAAAGGTCATAATTGTCAATGTCTAATATTCCAACACCAGAAAGTTGTCCTTGTATATAGCTGCTTTGAATTATTGCAAAACAACTAACATTAACCTAATTAATTATAAACAGGCGATCGGCGAGGGGACTTTTATTGGGACGTCTATCACACAAGTGGCGCACTTTATTCTTTGAGCTGCAACAACAGGCAAAATAAAGGTTTCTTACACGTAGTGAATATATGGATAGCGTGTGTCCCAATTAATTTCCAGCAGCTTAATGGTAAACGCATTTGCCTAGCACATTTTCTATGGAGTCAGTAATTCCTGAGCGGTGTGTGCAGCCATCGATGTTGTTGTAAAGGCTTTCCATGACCCTCGCAAGGTTGATAACACTAGTCAGCATTGGCACCGGTATCATGGTGTCTCTAAGGAACTCCTGATTGATGGTCCTCCAGTGCTCCTCTATAAGACATGATAATTTTTCCTTTGCCTCCTCGACCGTCACGCCATGCTCTTTCACGTAGCAATCAACTGCGTTAGGAGTGTTACTAATTAATCCTCTCCCACGCGCGTAAATGTCATCCATTAGGCGTGAAACCGTTGATACACTCTCCGTAATCTTTGGGTACGAGATTGCCCAGATGAAAACATCGTCGCTTGCGCCCATTCCTATGAAGGATACGCATGCCATTGCCCATAAACATGAGGACACTGGAGTGATCTTGAGATGGACATGGACAGGTGGCACTTGTACCTCTTGTCTCCATATCACCTCTTGTAACATGCATCTGCTCAACTCTTTGATCTGCATTTAGGAAGAATTAATGCATATATGTCGTTATTTTCGCAGCAATTAGGTGTAGTTTTACATAATTTCTACTATACAACATCTACATGAAATGTTGTTGTTAATTAGAAAGAAAAATAGAATCGTAACTCTTGTTTTTAGAGCTAAAGCCTATTAAGAATCAAAATAACCCAACGTGGATAGGTGAATAAGGCAAATTAAAGGCGTCCGGAATATTACATCCAAATGGTAACCATCACAAGTAACCAATTAATACTCAGCTTGGCTGGTAGCAAAAATCACAATTGCCTAATAGCTAATTAATCGTCAGGAAAATACTTCATTACTCATTTGTCGTCATTACTGACGGTAACAGTCAGGGATAGCTATTATTGAATGTGTACTTACAATCTCCTTGGTGCAGTCAATTCCCAAGGGTGAAGCACCGTCAGCCAACCATTCTTCCAGTGTCTTAGTAAGAAGGGACATAACAAACCCGAAGGATTTACCTATGCGTGACGCAGCTTCTTCATCCCAACTAGAAAACAAAATACAGAAAAGAAAGTTATTGTGTATACGGTATTGATGACTGATGTAAATTGCTACATTATGTCTCATGTTAGTTTCTCTTATAACACATTAATTTAGGGTTTGCTAAATTGCTATATATGTTCTCTTAGAACCATCTACACCTAAAGCATATATAACCGCGTAAATTACCTTTGGACTGCTTGGTTAAACAGGCGAAGCTCTTCAAAGGTTCCATAAGAATCGTATGTATCATCAAACAATGCACATATCTTGGTAATTTTTGCAATCATCATCCTTGCCTTTGCGTACTGTGGTTCGTATAAAACACCAAGTGCCCAGAAGTAACACTCCACTGGCCGCTCTCGTATGTATTTACCTAGTGTGCTCCCATGATTGAGCTCCTTATACCACCTTCGATAATTATATCAAGGGTCAAATTTTTGTATGCCATTGTACACTACCACGGATTGAGCCTTCATCCCGGTTTTGGAACCGGGATAGGCAATTCGGGACTGATGGCATGGAGCCATCAGTCCCGGTTGCTCTCAACCCGGGATAGATGTTAGAAATATATTTAAAAATATAATGCGCACATATGGCTTCTGCGGGACTCGAACCCGAGATCTCGTGACTCCCTACTCATCCTTCTAACCAACTCACCCACCCACGCGTTTTGATATAACTAGAATATGCATTCCTTTTAAAGATTCCTTAGATGAGGCTTTAGTCCCGGTTCGAAACACGAACCGGGACTAAAGGTTTATTAGATCGGTTGGTAATACCAACCGGATCGATGAGCTTCCATGCCGGTGGGCTGTACTAGCTCGCATGGGAGGACCATCAATCCGGTTGGTATTACCAACGGGACTAATGTGAGCGATTTAACCGATTGAAGCCTTGGAACTACGAACCGGGACTGATGGTACTATTAATACCGGTTCGTATCTTACCGGGACTGATAACCCGGTATGGAAGGCTGTTTCTCTAGTAGTGATAGTTAGATAGCTTTTACGTGCCATCACTTAGTTCTCTCTTTCTCTCATTTGCCATCGCAATTCCTCTAATATTGTCCTGTATGCCATTGTCAAAAACTTATCATTTTTGTTGAAGCTATGTAAACATAATAAAAAATTCTCAAAAAATAAAGTGTTTTCAAATATGCAATATTTTTAATCTAGATTTTTTTTCATATTTTTACAAAAAATTTTATGCTAAATTTACACTTACAAACATTTTAAACATAAAAGATCTATCTTAAAAATACTAAAATATGTTTTTGATCATTCTTTAGATTACTAGCTTAAACCAAAAAACATAAGTTTTCGCTAATGGCACATAGAATAATAATCAATCAATTGTGATGGGATAGAAGAGACAAGTCTATAAATGATAACATATAAGATATTAGACGGCTCTACAATGATAAGTAATATATTTTTCCTTACACCGAAGCAACAAACACATCATAAATTTACTCTTAATTTATCTTACTCTACCCAGTGCACTTATGTTCACAAATTTACCGTGAACTAATTGTTCTATTTATAAACACAAGCTGATGGACTGCCATGGATCCATTTGAATGAAACCAGAAAAACATTGTTTAAGCAAACGACCATCCGAGCACAAAGAAACATAACTGCAAATTACATATGGCAGCACAGTACCTTTCCCGTAACAATTTGATGCAGGCAGCTTTGATTTTTTTACTACATCAGAAATATTCCAATTTTCATATTTACCATAATTAGCCTAGAGATTAATAAGACTTATTTCTCAAACCACCTAATGTACGCGATCAGGTTTCCATTTATGTGTCAGTACCTAAATACTTCGATTTTTATTTATGTAGGTGTACACACGTGTAGGATTAATAATTGCAACGAGGTTAGCTCTACTCACAGCGAGATGTCCTTGATCTCATCACGGTGCATCAGCTGCAAGAGATGAAAATCTAGCTTAGCAAGCTCCAATATATCGCGGTTGCTTTCATCATCCTTCTCATAGATGGAGATGTAGAGCTTGGCCTCCAGCCTCTTCATTCTCCGCTGCGTCGGCGAAGTCAGTGCGTGCTGTATTTTCTCTAAGATGGGCCCGGGAAGCTGGCCACCTTTTGCAAGGGAGGAGAGGGAGTTGGTGGTGAAGACTATAGCTTCATTGAGATAATCCTCATCACAATTACCATGATGAGCTGCCTCGTACAAACTGAGCAGAGCATCAACATCAGATCGCAAGGCATCCTTGAAGTTCCCGTTATTATCTTCCTTGAAACTTCCAATTATATCTAATCAGTGTTTTCAACAATTTAGCACATTTTTAAGGCATTAATTATTATTTTATCACTATATATACACCTGTATATTTAATTTCATCAATAAGAAAGACAAATACTACAGTAACATATACGTGTATATTTGATAAAAATGAAGTATAACTACCACATGGAATGTCGTAGCGGTGTTGCCTCAACAGCCGGAACCGAAGGGCGACTCCGGCCAAGTCGCTGTCCCTGATCGATGTGCTGCTAACAACGTCCATGAACATGGCGATCTCCTCCTCGAAATGGTAGCCAACACCGAGGCGCTCTATGGCATCCACTGTCCTCATCCCCTCCGACAAATCCTTCTTGATGGATGTGTACCCATGTATCATATCGCGAACCTCCTTCAGAAGTTCGTCCCTCCTCTCCTTGATCAATGCTTCAGGCTTTAATTTGATTCAGAGAAGCAATCAAACAGGCAAAAACTTATGATTGATTTGAGTACTCTAACTTGGCAGCATATCCGGTGCACACGGTACCCCCCGTGCACACCCGTGTACACCATGGAGAAAAAGTTTCAAAAAATTCCAAAAAAAATCATGGATGTACATCTCAACTTACCCCATCCAGATATAAAATTTCATGATCAAATTCGTCCTATGTTAAGAGTAATAAAAAAGACAAATTTCTGACAAGCTTAAATAGTTTAAATGCACTCCAAATTTGTCTTTTTTGTAACTTCTAGTATAAGACAAATTTGATCATGAAATTTTATATGTAGATAGGGGTAAGTTGAGATGTACATCCATGATTTTTTTTGGAATTTTTCGAAACTTTTTCCCCATGGTGTACACGACGTTTTCACGGAGGCAGCCGTGTGCACCGGATATATATGCTGTCCTCTAACTTACATCAATGCAAATGCATGTGCATGTTTATGGACTACTGGATAACACGTAGGATTTTTAAGCAGATCAACTACAAATTAGTACAAATAACTTGAAGGAAAACGTTATTTATTACGTACTCCCTGTGATTGCAAATATAAAATTTTAGCTTCGTGCACAAAAATTAAGGGAAAAAGAAATGACCCTTCCCTCTGAAGTAATACCTTGCCATTCACCATTCAAAAGATTTTGCAGTTGGCACAAGTCGTTTATTGGTAATTTGGTATGCTGCTGATATACTGATATATACCTGTTGAGAGCATGGCATGTGGGGAGCGTCAATGAAGTATCCTGTCCACTTGCTGGCCTGGGGCTGTAGAACACGTCTCACAGGTTTTTGCTGCTCCATGGGACCCTTGTTCACAAAAATGTCATTTTAGATATATAATGGCACAATTTTATGAGTACAATTTTAATTAATTTGGGGGTAGAATGACAAAAGAAAACAAATTAATTAACCTGCAATGAACGACGACCAAGCAAAACGAATACTGAACTAGTAGACATGCAATATGATACCTCGCCAGCTGCGTTACCAGCTCCCTGCTAGCTGACTGGGTGCGTACTGATCTTCTCCCCAGCGCCCGTGGCTGTTTAAATAGAGCTGGTCAGTACTGATCTTATCTTTTTCATTTTGTGATCGCAACTCCAAATTAGTCCCAGAATAGTTTATTCAAAAGTTCTTTTTTTTCTCCTAACTATAGTGCTACAAAATTGACTGCATTTTCAGCTCATTTTCGGTCGATGACACCTTTCACATAATGTCATTTAACCATATCTAAATACACCCCATGTACACCAATGTTTCTTATTTTGTCACCAATTTCTTGCGATCGAATTTCTTATTAAATTATAACGTATCGATCAATGATCAGTCAACTATGTCAATATAACACGACACGTACGCTAGACCAACTAGCTAGGGACGTGTGGCTACAAGCCTACAGCTAATGGTGACGCTACATGAAAGGAGAGATAGATAGATAGATAGAGAGAGAGAGAGAGAGAGAGAGAGAGAGAGAGAGAGAGAGATTTCATGTTGGGGTGCGTGTTTTATGACTATAATGTGTCATGGTCTCATGGACTCATCTTGTCCTGATAAAGTCACAAGAAAAATAGTGAAAATATAGACTCGTATGGGTGTATTTGATGGTAACATGACTTGTGAGGAAGCTATTCGTCTAATGTAATTCTTCAAAGTCTGTGAGGAACCGGGGAATTTATTAAATTAAGTAATGAATCACCTTTCCTGGTAAATGTAAATTCGGTCTGCATATTTATATTTCAGTGTAGAAGCCCTCAACTGGTATTAACTTAATACTTTTAAGTGCATATACGTATTATTGGATGGCTGTGTGGCCCGAGCTAGTGAGATTGGACGCAAGGAAAAACTTACTGGTGTGAAAAATTTACCAGGGGGACCGATAAGACTGAAATTTATTTATTTATTTTTCATATTTTTGTAATTTTTTCGTGTGAAAAAATTAAAGGAAATTTGAAATTGCAACAAAAAGGAAAAAAATATAGTGTCTTACGGGACTCATGGACTCGCACACCCATGTTTGGATGCCGGAAAAAACTTTCTAGTTTGAAAATTTTGGCCAAGGGGACTGGTAAGACCAAAATTTAAATTTTTTTATTTTTTAATATTTTCAAGCAAAATTTTTAAAACCATTCGGCTACTAGCAATCTTGTCACTAGATATATATTTATATACCTAATGAGTGTTACATAAATTCATCCAAATTTGAAATTTTTCTTTTTTTTCATTGTTGGGGGTGGTGGGAGGGAGGGTAACACCGAATTTCGATGAAAAGATTTTTCAATGTTGAACGTCTGGTCGATCGCCACAACTAGGCCTCAGGGAAATATGGGGAATAACCATTTCCCTAGGGCCTCGATAGCTCGATGCAGCCAAGAGGCGCGAGAGGGATGATAGGATGACGGAAGAGGAGGAGGAGGAGGAGGTGTGGCTAGGATGATTGAGAGGCCCCGCTGGCCTTGGAGAGGTGTGACTGAGCTCGAGGTGGGGTTCAAGGCCGGTGAGCATGAACCATACATGGCTTGGCCGCGGCGGCGGATCATATATAGGACGGATGTAGAGCGTGCATGGGAACAAGTGTGGTGAGGCACGCATCGGTAGATAGCAGGGCATGCAATGGCGATGCCTCGAAAATGTTCGATGAAATTCTTCAAGAGGCTTAATATATAAGACGTTCATGCAAACTGCCTCAGACGATGCAGGTACGGACGACTAAACACCAGGAGTTGTATCAGTTTAGTTTGGCTTCTGCTAGTCTAGATGCCTCATACAGGTTAGTCTAGAATGAGTCAAACAACCAAACAGCCCACCGGAGAACATGCAATTTGGTCAAAATACTTCAAAAAAAGCAGCGTGGATAACCAGAAGAAAACTTTGATGTCAGCAGCTAGCCTTATATGATGTCTTCGCATACATCTTTACACTCAAGTTCTCAACCGCGTATTACGTGTGAAATAATCAATCCAGTGCTTTCAATAACACAACTTGCACTCAATCACGCGTTCCATGTGAATTTTAGTCAAATCAATCTAGTACTATGGTGGACCATAGAATCCTAGTTTCGATCCCAACGGCCCGCCACCACAGCCGGAGAAGATTGCAATATCTGACGACGGTCGCTACAACGAAAGGCCTTTTGTAGTTCAGTCCAACCATGCCATCAAGTGAATAAGAAAAGACCCTTTCCAAGAAAGCGAATAATTAAGAAAAGAAAATTTCGTTGCATTTTCGCCTAGCCAATTGGGAAGTTGTAACTTTTACAATTCTATAACTGTTATAGACAATTCTCTAAGTAAATTGTCTATGACAGCGTTCACTATAAGATTTGTAGCCGTGCCTATATAGCGTTTGAGTAGCATGTGAAGTTACCTATGGTAATTGGATTATGCACTCTCTTCATAATTAGCCACTAGTAATTGGATGTTGGCCACTGATAATTTTAACTAGATATGCAGCCAAGGAATATTTTGTTGAAATGTTCATTTTTCATAAAAATACAAGAAAATTTAGCAACTTCTAAAAAAAAGTTAATTAGATACCTGCCGCTCCAAAGTAGACAATATCAAAAAAATGTCATTAAAGAATTGTAAAATCTGTTTATGACAAGCCTAAGTTAGAATTCGCCGAAAAACACTGTTACAAACTTTTGAGGACTAAAATGTCTCTATACCTTCTAATTTCTCTTCCATTCCCTTTTTCTTCCTAGCTCCAACCTCCCGCAAGCTTCACTGGTGCATCAATGCTAGCGAGATACAGCAGCGATGTGCTCCCTCTCCCTCCCCAAGCTCCTCTCCTCCATGGCAAGCTCAAGATTACTCTCCTCTAGATATCCTACACACCCACTACTATAGAAATACACAAAAATACCGACGGAACAGTGCCGGGTAGATTTAAACCGGTACTAGAGTGAGCAGGAATACCGGTTCGTAATTTTTTAGCTGCAATACCGGTTCGTGGCTCCCTCTAATACCGGTTTGTAACACGAACCGGCGGTACTGGAGAGCCAGAGAGCTGGCATGGGACTCATTAGTACGGGTTTGTTTTACGAACCGGTACTGGAAGGGGGCTCTTCAGTACCGGTTCGTAACACGAACCCGTACTGGAGCCTCATTTCAAAACAGGTCAAAAGGAATGCATATTCTATTAATATTAGAACGCGTGAATGGGTGGGTTGGTTAGAAGGCTGAGATGAGAGTCACGAGGTGTCAGGTTCGAATCCCGCACACCACATATTTTGTTTTTCTGGGGCTAGCAGTACCGGTTCCCTCAACCAGTACTAGAGGCCTTGACCTCCAGTACCGGTAAAAAAAACCGGTATAGTAGGGATTTGGACCGGTACTGCTACCCCGTTCTCTGGTAGTGACCGTCAGAGCTCGAATCGGAGCATTGCTGCCTCCTCAATCGGGGTAAGCTGGAACGGTGGGTCATGGTGGCGACGAATGCCTTGTGGTTCATGACGCCCCTGCACTCCTCTAGACCACTACGACCGTGTTGTGCCAGCGAGGCATCCACAATGCAACCACCTACGCTGTGCGTTGGGGCATAAGCAGCCTTGCCGACGTGCTGGTTTCAGGACATAGGCTCTCAGAGCAGTGGTGCCACTAGAGCTACTTAAGGGAGGAAAAGAGGAAGGAACGATGGGGAAGGAGCTCGTCGGAGTTGACAGGCTGCCAAAGGGAGGATGAAGGAGGGGAGGGATCGGGAGGAAGAAAACACAATGGTAGAATACTCAACTATATGAATATATAGTACGTATGGGCAAAAATGTCCAGATGGCATTATTCGAAGGAATTTGACTTAGTAGTTGTAGCGAGCATATGTAGTTCACACATTTCATTGCCATGTTCCGTTTCAATGTTGACTACATTGGAGTGGCATGTATATATCTAATTGATATATACCTGTACACATTATACCCCTATGGACGATAGAAATGTCAATAGGGCACTACCAGCGAACCGGCTACTACAACCGGTTCGAAACAGGTTTTAGAACCGGTTTTGGAACTGGTTGTAGGCAACCGCGAGTGATACCCTCCGGGTAACACTCGCGGTTCCCCCAACCACTTGTGGTACGACACCACAAGCGGTTCGGAACGCTCCCTGGCAGGCTGGTGGAGGCGCCACATGGGTGCTCTCTACAAGCGGTTCGTATTACGAACCGCTTGTGGAGACCCTCTCAGCCAACGAGGGGAGGCGCCACGTGTGCCCTCTCCATAAGTGGTCGGACTTACGAACTACTTGTGGAGAGCCTTGGAGGCAGCGAGGGGGAGCGCCACGTGTGCCCTCTCCACAAGCGGTTGGAGTTACCAACCGCTTGTGGAGAGGCTGAGCACAAATTATATTCAATATAGAATATATTCTGAGAGGGTTTTCAATATGAATTTTGACAATAAAATTAAATACAACTATAATATTTTTTCACAATTAAAAATATAATATGATGTGTACTCGATCATTCACATAACCACAATTAAGTTCATTTACACAATAATACGAATGAATAAAAAATGTGTACATACATGAAATAAGGAGCACACTGAAGCAATGTTTATACATTTCAATAGTACAAGGGTGAATCTTGCGGTCATTTGTTGCCTGCATCGCTATATGTGGCCTTCGATGATTCCGATATTTCACCTGTCCTTAGAGAAGGACAATCTCTCCATCCCTTTGTGTGGAACTCACCTTTGGTGGATATAATCTCGTCAACAATGAAGCCGATAAGTTGTTCTTGGATTGCTGCAACCCGGTGAGACGAGATCACACCTTGCACATCGAGGTAAGGCTGCCAAAACAGGAAATAAATAAATCTCTGAACACGTAAATTGTAAGTACTAAGAAATTGAGATGCATCATTAATTTCGATGCATCATTACTTTGGTACTTTTGACATACACGCACCTCGTCGTTTATTTTGGGCACATCGCCGTGGCAAAGATTTTGCATGTACTGTGTGACACCCAAATGAATAAACAAATAAAATAATGTCTTGCTAATATTTTTCAACTAAATGACTTTAATTCTTGGCAGTCATGTTATAAAAATAATAATAATAATTAAATAAAACGCTATAATCCAAAATCATATTTGCTCTTACTCCTCATCCATTCTCACACGAAGGTATATTAGAAGGAACAACTTAATTCAAAATTCCATATATTTATCTCTCTGATTCTCCAAAAACTTATGCTATAAAGAAATTACATTATTTAAAATCTAAAATTTCATTTGCATACTCTATTAATTTCTCTTAAAATTGATAATACAAGAGAAAAATTCGTGCTTTTTTTTCGTTTCTTTTCTTCTTCCTAGCTCCATCAGCGTGGCCGGCATGCACCGTGGCCACCCCGCCCCTGCGTGGCTTGCATGCACACAGAGCCGTGCCTCGCAGCCACGTACGTGTACACGTACACATACGAGCTTCCATCGCGTGTACCTGCAAAACCCATCCCCGCGTACGCCTACACAGCCCAACACCCTCAAACCCCGATTCCCCATCGTGGAAGCCGACCCCAAAACCGGAAATCCCAGTAGCAACCAAACACAGTTGCATCGCGGAGCATTCGCCGGAGCCAAGTGTCGTCGTTGCCATGTTGCCCGAGGTAGCCACCCCGCCGCCAGCCTCCTTGCGCGGTCCCGGCCCAGCGCCACCCAGCAGCCAGCCCGCGCCATGGCCGCCCTTGCGTGCGTCGCCACTCCTGACCCAGCGCCGGCGCCGCCCTGTTCCCCTGCGCAGCCGCGCCGGAGCCGCGCCTCGGCCCCAGCTCCGCCCGTCGCCGGCCACCTCCTGCCGGTGCCCTTCCCCTAGCGCCGCCCTAACCCCGCTGCCGGCGAGCTCAACTCCGCCCGCCGCCCAACCCGCCGCCCAGCTCGCCGTCCTGTGCGCGTCGCGCCGCCTCGCCGCCGGCCAGCTCGCCCCGCCGCCGGAGCTCCACCCGCCGCCGCCCGCCGACCAAGCCCCACCGGCCGCCCCTCTCCTTCCTCTCCTTTTCTTCTTCCTTCTTTTCCTTTCTCACTCTTCCTCTCTCTTTTGCTTTCCCTCTCTAAAAGGCAGCCTCTCATTACTCTTATCCATTGGAGCCAGCCAGCCAGTGGCTCAGCCTGAACTGACCAGTGGGTCCGAGCTACAGTGATTTTCCATTTTCTGGAATTTCTACTAGCTTCAAACTTCAATCTTCCGCACCGAATTCATCCGATCTCTGATTCCGGTGATTCAAGTTCCTAAAAATTCATAAAAATCATATCTACTTACCTGTAATATTTATATAATTTTTAAAATTATATTGCTATATATGTATTTATTGGTTGCTTTTCATTGTGTTGCGTGCGATAGAACGATCGGACGCCGAAGGAGAATTCCTTGACGCCGCCGACGCACCGCAAGAGTACGACTACTCCGAAGCCAAGTCTTTCCCCTAGAATCCCAATTTTATAGTTTTACCAAAATTGCTATGTTGATAAAAATACCGTAAAGTCCTATAGTGCTGCCTAGTGCATATGTTCATCCGATATATACATCTACCGATAAACCCTCAACCCTAGTATAATTTATGTGAATATTACCCACGGTTTTTAAATAATAGATGCTTTGTATTACTTAGTTAGATATTCGGGGATTCAATCCCAAACATTCGAAGTAGCTAGGAACAAAATCAAGAGAATGGGTGAATCGCTTGTGTTGGGATCTGGGATTCGATTTATTCATTTTAATTAAAATTTGACCAACTAATAATTGGGATCGGGAGCGGATGGATTGTAAGGTGGGTGCATTTGAGCACGAAAGTTTGGTTTGTGTTAGTTGCCGCTCAGAGAATAAGGACCGAGCCGTGTGACTACTTTACTGAGTATTTACCCGTACGACCGCAAGTCCGGTATGGGACGGGCCTAATATAAAGGAAAAGAAATGTCGAGATTTCTCGCTGTCCATGCACGGTGGATGAATGGAGAAGTGCAGAATTGAGAATTGAGATTTGAGAATTGAGAAACATCACCGGGGTATTGCCAGGGACTTGTGCTGAAGCATTTCTCTGGGTACTTGTGTGAAGCAGGTACGACAGTGTTTAAGCCCGAGATTAATTTTCTGGAGGATTTTGTTATGGTATCCTTCGACGGGAGGGTATCGTATCTTGTGGGTAAAGCGTACAACCTCTGCAGAGTAAAACCATTTGAATGGCCGTGCCCACGGTTAAGGGCGGACAAGGTGGGTTTCACATAGTAGCATCATTGAACATATTATGACATGGGTAATGTTATTCCGGCACGTGGGTGCCGTTGCTAGATGAGAATCATGAGTTTGAGATATGAGAATTGAGATTTGAGTATTGAGAAATGAGACATGAGAATATGATATAATGAGCTGAGAATTATGAGTTGAGAACTTGAGACCTGAGAGGATGATTGTTTTAATTTAGTTTCTTTTGAGAATTTCTATTTATTAATATATATTTCTCAAATGCTTTTACAATTCTAGGTAAAATGCTTTTATGCAAATTAACCATCAGCTTTCTTAGGATAAGCCTTAACCTGGCCCTTCCTAGGAAAGACTTGCTAGCAGTCAAATGCTAACCCTGCTAGTTATGCGGGGCTGTTCATTTATTGAACATGTCAAGAATACGAGGACACGCAGGATAACGTTGAGATCTTTCCGGATGATGCTCCGGTCTACTAGCCGTTTCCCTACTCAGCGTGTGCCTGTGGCCGTGATGGGACACTACTTTTGATTGTAAATATTTACTCCTTTTTAATATGTGTGATATTTCTCCGCTAATGTAATATAATACTCCGCCGCACTCTGAATTATTTTAATAGCTAATGCAGGTTTGTTTTGGTATCATGATTCTGTTTCACTGTGGGTATGAGTACTGATCCTTGGGACTCATACCGGTAACACAGAGGGGTCCGGTTTGGTAAAAACCGAGGTCCGACATACTGGCACACATAATAGCCACATAAGTTGTTTCCTGCCGTTTACTGTATAACCTATGATGAAATTTAAAAAGAATACAAGTATTGAGATGAAAAACTATCACTAAAGAATATGAATTAATTAGTATGCTCTATTACGTACTCGAGTGCTTAATTGGACTATGAATTCGTTCTTGAAAGTTCCTTTATGCTTCTTTCAGAACTTTGCGAATGCCCTGTGATGCGTTAATACATGAATAGTAATTATTAGAGTTCGAATTAATTAAATAGCTAGGCATTTCAATAGAATAAGGAAACCATCTTATAAATCAATATATGTCATACCGATTTAGCGCGTCAATGATATATTGATATTTTTCGTGTGGTTTCCTTTTTGAGTCTTGAACAATGATCTTCCTATTATCAAGCATGATAACAAGAAGGACCCAGTGAAACCTATTAATATATTCAACATATATATGTAATTAGTCATATTATGTATGCTTTAAAAAGCTAGGAATGAGAGGTTGTGAGGAACGGATATATACGTACTCAAAGTTGAAGGGTAGTAGTATGTATCTTTTGTAGTGCTGTCCTAAGAGTGCATCCAGAATGTACTCCTCAACAACCTTTGGGTTGTATCCGAAGACAGCCTCGTTGACAATCTCTGGGTCTATGAAGCCGATCTTGAAGTCACCCTGTCTTCTCAATCGTTGTATCTCCATTCTACATAGAAATGGAAAAACTATTAGAGTTGCAACTTTCTCGTACGAGGAAGCACATGGTAAACTTATTAGTCTGACACTTACAGACACCAGCAGCTCATGAGAGACACGTTGACAGCGTCCTGATGGTAAAAATGGTACAAGTCTTCGAATTCTAGCCATATTTGGTTGTCCCCGCGATAGAAATGTTCTTTTGTGATACGGAGGGGAACATATTTCTTTCTTGAACGGACTCTACCATGTACCATTCATGAAATTGCCGTATCTTGGTTGGTAAATCTTTTATGTTTTTAGGGTTAACCAACTCTTGGCCCAACTTATATTGCCATCTCACTTCTGCCATTGGGATATCATCCGTTAATCCAAGAGCTTCAGCTGCAGAACCGAGGTTTGCCTCTTTCATGAATTGTTCAAGCTGTTCTTGCGCTTTCTTCTTCTTTGCCGCCTCTGCCTTAACCCGTTTAGACTTCTGTGTAGCCTTTACTATTGTTCGGTCGTGGTCTGACGTCGTAGGCAATGGCACTGCATGGGATGTCGCGAAGTGTTTTGAAGCTTTTTGATCAATTGTTTGCTTCGGCGCTGGCACCTTAGGTGCGAAGTGTGCAGCAACTTCTGCAGCAACAATTTTGCTTGTCTCCTCGTCCGTCATATCATATGCCCTTTTTGAAGGTTCCTTGACCTTGTTGATCGGTTGGACTGGGCCTTCTAGGGAGGAGGATGGCTCCTTCTTATTTGAAACTTCTTTCGCGGAGGAGATGGTGGAGGCGTGCTTTTCCTGGGGGGGTTCATTTTTGTTGGAGGTGCTGGTGGAGTTGGGCTTCTACGTGCAGTAGGTGGTGGAGCAGGAGTACTTTGTATTGGCGGCGAGGCATTGCGTGGAGGTGACGTTGGAGGAGGCGTGGTTTGTCGTTGGAGGAGGCGAGCTTCCTCCAGCTGGCTCCAATTGTTCGATGTCTCGCGGTGGAGATGACACCTCCACGCCATCTAGAAACATCATGTACTGTTTTCACCAGAGGATGATACCGTGGAGGGCCTGTCCAAACTTGGCCACCTCATCGCCTCCAGCAATATCGAGCATAAGATCTTCAAAACCGTTTAACACCTCCTCCACGGTGACTTTCGAGTAACCGGGGGGTATCTCGTTGCAATGAAATGTCTGGCCCGGCTCTACTGGGAACGCCATGCCGTAAGCCACCTTTATGGAGAGGTTTCGCGCCTGGACATGTAGCTCACACTAGCGGCGAACCTTGATGTCGTCCATTGGAAAATGGCCGAGGTCATCCCCATCAGGTGCCGCGGTGGACGCACAGCTGCTTCGCCGCGCGGAGGCCTGCAGGCTGATCATGGCATGTGGCAGATTGCTCGGACCTATTCCCTAAAGCTTGCTGAGGGCTATCTGCACTTGTTGAGCAACTATGTCGCTGATGCTAGCCTGGGTAGCTCTTAGCTCCCTTTTCAATTGGCTGTATTTGTATAGCTCTCTGGTTTTGCTTCTTGCTCGGCTCCTGTATGTTTGGGAATCCTTTGCGAATCCGTACTTCCATGGCGTCGACGAACCAATACCTCTTGTCTGTCCCGGGTGCTCCGGGTTTTGGAGGGCATGTATCAGCTCGTCATTCTCCCTATCTGTCACTAAGGAACCTGACTGAGATTGTTGAACGGCTTGTACGATCCTTTGCCCAACATCTTGCACTCCTGGTGCCATCACCAAACTGCCGTCATCTGCAAGGGCCCCCCCGTGAGCCATGAACCAATTTCGCAGGCGAAATTCCTAGTCAGCAGTAGCAGGTGGTACATCCTTGGCCACAAATTCTTCCTCCCGCTTCTCCCATTTCGGTATAGCCTTGATGTAACCACCGGTGCCGAGATGATGGTGGTATTTCTTCTTCTGTGCATTTATCTTGTTCTTTTGGCTCATGGCTTGGCCTTGAGTCGACAAATTGTATTCCTCAAACGCTTCCCAGTGATCGGCCAGCTTAGGAAATAGATTGAAGTCAGGCCTTTCTCCTTTCTGCACATACTTGGCATTTAGAGACGTCTTCCAAGACAGAAATACGGTTGCTATCTTTTTCAAAGTGTATTTCTTTACTTTGTCTTCGAACCCTTCAGGGAATTTGAAATTGTCCTTAATATCTGTCTACAGTAGGTCCTTGGTAGCTTGAGGGACTTCAGCCCATTTTTGGATGCTAATTGGGACGTGGTCCCTTACATGGAAACCACAAGCGTTGTTCTATGGGCCAATTGCTGAAAGAGGGCCAATCGGCATCCCGTCGGAGTTAACGTCGGTAAATACATGCTTTGCCGATGGCTTCTTGTTAGGCTCTTGCTTCGATTGGTTGCTTGATGTACCCTGCTTAAATTACAGAAAAATATGAGTGTGTTAAGATTGCTCGAAAGGCGGCGTGTACCAGGGCATTATTGTGGCATTACCTCGCTGGCCCCAGTGTCCACGGCATCACCGGAACACACGGTAGTAGCATTAGCGTCGCCTTGGTTCACGGCCTCATCGGCAGCAGCGTTAGCGTCACCTTCGTCGTATCCTCTGATGCTACCCTGCACGATCGAGTCTAGCAGGAACTGTTCTTCCTCATCGAAAATATCGTCAGCACTGCGGCCACTTCCTGGTTGCTCCATCTATATATCATAATTGCGAAATAATGTTAAATTAGTATTGCCACTTGTGCACATGACATAATTGCGAAACATTGTTAAATATATCGTCAGCACTACCTATATATATCTCTCTCTCACTATCTCTCTCTCACTGTCTCTCTCTAGCTTTCTCTCACTATCTCTCTCACTGTCTCTCACTATCTCTCTCTAGCTCTCTCTCACTATCTCTCTCTCTCACTATCTCTCTCTAGCTCTCTCTCACTATCTCTCACTATCTCTCTCTAGCTTTCTCTCACTATCTCTCTCTCACTATCTCTCACTATCTCTCTCTAGCTCTCTCTCACTATCTCTCTCTAGCTCTCTCTCAGTCTATATTTTTCCCGTTGGGACGTTTCATCGAACACCCTATGTGCACACATAAAACAGAGGCAGAGTACGGCGTGCGCGTGGGCAACCTAGGTCCTCCGGTGGATTGGGGGAGCGGGGGCGCGGTCTAGAGGTCGACGGCGCGGTGGAGGTCCGACGGTAAGGCGACGACGCGGGCGCGCGCACGGCGGTGTGAAGGCGTGGACTGCGGTGGCGAGGCGCGTCGACGAGGGCGCGTGCACGAGGTGAAGAGGCAGCGAGCGCGGCGCGGGATCTCGACAGAGAGATGCGGCGACGAGGGCGCGCGCACGGTGGAGGAGGCGTCGAGCGCGGCGCGGGGGCTCGACGGAGATACGGCGGAGCGACAGAGGAGTGAAGCGCGGGACGGCTCGGGACTTAGAAAAATTTTGGGGAGAGTGAAGCGCGCAAGGAAGACGAGCTGAAATATATAGGATACCCCCTCTACAAGCGATTCGTAATACGAACCCCTTGTAAAGGATCCTCTACAAGCGGTTCGTAGTCCGAACCCCTGGTAGAGGTCTCTTCTGTAAGGGGTTCGTGTTACCAACCGCTTGTAGAGGGGGTTTCCAGATTGTCTTACTTGCGCGCTTGTATAGGTCCCCTTCTACAAGGGGTTGGTATTACGAACCACTTGTAGAGGTTCCTTTCTACAAGGCGTTTGTATTACCAACTGCTTGTAGAGGTCCCCTTCTACAAAGGGTTCGTATTACGAACCGCTTGTAGAAGGGGTATCCAGATTGTCTTACTTGCGCGCTTGTAGAGGTCCCCTTCTACAAGGGGTTCGTATTACGAACCGCTTGTAGAGGTTCCCTTCTACAAGGCGTTTGTATTACCAACCGCTTGTAGAGGTCCCCTTCTACAAGGGGTTCGTATTACGAACCGCTTGTAGAGGGGGTTTCCAGATCGTCTTACTTGCGCGCTTGTAGAGGTCCCCTTCTACAAGAGGTTGGTATTACGAACCGCTTGTAGAGATTACCTTCTGCAATGGGTTTGTATTACCAACCGCTTCTAGAGGGGCTTTTCGGGGGATTCCTTCTCTATTCTTCCTTTTTTATTTAACTGACTTTTGAGATGTTTAAAATTTCAGTACTTGTGTTTCATATTTTTTAAAATGTTTAAAATTTCAGTACTTGTGTTTCATATTTTTTTAAAATGTTTAAAATTTCAGTACTTGTGTTTCATATTTCATTAAAATGTATAAAATTTCATTACTTAATTTCTATATATGCTTCAAATATACAAGTTTCATACAGGAGCACATCTTAACTAGTAACATACTTTGTCTTTACAAGTGTGCCTTCGTTATGATCGTGGCGTATATACGGAGCATCGACATCTGTGTCATTCAGGACACTTATGTCGACATCCACCGCAAAAGAAGGGAGCTCGTCGAACTGACTTTACTCTTCCTCGTCTGTGACGTCCTCAACTCCGACAATCCTTCGTTTGCCTTGGAGAACCACGTGTCGCTTTAACTTGTCCTTTTGCTTCTTAGGTTTGCTTGACATGTCCATTACTTAGAAGACTTGTCTCACATCATTGGCAAGAACGAATGGTTCATGCCTATAGCCGACTTGTGTGAGGTCTACGGTTGTCATGCCATATTTGTCAATCTTCATGCCGCTTGAACTCAGTTTAACCCATTGGCACTTGAATAAAGGGACCTTCAAAGGTCCATAGTCAAGCTCCCATATATCTTCTATAAAACCATAATATGTGTCCACCTTGCCAGTGTTGTCCGCGGTGTCTATACGGACGCCACTGTTCTGGTTCGCGCTCATCTTATCCTGGGATTTCGTGTAAAATGTGTAACCATTTATCTCGTACCCCTTGAATGTCACGATTTCACTAGATGGTCCACGAGCCAGGCGTTGCAATTGTTCATTGTCTGACCCTTCCGAAAGGATGTAGTTTTGTAACCAAGTGCCGAATGAATCTATGTGCCTCAGTGTTATCCAATCGTCAGACCTCCCTAGGAATTCGCGGCGTAGAATACTCTTGTGTTGAAGGACATAAGGGGCCACTACAGTAGATTGTTTCAGAACCGTGAAATGTGCTTGTTTAAAAGTAAGCAGATCTTTGCATGCAAGTGCTTTCCGTCCTAGTGTCCCTTTTCCCCGGAGCCTCCCCTCATGGCGTGATATAAGGACACCAATCGGATTTAGATCATTAATGTAATCCACACAGAACTCAATCACCTCCTCTATGCCATACCCCTCGGCTATGCATCCTTCCGGACGAAAACGGTTACGGACATACATTTTTAGAACACTCATGTACCTCTTGAAAGGAAACATGTTGTGTAGAAACACGGGTCCGAGAATACCTATCTCCTTGACAATGTGAACAGTGAGATGAACCATAATATCAAAGAATGCAGGAGGAAAGATCATCTCAAGGCTAACCACACTTTGAACCACGTCATCCTGCAGCTTACTTAGTTTATCTGGATCAATAACCTTTTGCGAAACCGCATTGAAAAAGGAACACAGCTTTGTGATTGTCCCCCGGACCAACTCGGGCAAAATACCTCTCACAGCCACTGGGAGCAACTGTGTCATCAACACAAGACAGTCATGGGATTTCAGGTGGACGATTTTATTCTCTTTCATGTTTATGAGTCTCTTTACATTCGAGGAGTATCCGGAAAGGACATTCACACTGTTCAAGCACTCTATCATGCTTTTTTTCTCTTCTTTGCTTAGAGTGTAGCTCGCAGATGTAGATAATATTATCCTTTGCTTGTCTTTTCTGGATGTAGATCGTTCCTCAGTTCCAAATGTTTTAGATCCCTCCGAGCTTGCAGTGTATCTTTTGATTTGCCATACATATCTAAGTATCCTAACAGGTTCACGCAAACATTCTTCGTGATGTATATGAAGTCAAGTGAGTGACGGACCTCCAAAACTTCCCAATAAGGCAAGTCCCAAAATATTGACTTCTTCTTCCACATGGATGCCTGACCTTCCTCATTCGGTATAGATTTTCTCCTAGGACCCTTTCCAAAAATTACTTTCAGATCCTTTACCATAGCAAACACATGCGGCCCACTTCGATGCTCAGGCTTAGCACGATGGTCTGGTTTTCCATTAAAATTCCTGCCTCTCTTTTGCAACGGATGCCTCGTAAGAAGAAACCTACGGTGGCCTATGTACACAACCTTTCGAGACTTTTTGGGGTACATGCTATTCGTTTCATCTAAGCACTGCACGCAGGCTCTATATCCTTTTATAGTTAGGCCGGACAGGTTACCAAGCGCGGGCCAGTCGTTAATGGTAACAAACAGCAATGCACGTAGGGTGAAATACTGTCTTTTGTGCTCATCCCATACCCGTACACCATCCTCCCACAATGTTACAAGATCTTCAACCAATGGTTTCAGATAGACATCGATGTCGTTTTCGGGTTGCTTGGGCCCTTGGATCAACAACAGTATCAACATGTACTTCCGCTTCATGCACAACCAAGGAGGAATGTTATAGATACATAGTGTAACAGGCCAGGTGCTATGGCTGCTGCTCAACTCGCCGAACGGATTCATACCATCTGTACTCAACCCAAACCTTATGTTTCTCGCCTCATCTGCAAAGTGCGGGTATGTTCGATCGACTTTTCTCCACTGGGAGCCATCAACGGGATGTCTAAGCATCCCGTCGTCCTTACGCTCTTCTTTGTGCCAACGCATCATCTGGGCATGCGCTTTGTTAGCAAACAGACGTTTCAATCGGGGGATGACAGGGAAATACCACAGCACCTTAGCGGGAGGTCTCTTCGTCATACGCTCCCCATCTATTTCACCTGGGTCGTCACGCTTCATCTTATAACTTGATTCTTTGCACACTGGACAAACATCAAAATCCTCGTACTCATTGCGATACAGGATACAATCGTTAGGACATGCGTGTATCTTCTGTACTTCTAATCCCAAAGGACATACGACTTGCTTGGCTTCATATGTAGATTCAGGCAGAGTGTTATCTTCCGGAAGCAATTTCTTTATGAGTGATAACAACTCATCGAATCCCTTATCTGAGACACCATTCGTGGCCTTCCATTGCATTAGTTCCAGTGTGGTGCGCAGCTTTTTGTGGCCCTGCCCACAGTTTGGATACAAAGGAGTCCTATGGTCCTCTAACATGCGCTAGAACTTGTCGAATTGTCTTTCATCTGTGTAGTCTCCCTCTCCATCACGCAGCATCTGGTCCAGCTCATCATCACCAAACTCTCCGAGTGTATCTTCCACGGAACAGTATTGCCTGACGTCTGGGATATTGTTCAAACCCTCTTATTCTTCCTCGTCGTCTTCATCATCTTCCTGGCTAATCCCCTCTACTTCGCTATGGTTGGTCCAACAGGTATAGTTTGGCATGAATCCTCTCATGATCAAATGGTTCATAACCTGCCATCGGTGGGAGTGCTCCTTCTCATTCTTGCAGTCTACACACGGACAAAATATGTAGCTGCCTGTAGGCAAGAAGGCAACGGCCGCATCCAGAAAACCCTGCACACCATCAATAAACTCTCTGGAGCGACGATCCGCATTGTACATCCATTGCAGGTTCATCTACACCAAGTTATATTTTATTAAAAAATATAGTTACATTTCAGAATCTAAAGCTCACAAGCACTTAGATCTACCTTTCTAATTACTTTTTGTTCTTCTTCAGTCTACAATTAAAGACAATATTTTTTTGCTGCAACAAAAAAACTCCACCTACACTTATTCTTTTTTGTCCTTCTACATTTATTGAACTAAAACTAACTAATTGTTACATTTTTTAATTATTTTTATCCTTCTATAATTTTGAACCTAATTATTTTTCTCTTTCTACCTTTGTAATTATTATTATCCTTATACATTTTTAACTAAACCTAACTAAAATTTTTTTACCCTTCACATTTATTGCACAAAAAAAAATAATTGTTACATTTTTTAATTATTTTTTAATCCTTCTACAATTTTTAACTAAAACTAACGAATTATTTTTCCCTTTCTACCTTTTTATTTTTTCCTTCTAATTTTTGCCTTATTTATTTCATACTCCAATAATTAGTTCCTAAAATTACGGTGATCAAGCAAGCTAGCAAATTTATCGTTCAATTTTGGATCCTAAAGCAAACAACTTAATTTTAAGATCAACTCCCTAAAATTAGGTGATCAAGCTAGCTAGCAAACAAGTTAGGTAGCTAGCAAACAAGCAAAGAAACTTTTCAGTGATGAAAAGCTAGCTAGCAAACAAACACACCTTTCAACAAAGAACAAATCAACATTTCTCCACATCCAATGCAAAAAAAACAACAATACTTAGGTGAGAAGGATGTTAACATGACGTTACTAACCTTGAAACACTTAATTTGCAGCTAAATCACCTCAATTGAAAATTTGGGCAGCACCTCCCCTTGAACAGTAGCTCGGCCCTTCCTGTTAACACTTCCCGTTCACCTCTGCGCCCTCGGGGAGGAAGAAGATGTTTTAAATGCGCTGGCGGGAGGCTTCTACAACCGGTTTGAGACACCAACCGCTTCTAGAGGTTGCCTTTTACAACCGGTTGGTGTCTCAAACCGGTTCTGGCAATCCACAACCGGTTTGGGACACCAACCGGTTGTAGAGATGGAACTTTACACGCGGTTCGTGTTTCAAACCGCTTCTGAAAGTTCTCTCCCGCCCGTTGCCCACGAACCGGTTCTGGTACGAAGATTACAACGGGTTCGTACCAAACCGCTTCTGATGGACCGGTTGTGATGCCCAGTTCTGTAGTAGTGGGGAGAACTTGACATGCGTGCATCCCCTTCTACCTCGACAATGTTGGCATTTCAATTGTCGATAGGGGTATATTTTTTGCAAATTTTCTATGCAGCTATAAATTGAGAATTAGCTGCAAACGGATATAATTGAGAATTAACGGCAAACGGATAATTATGGTTTGGGATTTGGATGCAGTAGCAATATCAAGCAGTCGCTGCCCAATGAGCACCATCCTAAGTCAATCATTTGGTGTTAATCAGCTTAATTAACCACGGGAACATGTACAAGGACAGTAGCTACAAATTACTCCATCTGTTCATAAATATAAGATGTATTTTGTTTTGCCAGAAGGTTTATGGTGGTGATAAATTTGAAAAAAGAGTGAAAGAAAATGACTTATACACCACTATATAATTGTCTTGGAAAGATAAGAGAGAATATTTGATGTGAGTGTTAATGAATAAATGTAGATGGTTGAAGAAAATAAATAGAGTACATAAGGAAATATCTCATTAAGATAGTATACATGCCTTATATTTCTACACAAGATAATTCAAACTATATGTCATATATTTTCCAACGGAGGGAGTAGTTCTTAACTTTCTTCTGAGTTTCACTTTATTCTCGATCCTTGCAACAACAACACCAAAAGGCTTATTACAGATGTGTGATACATACATAAAATATCTAGCATAGGCTTTTCACATAATGTGCATTTAGAGAGTGTTGACACGTACAATATACGTAGAGAGCGTGTGCATGTTGTCCCCGAGCACATTTATCATAGCATAGGCTTAATGGCACACACATTTATCCAGCACATTGTCTATGGAGTCGATTATTCCCGAGCAGTGCGTGTAGCCATCGATCTCCTTGTAAAGGCTTTCCATGACCCTCGCAAGGTTGATCACTCGAGTCAGCAGCGACACTGGTACCATGGAGTCGCTGAGGAACTCCTGGTTGATGCTCCTCCACTGCTCCTCCAGGAGGCACGACAGCGCTTCCTTCGCCTGCTCCACCGTCACGCCATGCTCTTTCACGTAGCAATCGACGGATGTTGGAATGTTACTCCTCTCTTTCTCGCACTGCATGCCAAATTAATTAACACATTTAACTAAGGATATGATGATCATACAGGCCAGCTAATTCGATTAGTTAATTAAGGATATATATATATACCTCATGTCCAGAGATGTCATCCATCAGGCGTGATACCGTAGCCGCATTCTGGATGATCTTTGGGTACTTGATTGCCCAGGTGAAAACTTCGTCGCCTGCGTCCATTCCAGCAAAGGATATGCATGCCAATGCCCAGTAGAAGGTGGATATTGGAGTGACCTCGAGATGGTCACGGACAGGCGGCACCTGCCCCTCCTCTCTCCATATCACCTCTTGTAACATGCATTGGCTCAAAATCTTCATCTACATATTTGGTAAGCAAATAGCTCTAGTTTCTTCAATATTTGATTCGCACGAAATATGAATTGTGCATAAGCCAAACAATGGTTTCGATGGAAGTTCAAAATTTATGGTATATTTTATTTGCTGAAAATGATGAATGACAAACCGTCTAATTAACAGTGATGAAAACTCAGCATGAATGGATTTTCTAATAAAGGCAAAAAAATAGCAACAAAAATTTAATTCGAACAAATCCAATATGAATGGGTAAGCAAATTAAAGGTCCAAAACTGGCAATAATAGTTTTCTAAGGGGTCATGTAACCATGGGGGTCATTCATGATGGCGGTTGTTACATGTAATTAACGCTACGCCAAAACATGTCATCTATGATAGTTCAAAACGGTTATTAGTATCGGTTTTTTTTTGAATCGACACCAAAATAACATGTACTAATGCGCCCAAGGTTCCTTAACCGGTAGCCATGAACCGGTATAGGTAGATGGTCATCTGTACCTGTTTGAGTCACGAACCGACACAAATGAGTTTTTTGAACCCAAGTTTTTTGGATTAAAAGGGGGAAATTTTGTAAAAAAATTTTTGAACCCAAAATCCACACCACAGCCACACCTAGTATACCTCTATTCATATGTCACATAATTTTCACACAAAATAATACAAGCACATATATACATTCTGCACGATTCAACCCCCAACCTCTTAACTCCAATCAACACCACCTAACCAACTCATTTCAAATAACTTCATGTCTTGAATAAGATATACATATCTTTTGACCTTCGTTGTCCGAACCTTTCGAAAATTATTTATTAGACTTCTAGATGTCTTCAACAGGAAAGATTTTCAACTATGGTAGTTTTTCTTTCGGCGGTTGCGGTTGCGGTTGCGGTTGCGTTTAAACTGAAAATTTGTATCTCCTCGATAAGGACATCCAAGAGATCAAAAAATTATAAAAAATAGTTTTGAGAGCTTTGAGAAAAAATAGTAAGACTTACAAAAATTGGCTACCAAACGTCAAAGCGTTTGACTTGTACAAAAATAACAAATTTCCAGCTTATAAGCAAACGCAAACGCAAACGCTGAAAGAAACGCTACCTATGAAGTTCTAGATCTTGTCTGAGAGCTATAATTTTTTTATAACGGTTGTCTCCAGTCGACATAGTATGAATAAGTTATAAATTTGCTAAATCGTAGCCATTATTAGACATCTAAATGGCTTAAAATGGAAAAGTTCTTAGCTATAAGGTTTTAGATCTCATCGAAAGCTACAATTTTCATACAAAGGTTATTTCCATCTGAGATCATATGAATATGTTATGAAATTCAAAAGAGCTAGATATTATTCAAAATGTTATATATGCTGGTTATTATATGGTGCCGATTCTTTAAAAAACTGGCACAAATATATCTATACCAATTTTTTTTTTAAAAAAGCAGCACATATTAGCAAGATTGTGTTCTGGTTTTTAATAAAAACTGGCACACATGAGCTCCTCCCTTCCGCCCACTTAAAATCGGTACAAATATTCTTATATGTGTCGGTTCTATACGAAACAGTATTGATATAACGATATATAACCTCTTTTGATGTAGTGTAACCATCGTTTGTTGTATACTTACGGTCTCCTTGATGCAGTCAATTGCCAAGGGTGAGGCTCTGTCAGCCAAACATTCTTCCAGTGTTTTAGAAAGAAGGGACATCACATACCCGAAGCACTTGCCTATACGTGATGCAGCTTCTTCATCCCAACTACATATATATAATGAGAATTAATTGTAGCATTAGACAGGCATAAAAGTAATTAATGAACAGAACACAAAAAAATTTACTTCCTCTATTGATAAACATAAGAAGTATTTTGATTTGTCACAAGGATTAATGTGGTGATAAATTTGATAAAGGAGCGAGAGAAATTGACTTCTACACCCCTATATAATTGTCTTGGAAGGACAAGAGAGAATACTGTGTGTACTAATGAATAAATGCATATGGTTAAAGAGAATAAATAGGGATATATGAGGAAATAAGTTATTGAGGCTATTTTCAATAGTTGTCCCCATTTGCCTCGGCCCCATCACTATTCACCTCCTAACAACAACCATATCATTCTTCCCGCTCTTTACATTCACTATTCGCCTCCTCAACGGTGTGCCTCAAATTTCACTGCTATAGTGGTGGGCACTCCAAATAGGGCAATCGTTGAGGATGGCCTAAAATAGCATGCATGCTACATTTACATAAGATCATTTAAACAATTTGTCTTATAATTTTTCAAAACAAGGGGGTAATATAGAACTAGTTACTCGAATAAATATTTGTGTGTATTTTTATCTGTACTGCACGCAGACGTGTCCAAAACGATATTTGTAACGTAAATTGCTACAGTATGTTCAAGATTTCTGTCATGTCCCAAAATTCAGGGTTGCAAAATTGCTTTACAGATTAAGGAGAATAAAAGAGTTGAAGAATATTACATAAATACCTTTGGACTGCTTGGTTAAAGAGACGAAGCTCTTCCAAGGTGCCATAAGAATCAAATGTATCGTCGAAAAATGAAAATATCTTGATAAGTTTTGCAAACATCATCCGTGCCTTGGCATATTGTGGCTCATAGAAAACACCAAGTGCCCAGAAGTAGCACTCCACTGGCCGCTCTCGTATGTATTCACCCAATGTGCTCCCACGATTAAGCTTCTTATACCACCTTCAATAATTATATTAAAGCAACAAAATACATCAGAAATTTAAGGTTCATTTATTTTACTTTATTTAATGCATATATATTCGTAAATTTACTGTGAACTAATTTTTTTAGAAACAGGAAACACATGTTGATAAACCGTACTGCGAGCCCTGTCTCTATTTGAATATAATGAACCTTGAAAAAATTGTTCAAGAATGGAACCATCTGAGCAAAATAAACAAACAGAGAAACAAGTAAATTCTACCAACATTTTAGTTGCAGTAGAAACAAATAACACATGCTCAAATTCTCAAATGTACTCACATATTTATTTAGAGGAATTTTACCGTCTTTGCAAAGGTACCTGATACCTCAAGATAACAGCTCAGGGGTAGATTGGGTATTTACGAAAACACCTCCTTTTCTCTTCTCCAAGCCCACGCCGCTGGAGCTCACACCGCCACGCCGCCGTTGGAGCTACCGCCCCCACTGCTGCCCCATGCCGTCGTCGGAGTTGCCGCCGCCGCCACCTCGTGGCGTGCGCACGGCTTGACGTGGTGGTGTGCATGTGGCTTGAGGCGGCGACAGTGTAGGGCGGCGGCGTGTGCGGGCAGGGCGCAGCGCGGCGACGGCGACATGCATGGGCCTTAGCGCGATGATGGCACATGATGGCGTCGCACGCGGCGGTGTGCGTGGGGCTGGGTGGCGGCATGCGGGGGACAAGGCGACGATGATAGTGTGGCGGGGCTAGGCGGCGGCACTGCAGGCCGGTGGCAGGCGGCGTGGGTGAGGCGAGCAGTGAGGTGAGAGAGGAGAGAAGAGGGGAGAAGTGAGAAAATCTTATATTTACCCCTTCTACTATAATGTTAAAAAAAAGGAGATACCAAGAGGTACCATCTTATCCTAGGCATTGGATCTGATGCAATCAACGGCTCTAGTGAGAGATACCAATATGTACCAACAGGTACCAAGGATGGTAAAAACCCTTATTTATTTATATATGTATCATCAGTATATGTAGTACAGCCATTCATGCATGTTGGTATATTGTATACTGCACTTGTATGATCTATATATCGCAACGAGATTAGTTTTACTCACAGTGACATGCTTTTGAGCTCATCACGGTGCATCAGCTGCAACAGATGAAAGTCTAGCTTAGCAAGCTCCAGTACATCTTGGTTGCTTTTATCATCCTTCTCGTAGATGGAGATGTAGAGCTTGGCCTCCAGCCTCTTCATTCTCCGCTGCGTCGGCGAAGTCAGTGCGTGCTGTATCTTCTGTAAGATGGGCTCAGGAAGCTGACCACCTTTTGCAAGGGATGAGAGGCAGTTTTTGGTGAAGACGATAGCGTTGCTGAGCAAGTCCTCATCACATTTGCCAAGATGAGCTGCCTCGTACAGACTGAGCAGGACATCAACATCAGATCGCAAGGCGTCTTTGAAGTCCCCATTCGAGTCTTCCTTGAAACTCTGAATGACATCTATAATGGGTATGTTCGTAAAATTTAGCACAATTTGATCAAGCAATTATATTTTTTATCACTGTATAAGTCCTTAATATTTAATTTTTTATTTTTCTAAAAAAATACTAGAAGAAAAGCATATGTGTATTTGATAAAAAATGTGCAGTATAACTATATATACCACATGGAATATCGTAGCGGTGTTGCCTCAACAGCCGGAACCGAAGGGCGACTCCGGCCAAGTCGCTGTCCCTGATCGGTGTGCTGCTAAGAACGTCCATGAACATGGCGATCTCCTCCTCGAAATGGTAGCCAACACCGAGGCGCTCTATGGCATCCACTGTCCTCATCCCCTCCGACAAATCCTTCTTGTTGGATGTGTACCCATGAATCATGGAGCGAACCTTCTTCACAAGTTCGTCCCTCCTCTCCTTGATCAATGCGGGGTTCTGAAAAAAATATAATTGATTTCAGTACTCTATTGCATGTGCACATGAGAACACAAGGCGTCTTTAAAGTAGAAACAACTATACAATACAAAGAGCTTTGGTGAAAATATTAGTGATTATTTACTCAGTATGATTGCAAATATAACTTATTTCAGCTTTATGGACAAAAATTAATAGAGTAAGAAACGACACTGGTGGACTCCAAATTTTCCATGTTACGATTCAACAGATTTTTCAGTGAGCACAAGTCGTTTGGTGTGCCTATGATATATATAATAAATGACTAGTCGAGTGCCCGTGCTTCGTTAGAAAAAAATAAATTATGAAACTCGAAAACACTAAAAATAGGGGCTTGTGTAGGAAACCAGGAAACCACTACTGTCAAAACACTTAAAAGGGGACTTCGAGAAAAACCAGAAAACCTGATGGTGCAAAACATAAATGGGAGGTGAGTCCATCATTCATCATCATTCACTGTAAGAAACTTTTTAATAGTAGTGATACCCGGTGATAGCATGGCAAGGGAGGAGCATCAATGAAGTACCCAGTCCACTTGCTGTCCTCCAGCTGCACAATCCGTCGCTCTGGTTTATGGTGTTCCATATGTTACCTCTTCTTCACACAAAAAATGTCATCTTAGATAATGACAGAATGTTTGAAGTTGAATTGTAACTATATATATGATAGAATAAGAATAACAGGCCACGAAAACAAAATACTTTAACGATATAATACAAATGTCTAGATACTCACTGGATGTCGAGAGAGCTACCCCTCTGCTGACTGTCAACTTGGCGTAATTAACTTCGACATCAAAATAAGAAGAGAGGAGTGCTTACATGGCCACCATCACTCCTGGATCGGTGCTTAAATAGGGGTGAATTTTGATTTTTTTTTTCTCTTTTTCTTTGTGATAGAAACCAAACTAGTACAAAATATATTTTTTAAAAGGTCCATTTGTGGAACTTTGAGTGTTGAGATGAAATGATTATCATATCCTAACAAGTTAGTACTTAGCTAGAGAGGTATATATGTTACATGAACCATTATCAACTGGAATTGCTACTTCCCCTTGGAAGATTATGAGCGTGTAATGTGAGACCATGTGGAGGTCTTCATGTAGTGATGTGTATATATGACTTGACTTGATTTGGCTGAGGAATTTGTGTTTGAGACTAGTTTTGAATCAGGCAGATTTATGTTTTAACATGCACAATTTTGGCTATTTGGACTGTTATGTGGTGCTCCTTTGTTTGGATACTTTTTTGGTCTTCATAGCTCTTGTAGATAATTTCAAAACGAAGGTTTTTCGTTTAGGGCAGAAAGTCATTTGATGTACAAATTAATTGATATAATTTTTGTAAGTTGTGCACTTGAGGTGCAGTTTTGTCTTGCTGTGATTAGCGTTGACCTTAGTTTAATTAGTTCATTGCATGATTATGGATGTTAATAAACTGACTTGCACGAAGGTAAGTGAGATATTATTATAAATTATGTTGGTCCATTTGAGTGCAGGTTTGGAAGGCAACTGTTGTTGGCGGCAACTGAGTACTAGGACTAGGTTGGGACAACTGAGATCCAAAACGGTCAAGGATGTCGGCATGATAGCTAGGCTTAAACAGGACTCACGTGGACATCGTGAAGATTGACTTCAGGTGGCTCAAGGTTTCTGCTTCAAGTTGGAGGCCTGCAAGTGCGAAAAATGAGCGATTAAGTGAAAGGGTGAAGGCATGTTGCATCGGGTTAATCAGGCTTTCTATAAAGCCGATGTAAGGATTTGTGTGGCCTATGTGTGGAACAGGTTGTTGGTAGTGGGGTGAGTCAATCCTAACCCTTGCATGCTTCCTTAGGGCTAAGGAACTCATCAAAGGGTAGGGGTTGATCCTCTTGACCTATATATATATAAGGAAGGGTGTGGAGGATATCTCTTCCATCCATTGCTAGGGTTTTGTATCATTTTATTTAGAGCTTTGCCCATCAAGATATGGCTATAAACAAACCCAAAAATACAATGAAAACTGAAGTTCCACATGTTTTTGAGTTGTTTTTGGAATCTAGCATGCTTTAGATCTTTTCTTTTCTTTGTTCTTTCAAGTTCTTGTTCAAGAGAGATGTTCTTCATGTTCCTAGGTAGTTCATCCTTGCCATTACAAGTTGGTAGGCCTTATTGATCATGTTTTATTTGTAGAAACCCATGAGCAATGTTTGGAACAAGTTGAGAAGAAGTTTTTCAAGTTCTTTCTTTTCTTGCTCTAATTTGTCAGATCAGATTTTCTGCGCAACAGTGCTAGTTATTTTCATATCTTTATTCTTCAACATGATATGGATGTGATAATTTGTGGATTGTATTTCTAACTTCCATATCTATTTGTCAATAAAAAAAATCATAGGGCCTGAAGTCACAGTTTAAGATTTATGCAAGTTTTCCCAATCTCCTGTTTGCTTTCTTCAATTCTTGTGCAAAAGAGCTTATGATTTTTGCTTCTTTTTGCTTGGTTCTTGGACGAAGGTGATTTTTTTAGTATTAGATCCGTGACTTCCATATCTACCTCATGTAAAAGTCTGAAATTCGTATGAATCACAGTTTGAACGCTATGAAGGGTTTGCCGAACCCTAAATGTTCTGTCTGAGTTCTTTGAGTAGCAGGGTTTTACCCTATTTTTTCTAGGTGAAATACTGAACTTGGTGACTAGAGGGGGGTGAATAGGAGCCAAATAAATTTTCTCACAAGGAAATAAATGATGCTCTTCACCCAATGCGCCTCAAAGATAACATCCCATAAGAAGAGCCATATTTCTGGTTGTTAAGTGCTCAAACAAAAGCAATCTTAGTCTAAAATGGTTGCACTCAAAGACAAAACACTCCAATTAAAAAGGTGTTTTAGGAAAAGCACGCATGAATATTCTAGTAGAAATCAATTTTGATTACAGGAGTGGTTGCTGACTTCTTGAGCTTTAAAAATTATGGGAATTTTTTTCCCTATGCCTTGATGAGTTATTAGGCGCCAACCAAGTTTCAGATCAAACCTCCTCACAGAAAATTCAGGAAAAATCATGAACCAAGAAATGTCTAGAACTCGCGCATAGAAAGTTTAGGACTCAGTATTCACCTCATAGCTCTCAAACAAAGAATCCAGATGACTCTAAAATTTTTCCACAAGTAGATATGGAAGTTACGGACATTCTCCCACTAGAATCACTCAAAAAGGAGCTTTCTTGATTTTTCTAAAATTCTTAGACCAACTATTGTGCGAGTAAAACCTTCCTGCCTTCAAAAACAGGAAAGACAAGAACTTGATCTCTTGTTTATTACAGATTGCCAAAGGTCTCAAATCCATGTGTCTAACCTCAAAACATCATGGATCAACAGCATATGGAAGAAGAGGAGGCAGATAAATAGGTTGTAACAAAAAGCACCAAAGAAAAGAGATCAAACATAAGAACTAGACAAAAACAAGGCCATGATATGAGGAACTAATTTCTATTTCTTGAGAGGGTTTGTTCACAGCCACACTTAGGTGGGCAAAAGCTCACAAAAGAGCATAATACAAGTCACAAAATCTTAGCCCAAGACTTGGTGAAGGCAGCCCCCTCCACCCCTCCTTATATAGGACAACCGGGTGAACCTCCACTCTTGATAGCTTCCTTGGGTTCCAAGTAGCCTAATCAAGGGCTAGGATTCACCCACTCAACGAACCACTTATATGGGCTTAAACCACTCACACACAGCCCAACATGGGCCAAACATGCCATACATGGGTTTTACACAAAACCGGATCAACCCGATGCAATGGCCCTCCATCTGCCGGACATGACCGCTCTGTTTCCGTGCCTTCGGACCTCCAACCCGAACCGAAACCTTTGAGCCACCTCAAGTCCTTCTCCATGGCATCTTCGTGAGCCCAAGCTTGAGCCTGTACATCCTGTGACATCATCACCGTTCTGGACCTCGATCCACCCGATCTAGTCCCGGTACCGTCGCCGACCACAATTGCCTCCAAGCCTGCGCCCACAAGGACCAAACTATTTTCCACAAGCAAAAATATTTTCTTACCTTTGTTTTCAACATGTTAGTCCAATTTCATCATCAATTCAAACCATATATGACTACATGCCCATGTTCTCACTCAAATTGAAACCGAAACATTTCAAACCGGTGCTTCCCTCAACACAACAGAATAAAGATAAAAATTTTAAAAATACTTCCCTTGCTCAAATGAAAAAAGTCATAATATGAAAAAGATGCGTCCCAAAATTCTCTACAAAATCTGTCTCAAAAGCGCAAAATACTCTGTGCTACCACAAATGGCCGAACCGGCTCAAATTAGTCTGAAAAACAAACCCCTCAACCAAATCAATTCAAGTCACATATACTCATCACAACATGAAGACCTCCACATGGTCTCACACTAGGCATGATCTGAATGTTATTTTTGGTGGGTGGCTGATGACTCCCTATTCCATCTATGGTTTAAATTTCAAATCCAAAAGAGTCGTGGTTTGGGAGAAATGATTTTTTGACCAAGATTTTTTTTGCTAAAGTTTAGTTTTGTTTTTCAAAAGGAACTTGGCTTGTGTTGTTTATCTCTTTTTTTCTAAAGATTCTTTTGTAGTGATTCCTTTTATGTTGGTTTCTTAACTTCCAAGACCATCGACTAATTTAAACTCATGGTCATATGATTTATGGTTTGATTTCGGCACTCATTTCTTCTCTTGCTAGTGTGTGTCGGACTACTATCATCTAGACTCTTGGAGGCTTGATTTTCTTTGGGTGTTTCTTGACTTGCCTCTATCCTTGACCACTATCATCTAGAGTTTTGTGGCATGTTGTTGGAGAATGCATCAAGATTCATTTAGTGTCTATTCAACCCTTTCTAGCCGCCATACCGGTTATATATATAGAAACTCGTGAGAGGTAAAGAACCAGCAAGCCAAAATATTAAACTCATTTAAAAGATGATCAGAGGCAAGGTAATTGTTTAGCGCTATAACTCGTATGGGTATGTATTTTAGCTAGGGTCTAGCTAAAAAGTTCGATAGGGTTCTAGGAGAGCAATGATCCCTTGTGCTGTTTCGAAATTGTACTTAAGGAATTTATGGTTGACATCACCAAAATCCCCCTCGCGTTGTGACTTTTTTATCATTATTTAGGCTCTCTCTACTAGATTTACCTAGATATTTCGTTCTTGATATCGTGCATGCACATGCTTGTCAATTCAAGCTTCATTTATGATTAATTTTTATGATTAATAACATAGATAATTATGATATTAACATGTTTATTGATTCACTGCTAAAAAATAGCTCGTTCTGTATAAAAAGAAGTAAAATGAACGACTTATAGGGGTATATATATAAAAAAACTTGTGACTTTTATTATGTTCTGGATTTTCATCTATATCAACACATGTAAATAACAGTTATTTCCTATAATTTAGCTTGTGAGTGCAGATTTTTACGCACATAAACTAATCACCTCAAATAATTCTCTAAAAATCTATGGGCGGCTAGAGACTTTTTAATTCAATAAATAGCTTTTTTGGTAAATTAAATACTTTTCTTCAGATTTAGAGGTCCCTTTTGAAGCGTTCAGATTTTAAATGATTTAAAAAGTTTTTAACTTTTAAGTATTTAAACTTAATTTTATTGTTTCTGGAATTTGTTAAAAATTTCAAGAATTTTTTAAATATTAGAAATTTATCTAATAATCTCATGTGATCCTTATGTCCCAAGTTTTCTTAAGAAATTTGCTAGAATTTTTGAGTCAGGTATTCAGTAATTATGCCACCTGCACAAATGGCAACAAGGACAAAATTGGACGCTAGTTAGTAAAACCATCTTTTGGAACCATATATAGAGGATGTAAAACGATGTGGTGTTGATAAACTGGGGTTTTAATTAATAGTGTAAAATAGACTTTTTCAATAGTTCAGATGTCTGATATGGAATTATATATTCATATAATATTTTTGAGCGATAATTATTCACATAATATACGATGATTATCACCAATGTAAAAAATCACAAGATTGTTTGAGGTTATAGTTCCTAATTTAACCATTAGGGAAAAAAGTTATTTTCATGACGTTTTAAATCGCCTTTACAAGGAATTTATAATTCACTACAATTGAGGAAAGAAATTTCTGGGAATGCTTACAACCGAAATTTCCCTCAGGGCTTGTTTGGGAGCCCATTTCCCGGCCGGGATCCCGGCCCAATTAATCCCTGGGGACGAATCCCGGCCAAGCTAATCCATGTGCAAATTTCTGATGACTGTTTGGGCGAGCCAAGGGATGGGAAAATCCCGGCCCAACTCAGTTAAATCCCTGGGCTCAAAATAATCGCCTCCACCCTCACGAGAGATTTTCCCCGTCTCCTCTTCTCCTGACTTCTCTCTATAATCTCGATGCTCTCGTCTCACTCCATCACTCGATCTCTCAAGATCTCACCCATCCCCAACACTAGCCTCTCGTTAGATCCACCAAGTACTGCCGGCACCGTTAACGTCAGTTCCCACCACGGTCCTCTGAGGCACATGAGAGGAGGTCGGTGGCGGGGTGACTCCTCCTACCGCCGCCGACGGCAGCGACTCCAAGATTGTGGAAGATGCTGGTGAGGCAGAGCAGGTGAAACATGCTGGAAGATGCTCGTGGAAGATGCTGCCATGCTGGAAGATGCTGGCACTACTACAGAATGGCTCATCCCTGACCCCTCATTACTGGCGGCTATTTTTGTCACCGTCAGTGATGAGGGTCACAGGACCCCTCCCCCCCCGTGGCTTGGGACAAAACACCAACCGCCAGTGATGAGGTTATACGGCCGACCGCCAGTGACGGATACATATTACTGGCGGTTCACTTTAAAACCACCAGTGAAGGTTACATATCACTGGCGGTTCACATTAACACCGCCAGAGATAGTTGTGTAGGACAAACTAGTGGGAGTTGGTGGGAAACAAAAACTGTCACTGGCGATTAGTGTTAGAACAGTCAGTGAAAGGAAACTATCACTGGCGGTTTTAAAGAGAACCACCAGTGATAGTTAGCATATCACTGGCGGTTACAGAGATAACCGCCAGTGATAGTTTCCACTACATAGTGCCGACCCTACCTCCATTATTGGTGCTCTGCTCACTCTGTCTTCTTCTGCTCGATCAGAAGCGGCGGATGCACGGCAATGTTGTAGGTAGAGTTGGTTCAATTCCAACCGTTTTTTTGAAGATCCAAGTGGTTTTTGAAGATCTAAGTGGTTTTTTAAAGATCCAAGTGCTAGAGGTTAGTGATGCTTTTTATTTTTCTTTGTACATCTTGTTTTTGAAGATTAAAGAACCTACTCTAGATTAAGTGCTTTGAGATCTAGATATATTAATATTTGTAGGTTTGTGATGTACATGGAGAGTAGGGTAATTAATATCTTTGGCTTGTGATGTGTTTTGCATGTGTAGAATGCGAGAAAAGTAATTAATGGGATAAGTAACAATATATTAATATGTTCATGAGTTTGTAGTCACAATTAATAGGATAAGCAACAATTGATTTATATTAATATATAGGAGGAATAATTATTTTAGCAAACTATTTGTCATACTAGCTTTGTCGTCCTAAGGTAAACTTTTATTCATAAAGTCTTTTATTTCGAAAGAAGTGTAACCATGTAATAATTAAGAAAACCGTGGATACATTTTTGCAGATAATGGACAGATCATGGATGTACACAGAAAATCGCGGGACAGAAGAATATGTGAATGGGGTGCAAGGGTTTATGAGAGCCGCGCTGGCGGATATGCAGGAGAGAGAGGTTGACTTGATATGTTGTCCTTTTGTTGATTGCGATAACTTGAAATTGTATAGAAACTCATCTCAAATCGAGTTTATCTCATTAAGCAGGGTTTCAAAAAAGGTTACTCCTTTTGGACGTGCCACGGTGAGACACATAGTACAACTGAGGGTGAAGATGACGCCTTTGAAGTAGTGGATAGTGATGATGCAGGTGTCGAGTGTGATGATGTCGGTGAAACATTAGATGAGGAAGTTTACGAGTTCGATAGAATGATACATGACGTCGAAACAGACTATGGCACTACAGAAGAGTTCATTAAATTCAGGAAATGGTCAGAGGAGTCCGAGAGGCCAATCTTTCATGGTTGCAAGGTGAAACACACTTTATTGGCGACTGTACTTGAACTCCTACAATTGAAGGCTAGGAACCGTTGGTCTGATAAGAGTTTCACGGAGCTCTTACGACTACTGAAGGAACTTCTTCCCAGAAAAATTTGATGCCAGAAACAACATATGGTGCCAAAAAAGTTATTTGTCCCTTAGGATTGGACGTGCAAAAAATCCACGCATGCCCCAATGACTGTATCCTATACCGTCACAACTATAGCAACATGCACTCATGCCCAGAGTGTAAAGCATCCCGCTATAAGAGAAATGTCAAAGGCCGTAACGAGGACCTGTGGTATATGTTTCAATTGCAGGAGTTGGACGCCTCTCTCATCCGCTGCTTTGCAGTGTAAGTGTATACAAGTCTTGCGCATTATCAGTGTATATTTCTTATCCACTTATACACTGATCACATATATCTTACTTTTCAGTTAAATGTACCTAGTTGCCAAACGAGGTCAAGTCCAGGCCGGTTTTCTTGACCCTGGAATTGTCACCTAGGACAACATAAAGGCGGATAGAAAGAATACCGGACAATACCTGAAGAGGGCCCTGACTAGAGGACAGGAGAAAGCATACTTCTTGTTGCCCTTCAATAAAAATTTTCATTGGATCTTGCTGCTCATAGAACCTAGCGAAAACAAGGTTGTCTACCTGGACTCGTTGAGGATGAGCCCCACACACGAGTGGGAAGATTTAAAAGGACTACTCAATGCGGTGTTCAAGAGTTATGTCAAGGGTGGGGGCAGGCACAATACTGCGATGGGCATGGAACTTAGGCATATAGAGAAATTTCCAGTAAGTGTCTATTCACACTTTTTCTCATAATAAAATAAAAAAAATTTTAGTGCCTGTCCCACTGATTATTGTGCCTTGTCATCTTATGTAGTGCCACCAGCAGCCCGGAGGCCATGCTTGCGGCTTCTACGTTGCGCGACATATGCAAATCATTCTACGGTTACGACCAAATAAAGATCTGAACATTGGAGATACAAACATCAATTTCAATTCTCTTGCAGACATTAGAGATAGTTTGGCTACATTTATTAATACCCAAGTTATTGACCCAAATGGTCGTGTAAACAGTGGACACCTATAGTTAACTATAACAGACATATTGTATGAAGTACATATTGTTATATTAATATATGATATGTTCCTCTGAATTTGATGTTGTTCTTATTTAAATGAAATCTAGATGTATATGGATGAAATTTGGATGTTTATTGATGTATATGTATATTGATGAATATGGTTGAAATCTGGATGTATATGGATGTAATCTGTTTATTTGAATTCTGGATGTATATGGATGTATATGTATATGGATGAATCTGGATGAAATCTGTTTATTTGATGTATATGTATATGGATGAAACTAGTCACCATTAGAACAATCTGTTTGAATGTATATGTATATGGATGAAAAACCAAAACCTGGATGTATATGTATATAGATGAAATCTGTTTATTTAAATTTTGGATGTGTATGTATATGGATGAATTCTGGATGTGTATGGATGAAATATAGGGCAAGCTAATTATTTTTTTGACCCTGAAAAGATATCACTGGCGGTTCATACAACAACCGCTAGTGATATGCACCGTCACTGGTGGTTCTATATAAAAACCGCCGATTAATATCTACATATCACCAGCGGTTTTGGTTAAAACCGCCAGTGAAAATCTGTTATCACCGGCGGTTTTCACAACAACCGCCGGTGATATTATTAATATCACGGGCGGTTCTGTTACGAACCGCCAGTGTCGGTTTGAAAACCGTCATGTGAGTTCAGAACCGCTAGTGATGACGTATTCTGCACTAGTGTGGTGAGGCGGCGGCTCCAAGCTCGTGGAAGATGCTAGCTCCAAGCTGGTTGATAGGGAGAGAAGGATGAGGAGAGAGAGGAGAGATATGAGCCTCAGTTGGAAGTTTGGAAGCAGGGGAAAGGGAAGGGATGGGGAATGGAATCTAGGGAATTAAAATGACATAAAAATCCCCTTTGGGATTATTTTCACTGGGGAGGTTTTCTCTGGGCACCCAAACTAGCCCTTAAGGCGAGAACATTAATCTACCTGAATTATTGGCCATGCACCACCTCCTAACCAAATATATGGTCTCTTATTGGTTACGTGCAAGTGATGCAACTCACTACTCACGATCCATGATCGATCTCCAGCTTACTATCTCTTATAAACCTCGAAGAACAGCTCTTTCTCACTATTTTTGAGGAGTGCTCGTTTTCTCACTATGAAATTTATGTGACTAAATAGTTTGCGCTCCTCAAATTAATAAGTCCCCAAAGTCTGGGAGCAATCGGAGAATTTTTTATATGCATAATTACCTTTCTTAATTTTTATATAAAATCTTATTTTCAGAGTTAGATCTCCTGTTGAAGTCCTCGACTAACATGGCATACCACTACAAAATAGAAAATTCAACAAAGAAATCAGACTAACCCCAATAACCAAAGCCACATCAAGAACAAAGCCACGAGGTCATCAGTTATTTTTATTTAAGTACTCTTTGCATATGTTTACACTCAACCACATGATACACGTGAAATAATTAATCTATTATTCTCAGTGATGATAGTCGTCATTATACATTTACACTCAACCACATGTTCCATGCATGTGAAATAGTCAATCAATTTATTTAACATGCCAAGAATCCAACTTCCCTAGCTAACGACGGGCAACCTCCGACAATGTCAATACCAACGTGAATAATCAGTGGTTTTTCATATATACGTGTAGTTACAATCAAACAATTTTCATGACGTATCGCCTGGTCCTCAACGATATTTTATAGTTCACCACACCTGAAAAAATAAATTTATGTCCGATTTAAAACGATATTTCGCTTAAGGTAAAATGCTTGAAGTCTTATTATTCCCCTCGCTAGTGATGGTCAGCGGTGTTTTCTATGGCTTATTTATTTATGTCTTATCTACTTAAAATCTGTTTATCTTCTAAATTTGAAGAGTTTTCTGAGATGATCTTGAGAGTCGGGTGTTCATTCGGCTTATTTTTAGTGCTTTGAGATGCATCATAATCGAGATGAAAAGAAAAATGAGCTAAAAAAACTAATCTGTATATTTTGAAAACAGAGGTAAGCAGACACGTAAATAAGTTGGACACCATGTGGTGCTCATCATCTCCACGCTCCTACTATCTCTAAATCTTAATCAGTAAAGTTATAAATTTTGTTGAATCAGCTTTTTTCTATGATTAGAACCCTTTCTCCGTGCTCTGCATCTATAAGCAGCTTTCCTCCTACTTCATGTTTTCATAGTAGATTTCTAGCACCCTGGTATATGGTATCTCGACCACGGGAGGTGTGGAAGAGAGTTTTGATCAAGAACAACACGAGTTTGTGTGTTGCAAGTGTGACAAACTGTGTACAAAGAGATGTAATCCTTCAACCCCCACTAGTTACATGCAGTTATCTCTACTCCTAAAAAGGCTCTTGTGGTGATGAGTGATGGCTCATCAAAACAATCTGAACCATTCAATTTAATCTAACGGCTGTCCACACCCTGATCTGCGTCCACCTCTCTACCAATCCATACGCGAGCGTGTCGATCCCCGTCTATCTGCGTCTCACCGATCCACGTCTTCTACTCCTTCACCAATCCACGAGCGAAGTACGGGCCCTTAATTAGTAAAGCTAAAACGAGAACAGAATGCCGTATACTTCTCTTATACTATAGTGCTTGCTCTCTATGCTTTTGAGGGCATATTCTCCATGGGGATCGGCGTCCATCAAGAATTGCTGGTTGTGCCTCGTGTATGGGAGGTGCCCAAACCAAAGGGTGTCGCTGGTCGGTGGTTTGGCACAAGCAAATACTTCACAGCTAATGTCGCACACTTGAGAAGGGCACCACTACTTTGAGGCAGTATGAGTAATTCCACAATTGTGGTATTTGTATGAGCCGCAAGTATTTTCAAAGTTTTTCCTGTGTATATAAAGAACTGTGCACTTAATGATTTATATGTGAGTTTTGCACTATCTATTTCGTAGAATAAACGGTTAAGAGATACGCTTAATTTATCTCCAAAGTTGACAGGAAAAATGATCTGCACCTGGCAGAATTTCCTCACACGAACAGTCAGAATGTATTGTTGTAACTCGAACATCGGTCTGACATTTAGCTCCGCAGAATAGACTGACAAAACTCTATTAGTGGCCTGTCAGGAAATTGTCCCTCTATTTACTGAATACGTAATGAACGAGAGGCCACAAGGATTCCGTACCGCATAGGCTTTGCCCTTTTCTCTAACAGTTCCTGCCTGTCAGATCGACAATACTAACGATCCATTTTTTTAGAAGGGGTGACCCCAGGAATTTCTCCTTTGTCAGGTGTGCTCCTAGTCAAGTCTCCTATTTGAACAGGGTGACGAGGACAATACTGTTGAGAAACCGGCCGGCCCACGAAGGCCTGGTATTGGCCCATGCCGAAACCCTAGAGTTACTTTATAAAAGGAGGAGGGGTTTCCCCATTGTATATACATGAGAAAGCAATAAAGAATCGTTCCCATTCATCTGTGATTGTCTTGCGTGTGAATCGACAACCTCGGACTACACCCGGTAGCGTGGTAGCCTAACACGTTATCAGCACGACGCTCGAGGATCGCAAGACGTCGGAGGGATCGAACGACAACATCGACGTCCTATCGGCATCGAATCGCCATCACGCCGGCAGGTCTAGTCAGGACCAGCCGATCTGTCCTACGCGACAGTCGTCGAATCCCTACATCGATTCACGAAGAACGAAGGTAAAAGAAAGTTGAATCTATAGGAATTGAACCTGTATACAGTAGATCTATTTCAATAGATTGGATGCCACGAATTGGTAGAACCCATCGGTCCTTGCGCGACGCTTGGCAACGACGCCGCGAGGCGCACATGCCATCTGCCCGTCGTCATCTTGCGCGCGCGCCGCTCGCCTCGGCTCCGCGCCGCGGCGTGCCGCGCCCTCGATCCCGGCTGCCACGTCGCTTACCGGGCACCGCCTCACACACGAACGCCCCCGTTGCCCTTGGGACACCGCCGCTGTTTGGCGCCCGAAGAGCCATGCTTGCCCGCGTGCACGCCGGGGCTTGAAGCGTCATGCCCGCACCGTGCACGCCGCCACAGCGCCGTTCGTCCGGCCTAAGCGCGCCGCCGCCGCCGCAAGCACTTCCGCCGTCACCACGCGTCACGACGTTCGCCGTGCCCGTCGCGCAGCCTCACCATGCCCTCGCACGGTTTAACACCGCCACCGCCGGTCCCGGCGGTCGCGCCTTACCCGCTGCCCAAAGCAAAGACGCCACCGCAAACGCAAGCCGGCCACAAAGCACGCCGCCTTCGTGTTCAAGCGCCACCGCCGCCGAAGCTTCGCCGTCGGCTCACAGCCATCCAGCGTCTTTGCACCGTCGTGGCGTCGCCGGAACGACCCCCCGGCCTCCGCCGCCGTGATGCCGGCGCCGCCGCCTACGCTGCTTTTTTCTCGCGCGACACAATGACAGCGGCAGCGGCAATGGGAAACCCTAGTCATGGGAGGGCGGGCGGACTCGAGGCGTGAGGGACGCAGTGGGCTAGGCCATGCAGGCCGGTGCAAAGAAAAAAAAAGGACGTGGTGGGCTGGCCATGCAGGCCGGTGAAAAGAAAGAAAAAAATAGGAAGGAGAAAACAGGGTGGGCCGGCTAATTGCGGATGACCCAGGAAAGAAGTAGGCCGCAAGATAGAAGTAGGCCACATGGGAGAAAAACTGGTGGGGGGAGAAGAAAAGAGAAAAAAAAGGAAGGGTCGTGGGCCACCGGATTTTACACTTAGGCCCCCGTAAAATATAAGAATTATATAGCAAATTTTTCTGTAATGTTAAAAAATTACAGAAACCCCTGGAAATTGCTGAAATTACAGAAAATGCATTTCCTAGCATAAAAGGGCCTCGGGATTTCGAATTTTAGTCCCGTTTTTGAATTTGAAGCTCTTTTTTACTGCTTTCATGCTTATTTTATGAATTTTGACATGATTGCATGTATTTATTGTTTTAGTTTATTGGAATCCATGAGAAAATTAAAATTTTGACGACCATCATCCGGATTACACGTAGTAATCTAAGAAAAGAATTTAATGAACATTATCTACATCCTGCGAGCTACACTCTAAGCAAAGAAGAGAAATATGAAACACAAGTACTAAAATTTTAAACATTATACTGAAATATGAAACACAAGTACTGAAATTTTAAACATTTTAATGAAATATGAAAGCAATCTTGAAATTGTAAACATTTTAAAAAATATGAAACACAAGTACTGAAATTTTAAACATTTTTAAAAATATGAAACACAATTCTGAAATTTTAAACATTTTAAAAAATATGAAACACAAGTCTTGAAAATTTAAACATTATCTTTGAAATATGAAAGCAATCTTGAAATTTTAAACATCTCAAAAGTCAGTTAAATAAAAAAGGAGAAAAGCCCCTCTAGAAGCGGTTGGTAATACAAACCCCTTGCAGAAGGTAACCTCTACAAGCGGTACGTATTACGAACCCCTTGTAGAAGGGGGCCTCTACAAGCGCAAGTAAGACAATTTGGATACCACCTCTACACGCCTTGTAGAAGGGAACCTCTACAAGCGGTTCAGTATCTGAACCCCTTGTAGAAGGGACCAAGCAAGCAGAAGACAATCTGGATACCCCTCTACAAAGCTGTTCAGTATCTGAACCCTTGTAGAAGAGACCTCTACAAGGGGTTTGGACTACGAACCGTTTGTAGAGGCCCCTTTACAAGGGTTCGTATTACGAACCGCTTCTAGAGGGGGTATCCTATATATTTTAGCTCGTCTTCCTCGCGCGCTTCACTCTCCCAAAATTTTTCTAAGTCCCGAGCCGTCCCGTGCTGCACTCCTCTGTCGCTCCGCCAGTATCTCCGTCGAGCCCCAGCGCGCTCCGACGCCTCCTCCACCGTCTTGACGCCCTCGTCGCCGCATCTCTCCGTCGAGATCCCACGTCGCGCTCGCCGGCTCTTCGCCGCCGTCTTGCTCGTCGCCGACGCTCGCCACCGCCGCGTCTGCGCTGCGCGTCGTCGCCTCACCGTCGGACCTCCACCGCGCCGTCGACCTCTCTCGACAAGGCCTCGCGCCCCCCAATCCCCCGGAGGACCTAGGTTGCCCACGCCCACGCCGCACTCTGCCTCTGTTTCATGTGTGCACACAGGGTGTTCGATGAAACGTCCCAACGGGAAGCTGAGAGAAACTGAGAGAGAGAGAGAGCTAGGGAGAGAGAGCTAGAGAGAGATAGGGAGAGATAGGGAGAGAGAGCTGAGAGAAATAGGGAGAGAGCTAGAGAGAAATAGGGAGAGAGCTAGAGAGAGATAGGGAGAGAGAGCTGAGAGAAATAGGGAGAGAGAGCTAGAGAGAGATAGGGAGAGAGCTAGAGAGAGATAGTGAGAGAGAGCTAGAGAGAGATAGGGAGAGATAGGGAGAGAGAGAGCTAGAGAGAGATAGGGAGAGAGCTAGAGAGAGAGCTAGAGAGAGATAGTGAGAGAGAGCTAGAGAGAGATAGGGAGAGATAGGGAGAGAGAGCTGAGAGAAATAGGGAGCACTTTGGACATGTTATAAATCAAAATTTTAAAACTTTATATATAAAAATCTTTTAAATTATTTGAATTGGATACATTAAAACCATACATATAGACATCACGTACGTTTTAAGAACCGCAGATAGTATCTCACAACGAAAAAAACCATCAAATTTCACACGAATACGGCATGACTTGGATGAGAGATTAGTGGCCTGATCTACAAAGCATTAGCTAATCTTCTTTTATCTATCCTTTCTTTTTAGCTTTGTCACTTTCCTTCTGCTTGTCTCGCCTCCCTATCACTCTCTCTCCTCCCCTCTCTTCTTTTATCATGTGCACAAGTGGCGATACTAATTTAACATTGTTTCGCAATTATGATATATAGATGGAGCAACCAGGCAATGCCAATGATATTTTCGATGAGAATCAGTTCATGCTAGACTCGATCGCGGAGGGTAGCATCAGAGGATACGACGAAGGTGACGCTTAACGCTGCCGATGAAATTTGTGAACCAAGCGACGCTAATGCTACTACCTTGTGTTCGGTGATGCCGTGGACCTTTGGGGCAGCGAGGTAATGCCACAATAATGCTTTGGTACACGCCGCCTTTCGAGCAATATAAAACAATCTTAACACGCTCATATTTTTTTGTAATTTAAGCAGGGTACATCGAGCAACCAATCGAAGCGAGGACCCAACAAGAAGCCGTCGGCAAAGCATGTATTTACCGATGTTAACTCCGACGGGATGCCGATTGCCCCTCTTTCAGCAATTGGGCCATTCAACAACGCTTGTGGTTTCCATGTAAGGGACCACGTCCCAATTAGCATCCAGAATGGGTGAAGTCCCTCAAGCTACCAAGGAGCTCTTGTGGGCGAGATATTAAGGACAATTTCAAATTCCCTGAAGGGTTCGAAGACAAAGTAAAGAAATACACTTTGAAAAAGATGGCAACCGTATTTCAGTCTTGGAAGACGTCTCTAAATGCCAAGTATGTGCAGAAAGGAGAAAGGCCTGACTTCAATCTATTTCCTAAGCTGGCCGATCACTGGGAAGCGTTTGAGGAATACAAGCTGTCAGCTCAAGGCCGAGCCGTGAGCCAAAAGAACAAGATAAATGCACAGAAGAGGAAGTACCACCACCATCTCAGCACCGGTGGTTACATCAAGGCTATACCGAAATGGGAGAAGCGGGAGGAAGAATTATTGGCCAGGATGTACCACCGCCATCGCCGATCGGGAATTTCGCCTACGAAATTGGTTCATGGCTCACGGGGGGGGGGGCCTTGCAGATGATGACAGCTTGGTGATGGCACCGGGAGTGCAAGATGTTGGGCAAAGGATCGTACAAGCCGTTCAACAGTCTCAGTCAGGTTCCTTAGTGACAGATAGGGAGAATGACGAGCTGACACGTGCCCTCCAAAACCCGTCGCACCCTGGACGGACAAGAGGTATTGGTTCGTCGACGCCATGGAAGCACGGATTCGCAAAGGATTCCCAAACGTCCAGGAGCCAAGCAAGAAGCAAAACCAGAGAGCTATACAAATACAGCTAATTGGAAAGAGAGCTAAGAGCTACCCAGGCTAGCATCGGCGACATAGTTGCTCAACAAGTGCAGATAGCCCTCAGCAAGCTTCAAGGATCAAGTCCAAGCAATCGCGGATGCCATGATCACCCTTGATCCTCGTAGCGGCGGAAGCAGTTGTCGTCCACCGCGGCACCTGATGGGGATGACCTTGGCCATTTTCCAGTGGACGACATTAAGGTTCGCCGCCAGTGTGAGCTACATGTCCAGGCGCGAAACCTCTCCATAAAGGTGGCTTACGGCATGGCGTTCCCAGTAGAGCCGGGCCAGACATTTCATTGCAACGAGATACCCCCCGGTTACTCGAAAGTCGGCGTGGAGGGGGTGTTAAGCGGATTTGAAGATCTTATGCTCGATATTGCTGGAGGCGATGAGGTGGCCAAGCTTGGACAGGCCCTCCACGTTATCATCCTCTGGCGAAAACGGTACATCATGTTTGCAGATGGCGTGGAGGTGTCATCTCCACCGCGAGACATCGAACAATAGGAGCCGGCTGGAGGAAGCTCGTCTCCTCCACAACGACAAACCATGCCTCCTCCAATGTCACCTCCACGCAATGCCTCGCCGCCAATACAGAGTACTCCTGCTCCACCACCTGCTCCACGCAGAAGCCCAACTCCACCAGCACCTCCAACAAAAATGAACCCCCCAAGAAAAAGCACGCCTCCACCATCTCCTCAGCGAAAGAAGCTTCAAATAAGAAGGAGCCATCCTCCTCCCCAGAAGGCCCAGTCCAGCCGATCAACAAGGTCAAAGGAACCTTCAAAAAGGGCATATGATATGACGGACGAGGAGACAAGCAAAGTTGTTGCTGCAGAAGTTGCTGCACACTTCGCACCTAAGGTGCCAGCGCCGAAGCAAGCAATTGACCGAAAAGCTTCAAAACACTTCGCGACATCCCATGCATCGCTACTGCCTACGACGTCAGGCCACGACCGGACAATAGTAAAGGCTACACAGAAGTCTAAACGGGCTAAGGCAGAGGCAGCAAAGAAGAAGAAAGAGCAAGAACAGCTTGAACAATTCATGAAAGAGGGAAACCTCGGTTCTGCAGCTGAAACTCTTGGATTAACGGATGATATCCCAATGGCAGAAGTGAGATGGCAATATAAGTTGGGCCGGGAGTTGGTTAACCCTAAAACCATAAAGGATTTACCAACCAAGATTTGGCAATTTCATGAATGGTACATGGTAGAGTCCACTCAAGAAAGAAATATGTTCCCCCTACGTATCACAAACGAACATTTCTATCGCGGGGACAACCAAATATGGCTAGAATTCAAGACTTCTACCAGTTTACCATCAGATTTGTCAACGTGTCTCTCATGAGCTGCTGGTGTCTGTAAGTGTCAGGCTAATAAGCTTACCATGTGCTTCCTCGTACTAGAAAGTTGCAACTCTAATAGTTTTTCCATTTCTATGTAGAATGGAGATACAACGATTGAGAAGACAGGGTGACTTCAACATCGGCTTCATAGACCCAGAGATTGTCAACGAGGCTGTCATCGGATACAACCCAAAGGTTGCTGAGGAGTACATTCTGGATGCACTCTTAGGACAGCACTACAAACCATACATACTTCTGCCCTTCAAGAACGAAGCATAAAGGAGCTTTCAAGAACGAATTCACAGTCCAATTAAGCACTCGAGTACGTAATAAAGCATACTAATTAATTCATATTCTTTAGTGATAGTTTTTCATCTCAATACTTGTATTCTTTTTAAATTTCATCATAGGTTATCTGACAAGCGGCAGAAACAACTTATGTGGCTATTATGTGTGCCACTACATGCAAAATATTTGCCACGGCGATGTGCCCAAAATAAACGACGAGGTTGTGTATGTCAAAAGTACCAAAGTAATGATGCATCGAAATTAATGATGCATCTCAATTTCTTAGTACTTACAATTTACGTGTTCAGAGATTTATTTATTTCCTGTTTTGGCAGCCTTACCTCGATGTGCAAGGTGTGATCCTGCCTCACCTGGTTGCAACAATCCAAGAACAACTTATCGACTTCATTGTCGACGAGATTATATCCACCAAAGGCGAGTTCCACACAAAGGGATGGAGAGATTGTCCTTCTCTAAGGATAGGTGAAATATCGGAATCATCGAAGGCCACACATAGCGATGCAGGCAACAAGTGACCTCAAGATTCACCCTTGTACTCTTGAAATGTATAAACATTGTTTCAGTGTGCTCCTTATTTCATGTATGGACATATTTTTAATTCATTCGTATTATTGTGTAAATAAACTTAATTGTGGTTGTGTGAATAATCGAGTACACATCATATTATATTTTTAATTGTGAAAAAATATTGTAGTTGTATTTAATTTTATTGTCAAAATTCATATTGAAAACCCCATCGAACATATTCTATATTGAATATAATTTACGCTCAGCCTCTCCTGGCGGTTGGTAACTTCAACCGCTTGTGGAGGCCACATGTGGCGCTCCCCTGTGGCTCAGAGGCTCCACAAGCGGTTCGTAAGTCCAACCGCCAGGAGAGGGCACATGGCCCCTCCCTTGTTGCCTCCGAGGCTCTCCTGGCGGTTCGTAAGTCCAACCGCTTGTGGAGAGGGCACACGTGGCGCCTCCCTCGCTGGCTGAGAGGTCTCCTAGCGGTTAAATGTCTGAACCGCTTGTAGAGAGCACCCATGTGGCACCTCCACCCGATCTGCCGAGGCGTTCGAACCGCTTGTGGTGTCGTACCACAAGCGGTTGGGGGAACCGCGAGTGTTACCCGGAGGGTATCACTTGCGGTTGCCTACAACCGGTTCCAAAACCGGTTCTAAAACCTGTTTCGAACCGGTTGTAGTAGCTGGTTCGCTGGTAGTGAGATGTAGAGCTTGGCCTCCAGCCTCTTCATTCTCCGCTGCGTTGGCGATGTCAGTGCGTGCTGTATTTTCTCTAAGATGGGCTCGGGAAGCTGGCCACCTTTTGCCAGGGATGAGAGGCGTTTGGTGGTGAAGACGATTGCGTCGCTAAGCATGTCCTCATCAAACTTGCCGAGATGAGCTGCCTCGTACAGGCTAAGCAGAGCATCAACATCACATAGCAGGGCGTCCTTGAAGCCCCCATTCTGACCTTCCTTGAAACTCTTCAATACATCTGCACCCAACCGTTCAGTTAGTATCATGTAATATATATATAGCTGTAATTTTTATCACTGTAAATACATTGAAATGAAGTTTTATTAAGCTAGACACCTACTACGTATGCAAAAATCTATGTATATGTTTGCTAACAATGTAGCGGTGTTGCCTGAACACCACATATATGTATTTAACAATCTAAATACATATATGTATACACAAGTACCACATGGAATGTCATAGCGGTGTTGCCTGAGCAGCCGGAAGTCCGGAACCGGAGGGCAACTCCGGCGAAGTCGCTCTCCTGGACTGGTGTGAGGTTGACAACTTACATGAACTGGCCGATCTCCTCCTCAAAATGGTAGCCAACACCGAGGCGCTCCAGGGCATCCACTGTTTTCATCCCCTCTGACAAATCTTTCTTCTGTGATACGTACCCTTGGATCAAACAACGAACCTTCTGCACAAGCTCGCCCCGCCTCTCCTCGATGAATGCCTCAGACTTTTGATTCGTACGAAAAATTAAACAGATAAAAAATAATTATAATTGTTTTAGACAAAAAATAATTATAATTCAATGGAATACTGTACTCAGACTATTGCAAGCACGGGTGTAATTTATGCCCAGGGTACTTTCATGCAGATATTTGTTGCAAGACCCTAATCATGTCAACGATATGTGAACCTAGGACCATATATCAGTGACTTACCAATGTCCTAATACAAATGGCATGAATTTTAGAGTGTCCTAGAAGATCTATAATTGCAATAACATAGAGTGCGAGGTTACCATGTATCCGTGGCTCATATGGGGCTAGTAAGTTTTCGGACCTAGCTAAGGTTTGTACTCCCTCGGAATATCCGATTTAGAAAATTTTAAATTAGAAAAATATATAAGAAAAATAAATAACTTGAGCACACTTTCAGTTATGGGATTTCCATAGATGAGATGATGGTTTCTACAAATTGTCATTATTCATATATGCACAGATCAGGAGAGAATTAACTAATATTAAATATAGTGGCAAACCTTATTTTTGGAACAAGTTAGAAAAATCTATGTATTATAAAATGAATTGGAGGGAGTAAACAATTTTTAGAAGGATGACAAACTCTGTGTGTGTAACCTATATATTCTTCTTGTAAGAGAGATTATTACTCCCTGCAGTCACAAATATTTGTTGTTTGAAATAAATACAAGTTAAAGTTTTGAAACTTTAACTATGAATACCTTCTAAATTGTTTAGAATGAGTACATAAAAATTACATGTGTAGATTTGTTTTGAAGAGTACTTCCATTATATAATAATTTTAATGAGTTTTATAAATGGATTGTGATAGTTATTAGTGGTCAAATATTATTTTGATGACTATGTCAATATCCAAAACGATAATTATTTATGACTAGAGAGAGTACTAGCTACCAGATAGGTGCCGGCACTGATTCGAGAGAGGATTCGGCCCGTGCGTGCGCAAGTGCAGGATTTAACAAAAACTATCAAAAGAGTCAGTGGGGAGAAAACTGATTATTAATCTCCTACACTTGTTTATTTGTCGGGACCCCCCCCCGGCGGAGGTGAGATCTCTCCTGTGCTTTACCTGTGCTAGTCTCTGGATCAGTAGTTAGCACACACAGACAACAGAATTTGGATCACAACCATGTCGATTAATTTACATACATTTACATAAGAGTGCGCCTAACGGTGTGGTTACAAAAGATTGGCTCGAAGGCCTTACAAAAGCGGAAGTCTTTATCTTACAACTGAAATTCCAAAAGAGGAAACCAAAACAATCCCCACAGGCAAACCTGGAGGAACGCAGCCCAAGGCGTCGGTATACTTCTCGTCCTGGACTCCGTCGGCGAAGACGTAGGCTTCGGGGTCTCCATCTTCGGGGTCACACGAGTACTCCGAACCTGCGCGTAGGATTGCGCAGCCCCGCGGCAAAGCGCGAGGAAGAGTATTGGTACAAATACTCGCAAGTCAATTCACATATGCACATGCATGGTTTAGGCAAGAGAAAGGTGGGGCTCAGTTGCGGAAAGCAAATTTTGAAATAGTTTGCCTAAGATTTTTAAAGCAATTTAGGAAATGGAGTGAAGTAATCAATTCGGTTGATAAAACATTTAAATCATCCGGCCCCAGCCGGCTCATGCCCAAAGGCTGGCTCACGATACAAATCGTGGTTTTAATCCAAAACATTTTCCTTACGGCTAATCCACCGAAGGACCAATAACTCTCGACGGCTAACCACCGTATGCATAATACCACACGTCGGCTAAACCACCGAAGTCATCTCCTCACGGCTAACCACCGTAGGTTCCCAAACAAAACACGGCACCTGCCGGTTTTCTTCTTTAAAACTCTGAGAAAGAGAGGGAAGAAAAACTACCATTGTGGCAGCGCCACCGTCGTCCGCCCTTAACCGTGGGCACGGCTTTCTAGAAAGTTGTACACTCTGCAGAGGTCGCACGCTTTACCCATAAGAGGTGGTTTTTCCTAGAAATCACCCAAAGAAAAATGGTCACCACAAGGCCTTTGACAATCTCGCTCCTAGCTTGGCATCCTCTCTAAGGTTTCCACTGCAACGCTGGTCTCCCCAGTTGGCTGAAGCCCCCTCTTGAGCCTGGTAGGTTAGCGAATGCTTCGTGCCTACTCCACCACACGGGATGTCCAAACTAAGAGTTCGAAGGCTACTCAGCCAGGTCCCGCCCATACAGGCACTCATGGTCGCATTGTTGTACTTAGTCTTATCAACCGCAAGGTCGCGGTCCTTAGGGACTGGGGTTGTTCCCACACTGGACCCGATTCTCGTGCTTACTGCACCAATCAATCAATCCGTCCACCCCAATCAAGTTTTACAAACTTTTTCAGAAACACCCAGGTGACATACCCGCCACCTGGCGCTAACACTTTTCCCACAGTAGCACCCTGCTACTGCTAATCAAACAAGCACTTTGCAAACAGAGAGATACTTTGAATTAAAACAGATATTAAATTGGGTGAAGTGTTCATCAGGGGGTGATCATCAATTAATGCCTACTAGCATGACTAAGCAAGAAGGATTGGCAGGTAATTATGGATTAATTAGCCTAAGGTTACAAAAAAAAATTAGGATTAATAGCATAATGAAAGTGTAGTAGGTTCTTTAACTAAATTTCTTACCATTATGACAATGTTTAATTAACATAGCTATGCACATTTAGTAAACTTCTAAGAAAGCATTTGTAAAACTAGGCATTGATATAGTCAAAGGCAATTAGGGAAGATGTCAACAATGACTTGCCGTGACTGTAGTCGTACTCCTGCCCGGCTTGATCCTCGGTCCCAGGCACAGATCCAATCGAGTCTAACGATGGCAAGCAACACACATTAAAACAATGAATAAAATAAAATTATGCATGCAGAATGAATGTGTATGCATGAATATAGTAAAACCATGCTTTTATTTAGTTTAATGTTTTTAGAAATTTAATTTATTTTAAAATGGCATACTTGAATAAAAAATGATTAGATAAATTGTTTCCTTATTGAATTAGAAATATAGAAAAATAAATTATGTTTAGGATAAATAAATTAATACTGCTTTTATATTATTAAATCATTTCTAAAACTTAAATTCCATTCTAAGGTCATAATTAATCATTATAGTATTTAAATGTATTATGTTATTTTTAGAAAATCATATAATTCACATTAATATTCATAAAATTATGAAAATGATATTTTAATTTAAAGTTCATATTTTTATGAGTTTTAGAAATTTATTTCACTAATTTTGAATTTATATTCTAAAAGATATGAATTTTACTAATTTCTTGTTTTAAATTTAATTGGAAAACGATAAAAGGGCGGTGGGCGTGGTGCTGCTTCGGCCCAAATGAGCTCACATGGGCGGCGGCGGGCACGTGTGGCGTCGTCATGGCGCCGAGCATGTCTTGGTAGCGTGGTTCAACGTGTGGCGCTGGCATTGCGTCACGACCCATGCGACGCGCGTCTGTGGCGGCTCGCGTGCTCCAGGCGTGGCCATGGCGTAACGACTTGGCGGGTGGCGGGTGCCCAGTGGTGTCGCGTCGGCGCGATGGCAGCCGGTCGGTGTCGCGGCTGGTCCGACAATGGCGGCGGCTTGCGTCGCGAGGAGAGTGCTCGACGGGTGGGCTGCACCGTCAACGACCGGCGAAGCATGGCGGCTCGGACGGCGATCAATCCCGGTGAACGGCGGCTCGCCGGCGGTGGGGAAGGAGAGGGAAAGAGAGAGGGAGGCGAGGGGAGCTTGGTGGCGGAGTTTGGCCGGCCAGAGAGGGGCGGCGACATGGTGGGCGGCGGCTCGGTGTGGTAGGCGGCGGTGGCGCATGGCGCGGGAGCCAACCGGCGGCGAGGGTGACGGGTGGCGGGGTGCACGAGCAAGAGGGAAGCACGGGGAGGGTTGGGGTGGCGTCGGCGAGGGGCAGGACTGGCCGAAGTGGCACGAAGACGTGACCGAGGTTGGGCGGGGAAGGCACGCGTCGCCGGCCGACTCAGGCGAGGAGGGGCGGCGCTAGCGGCGGGGAAGAGCTTCTACGGGCCTAGGGGAGCTAGGGGAGAGAGGAAGGGGAAGTCTTACCTCGCGGTGAGCTCCGACGGCGCTGGGGTAACCGGCTCGGTGGTGCGCTGCTGCTCTGGCGACGGCAGGCGTGACAACCGTGAAAATGGAGCACGGGGAGTGAGAGGGAGGAGGTGGTGGAAGGAAATGGGCTGGGGAGCTTCGCTGGTGGGTGATTGAGAGAGAGGCAGTGAGGGGAGTAGGGGGGAGCGTGAGAGAGAAGCAGTGAGGGGGGGCAAAAGGGGAAGTTGGCCAAAAAGGGGTAGGGCCATTTTGGGAAAGTCCCAATTGGGGTGGAGAGGGTGACAGGTGGGGCCTACCTGTCATAGAGTGAGGAAAATGAGAAAATGGGTAAGAGCTAGGTAGGGAATTTAACACCCTTCCTAATTAAACACTTAATTTAATGTTTTTAAATTTTACTTAATTTAAATTTAGATTTTACTGTTGTTCTAATTTACAATGGAATTATTAATTAATAAATTGCTAAGCTAGGTTTTTGCAATTAAACATTTTGAATTTAGATATTTTAAAAGTTAAACCCTTAATTAGGTTTTTAGGAAAATTAAAATTTAGTAACATGCACATTTTTAAAAAATGTCTTTTAATTTTTGATGATTTTCTTATTGAGATGCTTCAACTATATGCGATGTTCATGCATTTTAGATTTTTGAAAAATGGGGATGTTACAAACCTGCCCCCTTTAAACAAAATCTCGACCCCGAGATTCGGAAGGACTGAGAAAAAGGTTGGGGAATTCTGCTCGAAGATTCTCTTCGCGTTGCCAAGTTGCTTCGTCTTCCGAGTAGTTGCTCCACTGAACTTTGCAAAGCTTGATTACCCTGCTCCTAGTCTGACGAGCGGCTTCGTCCAAAATCCGGACTGCATACTCCTTGTAGGTTAGATCTTCTTGCAGGTCCAACTGTTCCAACGGCATCTATTCCCCTGGAACTCTCAGGCATTTTTGGAGTTGGGACACGTGGAACACATCATGTACAGCTGACAACTGGGGTGGTAACTCAAGCTGGTAGGCCACTTCACCTCTTCTGGTCAAAATCTTGAAATGTCCGATGTACCTCGGTGCAAGTTTTCTGCTGACTCGGAAACATCGAACTCCTTTCATTGGTGACACCTTGAGGTAAACGAAATCTCCTTCAGCAAAGACGAGATCTCTTCGTCGATTGCTGGTATAACTTTTCTGCCGACTTTGAGCAGTCCTCAATCGTTGTTGGATGACTCGAACTTGTTCATTGGCTTCCTTGAGCAGGTCAGATCCAAAAATCATTCTCTCTCCAGTTTCTTTCCAAAAGAGAGGGGTTCTACACTTCCTGCCATATAATGCCTTGAACGGCGAGATCTGCAAACTTGATTGGTAACTGTTGTTGTAAGAGAATTTTGCATATGGCAGATGCTTATCCCAATTCTTAGAGCTTGCTAGAGCACAAGCTCGAAGCATGTCCTCCAAAATCTGGTTAACTCGTTCTGTCTGACCTTCAGTCTGCGGGTGGAATGTTGTACTGAAGTTGAGATTGGTCCCTAGCAAACCATGCAGCTTCTGCCAGAACTTAGAAATGAACTGGGTTCCTCTGTCGGAGACAATCTTCTTAGGAACTCCATGCAGGCAAACAATCTCGGCCAAATACAGCTCTGCTAGTTTATTTTCGTTGTAAGTTGCCTTCACAGAAATGAAATGGGCAGACTTAGTGAGCCGATCCACAATGACCCAAATGGAATCATGACCGGACTGGGTTCTGGGTAAGCCGGTGATGAAATCCATTCCGATCTCTTCCCATTTCCACTCAGGAACTTTCAGGGGCTGAAGCAATCCTGCAGGCCGTTGATGTTCTACTTTGATCTGCTGACAGGTATCACACAGGGCGACGAACTCGGCGACGTCTCGTTTCATGCCAGTCCACCAATAGGATGTTTGGGGATCCAAGTACATCTTTGTACTGCCTGGGTGGATTGACAACGCTGAGTCACGGGCTTCTTTCAGAATCAGTTCCTTGATTTCTTTCTTGTTTAGTACAAAAATTCTCTTTTCGAACCAGAGGATGCCGTTCTCGTCCACTAGGAATCCTAGGGCTTTTCCTGCCTTGATCCTTTCCTTGATTTCTGCCACTTCTGCATCATCCTTTTGAGCTTCTCGGATCTGGTTCTCCAAGGTCGGCTGTAGTTCTAGCATATGAACACAGCCTTGTTTGACCAATTCCATGTTTAACTTCTTGAACTCTTCTTGCAACGCAGATTGACCTTCTTGAACCATGAGGTTATTGTAGTAGCTTTTTCTGCTCAAGGCATCAACTACTACATTAGCTTTTCCAGGATGGTAATGGATGCCTAAATCATAATCCTTTATCAGCTCCAACCATCTTCTTTGCCTCATATTCAAATCTGGCTGCGTGAAGATATACTTTAAGCTCTTGTGGTCCGTAAATATTTCTGTCCTGTTGCTAACCAAGTAGTGCCTCCAAATCTTGAGAGCATGAACCATAGAAGCTAATTCTAGGTCATGAGTGGGATGGTTGACCTCGTGAGGCTTCAACTGTCTCGATGCGTAGGCTATAACCTTTCCTTCTTGCATCAGCACACATCCAAGTCCTAATTTGGATGCGTCACAATAAACCTCAAAATCCTTGCGGATATTTGGCAGGGTGAGGACTGGAGCTAAGGTCAAACACTTCTTTAACTCTTGAAAACTTTCCTCGCAAGCTTTAGTTCATTCAAACTTCTTGTCCTTTTTCAAGAGCTGGGTGAGTGGTCTGGCAACTCTGGAGAAGTCTTCAATGAACCTTTTGTAATAACCTGCCATTCCAAGGAAACTGCGGACCTTGGACACTGTCTTTGGCGGCGTCCAATCCAAAACATCCTTCACTTTGCTTGGGTCGACAGCGACACCTTTGGCTGATATGACGTGTCCTAGGAACATCACTTCTTTTAGCCAAAATTCACACTTACTGAACTTGGCATACAGCTGATGCTCCCTGAGCTTTTCCAACACTAACCTTAAGTGCTCAGCATGTTCTTCTTCATTTCTAGAGTATATGAGGATGTCGTCAATAAAGACAACCACAAACTTGTCCAAGTATTCCATGAATATCTTGTTAATCAGATTCATGAAATAGGCGGGTACATTGGTTAATCCAAAGGACATGACTGTATACTCGTACAATCCGTACCGAGTAGTGAAAGCAGTCTTAGGTATATCCTCTTTTCGGATCTTGATCTGATGATAGCCTGACCTCAAGTCAATCTTAGAGAAGACACATGCTCCTTTAAGCTGATCAAACAGATCGTCGATCCTGGGCAAAGGGTACTTGTTCTTGATTGTGACTTCATTCAGGGACCTGTAGTCCATGCACATCCTTAGGGTTTTGTCCTTCTTCTTGACAAAAATGGCTGGGGCTCCCCAAGGTGATGCACTGGGACGAATGAATCCTTTGCCTTCTAACTCTTCAAGTTGTTTCTTGAGTTCTGCTAAAAGGTTTGCAGACAACCGATATGGCCTTTGAGCTATTGGGGCAGTTCCAGGTGCTAACTTAATAATGAACTCAATGTCACGGTCGGGTAGCATACCAGGCAGGTCATCTGGAAATACATCCGGGAACTCTTTGACCACTAGGATTGAGTCCAAGGCTATCCCTTTTAACTGGTTTAGGGTGCTGACAACTCTTGCAGCAGGTTCAGAGGAGAACTCTACTCGGGTCCCATCACTATTAACAAGGGTGACGGCACGACTGGCACAATCAATTCGGCCTTTATACCTAGTTAACCAGTCCATGCCTAAGATAACTCTATCCTTTGGGAGTCTAGCAAGATAAGGTTCGCTAGTAACTTGACTCCATTAACTTCTATGTCTAACTTAGGACATACTTTATCAGTCCTCATAGACTTTTCCGGTGATTGAACAATCATAGGGTGCTTTAGGCTCATTATGTTCCAATTATTTGATTCCACAAAATTCTTTGATATGAAAGAATGTGATGCACCGGAATCAAATAAAACTGAAGCTGGTACTGAATTCACTAGAAACTTACCAAGGACAACATCTGGTGCATTCTACGCTTCTTCCGCAGTGATGTGATGGACTTGGCCTCGTCCAGCAACTTGTGGTGCCCTAGGAGGCTGAGGTACTCCACGGCCTCTTCCAGCGGCGGGTGCACGAGCAGTTGATCCTGTGTTGGAAGGAGCAGATGGCGTTTGGCGCCTCTGGGGACATTTGTTGGCATAATGACCCCACTGATGACAGTTGTAGCACTAGATTGCTGAGGTACTGTTATTCTGAGGTGCTTGAGAAGTTGGAGCTTGTCGAGGGCCTTGTGGGGCTTGACGGGGCTGAGATGCTGGCATTTTTTGTCCTTGTTGGGACTGCGGCACTGGAGGCCTGCCGGATGGGAACTGGGAGAATCGGGGCCTCGAGCTGCTAGAACCTTGATGATACTGTTGAGCCATCTTTCTCTTGCGCTTCTCCATACGCTGCTGCTCAATATCTTCCATGACCAAAGCTTTATTGACCATTTCCTGGAAGGTGGCGTAGTCATTGGCGGCAATAAGGGCCTTGATATCGGGATCCATTCCTTCCATGAACTTCCATATTTTGTCGGACTCCGATGCTACTTCTGTGGTGGTATAGTGGGCAAGGTGGTTGAACTTGTTCAGATATTCCGTGACGGACATGTTGCCCTGCTGAAGACAATGAAATTCTCGCCTCTTCATCTCCATAATGCCCTTGGGAACATATGAAGCGGTGAAGGCCTTGGAGAAGTCTTCCTAGGTGAGAGCTTCAATATCCGGGTGAGAAGCTCGGAAGTTTTCCCACCATACGGCAGCATCGTCCTGGAGTTGATGACCGGCAAAATTGACACTCTCTCGGTCAGTGCACTGGATCATATCTAGTTTTCGCCTCATTTCTCGGAGCCAATCCTTAGCTACCAGGGGTTCCACGGCTCCGGTGAACACCGACGATCTAGTCCTCATGTAGTCACCAAACTTAGACTGGTGTTGGTTTTGTGGGGGCTGAATTTGAGCAGGAGCAGCAAGGTTGTTGAGGTTATTGGCAATGGCTTGAAAGGCTTGCAGGTGCATTGCCAGTATTTGGTCAAACTGCGGAGGATGAGATGGTGGGGGTGGTAGGTTGACATTGGCCTGGTCGTCGGCAGTTGGTTGATTCTGGGGCTGACCGACCGGTGGAGGCTGACCCTGAGGTTCGTCCACTACTAACTCTCTGCCTCTTCCGCGGCCGGCAGCAGCTTCATTCCGGGTATCATCCATCTGACAGCAATGTTGAAAATGAGATGAGGAAGGGAAAACCAAGGAGAAAGCTAACAGGGGAGATCATAACATTCACAACACACCGGTGCAAACAAAATACCAAAAAGACTCAAAAAGACACACAAGTGACAGTGGCACGACCAAGTCGGTGCACACTATCTCGAAATCCAGCTGGAAAATCCAATGTTCTCTAATACGATGACAGGTTCTAGGGTTTCTACGGTCTTAATGCTAATCTTGCTTTCTTGATACCGTCTGGTTCCTCTATGCTTCTTGCGCGCTTGTCCCAGTCGTCGACGACTTGTATCTTCAAGTATCCTATTAAGAGTAGTGGTGTCGCTAAAAATTTTGAATCAGGGGAGATTTTAGAAACGGCTTTTGGCTTTGAAACACAAATCATTTAGAGGGTAGTAAGAGAGGAAAAGGTAAGACCAGATAGAAGCGAAAGTTTTAGGTAAGGAAAGACCGAAGAGAGTAAGTTTCAAAATCTATCGAAAGTAAACTTTATAAATTAAATACGTCCTTAGGGCTATAACATTCTACCTAGGTTGCGGCCTACAGCCTAGGTTCTGATACCAACCCTGTCAGGATCCCCCATGGCGGAGGTGAGGTCCCTCTTGTGCTTTACCTGTGCTAGTCCCTGGATCAGTAGCTAGCACACACAGACAACAGAATTTCGATCACAACCATGTCGATTAATTTACATACATTTACATCAGAGTGCGCCTAACGGCGTGGTTACAAAAGATTGGCTCGAAGACCTTACAAAAGCGGAAGTCTTTATCTTACAACTGAAATTCCAAAAGAGGAAACCAAAACAGTCCCCACAGGCAAAGCTGGAGGAGCGCAGCCCTAGGCGTCGGTATACTCCTCGTCCTGGACTCCATCGGCGAAGACGTAGGCTTTGGGGTCGCACGAGTACTCCGAACCTGCGCGTAGGATTGCGCAGCCCCGCGGCAAAGCGCGAGGGTGAGTATTGGTGCAAATACTCGCAAGTCAATTGACATATGCACATGCATGGTTTAGGCAAGAGAAAGGTGGGGCTCAGTTGCGGAAAGCAAATTTTGAAATAGTTCGCCTAAGATTTTTTAAAGCGATTTAGAAAAAGGAGTGAAGTAATCAAATCGGTTGATAAAACATTTAAATCATCCGGTCCCAGCCGGCTCATGCCCAAAGGCTGGCTCACGATACAAATCGTGGTTTTAATCCAAAACATTTTCCTTACGGCTAATCCACCGAAGGACCAATAACTCTCGACGGCTAACCACCGTATGCATAATACCACACGTCGGCTAAACCACCGAAGTCATCTCCTCACGGCTAACCACCGTAGACTCCAAACAAAACACGGCACCTGCCGGTTTTCTTCTTTAAAACTCTGAGAAAGAGAGGGAAGAAAAACTACCATTGTGGCAGCGCCACCGTCGTCCGCCCTTAACCGTGGGCACGACTTTCTAGAAAGTTGTACACTCTGCAGAGGTCGCACGCTTTACCCATGAGAGGTGGTTTTCTTAGGAATCACCCAAAGGAAAATGGTCACCACAAAACCTTTGACAATCTCGCACCTAGCTTGATATCCCCTCTAAGGATTCCACCGCAGCGCTGGTCTCCCCAGTTGGCTGAAGCCCCCTCTTGAGCCTGGTAGGTTGGCGAATGCTTCGCGCCTACTCCACCACACGGGATGTCCAAACTAAGAGTTCGAAGGCTACTCAGCCAGGTCCCGCCCAGACAGGCACTCATGGTCGCACTGTTGTACTTAGTCTTGTCAACCACAAGGTCGTGGTCCTTAGGGACTCGGGTGGTTCCCACACTGGACCCGATTCTCGTGCTTACTGCACCAGCCAATCAATCCGTCCACCCCAATCAAGTTTTACAAACTTTTTCAGAAACCCCCAGGTGACATACCCGCCACCTGGCGCTAACACTTTTCCCACAGTAGCACCCTGCTACTGCTAATCAAACAAGCACTTTGCAACCAGAGAGATACTTTGAATTAAAACAGATATTAAATTGGGTGAAGTGTTCATCAGGTGGTGATCATCAATTAATGCCTACTAGCATGACTAAGCAAGATTAAACAACTAATCAAGGATTGGCAGATAATTATGGATTAATTAGCCTAAGGTTACCAAAGAAATCAGGATTAATAGCATAATGAAAGTGTAGTAGGTTCTTTAACTAAATTTCTTACCATTATGACAATGTTTAATTAACATAGCTAGGCACATTTAGTAAACTTCTAAGAAAGCATTTGTAAAACTGGGCATTGATATGGTCAAAGGCAATTAGGGAAGATGTCAACAATGACTTGCCGTGACTGTAGTCGTACTCCTGCCCGGCTTGATCCTCGATCCCAGGCACAGATCCGATCGAGTCTAACGATGGCAAACAACACACATTGAAACAATGAATAAAATAAAATTATGCATGCAGAATGAATGTGTATGCATGAATATAGTAAAACCATGCTTTCATTTAGTTTAATGTTTTTAGAAATTGATTTTATTTTAAAATGGCATACTTGAATAAAAATGATTAGATAAATTGTTTCCTTATTGAATTAGAAATATAGAAAAATAAATTAAGTTTAGGATAAATAAATTAATACTTCTTTTATATTATTAAATCATTTCTAAAACTTAAATTCCATTCTAAGTAGTCATAATTAATCATTATAGTATTAAAATGTATTATGTTATTTTTAGAAAATCATATAATTCACATTAATATTCATAAAATTATGAAAATGATATTTTTAATTTAAAGTTAATATTTTTATGAGTTTTTATAAATTTATTTCACTAATTTTGGATTTATATTTTAAAAGATATGAATTTTACTAATTTCTTGTTTTAAATTTAATTGGAAAAGGATAAAAAGGGTTGGTGGGCGTAGGCGCAGCTCGGCAATGGGGGCTTGTGCAGGCGGTGGCAGGCGGCGTGGCGGCTGTCATGGCGCTAAACGGTAGCCCGCCAGCGTGGCCAGCGACACGGCCGGCATTGCGTCTGACCGACGCAGCAACGCGTCTGCGGCGGCTTCGCGTCTGACCACGCGCAGCAGCGTGGTCGGCCGACATGGCGTAACGCACGCAGGCGAAGCGGCGTGAAAGCGGTCAAATGCGCCTTGGCGGCGGCGATGGCAACTGGCCGGCGGCAACTGGTCCGACATGAGGCGGCGGTTGGTCTGCGAGAGGTGGTGACGGGTGGGCTCCACCCATCAGCGACCAAGCAGAGGCAACATGAGGCGGCTCGGACGGCGATCAATCCGGCGAATAAGCGGCTCGCCGGCGGGCGAGGAGGAAAGAAGAGGCGAGGGTGCTTGGTGGCGGAGTTTGGCCGGCGGGAAGGCGGCGGACGTGGTGGCGGCTTTCGGGGTGGTGGGCGGTGGCTCATGGCGCAGAGACAACCCGTGCGAGGTGACAGTGGTGGGGTCTTGTGAGCAAGAGGGAGGCACGGGAGGGTTGGGGTGGCGTCGGCGAGGTGGGGGGGCTGATTAGCCTGGCGACATGACCGAGGTTAGGCGGGAAAGCCTGCGCGCCGGCCGACTCCGGGTGAGCGGGGCCTGGCGGGAAGAGCTTTAGGGGCCCGGGGAGCTAGGGAGAGAGGAAGGGGAGTCTTACCTCATGGGCGAGCCCGACGGCGCTGGGGCGGCTGCCTCGGCGGCTGCTGCCTGGACGACGCAGGCGTGGCGGGCAAGCCGCTAAAATGGAGCACGGGAGTGAGAGGAGGAGGTGGTGGAAGGAAATGGGGTGGGAGCCATTCGCTGGTGGGTGATTGAGAGAGAGGCAGTGAGGGGAGTAGGGGGAGCGTGAGAGTGAAGCAGTGAGGGGGGGGGGCAAAAGGGGAAGTTGGCCAAAATGGGTAGGGTCATTTTGGGACAGTCCCAATTGGGGAGGAGAGGGTGACAGGTGGGGCCTACCTGTCATAGAGTGAGGAAAATGAGAAAATGGGTTAGAGCTAGGTAGGGAATTTAACACCCTTCCTGATTAAACACTTAATTTGATGTTTTAAAATTTTTAATTTAAATTTAGATTTTACTGTTGTTCTAATTTACAATGGAATTATTAATTAATAAATTGTTAAGCTAGGTTTTAGCAATTAAACATTTTGAATTTAGATATTTTCAAAGTTAAACCCTTAATTAGGTTTTTAGGAAAATTAAAATTTAGTAACATGCACATTTTTAAAAAATGCCTTTTAATTTTTGATGATTTTCTTATTGAGATGCCTCAACTATATGTCATGTTCATGCATTTTAGATTTTTGAAAAATGGGATGTTACATTATTTCAGCTATGCTAGATGATTATCCATTCTTAATTAATTATATAGTTTCGGCCGTTTGGCTTATGGCTTCGCCATCTCAATCCATTCCTCGATTTTGCATTCATTTTGTCTAAGAATTATTTATATATGTACATCGCTCTACAATATATTTTACCCCAAAAAACTATGTAAGATACGTCTACTTGATTAAAATATTCTTAATAACATTGAAATATTTGGTAGGGCCCTGATATACCGATACCTGGTGAGAGCATGGCAAGGGAGGAGCGTCGATGAAGTATCCAGTCCACTTGCTGTCCTCAAGCTGCACAACCCGTCGCTCAGTTTCCTCCTGTCCCATGTTGCCCCTGTTCACAAACAAAAATGGGATTTTAGATTATACCACAATCTTCAAGCTGTATATACAGTTTGACTAGCTATATGTGGTGAAATAACAAAGAAAAAATAAATCATTCTGTAATACGACAGAAGCAGCTTTTGAAAATGAGATTTGATAGTACATTCTTCTCTTGATTTTAGTAGCGAGCCACTTAATCCAAGCCTCCGGGGCGGCTAAATGGCAGCCATCGATCAGACCAAAACAAAATCAGAGGAGCTTCGGCGAGGAGTGATGTGCGTTATGCAGTTCTTCGGCACCCCCATGGCCCTTTAAATAGCGCAGCGCGAATTTTTTTTAGTCATTTTATTTGTGATGGACGTCACACCAAACTTGTATATATATTTCAACATTTCTCTATCAAATGGTCTACACGTCTTGGATCCTTCTTAGATTTTAACCTGTAATTAAGATTTTTTTTGTTTTATTAATGGAAACCAGGAACATCGTACGTGTTCCGAAAAACATAATTCTTTTACACATGTTAGGTTGCTTCTTTTGTTGGGAACCATTGTTAAGTCAACACAAACATGTACTGGAGCATTCAAAGTTATCTTGCAAAACATTATTCATTTGACTTTTTACGGATAGAAGAGCTATCAGAGAATAAATCTTTTAGAGGATATAGTATAAAGTGTAAAGCAATTTTAGAGGATGACAAAAATCATTTAGAGGATATGGTGAATAATGTTATAAAGATGGATTGTAGAGGAGCTATTGGGATGCTCTACACATCTAATCAACGAGTACGTATCCCCTTATTAAGATGCTACCTACTTAAATTGTCACACAACAACAATAAACTCTCTGGATAGTTTTTTTTATGCACGTACTTACCTAGAACTTCATTTTTACTCAATTTATTTGAAGTATAGAACTGCCCTTTGCTTGATGAAAAAAGAAAGATTTCTTGTTGGTGTCGTTACGAAAAGAAAGATGAAAGGACATGCCGATTCGGGCAATTAATATATAACGAAGACACAATACCGGCCTATTGCATGGGACGACCTATGATCTGTACACATTTTTAAACTCAACCACGTGCTGCGTACTTGTGAAATAATCAACTAATTATAATCGAGTACGTGCTTTCATTAACATTTTCTATATAGAACAACTTAACACTCAACCACGTGTTCCGTGCCTAATAATCTTTTCATGTATTCGTGCCCTGATGCTATATCGTAATTTAATGCTAACAACGACACTATTTAATGCCACATATATACCGAATACTCAAATATAGGTACGCTAGATCACCGTTGCAAATATAGCTTAAAGGTGTGACAGGATCAACACTGTGTGACTAGGATAGTTTGATCATCACCAATTAATAATTGTGGGCTAGATCCTAGATCGGTTATTTTTAGAACTCTTTTACGGTACACATGGACAAATATATTAGGACGGTAGTATGTATAATTCGAATCTGACTGTTTATTAAGAGAGTCTCTCACACAGAAATACAGTATCATTGTAGTATAAATACTACTATGGTAGTATAAAAAATTTAAAATCAATCTGAACTGTTAGATTGAGAGAAATGGATGGTTCGTATTCATTTTTGTGTGCCATAATAATTTCTCTACTTTTTATAGATTTTACTGATCTATAATATAATTATCCAGGAATTAATCGCTGTGGGTCTAATTTAAATGTAAGATACATAGGTATAACTCGACAACCAGTTGTCGTCGCCACCCTTAGAGAAAAATGTTGCAAATTAGGGGGTCATATATTGTTTTATTGCGTAAATAGGGCTAGACTCTTGTTAGAACGGCATATCTCAGCACTACACCAGTGCTAGCATGCATCATGCATGTGAGACCCCCCGCATGCGCCCCAGGCGCTCAATTCTCGGAATATAGATTTTAGAAAGCATGAAGCATTAGCCCCAAACAGATAAGGTACATGCAAAAAAAAAAAGGAAAAAGTCTACTTGACCCACTGAACTATATAGCTTCGTCTACTTAACCCCCTGAACTATAAAACCAGGTATTCTACCCCCTGAACTATTCAAAACCGGGCAAATAACCCCATGAGTGGTTTTTTTGGTAAAAACCACTCATGGGGTTATTTGCCGGTTTTGAATAGTTCAGGGGGTTAAGTAGACGAATCTATATAGTTCATGGGGTCAAGTAGACTTTTTCCTTTTTGTTTTTTTTCATAAAGTTTAGCTGTAATTTTGTAACATTCTAAAAATTTTGAATGTTAAATTTTTAACTTTCAAAGTATTTAAAATTGTTTCCTAAAATACTCAAGGACAATATAAAACAATTAATATATACATATAAATATATGAAGATGTCTAAATCATACGAAATCATATGAGAGATAAAATATTTATATAAAAGAAGGATAAATATATAGAAGAAATTAGGATATATAGGTATACATATATACATACCAAAATATCAAAGTAAACTACTAAATGAATATCTATATATACATTTAATATCAAAGACATAATTGAACAAACATGTAAGTTAGGCTAAACACTATTCATAACTACTAAATACTTTGAATAGTGTTTATAAAACTTTATTTTATGTAATTACTGAACACTATTCATAATTACTAAATACTTTGACTAAATTTAGAGATCTTCATATATATATATATATATATATATATATATGCATTTATTAATTGTTTTATATTGCCCTTGAGTATTTTAGGAAACAATTTTTAAATACTTTGAAAGTTGAAAATTTAACATTCAAATTTTTAGAATGTTACAAAATTACAGCTAAACTTTATAAAAAAAATAAAAAGAAAAAGTCTACTTGACCCCATGAACTATATAGCTTCGTCTACTTAACCCCCTGAACTATTCAAAACCGGGCAAATAACCCCCGCGAGTGGTTTTGCTTGTAAAAAACCACTCGCGGGGGGTTATTTGCCCGGTTTTGAATAGTTCAGGGGGTAAAATACCTGGTTTTCTAGTTCAGGGGGTTAAGTAGACGAAGCTATATAGTTCAGGGGGTCAAGTAGACTTTTTCCATATATATATATATATGCATTTATTAATTGTTTTATATTGCCCTTGAGTATTTTAGGAAACAATTTTTAAATACTTTGAAAGTTGAAAATTTAACATTCAAATTTTTAGAATGTTACAAAATTACAGCTAAACTTTATAAAAAAAATAAAAAGAAAAAGTCTACTTGACCCCATGAACTATATAGCTTCGTCTACTTAACCCCCTGAACTATTCAAAACCGGGCAAATAACCCCCGCGAGTGGTTTTTTACAAAACCACTCGCGGGGGTTATTTGCCCGGTTTTGAATAGTTCAGGGGGTAAAATACCTGGTTTTCTAGTTCAGGGGGTTAAGTAGACGAAGCTATATAGTTCAGAGGGTCAAGTAGACTTTTTCCAAAAAAAAAAGATGCTATTGCAAGCTAAGATGAGCTAGTGCAACCCAACTAGGTATCATATTGTGCCTAAACTCAAGATTGAAAAGGACGAAGATTTGAGTCCTTGTTGATGTGATCAGGGATGCAAAGGGCCGTCTGACCTGTTTGGTCCTCTGGACCGCCCCTATTTTTCTGCCATGAAAAGTCCACGGGCCGAACCTAAAACAATAAGGGCCAAACGGGAACACAGGGAACATTGGCCCTAGGGTCAATTCAACCGGCACCATGATGCGGAAGAAAATTCGGAGAAGAAAGGACCCTGCTTCCTCTCCCTTTTTTTTCTTTTTTGTTTTCTTTTTTCTACGCTGTTTAAAAATTCCAAAAAATAGAAGGCTTGTAAAAATGGAATCATGCCTGCACAAAGAAGATCCTTAAAAAGTTTGAATGTTTTTGAAAATTTTTGAAATTAGAAAAATTTGCAGTTTTGAAAAAGATTGATCTTTTTCAAAACTGCAAATTTTTCTAATTTCTTTGTGCAGGCATAGTTCCATTTTTGCAAACCATATTTTTTTTAGAATTTTTAAACAGCGTAGAAGAAAGAAAACAGAAAAGGAAAAAAGAACTCACTTTTTTCAAAACTGCAAATTTTTCTAATTTGAAATTTTTTAGAAACATCCAAACTTTTTGAGGACCTTCTTTGTGTAGGCACGGTTTCATTTTTGTAAACCTTCTATTTTTTAGAATTTTTAAACTGCGTACAAAAAAGAAAAGAAAAAAGAAAAAGGGAGAGGAAGTAGGGTCCTTCCTTCCTGGGAAGGACCCGGGTCCTTCCAAATTTTCTTCCCCATGATGCGCTTACGAACCCTAGCCTTCCCTTGAAGCCATTATCACTACTTGTATTAGGAGGGTGTTAACTCACAAGTGTAGTTTAATTGCGCACTTACCCTCATACTCACTCACTCTTTAGATGTAGAGAATCCTGAAGACCCCTATGCATGCCTTAAAGATGAAGACCCATGCTACGATGGCCAAGAAGGAATTTAGGGCATTCCCTCCAGTCACTTGCAAGATTGCATAGCCGCTGTACAACTTTTTGCTACTCTAAGACTTTCGCATTTTACTCTGAACTATCTTTTGTACTGTATTGAATATTTGGCCTGGTTGGCCACTGATGTAAAACAATTTGTCGAAAGGCGTTATTTTTGCTAATTATCCATTTCACTCTATACGATTGTATGCATTATGATCTGGCTATATAATGGTGTGCACTAGCCTACCAATCTAGAGACTAGTGTTGAAATCCTCCGTGGACCTCAAAGTTGAGGGCCCCACACCCCGGACTTGCCATGATTATACCTGATGTTCACATAAGTACCCCCGAACTCCTTCCGAGCGATACACTGGTGATGATGCATCCCTTGGGACCCCAACTATGGTGTAAGGACGGTAACAATCCCAACATTATTATCTTTCTAGATTAAGCCATATCCCATAATGGGCTTGTGGTTGCACTGTAAGTACTCAGTTAAGTAGACACATGGTTCGGTCCTTATGGACCAAAGCGTTGACTTAGGCCACCCGCTCTGAGTCAAATTTTAATTAAAATGTAAACAGGCCTACCATATCTGTGGATAACATGGTCCCCGGGTATCCTCACGGAGACAAATTAGACGGACCACCTCACGGAGCAGGGTCACGCCTACCATCTAGAAGACAGGCATGTCCCGCATGAAGACCCGACTTATATCACAAGAAAGGCACAGTTGTAATCCGGTACTTACGTACTCGGCAAGAAAGGATAGAGATAGACTTCCTATCTCTATCCCTACTATTCATAACCAACTAGGATACTTATCTGTAACCCTACCTCCCTCCACTATATGAAGGGAGGCAGGGGCATCGAGTTCGGTAGGAGAGATCACATCAATCCATAGCATTCCTCAACATTGATCCATCAAGATCAATCCCAATACAATCCACGAGCACAAGAGTAGGGTATTACATATTTCCGAGGGCCCGAACCTGCATAAATCCTGCCCCTGTGCTACCATCGAGTTGTGATCTTTCGCATAGCCATATAAAATATATTGTCGATGCCATTCGTCGACAGTTGGCGCGCCAGGTAGGGGCAGCGCTAAGATCATCTTCATCAAACTCGATGGCATCTTCCGACGGTCCGTCGAATTCACCTTCGGCTAAGTTTTCTATTTTAAAGGCTTGGATTTCATCATCAACAACCTCGGCAAACTTGCCCTCGAAGAATCGAAACAGATCCGATCGGAAGACAACTTCAACCACGAAACGAACACAAGAAGAAGATGCGATCTATTCGCGTCCAGAATCTGGATAGAAATTGCGTCGTAATTTTTTGTTGACTAGGAAGGAATTTTGGGGTGATTTTGGATGCGTTGGAAAGCTTATCTCGTTATCTTTCCAACGAGTCCAAGATCATCGAAAACCGAGTTCGGATGTGACCGTGGCGACTGTTTGAAGACAGGCTGCGGAGGTAGCGTGAATCCCGCGCGAAGATGGAGCTCAACATGAATTTCGCTCGGCGATCCTTGGTGCACCTCAGTAAGGGCATGGCGGACCTCGACGACAAAGCGGATCTCATCCCAAAGATCATGGCGAGGCTTCTGCGCCGTCCCGACTTACGGCTCCTGTGACGCCCTGACTGACGTCTCCTGTGATGCCGACTTGCGGCTCCTACGCCTCCCGACTTGCGGCGACGACGACAACTACCGCTGCACCCACTCGTTGCTCTGGCAATAACGACAAACCGTGACCTGCGCCAAGATATTGAAACTCGGCAACGGGAGTGAGAAGAAGATGCGAGACGTCACCATGATGACGATAGAAGAGGTTTCGGTCGAAACCGTGAAAGCCGACTTCCTAGGCAGACTCTTCTCGTGCACGACGCCGAGGACAGCCGCACCAATTTTCTAGGCTGGCTTCAAGCGCGCTACCGAGGACAACCACGCCGACCATCGCGGCTGCTTTCATGCTCGACGCTGAGGACAGCCGCGCCGACCTCCTTACGCCGGTTTCTCACGCACGACGCCGAGGACAGCCGCGCCGACTTCCTAGACCGGCTTCTCGCGCACGACGCCGAGGACAGCCGCGCTGACTTCCTAGGCCGGCTTCTCGCGCCGACTTACTGCGCCGGCTTCTCATGCTCGATGCTGAGGACAGCCACGCCGACCTCCTTACGCCGGCTTCTCGCGCATGACGCCAGGGGCAGCCGCACTGACTTCACTAGGTCGGCTTCTCGCGCATGACGCCGAGGACAGCCGCGCCGACTCCATACGTCGGCTTCTCGCGCACGATGCCAAGGACAGCTGCGCTGACAAGGTGACATGCCTGGGGGCTCGTTCACTCTGGCGTGAGGATGACACGATCAACAGCTAAGTTATCTATTTTTATACTTAATTACATCATTATAATTTATCTCCTAACTTGCTACTTAGTTGGTATCCAACTAAGCAGTAAGTCGGGGGCTACACCTAATTAGGTGCATTATCTGCACCAATCTCTTTACGAGTTTCTTTTATTCTTTTCCATGTTGACTTCTACCGATTCCGACTGTTACATATTCTGAGTAGTGAAACTCTGATTTCTATGCAAAATTTGGGTTTTCTGACGCGTGTCCGAAGACAGAGCTCCGCGCCAACTCTTAACGTTAAGGTACTTGATGAGCTAGGCGGAGTGCTTAACAAAAGGATTTAAACATACTCGGAGAAGCGTAAATCAATACAAAAAAGATAAAAGGATGATAATTTGATATAATAAAAATACATAATTGGACATCTTGCATATTGTTTTACAATCCAGTTTTTTCTTTACTACTCGTGTTTTTCATTGTCTCCACAGGGTACAATGCAGGATAATATGAGATGGTTTTTATGGCACGGCCAAGACGCCCACGCCAAGACTCGAATGCATCATACGGCTTGGTCAAGATACCTACGTCAACTCAAGACGGCTACACGCCAACGCCAAACGCTTCGAAGAACCTTCAAGACGGCAGATGCTTATGCTAGCACCCTGAGTGCATCATACGGCTCGGCTGCATGCCTACGTCAACTCGGCATGGCTTCACACCAACGCCAGCGCCCCGAGCGCAACCTTTGGCATGGCTGCACGCCTACGCCAGCACCTCGAGTACATTATACGGCTCGGCTACATGCCTACGTGTGGGGCCCGTCCTTTAGCCCACCACTTGATCTGCACTAGTCTCTGGATCAGTACACTAGTGCGCACCTTTCACATAGCCGGATCATCACATACAAGCGGAAGACTTAAATTACATAAATACCTGTATTACGCCCGAAGGCTATTAAGTGTTTACAACACGGCACATTGGCCCAAATATTCCAAATGTCTAAAAAGATCATAGTGCGAAGACCCAAAAGATGCAAAAGAGTCTCGTGCCGGCTATGCCTAAGCACTCGACTCGAGAGATGCCCTAAGCCTCGCATGCGTCGTCGCCAAGTCCTGTCCTTCATCTTCATGGCAGGCGTACTGATCCTGCTCATATTCTCCATCTAAAAGAGAATATGAATGCGAGGTCAATGTCATCCAAACATTGGCGAGCAAGCTTCTAACCTAATGCAATTAATGATAGGGGTTCCAAAGGAAAGGTTGGGGCTCTTTTATTTGCAGAAAGCAAATTTTATAAGTCAAAGCCTATGACTTAGCATATTTTAACCAAAGTTCTACTAATCAACGTCTTTCATTTTTATTTCACGACAGTTTCCTTGAACACTGCCAAACGTTTCCCATACCACTACGCTTCCATGAACACCGCCAAACGCCTCCAAACACCACCATCATCTTAGGGTGTGGCGACCTGCCAGGATCTTACGCCAATGGCGTCCGATCTTCCCTAGCCGAGTTGCCACGCCCGCACTAGAGTCACGGCTCCGTCACGAAGATCTAGATCACCCATCGATGACGACCTACTCTCGTCTTCACCTCGACTAGGGTTGACCCCGACGCTATCCGGCAAGCGGCGGGCCCTAAGTCCGCACTACCGCGATGGCCACGCTACAGCAGAACCCCGATGGGCGACATAAAGCTACGCGAAAACTACTCGAGCTCGACCGGCATAGCCGAGCTTACGCCCAAAGACACCGAAACTCACGTTGTGCAGAACCCTTTGGGCAAAGATAAAGCCACGTGAAAACTAGTCGCTCCGACCGGCATAGCTGATCTTGGCCGCCAAAGACCATCTCGTGGTGGTCCTTCCTTCGCACCATGTAGCCCAACTACATCACACCCATAACCATAACCCGGAACACATGCGTGTTCCCAATCCACACACACTGGCATGCCAGGCCCAATATCCAGTAAACCAAGTTGATATATTCATCATGTCCGGTGAATGTCGGTTCACCGTTCCGAGGCGACTAAGCCTAAATTAATAATTGGACCTGAGCAATGTCTAAGCAAGATTTTAAACAAGAGTTAAGAGTCTAAATCATTTTATTCAACCTAACAGGCTGTCAAAGGTGATTATCAAGGCAATCATTCATAAAGTCAAAGGACAAATGATAAATTCAAAGTGATATCATCAAGGTAGAAAATACAAATGATAGCATGGCATGATATATCATGATTTAAGCAAACAGGTCTAATTACTTAAAGAGCATGCGCTTTATCATCAAATAAAATATTTAATAAAACCGATTCAATATGATCCTTTTGAATATTAACTCGCACTAGGAAAGTATAAACTCTCCCTAATAAAAGTAACACCTAAAGGAAGGTTGTTGATCAAGACTAGGGAAAATCGAGATTCTCCCTAGTAAAAGCAAACATCCTTAGAGTGGAAATTAACTCGCTTTGGTCACGTGGGTAGTGAGGATCGCCCTGTTGATCTTCGAAGTGTCCTTCCGGTTCCTCGGCGTCTAATAATCGGAACGAAATTGAAGAGCAATAAATAAAAGCATCGATATGCAAATAGAAGCATGATGCATGAAATGCCTTTACCGAGTCTAGCGATTTGTCGAAGAGCAATAAATCCAATCCTAAAATATCGAGGAAGTTCCATTATCCTTCTATTACATAATAGTTTACAAAAGATAGCGATAGAGCGGCGTTATGAAGATGATATGCATTAATGCAAGAAGTTACCCATAATATCTACCCATAGATTTAGGAAATAATTGTATAAGGCAAAAATTAGATTTTCGTTTGAAGTATTTTCTTCATCAACTCTTCTTATCGTTGATCTTTTGTTATAAAAAGAGTTTTGAATGTGTGGAGGACTTAATTATAGGTTGTATTTATTTGTACATGTGCTCGTGTATATATATATATATATATATATATATATATATATATATATATATATATATGATATATATATATATCTTAACCATGAGTTTGTAAAATCTTGAGATCCAAAAATATAACTCTAATTGTCATTTAGTACAGGTGATTTTAACATCTTTGGTTAGGTGGAGCATTTTTGACTAACCAACATTTTGAAAATCTTAAAAATCATGGTTATTGATTAAGCCAATAATGGATGATTAGTGATTTTATAAGTTATTTTATGAGGGTTATATTTTTCTAAAGTCCAGAAAGTTATTTCATGCCTTATATGAATTTTCTCAGATTTTATTAAGTGTTAATTAAATTTTTATTAGCAGAAATCCTTTTCTGCTATTTATTCTATATAGGTTAATACCCTAAGGATAATCTAATGAATTATATCCTCGAATAATCTATGGTTACTGTTCATGATTATATTTTTATTAAATCCAGCATAGGTTCTAGTATTTATCATAAATTTTCTAACAATTTTAGAGATATCTAGCTATTTTTAATAAATCGAGTTTATATTCTGTATTTATTTAAATAGCTAAATCCGAGAAAAATCGGGTGAACAGTAATGGGCCGGCCCGCTAACTTGCGGCCAGACAGACCACGCCGAAGGCGTAAACCATAAAGGTGCAACGCGCGAAGGAAGGCGCCGTCGGCTGGGGGCGCTTCCACTTAACCTGACATGTGGGCCATGGGACCCACAAGTCGGCGACGTCAGTTTTAACGCGCGCAGGATTGAAATCAGATGGCTCCGCGCACGCATCTTGGCATCGATCGGACGGCTGGGACTTCATCTCCCACCTCCGGGTCGCGACGGCGGAGTGACGTCATGAAACCGGCGATGTCTCGGCGCGCGTGATGAGCTGAGGAGCCTTAAGGGACGATCTTGGGCGCGAGAGATTCTACGCACGTAGCCCAAGAACATGTCACTACGACCCTCGACGGCGGTGACCAGTAGCGGCGGCAAGCCGAACGATGGCGGAGGAAGCCTACGGGAACTAGTGGTTACGGCTCTATGAACACATAGGGGCTAAATTAAGGAATGCATGAGTGAGAGGGGGACCTAGGGATTCTTACCGAGCACTAGGCTGAGGCGGAGGAGGCAAGGATCAAGCTGGCGATAAGGAGGCCGAAACGAGGCAGAACAGAGCACACGGCGCCAGCGAGCTCCGATGATTCTGCGGTCCAATTAACCTGGGCGAAAGACGAACGATAGTGAGGTGATGCTCCATGAGCAAACGATCGGCATGAGACTCACCGATGAGGGAGAAATCGAAAAGGGCATCAATCGATGAGCTCTCGGGTCGGTGGTGGCAGAGGGGCTCTTGCCGGCGAACCAAGGGCTCTGGGATCAATTCCTTGGGCAGGGAGCAATGTGGGATTGTGGCGGAGCTAGTGGGAGTGTGAGAAACGCTCGGGGAGCTCGGGTTTGTGCTGGCGACGGGAGTGAGGAAACTGTCGGACGAAAAGCTCCGGCGCGGGGAGGGTTTTAGGCTTGGCTCAGACGAGCCCATGGACCAACGGTTACGCCTGAGTCTGTCGCGGTCGCGAAGGAGACTTGCCGCTAATTGGGAGGCCTGGGCGGTTGGGCAGTGGCGTGCTCGTGAGCGGGGCTCGAATTGGCCCGGACACCCGATTGGGCGCCTGCACCGCACGCCGCACGTCCACGAAGTTCGGTTCGGTTACGAGTCGACGCGCACGCAAGTGCCATGGTGTGCGATCTGATCTGCGGTATTGGGCGAATGTGGGCGATCGAGTTGCCTTGCGAATCGAGCCGACAGTGCGGCGTGTCGTATGACAAGTCAGCAATGGCGGCGGCATTGGTAGTACGGTCAAGTCGGCGCAGGCGTGGGGTCTGCCAGGCTTAGGCGCCACGCACAAGCAGCCAACGGAGGATCTTCCAGGGGGATTCGGGCACCGGCAGGCCGAGATTGGCCGGAGAGGTGAAGCTCGGCCGAGGTAGCTCAACTGCTCGGCAGAATGCTCACAAGGGCAGAGAGGGAAAGGGGCTGCCTAGTGGGTCCCACCAAGGTCAATTTTGGTCAACCCCAAGTCCAGGCTTTCACTGGTGTTTCAAACTAATTTATGTTATTTTTGAGGAATTTTTAGTGGGAGTTTTAATCCATTTCATGAATTTACATATATATGTCATATATGAATATGTGTATAAAGGTTTATATATATGTATAGGTATATTCATATATCAATATGATTTAAAGGTGCATTATGCATAATGATCTTTATGCATAAGTATATTTTATGTGAACATTTACTTGTGTTCTTAATTCTCCCATATAACATTTATCAAAGTATATTCATCTATATATTTATTTAAATGCTTGGATGAAGTTTTCTTGATTAATTAGGTGTATATGCGTATATTTAAATATATGTATGTAAGCCAAGGAAATTTTTAAGGAATTATATGTCCTTTACTAAACACTTTACCCTTTTCTTTTAACAAACTGTGATTTATCATGGTAGGAGCACTATTTGAGTTATTAAGTCCCCTGTATCGAGTATCTTTAGTGAGTTGTTTAGCCTAAACATTTTATAGGTCCATATGTGAATTTTAAAAGAATGAATTTTTTTTGCAAGAATTTTCTGCAACAAACTGCACTTACGAGAGTGATTTCGAAAATATTAATATACAGGATTTTGTGCTGTTACAGAATCCTCCCCCCTAAAAAAATAAATCTCGTCCTCGAGATTTGCTGACCTTAGGAATTGAACAAGTGGGGGAATTCTTGACGCAATTTCTTCTCGGGCTCCCAAGAGAATTGTCCTCCAGAATTATCACTCCATTGCACTTTGCAAAGCCGAATTGTTTTGTTCTTGAGTTTCTTTCCCCTAGTTTCCAGGATTTGCACTGGAAGGACTCGGTATTTTAGGCTGGATTCCAAGGTGTTGGTGGGTAGCGAGGTTATGTCTTCTTCAGGCTTCCTCAAGCTCTTCTTGAGTTGCGACACATGGAACACCTTGTGAACTTCGCCATATCGCTTGAAGATCGAGCTCGTAGTTTACCTTACCTTTATGGAAAGGATCTAATACGGTCCCACATATCTTGGTGCTAGCTTTCCTTTGACTTGGAACCTCCGAGTTCCCTTAAACGGAGAGACCTTAAGATAGACGAAGTCTCCCACTTCAAATGTCAAGTCTCTTCGACGATGGTCGGCATAACTCTTTTGTCGTGATTGAGCGGCTAGCAAATGCTTCTTAATAATCCTGACTTTGGCTTCAGCTTCTTGGAGATTGTTCCTTCCAAATACTTGCCCTTCTTCGGACTCGGACCAGTACAGAGGGGTCCTACATCGGCGTCCATATAGGGCTTCAAAGGGGGACATTCCTAAACTGGCCTGAAAGCTGTTTGTTGTAGGGGCAGCCACCCCATCTCCAGGAGAGGTGGATGTCCACGAAGATGTTGTGAAGATTCTTTGTGTAGATTGTTACCCGAAGGGGTAAGTGACGAAGCCTATCCGAGATAGCCTCAAGTCAGACCGTGAGTGGAAGACCTGGACATGCGTGAGGGATCGAGAGAAGGACGCCAAGGATAAAGTATTCAGAGTGCATCTCAAGTAAAGAGAGTCCTCGGGATTTCCACCGAAGGATGGCGGAAGGGGTCTAGTCGAGGGATTCACGAAGACCCTTCGGAAAGACAGAGAGTGATCTTTGACAAGTTTCGGGTCAGAAGACGAAGACTTCGCGATAGCCTCTGACAAGAACGAATCGAATCAAATCAAATCAACAACTTTGTCAGTATGTCCCCCAAGGGCGTGTTAGGGAGTATGATAACGTGGATTGTAAGAAAACTAGTCTAGCCGTTGATTGTAGGATCGACGATCCAGAGTTCAGGGTAATCTGGGTATTCCCCCATGGGTCAGGGTACTTTGGGTATTTTCCATGCATGTAAACCCTGGCCCAAAAGTTGTATAAATTGATAAGCTCATCAATGAAAGAAGACAAGTATTCTGATCATCCACATTAGCACTAGTTTATTTACTGAGCGCTCTGCTCTCTAACCACCATTCTCTCTCGGCGTCCTCTCCATCACCGGGGAGGGGCGCTGAACCTCGCTGTCGGCGGGATTTCCCGGCGACAGTTGGCGCCGTCCGTGGGGAGAGGCGAGCGGTTGCGGTGATGGCTAGACCCAGGAGGAGTGTCGCAGCGGCCGGAGGCGAGCCACCGGAGTCGGGGCACGACGGAGCGTACGCGAGGCAGGAGCGGCAAATCCAGGACGAGCAAGATATCACTGGCGAGATGATGGAGGGAGCGGCCCAAAGGGCGATCGCCACTGCGCCAACGACTGAACGTTTGCAGGAGGACGCGCCGGCGTAAGGACCTGGCGGAAGCATCCCAAGAGCTCCCGGCATCAACTTGCAGGGCTGGAGGAACCAGAGCCAAGATGCCCCGGACGTGGGCGGGGGAAGATTCGACGAGCTAGGACCCAGCAGAGTCGTTCGAGAGGAGATGCAGCAAAACCCACCCACCCATCCCATACAAGAGCGTCAACACAAAGACCCTTCATCTGCTGAAGACATCCTGCGAGATAGGAGAAGGCTGTTGGAGGAACAAATCGACCTGCTCCGGAGAGAGCTCGTGACAATGCAACCCCAACAGCGCTACGTGCCCCGAAGGGTACCATACCCAGAGGAGAACCATGAGCAGCATCGGCAAAATGTAATAGTGGCATAGCCGAAAAAGGCTACCGAAGGGCCTCTGAGCGCATATCTTCGTGGCAAAAAATGGCCCGAAGGATTCAAGATGCCAAGTGTATTTAAGTTCTCTGGAGAAACTGATCCAAACGAGTTCCTGGATGTATATGACATGGCAGTTGAAGCAGCGGGTGGAGATGATGATATTAAGGCAAAGAGTTTGCTGTTAACTCTGAAGGGCACTGCACTCTCTTGGTACACTTCACTGCCGCATGGATCCATACACTCATGGAACCAACTCAAAGATGCCTTCGCTAACAACTTTCAAGGCAATTATATCCAAAGAATGGTGGAAGGAGACCTTTTCGCCTTGGAACAGGGTAAGAAAGAAAGCACAAGGGATTACTATAAAAGATTTGTCTTTGCAGACGATGCCGATAAGGATGTATCGACTCTTGGTAATCAATGCATTTCAAGAGGGCTTCAACCTGGACCCCTTCTACACAAGCTGACTCAGGACCCCCCACAAGCAGCTGCGCTTCTTTACGATGTGGTTGAAGGGTATGCAAAGGGAGAAGAGGAAAATTTGAGGAGACAAGGCCAGCTGAACACAAACAAGGAACCTGATGGCCACAAAGAGAGCAATTCAGAGAAGAACAAGAGACATCACAATTCCAACAAAAGGGTAAGCAACATTGAACCCAAGCAAACTGACGAGCGAAGAGCTATTGACAACAACAGGAGGGGGGATTATCCCCGAAGAGAATATAATTCCCGAAGGGATGAGTACAGCAATCAAAAAGATAATATGAGAAGAGATGATCGAAGGAATGACAATTACCGAAGGGAGAATTATCACAGGAACGATAGATTCCGAGGAGGCAATCAGGAGAAGGAAAAGAAATACTGCGCGGTGCATGGTGACAACTATTCACATACAACCGAGGAATGCAGGGACGTTAAAACGCAACGCGAAAACTACCAAAACCAAAAACGATAGCGAAGGCAAGACCAGCGTTCGAGGGATCAGCACTGCAGATTCCCCGAGAGGGTTCACAATGTTGAAGAGCCAAACCGAAGAGTTATTCATGTCATCACCGGAGGATCCTCGTTGAATCTCCCATCAAACAGAAAGAGGAAGGAATTCATTCGCGAGGTGTCGCACGTATCAGTGTCAACTAGACCAACACCGGCACCACCAATAATCTTCGACACAACTGATGCCAAGGGCGTGATGTTTCCACACCAAGATCCGTTTGTGATCACCGCTGAAATTGCAGAATATGACGTCCAAAGGACGCTGGTGGACGGAGGAAGCTCGGCAGACATCATCTTTGCCAGTGCATTCAAACAGCTCAACATACCGGAAGATAGACTGACACCATCGAATAGGCCCCTCATCGGGTTCGGATTAGAGCCTGTGGCCGCCATTGGCCAGATATCTTTACCAGTAACTTTTAATGAAGGAAGGAGAAAGATAACAAAGAGCATTTGTTTTGATGTTGTCGACATGGAGTATCGCTACAATGCCATCTTCGGAACAGGAATTATCAATTCCTTCGGGGCAATTATACATCACAACTATTTATGCATGAAAATGCCTGCCGAAGGGGGAGTCATCACCGTTCGAGGAAATCAACAATCGGCAAGGAAAAACGAACTTGAAGGCATACCGAGGCTCAAACCAGTCCAGACTACGGAGAGGATTGATTCTCAATACAGACTGAAGGGTTATAAGCCCCAGGTCAGGCCGGAGAGCGAAATGAAGAAGATTCGATTGTTCCCGAAAAATGAAGAGAGACCAATATCCATCGGAACCGCCCTCTCCGAAGAAGAAGAAGAAAGAATCATCAACTTGCTTTGGCAAAATAGTGATATCTTCCCCTGGGCACCAAGAGAGTCTAAGGGGGTCCCTAGAGAGACAATCGAACACTCGTTGAATGTGAAGATGGATGCAAAACCAATCAAACAAAAACTTAGAAAAATGGGGCCCGACAGACAGGAAGCAGCGAAGATGGAAGTCGAGAAATTGCGTCAAGCTCAAGTTATCCGGGAAGTGGCGTACCCGGAGTGGCTCGCAAATGTTGTGATGGTAAAGAATTCAAATGGCACCTGGAGATTGTGCGTCGACTTCACAAATCTCAACAAGGCATGCCAAAGGATGATTTTTCACTACCAAGAATTGACCAACTAGTTGATGCGACAGCAGGTTGTGCACTGATGAGCTTCCTGGACGCCTATTCAGGCTATCATCAAGTGTACATGAGAAAAGAAGATGAAGACAAGATTGTATTCATAACGCCTTTCGGCACATACTGCTTCCAAAGAATGCCTTTCAGTCTAAGGAATGCAGGCGTAACGTTTGCAAGACTCATTACGAAGGTGTTGCGAAAAAAATGGGAAGAAATGTGGAAGCATATGTCGATGATATTGTCGTCAAGAGCAAACGAAGAAGGGATCACTGCGAGGACATTCAAGAGACCTTCGCCAGCCTGAGAGCGGAAGGTATAAAATTAAACCCGACGAAATGTGCCTTCGCGGTGGAAACAGGAAAGTTGCTGGGATTCCTTGTATCGCACCAAGGGATAGAGGCTAACAAGGAGAAGATAGATGCAATCCAATGCATGAAAGATCCAGAAAACAAGAAGCAAGCACAGAGCCTACTGGGAAAGCTGGCGGCCTTAGGGAGATTTCTCCTGAAGGCTGCAGAAAAACACAAACACTTCTTCAACACAATTAAAGGGACAGCACCCTTTGAGTGGGGACCACAATGTAAAGACGCCTTCGCAAGGTCAAGGATCATCTTCAACAATTGTTAAGACTCGCCACCAGAAGGGGCGGCAGATCTAACCTCAGATTCAGCGTAAAGCCACTTTACGTAGCCGAGTCCTCGTCAAGGATGAAGCCGAAGGGGGACAAATGCCGGTATACTATGTATCGGAATCATTGCAAGGAGCGAGAAGAAACTACATCGAGCTGGAAAAGATAGCTTATGCATTACTCATGGCATCAAGGAAATTACGGCACTACTTTCAAGAATTCAAGATAAAGGTGCCCACAGCATACCCTCTGAGGTCTATCTTTGAGAATAAAGACGGCACGACAAGAATAGCGAAATGGGCCGCTGAACTAGCACCCTTCGACATCACCTTTGAGCCGAGGACGGCCATAAAAGCTCAGGCACTTGCCGACTTCATCTCTGAGTGGTCAGCTAAAGTTCAAGAAGATGGACCAACACTACCCCCTTGTGGAGCATAAAATCTGATGGTTCATTCACAGTAGAAGGAGCAGGAGCATCGGCAATTGTAACTGACCCCGAAGGACAAAGTACAGAGTATTCTCTGAGACTAAATTTCAAGATGACGAACAACACGGCTGAGTACGAAAGACTTCTATTGGGTCTTCGGAAAGCAAAATCCCTCGGAGCAAAAAGAGTAGTCATCCACACCGACTCAAAGCTAATAGAAGGACATATCACAAAGGACTTTCAAGCCAAAGATGCCGAAATGGCAAAGTATCTGGAAGCAATAAGAACAATGGAGAAGCATTTCGTGGGGATCTCTGTGAAAACAATACCGAGGGGGGAAATATGAGAGCAGACGAGTTGGCCAAAGCAGCAGCATACTTCACAAAAATACCTGAGGGAGTGTTTTATGAAGCAATATCACGAGCGTCTATATGTCCCGGCGCGACTTATAGCAAGATCCTCGAGGAAGATCGGCGAACAAATATCGTCAAATATCTTCGTGATGGTGAATTACCCGAGGATAGCAAGAAGGCTTACACAACGAAGCAACGTGCAAGGACATATACAATGATGGATGGCCTCCTTTACAAGTCGGGAATCGGCACGCCGTGGATGAGATGTGTTTCTAGAGAAGAGGGAAAGGAGGCGCTGGCAGAAACGCACGCAGGAGTCTGTGGTTCGCATCAAAGCCCAAGGGCTCTTGCAGCGAAGGTGTTGCACATGAGAATATATTGGCCAACGGCCAACAGCGACGCAGAGGAGTTCGTAAAAAGATGCCGAGGATGTCAATGGATGACAAACCAGCCGAAGGCTCCGCCAACAAACTTGCAGCCCTCACCCCCCGTGTGGCCTTTCGCGAGGTGGGGGATTGATATTGTGGGGGAGCTCAAGCAGGCCTCGAGAGGGTTCAAATGGATTATTGTTGCAATCGACTACTTCACCAAATGGGTTGAAGCAGAGCCATTGATTTAACATCTCACCGAAGGCCCAAAGATTTCTTTTGGAAAAATGTGATATGCAGATTTGGCATACCTCAAGAGGTAGTGGCTGACAATGGATCACAATTTATCTCATCAAAATTCAAGTCATTTTGTAAAGACCTCGACATCAAAATATGCTATGCCTCGTGGGACACCCACGTTTAAGTGCGATGGAGCAGGCAAATCAAAACATCATGAAATCACTGAAAAGAAGATTAGTGGATGAATCAAAAGGAAAATGGCCAGAAGGGTTGAAGAAGACACTCTGGGCAATTCGCACAGCACCCACGAGACCAACAGGATATTCACCCTTCAGACTGGTGCATGGCGAAGAGGCAGTAACGCCAGCTGAAATCCAAGCTAAGACCCTTCGAATCATAACAGGTGGAGCCAACATTAGTGATCAACCACCAACTGACACTGTCGAGGAAGACAGGCTCGAGGCAAAGCAAGCCTTAGAAAAGTATAATGAGCTAATAAGCAAAACCTACAACAAGCGTGTGAGACCACGGGAGATCCAGGAAGGGGACATGGTCCTTCGAAAAATGCCACAACGGCCATCCAAACTAGAGCCCACTTGGGACGGACCCTTCATCGTCTACAAACAAACAAGACAAGGCTCGTTCCACCTCTCCAACCTTGACGGCTCTTCGGTCCCAAACACTTGGAACGCGAAGAGCCTGATCAAATATTACCCATAAGACAATGTAAAAGCGCTGAGTACTCTTTTCTCCGACTCGGTTTTTTCCCTAGCGGGTTTTACGAGCGGAGTTTTTAACGAGGCTCAGGCCCCAAAAACCGGCTACGACCAGAAAATCCTTCGGGAAAGTAATCTCCACGATGTAACTTCAAATGAAATGAAGAAAAGCAGCATTCCCGTGCAGACATTTTAAACTAACCAAGGGGCTGGCACGAGACCAAAAGCAGTCGCGCCAAGCACCCAAAACAAGACCTTCGCGGGCCACGAGCCTTCGCGAATGTATATTGCGCTAAAGCGCCAAGGGGCTGGCGCGAGGCCAAGAGCACTCGCGCCAAGCACCCGACTTGTATCCTTCGCGGGCCATGTGCCTTCGCGAAGGCATAATGCTCTAAAGCGCCAAGGGGCTGACGCGAGGCCAAGAGCACTCGCGCCAAGTACCCGATTCGTATCCTTTGCGGGCCATGAGCCTTCACAAAGGCATAACGCCCTAAAGCGCCAAGGGGCTGGCGCGAGGCGAAGAGCACTCGCGCCAAGTACCCGAATCATATCCTTCGCGGGCCATGAGCCTTCGCGAAGGTATAACGTGTTAAAACGCCAAGGGGCTGGCGCGAGGCCAAGAGCACTCGCGCTAAGCACCCGAATCGTATTCTTCGCGGGCCATGAGCCTTCGCGAAGGTATAACGCGCTAAAGCGCCAAGGGGCTGGCGCGAGGCCAAGAGCACTCGCTCCAAGTACCCGAATCATATCCTTCGCGGGCCATGAGCCTTCGCGAAGGCATAACGCGCTAAAGCGCCAAGGGGCTGGCGCGAGGCCAAGAGCACTCGCGCCAAGTACCTGAATCGTATCCTTCGCGGGCCATGAGCCTTCGCGAAGGTATAACGCGCTAAAGCGCCAAGGGGCTTGCGCGAGGCCAAGAGCACTCGCGCCAAGTACCCAAATCATATCCTTCGCGGGCCATGAGTCTTCGCGAAGGTATAACGTGTAAAAACGCCAAGGGGCTGGCGCGAGGCCAAGAGCACTCGCGCCAAGCACCCGAATCGTATCCTTCGCGGGCCATGAGCCTTCGCGAAGGTATAACGTGCTAAAGCGCCAAGGGGCTGGCGCGAGGCCAAGAGCACTCGCGCCAAGTACCCGAATCGTATCCTTCACGGGCCATGAGCCTTCGCGAAGGTATAACGTGCTAAAGCGCCAAGGGGTTGGCGCGAGGCCAAGAGCACTCGCGCCAAGCACCCGAATTGTATCCTTCGCGGGCCATGAGCCTTCGCGAAGGTATAACGTGCTAAAGCGCCAAGGGGCTGGCGCGAGGCCAAGAGCACTCGCGCCAAGCACCCGAATCGTATCCTTCGCGGGCCATGGGCCTTCGCGAAGGTATAACACGCTAAAGCACCAAGGGGCTGGCATGAGGCCAAGGGCACTCGCGCCAGATACCCAGAATGTCAACTTCGTGGGCCAAGAGCCTTCGCGAACATGTAATAATCTAAAATGCTAAGGGGCTTGTGTGGGGCTAAGAGCGCTCGCACCAAGCACCCGAAGCACAACCTTTGCGGGCCACCAGCCTTCGTGAATACTGACTACACTAACGATATTACGCGTAATGCAATAAAGCAAAGAAGCAATAAGCTCAGGCCAAATGAAAACAAAACATCACAAAGATAAACATGTTCACTTACAAATACGCAACAACTTAGAAACAAAAGATTATGTATTACATTAGCAAAAATATTACAATCCTAAAACTACCACTATTCTACTCCGCTGGTTTCTTGCCCTTAGGATCTGAAGGATCTTTGGGAGCCTGAGGAACAAGAGCTGTTGGAAGACCTTCACTTGACACTTGAGGCCCCACGGTCCTCGGTAGAGGAGTTGAAGAGGTCTGCCTCCTCGCATGCACCATGAAAGCGCGGAAGAAAGCTGGCCTCCCGGCTCGCCAGAAATTGACAAGGAAATCCCGAACAACTTGGCAGGAGCCGCGATCGAATGAGCTGGCGGTGAAGACCAAAGGGTAAGACGCGCTTGGAGATGAACCGCCTAAAAAATGCGTGCACCCAGTACTCTTCAGCATTGTTGAAAATGCGAAGACAGAACTGACGGCGCAGTCCGATCCGTAGCGCAAGGAACCCTCCGCGAAGGTCCCGATTGCCTCCTTCAAATATTTGAGGGCCAACGCCGGATTCTTCGGAGGGACGCTCGCGGCAATCGTTCCAAGCCTAGCGATCTCCTTGGCGAAGTCCTGGATTAAAGAAAGAAGCTCTCCTTGCAGCGCCTCCAGTTGTTGTTTAACCTTTGCCGCCGAGCTTCGAAGAGCCCCAAGCTCCACGGCTCCATTTCTCACTTCGTCGCGCAGGCCATTGCATTCCTTGCGCGACGACTCCAGCTTGGCCCGTTGGGCCTCGAACTCTGTACGAAGTGCAGCCAGGGCCTCCTCGGCGGTTTTTGCATGTTGCTCTGTCTGCTCCTTTTCGGACCTGAGGAGGACCACCAGCTCCTTCTCTAAGAGTGTGGTTCTCTCGGTCGAGTGTAGCGACGCGATCCTCGAGAATAGCACACCTCTCCGAGAGGTCCACCACTTATGCCGCGGCGGCACGATTCCAAACCAAACTCTACAAGACGAGATACAAACATAAATAACATGAAGACCTTAAGAAAAATACATAACAAGTAAATGATAATAATGTGTATATTACCGAAGCAAGACTCAACTCGGCGTTAGCATGTTCACCGATAAAGGAATACCATAGCGATCGAGACGGAAGAAGGAACGCCCCCGAGGATAGAATCCACATGCTCATCTTGGAGGATGGTGGTGGGCTCCACGAAGAAGTCACCGGAAGCAGGCGCGACACTGGGCACGGGTGTAGCACGTGAAGGCCCACCCTCTATAGTCGTTGCCGCTGCCGAGGATGTAGCGCCGAATGCGGGGGTGGCGGGCAAATCTGAACCACCAACGCCAGGCGCAAGTGGGGCAGAAGGTGAAGGCCCCCTCTCCGCGACAGTAGCCGCCACCAATGCCAGAATGGCAGCAGCTGAAGTACCGGCATCAACGGCCCCAGAGAGGGGCACCGAGGTGGCTCCGGGTTGGCCCTTTCTAAAAAAAAAACAACATAAGGAAAAAGCTAACAAAGCGAAAAAAAAACATACCGAAGGTTAGTAACAAACCTTCGGCGGATGGAGAATCTGCCAGCCAGAATTCCGCGTCAACAATGAAACCGGCGGTGTAGTCCTCGGCTTCCGCCTGGACATCAGCGGAGCCTCCTTCAGGAGTCACGGGACCACGTCTCGAAGGGAGAGACCCGACTCCATGGCTGTCCTGGAGCTCGTTGGAGCCATGTCCGGGATCTAATGGTCCCGAAGGGGTCTTGCTGACCAGGACGTCCAGTGGATCGTCACCACCACTGGCGGCGCTTGCGCGTCCGGTGAAGTGTGATCGTCCTCGACGGGATGGACCTCTTCCTCAAACTCCTCTTCTTCTCCTTCCTCGTCCTCAGCGCTCGCAGCTGAGTTCAAAAAAAAAATCAGTCAGAAAAGACAGACCGAAGATATATGGCGGTAGGAAGAATACTCACCACGGGGACACTTGGACGGGCCAGCGGCAATGCCCTCGGCAGTTTTTCTTTTCCCGGCCCTCTTCGGCTCGGGCTCCGTCCAGGGGGTAACTACCCCAAGGATGCGGTTGATGCGGGCGTCCACCCCAGCTTCGCGAGCCCGCGCAATTTCGTCTGAGCGTAGCGGCCCGAACATCCCTTCGGCCCTCTCCGTGGCCGTTTCCATCTTCCGAGGCCGTGGTCCTTGTCACGCAGCGCGAGGTGGTCGCCTCCCTCATCCACGATTACAAATCTCTCCCAAGAGCGCATCAGCGGCCCCACTTTGGCTGCGTAGAATTCCTCGGCGAGGCAACGCATAGAGAAGCGTTTGCTGATCCTCTGGAGCAGCAACCTCTGCGCCTCTTCGGAGCCAATGAGCTTTTCCACCGGGAACTTGACACAGTTGGCCGCTCCTAGGGTGTACCTCAGCAAAGAGTCAGCTTCATCGACCTTCTGGTAAAACCAGAACAGTTTCCAGCTTAGCCCCGTAGCGCCGTCCCACTTCTTCTTCGTAGCCAGGGATGGAAAATCTGCGAGGTGCGCCGCCTTCACGACAAAGTTCAGACATCCGAAGGGGCTGCCGCTGGTCTTCCCCTGCCACCGACCTTCGTGAAGAAACCCGAAGACTCGGGCACTGGGTTGCGCTCCATGGCTTCGGAGCGCCCACTCAAACACCGCAAGCCGCGCCACGGCGTTCGGGGAGAGGTGTACGAGCTGCGCCTTGTACAGCTCGAGGATCTCCCCGACGAGGCGAGTGCAGGGAATCTGAAGACCCGCCTGCACCTGCAAGTGGAAGACGACGGCCTCGTCGGCATCGGCTGAGGAGTCGTCTCTTGCCCCGGCAACCTAAAGTCGTCCTCCTCAGCGAAGGAGCCATCCGACACCTTCGCGAGCATATCCGGGGTCATCCTAGTCTGCCCCAACTTACAAGACAGCCGCGAGAGGTCTGCCGGGCTCAGGATTTTCTTCGGAGCCATCGAAGAATCCGAGAACTGCACAAGTAGTTGGAAGTCAGCACTTCCGAGAAGCAGCCCTTCGGGATCATAGATAAAAAAAAGAGGAAGACGACGAATCAGCGTAACCACCATGAATATTCCACCGCGAAAGCTTCGTAGAATGTAGTACTACTTTTCAAACAAAATGGGAGATCGGTGTATGAATGGCGTCGCAAATGATGCAAAAATTTCGCCGGCAAGTTCGTTGGCGTCAAGCCCACCAAACACCGAAAGCCCCATACCCCAAATCGAGCAAAAACGCGGGCGAGTGGCATACCTGCAAACTTAGTCGGCGATGAAGAACGGGGGAGAACCAGCGGCGATGATCTACTGGCGGCAGGAGCATGAAAGGACAAGCAAACCAACGGTGACCGGAAGAGGGCGTAGGACCGGGAGAATTAGCGGCGGCAGACGGAGCGCGCAGGAGCGAGAGCAACGGAACCGCGGGAGGTTGGGTTTGAAGAGCGCAAGTGTGGAAGAAGAACAGTAACGCGGCCCCTTATATAGAAACCAACATGACATGGATGAACGCCGCATGTCCGCATCAACGGCGACGATGCGCCGCAAAGAAACCGAACAGGCACAGAAAGAAAATATACATATATAGAGAAAATTCCAACGGGCGCCTACAGATCTGATGACACGTGTGACGATTAACGGCCAGGATCAACGCGCCGACTTCGAGGCCACTGACATTGTCGGAACGTCAAGTCCAAGTCACATCAACGGGCGAAGATATCATCGGAGACAAAGAAGAAATAACATCTTCGGGAACACCACCTCAACGTGGAGAAGGGGGGCTGGATATTCCGGCCAGACACCATGGCGAGGTGGCGACGTGACCGTAAGGGGCTTCTGTTGTAGGGGCAGCCACCCCATCTCCAGGAGAGGTGGATGTCCACGAAGATGTTATGAAGATTCTTCGTGTAGATTGTTACCCGAAGGGGTAAGTGACGAAGCCTATCCGAGATAGCCTCAAGTCAGACCGTGAGTGGAAGACCTGGACATGCGCGAGGGATCGAGAGAAGGACGCGAAGGATAAAGTATTCCGAGTGCATCTCAAGTAAAGAGAGTCCTCGGGATTTCCACCGAAGGATGGCGGAAGGGGTCTAGTCGAGGGATTCACGAAGACCCTTCGGAAAGACCGAGAGTGATCTTTGACAAGTTTCGGGTCAGAAGACGAAGACTTCGCGACAGCCTCTGACAAGAACGAGTCGAATCAAATCAAATCAACAACTTTGTCAGAGTATGTCTCCCAAGGGCGTGTTAGGGAGTAGGATAACGTGGATTGTAAGAAAACTAGTCTAGCCGTTGATTGTAGGATCGACGATCCAGAGTTCAAGGTAATCTGGGTATTCCCCCATGGGTCAGGGTACTTTGGGTATTTCCCATGCATGTAAACCCTGACCCAAAAGTTGTATAAATTGATAAGCTCATCAATAAAAAAAGGCAAGCATTCTGATCATCCATATTAGCACTAGTTTATTCACTGAGCGCTCTGCTCTCTGACCACCATTCTCTCTCGGCGTCCTCTCCATCACCGGGGAGGGGCGCTAAACCTCACTGTCGACGGGCTTTCCCGGCGACACTGTTGTTGTAGGAGAATTCGGCGTATGGCAACCATTTTTCCCAATCGGTGGAAAATTCCAAGATACATGCTCTGAGCATATCCTCCAGAACTTGGTTAACTCTTTCAGTCTGTCCATCGGTTTGGGGGTGGTATGCCGTACTAAAAGACATGTTGGTTCCAAGGGCGTTATGCAACTTTTCCCAAAATAGAGAAGTAAACTGGGATCCTCGATCCGAGATTATTCTCTTTGGGACTCCATGGAGGGTGACTATCTTGGCCACATAGAGATCAGCTAGCTTGTCTCCTTTGTAAGTGGTTTGGACCGGGATGAAATGGGCCACCTTGGTCAGTCTGTCCACGACGACCCATATGGAATCACATCCGGTCTTGGTGCGGGGAAGACCTAAGATGAAGTCCATCGTCACATCTTCATACTTCCATTTAGGTATCCTTAAGGGTTGCAATAATCCTGCCGGGCGCTGATGCTCGGCTTTAACCAATTGACAGGTATGGCATCTGGCCACATACTCAGCCACATCTCGTCTCAATCGGGGCCACCAAAATATGGTTTTTAATATCTGGTACATTTTGGTGCACCCAGGGTGAAGGGAAAAAGGGGACTCATGGGACTCTTTTAAAATGCGATTCTTTAACTCTTGGTCATGGGGAACAAAGATTCTCTGTCCCAACCGTAAGGTTCCTTGTCCATCTTCTCTAACCATGCACCCTTTATTCCTTTTTATAAGGTTTCTAATTCTTTGGGCGCTAGGGTGATTCTTTTGCTGTTCTTTGATTTGGTCGAGCAAATCCGGTTGAACTTCCAGAGTAGCTAAGTAACCGGATTCCATCAGACTCAAGCTTAACGCGTCCATATCCTTTATGATCTGTTCAGGAATATTAGGTCCACTGGTTGTGCTCATAGGGGTGGCTATCTGTTGAGGAGTTAGATGATTACATTGCGGCTTCCGGCTGAGAGCGTCAGCTACCACATTGGCCTTGCCTGGGTGGTATTGGACATTCAAGTTGTAGTCCTTGATCAACTCCAACCATCGCCTTTGGCGCATGTTTAGATTGGCTTGGGTAAACATGTATTTCAAACTCTTGTGATCTGTATAGACATCACATTGTTTGCCCATCAAATAATGTCTCCATATTTTGAGAGCATGGATAACGGCTGCGAGTTCTAAGTCATGAGTTGGATAATTCTCCTCATGCTTTCTAAGTTGCCGGGAGGCATAGGCAACTACTCTTCGTTCTTGCATTAGTACACAACCTAGTCCTTGTTTCGAGCCATCACAATATACCTCAAACCTTTTGTTGGTATCTGGTGTTACCAACACAGGAGCGGTGGTCAATTTTATCTTAAGCTCTTGGAAGCAATCCTCACAAACTTTCGTCCAGTCGAATTTCTGCTCTTTTTTGAGTAGCTGAGTCATGGGTTTAGCAATTTTGGAGAAGCCTTCAATGAATCTCCTATAGTATCCTGCCAATCCTAGGAAACTTCTTACTTCCTTTACGGTGGTTGGGGATTTCCAGTCCATGACTGTCTCTACCTTTGAGGGATCGATCTTGATTCCCTCAGCTGAGATGATATGTTAGAGGAAACTGATGTCATCTAGCCAAAATTCGCACTTGCTGAATTTGGCATAAAGCTGGTGTTCTCGGAGCTTGTCGAGGACCAATCTTAAGTGCTTCTTATGTTCCTCATCATTTTTGGAGTATACCAAGATGTCGTCGATGAACACCATGACGAACTGATCCAAGTACTCCATTAGGATCATGTTCATCATATTCATGATATGGGCTGGTGCATTGGTAAGTCCAAAGGACATAACCAAGAATTCGTATAGTCCATATCTTGTGGTGAAAGCAGTTTTGGGTATATCTTCCTTTCTGCCTTTAACTTGATGATACCCTGATCGAAGGTCAATCTTCGAAAACCTCTTGGCTCCACGAAGTTGGTCAAACAGATCATCAATTCGAGGCAAAGGGTACTTGTTTTTTATAGTAACCGCATTGAGGGCTCGGTAGTCCACTACCAACCTTCGGCTTCCGTCCTTCTTATCTACGAACATAGCTAGTGATCCCCACGGGATGAACTAGCACGAATCAATCCTTTTTGCATTTAACTCTTCCAGCTGTTTCTTGAGTTCTGCCAACTGCACAGGATTCATCTTGAAATATGTCTTGTATATTGGTGCTGTGCCTGGTGCCAACTCAATGGTGAATTCCATCTCTCGATCAGGTTGTAACCCGGGCAGATCTTCAGGGAATACATCCAAATACTCCTTAACTACTGGCACTTTTGTAGGATTTTCTTTCCTTAAAAACCATATGGCTCTTTCCCATCTAAAAGGGACATCAACCTTCCATATTCTCTCATAACCAGGGGGCCTAACTAGTTTTACTTCTCTCCTCTCACAATCTAGCACCCCTTTATAATAGGTCAACCAGTCCATACCAATGATCACATCTATCCCCATATTGGGGATGACCATTAGGTCGAACTGAAAGCTAATCCTTTCCTAGGAAATATCTATCCCTCTACATGCCCTGCTGGCTTCTAGATTTCCACCAGGAGACTTTATAACTAGGGGTTTATCCAAAGAAAAAGTTTGCAATTCATGCTTATCCACAAAACCCTTAGATACGAATGAGTGAGATGCTCCAGAATCAAATAGGACTAGGGCAGGGTGGTGACAGAATCCAAACATACCCATAAGGACTCCTGGAGCCTCCTCAGCTTCTTCTAGGGACATGTTGTTGAGATGTCCTTTCCCATAGGCAGGCGGAACATTCCTAGCTGGAGCTGTTCCTCTTCCACGTCCGGCCGAGGGTTGGCCGCGGGGTGGGGCGATGTCAAATCGCGGTTGCTGGGCATTCCTTGTTGGGCACTTATTGGCAAAGTGACCGGGCAAATGGCACATGAAGCATGTCTTGGCTTCCTTGTCTCCGGCTGTTAGTCCGGATCGAGTGGCACCAGATGGTGGAGGAGCGGGTCTCCTTGCAGGAGGTTGGACAGGTCGACTACCACCCTGGTAGGTTCGTGCAGGATAGCCTTGGGTGCGCGGTGGTGGTGGCCCTGACTGGTAGGTGGGGCGGTAGGGTCCAGGGCGGCTGGATCCCTGTGCGACTCGTGCCTCCAGCTTGCGCTTGCGGCTAGCCTCTTCTCCCTTGAGTTCCTTCTCCAGAATGAGAGCCTTGTTCACTAGTTGATGGAAATTGGGGTGATCCAGGAGGATAAGCTTGGTAAGATAGGTGGGGGCCATTCCTTCCAGAAACTTATCGACCTTCTCTTCCTCATCTGCTATGTCCTGTTGAGCATATCGCGCGAGCAGATTGAACTTGGTCAAGTACTCGTTGACCATCATATTTCCCTGCCGCAGGTTGCGGAACTCCTGCCTCTTCATCCGAAGCACTCCGCGGGGAATGTGATTTTCCCGGAATACTCTTTCAAACTCATTCCATGGTATGTTTCGGGTGGCAGCTTGTAGATTTGGAACTTCTTGTTGTTCTTCCACATCGTTCTCATCTCCTCCCTCAGGGTTGTTGGCAGCATCCTGCCCTAGTTCTTCATTATTATCAGCCTCTTGGACTCCCTCTTCCTCATTTTCGACTTCTTCGGGGCGGTTGGCAAGATAATTCTCCCACCACACATCGGCGGGTCCTTCAAGCAGTTGGGTGGCGAACAACACCCTGTCTTCGTCTGGGCAGCGGATGAGGTTCAGCTTACGGACAACAGTCCTCAACCAATCTTCTGCATCAGTGGGCTCAGTGGCATAGGTGAAGGTTGGGGGCTTTGTTCTCATAAAATCTGCCAGCTTAGATCCCTGGCGATGATGTGCGGCCTGCTGTGCAGCTTGCTGGCTCTAGTATAGTTCCAAGCATTTGGGCCTGATACGCCATAACTTGCGCTGTGGTAGGGTTTCCAGCAGGTGGCGGGGGTAAGTTGCAACGGCCTCGACCACGGCCCCGGTTGTTAGCGGCGCCGGCACCTCGGCCTCTCGCGGCAGCACGCCCACGAGCCATCTGCATAATCTCTACTAGTTCAAATACATCACCTATATGCATGCATGAAGTCCAAACAGCAAAATGAAAACCCGAATGTAAACACAAGTGAGGAAAAGCAAATCCATACATAGTTCGAAATCGATTAGGCTAATACAAGTAGTTCATGCCGATCATCTACTACGGCATGACAAAAGCTACATAACATCGACTAGGCTGAGTATAGACTACTCCTAAGCTACATCATCAGCTTCTACTTCTAGCTTCTACTAAGTTGCTAGACAACAAAAGTGGTACATCCTGCTACTACTGTCTGGCCCTAGGTCAGGTACTCGTTATATCCTATTCCCTCCATAATGGTGATCATAGCTGATATAGCTGCATCATTGATGGCATCTTCAAGTTGCTCGTGGAGCTCCTTAGCACGTCCAGTAACAATGGGATCTTCCCTCGCGATGTGGTAGACAAGGGCTTGGACTTCCCATTTTGGATATGGGTAGCTTGGCTTTAAGGCGCCAATGTACTTCACATACCCCCGTGGATCCAAGATCTCCTTAAGCTTAGCTGAAAAGTATCCGACCGGCCCTGCGGGCACCTTCTTTCATAAGTAGGTGGTTGGCTCTAGGATGTAGACCGTTTCCCATGTAGCAGCCTTCATCTATGAAATAGTTTTGCAAAATAAAGAGTTAGTACCTTTTTAAGCAAAAACTTGCAGAAGAACAGAATATAGCACTCCTTTAAATGAGATGTAGTTTATGAGTAAGGAAAACTCCTTTTATAAATTAAAATAATCCTAGGCTATCGGCCAAGGTCTAGGGCTTCTACAACAGATGCTCGATACAGCCATTGTGGGGCCCGTCCTTTAGCCCACCACTTGATCTGCACTAGTCCCTGGATCAGTACACTAGTGCACACCTTTCACATAGCCGGATCATCACATACAAGCGGAACACTTAAATTACATAAATACCTGTATTACGCCCGAAGGCTATTAAGTGTTTACAACACGGCACATTGGCCCAAATATTCCAAATGTCCAAAAAGATCATAGTGCGAAGACCCAAAAGATGCAAAAGAGTCTCGTACCGGCTATGCCTAAGCACTCGACTGGAGAGATGCCCTAAGCCTCGCCCTGGTCGTCAGCGAAGTCCTGTCCTTCATCTTCATGGCAGGCGTACTGATCCTGCTCATATTCTCCATCTAAAAGAGAATATGAATGCGAGGTCAGTGTCATCCAAACATTGGCGAGCAAGCTTCTAACCTAATGCAATTAATGATAGGGGTTCCAAAGGAAAGGTTGGGGCTCTTTTATTTGCAGAAAGCAAATTTTATAAGTCAAAGCCTATGACTTAGCATATTTTAACCAAAGTTCTACTAATCAATGTCTTTCATTTTTATTTCACGACAGTTTCCTTGAACACTGCCAAACGTTTCCCATACCACGACAGTTTCCATGAACACTGCCAAACGTCTCCAAACACCAGCCATCATCTTCTGGGTGTGACGCACCCGTTGTGGATCTTACGCCAGCGAAGTGCCCGATCTTCCCTAACCAAGTTGCCACGCCCGCACTAGAGTCACGGCTCCCTGTCACGTAAGACCTAGATCACCCATCAGGATGACGACCTACTCCTGTCTTCACCTCGGACTAGGGGTTGACCCTAACGCTATCCAGCAAGCCAGCGGGCCCCTAAGTCCGCACTACCGCGCGATGGCCACGCGTACAGCAGAACCCGATGGGCAAGATAAAGCTACGCGAAAACTACTCGGCGCTCCGACCGGCATAGCCGACCTTGGTCGCCCAAAGACACCAAACTCACGCAGCAGAACCCCTTGGGCAAGATAAAGCCACGTGAAAACTAGTCGCGCTCCGACTGGCATAGCTGATCTTGGCTGCCCAACACCATCTCCGTGGTCCAGCCTTCCTTCAGACCATGTAGCCCAGCTACATCACACCCATAACCATAACCCGGAACACATGCGTGTTCCCAATCCACACAAACTGGCATGCCAGGCCCAATATCTAGTAAACCAAGTTGATATATTCATCATGTCCAGTGAATGTCAGTTCACCGTTCTGAGGCGACTAAGCCTAAATTAATAATTGGACCTGAGCAATGTCTAAGCAAGATTTTAACCAAGACTTAAGAGTCTAAATCATTTTATTCAACCTAACAGGCTGTCAAGGGTGATTATCAAGGCAATCATTCATAAAGTCAAAGGACAGATGATAAATTCAAAGCAATATCATCAAGGTAGAATAAATACAGATGATAGCATGGCATGATATATCATGATTTAAGCAAACAGGTTTAATTACTTAAAGAGCATGCAGTTTAATAATGTAAATAAAATATTTAATAAAACTGGGATTCAATATGATCCTTTTGAATGTTAACTCGTACTAGGGAAAGTATAAACTCTCCCTAATAAAAGTAACATCTAAAGGGAAGGTTGTTGACTCGCACTAGGGAAAATCGAGATTCTCCCTAGTAAAAACAAACATCCTTTAGGGTGGAAATTAACTCGCCTTAGTCCTATGGGTAGTGAGGATCGTCCTGTTGATCTTCGAAGTGTCCTTCCGGTTCCTCGGCGTCTAATAATCGGAACGAAATTGAAGAGCAATAAATAAAAGCATCGATATGCAAATAGAAGCATGATGCATGAAATGCCTTTACCGAGTCTAGCGATTTGTCAAAGAGCGATAAATCCTATCCTAAAATATCGAGAAAGTTCCATGATCCTTCTATTACATAATAGTTTACAAAAGATAGCAATAGAGCGGCGTTATGAAGATGATATGCAGTAATGCAAGAAGTTACCCATAATATCTACCCATAGATTTAGGAAATAATTGTATAAGGCAAAAATTAGATTTTCGTTTGAAGTATTTTCTTCATCAACTCTTCTTATCGTTGATCTTTTGTTATAAAAAGAGTTTTGAATGTGTGGAGGACTTAATTATAGGTTGTATTTATTTGTACATGTGCTCGTATATATGTATGAATATGATTTTATATATATATATATATATATATATATATATATATATATATATATATATCTTAACCATGAGTTTGTAAAATCTTGAGATCCAAAAATATAACTCTAATTGTCATTTAGTACAGGTGATTTTAACATCTTTGGTTAGGTGGAGCATTTTTGATTAACCAACATTCTGAAAATCTTAAAAATCATGGTTATTGATTAAGCCAATAATGGATGACTAGTGATTTTATAAGTTATTTTATGAGGGTTATATTTTTCTAAAGTCCAGAATGTTATTTCATGCCTCATATGAATTTTCTCTGATTTATTAAGTGTTAGTTACATTTTTATTAGCAGAAATCCTTTTCTGCTATTTATTCTATATAGGTTAATACCCTAAGGATAATCTAATGAATTATATCCCGGAATAATCTATGGTTACTGTTCATGATTATATTTTTATTAAATCCAGCATAGGTTCTAATATTTATCATAAATTTTCTAGCAATTTTGGAGATATCTAGCTATTTTTAATAAATCAAGTTTATATTCTGTATTTATTTAAATAGCTAAATCCGAGAAAAAATGGGTAAACAGTAACGGACCGGCCCGCTAACTCATGGCCGGACAGACCACGCCGAAGGCGTAAACCATAAAGGCGCAACGCGCGAAGGAAGGCACCGTCGGCTAGGGGCGCTTCCACTTAATCTGACATGTGGACCATGGGACCCACAAGTCAGCGACGTCAGTTTTAACGCGCGTGGGATTTAAATCAGATGGCTCCGCGCACGCATCTTGGCGTCGATCGGACGGCTGGGACTTCATCTCCCACCTCCGGGTCACGACAGCGGAGTGACGTCATGAAACCGGCGATGTCTCGGTGGCGCGGCGGCGGAGCTACAGGGAGCCTTAAGGGACGATCTTGGGCGCGAGAGATTCTACGCACGTAGCCCAAGAATGTGTCGCTATGACCCTCGACGGCGGCGGCCAGTAGCGGCGGCAAGCCGAACAACGGCGGAGGAAGCCTACGGGAACTAGTGGCTGCGGCTCTATGAACCGATACGGGCTAAACTAAGGAATGCATGAGTGAGAGGGGGACCTAGGGATTCTTACCGAGCACTAGGCCGAGGCGGAGGAGGCAAGGATCAAGTCTGGCGACGAGGAGGCCGAAACGAGGCGGAACAGAGCACACGGCGCCAGCGAGCTCCGATGATTCTGCGGTCCAATTAACCTGGGCGAAAGACGAACGATAGTGAGGTGATGCTCCATGAGCAAACGATCGGCATGAGACTCACCGATGAGGGAGAAATCGAAAAGGGCGTGAATCGATGAGCTCTCGGGTCGGTGGCGGCGGAGGGGCTCTTGCCGGCGAACAAGGGCTCTGGGATCAATTCCTTGGGCAGGGAGCAATGCGGGATTGTGGCGGAGCTAGTGGGAGTGTGAGAAAGGCTCGGGGAGCTCGGGTTCGTGCTGGCGACGGGAGTGAGAAAACTGTCGGACGAAAAGCTCCGGCGCGGGAGGGGTTTTAGGCTCGGCTTAGACGAGCCCATGGACCAACGGTTACGCCTGAGTCTGTGGCGGTCGCGAAGGAGTCTTGCCGCTGATTGGGAGGCCTGGGCGGTGGCGTGCTCGCGAGCGGGGCTCGGATTGGCCCGGACACCCGATTAGGCAAGACTGCACGCCAGACGGTCACGAAGTTCGGTTCGGTTTCGGTCGGCCGCACGCGATGCCATGGTGTGCGAGGCAGTGCCGGGGATTGGGCGAATGTGGGCGGTGCCGGAGTTGTTTTCGAATCGAGCCGACAGCACGGGCGTGTCAGCGACAATTCAAAGCGGCGGCGGCATTGGTGGTACGGTCAAGTCGGCGTAGGCGTGGGGTCCGCCAGGCTTAGGCGCCACGCACAAGCAGCCAATGGAGGATCTTCTAGGGGGATTCGGGCACCGGCGGGCCGGGATTGGCCGGAGAGGTGAAACTCGGCCGAGGCAGCTCAACTGCTCGGCAGAATGCTCACAAGGGCAGAGAGGGAAAGGAGCTGCCCAGTGGGTCCCACCAAGGTCAATTTTGGTCAACCCCAAGTCCAGGCTTTCACTGGTGTTTCAAACTAATTTATGTTATTTTTGAGGAATTTTTAGTGGGAGTTTTAATCCATTTCATGAATATACATATATATGTCATATATGAATATGTGTATAAAGGTTTATATATATGTATAGGTATATTCATATATAAATATGATTTAAAGGTGCATTATGCATAATGATCTTTATGCATAAGTATATTTTATGTGAACATTTACTTGTGTTCTTAATTCTCCCATATAACATTTATCAAAGTATATTCATCTATATATTTATTTAAATGCTTGGATGAAGTTTTCTTGATTAATTAGGTGTATAAGCGTATATTTAAATATATGTATGTAAGCCAAGGAAATTTTTAAGGATTTATCTGTCCTTTACTAAACACTTTACCCTTTTCTTTTAATAAACTGTGATTTATCATGGTAGGAGCACTATTTGAGTTATTAAGTCCCCTGTATCGAGTATCTTTAGTGAGTTGTTTAGCCAAAACATTTTATAGGTCCATATGTGAATTTTAAAAGAATGAATTTTTTTTTGCAAGAATTTTCTGCAACAAACCGCACTTACGAGAGTGATTTCGAAAATATTAATATACAGGATTTTGGGCTGTTACACTACGTCAACTCGGCACGGCTACACGCCAACGCCGCCAAATTCGAAGCGCAACCTTCAAGACGGCAAGACGCTTCACGCCAAAGACCGAAAGTGCATTATCGGCTCGGTTGCATGCCTCACGTCAACTTCAAGACGGCTACACGCCAACGGCGCCAGCGCAACCTTCAAGACGGCCAAGACGCTTCACGCCAAAGACCTTGAGTGCATTATACGGCTCGGTTACATACCTACGTCAACTCGGCACGGCTTCACGCGAACGCCAGCGTTCCGAGCGCAACCTTTGGCACGGCTGCACCTCTACGCCCCACCCCGAGTGCATCATACGGCTCGGCTACATGCCTACGTCAACTCGGCACGGCTTCACGCCAACGCCAGCGCCCCGAGCGCAAACTTCGGCTTCGGCACGACTACAAGGCCACGTCTATGCTTCAAGCCTACAAGGTGATACGCCCGGGGCTAAAAGCCCAAAGCAAGGACGACATTATCCTCAGCAAAGCAGCTAAGTTTTTCGTCATCGTAATCTTTTCACATATAAACTCGTGTTATTTCTTGACTTGCTACTTAGTTGAATTCCAACTAAGCAGTAAGTCGGGGCTACACATAATTGTGTGCACTTACGTGCACCCATCTTTTTCATAGTTATTTTTTGCTTTTGTTACTTAGTGATTTAAGTGAAATCCGAGTGCGCTATAATTCTGAGTAGTGAAGCTCTGAACCCATAACACGGCGAACTCTACGTCACACAAACGCTTGCCTGGCATAAAAAGCCATGTGCCAACTCCCTATACTCGGGGCTAGACTAGTCGGGCAGAGTGCATAACAAAAGGAAAAAAAATCACTTGGACTAACAAAAATCATCAAGTAAGAAAAATAAAAATGACTATTTCGCACATAAAGATAGTCGGATTTTATATCCGACCAAATGTTTTCATATTCAGATACTGCCTAAATCCTACATGTACATGTTACAGTGGTTCAAGGAAGTGTTTACGCAACAAGCACTGACCATGGCACAGTTACGCGTCAACACCTGCGCCCCGAGCGCAATCTACGGCATGGCTCCACGCCTACGCCAACTTCGGTACGGCTGCACGCCTACACCAGCACCTTAAGTGCATTATATGGCTCGGCTGCATGCCTACGCCAGCGTCCCGAGCGCAAACTACGGTTCGGCTTCTCGCGCATTGCGCCAAGAACAGCCACACCGACTCCCTACGCCGACTCGTTGCTCTGGCAACGACGAGGACGACCACCCCAACTTGCGGCTTCTTGCGCACTATGCTGAGGACAACCGCGCCGACTTACTACACCAGCTTCTCGCGCATTGCACCGAGGATAGCCGCGCCGATTTACTACGCTAGCTTCTCACACTGTGCTGAAGACAGTTGCGTCGACATTCTACTCACGCCGTGACGTCAACTATCGCGCCGACTTCCAGGACTCCAAGAAATTAGGCTGCGAGTCACACGGAGATTTCAACCTGCAAAGCTCTCTTGATCCCTTCACAGCCTCCTTACATGCCAATGGAGCACTCGGCATAAAGAAGGTTCCAGTCGGAATACTCGACTTGAAGTATGACTCGGTCGACACACATCCGAGAAGGCATCAACTCGGCTGTAAAGCACTCGAGAGCTACTATGGATAACATTGTCCCCGGGTATCCTCACGGAGACAAATTAGATGAAGCACCTCACGGAGCAGGGTCACGCCTACCATCTAGAAGACGGGCCTGCCTCGCATGAAGACCCGACTTGTATCACAAGAAAGGCACAGTTGTAATCCGGTACTTAAGTACTCGGCAAGAAAGGATAGAGATAGAGACTTCATATCTCTATTCCCAGTTTCCGTAATCAATTAGGATACTTATCTGTAACCCTACCTCCCTCCACTATATAAAGGGAGGCAGGGGCCCCTAGTTCGGTAGGAGAGATCAAATCGATCCATAGCCTTCCTCAACATTAATCCATCGAGATCAACCCCAATACAATCCATGAGCACAGGAGTAGGGTATTACCTCTTTCCGAGGGTCCGAACCTGTATAAATCCTACCCCTGTGCTACCATCGAGTTGTGATCTTTCGTATAGCCCTATAAAATATATTGCCGACGCAATTCGTCGACAATATCCCAAATCTCATTCTTAGATATTGCAATTCTCATACTCAATTCATTAATGATGATCAAAGGAGTGGAAATCACTCCCCGATAACTAACTAAGCAATACTAAGCCATCTAATACATGAAAATAGTAGGAATTAGATAATAATATCATCGTAGTGCCAATTCATGACCGTTGCTGCACATACCAAAAAAGTAACATGCACTGAACGGTAATAGATCAATATATCCGACAATTAAAAGATAGCAACTTTGGCACAATCTATAACACTGGGATTCTAGGAAAGACTTGCCTTTGTCTTGGACTGGTTTATCTCTTGGAATGTTAGTGTAAAGCTCCTCAGCGATGGCATAATCTAACGCACACAAATCAAGACAAACAATAAATAGCAAAAAAATAAATAATTGTAAAAATTACAGAAAAATTACTGTTAATGGATGTGAATTCTTTGGATTTAAGGGAAGTGGTTTCACCGGATTTGGAGCTTGAAAGGATTTACAGCGAAAAAGTGAAGGAACACTATTTACCAAAATTCCAGAAAATAGGAAAAATACTATAGCTCGGACTGCTGCTGTTCATCAGATACTATTCACCGTTGAGCCGAACACTATAGCAATTGGGCTATTCCACCGGCTATTAGATATAGAAATGAAGGGATTAAGAGAGAAAGGGAGGGCTACAAGAACAGAGAGATAGGGATTGAGGGGAAGATGAGGAGAGGGTGAGGCAGAGGGGAGGACAGCGACTAGCGACAGGATGCCATGGGCGGCAATGGGTCATGGCCATCGCTCAGCAGTGGTGACGATAGCAACTCATAGTTTCGTCGCTACCAGCAGAGGTGGAGCTTGGGCGGCGCGTGGCGCTGGTTGGCGAGCAGTGTGGAAGCGACAGGGATGTGGTGTGGAGCAGTGGTGGCCAAGTGGTGGTAGCGGCCTCTGGCGGGGCACGGCCTTGGCTTCGATTCCTCAGCAAGGCGCCGAACAGGGGCGGCTGCGAGGAACAGATCAGCCTTGGGGGTGAACTGGACGATTGGCCGGTTTGTTGTAGGTTTATATCTGTGGGGTTGAGATGAAATTCGTTTTGGGATGGATTGAATTTGAGATAAGGTTCTGCTGCGTTCAGTTGAGATTGGAGTCCTAGTTGTATTTGATTAGAGATAGATGGAAAGGGAAGAGTCATGTTACTCGGTCTTGACAAAGAAAGAAAAAGGGTTGCAAAGCCACGGTAGAATTAGAAAGATCAAAGAAAGAAATGAGGAGAAAAGAGAATTCAGAATTGAATTGTCATAATAAAATTGAGTTGAATTTATGTTTTTAATTCTAATTTGAATTTTCAATTTTGAGAATGTCACAACATGTCATAAATCTCATATTCAAAGATGGATTGAAGTTCATTGATCCCTTTGTCACGAACATTCATAAATTTGTGAAGTAAATCAAATCATTGCAATCTTGAAAACATAAATTTGAGGCTCAAGAAGTCATCTCTTACAAAAACAAGAAGTGGCTCACTTTGAATGTTCCCACTCGTTGGAACTCAACTTATTTGATGTTTGAGACAGCCTTTGTCTACAAGAGGGCATTTGCTTTCTTAGCCTTGCAAGATTTGAAGTACACCTATTCACCCTCTTTTGAAGAATGGGAAAGGACGAGTAATGTGGAGATTGTCGAAGATGTTTTATGACGGTACAAAGGATATTTCTGGTTCAAAGTACCTACTATCAAATCTGTACTTCAATGAGATGTAGAACATCAAATTAATATTGGACAAGGAAGTCTCAGATGTGGATATTGATATTGGTAGGACGGTCCGAGACATGCAAAAGAAGTTCAACAAATATTGGATGAAGTCGTATGTGTCACTATCCATTCCTGCAAAATATTTAATCCTAGAATCAAATTGAAGTATATTGAGTTTCATCTCAAACAAACCTTTTACACTGATGCTATGAAACAACTGGATAAAGTGGAGAAAGTATTTTAGGGACTATTTGAGGAATACTTATCTGAAATTAAAGATGTCAATGACATCGTTGACTATTACAAGAGATAATGACCTATTTCATAACTTTGATAAACATCTTACTGCTCATCTACAAGATCAAGCATCCACAAAAATTGATAGATACTTGGATAAGACCCCACTTCAATGATCTAGGGAAGTTGATATTTTAAATTGGTGGATGGTTAAATCCTCCAAGTATCCAATCTTGGTATGCATAGCACAAGATGTGCTAGCTCTTTCTGCTTCTACAGCTACATTGGAGGCAGCTTTTAGCACCGGTGGAAGGGAGATTCACGCCACTGACACTCTTTAAAATTCGTGTTTCAGTGTCTGCAGATGGTCCCACATGTCATAGACACAGGCAAATTGACAGACGAATTGAGTGTCATACAGCTAATTTTTCCCTGGTGTGGAAGGATCATAAGTGATTTTTGTAGCAGGTTATTCACAAGGACAATCAAGGCACTCCTTTGCCTACAGGATTGGTATAGAGTAACATCGAGTAATGTAAATTTATTTTGACCAATTTTATTATTTTATTTAGAATGGCTTATCACAACACCATATTAATCTTTTATAACTACCTAAAATGTAGGTTCTATGAAGTATAGTGTGGACTCCATTCATCACCCGACAGACCTTGAGCAAGTAACACTTTGTAGATCACTCAGAACATGCTAAAGTAACTATGTTTTTTAAAACTTGAAGATGTTCTAGTGTCCCATGTTCTTGGTTGAGAAGAAAATGTAGCTAGATTTACCTTTAGCTAGGAGCTTGAAACATTCGCTTTCAATCAACTAACTTGTCCAAATGTACATTGTTCAAGTCTTCTTATTTTGTATCAGTGTATGACCAAACAGGCAACAAACTAGTTGTTACTCCTTTTAAAAATAAGTAGACAAGTGTTCATATTAAGAGATAGAGTCAGCATGATCTTTAGTTCAGTTACTTGAGCAATAACTAGTGACATAAGTTGGAGCTTAAATATTAGTTGTATCTGATATCTTTTGTTTGTTGCCAGGACTCACCTAGATCCATTTATGAGTCAATTGGCCTTGAAGATCTTCCTATTTGAACTGTTCGATTAGGTAATGGCATAAGTTTGAAGCTTAAAGGTTCTGGTAGATATGTTAATTTTCTGCTACATATGTACTATGTAATGCATATAGATGACCACCTTTGCAATTCGCATATATCTTTCAAGAAGAAGGCAATGGAGACCAGGAGGGAAAAGGAAGATTATTTTCTTTAATTCATCTTGTTAATGTTTTTAGGCCCGTCTTTTGGGCGAAAATCTTTAGGGCGATTGGGAGAGGGAAACATGAGCAATTGCAGTGAACTAATGTATAGTGGCGCTGCTATGGATGTGAATGGTTGTTGTTTGCTGATGCGGTTGCCATTTTCATGCTCTAAACTGATCTAGTAATTGTGTTGTTAATGTGAATATTGTTGCCTTCTTGTATATATATGCTCTGAACTGAATGGTGGTTGGTTGCATGTATGCTTTGGACATCTGATTTACATGAATGATGGTCCAAACATCATGTGTTTTTGACCTGCTGCTTCCTCCTTACATGTGCTCATGTAGACTATGGTATTATTGTTCTCTTTTGCAATGGTTGCATATTCTTTGCAAAACATTGCATCTATTTTCTCATTGCATCTGAATTTTTCGTGCATACTCTCATGTTTACCTTGCCAACGACTAATGCTATCTACTCAAAATAATTTAGTCTATGAGCATATGGAGGCTTGGAATTGGCAACACATGTTCCTGTTAAACCAGGACAAACTATTGTTTGGTGCGTACATGTGGTGCCGATCCATCTGACCCTTGGGTCATTAGGGCCATCAAAGAATTAGGGACGGTCCAACCCTAACTCTCACCAATTCTCAATAGGGCCTGTGGTCAGCCATAGGGTCAACCCTCACTTGTCCCCTTTGCATCCTTGGATGAGATTATCATGACAAGTTTATGGTGCCTAATCCATACTGTAAGAGATGCTCAGGGCAACTCCAGCAGAAGCTCTAAAATCGGGTCTCTATACACCCCTCTAAATCACTATTTGCTCTCTATATTTCTATCCTCTCCAGCAGAGCCTCTATCCAAAAAAACTATAGATACTGATATAGAGAGCCTCCAAATTTAGAGGCTGGGAGAGAGAAACTCTAAATTTAGAGGCTGAGATAGAGACTCTGCTGGAGGATGAGAGACTCTAAATATAGAGAAGATTCTATTTTAGAGGCTCGATTTGGTGGCAGTGTAAGGATAACATAGGACGGCGATCACCGAGCAACAATAGTCAACAAGATAAGGAAAAAGAGATATGAAGCCTACCTAAGGGAGCATTTTTGCAATGTTTATATTACATATATAGGAAACAAAAAAAATGGCCGGTGGTGAGCTCAACAATTAGTACTAATTTTTGCACCATGAATTGCTAGATTTTTAAGAAAGTAATCAATTTTTGAAACAACAATAAAAAAATATTGCTACAAAAACAATTGTATCAGTCAACATTTCAATTATCGGCAATGCTTTAGTCCACTCTAGCTTGAACTATCGACAAATTGACATAGCTATTGGTAATGATTACCTTTGTCCGCATAATCCTTAGTCAACAGTTAAATTGTCAAGAAAATGATATGGTGGTCGCTAATTTAGGCCTTTATCAGCAAAAGCCATCAACAAAACCTGTCGACATTTTGAATTGTCAAATAACAAGTCGCTTATATTTTGGGATTAACTCAAGATAACTGATCATTGCACAATTGGTTAATTTATGGATCACAAGTTCACAGCACACATGCATATAGAATCTCAAACATGAACAAGCTACACCAGCACTAAAACCACAATATATAGTGCCACATCACATCACTTCGAACATACCAAATACACAATACATAACTACATATCACAATTCAATCACATGGAAATCATAAATAATATATTTAAAGAAGAAAAAATGTACTTTTTGGCAAATGAACTTTGGCCTTAGTTTCATTTTGGTCTATAAAAGCCAAAAAGGGGTTAACTTGGTTCCTCAATTTGTAAAATCAGATATAAATGCTCTCTTGCTTAGTCAAGGAGTTGCTTTTTTTTTTTGCATATTTGCTAATATTGTAGTACACACAACGGTGTTGGCTAATGTGGTATACATGTAGACTGCACACGTGGACTGCCACATCATCCAAAATGGCCATGTAGACCGCTACGTCGTGTAAAACCACCACTTGGACTGCCATGTTAGCTAATAACGTCTAGTCTGCCCAAGCTTAACCAAATATAGTTTGTTGAAAAATTAATCTTGACTAGCTAGTTTGATTCAGTTTGCATGTGCAAGCCCTAGACGAAGAGTTAATTAGTGTAACTAGTTTCCGAGTTGTGTAAATGTGCATGTAGTACGGTTTGTTGGAGTCAGCTTGTAGATGTAATTATCTATTACCTATAGGGGTAACCAACCCTGAGATCTGGGCCTGTCCACGTCGGCCAAAAAAATTGGTCCGTCTGATCTGCCCGGCCGGCCTGATCCGTCCGTCCGTTCTCTCCCCAGCCTACAAACCCAACCCTCAGATCTGGGCCTGTCCACGTCGGCCAAAAAAATTGGCCCATCTGATCTGCCCGGCCAGCCTGATCCGTCCGTCCGTTCTCTCCCCAGCCTGCAAACCGGATTGCGAATGCAAAAAACTCTTCCGTCTTTTTCGTTTTACAACTGTGTCCTCTGATATTCACGGCCGTTGGATCGGCCGATCGGGTGACCCTCGCTGCGTCGTTTTTCCGTTTAGCTCCTCATCTTTTTTTCCCCTCAACCCGCTGTCCCTCCGCCTGCCCCGAACCCTAGCGCGCTGCGTGCCCGATGCATTGGCCTTCCTCGCTCCTCTCCCTCGCCCCGCCGTCCCCACGCTCCCCTACGGCGCGCCTCACGTCCCCCGTCTCCGACGGCGCCACCTCACGAATCCGGCTCCTCCCCGCCGTCCTCCCCGTCTCCGCCTCCTCCTAGCTCTAGGCCACCGCTCCTCCAACCTCTCCCCATCACGTAGCCCCTCCCCCATCTTCTTCGGCCTCGCCCTTCTCCTCCCCTTCCCCCGTCGTCTTGCCCCCACGCGGGTTCGTCGCCGCCTCCCACCGGTGCTGCCTCCTCCCACCACCGGCGGCGGTGAGCCAACTGGTGCTGGATTTAGGGACGTCGAGGTCGGCGGCAGCCAGATCGACAGTGAATCCGGCCTCGGCGGCGGCGATTTGGGGATGCTGAGGTCGGCGGCGGCTAGATCGACGGCGAATCCGGCCTCGGCGGTGGTCGGATAGGGGCCAAACGAGGTCAGTGCTGCCGGCGATACCCCCTCTCCCTCTCCGCTTGGCCGCGCTCCTCCCTGTGGCTCCGTCGTGCGCCGCCGCTCTCTCCCCTCCATTCGCGCCGACCCCTTCCCCTCCCCGCTCGGCCGCGCTCCTCCTTGTGCCTACGCCATGTGCCGCCGCTCCCTCCCCACCTTCCCTTCACCGGCGCAGCCCCTCCTCCCTTCTACTGCAGCCCCTCCTCCCTGTGACGTCCGTCGTCCTCGGCCCGAAAGCCCACAGGAGAAGAGAACACCATGGACTGCACTCTGGCGGTGCTGAAGTTCTTCGGCTCCCAGCTCGCCGGTGCCACCACGGCCCCCTCCTACGAGGGCTCCTCCGCCACGCAGATGCCCTTCGGCACCCGCTTCCAGCGCGCCTGGCTCCAGGTCCCAAACCCCAACCCCTTTCCTCTCTCCGCCTCACCGCATCCTCCCCCGGTTCTTGCTCGGAGCACTGACGGCTTGCCGCAGCAGGCAGAGCGTGCTTGTGCTGGCCGGCTACAGTGTTGGCGATGAGCGCCTGTGGCTGGACGACGGGCCCTGCGTCGCTGAGCCCCTCCTCCAGACCAGCGACGCCGAGGGCTAGCCGTAGCAGCCAAGTTCTCCGAATCTTGGATCCTTACTTGCTCATCGGCCTTGGCTTCTCTGAACCTGTCCACAACATCAGCAATGATATCGATAAACTTCTGTACTTTTCACATATTTTCAGGTTTTTATAGAGGAATCAGTCCAAGTGTTATTGGGTCACTTGCTACAGATGCAACATATTTTGGTGTTATTGAATCAATAGAAACATGGCTGGAGAATGCAGATCCTAATCTAAGTGGTCATTGGCCTCACTTTATTGCTGGAGGAATAGGTGAGCAGTTGTTTTCATATGTCTCTTTTTGTATTTTACTTTCTGAAAATCTTTATGGTGCTGCCTAAAATTTACAATATGTTTTATCAGTATGTTATTGGGAACTAGAAGCAGAAGCTGATGTGTTTTACATGCTGTCTGCATGGAATTTGCCATGAAAGATCATTTTTTTTTGTGTACCATCCACAGGCAATGTCTTTATATCTATAAATGCAAACTTTTCTAGCTGTTTCTTTATCACTATACTATCTACTTTATAAATGCAATTTAACCTTTCATTTGAATAATGAATACATGGCATCTCATGAAAAATTCTGATGATGCTGTTTCCTTGACATCACAGGCAATTTAACCTTTCATTTGAATAATGAATACATGGCATCTTATGAAAAATTCTCATGTTGTTTCCTTCACACCACAATTTCTCATTCCAGGAGATTCCACGGTCATTAAACAACGAATGGAAGTCCAAGGCACTAGACACTCTCGGACATCAACGGCTACAAAAGGGAACATTCCTCAAACTCCTGGCACTCAGATGTATGGGTACTATAATGGAATGTTCCATACTGGTTGTTCTATCTGGAGAGATCATGGTTTCAAGGGACTCTATGGCAGGGTATTAACACTGACCGTTTGTTGCTAACATTCCTATTATTAGTAGTGCCTTTTCTATTTTTGGTAGTGAAAAATATCAAGTTTTAGCCTGGCAATAGGAAAACAATAGATTTTTTTTCAAGGAAGATGCCTTCGATTCAGTAATTTAAAGTCTGCTCTAAAATGAAAATCTCATCATAGTATGCTACCATACTATTTCTGCTTGAATGTTGTCACCCAGGTAGTTCTGCTTAACTCTGTTTCATGCTGCAACTTAACTATTTTGAACTTGCAAGAAGCATCAACTTAACTAGACTTTCATGTTTTGGCCTCATGAAGAACAGTCGGGATGGAAAAAGTTATAGTACCAATTTGGCATTTACTCCTCCAGAATGCATGAAAACTGGTTGGTACCTTCTTACTTTTTTCTAACAGTTTTAAAGTTTGCTTTTATATAGTCGTCCTTTGATGTGAGTTTGATGATCTAAGTAGAGTCCTTTTGGTTAGGCTACATTGCTGTCAAGCTTTCTAAGAAAGCTGTTTTGTTCTGATCATGCCGTCATATTATGTGAGATTACACCTTCATTTTGCTTTTGCGTTTGGAACATCCTTAATCTTTGTAATGTGAGTAGGACACAGCTATTCAATAAAACTTCGCATATGATGCAATTTCATGTTATATTATAATTTAGTACCATTTTTCTAATATCCTACATTAGATTCTTACTGAAACAATTTTGCACCTTCATGGTCTGATCTGTGAAGTAAAAATACACCCGGTAGTTGGTACAGATGATTCTAAATTCCAAATAGCAGTTTGTCTTTTTCTTAAACAACCTTGGGTTTAATGTTAGCTTTAGAATTATTCATTTGCTGCTTGAAAAATATGGATATTTTATGTCCTTACATGGCAACAAAACATTATTTTTGGTTAACTATGCATAACGCTTCACTGATGCAAAACATGAAGTGATGTAACTTCTTTTATGTTGCAGTTTGCCTTTAACGTGACCATCTCATTCTTTCATTTTCGCTTTTTGTTTAACTGCAGAACGTATCACTCCTGAAAGTGTCATATATAGCTTTGCCACCTTGCTGTTGGATGTCCTTAGTGGGAAGCATATTCCTCCTAGCCATGTAGTAGCTTTGACCTTTAGTTATCCCACAACATTTCCTATTTTAGTTTACTCAATTCTTAGGCACTGTCTTACAGTTACTGCGATGCAGCATAAACACAAGGTTCTTATTTCTTATGTTGGCACTTTTCCCAATTCAGAATAGCATGCTATGCTAGCATACTTTCTTGGATGTGATTGATTTTCATAAGTCTCTTGCTATAAAAATTCGAATGATAGCCTAATTGTCACACATTCAGTATTCTTTCCACTGACAACCTTTTCTTTTGCACATATATTGGTCTACACTTGCCAGGGATTTCCCTTTTGCAAGTTTAATAGTAAATGAGAATTTAGCTTATATTATTTTTCATCATTCAACGCATGCTTTCCAATCACGCACTTTGCGTCCACCGGAACAACTGGGACGTGCGCGCAACGCGCGCGATCATTTCTAGTTGGTTATTGTTGCTATCGCATGTGTGTAGATGGGCTGAGCCTTCGGCGAGAATGTGTATGTGGGCATGAGCCCACGATCCAGGTAGTTTGGTGTTGGACCCTTTTGCATTTCTAAATGATGGCACTAATAGTTAAGAGTTTCGACTGCCATGGTACGTAACTACCATGTTCCTAACAATTACCACCAAGTTCAGATTTAAAAAAAAAAGAGAAAATTGCACCGTAACCCTGAACTTGCAGAGATCCTCACTAAGCCCCTGAACTTAAATTTTACTTTCTTGGAATTCAAAATCAATTTGAACATTTCCATATTTTGAAACATGCAAAAAATTGAATTCCAAAACTTTTGAGTTTCAAAATTCTGAAATTCAAATTTTGAATTTGAATTTCTATAATTTTAAAATCCAAAATTTTGGAGTTTTCTATACATTCAAATGTGAAAATTTTGAATTTCAAATTTTTTGAAACTTTAAATTTTTTTCAATTTTGAAAATTCAAAAGGTTTTCAAATTTGGATTTTCATGTGTTTTGAAATTATAAAAATCAAAAGTAAAGTTTCAAATTTTGAATTTTCAAGACTTTAAATTTGAATTTTATTTGAAATTTTGAAGTCATGAGTTTTGAAAATTCAAAATTGGAACTCTTAAAAAGTCAAAGTTTTTTCAAAAATTTTAAATTTTAAATTTTTTTAACCACGAAATCCTTAATTGCATGTGTAGCTAGCCATTTTATTTCTTTACGGCGGCATGGCATCCACCTTGGTGTTTAACAAATACATAGCTGTCACGTCAATGTTTGATAGGACCCTAAAGATTTTGGGGCAACCGTGCAAATGGAGACAAGATTAGGGTGCCGAGAAAGTAAAATGCAAGTTCTAGGGGCTAAATGAGAATCTTTACAAGTTTAGAGAGCTACGGTGCAATTTTCTCAAATAACAATCATGACCAAGTTTTCTTAACCTTAGGGATTGACAATTCTAATTGTCTGGAGGAGCAAGTCCAAGCTTCCTAAAGCTAAATTTAGAGATCCCTTAAGAACATTACATAGAATCCCTACTCAAAATTTGTCCAACTGACTATCCCCTAAATTCATTTCATATAATTATATATTCACATTTAATATGAGGGTACTACCACGAGAAATCACTTTGCTAGAGTTGTGGAGGAGAAGGCCGAAGAGGAACCCTAGGGCCGGCTTTAGGGGGTTGGAAGCCATGCATGGGCGGCACTGGCGATTTTTAGGTGGTGGTGTTTGATTGGAGCTAGACTAGCAATGGTGGGAATGGGAACAAGGGGTTCGAGGGGTTTGCCAAATAGGTCACGTGTGCATTGCGCTAGAACTGTGTAGGTCGAAGAGAGAAATTAATATTTTTAGGGATAGTCAAGCTTCCCCTAAATTTTTTTTTTTTGGGGTGGAAGAGGGACCCCTACTCTAAACTTAGAACTTAGGGATAGGATATGGGCATTGTTGGCAACCAAAGTTCACACGTCTATTCCCTAAATTCGGTCTAGCAATGTATTTAGAGGAGCTCTTGGACTTGCTCTCTAATTAACCAGTGTAGCCTCTTAAGAGCACCTCTAAACTCTTTCCTGGTAGACAGCTTTTAAACACTACGGGACTGCTTAGTCATATATCTATGAACTTGTATATTTATTTTTTTGTAAATAGTTATGATTTTAGTGTTTTGTTCGTGTCGAGAACCATAACATTTCAGGGAACGGGCACACAGATATCGTTGTGTCAGGAACTTGAGAACTTGGGACCACGTGACCGAGGGAATTTGAAGCAGCTGAAATTCATTCTGGCTGTTGGAAGGAGAAACTATTTTCACATCAGAAACATACGACTATGCTGCACGATGGACAAAACAAGTGTTCGCTACACACAGCATCTATTTTCAACTCCTGATACTATATAGTATTATTACGATCACCCCAAAACATTTAAAATGTTGACTCAGGTTGGACCCAAGACGACCACATTGACACTGATGATGCGCAGCAGACTCGCCTATCTCACACCCAACACTGACACATGAACTCGCATTTCACTCTGCATCATGGCTCCATTTTTTTGGCCTAGTCCACCTCCTCCATCTTGCTCTCCTCGGCGCCTTCCTCCTCGAGCGCGGGCATGTCGGCGTCGTCCTCGGCGCTGGCGTCGTCGATGTTGAGGCCGAGCTTGAGCATGCGGTGGATCCTGGCGGCGAAGGTGTTGGGGTCATCCAGGCTGAACCCCGAGGTGAGCAGCGCCGTCTCGAACAGCAGCATCACCAGGTCCTTCACCGACTTGTCGTTGCTGTCTGCCTCCGCGCGCTTCCGCAGCTCCTCCATGATGCCGTTCTCCGGGTTGATCTCCATCGTCTTCTTGCTCGACATGTAGGCGCTCATGCTGCTGTCCCGCAGCGCCTGCGCCTTCATGATCCGCTCCATGTTCGCCGTCCACCCGTACTCGCCGGTCACCAGGCAGCACGGCGAGTCCACGATGCGGTCCGACACCACCACCTTCTCCACGCGGTCGCCCAGGATCTCCTTGATCGTCTTGCACAGCCCCTCGAACGCCGCCTTCTTCTCCTCCCGCCGCCGCTTCTCCTCCTCCGTCTCCTCCTCCAGCTTCAGCCCCTCCTTGGTGGCCGACACCAGCTTCTTGCCGTCGTACTCCTTCAGCTGCCCGACGGCGTACTCGTCGATGGCGTCCACCATGAAGAGCACCTCGTACCCCCTCTTCTTCAGCCTCTCCAGGAACGGCGAGTTCTCCACCGCCTTCCTGCTCTCGCCGGTGATGTAATAGATGTCCTTCTGCCCCTCCTTCATGCGGGTCACGTAATCCTTGAGGCTCGTCAGCTCGTCGCCGCTCTTGGAGGAGTGGTACCGGAGGAGGTCGGCGAGCTTGGCGCGGTTCTGCGAGTCCTCGTGGATGCCAAGCTTGAGGTTCTTGGAGAAGGCCTCGTAGAACTTGGTGTAGTCGTCCTTGTTCTCGGCGATCTCGAAGAAGAGCTCGATGCACTTCTTCACGAGGTTCTTGCGGATCACCTTCAGGATCTTGTTCTGCTGCAGCGTCTCACGGGAGATGTTGAGAGGCAGGTCGTCGGAGTCGACGACGCCCTTGACGAAGCCCAGCCACTCGGGGATGAGCTCCTCGCAGTTGTCCATGATGAAGACGCGGCGCACGTAGAGCTTGATGTTGTTCATCTTCTTGCGGGTGTCGAAGAGGTCGAAGGGCGCGCGGCGCGGCACGAAGAGGATGGCCTTGAACTCCAGCTGCCCCTCCACGGAGAAGTGTTTCACGGCGAGGTGGTCCTCCCAGTCGTTGGTGAGGCTCTTGTAGAAGGAGGCGTACTCCTCCTTGCTGATCTCCTCCGGCTTGCGCAGCCAGATGGGCTTCTGCTTGTTGATCTGCACCCACTCGTGCGTCACCTCCTTCACCTTCTTCTTCTTCTTTTTGTCCTTGGAGCCCTCGTCGTCGTCGTCCACCTCCTCGACGTCGCCTTCCTTCTCCTTCTTGGAGCCCTCGCCCTCGTCGTCCTCGTCGTCGCTGATCTCCTTCTCGGTGGTCTTCTCAGTCCAGAGGTAGATGGGGTAGCTGATGAACTCGGAGTGCTTCTTGACGAGGTCCTTGAGGCGGCGCTCCTCGAGGTACTCGAGCTGGTCGTCCTTGAGGAAGAGCGTGATCTTGGTGCCTCGGCCGAGGCGCTCGCCGGCGGTGTCGAGGGTGACGGTGAAGGAGCCGCCGGCCTGGGACTCCCAGACGTACTGGTCGTCGTCGTTGTGCTTGGTGGTAACGACCACCTTCTCGGCGACGAGGTAGGAGGAGTAGAAGCCGACGCCGAACTGGCCGATCATGCTGACGTCGGCTCCGGCCTGCAGCGCCTCCATGAACTCCTTGGTGCCGGAGCGGGCGATGGTGCCGAGGTTGTTGACGAGGTCAGACTTGGTCATGCCGACGCCGCTGTCGACGATGGAGAGCGTCTTGCTGGCCTTGTCGGGGACGAGGCGGATGAAGAGCTCCGGCTGCGCGTCCAGCTTGCTCTTGTCCGTCAGGCTCTCGAAGCGGATCTTATCAAGCGCCTGCACGTTTGCGTTTGCACCAGCCGCCATGAGCAATCAAAGAAACAGAGGAAAAAGAAACAGAGCAGAAGAAGAAGCAGAGGAGGAGAAACGTACATCGGATGCGTTGGAGATGATCTCCCTGAGGAAGATCTCCTTGTTGGAGTAGAAGGTGTTGATGATGAGGGAGAGCAGCTGGTTGATCTCCGCCTGGAACGCGAAGGTCTCCGTCTCCGCGCCACCCATCCGCACGTCCGCCATTGCCCAAGTGGCCTACCCCTAAGCTGAGTAGAAGGGATTGGGTTGATGGAATGAATGCAAGAGGGGGAGGAATGCAAATCTTAGCTGCTGCGTGAGATCACAATATCAGATGATATGAGATGCACAAGCTAGCAGGAGGAACAAGTGGCTGGCAATTATAGCGGGAGATGGATCCATTGCGAGGCTTCGCAGCTCTTCTAGTGCCTTCGTGACAGATCGGCTCAGACTTCCAGTGTGTTCTTGCCTTCTCTCGTCTGTTCCTCGTTTCATTTTTGGGCATCACCTGCGTATGAGTTGGGCTGGGCTACTTGCACTCGGGTCCATCTGCACAAGACAAGGCCCGGTTCAACAATAGCAGGCCAACACCGGCTATTACAAAAGGTATGCCCACTTAAAATAAGAGCACCGTTACGGTTTGCGCTTTTCACTTTAATCCAGCCACAAATATTAATCTGGAAAAGTTGTGTATCCTCGATAGGGCACTTGAAGAGCCCAAGACCACTAAAAGTCTAAAAAATAGGTACAAAGTGCTATAGCATTTGGTTTGTAAAAAATGACAAATTTCTAGTGATAGCTTTAATTTTAATTTAAGGTGAAAAAGGCGAGGCCTGATTATAAGTTAAGAGAGTCCGAAACAGAGAGAGCGAGATAGGCTGAGTATTTGCGACCCGACATGGCACAACCGGTGCATGCGTCTACCTTCATGCAACTAGTCATTTGTGGTGGCAAGGGGTAGGGGTGAAAACAGTTCGGATAATATCTGACCAAATCCCGATCTAGATCCCTTTTTGTGATTTGGTAGCTATTTTCCTATCCGGACAGAAACAGAAACAGATATGGATAATTATCCTATTTTTTGTTGGATACGGATACGGATACGAGTTGGGAGGTATCCGGTGGATAATGCTTTCCATCGGATATTATCCAGATAAAAAATCTGGATATCCGGATTTTCAAATGCCTCAGACCCTCGATCCGCCCGTCTCCCAGCCACTTGAACCGGTCGACCGACTCGACCCAATCCACAAGACCAAGACCACATCGAGTCACCCTACGGAGACCACCTCGAAATCTCCAAATCCATCGCCGCCCGCCACCTGGCCCACTTCCCTGCCCCGAACCGTCGTCCTTGGCGATGGCGTTGTGCACTGCGCTGCCCTCGGCCGTCGTCCACCCCTCCCCTTCCTCTGCTACGCATCGCACCTATGCTCCCCATTGACTGGCCTCCCTGTGCTGCCTCCTCTACTTCAGCCCTAATCGTTAGGTCCCCTCGACAAATCGGCCGTCTCAAGCCACAGTTCCCGTCAGCATCGCATTGATCCAGGCCTCCCCCACTACCGCGTGAGCTCTGGACCAGGTCTGTGCAACCCCTTTATGGATCCAGCATCCGATGTGGTGCGATGCCTCAGCTCTCAAGTTGCTGGCACGCTAGATCTAGCCTACTATGGCACCATCTATCACTTCCATTTGTGTCCATCCACATCTGCTGTGTTCGAGGAAGTGAGGTAATGGCCCCTGCTACATCGCGGCAGTTCAGTATTTCTTACATAGAACGGTAGAACACCGCAACTGGCAAGTTGCAGCTACAGGTGTAGCTCCTCCCGGGTCAACACTTCAACATCTTATGTCTTATGGATGATGAAATAATATCTTATGGTAATGTTTCATGTTTGACAGTCCATATGGAGCTATTGGAGCAAGCAGAAGAGGACATCTAGACATGGAGTCATTCAATGTTATGTCTTATGAGTTATATGTTATGGACTTATGTTATTTATGTTTTCTAAGTCATGTACTCATGTCAGCCATGTGTTGCAGTGTGTTTTAATCTAACTATGTTGGGACTTGAGACATGTACTCTTGTATATGTCTATGTTTGCTTATGTGTGGCACTTATTATCGGGTTTTATGAATTTATGGTTGGCACTTACATTATATCAGTTGTTTCAATTATTCTATTTATTTTCTAGTAGCATAGATTATTATATACTATGTGTTGTGTCGTGTTTTTATGGATGGCCAACAATTAGAGTAGGTCATGTTGTTTTTTTCCTGCCGAGGAAATATGGTAAAACCCGGTTTCCTATTCGTACCCAACCAGTATCAGATCCAAAACCGTATCTGACAAAATTCGTATTCGAATCTATATCCGACACTATCCGGCTCCGAATCCGTATCCGGCAAAAAATACGGATGCGGATATGGGTTGACCCCTATCTGACCGTATCCGACCCGTTTTCACCCCTAGCAAAGGGTGTCACTTTTGTATGCAATTATTATACATATAAGTAGATGATTCATCATTTAGAGCTTGTTTGGGTACACAAGGGAAAAAAGTTCCCTATGGAACTAATCGGGGCAGAGGAGGGGGATTTTTGTGTCATTTGCATTTCTTGGGCTTGAATGTGCTGTCTCAGTCCACTTCACTTCCACGCTTCCCTCCCTCTATTTTCCTTCCCCAACCATGGTGCTCTTAGCAAAAAAGAAGATAGCCACCGTGGGAGTCGTCGTGGCCTTGGGAACTATCGCCGTCAGCATCCTTCCCCACGCACTACAGGAATGCGAATTATTTTCGTCGGCCAAAAACCGACGAAAATTGGCCAAAAACCGACATAAAAGGCTAGTTTTGTCGGCTTGCCGACGAAAATACGCCGACGAAAATAAATAGACGAAAATAGGAATTGTTTTGTCGGCGGCCGACGAAATTACGTTATTTTCGTCGGCCCAAGCTGGCCGACAAAATTGAGATCTCGATGCCCAGCAACCAATCCATATGGTTACGTGGCGGATTTATTTTCGTTGGCTCACATGACGTGTCACATTTTGGCCGACGAAAATAACAAATTGACCGTTAGCATAGTGCCCTATTTTCGTCGGCTTGGCCAACGAAACTAAATCGTTGATTTTTTTTATTTTTCCTTAGGGTATTTCAGTCCGACGAAAATAAGGGGCACCCGTGACCTTGAAATTTTTTATTTTTCCTCAGGCTATTTCCGTTAGCTAAGCCGACGAAAATAAGGGGCGTCCGTGACGTTGATTTTTTTTTATTTTTCCTCAGGCTATTTCCGTCGGCTAAGCCAACGAAATACAGGCCGAGATGCGTAGGGTTTTTTTATTTTTTTAATCTTATGACCGTCGGTCGGGCCGACAAAATTGTTATTATTTTATTTATTTGCGTCGGCTAGGCCGACGAAACTAAATCGCAGAAAATTCAATTTTTCGCGCACGACATTCCTCCAACTATTTTCGTAGGTCAGGCCGACAAAAATAGTTCGTGGACGTGCAAACGTCGACCTGGCCGACGAAGATAGCATTAACATCGGCTAGGCCGACGAAGATGCCATTATTTTCGTCGGTTTTGACTTGGCCGACGAAATAACATATTTATTTATGTCGGTCTCTTTGGGGCCGACGAGAATATAGGTGGCCATCGAAACCGCATCGTTTTCCTATGGTGACGTCTTGGATCACACCTCCATACCATCCCCTATATCTTGCAACCCGCCATCGCACCATCTCGTCTTGAATCCCATCGAGTCGTCCATGCCTTGGAGCTAATGACGCCGCCCTAAGAATGGTTGCGCCAGTGCCAGTTGCCTCCTCGATGCCTCACAGAGCCCTTCCACATGCCATTCTACTTTGTGGTATGCTCCTCACTGCTACAGACACATGACATCTTTATTGGTTCCAAACTATTGTTAGTGCCCATTATTAAACTGGCACAAAACAAATATCGCCGGTCACAGAGATGATCCATTTTCTGTGCAAGCTTAAAGTTAGACCGGCACAAATACATTTTAAAATATTTTATAACTAGCCTAGTTAGGCTGCTACTGATACTACTGCACAACCCTAGCTATCTAGAGGAAGGCATCATCGTTGCCGCTCGCCGACTTGGAGTCGGAGTAGCCACCGACGTCGTCATCATGGCCCGCCGCCTCCTCGCTGTTCTCCGCGGAGGTGTCCCCGTCATCGAACCCTCGGGTGAATCCAACGACCGAGCCACCTCCTTCAACTCCTCCTAGGAGGAGACGAGGGGATCTCTTCATCTTCCGGCAGCTCATCTTCGTCGCCGTCCTCTGGCTCTAGAAAATTGGTGGGGCCGCACATCAAAGAATCTGAAGACGGATTGACGTTGTCCAATAGCAATGTGGATTGTTGCTGCTTGGGTGCCAGCGCCTCCTTATCCGCACGGTGCTACCCGCTGGCAGTGACTGACGCCTCCTCTTCCGTGTCCTCCTTACTAACAGCCGGCGCCTTCTTCTTCTTGCCGACGGCTGGCACATCCTCCTCCTCATGGGGCTCCTCGCCAGCAGGTGGAGCCTCCTCCTCGTGGGGTGCCGGATCGGCGGCAGGCCATGATGACCATGGTGATGACGGACGACACAGTGAGGCGGCGGGTGGAAAGGGCTGAGGCACCTACATGGCGGGTAGACATGGGAGCACCGGCCAGTCCGGTGGAGAGGGCAACGGAGACAAGGGAGAGAAAAGGGATTGTTGAGCCATGGCACGCACGTGGAGAGTGTGGGAGAGGCAGCAAACAGAGATCTATGCGAGGAGAATGGGGATCAAATTGGATGGATCGAGTGTGTATGGAATGGGGATCGATTAGGCATGTAGATGTGACAGGGTTAAAAATGCCCTGCGAACGTACGTCTTGGGAGACGAAACATTATGTGTGCTAGTTATATTTACGAACTAGCGCATATAAATAAGAAGCTAGACATGAAAATCTTTATGTGTCGTTTATAGATGTCAACCGCCATATATAAACAGATCTTATGTTCTGCCTCCTTACACAAACCGGCACATATAATCAGCAATATGTGCCAGTTAGTAATGAACACGGCACATCTAAGTTTTTGCCGCGTGTCCTTTAAAGAACTGGCACTAGTAACCTTATTTGTGTTAGTCCTACATGAACCAGTACTAATGTACCGATATATATGACCTGTTTTGATGTAGTGCCTCCTCCCTTCAGCGTGCAACGCCTAGATCTGATCGACATGGGGCCAACAGCCTAGGCCCGCTCCCTTCTTCCATGAGGGCCATGATGAGCAAAAGCGGACTGCGCATGCAGATTGCTATGGTGAGCAAGAGGAAAGGGAAAAAATTTTCATGTGTTGGGAGAGTTTTTTTCAACCGCGGGATTTGTCTGGGTTAGAGTAGGATTCCCCACTATGAAGCATCACCCAAACGCACCTATGACCCACCCATCCGGGAAAATTTGGCACCATGAATTTTTCTTTGGGATAGGCCTGGAATCTTGGTCGAGATTGATGTTTCCAAACAAGTCCTTCCTTGGATTTATCAATCTCATCCATTTGTAATGTACGTCTTCAAATTTGAAAAGTAATTGAAATATTATGAAGGAACTAGTTAGCGTGCACGTGCATTGCACGATTTTCTTAATATGCGTTGTAGGAAGAGTATAGGCGCATTCAAAATTTACAAATTATATATATCATCACCAGCTTCCCCCCCTAATTATGAGTTTCACTTTAATAATGTCAAGTAAAAAACGAAGTAAAATGTTAAGAGCAAGTCCAGCAGAGTCTATATTTACATGCTCTATCACTATTGTTACTCAGTCTCAGTCTCTATATCTATCCAGCAGAGTTTCTATGTCAGTCTCTAAATTTAGAGATTCTCTCTCCGAGTCTCTATATTTAGATATTCTCTCTCTTGTCTCTATATTTTTTCGAGAATAGAGACTCTGCTGGATAGAATGAAAATATAGAGAATGAATAATGGTTTAGAGAAGGGTTATAGAGATCCGAATTTAGGGAAGAAGATGCCGATGATGCTCTAACATTGCATCTGGTATCTCTGGTGACGCTTCTTCCCTGGTTGCCTAGGCTTCCGGACCGGCACCGTGGCCACAGATTTCCCTTTCCTAGCAACATGCCAGCTGCACGCTTCCTTTCTCATTTCCAATCCCTGCAACACAGGATTCCTTCTTGTTACTCCCTGAGACGAACTTGAGTAAGTCGCCTTAGAGGATTTCATTGAGGGCAACGTAGCAGGCAGCCGCCGTCAGTGCAAGTGAACCAAGGTAAGGTCATCTGCAAATAATTTGACATGGCCAGTCTTTACTCTTTAGACATGCATTCAGAAAGCAAGGTTAGACAATCTCTTGAGGAAAAAACATCCAAACAGACATAGGAAAGTTTAATCATGAAATCCTGTTAAGTTTGGCATGGTGGATTTAAGGTTATTGATTTTTCTTCTCATTTTTTGCCAGAGGATAAGAAACATACTCAACTACTTGATAAGTCGACTGAATTACAGGGATCATAATTCAAAGGGTAATTAGTTCAAAAAAAATCAAAGGGTACGTGAAACTTTTATTTGCTTTTGTGAATAATTCAAAGGAACCAGGGATTTGTACATATTGAACAACAATCAATTCAAAACTGTACCCTGAAGAGATAGACACAACCAAGATGAAGAATATAAGAAAACCTATTAACTCAAGTAAACAGTTTATCTGAACACCTTGTCCTCTCAAGAAACAATCTATTTGAATAGGAAACAATGGCTCTGTTTGGCACAGCTCCAGCTATACCAAATTGGTGGAGTTGGTGGAGCACCCTATTCCTAGCTCTAGAAATTCATGGAGCTAGAATTGTGAGTACATTAAAGATGTTTAGGTGAGTCATCTTATTTACATTTTAAACTAAAAATATAAACTTAAGTCACTTTATTTTAACCTATAAACTCCATATCTAAGGTGGAGCTGGGAGGTAGAGCTGTGCCAAACGGGGCCAATATATAGGCACTGCCCAAGTCTACAATTGAGTACTTAAGGAAATTGAATATCAGAAACCACCATAAATAAAGACTTACTTTAGTAATAAGATCATTTATGGATATCTTTTTCCCACCAAAGCCATCCTACAGAGGATTCATCTCAGTCTGCACCCTGGAAAAGAAGCAAGTAATGTATTTTGTGTGTAAGAACCTTTCTAGAAAAAAAGGATGAAAAATATTCTATGTGAGAAATTAAGGAAGTAATTTGCTAAGCTGTCAGTCTAGCTTACATGAAAAAGAAAGAAAGGAGATTCATGATACCCTATCTTACAATTAATTGTTTATGCAAAGCTTTATGACAAAATCATATGTTCATCAAAATCTAATTGTGAGAAATTACTTGTTAAAGCAATGTTAGCAATATGAGTTCTTGTACAAAATAATGACTTAAAATGCAAAGGAAGCATCTTCAGTGACTGGGAAAGAAGATTACCACAATAGGATGACAGTTGCAAGTGCATCAGACTAGAAGCCCGAGATCATCTCATGAAGGAATTGTGCCCAGTTATTATCTTCTTTATTTCCATTCAAGAAATAAAGATCTGATGGCTAAATAACTCACCTGTTGAAACAGAAACACAAGTACTTTAGCACCTATAAAAAATGAACTAATATTATAACGATTTGAACCTTGCTCCTACACGACCTGATCAAACTGAACAGACACTTACCATCTATCTTCATTGTTCAACTCTTTGATGAAAAGATCAAATTTTTTTTTTTTGAAATGATGGTTATTAGATTGATTACCTAGGAAAAAAACCCTCATTTAACCATAGATGAGACCACTATTAGGAGTTGCTTTTATTTCTATAGGAGTTGCCTTGTGTTGCCGGGTGACCATATTACCTTGAACTCTTGACAAAAAGCAACCATCCATAAAGTCATTACATAAATCTGAATAGTGAATTCAATCAAATCCACCATACGACATTGTCAGCAACACAACCTCTAGCTCTAGAAGTGGTCTTGTGACTCACAATCTCTGAACTGCCCTAGAAATTAAATTCAGTAAGAGCCCCCAAGATGCAACAACCCACACAATATATCAATGAGTATAAACAAACCTTGTGCATGTTTTATCAATACAAGAAAATGGGCAGACAAAACTACAGAGCTTTAATAACATGTTCAGTAGTAATGGTGGTTGGAAGAATTAAAATACTTCTAATTATGGATTATTAAAATAGAGTACAGAATTATAGACAAACCTGGTGGTGTGAGATTAGATTGCAAGATGCAGGATCCAGTTGAAAAATTGAGCCATCGGATCACAAGGGATGGAGGGTCAAGATTGAGTGTGTCAATTAAACTACTTTAGATATATAGTATTAGTTTAGATTTAGATGTCTAAAAATATCTTTGCTAGACAATTAGCGTATATATAATTACTAAGTACACATTATCCTATAAGTTCGTAATATGAAACATGTAATTGAGTTCAACGCTTTCTTGAATATGTTGAGAAATTTGGGGGTAAGAATCCAATTTATTATTTGTACCATTTATATCAAAAAAAAATGTGATGGATGACTTGGATCGGGTTTATCAATTAACCCTGCAGTTGTTAGGCCAAATTCAAAGTCACACTTTTCATACTGGTGTATAGATATATAAGTATTGATAATCCCTTCAATCACAACTAGTAAAACCATTGGAAATGTGGAATCAAAATACGTGTTTTGATCAGTAATGTTACCTAGGGTATCAAGTGGATTTGCTAAACTTGCGAATCTTCTCGCCTGGCCCATCTGAAAGTCCAACTATGTATGAAAGAGGCCCGGCCTTACCTGAGAAAAATAAGGCCCGGCACAAGAATCGATCCGCTAGGGTTTAACGGCTCGCGGTCGCTGGGCGCTGGCACAGGACTCGTCTCTTGCTCCCGTCCCTTCTCTTCGTCGCCACCTCCACCGCCGCTTACCACGCCCTCCTCTCTTCCTCCGCCGCCGCCGCCTCCGATTCAACCCCTGCGCCCCACTCGAAGATGGCATCTTTGGCCCGTGCCGGCGCGAGATTGGCCCTCCGCCCGGCACCGCTCGCCGGCCGCGTCCTCAACTCGCCGCTTCCGACCCTAGCGTCGTCCTCCCCCTCCAGAGCCGCGCGGATCCTTCGCAGGTAGGCAACATTTTGAGATTGATGGAAGGAGTGATTGATTGGCGTGGGCTTACCTCGACATCCCCGCAGGTCTGCGGCGGCGGGGCTGGAGTCGCTGATGCCTCTGCACAGCGCGGTGGCGGCCGCGAGGCTGAGGTCCTGGATCGCCGTCGACTCCTCCTGCTGGAGTTCCCTCTCTCAAGGTAACTATCTTATTCGCCTCCTCCTATACTTCTTCTTGTTCTTACCATTAGCTTCGTTCTGTTATTGACTGGTTGGTGCGAAAATTCTGTGTGATCCGTATTGCATTCTCGGACATATGAGGTCTGATTGGACTTGAAGTTAAAATATAATGTTGTTAGATCTTTGAGCTGATAGAAGCGTGTGTTTGTTTTGAACGTGTGAATTTTTTTCTCCGAAATTAGCTTCTTTACGAAAGAATACGTAATTAATGAGGTGAACTCCATGTATTAGCAACTCGTTGGATACATGTTGAACTCTGCGCAGGGTTGTGTCTGGAGAGAAGAATTGGTGTGATGATGTGATGTCTCTGAATGTTATTGTGCTCATATGATGTATAAAACCTATTACAAACAAGAGAGTGAACACTGTGCGATGTTGCAGGATCAGTGCTAAGTGTTTCCATACAGGATGTGTATTAGTAGTTTTACGAGAGTCAGCAATTAATACCGGTCACTCTGCATAGTTAAGTAGCCTGTGATGATAATTGTTGCCGACTCTTGGTGTATTGTGAGACTAAAAAACACATTGATGTTCATTTCCTTCTGTAGTATATTCACATTTACTTGTAAGTAATGTTTTGACCCCATGTTCTGCAAGACGCTATGACATGTTGATGTTTCTGCACGTTTATACATGCTACTATTGTTCCTCTATAATGGTAGTTTGCAGATTAGTATAAACTAGTTCGTTGCCCGTGCTTCACGACAAAGAGGTAAAACCATGTAACTTAAGGTGTGGAATTGGAAAATAAGGCCGGTATATGAAACTTGAAATTGTGTGACACAAAAAGCGAAAAACAGGGGCTAAAACACTGGAAATAAGGGGTTTTGCGAAATCAAGGAAATTCAATGGTGGTAATGCAAAATGGCAGGGTCATTAATTTTAGCGGAACCAAGAAAGTGGGGGCAAAATAGGAGAAATCAGGGGTCCACGTGTGAAATCAGAAAAATATGAGAACTAAATTGGTAAACTCCAAGGACCTATATGTGAAATAAGAGAACTTTGAGGGCCAAAATAGAAAAAGGTGGCTTCAATGCTCACCACCAGCACTGACCATAGCATGCTTTTATATATTAGTATACATTGTTCTAGCACCAAGCTATCAGAATATCTTCTTGTTTTTGCTGAATTAGAGGGTGATGTTGCATAAAACATTGGTCTGCTTTAAAATTTTGGATTGTGCGAGCTATTTGTTTATCAAAACTTGTCTAATTGAGTCAAAATCTGAGCTATCCTCAAACAGTTTGTTTCATTAGTTTTTGTTTGAGGTTGATCTTATGGTAGCTAGGACCATCTGTTGGTTCTTTTGATTAGTTTTTGATTGACACTGCTAGAGCCAATATGGCACCATGCAGGCTTCGTAAATTGAGAACTCCTATAGTCCCATAGTAGTTCAATTCTTTTGGAACCTTTCTTTTCTTGTACCTTCGTGATATTTGATCAATCAAAGATCATTGTGTAGCTACGAAGCACCGATGCATCAGCCAACTCACATATCCGTGTTGAACACTGTATCGGACACGGATACGCTGCCGATACCACGATATGCATTGAGCACAGATCAGATAATTGTTGAGCCAAAATGAACATTTTTAATACCTGATACATCTAGAACCCGGTGTGGACAATAGCCTCCTTCCAGCCTGGCCCATTTCATGTCCGGCCTTGATGAGGAAGTCACATGAAGCCCCCCATCTTCCCTGCTGTTTGCTTGGAGTCCTCCATTTGGAATAGAGGAGGCTGGAGAAGAGGAGGCAGCGGTGGCTGGAAGCAGAGGAAATCACAGTGGCTGGAAGAAGAGGTGATGGTGACTGAAGCCAAGGAGGCAGCAGTGGCTGGAAGCTGAGGCAGTGCCTAAGAGGTAAGGAGGGCTAGGATTATGGTTGTGAGAAGAGGTAAGGTTTTATATGAAGTGAGGGAGTGATTTAGGATTGTTGGATGTTGATGTAATGGTCATAGAAACTAAAAAGTGACTAATAGGGCTCCTGATGGGCTCCACAGTGTACTAATATATTGGAATATATATGGTCATATCGCTGTATGAGTATTTTTAGAAAAATGGTGAATCCCCGTATCGTGTCGATGTGTCCATATCGGTGCTTCATAGTTGTGTAGTGATGAAAAACAATTTTGATTGACATGGTTTTCAGATCTGCATTATTGTTAAAATGTTAGATGATTATACCAAAATAAATCCAATACAGTGTTTTATAAAGTTCCATGATTTGTCCATAATCCGCTGGCTGTGTGACTGTCAGTGTTTATGAGTCGCTCGACTAGTCGACGACTAGCCGACAAGTCGGTACTTCAAACCGAGTCGGTGCCACCGACTCGACTCGCACGGCGAGTCGGGTGACTCGGCGGCTAGTCGCCGACTAGCCACGGCTAGGCGCCACGTTTAAGTCGCCTGACTCAATTAAAAGCCAGGCTGCCCCATGCCCAGCACAATGAGAACATATCGAGTAAACCCACGACTCCACGAGGCAAACCGCAAACCCTAGGGCGGCTCGGGCACTCGGGCTCAGCTGCCGCAGCCGCAGCCTTCACCGCGCCGCCGCCACCGTCTTCACCGTGCCGTCGAAGCCGCCTTCACCGCGCCGCTGACGCTTGCAGTACATTGCCGCCGCCACCTCCTGCACTGCATCCCCGTCGCTGCCTTTAGCCCTTCACTGGTAAACTTTCCTCTTCTCTCCCGATCTGCTCTGCTCATGCTGCCTTCCTCTCCCTGTTCTGTTCGTGCTCCGCCGCCCTCGATCTACTCTGCTTCCTGCCTTCCTCGTGCTGCCTTCCTCTCCCTTCTCTCCCGCTCTACTCTGCTGTTTGCTCTCCTTTCCTCCCCTGGCCGCCCCCTCTCTGCTAAAGTGCTTTGCAGGCTTGTAGCAGGTGTTGTGTTACTAATCCCTTCTCTATTACACTCTGCAGTAGGTACGATTGGTGCACCTCCAGGTTTCTATCCACCTCTCTAGCTTTGTATTTATTACTGCAGTAGCTTATATTTATATATATAGTCAATGACTAGTAGTCGACTAGTCATGACTAGTCAGACCTAGTCACGACTAGTCTACAAGTCGGTACCCTACCGACTCGACTCAACTTTACGACTCGTAAACCTTGGTGACTGTAGCAGCTATGTGGGTGGGTCCTAAGCCGGTCCAAGTGGGGCAGAAGCTGCTTGCTCATGATGTGTCATCTTTAATAGTAGCACAAGTCCCACATTCCTATGTTGCCATATGCTTCGTCAATTTGCCAGTTGATACTTTTTGCTAGGCAGCGTCTTGATGCCCTAGATGCTACTTGCCATGCTGCTACCTGCCTGGCACTTTTTTTTTTTTGCTAGGACAGTAAGACACTGATCCAGATCCTTATTATTTTATTTCTTATTGACTTGATGAACTTTGTCACATTTCTCCTTTTATAGTTTCTTTTGTGTTTTTTGTCGGATTATGGTTTGTGGTTGGGATGAATGGTTGGCTATGTAAGAATTACCAGAAAGATTTACCTTTTTACTTAGGAACTTTCAGTCTGAGTGCCCCCACTACAGTAGGATTTTTTTGGAGATCTGGAAAGAAAGTGTCTTGATGTCCTGCTACCATTGCTACTGTAGGAGCTCACTGCTGCTAGCATTTGTCAGTGCTTTGTACAATATTGATGTGATACTGAAATTCTGACTTGGTAGGAAGTAGGCCATCATTTTGGTATTTAGACACAGATATTTGGCTTGGTAGAGTAGTGATTTTAACCTTCTTGAGCTCCTTTGCGCAAAGTCAAAAAATTGTCATCCTGGGCTGGCTGGGCAGCACTTTGCCATCCATAGAGTATTTCCTAACTTCCAATCAAAACTGCCATCTGGCTTGTATTGAGGGTTGAAACCCAGCCCACTATTTCAGCATTTTCTGGGGGTTGAACCAATTCCCATGAACTCATGCGGTTCTGACATGCCTAGAGGCCAGAGGCGAATCCGTTCACGGTCCGTAGGACCAACACCATTCGAAGGTTGATGGCCCGCCCTGCCTAGATTAGGAATCTTTGACTGGGCTTACACACATTCGCTCACTTGCACTGTCCCCCCTAGAGACTTTGCAAGCATTACAGGCTAGACGCCTAACAGCGGTTATTCCTCCAACAGGTTATTCTGGGTTACGCTAAACATCCTTCTACCAGCAGATGAATACTTAATCTATCCCCTTTGCGCACAGGGTTGAAGCTATAAAAACAAAAGGCTACTTGCTAGCTTGTATTAGTGAAGGATATGTTAATCTGGGTCAAAGATACTTATTTTCGATGAGTGAAGAATATGGCATCGTCAGCTTCCTTCCCCACTCATCGCCCTCACTTTTAGACAAAAAATCCAATTCGATTCAAAGATTGGAATCATAACTCCAGCGGGCAAGGTCGGCTCAAGAAATGGAAGTTGTGGGATGGAAAGAAAACCACGAACATCCTCTTTCGGAATATCATAGGCTCAACTTATTTGAGCCACAAGCTAGGCAATCTTTGGCAACACTTGAAGATGCTGAGTGAGGGAACTACTTGACTGACCTTACTCCCGAAGCCAAAACTTTATTCCCAGATATGCTTGAGTCTTCTTGTTCCCTTTTCTGTGTATGTAATCAGTATGCAGATCAACCTCTGCTGCTTCCTGAAGTGCTTTTACTCGTTGGATATTAAATTTCTTTTTGTGTTTTACAACAGCAGTTTGATTTGGCTATTACCTTGAAATGAATTGGACAGTCCCAGGACACTTAACAGAAAAAACACACTTATTGTTCAGTATATGCAACATTGGAAAACTGGTTTTCATTCTGCTTTTCATCTGTTTTTCAATGCTTTTCCCTTGTATCTGTTGCATATAGTTGTACTGTAAATTTTGGTTAACTGGAAAATTTTGAATTGATCAATCATAGTTACCCTCCCATATCTTACTAATATGAGATGCTTGTAATTTAGACCACGTGAATTGAAACAACCATAATTTGTTGTTTCTCATTGAAAAGAATGAGGTTTCTATCTTTTGCCTGTGGTTGTTATAGGTTTTAAAAAGCGCATCTGATCATTCACTGGTAGGAGCTGCACAGCAGAGAAGTGAAGGCATTGAGTTAACAGTGTTTATTTGCAGATAGTCCAAGAACATGTATCTGTATCTTTTTTTGCTGTGTATCTTCTCTCTCCCTCTCCCTCTCTCTCTCTCTCTCTCTCTCTCTCTCTCTCTCTCTCTCTCTCTCTCTTGCTGTTGCTCCATGCATGTACTCTTGTTCAATAATGGAGCATGCAAAAAAGTTGGCTCCTTGTAACCTGCTTGACACTATTTTTTGTTGCTCCTAGGGAAAAAAAACCAGGAATGATAATGAAAAAAATTAATTTACTATTTAGCTGGGAATCAGCCTGAAAAACTACTCCTTATTGAATTAACGAAAGGGATTGTGTATTGCATCATCTATACTTGACTTGACTTGCTCTTGTATTTGGTGATATAGGATATGCTTTGCCTTTGTGAGAAAGAGCTGCACCTGAAGAAACCAATGAACATTAGGGATTACAGACATTGCGGGCAGCAATAATTAGATACTTGTGAACTGATGTGGCATTCTCGAACTTCATTAACTTCGTAACGTGTTTGATCAATGTTTTGGAACACTGCTTGAAGTTCATTAGCACATGAATTATCAACTGCTGTTCATTAAAGCAGTTGGTTCACTGGCTGTTATATACACCATTTTTCCTTCAAGCATTTCTTTTCATATATTGAAACTGAATGGGTTCATTTCTTATGTCACATCTATTTATACTTGCTCTAGGTAGGATATACAAAGGTTTGTGAAACTAATCACAAGCCGGACCACATTTAAACAAGGAAAACTTATCGATCAGTGCTACGATTATCCGAACGAAAGCCGACTTTGAAGAGCTTGTGGTCTGGACTCTGAACCAATGATTTAATCTTTTAAGCTAGTTCCGTGGCGTAAGGGCCTATTTAGTATGGCTTATGGCATTTCCTGAGAGGTACATAATGGTGAATATAATAGGACACTACTACAATTTAGATCTAAATGTTGTTCACATGTTGCCTCTTACAAAAATATACTATTATTGTAGTATAAATACTAGTAATAAAAAGAAATGAAAATCAATTTGAGCTGTTAGATTAAGGGGAATGAATGGCTCATATTTATTTTACATATTTGATTTAGTGTACTGTAAGGTTTCTGTTCCCATAAATAAAAAGTCACTTCTTGCAACGAAATGCCGCATGTACTTAGAGCCAACTAAGATGTGCGGCCTATTATGCATGTTGGGAAGAATTGCAAAAGTTAAGAAATGCCACGCAATGGACGAGTCAGGTTCGGTTCCACCCCTAGGACGTGAATATGGTCCTGTTTCTGATAGAGTTCTTAACTTTTGCAATTGTGTTTCTGATATTTGCAATAGTCGGCGCAATTTGCTTCAAACCATCTCGGGCAACAAAATTTGACCATCTTGGGCAACAAAATTTGATATGTGGTTCAAGCATCTCACATGCAAGAATAAACCAACACATATCAATGGTGATTGCTTTAATTTCTGTACTACCATCTTAGCACAAACATAATTAGATGAAGCATTATCCAAAGTCAGAGCAAGCAATCTCCTATCAAGATTCCAATCTCCAATCCACCATGCAATCATAAAATTGTGTAGACAAGTTCTTTCTCGTGTGATACCTCTCTACATGCATAAACTTAATAATTCTCTTTTGCATGCTCCAATTGTCATCTATCTAATGAACTGTGATGCACATGTAGCCTCTATTTTGGTTAGAGGCCCACATGTCCATGGTTGTGCTAAATCGACATGAAAGTGTTTTCAAGTGATTATACAACCTTTTCTTTTCCTATACATACATACTCAATATTTCTTTTCTCACAATTATGTGACTCTTAATTGGAAAAGGACGTAATGATTTGAGGAACACAAAATACTCATGCTCTACTGTAATAGCCCAATTTGGGCAAAATTTTAAACTTTAAAATTTGAGTGCAAGAAAAATTATTTTTCTTGCTAAAAATGCTACATGAAAACTACGTCATGTATTTTTCCTATTTTCAGAAATATTACAACCAATTTAATTGGCTCATATTTGAGGAAAGTACAAATATTTTCGGACAATGAATAGAATTTTCGGTTGAGGAATAGTACTTTTAAGCACAGCCCTTGTATATATATATACATACACATATATGGGTATATATATATAAGTAAATGTATATGTGTACAAATGTGTACACACTATTTCATGTAATTATTCATTTGTGTATATTCCTAATTGGAAAATTTCTCACAAATTCAACCTAATTTCCCATCCAATTAATCTAATCCATTTTTAAAAAATTGATTTAAAAATTTGGTGTATAAGCAGTGGGCCCCACTTCTTCTCTCCCTCAATCTCTGTTCTCTCATTCTCTCTCTCCCCTCACGAGTTCTCTCTCTCACTCGCTCTTTCTGTTTTCTCTCTCTGCTCTCCATTCACTCTCCCTCTCTCTCCCGTGCGTCTCTCTCTCCCTCCCTCTCTTCTCTCTTCCGTGGAACCCCAGTTCTGAGCCGCGCGCCCCGTGGCACCCCTACCCATGCCACGGCCTCCCCGTGGCCGGGCTTCCCCTGTCCCCACGCCACCCCACTGCAACGCCGCCTGACTTCGCCGCCCGCGCAAGCCACCGATCGAGCCGCCCCCTTTCTCAAGCCCAGTCGGAGCTCCCCGCTCTTTCTTCCGTTTTCATCCAAAGCCAAAGTCCGGCGATCCATCGGCCCCCTCGAACCGGCCGCTCGGTTGGCCTCTCCGCTGGGCTGTGGTCCCGTTGCGAAGCTCACCATGTCCCCTACGACGTCTTTAGCCCAATCGAGCTCGGAGGCCCTATCAAGCTCAGGCGATCGCCCGGACCGCCGCCGCACAAGTTTTTCCCCCTTTTCATCCTCTTCCTCCACGGTGAGCTTTGCTTCGATTGCTCGCGCCCGAAGCATCCCCGGGGCACGCTAATCACGCCTCGACCTCTCTTTTCCCCTAGGTTCAACCGGAGCCCGCCGCCACCGTGAGATGATTCGGCCGTCGTCACCTTCCTCGTCGCTGGCCACCTCCAGACCATCTCCGGCCGCACTAACCATGCAAGTAGGACCCACACCTCTCGCAGAAGCCCACAGGGCTCTGTCTTGGGCCACCGCTCCCCTAGCTCGCCAGCGCCATATGGAAGCATGGCCGCCGCCGCTGTCACTCGCCGCGCCACCGCTGTAGGCCACCGCCGACTGTGCCGTGGGCACCATTGGGTGCGGGTCGGGCCAGGGAACCCATTTTGGTCCTTCTCCCGTGCCGCCGAGCCAAGCTCCACCGGCGCCGCCCGCCGTCTGGCCGCCCATGGCCACGGCAATCCTCTGGCCCAAGGAAGAAGACGAATCCCCACCGTCGGCCCACCGGTCAGTAAGTGTTGGCGTAAAATCACACTTTACGCTTTCCATTAGCTCTTCGCAAAATGGGAAAAACCGCTTCCGGCCTATGCTCACGTGGGCTGCAGCCAGGCTGGGCCGGCCCGTTACTGTGCTGCTGGGTTTTTCCTCAGTTTTCGAATAAAAACAATTCCAGTAAATAAAAAGAATATTTAGAGGTATTAAATGAACTCCAAAAATTCCCCAAAAATCATGTAAAATACTAGATAGTTTTCTGGATTTAATAAAAATATAATATGGTATGGTTAAATAGATATATGCCACTGTTTTAATACAATAAGCTTTTTGGACTATTTAATAAATAGGATAAATCCCTGATTAGGTAAAATAATTATTATAAATACTTCCTGAACTCAGAAAATTATGAAAATAATACAGTAAATATATGTAACCTTTCTAGAACTAGGAAAAATATAAAATTATTAATGTGTTAGTTAATCAAGCCTAGGCCTATGTTTAGCATTTATTAATTCCTTATCACATGTAATAATTAGCTTCCTACTTTAATACATATTTATTTGAAAATCCTTTGAACTTGCAGTAATGAAGGAAATACTTCTGAAAAAAATAATTCAAAGTATTTTACTACCAACAACTATGGGTAGCTTTATATATTTATACGTAATTATAGATATCCCTATATGCATCTACCATATTTAATTTTATGCTTGCATATCCTGCATTCATGCATCATGACTTCGTGAGTTCAACATTTTGGATGTTCATTATGATTGTTTTATCGAGTAGAGCTAGAAGGGGCAGAGGACCAGTTCTACAAACAGGAACCGACACAGGGCACCTTTCCCGAGGATCAAGGCGAGTCAATATCCAGTTAGCTCAAATTGATCCCAGTTTTATTAAATTATTTCTTTTTAAGTAATCAAATTGCATGCTTTCAATTATGAGTACCCATTTCGTTAATCATGATATATCATGCCTGTTTGTTGAATATCCATATCCAATGATGATTGTGTTGAAAATCATTATTTATTGAATCACAACTGATCGCCTTGACGATCAATCCTTGAATTAACCTGGTTTAGGAATAAAACAGTTATTAGACTCTTAAGTCTATGGTTTACAACTTATTAGACTCCTAAGTCTGGTTAAAATCTTGCTTAGACATTGCTTAGGTCCAATTATTACTTTTAGGCTTAGTTGCCTCGGAACGGTGAATCGATATTCACCGGACATGATTACATATTGAAATGGATAACTGGTTATTGGGCCTGGCATGTCAGTGTGTGTTGGTTGTGATGGTGGTTTTGTACGGACAGGGTCCGATGGTTGTGGTTGTGATTCTGTACGGACAGGGTCCGGTACAGTGGAGTAGCAGGGGCTACGATTGTTGGGCTATCGTTCACATACGGTGCGTTGAGGAGCGTGGAGTCACACGCGTAGTGGGGGGCGCTGCCACTTGCCTGCGGGAGGTGGTTCCGACACATCGTGTGCCAGGGGCACACGGAGGAACGATAGCAGGAGAAGGGAGTTTGATAATTTGGCAGGGTGGACCCAGTGATAGGGTGGAGTGCGGGCTCGCCCTATGTCAGGACCCCGGATTTTTACCAAACTGGACCTCTCTGTGTTACCGGTATGAGTCCCAAGGATCAGTGCTCATACCCACAGTGAAACAGAAACATGATACCAAAACAGAGTTGTATTAGCTATTAAAATAGTTCAGAGTGCGGCGAAGCAATATATTACATTAGCTTAGCAATACAAACATTATTAAAGCAAAACAAAAAAAATTATAAACAAAAGTAGTGTCCCATCACGGCCACAGGCACACGCTGAGTAGGAAACGGCTAGTAGTCCGGAGCATCATCCGGGAAGATATCAACGTTTTCCTGTGCGTCCTCGTATTCTTGACCTGTTCATAGATTGAACCGCCCCGCATAACAAGCAGGGTTAGCATTTAACTGCTAGCAAGTCCTTCCTAGGAAGGGCAAGGTTAAGGCTTATCTTAAGAAAGCTGATGGTTAATTTGCATAAAAACATTTTACCTAGAATTGTAAAAGCATTTAAGAAACATACAGTAATAAGTATAAAATTCTCATAATAAACAAAATTGAAACAAGTTATATTCTCGGTCTCAAGTTCTCAACTCATAATTCTCAACTCATTATCTCAATTCTCCTTTCTCATTTCTCAATTCTCAAATCTCAATTCTCATAAAGCAAATTCATAATTCTCATCTAGCAACGGCACACACGCCGGAATACCCTTACCCATATCATTTTAAGATAAGTGATGTTACGTTGTGAAAGACCGCTGAGACGCTGTTTAACCGGGAGCTCGGCTATTCAAATGGGTTTACTCTGCAGAGGTTGTATGCTTTACCCGCAAGATACCATATCCTCTGGCCGAAGGATATTATAACAAAACCCTCCAGAAAATTAACCTCGGGCTTACCACGGTCATCCCTGATACACACAGGTACCCAGAGAAATGATTCCGCACAAGTCTCTGGCAATACCCCGACGATGGTTCTCTCTCTGAACCAATTCCCCGTGTAAGGACAGTGAGTAACCCTGACGTTTCTCTTCCTTCGGATTAGGCCCGTCCCATACCAGGCTTGCGGTCGCACCGGATTATCTCAGTTAAGTGTGTCACAATCATCGGTCCTTAGTCTCAGAGCGGCAACCCACACAAACCCGATACTCGTGCTCACATGCACCCACCTTACAATCTATCCGCTCCCGATACCCTTTTATTAGTTGGTCAAATTTTAATTAATGATGAATAAACCAAAATCCCACCGAAAACCAAAATATCAATTCTTAATCCACTCATTGGTTATATCTCTTTTTGGTATCGGATCCCCGAATACCTAACTGAGCTTCTCTAAGCATCTAATATGTACAAACAGTGGGTATTAGTATTATAAATTATCCTAGGTTATGGGTTTGTCGATGGATGCACATCTCGGACGGGTATATGCATTAGGTGACACTATTTAATCATACGCGTTTTTAATCCATATAGTAATTTTGGATAAATCTAGAAAATTAGGATTCTATGGGGAAAGACTTGCCTTCGGGGTACTCGGCTTCTGGCGGTACGTCGGCGGTGTCAAGGAAATCTCCTTCGGCGCTCGAATAATCTATCGTACGCAAAACGAGGAAAAACAACCAATAAATAACATGCATAATAAAATAATTTTAAAAATTATATAAAAAATTACATAATGTAGATATGATTTTTCTGAATTTTTAGAACTTTGAATCGCCGGAATCGGAGGTCGGATGAATCGGGAACTAAATGAGGAATGTTACTATGCATTGAAATTCCAGAAAATTGGAAAATGCTACTGTAGCTAGGGCCCACAGCCAGTGGAGCTGAGCACTGGATAAGAGGGTGCTATGTGAGTGGTTAAGATTATCTTCACCGTGTGAGAGAGCCAAAGAAAGAGAGAGAGTGAGGGGAAGAGAGAGAAGTGAGAGAGGGAGGAGGAGGAGGAGGCCGGCGGGGAGAGAGAGGGCGGCATGGTGGAGCTCGCCCGGCCAGGCGAGATGGATGGCGGATGGCTGGCGCGGCTGGGGCGGCTTGGTGGCTGGAGGAGGAGCTAGGCAACAAGTGGTCAGGGCTCGGCGGCGCGACGGCAGCCCAATGACGGTAACAGGGTAGGAGGCGGGCTAGCTAGTGTGGCGGCTGGCGGCGGAGGAGGAGCTGGCTGGCTGGCTTGGGCATGAGGGCTGGTTGTTGGTTGTGCAGGAAGGAAGGAGGCGGCGGAAGCTGGCGGCGATTGAGCCTGCGGTGGCGGCTCTTGGGCCACTGGCGGCCGGGAAGTCACAGGCGAACCGTGCTTCACCACGCGAGCGGGCGGCAGCTGGAGAAGCTGGGGAGGAGGCGGAGGCTAGCTACGGTGCGGAGGAGGAGCTGGGGCAATGGGGCGGTCTCCGGCGGCGAAGGCGATCGGCGGCCGTTGCTCGGTGGAGCGTCCAGCGAGGGGCGGCGCGACTCCAGGCGGCAACCATGGAGGCTCCAACGGCGAGGCTCCGGCCGGCTATGGTGCTAGGCCGAAAGGAGGAAGCGGCTGCCGGCGTTTACCTCGGTGAGGCGAGGATGGCGACTTCCTTCTGCGCGGGTTGGAGTTGGGACTTCCTGGATGTGGGGTTTGGGTTGGCTTCGGCTGCAAGGGACGGGTTTTGCAGGTGCACCCGGGTGGCTCGTACGTGGCCGAAGGGCTGAGGCCATGCCTTGCATGCAGGCCATGGGAGGGGGCTGGTGGCCACGTATGGCTGGACGGCCGGCTATGGATAATGAGAAGGGGAAAAAAGAAAAGAAAAGGGAAGAAAGATAGGGCTTTTCTTATAATATTAATCTTAGGAAAATTGGAATTTTAATTAATGTAATTTCCTTTGTAATATATAGATGTATATAGATTTGTTTATTTATTTTTGAAGAGAGATTGGGAATGAAATTTAATGAAGTTTTAATGATGATTGGGTGTACTTACGATTAAATTATCAATTGTTTATTTGTTTTGTAAATTTGAAAATGGTAAACCTTGGGAATTTAATTGTTTCAATAATAAGATGGTAAATCTTAAATTTGTTTGTTGCGATGTATATGCAAGGTTTAATTATTTATTTATGAAATATTAATTGTTTATTTGAAAAACATTATTTTATTTGTTTATTTATCTGGGTGTCACACCCTAGCAGGAGCACGGAGACACACGCGTAGCAGGGGGGCGCTGCCACTTGCCTGCGGGAGGTGGTTCCAACACAACGCGTGGCCATCGCTCAGTAGTAGGAGTTGAGGGTCGCATGAGGTGGTTTGTGAACCAGCCCTTGGACAGGAAACCTCACTCTAAGAAGGTCCGGCATGGGACGTCAACCACACTTGCTGGACTGGCAAATCCAGTAGTGTTGTGGTTCACAACGGGTCGTCTAGAAGATGATGGCGGGTGTGAGGAGATTGTTTGGCAGAGTGCGGAAAACTGCCATGGGTTTGGGATTGTTTGGCAGGGTGCCGGAAACTGCCGTAGGGATTTGGGAATTGGATTATGGACTTAAATATAAAACTGGAATAATATATTAGTAGAACTTTGGGATAAAATTGCTAGGTCATAGGCCTTGGTTTATAAAAGTTGCTTTCGGCAAATAAAACAACCCCCAACCTTTCCTATGGAATACTCTATCACTAATTGCATTAGGTTGGGTGTTGACTCGCTAGTGTTTGGATGACACTGACCTCGCAACATATACTCTTTTAGATGGAGAGTATATGCGGGATCAGTACGCCTGCCATGAAGACGAAGAACAGGAATTTGCTGACGATCAAGTCGAGGCTTAGGGCGTCTCTCTAGTCGACTGCTTAGGCATAGCCGGCAGGAGACCTTTTGGTTTTCTCGTACTCTAATATTTTGGATTTTCAGACTATTTGGGCCAATGTGCCGTGTTGTAATATTTAATAGCCTTCGGGCTTAATTCAGGTATCTATGTAATATAAATCTTTCACATGTATGAAATAATTTTGGCTATGTGAATGGTGTGCACTAGTGTACCAATCCAGGGACTAGTGCAGATCCCGAGGCGGGCAGAGGAAAGGCCTCTCACATCTACCATGTTGAATGGATATTCATGAATAATGATTGACAAGTAAAATTTTTTTAGGCTATCAGCCTCATCATACCTATAAGTCTCCACAGTTGCACCTTCACTGTTACCTTCACCCTTGTTTAGTACAAGCAATTGCTGGCCATTCTTGATGCAGTGCTTCTTTTCTAAGTGTTTCCAAAAGGACGTGGTTCCTCTACTCTCACGGCGAGCTTTGTAGCTGCATCTGTTGTATTTGGCCCAAAGCTCTACTACTCTATTTTCTTTATTCTTCTCATCAGGATCAGGTACTTTTGTCACAACTTCGTATTTCGTGAAGTGATCCCAAACATCAGAGATAGACTTCTTTGTTCTCTTCATTGAAGGAACTGGAGTGTCACTCCTCATAGCATCATCACCGGTTAGATCAACATGAACTTGAGTTGATGGCTAAGGATCAACATTAGGTGGTTGTGCCGGTTGTGCCACTGCCACCAATGTGTTCCCAGATACACTTGCACTGGCACTGCTACAATCTATCAGTTGTCTTACTCTTATCCGACTAGATTCTTACTTGTTGCTCTTTTTTTGCTAGATTTTTTTTCCCTCAAAAGCAAGATTTTCCTAGCTCGGCCCAGCAAAGTAACCCTCAAAAGCAATAATTTCTTATGGTTCCATGCCTAACCTAGATAGCAAGGTTGGAATAGTTGTTGGGGATCAAACAAACCCCGCCAGTGCCAAATGCAGTTTGAGTGCACCATGTGGCTTCATTCCCGGTGTGGGTTTGGTTTCCCAGGTAGGTGGGATTGAGCCACAAATGATGTCGTTCCGGAGCTTTCCAAACCACCACTGCCGCTCCGACTCTTCATCCCGGCCTCCTCCAGATCCCTCCCCGCCCTCCTCCCCCTCTCAAATCCGGTGACCTCGCCGGAGGTGAGAGGGTGAGGGGGACCTATTTTTCTCTCCTTGCTTTTAGACTTTTCGAGTTATTTTTTTTTCAAGGTTAGGGTTTGCAGGTTGTTTTTGTCCCAGTGGTGGCATTGACGGTGGCGCTGCAAGGGACGACAATAAACTTCCTTTTAAGTGTCTGCAGTGCGGTGGTTGGCCTCGACATCCTCCTCAATGTAGTCTTGGATGGGATTGGTGCCCTTGGTCCCCATTCTGTTCGTGAGCTAGTACGATTGTTCTCTCTCCGTGGTGGGAGTTTTGATTCAGTTTAGAGTTGGTCTTGTATTCAGATCAGTGTTCCGGAAGCTGAAGCTCGTTGTGGTTTTCGAAACATTGATGAGGCATGGCATGGCCGAGTTAGGTCGCCTAAAACAGATCTGAGAAGAATAGTGGAGAAACTGTTTTTAGGTGTTTGAGCTTTATTTCTATCAAGGAAAAAGCATACCGTATAGGGAGTGCATAAAACACCAAACACCTAGATGTTTACTAGTACAAGCACCGTACTATACACAACACAAGTTCTACTATGCACAATACAAAGTCTTGTTCCGAGTGTTGCAACATGCTTTCATTATGGCCTAAAATAGATCTAAGAAGAATGGTAGAGAAACTGTTTTTGGGTGTTCGAGCTTTATTTATATCAACGAAAAGGCATGCCGTATAGGGAGTGCATAAAACACCTAAATGTTTACTACTCCCTCCGTTCTTTTTTATTTGTCACTCTTACACTTGAGCTTACTTTTTGACCATTCGTCTTATTCAAAAAAACAATGTAAATACCATTTATTTTGTTATGATTTGTTTTATTATGGAATATACTTTAAGTATGATCTAAATTTTTGCATGTTTGCCAAAAATTTTTGAATAAGACGAAAGGTCAAAAGTAAGCTCATGTGTAAGAGTGACAAATAAAAAAGAACGGAGGGAGTACTACAAGCACCGTATTATGCACAACACAAGTTCTACTATGCACAATACAAGTTCTTGTTCGAGTGTTGCAAGGTGCTTTCATTATGGTTTCTAGTAGGCGGTTGATCTTTATGTGGTGTCATATTGTACGTGTTATCATGCATGGTCGTATGCTTTATACCTGCAATCTAATGAATATGTTGTGTTTCTCAAAAAAAAAAAAAGCCTAGAGAAGACGGCTAACTTGGCAGGCCACAAGAGCAGTTGCTACCGACGGCGCGAAGAACCGGTTAAAACATGCATGTGCTCATTGCTTGAATTGTGCATGCTTTTATTTGTGTGAAATCTTGCATCCAACGATGGCCTGGCCCCGCAAAAGAAGCTGCTTGCGGCAATCATGTTGAATCAGCAACAGTTATAATGCTGATCAAACACGTGAGCCAAAGCTCAAATCTTCAAGCAAAGTGCAAAAGGATCCTCTTAACCCTGAGGGCATTCCATTCGAACAATTAGACTATCTCACTCCTGTCTTAGAAACCGAAAAAAGTTAATTCACAACGGAAACCAGAAGTACTCATATTTAAGAGTAGCATGCTACAAATAACAGCTTAACCCAAATGATTTCTCAGTGCCACTCCAAGATGTTCTCGGTGTCTTAGCAAGACGAACTAGCAGGCTGGGCTGGGTTCCTAGGAAGATTAAACATAATACTCATATTATAAAAAGATCTTGGACTTGTCCAGCACTCTTCTTGGCCCTGTTCTCCCTAACTTATTTGACTTATCTAATCTAACTTAATTTTTCGAGGCGGTCTCGAGAGTCGGATGCCCTTGATTTTTAGGATTTAGGGAGCTTGTAGACACGCCTACGAGATAAAAATAAACGGATTCAAAAAGTAATAAAAAAGTCAGATTAATTAGTCAATATTAGTCAGATAAGTCACGAAATATTTCAACAATACTTAATTTAAGATAAAGAGTATAGAATACCATTGTCATTAAGATTAACCATGCAGCTAGCAACAGATGACCAACAAATCTTTATGTTTTCCTTGTGGCATACATTTGACTTCCGCAAAGAAAAGATTGTCCATGCTACATTTATTTGGATCAGCTCCTTTAGTCTTTGTAGTGAAATTGAGATGTAGTACCAAATCTGCTTCTCACAAAATGATTGGTAGTTCGAAACATCTTTGAGTTCATGTGCAAGATCCTAAAATAAGAAGCATGGATCAGATCAGCAATTGTTACATTAACAAGACAATAAGACACAGTGCACCAGAGGTAACAAGACAGAGAGTGAGAGCGGGAGGGAGGGAGAGAGAGCAAACCTCCAAAAGATTGCGATCCTCGTTGTACTGGTCCACTAAAGCTTGAACAAATTGGTGCACTTGATTACGGGTTTTCTCATATAGATATGATTTTGTATGCTTCTTAAGTGTGCCATCAGGCCAGTAAAGACATTGTCGTACAACCCTCTCCATTGAAAAAACCCGATCATCTTGCTCCATGCACCTAGTTTAGATCAGAGCATTCTACATGATTAATAGATTGTACTTTCTCAAAAGTGGAGAACACAAAGCAATACCAAGTACTAGGTTCACTAGTTTGCATATAAAGGTTGTTGACCAGGATTTACCTCTAACACAGCTCATGGTAGTAAACAACGACAACGACAGCGACGAAATCAAAATGATATTGGATTGTTTACATGCCTACGAGTTCTCAAGTGCATTAACCGCCGTGTTGGAAAAAAAGGGTATCCCTCTGCCATTTTCAGATGCCCAACTGTGTGCTCTTACCGCGCTATTTTGACCAGTTAATGGAATATATTGTTTAGCTATCACCACTGCTGTTTAGTACATGAGGAAACAGAGTTGTATGGGTGTGCTGGCTAAAGGCTAACTAATTTTACAAATTACAATTCAGATAAAAATATACCTTCAAACAAAGTGGTAGTGTGGTACGATAGCATCTGTATGCATCTATATTCGCTCTGTCAATTTTTAAACAAAGTGGTGGTATGATTTATGCACTATTTCAACAACTCTCTCACAAATAAAGTTACAAAAAAGTTTTTGTTAGGTGGTCCCAAAAGAGGAATTCTAAAACTAAGAAAATATATGCCGATGTTTTTTTAATCTTGCCAACTTATCTCAGACTAACTTAGCATGCTAGTAGTTGTTTTCCTGATCCATATTGTAGAAACTGTGATTATCTTGTGTGACCTACACCATAGAAGAATGTGGCTACGTAGGCCTTTCTGAATATAATCAACTGCAAGCATGCACACAAAACGGGAGAAATTAACCAATGAAAATCGACAACGCAGGTGAGTCACTTTACATTTTTGGATCCCGGCTGTCATCAAGATAGCAATCGATAGCCTAATTGTCAGCTTCCTGTAAGCTCTGAAATGGTCCGCCCACATCAGGATATGTGTGGAAACATCCCCGAAGATCGACCCTGATGTAAAATGAGCGTCCCCAATCACGCAGTAGCCGCTCCCAAATGCGTGGCCCAGGAGACCGGGAAAGGCAGAATCCGGATGGTGGCGAGACCTGAGCTACTGCATCTCCCTGGGAGGAAGATGAGGAAGTGGCAGCGATGGACGATGCCTCTTTCAGCTCTTTCAGAGTTTGCACAGATGCAGGCTCAGCATCATGCTCCTCGTCCTCCTGGCACCTGAACTATTTACCGATGAGTAAATATGAGTAATCCATATTATCATCGTGCTATGGCAAGTTGACAACAAAAAAAAAAAAGGTTGATAGATGCCAGAAATCCGACTGGAACACTTAATTCGGATTTTTTTTTCTGTACATGCAAATTATTACGGTAGTAGTATTTTCAAGTGTAATTATTCACACTTGTAATGTTGTTTGGGTAAACACAAATGCTGAACGGTGTGGTAAGGGGCGACGTATTAGGTGCAAACCAAGTCTTTGGTGCAAACTTTCATCCTAAGCCATTGGATCTGCTCTTGATGGCCCAGATTAACTGAGGTAGGTCCCCACTTTACATGCATGCATTAACTACTAGCACATGCATGCATTAACTATTAGTTAATCCGTGCCATCAAGAGCAGATCCAAGGGCTCAGAATGAAAGTTTGTAAGTTTGCACCAAAAACTTGGTTTGCACCTAATACGTCGCCGTGGTAAGGAAAACAACGGTTTGTTAGAGCGATGCAGGATTCGGATGCATGATGAACTTCTGTATTTATCGACAATAATATTTCATTAATTAGTACCTGCATGCCACTAGCAGGTTAACACGTGAAATCAGACTAAAGAATCAAATCTTGATCCAAAATCCCAAGAACACCCACGACGGGATTGGAAATTTGTTTAGCACCAGATCTAAAACTTGTACCCAAAAGCATGGCACCAGATCTGAAATTTGTACCCAAAATCCCGAACCAAGAACACAAAGCATGGGGGCCAGATCGAAAGAGATCGCCACCTCGATGCAGCCAAGGGCGGGGGGAAATTTGGCCAAATGACACTCAATTGGGTGCCATAAAGTAAAATGACATCCAATTCGTCTCCGTTCTCTAAAATGATACCAAGGCACCCAATTTTGTTCCCAAATAACACTTGCCCAAAATACCCCCGGGGACCCACTTGTCAGCCCGTTCTCCCCCTCTTCTTCTTTCCCATCTCCTTCTTCCTCACGTTCGGCCGGCAGTGCCGCCAGCATGTGCCCGGCGCGGCGGCCTCTCCACGCCGGCGGTGGCGCCTCCCTCCTGGCATCTGCTCCCCATGTCTCCCCGCCCCCTTCGCCGCTAGACGCTGCCGACCACCGCCGAGGCGCCAGATTCCTCCCGCCCAGATCTCCGCCCCATGGATCCGACCGCCTCGCCCGCGTCGCGCGACGTCGCCGCGATGCGGACTCCCGCCGCACCACGAGGCACCGCGCTGCATCGGAGATCCTCTGGGGCGCCCCGACAAAGCGGCAGCGGCAGCAGTATGATGATGAAGAGGAGGCGGAGGCGGCGGCGGTGAAGCCGGATGTTCGAGATGTTCCTCAACACCGGCGGAGGCTCGCCGAAGTCGCCGAGCCCGCGATGCACCTCGCTGGCGCCGCTCCTCCCGCCAGCATGGCGGCCGCTGCACCAAAGACAAAGATGTTGATGGGCGGCTCCACGCCCCGGGTCGCCGTCGCCGGGTGGCGGGAGGGCTGCCATGACGCCAAGAAGGCCATCTCCGACGCCAAGCTCGCGGAGCTCGCTGGCGGCGCCGCCAGCCGAACGTGAGGAAGAAGGAGATGGGGAAGAAGAAGAGGGGGAGAACGGGCTGACAAGTGGGTCCCCCGGGGTATTTTGGGCAAGAGTGTTATTTGGGAACAAAATTGGGTGCCTCGATGTCATTTTAGAGAACAGAGACGAATTGGGTGTCATTTTACTTTGTGACACCCAATTGAGTGTCATTTGGCCAAATTTCCCAAGGGCAGGGGGCTCCACGCCACAATTGCTAAACTCGGCGCCGCTGTGTTGGACGAGCTGCGTCTCCCAGCGAAGAGGTCAGTGCCCCGCATCGCCGTCGTGGACGGGCTGCATCTCCGGCGAGGAGCTTAGCGCCCAGCGTCTCCACGCCGGTGGTGACGAGCTGGGCATCGCCTTCGCAGGCGAGCTCTTCCTCGGGATCGTGATCGCGTCAGCATCGGCGGCCTCGGCCTGAGCGATGGGGAAGAATGGGGATGGCGGAGAGAAGGAAGGGGACTAGGGTTCGTTTCCTAGGGACACCGGGAGGGAGAGGATAGAACACTGTTTCTGCGACGGGACATGAATCTATCTATCTGGGCGTTTTTGCGAAAAACACCCCGCACCGATGCCCCTGCTACCCTCCCGTGCGTCTCCCAATGAGCATATCCTCCAAACAGTCACAGCCGACGATGGTTGCCAGCGTCCGTCCTAGCAGGGAACATCTCCCCGGTGTCCAAGATCCACTCCGGTGCCAATCAGATCCTGATTATCACTACCATCGCTGCCACACTACAAACTTTGCACCAAGTTGATACAATTTTCATTATTGCATCCTCACACAAGTTCACAAAAGAAAAATCAAAATATAGACCTCATGCGGTTGCATTTAGAATTCTTTATGCAGTTGCCCTTTATTTCTTCTCATTTCCGGTTAGATTATATGGGCCTAAAGCCCATTTAATAGAGAAATAATTTCTGAAAAATCTCAAAGGCCCACCTTATGGAAGGCATGTGAACTCTCTTTAGTGTCACCTTGCTAGTCTAGGTGGGAGAACACTAGTTTATATAGTGGGATGTTCTCCGCCTTGCTAGAATTAGGTGAGAGGGAGATAGAGAGAACACCACACACGCGCGATCACTTGCCTTGCCGGGCGGGGCGGGGCGGGGCATGGCAAGGCGAAGGGCACGGGCGCATGGCATCTGCGTGAATGGTCCGCCGAAATCGGTCCAGATGCCTCGCCTAGGATCAGCTTCTTTTTGTAGTTTATTTCTTTTACTCTCCGGGCTTTGCGGATTAGATACGAGATATGGCCCGTTTCGCGGCCCGTTATCTCACGCGATTTCTCTATATAAGTCGCAGCCGCCGCCCAGGAGCAAGATGAAAAAAACCTAGGTTTTGCCATCCCTCCACTGCATCGCCGCTCTAGGTTTCCCCGCCCTGTACGTCGACGTGCACTGACGAGCGGGAGAGCAAGTCTCTGGAACCAATCGCTCATCGAGCTCCTGCATCGGGATAGGGCGAATCAGGTTTTTAGGAAGCGCTCTGTGTGACTGCTCACTGCTTCCCACGTCCGCTCTGCGAGATCTTCATCTACTATGCCGTCACGATCTGCGTTGGCCATCGCTTCATCGAGACGGCTTCGCCTACAGCACCATCTACCTCTAACGAGCAGAGGAATCGGCTCATTGAGTACAGCGACGACGACAACATGCAGTACATAATTTCCCATGCTTTCCTGTCTATTTCTTTTGCTATCTACCTGTTGTGTGCGAGTATGTCTAAGGGATATGCGTGTAGTTTTGTTGCATGCATATCTAGGATCTGCTCCTGTAATATGTTTTTGACTTATGCTATCTATCAGATGTTGTGCATGATTTATCTTTTGATTAAAATAAAACAAAAGTGCTAATTATTCTAACAATCATGATTTATCTTTTGATTAAAATAAAATAAAAGTGCTAATTATTCTAACAATCCAAAAACCTGATATTAGGCACTTTGGTTTATCGATGGCTCACTTTGCCGATGTGCTGAAGCCGAAGAAATTCGGCGGCGTGAGTTTTAAGAGATGGCACGTTAAAGTCACTCTGTGGCTGACAGTTATGAACGTGTACTGGGTGAAAGATGGCAAACCAGAGGGAACCCTTACTCCTGAGAAGGAGAAAGAGTTCCAAGAGGCCACCACATTTTTCCTGGGTGCAGTTCTTAGAGTTACTGCCGACTGTCTGGTTGATGTGTACATGCACATCACAGATGTGAAACAGTTGTGGGACACACTGAATGCCAAATATGGTGCAACAGATGCTGGCGGTGAACTGTATATCATGGAGCAGTATCATGACTACAAGATGGTTGACAACTGTTTTGTGGTCGAGCAGGCTCATGAAATATAGTGCATCGTGAAGGAACTCAAACTTCTAAAATATGCGTTGCCTGACAAGTTTGTGGCTAGGAGCATCATTGCCAAGTTACCTTCTTCCTGGAGAAACTTTGCCACAGAGCTCAAACATAAGAGACAAGAGATCCGTGTCGCGTGTCGAGAGTCTGATCACGTCTCTTGATATTGAGGAGAAAGCTCGGGCTAAAGATGCACCTGTAAGAGGAGGCGAGGGAATCTCTAACGCCAATATGGTACAACAGCACGACAAGAACAATGGGAAAAACAAAGTCAAACAGACCACTAATTTCAAGAAGAAGAAGTTGAACAAGGATGAGATGCCTTACTGGATTTGCGGTGAGGTTGGGCACTAGACTAAAAAGTGTCCAAATTGCAAAGACAAAAAGGCTAATCAGGGGTAGAACTCAAAAGTCTGTCAATATGATCATTGTCAACTCTGGAGAGGGAACTGAAGGGTATGGTAATTTACCTATTGTTCTTTCAGTGAGTCAGTCTACCAATTGGTGGATTGATACTGGTACTAATGTTCATGTTTGCGCTGATATCTCATTGTTCTCTTCTTACCAGGTCGCTCGGGGTTCCACCGTGCTGATGGGGAACGAGTCAAATGCTTCTGTCCATGGTGTTGGCACGGTAGATCTCAAGTTTACTTCGGAAAAGATCGTGCAACTGAAGAACATGCAGCATGTCCCTTCAATAAATAAGAACCTGGTTAGTGGGCCCCTTCTCTGTAGTGATAGGTTTAAAGTGGTGTTTGAGTCTAATAAAGTAGTCGTGTCTAAACACAGTGTCTTTGTTGGTAAAGGCTATGAGTGTGGAGGCTTGTTCCTTTTTTCCTTTCTGATTTCTACAATAAGATTGTGAACCATGTTTATGACAATTCAATTGGGAGTGAGGCTGTTGTATGGCACTCATGTTTATGGTATATAAATTTTGGATGCATGTCTCGGCTTACGAGTTTGGATTTAATTCCAAAATTTCCCGTTGTCAAAGATTCTAAGTGCCAGAGCTGTGTGCAATCAAAGCAACCCCGTAAGCCTCACAAGGTCGCTGAGGAGAGGGACTTGGCACCTCTAGAACTCATACATTCTGACATCTGTGAGATGAATGGTGTTTTGACAAAAGGTAGAAAAAAATATTTTATGACTCTGATTGATGATGCTTCTAGATTTTGCTATGTTTATTTGATGAAAACGAAAGACGAGGCTTTTGACTAATTTAAAATCTATAAGGCTAAGGTTGAAAACCAGTTGGAAAGAAAAATCAAGAAAATTAGGTCGGATCGTTATGGAGAGTATTTCTCTGGTGAGTTCGACTTATTCTGTTAGGAACATGGTATAATTCATCAAAGAACGCCTCCCTATTCGCTCCAGTCAAACGGGGTTACTAAAAGGAAGAACCGCACTCTAACTGATTTAATCAATGCGATGTTAGACACAGCGGGTTTATCTAAGGCATGGTGGGGGGAGACGCTGTTAACCTCGTGTCATGTGTTGAATAAAGTTCCGTCTAAGAATAAGGAGAAAACCCCACATGAAATATGGAAAGGGAGAAGGCCATCTTATTCTTACTTGCGTACATGCGGGTGCTTGGCGAAAGTCAATGTACCGATAACAAAGAAGCACAAGCTAGGATCTAAGACAGTGGATTGTGTCTTTCTAGGGTATGCTCATCATAGCATTGCTTATAGATTTTTAGTGGTTAAATCAGAGGTGCTTGACATGCTTGTCGGCACGATCATGGAGTCTAGAGATGCTACTTTCTTTGAGAGCATATTTCTCATAAAAAATGAACATAACAGTTCTAGTCAAAACCCTAAGATAAATTCCGAACCAGTTGCACAAGTTGAGATTCCTGGGGAGGATGACAGTAAAGCTCCTAGGAGGAGCTAGAGATAGAGAACATTAAAATTCTTTGGTGATGATTTTACTGTGTACCTTGTGGATGATAAACCCACTTCTATTTCAGAAGCCTATGCGTCTCCGAATGCAGACTATTGGAAGGAAGCAGTCTATAGCGAAATGGACTTCATTCTTGCTAATGGAACTTGAGAACTTACAGAGAGACCCTATGGATGCAAGCCTATGGGTTGTAAGTGGGTGTTCAAAAAGAAACTCAGGCCTGATGGCACTATTGAAAAGTATAAGGCTAGGTTTGTAGAAAAGGGCTATACGCAAAAGGAAGGAGATGATTATTTTGATACTTACTCACCTGTTGCAAGGCTCACAACCATCCAGGTTTTACTATCATTGGCTGTCTCTCATGGTCTTCTTGTCCATCAAATGGATGTGAAGACAGCTTTCCTTAAAGAAGAGTTGGAGGAGGAAATTTATATGGTTCAGCCAGATGGATTTGTAATACCAGGACAAGAGAGCATGGTGTGTAAACTATTGAAGTCGATCTATGGCCTTAAGCAAGCACCTAAGCAGTGGCATGAGAAGTTGGACACAACCTTGACACGAGCCGGTTTTGTTGTAAATGAAGCTGACAAGTGTGTGTACTACGGTGGGGGTGAGGGAGTTATTTTGTGTCTCTATGTGGACGATATTTTGATTCTTGGGACTAGTATTGAAACGATTAATGAGGTTAAATCTCTTTTATCCTGAAACTTTGATATGAAAGATCTTGGAGAGGCTGATGTGATCTTGAACATCAAATTCCTCAAGAGTGAGGATGGGATCACTCTTTCACAGTCCCACTATGTGGAAAAGGTCTTGAATCGCTTTGGCTATACTGATTGCAAAACTTCTCCAACACCTTATGATCCAAACATTGTGCTTTGAAAGAACAAGAGAATTGCTAGGAATCAAATGAGTTATTCTTAAATCATTGGGTCACTCATGTACTTAGCTAGCACTACAAGGCCAGACATCTCATTTTCCATGAGGAAATTGAGTTGGTTTACTTCTAATCCGGGAGATAATCATTGGCGAGCACTCGAAAGAGTTATGAGCTACTTGAGAGGTACTATGAACTTTGGATTGCACTATACTGGATACCCACTAATGCTAGAAGGGTATAGTGATTCCAACTGGATATCCGATGCTGGTAAGATAAAGGCCATAAGCGGATATGTATTCACACTTGGTGGCAGCGCTGTCTCATGGAGGTCTTGCAAACAGAATATCTTGATGCGCTCAACAATAGAAGCAGAACTGACTGCTTTAGACACAGCCACTGTTGAGGCAAAGTGGTTGCGTGAACTCTTGATGGATCTTCCTGTGGTTGAAAAGCTGATTCCAACTATCCTTATGAACCGTGATAATCAAACGGTGATTGTCAAGGTAAACAGTTCTAAGGACAACATGAAGTCCTTAAGACATGTGAAAAGACGCCTGAAATCTATCAGGAAACTAAGAAAATCCGGAGTGATAGCGTTGGATTATATCCAAATGGCTAAAAACCAGGCAGATCCATTCACAAAGGGTTTATTACGGAATGTGATAGCCAATGCATCAAAGGAGCTGGGTATGGGACCCACGTTAGTTATATCATAGTGGCAACCCAGCCTATGTGATCGGAGATCCCGTGAATTAGGAACCGGGAATAACAAACTATTGGTTAACTAGAGGAGAGTATATTTTAACCCGTTCCAAGTGACTATGTAATACTCTTGAAATCTGTATGGCAGGCTGGCATTTGCCTTAATGTATTCTGTTGGCTTTAATTAGCGAAGATGTCAACCTACAGAGCATCTTGAAAAACACACCTATATGAATCTGACTGTTGAAAGTCGTAGTTTATGAGACTTGAGTAATCTCTAGTAAGCTCATGAAGAGACCATGGAGTACGACTTATGTGAAACCATGATAGGTTTGGTGCTTGAGCATGATTGAGATTGGGTTCTGTTTTCCTATTGATTCAGAACTGGAGGACAGGAGGTTCGTCACATATCTACAAAGAGACATATTTTTCACATATGCCTAGATGGACAGTCCACTAAGAGCTCACAAGAGAATGGATTGGACCAAAATTCCTAGGAGCATCAAAAGATGTTTTGCTGCCACACCTGGACTGATGGACCTCATGGCAGGAGAACATAGGTGGAATGAGGAGACCACTATGGAGTTCTATGCAACCTTATACATCAGAGAAGATAGGAATTTTGTTGGTTGCTTCATGCTCAGTGAAGGCCATACATTGTCAGCTGCAACAATTGCCAATAGCCTAGAGCTACAACTAAGTGGTATAAGGATATATGACAAAGCCTTCTCTAATGATAGATGGTCAAAAGGAATCATGCCAGAGCTGCACCTAGTTGAGCATCTCTACTTGGATGTCAAATATCCTGGATTTGACATGAGAAAAACAAGGTTTCTAACTCCTAGGGCCAAGGCAGTGAACAACATTCTACAATATACACTGCTGGTCAGGGAGGGCAACATAGATACTTTGACTCTAACCCAACTTTGGATGTTGCACTATTTGCTGCAAGAGAGGCAGCTCAATATAGTAGACTTCCTTATTGGAGAAATACAGGAAGCAATAGGGAGAGACATCACAAGGAAATTACCTTTGGCGCCCTACATTGGAACAGTACTAAAGGAAAATGACATTATGCCCAAGGTATTTGTCAGAAGATTCTATAATGAGGCCTGCAGCTTCTATGCAGTGCCCAATATGGAAGGGTTCCAGTTTGCCCCCAATGAAGATGGGGATGAGGCACAAGGAAATAAAACCATAGAGCAAGGGGGAGTAGCCATGGACATGGATGAGCCTGCTCAAGCCCCTATCTAGACCAGTGAAGATGTTGGAGTTGCCACTTGGTCTCCTTGGCCAGAGACAGCTCCATATGTTCCTTATGAAGGTGGCTACACACCCAAGAGGACAGCTGAGAGTCATTATGAGGGGGAGCACTTCCATTCCCAAGCCTATCTCCCACTCCTCAACAATAGCCTCAATCTGAAACAACCTATGGTCAAGGATATGGTGGAGGGTATTACATGGAACAACCTCCTCAAGGCTAATATAGGAATTATCCACCAGCCAGAAATGACTTTGAGGTTGGGGGCTCTCAAGTGCCACAGGAACCTTATGCAAGGCACTCCATTGCAAATCCTTTTGAGTTTCTTGAGTGGCAACAATATTTGGATGCTCAGCAGAAAATGTTCAAAGCCAAAATGAGATGTTTTGCAACTCTTTGGGAGGAATTGATGCCAAATATGGGCAAATCTGTGCAGCCCAGTTGGACATGAAGGACAAACTACAAAGCCATGACAGAGTGTGCATAAGGCTTCTCAATGATCAAGCTAAAATCAGGGCCAGTGCTCAATATTCTAGCTCCATCATAAATGAGCTTCTAGAGTCGCTGGCAGCCCAGTATGCATTCCATAGAAGAATCACTTCATGGCAAGATCATTTACAAGAGACCTTTATAGCTCAAGAAGATGAGTACCAGCGAAGGTTTCTAGCTCAAGAAGAGATTATCTCAAGGCTAACTGAGCAAGTGGGTGCCCTTGAAGACACCCTCACAAGGTCTTTGGCTGATCAACAAGTTGATTTACAAAATTGGAGGCAGCAAAGGTCTGCAAGCTTTCATGAGGTCCCAAGTGTTCCTATTAAACACAAAGGCAAGGGTCTCAAGAACTAGTTCAGACAGCTCTTCACCAAGAACAAGCTGGAAACTCATGAGACTGGAGCTGCTGTTGAAGATACAAAGGGATAGGCACCTCCTCCAACACCTTAGCCTTTCTTCTTAGCATTCAAGAATGATGATGGTGATGAAAGAGAATACTACCAGATGGAATAGAATTTTGAGGAAGATTGAGCCAGCTCAACCCTTTTGGCTGCTTGATGCCAAAGGGGGAGTAGATAGGAGAGTCTAAGTTCAGTATAGGCTTAGAGTCTGTGTTGGAGCTGTGCTCCACTTGTTTATTTCTGTTTTTCATTGAACTGGACTTGTGCTTGTTGCTGTATTTTCATTTTAGTTCAGATATTTATATTTAGCTCACTTCAGTTTCACTTCTATTGCATTACTTTTTAATTGCTTGAGAGATACTGTTGGTAAGAATATAGACTCTCATAGTATTGTCATCATGCAACCAAAAAGGGGGAGATTGTAAGATCCATGACCCCAAATTGGTATTGAGACTTATGCAATCAAGACCTTCGTCTGTGTGATATGGGTTTTGGTTGATGATGATCAATTCCTATCCTAAGTCAAGAAGAATATGCCACTTCAATGATCATTTGGCATCAAGACAAATGGGGCACTTCATGGATATATCTTGGAACCCTAAGGACTTCCTCAAGATGGAGCTCAAGCACCAAGACCAAGGACTTTATTTGTAGGGTGTGTTGGCATTTGGAGTTGAGAGCCAAACACCATTCTAAGGTCTTGTTTTTAGCTTTAGCTATACTATCAAGAGGGGCCCGAGCACTTCAACTTCAAATCATCTAAAATTCCCCTAAGATGCACATTAAGGTCCTTAGCCCTAGGTAGAGTCCTTGTGTAGGGCTAGATTAGGGTGTAGAGTCTTAGTGTGTAGGTCTGTGTCTTTACGGCCATGTGTTGGCTTGTGGCCATGTGCCACGGCATTGGCCGTGTAGTGTAGTTGGCTATGGCTGTGTGGTTCACACGGCCTGGCCATGTAGTGGTGATGGCTAGTGGCCGTGTGCCATGGCCAGTGTCCATGTGGGTCACAGCCTGTCTGTGTTGTGGTCACGGCCTGGCCATGTGGGTGACACGGCCAATGGCCGTGTGTCACGGCCAGTGGCCGTGTGTGTCACAGTCTAGCCGTGTAGTGGACACGGCCTAGCCGTGAGTAGTGTCTTCCTGGCTGGCTGCGTGCCATGGCCAGTGGCCGTGTGCCACGGCCAGTGTCCATGTGGTCGCAGCTTGGCCATGTGTGCGCCATGGCCTTAGCTGTGTGGTGGGCGCGGACAATGTCTGTGTCCTACAGCCAGTGGCTGTGTGTTAGGCCCAATGACTGTGTGTGTCTGTGGTGTGTGGCTGTGTGCCACAGCCCATGGCCGTGTCGTTGGCTATGTGCCACGGTATTTGTCTCTGTGTGGCCGTGTCACTGTGAGTGGCCGCAGCCAGTGGCCGTGTGCCTGTCTGCATGGGTGCCTGTGTGGCCGTGTCCATGACACAGACAGTGGCCGTGTCCCACGGCCAGTGTCCATGTTATGTACACTTTTGGCAGCCTTTTACAACGGCTATATTCTGCTTTTGGCAGCTATATAAGTGGGTTGTTGGGGCTAGCCGTTTAGGGATTTCGACCAAATTTCATATCTGGGTCGTAGAGGAGACGGAGTAAAGCACTAGCCTGGTTTCTAGGAGTTTACTTGGTGTGTCCAATCCACATAGGAACTAGTGTGCATCTTCTTGGAAGTTAGAGCTTGATTTGAGGTTGTGTGCCCGTGCTTATTACTCTTGGTGCTGAGCAAGCGCCTAGATAGCTTGGAGGAAGGTTTCTGCTTGGTGAGCTTCCAAAGGAGCTTGTGGAAGACCCAAGAGCACTTGTGAGAGGATTGGAGCCAACCTTACTGGAGTGGTGAATGGCTACCACTAGTGGAGAAGCTTGAGCCTTTCGTGGGCAATGAGCTGAGGCTGTACTTCTCTGTGTGAGGAGTGCCTCAACGAAGAGTGGGTTAAGCAGTGATCCTTAACCAAACCTCGGTCAAAAATCGAGGCTTGCATTCCCTTCTTCATTGCTCCTTTACCTTTATGCAATTGTCTTTCTTTCCTGCTTTGTGTGCTTGTTCCAAGTTCATAGAATTGCTTACTATCCTCTGTTTAGTGTAAGAAAAACTAAAAACCCCATAAAAAATTTAAAATTGCACACTTAGACCTATTCAACCCCCTTCTAGGCCCTAAGATCCTTTTCACAATTCAAACAAGAGCAACATCAGTATTGTGTCAAGATTTCAAAGTGTTCTGAGTATGCATTTGTTCTTTCAAGAATAACCTAATTTGGAAATATTACATAGAAATAGAGAAACTTTGCAAAGGCCAAAATCAATAGGTGTTTAAACATTTTCTGGCAAAAATAATGTAGAAATATTCTTAATTTATGTTGTATTAAATGAAGCCAATAGAATATGTATATGTTATGTTGAATTAAATGAGATTTTGCATTGGCTCACAGGTTGAAGAGTTTAAATTATAAATATTAATCTGGGCAGCAGATATTGCATTTTTCGTCACGTATCCGCAAAATTCATCGATATTCATTGAACAAGGGGATCTATGGATGGTTGTCAGCAGCCAGGTTGGATCTTATAAATTACCATTAGCCATTTGGTCATCTTTAAATTTTATTGGTACTATTGTTTGGGTCCCAATCTTTGAGAGATTCATTAACCACTACTGCAGATAAGAGTTTCACAAACGCCCCATTACAAGCGGTTCACTTCGGCCCGCTTGTAGTTTGAGAACCGCAAGTGGTTCGAACCCAACGGGCTGGAGGGCGACATGAGGGACGCACTGCAAGCGGTTCGTAATAGGAACCGCTTGCGAATCCTGTACTTTGCAAGCGGTTCCTATTACGAACCGCTTGCAATATTCTACAAGCGGTTCATAATAGGAACTGCCTGTAGAATAGAGGATTCACAAGCGGTTCCTGTTACGAACCGCTTAGTGAGCTCCCCTCCCGCTTGTCTATTTACGAATCAAAGCGAGTCCTCTGCCCTTTAGGATTGCAAGTACAGAAGATACACGCATGCCCTAATGATTGTATCCTGTATCGCAATGAGTATGCCGATCTGGAGGTTTGTCCAGTGTGCAAGAAATCACGGTATAAGGTACAGCGTGACGACCTAGGTGAAGTGGATGGGAAGCGTACGAAGAAGAGAACTCTAGCCAAAGTGTTGTGGTATTTTCTCGTGATCCCCAGGTTGAAGCGTATGTTTGCTAACGAATGTCATGCCAAGATGATGCGTTGGCACAAAGAAGAGCGTAAGGAAGATGGGATGCTTAGACACCCTGCAGATGGCTCTCAGTGGAGAAAAGTCGATCGGACTTACCCGGACTTTGCAAAAGAGGTCAGAAACATAAGGTTTGGGCTTAGCACGGATGGGATAAATCCTTTCGGCCGGTTGAGCAAAGATCCATAGCTTTTGGCTTCGGTTGTTGTGCATCTATAACATTCCTCCATGGCTCTGCATGAAGCGAAAGTACATCATGATGCCACTGTTGATCGAAGGACCCAAGCAACCTGGAAACGACATCGATGTCTACCTACAACCATTGGTTGAAGACCTTGTGAAATTGTGGGAGGATGGTGTACGGGTTTGGGATGAGTACAAAAGAGAGTATTTCAGCCTGCGCGCAATGTTGTTTGTAACAATCAATGATTGGCCTGCTCTCGGTAATCTGTCCGGACAAACTGTCAAAGGGTTTAAAGTCTGCACCCAGTGCTAGGATGAAACGGACTGCATGTACCTGAAAAACTCTCGGAAGTGTGTGTACATGGGCCATCGCAGTTTTTTAGGCAGTAGTCATGCATTGCGGTGGAAAGACAGAAAATTCAACGGACAACCAGAAACCCGTGGCAAGCCTCAGCATCGTAATGGCCGACTAGTTTTTGCCATGGTACAAGATCTAAAAGTAGTATTTGGAAAGGGTTCTGGAAGCATGCATGTACCGAACGAGGATGGTCAGGCACCAATGTGGAAGAAGAAGTCAATATTTTGGGACTGCCAGTATTGGGAAGTCTTTGGAGGTTAAATCACGCACTAGACTTCATGCACATCATTAAGAATGTGTGCCTAAACCTGTTAGGGTACATAGATATGTATGGAAAATCAAAAGATACCCTCCAAGCGAGGAAGGATCTTGAAGAAATGAAGTTGAGGAATGACCTACATCCAAAAAATAAAGAAGGGATGAACAAGCTGTACCTACATCCTGCGAGCTACACTTTAAGCAAAGAAGAGAAAAAAACATGATCTGATGCTCGAACAAAGTGTAAAGGTCCTTCCGGATACTCCTCAAATGTAAGGAGACTCGTAAACACGAAAGAGAACAAACTCCAAGGCTTGAAATCTCATGAGTGTCTTGTGATGATGACACAGTTGCTCGATGGCTATCGAGGTATCTTGCGGAGTGGGTTCGGGGTACAATTACAAAGCTGTGTTCATTTTTCAACGCCATATCACAGAAGGTCATCGATCCAAATAAACTAAATAAGTTGTAGGATGATCTGGTTCAAAGCTTGGTTAGTCTCGAGATGATCTTTCCTCCTGCATTCTTTGATATCATGGTTCATCTCTTTGTTCACCTTGTGAAGGAGATAGGTATTCTCGGACCGTGTATCGCATAACATGTTCCTTTTGAGAGGTACATGAGTATCCTCAAGAAGTACGTCTGGAACCGTTCTCGTCCGAAAGGTTTGCATTGCCGAGGGCTACGTGTGAGGAGGTGATCGAGTTTTGTGTTGATTACATTAGTGATCTTGATCCTATCGGCGTCCCCATATCACGCCACGAGGGAGGTGCGGAGAAAGGACACTAGGAAGGAAAGCAGTTGTATGCAATGATCTTAATGCATTTAAGCAAGCACATTTCACGGTTCTAAAGCAATCAACTATCATCGGCCCTATATCCTTCAACATAAGAGGTCCCTACTGTGCAGACTTCCGTAAAAGACAGATGGTGGATAGATTTGAAGCAAATGGAAACTTTTGAAAGTTGGCTACAAACCTACATCCTTGAAGGGGTCAAACGATGAAGTATTACAGCGTTTGGCCGTGGACCATCACAAGAAATCATGACATTTGATGCGAGATCAGCGGTTACACATTCTACACCGATTCGGGATAACAAGAGCACCAACGAGCAGTGTGTCCGTATAGACGCCTTTAGACAACAACGGTAGGGTGGACACATATTATGGTTTCATAGAAGAAATATGGGAGCTCGACTATGGACCATTGTTGAAGGTCCCTCTATTTAAGTGCCAATGGGTGAAGCTAACTCCAAGTGGCGTGAAGGTCGACAAATACGGCATGACAACCGTGGATCTCAAACAAGTCGGCTATAGGCGTGAACCGTTTGTTCTAGCTCAAGCTGTGCACCAGGTATTCTATGTGATAGACATGAACTCAAGCAAATCAAAGAAACAAAAGGACAAGACACAGATCAAACAGAAGCGATACGTGGTTCTCCAAGGCAAACGAAGGATTGTTGGAGTTGAAGACGTCACCGACGAGGAAGAGTATGGCCAGTTCGACGAGCTACCTCCTTTTACGGTTGATATCGACATAACCGTCCTGAATGACAGAGACGTCGATGATCCTTACATACGTCGCGATTATAACGAAGGAACGGTTGTAAAGGCTAATATTGCCCCTACTTAACGTGTACAACTTCTGTTAAAAATACGCATATTGGACTTGTGTTATTTCTTTAATGTTATTTATAAATAAAACAAATTTACAAAAGAGAAGAAAGCAGATAAAACAAATTTATAAAAGAAAAGAAGGAGATAAAACAAATTTATAAAAGAAAATAAATTGATAAAAGCAGATTAATTTATAAAAGAAAAGAAATAGATAATACAAATTTATAAAAGAAAAGAAAGAGATAAAACAAATTTATAAAAAAAGAAAGAGATAAAACAAATTTATAAAAGAAAATAAATTGATAAAACAGATTAATATATAAAAGAAAAGAAATAGATAATACAAATTTATAAAAGAAAAGAAAGAGATAAAACAAATTTATAAAAAAAGAAAGAGATAAAACAAATTTATAAAAGAAAATAAATTGATAAAACAGATTAATATATAAAAGAAAAGAAATAGATAATACAAATTTATAAAAGAAAAGAAAGAGATAAAACAAATTTATAAAAGAAAAGAAAGAGATAAAACAAATTTATAAAAGAAAATAAATTGATAAAACAGATTAATTTATAAAAAAAACAAATTGATAAAAGAAAAGAAATAGATAAAACAAATTTATAAAAGAAATACATAAAACGTCGTGTTCCTCTGCCCCGTGTTCCACAACCCAAATTTTTCTATGTCCTTCTCTTCCGCGCGCGCCCTGCTCGACTCCGTCGTGCCGCTGCCACCCATCACCGTCGTCCTCGTCTCCTCCGCCAACGCGTCGCCGTCGTCCCCTGTAAAGGCCGACACCACAGCCCCGTCGACCAAATCCACCCCGGAGGACCTAGGTTTCCCCTCTCCCGTGCTCCCCTCCTCCTCTGTTTCGAGCTGCACAGAGGGTGTTCGATGAAATGTCCCAACGCCGGCGCGCGGTTCCACGGTGGCGCTGGCATGCAGGCAGGCAAGGGCGGCCACGCGTGAGCCTTGCGCAGGCGAGAGGCACCACGGGGAGGTTTGCACAGAGCATGGATGCCAACAGGGGAGAGAGGGAGAGCCGAGAGGCAGAGAGAGGGCTCGGGTGAGGGAGAGCCGAGAGGGAGAGAGAGGGGGCTCGGGTGAGGGGGAGAGAGAGGGTATATTCCATAGCTTGAGGATGGTGTAAGCTTGAGGATCATTTATGCCTTTTGCTTTGAGATGAAATACATGTATGGTGCTAGTGTGGATTAGAAAATTCCATAGCTTGAGGATCATTTATGCCTTTTGCCTTTTGCTTTGAGATGAAATCCATACAGCAGGGTATATTCCATCTAAATCTTTATTTAATTTGAGATGAAATACATGTATACATATATTCCATAGCTTGAGGATCATTAATGTCTTTTGCTTTGAGCTTGCTTAAGTATGGTTTAGTCATGAAATAAATTCACCTTAATAGGACTTAGTTTGCATGGTGTAAGCTAGGGTGGATTAGAATTGGTTATTTGGAGTTCTTATTTAAGTTAATCCCTTATATATAAGGTAAAGTAGCCAAATTTTGTGTTCATGTGTGTAGTGTGCTAGTGTCATTGTGTATGAAATGAATTGTAATACTTCGCGTCATTTCATGTGCATTCACAAGTTTAGATGACGACACCAAGACGTGGTGACCCGGATTTCGATGACCAGGAGAACTTTATGTTTGAGACCATCGCGTTGTCTACCCTCATCAGTGAGGGTGTCGATGCGACCGGTAACGCTCCAGCCGGTCGGGCTGTCGATGCGACCGGTAACGCTCCAGCCGATCAGGGTGTCGATGAGGCTACTAACCCTGCTACCAGCGAGGACAATGAGAATACCGTGGACGACTCCAAGGTATATATCACGTAGGCATGTTCATTAATATAAGTTAATTCACACATAACACGTGTTCTCATTCATATCCTATATGTTTTTGTATCAAGGCCGGTACATCGTCCACTGCAAAGTCCCTTCAGCGAGGACCTAACAAGAAGCCGAAGTCCAAGCATGTGATCACCGAAGTCGGCAACGACGGTAGTCATGTGATCACCGAAGTCGGCAACGACGGTAGTCTGATAGCCCCGGTCTCGGCACTTGCACCGTTCAACAACGCAATAGGATACTGCGTTAGGAATCATGTGCCAATCAGCATCAAGACATGGCCCAAAGTTCCTGCAGCTATGAAGGATCTCATATGGAACGATATCAAGGCAAATTTCAGATTTCCATATGGTGTCGAAGCGAAGGTGAAGGCATGGGCTTCCAAGAAGATGGCAACTTCATTTCAGCAGTGGAAGTCGAAGCTCACCCGCGATTACATCGACAAGGGAAAAAGGCCAGACTTCAATAAGTTTGCTAAGCTTGCGGATCATTGGGAAGAATTCGAGAATTTCAAGCTGTCCGAAGAAGGCAAAGCCGCAAGGCAGAAGAATAGGGAGAACGCGCTCAAGAAGAAATACTACCACCATCTCGGGAGCGCTGGCTACGTTAGGGCTGCACCAAAATGGGACAAACGAGAAGAGGAGCTGAAAGCCAAGAATATTGTGCCCTAATGCGAGGGTTGGGATGACCGCATGCGCAATTACATCATGGCTCACGGGGGCCAACTCAAGGATAACGGCAGCGTGGTGGTGGAAGCGGACTTGCAAGAAGTTCGTCAGAGGATTGATGAAGGCATCGAAAATATCCGGTCGGGCTCCTTGGTGACGGACAGGGAGAATGACTTACTCACATATGCCCTCCAAAACAAGGAGCACCCGGGACGGACAAGAGGTTTTGGGAAGAAGCCGTGGAGGCTCGGCTGCGGCGATACACGACATCTGAGGCGGAGAGAAACAAGAGAAGAAAAGCTTCGGGGTGGCTCGATTGGAGGCGCAGCTCAAAGCCCACGAGGAAAACGTCGATCAGCTGGTTACGCGCAAGATTGCCGAAGCGATGAGCGAGCACCGAGGGGCGATACTCGGCCAATGTTCAGGGGCAGCTGTACGCCGTGATAAGTCCGTCCACACGACGGAGCAGCTGCGCGTCGGCCGTGGCCCCCCAAGATGATCTGCTAGCCCGTCATCCAGTGGACAGCATCACGGTTCGCCGCCCCTGTGAGCTACACGTCGAGATACGAAATCTCTCCTTTAAGGTGGCTTATGGCATGGCGTATCCGGTGGAGGCGGGCCAAAGGTTCCACTGCAATGATATACCGCCGGGTTACTCCAAGGTCACGGTGGATGAGGTGGTCGACGGCTTCGGGGATCTAATGCTAGACAATCCTAAGGGCGATGACGTGACCAGCCTTGGACAGGCCCTCGACGGCTCAATCATTCTATGACGGAAAAAGTACATTATATTTCCAGATGTCGTGGAGGCGAAATCACCGGTAGGAGAGGCCTCGGAGTTGGAGCATTGTGCAGGGCCAAGCTTGTCTCCACAACGAGAACGCACGCCTGCTCCAGCGTCGCCGCCGCCACCTCTGACTCCACGAAAAGCCCGTCTCCGCCGCCACCGCCGCAAAGCAAGAAGAACCCTCCAAGGGCAACCACATCTCCAGCATCTCCACCGAGAAAGAAGCTCGCTGTCCGGCGTCGGGATCCGGCGGCGGCATCTCCTGCCATGACGTCGGGATCCAGCCGAGGGAGAAAGGGAAAGGAGCCGGTTAAGGCATATGTGGCTAGGCATTTTGCGCCAAAGAAACCAGAGCCGAAGCTGAAAATTGATCCAACATATCTCCGACAGTTAGTTAGCGGTACGGCGCCACCTCCAGTGCTGACCAACTACGAAAGGACAATAGTGAAGAGCAAGACAAATGCTACTAGAAGTTGGAGGGCGGCCAACAAAAAAAGAACAATGCAGGAGATGAGGACAGCACTGTCGATCCAGAGAAGGTGCGGAAATTCATGAAAGAGGCAGGGCTCGATACCGAAGGAGCAGCTCTAGGAATGATGGATAATCTTCCAATGGCACCGATCAGATGGAAGTATCAATTGGGCCAACCGCTGGTAGACCCAACTGAGATAGATGCTCTGCCTACCAAGATGCGACAGATGCATATCTGGTACATGAAACAGGCCATGAAAGGAACGACTATGTTTCCCTTAGTTTTGAAAGACGAGCACTTCCACCGCGGGGACAACACAGAAATATGGCTGGAATTCGAAGACTTGTACAATATATACCACAAAGACGAATCAACGTGTCTTTCATGAAATTTCTTGGTGCTGTAAGTGTCTCGACCTCCTTAGTTTACACCGTTATTTACTCCCGTACCATCAATATATAACTAACTAAGTTATATATCCCTCACGTAGATTGGAGATGCAACGGCTTGCTAAAGACGGCATGTCGCATAAGTACGGCTTCATCGATCCATCGATTATCAACGAGAAAGTGTATTCATACCCCCCTCAAAGAAAGGATTTCGAGGAATACATTCTCTATGAAATGTTCGAACAACACGACAAGCTGTACATATTCCTGCCCTTCAACTACGAGTACGTGTTCTCACAATCCTTTTCTTCCTCTATATACTTCTTAAGACAATGATATATAGTATATATGACCCAGCTATTTACATATATGTTGCAATATGTGTCAATAGCTTTCACTGGATCCTTCTCGTCATCGAGCTTGGGAATGGAATTATTAGAGTACAAGACTCAAGAAGGAAGCCTCAGGCAGGATACCAATGGATCATTAACATCCTAAACGTGGCGTACACGAAGTTCAAGAAGAAGCAAAAGGGAAAATTCAAGAAAGAATTCGATGTCCGGCTAAGCGATTGGGTACGTACTACAAAGGCGTATATTATTATTATATATCGTCTTATCAATTTGTCATCTGAATATTTAATTTGTTTATTCTTATGAAATCCTCGGCCCCAATGAAGGTTAGTCGCTGCATCATTGGAAACAACTTGTGTGGCTACTATGTGTTCCACTACATGCAAAATTTTCTCCACGGCGATGTTCCCACTGATTTTTTCGAAGAGGTTCTTGTGTGCTACTCAACCAGTTAGCTAGCTAGATTAACATACGCTTTAATTAATTACAAGCATATATATGTTCCGATATTTAATTATTTACTTCTCGCTTTATTAATTGCCAGCCAAACACCGATAGCCACGTTGCAGTACTGCCGCCTCACCGGGTGCTCGCACTTCAAGAACAACTCATCGGTTTCGTTGTCGACGAGATCGTAGACCCTCAAGGCGCGTTCCACATGAGGGTTAACGTTTCTCCTTCCTTTACCATCGCCGAACTGGCGGCGATATCCACCACCACGTCGAGCAAGGCCGAGAAGAGTGACGCGCGAAGAAATTAACTCAATAGACAATTTTTTCAATCATTCAAACTTGTAAACGTCTCGTGCGTGCACTCGTTATCACATGTAACATGTATATATATATATATATATATATATATATATATATATATATATATATATATATATTCTTGTGGATTTTTGACTATGTTAATATACTTGTAAATGTTTGTTCAGCTTGTGATCATGTCAACATGTGTACGCATGTATATATATTAAATTGCGACAAAAAGCCTCTTCTAGTATTTAGTTTTATTATTTCAAACGATATCGACAAACACTCTATAAAACCATTTTGAAATGGACTCAAGATATCTCCTGGCGGTTGGTACCAACCGCCAGGAGATACTCTCCGCAAGCGGTTCGTAATTGGAACCACTTGCAGAGAAATACCTCCGCAAGCGGTTCCAATTACGAACCACTTGCAGAGCTATCCGAGGTGGCAGCCCACTCGCGCGCCTAGAGAGCTACGCAGCCGGTTCGTTAGGCCTGTACAAGCGGTTGAGGGAACCACGTGTGATACCAGCCAGGTATCACAGCGGTTGCATAAGCGGTTCAAAACCGCTTAGGCTGTGCCCTTACGAACCGCTTGTGATGTTCCGTTCTGCAGTAGTGTATTTGGTCAATAAATATGAGATGAGGTTTGTTGGTTGAGATGGGTTTTTCACGGAGCTTCAATAAATAAGGATGGTTCATTGTTCTGTACGTTTGTGTCTAGCATTGCAGTCTAAGAATAAATTCTTCTCTTTTGTTTAATTTTTTGTTAGATGTTGCAAACCATTGAAAGACTTTTAGAACCAATATGTAGAGTAAAATCAGTGTTTCTTTTGGAAACCAAGTTTTCATTACAACCAACTTCTTGCAATCATGTAGACTCTATTGCAACCATATTGCACACATGTTGAGAAAATGTAGTTCTGTTATTTCGTCACACATCACTCTTAAGAATCGATTAACCCAAATTCAATAGACTATGTGGATGTATGTTGCTTGCATAATATTGTGATGAATTATGTTGCAATGTTGTGTTATGTCGTATGTACGGGATATGGGGTTGTGAAAATGATATTTTTTGCAGGAGAAAATGTTGCCGCAAATTTGCTATCGCACATAAATTTTTCTATTTATGCATATGGTCGACCGCCATAAAAGCCGTGTCATGATTTTTGGCAGCTGACGGCCAACTATGATAGACGACCACGTGGGAAGCCGTCAACCATATTATGGTCGACGGTTATACCGTCGACCTCTTTTGGTATGATCGACGGCCAGCCATCAAGCCTGCGTATGACCGTCGACCATTTTTGGTATGGTTGACGAGCTAGGGTCAACAGCCAGCCGTCGAGCCTGCGTATGGTAGACGGTTTCTTGCTTAGGGTAGACGAGTTTGGCCGTGGAGCTTGCTATGTTTTTCTGTAGTGCGTGGTGCTGGACTGGGCGATCTACTCCATGTGTTTGAGCAATTGGCATATGCACAATTTTCTCCTTGACAGCTAGGTTCAGCTGTTTGCCATTTTTGTTGAATCTATACAGAACTTTACGGAAAAAAAACTCTCAAAAGATTATAGTATTATAAAACATGCACTTTAGAAAGTTGTTCAAATGAAGTATTAATAAGAAGTAATAAAAATATTAAAATCACTGCACTTTTTGGTAATATTGCGTTTTAAAAATATTTTACAGCTTGAAGGGAGCGACTAGCCAGTCGGGGGAGTTTCAGAGTGTGTTTCTTTTGGCGGAAAATTTACCGCAGCGGTTAATCCGAAAATTTTTAGGTCCTCCAAAACAAGTTTCAATGGGTTAAAAAGTATCAAAACATAGTTTTAAGAATTTTATAAACAAACACTACAATATTTAAAAATTGGCTATAAAATACTAAATCATTTGACTTATACAAAAAAATAAATATCCAGCTTAACCGCCATAGTAGATTTTCTGCAGAAAGAACACGCTCAGTCCATTTTTGCGGAACACGGCATTCCATCGTACGGCAGGCTCGAGTCCCAGGCTCACAGCTGTGGCAGTCACAGGCTCACATTCAGACTAACTCCAACCTCCAACCACATCCCGTCCCGCGCCCGAATCCCTTTGCGAAAGGATTTTCGTTCCTTTCAACGCTCCAACAGATTCCCTTCAGCAATCCTTTCGTGAAGTGATTTCTCTCTCCATTCCCTTCAGGAAGGGATTCTCTCTCCTTGCCCTATATCATTTCCTTCGAAGGGATTCTGTTGGAAATTGTAGGAAATAAAGGGAACGAATATTGGAAAGGGAAGGAAATGAAGGGAAAATGGTTGGAGATAGTCTCACAGTACATTGTTGCCTTGCTACCTAGCTATTTTTCAATTTGCGTGTATTCTCTCGCGAACAATTCCCAGGATTGTTAAGCATAATCATAGAAATAAGAAGTACAAAATTAAGGAGTACAAATTCCTGATTGGTTGGATTCTTCAGTAACAATTTTTAAAGAGAATGATAGTCTGCACAAAAGGTTTAACTACAATGAACTCTAAAAGAACACAAAACACATAAAAAAACGAAAATGCTATTTTCCAATTGACCGAAATTTCAGTAACTTCAATTTTCATTTTTTTAATTCTAAAATTACACTATTATATTTATGCAAATTGAAATTGCACTTTAATTGTACTAAAATTTTAGACTTACAAAGTGCAAATTTAGTTGACTGAAATATCAGTCGACTGTTCATTAGGCGATTCCAAAAAAAAACTCATAAGTTTAAAGAACAACTATAAAATTATGAAACTAAAAAACAATTATTTTAGTCAAGAAAAATAAAAATAAAAATAAAAATGAAGAACCCAATTAAAAAGTAAACCATGGAGTTTGGATCCTACAAACAAAAACTAAAAGCTGCAGTATCACTATACTAAAATTGCACATTATTAAGGACTACAGCTCTAGACTTACTAGCGTGCAAATTTTGGAAATGTAACCAAAATTAAATTCTTAGATGACCGTGCATCAGCAAAACCGTTCCAAAAACAAAATACGAAAAAGCTTAACAAACTGTTTCACTTTACAGATCCATAAGAAATTTTAAAATATGTAGTTTAGACAAAACGTTTATATTTGGTGAACCTCTATGTTTAGCGTGTAATGAATAGACCTAAAATTTTGATATATGTATACTAAAATTACATGATAGATGGAACTGAAAATCTAGGCTTACTAGTTAGTATACTACTCCCTCCATCCCATAATATAAGGCGTATTTTAGCTTAAAAAAAGTCAAACTTTATAAATTTTGACCAACAATTAGTCAGATTATATGCATGTTCAGTGGATGAAAGTAATATCAACATGTTGACTTTTCAAATTTCTTTGAATACAATGTTATATTATAGCAACCGACAATATATAATAAGAGAAACTAGCGGTTAAAGTTTGTCTCCAAAAACTTTTTTCAAGTCAAAATACGCCTTATATTTTGAGACGGAGAAAGTAAGATTTTACACAACTTTAGGGTAACATTAATAAACAAAATTACACAACCTTTTCCTCCAAAAGTAATCTTCGATGCAAGCGGTCTCGCGGTCCGCGCCTCGTTGATGGCAACCTGCATGCAAGCCTTGAAACCTTCAACGGCAGTGGATACAACGAAGGGAAACGCACGCCTATGCACAAATCTCAAGGCTATCTGACGTCTTACGAATCAACGGTAAGAAAAAACAGTCGACAGGCACTACTACAGATCAGAGATATGCAAGTGGTTCGTAAGGAGCTTTACAAGCGATTTTTGAACCGCTTATACGGCTGGTATCACACGTGGTTCCCTCAACCGCTTGCACAAGCCTAACGAACTAGCTGCGTAGCTCTCCGGGCGAGTGCTTCACCCGCTATGTGGGATATCTCTGCAAGCGTTCGAAATTGGAACCGCTTGCGGAGGTATATCTCTGCAAGCGGTTCCAATTTCGAACCGCTTGCCGAAATTGGGGTTCCAATTACCTTCGCAAGCGGTTCGACTTACCAACCGCTTGTGGAGATGCCCAGTACAATCCATTTTACAATGGTTTTATATAGGTGTTTGTCGATATCATTTTAAATAATAAAACTAAATACTAGTAGAGGCTTTTTGTCGCAATTTAATATATATTGCACATGCGTACACATATTGACATGATCACAAGCTGAATAAACATTCACAAGTATATATATTGACATTGTCAAAAATTCACAAGTATATATGTTACATGAGCCACATGAAATAAAGAGTGCACGCAGGCGACGTTTACAAGTATGAATGATTGAAAATATTTTTATCGAGTTCATTTCTTCGCCGCATCACTCTTCCCGGCCTTGCTCGATGTGTACGTCGATATCGCCGCCAGTTCCGCGGTGCTAAAGGAATGAGGAACGTTAACCCTCGTGTGGAACGCACCTCGAGGGTTTACGATCTCGTCGACAAGGAAACCGATGAGTTGTTCTTGAAGCGCGCGCACCCGGCGAGGCGGAAGTACTGCAACGTGGCTATCGGTATTGGGCTGGCAATTAATAAAGCGAGAAGTAAATAGTTAAATATCCGAATGTTAGTGATATGTCCTAGAGGCGATCATGTGAGATGGTTGTATCATACGTCTTTGTTCATGTACTTATCAGTCCCATGAATAAATGTCATTGCTTTGTTCATTGAGTACGACTTGATTATAAAACACATTATCTATATGATATTATTCTAAATGATCCTTAGTCACATATCATTATATGGAACAATAATGATTTGACTAGCACATGTATTGATTGATGGTAATGTTTCACATACCATAGATATGGAGATATCAAATCAATAATGTGGGCACATGTTAGAAAACATGGGGTTGGATAGACCCGCTCCGAGACACTGCTGAGATTGTTATCTTAAAAGTGCCATCAGGATGTAGTTTCGAGTGGTATACCTATACGGTCCTTTGACCTTAGATTCTTATTGATTCTGAGCATGCGTAGTTGTATAAAGGTAGCTTACCGGTATGCCATGAAACATGACTTGAGGTGTAAGAGATCAATATGGAATTTGCCCCTCCTTGATAACAGGAGAGATATCTCTGGGCCCCTCAGTGTGGATGGATTGGGAAAGTGCATGGCCATGCCAATGTAATTAAAGAGTTAATCACGATTACATCCATCACATTGACGAGTGAATGGGTCGAGCTATCACAAGGGTGGCACGTATCTCGCCTTGAGCTTGACTGATATCGCGTGGCAAAAGGATCGCTATATGAGTGTATCAAGGTTCAACCGATTCGATCATTGTGTGCATTCGGGGGTCAATATGTGCTGCTAGGTACCGCTGTTGACTTGTGGTCTGGAGAAGGAATTCTTCGGGACCGCGGCCGACTTGTACATGAGCCTAATGGGTCACACACTTAACGGGTTGGAACATGACTGATGGATTGGATCCATTAGTGGGTTTGTGCAGATACGGATCTGCTAGGACGAGAGTCCTAATGCGCTTCTATCGTAGAAGGCCCGTTAGTACGCGTTCTTTATACCGGGCCGAGTCGGGCGACCAGTCCTCGAGTCGGGCGACCAGTTCCCCGAGTCGGGCGACCAGTTCCCCGAGTCGGGCGACCAGTTTCCTGATGTGGGCGACCAGTTCCCTGATGTGGGCGACCAGTTCCCCGATGCAGGAGACCGGTTCCCAGGGGCGGGCGACTAGTCCCCGAGTGGGGCAACCAGTCCCCGAGTTGGGCGGCCAGTTCCCTGAGTCGGGCGACCAGTTCCCCGAGTCAGGAAACCAGGTCACAGAGGCGCGGGACTCCCCATCATGAGCCCTAGCCGCCGTCGCGCCCCACTGCCCTCTATATAAACCGTAGCCGCCGCACGTACGAGTGCTAGCACACCACCGCGTGGCGTTCCACCCCTGTACGTGTGGATACCGTAGAGGCGCCGTTGCTTCGGCCTCGACGCTGATCGATTTGGTCGACTACCTCCAGATCGACGTACGATGTCCACGACATTGTCACGGTGGAGATCCACGATGAGGAGACACGTCGCGTTCGTCTACTTACGGTGCTTTGGAGCACGCGGGGAGGCTTCTCCGACTCTACTTCCGCTGCTAACGTGCTCCAAGGGTAACGATTCATGATCTCCTACTCGCATGATTCCTGGGTGCTCGCGGTAGAAAATTTTTGTTTTCGGCTAGAGTAGCACCGCGTTCCCCAACAGTGGTATCAGAGCCGATCATGTGTAGTTTCGGATCTGGATGTCACGCATATATTGATATGCTATTGAGTTGATCACGGGTTGATTGGATCAATTGGTATCGGGATCTTGAGGTACGAGTTGATAGCGCCACAAGTCCAAAAGATTAGTTCGTGCTTTATCTGGATCGTGCCGCGATTGGTCCATACCGGCTGGAATCACCATCTGGACTTTCGTCGTGTACCATCTAAGATATTAGCCAAGAGATCGAGGCTATGTGAAGACGCTGCCTTCTCGAGGGGACCTCGTGCATTGGATCGATCAGATCGGTCTTATGAAAATCGAGCCATGCTGATGACTCGGGAAATCGGTCGGATTTGATCAAACCGGTTGAATTTTCATAGCGCAAATTGCAGATGCGATCTGTGATTCCCCAAAAATTCCGCCGTGAATTGTGGTTAATAGTTAACTTAAAACTGGTTCACATCATGCGCGTTTGAATTCGATCCTACGCCTAACTTGTTTTTGCAGGGAATGATGTGAATGGTATGGCTCCCTTGTGTGTATGTGATGCATGAATGTAATTTTTTATGGCCTGCGAGCTATGGTTAATTGCAGCTTGGGCTGCCATATCGTTGTATAACAGCCTGCGTGCTTGGGCTGCCATATCGTTGTATAACAGCCTGCGTGCTGATATGTGATGCTTGATGTTCTCATGTAATTTATCACTAGCTATTAGGTGTAGTAGCTCGGTGAATAATCATGGAGGCTTCTAGCATGGTGGCTCGATGGACAGGAAGCATGATCATGGAGATCGGAACGCCATGAGCCGTACTATTTCACAAATCAATATGATTGTTTATGATAATTCCTATCATGCTATTCTTCCATAATTCGTATTTGGTGGATATGATTTTATTATGATAGAATAGTTTCCCTCTGAAAAATTAAGAGTATTTGATGTCCTTCCAATAGCTGCACCTATAAGGGTCACAACGTTTATGGTGGGTCTGCCTTCGCAGGGTGCCATTTTCTTTGTGATCAAATAGGGTGGATGTAGGACAACCGCACACATAGTATTGGTTTACTTATCGAAGCTATCAAAACGGTTTTGGGCTTCGGGGCATAGATGGTTGGGAGTCGGGGCATTGGATGACACCCAATAAACAAGAATCACATAAGATGTGAGTGGCCTGATGTTGCCTACCTATGTCACTGGGTTCTAGCGGTGAGCCTTCGTTCACTAAGACTTTAGTGAATATGGATCTTCTCCTACTGAAAATCACCAGAGGGAAAGTGATTTTAGTGGGAGCATCTTTTATTAAATTATTTAATAGAAGATTAACATGAACATGGTGCTAAAACTTTGCTTTTATTACTGTTGTAGATGGCACGTAATACTGTCAATGCAAATTCCGGCTTTAACTTGCGATCGATTCTAGAGAAAGAAAAACTCTCCGGAACAAATTTTATGGATTAGTATCGAAACTTGAGAATTGTTCTCAAACAAGAAAAGAAGGAATATGTTCTAGAGGAGCCATATCCTGATGAACTGGGTGACAATGCCTCTGCTGCTGATAAGCGTGCTTATGAGAAGCACACTAATGATTCACTTGACGTTAGCTATCTCATGCTTGCCACGATGAACTCTGAGCTCCAGAAGCAATATGAGTAAGCGGATGCTCACACTATGATTGTGGGTCTCAAGGGCATGTTTGAGGAACAAGTTAGAGCTGAAAGATATTCGATATCCAAAGCCTTGTTTGCTTGCAAGTTAGCGGAGGGTGCCTCGGTTAGTCCTCATGTGATCAAAATGATTGGTTACATTGAGAGCTTGGAGAAGCTTGGTTTTCCCTTGAAGCAAGAGCTGGCCACAGATGTGATTCTCCAGTTGCTCCCTGCGAGCTTTGAGCCATTCATTTTGAACTTTCATATGAATATCTTGGAGAAAAATCTGACTGAGCTCCATAGGATGCTAAAGCAAGCAGAGGAGAGCATTAAAAAGGGCCCTAATCATGTGATGATGGTTCAGAAGGATAGGAAAAGGAAGCGCGGGGTTAAAGGCAAGAGTAAGGATACAATCTCGAACTCGAAACCGAAGTCTGATGGTAAGACCAAAAGAGGTCCTGCTGCTTCTGATGAATGTCACTACTGCCATAAGAGTGGTCATTGGCGTAGGAACTGTAAGAGATATCTGGAGGATAAAAAGAATGGAACCGTGGCTTCCACTACAGGTATTAATGTTATAGAAATTAATCTTGCTGCTTGTCCTAATGAATCATGGGTATTTGATACCGGATCGATGATTCATACTTGCAAATCGTTGCAGGGGCTAACAAGGACTAGAAGTTGCGCAAGTGGCGAGGTGGAAATTCGTGTCGGCAATGGCGCAAAGGTTGCTGCGATGGCCGTTGGCGTCTATCCCTTGTCATTACCTTCAGGATTAGTTTTGGAATTAAATAATTATTATTATATTTCAGCCTTGAGCAGAAACATTATCTCTTCTTCATGTTTGGAGGAAGATGGTTTTGAATTTGTAATAAAGAACAAGCGTTGTTCAATTTATTTCAATGGTTTGCTCTATGGTCATTGTCCATTACTGAATGGATTATATGTGCTAGATCTTGAAGATAAATCTGTCTATAATGTTAATGCAAAAGGACTTAAAACAAATGATTTGAATCCCACTTATTTATGGCACTGTCGCTTAGGCCATATAAATGAGAAACGCGTGCAGAAGCTCCATACATATGGTATTCTTGACTCATTTGATTTCGAATCATTTGACACGTGCGAATCTTGTTTACTTGGCAAGATGACTAAGACTCCCTTCACTGGTACAAGTGAGAGGGCAAGTTACTTGCTAGCCCTAGTACATACAGATGTATGTGGACCAATGAGCGCTGTAGCCAGAAGTGGTTTTGAGTACTTCATTACTTTTACTGACGACTTTAGTAGATTTGGCTATATCTATTTAATGAGGCATAAGTCTGAATCTTTTGAAAAGTTCAAGGAGTTTCATAATGAAGTACAAAATCATTCGGGCAAGACAATCAAATTTCTATGATCCGATCGTGGAGGTGAGTATTTGAGCCATGAGTTCAATGATCATCTTAAGAATTGCGGAATTGTTCCACAATTGACTCCGCCAGGAACCCCTCAATGGAACGGGGTATCCGAACGGAGGAATCGGACTTTGTTGGTCATGGTTCGATCTATGATGAGTTAGACCGATCTTCCGATATCACTTTGGGGACTTGCTTTAGAAACAGCTGCGTACACATTAAACAGGGTTCCATCAAAATCTGTAGAGAAGACGCCGTATGAGATATGGTTTGGGAAACGTCCCGTGTTGTCTTTTCTAAAGGTTTGGGGATGTGAGGCTTATGTAAGACGTATGACGTCTGATAAGCTTCATGCCAAATCTGATAAATGCTTCTTTGTGGGGTACCCTAGGGAAACCAGGGGATATTATTTCTATAACCGGGAAGAGGGCAAAGTGTTTGTCGCCCGGAATGGTGTCTTTTTGGAAAATGAGTTTTTCAAAAGGGCTAGTGGGAGTAAGGTGCAACTCGAAGAAATTCGGGAAACATCTGAAAACGTTTCAGCCCCTACTGACCCTTCGCAGGAGATGCAAAGTGTTGCAAAACCTGTGGAAGAGGCGCCAGCCCCACGTAGGTCTACAAGGGCAAGTCACGCTCCCGATAGGTTCATGTTTTTGGCAACGGAGCAGCGTAACGTATTATTGTTGGACAATGATGAGCCCAAGGATTATGCGGAAGCGATGGCGGGACCAGACTCTGAGAAATGACTTGAAGCCATGAGATCCGAGATAAAGTCCATGTTTGATAATCAAGTTTGAAACTTGGTTGATCTGCCTGATGGTGTCAAAACCATGGAGTGCAAATGGGTCTTTAAGAAAAAGATAGATGCCGATGGAAATGTTCACATCTATAAGGCACGGTTGGTGGCTAAAGGATTTAAGCAGATTCATGGTATTGACTATGATGAAACTTATTCCCCTGTTGCCATGTTAAAGTCTATCCGGATCATGCTAGCAATTGCCGCATATTATGACTATGAAATACGGCAGATGGATGTCAAGACGGCTTTCCTAAATGGAAACCTAAGTGAGGATGTGTATATGACACAGCCTGAAGGTTTTGTCGATCCTTTAAATGCTGGCAAGGTATGCAAGCTTCGGAGGTCCATCTATGGACTGAAGTAAGAAACTCAGAGTTGGAACCTTCGTTTTGATGAAGTGGTCAAAGAGTTTGGCTTCATCAAGAATGAAGAAGAGCCTTGCATCTACAAGAAGGCTAGTGGGAGCGCACTTGTATTTTTGGTCTTGTATGTTGATGACATACTATTGATCGGAAATGATATTCCAATGCTAGATGCTGTACAATCTTATTTGAAAAAGTGTTTTTTGATGAAAGATTTGGGAGATGCATCCTATATTTTGGGCTTGAAGATCTATAGAGATAGATCAAGAAGGCTAATTGGATTAAGCCAAAGTACATACATTGACAAGGTATTGAAACGGTTCGATATGCAGAATTCTAAGAAAGGTTCTCTGCCATTGTCACATGGCGTTAATCTTAGCAAGACTCAGTGTGCTTCGACACCTGATGAGCTGGAGAGAATGAGTAGGATTCCATATGCCTCCGCTATTGGATCCATCATGTATGCCATGCTATGTACACGTCCAGATGTTTCTTATGCTCTAAGTGTTACGAGCAGATACCAATCAAGCCCAGGTGAAAGTCACTGGATGGCTGTAAATACCTTTCTCAAGTACTTGCGAAGGACTAGAGACATGTTCTTGGTCTTTGGAGGTGAAGAAGAACTCGTCGTAAAGGGTTACGCCGACGCTAGCTTCCAAACCGACAGAGATGATTCACGATCGCAATCCGGTTTTGTATTCTGTCTCAATGGTGGGGCAGTGAGCTGGAAAAGCTCTAAGCAAGAGACAGTAGCTGATTCCACGACGGAGGCCGAGTATATTGCAGCTTCTGAAGCCGCAAAAGAGGCTGTTTGGATCAGAAAATTTGTTTCTGAGTTGGGAGTTGTCGCTAGTGCATTCTGTCCAATGGACCTCTATTGTGATAATAGTGGTGCCATTGCACAAACAAAGGAGCCTAGGTCTCACAAAAAATCTAAATATATACTCAGGCGTTATCACCTCATCCGAGAGATCATCGATAGAGGAGATGTGAAGATTTGCAAAGTGCACACGGATCTAAACGTCACCGATCCGTTGACAAAACCTCTTCCACAGCCTAAGCATGAGGCACACACAAGAGCCATGGGTATTCGATACTAGCATGATGCACTCTAGTGCAAGTGGGAGATTGTTAGTGATATGCCCTAGAGGTGATCATGTGAGATGGTTGTATCATACGTCTTTGTTCATATACTTATCAGTCCCATGAATAAATGTCATTGCTTTGTTCATTGAGTACGACTTGATTATAAAACACATTGTCTATATGATATTATTCTAAATGATCCTTAGTCACATATCATTATATGGGACAATAATGATTTGACTAGCACATGTATTGATTGATGGTAATGTTTCACATACCATAGATATGGAGATATCAAATCAATAATGTGGGCACATGTTAGAAAACATGGGGTTGGATAGACCCGCTCCGAGACACTGCTGAGATTGTTATCTTAAAAGTGCCATCAGGATGTAGTCTCGAGTGGTATACCTATACGGTCCTTTGACCTAAGATTCTTATTGATTCTCAGCATGCGTAGTTGTATACTTTGGGGCTATCAAACGCTTCACCGTAACAGGGGAGTTATAAAGGTAGCTTACGGGTATGCCATGAAACATGACTTGAGGTGTTAGAGATCAAGATGGAATTTGCCCCTCCTTGATAACAGGAGAGATATCTCTAGGCCCCTCGGTGTGGATGGATTGGGAAAATGCATGGTCATGCCAATGTGATTAAAGAGTTAATCACGATTACATCCATCACATTGAAGAGTGAATGGGTCGAGCTATCACAAGGGTGGCACGTATCTCGCCTTGAGCTTGACTGATATCGCGTGGCAAAAGGATCGCTATATGAGTGTATCAAGGTTCAACCGATTCGATCATTGTGTGCATTCGGGGGTCAATATGTGCTGCTAGGTACCGCTATTGACTTGTGGTCTGGAGAAGGAATTCTTTGGGACTGCGGCCGACTTGTACATGAGCCTAATGGGTCACACACTTAACGGGTTAGAACATGACTGATGGATTGGATCCATTAGTGGGTTTGTGCAGATACGGATCTGCTAGGACGAGAGTCCTAATGGGTTTCCATCGTAGAAGGCTCGTTAGTACGCGTTCTTTATACCGGGCTGAGTCGGGAGACCAGTCCCTGAGTCGGGCGACCAGTTCCCCGAGCCGGGCGACTAGTTTGCTGATGTGGGCGACCAGTTCCCCGACGCAGGAGACCGGCTCCCGGGGGCGGGCGACCAGTCCCCGAGTTGGGCGACCAGTTCCCTGAGTCGGGCGACCAGTTCCCGAGTCAGAAACCAGTCCGTGGCGCGGACTCCCACCATGAGCCCTAGCCGCCGTCGCGCCCCACTGCCCTCTATATAAACCCTAGCTGCCGCACGTACGAGTCCTAGCACACCACCGCGTGGCGTTCCACCCCTGTACGTGTGGATACCGTAGAGGCGCCGTTGCTTCGGCCTCGACGCTGATCGATTTGGTCGGGTACCTCCACATCGACATACGACGTCCACGACATTGTCACGGCGGAGATCCACGACGAGGAGACGCGTCGTGTTCATCTACTTACGGTGCTTTGGAGCACGCGGGGAGGCTTCTCCCACTCTACTTCCGCTGCTAACGTGCTCCATAGGTAACGATCCATGATCCCCTACTCACATGATTTCTGGGTGCTCGCGGTAGAAAATTTTTGTTTTAAACAGAGTAGCACCATGATCCCCAACATATATATATATATATATATATATATATATATATATATATATATATATATATATATATATATATATATATATATATATATATATATATATATATATATATATATATATATATATATATATATATCTTGTAATTAAAGCGTATGTTATTCAAGCTAACTAGTTGAGTAGCACACATGAACCTCTTCGAAATAATCATTGGGAACATCGCCGTGGAGAAAATTTTGCATGTAGTGGAACACATAGTAGCCACACAAGTTGTTTCCGGCGGTCTGGCGTTTAACTTTCAATGGGGCCGAGGATTTCATAAGGATAAACAAATTAAATATTCAGATGACAAATTGGTAAGGCGCACATATAATAATAATATACAGTCTTTGTAGTACGTACCCATTTGCTTAGCTGGACATCGAATTCTTTCTTGAATGTTCCCTTCTGCTTCTTCTGGAACTTCGTGTACGCTGCGTTTATGATGTCAATTATCCATTGGTATCCTGCCTGGGGCTTCCTTCTTGAGTCTTGAACTCTAATCATGCCATTGTCAAGCTCGATGACGAGAAGGATCGAATGAAAGCTATTGACATATTGCAACATATATGTAAATAGCTGGTCATATATACTACAAATCACTGTCTTAAGAAGTATATAGAGGAAGAAAAGGTTTGTGAGAACATGTACTCGTAGTTGAAGGGCAGGAATATGTACGGCTTGTAGTGTTGTTCGAGCATTGCATGGAGAATGTATTGCTCGACACTCTTTCTTTGAGGGCCGTATGAATAGACTTTCTCGTTGACCATCGCCGGATCGAAGAAGCCGTATTTATGCGACATGCCGTTTTTAGCAAGCTGTTGCATCTCCAATCTACGTGAGGGAGATATAACTTAGTTAGTTGGAGGCCAAATTTATGGTACGGGAGGAAATAACGGTGTAAACTTAGGAGTTCGAGACACTTACAGGCACCAGCAGCTCATGAAAGACACGTTGACGGCGTCTCCTTGGTATATATGGTATAAGTCTTCGAATTCCGGCCATATTTCTATGTTGTCCCTGCAGTGGAAGTGCTCGTCTTTTATAATTAAGGGAAACAAAGTCGTTCCTTTCATGGCCTGTTTCATGTACCATATATGCATCTGGCGCATCTTGGTAGGCAGAGCATCTACCTCACTTGGGTGCACCAGCGGTTGGCCCAGCTGATACTTCCATCTGACCGGTGCCATTGGAAGATCATCCGTCATTCCGAGAGCTGCTTTTACGATATCGAGTCCTGCCTCTTTCATGAATGCCCGCAGCCTCTCTTGATCGACACTACTCTCGTTATCTCCTGATTTGTTCTTGTTTTTGTTGGCCGCCCTCCTACTGGTCTTAGCATTTTTCTTGCTCTTCACTATTGACCTTTCGTAGTTGGTCAGCACTGGCGGTGGCGCCGTACCGCCTTCAACTAACTGTCGGATATAATTTGGATCAATTGTCAGCTTCTGCTCTGGTTTTTTTGGCGCGAAGTGCCTAGCCACATCCGCCTAGACTGCTGCCTCCAGCTTCTCGGGAGTCATGTCATATGCAAGCTTAACCAACTCCTTTCCCTTTCTCCCTCGGCTGGATCCCGACGTCGTGGTAGGAGATGCCACCGCCGGATCCCGACGCCGGACAGGGAGCTTCTTTCTCGGGGGAGATGCTGGAGATGTGGTTGCCCTTGGAGGGTTCTTCTTGCTTTGTGGCGGTGGCGGCGGAGACGGGCTTTTCTGTGGAGCTTTAGGTGGGGGCGTGGCCTGAACCCTCCGGGATGCATCCCGAGAAGGCGACGCTGGAGCAGGCGTGGGTTCCCGTTGTGGAGACAAGCTTGGCCCTGCAGCATGCTCCAACTGCGAGGCCTCTCTTACCGGTGATGTCGCCTCCACGCCAGCTGGAAATATGATGTACATTTTTCGCCAGAGAATGAATGTGCCGTGGAGGGCCTGTTCAAGGCTAGTCACGTCATCGCCCGTAGGATTATCTAGCAATAAATCTTCGAAGCCGTCGACCACCTCATCCATCGTGACCTTGGAGTAACCCGGTGGTATATCAATGTAGTGGAACCTCTGGCCCGTCTCCACTGGATACGCCATGCCGTATGCCACCTTAAACGAGAGATTACGCATGTCGACGTGTAGCTCGCAGGGGCGGCGAACCTTGATGCTGTCCACTGGATGACGGGCAAGTAGGTCATCTTGGGGGGCCACGGCCGGCGCTTGTTGCTCCGTCGCGTGGGCGGATCGATCCTGGCGCCCACCGCCCTGAACATTATGGAACTATTGTCGCTTCTGAAGTGCCTAGCTCACTGCTTCGGCAATTTTGCGTGTAACCATCTGATCGATGTTTTTCTGGTGGGCTTTAAGCTGCGCCTCCAATCGAGCCACTCTGGAAGCTTCTCTTCTCTTGCTTCTCTCCCGGCTCCTATAAGTCTGTGCATCGCTCGCAAAGCCGAGCCGCCATGGCTTCTTCCCAAAACCTCTGGTCTGTCCCGGGTGCTTAGGGTTCTGGAGAGCATATGCTAGTATGTCAATCTCCCTGTCCGTCACCAAGGAGCCTGACCGGATATTTTCGAGGCCTCCATCAATCCTCTCACGAACTTCTTGCAAGTTCGCTTCCACCACCACGCTGCTGTCATCCTTAAGTTGGCCCCCGTGAGCCATGATGTAATTGCGCATGCGATCATCCCAACCATCGCATTCGGGCACAATATTCTTGGCTTTCAGCTCCTCTTCTCGCTTGTCCCATTTAGGTGTAGCCCTAACGTAGCCAGCGCTCCCGAGATGGTGGTGGTATTTCTTCTTCAGCGCGTTCTCCCTATTCTTCTACCTTGCAGCTTTGCCTTCTTCTGACAACTTGAACTGCTCGAATTCTTCCCAATGATCCGCCAGCTTAGCAAACTTATTGAAGTCTAGCCTTGTTCCCTTGTCAATGTAATCGCGGGTGAGCTTCGACTTCCACTGCAGAAATGAAGTTGCCATCTTCTTCGAAGCCCATGCCTTCACCTTCGCTTCGAGCCCATATGAAAATCTGAAATTTGCCTTGATATTGTTCCAGATGAGTTCCTTAGTAGCTACAGGAACTTTGGGCCATGTCCTGATGCTGATTGGCACATGATCCCTAAGGTAGTAGCCGATTGCGTTGTTGAACGGTGCAAGTGCCGAGACTGGGGCTATCAGACTACCGTCGTTGCCGACTTTGGTGATCACATGCTTGGACTTCAGCTTCTTGTTAGGTCCTCGCTGACTGGACTTTGTAGTGGTCGTGGTACCGGGCTTTATACAAAAACATATATGATATGAATGAGTAAGCATGTTATGTGTGAATGAACTTACATTAATGAACATGCCTACTTGATATATACCTCAGAGTCGTCCACGGTATTCTCATTGTCCTCGCCGGTAGCAGGGTTAGCAGCCTCATCGACAACCTGATCAGCTGGAGCGTTACCGGTCGCATCGATAGCCTGACCGCTGGAGCGTTACCAGTCGCATCGACACCCTGACTGATGAGGATAGACAACGAGATGGTCTCAAACATTAAGTTCTCCGCCTCATCGAACTCCGGGTCACCACGTCTTGGTGTCGTCATCTAAACTTGTGAATGCACATGAAATGACGCGAAGTATTACAATTCATTTCATACACAATGACACTAGCACACTACACACATGAACACAAAATTTGGCTACTTTACCTTATATATAAGGGATTAACTTAAATAAGAACTCCAAATAACCAATTCTAATCCACCCTAGCTTACACCATGCAAACTAAGTCCTATTAAGGTGAATTTATTTCATGACTAAACCATACTTACGCAAGCTCAAAGCAAAAGGCATAAATGATCCTCAAGCTATGGAATATATGTATACATGTATTCGATCTCAAATTAAATAAAGATTTCGATAAAACCTTTTAAATCTACCTTATCACGTATAAGGTAAAACCATGATACAAAAATGGTGAAATTCATCCTAGGATCACATTATACTTTAAGAAACTCATAGCGAAGACCTCATTGCAAATTGGGCATCTAGAGATCCCAAATTCAACTAGAATTCAAATTGGAATTCAAACCTTGTCATGCTCTCTCTCTCCCTCACCCGAGCCCCCTCTCTCTCCCTCTCGGCTCTCCCTCACCCGAGCCCTCTCTCTCCCTCTCAGCCGGCTCTCCCTCTCTCCCATGCTGGCATCCATGCTCTGTGCAAACCTCCCCGTGGTGCCTCTCGCCTGCGCAAGGCTCACGCGTGGCCGCCCTTGCCTGCCAGCGTGCCAGCGCCGCCGTGGACATTTCATCGAACACCCTCTGTGCAGCTCGAAACAGAGGAGGAGGGGAGCACGGGAGAGGGGAAACCTAGGTCCTCCGGGGTGGATTTGGTCGAGGGAGCTGTGGTGTCGGTGGCGGAGGGGACGACGGCGGCGCGTTGGCGGAGGAGACGAGGACGACGGTGATGGGTGGCAGCGGCACGACAGAGTCGAGCAGGGCGCACGCGAAAGAGAGGACTTAGAAAATTTTGGGTTGTGGAACACGGGGGAGAGGAACACAACGTTATATACGAAAAACACCTCTGCAAGCGGTTCGTAATAGGAACCGCTTGCAAAGGGCCTTTACAAGGGGTTCGTAGAACGAACCGCTTGCAGAACCTCGTCTCTACAAAGGGTTCGTATACGAACTGCTTGTAGTGTGCGTCTCTACGAGCGGTTCGTAATAGGAACCGCTTGCATTGTATCTCTGTACAAGCGGTTATAAATAAGAACCACTTGTAGAGGCCCTCGAAGCGGGAACCCTCCTTCTACAAGCGGTTTCAATTAGGAACTGCTTGCAGAGTCAATCACATTAAAAAGAAGCCGTGCCGAGTATTGTCGAGATGTAACATTCCTCCCCCCTGGCTAGCGCGCGGCGTTTAGGCGCGGGCTCACCCGCGTGCTCGCGGGTTCGAGCCCCCCTTGCGCCCCCTTGCCCATTTTTTTTTTGTTTTTCTTCTCTTTTATAAATTAATCGGTTTTATCTATTTCTTTTCTTTTATAAATTTGTTTTATCTCTTTCTTTTCTTTTATAAATTTGTTTTATCTATTTCTTCTCTTTTGTAAATTTGTTTTATCTATTTCTTTTCTTTTATAAATTTGTTTTATCTATTTCTTTTCTTTTATAAATTTGTTTTATCTATTTCTTCTCTTTTGTAAATTTGTTTTATCTATTTCTTTTCTTTTATAAATTTGTTTTATCTATTTCTTTTCTTTTATAAATTTGATTTATCTCTTTCTTTTCTTTTATAAATTTTTTGATCTATTTATTTTCTTTTGTAAATTTGTTTTATCTCCTTCTTCTCTTTTATAAATTTGTTTTCTCTATTTCTTATTTTTATAAATTTGTTTTATCTCCTTCTTCTCTTTTATAAATTTGTTTTATCTATTTCTTCTCTTTTATAAATTTGTTTTATATCTTTCTTCTCTTTTGTAAATTTATTTTATCTATAAATAACATAAAAGAAATAACACAAGTCTAATATGCGTATTTTTAACAGCAGTTGTACACGTTAAGTAGGGGCAATATTAGCCTTTACAACCGTTTCTTCGTTATGATCGCGACGTATGTAAGGATCATCGACGTCTCTGTCATTAAGGACGGTTATGTCTACATCAACCGCAAAAGGAGGTAGCTCGTCGAACTGGCCATACTCTTCCTCGTCGGTGACGTCTTCAACTCCAACAATCCTTCGTTTGCTGTGGAGAACCACGTGTCGCTTCGGTTTGACCATCTGCTTGTTCTTTTCCTTCTTTGGTTTGCTTGAGTTCATGTCTATCACATAGAATACCTAGTGCACAGTTTGAGCTAGAACAAACGGTTCGCGCCTATAGCCGACTTGTTTGAGATCCACGGTTGTCATGCCGTATTTGTCGACCTTCACGCCGCTTGGAGTTAGCTTCATCCATTGGCACTTAAATAGAAGGACCTTCAACAATGGTTCATAGTCGAGCTCTCATATTTCTTCTATAAAACCATAATATGTGTCCACCCTGCCGTTGTTGTCTACGACGTCTATACGGACACCGCTGTTCTGGTTGGTGCACTTGTTATCTTGGAATCTGGTGTAGGATGTGTAACCGCTGATCTTGTACCCCTTGAATGTCATGATTTCTTGTGATGGTCCACGGGCCAAGCGCTGCAGTACTTCATCGTTTGACCCATTTCGAAGGATGTAGGTTTGTAGCCAACTTCCAAAAGTTTCTATTTGCTTTAAATCTTTCCAGCCATCTGCCATTTCTGGGAAGCTCGTTGTAGGGTCCTCTTGTGTTGAAGGATATAGGGGGCGACGATAGTTGATTGTTTCAGAACCGTGAAATGTGCTTGCTTAAATGCATTAAGATCATTGCATACAACTGCTTTCCTTCCTAGTGTCCCTTTCTCCCGCAGCCTCCCCTCGTGGCGTGATATGGGGACGCCAATAGGATCGAGATTACTAATGTAATCGACACAAAACTCGATTACCTCCTCTGTCACGTTGCCCTCGGCAATTCATCCTTCCGGACGAGAACGGTTCCGGACGTACCTCCTGAGGATACTCATGTACCTCTCAACAGGGAACATGTTGTGCAGATACACGAGTCCGAGGATACCTACCTCCTTTACTAGGTGAACAGCGAGATGAACCATGATATCAAAGAATGCAGGAGGGAAGATCATCTCGAGGCTAATCAAGCTTTGAACCACATCAGCCTCCAACTTATTTAGTTTATTTGGATCAATGACCTTCTGTGATATGGCGTTGATAAAGGAACAAAGCTTTGTGATTGTACCTCGAACCCACTCGGGCAGTATACCTCTGATAGCTACTGGGAGCAACTGTGTCATCATCACAAGGTAGTCATGAGATTTCAAGCGTTGGAGTTTGTTCTCTTTCGTGTTTACGAGTCTCTTCACATTCGAGGAGTATTCGGAAGGGACCTTCACACTGTTCAGGCACTCTATCATGCTTTTTTTCTCTTATTTGCTTAAAGTGTAGCTCGCAGGATGTAGATACAGTTGTTATGTCCCTTCTTTATTTTTTGGATGTAGGTCATTCCTCAACTTCATTTCTTCAAGATTCTTCCTCACTTGGAGGGTATCTTTTGATTTGCCATACATATATGTAACAGCCCAGCTGTTAAATTTCGTATAGCTATGCATATCATTAGCATGTTCATTTGTTTTTATGTTGGTTTACAAAAATTTTGCATTCAACCACCATACTCTATGGTGGGGACATAAGGCTTTTAACTTTAAACCATTTGGCCAAGCCACTAGAGTAGTAAGACCTAGCCCGACGGGCATGTTCCTTAAATGCCCGAGCTAGATGTAGCTTGCCCGAGCAAGGTAAAGTTCATCCGAGCTCTACCCGAGCTTGGTTGCTGCCCATCCAAGCTGATTATCACTTGACCGAGCTGGAAGATGTTCGGAGGAAGCCACCCGAGCTATAGGCGGTTGAACCGAAGCTCTGAAGTCTGACCGGTCGACAACCCCGCCACCATATCTATTCTATATTTCTTTTTGCCCTCCGTGATGTCGGCCGAATCTTCCTCCATTGGTGACTTGGGCGGTCTTTGGCAAGATGTCGTAGAATCTTCCATCCTTTGGTGACTTAGCGATCTTTGAGCAGCCGGACCTTAGCTTTTCTTACCGGAATCTTACCCGAGACTCTCTATTACAGGTGGGACCTAGACCCACTTGTCAATGGAAGAGTATACCTCTATTTAAACCCCTCTCCACCCACTTCAACCAGCTCTCACTCTCATTCTTCCCACGTCCAAGTTCTGGACAGCGGCAAGAACAGCAAGCTGTTCTTCATCTCCACCTCCACCATTTCCAAATCTCCACCCAAACCACCAAGAATCCATATAGGGTGTTATATATCGTTGGAAAGCTGAAATCGTTGGCTATCCATTCCACCCCATGGTAAGCACATGCATAAAGGTTTACTATGGATTTCTCTTCCTTTTCTCTTTGCTGTTCGGTTTTGGGACAGCAAAGGCTGATTTCGTTTTCTGCCCATCTATGCCCTCTTTCTTCAAATCCAGGCCATGGAATGAGCAGGAGTAACATCTAAACTTCCTAGGCTTCAAGGACATCTAACTTCCTTGCACATTCACAAGGATTTGGGTGAATTCTTGCTGCCTATCTTCATCTACTTCACTGTTTTGGACAGTAGTGAGGTTCTTTGCAGTTTTCTCATCTTGCATATCATTTTCCCTCACATGCAAGCTTGGGGATGGCCAAGAAGAGTTCATGCACGAGCTAAGGAATGTCTAGGAGCAGATCCACGCTTCTGGAGTCGAAGGAACCTCAAGGAACGAGCTGAAGAGTTGCTGAACCGAGTTCTGGACAGATTGTCGTCCACCACTTCGATCTCCTCATCTTTGGGCTCTCTATTGTTAAGCAAGGCCTTCCTTGCTAGGTAAGAACCCAATACTCCCTCTCACTTCTGTTTTTCACCATTTAGCATTCATGGCTAAGCTGTTCTTTGGTGGAAACCGAAGTCTTAGAACCCCCAAATCTGAAAACAGCCTGTTTCAGCCTTTCTTTGAGCAGTAGCCTAATAAGTAAGCGCTATAGAATCAACCGTAGCTCGGATGAAAAAATGTTCTACGTGAAAATTGTGCGCCAGGAAATTTCCTACAACTTTCATGTTAAGTTCGAGCTTAGCCGAGCTTATTAGGACCTCCAAAAGTGGCTCGTACTCAGCAACATACAAGCTAAGTGCCCTACCCGAGCTAGAGCTAGTTGAGCCCGACCTTGGTCATGTCCTAGCCGACCAAGCTATGCCATATCCGACCTTGGAAACCCACTCTTGACCAAGGCAATATCATTCCCGAGCTAGGAGGCTCATTCCCGAGCTACCTAGATCAATCCCGAGCTTAGTCCTTACAGCCCCGAGCTAGTTTTGCACCCAAACTTCAAATGGCCATATCTCCCTCATCCGAACTCGGATTTGGGTGATTCTTTTTGAAAAATTTGCATTAGATCATGAACTCTATGAATATCTAAAAATATTTGATTTTCCTATTTGTTTGGCATTTTATTTGGATTTTATCTGATGTTCTTGCTACCGAACATTAGGAGCCGACGTTCCGGAAGAGCCCGGACTTGATCCAGAAGCTTTCCCCGACTACGACCAGCAACAAGGCACTTATACTCCCCTCATTTGACTCACCATATTGATCCTCTATTTACATGCATTGATTTAATTATATCCTAACACTTGTTGCATGCTAATTTCGAGTATGTTATCTGTTGGGTAGAAGGTAGTTATGTCCTACCCAGTGATTAGTTCCTTACTAGGCTTGACACCCTTATTCCTTTGTAGCCTAAGCAGGTACTATTATTTATGTTGTGTCACGAATGCTTAGCAATGCTTAGAGTCAACGAGGTAAAGCGATCAGTGGAGTAGTTCATTGGTCGTGTGATTCAATTATTGATGTACTCAATGTTCGGTTTGGATTGATGAGTATTTGCATTACGTGTGAGAGCTAAGTTGGACTCGAACGGGTGATAGAGGATGATGGGAAGACGGATCCCGGACATGTAGCCCCGTTTGGGTAATTAAGGACCGAACATCGGGTACCTTCCTCTCAAGTACTATACGTACGACCACACGTGTTTTATGGGACACTTGGCTAACCTCCTGTGCATGCTTGAGCCCTTGGGTACCAGCGGGGCAATATGTTTGTGGGTGGGGTGGCAGGGCGGACCATCCATGGTGCGTCCTTGTGCTTGGGTGTAATGGGCCTTGGACAAATCCACTGTAACGGTTAACTCCCTCCTGCACTCGCGGAGTGGGGACTGGATTAAGTTAACTCGGGTGACCCAATGGACTGGCATGTACATCTAGGAGGCTTCGGCATGGCTTGCGTGTCGTGTGGGTAAAGTCGTACACCTCTGCGAGTGTTAAAGCTGTTCGAAACGGCCGCGTCTGGGTTAGGGCGAATCTTGAATTGGTTAAGTTGTCATTTGTTAGCACTTGGTTCTTGATTCGGTTATATGGTTTGGATATGTGTTCATTTCCGAACCTTTGGGTTGCTCGTGGTGTCTTTGGTGGGATAGAGACCGGGGACGGATAGAGTCCCGGTATGTTTTGATATGGCGGATAGAGGCTATGGACGGATGGAGTCCAATGGATTGATGATGGTGATGATATCTATATTGATGAGATAATGATATTATTGCTAGTCACATTGATTTAAAATGTTTTATTCAAATGCCATTTACAATCTACTTATGTTTACGTCTTGCAAATACACTTTATGCTGAAAATGTCATGCTAACCTTCCATTGGATACATTACTCATGAATGAGGATATACATTACCTCCTAGTCTTTGAGTACCATCTATACTCATACAAGTTGCTACTATTTCGGTGAATATGACCCCACGCTTGAGTATTACCATCAAGCGGGTTGCGATGACGCTAGCGAACAGCGGAGTTCTAAACTTCGGTCGGTTGCCCTTGGGTTATGAGGCATACCTTCTGGCCCTTTTGGTTTTTAGTATGATTAAGTCTTCCGCTGTTTTGTTGTTGAACATCTTATATTTCCGCTGCCATAAAACTCTGAATTATGTTAAATTTATTGTATGGACAGCAGTCCATACCCTGTTGTAATATAAGTTTGTGTCCCTTACCATTTGTGTTATGTTATCGATCCACATGAGGGTATGTGTGTGATGGTAGCTGATCTTGGGAGCCATCACAGAATGCATATCCGGTACCCAGCTTCACTTTCGTTTCAATAGAGATGGCTCACATAAGTTGTTGCTACCCGGTTTGGGAGTTGACCTACCCGGCTTGCTCTCAGGCAGCCCGTAAGTTGATTCTTAACCATAGGGGCAACAAGTGGGTGATTTCTCTATTGAGCCGAGTCTGAAAAAGAGGGTGCCACAATATCTATGTACCCTAACATGTTCAGGCACACATTCTTGGTGATGTGCATGAAGTCGAGTGAGTGACGAACCTCCAACACTTCCCAATACGGCAAGTCCCAAAATATTGACTTCTTCTTCCACATTGGTGCCTAACCATCCTCGTTCGGTACATGCATGCTTCCAGGACCCTTTCCAAATACTACTTTTAGATCCTGTACCATAGCAAAAACAAGTTGGTCATTACGATGCTGAGGCTTGCCACGAGTTTCTGGTTGCCCGTTGAATTTTCTACCTTTTCACCGCAATGCATGACTACTACGAAGAAACCCGCGATGGCCCATGTACACACACTTCCGAGAGTTTTTCAGGTACATGCAATCCGTTTCATCTCAGCACTGCGTGCAGGCTTTAAACCCTTTGACAGTTTGCCCGGACAGATTACCGAAAGCAGGCCAATCGTTGATTGTTACAAACAACATTGCGCGCAGGCTGAAATACTCTCTTCTGTACTCATCCCAAACCCATACACCATCCTCCTGCCACAACTTCGCAAGATCTTCAACCAATGGTTTCAGGTAGACATCGATGTCGTTTCCAGGTTGCTTTGGTCCTTCGATTAACAGGGCCATCATGATGTACTTTCTCTTCATGCAAAGCCATGGAGGAATGTTATAGATGCACAGCATCACAGGCCAGGTACTATGGATGCTGCTCAACTGGCCGAAAGGATTCATCCCATCGGTGCTAAGACCAAACCTTATGTTTCTGACCTCTTTTGCAAAGTCCGGGTAAGTCCGATCGACTTTTCTCCACTGAGAGCCATCTGCAGGGTGTTTAAGCATCCCATCTTCTTTACGCTCTTTTTTGTGCCAACGCATCATCTTGGCATGACTTTCGTTAGCAAACAGACGCTTCAACCTGGGGATCACGGGAAAATACCACAACACTTTGGCTGGAGTTCTCTTCTTCATACGCTTCCCATCTACTTCACTTGGGTCGTCACGCTGCACCTTATACTGTGATTTATCGCACACTGGACAAACCTCCAGATCGGAATGCTCATTGCGATACAGGATACAATCATTAGGGCATGTGTGTATCTTCCGTACTTGCAATCCTAAAGGATAGAGGACTCACTTCGATTCGTAAGTAGATTCAGGTAGAGTGTTACCTTCCGGAAGCAACTTCTTCACGAATGGTAACAACTCATCGAATCCCTTATCCGACATACCGTTTGTGGCCTTCCACTTCATTAGTTCCAGTGTAATACGCAGCTTTTTGAAGCCCTGCCCACAATTTGGGTACAAAGGAGTTTTGTGGTCCTCTACCATGCGCTGATACTTCCTGTATTGTCTTTCCTCCGTGAACTCTCCCTCTCCGTCAATGAGCATCTGGTCGAGCTCATCGTCGCCAAGCTCGCCAAGGGCATCTTCCACGGACCCAAATTGAGTGTTCACTTCGTCATCCTCTTCTTCGTCTTCTACGTATTCTTCATCGTTTTCCTCTAGAATCTCCTCTACTTCACCATGGTTGGTCCAGCAGATACAGTTTGGCATGAAACCTCTCATGACCAAATGGTTCCTAACCAACCATCCTTCGGAGTGCTCCTTCTCGTTCTTGCAGTCTACGCACGGACAGGGTATGAAGCTTCCTGTAGGCAATAATGCATTGGCCGCATCGAGAAAAGCCTTCACGCCATCCCTGAACTGTTTTGACCGACGATCCGTATTGTACATCCATTATCGATTCATCTACAGCAATAAAATCATACAAACATCTATTACAATTTTCAACTAAAGCAAACTACGTCTGATAGTTTTAATTACTTTCTATTACCTAACACGAAATATTTACTTTCTTTCAATTAATATGTATAGATCTACCAACTAATTGTTTGCATTTCAAACACTTTAAGCTACCATAGTACCTAGAACTCTAATCCTAACAATTTATCATCATCTTTCTTCTAATTATGCCATAATTTATACAATAAGATTGAAAATAAGATTTAATATCTTGCCTCTAGAGTGAGATAGCAAAAAAATACACATTCCCTTATGAAGAAACAAGATTTCTCAACATCCAATGCACAAAAAACATCAATATGTAGAAAAGAAGGATATGTACAAGATGCCAGTCACCTTTTAAACACTAAATTTGGATCTAAGAGCCTCAAAAGTTCTAAAGTGTAGATAGCAAAATAAACACCTTTCCACATGAATAAAACAAGATTTCTCAACATCCAATGCATAGAAAACATCAATATCTAGAAGAGAAGGATGTGTACAACATGTTACTAACCTCTGAAAAGTTAATTTGGACCACATATCTTCAATTCAAAAATTTGGCAGCATCTCCCCCTATGAATAGAGCTCGGCCCACCATTGACAGGAGCTTGTCTTGTGTGCGAGCTCGCTGAGGAAGACGGAGTTTAAATCCTCAGAGCGAGAGGGGGCTCACTACAAGCGGTTCGTAAGACGAACCGCCTGCGGAGCCCTCGTCTGCAAGCGGTTCGAGGTATGAACCGCTTGCAGAACACTGTAAGCGGTTCCTATTACAAACCGCTTGCAGAGCCCCACCCGCCCGTTAGCTTCGAACCACTTGCAGTTCTCAAACTACAAGTGAGCCGATATCAACCGCTTGTAATGGGCCGTTTGTGAAACCGTTATCTGCAATAGTGAGGGACATGCCAGCAGCGCCACGGCGATGCTGGCATGTCCCAAGGCGCTTCCAAAGAAAAACCATCTGCATGCATGGGCAGGATTGCAACACGTCGCTCCATGTACGTACATGTTTGCTTGCTAGCTTCAGCATTCACGCGGTTTGTTTGATTGTTTCGTAGAAACTCCAAATTATACGCGTTTTGTTGGTGACTGGTGCCTGGTGACTGAAGAAGCGGTCAGCTGCTGGCTTGAAGAAGATTCACACGAGTACACCACCTAGTAATTACTACAGGTATGGGTATAAATGGATGCAGCCCAGCGGGATCGATGAGGGCTAGCTGCGAAGATCGATGATGGCGACTTCTCAAGCTACCAGTACCGCGTCAGCATTATTGCTACTGTTGCAGCTCTGCTCGGCGGCGGCTCAGCAGCCGGCGACCTGCCCGACAAGCTGCGGCGACGTGCGCGTGCCGTACCCCTTCGGCATCGGCGACGGCTGCTACCACTCGCCCGGGTTCAACCTCACCTGCGACCGCACGCGCCATCCCCCCATGCTGCTCATGGGCAACAACCGCACCGTCCTCAACGTCTCCCTCCCGGACGCCACCGTGCGCGTCGCCGGCCCCGGCGAGATCGAGCTCAACTACAACGGCAAACCTGAGGGCAACAGCACCTGGGGTGACCCTGGCGACGTCCGCAGCCCCTACGTGCTGTCGGAGAGGCACAACCGGTTGACCGTCACCGGGTGCAACTTCCAGGCCATGCTGCTCGGCAACACCGCCAACATCATCACCGGCTGCTCCTCCTTCTGCCCCATGACCGACACCTGGTCCGGCGCCGTCTCCAGCTCCCCCGGCTCGGCGGCCAGGTGCGCCGGCATCGGCTGCTGCCAGACGCCCATCCCCATCGGCCGCACCTCCTACATCATGCAGTTCAGGTGGCTGGACCTCGAGTACATGGGCACGTTGCGCGCGGCGGTGATCGTGGCCGAGCAGGGGTGGTTCGACGGCGTCTCCGGCGAACTTCTCAACCAGTGGGCGAGCGCCCCCGCGGCGGTTCCCGTGGTGCTGGACTGGGCGATCAACTCCACGCGGCTGGTGATGCCCAGCTCGGGCTCGGCGTGTCCCAATGACACCGCCGCCAGCGCGTGCCGGAGCAGCTTCAGCTCCTGCCACGACGTCAGCAGCTCCTACCGCACCGGCTACGCTTGCCGGTGCAACAAGGGCTACGACGGCAACCCTTACCTCACCGACGGATGCCTAGGTGAATTCTCGTCATCCAATCTCTCTATGATTTCAATGAGCAAATTAAGCTCGCGTTTTGATTTTCTGATCAATGCTAATACATTGGGCTTGGATCATTCGCTCGAGCAGATATCGACGAGTGTGCTCTGCCGGACAAGTGCTTCGGCGACTGCACCAACACGCCCGGAGCGTTCGTTTGCCGGTGTCCGCGTGGAGCTCGCGGTAACCCATACGTCAGAGATGGCTGCGTCAAATCTTCGTTAGGTGAGCAGAGCACCACTGACCTTTCTGCCATTTATCCATGTGGTACCAATCTATGTTTCCAAATTCCAATCAGAAAGTTGACTGTCAAGGTTCTGTTTTTTCTACCGTTTTTCGTTGGAAAAGGTCGTTTTTTCACTAAATTCTGGTCGTTGGTTCATTTTCGTCCATAAATCATAATACCGGGTAAAAGCAGATATTTAGCAGTGAAAATCGTTCACCAATAATCCCCTGAACGACCAATCAAAAGTGATTTGATCAAACTGTCACATCAACTTTTAAAAATATATTTAACAAAATCAAAATAAATTATATATTTGAGTGGGCGTTACCGGTAGGTGGTTTGCGGTTGAGAAAATAGGACGTTAAATAGTCATACAGAAGAGAGATAAAGAGACAGATAGAAGAAATGGGGTGACTAGTGAAAAAGGGGTAGAGGCGTAAATAGTAAAAATGGGTTGAGAAAAGGGTACCTCGTGGAGATGCTACAGGCATTACGGTTTAGGAACCAAACCATATCAATACCGGTAGTTGAGGAACCAAATTTTGGACTAGCTTCTTCATTTTTCTTTAAGCATTGTTTTTATGGGTTATTGTACTGTACCTATGTTTTCAGAAATTAAACAAGGTGCACATATTTCTCAGGTTTAATTGTGGGCATAGGAATTGGCAGTGCGGCAGGTATGTTGTTTATAGTCCTTGGTGCTACCTTCCTAACCTGTAAGCTTAAGCGCCGAAGGGCCAGAAAGCTGAGACAGCAGTACTTCAAGCAAAATCGTGGGCATTTGTTGGAGCAATTGGTATCTCAAAGGGCGGACATCGCGGAGAAGATGATCATCCCATTGGTAGAGCTGGAAAAGGCCACAAACAATTTTGACAAAGCTCGTGAACTCGGCGCAGGAGGGCATGGTACAGTCTACAAGGGGATTCTATCGGACCTACATGTTGCGGCAATCAAGAAATCCAAGATAGCAATCAAAAGAGAGATCGATGAATTCATCAACGAGGTAGCCATTCTCTCGCAAATCAACCATAGGAATGTGGTGAAGCTTTTTGGATGCTGCCTTGAGACAGAGGTACCACTGCTAGTGTACGAGTTCATTTCAAATGGAACCCTTTACCATCATCTTCATATCGAAGGACCAATATCATTGCCATGGGAGGATAGGATGAGAATTGCAACTGAAACCGCTAGAGCTCTTGCTTATCTTCACTCGGCCATGTCAATTCCTATAATCCATAGGGACATCAAATCCCATAACATACTATTAGATGGTGCACTAATAGCAAAGGTATCAGACTTTGGAGCTTCAAGGTGCATTCCGGTTGATCAAACAGGAGTTACAACTGTTATACAAGGAACACTGGGATACCTAGACCCCATGTACTATTACACAGGGCGGCTCACTGAGAAGAGCGATGTTTACAGCTTCGGTGTTGTCCTTATAGAGTTGCTCACTAGAAAGAAACCATATTCATATAGATCATCTGAGAATGATAGTCTTGTAGCACACTTTACTGCTCTTCTTGTAGAAGGCAACTTGGTTCATATACTAGATCCTCAAGTCGCAGAGGAGGGAGGCAAAGAAGTCGAAGAAATCGCTGCATTGGCAACGTTATGCGTAAAGCTGAAAGGAGAGGACCGCCCAACCATGAGACAAGTGGAGATGACACTTGAAAATATTCGAGCATCACAAGAACATATTATGTTGCAAAATACAGATGCAAATATACCCAAAGAGAATCGCATTGCAGTGGCTCATCTAGGAGCTAAGGGTAGAGGTAGAAAGGAGTCAAGTCGACAATATAGCTTGGAAGAAGAATTCTTGTTATCAGCTAGGTACCCGCGGTAGCGATGCATGGCTCGTTGGTAGGTTAGTAAAGGCATCATGTTTTACATGAAGCATCTACGTTTATTGTTGTTTTTGTTCACGATAGCGTTGTAACGTGAGAATTTTTTTTGGCCAATTTTTCTGTTTTATTTTTGTATAACTTGTTAAAAAAAATTATGGCATGACATTATTGTTTTCGGTTGGAAATGAAGCCCGAACTTTCATACGCATTTAGGCAAGTGAGCACGCAGAAATTCGCCAAACATTGGGAATAATTGGATGGCAATATGGCATAGCTAGCTAGCACAGTGCAAGGAAAAAAAACGCATGGAGCCGCCCAAGGTGAACGCACAGTTTGGGAAGGCTAAGCAAATGTGGAGACAAATTAGCTCAACAGCACGCGCATACATGTTTGGTATAGCATGTGAACATCGGATAATATTTGCACAGAAGTCGGAACTTAATTAAGTTAATCAACGAGAGCGTGAGAGTGATTTTAGAGACATATAGTGAACGCGTCATGGATTCTAACTTTCCACCGTGCGGGCACTCTCAAGGTTACTGATTATAACAAACAAAATGGTATCAACAGTGTTGGACCACACATGTCAGTATACGTACCCGATATACTTTAGTAAAGTAGTGGACTAGTGTTATCAGTGATCTAAATTTTAAAACCAGTTTTTTTTTTTGAGAAAGGGAACAAATTCTGTGAGTTTGATGATGAGTATATATGCTATTTGTATTGAGTCTATCCAAAAATGCATCAAATATAGTTGGTTTTCAAATGAGCTACATTGTCTTCAAAATGCATGGTAAACACTAGAGCATCACAAGCAATTCGTAAGAGCCTGTACAAGCGGTTTTTGAACCGCTTGTACAAAACCGCGTGTGATACCTGGCTGGTATCACACGCGGGGAGTGGGATTCGAACCCACAACCTCACCCCTCCTCGTGACCCACGCCTCACCCATCTAGCCAACCCACCCACGCGTGCTCTCTGATAGAGTAGGATAAGCACTCCTTTTATTATTTCGAAAACTGGGCTTCTACAAGCGGTTCGTGTCCCGAACCGCTTGTGAAGCCACTTTCTACAAACGGTTCGTGTCTCCAACCGCTTGTAAAACCTATTTCTACAAGCGGTTCGTGTCCCCAACCGCTTGTAGAAGCCCTCTTCTGGCCCGTTGGCTTCAAACCGCTTGCAGTTCTCAAACTACAAGCGGGCCGAAGTCAACCGCTTGTGATAGGACGTTTGTGAAACCCTTATCTGTAGTAGTGAAATGAGCTACATTGTCGTCAAAATGCATGGTTTAACTTCAAATGCGTTTGCAAAAAGTTTGGTTTGATTTTGGTTCGCATAGGACTTAGCTTCACCCATTTACCATTTCAAATTAGGGTCACCGGACCCAGTCCGGTGGAGTGGCGCAGCGAGGGACTGGAGCGCGCGGGAGATTCCCGTTTGAATCCTGCTCACCGGACTGAGTCCGGTAAGGGGTTGCTCCGGTCCGGCAGTACCATGGTACGGTCCGGTGATTTTTCGGACGTGACACGGGTACTGCCAGACTCGAGTTGCGTGCGGTCCGGTGGCGAGGAGAGTCAGTCCGGGCACTTGTAGGACCTGCGAATTTGCGTTCCACCGGACTCAGTCCGGTGGTAGCCGGACTGGGTCCGACAGTAAGGTTGTGCAGGCTGGTGGCTCGCTGGACTGGGTCCGCATGAGAGAGAGTGAGTCCGAGGGACTTGATCCCCAGGTGAGTTGTGTGCTCACCGGACTCGGTCCGGTGGTGACCGGACCCAGTCTGGTGGTGTGTTGATTTCGATCCCTCCAGAGATGGATCTGACTGAGTCTGGTGGTGACCAGACCCAGTCCGGCAGAGCACGTGTGTGTGTGTGTGTGTTTGTGTGGTTTTTTGAGTAATGAATCTATCGAGTAACATTAGATCTAAACTAATAAATTCTAAGGGTAAGCAATCTACTCCAAAAGATAACGAATCTATCGAGTAACATTACATCTAAACTAATAAATTCTAAGGATAAGAATCTACTATAAAGCCGATATTATCAACCAAATAGTAGAGCAATAAATAAATACTATTGGTCTAAACCAACAAGTTGATCAAACCAACAGGACGAAGATAAACAGACCATCGACTAGATTGTAAAGCCAAACTAGCTGATAGAACGAGGGAGAAACCTAACCCCTAGTCAAAACGGCGATGTGCAACAATATCGAGTAAGATAGTATTTCGATAAACCAAAAGGCGATGCAATCCTGTAGATCGAATCAAATCGAGATAGTACTTACTTGCAAGCAACTTCTGGGGTGTATCCTGATGCCGATCGAGAAGGCAATGCGCAACAAGTTGATCGAAATCAAAATACGGTGAAACTTGACTAAATGTGATGAAAAGTAAAGAAACGGGTAAAATAGTAGATTTGATTGTGCCTTACCAAATTCTAACTTGATACTTGATAAATTTATCTAAGATTCTGCCTAAATTAACTGACAAACTGATACAGATTTTCCTTATCATATCTGATCCGACCCGTAGTAATTTCTGCCACACTCAGCCCAATCTAGCTAATGCCAAAGCCTTCTAATGCAATCGGCTTTTTCCAAAATCCAGTGTCAACACAAGCTCCCATTTTTATGGATATGAGTATCATGTCCCAAAATTACACAATGTATCGCCTTTCCCTTGAACCGTATACATTTCTCTATTCAATCATGCTCGGATCTTCACCGTCCATCTCACTTTTTTTGCAGTTGATCTTAGTGTTTTGCCACCATTTTGCCCCCTCCGTTTTTACCATGCGCAATGGTTGAGCTTCCAAATTTTACCAGCCATAAATAGCACATCCAACCCCCTTCATTCGTACGCCTTGGCGATCAGCTTCCGCTTTGATCTTGGCCAACATTTATTGATGGATGAAGAGACTAATACATCAGAGTATCAGCTAGTAAGCAGTCTGAATGGGAGCGTATGAGCATAGCCGACTCTCTCCCCTTTCTCTTGCGAACCCAATAGCCAATGAGTCGATGTTGGCAGCAGCGAGACTCTTCTGGTCCAATACATTCAACATTCTAATGCTAAAGCCAGGACAAATAGGGCCAACTTCTACTGGATGTAGCCATGCTTTGTGGCCTAAGACATGATAGGAAGCAACCATTTTGTTAAACATTTTGATAATTTTGGCAATAATTTTTAATTATTATTGTATATTGACTTGGTTTGGTTATGCGCAATTATTGATACTAAAAATTATATATGCTGTTTTATGTATGATGATAGGTAAAGTCGTGAAGCAGGATTATTATTTTTTCTGCACCTATGCACGGCGCACCACACTAGTGGAGCTCCGATCGCTAATGAGGTTTACTCACATTCTCTTTCAAGACCTAAGCAAAGTAGAAAATGTTAAAAGAGGATATGGATACGACAGAAAATGGGAAGCGAGGAGAGAGAGACCATTGGATCTGCTTTCAGTCACAAATACTTTGTGTGCATCAGCCACCGCACCTTTCCATATAAAATATTAGTAGCAAAGAGACACGTCATGAACAAAGTTTCTACAAGGTACTAGCGATAGATAAGAAGCTCCGTAAGAACCATCCAAAAATGACTCTCTTAAAAAAAACCTTCCATAATTTGATTAGACCTGCGTTGATAGCTAGGTGCTTTTTATCTCCTTATCAATTTTGTCATAATAAGACTATTCAGTTGCACCAAGCTTACTGTAGAATTCTTTAAATAGCACGTTATGATATCTTTTATCTCTCTTTTAATATTTAACTGTTGGATATAAAATTTTGATTAGATATTTATTAATCTCGTTTTTAATTAAGAACGAAATTAATTTTTATCTAAAAATTCAGATGAAGTTTATCTCTAGCCACCCCTATCTAATGCCATCTCTATCTAACTAATCCCACCTCTGGGTGGGTTCTTTTGAGCTTATCTTATCTACTTATTTACTGTAGCACGTCACTTCGAGAATTTTTTGAGATAGCCTCGAGAGCCGGTTGGCCTTCAATTTTCGGATTTAGAGAGCTTATAGACACGCCTACTTAATAAAAAAAACCGATTCAAAAAGTAATAAAAAAGTGAGATAAGTCAAATAAGACACGAGATATAAGACTTATTCTACTTATCTCGTGTCTTATTTGACTTATCTCACTTTTTTATTCTTTTAGTCGGTTTTTTTTATCTCGTATGTGTGTCTATAAGTTCTCTAAATCCCAAAATAACGCCAACCTGTTCTCGGCGCTACCTCAAAAATTCTCAAAGCCGACGCTACACAAGAATAAGAGATAAGATAGTTTCAGAATCTATCTCTAACTACTCTATCTCCTAATCCTCCCTATGAAAACCAACCCGTTTCCTTCGCGCGGGGCAGCCGGCCTGGTGCATCAACGCGGAGATCGAAAGGAGCAGACGTGCAGATCAAGGACACAGAAGAAGGAGGACGGAGACAGAAGCATCACGCAAAAATCCAGAGTAGAAGACACACGGAGGAGGGAGCCATCTCGCACAGACGCAGGCGGAGGAAGCCGGGAGCATCCACGCAGCAGGCACGCAGATCGAGGAGGAGCAGACGTGGAGCAGATTGGTGAAACACACGCGAAGAGCAAGAAAAGTAAAGGTCAAAGAAAAAGGGGCCTCGGTCTCAGCGCCGGCCGGCCATCATCCCGGTCTCCCTCTCCCTCCACGTGATTCTCTCCCCCATTTCATCTTTTTCTCTCTCTTGCTGTGCTTCCACGGCTTCTTCTTCTTTGGCTTCTTCTGGCCTCTCCCCGGCCGCCGGTCCGCACCGCCCGGATCAGCGAGCCCCGCCGCACGTCCGGCCGCCACGCGCGCCGCCACCTCTCGCCCATCTCCGAGCCGCCCCTGGCCGCCACCGCCACACCTGGTCCTCTCCACGGGCCGCCGCCGCCGCGCCCTTCAAGGGCCGCCGACGCCGCCGCGCGCCTCGCGAGCCGCCGGGCCACCACTCCCCGTCCTCTCCATCAGCTGCCGCTGCGCGCTTTTTCTCCATGGGCTACCGCCGCCGCTCCCCGTCCTCCCCACAACCCGCCGCCGCCGCGCGCCCTCGGGCCGCCGCCGCCCGCGCTTTTTTTTTTCTCTATGGCCACCGCCGTACTCCGCCCTCGGCAGCCACCGGCCGCGCCTTGCGCACGCGCCGCCGCCGCCAAGCCGGCTCCGCCACCTCCGCTCGTGGCCGCCGCCGCCTAAGGCCACTGCATGCCTCCGAGCCCCGCCGCCGCGCGTCCCACCGACCGCCGCCGCCGCGCGCCTCACCACGCCGCCGCGCGCGCACCGCGCCCCTGCCCCGACAGCGCGCCGCCGTCATCGCGCCCCGCCACGCCGCTCGGCCGCGACCCCGCCGCAGGCCACCTCACCAGACCGCCCGTCGCCGGCCGCCACAATGCCGTCGTCATCCGCTGCCGACGCGTGGCCGCCGCCTTCGCACACGCTCGGCCCCGTGTAGCCCGGCCGACCCGGTAGCGCGCCCCGGCCGTCTCGGCCTCACGCCTCCTGGCCTCCGGCCCTAGCGAAGCCCCCGCGCGTCCCGGCCTCCGGCCCCAACGACGTCCCCGCGCGGACTCCGCCGCGCCCGACCAACCCGGCAGCGCACCCCGGCCATCTCGGCCTCGCGTGTCCCGGCCTCCGGCCCCAGCGACGCCCGCGCGGACTCCGCCGCGCCCGGCCTCACGCCGCCCGACGCCGTCTCCAGCTCCGGCCGCACCCAGACTCTGCGACGCCGCGCCCGGCCGCAACCTCCAGCTCCACCGTGCGCACCCCGGCCTCCGGCTTCGCCGTCCGCGCCCCGGCTGTCGTTCGTCGCGCCCGCTCGCCCCAGGCCGGCGCACAGCACTGCTGCCCCAGGCCGCCCACACCCGGCCGCCCCGACTCCGCGCCTGCTCGCCCCAGGCCGGCGCGCCGCACCGCCGCTCCCGGACGGCCCCGCGCCGTGAGCCGCCCGGCCGCCGACTCAAGCTGCCCGCGCCCGATCGCCCCGACGCCGCGCCTGGCCGCCCCAGTCTGGTGTCGCGCACGCTGGGCTCTGCCCCGGCCCTGCACCGGCGCGCCACCTCCCCGTCTCCGTCGCCCATAGACCGCCGCTCCGCGGCCCTGCTCGGCCTCGTGCCGCGCATGCTGGACGATGCCCTAGCTCCGGCCCCGGCCGCCGTCACCGACCTACGCCGCTGCCGTCATGACTGTCGTGTGCTGTGCACACTGGATGACGTCTCAGGCCCGCGCGCCGTCTCGGGCTTCGGTCCTGCGCGCCTCCTGGCCGCCACGCACTCTCGGTCCACGCCGCGCCGCGCCGACTCGGCCTCGGGCCCAATGCTACCATGCTACCGAAGCTTCGCCAAGCTGAACAAGACTAGAAGTTGCCACTATGACCTTGCTGAAGAGTTATTCCCGTCGTGATACACAAATTTGGAGAAAACTATCCAGGTGTTACTTCTTCATTTGGAGATGTTAAGTGAGTTATATGAAAGATTAGAAGAAACTTAAGTGCTACATACATCCACATCAAACAAATGAGAATACTAGTTCTTGATGCTAAAATGGGATTACCGCTGAGTCATTTTTGGAGGCTATTCAAAAGCATGCAATACGCGGCCAAGAGGGGGAACTGGCAGATAGTGGAATTGCAAGTTTTCCCAACACCGATTACATCTCTAGGAGACACCGTTTCATTCGGAAGAGTTCCGACACCCCAATAATCAACACCAACAAATCCGATGATCGGCGAATTCCCCAGACGATCGTCTCATCAACACACTCTAACAACTATCAGTTCGGCGAGTTTCCCGGATACGCGATCCATCAACAACACGACGTTCGGAGGATATTCCCAAACGCTCAGTTCATCACCAACACGACGATCGGAGGGTTTTTCCCGAACAGTCTATACATCAACCACTCAGAGTTCGGCGAGTTCCCCGGACAATTACGCGCTACATAAAATGGCAAAACCAATCTTGACGACTAAAGCTTTCAACGCACATATCCAAGAGTCAACATGCAATGACACCACCGAAGACGCCAGCAAAATCGTCGACTTCAAATCCAAGCCAAGTGTAGAACCGTGCACCCTAGTCAACTTCCAACGTGGCGTTTGACGAAACAAGATCAAGCGACACGGGCGGGCGGAGCCAAACAATCAACGGCTACGCTAGGCATCGCATGGGCCCAAGCTACCCCATGCGTTCTGCCGTCGCTACACCAATCTACACCAACAAACACGGTGAACCACGAAGCGAAGAAGAGAAGACGACCAAGCAGCTTAATCGGAGGTGTTCCGCGTGTCACTCGCGGATGTAATTAACTGGAAGTCCTTCCGATGCCCCAGGATCCAGAACCCTCATAATCGTCAAAAAGACTGATGTCTACAGCGCGCAAGCCCCCACAGGGATCTGTATTTTGTTGTAATAACAGAATATAAGCGTCCCTGTTCTTTCTTTCTTTTGTGTATTTCTATATACTGGCACGCCTGCATAAAACACACTCTTTCGTGTGGAAATTTTCCGTGCAAACATTAACATAGGAAACATCCCTCATCCTTTATTTTGTTATTTTCCCACATCATTTATATTAATCATATTCACTAATGATCAACCTTTATACCATAGGGGAAGAAAACTGGATACATTTTTATAAATTTCTTGAGTGATCAACGGATAGTTGTGGTCGAAGATTGGAAGGCTAAAGCAAGTTCCTTTGCTGACTTTCAAGAAACTTTACCGAAGCATGTCGCTCTCCAGCACGATCACAAAGGGAAGCAAAGCTGTACAGCTGCAATCGTCATGGTCCTTTCGACGACTCCCAAAGGCAAAGACCTCCGACAGGCTCTTTCAAGACCACACGCATAGTAGATGTGATTTGGAAAAGCCAACATTTCAAAAAAAAAACTCTTCTCTGTCATGCGATGGTTTTTTCCGCAAAATTCCCCTTTTTTGTTGTGCTTTGTGACTTACAATGCAGGTACAACGAACAACCAAAGTTCAAAAGAACACCTTCGCCAACGGCTTCCTGGCGCTTTATCAACACTGCCAACGGTCTTCTGGCACTTCAAGGATGTTTGTGCTGAGAACGGGCCAGCACGACGCCGACATCTACGCCAATGGCTTCCTGGCGCTGCACCAACAATGCCAATGGTTTTCTGGCGCTCCTTCGACGTTCAAGCTAAAAACAAGTTAGCTCTACGTCAACACATTCGCCAACGGCTTTCTGGTGGGACATCGACAACGCCAACGGCTTTCTGGCGCTTCATCAACACCTGCCAACGGCATTCTGGCGCTTCATTGACGAACGGTTGAGAACAAACAAGCACCACATCGACACACAAGCTGAGAACAAGTCTAGCGCACCCCGGCGTCCACGTTGAGAACAAATCGACGTGCCACCGACACCCGCCAATGGCCTTCTGGCACTTCATCGTTGTGCGTGTTGAGGAAAATACCGGCGCTCCACCGATTCAGGCTGAAAGAAATTTTGGCACCTCGTCGACATTCGAGCTGAAGAATATCCCAGCTCTTCTCAAGCAGTGCTAAGAAAATCCCAGCACTTCGTCGACGTTCAAGCCGAGAACATACCGGCGCCCTTCCAAGCGTGCGGAGAAAATTCCGGCACCCCATCGATGTCCTTGCTGAGAATATCCCAGCGTTCTTTTAAGTGGCTGAGAAAATACCAGCACGCCACTTATTCAAGCCAAGGAAAATTCCGGCAATCCTCAGATGACCGCGCGCTGTGAAACTTTAAGCGCTTCACTTAACGTCGGCTCTCAAGCAGCGATGTCCGGTTAAAAAAAAAAAAAGGCGTGCTGCTGCAGGGAAAAAAAAACGGCGTGCTGCTTCAAAAAAAAAAAAAAGGGGGCGTGCGGCTGGGAAAAAAAAGATGGTAAAGAAAAAGGAGTGGTGCGGCAGCAACAAAAGGCAAAAAAAAAAAAAAGCATGCAGTATGCAACCATTAGTCATTGCATGCAAACTCACGTCATGCACCCGTACACACATGCATATGCATGTACTGTCTGCATGCATTAATGCACGTATACAGTGACACACGCGCCTTCCCGTGCTAGCACCAGCAGGCGCTGGAAAAAAAAAATTTTAACCTTTTTTAATCAATATTTTAATATTAACCCGCGGGAAAAAATATTTTTATTTCTAACTCTTTTGGCCGCGCCAACCCTCCTGGCGCGTCAAATAGCCCTTCTTGCAGCGCCCGATCTGGTGGCGGCGAGGTGCTACTGTTGGCGTCCGATGCGAGCCGCGCCGCTGCGTGGCATTGTAGAACCCGCCCTTCTGCTTGCGCCGGCAAGACGTGGGCGCTGGCAGATCGCCCGTGGGACGGCGGCGGCCGCGCGCGTCTGAGCCCCCTTGCCGCGCCATACCGCTGGGCGGCAAGAAGTGATATAAACCGGCCGTCGAGGCAAGTCTTGTTGCGCGCCACTCGCTCGGGCGGCAAAGACAGACATAATTGCCCTGTGACCTCTCGGCGAGAGCGATTGCTCTCTTTTCTTCCCTTCCGTCTTGCCGCCGCCCTTTGCTTTGCATGCATGCGCCCCGCCGATCCCGATTTGTGGTTGGGGAAGGATTCTTCCCCCTCCTAGAAAGGTAATGCCCCCCATTACTTGCGTTATTTCGCATTTGAATGAGCTCATTTCATAGTTGTTTCGAAATTAGGTTTTGAAATAGAAATGTGGATTTAGGTTTGATTTTAGGTTTTTTAGTTCGATCTGAGTGTCATGGGGTGCTTATTGGACGTTCTGTCCGTACTATTGACGTGTAGAATTTGTTGCATGTATTGATTTGGACCCCAAATATAGGTGTAGATATGTACATGTATTTAGTTAGTTTTTTTGGTTGATAATCCATATTTGGTGTCAAAATAAGATGTTGATCCATATAATATGTAGTATATAGTTTGGTGAAAATATGTTAGGTTGGTATTTCAAAGCTATGTTTTTTATTGTTGGTATCTAAAGTTTTATTTGGTAGATAGTGCATATAATAGTTAAGGTTAATAGATGGAGTAATATATGTAGTTGTGAGGTGTGAAAATGTAAACCAGGGAGAAATGTTAGAAATTCATATGGGTTGTTAGTATGTAACGAATATATTAGGGCAAATCGAAAGAAAAATTTATATATATTGTTGCTATGCATGCTAGGGCTAAACCACTTTAATTTGTTATATGCAATTTTGTAGATGGATCGTTTAATCCGATTGTTTCATGGTGGAACCGTTAGGGAAAACGGGGAGTTTGAGAATATGAAGCAAGAGGTAGTATTATTTGATAGGACCCCAGGTTACGATGATTTAGTTTCACGATGTCGGTCTGTGAAGAGATGTGGTGTTGGGGAAGGTGAATTGATTTTGCAAGGCAGATTCGATTGTGGGAAGGCTAGGCCGGCTCACTACGTGATGATGAAGATTTCATCGGAGTCGGATTGGAATAATTATAAGAAAGTTGTGAAGAATTGCAATGTTAGTTGTTGGGAGGTGGTCATTGATATTTCTCCTGCGGGCACCTCGTTAGCAACTCTCGTACAAGCCGTGCAGAGAGTTGTGGATGAAGAGGAGCCTGCAGAGCACTTGACTCAGGAGGTGGGAGTTGTGGAGGAAGAGAAGCCTGCAGAGCACTTGACTCAGGAGGTGGCCATAGATGAAGAAACCCGGGTAATATCTGAAACATTTCCTAGGGAGGCGGTCGAAGAGGCAGGTGTGAACTTTGATAATGCCTTTTTCATGGATGACTTCGATGATGGAGTATTTGAGGAGGAAGAACGTGATGTGGATGTCGATGAAATATCTCTAGAATCGAGACGAGAATTAGCGGATGAGGAGGCGATAGAAGAAGAGGTGGTACAAGGCCATGAAATATCGGTAGAATCGAGAGGAAGAAGATCACGGTCTTTGGAAGAAGATGCGGTGGACGAAGAAGATGCCGACGTGGTTCCTACCTTGGACGTGCTGGTTAGAGGGCCAACATTGTACGCTTTGTCGTCGAAGGAGAGGAGTCAGCTGCAGTCAGTTCATGTCGATGTGCCGAACATAGTGACCTTTCACGACCTAAGCCGAATTCACATGGCAATATGTGAGAGCGGCTTGTTGTCAACCGAGGTACTGCCGGATGCTGAGAACCTGGAGATCCGAAAGGGCATGACATTCGACCGTGCAAAGCACTTACAAGATTTCTTGATGGACTATGCGGTGAGACACCATAGGCCGTACGCGTGATGCATTCGAACGCCAAAGTCGGATACGGTGATGTGCAAGCAAGGATGCACGTGGGCGTGTGGGCTCGGTAGAACAAGTATAATGGGAGATGAAAGATTACTCGTGTGAGGCAACCGCACACTTGTGGCTCGTCGAAGACAAAGAGGGTGCATGCTCAAAACACGGCCAAGTACCTAGGCCGTCGAATCGCCGCACTTGTCGCGGTGGGCGATGATGTGTCGATTGCCTCATTGGTAGAGTCCATATTTGCATTCACGGGTACCGCGTGAAGTACTCAAAAGGCATGGCGAGCAAAGCAACACGCCATGCACATCCGTATGGGGATCGGAAGGAGGCGTACAACTTGGTGCCAAGGATTTTGAGTGCAATTAAACACTTTAACCGGGTACAAAGTTCTATACTTACACGGGTGGTAGTTACTTGGTCGATGAGAATGGCAATCTGCGGCATATTCTTGGTAGCGTGTTTTGGTCCTTTAACCGGTCTTGTGAGTCCTCGAGAACCTTGTCGGCGGTCATACTCGTCGACGCCACCTTCCTAAGCTGGAAAATATAAAGGTCTGCGATGATGGTCGTAGCGGTTGATCCGGAGGATCGATTGGTGCCTCTTGCATTTGCGATGGCGAGGCGAGAACAACAATAAATGGGCATGGTTCATGTTCATTATGAGTAGCGGGGTTCTCGGCAAAGGCGAAAGGTTTGCATGATCTCCGACCGTCACCAAGGCCTTTTAAATGCGGCTGTGGAACAAATCGATGGTTTTCCACCTCTTGAGCATAGGTGGTGCATGAGGCACTTCGCGGCCAATATATGGGGAAGACAGAAAAAGAAGGAGGTGGTGTCCAAGTTGAAGGAGATTTGTTGCGCTAGAGAAGAGAAAACTTTCGAGAAGAAGTTCAATGAGCTAGACAAGATGTTGAACGATCGGGCGAGGGCATGGTTGGCGGAACAGATGGTGCACAAGACCAAGTGGGCGCTTGCTTTCGACAAAGGTGGTTGCCGTTACGGCATCATGACCACAAACGGCGCGGAGTCTTAGAATAATGTGTTTAAAGGGATTCGTGCGTTGCCGGTTTCTGGAATAGTACAATATTCTTTTCAAAAGTGCAACAAATACTTCGTTGATCGGTGGGGTTTGGCAAAGAATGCTATTGATGGAGTGGCGGAGTGGGGAAAGGCAGGTGCCGCTCACTTGGAGCAAGAGGAGAAGCTTGCTCTAAACCACGTGGCGAGCGCCGCGGCGAATAGATTGGTCTATCTTGTGAAGTCGCTAGGGAACTAATCCGGGGGCGTTTGGTGGCGGGAACTACAAAGTTGACATTGATAAAGCGGAGTGCGTGCAAGGTTCGCAGACTTCTTCACGCCCTTGTTCGCATTTGATCTTTGCTTGCTCCGCCAGAGGCGTCGACCTAAAATTTGTGAAATACATGTCGCCTCTGTACCTTAAGGCACACACGGTGAAGATATGGGAACCTACATTCGAGCCTTACCTTGATCCTTGATGGCCCGAGTCTGATGGTTTCGATTATTTGCACGATCCCGCCCTCTGAAGAATAAGAAAGGCCGGCGAAAGAAGAAGAGGCTTCGAGGTGAAATGGACGGATGAAAGGTTACGGTGGCGATAAATATGGAACCGTGATTTTAACGACGTTTACGGGAGGTTCGATGCTCTAAGTGCCACGAATGGGGGCTGCGAGTACTCATAAGAAAAAAAAAACGATGCGTTGTACTAGCGGTACAATCGTGTTGAGGTAATAGGGTCGTCGTAATATTTGTTTGAAAATAATTGTATACAACAACTTACACTGCTAATTAACTCTATTATTTGATTTGTGCAGGATGGCGGACCCTCGGTACCCGCTCCTTGAGTCGTTTTACGAGAGGGAGCACCGTACGTGGCGCACCGCCGATGACCGACAGGTTGGACTATTCATTATTGTCGATGCATTGCACTCTGTTTGGGGTCATACTGATCTAGTACGGTTCATGTTTTTTTTGTAGGTGTTGACCTCCTCCGTCCGTCTTGCACGCTGCGTGATGGCGTGGGGCGGCAGTCTGTACGCCTTTACTTGGCGAGAGCCGGCTTCCTTGACCTGGCGCGCACCGTTACCGTTGGCCTGCCGGACCTAGACGGGCCTCTCCTCACGGCTCTTCTAGACCGTTGGAGGCCCGAGACGCACAGCTTCCACCTCCCCTGCGGGGAGATGACGGTGACCATGGAGGACACGGTGATGATCCTCGGGTTACCGCTGGAGGGCGCTGCAGTGACCGGGATCTTGAACATAGCCACTGGCGCGATCTTGTCTTGAGGCGTCTTTGGTGCGGAGCCCCAGAGGGCGACCACCGGTGAGCAAGTAAGAGTTAACCGTGTTTCTGCATTTACGTACTTGACAAGTGAAGAATTTTCGCCATGACCGATTGTTTCTTTGCGGGAAGGCGTCCGAGTAAGCTTCGGCGTGGTGCGCGATCTTTCCTTCTGCCCTCCTTAGGCGGAGGAGGCGGTGGTCGGCGCCACGCACGTGCCAGCTCGCACTTGGTCGGTGGCTTCCTCCTAGCGAGACGCGCCCGGCAACACCGTCTCTGGGCGTACTCCCTTCTGGCGAGCCACAGGAGAAGCGCGTGGCCACGTCTGGTGGGGTCCGCCACACTTGTTTGGCTGTCTGCGGCGGTTGTCAGCGAGGTTGTAAACGCCGCAGCCCGATCGCGAGCACAGGAGGATGTCTCTACCTCCTCTGAGTTTGGGCACAGGGAGGCTTGCAATTGGGAGGCCACATCGTTCTCCTCAAATTATGCGTATTGTTGTATACTTTACCTTATTGATATCTCTTTCGGTTTGTAACTTCATTCGCATTGCGAGTGGATCTTCGGGGTTGCAGACCGACTTTGCTCTACCTATGGTGAACATCAGGTCGGTCCGAGGCAACCCCAACGAAGGTACCGACCTACACCACGAGCTTGATTGCGTGACCGATGGCGGTGAGTACATAAAATAATTGTTGGGTTCAATAATTTTAACCCTTGCGGACATGTTTATGGTTTCTTTTCTCTTGATTCATAGGTGGTGTGGACACCGTACACTCGTCCCGAGTTGGAGGGCATGGGACTTAGCCCCCTGTGCACTCGGGACCGCCTTCTCTGGTTTCAGACTTTCAGGTGCTGCCGCTAATCTTCTTCCACGTGGTCGAGTGGCACCTTCCGCGTAGGGTGATGCGACAGTACGGTCGGAAGCAGGCCACCCCACCGCCTCTCGTCTCCACAGATCAACGCTTTCACAAGTGAGCATTCTATTTGTCTAACTCTCAATGCATTCAATGCACTAAACGATTAGACATATTTACAGGTTCGACAGGAGAAAGCGCTACAGGGAGTTGGACTGGCGTGTCACACATCACGTCTCCCTTCAGCGTTGGGAGACCAGGGATTGGGGCGGCGATGAAATTGTGCACGCCGACCACGCCTTCGAGGACTACGGCACAGCTCCACCGGTCTCTGAGGCTGTTCCTTAGGCGGCCAGGATTTAACGTGGCCATCGGTGACACCAACAGCGACGACGACATCACCGATGAGTACGATCGCCTCACCAAGGAGGGTGTGCAGCCAGAGAGAGCCCCGTTTCAGCACTACATGGTACGTGCACATATAAACGGCTTCACATGCATGTAGTATGTGATTCTTCGTATTCAATGCACTATATTAAAATCACTTCATCAATACAGGTACGCGGCTTGCACGCCTCTCCAGGCAGGGTCGCTCTCGCCAATCTTGGGTGGACGGAGAGTGGTGCCCTCGCCACCTTGCCGAGGCGACCATGTGCCATTCTCGAAATATATATTTCCTTGCGCTAATACTCTTTTTCATCATTTGCTTGGCCCCTTTGTAGACCGTGACTAGGGTGTGCCGCCGCTTGGCCCACAAGATGAGCTGCATGAACATCGAGGATATGGGTCTTCTGTGAGCCCAAGATCCCTCCGGCGATCGAGGGCAGCGTACCCCGTTTGGGAAGGGGCATGAGGGCTCATCGCCCTCGGGTCACCACTCGGGGACTACTCCGAGACTCCTACCGAGAGGCGTGGGAAGAGCTCTTTCTCTGATCGATGACGACGAGGACAGCGGCCGGGACCCGGCTTAGACTCCTCCGACAGCGACCCGGCTTCGTAGCACCTTACGGTTGAGCAGTTGCCGGATGCCCTCCGTTGAGTCGAACCTGACCAGCTCCGGGAGGCGGTGGTGTCTATGCCTCCCCGAGTGCCGTGAGTTATCGGCACTAACTAAAATTATGGCTGCAATATAGGGCCCCAGCCGGATCCACTCCCCACCGGAGACCTGAGTCTACGAGGCAAGGCCGTGGCGTCCGTGACTGGACCGGCGTTGGAAGCCCTAACGTCGTGCAAACACACCGGGGAGGTTCACTGCCGAGGCGCCCTACGTCGGGGGTCCCCGAGTAGTAGAGACATATTTTGTGATGTACTGGACTTACTGTTGTCCGTTGTGTAATACTGTAGGGTTTGCAAACTATTTTCTTATGTACTTGACTTGGTTGTGGCCTTTGGGTTAGTTTTGTGAAATCATCAGTTGCAAACATATGCCTCCTCCTTAATGTAGCATATATCATGGAAATCACTTCATCATGGTTGAAATCAGTCTCACTACACATTTAAACTTAATCATGATCAACTTAATATGTTCAATGTATCTTTATGCAAAACAGATAACTGGTGTTACTAGAGCTGTCAGAAAGGCGTCCAAATATATAATTCAAAATATATATCCAAAATCCAAACATATATCCAAAATAGATTAATTCAAAATATATATCCCACATGTATGCCACATATCCATAGCCATCGACACAACGACACATATAATTCACAAAATGTGCATTAATATCGAAAATTCAAAAGGAGTTGGTTACCTCACGACTCGAGGGTAGCGTACCGGGTTGTACTTGAACTACCGATCGATGAAGTCTGTGGGCTAACTCCTGGTGTTGTCTCCCTGCTGCTTGTCGTCTCCTGCCGCTTCTTGTGTGGTCAAAGAAAGCGGTCAGCCGCGCCCGATTAGGCCGTGGCGGCAGCAACCTGATGCGCCATTCCAACTGGCGCGGCAGGGTTGCGCTCCCGCGCTGACGCAACCGCGATCGAGAGGGTCCGCGGTCGCGTCAGGACCGGACAAGCTGGCGCGGAGCTTGGGGTTGCCTGTATTGGAGGAATGGCGCGGCAAAGCTGGGCTCCCGCGCCAATGGCAAGCGCGATCGAGGGGTCGCGGTCGTGCGTGGGCCGGACATCTGGGCGAGGAGCTTAGGGTTGCTGCGCCGGAGGAATGGCGGCGGCAAAGCTGGGCTCCAGCGCCAATGGCAAGCGCGATCGATGAGGGTCCATGGTCATGCGCGCTGCCGGACGGTTGGGCGTGGGAGCTTAGCTCTGCTTGGCGAAGAAGGAATGGCGCAGCGAAGAAGTAGTAGAAAGGAAAAGGGAGAAATTGGCTCATGGAGATGAGGATGGTGGTGCCATAAGGGGGAGGAAGAGAAGCAAGGAGGAGGATGGAGATGAGAGCTTTTACTTTAAAAAATGTGATTTTTCAAATTGGTATTATTTTAAAAATCTAACTATGGTACGTACACAAATATATTGAAATGAATTAAGATTTTACGTTCATTGTATTTTCTAAATTGCATTGGATAAAAATAAGACAACTCCATGATAAGTGCGTAAAACCATTCTACTGCATCCTACCGAATACCGATGTAATCGTCGATCGCTATAGCTACTAACACTTGTTATCCTTAGTCACAAACGTATCATAGATTACTTGTTATCCTTAGTCACAAACGTATCATAGATTACTTGTTCACGTAACATATGACATATTTAAAATGTCAGCTTCGAAGTCCTAAGTAGCACAAGGTACATTCAACTAAGTTACATCACGAACTTCGACAAACACGGTCTCACTCCTCGGGGTCCTCCTCGTCATCCCAAGACGATAGTAGGCAAATTCTGAACAAGACCCTCATGGTCTCCATCTCCACCGTCCTCCTCGCCTTGTTGCGCCGCATAGTTTGCAAATGAGCCTTCCATGAATTATGCGGGAAGTTGGCTGCGAGGTCAATGAGTGAACCTTCTGCCATCTTCTTCCTTCTCTCCTCAAGCTCTCGTTCCTTCTCCATCTGCCTCTGCAGCTGTATTTGCTGTCTGACCTCTCTTGGATCAACACCAGGTGGGTACCTCCCCCTACGCCTCCTCTAGTAATCTAAAGTTTCTGACTCGGTGAAGTAGCCACGTGGCGGCACCCCACACACCCTGATCATGTTATCGAAAACCTTCTTCCTGTCTTCAGCAGACGGCATGAGTACACCATAATCATGCCTTATCTTCTTTTTCCTCTTCTCTACTCTCCTAGCTTGTTCCTATTCACACAAATTCGAAATCTCAGCTTCGAAGTCTTGTTTTCCGCTATATGTCTCCTAGTCACACGTCCGTCCCTCCTACAAATATTACGGGAACGACTATCATCAAGCTGAACATACACTGTGGTATTTTAATTTTAAATAAAACAGATGTAAGTAAATCGTACCCAAAATTCACCATAGGTTGCCACAATACCATCCATACCCAAGCTCCGATGGCACAACACCTCTACGAGCCGGTATGCCGCACTTACATGTAGTGGGTGGATATTGCTCACATGGCCAATTCTTCTCGCCAGAGTTGAAGGCCTCCACGTCCTCATTAGATGGCCAACAAGCCTTGCGTCCATAAATGTACTCCTGGAAATCACAGAGAGGCCATCCATCCTACAAAGAATAACATTGTTATCGAACTACTTCAATGCATGAGACTAACTTACATATGGACTAGACATGCATACACTTACCCGATCATTGCACGAGCAACGGAAGAAGGGGATGAAGTCCACCCCTGGGTTAGGCCGTACTAATACGGACTGAACATAGCAATGACATAGAGGCGGATGTACTACCCGGTTAGCACTTGCTACCGCCTTCTCCTCCGTCGTCATTTCCGGTGGATTTAGGGGAGGAGGAACCCATCGCCTGAAACACTGAATTGGCTTAGTTTCCATGGGCGCCATGGAAGCAATGCGGATCCTCGGATCAAACATTTCAGTCCATCAATCCACTCGAAAAACCAACACCTGCCGAATAGAGCACCGCCAATGTCTTCATTCTTCACACCACAAGTGTAGAAGGCTCTACAGCGATATCATGGTCCTCATTGCTTGAACCTCATGAGAAGGCCGTGCTCACAAAGTGGAACCGGAAACGGTGAGGCTCGAACTGGAGCATTCTTACCCCTAGGGTAATTCTCATATTTGAGGAATGGTTTCGCCATCCCACTATCGTTTCCTACAATATAGTGCACAATGGCGGGAAAATAAATTAATTTTTCAAAACGTACTCCGCATAAACATACATCTTAGACTTAACATTAGTACTATATCAAATATTATAAAAAAATTCACTACACAATCTAGGCATTTTCACGAGATCATCAGTGAAGACAAAACAACTACGCAATCCATACATCTTCACGCTAAGTTTAACTAGAATCCTATCTTAACCTAACCATAAATCAATTATAATATTAATGAAATATTATGAAAAAAATCACTACACAATCTATACATCTTAAAAGATTATCAATTGAGACAAAGGCACTACGCAATCCATACATCTCCACGCTAAGTTTAACTAGAACCCTAACCTTAACCCTAACCCTAAATTAATTGAAAAGTATAAAAATGCAACCAAAATACACCAAAGGAGAGAGGGTCACCTGCCATGATGAAATGCAGCCTTCCCCCAAAATAATCTTCTGGATCTAAGGCTCAAAATATTTGGCAATAGAGGAGAAGAAGAGTGGTTGGAGATGAAGTGAGATGGAGAAAATGAAGAATGGCCGAGTGGTGAGGAGCTCTGTATAGCTTTGTATCAGACCTTGACGCGCCAGGCGGCATGGCGCGGCAAGGTGGGCCTCGTCGCCACCAGCAGCAGGATCAATCTTCGCGCGCCACATGATTTGGCGCGCAAGGAATCAAACCCAATCGCCCGCAAAGCAATGACCCAAGACCGACGCTAGCATGGCACCCCTCGCCGCGCCGCCTGTACTGGCGCGGCAGTGGCTATTTGACGCGCCAGGAGGGTTGGTGCGGCCAAAAGGGTTAGAAATAAAAATATTTTTTCCCGCGGGTTAATATTAAAATATTGATTAAAAAAAGGTTAAAAAATTTTTTTTCCGGGCGCTGCATGCATGCACGCGTGACTGCACACACACGCTGTCCTAAGCACCTGCATGTACACGCCGCGTGCCGCATGCCCGCTGCCGCACACGCGCTGCTACACGTACACAGAACATGCACAACCTGCTCAAAGCTCAGACTCAGATAGACACAGTTTGAAACGCGATGAGTGATTATTTATTAAAGATGGCAAGTTTCCCCATCTATTACATGGTGATTCAACTTAAAGGACATAGAAGAGAAATTACGAAGGACCGACGACCCGAAAACCAGCTTTACAGGACAAGTTCGCTGGACTTCAAGGAGGACACGGTGCTACAGGGGAAAGCTAAAATAATAGCTATTTCGTCAGGAGGCCGGGAGTCGTGCTCCTCACGTTTCGCCGCGGCCTGAGACATATAAGCTTCGGCAATGGAAACACGGCGATTCAGCTCGTCGGTTCTTTCAGTAAAGTCTTTAAAGTCGGCATCGCAACCATCAATCTTCTTCAGGATGGCTTGCTGTTTCAACACAACATTCTTCTTTAGTAGACGGGCGGCCGCCAGAGCTTTTTCCAGACGGTCGATCTCAGCGTCTACATCTTTCTCCTGAGCATTCAATTCCTCCAACTCCTTTGCGAGAGGACGGCGCTCCTCTCGGATCTTGCAGAGCAGAGAGGTCATCTCCCGGCAAACCTCTTTCAGCTTATTAAGGGCAGCCCCGACTTCCTCCTCACAAGACTGGAAGGAGGCTTTTGAAAAAGAAGCCTTGCCTTCTAAACATGGAATCAATACCCACAATTTCTCGATCAATGTAGCAAGGTCCGGAGGGGGGCTGCCTTTATACATCAGGTCCCATGACGGGAGAAGGTAGTTGAGCAACTTCAAGACCGCCGGCTTGTTCAGTGGCTTTTCTCGAAGGAGGCTTTGAATGTCGGCTAGATCGGCCTGCACCGACATAGCCCGGCGGTGATCCGAATACTTTGTCGCCGGTAGGCTAAAAGTAGGAGTGTACTTCGGGGGAATCTGCGCCTTTTCCATTATGGCCTCAACATCTAGTTCCCGAAGATATTTACTGCTCAGCACTCTAAAGGTGGCGGCCTCCGAAGACACCGCGAGCACATCTTCATCTAAAAAAAAAGAAAAGAAAAAGAGAGAGAAAAAAAAAGGGAGCCGTTGGATGTAAAAAAAAAGAAGAAAAAAAGGGGGGAAAAGGAGAGAACTCTACCTGTATCCGGCTCAGGCAAGATTGTCCCCCGGCGAGGACGCGGGTCGACTAAAGCAGCCTGGGCAGTCTCTTCCTTGTCCAGATTAAGGGGCGCTTCATGACTGCTCCCGGGCGCCGACACAGGCTTTGTCCCTACTAGATCTTCGACACGATATTCCTTCGTTTTTCTTCTTTTCTGGCTAGGGTCCTCCGAGCCACGGGAAGCATCAGGCGCCGGCTTGTCTCCCTTGCCGGCAGCATCACGAGCAGGCCTCGTACCCCGGTTGTTGGAGGAAGACGCCATTGCTGGAGGAACAACGATGCGCCGGTCTGCGTATGCTGGACGCGGTCTTTTCTCTCGTGCAGGGTTCTGACGCCTGCCTCCACAAATCGAGCGACTCTTGTGCTGATCTTGCTCACGAGAGACGTCTGTGGCTCTCCTTGTCATCATGTGCTCTCCGCTGAGATATGACTGAGCTTCTCCCTCCCTCTCCTTTTATAGGGGTGGATGTCTTCTATTCCTAGTAGGCCTTCTATTCCTACAAGGTCTTCTACTCTTGCTAGATCTCCTACTCCTATTCTTACTCGTACAGGTTGAATCCTAAACGAATTCACCTGTATATGACAGATCTACACCAATCCGAATCTGATTCCTCCTCCCATCCACCACGCCTTTGGGCGGCGAGCCGAGCCGTCTTATACTGGTGTGCCGCCCGCCACGGTCCGCACAACCGGATTAGCGAGCCGCCAGCGTCCGCCGCCACCTCGCGCCCATCTCCGAAGCGGCCCCGCCGCCGCCAACCTCGCTCTCGTCTCTCGAGGCCGCCGCCGCCTCTCGAGCCAGCGCCACCGCTCCAAATCCTCTCCATAAGCGCCGCTGCTTCTCTCTCCAAGCTGCCGTCGCCGCTCCCGTCCCCCACAAGCCCGCCGCCGCCTCCTCGGCCATCTCGGCCTCGCGCGTCCGACCTCCGGCCCAAGAACGCCGCGGCGCGGACTCCGCCGCGCCCGACCGCCGCCGCCCGATCCGTCTCCGGCCCGGACGCGCCAGACTCCTAACGCCCGGCCACAACCTCCGGCTCCACTGGCGTCGCGCCCGACCTCGGCCGCCGTCCGCGCCCGACCATCGTCGCCGCGCCGCTTTAGCCCTAAGGCAAGACAAGATCGCCGCCCGAGCCACCACGCCCGTTGCCCGACTCCGACTGCTCGCCCTAAGGCTGCGCGCGCCTAGCCGCCGCTCGGGGCGACCTGACGCCGTGAAACGCCCGTGAGCCGACTCAAGCTACCGCGCCGTCGCCCGACGCGCGCTGCTGGCTTGACTGGTGTTACAGACGCTGCTCTGCGCTTAACCTCTGACCGCGCCACCGCCCGTCTCCGTTGCCCATAGACCGCCGCTCGCGTTCGCCGCGGCCTCGTGCGCGCAAAGCCGGACGATGCCCGGCTCGGCCCCCGCGCCGTCATCAAACCTCGCCATTGCCGTCATAGTATCGCATGATGTGTGCACGCTAGACGATGTCTCGAGCCCAGCAGCGCCGTCCAAGCTTGATCCCGCATACTGCCGCCACGCACTCTCGGTCCACGCCGCGCTGCGCTTACTTGGCCTCGGGCCCAATGCTACCATGCTACCAAGAAGCCGCCAAGTGAACAAGACTAGAAGTTGCCACTATGACCTTTTTGAAGAGTTATTCCGTCGTGATACACAAATTTGGAGAAAACTATCTAGGTGTTACTTCTTCATTTGGAGATGTTAAGTGAGTTATATGAAAGATTAGAAGAAACTTAAGTGCTACATACATCCACATCGGACAAATGAGAATACTAGTTCTTGATGCTAAAATGGGATTGTCATTGAGTCATTTTTGGAGGCTATTCAAAAGCATGCAATCTGTGACCAAGAGGGAGCTGGCAGATAGTGGAATTGCAAGTTTTCCCAACACCGATTACATCTCTAGGAGACACCGTTTCATTCGGAAGAGTTCCGACACCCCAATAATCAACACCAACAAATCCGATGATCGGCGAATTCCCTGACGATCGTCTCATCAACACACTCTAACAACTATCGTTCGGTGAGTTTCCGGATCACGCGATCCATCAACAACACGACGTTCGGAGGATATTCCGGGCCTTCGGTTCATCACCAACACGACGTTCGGAGGGTTTTCCGAACAGTCTATACATCAACCACTCAGAGTTCGGCGAGTTCCCCGGACAATTACGCGCTACATAAAATGGCAAAACCAATCTTGACGAGCAAAGCTTTCAACGCACATATCCAAGAGTCAACATGCAATGACACCACCGAAGACGCCAGCAAAATCGTCGACTTCTAATCCAAGCCAAGTGTGGAACCGTGCACCCTAGTCAACTTTCAACGTGGCGTTTGACGAAACAAGATCAAGCGACACGGGCGGGCGGAGCCAAACAATCAACGGCTACGCTAGGCATCGCATGGGCCCAAGCTACCCCATGCGTTCTGCCGTCGCTACACCAATCTACACCAACAAACACGGTGAACCACGAAGCGAAAAAGAGAAGAAGACGACCAAGCAGCTTAATCGGAGGTGTTCCGCGTGTCACTCGCGGATGTAATTAACTGGGAGTCCTTCCGAGGCCCCAGGATCCAGAACCCTCATAATCGTCAAAATAAAGTTTGTAGGTTAAAATAAAGTGAATGTAAATAAGATGACTCACTTAAACATCCTCAATATACCTACAACTCCAGCTCCATGAATTTCTGGAGTTAAGAATAGAGTGCTTCACTAACTCCACCAATTTTGGTGGAGCTGGAGGTGGAGCTCACTACAGGAATCGACATGATAAAATTTGGTTACCTCCACTGTACTTTGCAAAATTTGATGGTCTTGCTATGGGTGCAACGTTCTGCCTCCTCCAGAATTCTGACCGGATACTCTGAATAGGTTAAATCCTCCTGTAGCGTTAGATTCTCCATCGGCATCTGCTCCTCTGGCACTCTGAGACACTTCTGGAGTTGAGATACATGAAACACATTGTGTACCTCCGCTAGCTAGGGTGGTAACCCCAGTTGATATGCCACTTCTCCCCTCCTTGCTAATACTTGAAACGGTCCGATGTACCTCGGGGCTAATTTCCCGCTAACGCGAAACTGTCGTATCCCTTTCATGGGTGATACCTTCAAATAGACAAAGTCGCCTACTACAAATTTCAATTCCCTTCGGCGTTTGTCTGCGTAGCTCTTCTGTCTGGACTGGGCTGTCCTCAACCTTTGTTGCACCAACTTCACTTGATCTTCCGCTTCATTTAGGATTTCCGGTCCAAAAACCTTGTTCTCTCCAGCCTCGTGCCAATATAATGGTGTTCGGCACTTTCTCCCAGACAACGCCTCGAACAGGGCCATCTCGATGCTTGACTGATAGCTATTATTATAGGAAAATTCAGCATAGGGTAAACTTTGATCCCATCCTCGTTTATTGGCTAACACACAGGCCCTCAACATATCCTCCAAGATCTGATTAATCCGCTCAGTCTGACCATCGGTCTATGGATGATACGCAGTACTGAAAGCCAAATTGGGACCGAGTAACGAGTGTAACTTTTGCCAGAACCGTGAGGTAAACTGGGTTCTTCGATCCGAAACTATCTTCTTGGGCACGCCGTGCAAACACACTATCTTGGAGACATACAATTCAGCAAGCCTGTCACTGGAGTAGATAGTACGCACTGGTATGAAATGCGCTACCTTAGTGAGACGATCGACAATAACCTAAATGGAATCATACCCTGACCAAGTTCGTGGCAGCCCGGTGATGAAATCCATTCCAATTTCCTCCCACTTCCACTCTGGAATTTTCAACGGCTGTAGCACTCCAGCTGGTCGTTGGTGCTCTGCTTTAACTCGTTGACACACATCACACATAGCCACAAATGTCGCGATTTCCTTCTTCATACTTGGCCACCAGAACCTTTCTCGAACTCTGTCGGAACTCTGTCGGAACCAACTCTGTTGGAACCCGACCATACAGACCGGACCCCTCTGTGCTACTGTACCAGTCCTAAGGATCAAGCTGGTACCACAGTCTTACAGAATGATAAACAACACCGTACGCTTATTACATTGAAATTAACATCAATCCAGAAGGGCAGAGTGCGCCATTTATTACAATAAATAAATGAGGTATAAGCGGAAATGATAAATTGCGTTGATGCACCCCTCTAATCGCCACAGGCATCTGACCGGGAGTAGCGTCTAGTAGTCTTGATCACCCACGTCGAACTCGGCGTCGTAGATTGCTTCTTCAGTTTCTTCACCTGTTCGTTGGAATGAACAGCCCCGCGTGATATGCGAGGGTGAGTACGCGAATACTCAGCAAGGAAGGTCCTTATGATTGATGATGCAGGGTACAAAGATAGGGTAGGGTTGTTTTGCATAAAGCTAATTTCATAAACTTTCCCTATGAGTTGGAAAACTACGGTTGGAAACTTTAAGTTAAAGTAATGAACCCTTGTTTATTAGTTTAACACAAGAATAGCCCTCGCGGTGTAAACCGAAAGGCACTCACTGCCCGGCACTCACTGCCAAACCACTACATCAATTGAATTATTAAAACCCATGGGACTACACTAGTGGATCAGTTCCACGCCTGCTCTTAACTGTGAGCACGGATATCATGATAGTTTAATCTCTGCAGAGAGGGTTCACTTTACCCATGGGATGGATTCACCTTTCGGAGACTCCAACGAAGCCTTTGGCGAGGTCCATCTAGACTTGAGCCCGCCCGCTAACGTTTCATCCCCTGGCAGCCTCCCACCAAGCCAGTGGCCCCGTCTTGCGCCTTGCAGGTCTGCAGTTGTAACTAGTCACACCCACATCTCCAAGTGACACACCCAAGTCTAAGCTTTCCAAGTTAATCAGCTAAGGCCTTACCATGTTAGCGCCCATGGCTGTACTGTTATGCGGAAATAGGTATTTCACTGAGTGGAACGGTCCTTAAATAACCGGGGCGGCTACCACACCCCTAAAAGTGCCTCACGCACCCAGCCAAACTAGCAATCCACCCCAGGTCAACTCACGCCACGTTGATTTTAGTGGATTAATTGGTTTTAAAAACCCCCGACAGCCTCCCGCTGTCTCATTTTTCACCTTAAGCCCGATATAGTACAACACCAGCTATAATATCTCTATTTGAGCTATGCAACCTAGCGAAACATCAACTCGGCATAAATAAGACATAATATTCATCCTAGGGCAGCAATGAACAGTAATATGCGCTAATTGATGATTAACACATAATCAGGAATTATCTACACAATTAAATTCCAGGAAAATAATTACCACATAGCATACAATTTCAAACATCTATCAAAATTATTTCAAAAGGTAGGAGCGACATGCTGCTAACTTGCCTTGGTCGGGATACGGCGGGTCGTCCTGCAATTCAGCGGCATCGTCGGTGTCTTCCCCGTTTCCTGCACCGTCTACGCACGTAAAACGAGAGCACACATAAACAACCAGAAAATAATACTAATTACAAAAATTACAGGAAAATAACAGTAGGTAAATTAGGTTAAAAGTAAACCAATAAAATTGGTTTCACGCGAATCGGGGCTACGGTTTAGGAGATATGAAAATTAGAAGATACACTGTTCATGATGAACAGTACTGTGTTTTGACTGGGTTTGACTAAAGTGGGGATTAAAGAGATGCTGATGATGCCTCTGCTTCACGCGTACAGAAGAAAGAAGTAGAGAGAAGAAGAAGAGATGGAGAGAGAGAGAGAGAGAGCGGGCAGCGGGTCCGGCTCCGGTGGCGGGTCCGGCGGCGGGCTGGCGGGCGATGGCGGCGGCAGCAGCGGCAGGAGGCGGCGGTATCTCAGCCCGGCGGCTCCACGCGTGTGCTGCGGGCAGCGGCGGCGGCTCGGCCGAGCAGGCGGCGGGCGGGTCCCGCGGCTGCGGCGCCAGGCAGCCTGGCAGCGGCCAACAGGAGGTGGCTGCTGCGGCGCGTGCTATGGGCGGCAGTGGTGGCTCTCCGAGGTGGCGGGCGGCGACTGGTGGCGGCGGCGCAGGAGACGGCGGCGGCAGCTCAACCCGTGGCGGGCGGCGGCTGCAGCAGAGCAGGCGGCGGGCGGCGGGCGGCGACGGCGCGTGGCCTAGGGCGGCGGCGGCACGTGCTATGGGCGGCAGTGGCGGCTCTCAAAGGTGGCGGGCGGCGACTAGTGGCGGCGGCGCAGGAGACGGCGGCGGCAGCTCAACCCGTGGCAGGCGGCAGCTGTAGCAGAGCAGGCGGCGGGCGGCGACGGCGCGTGGCCTGGGCGGCGGCGGATGCGTCGCTCGGCTGGTGACGGTCGGCGGCGGCGACGACTCTCAGCGCCACAATTGGAGCAGCGGGGAGTGGCGGCCTCACCCCAATGGCGAAGGCGACGACGACCGGCGGCTCCTCCTCTACTTCCCCCTTGCTCTGTGTAGCAGATGGTTTCGTGGGTGGTTTACTAGGTAGTTAATGGGGATTAAAATGGGGTGTTAGCTGGAGATAATCCCCCGAGATTTGGGATTCGGTTTTGGGTTTGTTTCGGTTGGCGACGAAGCTCGGCAGCGGAGGTCGTGCTCGGTCTGACTACAGCTTAAGCCTGGGTTTAGTGGGGTTTTGACCATGAATCAACGTGGTCATGGTATAGGTTTGGGATTAGTTGGCTTGGATTAGGATTAGTTAGTGAGTAACTATCTTATTTTATTTTATGTATTATCTTTATTATTATTATTATTATTTTTGTTTTGTTTGTAAACTGATTGACGAGGAAATTTTTCTGTAAAAATTAAGAGGATGTCACAACATATCACCCCATACATCATCAGGCAAAAAAATACATAACTAACATCTAGAGCGCAGAAGTTTATAGTATTAACCCATACATTACCAGGAAAACAGATAGACATAAATAACATTGTAGGTTCTAAAAATGATATAGTAGGGACCTATGCGTTAGTAGGGCAAAAGGTAGATAAATCTATATCAGTAACCAAGCCTTTTCTTAGTTCTTGTGCACATGGCAGGACTGTCTGGGGCTGATGGTGGGGTTGCTTTCCTTTTGGCAGTAATACTCTTCTTTTACTACTCCTCTTGTCCTGCTCTAGAAGTCCTTGCAAGCTTCTTTTTCTTTGTCTTAAGTGCAGAAGTAGTTGGTGTGTTTAGAGAGCACACTAGCCAATGCATCCAATGCATGCAGTTCATTGGAGCTAGATGCAGACTTTTGCCTAGCAAAAAATATGAGAAGTACTAAGTATAAAACTGCATTATAGTAGTATGACGAGTGATGGGGTAATGGTATAATCATTCCCTAGTAGCTGAAACCGAGTCAGGCGCAGTGAGGTCAATTATATTCCTAGCAGTAGAGTTGGACGGACCTGAGGAAGATGCCCATCAATGCTAGATAGGGCCCAAGATATTGCAGACTTGATAGCCCTTTTCTTTCCAAATTTTCTACAATAGGAAGCATTCATATAATTAGCAACAATGGAATAATTGAAATTGTTGCATATTTTGGAATGTGAAGCATACCTCTTAGGGCTTGAGAATCCCCTTCTTTGCCGCTCTTCCATCTGTGACCAAAGCCCTTGCATATAAGGCATATTTGTCTGGTTCCTCTACACTTCCCTTTACTATGTGAACTACCTGATTCTTCTATTCTTTAGCCTTTCAGCAGTTTTCTACTGAAGTGGTGGATGCAGAAAGAAGCCATGGTCAACATTTGGCCTATGTTTCTTATCAGTCATGGTAGGGATCTTGCTTTTATATGCAATTCTATATTTGTTTGTTATGAAGTACTCATGGACATAGTTCTGTAGGTCATCTCTAACTTGATGTTATGAAAGCAATTGCATGAGTGCATGGTTTACTTGATACCTGCCTGTAACATCCCAATTTGAGCCAAACTTGAAATTTGAAAATTTGAGTGCAAGAAAAATATTTTTTCTTGCTAAAAATAGTAAATATGCTAATTAAAAACTATGTCATGCATTTTTTCTATTTTCAGAAATATTCTAACCAATTTAAATGGCTCATATTTTGGGAAGGTACATCTATTTTCGGTCAATGAATAGTAACAAATCTAATAAGCCATAAACTCGGTTTCTACATTGCTAGGATGCGGCAAATTTCCAAACCATGAATAGTGTTTTCGGTTGAGGAATAGTATCTTCAGATTTATGAACAACAACGTTGAATCTACAGAATTCAAACTAATACCTATCGTCTAGGGGTAACCTAAATTAAATCAATTTGTAAGATCGGATCAGATTAATACCATTATATAGTAAAAGCGCGCCCCCGCGCGCACACACACACATATATATATATACACACACACACATGTGGACAAAGCTTTGGAAATTCTAAAACAATCCTAACACATGGATAATCTAAACGGAAATTAGTAAATATCATCATTGATTAAAAATTTCACAAAGTATGATTTGTGGATTTCTGTTGAAATCTCAATTTAATAAGAAGGACCAAAACACCAATGTTAAATCCTAGTTTGAATTTCAAATTCAATTCAAAATTCTATAACAAAATTGGAAAGATTATATATATATATATATATAAAATAGATAATATATGTCAACCTACTTAGGTGGGCCCACTGACCAGCCTTCCCTCATCTCTCTCTCACCCGAGCCACTCTCTCGGTCTCTCTGTTCTCTCATTTTCTCTCTCTCCCCCCTCACAAGCTCTCTCTCTCTAAAAGGAGGACCGCAAGCCCCATGGTAGAGAGGAGCAACAGACACAGAAGAACACATGCGGCACACATAGAAAGATAGAGGCAAGGAGAAGGGAGCACAACACCCCTAAGTCACCGTAGCAGGAGCACTTTCACTTGCATAGAACTTCTAGTTCTAGGCAGTAGTTCTTCGTGCGCAGTCGCCATAGGAACACACATAGTGCCTTGAGCACTCATTGTACTCGAGCCTGGGCTTCCGGCTTGTCTCTCCCTTGTACTTGTTCAAGCTCTCAGATTGAACAAAGGCTTTGGACGAGGGTCATTATCCCGCGATGGAGGCCGAATCGTAAAAACACCGCGTCCATGGTTGTCGTTGACCCAGTCGACGTACACGCCATACACAACATCCCCTTTTTTCCCTCGCTCCCTGCATGAACGCGCTGCGGAAGCAAAGAAGCCTCGGTCGAGGAGACAGGGCCGCTCTCGGGTCCCGCTCACCTAACCACACTCGCGGTCCGGCGCCTCCTAGGCGCCGACAAGTCTGCTAATTGATCCACGTCGCCTTCACTTGAAACTCGTTTGATTCTGCAATGAACAACATATTTGACACCTATAATCGCCCGTAAAGTTATAATGACATCTATAACCCTGCTTTAGATAGTCGATTCCGGAACATTTTAGGAATCGACGCCTCTTTGTTGGGGGAAACCCCGTTGTAACCCCGGACGGTGCGAAAAAGAAGGGGCATGAAGGTCATTTCAGGGCAAAGACCCTGTCGTCCCTTTTTTTTGCCTAGACGAAGGCATTCTAGTCTAGACAAGCATGTAATCTCTCTGTATACATACGGGACTCAAGTGACTGAAAAAACACACAAGAAAATTTAAGAAAAAATCAAAGCCTCAAAGTCTATAAATTTCTCTTGAGCTAGCTATCGTGGTTTTCTTATCCTCGCGTAGAGCTTGAGCACCTTGAGAGCTATCCCTTTTTGGGTGGTCCGGATAAGCCGACGACAGAATGGCAGAATGGGATGGTGGGCTCTCGTGCCAATCAAAGAATCGAGACAAAAACACTAGCTATGCTAAATTTAATACGGCATTATAAGTATTCTTTCTTTGATTGAACCTGCAGAGATCAATGAGCACTTGGGACTCACTGCACCGGAATATTTGGTTCAAATAATATAGTTGGCTGATTGATCCACGTCGCCTTCACTTGAAACTCGTTTGATTCTGCACTGAACAACATATCTGAACAACAAACTGTTCGTTCCCAGTAGAAATCTAGTTGAAGTGATCTTGCAATGCTTTTAGTAGCAGGTAATTGGTGTTGTAAGAACAGATCAATGGGTCTCAGAGTGGCACAGGGCTGAGCAGAGGCCTCCCCGAGAAGAATGCGTCCAGGTTGGCGACGACGACGTCGAGCACGCCGCGGATCGACTCCGGCGTGGAGACGGCCCGGTGGTCCGACAGCACCCCGTTGTCCATGCCCAGCAGCTCCGGCGGCACGTCCGGCTCGTTCTCGTACACGTCCAGCGCCGCGCCGCCGATGACGCCCTCCCGCAGGCACCTCACCAGCTCCGCCTCGTCCACCAGCCCGCCCCGCCCGACGTTGATCAGCACGCCGTCCTTCCCCAGCGCCTCCATCACCTCCCGGTTCACCATGCGCCTGGTGTCCTCTGTCAGCGCGCAGCACAGCACCAGGACTTCGCTGTCGCCGGCGAGGTCGCGCGCGGAGGAGAAGAAGCTGTAGGGGACGGACGGCTTGGGCGACCTCGAGTGGTAGGCCACACTGCACCCGAAGGCGGCGAGCCGCCGCGCCACGAGCGAGCCGATGCGGCCCAACCCCACGATCCCCACCCGCTTGCCACTCACCTGCATTGCTTCTCTGATTAGTTGTCTCCTTCGTGTTCGTCTTGTTGGAAATTTGGCAGGCGCCATGCAAGATGAATCAAGAATCGCAGTGGTGGCCACGAATTAATTCTATCCGGATACATCCGTTAACCTTGGTCGCAAGAGGGTAGCTGCCTCCCGCCGGCCAGCTCCTGCGCCGGACGTAGGCATCGGCGGCGGCCACGCGACGGAGCGCCGCGACGAGCAGCCCGACGGCGAAGTCGGCGGCGTCGGCAGAGAACGCGTCCCCGGCGTTGGTGACAGCAATCCCACGGCGCCGGCAGGCAGCGAGGTCGATGTGGTCGACCCCCACGGACGAGGCGACTACGAGCTCCAGCGCGGGGTGCGCGGCGATGAACTCGGCGGTCACCGACGGGAGGGCCACGACAAGGAGCGCCCGCGCCGATGCCGCGGTGCCCGCGTCGGCGTCGGCGGTGGAGACGAGGCAGTAGCGGGCAGAGAGCTCCGGCTGGAACACGGGGATGAGGGGCCCGGCCAATAGTACGACAGGCTTGGGAGCTGAGTCCTGGGGCAGCGGCGGCGGCGGCATCTCCTCCTGAAGCGGCGGATTGTGTAGGCGGCGAGCCAACTGAAGGGAGGACGCACTCAAAACAGTGCTCTGCTCCTGCGGCGGCGGATTGTGTTTTTTCTTTTTTTTTTGTTAGGAGGCAAACAAACTCTTTCATTATTTCATCCATGTTCCCCGTGGTATGAATAAGCTACATCAACAACCTTCTTTTTTTTTGAGATGGGTACAACGGAGGCGCACACAACTCACACCACACCATACACACCACACGCACACACACGCGTGCGCCTGACACACGCTAGAAAGAGCGGTTGCCCTAACACATGTTAGAAACAGCGAGTAGACAACATGGCACACGCGTGTGTATACCCTAACTTATTTAGGAAATAAACCCCGAGTGAGACGTCGCGAGCCGTCCCGGAGGATCGAACTCGTGACGGGCAAAGCCGCGACTGCAGACTTTATTACCGAGCTAAAGCTCGGTCCTCATCAACAACCTTCTTAAATGGATGACAAGTACCGTGATTTCCAATAAATGCATTGATCAAGGGCATTTTCAGTGGTAAACAATCATTATAGGGATAATTTACTACAGTCTTAAAGTACTTGCTTAATTGATAATTTGTCCTCTATTGTATGCTTCTCTACTAGTATGTGCCGCAAAGTTTCTTGTCTAATTGATAAAATGCCCTATTTTAAAACTTTAACCAAATTACAACAAGTAAAAAATGTCCTTTATACCCCTCATCCTATAAGATAACCAGCGTAGCTGCATCTGCACTTCGCTCAGAACGACGTGGTAATACCAAATTTATAGCACAAAGGTAATGTGAATGCGATTATAGCAAACTAGCAGAGCACTGAAATATCATGGTTTAATGCTCTTAGCATACCTACGTATAGTAACAAAAAAGGCAAATTCCAGAGATGCTCCATATACAGCAACAAAAATCTACTTACGTTGGTTCCAGCAAGAAAAGTAAATATAAATAGATCTACCGGGATAACCAAAACCATTATCAACCAAAGTTCTTGGACCAAACCAACTGCTGCGGTTTGGTCTTGGATAAGGGTTAGAAAAGACCTTTTGCACTTGTTGTATAGCAAATTTTGCTCAAAATTTTAAAATAGGGTATTTTATCAATTGAGTAAGAGCCTCCACACTAGAAGCTTTATCCCTATTTTCTCTCTCTTCTACTCTATTTTTAATCTCCATTACTCTAAAATTCCTTTGCACTTTACACTACATCCTAAAAGATTCCTTTCCTTTACCAGAAACTCTATCTTTAAAATTCTATTTCCATACTACTATAGGGTTTCTGTAACAGATACTACTATAGGGTTTCTTCAACGGATGCTCTAAGAAACTTTACCGCATATAATAGATGAGCATGTAATGAAGGACAAATTAACAATTGAGCAAGAACATATCATCAATTATCCCATCATTTATATAGTATGTCTACATCACGTAGAAACATTGCTATAAATCGAAAAAAAAAAATTTAACCTTTTAAAATCATTATTTTAGTATTAACTCTCGCGAAAAAAATATTTTTATTTTAATATTTTTCGCGATGGTTAATATTAAAATAATGATTTTAAAAAGGTTAAAAAAAATTTTCCTATAAATCATGCTTTCAATCCACGGTGCAGGTAATAAATACGCCTTTATTATTTACCAGGCGCCTCGTTTTTGAGCTTTCCCACAGTCCACTTTGTAGCCGTTATCTTTTGCTTTTAGATTCGTGCGTGGGAAGGTGGGCTCCAGGCCTGCGCGTACAGCTGACGTGACATGGACTAGCGCAGCAGCACATACGCGGTACATCCTCCAGATATGCCTGGAATACCCTTTTTTTTTATCTGATTTGATTTTTTATCTGATTCTACTATTCTAGTGGCGTGGATCGGGATTTGAGTTGTTTAATGTAATTTTGGTGGTGCATTTTGTAGCCAATCATGCACGTGTTTGTTTTTTTATAAATTGCGTAGGGTTTTTCATTTCTTATGATGGTGAAAATTCTATGCACTTATCGCAAATTTTTTGCAACCGGTTTTATGGGTTCATCATACTTAATTTTGTATTTGTTTTTTATATTTCATATCTTTTTTTATTTGTACGGTTTACTAGATCTTTTATGTGTTAGATTCTTTTTCGGGTATTTTGAGGGTTCACCGAGGTTCAGGGGTTGTTTGGTTTATAGTCAAACATTGCCACATTGATACAACTAAAGTTAGTTATGTTTGACCAAGTTAGACATCCGTTTGGTTCATAGCCATAAAAATCGTGGTTTGCCACAATTTGCCACACTTAACTAAGTTTTGCATTAGAAAAGTGTGACTAGCAACTTCATGAACTAAGTTGAACCAACTTTGATAAATCAATTGTGACAAATTTAGGAAATCAACTAAACCGGCCCTCAATCTTTGGTCCAGCTAGGCTATATATTTTTTGTTCTTTTTTTGTATTTTCAATGTTTTCAATTTCGTGTATTTTTTTAGTTAATTTATTAGGTTTGTTTTCAATTTATATGGTAGTGAGAATCTCATGTACTTGTAATGAAATTGATCGCATGAACTATGAGCGAATTCTAGGAGATAGGTAATATACGTAAAACAAACGAATAAAATTACTTCTGTTGATATTTTCCCCAAATTGTGGGCTTTTTGCGCAAGTCGTTACACCATCCAAAAAAAAGGCCCAAAAGTAGACTATAGTGTTAACCGCAAATCGGTCGAAATCGCCTGCATCTTGCCTCAAAACCAGGCGACTAATAGTTTACTTATAAATGAGCTGTCTATACCCTTGTATGGGTTATCTATAACGCTGTCTATAAATGACATATCAACCTGTTATAGATAACAGCTGTCTATATTATTGTACATGCCCTAAGAGAACGTAAGAAAACCCCATTGGTAATGCACTATACATCATGATCTCTAATAAATGCATTTATTAAGGGCATTTCCAGTGGTAAACATCTTTGAACAAAGCCAATTGTGTGAGAAGTCTCCAGAATCGGCTAAGATTGGACCGGGCACGAAGAGAGTTGTTATGTCCAGATCGGCAATGGCAAGATGAGTTTTATCGAAGATTGGGAAACTGGTTTTCCGTCGAGATTATTTCTTAAATGAGGTACCAAAAAGCCCTCTTTCTGTCAAGGTGCTACTTTCAGGACCGTACAAACTCAGGTGAAAGTGGTGTGTGTGGAGAATCGAGCGAGGCACAGCGGTTTATACTGGTTTAGGCCTCTTCGAGGAGATAATAGCTCTACGTCTAGTGTGTGTTTTGTTATTAACAAAGCTTTGGAGCTAAGTACAAATGTGCTAGCCAGATCGATAGACCAGCCAGCCAAAAAATCAGAAGGTCAGACTATCCGATCCCCCATCGTTGCGAATGGAGGGTATTTATACTAGCCTACTGGAGTAACCGACGTTGACTAATCCAGGCGAGTGGACCGCTTCTTTCCTATATCCACGGCGTCACCTTTTCCACATTAGGAATGTGGGCAACGGCTCCAAGGAGTGGGAGACGTGGCCATGTGGCAGGCGCTCACGGTGGCGACCTTCACGTCTAGGCAGTGGGTGCCCGGGTACGTTAGGGTGTGCCCGGTTAAGGCACCCAAGACGCTTTACTCTAAGTACAGCACGAATCCCTTCTCTGAGTAAGGATCTTTGCCCGGGTATGTATGCCGCCCGAGTACTAAGCCACGGGCAACCCATCTGATGCTGGTACAGAGCTGCCAGGGGTTTGCCTGGCCTGAAAAGGCCTTAACCAATCCCCAACAAGTTTGTATGAGGTTGTTAGATAAATTAGGCAGAGCCTTAGATAATTTTTTCAAATATAGAGTCAGAATTCATGTGATAAAACGAGTTAGTATCCTTGTCAATCGGGTCATGAGTCTGTATAAATATGAAGCTGATAGTAGCATGTAAAGGGTCCATCACCAATCAATTAAATTACTGTTTACGTATCCTTTACTTTTTGCATTTAGTCTGCTTTCGCCGTATTTTGTTTTCGATTGAGGTGTTATGCATCGTCTTCTCGATCAGTTTCAGGATACACCCTAGTTGAGTACTGTCTCGGTTAAGTCCGATCTTGTTGCGTATCGCTGTTTCGACTAGAGGTTAGGTTTTACCTTCGCTTTATCGGCTCGTAGCTTACTACTAGCCAATAGTGTTTTTTATCTTTCATTCTATCAGTTAAACGATTTAATCGGCTAACTGATGGTCTATTTACCATATCGGCTTAGTAGTGGATTGATTACCCTCTGAATTTATTAGTTTAGATCCAATCTTAGTTGATTGATTTGTTATTTTTTGGACTTGTTAACTCTTTCAGTTATCCTTAAGATCAAACAGGTTCACTGTATTCTAAGATCTAATCGGCTAAACAAACCTGATTATGTCTTTTTTTGCTGATTCTAAGATTAAATCGGCTGACACGGTTTAAACCCTAAAATTTAGTGTTAACCGGATCCTAAACTCTAAACTCACATGTGTTTCCAATACAAATTTTGACACAAACACAACCTTTAGAGCAACTCTAATGGTGGAGCCAACTACTAACTATAAAGGTGTCCATATCATCTATAGATAGCAAAAAGACAGCATTTTCAACGGATCAGGTATAATATAATCTCTATATTTATTATAAGCCCACATATAACAGTGAGCATGCACCTTGAAATCATTTATAAACTGACTTTTGTTGAAGAGCTAAACTGACTTTTGTTGAAGAGCTGGTCTATATTTTTTTCCATGGCTTCTCTTCACATAAGTAAAAAACTGATTTGATACTCTTATACCTACCTGAAGTGGCGCCATTGAAGATGCTCTTAGGAGATACGATATTCTGGAAAAAAGGAGCAAGTATAAAACTTTTACCGGTGTGGCATATACTGCCGTCGACTCTAGCACCAGAAACAATAGTAAACACGGATCGTGCGCTCTCTCTCATCTCCATTCCTGCTAGCTCGCTGTAATAATCTGTATATAGCCTTTTTTTTTTCCTTGTCAGTCGGAGACGACACGCGTAAGCAACGGCTCGCCGGCGAAGAAGGCCTCCAGGTTGGCGATGATCAGGCGGCGCAGGTCAGCCATGGACTCGTGGGTGAAGACGGCATGGTGAGGCGTGAGCACCACGTTGTCCATGCCCAGCAGCTCCGCCGGCACATTGGGCTCGTCCTCGAAGACCTCCAGCCCCGCGCCGGCGATCCTGCCGTCGACGAGCGCCCTCACCAGCTCCGGCTCGTCGATGTTGGCCCCGCGCGCGATGTTGACCACCACGCCGCCCTTCCCCAGCGCGTCCAGCACGCCCCTGTCCACAATGTGCCGGGTCTCCGACGTCAGCGCGCACGCCACCACGAGCACGTCCGACTCCGCCGCGAGCTCGCGGGCGCCGGGGAAGTAGGTGTAGGAGCACTGCTCTTTCCGCCGCCGGGAGTGGTAGGAGATGACGCAGCCGAGCGCCTCCAGCCTCCTCGCGATCGCCGAGCCGATGTTGCCTAGGCCGATGATGCCGACGCGCTTCCCGCCAAGCTGACACGAGAAGAAACCATGTAAACCATTCAGCCGCAACAATGTAGAGGTCATTGTGTGCACCTTGGAGCCGAGAGGGACGAAGTCGCCGCGCTCCGGCCAGTGGCCACCCCGGACGTAGCGCTCGCCGGCGGAGACGCGGCGCAGCACGTCGACGAGCAGGCCGACGGCGTAGTCGGCGACGTCGGCCGAGTAGGTGCCACCGGCGTTGGCAACGGCCACCCCGCGGCGCGCGCACTCGGGGAGGTCGATGTGGTTGAGGCCGGTGCTGACGGTGAGGACGCACCGGAGCGACGGGATGGCGTCCAGGAAGCCGGCGTTGACGCGGACGCTACCGACGACGAGCGCGACGCGCGGGGGATCTGCCTCCGCAGCGGCCGCCGCGAGGAAGGCGTGGAGGGGAAGGCCGGAGGCGTGCAAGTCTAGGAGGCGGAAGCGGGCGTCGAGGCCGGCGAGGGTCGCCGGCACGAGGCGGCAGAGCACGAGCACCGGCTGGGGCGACGGCATCTCGGTAGAAGCTACAAGTGCAAGCTGTCCCAACTCCGAAGAGATGCTTGCTGGGGCGTTGCCATCAGGGCGGATGGAGGCTGGAGCTTGACCCGCCATTATTGTTGGGAGGCGAGGGGTTGCTGTCGCGGGGGCCACCACAACACGAGAGAGCTAAAACCAGATTCACATCCTGCAAATGAAAGATTGGAAGATGCGTACAAACGTTAGCTACAGGGGAGTCCTTTCAGCTTAGGTGGGCACAGGGTTCAAAATCGTCCCGAATTCGTAATTCGAAATTTAAATATGAAAGATGGAAAAAATTCAGAAAAATCCTAAACAACGTATGAATGCTTTAGAGAAGTTTATAACATGAAAAGTTTGTGAAAAAGCCAATTTATTTATGCGATTTTAGCAAAATTTGCTCCTCTGTTCGGATAATCCGTTGAACACCATGCACACTCGCTCCTTCCACCACATCCTCTGCACCCAATTTTTTCAGCATATCATTCGAAAATCTGACCTTACGGTACTCTTGGTTTCGATAGTTTCAATAAATGGCTTCGAGTGACCGAAACTTTCAGAGATCTTTAAAATTCTCTAAGGAGGGTGGACTCAGATGGTAAACCACCCTGGCGGATTTGTATTCTCTGCCGTTCACCTCACATTTTCACTGTAGCTACAGTAATCCACAGTGATTTTAAACAGTAGAAATAGTGTTGTTTGCTACAATGTTTTTGCTACGGTAACATCACTACAGTACTCTACCGTTGTAGACATAGATCACTGTGCACCTATGTGCGTCCCACCCTGGCATATGTGCATGCCCACTGCATCAATCTCAAATACATGATCAAGCAGGGACGCTGAACACAACCACCGCTGGTGACCAACCGAGCACAACTTGGTTTGCAACTTTAAAAATTAGTTTTGAAAAGCGAGCAAGGTGGCCAATCTCGTTACGAATATTTAGTAGTATTATATTAACCATAGTAAGCTCTAATAGATATGATCTCCAATCTCATCTTGTTGTGGCAGAGACTAATATGAAATGTAAGGGGGGGCACATAGATGATTTGTATAGAAGATGTCTTGTAGTAAATCTTTATGCCAATCCATTGACAGCGTGATTGGTTGGATGGAATTGGGATAAGGGAATGGGAATTAGAAGACAAGGGTCATAAAGTCTTTTGATCGATTGGAGGGAATTAAGAAAGGGAATGCAAATTTGTCACTTAAAAGGAGAGAAATCACTTCCCTGGGTTGAGGCAGGGAATTTTCTTCCCACTCGCTTCCCATTCTCCTCCCCGTTCCCTTCCCATGCCAAACAGGCTGTGAGTTTAGGAAAGCAAGGCTGTCATGGCTCACCTTAGCATACACTAAGCAGTGTTATACTATAATCAATTGTATAGATTTTTTTAATTAATGTGAGATTTTTTAATATTTTAGGATATATGTAGTGGTTTATTTTAACTCCACTTTAATAATACAATAGATTACAAATATTTAATCGTGCCATATTGGCCATTGTAAGAACTTATACCATTCATCTATAACCTTGTTAGATTTATTGTTATTAATATGGTCACACTATAATTAATGGTATAGATTTTTTTAATTAATGTAAAAATTTCTATTATTTTGCAGAGAATAGTATAGCACCGACGGTTGCCCGCGTGGCTGTTTTGCTATGTGGAGGAAGGATCAGCGGGCCACAAGGGCTGGATTGCTTGCAAGAAATTCTTTTTTTCCTCTCTTTTTTCATTTTTACAGTAGAACAAGTTTAAATGGTTTTCATCTAGTTTTAGATATCAATAAATTTCACGTATCATCAAATGGTTATTATTGAATATCAGGGATTGTCAAGAATTAGGTATTATCGAAATTTAGGTATCATCGAGAATTGAGTATTGTGAAGTTTCAGATATCAATAAGTATCATATATCATCAACTAACATGAATCAATGAGTATGTGTATCATCGTATTTCGAGTATCAGGGTATCTTTGAGTATCGGACATCGTCGAGTTTCAAGCATCAGATATGGTCAAGCATCGGGTATTGTAGAGTATCAGGTATCGTCAATCATCAGGCACCATCTAGTATTGACTATCAGTCAAGCGTCGAGTATCATCGAGCATCAGGTACCATCAAGTATCGGTTCAAGTAGCATGGAGTATCGAGTATCAGATATCATAAGTATCGTTGACTATCAGGCCGGGTATCATGAGCAAGTTTTATAAGTAGCATCGACTATCGGGCCGAGTATCATGAGCAGTTTTGTAAGTATCATCAACTATCGGATTGGTTATCATTGGGTATTGGGTATATTGGAGTATCGAGTATTGTGAAGTATCGGGTATCATCATCGAGTATCGGGTCAAACATATTTGATTATCAGGGTATCTCGAGTATTAGGCATATTCAAGTATCGAGTTTAGGCATATTCAAGTATCGAGTATCATTTAGTATCAGATATAATCGAGTATCATCAACAAGTATCACTTACTATCAGATATTATCGAGTAACGAGTATCATCAACAAGTATCAACAAGTATTAGGTCAGGTATCATCACGTATCATCTCTCTTCGAGAATTTTTTGTATCATCGAGCATCGGGTATCGTCGAGTATCGAGCATATTCAAAGTATTACGTATCAGGTATCATTAAAAGTATCATCAAGTACCAAGTCAGATATCATCAAGTATCTAGTATCATCAAGTATCAAGTGGGGTATCATCCAGTATCGGGTATCATTGAATAACATATTAGGTATCGTTGGACATCGGGCTAGGTATCATTGAGTGTCAGAGTATCTTCGAGTATGAGTTATCGTCAAGAATGGGGCGTATTCGAGTATTGAATATCGTTGACTATTACGTATCGTTGAATATCATCGAGTAACAAGTTTCATTGAGTATTGACTATCGTCGACTATCAGATATAATTGACTGTCGAGTATCATCGAATATCAGGTATCGCCAAGTGTTGGGTTGAGTATCGTCTAACATGAGGGTATCATTAGCAAGTATCGTCGAGTATTTAGTATAATCGAGTATTAGGTATTGTTGAGTACCGATTGGAAAAGAATGGTAACGGTGGCAGGCGATATAGTAATTTCATGTAGTTTTATTCAAGAGTTGGGGATTTAGCTCAAGAAAACTTTACCTAAGAGGTGCAATAACTCGCTCAGATAAAAAATCCTACCTCACTTGAGCTCATGGACCGTGGTGGTGGTCATGTTGGGTTTTGGCGTTCTCTGTGGCAGCGGATAGATTAAAGCGTTGGCCCTATCGAATTATCACTTTTACTGTTTAATCGACGCAATTCTTTGTTTTTTTTCTGTAGGATCACATCAACCATCCGTCGTCTGATCGTCCCATCTGCTTGGAAGTTAGGAACCCAAAATTGAATGATGCAAAAATGAAAAGAAAAAGAAAAAGTAAGAAGAACTTATAGAGAGTGGGGAAAAAAACAGCCACAATCGGTCCCCTTCTCCCGGCCGATGGCATCCACCGTCACCGCCACCGTGGCTCCTACCTCCGGCGGCAAGCCACCGGTACTCCTCCTCCGCCGCAAGAATGACCTCCTCGCCGCGGAGTTGCGCTCGCGCTTCCGCGTCCTCAGCTTCTACGCCTCCGGCGATCCCCTCCCCGTCTTCCTCGCTGCCTCCGCCGCGGAGCCCGAGCCCCCGCGCGCGGCCGTCGTCGTCGCTGGCGGCGCCATCCTCGTCGACGCCGCCTTCCTAGACGCAGCGTCATCCGTCAGCTGCGTCGTCACCACCGGCGCCGGCGTGGACCACATCGACCTCGCGGAGTGCGCGCGCCGCGGCGTCGTCGTGGCCAGCGCTGGCAAGATCTTCTCCGCCGACGTGGCCGACCACGCCGTCGGCCTCCTGATGAGCGTCATCCGGCGAGTATCGGCGGCCGACCGGTTCGTCCGGCGCAGACTGTGGCCGGTGCGCGGGGACTATCCGCTCGGCTCAAAGGTTGGTTTTTCTTGCTCTGCCATTGGAGTAGCACAGATAGCTGTGGCGTGGATATTCTTTTTCCCTGTAAATACCTAGTTTTTCTTCTGGATTTTGCTCCAGTTGTTTCCATAATTACTCAAAAACTGCAAGAACTGAGAGCAAAATTTAAGCCTTGTGTTGATTCAGACGCAGGAACAATGCATCTAACTGTTTGTGAGAACATTATATGTAACTGGTTTACTCTCTCGTGTACATCCTGTAATGTAGAGGCTGGAACATTTTTTCCATTATCTAAAAACCGGTCTAGTCTGTTGATGTTTGAATGGAAATGTTCATTTATTCATGAGCACTGATTCACCATATATACATTCTGTTCTTGGCATTTGGTATACAAGCATTTTACCTTGACTGAAGCCTGGAAAGAAATGACAATTCCAAAATCTATCATGATGATGGTACAGCTAGGTGGCATGCGCATAGGCATTTTATATGAGTTAGATGCTTCTGTTCTTGGCAATTGGCATACACATAATACACACATTTTACCTCAGCTGAAGTCTCAAAAGCAATGACAATGCCAAAATCTGTCCTGATGATGCAACAGCTAGGTGGCAGGCGCATAGGCATCATCGGATTGGGGAGCATTGGCTGTTTGATCGCAAAGAGGCTGGATGCGTTCGGCTGCGTGATATACTACCACTCCAGAGGACCAAAGGAGTCTGTCTCTTACAAGTATTTCCCCAACGTTCACGACCTTGCTGCTGAATCCGATGTGCTCATTGTCGCGTGTGCACTGAACGACGAGACATGGCACATTGTTAACAAGGATGTGCTGGAAGCCCTAGGGAAGGATGGCATCGTCATCAACATCGCCCGTGGAGGGAACGTTGACGAGGCAGAATTGGTCAGGGCCCTCAATGAAGGGAAGATAGCGGGTGCAGGCCTTGATGTCTTCGAGAAGGAGCCTGATGTGCCGGCAGAGCTCTTCTCCATCGACAATGTGGTCCTGACAGCTCATGAAGCCGCCTTCACCACGGAGTCAAGCTCGGACCTGTGCAGGCTGATGCTTGGTAACCTGGAAGCCTTCTTCTCGGGCAACCCACTGCTTACGCCCGTGCTTCCCAATTTGTAAAACTCAAATGATTTCTTGAACATATCAAACTGCCAACTCAGGTTAATTTCATATTAGCATTGTAATACTAACCTGCATAGAGTTGAACTTGTTCTCCCACATTCAGCATTGTCAAGTGTATTTCTGTACCAAATCCGGCAATTGTTGCAAGGCTACAGTAAATGTTGCTGATAGTTCAACTGTATTAACGGTCGATGCGGACACTGATTGCACGGACAGAGAGCACCTCACCAGACACCCCACCAACCAGTATACAGGAGCAAAATGTCAAATTGGATCCTCATGTACTTGTTATATAGGAGTAGGTACCAGTATGACAATACTTTTCACGATTTTAATAACTCTTAACTGAACTCCGACTTGTACAGCAGTAGCGTATAATTTGACGGCCTAGCATCATGTATTGAGCATCTCTATTTTAGAGATCCTCTGTGGCTCTAGCAGACTCCCTGTGGCAATCTCTATTTTAGAGAGTATTTCTCTTTACCCCCTAAATGAATTCTCTCTCCTCTCCTTATGTCATATTCTATTTGAGTGAGATTTGGAAAGTGTTGATGCCAATGGTAGAAATATAGGGTATGAATCTTTTTCACTTAGTATGTATATAGAGCTGATTTTAGAGAGTGAAGCTCCGGCAGCATGAACGGTGAAGGTATCGAGGTAACTGCTCAAATTATGCACCTTGCATTGTCAAGTGGAGCACGGGTAAAAAATAGGGGTTGATAATCTCTTATATTTGCCGAAAATCACTTACTTTTTTAATTCAATTTTTTGGTTGAATTTATTTGACAATTTTCGCCAAAATATTCCAATAATCGGCTCAATCGATCCTAGCTATCAGCCACCTTCGGTAAATATCCCAGACCGGATATCAAATCCTGGAAAGGAAGTCACGGAAAAACAAGTAGACAAGCTCACCTTCATACATCAACTTTTACAATGGAAGACGATCGCCCTCTTCCCGGACCCTTTGACATTCAAAGATATGGTAACCGAACACAGTTGTTAGAAAAACCTTGCGCCATCCTTCGGTAGAGCAAGGCAAGCAAACACACAATGGTCGGAGATTGACTGGTGGCATAGATCCTCCAACCAAGGTTTCCAATATGAAGGGGTTGCTCTGCTTGGCTCCTGCTTAAATAAAGTAGTGTAGTGTGTGTGAAGATAAACACAGATTTGAGAGAATTCCGCACCGTAGCCAGGATGCAATTGAGTCCATACAAGCATGATCGGAGTAGCTAAGCTAAATAAATAAACTAACTGTCCTTGTTCTTTTCGGTTTAAACCAGTGGTAGATTATTATCTGAAAAATTTATAGACGTTCGATAGGGGACTTGGAGAGCCAAAAAAATATTTTTGACAGCTTTAAGAAGAACCACTAAAAGCCTCACAAAAATAGCTACAAAGTGCTATAACATTTGACTTGTACAAAAACGACAAATTTCTAGTTGTAACTTTTAATTTTTAATTTAAGCCTAAAAGAATAAGGCCAGCAGCCACTCTGCTGCAGTCTCAGTAATTTTCCATTATCTAAAAAACAGTCTCAGTTTAGTTTTGTGCCGGATTGTATACAGGAGATATAGTCATTGCTAACATATATATCCATACTATTAAAAAGTATATTATGGTGAGCGTTGAGTGGTGACTAATGAAGCCTACTTTTAATCTTGGTCATCGGTCTATCTATTAATGCTCGCGCTCGCACATGGCTCTAATCCAAAATCCAATCCAATCCCAACTCTACAATCCAATCCAATCCAGATTCTACGATCCAATCCTACTAATTACTCCCTTCCTAGCTCCGAACTCGATGGCAATGCCAACATCTAGCCATCGCCTTCGTTGAACCGCAAGGACCCCGGTGCTGAGGAAGATATCACTGTCTTTTGCATCCACACCGTGTCGCTGCTCCAGACCTTCCGTGCAAATCGAAGGTGGGACCTCCTTCTTCTTGCCGCCGTGAACCTTCCCCACTGGACGTTGTTGCCGAAACCTGTTGGAGCCCTACCAACGTCGCACCGGAGTCCCTATACCTCGGTGTCGTGTCAAGCCACCACTTCAACCTTTCCTCAGCCGAACTACACTGCCGTCTTCTCCACCCCTTCCTCTTCCTCTTCCACCCAACCATCACCAGCTAAGCCCTTGCTATCACCACAGGCTGCTGTTGCCGAGCTACCGCCGTCGCCACCCGTCGTGAACCCTAACGCTGCCTCTGCTGCCATGGCGTCGCTGCGCCACCAGCCGCTAAGCTGGATTTTTTAGGGGAAAATAAAATCGGCAATGCTATTTGGAGTACTTATTTTACATAATTTGTATCTTTTTTCTATACTCTTCCATACATAACTTTTTTCTATACACTTTCGTACATAATTTGTATCTTTTTTCTCTTTTCTGTCTTCGTAACAACGCACGGTCATCCAACATTCCAACTAGTACTTCATAGTGCCCCTACCATGTTGCGCAACTTGGTAGTGTCTGATTGAAAGAGCTTCCACTACCATACGTAGGGTCATCACATGCTGTTTGGAACCATTGTACATCACACACAGTTTAATATCCAATGGCAGTCAAACGGTGACCTATGGTGGTAAGCCCTGCAACGGTAGCGAGTGGCGACAAGAGTGTTGAAGTGCCACTCCTGGGAGAAATATCATTTTCTGGGTTTTTTAGTCAGATTCAATGATGGCGATGCCCATGGGTGTTGTTACCTTGCTATAGGCGCTGTTGCAGGGCATTGGTATTTGTACACATTTGGTTTGTCTTTTTGTTCATTGATTCGATGGGCGGCTTTGCGGTGATTTTTTACACTACACCAAAAGAGGCCATATATATCGGATATCGGCACCGGTTCATGTAGAACCGGCACATATAAGAATATATGTGTTGGTTCTTAAGTGGGTGGACAATAAAAGCTTATTTGTGACTTTTTAAATAAAAAGTGGCACAAATATGTAGATTATCTATCAGTTTGTATTAAAAACAAGCACAGATAGGTTCATAACTAAATTGGCATAGATAATCTCAACAACTATACCGATTCTTATTAAAAATGGACACAAAAACTAAATAAGGGCGGGAACCCAAAAATTCTGCGCATGTCGCAAGTTGAAATGTCACGCGGTTACAAAAAGTTGATGTCATTTCCTTCCTCTCTCCCCCTTATCTTTTCTCTCCCCCCTCTCTCTCCCTCCCTTATCCCTTCCATCCCCCTCTCCTTTTCCACCATAGATAGACCATCGTCTCTCTTTCTCCACACCGCTCATCTCTCTCATCTCCTCCTGGCAGCAGGTGAGAGGGCACGGGCGACCGGGCGACAGGGGCAGGAGCGATGCGTGCGATGCGGGCTGTGCCGTGTGAGAGCAACGTGGGCGACACGGGTAGCGGCATGGCGTGGCCGGCTGGGCAGTGACCGGGCAAGGGGTGCGAAAGGGCGCGAGAGGGCAATCATGAGATGCGGGAGGGCATGAACGACAGCCAGGCGGAGCAGATGGGAGCGACGTGGGCGGAGCGGCCCGGTGTGGCACAGCACGCGACGGCGCGGCTTGCCTCCCCCTCTCTCCTCTGCTCTCCGGCGCGACACGGGCATGGCTCGAAGCCCGATGCCAAGCTAGCAGCGTGCAGGATGGGCTCGAAGCCCGATACTTTTTTTAAGTTTTTTAATGTCATCAATGTCGATTCTGAAAACTGGTACTGATTTTTTTTTTGTTATTTGTGCTTGAAAGTTAATGTCGTTTTAAAAACCGACACTATTGCTAGTTTAGAACCGACATTGATGACCATATTTGTAGTAGTGTTAGTTATTACACTTGGTTTCGACAGGTCCGAATTGTTTCTCAAGATTGGTTGATTCGATTGTTGCTCTCTCCCGATTCTCACCAAATCCTTTTTAGGTAATGTGAGAAGATTTTGGAATTGGTGCTACTGAACTGTTCTTATGAAACCACAGAGGAATCTCATAAAGGTCAATGATCTCCTTCTATGTGAGGATGTTTAGAGCTATAGTCGTCAGGGTGTTAGGGTCATTTGCTGGTTATGAGACTGAAGTTTGTTATTTTTGTTCCTTGTCTTAGTGTGACAATTGTTTATCATGTCGCTTTGGTATTAACCTCTATAATAAGTGTTTGTAATGGTTGTATGCATCCCTAGTTGGTGCAGTGGACAAAAAGTTACTTCCATTATCTAAAAAATGTATTATTGTATCTGTGATGGTTGGTGATAACACAAATGATTCACAAACGGTACGTGATGTAGTCATAATATAGATTGCCATGGTTAATATAATTTTTTTTTGTGACAGTGAAGATATCATAGGCAATTTTTACCACAAACCATCTGAGATGTTACATGACATAGACGATTTATGCAAAAAAAATATTTGCGGTTACGCATCCTGGAATAAATACTTTTTCCCGTATTTTCGGTTAGCCTTAGAAAATGATAGTAACGCCCTCTAGATGAAAACAGGAAAATAGGCATACACGCCACAACTCAAAGTATTGACCCTTTCTGAAAGACCAAGCTAGGCGGTTAGAAGTGGGTTGAATAGACGCTACAAATTTTCCGACGTTTTCTCCAATAATACGACCTAAAAATCCAATCAAGCAAAGTGTAAGAACCTCACCATGTACACAACAAAGAGGTGTTGTTCATGGGGGCTGAATGGATGAAATCTAGATCCTCATGACCTCTTTCCACGTGCTCAACCAGCCAAGACACTAAGCATAAGATATAGCATTCAAACACCCAAAAGTACTTTTCAAAAAGTAAATACTGATTCTCTCATAAATTTGTCTTGGTTCAAGAGGGTGGTTACTGCTCTTAGAAGCCTTCAGAAATTTTAAAACTTTTTCTACACCCAGATGGGTGAGTCTTGATGCTGCCTTTAAAATTTCAAACTCAGAATAAAAAAAGAGAAAATATGAAAATTCAAACACCAAGAACTGTTAGGAAAGCAACAACCGTATTTTTCCAGAAACTTATCTAGGTTTAATGTATGAGACGGTGACCTTTCTTGACTTAAAAATTATTAGAAATATTGCACAATATAGGTCTGTGAGTTGAGAACCATCTTACAAAGTTTGAGATTTAAAAACCTCCTAGAACAACCAAGAAAAATCAAACACTGCTTGCTGCCAGAAACTTCGAGCAGAAAGTTTAGGACTCGGTGTTCACCTCACTGCACCCAAACGGTGCAAATACTGAACTCCAAATTTTAACGGTGGATAGATATATGCGTCACACACCTTTGTCAACTGGAATCACTTAAAAAGGATTTTTTTTAGATTTTTTCTAAAAATTAAACAAAAACTGCTGCGCGAAACTTTCTGGACAGCACTGCAACTAGAAGATGAACTTGATCTCTAGCCTATCCTAGATTGGAAGAAGGTTCTCAAATCATATTTACAACCTCAAGGCATCATAGACTAGCAACAAATAGAAGGAGTGAAGTCAAATAAACTAGTTGTAAATAAAAACACCAAGGAGATAAAATCAAACACAAGAACTAGAGAAGGATTTGGATGAACATGGTTGATTTCTATTGCATCTGTTTGAAGGCAATACAAAGCCACACCAAGATGGGCAAAACACTTAAGAAGTGCACTCCAAACACACCCAAACCTCAGCCCTCACCCTCTCTAATTGGTTGAATGGGAGGCACCCCCTCCCCTCCTTTTATAGCGCAAAGGTGAAGTAGCCCTCAAGCCAACTACTCCCCATCTTTGCATGACACATGGATGGCTGAGATTTGTTCACTCTTCATAGCATATAACCCTTAGAATATACTTCACAAATCTCTGGAATATGCCACGCACATTCCTGATACATGCCTCACATGGGCCCACACACCGGACGCAGCCGGTCCTGACTTAGCCGCTAAGTTTCCATCACCCTCGACCGCCTGCCGAGCCTCGGATCCTCACGCCGGCTAAGTCCGTCATCTTTGTGGTCCTCAAGTCCGAGTCTAACCGTCCCATGCAACCTCCTTGTCGTTCTGGACCCATGAACGGGCAGTTCGCGTCCCGACACGTCGCTGACCACGGTCCACCAAGACCTGTACGACAAAGATTAGCCAAAACACCATACTTACCTTCCTCACTTGCAAGATTAGTCCATAATCAATCACATCCAAGACATGCATATGTTTTTCGAAGAACCCATTGAAAAATCGTCCAAAATGGTGCAGCCCGCGTACAAAACAATCTCACTCGACTCTGTCCGATGCCACCGAACTTGACACTTGAGGCGCCCCCACACCAGCTCACGCACCGAACGAACCGGCTCCCCTGTGCCAAGACCCAAAAACCCTAGGAAACCCAGCGAATCCTCGATCGCCTCAAAACCTTCGTGTTACGCTCAAAACACTTGTCAATATGCTCATCACCAACATGGGACCACCTCCACATGGTCTTACACTTTCATACATAGGTATAATTCATTCTAACAGCTTTTCCCTTGCCATGAACATTCCTTTGTTTTTTTGATCGAACTAACTTAATTTCTTGTGGCTATAAACATTGGTGTTAAACAAGAATATGATTAGGGTAAATCATGGAGCATGGGGACACCATCATGACATAAACAATCGAATGATGCAAAGAGGGATTATTGGAGGATATACCTCTGTTTTCTGTCTAATCATAAGTTGTTAAAACATCGTCACTATCTACATAGTGTAGGGGTTGGAACACCTTTTTTTTTTCTATTATCTAAAAATATGCTTTAAGAAGCCGCTAGTCGCTACTTGGTCGGCGAGTTAGGGAATAGTTATTAGATAGAATTAACCGGAACTAATCATAATTAATCAGTAATCACTGCTAGGCGGAGGACTACCTATTAGAGTAAACGGGGATTAATCCGGATTTTTAAAACAGTGTATAAAAATGATCATTATCTATTTACGAGATATGAAAGTGGAGATTTCGATGGAGATTGTGTGGATGGACGTCACAACCCAAATTTTGCCAAACTTAAAAACCTTGATTTCAAAGCTATGTGGCTTTTCCAAAATTTCAGGGAAAAAACTAACTCTTTCAAAGCTATTCAAAATTGTCCGGCAAAATTTCAAATCTTCTCGACGCCTGAAATATTTGTTTATATTCGAAAAACGTCGAAGGCCTTGAGCCGGAACCAATAGTCAGAGAGAGCCGAGCAGGTCACCAGAAGTTCCACCAACCATGGCATCCGGGCACTCCGCGCAGCAACCCACCGTCCTCCTCTTCCGCCGCCTCGACCCGGCCTTCTCTGCGTTGCTCTCGGCGCGCTTCCACGTGCTCGACTTCTTCGCCTCGGGCGGCCCGCTCCCTGCCTTCCTCGCCGCGGCATCCGCGGACCCCGACCCGCCGCGGGCCGCTCTCGTCGTTGGCGGCGGCCTGGTCCGCGTGGACAGCGCCTTCCTCGACGCCGTGCCCACCCTCGGCTGCGTCGTCACCACCGGCACCGGCGTCGACCACATCGACCTCGCCGAGTGCGCGCGCCGCGGCGTCGTCGTCGCGAACGCCGGGAGGGTCTACTCGGTCGACGTCGCCGACCACGCCGTCGGCCTCATCATCGACGTGCTCCGCCGCATCACGGCCGCTGACCGCTACGTCCGGAGCGGGCTCTGGCCGGCCAAGGGGGACTACCCGCTTGCCTCCAAGGTGTGTGACAGTTTCCTTTCCTTCTTGGCGGCTTCGTTACGGTGCCAAAGAAAAAGGCAATTTTTTTTACCAAACTGAATTAACGAAGGTATTGCTTGATTATAAATCTCATATTTTGCTCCATATTATCGTTGTTGAAGAAGCTATCTTTTGGCCGACCAAGATGCTTACTTGGTGTGATCTTAGCTGGGAAACGATGCTTAGTTCACAACCTTCATGACCCATATCTTGATACCTTGATTTTGATTTACAATAATAGAGTTTGAAGTATAGTGAACTTCTTGTTTGGATGAAATTGGAAGGTTTCTACATGAATGAAAATAAGTTTCTGCTTTGTTTTGAAAGGAGTTAATTAGGCGCCATTCCCCAAAGATGTTAATTTGGGGCTTGCAAAGGAACAATTTTTGTTATACGGCTAACAAATTTTACTCGTGCAAATGATTTAGGCAGGGGAAGCACGGCTAGACATGAAAGTATGATACATGATGACAGACTTTGGTTGCCACTGCTGTATGGCTTTATTTGTTGAGTGAAATGGATGCGTAATTAATGCATTGGAGGTATAAAAGACACCGAAAAGTTGAAATTGGTATATAAGTTGATAACGAAAAGTTGTTGAAGAACCACACATACTGACCTTTTTATTTTAAATTAACATGCTTGGTGAAAAAAAAAATTGAGAATCAGAATAAGGAAATAAGCTCTGGGATGGATTTCTTCATGACCGTTGACAGCTTCTTAATGATTCAGGTTTTACTGTGTCATCAATACCATTCTGAGCTTCTGACTAGAAGTGAGAAAGAACCGTGTAAATTGATCAGCCTGGTTTTTTGTTCTTCCTTGTCAAATGAAATTGATCAGTTGTTACAGTGTAAGTTGATGCTTCAATTAGTTTCTGTGCATCTGCAGGTGAGTGGGAAGCGTGTGGGCATCATCGGCCTCGGCAACATCGGCTCGCTGATCGCCGAGAGGCTCCAGGCGTTCGGCTGCATCATCCACTACAACTCCAGGAAGCCCAAGGTCGACACGCCCTACAAGTACTTCCCCACCGTTCGCGACCTCGCCGCTGACTCCGACGTGCTGGTCGTCGCCTGCGCGCTCAACGACGAGACGCGGCACGCCGTCAACAGGGACGTGCTCGACGCCCTCGGGGAGGGCGGCGTGGTGGTGAACATCGGCCGTGGCGCCAACGCCGACGAGTCGGAGCTTGTGAGGGCGCTGGCAGAGGGGAGGGTCGCTGGCGCCGGGCTGGACGTGTTCGAGGACGAGCCGAGGGTGCCGGCGGAGCTGCTGGTAATGGACTGCGTCGTCCTGACGCCGCACGCGGCGACCCTGACGACGGAGTCGAGGCTGGACCTGCGCGAGCAGGCGGTGGGTAACCTGGAGGCCTTCTTTTCCGGTCAGCCGCTTCTCACGCCGGTGCTCCCAAACTAAAAGGATAGTATGATTAAGAAGGTCATCAGAATCAGGATACGTAATTTGCAGCTTAATATGATACAACATGTGCCCATGCGTTTGTAACGCACATGCCATGTTGTGCATCACAGTTTATTGTAAAATAAGTGCAGATCCCGAAGCTCTAATATATTATTTTAATATGGACAAACCATAATTGAGTATTCATCTCTTTTTTTTCTTTTCTTATATATGATATATCCTTGTAAATATTTCTTCTTTAATGGAGTATAAAACAACAGTATGTGCCGAACCCGTTGTATTTTCTATATAAAAAACATTTGACAGCCATCCATCTGACTTGATCTGGAACTTTAGCTTGTAACTCGCAAGGAGCTTAGGCCCTGTTCTCCTCAGTTTATCTGTCTCATTTGTAATCTTCTAATTTGACTTATCTCGTAACTTCGAGAATTTTCCGAGATGGCCTCGAGAGTCAGATGATCTTGGTTTTTAGGATTTAGGGAGTTTTTAGAAACGCCTACGAGATAAAAATAAAACGGATTCAAAAATTAATAAAAAGTCAAATAAGTCAAAATAAGCCATGTCTTATCTGACTTATTTCATGTCTTACCTGACTTATATTGACTTATTTGACTTTTTTTAATAACTTTTTGAATCTGTTTTTTTTTTTATCTTGTAGAAGTGTCTAAAAGCTTCCTAAATCCTAAAACCAAGGACATCCGACTCTAAAGGCCACTTCAGAAAATTCTCGAAGTTACGAGATAAGTCAAATTAGCAGATTAGAAATGAGACAAATAAGTTGGAGAGAACAGAGGCTTACCTCGTTTGCAAATGAGTCCAAGTTAATTATCAACTAATGTTTAGCAAACAATCCTAAACCGTGCTTGCTCGTGGTTTGTTCAGCCTACCTAGGAGAGCCAGCCAGAAATGCCCAATCCAACTCCAAAAATCTTAAACTACCTCCCAAGTCTCTCTCCCTCTGGTGGACTGCATATAGCCGCTGCCTTCCCCCATTTCGCACCTCCCATCCCTAGTAGCAGTAGTCGTCCTATTCGTCACGGTGGTGGTCATGTAGTCGTCGTAGGGGTCGTCCTAGTGGTAGTGTGGTAGTGGTATGCTCATTATCTATACTATAAAGGGGCTATCAAAGGCGGCCAACCAGTGCATCCACGTCGGCCAGAAAAAATCAACCGTTTCCTCCAGCTTGATCCGACCGTCCAGCATGCAATGTCCGATTGCGAATGCAAAAAAACATAGATTTCTTTATTTTACGCACGGGTCCACCATTCTCCAAATTCGTTTCATCCCAGATCGAATGGCTATCGGGCTCCCTAGTTTTTCATCCGCATCCCTGTACTCCACGCTTTCTCAACCCACGGTCCCTCCACGTTGTCTGTCACCCCAAACCCTAGCCGCTGCTCCTCCTCGCCCCCGTTGCAGTCTCTCTAGCGCCGTGGTGCCGCCCCACCTCTCCTTCTTCTCTCCGCACCGCCTCCACCAGCGCGCTTCGATCGAGGGGCCAACCGGCCGGCGCCACCCCAATCCTCACCGGATTCGGACGCATCCGCCACGCCGCCCCGCTGTCTCTCCTCCCCTGTCGATGCTGCTCGCGTCCTCCTCTTCTCCGCTGGTGCTATCCATTCTCTCCTCGGCGCTGTCCCTTCTTCCCCATTGGCGCGACAGTCGTCTCCCTATCTCTAGATCCCGTTCTCAGTCCCCATCTCTCCCTCCCTCTCTCAGTCCCCATTTCTCTCTCTCTTCGTGCCGCGCGCTAGGACGATGAATACGGCAGCAGCAAAGAGGGAGAGGGAGTGGCGGCAGTGAGTGCGAGCTTGAGGGCGGGGAGGAGGAGGGCGTAGCGGAGGACGAGCTCGACGGCCTCCCAGGCGAACCCACCACCGGCCGACGAGTGCGCCACTGCACCAGACTCGCCTCCCACCAGCCGTCTCCCTCTCTCTAGATCCAGATCCCCTTCGCGGCTAGTGCGAGGCTAAGGGCGGAGAGGAGGGCGTGGTAGAGGATGAGCTTCATAGCCTCCCTCCCAGGCGACCCCACCGCCTCCCTCTCTCCAGATCCAGGTCCCTTTCTCTGTCCCCATCCCTCCCTCCTCTCTCTCTCTCTCTCTCTCTCTGTGTGGCGCATGCTAGAGCAGTGAATGCACCGTCTTGGGATCGTGCGACCCAAATTCTCAAATTTTCTTTTTTCCCCTAGATTCTAATATGTGTGTGCAGCTATTTGAGCATGCATTATCATTGCCCATTAGAGCAGGTCTTGGCGGCGTTTTGGCGGAGCGAGCAGAGCGACAACGCAGTGTTGCGGTGGAGGAGCAACGCCGGCACAAGCACAGGCAGCGGAGCTCACCATAACGATGAAGACAGTGGCTTCCTCCTGGTTTTCGGGGTGTTCAGAGAGATCTCACTTTTCTTCCTTTCATGAGTCTTTTTTCGATTTGCTTGTTGTCTCAGATTTATGTTCATTGTTAATTCTGCTATCATGTTTTTTTCTTCAGCTTTCAACCACGTACCATTTTTGCAATACGTGCCAACGATTTTGCCTATCAGCTGTAGGAAAAAAAGACACTTTACGAGAATCCAAATATGAAGAAAGTATAGCCTATGCTAGTGAGCTAATGTTTCATAACCTTTTGTCACTTGAAGTTATCTTCGAGTTACCTAGATAATCATGCAGATTCTTGGTATGAATGCCTCATGTTCTTGAAGGTTAGGAAATTTGCATAGTAAGGTCACTGGGAAGTGAATATTGTAGGCAGCAGCCTTACTTTTATTCATCAAGTTGTTATTTGGAGAATTCTTCTTCTGCATTAGAAGCAGTGCAAGGTAGTCCAGAATCATCAGGGCATGTTATGGGGGAAATGACAACTAGAAGCAAAATCACTAGGCTAACGCCAGATTACCTTGCTTCCTGTCCTACTACTGGTTCTTATATGATAAGGTCATATCCAATATCAGCTAAAGTTGATTTTATAGTTTAGATCGTCATTCAGAACATGAACACAAAAGATCAGATCGATTTGCCGCCTTCTTAAACTGTAATGGTCAATCTATTGAATGCCACAATGAGGTACACTTGCAGATTCTTTTATTTGTACTAGAATGGCAACTTCTGTGCATACATTTTCTCATCTCTTAACATATGTATTAAACAGTTAAACACTTTTGGATTTGGATTTTGTTTATTTCAGCCAATCCATTCAAAGGACGTTAAGGAAGATATTAGAAAAGATATGTATAAAAAGGTATAAGAAGTATTTGACCGATTTGTTGTAATATCTACTCAGCATTTATTCTTTTAAGCTAGGGTTCTCTCTCCTTGTGAATTTAAGCAAAGGAAAGGGCATTAGATTTCTTTGGTAAACTGTACATTGATCGATGATGGAAGAAGAAGATGGTCCACGAACTAAGATCTGCAGTGACTACTAATTCACAATGTTTTGCAATTGTGGTTACAAAAAGCAGAGATTAGAGCTTCAGATTCTCTTGTTCAATTCATTTTATTATTTAACTAAACAACACAATTCACGACCATTAGAATAACCGGGTCGTGCACGTCGAGGCGCCCAAATCAATTCTAGCTATCCATATGTGACACCCAACTAAATAAATAAATAATTAAATTCTTGCTTGTGTATCGCAACCAATAAATTGAATTTTCAATCTTATCAAAGAACCCACTAATATTTTATTTACAAGTAAAACACAATTTTATATACAGTTTTAATAATCTACATTTCCAATCTCTTAAAAAAATAATAATAAATTTTACAAGAAAAACTCCTGTTTTTCTTCCTTTTCTTTTCTCCTCACCCCTAGTTTTATCCGGTCCGGCCGACCGACCGGCGTGGCCAAATCGGCCCTGCAGTGGCATGCATGCCACACAAATAAGCCCCTTGCCACGCATCTGAATTCCTTCGCCGGGGTGAACACTGCAAAAACCCCAAGTCCAAATTTTAAGCACCGGACATCGCGATTCGCAGCAAAGCCGAAGCCTTGAGTACGACGCCGTCGCCATAGAGCTCCGAGCCGGGCAACAACCGACGCCAAGTTGTCCTTGACGAGGTAGTCCCCGTCGTTGCTCCAAGCTGCTCTGGCCGCCGCCCCAGCTCCTCCCTTCCGCCGCTCCTTGCGCCGACGTCCCGGTCCGGAATCTTTGCCGCTTGAGTCGCCCGCCGCTGGTCGTCCGGCGTCGTCGCCTCCCGGCGTGGCCGTCGCTCGCCCTGCAGCCGCCGCCTTGCCTCGCCGCCTCGCCCAAATTGCCGCCCCGTGCGCGCCACCTCCCTTGCTCGCCATGCCACGGCTTTGCGCCTTACGGCGAAGACCTCACCGCCTAAGCTCCACTGTCGCCCGTGCGCCACCACCGCGCCGCCCTCACCGGAGCCTCACCCATCGGCCGTGCCACCTCCGCAGCCCGGCCATTGCCTTGACCGCCACCCATCGCCAAGGCTAAGACTGCGCGTTCTCTCCCGTCGCCGGAGCCGCCCAGCCGCCATGCCTCCTCCCCTTTCGCGTCGCTCTGCCCGCCCGCCCCATGCCACCGGTCAAGCCGCCCGCCCACGCGAACAGTCTTTGCCTCGCCATCACCTAGCCCACATTGCCGCCTGCCGTCGCTGCCCAAGCACCGCCGGAGCGTTGCTCTGCTCCCACCGTGTTGCCTCCCTTGCGCTGTGCGCCGCCCAAGCCCAGCAGTGCCGCCTTGACTGCTCCACCCTCGCCGCCGGCAAGCTCTAGCCGCCGCCGGCCAAGTCCGCCGGCCAACCTACCCGCCGCCCTCTCCTTCTCCTTCCTCCCTCTTCTTCCTTTTCCTCTCTCCTTCTCTCTTTCTATCTGTTCTCTCCCTCGTTTGCTCTCTCTCTCCCTTCTTATCCATTCAGGATAGGAGAGCCCGAGATGGGCTTTTGTGGGCCGGCCCAGCCACCTCAGCGCCGGCCTAGGCACCAGTTCAGCCCATCCCGATGCTACAGTGCCCACCCTTCATTTTCCTGGAATTTCTAGTAACTTCAAACTTCAATCTTCTGCACCAGATTCATCCGACCTCCGATTCTGGCGATTCCAATTCCTAAAAATTCATAAAAATCATATCTATCTACAGTAGTTTTTGTATAATTTTCAAAATTATAGTGCTATATATGTTATTTATTGGCTGTTTTTTCTCGTTTTGCGTGCGATAGATTATTCAGGAGCCGAAGGAGAATTTCTGGACGCCACCGATGCACCGCCGGAGTTCGACTACTCCGAAGGCATGTCTTTCCCTTAGAATCCTAATTTTTGTAGATTTTTCCAAAATTGCTATGTGGATTAAAAACGGCGTATGAATAAATAGTGTTACCTAGTGCATGTGTCTATCCGATATATGCGTCTACCGATAAATCCCTAGCCCTAGCATAACTTATGTTAATATCATCTACTGTTTTAAAATAATAGATGCTTAACATTGCTTAGTTAGATATTCGGGGATCCGATCCCAAATATTCGATTTAGTTAGGAATAAAATCAAGAGATTTGATGAATCGCTTGTGTTGGGATTGGGAATTCGATTCATTCATCTTAATTAAAATTTGACCAACTAATAAATGGGATCGGGAGCGGATGAATGGTAAGGTGGGTGCATTTGAGCACGAGAGTTGGGTTTGTGTTGGTTGCCGCTCCGAGAATAAGGACTGAGCCATGTGATTACTTTACTGAGTATTTACCGTGCGGCCGCAAGCCCGGTATGGGATGGGTCTAATCTAAAGGAAAAGAAATGTCGGGATTACTCACTGTCCTTGCACGGTGGATGAATTGAGAAGTGCAAAGTTGAGAATTGAGATTTGAGAATTAAGAAACATCACCGGGGTATTGGTAGAGACTTGTGCTGAAGCATTTCTTTGGGTACCTGTGTGAAGCAGGTACGATAGTGTTTAAGTCCGAGGTTAATTTTCTGGAGGATTTATTATGGTATTCTTCGACGGGAGGGTATCGTATCTTGTGGGTAAAGCGTACAACCTCTGCAGAGTAAAACCATTTGAATGGCCATGCCCACGGTTAAGGGCAGACAAGGTGGGTTTCACATTGTAGCATCACTGATCTTAATATGACATGGGTAAGGTTATTCCGACATGTATGTGTCGTTGCTAGATGAGAATTTTGATTTTGCTATATGAGATTGGAGAATTGAGTATTGAGAAATGAGAATTGAGGAATGAAATTACGAGCTGAGAATTAAGAGATTGAGAACTTGAGATCTGAGAATAGAAATTGTATGATATTACTATGATCATGGGAATTTATACGTATTTATATATTTTTCTTAAATGCTTTTATAATTCTAGGTAAAGTGCTTTTATGCAAATTAACCAACAGCTTTCTTAGGATAAGCCTTAACCTGGCCCTTCCTAGAAAAGACTTGCTAGCATTTTTGCTAACCCTGCATGTTATGCGGGGCTGTTTATTCATTGAACAGATCAAGAATAAGAGGAAACGCAGGATAACGTTGAAATCTTCCCGGATGATGCTCCGAACTACTAATCGTTTCCCTACTCAGCGCGTGCCTGTGGCCGTAATGGGACACTACTTTTGGTTGTAACTAATTGCTCCTTTTCAATATGTGTTATATATCTACGCTAATGTAATATATTGCTCCGCCGCACTCTGAATTATTTTATTAGCTAATGCAGCTGTGTTTTGATATCATGATTCTGTTTCACTGTGGGTATGAGCACTGATCCTTAGGACTCATACCGGTAACACAGAGGGGTCCGGTTTGGTAAAAACCGGGATCCGACACCATATGGGGTGACCGTCTTCGTAGGGTGGTTTGATCCAAAATGGTTTTAACTAAAGGTTGCCAAAGGATCACAATCAGATTCAAGACCTGTGAACACATAGATCACAAAGCCTTAATCTTAAAGAAGACACACTACACCAAAATAGGTTATTTACCTATATATTTGAACTGGCATAGATAACATTATTAGTGTCAGTTCTTCAGTGCGACAAAAGCTTATATATGCCGGTGCTAATTACCAACCAGCATAGATTACAGATATCTGTGTACGTTGGTAATTAGAACCGACACATATAATCTGTAATCGGCACATATGGAGCCACCTTGTTTTGTAGTCATATGTGCCGGTTCGCAATTACAACCGGTACACGCAACTTTTCACCTCTTGAGGCATAGGTGGGAAAATTTTTTCCCATGCACGATCTATATAATTTATTTTGATAGTCTCAGATTTAGCCACATTCACGAAAAAACTTCTTCGGCCTCTCAATCTCCACCTCTCTCTCATTCCCATTTCTACCTTGAACCCATTCGATCTCCAACTCCTCCTTCACTGCCGCCATGGTCCAGTTGCTGGCGTCGCTGTTTGTCGTGGTCATCTCCGGCGTTGTTACCCTCTCTACCCGCCTCGTCGTCGCCAACCTCGCCATGGCCGGCCGCCAATCAGGAGCCCTGGAAGGAGGAGCCAACCAGCGAGGTACATAGCAAGGAGGAAGAGCCAGTGCCCAAGAGACGGTGCCAGCGGGCCACATCACTGCCTCCATCCTTGGATGCTTCGATGTGCAGCCCTGCCGCTGACGAGCTAGAGGAGGAAGACGATGATGAGGAGGATCCCACCCCATATCGGAGGAGGAGTCATCGTTAGAGGAGGTGGGCGGATGGATGCGAGGGTGTGACGATGAAGACATGTCCAACCCGTCGGACAGCCCAGTCACGTCCTCTGATGATGACAATGGCAGCGACTTCTCCAACCCTGAGACGATGGTCAACAATGACGAGCTCTGAATGTAGTATTGCTAGTAGCTAGCTTAGCAAATTAAAATATATATTCTAAAATATATCTATGTCGGTTCCAGCCATAAACCGGCACAGGCATAGAGAATACAACATATGTGCCAGTGCCAAACCGATTTAGATGACTAGGCATATCAGTGTGTGTTATTCTATGCTAGTTCATAAACCGACACTAATGATGGTTTGGAACCGAAACTAATGAATTGTTCTATAGCAGTGACGTCATGTGGCCAAAAGAGCGGAAGCCAAACTCTTATTCTATTTCTTGACAGCATGGATGTGGGTGATGCTACGGGCTTCGTGGCAAGATGCTTCGCTACAACAGTGGCTAGCAGAGATAGTGGTTGTAACACCCCATTTTCGGGAAATCTTAAAAGCTTTTGAACTAATAAATTTTACTTGTTTTGGTCAATCAAATTCCAAATTGAAATAAGCAAAATCTTGAATTTGAATGCACTCCCTAGAAATTCACAAATTCAAACCATAATTCGAATTAGAGTCTAAATTTCAAATTTAGGACTACAATTCTAATTCATCAAATTTAAATTCTAAATTTCAAACCAAAGTCTGAAATTTACATTTGGGCCCGGGCAAACTGCCCTCTTTCCTTTCCCTTGGCACAACCCGGCCTAGTGCGGCCCATGTAGGCCCAACTGGCCCCCTGCTTCCCATCTCTTTCCCCCCTCCCGTCCCCTGCAAAATAGGATGGCTCCCGTACGTTGGTCTCGCCGCCAATCAGTGGCCCTGTCGCTCCAATGTCGTCATGCCTCTACCTCCCTATCTCAACGCTATCTCTATCACTTCCTCCTTCTGCTTGCAGGACCCCGGTTAAGGCCCCTCAGGCCCTCTGTGCATTCTCGACTGGTCCCAGCCTATAAAACCTTCCTTGTCTGCCCTCTCTTTTCCTCGATCACCCGCCTCTGCAGCTCAGCTCCACCATCGCCTACGTTGGGTATCTATAACATCCTTATTTTGAAATTTTAGCTAAAGTAAAATTTTGAGTGACATAAAACTTCAAAAAATTTAAAAACTTTATTTAAGGTAATAGTTTCTAAAAATAAAATCATTTTCAAAAGTTTTAAATCAATACTTGAGAATAACAAAATGTTGGGGAATGTATGTGGCCCATGAAGGTTCGGCTCACTTACTTACCCGCGGCCCCACAGGAGGCAAGCTCAGGGCCAGCAAGCTCGCGCCCGAGCTTGGCAAGCTCGAGCCCGAGCTTCCCCGTCTTGGAAGCTCGGGCCTCTTGCTTCCTCCGGGCTTCTGAGATACAAAGGAACAGGGCCCAAGGCAAATCATCGTGTGCCGCGGACAGGATACGCTTCGGATCCCCAGAGTCATCGAGAGTTAAATGTGCGCACTGTTCCGAGGAGTGCCTGGCGGCAGCTTCTGACGGTAGGCAGCTGGTCCCGTCAACCGCCCGCATGGGCAAAGACACGTGCTGACCGGTAGCGGTCCGGCGCGGTGATCGGAGGATTGCACTCGATTACGGTGGATTGATGCGCTACGGCATGGGAAAAAACGCGACTAATTCAGCGGACCAAAGACAGCTCGGTGGTGGGCGCCTATAAAAGGCGCCTGAGCCACAACAACGAGAGTTTTTCACTTCTAAGATACACGCAACTCACTCGGAGAATAGCTACTATAGAATAGGAGCACTTGCATTCCCGTAGGAGCTCTAGTTTCGGCGATAGTTCTCGCGTCCGGTGGCGGAGGACACACACACGGTGCCTTGAGCACTTATCGTACTTTCGGCCCGGGCTTCCCAAAGCCGGACTTCACCTTTGTACTCGTTTAAGCTCGGCATTAAACTAAAATCGACATAGGGTGTTATCCCGCGATGGAGGCCTGAACGGGATAAAAATACTCGTGTCATCACCCCCATCGATCCGGTCTTGACGCGTTCGACCGCGTCGGGACTAAGGTCTTTCGCCGGTAGCGTCGGCCGGCGGTGCCTCCGTCCGAGGGCGGGGCGCGCCGGGCCTCGCGACCCCTTCCTTGCTTATTAGCGCTGCGAGGCTCGCCTCCGATGGTCGACAGTGGCGCCCACCGTGGGGCCCGATTGCGGTCTTCTCCTCGATCGAGTCGAGGATGGCCTTGTTGTCATACGGCGACAACGTCTGGTGGACCTCAACTACGGACGATTGCGGCGATCTAGGCGGCGTCGGCGAGTCGTATGAGGAGTGGCAGTTGGTATCTCGCCGGAGCCCGGTCCGAGCGAGATGGAGGTGGAGGCAACGCCCGCCTCAGAGTAGTGTTCACTCCCGGCTTTGCGACTTCCCGACTCACGTCGTGAAACCCTCATGGAGGGAATGGAGGCACCGCCACCAGTGCCGTATCCGGACGGACTGCGCACATTCGCGGCCACGTCCGAAGAGGAGGACCCGATCTCACAAGAATCGGGCGCTGGCGCGGCCGAGGTCGAGCGAGCGATCGCAAGACGAGCCCATGGCATTTGAGGGTGCTGAGGGCACCACCTCCATCGGTGACACCGACATATCCCCTTCGCGGGAGCCTACCTCACGTCATGTCTTTGCGGCGTCAGGCGGGGCGACCCCGCACCAGCCACGTGCCAACCTAAGCGGAGAGCACCAGCGGCGCGAGGCCGCTCGGAGCCTCTTTGATGGGTCGGTTGGGCGAACCTTGGCGGATATCCATCGCAGGCCTGCTGGCCCGACACCCGCCGCGGGCGCTACACGCGCGCATTCACCCACCACTACCGTCACTAACCCAGTGCTGCACAGTCTGCAAAGGGTTAAGACGATTGTCCAGGTCATGCGTGACCTGGAGAAGGACCCGCGAGGGTTCACCATGGCCGACCTAGGCGGCGCGGTTGCCGACGGCCTAGAGGAGCTTGCTGGGGATCTCGGCGAGCACCTCCAGGTCCAGTCACACACCAGTGGCTCCTCAAGGCGGCGTGGCCAGAGCGTTTGGTCGCGCCGGCAGGCGTCCACGTCCACAGCGGACGGCGCTCTTCAGTGCACCCCGGGCGGAGTTTTTTCCCGTCTCGGGCCGCTTCTAGGCGGGAGGCCTCCCGTTGGGAACAACGGTGCCGCCCCTGGATGCCCGGCCTTCTCCCGAGCTTTACGCGAGGCCCCTGGCCTCGCAAGTTTAAGCCCGGGAGCATCGAGAAGTTCGACGGGAGCAAGAATCCCGACGAATATCTCGCCGTTTATACTACCGCCATCCTGGCCGCAGGCGGTAATGAGGCCGTAATAGTCAACTACTTCCCTACCGTCTTGGAGGGAATGGCTCGAATCTGGCTGTTCAACCAACGCCGAGGTTCGATCTGCATTGAGGAACATTGCGGAGGCGCCCGGACAAACTTCGTGTGCTCGCTGGCATGCTGGAAAGCCCTAGGACCTCAAACTTGTGGTCCAAAGGGGGGAGAGAGAACTGCAGGACTACGTCCGCAGTTCGTCAGTCGCAACACCATTCCGTCGATCTCGAGCGAGGCCATCGTTGAGGCCTTCAAGGAGGAGAGCGGAATACCCGTTCACCGAGGACCTTGAGCTCCATCCGGCCCACACCGCATGGCCGATTTATTTCGTCTTTGCGGAAGGTTATCAACGCCCGAGGCGGTGGAGCGCAAGAGAGGGAGGACGGAGGAGAAGGCGGCGGCCCAGACTAGCACCGATGCCAAGAAGGGTGACGCCGAGAAGAAGAAGAAGAAGAAGAAGAAGAAAAAGGAGCCTGCCGCCCCGCCTACGTCGCAGCGGTAGAGCCCAAAGACCCGCCTCCTCTGAGGCCGCCGCCGCCTTGACCCGCCCGACGGGTGGCGGAACGCACGGGCGCTGCCAGGCATGGGCGAGCTCCCGGCCTCGACCTCGGCGGCTCAAGGGCTAACCCTCCGAACAACCGCATCGCCTCCTCCATCAGAAGATCTGGCCATGACCGCGAATCGCGGGGCGTGGGCAGCGGTTGGAGGACTTTCGCGCCGCACGGGCCCATGCCCGAGCTCCCCGATCATGGGTTGTCGGACGACTGGGCGCCTCAGGGCGCCCATGGCGACGCCTTCCAGGAGGCTCGCGCACACGTCGCCGTGATCTTTGGCGGCGCTTCTGCCTATAGCTCGCGACGCGAGCTTAAGGCCGCTGCCCGGGAGGTTTACCACCATGAGAAGGGTAAGCCCGGAGATGCACCCCTGCGGTGGTCCCACCAGTTGATCACTTTCTCTGGGGACGATTGTCCCCCCAGAATGATCAGGCCTCAGCGTCTGCCGCTGGTGCTCTATCCTACCATCGGCAACACGCGAGTCGATCGCGTGTTGGTGGATGGCGGGAGCTCCCTGGACATCGTCACTGCTCAAATTCTTGAGCAGATGCAGGTCCCGCGGTCCAATATCAAGGACATAGCTATCCCTTCCACGGCATTGTCCTGGGTCCTCCCTCTGGTCGTCGAACCGTCGTCTTTGCCCGTGGCGTTTGGGACCCCTGAGAACTTCCGGACGGAGTCGTCACCTTCGAGTGGTGGACTCAGAGCTTCCTCTAACACCATCCTTGGGCGCCCTTGTGTCCAAGTTCATGGCGGTTACCCACCACGGCTACCAATGCCTGAAGATGCCGGCCCCTCACGGGGTCATCACAATCAAGGGCAGTCACAAGGCCACAATGGTCTGCGACGAGAGCGCCTTGGCCATGGTCGGACAACTTCGGCGTGGCGGCCAAGGCCGAGCGGCCGCCCGTCCGCCCCAAGGTGGCCCTGCGGCGCGAGGAGCCCACCAAGGCAGTCCCCTTCTCCGAGGATGACCCAGCCAAGGTCGTCCACGTAGGGGTCAACCTCGAGTCCAAATAGGAACTTGAGCTCGTCACCTTCCTCCGGGCTAACGCAGACGTGTTCGCGTAGGAACCGTCCGACATGCCCGGGGTCCCAAGGGAGGTCATCGAGCATAGGCTAGCTATTGACCGACAAAAAGCTGTCGAGACAGCCCTACGGCGCTTCCCAAAATGGAAGGCCGACATCATCCAGGAGCAACTCGGCAAGCCCCTCCAAGCCGGCTTCATCCGAGAAGTCGAGCATTCGGACTGGCTAGCTAATCCGATCGTCGTCAAGAAGAAGGGCAAAAAGTGGCGAATGTGCGTCGACCATCGCGACCTCAACGCCGCCTGCCCCAAGGACAATTTCCCCCTGCCGCGCATAGACCTAACGGTCGACGAGCAGCGGACTCGGCGCTCATGAGCTTCTGGGCGCCTTCTCGGCTATCACCGGATCAAGGCGACACGGGAAGGCGAAGAGAAGATCGCCGTAATACCTTTTGGTACCTTCTGCTACACGACCATATCTTTCGGTCTCAAGAACGCGGGAGCCACGTTTCAGCGACTAATGCAGAAGACGGTCCCTGATCAGATAGGGCGCAACGTAGAGGTCTATGTAGACGATGTTGTTGTAAAAAGCAAAGTCTCACGGGACTATGTGACTGACCTTCAGGAAACTTTTGCTAATCTTAGAAAGCATCAAGTTAAGCTGTATCCTGAAAAATATGTCTTTGGTGCCCGGTCTGGGATGTTGCTTGGCTATGTGATAGGAAAGGCGAGCATCGGGGCAAACCCCGAGAAAATCGAGGCCATCGAGAATATGAGGTCGCCGACCTGCACCAAGGAGGTACAAGCCCTCACCGGGCGGATGGCGGCTCTCAGCAGATTCATATCTCGTCTCGGCGAGCGCAGTTCACCTTTTTGTATGATCCTGCGCAAGCACGATGGTTTCGAATAGACGGAAGAAGCCGAGGCTGCTTTTAGCGATCTAAAGAGTTACCTGTCCACGTCTCCCATCTTAGCCACGCCAAAGCTCGGGCAAGCTCTACTCCTCTACTTGGCGGTTGCCCCGCAGGCTGTAAGTGCTGTACTAGCAGTAGAACGCGAAGACAAGCAACAACCCGTTTACTACGTGGCGAGGTACTTCACGGACCCTAAGGAGCGGTACCACGAGGTTGAAGCTCTTATGCGCCTTGCTTATGGCCTTGCGAAAGTTAAGGCGTCACTATTTCTAAGCCCATCCAATTACGGTCCCAACGAAGTTTCCGTTAAAGACATCATTGAACCCGACGCGAGCGGGAGGGTCGCGAAGTGGGCGATCAAGCTTAGCGATTTGACATCAAGTTCGTACCCGAACAGCGATCAAATCCCAAATCGTGGCCGACTTCTTGGTGAGTGGACGGACCGGCCGACCCCGGGAGGCTCGCCCGAGCTTCATAAGCCGAAGCGCCTTTGGACCATGTTTTTGAAGGGTCGCGCCAATTGAGCGATCAGTGCGGGTTTGTTCTCATCTCCCCAAGGAGAACAAATTCAGCATATAGTACTGCTTCATTTTCCCAAGAGCGAACAATCTTTGCGGAGTCTGAAGGCCTCCTATCTGACCTACGAGCATGCACTGCGCTTGGCATAAAACGGCTAACAGCGAAAGTGGATTCGCAGTTGGTCGTCTACCAAGTAAACAAGGAGTTTCAGTGTTGCAACGACTCAATGGAGCGATACTTGGCAGAAGTGAGAAAGCTGGAGAAACACTTCACGAATTTCGAAGTGTGTTACGTTCCCAGACTGGCTAACAGCCTGGCCGATAAGCTCGCAAAGCTTGGCTCCTCACAAGAAACCGCCCCGGCGGGGGTGCTCGTGCAACTAAAGCCCTCTATTCCCTTCGGAGAAGAGGCCCCCGAGAAGACGGTTGGCTCGACCCAAATGACCGGTACCGTTTCATTCCTAGAGCAGCGCGACACCTGGATGACGCCATTCGTCCAGTTCTTGACACATGGGACACTGCCACAGGACACAGCTGAGAAATCCCGGCTCCAAAGACAAGCCCGACTTTACCGATTACTCGGAGGCTTGTTGTACCGAAGGGGTTCTAACGGCGTACTTTGCAAGTGCGTGACCCGGGAGGAAGGCAAATTTCTCCTCCAAGACATCCACGACGGGATCTGCGGGGCCTATGCCTCTTTCAGAACCCTAGTGGGAAAAGCCATTCGCATGGGTACTGCTGGCCAACTGCGTTGACCGATGCAAGAGAGTTAGTAAAACGCTGCCCAGGCTGCCAATATCATGCCCGGGTATCCCACCAGCCCGCATATGAGCTGCAGACTATCTCGCTAACCTGGCCATTCTCAACATGGGGGATAGACATACTTGGTCCGTTCCCCAGAGGCCTAAAGGGCTGCACACACCTGTTCGTTGCCATCGACACTTTCACTAAGTGGATCGAGACCGAACCAGTGTCGAGCATATCCGCCCAGACGACCAAGAGGTTCCTTAGGAACAATATCGTGACCAGGTTCGGCGTCTCAAGTAAGCTGATCGCTGACAATGGGACCTGATTCACAAGTGAGCTATTCGGGACTCTTGTGAAGAGCTCGGCATGAAAGTCGCCCTAGCCCGGTAGCTCACCCACAAAGTAATGGTGCGGTAGAGCAGCGCCAAATGGGCGAGATCATGCAAGGTATTAGCGCTGAGTGTCTGACGCTCTTGCCGAAACAAAGACACAACTGGTAGAAGAACTACCCTCCGTGCTTTGGCAGCCCGAACAACCTCTAATCAGGCTACTGGCGAAACCCCGTTTAGGCTTGTATACGGCTCGGGCGGTCCTACCCGCCGAGCTAAGACTTGGTTCAGCTCGTGTTGATTTTGCAGGACAGATCGACAACGACGAGGAGCGGTTGCTGCACCTCGACCTATCTCGAGTCTGCCGCGAGCAAGCACTCTGCAGTGGCGAGATACCGGCAATCCTCGTGACAAGCGACCAAAAAGTCTGAGACCGGACCACGCAAGTGGGCGGCCTGGTTCTAAGACGAGTTCAGAACCTGGCTCACGCCAACAAGCTCACCCCAAGATGGGAGGGTCCGTACACGGTCATATCGGCCGCACGCCCGGGAGCTGTAAGACTGGCTATGCCAGATAGGAGAGTCCTCAACAGCTCCTGGAATATCGCTCAACTTCGGAGGTTCTACTCCTAAGAAAAGGTCGTCAGTCTCTATTCCCCCCTATCTTATTTCCTTTTGTTCATCACACTATTCCCTAGAGAGCCCCCAAACTAACCCAGCGACCCAAACTTATGATCGGGCTTGGGAGATAGGCAGGCTGCTTCGAGACACATCGGCGGGATAGTGGCTCTGCAAGCCAACCCGGGATTCCCTTGCACACGGGTAAGCCGATATCCATCGCACCTCGCAAAATCCCGTGCAGGCACACGCTTTCCGGCCCTACACCATAAGCCCGCATAAAACCTGCCACAGGCCCAGGATACCTCTAGAGTCCAACACTCTACCTCTTGCAAAGGGACAGAGTTAGGGCCACAAGTTTCATTCAAAAGCGTACGGTCTCTAAACCATGCCCGGGCTTCTCCTCAGAAGCTCGGACATGACTCGGGGTCTGGGGTCGATTTTTTTAAAATTGATCTTCTCTAAGCCACGCCCGGGCTTCTCCTCAGAAGCTCGGACATGGCTCGGGGACTAGGGTCGATTTTTCAAAAATTGAACTTCTCTAAGCCACGCCCGGGCTTCTCCTCAAAAGCTCGGACATGGCTCGGGCACTAGGGTCGATTTTTTAAAAATTGATCTTCCCTAAAGCCACACTCGGGCTTCTCCCAGAAGCTCGGACATGGCTCGGGGATTAGGGTCGATTTTTCAAAAATTGAACTTCTCTAAGCCACGCCCGGGCTTCTCCTCAGAAGCTCGGACATGGCTCGGGGACTAGGGTCGATTTTTCAAAAATTGATCTTCTCTAAAGCCACGCCCGGGCTTATCCCCAGAAGCTCGGACATGGCTCAGGGACTAGGGTCGATTTTACAAAAATTGATCTTCTCTAAGCCACGCCCGGACTTCTCCTCAGAAGCTCAGACATGGCTCGGGGGCTAGGGTCGATTTTTTCTAAGGGTCGATTTCTTAAAAAGTCGATTTTCCAAGATCAGATTCCCAATCAAAAGACTTCCGATCTACTCTAAGCCACGCCTCGAGCTTCTCCTTAGAAGCACGGACATGGCTCTGGGCTAGGATCGGTAGGACTATACTCGTTTTCAATCCTTTCTTGCCTACACGACTACTAGCGTTCGTTTGCATGCGGAAAAACAACAAAAAGCGAGCGAAGCGGCGACAACCACAAACAACTTTATTAAAAAGATTACGCAATGGCTTACAAGCGGCTACATAGTCGGCGGAAGGGCCCCAGAAACCCGACGATGGCGTCGGCCACTTTGGCAAGCGCCGGGGCAGCCTTGACCAAAGCCGCGGTGGCGGCGACATCGCGAACGCAGGCGGCAGCGCCTCCCAAGCGGATCAAAGGCCCGCGAAGCCGCAGGACAACTTCAACCGGCGCCGACCTGGCGGCGTCCGCGGTAGCGCCTCCTCCTCCGGAACCTCGGCCATGGCGAGGTCGAAGTCAGCCCAAAGCTCCGCCAACTTTGGATCACAAGCCATGGAAGCAGGAGGGCAAGGTACGGAAGAAAGAAGTCTAGAGTAAGAAGTGGCCGTCGCATTGGTCTCTTTTTATAGCGAGATTCGGAAGCCAAGCGATCGGGAGTAATGGTGTTGGGAAGCGCCCGGCGTGGAAGCTGTTTCCAAGATCAACGCTAATGTCTCTTGGGACATAAGCATAGCGATCAAAGACGACGATCGGCATTCGGGAAGAAGTGGCGAAGCAAAGAAGTCAAATCAAGTCCGCTGTATTAATAAAGGGTATTTACAAGAGCAGGCCGGATTATCGCCCAACAAAAAAGGAAAATAAACAAAAAGAAAAAGGGCCTACGGCAAGGCGCTTTGAGCTTCGGCTCGGCCGATAACTCCTCATGTTGGCCCTGAAGATTGAGGAGCTCCTTCTCTTTTGCCCGGGCAGTCTGCATCTTGACTCGAAAGGCTTCGTTGGCACCCTCCAGGTCCCGCATAGTGTCCTGGTGGGTCTTCAGCAGACCCTCCGTAGCGGTTGTAGCGGTCTTCGTCTGGGAAAGCTCCGAGGCAAGGAGGTCGCGCTCCTCCGCTGCCGCGGCGACCTCGGCAACACAAGACGCTTCCTTGGCCGGGCGTTCCTCGAGCTCAGAGGCGCGGTCGCGTTCGACCTTAAGGGCCTCCAATGACCAAGAAGAAACCTCCTTGGCGTCCTCCCGCCTTACGGCTAAGGCCGCCTCGGCCTTGACTCGAGCCTCCAAAGCTATCGCTGGTGAGCTCGAGCAAGCTTCCTCAAGCTCGGCGCGTGCGGCATTGGCTTCCCGTTGCTACCGCGCACCTTCCGACCGCAGGGCCTCTTGTTCGGCATCGTGCTTAGCCTCAAACGAGCAAGCCATGCTGACAAGATCGCGGTAAATCTACACCCGGAGGATAGACTAAGGAAAAGGAGGACTGAAGTAAGGAAAACACAAGACAACGAAAACCAAGCCCGGAGGCACTTACCCGCTTGGCGACCGCCACGGCCGTGACATCGCATCGAGCACCCCTGGGCAAGGAAGCCGCGACCTAGCGGCCGAGTTGTCGCTCAGCCGCAGCCCCTCGGCCATCTCCCAGCGAGCTCGGCCAAGCCTCCGAGCTCGGCCGCCTCGCCCAGCGAGCTCGGCCGAGCCTCCCCGAGCTCGGCCGCCTCCAAAGAAGCAAACGACCAGCCTCCGTCGACTCGGCGATCTCCTCCGCGACCTCGCGAGCTCCCCCTGTCGCTGCTGCTGATTCCCCCAAGCTCAGCGGCATCAACGGCATGGAACACGGCTCGGCGGGAAGTCGATCTGCGTCGAGCATCCACCGGAGGTCCTCTGCTTGATCGATTCGCCACCATTCCTCAGCGTCGGCGAGGGATCTGGTCGGGCCGACAAACATCTTCTTGGCTCCATGTAACGATCCCGAGGTGGTGCTCAATCCACGCTGGCGTCGCCGAGATCCACCCCGAGGCGGTCAGCGGAGCCACACTCCACACCGCCGCCGGAGCGATGCTTTCATGGTGTGATGACCCGAACAGGCAGTCCCCAAGAGAAGAAGAGTGTCGCTCGCGTCAGCGGAGGGACAGGTATGTTGCTCCTGTCGAAAAGCTTCCGAATGCCGCAAATGTCGATCAGGCGCCACCCGGTCGAAGTTCGCCCCTCAACTTGAATTGGCGCTAGGCGCTCGGTGCCATGATAGGTCTCCACCTTCACGGCGCGGCACGGGGCGACGTCCTTGTCTTCTACACGGAGGACGAAAGACCTCGAACCCCGAACTGGGTTTGCCCTTGCGGGTTCATTCTCTGAGCCCTTGCCTCATTGCGCCGAATGATCTCCAGCTTGGGGGGGCAATGAGAGCGAAAAATAAGGGAGAATCAGAGCATGATCAGCCTAGGGGCCATAACCAACAAAGGAAGGAGACGGGAGAGGCCGGCATGCACAAGCGACTTACGTGCGACTGCGACGGCCGCCTCGCTCATCTCGTCGTTCGAGTCGTCATCGTCGGACCAACAAGCGCCTCTTGGTTGCGGTTTGGGTATCCGCGCATCGGCCGAACCCCGAGCCAGGGGACCTCCAGCCCGGGCTGGGTTGGAGATGGATTTGCTAGCGCGGGGCGTCTGCCGCCATACGCGGGCGGCCTTACCAAGGGAAGCGACCGGCCGGTTTCTTCCCAGTACATCACACCGGGAGTGGCTGTCCTTCATGGCGGGGCAAGCTCGCGTCGCCACCAGCCGACAGATTGGCGGCCCCCGAAACCGCTGCCGACGCTGGTGCGGCAAGCCCGGCTCCCGCTCTCGCTCCCCCCTACGAAAAATAGGCCGTGGGCGTCAGCTCACGTACATAAGAACATTACAATCGCATTCGAAGAAAAGCTCGGACAAAAAGCTACAAGGTCAAGAATGAAGACTTACGGGAAGTGCCTTCACGGGAAAGATCATCCTACCAGCGAATCACGAAGAAAGGACAAACCCGCTTCCTTAGCAGGCTCACCCGGTGCCTGGTGAAGTCGGCTACGATGTCGAAGCCATTGAGCCCCCGGCCGGCCAAATCCTGAATTTTGGTCGCCAGGGCTACCTCCGTCGGCTCCAGCGTGGGCCGGGGCATCGTTACTTTCCCAGGGCTCGCGTTGGCGAACCAGAATCGGCAGTTGTCGGGCTTCTCGGCGTAATACCACCGCGACGCCCAACCCCCGATGTTCTCCTTGGCTCTGAACATCGGGTATGAGGACTTCATGTCGCGGCGGAGCTTGAAGTAGGCGCACCCCGCCGCATTGTGTCCGCCGGTCGTGGTCAGCTCGTAGAAGTGGAGGAGGAGACTGACCGTCGGCTCCACCCCGACGAACGCTTCACAGAGGTGCGTGAAGATCGTCAGGAGCAGGATCGAGCTGGGATTGAGGTTCACCAACTCGATCCCGCACTGGACCAGGACGGGGTCGACAAAATGGGACTCCGGGACCCGGAGTCCATGAATCGCGAAGAGCTCGAAGCAAACAAACTCTTTGCTCTTGGGCGCAGGGACCGCCTCTCTTCCGACCGCCCTCCACCCGCCGACCTCGACGAAACCGGCGGCTTCCAACCCCTTCAGGTCGTCCTCAGTAAGAAGGCTCCGCGTGAAGGGCGCCATCGGGAAGAGGAGGATCGGAGAAGAAAGATGGCGGAGAGGCGGAGGAAGGAAGAAGGCGAAGGAACACGAGTAGTACAAAAGGGCGTAAGAAGAGACGGCGGAAAAAGAAACCGCCTGATATAAACCGGCAAGGGGAGACGAACCGTCACCTGTTCGCCGGGAAGCGTGGAACCCGAGGAGAAGGAAGCGGCGCGCGCAACCGTGCCGATTTGGGATTCCCGCCGAAGCAGTGGGGGCCCCGCGCGCGCGAAAAGCCAAGCTTTTCGCCCGAAGGCGGTTGCCAGATAAACCTCTGAGTGGCACATCACCATCCCGCTCGAGGCTCGGGGACTAGCTGTCGGGGAGTGTTTGTGGCCCATGAAGGTTCGACTCACTTACTTACCCACGGCCCCATAGGAGGCAAGCTCGGGGCCAGCAAGCTCGCGCCCGAGCTTGGCAAGCTCGAGCCCGAGCTTCCCCCCTCGGAAGCTCGGGCCTCTTGCTTTCTCCGGGCTTCTGAGGTACAAAGAAACAGGGCCCAAGGAAAATCATCATCGCCATGACGGGATCGCCGGGTCCCCGAGTCATCGAGAATTAAATGTGCGCCAGATCGGGGCGCTGGTGGCGGCTCGACGGTAGGCGGCGGTCCGTCAACCGCCGTATAGGCAAAGACACGTCTTGGCCGTAGCGGTCGTAGCGATGTCGGAGGATTGCACTCGATTACGGTGGATTCGGTATGCTACGGCATGGAAAAAAGGCGCGACTAATTCAGCGGACGGCCAAGACAGTTCTGATGGCGGGGCGCCTATAAAAGGCGCCTGAGCCACAACAACAGAGAGAGTTTTTCACTTCGGCATACACGCAACTCGCTCGGAGAATATCTCATTGTAGAATAGGAGCACTTGCACTCCGTAGGAACTCTAGTTCGGCGGTAGTTCTCGCGTCGTAATCAGTAGGAGCACACACACAAGTGCCTTGAGCACTTATTGTACTCGGCCGGGCTTCTCAAAGCCGGACTTCACCCCTTGTACTCGTTTAAACTTCGGCATTAAGCGAAGGCGGGCGTAGGGTCATTATCCGCGATGGAGGCTGAACGGGATAAAAATACTCGTGTCATCACCCCCATCGATCCGGTCTCGACGCGTCCGACCGCGTCGGACTAAGGTCTTTTTCTTGGCGTCCGGCGGTGGCCAGACCTCGGTCCCGGGACAGGGTAGCCAGACCTCGAGACCCCTTCCTTGCTTATTGGCGCTGCGAAGGCTCGCCTCCTAGTCGCCGACACAAAATGAGTTTGATTTGTATAAATAAAAGAAACAAGAAAGTTTATATTTCAATATTTTCATTTTAAAATATTAAAATATTTTTTTTGTAAAAGCAACTAAGTTTAATAAATTAAACCAAATTATTTGAATTTCAAAAGTACCAAAGACAGTGGAAATTTGCTATTTTCCATAAATTTCTAAAGTCTTCCCCAGTTTCAAAATTAGATTTTGAAAACCTTTTTGGCTTTCATGAAAATCAAATAAAAATCCATTTTGGAAATATTGTAGAGATAAAAACAAATCTTATTTGTTTTGGAAACAAAGCAAATTCGAATTTGACCTTATCTGTTTAATTATTTAAATAAAATAATTTTGAGGAAAATCCCTTCTGTCCTAAAGTTGAAAAACTTTCTTCTTTCCCGTCTCTAACCGGTGGACCCCACCTGTCAACTTCTTCTCTTTCCTTTCTTCCTTCACCTTTCATTCGAGCTTGTGCGCCACTGTCCATGTTCATTCCTCCGCGTTGGAGCTCTAGGATGGAAGGCGCCCCTATGGTTCCGTGCCTCGTTCCCCGCTTTCCTTCTTCTTTTCTTCCTCCTCTTTCCTTTCCCGTTGCACGGAAGCACTGCCGCACCTCCTTTCCTGTTGCCCGTGCCATAACCCTCTCACCCGCACTATCTCGAACCTTTGCCCCTCAAATCCTTGCCACCCTCTTTTTCCTCACCTCAGCGCTGGCTTGGTGTTAGTTTGCTTAAGTCGTCCCGAGAGGTTCTTTCTCTCTTCGCCCCGGAGCCATCTCAACCAATCTCCCGGAGGATCGTCGACGGAGCACAACGAATTTCTTCGCCGAAGACCTCGTCGGAATCCGCCATCGCACCTTTGCACGGAATCGTTGTTTCCGTGCGGTGAGACCTAACATTAACCCCTCCTCTAGCATCCCCAACTATTCCTTTTCTCCCTAGATTCCCGTCATCTCTTCCTTCTCATTTGAGTCTTCTTCTTGAATGCCCGCTCGCCGCCGCCACTGCAAGTGGTATTCTGAGTGGAAATTTCATAGCATTGGTTTGTCGGTGTAAATTTGATTAAGTTTTGTTTTTTGGTTCTAGAAAAAATCGGAGGAGGCCGAGAAAACCGATTTTACCGAAAATCAAAAAATTTCGGTTGAATTTCGATCTGACATTTTTGAATTCAAATTTAAATTTTTGAAAAAACAAAAAATTATGAAAGAAAATCACTATAAATGGAATTGAACCCACATCTCCTGTAAACTAAATCACCACCTTGCCACTAAGCTACATCCCTCATATTTCATAGCATTGGTTTCAAGAGTCTTCTGCATATATAATCAAATTCAACCAAAATTTAATCAAAACTGAAATTCTTTGGCCAAGTCAATTAAAAATCGGTGGGTGCCAAAAAAATTGATTTTCACCGAAAATCGATAAAATCGGACTGAAAAACAAAACCCTGCTGCTAGGTGAACTGCTACTCATGTCTAGCCGAACCGGCGCCGCCACTGAGTTCTGGCACCACGCCATCGCTTCGCCTCACCGATGCTCGGCCCAGCAGCCGGCGAGCCATGCTTCCAGGCTAGTGCCGCCTCTGTTGCATCTACTCTTTCTCCTCGCGTCCCTGGGATTTCATCCGTGCCTTTCCCCCTCCAAACCGGGCAGCTGCTCGCCGAAGCCATCGGCCGGATGCTGGCGATGTTGGCGATCTTTCCCTCGAAGATGAGAATTCTCCCTTCGAACCGTCAACGCTCCCCAGCACGGGTCTCTAGATGATCCCTCGCCCTTTAGCCATGCTTGGTTGTGACCACCGTCATCATTCCATGTCGCGTCGCAGCTACAGGCCGGCTGCCGCCAGTAACACCATTGGTACACATTGGTCTGTCATGAATCCATAGCCGCCTTGCTCTCGTGCCCCCGTGGCCTAGAACATCGATAGGCCGATGTTTTCCCTGCGGGTGTGCACGTGAGTTGGAGGTTGACGACAATTACGTCACACTGACATCATGGCCGTGATTGCTGTAGAATAATCTCGGGTTAAAAGGTTAACGAGCCTATGACACATGGGTCTCGTATGGAATAAAGAAATCTAATAAAATCTATTTGAAAACATTAAGCCAGTGGCATGTGGGACCCAACACGATTTAAACCCAGGTCATTATCCCGATTGCTAATAGAATCACTGACATGTTGGTTCCGCGGCACGTGTCAGGATAGGTGAAAGCATAATAATAGAAACAAGAAGGAAAAGGAAGCAGCTTGTGGAAAGGGGAGCGGCTAGGAATCGAACCTGGGCCATTGACATGAGACATAGCGGCGATGACTAACCCGCCAAACTCGCCGCTTCGTCTAGAAGGTGCGAAACAGATACTTTTATATATAGCTCATATTGAACAGTAACATAGTGATCCCAAATGTGGCAACACGCAGGGCTTCAAGAGTGAACAGTGATACAGTGTTCCCAAATATGGCAACGCGCAGAGCTTCAAGACGCAAGACTATAACTTTATAGATATCCAACCCGCCAAACTCGTCGCTTCGTCTAGAAGGTGTGGAACAGATACTTTTATATATGGCTCATATTGAACAGTAACACAGTGATCCCAAACGTGGAAACACGCAGGGCTTCAAGAGTGAACAGTAATACAGTGATCCCAAACGTGGCAACACGCAGAGCTTCAAGACGCAAAATTGTGGCACCGTTCTTTTCAGCGGACCGCCCGCGGTCGGTGGTCGGCGGTCCGCTATGTAAAATTTATTTTTTTAGATTTTTTAAAGATTTTTTAAATTTTTTTCTAAAAACTTATAAATTTGTTACAGTAAAATTGCCAACCGCCAACCGACAGAAACCGCTAAAAGAAACAGACCCTATAACTTTATAGATATATATAGATATGCTTTTGTCGTGGGGTGGCGCCTTCTTAGCATGACCCTACACATGGTCACCTTGTCAAGTGGGCCCTAATGGTCCATCCATCAACTTCTCGTGTCGCTGCCAAGCGACCCAGCCCACCCGTCAGTACCGTGCACTTGCGGGTTGCGCTCGTTCGTGGGCCGCATCATTTTGGGCCACACCCGAAGGGTTGCAGGCCGAGCTTTGCAATCTGGGGTCGTTTAACCGTGGGCTTAGCCTTTTACTTGACGAATCTTTTTCTAGCTTTTATCAATGTATTAAATCCAAAAAAATAGAAAACAAATTATTTAAAATGTAAGCGTCCTCCAAAAATTATGTGGAAATTTCTGTAAATATTAAATAAACTAAGGAACCTAGGAAAAAAAAAACCAAACCTCATGTCACACTGAATATTTAATTATTAAGAATACATAACACGTTCTAGGATTAATAAATAAATACTTAAAAATGAGAAACTGAATATTTTCAAATGCTAAAAATGTATTTTCAAGTTATGAGGATCTTAATTAAGGGTATATAAGTGCATCCTCGTGCATTGCATATATTAGCACATACTTTGAGGCAACTCATGGAATTTCTTTAATAAATAAATAGCAAAATATAATAAAATCAATAAAAAGAAAAGTTAAATATGGTTAGTCGCGGTTGTACTTAGACATAAGTTGGATTCATGACTTATACATGCTTATCTTTCCATTTTGTTCATTGGTTGTATTTCCGTGGTTAGACACCGAGGACCCAGACAGGCGATTCGACGACTGATCGGAAGACTTCAACACGCACGACCAAGACGAGTTAGCATACATTGATCATACTTCACTCCTAGTTTAATGAAAATTATCTTGCTTTAGTTATGAAAATGCATGCTTAGTCTATACTTGCAATTACCTTACTTCTATATATCAGGCCTAGGTGAGTGGTGGTAAGTGGTGGTAGTGGCCTTGCTGACCACTGGGGTCTCAGCGAGCAATGGTATAAACCTTTCCTGAACACCAGGTCTCTATGAACGGTGATATAAATCTACAAAAGCTCATCGGGTCTTTGTGAGCGGTGATAAATTTTCTAAAAATCCACTTGGTCTTTGTGAACAATAGTGTATTTTCTAATAATCCATCGAGTCTTTGTGACCGGTGGAAATTTCCTTTGAAAACACACTACCAGGAACCGGCTACTACAACCGGTTCGAAACTGGTTTCAGAACCGGTTTTAGAACCGGTTGTAGGCAACCGTGAGTGATACCCTCCGAGTAACACTCGCGGTTCCCCCAACCGGTTGTGGTACGACACCTGGCGGTTCGGGCGCCTCCTGGCGGTGGTGGGCGCCACATGGGTGCTTTCTATAAGCGGTTAAATGTCTGAACCGCTTGTGAGACCCTCTCCGCCAATGAGGGGAGGCGCCATGTGTGCCCTCTCCTGGCGGTTGGACTTATGAACCGCTTGTGGAGAGCCTCGACGCAGCCGAGGGGGAGCGCCACGTGTGCCCTCTCGAAGCGGTTGGAGTTACCAACCGCTTGGAGAGGCCGAGCATAAATTATATTCAATATAGAATATGTTACGAAAGGGTTTTCAATATGAATTTTGACAATAAAATTAAATACAACTACAATATTTTTCACAATTAAAAATATAATATGATGTGTACTCATTCACATAACCACAATTAAGTTCATTTACACAATAATCTGAATGAATCAAAAATGCATGTGTACATACATGAAATAACGAGCACACTGAAACAATGTTTTTACATTTCAAGAGTATAAGGGTGAATCTTGAGGTCATTTGTTGCCTGCATCGCTATGTGTGGCCTTCGATGATTCCGATATTTTACGTCATAGAGAAGGACAATCTCTCCATCCTTTGTGTGGAACTCGCCTTTGGTGGATATAATCTAAATCGACAATGAAGCCGATAAGTTGTTCTTGGATTCTTTGCACCCTTGGTGAGGCGGGATCACACCTTGCACATCGAGGTAAGGTTACCAAAACAGAAAATAAATAAATCTCTGAACACGTAAATTGTAAGTACTAAGAAATTGAGATGCATCATTAATTTCGATGCATCATTACTTTGGTACTTTTGACATATATACACGCACCTCGTCATTTATTTTGGGCACATCGCCGTGGCAAAATTTTGCATGTAGTGGCACACATAATAGCCACATAAGTTGTTTCTGCCGTTTCTTTGTATAACCTATGATGAAATTTAAAAAGAATACAAGTATTGAGATGAAAAACTATCACTAAAGAATATGAATTAATTAGTATGCTTTATTACGCACTCGAAAGTGCTTAATTGGATTTGTGAATTAGTTCTTTAAACCTCCTTTATGCTTCTTTCGAACTTTGCGAATGCCCTGTGATGCGTTAATACATGAATAGTAATTATTAGAGTTGAATTAATTAAATAGCTAGGCATTTCAATAGAATAAGAAAACCATCTTATAAATTAATATATGCCATACCGATTTAGCGCGTCAATGATATATTGATATTTTTCCTGTGGTTTCCTTCTTGAGTCTTGAACAATGATCTTGCTATTATCAAGCATGATAAGAAGAAGGACCCAGTGAAACCTATTAATATATTCAACATATATATGTAATTAGTCATATTATGTATGCTTTAAAAGGCTAGGAATGAGAGGTTGTGAGGAACGGATATATACATACTCGAAGTTGAAGGGCAGAAGTATGTATGGTTTGTAGTACTGTCCTAAGAGTGCATGCAGAATGTACTCCTCAACAACCTTTGGGTTGTATCCGATGACAGCCTCGTTGACAATCTCTGGGTCTATGAAGCCGACGTTGAAGTCACCCTGTCTTCTCAATCGTTGTATCTCCATTCTACATAGAAATGGAAAAACTATTAGAGTTGCAACTTTACGCACGAGGAAGCACATGGTAAACTTATTAGCGACACTAACGAGACACCGGCTGACTCATGAGAGACACGTTGACGGCGTCCCGATGGTCAAAATGGTACAAGTCCTCGAATTCTAGCCATATTTGGTTGTCCCCGCGATAGAAATGTTCGTTTGTGATACGGAGGGGAAACATATTTCTTTCTTGAGCGGACTCTATCATGTACCATTCATGAAATTGCCGCATCTTGGTTGGTAATTCCTTTATGTTTTTAGGGTTAACCAACTCCCAGCCCAACTTATATTGCCATCTCACTTCTGCCATTGGGATATCATCTGTTAATCCAAGAGCTTCAGCTGCAGAACCGAGGTTTGCCTCTTTCATGAATTGTTCAAGCTATTCTTGCTCTTTCTTCTTCTTTGCCGCCTCTGTCTTAGCCCGTTTAGACTTCTGTGTAGCCTTTGCTATTGTCCGGTCGTGGTCTAACGTCGTAGGCAGTGGCATTGCATGGTATGTCGCGAAGTGTTTTGAAGCTTTTTGATCAATTGCTTGCTTCGGCGCTAGCACCATAGGTGCGAAGTGTGCAGCAACTTCTGCAACAACAATTTTGCTTGTCTCCTCGTCGTCATATCATATACCCTTTTTGAAGGTTCCTTTGACCTTGTTGATCGGTGGGTGGGCCTTCGGGAGGAGGATGGCTCCTCCTTATTTGAAGCTTTTTAGCGGAGGAGATGGTGGAGCGTGCTTTTCTGGGGGTTCGTTTTTGTTGGATGTCTTTGGTGGAGTTGGGCTTTGCATGGGCGCTTGATGGAGGAGGAGTACTCAGTATTGGCGGCGAGGCATTGCGTGGAGCTGACTTTGGAGGCGTGGTTTGTCGTAGGAGGAGGCGAGCTTCCTCGGTACGGCTCAATTGTTCGATATCTCGCGGTGGAGATGACACCTCCACGCCATATGGAAACATGATGTACCGTTTTGCCAGAGGATGATCTGAGTGGAGGGCTGTCAAGCTTGGCCACCTCATCGCCTCTAGCAATATCGAGCATAAGATCGTCAATACCATTTAACACCTTCTCCACGACGACTTTCGAGTAACCGGGGGGTATCTCGTTGCAATGAAATGTCTGGCCCGGCTCTACTGGGAACGCCATGCGACGCCACCTTTATGGAGAGGTTTGGCGCTGGACATGTAGCTCACATCTGGCGGCGAACCTTGATGTCGCCCATCGAAAAATGGCGAGGTCATCCCCATCAGTGCCGCGGTGGGACGACATTTGCTCCGCCGCTACGGAGGCTGCGGTGATCATGGCATCCGCAAATTACTCGGACTGTTCTCGAAGCTTGCCGAGGGCTATCTGACTTGTTGAGCAACTATGTCGTGATGCTAGCACAGGTAGCTCTTAGCTCCCTTTCCAATTGGCTGTATTTGTATAGCTCTCTGGTTTTGCTTCTTGCTCGGCTCTGACGTTTGGGGAATCCTTTGCGAATCCGTGTTTCCTTGTCGTCGAAGAACCAATACCTCTTGTTCGTCCGGGTGCTCCGGGTTCGGAGGGCATGTGTCACCGTCATTCTCCCTATCATCACTAAGGAACCCGACCGAGGCGTTGAGCGGCTTGTACGATCCTTTGCCCAACATCTTGCACTCCGGTACCATCACCAAGCCGCCTTCATCTGCAAGGGCCCCGTGAGCTATGAACCAATTTCATGCGAAATTCGATCAGCGATGGTGTGGTACATCCTTGGCGATAATTCTTCCTCCCGCTTCTCCCATTTCGGTATAGCCTTGATGTAACCACCGGTGCGAGATGGTGGTGGTATTTCTTCTTCGTGCATTTATCTTGTTCTTTTGGCTCGCGGCTTGGCCTTGGTGACAAATTATATTCCTCAAACGCTTCCGGTGATCGGCGGCTTAGGAAATAGATTGAAGTCAGGCCTTTCTCCTTTCTGGACATACTTGGCATTTAGAGACGTCTTCCAAGACTGAAATACGGTTGCCATCTTTTTCAAAGTGTATTTCTTTACTTTGTCTTCGAACCCTTCAAGGAATTTGAAATTGTCCTTAATATCTGTCCACAGTAGATCCTTGGAAGCTTGAGGGACTTCAGCCTATTTCTGGATGCTAATTGGGACGTGGTCCCTTACATGAAAACCACAAGCGTTGTTGAATGGGCCAATTACTAAAAGAGGGGCAGTCGGCATCCCGTCGGAGTTAACTTCGGTAAATACATGCTTTGCCGATGGCTTTTTGTTAGGTCCTCGTTTCGATTGGTTACTCGATGTACCCTACTTAAATTACAGAAAAATATGAGTGTGTTAAGATTGCTCGAAAGGCGGCGTGTACCAGGACATTATTGTGGCATTACCTCGCTGGTCCCAGTGTCCACAGCATCACCGGAACACACGGTAGTAGCATTAGCGTCGCCTTGGTTCACGGCCTCATCGACAGCAGCGCCAGCGTCACCTTCGACGTATCCTCTGATGCTACCCTGCGCGATCGAGTCTAACAGGAATTGTTCTTCCTCATCGAAAATATCGTCAACACTGCGGCTACTGCTTGGTTGCTCCATCTATATATCATAATTGCGAAACAATGTTAAATTAGTATTGCCACCTGTGCACATGACATAATTGCGAAACATTGTTAAATATATCGTCAGCACTACCTATATTTCTCACTATCTCTCACTATCTCTCTCTATCTCTCTCTCACCATCTCTCTCTAGCTAGCTCTCTCTAGCTCTCTCTCCCTATCTCTCTCTCTCAGTCCATATTTTTCCGTTGGGACGTTTCATCGAACACCCTGTGTGCACAGAAAAAAGAGAGGCATAGTGCGGCGTGGGCGTGGGCAACCTAGGTCCTCCGGTGGATTGGGGGTGCGGGGGCACGGTCTAGAGGTCGATGGCGCGGTGGAGGTCCGACGGCGAGGCGATGAAGCGGGCGCAGACTGCGTGTGAAGGCGTGGGCGGCGGTGGCGAGGCGCGTCGGCGACGAGGGCGCGCCTGCAGAGAGGAGGCATCGGCGCATGGGGCTCGGCGGAGATCTGGCGGCGACATAGGAGTGAAGCGGGACAGCTCGGGACTTAGAAAAATTTTGGGGAGAGTGAAGCTGCAAGGAAGGCGAGTGAAATATATAGGAGACCCTCTACAAGCGGTTCAGAATGTCTGAACCCCTTGTAAAGGGCGCGTACTAGCTGTTCAGAGTCTGAACCCATTGTAAAGGTCCCTTCTACAAGGGGTTAGTGTTACTTAACCGCTTCTAAAACCCTTCTACAAGGGGTTCAGTACACTGAACCGCTTGTAGAGGGGTCTCAGATTGTCTTCTTGCGCTTGAGGTTCCCTTTACAAGGCGTTGGTATTACAAGCCGCTATGCAGTCCTCTACAAGGGGTTCGTATTACAAACCGCTTGTAGAGGTGGTTTCCAGATTGTCACTTGCGCGAGGTCCCCTTCTACAAGGGGTTGGTATTACGAACCGCTTGTAGAGGTTACCTTCTGCAAGGGGTTTGTATTACGAACCGCTTCTAGAGGGGCTTTTCGGCGGATTCCTTCTCTATTCTTCCTTTTTTATTTAACGGACTTTTCAGATGTTTAAAATTTCAATACTTGTGTTTCATATTATTTTAGAATGTTTAAAATTTTAGTACTTGTGTTTCATATTATTTTAAAATGTTTAAAATTTCAAGACTGTGTTTCATATTATTTTACAATGTTTAAAATTTGAGACTGTGTTTCATATTATTTTAAAATGTTTAAAATTCGATACTTGTGTTTCATATTATTTTAGAATGTTTAAAATTTCATTACTGTGTTTCATATTATTTTAGAATGTTTAAAATTTGATTAGATTGTGTTTCATATTATTTTAGAATGTTTAAAATTTCAATACTGTGTTTCATATTATTTTAGAATGTTTAAAATTTCAGTACTTGTGTTTCATATTATTTTAAAATGTTTAAAATTTCAGTACTTGTGTTTCATATTTTTGAAATGTTTAAAATTTCATTGCTTAATTTCTATATATGATTGAAATATACAAGTTTCATCTGAGAGCACATCTTAACTAGTAACATACTTTGTCTTTACAAGTGTGCCTTCGTTATGATCGTGGCGTATATCTGAACATCGACATACGTGTCGATTCAGACACTTATGTCGACATCAACGCAAAAGGAGGGAGCTCATCGAACTGACTATACTCTTCCTCGTCTGTGACGTCCTCAACTCCGACAATCCTTCGTTTGCCTTGGAGAACCACGTGTCGCTTTGGCTTGTCTTTCTGCTTCTTGGGTTTGCTTGACATGTCCATTACATAGAAGACCTGTCTCACATCATTGGCGAGAACGAATGGTTCACGCCTATAGCCGACTTGTGTTAGGTCTACGGTTGTCATGCCATATTTGTCGATCTTCACGCCGCTTGAACTCAATTTAACCCATTGGCACTTGAATAGAGGGACCTTTAAAGGTCCATAGTCAAGCTCCCATATCTCTTCTATGAAACCATAATATGTGTCCACCTTGCCAGTGTTGTCATGGCGTCTATACACGGACACCATTGCTCGATTCGTGCTCATCTTATCACAGGATTTCGTGTAAAATGTGTAACCATTTATCTCGTACCCCTTGAATGTCACGATTTCACTAGATGGTCCACGAGCCAGGCGTTGCAATTGTTCATTGTCTGACCCTTCCGAAAGGATGTAGTTTTGTAACCAAGTGCCGAATGAATCCATGTGCCTCGGTGTTATCCAATCCTCGAGACCTCCACAGGAATTCGCGTAGAATACTCTTGTCTTTGAAGGGCGTAAGGGCCACTACAAGATGATTGTTTGTAACCGTGAAATGTGCTTGTTTAAAAGTAAGCGAGATCTTTGCATGCAAGTGCTTTCCGTCCTAGTGTCCCTTTTCCCGGAGCCTCCCTCATGGTGTGATATAGGGACACCAATCGGATTTAGATCATTAATGTAATCCACACGAACTCAATCACCTCCTCTCATGCCATACCCATCGGCTATGCATCATACGGACGAGAGCGGTTACGGACATACCTCTTTAGGACACTCATGTACCTCTCGAAGGAAACATGTTGTGTAGAAACACGGTCCGAGAATACCTATCTCCTTGACAATGTGAATAGTGAGATGAACCATAATATCAAAGAATGTAGGAGGAAAGATCATCTCAAGGCTAACCACACTTTGTACCATGTCATCCTGCAGCTTACTTAGTTTATCGGATCAATAACCTTTTGAAACCGCATTTAAAAGGAACACAGACTTTGTGATTGTCCCCGGACCCACTCGGGCAAAATACCTCTCATGACCATGGGAGCAAGCAGTATCATCAACACAAGGCAGTCATGAGATTTCGGTGGGCGATTTTATTCTCTTTCATGTTTATGAGTCTTTTTACATTCGAGGAGTATCAGGAAGGACCTTCACCTTGTTCAAGCACTCTATCATGCTTTTTTTTTCTTTTTGCTTAGAGTGTAGCTCGCAGGATGTAGATAATATTGTCCTTTGCTGTCTTTTACGGATGTAAATCGTTCTTGATTCCAAATGTTTTACATCCCTCCGAGCTTCGGTGTATCTTTTAATTTGCCGTACATATCTAAGTATCCTAATGAGTTCACGCAAACATTCTTCGTGATGTGCATGAAGTCAAGTGAGTGATTGAACCTCCAAAACTTCCCAATAAGGCAAGTCCCAAAATATTTATACCTTCCACATGGGTGCCTCGACCTTCTTCATTCGGTATAGATTTTTTCCTAGGACCCTTTCCAAAACTACTTTGGATCCTTTACCATAGCAAACACACGCGGCCCACTTCGATGCTCGGGCTTAGCATGAAGGTGCGGTTTCCGTTAAAATTCCTGCCTCTTCCATAGCGGATGCCTCAGAAGAAAAACCTATGGTGGCCCATGTACACAACCTTCCGAGAGTTTTTGAGATACATCTTGTCCGTTTCATCTAAGCACCGCACGCAGCTCTATATCCTTTATAGTTAGGCCGACAGGTTACTAAGCGCGAGCGATCGTTGATGGTAACAAACAAAGAATGCACGAGGGTGAAATTGTCTTTTGTGCTCATCCCATACCCGTACACCATCCTCCCACAATGTTACAAGATTTTCGACCAATGGTTTCAGATAGACATCGATGTCGTTTCGGGTTGCTTGGGCCCTTGGATCAACAATGACATCAATATGTACTTTCGCTTCATGCACAACCAAGGAGGAATGTTATAGATACATAGTGTAACAGGCCAGTGCTATGGTCGCCGCTTTGCGCCGAACGCGAGCAGTTCATACCATCCGTACTCAACCCAAACCTTATGTTTCTCGCCTCATCCGCAAAGTCTTGGCGTATGTTCGATCGACTTTCCTCCTTTGGGAGCCATCGTTGGATGTCTAAGCATCCCGTGGTCCTTACGCTCTTCTTTGTGCCAACGCATCATCTGGGCATGCGCTTTGTTAGCAAACAGACGCTTCAATCGGGGGATGACAGGGAAATACCACACCACCTTAGCAGGAGGTCACTTCTTCATACGCTCCCCATCTATTTCACCTGGGTCGTCACGCTTCATCTTATAACGCGATTCTTTGCACACTGGACAAACATCAAAATCCTCGTACTCATTGCGATACAGGATACAATCGTTAGGACATGCGTATATCTTCTGTACTTCTAATCCCAAAGGACATGGACTTGCTTGGCTTCATATGTAGATTCAGGCAGAGTGTTATCTTTCGGAAGCAACTTCTTTATGAGTGATAACAACTCATCGAATCCCTTATCTGAGACACCATTCGTGGCCTTCCATTGCATTAGTTTCAGTGTGGTGCGTAGCCTTTTGTGGCCCTGCCCATAGTTTGGGTACAAAGGAGTCTGTGGTCCTCTAACATGCTTATTTGGAACTTGTCGAATTGTCTTTCATCTCGGTAGTCTCCTCTCCGCCACGCAAAGACATCTGGTCCAAACTCATCATCACCAAACTCTCCGAGTGTATCTTCCATCAACAAGATTGCTGGCGCCCGAGATCTTTGTTCAAACCCTCTTCTTCTTCCTCGTCGTCTTCATCATCTTCTGGCTAATCCTCAGATTTCGCCATGGTTGGTCTAACAGTATAGTTTGGTATGAATCCTCTAATTATCAAATGGTTCATAACACGCCATCGGTGGGAGTACTCCTTCTCATTCTTGCGTCTACACACGGACAACATATGTAGTCAGTGCAGCAAGAAGGCAACGGCGGCGCGATCCGAAAAACGCACGCCATCAATGAACTCTCTCGAGCGGCGGTCCGCATTGTACATCCATTGCGGTTCATCTACACCAAGTTATATTTTATTAAAAATATAGTTACATTTGAGAATCTAAAGCTCACAAGCAGTTATTTCTAATTACTTTTTGTTCTTCTTGATCCACAATTAAAGACAATATTTTTTTTCTTTGCAACAAAAAACTCTCATACACTTATTCTTTTTGTCCTTCTACATTTATTGAACTAAAACTAACTAATTGTTACATTTTTTAATTATTTTTATCCTTCTACAATTTTGAAACTAATTATTTTTCCCATTCTACCTTTCTAATTATTTTTATCCTTATACATTTTTAACTAAACCTAACTAAAATTTTTTACCCTTCACATTTATTGCACAAAATAATAACTAATTGTTACATTTTTTAATTATTTTTTAATCCTTCTACAATTTTTAACTAAAACTAACGAATTATTTTTCCCTTCCTACCTTTTTTTTTCCTTCTAATTTTTGCCTTATTTATTTCATACTCTAATAATTAGTTCCTAAAATTACGGTGATCAAGCTAGCTAGCAAATTTATCGTTCAATTTTGGATCCTAAAGCAAACAACTTAATTTTAAGATCAACTCCCTAAAATTAGGTGATCAAGCTAGGTAGCAAACAAGTTTGGTACCTAGCAAACAAGCAAAAAACTTTTCAGTGATGAAAAGCTAGCTAGCAAACAAACACACCTTTCAACGAACAAATCAACAGTTCTCCACATCCAATGCAAAAAAAAACAAAACTTAGGTGAGAAGGATGTTAACATGACGTTACTAACCTTGAAACACTTAATTTGCAACTAAATCACCTCAATTGAAAATTTGGGCAAGACCTCCCTTGAGCGATGGCTCGGCCCTTCTGTTAACATTTCCGTTCACCTCTGCGCTCTCGGGGAGGAAGAAGATGTTTTAAATCTTATTTGGGGGAGGCTTCTACAACCGGTTTGAGACACCAATCGCTCCTAGAGCTTCCATTTTACAACCGGTTGGTGTCTCAAAGCAGTTTCGAAATCCACAACCGGTTTGGGACACAAACCGTTGTAGAGATGTGCCTTCACACGCGGTTCGTGTTTCAAACCTTTTCGAAGTCCTCTCCGCCTGCTGCCCACTTAACAGGTTACGCACGAAAATTACAACGGGTTCGCACCAAACCGCTTCTGATGGACCGGTTGTGATGCCCAGTTCTGTAGTAGTGACATCAGCTCTGGCTGAGCGTTGATATGTTAATAAGAGAGTGAGGACCTGGTGATTGAGTAAATTATGACTATGTGGTTTGAAGATGGAAATTGGTCTAAGATGACATGATAAGAACCTGAATTAGTTAGATCGCTATGGCAATGTAAACCTCTTGAGAAACTACTCAGTTGTTACGATTTGATTTAGGACAAACTCTACTAAGTCTACGGATTTTCTATTTTATAAAGTATTGAAAAATTGGCTTGGTGCAAATATAAGAACCCTAACTCCATCATACTAGGAGGCTTTCTGGTCCCTCATCCAAGAAATAACCTCAGCGGGGAGCCTTGTTCCTGATCGTCGACAGCTGGCACCGTCCATGGGGATCTGAAAGTTCCTTTGCAGTGGAAATCCTCTGAGATGTCTAACTCTGGTGACACCCGTAGCCTGTGGGACTTCAACGAAGTCGACAACCACAAAGAACGTGACTCGGAGTACGTTCCCGAGCCGATCCTCGAGCCATACCGAGGAGCGCCAAGAGGAGATACCCCCACAGGGGATGGGGAAGATGATGACGGACTTGATATCCCGGAGTGGGACACAACGTCTGTCGGACAAACCACGTCACGTGAAGATACCATGATGACACCCTCAAGCCCTGCCGGTACCCACGACGTCAACATGGCAAACGCGAAAATTGAGGAAATGCACGAGGAAGGACGAGACTCAGATGAGGACCACAGGCGCTGGGAAAACGATGCCCAACGTCGCTTAGATGAGGCCATGAATGAGAACTTAGCCCATATAAGGTGCCAAGGCCGGAGGGCCATGCATTCCCGGCCTAGGTCACCCCCCGGCGTGGATCGCATCGATCTTCACACCGGACTCCCTCGAGGAATCTAGAAGACTCGAGACACTCGAGCGATCCGATCTTGCAAAGCCAAAAACGCTTGAAAGCTCTCGCAACCGATGTCCGATAGTTTAAGGACAGCCCAGGTGACGGAGATCTGCCCACCATGGGCCTAGCCATGGCGGAGAACCTCAAGCAACTCGCTGCGGAATTCGACCGCGCTGAATCTCACAACTCCCAGCGCAGCCGGAGCAACCCAAGATGCAGTAGCCCGAACTACCAAGGGCGCGGTACCCCTTCTAGGGAGGTTCGCCGGCGCTTGGATGACCACGGTGAATCCCGAAGGAATGCCCAGGGAAGCTTAAACCGTGATGAACAGGACGGGATGTCGAGACAGGAATGTCGTAACGCCGTGGCTTCAGTAGGGTCTTCTCATCCAAATTGCTCCGATGTATTCTCGCGCCTCAGTCCAGACCGAGATCGGCTACCTCGACATTACTAGGCTAAGCAGGACCATCATCATGCGGCCCTCAAGCCCCGAGAGAACTCCGTGAAACCCCGGCTTACGGCTGCAAAGCCTTTTCTGACTCTCTCCGAACGGTCGTTTGGCCAGCCAAATTCAAGCCCAGGCATGTGGATAGGTTCAACGGGACTCAAAACCATGAGGAATTCCTCTTTGTCTATGCCACTACCATCTTGGCCGCTGACGGCGATGAAGCCATCATGACCAGCTACCTGTCCACGGTGTTGGAAGGCCCCTCCCGGACATGGCTATTCAATCAGTATGAGGGGTCTATCCACAACTTGGAGCAACTCTGTGACGCCATACGAAGCAACTTCCAAAGCTGCTACGATCGACCGGGCAGAGAAGATGACTTGAATAGGCTAGTGCAGATGGACGGAGAGTCTCTGCGACAGTTTGTCCAATGATTCATCAAGGTACGTAATACCATCCCCAATGTCTCGGACGATGCAGTACTTCACGCGTTGAAGCAGGGGGTGAGAGATGTCTGGTTCACCTAAGACTTGGAGATCAACGCACATCTTAACGCAAATGAACTCCTACGGGTGGCCGACTGCTACGCGAATGCTGCTGAGGCTGTGAGCTAGAAGTAGATGCTTGATCAAGGAAAAATCCCTCCTCAGCCCAGCGTGGAGTCCAAGGAGAAAAAGAGGTCTGCCTCCAAGGACAAGAAGAACAAGAAGAAGAAGGGCGATCCTCTGAATCTCATAGCCATAGTAGATCGGGAGTCTGCGCCTGGGTCGGACCCGAAGAAGCAGAGTTATCCAGACAAGGGCAAGGGCTGGCCTTCCCAACGTCACGACAACGACTAGGATGAAAGGCCAAAACGTGGGAAGTTTTGCCTGCTCCACCAAGTTCACAGGCATGATCTATGCAATTGTCGCACTTGGTTAAGTCGCACGGACGACTTCTACAGCGGTAAGGGACCTATGTCCACTTTGCCTGAAGAGGGCGAAGCAAGCAAGGGCAAGCATCCATCCCGGGACGATGATGCCTCGGATGGCTACCCCAAAGTCGAGCACCACGTCTCAGTCATATTCCGGGGCTCCTCAGCTTATTCCTCTCGCCGTGACCTCAAGGAAGCTACCAGAGAGGTCCACTACATTGAATTGGGCAAACCTCAGCTTGGACAACTCAGGTGGACGAAGCAGTCCCCGACTTTCTCGAAGGATGGCTGTCCTCCTGGAATGACGAAGCTGCAAAGGCTCCCGATCATAGTCTCCCTCAGTATTAGCAGTTCGACGGTAGGGAGAGTTCTGATCGATGGAGGTAGTTCCCTGGACCTTATCTCCGCCCACGTGCTGGATGAGATGCAGATTCCACACTCCAAAGTCAAGAGCATCGCGATCCCTTTCCATGGGATTATCTTGGGACAATTGTTCAAACCTTTAGGCCAGATCATGTTGCCCGTGACCTTCGGTGAGCCAGTCAACTTCCTAACTGAGTTGATCACCTTTGATGTGGTTGACATACCCTCGCCCTACAATGCGATCTTGGGCCGACCTGCTCTCGCCAAATTCATGGTCACTACGCACTACGCTTATTAGTGCGCAAAAATACTAGGCCCCAAAGGTGTAATCACGGTATGGAAGCCATAAGGTTGTCCTAAACTGCGATGAACGCGCTCTGTCTCTCGCCAGGCAGCTCCCCCAGAGCGGCCCAGAACAAGAACCGAAGAGGTCTGTCCGGTTCAAAGCTGCCCTCCAGCTAGGGAGGGAAACCAAGGCGGTACCCCTCTTCGAGGAGGACCCGACCAAGGTGGTGCATTTGGGGACCTCCTTGGACTCCAAATAGGAACTCAATCTCATTGCCTTCCTCTAGACACATGCGAACGTGTTTTCTTAGGAGACGTCCGACATGTCCGGGGTCCTGAGGGAGGTAATTGAGCATAGGCTAGCGGTTCAGCCCAACAAGAAACCCGTCCGGCAGAAGTTTCACTGGTTCTCCAACTTCAAGCTAGACATCATCCAGGAACAACTAGACAAGCTCCTCAAGGCCGGATTCATCCTGGAGGTGGAGCACACCGAGTGGCTGGCTAATCCCGTGATCGTCAAGACAAAAGGAGGAAAGTGGCATATGTGTGTCGATCACACTGGCCTAAACGCGGCTTGTCCAAAGGCCAATTTCCCACTGCCTTGCATAGATCAGTTGGTCGACGCGACAACGGAGTCCAAGCTCATGAGTTTTTTGGATGTTTACTCCGGCTATCACTAGAAAAGCATCTCTCCTGAGGATGAGGAGAAGGCTGTCTTCATCAGCCTGTTCGGCACTTTCTGCTACACGACCATGTCTTTTGATCTCAGGAACGCCGAAGTCACGTTTTAGCGTCAGATGTAGAAAACATTTCCCGACCAAATCGGACAAATCCTGGGGGTGTACGTGGACGACATAGGGGTAAAACTCAAGGAAGACTTCGACCATGTACGTGACCTTGAGGAAACCTTCTGTAACTTGAATAAGCATCAAATAAAACTCAAACCGGAGAAGTGCACCTTTGGTTTATGCTTGGGTAAGATACTCGGTTACATGATTGGTTCCTTGGACATCAACGCTAACCCAGAAAAAACAGAAGCTATCGAGAATTGAGGCCACCCTCTAACGTGAAGAAGTCCAAGCCCTGATCGGTCGAATGGCGGCTCTCAATCGTTTTATTTCCCAGTTAGGCGAGCGAGGGCTCCCCTTCTTCAAGGCCTTATGCAAACACGATGAATTTGAGTGGACAGAGGAGGCTAACAAGTCCTTTGAGGAGCTTAAGCGATACCTGTCCAACCCACCGGTCTTGACGACACCTAGATCTGGGGAAGGGTTACTATTGTATCTAGCGGCTACCCCCTAGGTCGTGAGCGCAGTCTTGACCGTAGAAAGGGAAGGTACGCAACAACCAGTCTACTACGTGAGCGAGGTAATTCATGGACCGAAGGATTATTACCCGACAGCCCAAAAGCTCCTGTACGCCCTGCTCATGTCCTCTAGGAACCTGAAACACTACTTTCAAGCCCTTCAGATCATAGTCCCTACCACTTTTCTGCTAGGAGACATCTTGAGAAATTAGGAGGCCACAGGCCGGGTAGCCAAATGGGCATTAGAATTGATAGAATTCGATATCCAATTCACTGCCCGGATGGCTATCAAGTCTCAAATCTTGGCGGATTTCCTGGTCGAATGGACCAACCCGGACACGTCTTGCTTGGATGGCGAGCAGCGACCAGAAGACAAGGGACTATGTACTTCGACGGCTCACGCTCCTTCAAGCCCTAGAGGGCTGGAGCTGTGCTTGTTTCCCCCACCAGAGAGCGGCTCCAATACGTGATATCTTTACACTTCCTGGCGACTAACAACGCCGTGGAGTATGAGGCCCCACTGGCCAGAATCCGGACATGCAAATCGCTCGGCATCTAGTGACTAACTGTGAAAGGGAATTCACAGCTGGTTGTCAAACAGGTAAATAAGAAGTTTCAGTGTTCCGATGACTCAATGGCGCTTTACCTGGTTGAGGTGAGGAAGTTGGAAAAGTACTTCAGGAACTTTGAGGTGCTCTTCATCCCCAGGAAGGACAATGCCCTGGCCAACCAACTGTCCAAAGTTGGGTCCTCACAGCTGTCCGCCCCGGTAGGAGTGCTCACTGAGCACTTACATAAGCCCTCCATAACATCTCCAGACAAGGCAATAGCGACGAGCTGTGATGTCTCCGTCCTTGAGCAAGGAGCCACGCGACTGGACGAGGCCATCTGTCCAATATCTGGTTCATGGGACACTGCCTAAGGATGAAACCGAATGATCCCGGCTGAGAAGACGAGCCTCCACATACAGATTGGTGGAGGGAGTTCTTTACTGCAAAGGCGCGCTAGGAGTCCTCTCCAAGTGCATTTCCTGGGAGCACGGCATATATCTTCTAAAGGACCTTCACGATGGGCTCTGTGGGGCACACTCGTCCTATAGAACGCTGATGGGGAAGGCTTTCCGGATGGGCTACTACTGGAAACAGATGCCTGGGATATCGTGACCAAATGCAAGGCTTGTCAATTTCATGCCCGAAAAAAGTCATCAACCTGCCTATGCCCTTCAAACTATACCCCTTTCCTGGCCGTTCTCGACATGGGGGATCGACATCCTTGGTCCTTTCCCCTAGGGATGAAAGGGCTGCAAATACCAGGTCGTGGCCATTGACACGTTCACTAAATAGATAGAAGCAGAACCTATGTTAGCTATCATGCATGGCCCGGGCTGCCAAAAGGTTCTTCCGCGACAACATGGTTACCCGGTTCGGGGTCCCCCACCAGCTGATCACGGACAATAGGACTCAGTTCACCCGTGAATTGTTCCAAGAGTACTGCGAGGAGATTGAAACTATAGTTTGCTTCGCCTTTGGAGCTCATCTGCAGAGCAATGGAGCGGCCAAGAGAGCCAATTGACAGATAGTCTAGGGCATTAAGAAAAGGGTCTTCAACGACCTATCCCGGGCAGGGTAGTCATGGGTTGACGAGCTCCCCTCCATCCTCTGGTCAATTTGCACCACGAGCAGTAGGGCAACGGGTGAAACTCCCTTTCAACTGGTGTATGGTGCAGAGGCCATGCTGCCCGCGGAGATCACAATGGGCTCCTTAAGAGTTGATTCGGTCAAGGATACCGACCAAGAGCTAGAGCGCATACTCGACTTAGAACTCCTGGAAGGCCGGCACGAGCAAGCACTAATTCGCTCTGCAGCCTACCTATAGGCTTTACATAGGCACACAGCTAAGAGGATCTGACCGAGGGAACTTCATGTTGACGATCTGGTCTTATGATGAGTCCAGGACCCCACCAAGGCCAACAAGTTAACACCTCGCTGGAAGGGCCTGTTTACGGTCGTCGCATCGACATGCCCGAGGGCTGTGCGCTTGGCCATGAAGGACATAAGAGTTTTGACTAGCACGTGGAATATCGACATGCTGCGAAAGTTCCATGTGTAGGTTCCCTTGTTTGTGTTAGGTTCTTTAATCACTCGTTTTCGTGTTAAAACCCGTCCCTCAGGCAGCTTAGCTTTATTGACATGATTTTTGAATGTCTCCAGGGCCATCCTCTGTACCCGCTCCTCTTAAGTCTTGTTGCCCGCTTAATAAACTAGCTGCTCAGGTCTTCGCTCACTTCTGCGTTCTTAGTCTTGGCCCACTCGCGAAAGCCTTCACGCCGCCTACACTTGAGACGTTTGAAGATCAACTCTCACCACCTGAGAAGCTCGCTTCGATAAGCTGATCCTCATCGCTCGGGCACTTCTCTCGTTGGTCCTTGAGGCACGTCAGCTTTATGCGCTCTTAAGCAGGCTGGCAACGAAGTCAGCTATCGCGCGTCATTCTTCTCCTGTGCACATCTCCAGACTCGCAAACTAGGTGCCCGGAGATGTACACAGCGGGGGCTAATAGGGGTGACTTATATGATTGCCCGTTTTATCATTTTCTGTTGCGCATTTGCCTCTCGTGCGTGCTTTTCTTACAAGTACCAGGCAAATATATCTTTACTTCTGGCCAAAAAAGGCTTACAAGAATTACATAGATGACAATTTCAATGAATCCTTGTGCGGCGAGAGCTTCTCCCTCAGGCTGTCCAGCTCATTCTTGTGCTCGAGGACTTTGATCTGTGTAGTTCGGGCCTAGGCAGCCTCTTCACGCAGGCGCTTGGTCTCTTCTTGGCCCTTCCTGAGTCGCCCGGTCAGCTCTTCGACCCTAGCCCGGATAACCTTGGCCTCCCCGTGACTCTGCTCAAGGGAAGCTACCTTGGTCTCCAGGGCCTGTACCTTGCCGCGCTCCTCCTCGAGTTGCAGTTTGGCCGCCTCCACCTCCCCTGCTCGGGACTGAGCTTCCCTGAGGCTTTCCCGCTAGGCCACGATCTCTGCTCGAGTATTGGCGAGCTCCTCGTCCTTTAGCATTTCGGCCTAAAGGAATTCTTCCTCGTGCAAGAGAGAAGCCTGAATCTCCCGCATTGACTTGTCGACCTCCTGTCATGGTTAACTTTAGGGGGTTAGCTGTATTTGCTGGTCCTTAGGCCGAGCAAGTGGGTTGTTTGGCCCTTACCGTTTGGAAATGCTTTTCCATGGGCGTCCGGAGAAGGACCATCCCACCGGCCTCGCGCCACTCCACATAGTGACAGGCGATGCGTGCAGCTCCCCTTCTCAAAGCCTAACCTAGGATTCCCCAGGCAGCGCAAGCTCAGGAACATCGCCCCGGGTACGGTCTTCTCCCGGGACGGCCTTTTCCCTGGTTAGGGCATCCCTGGTGCCCACGATCTTGACATCGTCACCCTCGGATAGCGCCTCCTCCTCCCCCTGGGCTACCCGACTGCATGGAGGTGTGGGAGGCTTCTCCGATTTGTCCCCATCACCTTGTTTGGAGAGCGACGGAGATGGGTCTTCGACTGCCCGGGCAAGTGTTTCACCCAAGGCCTGCGATTCCCTGATGCCTTGAGAAACAGGGGTTAGGGGGGCGCCCTTTGATTTCTCAGGTAGCTTCTCCTCCTGGGGACTGGCTGCCCGCCTCTTCCCACATGATAGGCTCCGGTGTCATGCCCCTTTTGCCCTAAAGTTTGCTCGGGGACGGCCAGTGTCTTGCCAAGTCATGTCCGGCGAGCAAACGGAGCAGGTTGCCCGGCTCTAGGAATTTGACCGGTGTCGACATTTGGTTAGGCTGGTCTTCTTCCTTGGCCACCTCCTCACTTAACAAATAGAATAGCGCTGCCCTCGACCGTGGGGACATCTTCGCAACCATTTGTTACGTCGGATGGCATACTCCTCCTCAACCTTGAAGGGGTTCTCCTCCTCTTCGATGTCATCGGGAGGCTCGGCGATGACTGCGTCCGCCGCCTCTTCCAGCAGCTCGGTCATAACGCGGTCAACCACCTCGTTAACTAAAGGAACAACCCAAGCTCTGAAAGCTAGATGGGAAGGTATGGATCAAAGTTCTGCTTATAAGATCAGGAGTAGGGAAGAAGTTGCTACCTTCTAGATCGGCTACTGCGGGGAGAGCTAGATCCCTCCTTCCTCGGAAGGATGGTCTTTCCCCTGCGGCGGCTCGGCCTCCTCTTCGTTGATGCCCTTTGATTGACCGGCGGACATCTCTTGAAGGCTCTGGCAGCCCTTTCCAAGCTGCGCCCAGCCCCCGCTTCGCTGGCTTTGGCCATCTTCGGGTCAAAGTCATCCATGTCGACAGGGACCAACCATGCCGAGCACGGCACCACGGGCTTTAGCCAGAGCTTCTTCTGCTTCTTGGGAGGACGGGGCGAATCCGCATCCCCTCTCCCTCTCTCGTGGCCGGACCTGGATGACTTCGTTGAACTGCCCAGGGTCCCAGAGAGTGACCGACCGAGCAAAGCGTCCAGCTCCTCTTTCTCCTTTTGTAGTTGGAATTCCTCTTTGAGCCGTGCAGTCTGTTCCTGGAGCAGCCGGAAATGCTGTTCCTCCTGGGCTGCCTCAGTGAGCTGCAACAAGACGGACCATTTCCCCGGGTTAGCGTCCGAGTAATTCTGAACCCAGTTTCGGAGTTCTCTCACCTCGACTCGGTCTCGGTACTCGAGGTGAGTCTTCTTCGCCAGAGGCCGGGCAGCTCCCTTGGCCTCCTCTTTAGCTGCGACCTTGGCGGTGGTCTTGGCTGTGGCAACAAGCCCCTTCGAGCGGCGCAGGGATTCCCGGGATGGTACCCCGGGAACTACATCGGCCGTGCACTTCTTGCTCATGGACTTCTTCTTGCCCCCATTCTTGGGGACGACCTTTGGCAGAGTCGCTTCTATAACGGCCTTCTCCTGATACTCGTGAAAGCAGAAAGATAGTAAAGTGATACCACCACTAGTAAGAGAAGACAGGCTCGGAGAATTTCCCAACATACCTCATCGTTGCGATCCAAGACATTCCGAGGACCGGAGACGGCCGTTTCTTGGGCCTCCTTCCCCTTAGGGGACTCGAAGAGTTCGGCGAGTCAGTCATCTACCCAAGAGTTGATCGAAGCTATATGAAGAAAGACTAAAGTGAGAACGCACACGATTGGGAAAGGAGGAAGTAAGGAAGAGGACTCAGAGCTGAAGGACTCACCTGTGTTGTCTTCCCGGGTGACATCGTTCCATCTGGAGATTTCCTAGAAGGGGTGCACTCTCACCCACAAGGGGCACACCCGGTTAGCCAAGTAATCCTGAGCGATGACTTCCTCTATGAGACCTAATCTGACCAATGCATCCACCAGGTTGATTAACATCTCCTCCTCGAGCTGCACCTCCAAGCGTGGAATGGGCCCGAAGGCCTCCGGAGCCTCTCTACGGTAAACTAGGCCGCTTCCCTCGCTTCGCCTAAGGTAGAACCACCGTTGTGCCCACCCGGAGATTGAGTCCTTGAGGACGATCTTCGGGTAGGGAAGGTCAACATTGGGACGGAGTCAGAAGAAAATGCAGCCCACCGATGGATCTTGCTTCGTTGGAGCTTGCTTGGCGGATCCTCAGTGAAGCCCGTAGTATTGGAGGAAGAGGTTCACCATAGGAGCCACCCCCAGGAACCCTTCACACAGATGAGTAAAGATCGCCATCATCAGGATCGAGTTGGGATTGAGGTTCACCAACTTGATCTCGCACTGTGCCAAGAGCAAGGCGACGAACTCGCTCTCTGGCAGGTGGAGCCCGTGCATGAAGAAGAGCTAGAAGCAGACGAGTTTCCTCTCGTGTGGCTCCAGAGCTGTTTCCCTCTCTCCGGGCAATCGCCAGGTGTTTTGGATCGATCTCTGCCAACAACTCCATCTCCCTTAGCCTCTTCTCGGTGAGTTTGATTCGTCCGAGGATCCCCATAGCTTGGGAGGAGTCGGGAAAATGGTGGCAGTGTGTTTCGGGCAGGAGTAGAGAAGAAGGTAGTAGTAGAAGATTAGTGTGAGGGGACGCAGAGGGTGAAAGTGTCAGCCTGCGTCCTCGAGTCCCCTTTTATACAGTGAAGGGCTCTGTTGCCCTAGATCTGAGCCGCTAACGGTTGAAAAAAGAAAAAAATTACCGGGCACGAAAAAGGCGCGGTTAGTGGAAATTGTCCTGTTGCGCACGCTATACAACGATTACTAAAACGATAAAACTGCCTTTCTTTTTGACGCAACGATTAAAATTCTCGGAGGCATTGCTCGAGACGATCGGGTAAGTTTGATACCCGGACCAGATGAATCTTATCTGGATCAGAAGGCCCTTGCTCGGTCAAAAGCACATGTTACCTGGACATGGCTATTGCTGCCCGGATGCGGCAGTAGGACTACACTATCAGAGCCAATTCCCCTTTTGAGTGCTTTTGAAGCCTCAAGAGGAAGGCCCGGCCAGGTAGAATTCCACTTGATCCTCGGGGGCTAGCTGTCGAGGATTGACTCATGCCTTCCCTGGGCAGCTTCGTATTTGAAATCATATATGTATGCAGGTGCCCATGGCGATAGTTGTTTGTCATCTCTGGTAACTTGCCTGGGCAATGAAGGTCGCTTCAGGAGTTGTGTTCACCCAGATACCCTGGACAATCAGGCTTGCACCGTGCACCGACGCACCGAACGGAGGTGCTGTCCGAAAGGGTTGCTTGGGCCGCACGTCGAAGGGCGCCCAGGCCTGATCTAGTAACAAAGAAAGTTTCCATGATCGCAGGAGCTAACTGATTTGGAGAGATTTAAGGCATCTATCTATAGTTATATCTATCTTTCCATTGTTATCGCCTTAGGCATGGTAGCCCTTGTAATCGTCATAGGGAGAGCGAAACTATCTGGCAGATTGCAGATTGCGCATTGTAATCTGTTCAAACCCTAATCTAAAGCACCGTACGTAGGGCTTTTATCCCTGATCCCGGGAGGCCTGAACCAAGATAAAAGTCTGTGTTTCTTCTTCACAAACTCTTCACACCAAGACCTCTTCGACATCTCAGAAGTCTCACCGTGGCAGAAAGAGGGCTTTCTGGTCCCTCATCCAAGAAATAAGCTTGGCAGGAAGCCTCGTTCCCGATCGTTGACAGGCTCGTATTTGATTGTGTACTTACCCTCACACCCATTCACTCTTTTAATGAAGTTCATGAAGGAGGCTCGTGAGAGTGCCATGAAGATTTGCATAGCCACTGGTTATACTTTTGGTGTTGAACATGTCCCTATTAAACTCTTATTTTACCTTAGTAATGCTGAGACATTTGGCCTAACCAGCTCGCTATGTAAAACTATCATCTCTAAGGCTTACTTTTGGTATTGTAATAGTAAAGAACTTGTAATCGTTATGTATGCAATAAATGACAGCTTTGTAAATATATACACTAGTGTACTAATCGAAGGACTAGTGCAACTATCAGAGATGTTCTTCGTTGTAGACATCATAGAGGTTCTCAATTGTAGAAATTAAGAGCTGACAATAGTGTAGGTGGCGCTAGCGTAAAGCAAATCAAAGGAAGGAGACAACGGTGGGAAAATGTGTTTCTGAAGTGAATGAAGAAGAAGAACCGAGTTTCCAGCCATTGTGCATGATGGTTCAGGCCCAAGATTTAGTTTAGCAAATGGTTAATCGGATAGATGCCACTGTAGAACTTCAAAATTTAAGATTTGTTCTTTTCGTATTTCTAAATATGCTATTATTAAATTAAAAAAATTGGATATTTGCCACCTCATATTTACCTTTGTCTTTATCATCTATTTACACAAAAATGCCACTACTTGCCATCTCCTTCCTCCCTCTCAGATCGAGCTCGCGAGGCCAAGGTGCAACACCAGCGGGTAGCTCCTGCAAGGCTGTCGCGCCGCTCGCAAGGTCGCAGGAGGTGGCCGCCACCTGCGATCTCGCCGTGTCGCTCGCGAGGCCACTTCCACTAACTCCGAGCTCGCCGTGTTACTCGCGCACTTGCCGTCGCCAACCACGAGGCCGCCGACACCGCCCGCAAGCTTGCAGACCGCCGCCGCCCACGAGCTCGAGCGCGCCGCCGCCATGAGCTCGGTGTCGCCCATGAGGCCACCGCCACCGCCCGCGAGCTTGTCCAGCCTCTCGCGATTTTGCCTTCCCCTGCAAGCTCGATACTGGGAGCTCCATGCCTGTGAGGCTGCCATCACTTCTGGGAGCTCCATCGTGCCATGGCAACTTCAACGATGGCATGAATAGCACGTCGGTCCGGTCGACTGAGGCAGTGCTTGCCTCTCTCTCCTCTGTTGTCCAATTGAGAGAGATGAAGGGAGAGAGGCTATGGTGCCATGGTAGTTGGGAAGGAGAAGGGGAGAGGAAGAAGAAGAAAAATAGAGGTAGAGGATGAGGGTAAAATGGTTATATTTGTGAAATACATTATATATGTATATCAAAAGGGGACACGTGGCACATGGAGTGCCAAATATTCAATTTTCTCAATTTCATAATGGCATATTTTTACGAATGGAACAATGGCATATCTCAAATTTCAAAGTTCTACAGTGACATCTATCCAATTAATCTTTTAGCAAAACACTACGAGGGAAGGCGTAAAAAGAGGAAATATGTATCTGTCAAAAGAAAGTGTAAAGTAGAAAACATTTTGCACACAGTGGGCTAAGATGGGCTAGTGCAGTCGATAGGGCCATGCGGAAGAGGAGGGCGAAGTTGGGTGGTTTTTTTTTATTTTGGTATAGTAGCGTGTGTATATATGTGTGTGTGTGCGCGCGCTTATTTTAGTAACCGGCTTGAGAAAATAATATATTTTTTTATTTTAATAGGTATACCTTGGACGCAACTACTAACACCACACGAACACCACATGTACACCACAGATACTCGCGCGTGCTCGTTCAATGCACACGTAGAGCTAGATCGGAGGCCCAACAATCACCGTTATACGGGCACGCATAGTCCACCGAACGCACACATGTGTGACCCCAAGAAAATCCTGGGGTATACCCAAACCCCAAGAAAATCCTCAAAAATAAGACCCAAGAGATCAATCCTAGGGATCGAAGTCCCGACCTGTCCTGCGTATCACAACAACACGACCAACCGAGAAAAGGCCAATTCTCCTTGACAAGACAATTCAATCACCAGCGGTTCAAACTTCTTCGGACACTACCTATAACTACATCAAATTTGTTATTTCTAGAGGTAACCACATAGGACAAAAGCTGACATGACATGCCTCCACCCTCCTCTCCTCATGGAACCTTTGGCCGAGCTGCCCAATTGGTCATGCCGATCCACTACTCTAGCCTCCCTCTAAGTCGGGTATATGGTAAACCCAAACCCTAACTCGGTGGCAACTAAGAGGCGGCCAGCGCTAAAGTAGGCGGCGGTAAATTAAATCAATTGACTGAAATTAATTAATTTTTTTTAGCAAAACTATAATAATTAATGGGATTTAGCACTCTTAGATGTGTATATATGCATTGAGGATATTGTTCATGTTCTTATTTCTTTGTGACGATACGGAGGTATATGCAGTGCAGACTGCAGAGAGAGACCACACATCAGTCATCATGCATATGTATTGCTCCTTGTATGTACATGTACGAACTACTCGTCAATATTTGCAGTAGGAGCAATTAGTGCTTTGGTACGTGCAGGCATCAATTCCATGGATCTTGGATGAATGCATTCACGGGTGTGACGCCTGCTTTTAACTACCCTGCACACGCAGACGCAGACGCAGACGCAGACGCAGACAGCTCAGCAATGGAGACTGCAGGTGGCAGACTATAATTGAAGTAGAAATTTGCTGTCTTCTCCTACGTACGTACCTCCTCCCAAACAAAAGCTACCAAATTTTTATCGGAGTATTCCCGCGAAATTTCGATACAAGCTAGCTCTTCAACTCCACGTGTGTGGACATGCATGCTTTGGGATTCGTGTTTATCCTACAAGTTGGCAGTGCCTGGCTCCAGGTTTCCGGGTTTAATTACAGGAACGAATGTTAGTGAGTCACGTACGGTTACAGTCCTTCCGTTGGAAATACAAGGCATATAGGCATATAGTTTGAATAATTTTGTATAGAAATATAAGACATAAATACTATCTTAATAAGTTGTTTTTCTCATATATATCTATTTATTCTCTTCAACTATCTACATTTATTTATTAGTACACACAAAGTATTTTTTTCTCATCTTTCTAAGGCCATCATACAACGGTGTATAAGTCATTTTCTTTCACTACTTTCTTAAATTTATCACCAACTTATTCCTTGAGTCAAATTAAGTAAAATACACCCTATATTTATCAACAGAGAGAGTATAATACAGCCAGTACCTACCTAGGTTCTGGCATGCAGTTAAGATGCAACGCCCGGACTTGCCGGAGATGCAACGTCCATTGATTTTAGGCTAATAAATTGTAGAGTAAGCTACTTTGTGCCACTTTATAGTTATAGCGGAATCTCACATATATAGGCTTAGGAAGTTAAAAATTACTTTCTTGTGTGCTGAGTTAGCACTCCACTTATGAGTGATGTATTGTCCAGGTCACTACTAGAAAAACGAGCATCACAAGCGGTTCGATGCGCACCGCTTCTAATAGTTGCAACACAAACGGTTCAATAGCTCAAGCCAGGAAGCCCCTCTAGAAGCGGTTAAATATCTGAACCCCTTCTAGCAAGCAACGAAAGGGTTCGTGTCACGAACCCTTACTAAAGCCAAAGACCTCTAGCGGTTGGGGACATGAACCCTTCTAAAGCCCAAGCAACAGAAGGGGTTCATATTACGAACCGCTTCTAGAGGGAACTTTAGAAAGGGTTCAGATATTTAACCGCCGCTAGAGGTCTATTTTTCGAATTGTTAAAAGGAAAGCTTGCTTTATCTCATCAGAGAGCATGCGTGAGTGGGTTGGCTAGCTGGGTAAGGTGTGGGTCACGACGAGGGGTGAGGTCCTGAGTTCAAATCTCACATACTCCAATATTCTTTACCTTTTTAGACACCACTAGAAGCGGTTCGTAGAACCGCTTCTGATGCTCCCACGAGCATTAGTCGTGGTTACTTAGAAGCGGTTATATAACCGCTTGTGAAAGCGGTTACGAACCGCTTGTGCTGTGCCGTTCGTTGGTAGTGGGTATGTGCCATGTCATCGCCACATCATCTTATCCCTGTCTCTCACACACACAAATGGCATGAAGGCTGGCCAGACTTAGCTGCATGTGCCTAGCTAGCAGGATAACGTCCCTTGTCACCATATCACGCTCCCCCACCTCTCCCCCCCCCCCCTCCCCTCCGGTCTCCTAGCAATGTAGGATATATTTTAGCCCATGACACTCGGTTTGTATGCCTCTTCGCATCTATATATAACATATGGAACTATCTGAATTAATGGCAGTATGTTAGAGTGGTATGGTCTGAAATATGAATTTTAAAGAGTGCAAAGGATGCGGAGGAGCTCAAATGCTAGCGTGAGGCCTTGGCGAGAATAGATGAGAGAGCGTGGTGATGAGGGACAATAGGAGAAGCAGGGCCAAAGAGGAAGGCAGATAGCGAGCTCTGTGTTAGTGGGAAGATAGGGAGGAGGCCTAGGAAATGCGACGAGCAGTGGATAGGAGAGTGAGAGTAGAGAGGGGTTCTAGGAGCAGCTAATTAGCGTTAGTCCAAGGACAAAGCCTCCACGGCAGGAAGCAGCACGGAGGAGACGAGGGTGTATTCTAAAAATGTAAGCAAATATTTTATTTTTTAAAATTCATTTAGATTTGGAATTTAAAATGCCAAACAATGGAGTTCACAATTTGATATGCTGAATACAATTGTATTTGGCATCGCGACATTTTTTTTTCTCTAGTTTGTTTTTGAATTTTTTAATTCATTTTATTTTGACATTTCAAATACTATACCGTGGAGGTCATCATCTGAGGAGATGAATATGTTTGTATTTGACACCTCATAATTTTTTTGATTTTATTTGGTTTGTTTTATATTTTATTTAAACTTGTTTAGCGGTGGCAAAACACAAAAGTATCCGATAATCATATATCTCAAATTTATAGTGCCATATAGCAAAACATCGATTTTATAATGACAAATAACATAGCCACCGGCTTTAGAGTGCCATGTGGCCAATTTTTCCATTTAAATATGTGTAGGCATATATATTATATAAATAAAGGTTGTCAAACGATTAATTTAGTTGACGGTGATACATGTAGCTAGGCCGTAATCAAATGGTTGTTAGCAGACGTTGAACAATTAGCAGCGTCCAGATTCCAGCGAGGTGACGCGCATCATCTTGTGTAGTACACCATCTGAATTCGTATTCGAAATCCTTGTCTATATTAATTCGGCCAGGCAGTAACAAGTAGTACTAATTAATAATACTGTAGTAAATAAAGCGAGTTAAATACTCCATTGATTCCTTAGCCCCACCTCCCTCTCTCTCTTACGTACTGGAATCAGCATTCTTATCTACTTATGCATGCCGTTCAAATTGCTGCATGCAGATGCATCGTACGTACGTGGTCCTTGCTCTGCACCATCGTGCAGACACCTCTCCATTTCTGTTCTCTGTCTGCAGCGTTTCGTTCCTCCTAGTCATCCAGCTTCGACCGGATACACCCCTAATTGTTTTTCGACAACAAGATTAAATTCACCTCTATTTATATCGGTTAATCCATGATACTAAAGTAAGAAGCCACAAAAATACAAGAGAAAATTTTTTCTATGCCACCAAGTAATTAAGTCTCGAAACTCAAAACTGTATTATCAAAGGAATCGATTGCTGAGCCTAGTGGCCCTGGCAAACTACTCGAGCTGAGCTCAAGCTCGACTTATTTTGTATTCGAGCTCGAGTTAGGACTAACTTGATCGTGAGTAGCTTGTCGAGCTGGCTCTTCTTGTCCAACTCAAGCTTCAATCACACTGGCTATTCTCTTTAGCTTATCTTATTGGATTAATTGGATAGATGCCACTACATAACTTCGAATGTTGAGATCCGTCATCATTGCTTTCGTATTTTGCCACTACATAACTTCGAATGTTGAGATCCGTCATCATTGTTTTCGTATTTGTATATATGGTATGAAACCGAGATAATTGTATATTTGCCACTCTGCGCTCCATGTGTCCTATTTTGGCTAAACCGGATGATTTTATCCTTATTTTCATCATCTATTTACACAAAAATGCCATTACCCACCTTCTCCTTCCTCCCTCTCACATTTAGCTCCCTGTCTATCCTCAACGCCACCGAGATGGAACACCGACGAGGTTGCTCTTGCGAGCGGAACACTGGCAAGGTCGCCACGCCGCTCACAAAGTTGTCACGCCATCTACTTGTGAGCCACCGCTGCCAGGGAGCTTGTCACGCCACCAGCGTGCTCACTGCGCTGTTCGTGAGGCCGCCACCGCTTGCATGCTCGCCGCCACCTGCGAAGTCACCGCCCTGCTTGCGAGGCTGCCGCCGCCTGCGCCATGTTCCACTGCAGCCGCCCGTGCCCTGGTCCACCGCCGTCCTCCACGTAGCTGTCCACTGCCGCCAGCGCCCTGGTCTGCCACCCATTTGCACCCCACACCGTGGTACCGATGGAGCAGCAGGGTCATGAGGAGCCCAGCAATGCAGAAGGAGCCCGGGTGGCGTGGCATGGTTGGAGGATGGTTGTGGTGAGGGCATGGCATCCGCTAGGGAGAGATGAAGGGTGAGAGGAGGGAGGAAGAAGAATAGAGGTAGAAGATGGGGGCAAAATAGTCATATTTACAAAATAAGGTATACACATACGCCAAAATGGGACATGTGGCACGTGGAGTGGCAAATATACAATTATTTTGGTTTTATAATGGAATATATACAAATACAAAAGGAATGATAGCAGGTCTCGAAATTTGAAGTTCTGCGTGGCATTTATCCAATCAACCCCATCTTATTTGTTTATATTTTTATTTTCTTATAGTCTGAACTTCGAGAGCTTGCCAAGATAGCTTAAAATGTCTGGTGGACTTCATTTGACTTGTTTCTGAGAGCTCTAAGACGTGATTTTTCGAGATAGAAAAAAAGGACTACAAAAGTTAAAGTGTTTAACTTTTAGATTCGAAGATAAGTAGAAAAGATAAGAAAATAAGCCGAAGGGAACAACCCCTGAGATTATGTGCTTGATCGTGAAAATATCCTATTTAATTTCTAGAACTCCAAGCTACCAGGTTGGAACCAAAGAAGATGGAAAAACCTAGTGTGGATCTACGAATTTTTTAATATTTTATATTTAAAAATAATTCAAATTAAAAAATAAATGCGTTTTTAAAAATTAAAAAATAGGCGCTTGTCACCACCCTAAAGGGCAGGAAATAAAAATCGCTATTTGGGGTGGTGATATTTGCCCCCCTCCCCCAGCGCAACACAGAATAGGATATAAATCGCCTTTTAGAAGGGCGGGAATAAATCTCGCCCTTTAGAAGGGCGAGATTTCCAAATATGGAAATCGCCACATTTTTTCATATGTGCAGCGGTGCGGCAACTCCCGTCCGCTATATATATATATATATATTGCAGCCGTGCCTGTTTGGCCTCTCATTTTGTTCACTTATTTTGCCAAAAAATTAATATGCCTTCTCATTTGGTTTATTTGAATTAAAAAATAATAAACATGGAAATACTCACCTTTTCTTTAGTTTTTTCCATCCGTTAGAAAATTCTAAATAATAACCGCCTACTGAGTGCATCGAGACCACTTCTCCTTCGCACATGTCTCTGATGGAGCTTCTCTGGCAAGACGTGCCATCTCTCATTTCTTCTGTCTCTCAGCCTTCTTCTCCTCCGCCTCCTTTCTACATGCCTCCTCGCGTGCGGCGTCACGCTACTCTTGAAGCTGCCGCCTCAAGAATTTTCTAGGGAGGCATGGACGAAGGGGAAGTGGCCTCGATGCATTCAGTAGATGGTTATTATTTAGAATTTTCTAAAGGATGAAAAAAACTAAATAAAAGGTGGGTATTTCCATGTTTATTATTTTTTTAATACAAACAAACCAAATAAGAGGGCATATTAATTTTTTGGCAAAAAAATGAGCGAAATGAGAGGCCAAACCGGCGCGGCTGCAAAATATATATATAGTGGACGGGAATTGCCGCACCGCTGCACATATGAAAAAATATGGCGATTTCCATATTTGGAAATCTCGCCCTTTTATTCCTGCCCTTCCAAAGGGTGATTTATACCCTATTCTACGCTGTGCTTGGAGAGGGGGGCGGGGGTTGGGGGGGGTGCAAATATCGCCACCCCAAATGGTGATTTTTATTTTCCGTCCTTTGGGGTGGTGACGAGCGCCTATTTTTAAAATTTTTTAAAAGGCATATTATTTTTAATTCAAATTATTTTGAAATATAAAATATTAAAAAAATTCGTGGATCTAACATCGTCTACACACCCTGCACCCAGTTAGCATGAGTTTAAGCGCTGATACTAGAAATAACCGTTCAATTGTTCGCATCATATATAGTGGCAAACAAAATTTAAATAATGTAACATACGTTTAATTGCAGTCCGGTGATAATCTCTCGGCATATGCAAATATTGGAATACCATGTTAACCACGAATGAGATATCCGGTCTGGTGATTTTCAAATACCGAAGAGCACCAACAATGCTCATGTATTTTGTAGACCCGTACGATATCAAATCCTAACTAGTGTCTCTTGCAAGCTTTTTCTGATGCGGATATAGGAGTTATGAGAGGTGATGCTGACATGGTAGTTGAGATAGGTCTGCATTAAGCGATGTTAATTAGCAAGATGAATCTATTCGGTTATCCACTTCTTCTAGGATAAAGCTAGCATATGCCTTTCTTGTTTGCAACCACCTGATTAATACCAAAGAAGTAATGTTTTGAGGGCAAATGCAATCTGAAGCTTCTACAACAAATCAATGTAAGCTTGTGCAGTTGAACTAACAATGATTAGAGATCATCTACATATAAATGACCGAAAATGGTGATCTCGGATCAACTGAAAAGGAACAAGGAAATATCTGAGTTGGAAGGAATAAATCTACTTAGAATCTAGCATGCAAATATGATGAGGAAGTCTGAATTCTCATAAACAGGGGTGCCATGACGCGGGCGAGGAGGGGGGGGGGGGGGCGAGGACGGCACGGCCACAGGGGTACGGGGAGGCGCGGCTGCATAGGACGTGGCGGCAAGTGGCATGCCTTTGCGATGATGGAAAGAAGGTGGCGTGGCGCGGCGTGTGGCAGGACAGGCCGTCGCGGCACGGCATGGCAGTGGCAACGGAGACAGGGGAGGCGGTGGCGAAGACCTAGCAGCTCAAAATGACTCGGGTGTGTCATCCCGTTAATGCCTAGGGCATATACTGAATTGGGCCCACTTTCGTCAGCCTGCGCTGACAAAATAGGGCCACAGACCGACGAAAATAATCTATAGCAAGCCGCGGTGCCACATGGAAGCACTAGATGTCACAATTTCGTTGGCCTAGCCGATGAAATTGCGTGTGGATGTAATTTCATCGACCTGGCAGATGAAATTGTAACACGTGGCGCTTCCACATGGCCTACCGAAACAATTTCTATGTTTTTTTAAAAAGTAATTTCATCGGCCTGGCTGACAAAATTATTAAAATAAATGATTAAAAATTATTTTTTCTATCTATTTTCGTCGGCTTCGTCGGCTTGGCCAATGAAAATAATTCAAAAAATTTTGAAATCTCACCGCGGCCAGGCAAAGGCACTTATTGTTTTCTGTCGTGGAATAAACTGACAAATTTATATATAATTTCGTTGGTTTTTATGTGGCTGACAAAACTAATTAATTATTTACAATAACTTTTCTTTGGCCGACAAAAACACGGTGAGCCAACGAAAACGGCTTGGTTTCCTGTAGTGTCTCCACCCGCCTCGCTGCTACTACTGGCCTTGCCATGGTCATGACAGCATGCTAGAGATCTGACGTCCGGCGAGGAGGATCCCGCCGGCAAGGAGTCCCACGACGAGGAACCTGCCGGTGAGAAGCCCCACGACGAGGAGTCGATGCCCAAGCGGCTGCAGGCCACAGCGCTGGATTAGTCTTCAGATCCTTCGGTGTGTGGCCCCACCGGTGAGGTGGCGCCAGAGGTGGAGCATGACGATGACGACGGTGACGACGAGGAGCCCACCCCCGTGTCAGAGGAGGAGACGACCGGTGAATGGCCCAAAGGTCCGACGACGGAGACAACTCCCCTGAAAACTGGCCGGACCCCGCGAACAGAGAGGAGGCGGCAAACCATGACAACGACCGCGTTGGCCGTTACTCCGACCCCGAGCCAGCGAGCGATGAAGAGGACGACGACGATGTCCTCATGTAGCTAGCTAGTTAGTGTTGTACAGTACGTAGGTAGTAGTAGCTGCCTAGTACCACTAGGCTAGATAAAAAATATTTTTCAAAATATCTATGCCGGTTGTAGCTATAAACCGGCGTAGAGAATGGATCAGGCTAAAGTACTTGTCATCATAATCAATATTGTATCTCTAATTAAATTCCTTAGCAACTAGTCGTTCTTTGCACCCTTCAATTGTACCATTTGCTCTTCCCTTCAGTTTATATACCCATTTGCAATCCATAAGAGAGATGTCGGGTTTTGGTTTTGCCATGTATCAATCAGTTCAGGTGATGCAAACTCTTCGTCCATAGTTGTTCCCTATGTTGGTTCAGCTTGGGCTACAACATGATATATACACAGGTTGTTTTACTGAGAGGTTTAACTGGCATATCATGAGCATCATCTTGTGTAACAGATGTTGGCATAGCATGTGGAAGACCTATGTATGGCATAGTGCCATCAGTGCACACCTTCCACACCATTATGTTATCCTGCATCCTAGTACGGGCTCCATGTGGCTGTGGAGTATCATGTATAGTAGCACCACACTACCAGGGAACAGGCCTTCCATACCGGCCCATCAATCTCGGTTAGCCACCAACCGACTCAAGAAGGCAATGATCCTGCTGAACGGCTAACTTGGGCCAGAAGTGCGTGGGACCATTTAGTCCCGGTTGGTGTTACCAACCGGGACGGATATCACCTTAAAAAAGGCAGGTGGCGGGGTGGGATATCCGTCCCGGTTGGTAATACCAACCGGGACTAAATTGAATTTCATCGGTACCGATAACACCAAATGGCGGGGTGGGATATCAATCCGGTTGGTAACACCAACGGGATTGATTACCGATTTAACCTTTCTTCCCGACCTATCAGTAACCTTCCCCACCATTGTAACTTGACAGAGGAGCTCGGCCGCCATTACCGGATTTGAGGAGTCTTTGCTCAAATTTTTGTAATTTGATCATTTCACTTCAATCCAAGTTAACCAAGGTTAGTAACTTTATTTCTCACTACTTGTATATGAAATGTAGTTTCTATATTTGCTTTAAATTTAATATGAAAAAATTTGGTCTCTATTCTCCATCTTTGATGAAATGTTATAAATTGGTAGATATAGCTCGATCTTTTGAATGGGTTGGCAAAAACTTGTTGTGTAATCTTAGATTTTGCTTGGATTAAGACGTAGTTTGCTTTGAATTTGTAGTTGTAGCTAATTAAATTTAGATGATGGTTTCATGGATCTATGATTTTGAATCTTAACTTTCGTGGACCAAATTTTGAAGTGGATTGTAAAATCTTGTTGCATTAGCTTAGAATTTACTTGGATTGTGATGTAGCACACATTGAATGCGTGGAGGTGACTCAAATTTAGAATTTTGGTTTCATCGATTCATGGAGAAATTTTGGGAGTAGAGTTTAAAGTAGATTTTGCATAGATTTTGATTGTTTAAAAATTAACATTATATATTAATTAATATGTGATAAAATATTATAACTTCATTGATCTCTACTCACTTCATTGATGTAAAATTATAAGTTGGTAGATCTAGATATATCATTTTAAGTGGGTTGCCAAATACTTTGTTGCATTACCTTAGAATTTGATTCGATTGTAATAAAATATGTGATAAAATATTATCAGCTTAAAAATAATTCTTTTAAAAAGGTATTTAACCTAAAATTGAAGTATTGACCTAAAAAATTAAATAAATGTATAATAAATTAAGCAGTACTTTAATTTTGATTTTTGAAATTAATTCATTATTGAAAAATGAACTAACAACTATCTTGATGTAACTTAATGTAGATGAATCGGCGATGGATGTACATGGACCGCCACTCCTCACAATTTGTGGAGGGTTTGGAAACTTTTATGCGTCAGGCAAGTGCCTGCACAAGATCAGGCTACATATGTTGTCCATGCATAGACGCAAGAATCGAAGGAGTGGTCAAACTCGAGCAAATTCACTTCCATTTGATCTCAAGAGGTTTCGTGGAAAACTATACCTGTTGGACCAAACACGGTGAAGAAGAGATTATAGGAGAAGACGGTGAAGAAGAAGATGGTGACGAAGAAGATGTGGCGGATTATATGGCCGATGTTGGCCAACAAGGTTCTATTGAACATATACTAGGGGAGTTTGTCGACGATGATCTAGAACAGATGTTGCATGATGGAGAGGGAGAATACACCGATGAAAGACATTACGAAAAGTTTTAGCGCCTGCGGGAGGACCAAGGAACATTGTTGTATCCAAAGCGTAGGGTGGCCACAAAAAGTTACGCATCACTAATCGAATTGATGCAATGGAAGGCTACTAATGGAGTATCCGATAAGGGATTTGATGAGTTGTTAGGCCTCATGAAGAAGTTGCTTCCAGAGGATAACACGCCGCTCGAAACTACGATGAAGCCAAGCAAGTTCTCGCCCTTTGGGGTTGGAGGTACAGAAGATACATGCATGTCCAAACGATTGTATCCTCTATCGTAATGAGTACAAGGATTTGGAAGAATGTCCGGTGTGTAAAACATCACGGTATAAGACTAAGCGTGATGACCCATGTGAGGTAGAGGGGCGAAGAAGAAGAGAGCCCTGCTAAGGTGGTGTGGTACTTCCTATAATCCCTCGGTTGAAGCGTTTGTTTGCGAACAAAAAGCATGCGAAGATGATGCGTTGGCATAAAGATGATCGTAAAGTCGACGGAAAGCTAAGGCACCCAGCAGATGGCTCGCGATGGAGGAAACTCGATAGAAAATATCCGGACTTCGCGAACGATGCGAGGAACATAAGGTTTGCATTGAGTACGGATGGGATGAACCGCTCGGTGACATGAGCAGCAGCCACAAAGACTTGGCCCGTTACTCTATGTATCTACAACCCTCCTCCTTGGCTATGTCGAAGCGGAAATACATTACGATGCCATTGCTTATCCAAGGCCCTAAGCAACCCGGTAACGACATCGACGTGTATCTCAAACCGTTGATTAAAGATTCGCTAACGCTATGGAATGATGGTGTACGGTATGGGATGAGTACAAAGAGAGTATTTCACTTACGTGCATTGCTATTTGTAACCATCAACGATCGCCTGCACTTGGTAACTTGTCGGCCTATCTATAAAGGATATAAAGCCCGCATCCAAATTGCTTGGATGATACGGAAGACAAGTACCTAACAAACTCTCGGAAGGTTGTTTACATGGGCCATCGAGGTTCCTCAATTTGAAGCACCTGCTACGGAGTAACCGTGTTAATTTTGATGGGACCAAGAGAAACGTAGAAGCCCAAGCATCGAGCGGGCGGAAGTATTTTCTATGGTAAAGGATCTAGATGTAGTATTTGGAAAGGGTCCTGGTAGCAAACCCGTCCCGCCACTCCCGGCTGAAGAATCTAGGAAGAAGCCTAGCTGGAAGAAGAAGTCTATATTTTGGGACTTGCCTTACTGGAAAGACTTAGAGGTCCGTCACTCCCTGGACTTCATGCATATCACAAAGAATGTATGCGTGAGCCTGCTAGGCTTCATAGATATGTATGGTAAATCAAAAGATACATTTCAAGCACGAAAGGACCTACAATTGTTAGGTCTCAGGGAAGAACTACATCCACAAGAGAGAGACAAAGGGCATTACCTCGTCCATGAGCTACACACCAAGCAAAGAAGAGAAAAAAACATGATTCAGTTGTTGAACAGTGTTAAGGTCCCTTCTGGGTACTCGTCGAACATAAGAAGACTCATAAACACAAAAGAGAATAAAATCGTAAACTTGAAATTCCATGATTGTTATGTGTTGATGACCCAGTTGCTCCCAGTGATGGTACGAGGTATTCTACCAGACATGGTACGAGATACAATCATAAAGGTGTGTTCGTTCTTCAACGCGATATCACAAAAGGTCATAGATCCGGATAAGTTATCTAATCTGCAGGATAACATTGTCGCTAGTATGGTCAACCTTGAGATGATCTTCCCTCCATCCTTCTTTGATACGATGGTTCATCTCATGGTTCACATGGTCAAACAGATAGAAATTCTCGGACCGATCTTCTTGCACAAGATGTTCGCCGAGAGGTACATGGGCGCCCTAAAGAAGTATGTTCAGAATCGTTCGCCCGTAAGGTTGCATTGCCTGTGGTGTTGGCACAGAGGAGGTGATTGAGTTTTGTGTCGACTACATTGATGATCTGAATCCGATTGGCGCCCTCAGATCACGCTATGAGGGAGGCTACGGGAAAAGGGACCCTAGGGAGAAAAGAATCCTCTTAGACGATCTACTCTCATTTAAACAAGCACATTTCACGGTACTAAAACAAGCATCTTCAAGGGTCTGTATGTACTTGATCACGAGAGGATATTACGAGCCCAATACCCAGATAAGTCGATAAGTGGATCGCGAACAAGCAAGTAGAGAGCTTTGGTGGTTGGCTACAAAAGCATCTGTTAGCAAGAAGGAGTCCATGAACAGCTTGCAGCTCTTAGCTCGGGGACCATCCATAACAATCGATCATGGCAAGGGTATGAGATAAATGGATACACATTTTACACGATGACCCCAGATAGGAAGAGCACCAACCAAAACAAATAAGAATCAGATAGATGCCTTGGACAAAATGGAAAGATGGACACCTACTATGGTTTCATAGAGGAGATCCGGGAGCTCGAGTATGGACCTTTGAAAGTCCCTCTGTTTAGGTGCCAATGGGTGAAACCGACACCGTGGAGATCGATGACTATGGTATGACAATCGTGGACCTCAAGCAAGTGGCCTCTGAGGATGAACCGTTCGTGTTTCGCCAATGATGTGACACAGATATTCTATGTGATGGACATGGACAACAAACCAAAAGTTCATAAGGGTAAAACTATAAAAAGACAGAAGAACAAGACTACCAAAGAAGTGATCAAGCAAGGCACCACGTGGTTCTTTACGGTAAAAGAAGGATTGTTGAGTTGAGGCGCCACGCGAAGAAGAGTATAATCAGTTCGATGAGCTGCCGCCTTTCTCAGCGGACGTAGACATTAGTGTCCTTAGCGATGATGAGGAAGCTCCGTACATACGCCACGATCATAACGAAGGATCACTTCTAAAATAAAGTAGTCATGTAATATTTTAGATATTTGTTCCTAAATTCATATTGATCCGAAAAGAACCGTTCGTGCTCGCCAATTATGAGAAATTCCCATCGTTTATGTATAAGCAGATTATTCCCATCTCATTTATAAACTAATGAGAAATTTCAAGGTTCCCAACTCATTTTTATATATGTCAACTTTTGCACAATTCTTATGAATTTTGTGAAATTTTTATTTAATTTTAATAGGCTCCCAACAATTTTCTATAACTTTGAAGAAATTTATGGCAATTATTACCATCGACATATGGGACCCACCATATATGGGCCCACATGTCAAGAAAAACATGGCTTTCTCCACAATAAACGAATTAAAATACATTAAAAAAAGGAAATATAATCGGAAAATGGATTTAAAATACAAATAAGGAATTAAAATACAATTAACAAAAATTCCTTTCCTCGCACTAAAGACCAAGAAAGGTACAAAAATAACTCGCTCCTATCGAGGAGAACATCTCCCCTCTCCTCACGGCTAGCAGCAGCGCTTGAGCGCTGGCTCCCTACCTTATGGTCACGGAGTTCGAGCTCAGCCACAAGACATGCTTTTTTATTTTGGGTATCGGTCCGGTTTGTATAATAAACCGGATCGATAGTCCCCAAAGACTCAGGCGTTGGTCATCGACGTGTGGGGCAGCCAAAGAATCAATCCGGTTGGGAAACACACCCGATGAAGATCGCTTATAGATCCGGTTGGAGATACCAACCGGGATTGAAGGTCCACCACTACCTCACGATCTGGGTGGGGCGGACCACTAGCAATCCGGTTAGACAGACGGCCGGGATCAATCTCCATTCAATCTCGGTTGTTGTTTTGAACCGGATTGAAGGTCAACCACCCTACGCCAGATTCGACGTGTGGGGCTAGCACCACGGCAATCCCGGTTGGAGACACGGCCGGGATCGATGGTCGATCAATCTCGGTTGTTGTCTTCAACCGATTGAAGGTCAAAATACAAATTTCGCGACACTAAAATCCTCCAATCTTCCCACCGTTGCCACACCGCGTCCTCTCGCCGCTTCCAACCCTAGATCGCCGCCGCCGTGCCGCCGTGGACTCCCCATGTGCACCTCCTCGCCGCCGCCGCTTGTGACGACGCCACCTCCGCCTCGCCGCCGTGCCTCCTCGCCGCCGCCGCCGCGTGACGACGCCACTCCCATCCTCGCCGTCGCCGCCCGTGACGACGCCACTCCCATCCTCGCCGTCGTGCACCTCCTCGCCGTGGACCTCCTCGCCGTCGCCGCCCATGACGACGCCACTCCCATCCTCGCCGTCGCCGCCCAAACCGGTGAGGCCTAGAATAAGAGTGTTGTAGTTGTTCTGCAGATATGAATAACTAGCGCATTCACCTTATTAACAGATATGAATAAGTAGCGCATTCACCAAATAATATAGTATGGTCTTGTTCATATTTTTTTTTCATATATATGTTTTACTTGATGGACAAAATTAATGCTACATATTACAAGTTAAAACATCCAAGGAATACATTGCAAGATACTAAGGTGATTTACCAACCATTTCGGTGATAAGAGACATGCATGGCAAAGCTTCTTTGAATGAGATAACTCAGTATGTAAAAGTGTTAATTAGACAGATACCACCACAGGGATGGAAAACCTGAGAAATGCAAACACTATAGAGTAGGCATTTGTAAAATTGCCATTATAAAATAGACGAAATAAGAGAAATACCATTATAGACGCCACTTGGCAGTATCAAGTGTACAACTGCACCATGCAAACCGGTGAGGCCTAGAATAAGTGTTTCGTGAGCTGATGTTGCAAAGATTTGTTACTTGTTCGAGAGGTGGAATTCACTAACACTGTCATAATGAACGATGGTAGCTTTTTGCGGATAATTCCAGTATAAATGATGATTCTGGTTTTCATATTGTTAATGCTTTCGATTGTGCACAGAAAGGGCTTGTGATGACTATTCACAACTATTTTAGATGTATTCTCGTAAATATAGTTGGAGAAACATTTTTTTTTTTGCTAACATGGGTTAGCCTAGCAATGGCTGAGAATTTCTTGTCTTAGAATTTCACATCTAGGCTCCACCAAAGTCATGTATACTTGAAGTGAGGCACAATTATATTTTGAAAATACCAATTAATTAGTTCATTTATCAACTAGTTCGCCTAAAAGTTTTAAAATAGGCAATATACTTCCCTCGCATCCAAGTTCCACTATATATAGTTGAGGTGACCACAATTATTTTTTAACATTGTGTTACCTGTGCTATGAACGTATTCTATGATTTTTTAGTTCGGTGCCATATGTGTTGTATGGACCAATGAGATCACTCGGAAGCTTGCATGAGTACTCTCTAACAATTTCATGACAGAGACCAAAACTGTAACAATAACAAGCTCCCGGCCCAATTTCCATTAACCAGCCCCCACTACTATACAGCGGAATTTATAAAGCTTAATAGTGTTAGTTTATAACTTTATATTATGCGCAAATGTCTAACCAATATATTTATCTTGTAGAGATTGTAATGGGACTTCTTTGGTGGTCCTTTCTATGCGATTGGCCTCTATTTAGATATTTGTCAAGCTTTTTCTCATTTCTTTCGATATTAAATATTGGCATCGGTGTTGAACAATGACTTGAGTGAAAATTGAGTGTTTTATGTGTCAAATTTGCTTTTGTTATGAATGCATAATGTCTTAGCGCTCTTTAGTAGTCTATGCATTAGTTTACATTGTGCCCAGGCTCCTTAAAAGTTCTGGCTCCGCCACTGATCCAAGGTATATATATATATCTTGGGAATGACCATGCAGAAAAACATATATGTTCTTTTAATTCATCATGGCTATATATGGCAATAGCATATATTTCACCTGTAACTTTTACCCTTGCAAAATCCTCAACTATAGCTCTGAGTTTCTTGTCTCTACACAACGATTTTGCATTGTTTTGCCCCGTGATTGACAATGAAAATCCTTACTCCTCTTGTTTAACTTAGCCCTGATATGTAATAGCTATATCATGGTTTCCATATATCATGGACCTAGTATACCGATTATGGCTGCAGTGCATAAAGGAAGATGAAGTAATATGCATTGATAGATCAAGTCCAAAGGAAGATGAAGTAATGCTCGCTTGTGTATTTAGATGGTGAAACGTGAGACTAGCTAGGGAAAAACGTTGAAAACATCGTTGTGTAGGAGATGACCGCAAGTCTATGTGCTCTAATTATCAACACTTGTGAAATGATTTTTTTCCTAAGTGGTCCTCAGTAATCAAGTTCTATTGTGCATATGTATGCTATTCTTATCTCGCACATTATGTGAAATGTATGTGTAATCATATCTTACTAAGAATAACGTTACATGATACTATTCAATTCTACTTGAAATCCCAATTGAATGTTTCTATTCAATTCTATGCAATCGAATGGATTTTCTTGGTGACGAAGTTTTGAGCGAAGTTGTTCGGACAAGAGGCGCCCACGCTACCCAAGCACGAGAGACTACCGTAGCCACCCAAAGCGGTGAGGCAATCGAAGCCACCCAAGCCAGTGAGGCCGCCGAAGCCACCGAGACCGGTCAAACGAGTAGCCATCACGCCAACGAGGTCAAAGCAAGAAGCCGAGAGCAAGACACATATTCACTGAAGTCGATGAGGAAGGCGAGCCTCTAAAGCCGAAAATGCGATTGGGCGTTCAGATCGACGTTCGGCGTGATCGCCGTGACCACGTGCCTATTACCTTTGCGAAATGGGACGAGGTACCGCAGAATCAAGAACACCCTATGGATCGATATGAAGGAAACGTTCACCTTCCCGAAGGATCAAGATAAGGTGAAAAGGTATACATTAAAGAAGATGGCAATGGCTTTTCGGACGCACAAAAAGAAGTCGAACAACGAGTACGTCAAGAAGAATTTAGTCCCCGACTTCAACAAGTACCCAAAGCTACAAGATCACGGGATGAATTTGTGGGGTACAAAAATTCACACTAGGTCGAACTTGGCTGAAAGGAACAAGCGAATGCGTGAAGAAGCAATACCACCATCGCCCGGACCGGTGGTTACCGCAAGGCCCTACCCAAATGGGAGAAGAGGAACGTGACTTGTTGGTTAAGGGTGTCCACCCCGCCACATTGGATTGGTCCAACAGATCGAGAAATTGGTTCTTCGGTCATAACGGCAATTTTGACGATGACGGCAGGCGTGTTTGGTGATACGATCGAGAAGTCGCCAAGAAGCCAGACGCGCACACCAGTCGGCCCAAGGCACCTTCGTGCCAAACAGGAGGACAACGAGCTAACAAGGGCTCTCTGAACCCGGAGCACCTCGGACGACACGGGCGTTGGCGTCGTCCGTGGAAGGTCGGTTTCGCCCATGATGCGGAGACCTCTGTGAGTCGGTCGAGATCCAAGGGTCGACACGCACAACATATCAAGGACCTTCAAGACGAACCGAGAGCAACAAAGGCCAAGATACCCGATTTGGTCCGAAAAGAGCTGCAACTAGCCTTGAGCCAACATCGGAGACAAGTCGCCAGCACCTCCCGAAATCCGGACATTGTCGATCCCTCGACGCGGCGGAGCAGCTGCGCTTCCGGTGGGCTGGCTGAAGGTGACTTGGGCCCCTATGCAATGGACGACATCACGCAACCGACACCATGTGAGTTGCACGTGCAAGCACGGAACCTCTCATTAAAGGCGGCTGAAGGCATGGCTTTCCCGGTGGAGCTAGGGCAGCTCATCCATGGTCTCGCCATACCGCTGGGCTACGCGAAGGTCTCGGTGGACGAGGTGTGCCCAGGGTACGAGGATCTTGACCTCGACATTGAAGGAGGTGACGGGAGCACGAAACTATTAGATCTCGCATACAGTTTCATCGCGTGGGCAAGCGGTTCATAATTTTAAAGACAACGCAAGATTTCCTCTCCACGGTCTCCGGCGTCACCTCCACAACCTTCAGACTTGAATAAGACGCCCCTGAAGAAGCCCGTCTCCTCGCCTAAGCCTCGCACTGAAACTCCAACTCCCACATCGGCCAAGGCAGCCCCCAATCAACAAACAGCTCCAAGTAATGTACCAACCAAGTCGGATAGGGGCCAAGACTTCTCAAAAGACACGGTCCATGTCCACGTCAACAAAATCCAAAAGGAAATCACCTCCGAAGTTGGCGTACGATATGACTGATGAGGAGACCTCGCAGTTTGTAAGAGCCGAGGTCACCTCATTCTTCGCGAAGAAGCCATCTCCACCGAGGGTCCAACCCGGTACAGACGAATGGCACAAAGCTAGGAGGGCTATCCTATCGTTGAAGGACATCATAGATAAACCAGAAAGGCCGCCCGTGTCAGACTACGAGCGCGTCTTGAGTAACATAGCCAACAAGGAGACGCCACCGAGAGGACGGCGGAAGAGGTTGCACAGGGGATGAACAGTTTTACGATGATACCGCCTTGATGCAGATCGTATTGGGCCTCAAGGACATCCGGTTGCGGAGATAGCATGGAAATTTGTACATGGTGCGTCACTTGTGAGACGTGAGGAACTCCCCCAGCTAACAACGAAGATGCGGCAACTCCATGAATGGTATTTGGCCGCGGCTAACCATGGTTTAGATGCGATTGCCGTCAGCTTCAAGGAAACTCATTACTTCCATGGAGACAACGAGTTCTTCATCGAATGGGAACCTCTATTTGATCTATACCAGGGTAGGGCCCTAGATGTCTGCATGTTGAGTTGCTGGACTCTGTAAGTGTCTTATTCATAAATTTTGTCGTGCACGCCCATATCTTTGTAACAATCCCCAAACCTAAGCGATTTCTTGTTGTGTAGAATGGAGCTAAAACGATGCCAAACCGAGAGAATTAATTATGAGTTTGGCTTTCTCGACCCAAAGAGTGATCAATGAGAAACCGGTTAGAGATAAACCGAAGAGACAAAGCGACACATATACAACGGGCTCATGGGACAAAGATACAAGTCAAAGATACTTCTAGCTTATGATTTTGAGTATGTGTTTTCTTACCGCCTCGTTATAATTTTTTCTTACCATGATGTTAAAAGTACTAACTACTACTACGACATATATATGTGCAACTTTCACTTTGCCCTTTTTATTATCGAGGTAGATCGTAGCACGATCACGGTTATGGACTCAAAAAAACCCCCGCAAAATACAAAGACATCTTGGCCATGCTCAACCGGTACATTGTCGTTCCTTTCATTATCACAGCTTGTTTTCTTTCTCTCGGTTTGAAGCCAACTCTAATCAGATAACTCATAATCACTTGTGTAGTGCCTTCGCAAGATTCCAAAAAGAAAACGTTGGAGAATTTAAGAAAAATTTGAGTTGCACCTCGCTAAATATGTAAGTATATCGTAATGCTAACTTTGTAGTTAGTTTACTAAATTTCTATGCGTTATTTCACATTCTACAACTTTTTCACCACAGGTCTTGCATCAAGCACCGGAAACAATTTGTGCGGCTACTATGTATGCGAGATGATGCATCACTTCATCGGAGGCTCTGCTACCTCTACGAGAAAAGGAGAACCTTTTGGGGTGAGTACTTATAATTTCTACCTTAATAATACCTAACTATTTAGGACACCTCTATAGATTCAAGGATTGATTAGTTAATTCCCTAATTAATGACAGATCCTCTAAAATTGGCGAAGAAAGGTTTGGAACAAGGTCCGGAACTCTCGGTCTTGGTGAAAGCAATACAAGAGCAACTCGCCGGCTTTATATTAGATGAGATCGTGGCTCCAATGGGCGAGCATCATCACCCTTTTTCAATAAGATTCGAGCCCGATCGTTCGAGAGGAACCGATCAACCGTCGGGTCAACATCTAGGTCTACCAAGAGCAATCCACGAGATGATCCCGATGAACAAAAACATGTGTACTTGTAATTATGTGTACAATAATGTGTACTTGTGATACTTGTATATATAGCCCAGTTAGTTAGCAATTGTAGTACTTATTAATTACTTATAATTAAATTTTAATGAATGTCCTTTCATTTAATACCGAGTTAACGTGTATGAATAATTATATGAGTTTCAATTAATTGTGATTTAACACAAATATATACATATACTTAAGTTTCAATTAATTATACGAGTTTCAATTAAATGTCATCCAATGGACAAAAAAAATGACAACATTTTTAGTCCGGTTGGTAGAACCAACCGACCGATAAGTCATCCAACAGGCAAATAAAAATGCAAATAAAAAATATTAAAACACCTTATAGTCCCGGTTGGTAGAACCAACCGGGACTGATAAGTCAGCCTCTAGTCCCGGTTGGTAGTTCCAACCGGGACGGATAGCTGCCTCGGGCGCCCCCCAGCTCCCAGACTTTTCAGGGGCCTTCGGTCCGGTTGGCAGGCTGGGACTGCAGGCCCCCGCCATCGATCCCAGGATTATCCGGTTTAGAAACCGGGACCGTAGCCCGTTCCCAACCGGGATAAAATCACTGTTCCCTGGTAGTGCCATCTGCAGGGACAGAGCTATTAGTAGTCTCAACTGCATGTGCATCAACAGTACTATATCTATCATCTTGTTGGCTAGACAAAAAATGAAGAGAATTTAGGCTAAGTGGACTGAGAGGGCATCATGCGGTCTGGTGACTTTGCAAAGGAAAACACCCTTTCATCAAAGACTAATGTCTCGCGAGATATATACATCACCAGTGTGTCAACATGTAGGCATTTAATTTTATACTTTATGGAGGCACTATATCTAATACACATTTAATTTTATACTTTATGGAGGGACTATATCTAATACACACACTTCTTGGATTCCTATTGCAATCTATGTCCATTATATGGATGAAAGTTTGGTTAGCATGCACTGCCAAAGATATGAAGAGAAGAGTATGTAGATTGTGTATGGAAGAAACGTTGAAGGGGGACCTGGTTATCAATAACCTTGCTTAGGAGATAGTAAGCTGAAAGAAAAGCATCATGTACCCTAGCGTTTAGAGTAAATTCCTTGTCTGCCACTCATAGTTAGCTCTTTAATTTCCTGATCTCCCATTACGAATTTCGACTTCCCTCATATACCATCACCTTTGAAACTTCTTTCCCTTTGTGTGCCAACGCTGTTAGCTCCATTAAGTTCAACCGTTAGAAAGCTTTGGTTAATGCCCAAAATACGTCTTTCATAATTTTTGGATTTAAAATTTTATAATTATTAATAATTTGTTTCTATTTTTCTCTCATTTTCATGAGACAAGGTAACATTAATTTTTTAAAAAAAATTGCATCCCAAACTTTTTAAATTTCACTTGGAGTATACATAATTTTCTGAATGTATACAATTTTTTCTCGTAATTTTATGAATTTTCTACTTTTGTGAATTTTTTATTTTGGAACGTATCAAAAAGGGCGGGCATAATTATCTCTATGCAACTTCGTCGTGGGTTGACCGATGAACAATGGCATAGAGGAAAAGAAGTTTCAGAGACAATGTCAAATAAGAGAACTCAAAATTCATGATGATAGATCAGGTAAAGAGCTAACTATGAGTGACAAATATGGAATTTGCTTTAGAATCAGGAATTTGCTTTACAATTTAAGTGGAACAGATGAGCGTACCAAGAGAGCTAAATCCACTTCAACAATATGCCTTGCTTTCTTTCTACAATGCCATTTTACTGATGCGTATGTGGACAAGATACATGATGTTGAATGCCTATTTGGTTAAAGAAGGCATTGAGTTTAATGTATTCCCCTCCCCCAATCAATTTCAGCAGTATAAACTTTTAGGTTTAGTAGATGTTATACCTAAGATTAGAATTTAAAAAACACATGAAACAATTTAGATTTCTTGTGCAAAATGAAGAAACACATGAAAAACATAAGATTTCTTGTGCAAAAAGTATTGACCAAAAGCACCAACAAAATTCACATAATATTGACGACCATGAATTGTTTTGACAGACTGCCCACGTACACATTGGAGTGCACAAGCTCTAAAGGCAAAGAGTACTAGCTAGATGAATGAGAAAAAGGCAACTGATGGCTGTCGGCCATTTGACAAGCATCACGGACTAATGACCTAGGTTTATTTGTGAGACAAGACAATTAATTGGACTCCAGGACTTGACGAAGGGTTGCAACATATGCATGACCTGTTAGAATATAGAATATATGGGCCTAGCCCATGTATTTAAGAATAATTCCTGAATATCTCAAATCTCCACATATGGAAGGTGTGCGAACTCTTTAGTACTATATTGCTAGTTGAGGTGGAGAGACACCAACTTCAATAGTAGAGTGTGCTCCACCCTGTACTATATTGCTAGTTGAGGTGGAGAGACACCAACTTCAATAGTAGAGTGTGCTCTACCCCACTAGCTCATGTAGGAGAGAGAAAGAGAATAACACGCGCATTCACTCGCCTCGCTGGACCGGGGCCGGGTGGCGCAGGCGCATGACACCTGTGTAAATGGTCTACCGAAATTGGGTCCAATTGGTTGTACAGGCGCGGCCTCCTTTTGCAGTTTATTTCTTTTTGCTCTCCAAAAATTCAGAATTGGTTACGAGATATGAAGATTGCGCCAGTCCGATCATGGCATGTCTCGTGACACGTTCGACCGTCGATTTATCTTATATAAACCATACGGCAGCCGTCCGGAAGAAACAGAGAACAAAAGCTAGGGTTTTTGCCTCTTCAAATCCGCTACACTGCCACATATCAATTACTCCATCCCGATGTGCCAGCATGCACGGTAATCAGGAGAACAGGTCTCCGAAACCTGTCGTCCTTGAGATCCTGCTCCGGGAGAGGGCGAATAAAGTTTTTGGGAAGTTTTCCACACAACTGCTCGCGATCTGCTTCGTCTATGTTGTTGCCTTGATCTGCTTCGGCTACCACATCGTTGCAACAGGGTCATCTTCATCTTCTCTCGGTTTCGCTTCCGAGGAAGATCGATACGTACTGCTCTCTGCCCTAACCGTCAGTTTTTTATTGTCTCTATTTACGAGAACATTAGAGGGGCATATGAATACATTTATTTTATCTATGTCTACAATATATTCATATTGCATGATGTTGCTAGTTAATCAGTTTGTGTTCATGATTAATTTAAACCTAAAAGTGCTGATTTTTCAAACAATCCAAAAACCTTATATTAGTCACTTTGGTTTAACAATAGCTGGTTTTGCCGATGCACTGAGGCCGGATAAATTTACCAGTGTGCACTTTAAGAGATGGCAGGCCAAAGTCAATTTGTGGCTAATAGCTATTAAAGTCTGCTAGGTTGCAGCTGGAAAACATGAAGGAGCATTTACTCCTGAATAGGAGAAAGTGTTCGTGGATGCACCACACTCTTTGTAGGAACCATTCGTAGTGTTCTTGTTGACCATCTATGTGATGTGTACATTCACATAACAGATGCGAAGGAGCTATAGGATGCATTGAGTACTAAGTTATATGCATCAGACATTGGCAGTGAACTGTATGTCATGAAGCAATATCACGACTACAAGATGGTTGATAACCGTTCTGTAGTCGAGTAGGCCCATGAAATACAGTGCATTATAAAAGAACTCGAACTCCTTAAATGTGCATTACGCGACAAGTTTGTTGCTGGGGACATCAGTGCCAAATTACCTCCCCCTGGAGAAATTTTGCCACTACCGTGAAACATAAGAGACAAGAAATCTCTATTGAAAGTTTTATCGTGTCTCTTGATATTGAGGAGAAAGCTCGGGTTTAAAGATGCACCAATATGGTGCAACAGCAGCATCGGAAAAACAAAGAGAAAAACAAAGTCAAACAGAACACAAATTTTAAGAAAAAGAAGATGAACAAGGATGACATGCCTTCCTACGTATGCAGCGAGACTGGATATTGGGCTAAGAAGTGTGTAGCCTACAACGGTAGAAAGGGACAGAACTCGAAGTCTACCAACGTGACCATTGGCAACGCCAGGGATGGAACCTCTAGGTATGGTAATCTACCTATTTTTAGTGAGTCAGTCCACCGATAGGTGGATTGATACTAGTGCTAATGTGTATGTGTGTGCTGATATTTCAGTGTTCTCTTCTTACTAGGTCACCTAGGATTCCTCTGTCCTAATGGGGAATGGATCACATGTTCCTGTTAATGGTATTGGCACAGTGGATCTAAAGTTTACTTCGAAAAAGATCATGCAACTAAAGAACATGCAGCATGTCTCTTCAATAAATAAAAACTTGGTCAGTTGTTCCCTTCTATATAGAGTGGGGTTCAAAGTGGTGTTGAGTCCAATAAAGTAGTTGTGTCAAAACTTGGACTTTTATTGGTAAGGCTATATGTGCAGAGGCTTGTTCCGCTTTTCCCTTTCTGATTTCTACAATAAAGTTATGAATCATATCTGTGACAATTCCAATGGAGGTGAGGCCATTGTTTGGTACTCACTGTTATGTCATAAAATTTGGTTATATATCGCAGCTTGCCAATATGAATTTAATCCTGAATGTTTCTAGTGTCAAAGATTCTAAGTGTCCAAGTTGTGTGCAATCAAAGCAACCTCGTAAACCTCATAAGGAAGCAGAGAAGAGAAATTTAGCACCTCTAGAACTCATACATTCAGATATTTGTGAAATGGATGGTGTGTTGACAAATGATAGAAAAAAGGTATTTCATGACTCTAATTGATGATGCTTCTAGATTTTGCTGTGTATATCTATTGAAAACCAAAGATGAGGCTCTAGATTGCTTTAAGATTTATAAGGGAGAAGTTGAAAATCAATTGGAAAGAAAAATCAAAAGACTTAGGTCGGATCGTGGTGGAGAGTATTTCTGTAGTGATTTTGATTTACTATGTAAGGAACATAGGATTATTCATGAGAGGACATCTCCCTACTTGCCCTAATCAAACGGGGTTGTAAAAAAAACTGCACTCTAACTGATTTGGTCAATGCCATGTTAGACTGCGGGATTATGTAAGGTATAATGGGGAGAGGCCTTGTTGACTGTGTCATGTCCTGAATAAAGTTCCTTTAAAAAATAAGAAAAAAACCTTATTTGAGAAATGGAAAAGGAGAAAACCATCATTTTCTTATTTGTGCACTTGGGTTGTGCTTGGCAAAAGTCAATGTACCGATAACTAAAAAAAGCAAGCTTGACCCTAAGACGGTGGATTGTGTCTTCCTGGGACATGCCCATCGTAGCATTACCTATAGATTTTTTGTAGTCAAATCTGAGGTAGCTGACATGCTGGCTAGTACAATAAAAGAGTCGAGATGCAACATTCTTTGAGAGCATCTCTCCCACAAAGGAGTTACATAGCTCATCTAATCAAACCCTTAAGATAATTTTCGAACCAACCACTTAAACTGGATATTCTGAACAAACACATGATCAATAAGATCCTGAGAAGGATGACAGTGAGGCTCCAAGGAGGAGTAAAAGAAAAAGGACACCTAAATCTTTTGGTGATGACTTCACTGTGTACCTTGTAGGTGATACTCCTAAGACCATTTCAGAAGCTTTTGTATTTCCAGATGCAGGCTACTAGAAGGAAGCTGTCCGTACCGAAATAGAATTCATTCTTACTAACAAGACTTGCGAACTCACAAAACAATTTTATGGTTGCAAACCTGTGGGGTGTAAGTGCATATTCAAGAATAAACTTAGGCCTGATGGTACTATTAAAAAGTATAAGACTCGGCTTGTGGCTAGAGGTTATACCCAAAAAGAAGGTGAAGATTTCTTTAATACTTATTCTCCTTTTGCTACACTGACCACCATACGAGTTTTATTATCCTTAGCTACCTCATATGGTCTTCTCTTCATCAAATGGACGTTAATACAACTTTCCTTATTGGAGAGTTGGACAAGAAATTTACATGGAACAGCCTGATGGGTTTGTAGTAAAAGGTCAAGAAAGCAAAGTACGTAAGTTGCTAAAATCTTTGTATGCTCTTAAACAAGCTCCTAAGCAATGGCACGAGAAGGTCGACAAAACTTTAACTTCTGCGGGCTTTGCCGTAAATAAGGCTGATAAATGTATATATTATCGCTATGGTGAACGCTAGGGAGTTATTTTGTGCCTTTATGTTAATGATATATTAATTTTTTTAGGCAGGTCTTGATGTGATTAACGAGGTCAAATCTTTCTTGTCTCAAAACTTTGATAGGAAAGATCTGGGAGAGGCTTATATAATCTTGAACATCAAGTTTATCAAAGGTAAGGGTGAGATTACACTTCCGCAATCAAATTATGTGGAAAAGTTCTTGAGTCGTTTTGGCTATATGGATAGCAAGTTCTCTCCAACATCTTATGATCCTAGCATGATTCTTCGAAAGAATAAAATAATAGGTAGAGATTAATTGAGATACTATCAGATCATTAGATATGTCATGTACTTAGCTAGCGCCGCAAGGTTAGACATCTCATTTAGCTGTTAGCAAATTAAGCCAGTTTACTTCTAACCCGGGTGATGATAATTGGCGTGCACGTAAGCGATTCAATCGCTATTTGTTAGGTACTATGAATTATGGACTGCACTATACCGGGTACCCACCAGTACTAGAGGGTTATAGTGATTTAAACTGGATATCCGATGCTGATGAAATTAAGGTGACAAGTGGATATACATTCACTTTTTGTGGAGGTCCTGTTTCATGGAGGTCTTATAAACATACCATGTTGACGAGGTCAACCATGAAAGCAGAACTCACTGCATTAGATATAGCCACTGTTTGATGGATCTTCTAGTGGTTTAAAAGCGGATTCTGACTATCCTTACAAACTATGACAATCAAACGGTCATTACCAAAATAAACAGTTGTAAGGACAACATTAAGTCCTTAAGACATGTCAAAAGACGTTTAAAGTCTGTAAGAAAATTGAGAAACTCCAGAATAATAGCCTTGGATTATATTTAAACAGCTATATGTGATAGACAATGCATCAAAGGAGCTAGGTATGAGACCCATGTGAGTTATACCTTAGTGGTAACCTAACCTATATGATCGGAAATCTCGTGAATTATGGTCTAGGAAGAATAGGCTATTGGTTAATTAAAAGAGAGTATTTTCCAACCCACTCTAGTGAAGATACAACAATCTTAGAATCTATAAGACAGGTTGACCATTGCCTTAACGTGTTCTGTTGGCTTTAATTAGCGAAGATGCTATCCCACAGAGCATTCTTGAAAAAACACGCCTATGTGAGCCTGACTGTTGGTCGCAGATTGTGATACTTGGGTAATCTCTAGTAAGTTCATGAAGAGATCAAGGAGTATGACTTATATGCTCTACCCGAGGGGCAGCCTGTTGGCAGCCAAGTATCAATAAAGACTTTAAATAAAACTTGTTCGCACAATACTTGCACTTCAAGGCTTAGCCCATTGTTCAAGTTGTAGTGCAGCTTGGAGCTTTAGGTGGATGTTCAACCCTAATAGGTCTCCATCGAAACAGTGGTACATCAAACAATATTTGTAACATGCAAATCTTAGTGAGACTTTGAGATCTGGTGGGAGATTGTTAGAATATATGGGCCTAGCCCATGTATTTGAGAATAATTCCTGAAAATCTCAAATGCCCACATATGGAAGGTGCGGGAACTTTTTAGTACCATATTACTAGTTGAGGTGGGGAGACACCAACTTAAATAGTAGTGTATTCAACCCAACTAGCTCATGTGGGAGAGAGAAAGAGAAGAACACACGTGCGCTCTCACTCACCTCGCCTCGTCGGGCCAGGCTCGGACGGCGTGGGCACACAACACCTATGTGAATAGTCCTCCGAAATTGGGTGCAGTTGCTTGCACGGGTGCGGCCTCGTTTTGCAGTTTATTTCTTTTTGCTCTCCAAAAATTTGGAATCGGCTACGAGATATGGAGATCGCGCGAGTCAGGTCATGACCTATATAAACCATACAACCGCCGTCCAGGATCGATAGAGAACAGAAGCTAGGGTTTTTGTCTCTTTCAATTTGCTACGCCGTCACATATCAACTACTCCGTCCTGATGTACCGGCATGCACGATCATCGAGAGAGTAGATCTCTGAAACCCATCGTCCTTGAGATCTTGCATCAGGAGAGGGTGAATAAGGTTTTTGGGGAAGTGCTCCGTGTGACTGCTACGACTACTGCATCATCGCAATAGGGTCATCTTCATCTCTTCCCGGTTTCGCTTCTTAGAAAGATCGGTATGTACTTCTCTGTGCTCTACCCTGCAGTTTTCTATTGTCGCTGTTTATGAGTATATTAGAGGAATATATAAATACATCTGTTTCATCTATGTCTATAATATATTCGTGCTGCATGACGTTGCTAGTTAATCAGTTTGTGTTCATGATTTATCTTATTAATTTAAACCTAAAAGTGCTGATTTTTCCAACATGACCAATGTGACCATGCCACTCATCTACCAAAGATGTAGTAGAATGCAAAACTTACTTAGAGCAAGTCCAGCAGGTGCTCTATATCCAAAATTTTGTTTGTTCAGGGAACATGGAGGACATTGCTAAGTTTGTATGGTTTAAATGGAGTGTGAACTTGGGTGTGGCCAACATGATGAATAGACATACACGTTCCATCAACGGCGCGAACTTTTGTTTCCATCGTATCTTTGAGGCAATCCGGACCACTCGTGATGTGAGTCATATATTTAGTGTCGCTATACCAATCGGTATCAATTCCATATGATGGTATAATAACCATAGCAGTAACATTCTTCTCCTTTTTCTGATAAGCATGATTGAATTCGTGATAGCACCTAAGTGCAACACGGTCGGGTTTACCACAGACTTGACAGATTGGTCATGCGTTGTTTCCTCTTCAAGATCAATACCCTTGAGCACCTTGTGAACTAGCTAGAGAAGTTATTCTTCCCATTGGAGCTTCTGTTGTATCCAGGAGTCCTGTTAGTGTACGTAGCACCATGGTTCTTGTTGCTGAAACCACCACGATTTAGGCCGGCTCTTGTTCTTCTTGTAGAAAATGTTAGCAGAGTCCCTATCAAGCTACAAGCTAGCTAGGGTTGCACTGCCCCAAATGCAAATCAAATGTTAGCAAATGCGCATAAAAGTCACCCTGAGAAGTGCATGGCATCAATTCGTGTTGTAATAGAGATAATGAGGGAATCAAATTACTCACTAGGCTGGCCGATAGAAGCATTGTTAAACAACGATGTTGTTGACTCATTATTCTTCTTTAGAATTGGTAGTTTCATTCTACGGAGTGCGAGGAGAACATCAGTTGGAGTATTCTCCATACCTCGGTAAACTTGGCAAGGAACAATTAATGCTTGAGAAAGTACTTTCTCGGATAGATATGAGAGCGGTGCAGTAATTAGCACGTGCTGTTCATTTTGCAACTAAGGGAGGTATGGCAGGTTCAGTTGATGCGTCACGTTTGATTCCATGTATGGAGACGCTTATGGTCTTCTTAGGGTATGGTTGAGATTACCCTTAGATATGGCATGCTTTCATCCTTCCACAACAAATACTTCTCACGCTTGAGTTTGAGGTTTATTAGATGGTTCAAGGATATAGTTTATGGTATTGACAACAAGCCGGCTGCAGAAGAAACAGAGTTTGTAGCACTGAAACAGTTTTGGCAAGTCATGGCATGGATGTAGATTAGGATCGCTAGCTTTGATACCGCATGAAAACTTTGTTTTTCTTTTTGAAATGGAATTTTGTTCCAGCCTCTACGTCATGCAGCACATCACGCCGATCCTAAGGATCAAACCTAGGTGAGTGTTACAAGCCGATCTACATGTGAAAACTCATTCGGAAGAAATAGTTCTCGATAGAAAGCGTAATCTTCATATTTTGCATTGGGCTATTTACAACATATAATATTATACCTTGTTACAACACCAAACTCCTGAAGGCCCTAATATTTTTAGCTTAAAATTTTGTAGGTGCTCAGATTCTCTTTTTTTTTTCCTTCTCTTTTCCTTCCCCTTCCTTCTTTTGTTCTCTCTTCCCCTTACATCTTATTTTCCTTCCCCTTCCTTCTTTTGTTCTCTCTTCCCCTTACATCTTATTCCTATCTCCGGCGTGGCCCACTTCCTCCCCCTCCACAATGTGGCATCTCCTTTTTCTACCATCTCGCTGCTCCTCATTGTCGACAAACACGCCTGATCACTGCCATCCTATCTCCACGCACATTGAATTTTCTCCTTACTGCTAACAATTGTATCTGGGTGCCACGATGAGCAGCTCAATGGTGAGGTGCCCAATGGAGATGACGGAGAGTTGCCCCACGAGAGTCCTGGGCTTTCCCTCCTTGTCGTGGCTTCTTGGGAGTGCTCGCCAACACATCCGCCAATGGCCTTTCCCATCGGTTGCTCCTCCCCGTTGGTGACCTAGCCACGATCGCTCCTTCCCACCAGCGACTCTTCTCCTATATATGGAGAAGCGATCCTCGATCCATTCCAACTTTTGCATTGCAGTTCCGAGTAGCGGCCACTCTGATTCTTCGCCGGAGTTAGGGCATTCGGCACCACCCCATGGGCTCCGACAAGAAATCGGGAGTGGGAGTGTGAGCAGGCTGCCAAACAGGGTCTTATATTCTAAAAGATGACTTGGCACATGCAAAACAAATTTCATGGAATTTTGTCTCTCACAGTGATGAAGTATTTGTTAATTTATGATGACGTAACTGCATTCATATATAGTCACTAATACAGGAGAGAGAAATTTGTGAGGCAAGAAAAATGCATTCGATACACTGTGTGTGGAATGCTGTAAATTAATTGATATACCTATAGTAAGCCGTCCGGGGGTAAATCAAGAGTGTTGGATATATGCAGCCAATGCGAGCTCGTGCTCCCATTATTGATAAAACGAGAGCATGTGATCAGTAGGATCGAGTATACCATTTCAATTTTTGAAATCATGCGTACGTACGTGCACCCCACCCGCCGTTCAAATCCAGCTACACGCGTACATCTACCTACCTACTGCCTTTTGTACGTACGCAAAGGCTCCGAGTGGGATAAAAAAAATTCAAAAGCCAGTGATTTTTAGCTGCCATTTTTTTAGGCCAGTGGCGCCGCTCATGTGTAATAAAGGCACCATTATAAAGTTATATATAATCGATTAATCTATTGGCTAATCTGCATGGTCAGGGTAGGCTCATAGCCGCCCGTGCATCCATCCATTCCTGGTGCAAGCATCCAAAAAAAAACAAACTAGGTTGCATCACTCTCATGTGGTTTCAAAACCGCACTCATTTTTTTTACAGGAATCTCACAGCTTACGCTTAGGCTTATACCTTGGTCTTACGTTGTTTTGAAAAAGGCAAACTTCTCCGACCCATTTTTTCTTCACTTGAAGCCACTTCCCAATTCAGCAAGAAATAAATCGAACCAAACGTGCCAGCTTTGATAAGCTCTTCAAGTGCTTCATGGAGCATCTCTAACAGCTCCTCTATCAACCCATTCTCTACAATATTATTCATCACATCCTTTAAAAGATTTCCTTCATCTTCTAAAATTTATTCACACTACACACTACATCCTCCAAAACTTTCGTCTCTAGTCTCTTTCCTAAAATGTGAAATGAACAGCATTTTGCAGAATCTGCTGAGAATGCTTTTATGATTCAACTCGGTCGATTCAAAACATAGTCTTGATATATTTTTTCCTTAAATTATTTGTTTAATTTTTAAATGGTTTTATTTTTCAAGACGTTTCTCGAATATTTTAAAGTCACAAAATAAATATTCTAAAACCTTATTTCGATTATCAGCCTTAGCTTATCAAAAAAAAATACTGAAACTACTTATTAAAGCCCTCAAAATTCAGTTCTAATAAACAATGGAAAGATTTCAGTATAAGATTGAACACAAATTTCTGGGACGAGGAAAAGGCAGGCTAGTTGCTGGGGTTCGGTGCGCGCGCATGGAGACGGAGAGATGGAGTGTCAGAGATTCGGATTTCGGACAGTACTTGCTCCCCGGCTGCATCAATTTCAGTGCCGCCAATGGGAGCTCAAAACGTCGTCATCACCCCGGTGGCGATTAGTTACCGCGACTGTGCATTCATGGGGATTAATTACCGCGATTAAAGTCTCCTGTAGAGCTAATCTTATCTCGGCAGCGCATGGAGGCGCGTGACCTGCCCCTCCCTCTTCGGAATCATCGTCCGTCCGTCATGTCGTCGTCTTCCCTGCTCGCTCTCTCTCTATCCAACAATTCCTATCTACTGCTGCTCCCTGCCTGCCGTCTCTCTCTCTCTAGCCTGATCTGAATTTTGATGCCCTCGCTGCTGCCTGTCTGCCTAATTTACTCCGGCAGAGGGATCCGGCTTTCTCGGCCGATCTTGCAGCTGCTTCTGCTGCTGCGCTCTCTCTCTCAAAAGCTTGAAACTCTCTCTCTCTCTCTCTCTCTGCTACCACAGACTAGCTAGCTAGCTCCCAGCAACAGCTCGTTGCACGTAGGTAGGAAAGAAGTAGCAGCTGCAACAGCTTGTTGCTCGCCACGCCATAGCTCCATCAAGCTGAGCAGAGTAAGATGAAGAAGCAGTGGTACTCACGCAGCCGCTCCAGCTCCGTCCCAAGACAGTGGCAGAGGCAGGAGCAGGAGGACGCCGCCCCCCCGGGCTGCATGTCCATGGTGCACTACCTCATCTTCGCCCCCGGCGCCGGCTGCGTCGGCCGCCCTCCCTCCCACCCGCCCAATTTCCACGACGCCTACCCTGCTCCTCATCCCTCCCACACCAACAAAGGTAACAACCATCTGCAAGACTGCAATTGCGATTGAAAGCTCTCTTCTTGTGCCGATCGATCGCTCACCGACCTCCTCCATGGAAATTTGCAATCTTTTCAGGCCTGGAGGCGCCCAGGAACAGCCTCGAGCTCGACGACGACCAGCTCAAGGACATCCAGGTCTCTCCTCCGGCCACCTCCATGGTCCATGCCTGCAAGTTCCAGACTTGATTGCTTCCAAGTGGAGTAGTTAGTTGCTCACTCTTGTGTGTATCTGTGCATGTACGTACGTACTTGCAATGCATACAGATCGGCGTGCAGATCGAGCCGGCGTTTGACGCCCTGGCGAGGAGCTCCATGAGGCCCAAGCTCACCGCGCCGTCGTCGGAGGCCGAGACGCCCAGGACGCCCAGCCTCGTCGCGCGCCTCATGGGCATCGACGGCCTCCCCGAGCAGTCCTCGCCGTCGCCGGCGCTCAGGAAGCAGCCCAAGTCCACGGAGAGATCAGCCACCAGGGAGAACAAGAAGCGCGTCATCCCCGAGTCCATGAACAGGGATCAGCCCCGGCAGCCGCTGGGGAGCCTCAGCTGCAACGTCCTCGCCAGCGCCGGCGAGGCGCGGTCCCTCCCCGACACGCCGCGGGCGTCCACGTCGTCGTCCGCGCGGGCGTCGTCGGACGCCCTGGACCACCCCCGCCTGTCCCTGCAGGTGCTCAAGGAGAACGTCCTGGACAGGGCGGCGCAGTACATGTCGATGCCGACCTCGCCGACGTCGTGCGGCGCCAAGAAGAAGAACCACCGGCGTCGGGAGGCGGCAAAGGAGCACGCGCAGGAGATCGTCAGGCAGGCCAAGGAGACGGTCACCAGACGCAAGTCGTCGGGCAAGAAGGCAGCCGGTACGAGCAACAAGGAGAACACGAGCCCACTCATTCTCCTCCTTGCCGAGGACAAGCTGGTCGTAGAAGCAGCATGCAAGCCGACGACCGCGCCGCTGCCGGCAGCATTAGCTGATCAGAAGCAACACGCCCCTCGGCTTCCATTGCAACCGAAGCCGGCGCCTCCACCGCCTCCCCAGCGAGCGAAGCCGTCGCGGCAGCCGCCGCCGCCGCCTCCGCTGGAGCCGCCACCAAGAGCAGCTCCTCCGCAGCCGCAGGCCGTCAAGTGCAGGAGACCAGACGGGTGCGAACGCTTCGCAACGCGGATCAAGAAGCCCGCAACGACGACGACAAGCCAGCAGTCTGCAGCGGCACCGCCTCCAGCCGCCGCGCCGGTAAGCTCCTCTGTCGAGCACACACATGACGGCACGACGTCGACGTCGCGGCCGGCGATCCCGCTGGACGAAGACACCGAGTACCGGTACCTGCGGACGGTGCTGGAGCGCGGCGGGTTCATGCGGGCGGCGCTGGGGCGGGCGGTGAAGGGGCACTCCGTGGCGGCGCCGGTGGACCCTATCGTGTTCCACCTGCTGGAGCTGGAGCTGCCGGCGGACGAGGCGGCGCTGGGGCCCCTTCGGCACAGATGGAACAGGAAGCTACTGTTCCACCTGGCGCAGGAGATCCTGGCGGACGTGCTGGACGGCGCCCCACTGCCGGCGCCCGGCGGAGGGGCGGAGCTGCTGACGAAGGTGTGGAGGAGGGTGCAGAGCTTCCCGGCGGCGGAGTGCAAGGTGGTGGCCGACATTGACGAGCTGGTGGGCGGGGACCTGGAGGCGGCGAGCGTGCGGCGGCTGGCGTGGCACCCGGCGGTGGTGGCGGAGGGGGGCGACGTGGCGGATGAGGTGGCGGAGCGGGTCCTGGACGCGGTCCTCGGGGAGTGCGCCGAATCTCTGTGTCTCCCCCCGCCGTCACGTGCGCCCGCATCAAGGTAGCCGTTGCCTAACGTCACCTGCTTATCCTTCTGGATCAGTCAGATGGCTGTTCAACGGCTGCGATGCGATGATGACAGGTGGAATTTTATTTTATTTGGTTTTCTTAGGTGTGCAGATAAGTAAGATGCAGTGTAGCGGCACTGTTTGAGTTTTGAATGTGGATCTCAGATTCCGGCCATAATATTATGCACACGCACGTTGCTTGTACCTCCTCTTCTTTACTCCTCCACTGCTCTAGTAGTACTGTTTTTACTGCAGCAAGCCATAAACAAGCCCACCGGTTTGTATACACTCCAAATTTTATAATCTCTCAAAGATTTCCTACACCTTTAAAACTCGTCTCTCTCCGTACTATCGTAAGAACATCTCCAACACAAAAATCAGATCTCTATATACTCCTCTAAATCACTATTTTCTTTATATATTTTCATTCTTTTCAGTAGAACCTTTGTTTAGAGAAACTGTAAAGGTTGATATAGAGAGCTCTAAATTTAGAGGCTGGATAAGAGAAACTCTAAATTTAGAGGCTACGATAGAGACTCTGCTGAAGGACAAGAGACTCTAAATATAGAGCAGATTTTATTTTAGAGCCTCTGCTAGAGATGCTCTAACTATGTTGTATTTTTAAGACCTTACTAATAATATATAGTACTTTTCCGATACTAGCAATGTAGTATTCTTTTAAAACTAATACACTATCCCCCACGCGTGTGTGGAGAGAGATGCAAGGAGAATCTGAAGACATTTGGGGCATTTGATAATATGCCCCAAAACATTATTCAGGCCCACGTGTTATAGACACATAAATAGGCATATTATCAATTTTCACTCAACTTTGAGGCATATTATCAATTTTCCCTATATAACACATGTCCATTAAACTCTTGGTGCTGCTGCACCAAATTATGGTTCATATTTACTACTAAGGCATCTGGCCATGTTGTTCCATTTCAACCCAACAGCTCCATATATAATTACACTCGTTGCCGTAATTATGTAACTAGGAATATGAAAAATTGTATTTTTGGTATTTGCAATAATGCAATGGGCTAACAACGGGAAGAGCATGAATAACTACTAGTACTATTGGAGTAGTATTTAAAAGCATTGCACCACTGTATATGTAGATAGACATGGGAGAGGTATGAAGGGGATGCAGGGAGCATCAAGGTGGGGACTGAGACGGTATAGCCTTATGTCGGGAGAAATAATTGTGAAAACCAAACGGGATTGTACATACATTGTGAAACTTGTTGATGCACCATCAGTTTTGTACAGAACGTCCACTGATTTGGATGTACTAACCTGGAACCATTCCCTTCTGCCCCTGCCCACATAGTGCCAATTTGCTCATCGTCAAGTGTTTTTCTTGTGCATCTCTTTGCCTCGGTATTCCTCAAAAATTCAGTTTCGGAAAACTGGGGCCTAGCTCGTACAGAGTCTCTTTTCCAATATAATATTATTGTTGCTCCTCCTCTTCCAATAAAAAAAAAGTGTACATTTCAAGACCTGCTATATATTCGTCTTCGCAGTATTTTTTACTTGAGCTCCTTGCGTTTTGACATAATATGGAAAACTTCCAGGGTTCTTTGCTATCTCGCTTCTTCTTCCATCTTTTTAGTGTTATGAAATAGAAGCCAGTCAACTTTTTGGGCCGGCGGATCTTAATTACCCTAACCTTATATATCTCAACACGCATCCAATCCTTGGTCATGTCCCCAGCCCATGCTACCTCCCCAGTCCCCAGCCCACGTGTTAGTGCTAGAGCTTTAACTCATGGCTCACAAGCAGCTTACGGTTTGCTCGTCCTTTAGCTCGGTTGTGGGAATCCGGTTTTGTAAAATCGATCTCTCTGTGTTTTCAGTATTAGTCTAAAAAATTATAGTTAATACACACAATATGAATAGATGGTCAAATAGTACGCTTTATTGAATTTGAAATAAATATAAAGTATCGTGGACTCATCACCACTTATTACGATATCAGAATATAATAACAAGTAGAAGAACATAGATAACCACGTCGATGACGTATAGTGAAATTGCCAAAGACATCTGACCGGAGGTACACCTCTAATAGTTTGGATCGTCTCCTGTTACGTCTCCTTCGTAGTTAGCATATTCCTCAGAACCTTCGTCTGCTCGATGGTCTAAACAACAAAAGAAATTGCAATGGTGAGTATGAGATATACATACTCAGCAAACATTCATCCTTAGATATGAATGCAAGCTTGACAAAAGAATCAATTATGGTTATTTTGCATAAAGAGCAGTTAAGAAATTCCTGACAGTTATAAAGCATCATTTACAATGGATAATACTATGTAAAATTCATTTCTTTTCATACGTGTTCTTAACACACTAATATTACCTTCTCAGTACAAGACCGAGGTGATATTCACTGTTAGCTCTACACGACAATCCCTGTATGGCATTCTCTGCCCTATCTCTATACCGGATTAATTATTTAAAAATGAGATTAACATCATAGAGCTGTCTAAGCCTGTTCTTGACTATGAGCACGAGTATCATGATAGTTTAAACTCTAGAGAGTGTATACACTTTACTCATAGGACTCACCCGAGAGTAAGACAAAGTTGTTGCCCAGATACGTCTAGATTTGAGAATGCCTCACTAATGTTTCACCCCGATAGCTTTCTCACCAAGTCAGAGTTCCCCTCGCATATCAGATGGGTCTCCGGTGGTCATGAACCACACCCAATCCGCCAAAAGCAGACTCAAAACTAGATTTCCCAATTTAGTAGGCCGAGGCCTTGCCATTATTAGTGCTCATGGTTGTACTGTTGAGCTTAGCTAGATCATTCACTATGTTCGATCCTTGTGTTGACCGAGGTGGCTACCACGGAACCATACATCCATCATAACAAGCCACCACCTCGTGTGTACTCACACCATATTGATTTTAGTTTGATTAATTTAAACCAAAACTACTACATAGTACAATCTCTCTACAAGAATTTGAATGATTTCCCATCATAATAGATCTACAAATCCTCATCGTAGCAATACTATGTATCTAGCGTAAGTAAACACAAGGATGACTTAAATACATAATTAAATCATACTAGGCAATAATGGATAGTTAACCATGTTAATTAAAGACTAACACAACATAGGCATTAGCTATGACCTAATCAGGTAAAATAACATTATCAATAGCATGTAGATTCAAAATATACAAAACGATTATTAAATCTAAGATGAACATGTTATTATCTCGTCTTGGTCTTGGTACTGCGCGCCTCCCGAGAAATTATCGGCGATCTTGGCTCAGGTGCATCAACGGTGACGTCTGCACATAAATCAAGGTGCAAATAAGTAACAGCAAATCCTGAAAAATCAGAAAAATACAATAGGTAGATTGGAATAAAAAAGAATTTAAAATTTTGCTGGAATGGATTTGGATCTCCGAATCTTGAGATATAAAAAGGTGAAGAGATACTATTCATCAGAAATAGTTCCATTGGGCAAGGCGGGCGGTGCTGGCAATAAGCGCAAGACGGGGTCGACAATGCAATTTGCGATCAAGACGTAATGTCAAGGCGCTGCCATTATTGGTGGCGTCACTTGGTATGAGCATGGGGCCCTGGGCCAAGACGACACGCACACACGGCCAAAGAAGGATTTCCAAGGGGAGGTTTTGGTCGGGGGCGATGAGGGCGCCGGCGAGGTGAGGGCGGGGTTGTTATTGCCCAACTACTTGTGGAAATGCCCACAAGGGCAGAGAGAGAGACCGCAATGTGGGTCCTACAATGGGTCAACTTGGTCAACAATAGGTTCAGGTTATCAAATAGGCTCAAAATTAGTTTTAGAATTTTTGTGTAATTTTTAGTGTGATATTTCATGTATATGTATATATACAACTTGCTCATGTTCATATGTCTCTTATATATATATATATATATATATATATAGATTTTGAAGGGGTTATTTACTTATAATTAAACTTTTAGCTTAACCTATTCTTTTACTATATTTTTTTTTGATATTTCATGATTGGAGCTAAAAATTTAAGTTTTTACTTATCCAAATCAAGTAAATTTAGGCAATTATTAGCCTAAAAGATTTTAAAGTTCCAAACATGAATTTTGAAAGAATTATTTTTGAAGAAATTTTTTCTGCAACATACCATCCTCACAAGAGTGATTACAAAATATAATACATATATTTGGGCTGTTACAGTAGGTGATGATGATGCCATGGGCGAGGACATTCCACTAGCCATATCCTCCTCCACGCCTCCCCTTGACATTGAAGGAGCAGCACAAATCCTAGCCGAGGAAGAAAGACCTCTACTAATGACATAGAGGCGGGGGAGTGGGGAATTTTGGCGGTGGCGCGGGCGGGAGGGTGGATGGGGGCTGTTCCGCAGGTGGTTGGTGCAGGTGGAGAGAGGGTCCGGCGTTGAGGGGCTTGGTTGCTCGAGGCATCAGCCGTTCGTTACCTTTGATCGAACGGTCAATATCACGAGTTGGATTAACCAAACTCATGATTTTAAAGTGGTAGAGATTAGACAACCTCGGACTACATCCAATAGCGAGACTGTTTAATAAGTTGGTCGGTGGGTCCCGTATATTTAGGCAGTGCGACTTTCTGGTGAGTTGCCACTGGAGGAGGGGCAAATGGGCCAGGTCAAATTCCTCCGTCGCTTACCGCTGCGATTGACTCGCCTTTGACCACTTTTACTTGAGTTCCCTTCCCCGTCCGCGTCCTCATCCCCGTCCTTTTTCTTTGCTCTCTGCGCCTCTTCTTCTTCCAACGGCGGCAAGTCGGCAACTAGGAAACAAAGATGGGGCGCCTCTGTTTCTTGCTCCTCCTCCTCCTCCTCCTCGCCGCCGCCGCCGCCGCGTCGCCGCAGCCCAAGGTCAGCCCTGCCGCCGCGGCCGACTTCGTGCGCCGCTCCTGCCTCTCCACGCGCTACCCGCGCGTCTGCGAGCGGAGCCTCATGCCGCTGGCCCCCGCCGTGGGCCGCAGCCCGCGCCGCCTCGCGCAGGCCGCGCTCACCGTCGGCGCCGACCGCGCGCGCTCCTGCTCCGCCTACCTCGGCCCGCCATCTCGCGCCTCCGCCGCCGGGGGCGCCATCAAGGACTGCGCCGACACGCTGCGCGACGCCCAGGAGCGGCTGCGGCAGTCGGCGGGGGAGATGGCCCGCATGGGGCGCGCGGGGAGCCCCCGCTTCGCGTGGCGCCTCAGCAACGTCCAGACGTGGGCCAGCGCCGCCCTCACCGACACCTCCACCTGCCTCGACTCCCTCGCCACCTACTCCGCCGGCGGCGCCGACGTGGACGCCGTGAAGAGGAGGGTGGTCGCCGTCGCGCAGGCCACCAGCAACGCGCTCGCCCTCGTCAACCAGCTCGACCCCGCGCACCGCCAGTAGCTATCTCCATCACCCAGGCCTTCCTGTTCTTCCATCTCCATGTCCATCCATCTAGTATGCTGCTATTGCCTTGTGTTCTTGTCCTCCTGCCTTGTTGTCATGTGCTGCTGCTGCTTCTACTACCACACTGTGTTCAGTACAACAATAGAATTAGAATACATACTCTGCTTCGCCTTTGCTTAAACCAAGACGATTATACTATATGGATGGCCACAAGTATATGAGCGTTCATCAACCTGAATAAGCAACCATTACCTAATTAAGGTTAATTTGAGGTTACAAACAACATATGTTTATGACTCACTGGAGTGACAGCGTTCATAATTTCGCCGCAAAATTAGTTGAGGTACAATACAAAAAATCGATCAGAAAAACCTACCCAAATACAAATTCCAATTTCAATTTCCAAATCAACAAAAAATCCCTAAAAATAGTATTACTTTGTTTGAAGTGTTTGACATAATTTTGTCATAAAATTTTTTTTTTTCAGGTGTTTTTTAACCTTACATGCTTCTTTTCGGATTGGGCAATTTGTCAAATTTCTCGTAGGCAGCCCTGGCTAAGCTCCAGCGCCCGTATGCCATGCGATTTAACCGAGCGAAATCTTACTCGGCTAACCTATTTCAAAAACCGAGCGATTTTTTTTAAAAATTGGAATGAAAGCTGTTACAAATACCGAGATATTTGGTGACCAATTACAAATAATTGGAATTTGAATTTTGTCTATTTTTAACGGTTTTTGATGAAAACCACCATTGGCCTTTCCGGTTTTCGCTAGCGGTTCGGAAGTGTGAATAAGGATATTCAGCTGATTAGGCATCTTCCTCTGTTATTGGAAATATACTCCATTGTTCTATTATGTTTGTTATTTCCGTTCATTGGATTGATTAGTCTGCCTTAGGATTGTACCATAATCTTTCATGAGAAATTTACATTTCGCGTAGCCTTCTGAACTTGAAGTTTACTCTTTCGGTCCTTCGGCGATGTGCGTCGGGATTATTGGATTGATAAAAATGTTAACTGAATGAGTGAATAGTCCGAATTTTACATTTTCTGTTTCTTTAACCAACCAATCTGTTGAAATCCGCTGGTACCACCTGACCTAATCGACCACTCTACAGTAGTCTACTGCACGCCATTTGTTCTTTTGGGGGAGGACAAAGCGTCGGTGCATGATAGACACCGATCAAACGATCGTCTTGTGATGTTCATCATCCAGGATGTGGGGCACCACCGTTAATTGCTGTGTCCTTGAGTTGACATCCCAAGACGATTGCTTCAGTTGCAGATCTCAAGACGATTGCTTCATTCCTCCTATTAATTACTCCACTGCGTGTTTTATGTTTAGAGATACTGATGCTCATCGATGATCCAGCAACAAAGTGAGATGTTGGCCAAGTGAAATGAAATGAAAGTGAAGCGATCCGTCCATGTCCAACCATGCGTGGAATCCATCATATCCAACCAAGCCCACTTTCACCTCTAACTCTACTCTGCTTTATTTACCTATCTTGTTGTCATATTCAGGGTTAACATTTTTTTAAGGTAAGTATTCCGGGTTAACGTAATTCGTTTCTTTCTAGATCTGGCATGCTTTGTATCTTTGATGTACGTACGGGTTAACAGAGGACAAGATGCCGTAGTACATAACCATACCTTTGCAGGTCGCTCTCTGCATACATAGCAGTGATGGGGCAGTAGGCACCGTCGTTTTCAGTATTTGCATTGCCTATGTTCGTGCATGGAATGGGCAGGGCAGTTCATCTCTCACGCATGCCATGGCCTCATGCAATGCAACGCAACAAGATCCCAAAAAGGAATGTCTTTTTCGTTGTAGGGACGAGAGATCACAAAGAAAACAGAAGGCGCTACTTGCTAGATGCCATTGCGAAATCAGCGATCAGTCTGTATTTACAAAAATGACATTATAAAGTCGGTATCAGTAAGGGCTTGAGAGGAAAAAAAACACAAGGGGTCTCATGGGTGGTGATGATGGCTGTTCCTTCTTTATCTGTTGCTTCCTACAACCGACATACATTAGGCATAGTGTAAATTACATTTTTCTAGATGTGCTAAAAATTCATTAAAACATCCTATCATCTAACAAAGATGCGTGGATTGTGACCGATCGATCACACTAACAACTTTGTTAGCTTAGGAGGTGGTCATTGGCGTGAGGCCGGCATGGGGAGGGAGGTGACCGGTGTGCGAGAAGGAAGAGAACAACGTGGGGAGGGAGGAGGAGGCCGACGCGGTGATATGATCATGGTCATCATGGATATGACCGGTACCATATCAACATTGTTATCATCAACCTTTCAATCGACTACTTTTTCAACATGATCATCATCGAGTTTTTTATCGATTACTTCCTCTTCATCCACCACAACCTCGACATCTACAACAAGTTGGCGATACTTTACGGCATTGTCTACCTCATCTATATCATCCGCTTCAACTACATTTACTATGACGCTTGCAGCTATGTGGTTTTCTCGGCCAACACCTTGACCAGGTCACTCACACAGGTGGCATGCTCGCCCTCCGAATATATCGCCACCATCACCACCAGTTTGGCCGCCTCCTCTACTTGAAGATGTATTCAAGAAAGACATCTCTCCACCTCCTCCACGTTCTTAGGCCTAACAATCCATGATGCTCTCGGCCCAGCCCGAGATAAAGCCTAGTTCGGCCATCAAAGGCCAAAACAACTTTAAATGGAAGCCTATGCCATATATGAACTTCGTTTTCAACGTTCTACTACTCCATGGAATGCTTAGGAGATGATCTTTCCAATAGATCTCGTCCCACCTCCAATTTTCATCGGAGTCTCCCAAAATTGTCAAAATACCGACACGAACAAAATCTGTTGGGCGTTATGTCACCTCTTTTGTGGGCCCAAGGTTTGTATCACCTAGGGTTGGCCGTCCACCCTCTTAGCCCTGTAGAGGTGTGGACTGCAGGTTTATTCACAACAAAATGAAAGGGTTCTTCTTGAAACGGTCTGTGCTAGATGGTCATAGATATGAGGGTAAGGTGTACCCCTTATCTTGGCCCCCATTTACTTGCCCCTTAATATATATGTACAGGATGTATCATAGGCCGGCTCGAATGAACTGTTCTTGTAGAAAGAGAGTATGGACAACCTAGTCCGTTACATGGTTAATTGGTTCGTACATTAAAAAAAAGTGGAGGGATACATGTCATACATCAAAAGAAATGAAGTACATTTACAAGAAATTTGACTCTACTATATATAGAAGAAGGATGGTTCTTTACATAGTAAAACATGTGGCTCGTCTTAACTAGAATTGCAAGTGCAAATATTATCTAGCACCTGGGTCACTTATGGTCAAGTCATTCATACTACATGTCTCTATAGTAGTTGATGCAGTTTCTGTATTTGTCACCCTTACATGGAAATATGCTGGGTGTTTAGGCTCAGTAAGGATCATACTCTCGTTGCTTAGCATTGCAACAACATCTGACATGGTCGGTCGATCCACTACATTTTCTTGTACGCACAACAATGCGATGTTAATGCACCTCATCATGCCTAATGTCTGACACTCAGATACCAATGATGCATCAACAAGTTGAAGCCATCTTTCCTCTTCCCATAACTGCCATGCCTGTTGGAAATTTCATTGATATCACACAATGTAGGTAAGACACCAAATAGACAAAAATGATTTTATATGTTACATGTGTGTGATCTATAAACTCACATATCCGAGGAGATTGATGAAGCCTCCACATTGATTGAAACCCGAGTTCCTTTTTCCACTAAGTATCTCGATAATTATAACACCAAAACTAAATACATCGGATTTCACAGAGAAGAGGCCTTCAGAAGCGTACTCGGGAGCCATGTAGCCACTAAAATGAGATAGGGAACATGTCAAATTATTGTGTGTGCCTGACTTGTAGTGTAAAAAAGTGCATAAGATGACTGATTTATATGACACTTACTATGTACCAACCACTCTTCTTGTAGTTCCTTCATTATTATTGTTTGAGCTAAATATTTTTGCTAGCCCGAAATCCGAAATTTTGGGACTCATTTCGCTATCCAAGAGAATGTTGCTTGGTTTAAGATCTCGATGAATGACACGCAACCTCGAGTGCTTGTGTAGGTAAAGAAGCCCTTGTGCTATTCCTTCTATTATTGCAAGACGTTTATTCCAATTCAGTAGAGCTTTTCTATTTTCGTCTGCACATCAATAGAATGTTAGTATAGCAGGGAAAGAAGACACCTCAATCAGAAGTTGGACAGTAAAATTATCGAGGAAATGAAACTATACTCATGGGGCTGCTGGAAACAGAATAGTGAGAAAATTTTAGTCATTCTAGCTCATCGATCCATATGTCAAATAATATACAACCTAAATTGAGAGATGCACATAAATACCAAATATAAAGAAGTCCAAGCTTTTGTTTGGCAAGTATTCGTAGACCAATATTTTCTCCTCTCCTTGAAAGCAACATCCCAAGAGCCTGACCAAATTCCTATGTTGGAGTTTTGCTATGAGTTCAACTTCATTTTTGAACTCTACGAATCCTTGTCCTGAATGTGAAGCAAGCCTCTTAACTGCTACTTCCATCCCCTCAGCAAACTTGCCCTGGAAATAAATTATCCAAAAGTTCTTCAATGATATTCTGTCGCTTTATGATGCACAGGTAATGACTAACCAGTAAAAGAAAATTTAGTGGTATAATTTGACGAAGGGCAAACCCATGAAAAGTGCATGGAATTCTGGCTTAATCAAACATGCAACCTCACTGGTTTTGCTGAGACACTCGTGCTTCCAAATCCCATGGAAGATGAAGCAAAGACAAATCCAGGATGAATAATAACTTTCATTTCGATAAGTATATTTTGTCGTATGTTCTTCCATTGAAAAAATATATGTCAAAGCAAACTAAAGAAAGAAGTAAAATAGGTTTCATGTCTTGTTTTACCTGATATACAGGGCCAAATCCGCCTTCTCCGAGTTTGTTTTCCTCGGAGAAGTTATTTGTAGCCTCCAATACCTGCTGAAAATCAAAGACGGAAAACTCGGAAATCTCTCCTTCCATTTCCCAAACTAGTCCATCTCCCCGCAACTCCTCATCACGCTTTTCGTGTAAGCTCACAAATTTACCTGAATAATTGGAATTATTGGTGACCATACCATTAATTGTGATGAACATAGCAATTTGAGTGAGTTACTAATTAACCCACCTTTTCTCCTCGTGAGGCAACGACAGTAAAAGATGAAGCAGAGAGCTACTACGGCAAGAGGAGCGACAATAGACGTGGCAATCACCCAGGGCTTGATCACATTTCCTCCTAGAACATGACAACATGGACGCGTTCATCAGCAAGCGATGATTTATCGTGCATAATTAACATGTACATAATGTTGTGACAACGAGAGAGAAATTATACTCCTGGTCGGAGCCGGGACCCGCAGCGTGGGTAGGCCGTTGTAGAACTTGGCCACCTCGAACCTGAAATTACAGCGTACCACAAGGATGCGTCCTCCTATGCGCACGTACGAGGCGGAGTTCACCATGCCGATGATGCGCTGCAGGCACGCCAAGCAGTCGCCGGCAGACAGGTCCGGCGTGCACTGCGCCAGGGAGTAGAGCGTGGGGTTGTTTACGCTGCCGTCCATGAAGCCGGTGGCGAACCGCCTCGCCGCGGTGGCCGCAGTTTGGGCCGTCTGCTCCAGCAGCTCACGGACGTCGGCGGTGACGACGCGGGCGTCGCCGGTGATGTTCTGCTTGTTCCACGACTGGTAGAGCGTGCCGTTCTCGGTAATATTGGGCGGGGCAAGGAAGCTGTCGCTGGAGAAGCGGAGGAGGCAGTCGTCGTTGAAGATGGTCGCGCCCTTGTCGTACGGGCACTTTTGCTGCGCTTCTTGGAAGGAGGTGGCCACGCAGTCGCCGCAAGCGGTGGCGTTGGCGGTGTCCCCGCGGCAGAGCGCGAGCGCGAACACCACGTCGGGGGCTTGGCCGGCGGTGGCGGTGGCGAACAGTTCGGGGGAGGAGGAGGTCTTGTTCGGGAGGGTGGCGGCGAGGAGGGCAAGGTTGGACTGGTAGGTGGCGTTGGCCGTGTAGTTGCCAACGTTGCCGCAGTGCTGCGCCAGTGGATCGGCAGCCGCCACCGGCATGAGGCTAAGAGCAAGCAGGACGACGAGCATAGCTACCTCACAACGTTGGCCGGCCTCTAGCTGCTTGCACCTCCTTCTTCGTTTGCTTTGTTCATAAGGGCATCTCTATGGGTGGTGCCCAAGCCCCAGTGATAGGGCATGAAATAGAATAATTAGAGTGTATAAATAGTGATAGGGCAGTTGTTGAGGAGGTGAATAGGGATGGAGCAGTCCCATTTGGTGAGGTGGCACGTGAATAGAGATGGGACAAAAGACTGCCGGAGATGCCCTAAGGTCTTTGAAGAATTCATTAATTTTTCCGAAAGACGTCAGGACCAATTCACATCATTTGGAGAAAACAATCATTGGGTTGGTTTCATATGTAGCGTTACTTTCAAACCATTAACCCTGTCGCTTTCTTCAATCGTTCAGCCCATGAAAGACAAAAATGCACTATGTATACATAGGTCTCGAACTCTGATTTATTTTTCCTTAAACTTGTTGCTATCCTTTCCAAATGTTAAGGCTTGAAGACAACTTGTAGAGTACGCAAAGGGTCCAACGACTTCTGGTGACAGTTAGGGCAGGACTGCATGCTCCTAAGTGCCATCTCGTCAAATGGGTTGGCACCGTTTTAGTCGTGCACCTGCTCTGCTCTAATATGCTCTGCCTCTAGCAACATGCTCTGTTATGCCTTGCCGGCCTTAAACTTTTCATTTTAAAACTTGTCATTTTATACAAGCTAAACGATATAGCACTTTGTAGCTACTTTCCTAAGTTTTCAGCGGTTCTTTTTAAAGCTTCCTAAACTATTTTTTTACAAATCTAAAAAGAACGAGGCGACAGATTGAGGCACCACCCTGATGTAGGGTGGCGGCAACATGACAAGCTCTAGACCATGATGTATGCCAAAATTGAGGTGATATTCAGGCTAGTGGGCAGCGATAGCCACGGGTGGCAGGTGTGCGGACAATGATTGGCAGGCAAGCGGGAGTGACGCCATGATGCAGTGCTCTCGGTTGGGAATGCAAGCGCAACATTGGCGGGCTGCTCAATGTTTGTGGTCTAGGGCCAATGAGTGTTGCCAAGGTTTTGCTCATGGCTTGGGTTATCATCTTGAAGCTTTAAAAATGTCTAACTACTTAATATAATTGGTAACTAGCTAATAACATGTCATACAAAAAAAGATGTGTATACATACACACAGAGAAGCATTCTTCAACCATTCACTTGATTTTCTTAAAAAACCAAAAATGCATTTTAGGCATGGAAAAGGGTAAATAACATTACTATATTTATACAAAATGTAAGTACAAATACCTTTTTTTATTTATAAATAGGATGCGTCTTTTATACTCCTGAGAGTACGTACTCCCACAAATACAATACCACTTAAATTTATGCATTACACGATACCACACTGGCTTAGCGAAACCCACATGACACGAAGAGAAAGCTATCTAGCACTTGGCACTGATATGGTCGTATAATTAATACTGCATGACTCGGTAGCACTGGATGCCTCTTCATTTGCCACTCTGACATGGAAATGTGCTGGGTGCTTAGGCTCACCCAGGCTCATAGTCTTACTACTTAGCATTGCAACAACATCTGACATGGTTGGTCGATCAGCAGCATTCTCTTGTACACAAAGCAGCCCAATGTTGACGCACCTCATCATTTCTTCTGTCGACTGACTTTTGGGAACCAATGATGCATCAATGAGTTCAAGCCATCTCCCCTCTTCCCATAATTGCCATGCCTGTATAGAATTTCATCACATAATGTAGCTAGGACAACACAAAAAAAAGGAGAAATTTTCATGTCACATGTGTGTCTACGAGCTCACATATCCAAGAAGATTGATGAAGTCTCCAGGTTGACGTAAGCTGGAATTCCTTTTTCCGCTAAGGATCTCGAGAATTAGAACACCAAAGCTGAATACATCGGATTTGATAGAGTAGAGGCCCTCAGAAGCATACTCGGGAGCCATGTAACCACTAAAATGATACATAATATATGTCAAATTATCGTATGTGGTTGACTTGTGATAATATGTTCATAAGCTGACCAATTTAGATGGAACTTACTATGTACCGACCACCCGTTTTGTAGTGTTTTTGTCGGTGTTATTTGAGCTAAATATTTTTGCTAGCCCAAAATCTGAAATTTTGGGATTCATTTCCTCGTCCAAAAGAATGTTGCTTGGTTTAAGATCCCGATGTATGACACTCAATCGAGAGTGCTTATGTAGGTAAAGAAGTCCATGAGCTATTCCTTCTATTATTGCTAGACATTTGTACCAATCCAGTAAAGCTCTTTTATTTTCATCTGCACATCAACTAAATGTTAGTATGACAGGAAAAACAACAGCTCACCAAATAATAAGATATTGGACACCTCAATAGTTAAGGGAAGGACACTATTCTCATGGTGCTGCTGGTAACAAAATGATGAGTAATATGTAACCATTTTGACCATCGATATGATAAACAATATCTACCCTAAATTCTGAAATGCAAATATATACCAAAGATGAAGAAGTCCAAACTTTTGTTTGGCAAGTATTCATAGATCAATATCTTCTCCTCTCCTTGAGAGCAACATCCGAAAAGCCTAACCAAATTCCTATGCTGGAGTTTGGCTATCAGTTGGACTTCATTTTTGAATTCTGTGAACCCTTGTCCTGAATGTGAAGCAAGTCTCTTAACCGCAATCTCCGATCCCTCAGAAAACTGACCCTGACGAAAAAACACTCAAAAGTCTTTCAATGATTCTGGTGCAATCAGTTTAATTGCCTTACAAGTTAATTTGCAGTTGCCAAGTACCGAGTAAAAAGCAAAATTAGCTGTATATTTGGCAGATGACATTATACTGGGAGGTGTGTTTTATCATTTGACAAAATTTCATACCCAAATATACTAAACCCGCTGAAGATGACAAAGGACGCGTAATAACTTTTATGCGTTATAGTACAGTTTTTTCTTCTGATTAAGTTTAAATTAGAAGTGGAGAATTTTGTCATTGGATAGGATACCCTTCCGAAGGAGAGAAATATCTGACGTATGTATCCTATTTCTGCATTGATCAAATGGTGGCCACATATATATGTTATTTACCTTGTACACAGCGCCAAAGCCACCTTCTCCGAGTTTATTTTCTTCTGAAAAATTATTAGTAGCCTGCAGTACCTGATCAAAGTCAAACACCGAGAACTCTGAATTCTTTCCTCCCAGTCCCCAAACTAGTTCTTTGTCTCCCTGCAGGTTCTCGGTACGCCTTTCTTGCAATCTCCCTTCACCGGGAAAAAATTATATGTTGTGATGTTTAGCTGTATATGATGAACATATATACCATTTATGATATATATGTTAACAATATGATGGAGCATATAACATATTTCAGTGACGGTCATACCTTTTGATCTGTACCTTGTAAGACGACGGGAGTAAAAGATGAAGCAGAAAAATGCTACCACGAGAGGAATTACAACCATGGGAATTATCCAGAACTTGCTCATATGCTCTAAAACATGATAGAATATAATCGTTCATCAAACAAGCATAATGCCCTGACAATGAATGTTTTGTTTGTGCACATGTAGACAGAGAGAGATCATTGTTCACCTATACACAACATATATACTTACTCTTGTGTTTGGCCTTGCTCGCCGGTGGCCCGAGGCGCACCATGGGCTCGCCGGAGTAGAACGGATACGCCTCGTACCTGAAACAACAGCGAATGACATGGATCTGTCCTCCTATGCGCACGGACGTGGTGGAGTTAATCATGCCCATGATACGCCTGAAACATGCCAAGCAGTCGCCGGCGGACAGGTCCGGCGTGCACTGCGCCAGCGAGTAGAACGGGAAGGTGCCGCTGTCCATGATGCCGGTGGCGAACCGTCTCGCCACGCCGGCCGCCTTCTGGACAGTCTCAACCAGCAGCTCATGGATGAGGCCGCTGAAGAAGCGGACTTTGTCAGCGTCGTCGGTGATGTTGATGTTCCACACCTCGACGGGCGTGTCTTCTTCTGTAGCATTGTAGGGGCCGAGGAAGTTGTCGCGGGAGTAGATGACGGTGCAGTCGTCGTAGTAGTATGAGGCCTTGTAATCGAGGCACTGCGGCTTCAGTTTCTTCTCCAACGTGTCGGCGACGCAGTCGCCGCAGGTTGAGTCGTTGACGTCGCCGCGGCAGAGTGCGAGCAAGTACACCACGGCGGGGACTTGGCCGACGGTGGCGGTGGCGAAGTGCTGGGGCGAAGAGGAGGTGTTCTTGGGGAGGGTGGCGGAGGCAAGGTTAACGTTGTCGCAGAATTCATCGGCGGCCGCCGGCGGCGCCATGAGGCCGCCGAGGAGGAGGAGCAGGACGCCGACGTTCATGGCTAATCAACGTGCTTCCGGATCATGCAACTCCGTCGATCTATATGTATAGCTATATAACCAACAGTTTTGCTATCCATCAGTCGACTAAAAATTTTTCTTATTTCAGTCGATTTATCCTTTGTTGATTCGTTCTTTGTGATTGTGCAAAGCTGTGGCCAAGGAAGTCCTACTCTGACTTGGGCGGAGGGCACAATTGGATTTTTGCGTATTATCTGAACATTTGTTTCATAAATTTATTCGTATCGTAGGATGTGATTGCATGTGACCTCATCAGTGTGACATATTTTCTTGATTCTGAGCTTTCTCGTCAAATTGGCCCTTTTTATGTTGATAAAGCGTCCAGTTCATCAGAGGTATTTGTTCTTTTTTTGGTTGATTTTTTGTGCCCGTTTTTTGTTCTTCAGATGGTAATCATGATTGGTTGGGATTTGTAGGTTTTGACCCTTTTATTGATTTATTTTTGTTTGATCCCTAAATTATTTTTTTGTTGCAGTTGGAGCTGTGTCTCTTCCTCTTTTGCAGTTGTTAGGAGTGGGTTGTTCAGATTTCTTCTAAGTTGCCTGCTACCCTCCAACTGGTAGTGCGCGAATGACATACAGAAAATGTTGCAAGCTACATATCAGTTTTTGACTTGCGAACAACATCTACTAGCAAGTTGGTATCTATGAGATCAAATGTTTCTCCTGAGTACATGTAGAAGATATAATTTTTCAAGCGGATGTGTAGCCAACAAGGAATGCCGTACTTTTCAAGCGGATATTCAGGTGATAGAATTGCAAAGAAAAAAAAAGGTTGTCGTATAAGTACCACTAGAATATAGTGATAGAGTAATATGTCAAAATAAGATAAATGTTGCTTTATTAGTCTAAAGTAATAATATATATGTGTTTTTTGTTTCAAAATTTCAACGTTGCACTTTTTTTTTTCTGAAGTTACATTTTTTATTTTTGTGCAATTTTAGTTTTGATGCTGTGCAAGAATATTTTGTTGTCACCTGGTTCTCTTCTGTAATTATGCTACTTGCTTCTGTCGGTCCTCTTTTACTCTATTTTAGAAAAAAGTAAATATGCATCAAGCATCTCACAAGTTGCACTTCATTGGTATTGAAGTTGCATTCATATCCACTGCATACAAAAAAAAAACTGCGAACCAATAAGAAGATAGTGGGTGTCGTGTGATGTGTGCTGCTTTCCAATTCCAAAAGGCTGATGCCTATCAATTTTTAATGAGTTTCATCTTTTTATTAGTTTGTTAGGTCATTAAGTGGTACAATTGTTATCCTGCAGTGGAGGGTTGCTTGAGGCTAGAGATTTTTTTAAGCCGACTGATTGATAGTCGGGCTATAACCAATTCACCATTAATTGTTCAGTGGCCGGCCGGTTGCTTTCCATCGTCACTACCTTTGAAACCATCACGCAAGTTTTCTGGAGTCATTCACTTTGATTATTCAACCCCGTCTTGACTCAAAGAACGTCGTGACTCCACCACTCACGTAGATATAAAACAGTACACAGAGACCTAAGTACACCCATTTTGTTCACATGCCAACCTAAAATGCCCATCTCCATAAAATAAGATTCCTGATCCAAAATATGTCGTTATAAAAATTTTGAGCAAAACTTCCCTTCCTCCTTCTTCCTCGTGCCCTCTCCACACTTTCCTCCCTCCTCACCGCCGTCCTTCCTCCCAACTGTCTTGAGCTCTAGCCACATGGGCGCTCCCTCTAGAACACGTGGGGCGAGCTCAACAGACTCAGCCACTGTGTCACCAAGCCACATGCCGCTATTGGCGATAACCATGGAAGCGTCGCAGAGGTAGTGCCTGTGGGGAGGAAAAAAATATGAGGGAGGAAGGGAGATTTGACATTGACGGAGAGGAGGGCTCACCAAAAGACCTACCGGCCGGTGGGCCCTAGCACCTTCAACCACAAGCCACAGCCATCCCTTCCACATTGCACCACTGCCTGGCCGAAGTGGCGAGGGGTACGACGAGGAGCACACGATGGAGTACAACAAGAAACACTCCATTCATATCCTCCACCTCCAAATCTTCTCCCTCACCTCCGTCCCAACCTCGTCTAATGGAGGTGGATGGCGGCACCGTCTCTAGAACCTAGATCTTCCTCCTCACCTCTGTCTTGTCCTCATGGAGATCCTAGAGGAGGTAGATGTCTTTTACTGGTGGAGGACAACTATCACTAACTTGGAGTACATCTCCAAGGGCCTTTGCGTCGTGCCTATCAAGGAAGGAGGGGCTTGCGCCAAGCGACAGGGATTGAGCAGGTGGAGAAAGAAGGTAAGGTATTGCACCGCTCGGTAGGAGAAAGGCGATGGAGGAAAAGGGGAAAGGTTGGGACCGCCAGTGGGAAGGTTAGAGGAGAGGGAGGATGAAGAAGGTTGGGGCATTATCATATTTTTGAATTAGAATGGTATATTTCGAAGGAATCTTATTTTGCATCTAGCATTTTTTGCACTTTTAACGATACATTTAAAAACAACCACTTTAGAGTGGTATATATCTAATTAATCCTTTTGTTTTTCTGGATATCATTTCTTCTATCTACTTCGTTTCATGTTATTCCTCTCGTATTGTGTTCCAATGCTTCAAAAGTTAAAACACCTTTTTATCGAATGCAGGATTAAAAAAAAAAGCAGATGCCTCAAACACGGACCCAAATTCAGATAAATACCAATTGAAATGACAATACAAGTGCTTTTACTGTAAGAAATTTCAAAACTATAGTTTCCAGAAACATTATTATATAAATTAAGCATTTCTTATAGAATTTCCCCATTTTTCATGTAACATCCTGAATTTTGAAAATTGTGAAAATTAAAATTTTTGAGAAAAATAAAATTTCAGGAATATTTTCAAACTTTATTGAGGTAATAGTTTATAAAATTATAATGAAGTGGAGATTTTAAAAGATTTTAAAAGTTTAAAAATCAAAATTTGAGAAATTTTGAATAAAAATAAGTTCAAAGAGTTGCTTTACAATATTTCCGTTCTGAAAATACATCTAATTAGATTTTTTGATTAATAAAGTGCTTAAAGCAAAGGTCTTATAAAATAAAAGGATTTCAATGATTTGTATGTTTTTAGTTGTGGAAAAATTAAACCAATTTGATTTGTTTTGTAAAAGAAAAATTTGTCAAACAAAATAATTCAATCTATTAGGAGTTAAAAAGTAATCAAAGCCAAGGACTTTCCTATTTGTTTTCAAAATTCTATTATCTTCTCTTATTACAAGATTTGGATTTTGTATTATCATGATTTTCTTAATTAATTTTAATTAAGGTATATTTGAGAAAATCCCTTTCCTCCCTCTAACCGGTAGACCCACTTGTCATCTCCTCGTTCCTTTACTTCTTTGATCTCCTCTTTCCTTCTAGGCAAACCGACCATATTGCCTCCTCTTTTTCTTGCCGGTTGCGCCATCTCAAAGATGTAAACCACAATTTCAAGAAAAACACGTCCTAGGAAATCCTTGTAGATCATCCTCCTAAAATTTTGGATCCTAAAACTTTTTGCTTCCCTCTATAAAAATTGCTGAAGGCTGACTTCTCAAAACCCTAGCCGCACCACTCTTTCTTGTCTCAGCGTCACCCCGGTGCAAATCTGCCCAAACCGTCCGAGGACATCCTTCGTATCTTCATTAGATTTGTGGTTGGATAAAGTCAGATTTAATCGCCGAAGACCTCACCGGATTTTGGCCAAAGCTGCTCTTTGCCGAATCGCGGATTTCGTATAGTGAGACCATGATTTTGCCTCTCCTCTTGTCTCCCCATGTCTCCCTCTTCCTCTCTTGTAGCACCCCGGCTCCTACTGAGCCCAAGATGCTACTAACTCCTTGATTTCTTAAAAATTTTGACAGCATCTCTCCTAAAATAAGGACATCCACTCCGCAGACAAAAGAAGCAGTTCATATAAATATTTCATATCACAACAAATAACCATCCAGAGTGTTATCAGCACACATAACCAAAAGTCCAACATTCCATACTAACTCACATGGTGACAATCGATCTTACTTACCATAGCTCTTAGTAAACCGTGGAGACAAACACCACAGGCTAGCACAGATACACTAATACCTCATATACATGAATAAACATACACGAGTAGTTAGTTAAGGTTTAGCCACTAGTTTACTTATTTTAGTTTTTTGCAGCTAGCTAGTTGGTTCAGTGAAAGTGGTGCAAGTGTGTGAGTGTGAGCTACCCTACCCGCGCGAGCCATCGTCAAGGGTTAACTAAAAAAAAACATAAGAACCAAAGTGAGTCCAAGACCCAGCAAGTACATATTTAAACAAAGGACAATAATAGGGTTAAGAATAAACTCATACTCAATCTTTTCATCCACTTAAACATATCCAAGCTCCATGCCATCACAACAAAATGCAATGCAAATGTGTCTCTTCTCTGAGCATATACAGGTATAGCAAGGGTTCACCCGTCGATGACACTCTTATTGTCCCGTTCTGTTTCATACGGGGTTCAAGCAGAACCTCCACTCCCGTGGAGTGCCTACTCCCATAGGTCTTAGGGCCCAAATCATGGTCATATGGCTTTCTCACCGACCTGGCCCGAGGAACTTTGGACTAGTCATATGACCATCCATCGACTTGGCCCGTGCACATGAATACAAAATAATGCAAGCACACAAACAATCACATACCATGTTATTATCGCACTTTAGCATGTTTAATTCATCCACTAATTATATGTGTTGATATTTCAATGGGTTATAAATAAATTTTATAGCAAAAAGATAAACCAAGATATGTCACTTTGAGTAAATATGCACTTGCCTCTTAACCTCGATGACCGGCGTGCGACGACGACGTCCACGATCCTGAGGTGGCGGCACCTAGAACCACGAATTGGTTTTAGTATCGATTACTCACATCAAACCATACCGTGCATTACTAATGTATCTAACCCCCCAATTTCCCTGATAGGTTGCTAGATACTGACGAATTGCTCAAAACCGAAAATCTGAAACTCACCGGACAACAGTCTAGCAACAGCCGTAACTCCTAATCCGCTTGGCCGTTTGCCGCGTTCTAGGACTCGTTGGAAAGCTAAGAGCATGCACTACGTGTTCTACAATAAGGGTTCATCTTGAATCTCGACATAAATGCCCCAAATACAGGTCACAAGTTGCTACATTGGTGGAATGAACTTCTATTCAAAAAATTTCTTAGGGTTATTAATCCCCCTACAATCCTCCTCCTAAACCTCAATTAGAGCATAAATACGCAGAGGAGATCATCAATTTGTTACCTTTATGGAGATTTTGGTCCAAACCCTAAACTCCTCTTCCTCTTCTTTTTCTACGTTCCTTCTTCTTCTTCCCTTCTTCTCTTCTTCCCACTTCTTCTTCCCTAAGCCTGGCTGCTCTCCCCCTTCCGCTTTTCCTTGGTGTCGGCCCCCTTCTTCCCTTCCTTCTTCTCCCCGGCCGGCGCAGCGCTTAGGGCTGCGACTGCTGGGAGGCAGCTGGTTGGAGACGGCGCCGGCTGAGGAGGACGGCGGCGCTGCTGGCTGGTGAGGGGCGGCGGTTGTTGGTGAGACGGAGGAAGAGGCGGCGGCCTGCAGCTTGGGGTGGCTGCACGCAGGAGCTTGGGGCGGGGGCGGCGTGCTGGCTGAACGTGACAGCGCGGCGGCGTGCGGCGAGGTGGAGGCGCGATGGAGTGAAGACGGAGGTATGGCTGAGATAAGTGGCTCGATGGAGGAAGATGGATGCTACTGCTGCTATTTAGAGAGAGAGAGAAATCGAGAGCATGAGAGGGAGAGAGAGAACATGAGAGATGGAGAGACCAATAGAGCTCTCTAGAAAGCTCTTGCCCTCTTGGCGGTGGAGTTTGTGGGCTGGCTGGGCTTGGTCAGCCCAGCATTCTTTTTTTTTTCTCAATAGCATCACATCTCTAAACCTTTGTTGTTCCGTCATCTGCACCATGGCGCTAGTGTCGCCTTGAACCGCCGCCGAAAACTGCTCCTTCCACTGTTGCTCTCGTTGCTATGCCGCCCGCCGCGCAAGCCATTTATGACATCCTATTATTTTCCCTAATGCTAGAGATATTAATTTAAGTTTTTATACCGATTAGTTTATTAATTGTTCTTTAATCACCTTATTTTCCCTAATTCTCTCCCTAATCCTCTTTTCCCTAATTACGTTCCCACTAATTGCCATGGCACAACCATGCGTGCATATCCTTCCTAAACCAAATCTCATCAATTCTTGCCATAACCGTTCATGCCAAATCCAATCCCCAAATCATGCCTAAATCAGATCAATCTTTTCCATAATTGCAGCCCAAAAATGATGCCAAATCAGTGGCCAAGACAATATCCTTCCTTGCCATATTAGAGTAGCCAAAATCATACCAAAATAAGCTCATCCATGCCAAGTATACAGCCCAAATCTTACCAGCACAAAATCATGCTTCCCAATTCCATACATACAAACCATACCAAAATTAAGACAAAACCACCGACATACACTGTCTATAAACTTGGAAAACGTCAGCCATGCACCCAATCCCCAAACCCGAAATCATGGGAAGGAGGAGGAGGAGGAGGAGAGATTGCCCGTCACTGCCGCTCGCGCTGCTGCCTAGCCTCCGCCGCGTAGCGCGCCACCACCACGCTACGCCGCAGCCAGCAAGCCCGCCAAGACAAGCCGTGCTGCTGCCGAGGCCGCTGTCGCCCGCCGCCGCGCAGCAGTGTTACCGCCACCGCGCCGCCGCCGCTTAGCCGCTGCGTCGTGCAGCGCTGGACCGTTGCCGCCTCGCTGCGTCGAAGGAGCAGCGCCGCTGTCGCCTCGCCACCCTGGAGGAGCCACCCCACCGCCTTGCCCCTGCAGCTGGTCACCGCTGCCTTCAACTAGAGGCGCTGTGCGCCTTTGCGGTGCTACACCGACGGGCACTGCCGCCGCGCGCCGCCGCCGCTTCGTTGCCGCCAGGAACCGCCGTCATTGCCGCTACATTGCCGTCGCCGGTCAAACCACCGCCACCCCGCTGCTCTCTCTCGCCCTTTCTTTCTCGTTCTCCTTCTTCCTCTCTCTATTTTTCTTTTCCTTTATGCGCGTGGAGAGCAGAGCAAGCAAGCAAGCAGTGACTTTTAATCCCCGATCTAGTCAAAACCCAGTCAAAGCGCATACTGGTCATGTGAACAGTGCATCTTCACAATTTCGTATCTCTCAAACCGTAGCTCCGATTGGCGCCAAACAAATTTTGTTGATCTTCTTTTAACCTAATCTACCTTCTGTATTTATTTCATAATTTTCCAAATTTTATTTGCTGTCGTTGATTCGTCTGTGCCTCGATTTACATGTAGACGTCGCAAAGGAGTCCGGAGGGGAGCTAGATGCCAGTTGTCAAGGAACGTGCTACTCGGATCAAGGTGCAAGCTAGATTCATATCGATCCTACCGATTTTCCCTCATATTTACTATTCATAGGGTTTTAACTGTGGATGCTAATTTTATTGTTATTTTGTATATTTAATTTTAGTTATTGTCAATGACGTGTTAATCATCTATTAGCACGTGTTACCTTTCTATTGACGCCTAGCATAATTTATATCTTATTATAGCCACCCTTGATTCGTACTCACGCTAGATGCTTACTTACTTCGATGGGAAATCTAGATGGTCATCATGATGAAAAATCATTTAAAATCTTAGTAGAGAGAATCTACTCTTTATCGTGTGATTTTGGTTAAACTTTAATTCAACTAAAATCAACGTGGCGTGAGTAGATTCGAGGTGGTGGTTTGATTGGTGGATGTTGGTTTGTGATATGCCACCTCGGTCGACGTAAGGACCGAACCTCGTAGATGATCTGACTGGGCAAAACAGTATAGCCATAGGTATTAATAATGGTAATACCTTATTTGTTACCTTGGAAAATCTAGGTTTGGTTTGTCATGGTGTGGGTGTGGCTTGCAACCACCGTATACCCATCTGGCATATGAGGGGACTTCGGGCTTAGCGCGAGGCGGTCTGGGGTGAATTCTTAGTGAGGCATCTCCAATCCTAGACGTACTAGGGATAATGGCTTCGTCTCACTCTCGGGTGAGTCTCATGGGTAAAGTGTACGCACTTTGAGAATTAAAACTATCATGCTAGCCGTGATCACGGTCAAGAGCGAACTTAGACAACTCAACTTGTTAGTCTCACCTCTTAATAATTAAATTGTTGTAGAAAGGTAGGGGCAGAGATTGCCCGGCAGCGAGTGCCATGCAATGCATTGCAGGGAGTGTATTGCAAGGGTTCCGTGCAGAGTTGGCAGCGAGTGTTATCTCGGTCTGTGCTGAGACGGCATAATATTATAGTGTTAAGAAAACATGAGTAAAAAAATAAATTTAAAATTTGTTTTACACTGTTGCTTTAAAACTGATAGGATTGTTTAAAAGTGCTCTTTATGCAAATAAACCAGATCCATTCCTTTGATACTTTGCATTTCATTACGTAAGGATATACATGTTTGCTGGGTATGGTTTATCCATACTTATTAGTTGTTTGTCAGATTTGTGCGCAGGTGACGACTCTACTAAGTATGTGGTTTCCGAGGCAGAGTACGATGATGAAGTTTTCTGGCTACTAGAGGCGTACCCTGGTCAGATACCTGTGATAGTTTGACGGGTTTCAGCCAATGTGTGTTATTATTTTCCGCACTCTGATGTTTCATCTATTCAAAATGTAAGTGGCATTCAGCCCATGTATGTTATAAGTTATTTTCTTTATTAATAAAGTATGTGTTTGATGACAATCCTGTTTAATCTGTGTGTACTAGCATATGATCCTTAGGACTAGTACCGTAAATAAAGAGGGGTCGGTTTTTGCAAAGCCGGGTCCCGACATTCATAAGGAGATAAATGTCATAATCAGCTATCGATTTCAGGGGTCCATGAAGCAACAAACATTTTCCATAAACCATCTTGACTCCGCTAGCAAAACCGTATGGTTCCATGTTTTGACCGAGTCAGCCGGTTTAACAATTCCATTGATATTGACATGGTCGAATTGACCTGTTTCCACTTTCCACCAATTGATCACCCATTTCCCTCACCTATACCTTTCCAGCTCAATTTCCCCCTTTTTTTTCCTTCCAGTATTTTATGCTCATTTGGTGATGTATATGTGTGCCCTAGAACAAGATTGTGAGAGGATAAATATAATTTGATTAATTGCGTGTGTATTTGTATTGAGTCTCGTCAACATTTATATAGATCAGTTCATGATTTGGATCACAATCAATTATAAAGATAAGATGGGATTATACCACAGAGATTACAATCAATCAATCCCCTAACAAATCCCATCTTACCATAACAGCCCGATCTTTCTGAATCCTATCATACACTCTAGCATCCCCTGTGTCACAGTAGGAGCATGGCACACACTCGGAATGGAGTAAAGGCTAACGAGTTTGCTCAACTTGATGATAGCCCTTTGGTGCTGATAGTGAGGTACAATCTAGGACTAACTAGATATATGCCACTGCAGAGTTGTAACATTAGAGATTTACTTCATGTGTCAATGAAATGTAGGTCTAGGACCCACATGGCATTGACATATGTAGTGTCATATATCTTTTTTTAGAATAATAAAATGCCCACTAGATCATTGACCAAAGGGTTATAACCATAGAAAAAACTATTATAATGCAACACCATCTATTGAACCAACACGTATTTAAAGCAGTATTAAGATCAACTTGTATTCCTCTTACCTGGATCAAGCATTTGTAGCATACGTGATACAATTCTTGTACTAGTATCATACTAGAAATTTTATGTACGTTTTGAAAAGCATGTTTTTTTCCTGCCAAAGATCATGCAACTCCGTCGATCTATATGTATAGCTATAACCAATTCACCATTAATTGTTCAGTGGCCGGCCGGTTGCTTTTGATAGTCACTACCTTTGAAACCATCATGCAAGTTTTCTGGAATCATTCACTTTGATTATTCAACCCCATCTTGACTCACAGAACGTCTTGACTCCACCACTCACGTAGATACAAAACAGTACACAGAGACCTAAGTACATCCATTTTGTTCATATGCCAATCTAAAATGCCCATCTCCATAAAATAAGATTCCTGATCCAAAATGTGTCATTATAAAAATTGTTGAGCAAAACTGCCCCTCCTTCTTCTTCCTGCCCTCTCCACACTTCTCCTCCCTCCTCACCGCCGTCCTTCCTCCCAACTATCTTGAGCTCTAGCCACATGGGCGCTCCCTCTAGAACACGTGGGGCAAGCTCAACGGCCTTAGCCACTGTCTCATGGAGCCGCATGCCGCTATTGGTGATAACCATGGAAGCATCGCAAAGGTAGAGACTATGGGGAGGAAAAAATTATGAGGGAGGAAGGGAGATCTAGCATTGACGGAGAGGAGGGCTCACCAAAGGACGTACCGGTCGGTGGGCCCTAGATCCTACAACCACAAGCCACCGCCATCCCTTCCACATTCCACCACTGCCTGGCCGAAGTGACGAGGGGTACGACGAGGAGCACGTCATGGAGTAAAACATGAACCACCCCATTCATGTCCTCCACCTCCCGACCTTCTCCCACACCTCTGTCCCAACCTCCTCTAGTGAAGGTGGATGGCTCTATGGTGGATGGTGGCACCGCCTCTAGAGTCTAGATCTTCCTTCTCATCTCTGTCTTGTCCTCATGGAGATCCTAGAGGAGCCAGATGTCTTTTACTGGTAGAGGACAACTATCACTAACTTGGAGTCCATCTCCAAGGGCCTTTGCGTCATGCCCATCAAGGAAGGAGGGGCTTGCACCGAGCGACAGGGATAAAGCAGGTGGAGAAAGAAGGTAGCTGACGGGGTTTGGAGGGATGACCGGAATATCCCAGCGCTTTCTCCCGTTCACGCGGTACCGTCCTCCCCCCGAGCAAGCCATCCTTGCTAGGACCCGGGCATGATCATATCTCACCCGGGTAAGAGCACGGGTCATCCTTTTCCCGACAACGATTACGTGCCATTCCACCCGCTGTAATAAATGCTCTGACACCGTCACGACCACAACGTCCCGTCAAGACATCGGAGACCGCGGCTACCTGCCGGGTCTTGTTGCACTGTCTCCATACCGTCCTTCCGTAATCACGAATGATGACGATGACTGTTCTAGCACGGCGCACCCAAGGACGGCCTTCGGACCACTGGATGCTGGACTCCGTGCACATTAGTACATTGTTTACGCTCATGTATAAATAGACCACACTGCTATACGTATAGAGGTTAGCTGCTACACATTACACACATGAGAGCTCCGGCTGAGGGAACCACAAGTCGAAGCTCCTGTCTCCCTTCTGAGAAGCCCGAGTCCCCCTTTGCTAGCTAGGCCCGGGGCTCTCTTTGTAATCTTTCTCCATGTTCCCCTAAATACAGATCACTGGACGTAGGGCTGTTACCTCTCCCTGAGGGGCCCGAACCAGTCTAAACCCCTTTGCCTTTCCGCTCACGGTTGTCTGATCGAGGTCGCCTTCCCGAAAGCCCCCAAGGCTGCAGAGAAGAGGTCGGTTGATCCTTACACTCAACAAGTAAGCTCGGTACTCGGGAGCCTCGTACACCCAACCGCCGACAGCTGGCGCCGTCCGTGGGGATCGTCGATTAACTTCTGCAGCAAGGGTCCTTGAGAATGGCAAACTCTCAGGACAACCAAGACATCCGCTTCGACGACCTCGATGATCTGGACGAGTATTGGTCCGATACTGAGGTCGCCCGGATCATAGATCCGAAAGGATACACCATGGCGGAATCCCCTTCCCCTATGGATGTCTGCCACCCCGAGGGCGAGACGGGCTCGGAGTATGTTCCCAAGCCCCTTCAGTTTTGAGAGATACCGGAACGGGAGACGCCCACGACATGTGAAGGCGCCGATTCATACGAAAGGGTCGACATACCCGACGTCCCGTATGAGTCCGACCACAAGACTGCCTCCCATGGGGACACGGTCATGACACCTTCATGCCCGATACTACCGCGGGAAGTCAACATGGCGGATGACATGGCGGACGCCAACGACGTACTAGCACGGGAGGACGAGTCGTGCCGCCGTCTGGAAGCCGCACGGGACTGGCTGACCAACTCGATCGACCGAGCTCTGGCGACCCGTTGCGACGATCCAGGCTCGAGTACCTGGCCGGCTCCCCGTTCGCCACGCCCGGGGTCTCCGCCACCATCCCGCTCACCCAATCCGATCGGCAGGAGCCGCCAGCGCCTTCGGGCCTTGGCGCATGTGGTGCGGGACCTCCTGCCGGACTTCGACCAGGCCACCGAGCTAGGCGTCGCCGTGGCCGAAAGGCTGGAACAAGTGGTGGGCGACCTCCCCCATGCCGCCGCCTCTCGAAGTATTTCCCGGGAGAGCCGCACCCTAAGGGGTAACCACTCTCGTCATGACCTTCGCAAGGATCTTGATCAACGGAGGAATGACAGGGTGTCCCACCGACATGACGATCGCCCTTCGATTGACGGTCGGCGAGACGAGCGTCGTCGTAATGGCGGCTCAACCTATGATTCCGCCCGGGACCGGGGGCACCCCGTGTCCCGGGTGAGAGGCGGTCGCAGCGAGCATCATCGCCATACCGACCGGAGCGATACCCCCTCGGGTACCCCGGAACCTCGGCGTGGCGATGTCTTCTCATGCCTTGGCCCCCTCCGAGGGCGCGATGGCTGTGACGTCCGCGGCAACGATGCCCGAGTGAACCGCGGGTGTCCTGCCTTCTCCCGTGCACTATAAAGGGCACCGTGCCCACCAAAGTTTAAGCCGGGCCACATCGAGCAGTTCGACAGGACTCAGAACCCGGACGAATTCCTTTTGGTGTACGCTACCACCGTCACCGCTGCTAGCGGTGATGACGGAGTAATGGTCATCTACATCTCCGCCGTGTTGGAAGGACCTGCTCGGACATGGCTCTTCAACCAATGGAAGGGTTCTATCCGCAGCTGGGAGCAGCTCTGTGATGCCCTGCGGGCAAATTTCTGGGGTGTTGTCCCCCCGGGAAGGCCCCAAGACCTCAAACGGGTAGTCCAGATGGAGGACGAAAGCCTGCGCGACTACGTCCGGAGGTTCATCCGGGTATGGAACACCATCCCGAGCATCCCTGATGAGACGGTCGTTGAAGCTTTCACCGAAGGCGTCAAAAATATCCGTTTCACCCAGGATCTCGAGATATACTCTGGCTCCTCGGCCAGCGAGCTGTTTCAGGCAGCAGAGCGCTACATCAACACCGAGGAGGCCGTCGAACGGAAGCGGCTTCTTGGGGCCGGCCAGGCACCTCCACAGCCAGGCGTGGAACCCTCGGACAAGAAGAAATCCGACAAGAAGGCCAAGAAGAAGAAAAAAGCAAAGGCAGCCAAAATGGTGGCCGCCATCCCGGAGCAGTCATCTCCGCCTCAGACGCCGAGGCCCAAGAAACCTCGCCCCTCCCCGGGCAAGGTACGCGGTCAGCGGCCGGGCAATTCCGGCCAGAAACGCGGATCACAGGCTCCCTCCAGCGGCCGTTTCTGTCCACTGCACTAGGTGCATGGGCATGACCTCCGCAACTGCCAAACCTGGGTCGCTCGTCTCGAGGACTTCTACAACGGCCGGGGCCCCATGCCTGTCCTTCCGGACATCGGGAAGGGCGGCTCCGACCGAAGATCCGACCAACATACCGACCCGCAGGGTCGAGATAGCGAAGAATACCACGAGCCGAGTCATCATATCGTGGTAGTCTTCGGGGGCTCCACAGACTACTCCTCCCGACGGGAATTGAAGGCCGCGGCACGCGAGGTCTGCCACGCCGACCGAGAGGGTCCTGCTCCCGAGCACGTTCGATGGTCGGAGACGACCATCCCTTTCTCCCGGGAAGATTGTCCCTCGGAAATGACTAAGCCTCAGAAACTCCCTCTGGTACTCTGCCCGACCATCAGTAACACGAGGGTCGCGCGGGTGCTCGTCGACGGGGGAAGCGCTCTTGACTTGATATCCGCCCGGGTCTTGGACGAGATGCAGATCCCTCGATCCAAGATCAAGGATATCGCCATGCCCTTCCATGGCATTATCCCGGGCACGTCCATGACCCCGCTCGGGCAGATCGTCCTACCCGTGACCTTCGGCAGACCGAGCAATTTCTTGACTGAGTTGGTCACCTTCGAGGTAGTTGATTTCGAGTCGGCCTACAACGCCATCCTCGGCAGGCCGGCTCTCGCAAAATTTATGGCAGCCACTCATCATGCGTACCACTGCCTCAAGCTCCCGGGACCAAAGGGGGTAATCACTGTCAGGGGCAGTCACAAGGCTGTCCTGGAATGTGACGAGATAGCGCTGGCCTTGGTCGGCCAGCTCCCTGATCGCGGGCCCGAGAAGGACTCTCGCAAGTCCGCCCGGCCCAAGGTGAGACTCCAGCCCCAGGAGCAGACCAAGGAAATCCCGGTCTCTTCCGAGGATCCGACCAAGGTGGTCCACATTGGGGCCGTCCTGGACCTGAAATAGGAAAGCGAGCTCGTCACCTTTCTCCGGGCAAACACGGACATTTTCGCATGGGAACCGTCCGATATGCCCAGGGTCCCAAGGGAGGTGGTCGAGCACAGGCTAGCGGTTCAGCCTGGCAAAAAACCAGTGCGCCAAGCACTGAGGAGGTTCCCGCAGTGGAAGGCCGACATCATCAAGGAGCAACTGGGCAAGCTGTTGAAAGCCGGCTTCATCTGTGAAGTCGAGCATTCCGAGTGGTTGGCAAATCCAGTTGCGGTCAGCAAGAAGAATGGAAAGTGGCGTATGTGCATTGATCACACCAATATCAGCGGCTCATGCCCAAAGGACAATTTCCTCTCCTCGATAGACCGGTGGTCGACGCGATCAAGGAGGCCCAGTTGATGAGCTTTCTGGACGCGTACTTTGGGTACCACTAGATCAGCCTGTCAAGGGAAGATGAAGAGAAAACTGCCTTCATCACGCCTTTCGGCACCTTCTGCTACACGACCATGTCCTTCGGTCTGAAAAACGCGGGAGCCACTTTCCAACGCCTGATGCACAAGACCTTCCCCGACCAAATCGGGCGAAACCTGGAAGTTTATATAGATGACATAGTCATCAAAAGTAATCTAGCTGAGGCACATATCCGGGACCTCGAGGAAACCTTTTGTAATCTAAGAAAACATCGAATAAAGCTGAATCTCGAAAAATGCGTTTTCGGTGTACGCACGGGCATGGTGCTCGGGTATGTGACCAGGTCATCAGGCATTGGCGCAAATCCCGAGAAGATCGAAGCCATCGAAAGGATGCAGGCCCCTTTAAGCGTAAAGGAAGTCCAATCACTCACTGGCCGAATGGCGGCCCTCAGCTGTTTTATCTCCCGGCTAGGTGAGTATGGACTACCTTTCTTCAGAGCCCTGCGCAAACATGATGGTTTCGTCTGGACCGAAGAAGCTGACAATGCCTTCATGGAGCTCAAGAAGTACTTGTCGAGCCCGCCTGTCCTGGTCACCCCAAAGGAGCAAGAACCTCTGCTGCTCTACCTAGCGGCCTCGCCCCAGGCAGTAAGCGCCGTGCTCGTGGCTGAGCGCGAGGGGATTCAGTGGCCAATATATTATGTGAGGGAGGTGCTTCACGGACCAAAGGAGCGTTACCCTGAGGTACAGAAGCTTCTTTATGCCCTGCTCATGGCTTCTAAAAAGCTCCGTCACTATTTTTTAGCACACCCAATCACAGTCTCGACCAGTTTTCCGCTAAGAGAGGTCCTCAGAAATCCTGACGCCTCTGGACACATCACCAAGTAGGCGGTAGAACTCGGGGAATTCGACCTCAAGTTCGCCGCCTGTCGACGATTTGTGTCGGTAATATATTTTATAGGGCTATGCGAAAGATCACAACTACGATGGTATCACAGGGAGCCGAATTTATACAGGTTCGGGCCCTCGGGGCGAGGTAATACCCTACTCCTGTGCTCGTGTATTGTATTATGGTGGATCTCAAGGATGTTGAGAGATAAAGAATCAGATGATGGATTGGATCTCGAACTAGGGGCCCCTGACCCCCTTTATATAGTGCAAGGGTCCGAGTTACAGATAGAATCCCTAATCCGTATATGGAAGATACAGATATAACCGATTTGGTTACGCCTATATCTATGTATTCAAGTAGGAGACGAGTTCGTTTCCTTGTAGAACATGTCAAGCCGCGCCAGCCTCCAAGCCCGTCTTCTGGAAGATCCAATTGACTCGGCCCAAGGAGGTGGTACGTCCAGTAGTATATCTCTGGATACCCGAGACCCATGTTATCCACAGTAGCCACCGAGTGCTTCGGGACTGGGTTGTCTTGATTCGAGGTTCAGCTTGCAGCCCTTCAGATGTTACCCGAGTGAAGTCACTCTTCGTCTGGCTGATGAAGTCCTGCTTGCCAAGTAACCTGCTGATGAAACAACACAGTTGCAAAGGACTCGAGAAATTCTCAAGTCTTTAAAAGATGTCTGGTACCCAGCCCGACTAGTCGGTATGCTGGCTATTGGCCCCACGAAGAGGCGTACCAAAAAGATGGATGTTGCCGAGTGAGCAGTGCCACCCGGCATTATCCTTCCTGTTGCAAATTATGACATTCGAGTCTGACTGGCAAAGCTCGACATTCTGTCCAACAGGGGACATGTCACAACTCACGTAGGGTGTTCAGACGCCCTGACCCGACTAGCGCGAAGTCAAGCTAGTGATTCTCAGAGGAATACGCCCGCCTCCAGGTTGAGGTCCTCCTATTGGGGTTTGTCTTAGCAACAAACGATCCGGAGATGTGCCACTGAGACCCAACTAAAGAGGTAACTCTTTGACGCCTAATCTGATTAGGAAATCAGACCAGCCGTTGACCCCAGGGGGTACGCCAAGAGCTGCATTAAAATTTGCCCAGGTGGTGCTTGTCTTGATGACAAACGATCCGGAGATGTGCCACCGGGACAATTGAAAAGAACTTTCGATGTTCGATCTAGCTAAAAGCCAAACCGACTACTATCCTCAGGGGGCACATCAAAAGCCAAGTTATAATTTGGGGAGCGCCCAATCCTCAGATTGAAGACTGGCATAGGGCCCAACAGGGGGCACGCTGTCTTCCGACTTGTTGACCGAGTGACACTGCATTCGAGTAGAGTGGGTATGCGACTTATGCCCTCGTGAGGCATGCTCTCAGGAACTTAAGTCCGGGCCCAAGTCTTGAAGTGGTAGTTTTAGGGCTTCATTCTTTCCCGCTTCGCACGGAGAGGAAACGTCGCCCGTTTTCGTTTAAATGAAGCATGCCGGGGCATCTGAACCGGTACGCTCACACTGTGCGCCCAAATAGCACATCTCCCTGAAACACTTCCGCTAGGGCTTTACCGCTCCCGCCGCCACCGAGCAACCCTAACGCCGCTGCTGCCGCCGAACTCTAGATCTATCCTCGCCACCCCTCTTCCCCCACCATATTCCAATGGCAGGGAACTGGACAACCTCCAACACCACCGAAGAGCGGCTGCAGGCCCTGGTCGACACCGGCGTTCTCCCGGGGCCGGAGCTCATCGACTGGCGCGCCGCCGCCGGTGAGTCCTTCCCCACTCCTCATCAAGAGGAGATTGTTGTCTAAGAGTCCTTCTTTTCCCGCGGGTTCGGACTCCCCGCTTCCCCCTTTCTCCGTGGTTTGCTCAACCACTATGGAATCGAGCTTTTCCATCTAAATCCCAACTCCATTCTTCAACTTTCAATCTTTGTTCATCTTTGTGAAGCCTTCCTAGGAATCGCTCCCCACTTCGCCCTTTTCCGCGACCTCTTCTTCTTGAAAGCCAACCCCACCGACAACGCCCCTAAGGCCGTTGGCGGGGCCGGATTCCAACTTCGGAGCGGCCTCAAGAAGGAATACTTCCCCTTACTACTCCGAACTTCCTTGAAGGGGTGGAATCAAGAATGGTTCTATTGCTCGAACCCTTCCCCCAGTCTTCCTTGCTTTGATGGGAGGAAGCCCCGGGCTTCCCCCACTTGGACCACCGCGCCTCCCTCCTCTGAAATGGATCAGGTCACCGAATTGCTCGGCCTGATCCAAAATCTCAAAGAAGAGGGGCTGACTGGCGTGGCCATCGCCGTCTCCTTCATAAGGCGCCGCATCCTGCCTCTCAAAGAGAGGGTCCGGCTCGGGTTCGAGTACACCGGGTCATCCGACATGACTCGGGAATCGGATGTCCCGATCTCCAACTCGGACGCCGCTGACCGACTTTCCGAGTTTTTCGCCATAGGGACTCCCCTCTCCAATCAGGGGTGTCCCCGAAGCTTCTCCTTTAGCAACCCGCCGCCAGAGGCAAGGAGAGCAACTCCAGTACGTCATACAACTACACTTTGCAGCGACCAACAACGCGGCGGAGTATGAGGGCCTCTTGGCCGGGCTTCGGGCATGCTCTGTGCTCGGGGTCCAACGGCTGACTGTAAAAGGGGATTCACAGTTGGTTGTAAACCAGGTTAACAAGGAGTTTCAGTGCTCCGACGACTCAATGGCGCTACATTCGGTCGGCGAGGAAGTTGGAAAGGAACTTCAAGAATTTCGAAGTCCTTTACGTGCCCAGGAGAGCAAATACCCTGGCCGACCAACTTGCCAAGTTAGGCACCTCACAAGAGCCCGCCCCGGCGGGGGTGCTCGTCGAGCACCTACTAAAACCCTCTATTCCCTCCGGAGAAGAGGCAAACGAGACGCACGGCAACGTCTCCCTCCTCCAGCAAAGCGCCACCTGGATGACGCCATTCATCCAGTTCTTGGCGCATGGGACATTGCCCGAGGATGAGGCCGAGAAATCCCGGCTTATCAGGAAGGCTCCACTATATAGACTAGAGGAGGATACCCTGTACCGGAGAGGCGCGCTTAGGGTTCTCTCCAAGTGCATCTCCTAGGAGGAGGGGAAGTTCCTGCTAAGGGACTTACATGAGGGTATATGTGGGGCTCACTCGTCCTACAGAACACTCATTGGGAAGGCCTTCGGGATGGGCTACTACTGGCCCACGGCATTTGGCAACGCTCGCGAGATCGTCGCCATGTGCCGGGCGTGTCAATTCCATGCCCGGCAGGTGTATGAACCAGCCTACGCCCTCCAGACCATCCCCTGACCTGGCCATTTTCTACCTGGGGGCTGGACATTCTGGGTCCATTCCCCAGAGGGGCGAAGGGATGCGCATACCTCTTTGTCGACATTGACACGATCACCAAATGGATAGAAGCTGAACCAGTCTCTGGCATTATGGCCCAGGCGGCCAAGAAATTCTTCCGCAATAACGTGGTTACACGGTTCGGCGTCCCTAGCTGACTAATCACGGACAACGGAACTCAGTTCACCAGCGAACTATTCCAAGAGTATTGCGAAGACGTTGGCATCAAGATTTGCTTCGCCTCTGTGGCCCACCTATAGAGCAACGGAGCTGTCGAGCGTGCCAACGGGCAGATCCCCCAGGGGATCAAAAAGCGGGTCTTCGACCGCCTTGCCAAGCTACGACAAAACTGGGTTGACGAGCTTTCTTCCGTCCTATGGTCTGTCCGCACCATCCCCAGTAGAGTCACGGGCGAAACACCCTTCCGGCTCGTATACGGCACTGAAGCCATGCTTCCCACCGAAATAACTCTGAGGTCACCTCGCGTGGACCTCGCAGAAATGGCCGACGATCACCAAAGCCGATTGCTCGATCTCGACCTGTCCAAGGAGAAGCACAAGCAAGCCCTCATCCGATCGACAGCCTACCTACAAGCTCTGCGCAGACACGCGGCCCGATCGGTCTAACCAAGGACCCTGCAAAACGGTGATCTAGTCTTACGACGCGTCCAAGACTTATCGCACGCCAACAAGCTAACCCCCAGGTGGGAGGGTCCGTTCACTGTCGTCTCCTCTTCGCGTCTGGGGGCTGTTCTTCTTGCCTTCCCGGCTGCTCGGCTGCTTCGTCTGCCCGGTCTTTACTCGCAATCAGGGGAAAAGACTCGATCACACGAGGGGGCTGGACATCGCCTTTTGCGCGCACCCGGTTGCTCGGCTGCTTGGTGTGCCCGGTCTTCGCTCGCAATCAGGGGCAAAGACTCGACCACACGATGGGACTGGACATCGCCTTTTGCGCGCACCCGGCTGCTCGGCTGCTTCGTGTGTCCGGTCTTCGCTTGCAATCAGGGGCAAAGACTCGACCACACGAGGGGGCTGGACATCGCTTTTTGCACGCACCCGGCTGTTCTGCTGCTTTGTGTGCCCGGTCTTTGCTCGCAATCAGGGGCAAAGACTCGCCACACGAGGGGGTTGGACATTGCCTTTTGCATGCACCCGGCTGCTCGGGTTCTTTGTGTGCCCGGTCTTTGCTCGCAATCAGGGGCAAAGACTCGCCACACGAGGGGGTTGGACATTGCCTTTTGCATGCACCCGGCTGCTCGGGTTCTTTGTGTGCCCGGTCTTTGCTCGCAATCAGGGGCAAAGACTCGCCACACGAGGGGGCTAGACATCGCCTTTTGCACGCACTCGGCTGCTCGGCTGCTTCGTGTGCCAGGTCTTTGCTCGTAATCAGGGGCAAAGACTCGCCACACGAGGGGCTGGACATCGCCTTTTGCACGCACCTAGCTGCTCGGCTACTTCGTGTGCTCGGTCCTTGCTCGCAATCAGGAGCAAGGACTCGGCCACACGAGGGGGTTGGATGGGTAGGTGATGGCAAGAGGTTGCATGTATGTTTTCCCCTAAATTATGTAAGCACGCATAGCAGGAGTAAAAGAAGCATAAAACATCTTGTATTAAATAAAAACATTTGTTACAAGCACATGTAACACTACACACACTAGTCCCTAGATCTACCCTTCAAAGCGTCGAGCTCCGCCTCCACATCTTCAAGACGGCTCCGAAGCTGAAGCACCTCGATTTGGGCTTCACGCCCCGGTCGGATCTCCTCCGAAGCTTCGCCACCTGCTCGGCGGCTCGACGAGCCTTCTCGGCCTCCGTCACGCAACGCTGCCTCTCCTACTCAAGCTCCTTCCGGACCGCATCGCTGCCACCTTGGCTCGGCATCGAGCTTCCATGCTTGCGGCCCGATCATCCATGACAGCGGCCAACTGCAACAAAGAAAACGTCAGTAACACCACGAGCAACACCATCCATAAAAGAAAAGAAGGAAGAAATTACCTCATGGCGGTGGCGCTCAAGCAACACCCTCAGCCTGGGCATGGACCGACCCAGGCATCCCCCGAACTTGAGGATACGGTCGGCTCTTCTTCCGAAGCCCCATCCCGAGCATCCACCGAGCTCGAGGCACGGGCCGCCCCGGCCGTCTCTTCCTCCGCGTCCTCGGCCCGAGCATCCTGCATGCTCGGAGTCCAGGCCGTCCCGGGCGCCTCTTCCTTTGTGTCCTCGGCCCGAGCATCCTACATGCTCGGAGTCCGGGCCGCCTCGGCCGTTTCTTCCTCCGCGTCCCTGGCCTGAGCATCCTCCGTGCTCGGCGGCTGGGTCACCTCGGCTATCTCCGCCAAAGTAACCTGCCCCACCGCAGGGTCACCTTGGCAGCGCTCCACAGCCTCATCCCGCGCTACCTCCATGCTCGGAGGCTGTGCCACTTCCCCCTCCGTCACGGTCCGAGCAAAGGGGCTGCCCGGGGTCTGTTCCTCGCTCCCCCGAGGAGCGATCGGGTCACCACTTGGCGCCACCCCCCTTCGACGCCTGACCACCAACGGAGCAAAGTCGGAGTCTGAGTCCCCCAAGGGATCCTCCCCCTCATCCTGCTCGGCCGAACCCTCTCCTGTGGTCGGTTCCGCCACGATCATCGTCGCCAGGTCTGCAATAATGCGGGACGCTACGGTTTGAAATGCCTCGTCAATCAGAACTCTAACCACCGCTCCCGATACGGGCACAGGGGGTCTTCTCCCCCACAGGCCCCTGACTACGTTCGAAAAGGAAAAAATCTAGACCGCGGCAACTCGCGGCCGGACAGAAGAAAGTACAGAGCAGAAAGCTTACTTTCTTCCTCGACGTCCTCCAAACTTTGCCCGGCCTCAGCATCCTCCGCCCGGGGCTCCTCGCGCGCAATCGTCTGGCTTAGCGGCGTTTCTGTCCTTGCCCGCCTTGGTGCTGGAGGGACAGCTCCCTCCTCCCCGCTCGGACCAGCCCCTGCCCGGGCAAGGTTCGCCGCCTCAAGCCACTCCGGGTGGTGCTCTTTCGTCCACCGAAGGAAGCCTTTTAAAGCTTCCTCAGTCTCCGGCCCGGGGCCGGCGTCCCTCGGGCCTTCGAGCCACGAGGAAAGCATCGCCCCCGCCATGTCTAGCTCCGCCCGAGCACTTCCTCCGGCGTCCTTCTCCCGTTGAGCCCGCCGCTCGGCTCGGCGGAGGTCGGCTGCGGTCTGCAATAGCCACGCAGTGTGATCGGGGTGATCCTTGGAATATCGCATGAACCAGGCTGACAGCTCCTGTACCTGGTCCGCATACTCCAGATGAGGCCGCGGCGGGTTGTGTCTTGGCAGCACGCGCACCCCGGATTGACGGGGCGCACGTCCGCCAGGACTACTCGCCGGGGAAACCGCGCGCAGCGATCGCTTCGGCCGCGGCTCTTCCTCGTCGTCGAATATCCGCGGGGCCGCCCTCCTCTTCTTTGAAGCCACTTTCTACACCGGAGGCCGCTTCCCCTTGGCCTTAGCCGGCTGCTCGGCCACCAGCACGGCTTCCAGGGCAGCCCGGTCCTAAAAAAGGAAAAAGGGCCGTTAGAACGAGGACCCATCCACCCGAACATGGAGCTCGGTGGAGAACGTACCTGCTCCGAGTGGTCAAGAACGTTCTTTAGACCTCTCCTACCCAGTTCCGGGCTCTCCTCCTTCCCCAGGGCGAAGAGCTCCGCCACTCGCTCGTCGACCCACCGATCATCAGGAGCTTCAGGAAGAGCCTGGTAGTTAGTAAAAAACAAACACAAAACAGAATGATTATCCGAGCAAGAACACCTAACAGTGTTTGACTCACGGGTAATGTCGCTCCAGCCCGTGACTTACAAAAACGGATGCTCCCGGCGCCGCAGCGGGGACACCCGATTCCTCAAGAAGTCCCGGACAATGACTTGCCCGGTCAGGCCACTGTCGCTCAGAACCTGGATGGTACTGAGGATCTTCTCCTCCTCCGGTTCTACGCGCGGCCGAGGGAGGTCCTTCTTCTCCGGCTGCTCGTAGCGAAAGTGGAGCCCGCAGTCCGCCCCTTTCTTCGCGTAGAACCACCGCTCCGCCCAGCCGAAGACGGAGTCCTTCAGCGCGAAGGCAGGGTACGCGTACGACTGCGAGTTCCACAGCCGGAAGTACGCGCACCCCACCGCCGACAAGCCTCCGGTGCGGTGGAGCATGTAGAAATGGAGGAACAGACTTACCGTCGGCTGAACGCCGATGAAGCCCTCGCAGAGATGCGAGAAAACGTTGAGGATAAGGATAGAATTGGGGTGGAGGTCGGTGATCTCCTATCCGCAGTGGGCGAGAACCGTTGCTAAGAACTCCGACTCCGGAGCGCGAAGCCCATTGATGGCGTAGAGCTCGCAACTCACGAACTCGTCCTTCGCCGGCGTCAGGAGGGCCTCGTCCTCGGGAACGCGCCAAGATTTGGGGTCAAGGTGCCCCTGCGCCTCAAGGTCCACCAAGCGCGTGGCAGTGGTTCGCGAAGAAACGAACTTCACCATGGAAGGAAAGGATGAAGACGATGGCGGCAAGAGAGAGAAGGCAGAGAGGGCGAAGGCAAGAGAGGGTGGCGTGTTAGTGGGAAAAGAAGGGCAAGGGTTTCTATCCTCTCCCCACTAATTAAACCGCCCCAGAAATCTCGGGAACTGGCGTGCGTGCGGCTGTCACGTCGCCTTAAAATTGCAAACCCACTTACCAGGAAGTAACTGTTGGTAGACCGACGTTTGAAATCTCGCCGGGTAGCCTCGCCGCCAACCCGGTTACGTCGGTGCCCTTGGCTCGCCAACCCGGTTCGCGGGTGGCCTTCGCTCAGCCAACGCGAAGTTCTGCTCGGGTAGCCTTGGCTCGGCCAACCCGAAGTTCTGCTCGGGTGGCCTTTGCTCGGCCAGCCCGAAGTTCTGCTCGGGTGGCCTTGGCTCGGCCACCTCGAAGTTCTGCTCGGGTGGCCTTGGCTCGACCAACCCAAAGTTCTGCTCGGGTGGCCTTGGCTCGGCCAACCCAAAGTTCTACTCGGGTAGCCTTGGCTCGACCAACCCGAAGTCCTGCTCGGGTGGCCTTTGCTCGGCCAACTCGAAGCTCTGCTCGGGTGGCCTTTGCTCGGCCAGCCCGAAGTCCTGCTCGGGTGTCCTCTGCTTGGCCAACCCGAAGTTCTGCTCGGGTGGCCTTTGCCCGGCCAACCTGAAGTCCTACTCGGGTGGCCTTCGCTCGGACAACCCAGCGTTTCGCTCGGATAAAGCCTTCGACCTGTTCGAACGACCGGCCTCTGAAGCCTTCGACACATAATTAAAAGCCTCAAGGGGGGACTTGATCGTCTCCCCACTTGAGGCTCGGGGGCTAGATGACAGGGTTTGGAGGGATGACCGAGATATCCCAGCGCTTTCTCCCGTTCGCGCGGTACCGTCCTCCCCCTGAGCAAGCCATCCTTGCTCAGACCCGGGCATGATCATATCTCGCCCGGGTAAGAGCACGGGTCATCCTTTTCCCGACAACGATTACATGCCATTCCACCCACTATAATAAATGCTCTGACACCGTCACGACCACAACGTCCAGTCAAGACATCGGAGACCGCGGCTACCTGCCCGGGTCTTGTTGCACTGTCTCCATACCGTCCTTCCGTAATCACGAATGATGACGACGACTATTCCAGCACGGCGCACCCAAGGACGGCCTTAGGACCACTCGATACTGGACTCCGTGCTCATTAGTATATTGTTTACGCTCATGTATAAATAGGCCACACTGCTGTGCATATAGAGGTCAGCTGCTACACATTACACACACACGAGAGCTCCGGCTGAGGCAACCACAAGTTGAAGCTCCTGTCTCCCTCCTGAGAAGCCCGAGTCCCCCTTTGCTAGCTAGGCCGGGGCTCTCTTTGTAATCTTTCTCCATGTTCCCCTAAATACAGATCACTGGACGTAGGGCTGTTACCTCTCCCTGAGGGGCCCGAACCAGTCTAAACCCCTTTGCCTTTCCGCTCACGGTTGTCTGATCGAGGTCGCCTTCCCGAAAGTCCCCAAGGCTGTAGAGAAGAGGTCGGTTGATCCTTACACTCAACAAGTAAGCTCGATACTCGGGAGCCCCGTACTCCAACCGCCGACAGTAGGGTATTGCATGTTCGGTAGGACAAAGGCGATGGAGGAAAGGGGGAAGGGTTTGAGACCACCGGTGGGAAGGTCAGAGGAGAGGGAGGATGAAAAAGGTAGGGGCATTATCATATTTTTGAATTAGAATGGCATATTTCGAAGGAATCTTATTTTGACATCTAGCATGTTTTGCACTTTTAATGATACATTTAAAAACAACCACTTTAGAGTGGTATATATCTAATTAATCCTTTTGTTTTCTGGATATCATTTCTTCTATCTACTTTGTTTCATGTTATTCCTCTCATATTGTGTTCCAATGCTTCAAAAGTAAAAACATCTTTTTATCGAATGCGGGATAAAAGAAAAGCAGATGCCTCAAACACAGACCAAAATTCAGATAAATACCAACTGAAATGACAATACAAGTGCTTTTACTGTATGAAATTTCAAAACTATAGTTTCCAGAAATATTATTATATAGATTAAGCATTTCTTATAGAATTTCCCCATTTTTCATGAGGAGATAAATGTCATAATCAACTATCGATTTCACGGGTCCATGAAGCTACAAACATTTCCACAAACCGTCTTGACTCAGCTAGCTTGTCGTAGGCTAGAGACACTGCCGGACGTGTAGCTGACTTACGATAGACTAACAATAATACCAAATCGCGTTCAAATGATGTCATACGTACCAAAAATTGGATAATTATATATGGAACTTGTAGACTCGAGCAAAACCTTGTCGCTCCAAGTTTTGACCGAGTCAGCCCGGTTTAACCCAATTCCGTTGATATTGACATGGTCGAATTGACCTATTTCCACTTTCCACCAATTGATCACCCATTTCCCTCACCTATACCTTTCCAGCTCAATTTCCCCCTTTTTTTTCCTTCCAGTATTTCATGCTTATTTGGTGATGTATATGTGTGCCCTAGAAGAAGATTGTGAGAGGATAAATATAATTTGATTAATTGCGTGTGTATTTGTATTGAGTCTTGTCGACATTTATATAGATCAGTTCATGATTTGGATCACAATCAATTATAGAGATAAGATGGGATTATACCACAGAGATTACAATCATGCAATCCTAACAAATTCCATCTTACCATAACAGCCCGATCATTCTGAATCCTATCGAGTTTGCTTAACTTAATGATAGCCCTTTGGTGCTGATGGTGAGGTACAATCTAGGACTAATTAGATATATGCCATTGCAGAGTTGTGAAATTAGAGATTTGCTACTATATGTGTCAATGACATGTATGGCTAGGTCCCACATGGCATTAACATATATAGTGTCATATCTCTTTTTTTAGAATAATAGAATTTCCATTAGATGATTAACCAAAGGGTTACAATCATAGAAAAATATTACAATGCAACACCACCTATTGAACCAACATCTACTTGAAGCAGATCAACTTACATTCCTCTTATCCGGATCAAGCATTTATAGTATGCATGGTATAGTGCATGCCCTAGTATCATATTAGGATTTTATGCACGTTTTAAAAAGTATGTTTTTTCCTTGGTAGAGATGATGCACGAATATCCCAATCCAGCTCCTTTACTGTTCTTCTCTGATATGACTCTGTCGCTTACATGTGCATATCGACAAAAGCATCCGACATCATTGTGGAGAGAAACTTTACACAACAACCCGGCACAAAACTCTCACCACAGTAGGAGACAAATCCCAATAGTCCACAAATAGATTGGAGACCATAAGTACCAACCCTCGCAAAGACATCGTCAAGAAGATTGACAAAGGCAAACATCATGCCGCAAAATCTTAGAAGGGAGCTTATAACATACTAAACTGCTCTGCCATCAACGCCTTCAAGGAAGGTAGGATGGACAACAAACCCTAACCCTAGAAAACTAGATCTGACTAAAACTCTGAAGCTTTAAAACGAGAAGAGCGTTCCCATCACCTCTCCAAATCCAGCGAGGTTGCTGGAGTTAGGTGGGTGAGGGGGTCAGCAAGCTTTGGCCGCTGGATGTCCGGTCGCTGGCAATTCACCGCCTCATCTTTTTATCCTCGATGTCTTTGTTCAGATATCCATGTTTTTCAAATTTAGGGGGTGGAATTGTAAAATTTAGAATTTGCCACGCCAAAAGAGTGAAATCCAGCGGGGATTGCGGAAATAGCACCACAGGAACAGCGGTGGTCGGTGTTATACAGCTAGTGCCGAGCATCGAGGCATGGAGGTTAGAGGTCGTGTCAGATGGCCCCAGCGTTTGCCAAGCAGTATGCAGCCAACGGTGGGCATGGCGCACACCTCCTCAACTGAAGCAATGCTCTGTAGGTGTCAGTGAAGAGGAGAGGAGGTACGACGCCATGAAGTCCGACGTGACAAGCTCATTGTCGGAGGAGAAGAACATGGAGGGTTGAGGGAGAAAGGGAAGGAAGGGTTGAATCCCTGTAAATTTGATGAAGACTAGAACAAGAACTGTAATCTTTTGGTTTGATCTCCAATCATGCGTTGTTCTTTAACTAATGGCTTTTGGTTTTTTATTCTTGCGAGATCTTGCTCATTTTCATGGACTTCGTACAATCATTGAGCTCTCTTGGTTGCAATACGAAAAAGTTAAAACTTTGCTGTTTCATTGATATTTGGATGGATTAGGCACCAAACATTCTTCTGAATTTATGTTTCGAATGTCAGATCACCTGTCGAGATCTGGCTTTACTAAACCGATCCCTCTGTGCTAAAGGTATGAGTTTCAAGGATCCGTGCTCATACCCACAGTGAACAAAGATGAATTACTAGTATCACACTGCACAACTAAAAAAATTAATCAGAGTGCAACAGCTCCACTTATTACAAAAGATTATTATGACCATAAACTTCACTAAATGCAACTAAGAAACAAATAAAATAAATAAATAATGATGTCCCATCACGGCCACAGGCACGCACTGAACGAGAGTCGCTATTAGTGCTGCGCATCCTCCAGATACTCCGCAACGAACTCCTGGTCGTACTCCTGACCTGCTCGTGGAATAAGCAGCCCCGAATGAAAGCCGGGGTTAGCACGCGAATGATAGCAAGTCTTTCCTGGGAAGGGCCAGGCTAGGCTTGTCCTAAGAAAGATAGTGGCTTATTTGCATAAAGGCATTTAACTTAAAGTATAAAAGCATTTAGCAAAACATAAGTAAATAAATAGCAATTCTCATGATTAATCTCAACAATAAGATAAACATGGTATAATTCTCAAACTCAGTATCTCATATCTCAGATTCTCATTATCTCAAATCATCATCACAATATAGTTCTCATTCTTGTTCTCGTTCACCATGAATTATTTAGCAACGGCACACTGCCGAAAAAACCTTACCCAAGTCAAATTAATTAAGGTGTAGTTACGATGTGAAAAACCACTAAGATGCTCATAATCGGGAGCTCAGCCATTCAAATGGATTTACACTCTGCAGAGCGAAAAAACCTTACCCAAGTCAAATTAATTAAGGTGTAGCTACGATGTGAAAAACCACTAAGATGCTCATAATCGGGAGCTCAGCCATTCAAATGGATTTACACTCTGCAGAGGTTGTACGTTTTTTCCGCAAGATACGATACTCTCCTGTTGGAAAGCATCGTAATAAAATCCATTAGAAGCTCAACCCCGAGTTTATCATGGTCATACATGATATTACACACAAGTATTATGGGGACTTCGATCATACCTGATATTACACACAAGTACCAGAAGTTCCATCCCCCAGACTATACACTAGCGATGATGTATCCCTCAGGATCTCATCGACGGTGCAAGGACAGTGACAAGCCCAATGTTACTCTCCCTCTAGATCAGGCCCGTCCCATACCAGGCTTGCGGTCGCTCGGAAAATCCTCAGTTAAATCCATCACGATCATCGGTCCTTAGAAACCGGAGCTTCGACCCAAGTCACCCACTCCGAGTCAAATTATTAGTTGGTCAAATTTTAATTATTGGGTGAACAATCCCACCATAAAACCCAATTTCTCATTGCTGATACTCAGATACTCCCCAATCTCATATTGAATTGTTTACTAGTGATCATATAAGTGGGAATTACTTCCCAGTGATTATCTAAGCAATGCTAAGTCAACAAATAATTAAAAACAGTAACAAATTACATAATATTCTCATCCTAAGGTTTGTCATGATCGTGGGTGCATACCATGTAAATAACGATATGCACTAGGAATTGCTATAGCAAATACACATAATTTAACTAAATAGCAATTTTAGCAAAATCTAGACAATTGGGATTCTAGGGGAAAGACTTGCCTTCCTGTTTTTCTTGACCTTGTGAAACATCGGCGGCATCAACAACTCTCCTCCATCACACACGTGATCTATCGCACGTAAAATGAGAAAATAATAATAAATAACAGAAACAGTAAATAAGTTAAAAATAAAAATTACAGTAGATAAATATGAATTTTCTGGATTTTTAGAAACTGGAATCGCCAGATTTGGAGTTTGGATGAATTCGCAGCAAAATAGTGAAGGAACACTATTTGCTGGAATTCGGAAAATTGTACTGTAGCTCGGGGGCTGGTTACTAGCAGTCAGCCCACTCGTGAGAGGATAAAGTGCTGGTTGTGGCTGGCTGGAAACAGAGAGAGAGGGGGATATAGAGAGAGAGAAAAGAGAGAGGAGAGAGGGGAAGAAGGAGAAGGAGTGAGGCTAGCGGCGGGTGGCTTTGGAAACGGCGAGGTCGGCCTGGGGAGCGGTGGTATGGCGATGGCGGCGGCGCCGACGGGGTATCGCCGGTGACGGCACGGCGGCAGGGAGCGGCAGCACGGTGGCGCCATGGCGGCAGTAGTGGCAGCGGCGGCGGCAGATGCGCGCAATGGCAGTCTTGTCACAGCGGCGGCGGCAAGATGACGGCATGCGGCGCGAAGCGGCGCGGCAAGCGCAGATGATGATGGCATGGGTGGGCAAGAAGCAATGCGTGGCGACAACCGGCGACTCGGCCCGGCGCAGGTATGTGGGGTGGAGGACAGGGAGGCGATGCATGGTGGCTACCTCAACGACATTGACAGCGGTGGCTCCAGCAGGCGCGACGGCAACGACGACAACAAGTTTAGATCGGTTTTGAGAGGATTAGGGTTGATTGGGGGGTTTATATAGGGATTAGGGATGAGTTTGGGTTGGGCTAGGATTGGGTTGGGCCCAATCCGCAAGGGATTAGAGTTTAATCTTTTAATTGCTTTAGGATTCGGAAAATTTTATGAAAGTAATTTTTAGGGTGTCACATCACCTGAACTTTCTAATAAAAAAAACTCCACTAAAATTGTTTTTTTAGTCGCGATTGTTTACAAAATATGTGCCGCGAATTTGTGGCGAGTCCGATTCTAAACACTGGTTACCCGTCCTTAAGCAAAGTTTCGTGGATTTTCTTGGTGATCAGTTCTTGAGACTTGGTACTAATCTACGTAGCTTTTTTTTTATAGATAATTTGGATTAGTGTGTGTGACAGTGAAGGCCAGCAGCTAAGCTAAGCAATTGTGCCGGCCAACGTGGACAATATTATTGAAAGGAGGAATTAATAAATCAGCTGTAGATTCTTGTTAGGAGTCGACGTGACACTCAACTGTAGCTGCCTTGCCTTCGCCGGTGTTTCCATTTGAATCTTCCAGGTAACTAGCTATCACTCGTACTTTTCCCTTAGGGCCCGTTTGGCAGCCCAATTCCCTGCGGGGTTCCCGGCCTGATCCTGGGGACAAAGGCCCGCGTGGAAGATTTCCACGGGCCAATTCGGTGGACTGTTTGGAAGCCCACGGAGAGAGAAATTCCCCCGTCTATCCCGATCATATCCACGGGAAACCTCCCTCGAGGTGAGACTCGTGGCTTCCCTTCCCCGCCGCTCTCCGCTCTCCGCTCTTCGCCTCGCCGCCTCCGCTCTTCGCCTCGCCGCCTCCGCTCTCCGCCTCCGCCTCGCCGCCTCCGCTCTCCGCCTCCGCCTCGCCGCTTCCCCTCCCCACCGCCTCCGCTCTCCGCTCTCCGCCTCGCCGCCTCCGCCTCGCCGCTTCCCCTCCCCGCCGCCTCCGCTCTCCGCTCTCCGCCTCGCCGCCTCCATTCTCCGCCTCCGCCTCGCCGCTTCCCTCCCGCCGCCTCCGCTCTCCGCTCTCGCCTCGCCGCCTCCTCTCTCCGCCTCGCCGCTCTCCGCTCTCCGCCTCGCCGCCTTCGCCTCGCCGCCTCCGCTCTCCGCCTCCGCCTCGCCGCCTCCGTTCTCCACCTCCGCCTCGCCGCTTCCCCTCCCCGCCGCCTCCGCTCTCCGCCTCGCCGCCTCCGCTCTCCGCCTCCGCCTCGTCGTGCGCCTCCAACACCTTCTCCTGTCGCCTCGCCTCCAACACAGTGAGCAGGTAAATTCCCTTCTCTTCCCCCGTGATTTGATTCGAAAACCTAGATCTAGACTCTTCCCCATGGTAATTTGAGTTGGTTCAAGATTCAAGATCCTGTATGCGTTTCCTGAGCTGCTTCAGGTACTCGATCGTGTCTCCTAGTATGGAGGCCTTGTCCATCTGAAGGCAAGAACAGATTGCTTCTCTCAGTTCTTGTTCCAAATGTGTGAAAAATAGTAGATCCTCTGACCGGCGAACGTTCAGTTCTTGTCATAGCTTCTCTCAGTTCTTGTTCAGTTCTTGGTAATAAATGTGCTTTTCTACATATATCATAGCTTCTCTCAGTTCTTGTTCCAAATGTGTGAAAAATTTGACGATGGATTGAGTACCAGCCCATCTGAAGTATAGAAATCATCTGAAGGTTTATCTTGAAAGACAAATACACAATTTATGAGCCCACAATATATATAAGGCTTTAAGCATGCTAAAAACAGAACAGTCATAGACTGAACTTTTTTCAGATACTAGTATGGAGTGAGCTTAAGTTTCTGAGGTTTGTTGTGCATTCATCCAAGGACACCTGCATTTTATTTGTTCTTGTTTTGAGAATCTGTTAGATGGTAGGCCAAATGGCATTTTTTTATTGTTCTTTATTAGGCTGCTCAATGGCCTGACATAGAGATGCATAGTCTTTCTGCAATGTGTATTTGAGCTAATGATTTATTGTTCTTTAATTATTCACAGGCTTTGATCCAACAATTATTTCCGGGCAGCCTCTCTCCCTGTCGGGCGCCTCCTTGCCGTGCTAAACTCTCCTCTACCTACAAAACTTACTAGGAGTGAACCAGGACACAAAATGCATTGGATTAATCACTTAATTAATGCCATCTGTTGGCTGTTACTATCCTTGAAGCTCTCTGTCTTATCACGGACAACTTTGTGACCATAGCTGGATCATTTTCTTGTCCCTGCTAAACTCCATTGTCATGCTTGATGATTGACATTCATCCCTTGGCCGTTGCCAATCTTGGATTGGTCACCATGGAGGCTAGAGCTGAACTAACGTAACCTGAAGCACTGCTATATGGAGAAATCAGGATATGTTGCATAACACCAATGTTATTTTTTTGACACAATAACACCAATGTTGTTAACTGTACTGATTTGGCATCATGGTCAGAACCTGGAGTAAACCTATAGCTATTACTATATGTTATGCATTTGGTAGCATCCCTAGTTAATGTAAATTGTTCACTCAACTCAAAAACTTAAATTTTGTTCTTAATTTTATGATTTTTTTCTTAAATTTTGGAATAATATTCTTTATTTTTAAAATTTCGGAATGATTATGCATATTATAAAGAACTCTTGTCATTTTTAAATTTTCGGAATAATATTCTTCATTTTACGAGCCCTTATGAGACACGCAAATGTTTTTTTTGTATTTTTGGAGGTGTTTTTGGATGGCCGGGATTTTTATCCTTTGCCTTTCCAAACAGGACTCGGGAAATAATTCCTAGAGGGGATTTTTTTCCCTGGGTTATGAGATGCCACCAAAATCCCCTCTTGGGATTTTTATCCCTGGGTTTTATTTCCTTTGTTTCCAAACAAGCCCTTAAGGTGTTGCACCAAAGTTGGTATAAGAAACGCTCGAGTCTCCGGCCAAAATCTGCACAGCATAAATAAATAGGATCTGTTTGATGACAATAGACAATTTTTCTTTAAAAATCATTCGACCTTCTGGACCATTGGATCTCAATCCAACAGTCCAGATCTCTTCCACAATCCCTATACAAAATCCACACCCACATAACCCGAATCCCCCCGTTCACTCCCTACCTGAGCTAACCGTCAGCACCATTGTCCTTGCTTGTGTGCCGCCAACGAAACTCCTCTACCGCGCTTCTTCCCTCTTCCTTATCTTGCTCGCATCTTCTTCTCCAGCGAGGTGTCCCTTTTCCACCCTCCTTCCCCATCTCAAGCGACTCCCAATTTGCCTCCACTACCCTCCGCCTCCTAATGATCTCCAGCCACATCATTGCTCCCCCAGCTAGCCTTGCCCACCACCCATCTTCGTTCCTGCAGCCAGGATGACATAGTTGCTGCCCCATTGCTGCCACTACCCACCACTGGGTCTCTGTTACCTCATCATCCCTCTAAACCAGCAGGTTTGGTAAACCCTGAACCCTAAGCCCACTGGAGAGGAGGAGGACGATGACTAGAGAGAAGGAGGACAACAACACCAGTGAAGTTAGTAAATCGACTGATATCCTCTTTTTTAGTTGAATTATGAATAGCAAATATGAAATAAATATAGGAACAACCAATCAACAAACCGAAAGTACCAAAGTCTGCATCACAACAAACCAACTTGAATAGCCTTGAAACAAGATAATATTGCCACTAGAGGTAACAAGTTAAAAGGGTTGGGTTTTCATTTGGACCGACTTTGGATTGGTGGGAATGGGTTGATGTACCTAATAGGTTCGGTTTGAAGTAGAAATGGGTTAGATTGGTATGTGTGAAGATTTCAGGTTCAAATGGGTTTAACCCATGGGTTTGGTTTAGGTTCTATAAAAGCATATGGTCCACCTATTAATCTAGAGAAAATTTCTTCTATTCTACTACAGAAGTCCACAAACCTAAAACTGACATTACTGAAAGACCTCACCCATCCGTGCCATTGCATCTGCGGGTTGTTCCCTTCTTTGCCGTTGATAAAAAGTTATTTTTTTGTTTAAACACTGCCAAAAATCCTAGAAAAACGTAGTGCTGCCAAATATGTTGTAATTTCAATCTCAATTTTTTGGTATTTTTATGATTAAATTTTAGTGTTAAAAATATTGATTGACCATTTATACATTGTTTTGGTAACATATTTGTTTATAAAAATACTCAAAAAATTCATATTGAAAGTATTATATATTTGGTAGTACGATGATTTTTCAAAATTTTTAGGAATTTTTAGATAGATTAAACAAAAAAACATAAGTTTTTATCAATGACAAAGAAGGGAAAACCTCCAAAATGCGATGGCACATAGAGATGGATGCTTAAGTGATGGCATTTATAGGATTTAGCACTTCTGCTATGGCATACAAAAAATTGCCCATTATTCTGAGTCTACCAATTTGCATAAAGTAGTTGTCCAATATATAGAATCATCTTCGACAAATTTTGTCGATTTCAAGAAAAAATTTTAGTGTGAACATGAGGTTTTAGAAAATACCGAAGTTTAATAAAAATTTCATATAAAAGCATGTGAGCTCCACTTATTCACATGGGCTCACCAATTTGCACAAAGTAGCTTCCCAATATGTAGAGTAACCGCAACAAATATCAGCCAATTTCATGAAAATTTCATAGTGTGAATGCGAGGTTTAAAAAAAACAATGTTTTTAGGTCCCACCATTCACCTAGGCGATTTCATAAATATTTTATAGGTAAACACGAGGTTTTAAATAAAATACCAACGTCTTTTTTCGTCGTGAACTTAAAACTTATACAAAATTGTGTTGAGGAATGGGTTCATACGGGTTGAGGATGGGTTGAACCCAAATTGGAAAAGTGGGTTGGGTTGGGTTCTAAAGAATTATATTTGGGTTGGGTTGAGGGTAAAAAAATTAATTCTATTTTCATGGGTTGGGTTGAGCATGAGATGGGTTTGCCCCCACTCCCCAGTAGTAGCCCTCGCTGACACCGCAGACCAGGGTTAAAAAAATTGGCCGAATATTGCATAGGGGGTCGATTTGGCACGCTGCATTTGGAACTGCTCCGAATTCAATAATTTCAAATTGAAATTCAAACTCAAAATTTTGGTAAAGCTGATAAAAATTCATAAAAATAATATTAATATGTTGGAAGCATTTGGCGAGAATTTTTTTTAAAAAAAATCAATATTCCATGCAAGCTTGGTTCGATGGAAATCAGTCTATGAAAGCAAATAATTTTTTATGGACAAACCACTCTAGTTTAATTGCGGGTAAAGAAATTTGAAAAGGAAAATTTGATCGGATTTGACCGATTTTCTGGTTGACAAAAATGGATCTTGACAGCCTGATGGTTTCCGTGGGCAAATCAGTTTAATTAGTAAAAACTAAGGGTGGATTTTTTTTCAGCTTATCTTATCCTACTTATTTGCCTTATCTCGTCACTTCGAGAATTTTTCGAGATTGCCTCGAGAGCCGGTTGGCCTTCAATTTTAGGGTTTAGGAAGCTTATAGACACACCTATGAGATAAAAAAAATCCGACTCAAAAAGTAATAAAAAAGTGAGATAAGTCAAATAAGACACGAGATAAGTAGGATAAGCAAGATAAGTAGGATAAGTCAGCTTATCCTACTTATCTCGTGTCTTATTTGACTTATCTCACTTTTTATTACTTTTTTGAGTCGTTTTTTTAATCTCATAGGTGTGTCTATAAACTCCGTAAACCCTAAAATTGAAGGCCAACATGCTCTCGAGACTATCTCAAAAAATTCTCGAAGTGACGAGATAAGGCAAATAAGTAGGATAAGATAAGCCGAAAAGAATCCAGCCTAAGATGGATCCAAGGCCCGATAAGCCCGGTAAGCTGCGAATTCGCCCTATATTTGGTCTATTCGTCTTTCGCCTCGGTCGTAAGCCATCATTGCCGGTCGTCGCCGCCGCCTGCCATACGTGTGGGACATGGAGGCGGTGAGCGAGAGGAGGAAGAAGGCGTCGAGCGCGATGGCGGATTGGCCGAGGAAGGCCCGTCAAGATATGGAGGAGACGGTCGGTCGGACATACATGCCATCCACGCCGTGAGGACTAGGAGTTCGTCTGGGATGGCAAAGTCGGTTGCTTCGAGGACACCAGTCAGTAGAGTACACCGTCCAATTCCAATTCCAATTCGTATCGAGCAATCTTCATCTCGACTGACATTAATCCCTTCCTCGAATTAGTGTAATCAGATCTCTATGTATGTGTGGGGATGGTCACCAATTTATCCACCCTCATCTCATTGATTGATGTTATTGCTTGCTACATATATGCGCAGATTTAGGATTACAATTTGATTATATATGATTCATAGAATTGTAACATACATACATACATACTCTGGTTATTTACTCGTGCCATCATCTTCTCTTCTTTTAGCTGAATAAGTAGCACTTCCTACAACTTCATTGGTGCATGCAGCGACTAACACTGATCGCAATACTCTACAGATCTTTTCCATCAAAATCACGGGACTACAAGGGGGTTTACAGTGGCCTCTCCATGTCTTCAGCATCGTTGCTGACTTGCTGCACGAGACAGTACAGATCACAATCATAATATTGTACTATCCAGAGACTAGTACAAATCAAGAGGTCTTAAGAAGTGGATTTTGAGAACCGACATAGAACCTTGTATCAGAGTATACAATTGTAAGAGCCCTAGACCTTGGCCGTTAGGTTGCCGTAATTTTTTTGTAGATGGAGGTCGTGCAGCACGCACTACTACAGATATCTACATCAGTGCCGGTTCGAAACCGGCATCACTACTGGTTTCTAAACCGGCACTCCGTAAGCGGCAGTGATAACCACCGTTATCACTGCCGGTTCTAGAACCGGCACAGATGCCAGGCATCACTGCAGGGTCATGCATGATAAAAACCGGCAGTGATAGTTGGGGGCGCTTCAACACTGAGCATTGCAGCCCCCACATCAGTGCCGGTTTTGTATTAATGAACCGAAAGTGATAGTATCTCCAGGAGTTTTTTAAAATAATATTTATGTGCTCAGATTTGTATAAACATCAGTGATATTTTTATTTGGTATATTAGTTTTTATTTTTCACAAACATATATTATTATGGTATATTAATTACTAGACTAATGAAGTATTCACGGTCACAATTAATATATAATATAACAAGATATATATGTACATATGCACACACAGCTGACATCTAGCTAGTTTTTAATTAAACAACTAAAATGTTCGACGTAGACACTTGTTTTTGCTCCCCTAGCTAGGTGAGTCTTACTTTTGCTCCCACTAGCTAGGTTAGCCTTCTTTTGCCTCCCGCCAGCTGGGTCAACCCTTCCCCCTCCCCCCCCCACTAGCTAGGTCAGTTTTTGCCTTGTCCGCCCTAGCCATGACTCGCCAGTCAGGATTGTAAAATTCGCCGTCTCGATCGAGAATCTCGGTAACGATGAATCCAACGAGTTGTTCTTGAATTGCTAGGAGTTCATTAGCCAATAGAGAACTTGTGGATAGTTGCAAACGCTGTCATCCAAAAAATTGAAGACATGTGTTATTTATTGAGTAACATGCATGGAATATTTATATATGCAATATTGTATGTGTTTTATGACAAATTTAGCAGACCTCAATATTAGTTGTGCCCAACACGTCCCCAGTGAAGTTGTGCATGAACTTTGCCGTATAGTACCCACAGAGATTGTTGCCAGGGGTTGCCTGTGACACTGAGAAAGAGAAATAATATATTTATAAACCTTTTTCATATCTGTTAAGTAGGAATTGCGAGACAATATTGTTTCGTACGTACAGGAAGTTGATTTTGACAGTGAATTTCTTTTGATAAGGACGGTGGCGATTACTTTTTTGACAATATCGTTCAAAAGCCCTGTGCGTGAGTAATTAAGGATATCAGTAAGTAGTTTTAAATTCGACATTATTTGAAATGTGGAAAAGACTTTAGCAACTTAGAAAGATGATAGAATTTACTTGTCGAGCAAGCTTACGATGGGTTGGTAACTTTCTTGAGGTTTTCTTTTCGAATCGAGGACAACTATCTTGCTATCCAATGGCACGATGACAAGTACGATCCAGTGAAAGCTACGTATGTGGAGAATGAAATAGCAGTAACATCTTATCCCTAATAAATTATACAATAAAAGGATATATGACACATACTTGAACGCATAGGACAGTAGTATCGAACTCTTTAGTTCTTGCTTAATCAAGGATTTAGCTACATAGTCCTCGATTGTTTGATAGTTGTTCCTGACTAGCATTTCGTTGACCATCCTAGGATCGAGAAACCCTATGTCTTGAATACTTTCTCTCTTGCATTTCTGAGCCTCCATTCTAAAAAGAAAAAAAGCTAAGTAATTATGAGGGCAATATAATGGCAGAACAATATTGAATTATACGCAACACACTTACAGAGTCCAGCACCGAAGCATGCTGACGTCGAGGGTGTCTTGCTGGTACAATTGATACAATTGATCAAGTTCCACACAGAATGCGTAGTCCTCGTTATGCAAATATTCATCTTTGAGATTGGCGGAGAACATTTCGCAGCCCATGTTGCTGTACTCCATGTACCAGTCATGTAGTTGACGTAGTCTAATTGTTAGACCAGGGAGCCAAGTTGGGGGACCAATGGTTTGTCTAACTGAAACCCCCATCTAAGAGGTGCGACCGGAATATCTGGATCATCTCCATATTGTAGTTCTGCAAGTTGAGCCAGCGTAAGTCCCGCTTCTGCATGGAACCTATCAATTCCAAAGTGCACCATGTCAGGCTTTTGTGAGATACGCTCGTAATATGACTTTCGCTTTTCCGAGGACCCCGTCTGTTTACTGTTGGCCATTGAAATGAAAAATTCATGAGCTTGTTCAGGGACTTCATATTGTTCGGCACTCTGACCTGTACGAGTCATCAAAGATGTTATGCTTCCACTGATTTCCTTTTCCTTTGTTGAGGGTGTAGGCAAATCATCAAACGCTTGCGATTTCTGTGAAGACTGTGATCTGTGAGATGATGACGCTGCTGAATTTTTTGTAGGTGGCCGTTTGAGAGTAGGTCGTTTGATAGGTACGGCTGCTTTTTTTGTTGGTAGCGGTTAGGTGTTGAGATATAAAAAAAGAAAAAAAAAGAACGAGGAAAGAGAATAATAAAATTTATTAATTTCGTTTTTATTTAAAACGAATTAATAATAATCTTTATCCCTAATAATCTCTATCTCTAATCACGTCCTTAATCCCTATTCCTATCTCTGCCACTAATCACGCAGCTCTATCCCCTAATCTCGCTCTCCCGAACTGCTCTGGAAACCCTCTATAAAAAGCTGACCCGGACCCCTCCTCGCGCACAAGTTTCCATCTGGAGAAAATACGGAGATCCCATTGTGAAAAGCCGGAGGGACGCACGAAGCCCGGACGGAGTCCAAGTGCAGATCGATCTAATCGCAGAAGGACACGGGCAAGCAGACGCAACCGGAGGAGCAGATCGGAGCTGGAGCTGCACGCAAGATAAGAAAAAGGTAAAACACGGATGCATTGATCGGGAGCTCCCTGCCCGAGGCGTCTCTATGCTGTCCAGTCTTGATCCCGGCGTCCAGTTTTGTTTTTTTTCATCTCTCCATCCCCTATGCACGTTTGTGCTTTAGGGTATGTTTGGTTTGCAACCCTGGATAGCCATGCCAATGCAAAGGTCATAGCCAATTCAGGGTATGACCTTTTAAAGGTAAAATTTTAGTTGTTTGGTTTGAAGCCAACGAAAAATGACCAATGAAAAATTAAAAATAATTAAAAATTTCAAAAAAATTGAAAATTATTTAAAATGGGTTGCTTATTATTTTAGATGAATTATGAAATTTATTTTATGTAATTTGGACACTGTATGAAATTGATGTAAAAATAAGAAGTTTAATCGGATTCAAAAAAGAAAAATAACTTAGGGAAGCGTGCCATTACTAGTACTGAGCGGCGTGCGTGGTGAGGCTGCGCGTGAGCCAGAGGCGCGTTGGCGCGGGCGCGACATTTCCGCGCCGTCGCCGCAGCCGCATGCGATGTACAAATGCGATGGTGTGCCAAATTTTAGCGTTGGCAAGGCGTGAGTCGGCTACTATCCAAACGCACGCCAATTTTCGAGGGCACGCCAAAATTTTGGCATGGCGAGATCAGACTATGATCCAAACACGCACTTAGCCTTTTGCTTCTTCTTGCATCACGTGGCTCCTGTCCTCCTTTCTCTCCGAGTTTTTCCAATCTGCCACCACATCCCGTGGCTTTTCTGGCTGGTGGACAGGCTTCCTCATTCATCATGCCTTTCTCTCTCTACTTCTTAGCCTTTTCCTTTGCCCGATGATTCTTTACATGCGTGCCTCTCAATGCATGCAGCAAAAAGAAAAAAAATATATATAAAAGAAAGGACGATGCATGCATGCAGGTTGCTCTCATCTTCACGTTTCTTTTTCATTCATCTGCTACTGCGCGTTCTTCTTTGTCTTTTGCCTGGCTTCTTGCCTTTTTCTTCCTCTTTCATCTACAAAAGCCCAGCACCATCAGCCGCTCCATGTTCCACGCACCGTCGCCGCGCTACTGGCCCCGAGCTCGACCCGGCATCCGAGCGCCACCGGGCCGCCGCCACTGGTCGCCGTGCCCGCATGCGTTTGAGCCCGGCGCCTCGTGCCGACGCTCGTCCGAGCCCAGCGTCTCGCGCCGCGCGCCCGCATGCCGGAGCTCAGCGCCGTGCTCCCCGTCCGTCATCACGCCTGCGCCCGGAGTCTTTTCCCTCATCGTGCCCTCGGGCCGCCGCCGCCGCCGCCGCGGGCCCCTCGGTCCACCGCGTGACCTCGGTCCGCTGCCGCCGCCGCCGCGTGACCTCGGGCCGCCGCCGCCGCCGCCGCCGCCGCGTGACCTCGGTCCGCCGCCGCGTGCCCTGGGCCGCCACCGCCGCCAGGCCGTCTCCTCCTCCACGCACCATGCTCACCGCTCCCCGGCCGCCGCCGTCCCGGACCGCCGCGAGCTCGCTGCCGTCCCACACCGCGCGCTCCGCGCTCGGTTGATGCTGCTGCCGCGCCATCCGGCTCGGCCTCACCGCGCTCATGGCGCTGGCCTCGCCACGACTGCGCGACCGTCCCTCTCTCGCCGCGCCCTTCGCCGTCTCCAGCCCGGCAGGCCCCCACGGCGCGCCTCGCCGCGTCCCCGGCGCCGCTCTGCCGCACGTCCGGCCCGGCCTCGCCGCCCTGGCGCCACTTCGTCGCCGTGTCGCGCGTCCGCGCCGGTCACACCGCCCCGGCGCTACCACGCTGCGCTCGATGCCAACACCGCCAGTGCCCGGCCCGGCTCCAATGCAGCCTCGTCTGCGTCACCGGCTCCTACTGCCTTCCCTGATGCAGCACCATGTCGGCCTCGTCGACGTCCAAAGCATCGCACCGATGCTGTTCAGTTCTCGTGACGGCCTTGACATCCATCACTGCCTGAGGACCTTCTTCACCAACTTCACGCCGAGCCTCTTGATCGGAGGGCTCCTTCTTCGATCCAGATGCTATCGGTGCCGCCGCCCGAACTTCGTCACCTAGTCCTAAAGCCAGGACGTGGCCTGGGCTGCTCAATCACCTGGACTTCGTCACATATAGCCTCGTTGCTCTTCGCCAACAGATGACGCTGTCGTTCACCACCGGACTGTTGCATCACCACGTCGATTCAATGTCAACGGCCTTGCCCCTTTCAACGATAATTGGATTGCCTCTTCGCCGTGTGGTGATAATATACCCGAGAATTCATCTCTCAAGCTGACGGTCATCGCACTCGGAGAAATTACGGCACTCAATCACTACATCAACTACACAACGGTCGGAGGGTATTCCCGGACATTCAATCCAACAGCCATGGGATGTTCGACGAGTTTTCCGAGCAACCCTACTCCAAAATATTCTCCAACTCAAGGTTCGGCGAGTTCCCTGGACAATCCCCTCAAGACGCGCAATATCAGCGATTCACATAAAATGTCAACATCGACTACGACGATCAAAAGCTAACAACGTCCTCGTCCAAGACTGGACATGCAAAAACACACCCAACGACACCAGCAAAGTCACCAACTTCAACTCTTAGCGTGCGGAGCCGTGTAACCAATCAACCAATTCTAACGTGGCGTTTGACGAAACAAGATCAAGCGACACGGGTGGGTGGAGCCAAACAACGGCTCCACAAGGCATCACGTGGGCCCAAATCTACCCCACGTGTTCTACTGGCGCCACACCGATGTACACCAACAAGCACGGTGATCCACAAAGCAAAGAGGAGAAGAAGAAGACAAAGCAGCTTAATCGGAGGTGTTTCGCGTATCCAGCTCGCGGATGTAATTAACTGGGTGTCTTTCCGAGACCCCAGGATCCAGAACCCCCACATCATCAACGACGGAAGTCTACAGCGCGCAACACATTCACAAGAATTTGTATTTTATTGCAATAATGAAATATCAATTTTCTTGTCTCTTTCTTTCTTTTGTGTATTTATATACACTGGCACGCCTGCGAAAATCCTTTTCTTTTCGAAATTTTCCGTGCTAATATTGGGGAGTAGGGTTTTTTGTAGGAGGACTTGCGCTTCTTGTTGCCGGTGCTGGGGGAGGACTTGCTTCATCTACATGATGAGAGGGAGGATCTCTTCACAGCTCTTCTTCATCATCATCTTCTTCTGAGTCCGAGCCGAAAATATGTATCTATTTCTCCACGCAACGAAACCGTGTAGGTTGTCTCCTAGAGTGTTTTTTCCCTCCTCAGCAGGGAAGTCCAACTCAAGTCTTTGGTACCTCTTAGAAAGTATATATTGTCAATGCAGACTTTTCCATAGCTGGCCGGTATAGGGCGGTTGTGTAGCTGAGCACCTTCCCCTGACGGAAAAGCTTGCCTGGTGGCCACCTTTGTTGAAAAGTTCAGAGTCTGCACGTACAGCTTGCATGCAGTCGGTTCCTTGATGTCGTCCATAGGGTAATGGGTGTTAGGATCAGCCTCCACAAGCCCTCCAGAGGCACAACTACTCCGTCGAATTATAAAAACCAACTAAATTATTTGAAATATACTAAATCAAATAAATGTACATATACTTCAACTAAATTACTTAAAATTATAAAAACCAACTAAATTATTTGATATATACTAAATCAAATAAATGTACTTATACATCAACTAAATTACTTAAAATTATAAAAACAACTAAATTATTTGAAATAGACTAAATCAAATAATTGTACTTAGGTTTGGAGCCTCCACACGATGAAAACTAGCACAATTGCTTGGATTTAGAGCCTCCGCGCAACAAAAAATTAACATAATTACTTTGATTTGGAATCTCCACACTTAGCCTTCAAAATTTAGAGCTCAAATATGCCTCACAGCCGCAATGTGCCTCCATCCGTAGCCCACACTGATCTGCAGACAAATTTGCCTTTCACCTTACCTCTTATTTATAGAGAATACATCACTGCGTTTTAAAAAAAAAAACCGACAGTGATAGTTATTATCACTGCCGGTTCAACAATTTGGCGGGAAATGTTACAGAACCGGTAGTGATAATAACTATCACTGTCGGTTCTAACCTGTGGGCGGGAAGGGTGTATAAAACACTGGCCACAAAACGTTGGTTGAGGAGTGCATCCTGTATAAGTGGGAACTGCAACGCATGGGCATCACCGTCGACTGGGAGACCCATGCTTCAAACTACTGGGTATGCGACGGGATCATCCAAGGCGAAGGTGGCAACGATGATGATATTTCAGAAATACCAGCATCAGCATGGGAGGTTGGCGATGCTCTGCAGAGATATTTTATGCCGTTGTATTTTCACTGGAAGTACATGGACCTTGTCGTTCCTTTTGCATCCACCCATCTGCGGGAGCATGGATTTGAGCCACGGCAAACCTCCTTCTTCCTAGTAGCAGTTAGCCAAGTGCCAGCTAGCATGTTCCAGCATTCAGGGAGTAGCAAGCTGCGTGTGCTGCATCTCTCCAGATGCTTCTTCAGTTTCACATCTCCCCCCTTCCTGTGTTGCAGCAACCTGAGGTTCCTCCTGCTCGACCATTGCACAGACAACCATCATGGTCCTCCACACAAGTCTGGAGCGGATCATCACCGTGTATGTTTCACCAAGGTATGGGTGCTCGATCTAGCTTGCACAGACTGGTGCTCGCTGCTATCAGAAGAGACGATGGCCATGATGGCTGGCCTCACGGAGCTGAATGTAAAGGGGAATATCAGGAGTTGGAGCATAAGTGATTTACGTGGAAGGATGCTGCTTAACCTTGTCAAGCTCCGAGTAACAGTCGAGCCAGCGGATCATGATGGCACGGATAATCAAACAGCACAAGTATCAACAAACAGTGAAGCGGTCGAGCCAGCGGATCATGATGGCGCAGATAATCAAGCAGCACAAGTATCAACAAATGGCAAGCTGCTCAGCAGGGTCTCTTTCCGGGGTTGTGCCCAGCTGAAGAGCATAATGCTGAGAGCCCAAGGATTGTTGGCAAGCATCCGGGAGCTCAACATGTCGGGCACAGCAGTGAAAACACTAGACCTCAGCCATGTGGATACGAGAAACCTGAGGCAGCTCATCCTGCTGGGCTGCGAGAAGCTCCGTGCAATAGTGTGGCCACCCAAGAAAGACCAAAGGCCAAATAAGTTGGAGGTGCTGCTCGTCGACACCACCCCCGGATCTGCATCATCTGACTTTGACGGACCATCATCATGGAATTCAATACCGCAAAGCGGTCGATTCCAGGTCCACGCAAAGAAAGAAGAATCCTTTAATAAGTGGCGTATTTCTGTGACGGATGCAAGGCTCCTGAGGTCACTTTCCCCCATACTAAAGAATCTATATATGTCAGCGTTTCATATTGATATCTGTCCTGCAGCTAACGTTGGTGGTTGGGACACCGACGAACAAGGACAAATCCAACCTTATGCGAGTATATATATGGTGGACTCTAGTTCCAAGCGCAAAGATGCCTTGATGAAGATGGGTGAAGCTACAGAGAGGATGATGATGTGGGACTGCCCCGAAATGCCACTACCGTCAAGCGATGACTCCCTGAGACCGAGTTGTATCATAAAACTGATGATGGGCCTAGGCAGCAGCAAGCAATTCGAGAGTGCTCAAGCTCACAGTCCTCGTTTTATATGTGATAAGGCTACATCGCTGCACGTGTACGATAGCTCGTACATCACTAGCATCCCTGCACCTCCACAAGGATCAAGGTGGGAAAATATGAAATGGTGCCGAGTGGAGAGGTGCCCCAATCTAGAGACCGTCTTCCCTGCTCCGGATTACACAGGTGTGTTTACCTTGTTTTATTGCCTGGAGACACTGTGGGTGTCCCAGCTGCTAGGGGCGCGCCACATCTGGAGCTGGAGCAGCGCAGTGTCCCAGCCTGATGAATATTCCTTTCGAAGGCTGAGGTTCTTGCACCTGGACAGCTGCCCCAGGCTCATCCATGTGCTCCCATTGACCAAAAACATGCGCACCTTGAGTTCCCTGGAGACCCTCCAGATCGTGTGCTGCGGTGATCTCACCGACGTCTTCCCTTTGCACCCTCGGCGCCAGCAGCAGCAGCAGCAGGCAGTCGAGTTTCCTAATCTGAGGCGCATCCACCTGCACGAGCTCCCCAGGCTGCAGCGTCAGGGGCTGCTGGAGCCTCACCCGCCTGCCGTCACTCGGCGACCATGACGATGAGAAGCCTCCTCCGACGGTGGACTGCGAGAAGGACTGGTGGGACAGCCTGGAGTGGGACGGGGACAGCCATAACCCATCCCGCTACTGGCCGAGCCACTCGCCCTACGCCAAGAAGAAGATGGCCAGGGGCTCCCTCCTCAGGTATTCCTCACTCGAGGCCATGCCTGCCTTATTCCTGCCCTCAATTACCTTACCTTGCTGCATTGTTCATCGTGGCTGCAGGTAATTCCTTGCTTGAATTGTGTTCGAGGGCGTGGCGCGTGCAGGCCATGGTCACTCTGCTTCCTTGCACTAATGCAGCGTACTGATACTGCTGTGCCTCGTTGCTTGCTGTCCTCTGTCCTCGTACTGTTGTTGTGTCGTCGTCTTATATGATTTATATTTACATCGTTGTGTTGCTTGCACAAGACTTAGGCTCTGCTTCATACTATTATTATGCATGTGTGCGGTGTCGAGTGCATCCCATTTACCTGAGACTTCACTCTGCTCTGCTCGACCTTAGTTAAAATAAATCATGTATCCATCGTATCGACTGGCTTGTCGTATCGCATGGATGATCATGCCATACCTACCGTGTGTGTGATTTGTCAACTATGATTTATGGACCCATGTATTATCAATATTATTACTCCGATACTTGTGGACAATGGTGACAATGATGAGAATTCTGCGTCTGGTCTCTGCATCATGCAGGAATCTTGTGCATGATAATGGCTAGTTTGTATCTACTACTGCCTAGAACTGAATTACTGTCTGAACCTGGTAGCCAAATCTTTGATCTTGTTCACATAACTCCGAAATTTTCAAAGATCGAGTAATCGATGTATGCTTAGGGTTTAACTTATCGCTCCATGGTATTAGATGCATGCTCTTGACTTTGTATGAGATAAACTGCTAGAATATTAGATGCAAGGTCTAGCCTGTAGGTTGTCTTGTTATGTGCTGATTTGATCGTTACGAAACTGCTAGTTTTTACTCGTCACATTGGATTCCTCCCTTTCTTTTGTCATGCCAAACAAGTAAGTTCTAGCCTTGCATCTTGTTAATAAACCATTCATTTCCTCAATGAACCCATGCACTCGTGTAATTTGGGCACTGAGGCACTTGTCAAAATCATTACCTGACAAACGAGTAATAAATGGGAGAAAGTAAAAGTGGTCACTAGCTGTTTGCGACATCCCTGCATGGATTAACCTTCTTTTTAGTGTGCAAGTTACTAAGTTGGTGGCAATGTGCTATAGCTATTGGCTATTGCTTGACAATAATAATGAGTAATGTAAGGTGTCAAACTGACCAATAGGAATTACTATTTTGGAGTGCCTTCTTTATGCTGGAGACTGGGGGAGCAAGAGGTCTTCTACCATGATCTCAGTTGCTGCAAACAGAAGTGCAACACGAGTCTGCCATGCTTCTCTAAACTCGTCTCCGTTTGCATGGTTGCCCCAAAACCTTTAGGGCTCCCATCAAACGCTAACGTGGCTGTCTAGGTGTTTGTTAAACACCGAGGCAGATTCTATATCGCTATTAAACACTAAGATGGCTAGCCACACGTGCAATTAAGGACGAGGTGGAATTCACATTAAAAATTTTAAAAATTTCAAATTTTTTCGAAAAAAATCAACTATGATTTTTCTTGAAGAGTTCCAGCTTTGAATTTTGCAAATCCATGATTTCAAAATTTCAAAAAAATTCAAATTTAAAACTTTCAAAAACCTTGAAATTTGAAACTTCAGCTTTGAATTTTCAATTTTTGAAACATGTGAAAAATCTTAATTTGAAAACTTTTGAATTTTCAAAATTCAAAAATTTTAAAGTTTCAAAATTTGAAATTCAAATTTTCACATTCGAATGTATCGAAACTCCGAAATTTTGAATTTTAAAATTTTAGAAATTCAAATTCATTGAATTTTCAGATGTTTTGAAATATACGTGCTTTTAAATTTGAAATTTTGAATTTGAATTTAAAAAATAAAAGTTGATTTATTTGAAATTTCAAAATCATGAATTTTGAAAATTTGAAGTTGGAACTCTTCAAAAAATTGGAACTTGATTTTTTTCAAAAATTTGAAATTTTTAATTTTTTTAGTTTGCTGCAACCTCGTCCTTAATTGGATGTGTGGCTCGCCATTTCACGTTTAACAATGACGTAACTTCTACCTTGGCGTTTAATGGGCACCTAAGTAGCCATATCAGTATTTGATGGGAACCCTAATGATTTTAGGGCAGTCGTGCAAACAGAAAATCTATGCAAGTTTGGGGGCCGAGAAAGTATAATGCAAGTTCGGGGGTGTAATAGCCCATTTTGGGTCCTTTTTTAAACTTTTGCAAAATTCAAATTTTGAATTGCATTTCCTATATTTACTATTCACCATCTAAAAATCTTATTCTTCCTAGATTCAAAATTTAAATTGAAATTGCGATTTCATCTTTCTCTATCAAATTTAATTCTAAACTTGCAAGGAATATTCGCCCCCAGTGGAACTCCCTTCTACTGATGAGAGATTCTAATTGCAAATTCTACTTTTTGACTCCCTTCTATTGATGAGAGATTCTAATTGCAAATTCAACTTTTTACTTAATCAAAATTGGAATTTGCTATTTTCAATTTGATTTTCCAAAATTCTATTATGGTTATATTTATTTAATTATGCTCTTCCTAGCTATATTTATGTCAAAAATTCAAATTTAAAATTGGTAATTTTTCAAAATCTTTTAAAATCTTCTCTGGACTTGCCCAGCCTAGCTCAGCCTATTGAGCCCTTGGCCCAACCGGCTCTAAAACACTAACCAAGATTTGTTTTCTTTGTTGTAAACCTACTGCCAACAACCAATCATGTGAGGAAAACCTATGGGGATTGTAATCCTAAAGCAATTTGGACTATCCGTCAAACTAATATAGAGAAATGGATATCAAAGAAAAGACATTGAATGGTGTCATTATTATTACAAAAGCTACACTTTTGATTGCTCCTCCAACCTTGTTTTACCAGATTTTCTTTGGTTAGACTAATGCCTTTGTCTAAATACCGGAAGAAGTTTTTGTGAACCCTGAACCCTAAGCCCACTGGAGAGGAGGAGGACGATGGCCAGATAGGAGGAGGACAAGTTAGTAAATCAACTGATATCCTCTTTGTTAGTTGACTTATGAATGGTAAATCTGAAATAAATATAGAAACAACCGATCAACAAACCGTAAGTACCAAAGTCAGCATCAGAACAAAACCAACTTGAATAGCCCTGAAACAAGATAATATTGCCACTAGAGGTAACAAGTTAAAAGGGTTGGGTTTTCATTTGGGCCAACTTTGGATTGGTGGGAATGGGTTGACATACCTAATAGGTTGGGTTCATAGTAGAAATGGGTTAGATTGGTATGTGTGAAAAATTTCCGGTTTAAATGGGTTCAACCCATGGGTTTGCCTTGTATGGGTTGGTTTAGGTTCTATAAAAGCATATTGGTCCACCTATTAATCTAGAGAAAATTCCTTCTATGCTATTGCAAAAGTCCACAAACGTAAAACTGACATCACAGAAAGACCTCACCCATTCGTGTAATTGCATTTGTGAGTTGTTCCCCTCTTTGTCATTGATAAAAAGTTACTTTTTTGTTTAAACTATATAAACACTCCAAAAAATCCTGGAAAAAACATAGTGCTACCAAATATGTAGTAATTTCATTATCAATTTTTGGGTATTTTTCTGATTAAATTTTGGTGTTAAAAATATTGATTGACCATTTATACATTGTTTTGGTAACATATTTGTTCGTAAAAATACCCAAAAAAATGTAGATTGAAAGTATTACATATTTGGTAGTACGATGATTTTTTTAAAAAAAAATTTGGGAATGTTTACATAGATTAAATAAAAAATACAAGTTTTCATCAATGGCAAAGAAGGGAAAACCTACAAAATGTGATGGCATGTAGAGATGGATGCTTAAGTGATGGCAGTTAAAGGATTTGGCACTTCTGTTATGGCATATAGAAAAATTGCCCATTAATCTAAGTCTACCAATTTGCATAAAGTACTTGTCCAATATATAGAATCATCTTCCACAAATTTTGGTCAATTTCGTGAAAAATTTATAGTGTGAACACAAGGTTTTAGAAAATACCAAAGTTCCTCGTTTGAGGACACCAGTCAGTTAACACCCTCCAATTCCAATTCCAATTCGTATCGAGCAATCTTCATCTCGACTGACATTAATCCCTTCCTTGAATTACTGTAATCAGATCTCTATGTATGTATGGGGATGGTCACCAATTTATCTACTCTCATCTCATTGATTGATGTTATTGCTTGCTACATATATGCGCAGATTTAGGATCACAATTTGACTATAAATGATTCATAGAATTGTAACATACATACATACTATGGTTATTTACTAGTGCCAATGCCAGCATCATCTTTTAGCTGAATAATTCGCGCTTCCTACAACTTCATTGATGCATGCAGCGAATAACACTGATCACGATACTCTAGCTTTACAGTGGCCTCCATGTCTTCGGCATCGTTGCTAGCTGCACGAGACGGTATAGATCACAATCGCAATATTGTCTTCAACCGCACTAGGGTTAACTGCCAAACCCTCACCAAAGAGGTTCATATCTTTTACCCTTCGTTGTTTTATTCGTTCCTTGCTGTGCTACCTAATGCAATCTTTTCAACCAAAATTATCCCATGCACCTAAGTAGCCTGTTTATTACTTGTTACCAAAGAGGTATCATGCATGTCTTTTATTACCCCGCAGTTTCTCCATACTGGAAGGTCTATTTCATCCATTTAATTCTGTCAATCACCTTATTTAATAGGCTTTCATAAGTGAGTATATTATACATGATGACCCAATTTTAATTTTAATTTCTGTTTTACAAGTTACCACTGTTACCAAGTATGAAGTCCAATGTGTTTTACTTAAATGCAAGGTTGCACTTACATTTAATGTGGTGTTTCCTATTCATATGGGCTTGCAAAATTCCATGATACAAATTTCATATATACAATAGGTGCATTGCTCTAATTTTATTAGGAATGAATGAAGCGTTATTATTTATTTATTTAATAGTGTTGCATGCAGCGCCCATACTTAGCACCGAAAGGTCCTACCCGTGCTGTTGTGATATTGGATCCTGTGGTCTTTGAGGTTGTCTTAAAAGTGAAGGGCAATGTTGAATCTGAGGATAAAGATTTGAGCTTTCTAGCGGTGAAGTACAACTCTGATTACATCCTTCATTCGTACCAGCTGGTTAACAGAGCTTACACTAGCAAGCAGAGCACGCTGGAGCTGGCTTTTGGCCATGTTGTTGGCTCAGTGGAGGCCACCATTGATGTGCAAATCATCGATGGAACATGGCCGGATGGTTTTCCGGGTATATTTACTGCCTGTACTGCCAGTATGATTGACGAGAAAGTCAAGTTGCTTGATACAGGAAATGATCAAGTGCCTGTAACTGCTAATGGCATGATTGAGCTTTCATGTCACAGCAGAGTAATCAGAAGGAAGTCATACAGGACGACGAGGTTTTAAGACCTCTAACGTAGCCGGCAGAAGCTATGGTACACTTAATGTTCGCTCCTGCGAAATTAAAGTCACTGTCGCGTGGTAACTTTTTTGGTTTTTTCCTTGATGATTAACTAACCAATAAATCTGCGAACAGATCATAAGATGGAGATCGCCTCAAGGGATTGCTTTAGTTGCTGGACCAATTGTTGTAATTGCCACTAAGCGGTTTTGGAACCGCTCTCCGGGACATCACAAGCGGTTTTATACCCGCTTGTAGCACTGCTGGGTACCGGTTAATTCATATTTAATCTCAAATCCCTATATTTGCATGTGGTACAATCAAATAACAAGCTTGAACAATTCCTAAGAATTTTAATCATGAGGGATTCAACATGCCTAGATATCCCAACCTTTTGTTTTTCATGTCTACGTTTTAAGAATCCTGCAAATTAAAGAGGCCCTAAGATTTACATCAACAATAGGATAGAAAATTCTATCTTAGCAAATTACTCCCATGTTTTTTATGGCATAAAGTTTTGCACATAATACAGAGATAAAAACCATAGGTCTGTAATATAAGGAAATCAAAATTGTCTGACAACCTGAATGGTTGAATCGTACACGGGACTTGGTGATCCTCCCATGAAACCAAGAAAGATGAAAGTACAATGATTTATCACCATCCAATTGCTCATATAGCAACAACCACAATGCTAAAACAAAAAATAAAAATAATTGTATATCTTTTGATGAGCCACTGAGTATTCTTTATCAAACAATATCAGTGATCACTATAAATGCCATGATGGATTTTGAATAACAAGATTGGATGATATATGCCTCCCCCCCGGTGCTACGCGTGGCATAATGCAGAGACCATGGAAAACATATCTAGAAGCAAATAGTGGCAACAATTCAACATTTGGGTTTTATTCTTCGAAGTGTTTTGATGTGAACCATGTCATGCCTCTCTATGTCACCACCTCCACCAAATTTGTTTTGCAAAGGCGCAACTGACCGTCGATGTTAGGGGAAATCCCATTCAATCTCGTAAAATATTATATTGATAGGAAATTGGCGCCATGACACTGTAAGTATAGTAGCTATGATGTAACCCCCAAACAATTGGAGACTATGTTGTAGGGCACAACAAATTTAGAGAATACATCCCTATAGCATTTTTACGAATAAAATAATATTTTCACTCATTAGAGGAGAGAGAACACTAGTAAAAAATCATTTTGCCCATTCACTAAAAAACTCAAAACAACTGTGATATGAAGATGCCAAATACACTTTAATTCAGCACCTGAAATACCGAATTTCCTTAAACAAATTTTCAAAATCACAAAATGCATTTAAATTCGGCAAATCAAACTTCATACCTTGGAGTTGGTCACTCAAGGACCTATATTGTGTATTTGGCTCAAATTTTTTAAATTTATTTTCATTATAATTATTTGGAATTTTTTAAAAAATTTATAATTCATTTGAATTCAATATTTAAAATATGGAATTTCAGAATTTGGCATTTGAAGTGTTGATCATAAGTGTACTCAACTCCTCAGATTTTTCTAATTTCTTATGGATTTTTTTCTGATTTTTTAAAATTTGTTGTGCAAGGGCAAAATGGTTTTTTTACTAGTTTCTCTCCTCTAACTAAATCAATCTAATAATTAATTATTGTCACGGGTAGCCGTTCATGTGCATGAACATTGTCTTGTGAACAATAATATTTCAGCGCCATGTGCAGCCCTAACCTATGCCCTTTGGGGCCCACATGCACATAACATCCAATTTCCTCTATATTGATCGGCTGTCAAGCTTGAGAGTTATCTTATGTTCTAAGTTAAATTTTTATGTGCCATTGTATAGCCGGATAGCCACTTATGTGACATCGCTTAGTCGCCACTTTCTTTATTCGTCATTACAATTGCTCTAATATTGTCACGTATGCTATTATTGAAAACTTATTCTTTTTGTTTAGTTCAAGCTATTGAAACATACCAAAAAAATTTTAAAAATCACAGTTTTATCAATATGCAATACTTTCAATCTATATTTTTTTGGGTATTTTATAAAAGTTTTTATGTTAAATTTACACTTAAAAATGTTTTAAACATAAAAGATTTGTCTTAAAAGTACTAAAAGAAATTGTACATTCAGATTGTTGCATACTTAATAACTCTTATGTTTTTGAGATTTTTTTAAATGTTTAAATAGTTTAAACAAATAAGATAAGTTTTCACCAATAACACATAGGGTAATAATCGAGCAATTGCAATGGTATAAAAGAAATAAATTCTAAATACTGGCATAAAAGGTATTAGGTGGCTCTATAATGGCATGTAAGACATTTTCCCTATATTCTACGAGGTCCATCAATAGACAGTTAGCTTTGCGACTCTAATGTTTTTTGTGCTTGTGACGCATCCCATCAATGTGATGTTAATCGTTACAAGAGATTTCTCTTACTCTGAGCTGCTTCTTTGTTTCAAAAGGAAGCACATGGCAGCTAAGCAAAGAAATCATGGCGGTCAAGGCTGAGGATATTAGTGCAACACTGTTTCTACTCGCAACATCAAATTTTCTGTCTTGTGTAATGTTACTACCTGATGTCGATGATTTTTTCTGGTCCAAGTCTGGATTCTCATCTGCTTTAAGAGTTGACCATTGCTGGAAACAAACTGATTGACAAAAAATAGCTGCGTTGACATAAAAGCAGCAGCTAGAATGGAGCAAGAGTCACAACTGTCTGAATGACAACTAAGTCACGAAGGAATATCATTTCCTCGTTGCAGCTGCGAAATTTGCTACGTTAATAACGGTTGGAACAACACATCATAGTGCAGCTGTAGAAACTGAACTGGTTCGCAACACAGCAAGAACGAACCTTGTATCAATTGCCAATGAACACTACCAATCCAAGAAGATATATATCGATGATAAACACCACACACGATTTCACAAATTGAGTGCTTACTTCTACACCATGGCCTAAATCACTGTACTTTCTTGTTTGATTGTTTCTAAGCAGATGTAAGCAGCAGAGGAAGAATCAACACACCGAAAATTTCCAACATCACCACAGATCTCCCTCAGTGGAAGCTGGTTGGTGCAGACAGTTTACTATCTCTGTCTTTGCCATCCTCCACTGACGAAACCGAATTGTCCTCGTCCTTAACAGCTAAGAACACTAAGACCGCAAGCAAGGGGTAGCTGACAGTCATAAGTCCCCAATTCACAATCAGCTGCGAGATTAGGGGTGTCTTGTGAGTATCGACTTGCCATGCGACAGCTGCTCCTGCACTCTGCACTCCCTTGTAGAATCCAACATATCTGAAACAAAAGTTGAACAGTGATTGGGACAGGCATTTTGATCTACACTGTGCATCATACTGTTCGAATGATATTACACACTAATACTTCATTAAAAACACAAACACTAAGGAAGCGTGCAAAGTTTTTTTTTATCCAAGACCAGCATTTGGAAAGCGTTGAATATTGAGTTTAGAGGGAAAGCTAACTGGATAAGAATCTCTCTCCCTAAAATCTTTCCAAGTTTATTATTTTTTGTTGGAAGTCTTTGCTATGAAAAGTGGCAGCCCCTCTCAAACATGAATCTGTAGCAGAATTTGCACTAGCATCAGGTTCCAGAAAGCAAGACTGCAAGACTATAACAAACTTCTAAATCGCGAAAGGGGAACAAGAGTGAGATTAACGGATGTTTTTCATTGTAATTAGAGCCTGCAAGGGGACAGCTTCCAAACTCCAGCCTTCTGGCCTTTTCTTAACTTGTATCTTCCGTGTTGGTCATTAGTTCAACATAATTTCCCAGGTCTTTACTCTTGAGTACAGTACTTTACCCTGTTCTAAGTTGACGATTAAGAAGACATGGCACATAGCACATGCCCACACAAAGTTGGTGACTTGCTACCTGTGAAGCAGCCAGTGGACTGTCCCAAATCCGGGTCTACAGATTCTGACCAACATAAACATATACACCCAACTGACTTTGAAATTTCAATAGCATAAGGAAAACAGGCATGCAGACACTAATCGGTCACCATGTCCACTCATGGGTATTATTCAAAAGAAAATGAAACTAGGAATCTGAAGAATGCCACAGAATTATTTGGAGTACACTTTATCCATTGAAATTATGAAAATTTCATGTGCTCAGTTTTGCTACCATGGACCATGGAATTTACACAGAGCGAAAACATGAGTAGAACATATATTCTTTTATTAGACGGTAATTTATTTATTTTTCTATTTAACTTTATCACTCTATGATATACCGAATAACCTGATTAGTTCTCAGATCACAGTGTTAATCCTAAAGAGTGAGTAACTCACAAACAAGCTATATATCCTGCTAATTGATGCATCATCGATGAAGAGTTCCTATCTAAACAATGTTGTAACCATTTCAAGAAAGATTAGAAATTTAGAAACTATGCCTGTGCCAATGCCATCACAATTAGTCGGCGCCAGTCCAATTCAGTGGTAGAATTCATAACACGCATGTACGACGAATTGCTGTACCTGCTGAGGATCTGGGAGTCGTTGGCAAGCGCGCCAATTATCCAGTAGATGAGGCTCTGGAACATGGCGTCCAGCAGGCCGTAGCTGAAGTAGAGGAGGAATGGACCGGCGTAGCGGCGGCCTTCCTTGAAATCGATGGGATTGTCCCACTTGCCGTTGGTGTACCTGAGCTGGTTGGCCAGGCCCCCTCCCCAAATGGCGGTGCCGATGACCGCGACGGCGGCGACGGCGGCGAGCCCCCTCTTCCTCCGGCTGGCGAAGCCGAAGTCGAGGAAGTAGCCGATGCCGGCGGAGCCGAGCATCTGCGCGCCCCAGTAGAAGACGTTGTTGAGGCCCTTGGTCCTGAGGGTGAAGAGGAGGCCGTTGACGTTGTTGAACTGGTAGGTGTAGAAGAAGTTGCTGGCCCAGGCGGCGGGGAGGACGAGCAGCATCCTCCAATTAGCGAAGAGCTTGAGGATCTCCCAGCCCTCGGTGGAGACAGAGGAGTAGGTGACCCTGGTGGCGTGCGTGCCGTCGTCGCGGATGATCTTGGAGGGCGGGAGGACGAGGAGGGTGAGGGCGGCGCCGACGAGCATGAAGGCCATGAAGGCGATGTAGGTGGCGTCGTTGACGCTAGCGGCGTCGGCGCCCCGGTGGTAGTTGAAGGAGAAGGGGAGGAGGCCGCCGAGGACGCCGCCGAGGTTGAAGAGGCACCAGAAGAGGGAGATGTAGGTGCCGCGGCGGGAGGGGGGCGGGTAGGAGGTCATGATGGCTCCCTGCGCGGCCCAGAGGAGGCCGGCGCCGGCGCCGAGGAGGGCGCCGGCGGCGACGGGGAAGGCCTGGGAGGGGCGGTGGTTGTAGTAGAGGAAGGAGGCGGAGTAGAGCGGGTAGGTGAGGGAGCCGAGGAGGAGGGTGCGGCGCGGGCCGAGGAGGTTGTGGGCGGCGCCGCCGAGGACGCCGAAGACGGCGAAGCAGGCGTAGAGCGCCGTGTTGGCGTTGTCAGCGGTGGTGTGGTCGAACTGTCCGCCGCCGCCGAGGCCAGAGAGCGCGTTGAACATGCCGGGGCAGCAGAAGCAAACGAGGCCGATGAGGGCGACCTGCGCCAGCGGAGAGTTGTACCGCAGGCCGCGCCTCGGCGCCGCCTGCGCCGGAGACGGCTGTCCCTCCTCCACGGCCATCAATGCAATCCCGCAGGAGCCTGAGGAGATGGCTGGAACGGCGATCGGAGTGGAAGGAGATGGTGGTGGTGGTGGTGGTATTATATAGGGAAGATGGACGGATCGTCGTGTTCCGCTGATTGCCAAGTGCCGTTTGGAACCAATCCCTAATCTATATCAACATATAATAAAAATTCTTTATTAGCATTTTCATCCCTATTTAGTGCGATCTATGAAATTTAGTGTAGTCGGCGAATGTGACAAACACAATAGCACAACATATCATCTAGAAAAGTTATCATACCCTACGAGATGGTGTTAGAAATGGCAGCAATGAAAACAAGGGAGAAGAGAGGCTCACTAGATTTAGCCACTCTCTCATCCCTTGTTAGCGAGCTCGCTGAGGATAGCGAAGCTGCTAGAGCCGCTCATCGCTTGCCATCGCCCCCAATTGCCATCGTAAGCGAGGCCGAGGTAGCGGGTTTGGTGGAGATAGCCTTAAGAGAAAATAGAAGGAAGTAAGGAGAGATAAAAGCATATTTACGAGAATTGATTGTTGTAGCGGGTGGGAGGAATTAGGGAAGAACAGAGTAGGAAGCAGCGGCATAGAGGAGGGAGGAGGGGTAGCACGGGAGGGAAGATGCAGAAGGAAGAGGGGTGATGGGCTGGTGGTATTAGAGCTCTGGCATCCTGCAGCGGCGAAGCTCTAATAGCCACGAGCAGCACAGCTCGGCCAATGTCAGAGAGAGAGAGGGAAGTGAGAGAAATAGGGAGAGAAGAGAGGTAGGAGAAGAAAAGAAGGATGACAACTGGGTCGCATATTTTGTTTTTATTTATTTGTTGTTTTTGTGACTGGACTGCCACATCACTCGCCACCAGGGGCGGAGCTACAGGTTGTACCTGTTGTGCCGTGGCCCAACTAAAATTTTGCCGGCCCAAATAACCGGAAATCACACGCACGGGTGTGACGGGCCACGGGCTGGCCGCTGGCAGGCTGCACCGCTGCACGGCCGCATGGGCAGCACGGCGCACCAGCCTGACTCCTCGTGGACCTCGTCTACTCGTGCCGTCGTCAGTCGTGCGTCTCCCCATGGCCCATACCGGCATACTGATCGATTCAAATCGACGCGACGACGCCCTCGAACCCTCGACGGCCGACCGATTGGGCATTGGCGATCGGCATCAGCTGATCGGTGCAGGTCAGGTCGTGAGTCGTCGACTCGTCGTCGCGTCCGCTGTCCACTCGTCCAGGCGTCCAGCACTGAGCACTCCAGGGCTGCAAGGCAGGTATGTGTGACGGTCATGCTCATGCATCATTAGTCATTAGATGATCACTTCAAAAATTGTTGGTTAGGGACCTAGGGTTAGGTAATTAGGAATTAGTCACTTGTTATTTGTTCTTTCCCGAATGTCAAGCCGACCATCGAAAATTGTATTTTTAGATGAAATTATGATCACATATATTGGTAATTGTTTATTTAATTATTTTAATGGTAATGGATGAAATTATACGTAATGTCACAGGAATAAATAATTACTGTAACATGAAGAGGACGGGAGATATTGCATCTCTTTGGCAGAGGCATGAAGCAAAAAAAACTGCTACTTCTTCCCCAACACCGGCTGTGGCTGTGGTGGAAGATCAAAATCAAGAACAAGAAGTCACATTAGAGCAAGAGAGAATAACCGAAGAAATTGTTAATCCAATGCCATCTTCTTCGCCTTCAATGCCGCCACCGGCACCACCGCCGTCGCCACCACCACCGGCACCAGTTTTTTATATCAGTCGTCTTCCACACGATCCAAGGGAAAGGCTGTGAATTACAAGTTATCCTGTCAATGAGCAAGATGTTGTTCGAAGGACATATATTCTTAAAGGTCCCTTCAAACCTTATACACATGAGTTTGAGAGGAGGAGAATTGGAACTAGGGACCGCCAATTCAGTATCTTACATTTACATAAATATGAGTGGCTTGAATATAGTATCACGAAGGAAGCTGCCTTTTGCTTTGTAAGCTACTTGTTTGGCAAGGGGTCTGATCCAACATTTAGTATAGATGGTTGAAGAAACTGGCATCATGGGGAAGTGCACTTATCAAACATATTGGTAAGGTAAGAAGTGCTCACAATGCAGCTCAAGAGAGATACAATTTATATTTGAATCCCAAGACAGCAATTGATACCCAAATTGAGAAGGTGAGCAATGAGGATCTATGTCTTTATAAGATCCGATTGACTTACTCAATTAGATGTTTGCAGTTCCTTTTGCGACAAGGATTGGCATTTCATGGTCATGATGAAAGTGAAGAGTCCAGTAACAGAGAGAACTTTCTTGAACTTTTAAAGTGGCTTGCAGGAAATAGTGAAGAGATTGATAAATGTGTTTTGAAGAAAGCACCAGGTAATTGCACCTTAACCTCTCCAGACATACAAAAGCAAATTATTCAGTGTTGTGCCATAAAGACTAGAAAGCAAATTCTTGGAGATCTTGATAATGAACACTTTGCGATTATAGCTGATGAGTCTAGTGACATATCACATAAAGAACAACTAGCTCTTTATTTGCGTTATGTTGATACACTGGGAAGACCATGTGAACACTTTCTTGGAGTTGTTCATGTTTCTGGAACTACATCTTTATCACTCAAGGAAGCAATTGAAGCATTGCTTGCTAGTCACCATTTGTGTATAAGTCACATTCGTGGTCAAGGTTATGATGGGGCTAGCAATATGAAAGGGGAAATTAAAGGGTTGAAAACACTAATCATAAAAGAGTCGTATACGCTTATTATGTCCATTGCTTTGCACATCAACTACAACTAGTTCTTGTTGTTGTTGCTAAGGAAATGATGATATTGTATGGTTTTTGATCAAGTATCCTCTTGCTAAATATTGTTGGAGTTTCTTGTAAACGTCATGACATGCTTAGAAATGTTAGACTTCAACATGTAATGGAAGCAATTAAATGTGGTGAGTTAGAAACTGGAAGTGGATTAAATCAAGAGATGGGGTTAGTTAGGCCCGCTGATACTCGATGGGGTTCTCATTACAAAACTGTTCTCAACCTCATTGCTATGTATCCCATGATCCGTGATGTACTCATAAGTCTTGGCAAAGATACCTCACAAAAGGGTGATTGGCCAAAAATTCATGCCATGGTTGGAACATTCGAGTCATTTCCCTTTATTTTTAATGCACACTTGATGATTGTCATTCTTGGATACACAAATGATCTATCCGAGTGTTTACAAAGAAGAGAGCAAGATATACTAAATGCAATATCACTTGTCAGTTTGGCAAAAGATAGATTGCAACAATTGAGGTCTGATGGATGGATGGATTTCCTTCAAAAGGTCACTTTGTTTTGCAATAAACATGGTGTCCAAGTTCCTATAATGGAAGGTAATTATGTGCCTCATGGAAGATCAACACGGTTTGCTAGAAATCAAACTAATGATGATCACTTTAGAAGAGAAGTGTATATTGGGGTAATTGACAAAATTAGCCAAGAACTTGACAACAGATTTGATGAGGTTAATATGGAGTTGCTTTCTTGTATGTGGGCTTTGAATCCTGCCAACTCATTTGCTTCTTTTGATGCACAAAAGGTACATATACTTGCTATTTTTTTGCTTTTTTTTGTATGTGGGCTTGTAATTTCGCCGACTCATTTTCTTTTTTTATTCACCAAAGGTACGCAGACTTGCTGAGTTTTACCTCGATGATATATCAAGCGTCGACTTATTAAGACTTGAAATGCAACTTGATAACTATATTGACGATATGAGAAAAGATGATGCATTCAAAGGTCTAAACAGTCTAGCTGAACTCTCGATGAAGCTTGTTGAAATAAAGAGACATAATGTTCATGACTTGGTGTACTTACTTATCAAATTGACATTGGTTCTACCGGTGGCTACGGCAAGCGTTGAAAGGACATTTTCTGCAATGAAGTTTGTCAAGAACAAATTGAGAAATAGGATGGATGATAGTCTTTTGGATGATTGTCTAGTCACCTTCATTGAGCGAGATAGGTTCTCCAAAGTGGACGAAGGTGACATAATCAACACATTCATGGCTATTAGAAGGTGTAAACCCGAAAAGAAGAAGTAGTAGTATGGTAATATTCTCTAAACTATTCTCAAAGTTTATAATTATCTTCGCATTTTTGCTTATTTGATTTTGCATACATTTTATATTTATATCATTATATGTTATCATGTAAGTTCTATAGTTTTCTAAATATCGGTCCAACCAAACCTAAAATCCTGGCTACGCCACTGCTCGCCACGTGGACAAAACCACCTCTAAAACCACCTCGAGGGGTTATTCGTGCTAGTTTTGAAAATTATAGGGACAAAATATCTGGTTTTACAGTTCACGGGGTTATGTAGACGAAGCATGATATTTCAGGGTGTAAAATAGATTTTTGTCCTTTAAAAATAAATACTTATTGTAGAATTTCTGTGGGGTCAATATGTGCATGTCTGTCTAAGATTTCCACAAGGATACAAGACTCGATCACTCGATCAGATACTACTTGATTAAACAAGTTGATGGGCGCCTGTGATTGCATCATGTCTCTTTGCCCTTCCTAGTGAACCACATAAGCTTGTTGTTTGGAGCAAAAGACAAGAGCCAGCTACGCATCGTGAGATCCCCTGGCTTAAGTTTGCCATTAGTAGGGTCACATTGATTAATCCCCTGGCTTCCAGGTGAATCACATACATTAATCAGCCGGCTGACACTGATGGCAAAAGCCAGGGGATCCCACGATATATGACTAAAGTTGGTGCTATAGCTAGTATAAAAGAGATAGACAAGTAACTATTTTCCTTGTGCTACCATTTGGTGCATTGACATTTCAGAACCTGCCGGCAGTGAACTTGGATGTTATATATATATAGACATACGAACAACGTCAATTTGAATTCATAGCTTGGCTCTTATTTATATGATTGGTTGTGTGGATTACCAGAACATATTACATGATGCTCCAAAGCATATTCCATCATCCTACATCTTGGAAAATAGTGCCAATTATTATTGAAAAAAAGTTAATTATTTAGACAGGGCATTTGATATAGCCAAGCATGCATGCAGCAAAATTCTAGTTGAAAGTACTAGTAACCCAGGAGAAAATAAAAGGAGATAAAATTTTCAGTGAATTATAGCTCTCTCTTTCCCTTTTCATTTTGAGTTTCCTTTACGGCAAAATTTGTCCACCCTTTTTGTTCCTTAATTTGTAGCTCAAATGAAGCTCTGATTATTGTGACAGGGTAAATATATCGCTTCTGCCAGTATTGACAAGTCGTTTTGGTATTCTTTTATAACTATTTTTGGGTACCATTTTCTAAGATGCGGACGCATGAAATGGACTTGGAGCAACTAATAAAAAGTTTGGTTTTTTAAAATTATTTCCCAAAACTGAAGCAAGCAATTTTGGATGGCAACAAGAGGTGAGGCAGGCGTGGTTGGAATTTTGCATGGAGTCTGCATGACTGAGAGCTGATGAATCTAAACGTAACGTAACCTTCGGTAGCTATCTATGTGTGATTGATGCTGACGTTAATTGCCGAAGTCTATCTCTGAACCAGTAAATGATCACCTTGTTAATCCTGATATTAACAAGATGAAATATCAGCTACTTACTGTGCGTGCACACGGTACCAGCGGACCGTGGAAGGCATGATAATCACCAAATATGCCTATCTGTGCCGTCTAGTTTGGTTTTTTTTTTTGGGTTAACCCGGAGGTGCTACGATTCTTAGCCAGATGGCAACATACACCAATAATGAACATGACCCTTTCTTAGGATGAATGATGAGATAAGATCATCCCATCCTTTTCACTATGGTGAATGCAAGAATCTAAGGATTCGTTCGTGCTGATCTTGGGTTTGACTGGCATCACAAACATGCCGGCCTCCCTTCGCTGGTCACTGTCATCTCCCAGTGATTCAGCATTGGCTTAAACAATACAATAGAAGCACAGATCTTAACAAGTTGCAAAGAGGCCATGCCGGCCGCACCAAATGAAGTCTAATTGCTGAATTGGTAGCCTGCACAGGTTTGAACTAATTCTCTACTAACCCCAGGGATCCCGAACAGGATTAACCATTCCCAAACAGGGTCTAATGTCCATGGGAAGAAACACCCCACTGCAACGAGCTGATAACAACACACTCGAGACGAACCAATTTAATGTATTGACGTGACCAAACTTGTCTGTGACACTCCCTGATAGCTAAACAGACATCGATCATCATCATACTGGTAACACACACAGTTACCTTATTGTACAGGTACCTATGTAGCAGAAAACATGAAGATTGAACGTGGGCAAAATTTACCACAGTTTACACCTTCGTGCTTCAGCACGTAAGCTTGGGTTCAGCATTTCACAGGCCAAACTGTGTTTCACCCGCCAATACTGGGTGATCACTATCACAGGGGATAGGGTTTATTTACAATTATCTTGCTAAATATGTAAATGCACAAAGGGACGGCAGAAAGAGAACTTTCGGGTCCTAACAGAAGTGGCCTGCCAAGTGTAATCCCCTGGCTTCAGTGCAGCCAACTAGCCTCTTCAAAACCTGCATAGCGCACAGAAGGTAAATTCCTGATGTTCATGGTAGATGAAGTTCAGATTTATAAAAATATAAATTTTCTTCCAGATGTAGGTTAACAGGCTCTGAAGGAGATTACAGCTCCCATATATATATATTAGTAAGATGCCATTTCCATACTAAAAAGTTGAGACCTGAAAGTTTTATCGATCAATTAAATGAGTCAACAAAATAGCTACAAACAGAAATTAAGTAGTCAACAGGAAGACAAAGCACCATCCACTCCTTCCTTATCTTTAGCTGTTGTTGCCATCAATACCAAAAGACTAATGTTATTTGTTCGTTTTGTTTGTGTGGTGTGCCTTCCTTTATGGTGAATTATCAGCACAAAAGGCACAGAATCATAAAAGTCAAGCTCCTGCTGCCTGCAAGCAATAATGTTTTGCTTGATAGCCCACCCTACATACAATGACAAGCTTACAAACAACAGATTGTTACTGCAAAATAACTCACTATGACTTCTTAATTTATTGAAAGTGGGGGCACTGCAAATCAGGTAGCATATCATCAGCATATGGTTCAACTCGTAGTATTAAGATATGCTAAACATATAACAATTGACAGGCTTACAAAACTAATCCGCAATCAGATAATGCAAGACTTCAGCTAACCCAGGAGAACCACACGCAGTTTGCAAACTCGAGTGCATATGATTGGAACCACCAAATACATTGTGCCTTTTTATTGGTGAAGAAACACAGCATCATCATTTTCATTCATCCATCAAAGAAAATTGCACGTGACAGACATCAGGATTTACCTTAATGAGGAGAACAGCTTGTGGACCTCTTCAAAGATTTCATCTGCATCTCCAATTGCATTTATCTGAATGCAGTTGAACAAGTACTCTTAGACATCCTAAAGATAAAAAATATATATTCCATACAGAGCAAACATTTTACAAAGATTTATCCCTATTTGATATCCTTTTTTAAGAAATCAGCCACTTAATTAGCCATGACTCCTAAAAACATAGTACAGCCAACCATCTAATATAAAATAATATTAGTAGAATGCACTACCCTTCCCCCACACCATACAAAAATTAGGAGGCCTTACAATTATATAGTTTAAAACAAGATGGAACTGCATCCTGTGTATTCTTTGTTATCCATAAGTCTCTGACATACAAATTGTGAGATTCGCTGAAACTTAAGAGAATGAGACAACCATAGTGTAATGCTCTACATTAAGATGTGTCATTGTTTATTGGTCAAATTATGGAGAGAAAAATGGGGAAAAGTCAAGGCAAACAAGGGTAAAAAGCGAATCCATCTGGAAAGTTTTGTGCAAAATGAATAGATTAATTACCTTGTGAACCTTTCCCCTTGAAGAATAGTAGTCAACAACAGGAATATTCAAGCTCTCAAACACTTTTAGACGCTTCTTGATTGTATCAATGTTATCATCAACTCGTCCCTAAAATGTATACATGAGAAAACCAAAAAAAAAAAGAGAAAAAAGAGATTTCACTAATAGGAAGAATAGAGGTTGATGTAGTATAGATCAGTACATCTTTCACAAATTTGAAGTCCTCAATTGTTCTTACAAACTAGCAAAGTTGGTGTTTCTTTTCTTAAATTTTATTTGTAACAAGGAAATAAGCAGCAATGTCTTGCACATATGGGAAGGAGGGAGTATGCAGTTGGTTGTCAAAGACAAAAGTAACAGGCAGGAATTGACAATCTTTAGAAATGCAGATATGGGCTAGACTTCAATGTGGAAGTGGGGAGAGTACAGTTTTGGTATAGCACATATGTATTAAATTTCAATGCGGAGGTGGAGAGAGTACAACTTTTAGTATAGCACATATATATCTAATGCAAAATACTCTGGGAAGCTACCATAGGAAGTACAAAGACCAACCTGGTTACGTCCAAGAAGACGTTTAACCATCTCATCCGCAGGACAGTCAAAGAAAACCACTAGGTCTGGTTCTGTCCCAAGCTGAAAGTTTTAACATGTACTTTGTCAACATATCATAACAGGAACCATGCAATCTGCATTTATACGATTAGCAACTAATGACCAGACAGAAATTAACATAAATCAGTAGATATACAAGTGTATTCTTATTATCCAACCACAGCACACACATTATCACTGATATCAGTAGTTTGATACTATTAGTCTATTACTAGTTGATATGATGATAATAACACCTACAGAGCATATCATTCCCTAGCATTGGATAGTTATTCCTTCATTTGTTACATACGATACACTAGCAGTCTAGGGCATACATATTGATGTTTAAAGAGTAAAGACATTTATACACAAATGATCTCTATGCTGAGTCAACAGTTCTAAACACCTGCAGCATTCACCCATTAGTAGCCTTTCCGGAAAGTTAAAAAAAAGCTGATGAGCATCATGGGCGTATCCATCTCATTACATAATGTCTCAATTCATAGGAAATCCTGAACTGGTAATGCAATAGTCAAACAGCGTACTTACTATTCTTTCAAAGGCAATTCTATTTTCCTCACACCTTGGGAAACCGTCAATAAGAACCCTTTTAGCATTGCTTGCTTCCATTGCTTTTCTGATCAGTTCAACAGTTATCTCTGATGGAACGATCCTCCCTTCCTTGATTATATGTAAGATAAACTTCCTGAAATGTGTCATGCAAAGTGGAGAAACAATGCATTGGACCTTTTGTTTACATCATCATAAGGCTACCAGGGAATTAATAACTAACAAAAAATTACCCTTTTCCACTATCAGAGGATATTTCGTTCCGTAGAAGATCGCCGACACTCAAATGAGCAAATCCAAAGTTTGAAGCAATCCTTCGACATTGTGTTCCTTTCCCACTCCCAGGTCCCCCTATACACATGAGCAGGTCCAACTTGAAAAAACACTGATATTAAATGGGAGGGATCCTCAGTTTACTCCATGAAAGAGCATTAGTTTCATGAATGTAAAACCAAAGCCTGCATATAGGTGTCAAAAACGAAGCATCACCTAAGACGAAAGCGATGAACGGCCTGTGAGAGCTGCCATCACCACTTCCCTAGAGACAGCCAAAGAAGAGAGGGGCAGCACATAGAAGAGAGGGGCAGCACATAACCTGTTATTCACGTGCGAGCACTCTTGCAGAGCTGCGGCTGTAACAAGGGAGACACAGATGCAGGTTCCAGGACAAACTTACAGGTTGGGATGTGAAGAGCCTGAGCAGATTGAGAGCAAGAGGCAGATTCTACAAGCAAACACAACACATGGAGTCCATAAGCATCAAGGCTACACCGATGGCATTGGAGGAATACAGGCAAGCAGGGCGGATGCATGAGAGATGAACTGTACAAAAATAAAATTTGTCCCCGTAGTATCTGCCTGTGCCTTGTACACTTAGATTTCTCAGGGATCAAGGAGCAAGCCGAGGGATCGCCGAGAAAGGAAGGGAAACTTAGCACGCACGGCCCAAAGGAGGCACCTTTTCAGGCGGTGGCAACGAGGCGTTGGAGGAAATGCGCGTGGAAGGGGAAGCCGCGGAGGTACCGTACCTCATTAGGGCTGGGTAGGAGGTGGCGGTGTCGCTGGTGCTTCTGGGTGGAGGAGGATCGGGATCGGAGAAGAACAGGGGCCAGTCGCCTCCGCCACATCTTCCTCCTCCACACCGCCGTCCGCCGCTGTCGCTACTTCCACCGTCTCTCTCCTCTCCTTGTGTGCAATGGGAAGAGAAGGGAGTAGGGAGAGGAGAGGAATGAGCCGACTCAATCTGGCCAAACGGGCCGCCTTGCACGGCCCGTTAGACTGTTCGGCCAAAGGCCCAGTCAGAGCCCCGGATCGCGCTCTAACGGCGCATCTGATGGTCGTCCGGGGCCGCGCGCCAGGAATTTTTTTTATTTTTTATACTTTTTATTAATCCAAAATAAATAAATAATATTTCGTATGATTTTATTAAAAAATAGACGCCCGTAGCCCTTTGGTTGGACGAGACTGAAATCCTACTTAACTCAAGGGCAGATTTTATATAATTCGCCCAACGGTCAGGCGAGACAAACCTCCAGCCCAACCGTCAGACAGTAATTTACCCTGAACGTGCACGAGCCCATTAGTGAAAATTCGCCTGATGAGAGGGCGGAATTTGAGAATATCCACCCCGGTGGTAGGGCGGGATTTGAGCAAGCGTCCGGTGGAGGGATCAGTTTGAGAGGTCATCCCTAGGAAGGGACGTCACTAGATTTATTGTTTACTAATATTTTTGTATCTTTTGTGAACCTCGTGTAGTAGTTATTATGTGACATTGTGTTTCTCATTCTATGCTCTACGTTAGTACCATTCGATATTCGTTCCAACATCATGTCACTTCTCATTTTATGTCCCATCACTGTCATGTCTCTCTCATTACGTCTCTTTTGTGCGACTGAATAACGGCTCACTGTAAAACTCCAAAGCCATATCGAATCAACTGTACAGCTGCATGACCCATCATTTCAAGTATGACTACAACCTGCTTAGTTACGCAAGACATCCAAAGCTCAACTATACAGCTACATAAGCCATCAATTCGAATAGGATTGCAATCTATTCAGTTACACAGGGCATCCAATGCGTTCTGGACTTGAACGAATAACAAGTCCGCTCCTCTGTTCATCTATAAAAAGATCGCTAAAGCACCACCGGGTCACCACACACCACTTTCATGGCGATCTAGGGAGCTTCTTCACATCGTATGTATATGATAGTTGGTGGAAGCCTTTTGGCCCAATAGACCATGCTCGTCCTCCTACCGACGACATGTCAGTCATAGATTATGGGAAATAGAGAGGTAGGCCTCCTTTACTGAGAGATCGTCATTTTCAATTAGTTTTGATGGGCCGAGATGTGACTATGGAAACTCCTCGGTTGTCCAGTGATTTGACCACATACACGAGGGGTTTACTGATCGTAGGTTCTACCAATATCCTAATTATCACATAAATTTGTGTCCATGTATGTTTCGTTATCATAAGTTTTATTTACTAATACATTGTTCCACCTCTAAATACCAAATGTTACATGCGGTTGAACTTACTAGATAGATGAGCCATACCCGGCAGCAGCGTACACCTACATAACATACCTTCAAGTAAGAATCAACTGCTTGCAGGCTAGACTCGATGCTATAAGAGGGCCAGCGTAACAAAGAGGCTAGGAGAGGGTCGCGAGGCCCCCTAAGCCTCCTAGGCAGGCTATGCCGATAGGTGAAATGTACAATCAGACAGTGTTGGACCAACACTATCATCCGAACCGTTCTTGTTAAGACTTTACATGCTTTTGTGGATGCCACTACCCTGCCACACCCAACACCAAAATTCTCCGTCGAAGAGCGATCATGTAAGAGGTCTACCCTGTGTACTACAACACCGAATGAGAAACGACTGCTCGATGTTCTGTCACTTGGTGTTCATGCTAGTGTCATAACCCTTTCACACAGCCATGGTGAACGATCATGACTATTATCGCACCACCTATGTCATGCGTGCTTTCTGATGTACACATAGTACTTATGTATTTGTGAAATCCCCTAAAGGCATGACTTTCATAGTCATGTGATGTGTAATTCATGGCTTGAACTTTTCTGAAAGACCATATGTTATTGACAAGACTATACCATGTCTACGCTCAGCGTATCAAAAAACCCCTTTGGTTGCATGAGATAGAATTCCCGCCCATCGGTTGGGCAAGACAGAAAACCGCCCTTTGATCGGGCGGGATTTCAATCTCGTCTAACCAACGGGATGGATTTACCCTACCAGCCCGGTGGCGTGGAAACATGTCCTATCCGCCCTTTGGTTGGGTGGATTATACAAAGCCTGTCCTTCGGTCGGGCAGGATTTCGGTCTTGCCTGACCAAAGGACGATGGACGTCTATTTTATAATAAAATTATATGAAATATTATTTATTTATTTTGGAATAATAAAAGTATTAAAAAAAAAATTCACGCACCAAGACTAGGTGGGATCGCCTAGGGCTCACACTGGGTCGTGCCTTGTGTGGGTGGCAGCCCAGCAACACATTACTCCGGGCCCAATCAAACGGATCGGACATGGTCGGATAGTGCTAGATACAAATACGAATCCATTTTTTTTATTGGATATGGATATGGATACGAACACGGATATTGTCAGATACAGATATGAATAGTGTCAAATACGTATACGGATGATGCAAGATCGATATTCTCAAATATAGTTAGAAAGAATATTACTCGGATAATATGTGAAAATGCATACTTCAAAAATCATCAGTATAATACGTTTAGTTGTGTGTTGTCCGGTGTAGAGTAGTGTCGCATGCCTATGAGTCGGATAGTATTCCCATATTTTTCGGATATTATCCATTATTATCCTTATTCATATTCGTATCCATAAAAATATCCGGATATCTGTAAAACTATCCAAATCACTGTTCGAATGGATTCGGTCGATCCGTCGGTCAAAAACTATCCAAACCATTTGCACCCCTATTCTGCACCTCATTTGGAGAACAATATTTTTCACAAATATCATTTCAAATTTCATGTATATATAGTATACATTGCATTTCTAATTTGAAACATATTTGAATTTTTATCGAGAATGATAGATGAACCTTTATCTGCAAAAAGATTCATATATGAATTTCCAACTCCAAAATTTTTTTTTCATTTTTCTTATATATGATTTTGTGGCGTGCCAGATGTATAAATGCCAGCATTTCATGTGCATAATTCTGACCTGACGTCAACTTTTTTTTATAAAAAATGCAAAATAAAAATTCAACTTTCATATACGATCGAAACTACCTGTGGATACACATTCATCTTTCATGTACTAAAATTTTAAATATAAAATTAAACATCTTTGAAATTTGAAATATAACATATGCTATAATTCAAAGTTGAAATTATATTATCAAAAAGTTTATTGAATACGATTGTATTTTTCATATGAGGCGCAGAAGACGACGATCGTATTCATTACCTCATATGGATATGGTGAAAAGTGTTTTCCCATATGGGGTGCAAAATACAAACACGGTTGTATTCTTCATACGAGATGCACAATATGTTCGTATTCAGTTATTCACTACCTCATATGGTGGAGGATAAGGTTGATTTATTTGTAAATATGATGGAATCTCTCTTTTGTAAATTAATTAAAAAAATTTGCCCGTGAGTGATTACTCGCTCATGTTTTTTCAGTTCTTTTATACTTTAGCTGTTCTAGTGTAAATTTTCGCAAAACTACTGCGTATTCAATACGTAAGAGACAAATAATCTATAAGAAAAATATGGCAGCTTTTAGTTTTCCTTTAGAAGCTACAGTGCGGAGCCCACCAATCAGTGAAATGCAAGCTACCGGATTCTCAATACTCCTCGACAATCTAGAGCAGCTAGCATTTCTCTTCAACTCTGAAGTATTGAAACAATAATTAATTTCATAAAGATACAAATTTTACACTACCGAAGAAACAACTCCAGAGAGTGACAGTATTAGAAATGAAGCAAGGGTGCAAGACTAGAACTCGAGACCTCATGACTCTAGCCTCACCCTTCTAGCCAACCCACGCACTGTCACGTACTGATATAGATAGAATACGTATTTTTTTTAAACTTTTCAGAAACGAGGCATTATTACTGGTTCGTGACTCAAACCGGTAGTAATAGATAGATATCACTACCGGTTTGTGACTCAAACCTGTAGTAATAGTACCCGAGGCACCACTACCGATTCATGACTCAAGTTTATAGCTCACGTAACTATCACTATCGGTTCGTGGCTTAAATCGGTATTGATGCAACTATCACTACCGGTTCACGGATAACTAGTAATGATATGTCGGTAGTGATGCCCACTTCTTTAATGGTGTTAGGTGCTTCACATATGCAATAATACACAATTGTACATTGCAATACACCAAGGTTCCAGTTGACACTCCTTCATCTCAAGTGTGATATGACTCAAAGCAGAGCTAATTTCATCACAGTTTGGATTCAGCAGACAACAGCATAGCTCAGCCCCAAAGCCAAGGAATGCCAACCAATGAATCAGAGCATCCGATCTCTGCACTCTGGCTGCTCATACTGGAAGCCTCAGGCACACCTTGAGTTAAGATCTTCCCATGCACATAATTACCATATGCCCATGTCTTCTTACAAACCGTTGACACCCAATTTTAGACATAGCCAAAGTTTATAGAAGTGGCTAAGATACTTGTTCAAAAAGCCGACATAATTAGAAGATTTTAGAAATGTTTGGGTCAAACATGGTTGGCTAAGAGCATAATTGGAAAAGATACTACGACCAATAAGAAAGAAGATCCTGGAGTTATAGTCCTAATTGACTACTACAAGTTAGAATAGGAAACTTTACTAAGAAACCAATTTAGAAAAGTTATAGAAGGTAATATTGTCCTAGATCAGCTACGTATTATATTTTAGCCAAGTTTTTAAATAAGTTTCTATTTAGAGAGAGTCTTAAATATATATTAAGTTTGTTAAATTATATACAGTAAGCTAAGAGTTCAAATCGCGTATTGTATGAAGTCCATGTATCGGGTATAAATATCTAACCTATGTATCGGGAAAGGGTCCCAACCAATCAATTTCTATGTATCGGGAAAGGGTCCCAAACAATCAATCTACTATTTCAATACAATCGACTTTTCAATTCCTATGAGTAGCAGCAACTTAGATTCATCGTATTTTGTTCATCACGATTTGTTGTGCATCGCCTTACGATCAACTATACGGTACAACCCAGGAGTTGCTTACAAGTAAGTATTGTCTCAATTCAGTTCGATCTACGGACTTACATCAGCTTTTGGTTTTATTATAATACTATCTTTGTTTGATATTACTGCATATCATTGTTTCGTGCAAAGGTTAGATTCTACCCTCGTTCAGCTTTTGGTTTTATTATAATACTATCTTTGTTTGATATTACTGCATATCATTGTTTCGTGCAAAGGTTAGATTCTACCCTCGTTCTATAGGCTTATTTGGCTTTACAGATCAACCGATAGTCTATTTACCCTCGTTCTATTGGTTTGATCGACTTATTAATTTAGCCGATGGTATGTTTATCATTCGTTCTCTCAGCTAGACGATCTGATCGACTAGTTGATAGTCTGTTTACTTCTTGTTCTACTAATTAGACGATTTTATCGACTTTTAGTAGTCTATTTATCCTTTTCAATTTATTGGTTTGAACTTCTGTTTAGATCAATAGTTTATGCTACCTTTGGATCGGTTTAAATATATATTTAAGCTGATAGTTCTCACTATATTTAGATCTATTGAACTTTTGACCATGTCTTTAAGTTTGATAGGTTATTCTAAGAATCTTGGATTTAATTGGCTAATTAAAGCTAATTGATTTCTTTACCTTTCTAATTAATGGTCAAATTGCCTGATATACTCTGAACCCTAAACTTGGTGCTGACGGGGTTTCAAAACCCTTAGCCTACAATGTGTTTAAGCCGACTGTCAACTTTTGGCGCGAACACATTCCCACCTCTGGCTTGCCCATATCATATGCCTGCTTCCTGATGATTTTATATCCTACTTATTGGGTTAAGTAGGCGATACACAGTTACCATATGCCCATGTCTTCTTACACACCAAGATGCTATGATAGTGGACTCTTACACCTACATGTTTTGTGATGGCATGACAGATATGCTTACAGTTATATCACATAAACTTACAGAATAGTTCTGAATATGACAATACAGACATCCTTTTTGCACTCATACATGCATTCAAGGTGTTTCCTCAATAGTGAAGATCATCCTGATCATTCATGGGGAAAAAACAACAAATCAGCAATTACATGGCTGCAACAGAACTAAAGCTAGCTGTCCAAACATGAAACTGATTCACCCTTTTGCAATATTTGTTGGTAGTACAAGTCTTGAGGTAAATGATTGTGCAAGTGCTCCTTACCAATAAAAATGTACTGACGCTTGGAGCAGATATGAAACACAATAACTAAATAGAAAAGAAATACTGTTGAAACTCTTGAATTTACAAGATGTCCTTATAAATTACGTTCATGACAATATGACATCATTTGAACAACTATGTGCCGGAGACGAGTCCAATGCCTGACATAATGGGTCACTAGCATGTATAAACAAAACTCATACTGTTATATATTTCACGATGGATGAGCGCACGTCCTCCATGAAAGACACAGCTTCTTCCTGCAAAGCAGATAAAAAGAACATATAAGTAAGAAGAAAAGCGAAAAAAACACACTTGATCAATGATCTTAAGTACCAGTGGCTACTGTGCTGGTTTATTCAGCACTGCTGATACAGGCCAGAGACAAGAGATTACCTGATCACTCGTCCTTGCGCTTGCTATATTTTCATCGAGGAGTGTTAATATGGATATGTTGAGCTCATTCCGTTCGACCATTTCGAGCAACTGGGAAACATGGATTCATATAGTTACATTTTTTTTCTGGGTGAACACGAGGAGTTACTAAAAAAAAGATTTTTTTAGAAATCCTACCGTTGTTTTTCTATCTCTTGATTGCAGGATCTTGGTGAGCCGTTCTTTGGACGTGACGAGGTCTTGTTGCAACTTGTCATACGCCTCTGCATTAGCACGGAGAGTTTACAGCTAAACCACATTTGATTTATCAGAAGCTTTCATCTAAGATGAGATGTGAACTGACCGACTCCCTCAAGCAGAACCTTCTGCATCGCTTCAAGCTCGATCAATCTGTCTTCCATGTCCTGCGCACAACACACCAACAGAAGAAGATATATATTCTTTATGTAAGCAACAAGGAATGGGAATACAGAAATAAGCGGTTGGTAATGCTATGTGGAGTATATATGCATACGGCTGTTCTTGTGATTGGGAATTTGATCTGCGCGATCTCCCGCTGGATGTGGTCGAAGAAGGCCTGGTTGAGCCTAGGACGGAGCCTGCCGATCTCCACCTCGATCTCGCGCGCCTCCGTGTCGAGGAAGAACTCCACCAGGCCGGCGTCCGTGTCGGGGATCACCCGCGCCTACACTACCACGCACCGCCGCCGCGTAAGCCCCATGTTGAGCGGGATGCCATTGGCAGTGACGGTGAGAGTCTGTTTCTTACCTCGCGCTCCTGGCGGCGGCGCTCCTGCTCCTCGCGCACCTGGCGCTGGAAGGCCTCGCGCGCCTCCGAGTCCCTCTCGAGGCGGCGCCGGAACTCGAGGCGCGCGATGTGGCCGCCCTGCGGCGGGCCGAGGACACCTTCGGGGTCCTGCTCTCAACAACAAGAAGCTAGTCAAAAAAGCGTGCACGGTGAATTGGGGCAGGCAGGGGCTAGCTGAGGTGGTACCCATCCGATGCAGGAGATCTTGGTGGCGACGGCGCGGCGCCTGGTTGGTGGCCGGCGGGAAGCGGGGCGTGGTGGGAGGAGGGGGCAGCTGTGGAAGATGGTGGCGGCAAGGGAGGAGGAGGCGGCCATGGGCAGGAGCAGGAGGAGGTGCTGGCGTACGTTATCCCCTCGCAAACAGAGGTGAGGGAAGGAGAAATAAGCCCAGCCCAGCCCAGCCATTCCCGTCTAATCTAGTACAGTTAGTTGAGAAATTTTTTTTTTTTACATTTTTTATTCAAAATTTTTAAAATGCCATCCCGGCCCGCAAAATTGCAAGTTTAGGCGCCCGTCGCCCGTGGGCTGGGCGATCGCCCGTGGCTCGGGCGACGGGCGGCCTAGGCGCAGACGGCGTGGCTAGCTGTTGGCGGCAGATTGGCGGCCAACAGCGGCAAGGCGTACTACTTAAGCCATGTGTGGCTCAGTGGCAAGATGCAGACGAGAAAGAGAAAGAAGAGGAGAGGAGAGAAAGGAAAGAAGAGAGGAAAAGAGAAGAGAGGAGAAAAGGAAGAAAAGAAAAAAAGAGGGAAAAAGAAGAGAGAAAAAAATTTGGATCATGTGGGATCGACATTTGGTAAGTTAATTTCTTAAATAATTTAGTAGTGTAATTATGTAATTAATTTTTATGATTAAAAACATGGTAGGATAGTCACATATTAATAAATATAATGTTGATATAGAAAGTTGATATTATCATTGATTTAGAAAGTTGATGTTGATATAATGTTGATATAGGAAGTTGATATAGGATAGTCACATATTAATAAATATAATGTTGATATAGAAAGTTGATATAATGTAAATATGCATAATTAAAATTTATCATTGATTTAGAAAGTTGATATTATGATTAAGAATGTATTATTGATTAAATTTAATATTGAATTAGATAGTTGATATAAATCATTATAAATAAAATTTTTATTCTAAACATGGTAGGATAGTCACACGTTGAATATCGTAAATAATTTTGTTATTTACGCGCATAAATGATATAAATATGTGTAATTTTAAAATTTTAATTGAAGACACGTTAGGATGGTCACACATTAAATAGTTATATATTTTTTTTATTTACGCGCATAGTTGACATAAATACGTGTAATTTAATTTGAAGATTGGAAAAATGGTAGAATAGTAACACATGAAATATGTAGATAATTTTGTTATTCATGGATGTAGGTGCAGATTAAAATTTTTATTAGAGTATAGAAAAAATATAAAATCGTGAAAATAGGGTTATTTCAAAAATGGAGTTAAGTTAGACATAAATAGATGTAATTTATATATTAATTGAAGACATGTTAGGATAGGCACACGATGTATAATATAAATTTGATGTTATATATGTAATTTATATATTAAATAGATAATTTTGCTTGCGTTCTTGTTATGGTAAATATTACATAATATTATTTTTGATAATGAAATATACACTAACTAATAGTACGGTTCATCATATGTTATAGGCGAAATGTCAGAAAAATTATATTTCCAAATGGAGTGGATCTATCGGCATTTCCCTCTGTGATGCGTGGTATATCTAGGCCGAACGAGAGGACATACCGGTGGATAATAGAATGGTTGTTTCGGTTGTTGATGCGGATGCACATACATGTAAATTTGCGTGTAAGAGCCGTGGTGAGTCGTGCCCATGAAGGTTTTTGGAGAGTTGTTTCCTATAAAAGGAACACACAATTGGAGAAGGTGCGTAGAAAATGCAATGCGGCGTGGTTGACCCCTTATACTCTTGGTTCAATGCTACGGATAGTAAACCCGGTAGTGCGGCGTAAGATGAGGAGGTGGACACAATGGAGGACCATGGCACAAGCATGGGAGATTGTAGTGGAGAGGGTGGCGATGACCAAGTTGGCGATGGGGATGAGGCGTGGGAGGACTACGGACAAGGCGCAGGAGGAGGGTGGTGTAGGCGTGAGGGGCGGGGGATGGCGAGCGAAGGTGAAGAGGTGGAGATCATAGTGAATATGATGGAGGCGGAGGACCGAGAGGATGAAGAGTTGCGGATGATGACCGGTCCGACGAGGAGGTTAATGTCACGATGTCCCTACCCCGAGCACATGGAGCGATTACAACCGGCGGTTAACGGTGAATGAAGGGAGCCATGGCGCATGGGAGTACCATCTAACGAGGTCCGTGAAAGCCATATACAAGGATAAGGAATCATTCTTGAATGCGGTGAAATCTTGGGCAATGTCTATCGCCGTCAGTTCAAGGTGGTGAAGTCCGGCAAGAAGGAGTCTGACGTGAAATCGTGAATGACAAGCGCCTGGCGGTGCATGTATCTGAGAGGAAGTGGAAGGACTCTTGGGAGTGCTCCATAGTGGTGCAACATGAGTGTATCTTGGAGGAAGCCGAGCAAGTGCACCGCAACCTTTAAATCAACTTGGGTGGCTAATGTTCTATATGGAGAGATTGTGGGTAATCCTCAAATGCCGCCTAAAGATATCATTTGAGCCGTGGAGAGAGATATCGAGACACTATGGACTACGGAAAGCTTGGAGGGCAAAGAGAAAGGCGTTGGAGGTTAGGTTCGGGACGTCACGAGGCATCGTGCGAGCGTGGTTCACATGCTTAGGGCAATAGCATTCAGGAACCTGGGCGTACATAGACATGAAAGAGTATCCAGCTAGTGGTGTCCATGAGGGCAAGTGGGTCTTTGCGGCGTGCATTTTTTTTGGGAGCTTGCATAAATGCCTTCGAGCACCGCAGGCCCGTGTCTGTATGGGCGGCACCTTCTGACGGGTAAATACAAAGGGCGAATCTTGACCGCAATTCTTTGTGGACGCGAACAACCGGTGTTGCGATCGCAGATTGCTATTGTCGAGGGAAAAACACAGATAGCTGGTATTGGTTCTGGGCGAGTTAAGCACGAGTGATGCTCGCTAGGCGAACGTGTGCATCATACACGATCGCACGCGGGTTTGATGAAGGCTATTGTTGATATGCAAGAAGGTTACTGCGTTGTGGGACCACCGAAGTGGCGGACTTGACTAGTAGGTGGTGCATGGACATATGGGAGCAAATTTCTTCCGTCAGTTCAAGAACAAGACGTTGATGAACATGTTCAAGAGGTTGTGCCAAACAAACCAGCCGGCCAAGTTCGAAGCGCTCTGGAAGACCTTAGATGAAATGACAAGGAAGCAGACGGCCCAACCAGCAGGCCCACCAACTTCATCGAGAAATCCCATGCTTTATCATGTCGACGGCGATGATTCGACTGCTCTATGTGCGCTCCCTACGGACTCCAGAAACATCCGTAGAAAGGCGGGCACAGATATTAAAAGTTTCTCGGACTGGATATGTCACGAGCCAAAGGAGAAATGGTCGCTCCTACATGACACCGGAGGTGGTGCGGTATGGCATCATGACCACGAACATAGCCGAGGTGTACAACTGGGTAATGAAAGGAACGAGATGTCTTCCTCTTGTCGGAATTGTTGAAGGTGTCCTGCATGGGGTCCAAAAGTACTTCATCGACCGAGTGCAGAAGGCTGCTTCAGCTATGGCCGACAGGCATCTTGTCTCTTCAACCCTTATCAGTGAATACATGGAGAAAAAAACAAGAAAGGCGCAGATGCATCGTGTGACTCCACAGAGTGGCACCGTCCGTCGGTTTCATGTGCACTGTGCTGAGCGTGGTCATCGAGGTATCCACCGGGCGACAAGGACGCATCTCTGCACCATCACGGGGGCCCAATGTGAGTGCACCTGCCAGACGCCAAAGCTCCTTCACCTCCCGTGCTCTCACATTATAGCCTCTTTCCGCCATCTGTAATGAATCAACCCGCTCCTTCGTGTCGCCTTACTACCTGAAGGAAAGTGTTTGGGACACATGGAATTATGAGGTCTCTGGTGCAATTGTGGGTCCTTCACGGAAAATCCTCCTGCAGCTACATTGGGTGCAGAGATATGAGTAGGCTGAGATAGAAGCCAGGCCGTCGGAGGACCCGCCGTATCCGCAATGACATGGATGAGGCCGAAGGTGGGCGTCGGTCATCGGCGGGTCAAGCTGGGACATCGGGGTCACGCACCGAGAGAGGATGAGCGTTCCTGAGCAATATATCGCTACAATGTAATATGTTTATCTTACTTAATGTAATATATTTATCTTACTTAATGTAATATGTTTAATTGACGATGTACTGCAATGTAATGTTCGTATTTTCATAACATTTGTTTGGAATTGTAACAGTTGTCACGGACTCTATCGTTGTAATTGATTTTGCAATAAAAAGTCTTGCCATGAAATGTAATGTTTTTGTGTCATGTATGTTTTATTTTGTTTTGTACGACTTAACCTGCAGGATCGAGTGACCATGGCCGGTGCTGGACCTAGTCGGGGAGGCACACCTGAGTTTTTCGACCGTAACATAGATCACAAGCACAGGTCAAGATTTTCAGCACAGGAGGACAAGAAGCTGTACACACTGCGCCCTCGTGTTCCCGACCGGTTGCTTCGTATCGACGAGCGATGGGTCGGCAGGTACGAATTCAATTTATTTTTCGCATGCACTTCCATGTTTTATATGTAACCGTACTGATGACTACTCCACTTTGCAGGTTGCGAGCAGTAGGTCTTCTTCCACTTTGCAGGCTGGTGGAGCTCTCGACGGCGGAGGATCGACGGTTCACATACGACCGTTCCCTCCTAGCTGCACTCGTCGACCGGTGGCGACCAGAGACGCACACGTTCCACCTCCCCGTTGGGGAGATGGCACCCACACTGCAGGACGTGTCGTACCTCTTGGGTCTGTCTTGTGCGCGTTCGGTAGTTGTACTGGGAGGAGCGCGCTGCCGCCGACCGCAGCGACTGTCGGACCGCTTCGACGCGTTACCACGACACCCTGCCGGTGGGGCGTACGAGCCTCTGAGGCGGAGCGAGCGGCACGGACCGACGCGTGCTTGGCTGCTACAGTTCACGGTACGCAACCTTATAAATTTAATAACTGTGTTTTCCCATATGTTGATTTCAAGCTAACATGGTCACGAAATAGTGTAGGCCGATCTGATACACCCGATGGCGGATGACGACACAGTTTTGAGGCACCTAGAGGCGTACTTGCTGCTGTTGTTCGGCTGGGTGATGTTCCCGTCCACCCACGGGGACACAGTTGACAGGCACCTGATCCAGTTTGCGCACTACATCGCTGACACTCCGGAGTACGAGGTGAGCTAACATGGTACCGAAATGATCCCTGATGACTTTCTGACATGCTTTTCCACGCAGATGGAGCAGTACTCTTGGGCCTCCGCGGTTCTTGCTGGCACTTACCGGGGCCTCTGCGACGCTGTCTTTCGGATGACGAAGGACGCAACCATCGCAGGTTGCGTCCTACTCCTCGAGCTTTGGTCGTGGGAGCGGTTCCCTGTGGGGCGGCCACAGGTGGACCGCGATCCGTACCCTCCCTCACTGTACACGGGGCCTCACACAGATTGGCCCACCATGGGCCACTACTGGGTCCGACGACAGGTAAGTCCTTTTGTCATGTTACTCCAGGATCCATCCATTTGAACTAACTTGTTCATGTCCTTTGTTTCGCAGCATATTTACGCGCACGAGCAGGTCCATCGGGTGTACAAAGAGTTGAAGCGCTAGTTCGACTACCTACACGACGACGAGGTCGTTTAGACACCGTACGACGCGTACCACGTGCAGGCACGCGCACCCTACGGCCTCTCCTTGCTGTGTACCAGGGACATGGAATACTGGCTTACACGGAAGTCCTTGGTTTTCAACATCTTCGTCGAGAACTACTGTCCACACCGGGTTTTGCGACAGTTCGGGTTGTACCAGGAGATCCCCCCTCAGCCTCAGATTGTTATTCCATCAGCCGCGCACAAGTAAGATCCATTTATTCACAGTTCGCTTAGTGCCCTCTATGATTATGTAACATGCTATTTCGTAATATGTTATGTCCTCCATATTGCAGGCTTACCCGGATGGGCGTTCGCGGAGGGACCCCGTTCTCGTACCGGATGCAGACTTGGAGGGCGCAGTGGGACGAGGCACTCGAGGACCGAGTCACGGAGTACCGCCCTTACGACCCTGACTCGTACGACGCGTACATGAGATGGTACGCCCCTCGGACTCGCCTTCGTGTGGGCTACTCACCGACCGACTACGTCACCCACGAGCCCTCGGTGGAGGAGCTGTACCCGCACCATCAGGCGCAGAGGTCCTACACCGCGGTAAGAGTCCCATTTGGTTTTGTCATCCACACGTACTTAACCCATTACATCCTCTCACATTTTCTCCGAATTGCAAAGGCTGATTTGTCGCAGGAGCTTAGGCGACGCTTGATCCGTGGTGTCCGTTTGAGGGCGGGTGCAGAGCTGACGCCGGCTGAGAACAGATCCTTGTGGTCGAGGATGCTACGCAAGGCGACCCAGTTGTGCCGCCTGACGTCGTGCCAGCGGGTCCCCGACGTTGTCCCACGTGGTGGGGCACCGCCGCTTACTCCACCCCTTCCACGTGGGCCGCAGCAGACTCCGGGACTTCGCCCACAGCAGACCTCGGGCCTTCGCCCGAGCCACACTCCTGGCCTTCACCCACAGCGGCCTCAGGGCTTGGGAGGTTGGGCTGGGCAGGGCGCCAGCTCTTCGCGTGCTGCACCACCCCAGCAGCAGGGCTGGGGAGGTTGGGATGGGCAGGGCGCCGGCTCTTCGCGTGCTGCACCACCCCAGCAGCAGGGCTGGGGAGGTTGGGATGGCGCCGGCTCTTGGCGTGCTGCACCACCCCAGCAGCAGGGCTGGGGAGGTTGGGATGGGCAGGGCGCCGGCTCTTCGCGTGCTGCACCACCCCAGCAGCAGGGCTGGGGAGCTTGGCCCACCGAGTCGACCAGCAGTCCCTTCTACTCTGGACTAGCAGGAGGTGAGCAATGATAACACTGCTATATAATGTTTTAGTACGTACGCGTTGCAACGTCTTACTGATTGTCATGTGTTTCCTTCAATGCAGGGAGTACGTCTTACGGCGACGACGCCGACGATGCTGGGCAGCAGGACCTAGATCGGTGGCTCTCGCAGGACCTCCTCTACTGTCGCGATTGCACGGGCTCCACTCGCCCCTACTCAGCCGTCACAGCACGAGGATCCCTCGACACCGGTAGACCACGGCAGGCCCAGGAGGGATGTCCATCCTCCCGACCAGTTCACATACCCCGAGGACCAGATTAGGAAGCGCACACGTCAGTGACCGGCGTGTATGTTGTACTTGGACTAGACTTTATACTGCACTTGTCCCCTGACTTCTTTTCCTTTTTTTTACGATGTACTGCACTACTTTGTGTACTTCTGTAATGGATGTCAGGCATAATTTCTAGCCTTGCGTTTTTCTTCTTCCTGAAAAATATCAAATATAATTTCTAGCTTTGCAGTGCCCGGTCACATCAAGTGCAGCGGCCATCAATTATTTCATCCGACTCGCCGCCAATGATCCGCTTTCCACCGTCGATCATATCAAGCTGCGGCATCCATCAAGATCTTGGTCCCGAGGTTGGCAACCAATACCGCTTTGCACCGCCGGTCACATCAAGCTGCAGCTGCCATCAATTATTTCTTCGCCGCGCGACCCATGACCCCGCTTTCCACCGTTCGATCACATCATCGCTGCGGCAGACATCGCGAGGGACGCGTACGCTTCCATGAACTCCGTCCATCCACCTGCCAGACTTCGCTATAAAAACCCATCTACCTTCGGGTCCTCTGCGCTACATCTTTCCTGAGAGCTTACTGCTTTATAGTTCATGGCGAGTTGGGGAGCCTCTTCACGGCCATATGTGCCTGATGCATGGTGGGAGTCTTATAGGCCTGGAGAGCATACTCGTCCTCCTTCGCACGATATGCATGTCATACATTATGCAGACTAGAGAGACGGCCCTCCTTTGCTACAAGATCGTCACTTCGCGTCCATTTTAGACTGGCCGACATGCGAATGTGGGAACCCAGCCGTTGTGCAGTGGTTTGACCATGTGCACGAGGGGTTTACTAGTCGCAGGTTCTACCGATGCCCAGATTACAACGTAAGTTCCCTCCCTCTGCGATATGCTACCGCAAATACAAGTTACTTACCAGTTCTCTTATTTCCAGTTACCAGACGTCACGTGCGGTTGGACTTGCTGGATGGTTGAGCCATACCCGGCAGCAGCGTACACCTACATAACATACCTGCACGCAAGAATCAATAAACTGCGTGCTAGAGTGGATGCTACAGAGGAGGCAAAGCGCGAGAAAGGCGGCGGAGGTCCGCGCGGGCTTCCTGGCCTCCTAGGCAATCCATACCGGCACGTCAATCGCATAACCAGGCAGTGCAGGACCAATACTATCAACCGAATCGATCATGTCAGGACCATACATGTCTATGCGGATGCCACTACCCCGGCACACCCAATGCTGAAGTCCTACGTCGAAGAGCCATCATGCAAGAAACCTACCCGGTGTACTACGACACGGAATGGGAAGCGACTACCTGGTGTGCGGCCACTTGGTGTTCATGCCAATGCCACAACCCTTTCACCGGTCCATGGTGATCACCCATGCATGCCGAGCGAAGGTGGCCGACTTGATGCTACCAGCAAGGAAAAATATCCCCAATGTACTCAGTACGAACTACCGTGTAATGCTAATGTTGGCAATAAAAATTTTCTGAGAGTACTCTATTTTAAACGCTATAACTGCTGTCATGCGAGGAATACTTTGTGACAAGAGGAACATTTATTTTTATAATTCTAATAATACAAATGATGAAAATTAAAATTATCGGCCCTTTTCAGAAAAAATAACAAAATTTTCTCCTTTCCTAAACCCTAATTTCCAACCACGCAGATTCGGTAGACCCTATATGTAACAGCCCAGCTGTTAAATTTCGTATAGCTATGCATATCATTAGCATGTTCATTCGTTTTTATGTTGATTTATAAAAAATTTGCATTCAACCACCATGCTCTATGGTGGGAACATAAGGCTTTTAACTTTAAACCCTTTGGCCAAGCCACTAGAGTAGTAAGACCTAGCAAGCGGGCATGTTCTTAAATGCCCGAGCTAGTCAGTAGCTTGCCCGAGCAAGGTCGAGTTCACCGAGCTCTATCAAGTAAGGTAGTGACTATCTTGGGACTTCACCGAGCTCTACCCGAGCTTGGTTGCTACCCATCCGAGTGATTGTCACTTGTCCGAGCTAGAAGATGTCCGGAGGAAGCCGAGCTATAGGCGGTTGAGCCGAAGCTCTGAAGACCCGACCGGTCAAACAACCCCGCCACCGTATCTATTCTATATTTCTTTTTGCCCTCGCAAGATGTCACCAAATCTTCCATCCATTGGTGACTTGGGCGATCTTTGGCGAAGATCACCGAATCTTCCATCTCTTGGTGACTTGGGCGGTCTTCTTGACGACAGACCCTTAGCTTTTCTTACCTGGAATCTTACCCGCAGACTCTCTATTACAGGTGGGACCTGGACCCACTTGTCAATGGAAGAGTATACCTCTATTTAAAACCCTCTCCACCCACTTCAACCAGCCCTCACTCCCATTCTTCCCACGTCCAAGTTCTGGACAGCAGCAAGAACAGCAAGCTAGTTTTGCACCCAAACTTCAAATGGCCATATCTCCCTCATCCGAACTCGGATTTGGGTGATTCTTTTTGCAAAATTTGCATTTGATCATGAACTTTATGAATATCTAAAAATATTTGATTTTTCTATTTGTTTGGCATTTTATTTGGATTTTATCTGATGTTCTTGCTACCGAACATTAGGAGCCGACGTTCTGGAAGAGCCCGGACTTCATCCAGAAGCTCTCCCCGACTACGACCAGCAACAAGGCACTTATACACCCCTCATTTGACTCACCATATTGATTCTCTATTTACATGCATTGATTTAATTATATCCTAACACTTGTTGCATGCTAATTTTGAGTATGTTATCTGTTGGATAGAAGATAGTTATGTCCTACCCAGTGATTAGTACCTTACTAGGCTTGACACCCCTATTCCTTTGTAGCCTAAGCAGGTACTATTATTTATGTTGTGTCACGAATGCTTAGCAATGCTTAGAGTCAACGAGGTAAAGTGATCAGTGGAGTAGTCCATTGGTCGTGTGATTCAATTATTGATGTACTCAATGTTCGGTTTGGATTGATGAGTATTTGGATTTCGTGTGAGATCTAAGTTGGACTCGAACGGGTGATAGAGGATGATGGGAGGACAGATCCCGGACATGTAGCCCCGTTTGGGTAATTAAGGACCGAACATCGGGTACCTTCCTCTCAAGTACTATACGTACGACCACACATGTTTTATAGGGACACTTGGCTAACTTCCTGTGCATGCTTAAGCCCTTGGGTACCAGCGGGGCAATGTGTTTGTGGGTGGGGTGGCGGGCGGACCATCCGTGGGGCGTCCTTGTGCTTGGGTGTGATGGGCCTTGGACAAAACCATCGCAACAGTTAACTCCTCCCGCACTCGTGGAGTGGGGCTGGATAAAGTTAACTCGGGTGACCCAATGGTGGCATGTACATCTAGGAGGCTTCGGCATGGCTTGGCGTGTGTCGTGTGGGTAAAGTCGTACACCTCTGCAGAGTGTTGAAGCTGTTCAACAATGGCGTCCGGGTTAAGGGCGAATCTTGAGTTGGTTAAGCTGCCATTTGTTAGCACTTGGTTCTTGATTCGGTTATATGGTTTGGTTATGTGTTCATTTCCGAGCCTTTGGGTTACTCGCGTGTGTCCGGTGGGATAGAGACCGGGGACGGATAGAGTCCCGGGTATGTTGATATGGCCGGATAGAGGCTATGGACGGATGGAGTCCAATGGATTGATGATGATATATATTGATGAGATGATGATATTATTGTTAGTCACATTGATTTAAAATGTTTTATTCAAATGCCATTTACAATCTATTTATGTTTACGTCTTGCAAATGCACTTTATGCTGAAAATGTCATGCTAACCTTCCATTGGATATATTACTCATAAATGAGGATATACATTACCTCCTAGTGCTGAGTACCATCTGTACTCATACAAGTTGCTACTATTTCAGGTGAATATGACCCCACGCTTGAGTATTACCATCAAGCGGGTTGCGATGACGCTAGCGGGCAAGCGGAGTTCTAAACTTCCAGTCGGTTGCCCTTGGGTTATGAGACATACCTTGCTGGCCCTTTTGGTTTTAGTATGATTAAGACTTCCGCTGTTTTGTTGTTGAACATCTTATGCTTCTGCTGCCGTAAAACTCTGAATTACGTTAAACTTATTGTATGGACAGCAGTCCATACCCCGTCGTAATATAAGTTTATGTCTCTTACCGTTTGTGTTGTGTTATCGATCCACATGAGGGTATGTGTGTGATGGTAGCTGATTTTAGGAGCCATCACCGGGCACATATCCGGGCACCCGGTTTACATTCGTTTCAACGAAGGTCGCCTGTGTGTGCATTGCATGCTTGGGTTGGGAGCTAACATGCTCGGCTTGCTCTGGGCGACTAGTATGTTATTTACCAACCACATGGACAGCGAATGGGCAATGACTTCTTTGAGTAGAGAGTGTGAAAAAGGGTAGCCAGACTATATATAATATACATTATTTATATGTTCTATATGTACATAAATATTATATATAATATATATACTTTTATTTATATTACATATGTTATAATATAACATATCATATATAATAGTTATATGTTATAATATATATTGATAATATTTTTTATATGTTATAACTGTTTTATATATATAACATATTATTTAAAATAGGTGTCGGCTCCGGCCGCAGTGGGCGGGCGACGAGCCTTGCTCCTCAAAGAACGCCATCCAAGCGGCGGTCGGGCGGCGACGGGAGAGCAGGGTGTGGCGCCTATCGCCCGTGGCATGGGCGATCGCCCGGCCCACGGGCGACGGGTGCCCAAAAATGCGATTTTGCAGCCCGGGCAGACATTTAAAAAATTTTGAATAAAAAAATATTAAAAAAAATTCGTTAGTTGATATGTTGGGCCCATTAAGGCCTGGCTGTAGGATTCCCTAGTACTCGCAAATAGCGGCAGCATATTTTGCAAAGAACCGCCCGCCTGTAGCACTCATTGGTGCTCCAATTTTGCTAATCCCCACCCCCAGACTCTCTCTCTCTCTGCCCTCCACTGCTTTTCTCACGATCGAGTGGTAGAATGTTGACAACAGATTTTGTATGTAGTCTGGACATCCGTTTAAAGGCAGACTGGTGTTTGATGGCTAAACTAGGCTTGACAATGACTTGGATTTAAAGTTGGGCCTGCATGGCGATGAGTTGGCTTGTTAGATCATAAGCGTGGGTTGCTGCACCTCCATCGTGGATTGCTTGAATGTCTCATTAAAGGGATTCAAGTCAACATGATGTGTTCTTTACTAAAAGCCAATTTTGCAAAGTTTTTCTTAAGTTTTTGAAAACAGTTTAAAAGAGTCGAGAGACACAAATCATTTAAATGACTTTCTACACAGCACCCACCGTGATTCCAATAACACCCTCTTTATTCACAACACCCACTATATGGCTCAAAAATAAAAACCCACAATTCTGATCGTGGTTTTCTCTTTGAAACGACGTTTTGAAAACAAATAGATAAAAAAAACCATTGTGGCAGCGCCCCATTGCCCACCCTTCACCGTGGGCATGGATGTCTAGATAGCTATATACTCTATAGAGGTTGCATACTTTATCCATAAGAGGCGATTCATAAAGAACCACCATAAAGCCTTTAACTAACTAACTCTTAATCTAGACATCCCCACTAAGGTTCCACCATTGGAGGGTTAAATCTGCTCAATCTAGAAGTCTCCCCCCATGCGCCTGTAGGTTCAACAGTCAATCCTCGCTCCTACTCCACTAGATAGAATATTCGAACTAAGAGTTCAAAGGGTACTCAGTCATGTCACACCCATAATAGGAACCAATGGTCACACTGTTGAGCCAGAGGGATTGACGGGCGGGGCCCACCTGTCGTTTACTCTAGGTTAGGAGAGATGACGAAGGAGATCCGAGAGGTGCGATGCAAACAGCGGCACAATGACAACAGTGAAGGGCTGGCGGGGGAACAACGTGGCACGAGGGTGCTCTGGGTGGGGATCACTCACTGGGGAAGGACAACGATGGCTACAACGTCGACAACAGCGACGGGAGGCAGCAGCACGTGGCAGCACGGTCGAAAGATGGCAAGAGAAAGATGACAGTAGGGTCCATGAGAGTCGCCGGTGCATGGTGGTACCGAAGGGAGCACACACGCACGGAGAGAGGGGTGACAACATCGGAACGGTGGTCGCTGGAGTCGAGGGAGAAGGTGCAGATGGTGATGACAATGTCCAGCGAAGTTACCACCAAATTGGCCCTAAGGAATACTTCTAATGGGCCTAGGGATGACCAAGGAGCATAGAGTGAGGAGATCTATCACAAGACCGAGAAAAATTTGACGGCGAATGGTGAGGAAGAAGATGACGTCTATGTTCGAATCCGACGGCTCCGACAGTGATCTCTTGCGAGTGATGGGAAAAATGGGTTCATGGGAGGTTGATGGAGAACGTGATAGAAGAAGGGTAGAGGAAGCTCACGTTCGTCAATTGAAGGAGAGGCAGCAAGGAGGGTGGGAGCGGTCAGTCGGGATATTTAAGGAGGAGAAGGAGAGAATTAGGGACAAGATCTAGAGTTTAATGATGCATCAATGCACAAGAAAATTGGCCAAGGTTGATGGCCATTAAAGAGAATTTGAATTGGTGAGGTTTTCCAATTGAGAGGGAGAGGGAAGCTTGCGTGGCTTCTCCTTGCATGCAGGGAACAGAGAAGAGGCAGAGAGATGGAGAAAGAACAGGGAAGACGAGGGAAGAAAGAACAGAGGATGACATGCGGGGCTAGAGTGCAAGAGAGAGAATGGAGAGAGAGCTAGGGCCTAAGTAATAAAATATGCAACTTTTATTTTTAGTAAATAAATTTAATTGCAAATTCAAATCCAATTGAATAATTAATTTGTTTTCTCCCAAAATAACCCCACCGATGCAAATGATTTTCTTTTTACAAATTCAAATAAGATGGAAGGTTACTGAACTGCTATAGGGACCTGTACAATTCTACCACAATAGCCAGGCCCGGGCAAATGTGATTTTCCCGCACGCCACCCTCCTATCTCATACTCTCTTTTTTTTTTGCACAAATAGCCCTTCTCTTTCATCATATTCTTGTGTGAGTCCCTCTTCTTCTTCCTCACATAATCTCTCCTCACTAGAGCTTGTGGCTCCTTTTGCCCCAAGCATAGCACCCGAAGCACGATCACCACACCACAAGCCTCTAGCCGCATCCACCCTACCTCACCTGACCACAAGGCCTCTACCCCGGATGTGCTTTCTGTTGCTGCATGTGGTTTCCAATGGGTTTCCATTGCCCGATGTGGTTTTTGTCATTTGACGGGTTTTCCTGCGAGGTTTTCATCTCAGCGGTGGTGTTTTCGGCGAACCACCACCAAGCAGTAGCAAACTACAGTTGAGAGGAGAGAGAGAGGAGGAGGACATCCAATGGCTCAGGTTGGGTCGCCAATTAATGGCGCTCCACAGACGACATGGTGGAGTGATGCCAGAGGAGTTGGTTTTTGGTTGAGCCTGTGTTGGTCGGTGGCGAGGAGCTTTCTTAGTGGAGGTAGAGGGAGAATGAGGGATGTAGGGAGCTTATATGCAAGAATTTAATGGAACCCACAATTTTTATAAAAGGTATAGAAGAGAGGGGTGGCTCACACGGATCTTGGTGCACAAAATCATGTGAGGATGGAACCACACCCATCTGTGGTTTATATTTTCACGGAAATCTGTCTACGCTCCTGCAAGCATTTCCTTGCACAATGTTTAACACTTGTTGTGCATCAAGTTTCGCTGGACCTCCCACTGTTTTTTGCACAAAATCCCTGCAATATGCTTCTTCTATGATGCAGTCCTTCTTCTTCTACCTCCGACTCCCCCAAATCTAGGGTTGTGCACTCCAACTGGCTTCGACCTCAACGTCCCGCTTAGCTCCTGCACCCGCCTCGAGCCACGATGACTGCTCCTATGCCTCGTGCCCTCTAAGCCGTGTATCAATCGACTCGCCCATGCAGCACCCTAACTTGTTAGAAACCTAGACAGAGATGAAAAAACCTTAGGGTTCTTGTCACCGATAATAGAAACCTTGTCGAAAACCTCAGAAACCCTGTGGTTTTCGTAGCCAGCCATGAAAACCTTACCGAAGACCCTAAGGTTTCTACCGCCATTGGTAGACACCTTGATGGCCCAAGGATTTCCAAGGTTTCCGGCTAACAAGGTTTCTATCTCCGCCGAGGTTTCAAGTGAGCCAGGGGACGGCTGACGTGGGAGTGGCTCGGAAAACCGCGGTGACACGAGGTGTTGGCTTAAGCGAGGGAAGATCCTATTGGGTCAAAGGGAGAGAGGAAAGGAAGGGAGAGGGAGAAAGAGCTAGAGAGAGAAGGGAAAAGGACCACCACACAAGACTTTGAACTTTCATAGAGGTTTTTCGCAAAGAATACATTGAGAGAGAATAGTGTGCATCTCGGAACACAACCAGCGGCCTAGATGGTGCAAGCATTTCCTTTCGCAAGCGCAAATGGGGCACACATATTTTTCGGCCCATGCATAGAGATTGAAAGAATTGATTTAAACAGATGAACGCATAGATATTACAGACAAGAAGCATCATTGATCAGCACTCTCTCCGAGGAAAATTGATACTTGACTATAATCTAGTACTAATATTCCGATCAAACACTAACTAGTACTCCCGCTTCAAGCAAGAACGAAATAAAAAGAGTTGAGTTCTTTACTAGTAATAACATTCATTTTGTGGCTGATCCATTGCGTAAACTGTTGGCAACCAGTAATTAGGTGTTATATTTGGTGCAGACCTTCCGGACCTCGCCCGCGTCCCCCTCGAGCACGCTCACTGTGCCCAGCTTCGCCATGGCCTCCGAGAACCTCCGCAGGAAGGCGTCCGGGCTCGCCGCATAGTACGCGACGTAGGCCGCCGTGGCCGCGTGCGTGGTGGTCTCCTGGTCCATCTGCAGCAGGCTCCTGTTGCTCATCAGCTGGCCGTAGTAGACGTTGTCGACGGCGAAGGGCGTGTGGAGGTCCAGGAACGTGGTGGCGTCGGCCTCCGGCGGCTGGTCGGCGAGGCCGCACGTGCCGACCATGTCGCAGCGGAGACGCTCGTCCATGGTGCCGTCGGGCTTGCTGAGGCGGTAGCGGAAGGAGGAGCAGTGCGCGCCGCCAACGGTGTGGCTGCCGAGGAGGACGACCATCTCCTCCGCGGAGAAGCCCTTGGCGGAGAAGGAGCGCAGGACGTCCTCGACGGAGGAGAAGGGCGCCGGGAGGTCGACGCTCCAGGGGTTGGACTGCAGCCCGTCGCGGCGGCCGAGCGCGACGTCGTAGGTGGTTCCGCCGAGGAGGACGACGGAGTCCCGCGCCATGAGGGCTATGGTGTCGGCGCAGGAGACGACGCCGGGGCAGGCGGACTCGAGGCTGGACTTGACGCGGTTGACGATGTTGAAGCCGCGCAGCGTCTGGTTGGGAACGGCCACCCGCTCCGACGAGCGCGTCGCCGTCGGCTCGATCATCAGCGAGGCTTCGCAGCCCTGTACATGATGAAAAACGCCATGATATATCGATCGATCGGCAACGTCAGGGCATGCGTGCATTTCATCGATGAGTTGTAGTTACCGTGACGAAGCAGTCGTGGAAGAGAAGGCGGATGACGGCGGGGGCGATGGTGTTGTCGTTGTAGAACTGGCGCTCCATGGCCTGCCGCACGATCGCCTCGGCGTCCGGGCACGTCGAGCCGTAGTAACCCATCTCAAGAGCGCTGCAGCCGGCGGCCGCCGTGGCGAGTGCGAGGAGGAGCAGCAGCTGCTGCCTCATCTCATATATAAGAAATTAACACTACCAGCAGTAGTACGAATCAAGCAGCAGCCAGCATGCAACTAGCTAGCTAATAGGAGTTGGTTAGTACTTGATATGTGCAAGTAGAACACCATTGATCGACATGCATGGAGCTCTGGTATATATGCAACTGAGCTGGTGATGATGGAAGGATCATCAGTAATAAAATGATCAGCTGTACTGCCTGTAAGAGCACAGTAGCGATTGAGCTGGCCTTCGGGATGCAGATGCTACTACGTACAGACATTAGTTAATGCCGGAGTTTGTTTTGACTTTTTCTTGTCTTGCATGCAGATCTGCTTCACGTGTTGATTCCAAAACTTTGAGAATTTCAAGGCTCCTAGTAAGGCCGGTGGCAGTAGCCAATTTGGGACTGCTCTTGCCACCGTCAGATCCTGGATTTAGGTTATTCATAAGATCCAACATTGCATGATGATGAACAATCGATCTTCACATGGGGATTGAGCTCTCAGACCATAGGTCCATTAATCACAACGCCCAAAATGACGCATACGAGAATTTTCAGGGAATGCTAGATTATGCAATCTTACAGAGATAGAAAACAAAAAACAGCTCAAGAGAGGTTTTTGATGTTCCATAGAAAATTTATGTCAAATTCCTTTGATATTCTTCATCCCAGATAAGCCGTCAACTAACTTCCCCTTTTTAAAACTTCAGTTATTGTGCTACAATTAGGGGTGATAATGGGTTGGATGAATTCAAATAAGTTACAACGGTTGGGATTAAATTTGGGTTGGCTTTGGATGGGTGAGAATGAGTTCATGTTGCCAACTGATTGAGTTGGCACTACTACAAAACACCACATCGCTGCGGTTCGAATCGGCATTAGTGCGATTTTTGAAGCGCGCTGCGAAGCGGCGATGATAACCCAGATTATCACTACCGGTTTTGGAACCGACAGTGATAGCCTTATCACTGCCGGTTCTCGAGTAAAAACCGGCAGTGATAGTCTCTGCTGAACTGTATAAAAAATAGAAAAAATATTTTTTATGCCCGGAATCTATACACTAATTATCTACCACTTACTATAGGTTATTATGACACATTTCACGCGAAATACAAATGTTGCGTTACCCAGGACTCAAACCTGCAACCTCTCCACTTTACCCTCACCCTTCTAACCATCCCACCCAATCTCACGTTCTTACTTATAGAGGATATGCATACCTTTAACTTTTACTTATCAGTGTCGGTTTTATCAGTGTCGACACTAATAATGAGTTGTCACTGCCGGTTAGCCAAAAACCGGCAGTGATAAGTTTTTTTACTACCAGTTTGAAAATTGGGGACGGGAACTCATTATCAGTGCCGGTTCTTGATAAGAACCGGCAGTGATAAGTTTTTTCACTGCCAGTTTGAAAATTGGGGGCGGAAACTCATTATCAGTGCCGGTTCTTGACAAGAACCGGCAGTGATAAGTTCTTTCACTGCCGGTTGAAAATTGAAGGCGAAAGGCCTAAAGAACCGGCAGTGATAAGACTTATCACTGCCGGTTCTTTTCTCAAACCGGCAGTGATACTTCACTGTCGGTTTTGAGCAACGAACCGATAATGATAAGTCTTATCACTACCGATTCTCAAGCACACAACCCGCTGAGACTTACGAACCTGCAGTGATACGTTATCACTGCCGGTTTTGGTCTAACCGGCAGTGATTGGGGGGCACGGATGACCATTTTTGTAGTAGTGTGGGTTGGTGTGGGTCATAAAAATTTGGGTTCAAGCCTTGGATGGGTTAGTTTGAGTTTTTAAAAGCACATGGGACCCACCTATTATAGTGTGAATGTGAGATTTTTAAAAATAAATTGCCAATCCTACATAAATTTCATATAAAAGCATGTCAGACCCACCTATATTTGCCTTGCCCACCAATTTGCACAAATTACATTTCCGATACATAGTCATCCCAACATATTTCAGACGATTTGTGAAAAAATTATAGTGTGAACATGGCTTTTTTAAAAAGATACCAAAGTTTTACATAAATTTCATATAAAAACGTGTGGGACTGACCCATTCACCTAGGCCCGCCAATTTGTACAGATTAGGTCCTTAGCATGTAGAGTCAATCCATAACAAATTTCGGTAGTTTCCATGAGGAATTTATATACCGAAGTGAGTTTAAGAAAAAATTCTTCATGAAATTCAACTTTATCTGGAAATAGGGTGAGGAATGGGTTCAACTCATATTAGAGAAGTGGATTAGATTGATTTGGGTTTAAAAATCATGTGGGTTGAGTTCTAAGTAATTTTATATGGGTTGGGTTTTGGTGGGAAAATCAATTTTATTTTTATGGGCTGAGTTGGCCAATTGAGTATGGGTTGGGTTGAACTTTGAACCCATTAGGCCATCTCCAACAATCACCTCCACCCATCACTATTCATCTATAGTGTCAGGATCCCCCTATCACTACTCACTGCTATTTCTTAACCACCATTCTCTATATTCACTATTCCTCACCATATCACTATTCACCTTCCTAACAACAATTCCAAAATTTCACTGCTACAATGACTGGGCACTGCTACAAAACACTACATTAGTGCCGGTTCAGAACTGGCATTACTACCGATTTTTAAACCGGCACTGCTTAAGTGGATTGTCACTGCCGGTTTCAGAATCGGCAGTGATAAGGACTATCACTGGCAGTTCTCAAAAACACATGAATTTAGCTTACAAATTGGTTAAAAAATAGAAAAAATATTTTTTTGTGTCTAGAATCTATACCCTAATCATCTACCACCTACTATAGGTTATTAGGACACGTTTTCACACTAAATACAAATATTGCGTTACCCGGGACTCAAACCTGCGACCTTCCACTCTACCCTCACCCTTCTAACCATCCCACCCAACTTCACGTTCTTACTTACAGAGGATATGTATACCTTTTAACCTTTATTCATCATCACTGCTGGTTCTTGTCAAGAACCAACATTCTTGCCAAGAACCGACAGCGGTTCTACCCAAGAACTGGCGTTGATAAATTCTTTCACTAGCAGTTGAAAATTAAGGGCGAAAAGCTTAAAGAACCGGCAGTGATAGGATTTATCACTGTCGGTTCTTTTCTCAAACCGGCAGTAATACTTCATTGTCGGTTTGAGCAATGAACCGACATCGGTAATGAATTATCACTATCGGTTCTAGCCAAAAACCAGCATTGATAAATTCTTTCACTACCGATTGAAAATTGAAAACGAAAAGTTTAAAGAACAGGCAGTGGTAGGATTTATCACTATCGGTTCTTTTCTCAAACCGGTAGTGATACTTCCCTATCGGTTTGGGCAACAAACAGACAGTAATAAATCCTATCACTGCCGGTTCTCAATCGCACAACCAATTTTTTTCGCCGCTGAGGCTTACTAACTGGCAATGATAAGTTATCACTGCTGTTTTTGACCTAACCGGCAGTGATGGGAGGCACAGATGACCATTTATGTAGTAGTGGGCAGTGGCGGAGCTTGGCCGAAAACGTGGGGGGGCCAAAGCATAGAGTCCAAAATATAGAAAATAAATGACATAAACAATGCAAGTGCTAAGCAGTAAGCAATAAATAGTCTTAGGAGAATAGGGGAATTTTAGATTGATAACATATTAACATGCTTACTGTTGCCGGTAGCTGGTAGGGATGAAAACGGAGCGGATTCGGTCGGATAGTTATATTTCCATATCTGCTCATATTTTTTTTCACCCAGATGCGGATACGGATACAGATAGTTTGAAAACTGATCGGATATTGAATTAATATCGGATAATAATAAAATGGATAGTAATCGGAGTCGGATCGAAAACAGCAACGAAACCGAATATTTAGTCGAATAGTATGTAAACGTCAAAACACAAATTTCAACATAAAATATTATGATTTAGAGTACATAGTTCACCAACATAACAAAATTTATAGAACAGTGGCTAGCCGGCGGTTGAGGAGTGAGGACTCCTTCTGGGGTTGACAAATGAGTTGAGTTGTGGCTGCTTGGCTGGGGCGCTGGTTCCGTGGGTCGGTTGGGCCGTTGGGGCCTTAGGGGTTGTGGCCTTGTGGGCCAACCAGCAGCCTGCTGAGTCACCGGATATCCGGTTCACTTTTCTAACCGGATATCCGTATCCGCTCTGTATCCGTCGGATAGCACCTTTCCCATATCCGCTCCGGTATCCGCTTGTCCGATCCGAATAATTATCCGTATCCGTATCCGACAGATATTAGAATCTATTGCCATTTCTCTAAAAACGGATACTGTATACGGATACGATCCGGATATTATCCGCTCCGTTTTCATCCCTAGTAGCTAGTTTACAAAAGACATGTATAACAGTACAAGTACTTGTACTTAAAACAAAAGGAGCTATTAGCTCATTGCCTCATAGTCATTGGACCAGTTTAGACAGTTCACTATAGATCGGCTCTTCGCTTCTTTAGCTTCTTAAATTCCAAAATAATATCATCATAGCTGCACTTATCTACTAGTTCACCCTATATGTTTGCTACCAAGCTATTGGCAAGAAAGTCATCTTCCATCCTATTGCGCAGCCTTGTCTCAACAATCTTCAAGCATGAAAAAGCTCTTTTAACACTAAATGTAGAAATTAAAAAAGTAATAAGTAGGCGGACCAATCTATCAATCAAATTATATATAACTTTTGCCTCTGCCGTTCCGCGCTCCGCGCTCGTCTCGCCAAACCCTAGAAGTAGGGGGGCCAATTAGCAGGCCTGCTTCGTTTTTGGGCTGTACTACTACTAGTTGATTTCAAAAAAAATTTACTGGGGGCCAGGCCCAGCTTGGCCCCAATGAAGCTCCGCCCCTGGTAGTGGGGGAACTATTGGAGATGCTGTTACCCCTACCTACAATACACACCTACAGTCATTACTAACTGATTACATAGAAGTATAATATTTTGTCTCATACAAAAGAAGTAACACTGTCTTGTAATGTTGAAGTGTCAATTAATTAGAGAATTGCACCACTACTGCAGATTTGAACTTCACAACCGGTTCGTAAAGTCTCTAGAAGCGGTTATATAACCGCTTCTAAGCAACCGCGACTGATGCTCATGGGAGCATCAGAAGCGGTTCTACGAATCGATTCTAGTGGTGTCTAAAAAGGTAAAGAATATTGAGGTACGTGGGATTCGAACCTAGGACCTCACCCCTCCTCGTGACCCATGCCTCACCCAGTTAGCCAACCCACCCACGCGTGCTCTCTAATGAAATAAGGCAAGCTTTCCTTTTTAACAACTCGAAAAATGGGCCTCTAGCAGCAGTTCGTAATACGAACCCCTTTTAAAGCCCCCTCTAGAAGCGATTCGTAATACGAACCCCTTCTATTGCTTGGGCTTTAGAGGGGGTTCGTGTCCCTAACCGCTGCTAGAGGTGCAGGGGGCTTTAGAAAGGGTTCGTGTTTCGTGACACGAACCCCTTCTGTTGCTTGGGTTTTAGAAGGGATTCGTATTACGAACCGCTTCTAGAGGGGGTTTTCTGGCTTGAACTATTGAACCGTTTGTGTTGCAACTATTAGAAGCGGTGCGCATCGAACCGCTTGTGATGTACCGCTTGTGATGCCCTGTTTTCTAGTAGTGCACCATCGTTGATTTAATTGTCTAATTAGCAATATATCAACTGCTCAAGGGTGTGCGTATGAACAGACTCAAATTTTGTACTCTATGCCTCGATGCAGGAGTAATTTCCAGTCTAATTCACGATGGTAGAGGGATGAAGTTATATTGGTTTGCTCTTTTCTTTATGGCAACTTTGACTTGCCCGCACAAGCTTTGATAGACTTGTCTGTTGACCTTGTTCTTGGTTAGCTGTCAATATTCCTTGGTCCTGTAAGAAATGATATTCTTAATTATGCCAGTCCTCCAACTAGCTTGCTCTATTCTTGACATTCGCAGCATCTGAAAATTTAGCCTAAGATAAGAACTAGAATGCTTATAAGATATACATGCAAATGTATGTTTCTCCTTTGTGTCATCGATCTTTATATATATGCTGATTGATGAAGGTTATAGGCGGTTATATATGGATGCAAATGTATGTTTCTCACCACATTAATTGGATATATATATATTGTTCACACCTCAATTACTTCAAATGTACATGCTGATTGCTGAAGGTTTCAGACGGTTGGAGTCTTTTCTGTTGACTGTCCAACAGCTTATACAAAGTCAAACACAAAGACATGTAGTGCACTTCAATCTGGCATCGCTCAAAACTAATCAAAATTTATGGATTCAAGCTTGTTCTGTTAAAAAACTGAGTGAAGGACGATGATCTTTGTACCTGCAAATAGTATAATCCACGTGCATGTAGGAAGAATTCAACATCTCTTTAACGCAACCTACAATTAGATCGATGTAGTAGTTGCGTATGTTTCGAGATCGATGCCTAACTTCAGCTCCCAATGATCATCCTAGCATTCTTTGTAGTTGGTGTAGAAGTTTCAATCGATTTGTAGTTAGAAGTCTAGATTTAAACCTGCCCCACCGGGTCCCAACCCGACCCGATAGCTAGTGGAGCTCGGGTCAGGTCCGGGTTAGCCCCTGTCCCAACCTGATCCGCCCCGTCCCTACAACAGCATAATGGTGCACTGCACACCCCCGCAAGACCTTCAACATTTGGCCTCCCTCCCTGATTCTTCTTCTCCCCAGCAGCCCACTCGGCCCAATAGCCACCCCCCTCATTCTCCTTCTCCCCCCCCCAACCCTAGCTGTCCCGGCTCCCCCCTCCCTACCGACCACTAGGGGTGAAAACGGGATAGGAAATTCCCGCCCGATCCGAGCCCGGATTCGTTTAGAACCTGATTCGAATCCAAAAAATGATATCCGGTTATATCCGGATTTGAATCCGTATTCGAATCCGCCTATCCAAAAAATATATGGGTTAGGATATGGGAAGAGCAATATCCGATCCATATCCGATTCGTACCCACATATCAGAAAGATATCAATGTGAATTAGCAAAATAGATATCCGGTAACATATCCGATAAACATAAATATTCTGTATGTTTTATAGTTGTCGTGTAATATATAACATGAGTAACTATTGAACTTGAAGTATGCCTCTATTGCATGAACTTTTGAACTTGAAGTATGCCTCTGTTCTATGAACTTGAAGCTTTTTGTTGAATGGACCATGAATAAAACTAGTTTAAATGTTGATTAAAACCTGGCTATAGCTCATGTTTGATTCAATAGATATATTGTTAGCTTTTGTATTAAACATGGAAGCTTAATTGGTATTGCTATAGTACTAAATAATTATGTCATATGCTATTTTTTAGGATGTGAAATACCCGATTGTTTATCCGATCCCGATCCGAGACCGGTCATGTATTCGTATCCAAAACAATCTAGATTCGAACCCGTATCCGGATTCGAATCCGAGAAAAAAAATATGGGTTAGGATATGGGACGAGTAATATCCGCCTGTATCCGACCCGTTTTCACCCCTACCGACCGCCCCTTTCCCTCTCTCACCACAACCTCCACAACCTGCCGCCAGCGGCCAAGCTGGCCAATCCGCCACGGTGCCATCTCCAATCTCCCCATCTCCAGTCTCCCCTTCTCTATTTGAGTCACCGACCTTTACCCCTAGCGATCGAGGCTCGGTGGGCGCCGCCCTTTACTCCTAGCCGTAGGGGCTCGATGGTCGCCTCGTCGCCCATTTCCTCACCCCCAGCACCGGCATCTCCGCCGCGATGCCCCGATCTTGGCAACTTGTGACCCGATTCGGCCTTCCTCATATTGGGAAATGGCAGCGGCGACCCTCGATGCAGTGGACGTGCTGCCCTCGTTGTGGTGGCGACAGTGGTGGCCCTTGATGCGGCGGCATCCTTCTCCCACGGCAGTGGCCGTCTCTTCCTCCTCCCTAGGTCTGCAATCAAGCAACTCCATTCTCCTCCTCTCCTCAGGTCGGGGTAGGCTAGGGCACTGGCGGGGCAGGTCAGGTCCGAGTCGGGGCGCCGCCGTGAGATCCCCGATGAGGGTCGGGCCAGGTCGGGTCAGGTTAAGCCATCAAGGCGTGGCCTGACCCAACCCTTCTAGATCTCTATTTTGTAGTGTCGGTGTGAGGGTGCTTCCAGGAACATGCTGTACTGGTGAAGCTGTAAATGACCAGTAGGTGACAGACTGATGATATAATGCATATCAGTACATTATTCTTCGGACATTGTTTAGGTAAAAAAATATCGATCTTTACACATCGATTAGTCAGAACTTAGAACAGGCATGCATGCGACCACTGTGAGTAGTGCTTAGTGAAACTGGGCATGCAGCTTGAAAACGCTGTTTGGTTAGCATCATTGTGAAATCAGAAGCATCGACCAGAGTATAAAATATCCGAACGGCGATCACTCTCTACACGCACTGCTGTCTCTTTCTTTTGGTAAAAGTTGCGGATAATATATCATTGGCAGCATATCTAGTGCTAATGGCCATCCAGTGTTAAGATGCTAACATGCGATGCAGGCCATCAGATCTATCATGTAAATGTGAGATCTATTGAGGTGAAAACTTCCTTCTTGACTTAAACCATTTTTCACAAAACCCTCTGGGATTTCAGATCTATCATATGCTTCCACCTATGTAGATCTCAGCCATATGTGATGGATCTAAAGACTTTGATTCAAAGTTAGCATGTTAGCATTGGATATGTTGCCTATATCATTGCTTACCCAAAAATATCGACTTTTGATTGAGCAGTCTACACTAATGTACCTGCTTGAGCAACTAACTTTTTTTTTTTTGGTGAGAGGAGTCTGATGAGCAATTTGTTGATAAATATTGAAGATAATCCTAGGTTGATGAATTGGGGGCCCATGATTTAATATAGGAATAGGATGAATCGCCGTAACTGAAAAGTTGCTCATGCGGCCTCTTTCATCAACCTAACCAGGCTTTCAATCTTCGTTTGGGCCAAGCAGCAGCTGGCTGGGTATAATTAATAACAACATTTTGCAAAGTAACCATGTACCATCATCGTTCTGATATAACACAAGCTTAAAGGCGCCACACTAGTTTAAAGTAACAACAAAGCGAATCATTTTGATCAAAGTGTTTAAAAGTTGATGTTGATGGAGGAGGTATATATGTTCCTCATCGACTTTCTGTCCTTGATGAGGTATCATCATCATATTCATGTCAGTAGTTTGTGTTACTATACTTTTAACGGGAGTTATCACCTGATATGCTCCATTCACTTGATCCCCAAATAACAACAAAAATAAAAGAGTAAGAATCAATTTAGATGGAGTAATATTGGTTATCAATTTTCAGTTTATCAACTATTTACAGTGAGGAATAAATGTAACATGTTCTCCATGGATACCTCCAGCGCAGCCTTTGGACCTTGAAGCGGAGAAAATAACACACGAAACAAAGCAAACGTTGGCAAATTACTGTCTTTAGCCTTGAAATCTTCAGAAAAGCTATGTATTTAGCGCATGTCCACTGCCACCAGCACAAAGTGTCATTGAGGCAAAAATGAACGTAGTCCTTCTTTGGCATTCGAGGTAAAGATTTGGCTGTGTTAATATTTGGGAGTCACAATTTGGAAAACAAGCAATCAGTTGCCAGTAATGCATGGTGTGATGAGAGTAATACATTATTAATTCAGGCGATGAACAGGTGGTGATGATACAAGTTAGAGCTGATGGTACAGACGGTGAAGAAGCTGGAGAAGGGATACAGCCAAAAGAAAGAGTTCAGGCGTGCTTGTGCTTCCTTGTGCAGGGGATCCACACCGATGTGGTCTTCTGATACAGCTTGTAGGCCTCTGCTCGGTGCTGCTGCTTGAGCATGCGCCGCTCGACGAGCACGGTGACATAGGCGAGGCAAAGGGTGTTGACAAGGGGGCCGAGGAACATCCAGCGTTGGCCCAGGTTCCAGGCGAAGAGGTAGAGTCCCCACCACCAGAGCTGCTCGCCGACATAGTTAGGGTGGCGGGAGTGCCCCCACAGGCCCTCCTCCAGGGTCGGGACCGTGGGTTCTCCCAGCTGCTTCAGTTTCTCGTTCCTGCTCACGAACTTGTGCAGCTGGGTGTCGGCAAGGTGGGCGACGGCAACTCCGGTGATGCAGGCCATTGTCGCCACAAGGTCCCAGATGCCCCATGCCTGCTTGCTGGAGTGGATGGCGTACATCGGCAGGCATATGCCCATCAGAAATACCTGCCATATGCCAATGCCAAGAATTGCCTCATCTTAGTGAATATGCAGCGATTGATCAAGAGGGCAGAATTTCTTGCCTGCTGCGAGAGGTAGACGGCGAAGAAGGACATCCACCACCAGGCCCTGCCGTACTGGCGGCGCATCTCCGCGAACCTCCAGTCCTCCCTCTTCCCCCACGCCCACCCTTCCCTCCTCAAGTAGTTGTGCGTCAGCCTGGCGCTCCACATCCAAGTCAGCGCCACCACCACGGATGACCTGGCGGCGTCAGCCACGGCCGCCGGGTGCGCCCGGTAGTAGTGCAGCAGCATCACCGGGATGACGGTCCAGTACAGGTCGATGAGCTGCAGCACCCAAGGCATTTCGTCGAACACATTGCAGGCAAGCGTCCCCGTAGCAAGAATTGCAGGAAAACGAAGCGAAGCGAAGGGAGCGAGTGAGAAAGCACAGATGCACGATGGGAGAGCTTACCCAGTGGTTGGAGAGGAGGTTTCCGATGAGCCAGAAGAAGACGTTGACGTTGAGGAAGAAGAGGACGTTGGCGAGGAGGAGGGGGTGCGCGGCGCACCAGGAGGAGACGCCGGTGGGGTCGCTGTGGTCATGGGGGCGGACGAAGGAGAGGTAGAAGAGGATGGAAGGGAGCGGGGCGAGGAAGGCGACGACCATGTTCTTGACGCTGCCGCCGGCGCCGGCCATGGTGATCGCAGTGTCGTGCGTGTGGAGACTGGAGAGCTTGCTGTGTCTATGGATGTGAGCTGCCTCACTGCCTGCCTTTTATAGCTGAATTTCACCTGTCAATCAGACACCATGACTCTGATTAATCAGTGCACTGCTTAGTTAAGCAATCTTCATTTACTTCCCTTCCTTGTATTTGCTCCCTTCATTTCCCACCATCTCTAATAGCATTCCAACATTAATAATAAAGGTTTACAACATTAAAAGTTTACAACAATAATAATAAAAAAATCTCTTAGATGATTTACAACATTAAAGGTTTGTTTTGGAATTGTAGAGATATTCTTAAAAAGGGAATTAGAGGCTTTATTAAAGATTGTCTGTTGAGAAAACAATTGGATTTCATTTGCCTCACTGAGACTAAAAAAATGGTGTATTCGGACTCCTTTTTCAGAAGTTTGGATCCAGATGGTTATTTTGTTTGGAATTGGGTTCCTTCAGTTGGGAGGGGGGTGGTATCTTATGTGGCGTTTCATCCTCTAACTTTGACCTGCTAAATTTTAAGCATGGAGCTTTTTCTATTTTGTTAAATCTGTGGGATAAGAAAAATAGCATGAGATGGAACCTAATTGGTGTCTATGGGGCATCTCATTATGAGCAGAAAATGGCTTTTCTATCAGAGCTATCTTCTATGTGCTCAGCTTTTGAGAATGATTCGAGGATTCCGTTTATTGTAGGTGGGGATTTTAACATGATCCGACAAGAGAGTGAAAAAACGGTATATGTCAAAATATTAGATTCATGTCCTTGTTCAACTCGGTGGTTAATCTTCACTGTTTGAAAGAGTTGTCTTTAGTGGGAGGACATTTTACTTGGTCTAATTGCAATCTCCCCCTATTCTGGAAAAATTGGACAGAATCCTTGTAAGCCCTGAATGAGATGGTCACTTTCTAGATGCAATAGCAAAATGTCTTCCTAGGATTTTATCTGATCACAACCCTATTTTTCTTTGCTCGGGAGGGGTTCAAAATGTTAAATCTAAAAGATTTTTTTTTTCAATTTGAATTGGTTGCACCATGCGGATTTTCATGAGATGGTTGCACAGAGCTGGGGTTCGAGATGTTTTGGCAAGGACAGTGTGTCCATTTTACATCTCAAAATTAAGAGACTTAAACAATTTTTAAAAGGTTGGGCGATTAATAAGATTGGTCATAATAGACAACGAAAAGAGTATATTCGTAATAGGATTGAGAATTTGGATCTTATTGAAGAAGGTAGGCCCCTTTCCGTTGAGGAAGCCATAGAGAGAGTGGCTCTTAAGGCTGAACTATTTGTGATTTTTGATGAGGAAGAAAAAAAGTGGTATCGGAATGCTCATGAAAATCGGTTGTTTAAAGGTGACAACAACACTACATATTTTCATAAGGTGGCTAAAAAGAAATGTAAAAAGAAGTTGATTTTATCATTATTAGATGAAGGGTCAGTGATAGAAGGGGATGAAAATTTGTTGGAATTTGCTACCAAGTATTATAAAGACTTATTTGGTCCTGAGCCTCATTCGGATTTTACTCTGAAAGAGGATTTTTGTCACATATTGAGAAGGTGGACAAATATTCACAACAGTTTGCTGGTTACTCCTTTTACTGAAGAAGAAGTTAAAAAAGTTGTGTTCAATATGGCTAAGAATAAAGCTCCCGGACCTGATGGTCTTCCTATTGAGTTCTATTAATCTTGTTGGGAGATAGTGAAAAATGATGTCATGGCCTTATTCAAAGATTTTTATGAAAACAAGATTGATATTAAGAGGATTAACTTGGGAGTCATTATTTTATTGTCCAAAACCGAGATGCCGAATAACATTAAACAATTCAGACCTATTTGCTTATTGAATTGCCTTTATAAAATTGTATCTAAAGTTCTTTTACGGTGAGATTAGAATCTATTATGAGCCAGATTATCTCTCATAATCAATCAGCTTTTCTGAAGGGGAGGTATATTATGGACAGCATTGTTTTATTGCAGGAGCTAATTCATCATACTAAAAAAGAGAAAAAAGGTATTTTGGTGAAGTTAGATTTTGAAAAGGCTTATGATAGAGTTAGTTGGGATTTTCTTTTTGAATGTTTAAGGCTCAGGGGAACCCCCTGTTTTTTGTGAATGGATTAAACAGGTAGTTATAGGTGGATCTATTCGTGTGAATGTCAATGGTGTTGACGGGCATTATTTTCAAAGCTATAAAGGGGTTAGGCAAGGAGATCCATGAGCCCCATATTTGTTCAATATTGTAGCTGACGCTTTATCCAAAATGATCTGTAATTTACAGTTGCATAATTTAGCCACAGGTTTAGCAGACGATATTTTAGATAAAGGCATATATAGCCATTCTTCAATACGCAGATGACATAATTATATGCTTAGATGATAATATTTTGAAGGCCAAGAATGTGAAATTATCTTTGAAAGTTTATGAGAATTTGTCTAGGTTAAAGATTAATTTTGATAAAAGTGAGGTAATGGTCATTAATGGATCCAATGAATGTGGTGAGATTGTGGCTGATTTGTTCACCTACCCTGTTGGCTCCCTTCCTATTAAATATTTGGGACTACCAGTGAGTAGCCATAGAATTCTGGTCAAGGATTGGGATGGTATTATTTCCAGAATGAAAAAGAAATTGGGGACTAGGAAAGTAATAATATCTCTTTGGGAGGAAGGAGTGTTGTCTTAAATGCGTGTCTTACTAGTATTCCTCTGTATGTGATGTCAATATATCTCCTACCTAAAAGTGTTGTAGAAAAATTGGATAAGATAAGAAAGCAGTTTTTCTGGCAGGGTAACAGTCAGCGGAGGAAGTATCACTTGGTTCGTTGGGACCAGCTTTGTATGGGTAAAGATAAGGGTGGTTTGGGTGTAAAAGATATTAAGTTTTTTAACATCAGCCTTCTTACTAAGTGGTGGTGGAAATTAGAACATGAAGAGGGTATTTTACAGAGTTTTCTTAAATCTAAGTATATGAAGAGTTTAAATCTCAGGGTGTTGAAAAGTTCTCCTTGTGATTCTCAATTCTAGAAAAATTTGATCAAAATCAAGGAGTTTTATTTGAAAGGCAGGCAAATTAACATTGGTAACGGGGAGCGTGTTGATTTTTGGAATGATAAATGGTTAGGGGAGTTCTCTATCAGATCTAAATGTCCTGAAATTTTTGATATTTGTGATAATAAGCATATTACTGTGGCAAGTGCCAAGAGGAATGGTTGGAGTTTTCAATTTAGGAGATGGATTCCTTTGAATATCAAGGATCTTTGGGAATCTATTATCTCCCAATGTTCTAGTTGGATCCCATCGTTGGAAGAAGATAAAATCATTTGGAGCAAAGGTCCGAAAAAATCTTTTCCACCAAATCTATGTATAAAATCTTGGAATCAAGGTTGCCTATGAGAGATAATTGGTTTATTTGGCAGTGTAAAATACCTTTGAAGATAAAAATCTTCTTATGGTTGGTTGATAAGAATGCCATTTTAACTAAAGATAATCTCAGAAAAAGAAAATGGATAGGTGACCCCAGTTGTGTTTTTTGTGATCAGGTTGAATCTATAGAGCATTTATTTTTTCAATGCATGATAAGTAGGGTAATATGGGGTGCTGTGAGTGAAACTTTCGGTTGCAGGGTTAGACCTTTGATCTTAAGTCATATTATACCTTGGTGTCAAATGGTTTGGCCTGGGTTCGAGAATCTTCACATTTTATGTGTGTCTGCTATTCTTTGGTCCATTTGGTGGTGGAGAAATAGATTATGTTTTGAAAGCAAAAGGTTGGATTCACCTATTTCAATTATCCACATGGCTTGTTTTTTCATGATATATTGGGCAGGTCTTTGTGGAGAAAGCGATCAAGAACTTGTGCTCCCGGGGTCTAAATTGTTGTTGAGCACTGCTCACAAATTAAAGGGAGGCAATCCAGATGCGGGGAGGTCCGACTGTGGAGTCCGGAAGTATCTCCAGTTTTGACAAAATGACCTGTACCCCTGTGCCGCCATCAAGATGCTTCTCGGGGAAGTGCTCAGCTGGTTGCAGTTTAACTGGATGCTGTTTTTTGGTGTACATCTCATTGGAGCTTTTGTGTAATATTTGTAAGGGTTAGGAGATTTCGTTTCGCATACTGTTTTGTGTCTTGCATCTAGTCAGGCTGCTGTTTTCGCCGATGGTTGTACTTTACTAATCTGGCTTCACATGTCAGATTGGTTTTTCTGTTTCTGATACCCGAACCTTGTAATTTCGTTTTTCTTAGTGAAAATGGAATTGGGGTGCGCCCCTTGAGCAAAAAAAAAAAAATAGCATTCCTTCGAAGGGAATGAAAAGAAGAGAGAATCCCTTCCTAAAAGGAATAAAAAAATAGAATTCTTTTCAGAAAGGAACGGTGAAGGAAATTTGTTGGAGCCACAAAGGGAACAGAATTCCCTTCGCGACGGGAATCCTGTCCGCGAAGGGAAACTGTTGAAGACAGTCTATGCCACTATATGTCACTACATTAGAGTGAGAATGCGAAGATAAAGAAGGGATTGGAAAATTCGATAGTGCCATTCGAGAACTTGTTGTTCTACAAATTAACTGCCATAGATCGATTGACCCTTAATCAAGGCAGGGAGGTACGAAAGGTGATGATTAGCTAGCACAGCTCTAGGTTCTAACGTGGGTCTAATGATGGGTTTAGCACCCTTTAATCATGACCACACTGACAGGCGGATATATCACTGATCGATCACTTGTAGCAATCCTAGTTGTTGTTAATTAACAAGGTCACCTGAGGGGGTGACAGTGCGCACCCACCCGGCCTACGCATGCAACTATTATATCTTTGCAATTTTGTTCATGTTTACTAGCTAGTAGCTGATGCAACTTTAGCTGGACTGATCATAGTTTAACAAGATGGAAATATAATGAATTAAGTGTAGCCGATCGAAGGTGGCGCGCGCGCATCTGGCCCTTTTCTTCCATCACGTGCATTCACTCTAGTTTAGACCAAATTGCACCATCAATCATAAGGGCATCCATTACAGACCTCTAAACACTCTCCTGTTTAACCAGGTATTTGGATGAGAATGAGAATGATATGAATAGATGTGTCTCAGCAAAATATTCTTTTCATAACATTTTAGTTTTACTAATTGTAGTGATATATGTATCTATTGTAGTATTGTAGGAATTAAATGTCAAATTACATGTTAATTTACGGACCGAGTTGGAGACTCGTAGATGAAATGTCATTGGAATATAGTTAGCAAAGCATTGAGAATACCATATTGGGGCAAAAACCAATTAGTGGACGATGATTGCTCTTGACGGCGCTGGGGAGCCAGCAGCTGATCGAGTTAAACTCATGATGATCCTCTCACCATACCACATTGCCTTTTCTTCCCAAGTGCTCATGATTGGTTTGGCATAAAATGAAGGAAAGATAGAAGGATCAATGGATTAAAGCTAGCACACTTAACTAAAGGAGCCGGCCGCCGTTCAGGTAATTTTTTTTTTCTGTGGAGAAGAGAAATTATTTATATATGCTTAACATGCCAGATGTCCCAACTCAAAATTTGAAGTACGCAGCAGGATAGACAGCACACGGTGGACCTCGATCGACTTGTCAACATGTTCATGAATCAAGCCCCGGACCTTGTGCTTCTCCACGAGAATCATGGCCCACTTCCCTGTAGATGTGAGCCCTCTATGTCCATGCCAGCCGGTGAGGCTTGCTGCCAGTTCTCCAAGTGCTCGATGAATTGCCCCAACCAAACTTTCAGAATGAGTAACGTAGGGAGAGAGATGATTGAGAGATGGTTGGATAAAGGTCTGCAGTAAAGGATGTTAGACCGTCCCCAACCGATACCCGTCCTGGGCAAAATCTATTCGCGGCGTCGGACCGCCCGGGACGGGACTCGCGCGACCGCTCCAACGACATCCCATCGGGGACGGGATTCGCGTGGGATTTGGGCTACGATCCCGGGCGAGCGGGATTGCAGGGGCATTCTCCTCCCGTCGCTTTTTCCACGCGCGGAGATCCGAAGGCGGAGAAAGCTCGGGCGAGGCGAGCGCAGGCGGCGTCGCCCAAAAGGAGCTTCGGCACAACTTGGAAGCGGGAGCGGAGGCAGCGTCGCCGGAAGGCTTCTTCGGCCGGAGGGCAGACCAGAGGCGGCGTCGGCCACACGGTTCGTCGCCGCAAGGTCCGCCAAATCTGTGGCCCGGGGAGGAAGCCTTGCGCGTGGGGAGCACCGGCGGCGACCGTGCGTGCGGGGAGCACGGCGGCGGCGGCCCGTCGCGTGGGGAGCACCGGCGGCGAGGAAGCCTTGCGCGTGGGGAGCCGAGGCGGCGCAAGGGAAGGGCGGGCGAGGTGGGAAGTGGGGGCGGCGTGGGCGGTGTCCGCAGGACGCAGCGGCGGCGAGGAAGCAAGAGCCGGGGGCGGTGGTCAAGGTAAGTGCTCCAATCCGTCGATCTCTCCCATTCCAAGCTGATGTTGCATAAATCGGCCATGGATTCATAGAAGCATGCCTGCTGTGTTGCAGAGTTTGCGCGATTTTGCTCGGATTTGGGGCATTTTGTTCATTTTGGTATGATTATGTGTAGCCTAAACATCGACGGATACTTAATTTCAGAACTAGGATGAGCTTCGATCTAAAAATTTAGGATGTTGTGTTGCTCTGTTCGTGATCGAACCATGGACATCGCCTCATTCTCGTCGAACTGGGAAGTCATGCCATATGAACTGTGAACATAGGTTTACAAGTAATCCAGATTTCGTTGAAAACAAAAATCACGAATGAGTAAGGCTATAGCATGAGTTATATCATTTGATAATAGGTAATCCTTTGAATTTGTGGTGCTCTGGTGGAGCCCATGATTAAAATTATTGCATCAGTTTAATTCTGTGATTTTGTAACAAAAGTTTCAGGCTTTGCCAATGCCTCTATCATTCTGTGGCTCATATAATTCTTACATATAATATATATTATATCTTGCTTTTTGCTGGTTTCTAGGAACAGAGTACACATTTACATGTATTTTGGTTCATGATTGTTATAATTATCACATATCAGCTTTAAATTATGTAGTTCATCCTTGTCTACGCCCCCTACAACCGCCGTCTCTACCACAGGAGTAGACCCCATCTCCTAGTAGGCAACTTTGCACTTTGGCGTCGGTGTGTGGGTTTACTCGAAGGACGACGACAAAGGTGTTGACAACATAACCGGTGAGCCGTACTAGTCCAAGGTACTTGATGGCATTTATTCTTTACATGCATCAGAAATTATTTGAACAAGAATGTTACAGATATAAAATTTCTATTGATGTTTTATGTTAATGTTTGCGATTGGATGAGTACATTGTAAGAATCTTGCTAATATATAGCTCTCGTAAAAGGCGCATCATGGATAAAAGTTGGATGGATCAACCTAGGTACCACACAAACTTTTCACAATCAATACATGTTGATGCTTATTAAATGTTGTTATAATATGATGCATATTCTTTACTATTGTCCCTCAATACATGTGCTAATTTCTTGTCATACATTTAGGAGAAAAAATGGCAGCAGAAAAAATGGCAATAGCCACACAAAGAAGCGAAGAAGGAGATGATATACCCAATGAGTATGAACTAGAGAGGATGGCAACAATTGCAGGGGTTAAGAAGAAGATGGAATCTCTTAATATCCCTTTTCTACGTGAACAACTTGGAGCTAACTCATCGCATCGAGTAAAAAAAAGTAGCAAAGGTAAATGACTAACCTATATGAATCTTGCTATAGACCATTCATGTATGAAACCAGTTGCATATCATCCACTTCCACACATGATTGAATCTTGTTGTAGACCACTCATGGTACAAATGAAGGGCCACCTAGAGATCATAACCTACGACCTAGGTCAAAAAGAAATAATACTGAGAATGAAGATGAATTGTCCATTGAAGATCCTCATGATCACCATGAAGATGGTGTCTTTGATAACAACGAAGGTATTTGAGAATTGCATACAACTCAATTTGGATTTTCATTTGTCCTTTGTTGCCATAATTAATATACAAAAAACATTTTGTTGTAGATCTTAATGATGGAAGTAAAAAGAAGAGGAAAGGGAGGGGTATGACTAAAAAACACAACATATTGTCCAGAGGGAATCAACCTAAAATCAAGATTTCCTTCAATGAATATGGTCAGCCTGTGGGTAGTGATGCTAAAGAATTGACTAATGTGATTGGAACAATGGTGAGAAAACAGATCGCAGTTGCATGTGATGACTGGAGGAAGGTTGATGTCAAAAAGAAATTTAAACTGTGGACTGATCTGAAGGTATTACAACACATTATTTATGACATGCCTGATTTAAATTGCCATCTAAGAATGAATCACTTATTCTTTTCATATTTTTGTAGTTGTTTTATGAGTTAGAACCATCTTCTCTCAATTATGTGATAGCTACGGCTGCAAAGAAATGGAGAGAATTTAAGTCAGATCTTAAGAAGTCATTTTTCGATGAGACATTGGATGATGATGAACTATTAGCAAAACGACCTGAGAGTGTTAATGAAGCTGATTGGGAGTGGCTCATTAATCATTGGATGTCTCCAGAAGCTGAAGTAAGTCACAATAACCTTTGTATGATTTGATGCAGACTAAATTAACAATTGTCCACACAATTAATGGTAGCTAGACATGTTGCAAGTTTTTTTTAGGAGATAACACTATTGATACTTATTTTGTAGGCTCGAACAATTAGAGCCAAGGAGAATCGATCTAAGTTAGAAATAGTTCATACATCTGGCAGCAAGAGTTATGCTCGTGTTGCCCATGAATTGGTGAGCAACCAAATCTCATAGCTGCATTATTTGAAGTAATTGTTCTTGCTTTTCAAACATTTACTGATTTTAGGCTGCTAGGAGAGATGAGATTTTTATCAAAACACATACCCATAAAGATGGAAATCCTACAACAAAAGCTCAACCTATAATTGTAAGTTTGTTAGTTCAAAATAGTTCTATGTTCTATATAATTTTAGGCCATGTTATTGCGAGGTTATCTAATAGTGTCATGACCATATAAAATCAATTAACTTTTGTAGAAACAACTTGAAGAAGCTGCTGCAAATCACCCAGATTTGACGCAAATCTCCAGACGACCCAACGTGGAGTGAATGCTCTGATGACGAGTTGGATGGACTGTCCGTCGAATCGGACCGCTCTTGGCACTTGTACCGTTCGTGATCTTGTTATGTTAATGTCTAGTACTTTCCTATGTAGTTCATCACAAGTCTGGTTTGCTGTCGTAATGACCTGAAATATTTCGCATGTAACTTATGTACAACAACCGGTGTTTTCATGTAGACATAAGCACATTTCTGTCCTTATTTTGTGCACATACTGTATGAACCTATTTTTAGTTCGGTTAATTCAATCTTTACCGTTGTATTTACATGTGTTATACCGTGCACATTACCGGTTATTATGTGGACTTCTGCAGGGATTGCAAGTGTTAAAGCCCACTACGAACTGGCCCATGAGATGGGCCCACAAACACGTAGCGATCAGGCTCCCCCAGGTCTCAATGGGCCTCAAGGCCCAACTAGAGCAACGACAAAGGCTTTGGGCCAACTCAACCCAAAAGACTAGTCCAATAGGTGAGGGACGCTCCCGCCTTATAAGTCGTGCTCCCCCATCATCGATATCCGATGTGGGACTAAACCCAACAATCTCCCCCATCACATCGGACAACTTCGTCACACTGGACCACTTCGTCCTACACCGTGTGAGTTCCACAGGAGATGATATCAGACCACTTCATCACATTGGACCACTTTGTCTGATACCGTCGAAACAGGTTCAAACCTAGAGCTCTGATACCACTTGTTAGGGTTAGGACACCGTACACACGCACGTGAACACAGTGTTTAACGTGGAAAAACCTCTCCAATGTGGAGAGGAAAAAAACCACGGGGAAAACAATCACTATGACGGCTTAGGGTTTACATGTACAAGGGGTGGCTATATACAGCCAAAAATAGGCCCAAAAATAGAGCCCAAAATTGAGTCATAATCTAATAAGAATTAGAGTCAAAACCCAACAGCATGGATCCTTTTTTGGAGAACCTTCTTGGCGGAGGGGAAAACATACCATGGAGTTCATCGCCCTTGGGGGATTGCTCGCAGGATGATGCTGGGGACCCGGTGTCCCCAATCCTGTGCGATACCCAGGGCCGGCCTCCGCAGGCCGCGGGTCACGGCAGCCTATCTTTAGCCAGGGGTCCGATGAGTCTCTTCCCGGTGGTAGCAGCTCTGCAACGGTGCAGCGGTACAAGAAGAAGAGTACCCCCAAGACCTGTAGAACTATGTGGGCACCCGCAGAGCAAGAACTCCTCGTCTCGGCATGGTTGAACGTCAGTCAGGATCCCATCGTCAACACAGACCAATCATCCAACACATACTGGGAGAGGATCCTCGAGTACTTCAATAGGTACAAGGAGCCCAGTTGGATGGATCGTAGCCTGAAGGGCACCATCAACCATTGGCAAGCAATCAGTCTGCAGGGCAGTAAAATTGCGGGACACTTGAAGAGGGTCGAAGATCTTAATCCAAGCGGGACAACGTGGGACGACCGGGTAAAATTGTGACATTATATTGATCTCTTTCTATTAATTGCTTCATACTTGTGACATTGGTATGGTCTCCCTTTTGCAGATTGCGATGGCTTTGAAGATGTACAAGGAGGTGGAAGGGAAGCCATTTCCTTTCTTGCATTTGTGGCCAATGTTGTGTGATCACCCCAAGTGGGCCACTCACATTGTCTCCAAACGCCAGAAGACTCAGGCCACTGCATCTCCAGGTTCATCTTCCGCGGGTGGAGGTTCAGGTGAACACTCACCCGAACCTAAGGAGCTTCCTAGACCCATGGGCCGCGATGCTGCAAAGAGAGCTCGGGCCCGAGCTCCCTCGCCTAGTGGGTCACAAGCTTCTAGTGGCAGTGGTGGGACATATGCTGCTGAATTTCAGCAGATGAATGAGCACAAGGCGGCACTGGTGGATATCAAGCGCAGGCAGGTGGACATTTGGGAAGCTGCAGAGGAGGAGAGAATCATAAACATCGACTTGAGTACAAAGCAGGGTATGGCGAGGGAGTACTACATGAGAAGGCAGTAGGAGATAATGCAAAAAAGGTTCGGGAACATGTCTTCGTGAGCATTGCGATGTACTGAACAATGCTGAATTTTCTTTTGTTATGTAATGGACATTGCTACGTTGCTGTTCTTATTTCTATCCGTAATGTTAAAAACAGATTGTGCTGTTTCTATTTCAAAACATATTGTGCTATGTATGTGACAATGTTTTGGTTTTGCATGAGAAGAAAACTGTATGCGACGGCCTACGCATGAATAGCACATCAAGTAGTACAAACTAGCATTTTATTCGAAAATACGGATGTGAACAGTACATGGCCTTCCAAACATGTAGATAAGAACATACACATGAAAATACGACAGAAAGCATAAAAACTGGTACATATTATAATCCGGGATGAGAGTACTGGGGGGACATATGTTGCATCTACTGTCCTCCGTGACGAGCCCATAGGTGCTCCACGAGATCATGCTGCTGGCAACGATGACTCCCTCGATCTCGTGTTTTCGTGTGTGTCCTGTGTATGCCCCCTGCCAGGCCTTGGGGCAATTCTTCCAAGTCCAGTGCATATAGTCAATGCTCCCCAGCATACCTGGGAAGCCATGCATGTCGCCTACGGCAAGCAAGCGAGCGGTATCCTGCGCTGTTGGACTACGGAGGTATTCTGTACTGAAAATCTCTACGATTGCTCGCACATACCGTTTCATTGCTTCTACGGCTGTGCTTGCACCGATTCGCACATACTCGTCGATGGCGTCTGCAGATACACCGTATGCGAGTTGACGGATGGCGGCGGTCATCTTCTGCAGTGGAGATAATCCCAGCTTGCCACTCGCATCCCTCTTCTGCTTGAACCAACCGTCATGCTCTTCAACAGCAGCTGCAATCCTGAGGAAAAGGCGGCGGCTCATCCTAAACCTGCTCACACATGTGCGCGCGTGATTGCGTACCGTGATGATGAATATGATGCAATACAAGGAGTTACCTTCGTCTGAAGTAAGTATGGCCATAGACAGGTGATTCGGCAAAGTAGTCCTCGTACAATCGAGCGGCCCCCCCCACCACGACGTCGCTCAAGCACTGCATGACCTGGAACAGAGCCTCCGCGAGATCGTGTCTCAGTAGCCTTCTCCTCCTGCTCGATCAATGCGAACATGAGGAGCTCTTCATCGTCATCGTCATCAGTGGAATCATCCCACATGAAGGTAGATGATGATCCGAATGGAGGTCCACTCATGGTGAACGTATTTGTGCCAAGTTGTGCAGGATAAGTGAGGCCATATGGAGTAGCGATGGACCAATTTATAGAGGATTGAGAGCTGAGTAAGGTTCTGGTGGAAGGATATGATCACAGGCACTCGTGAAGTTTGGAACCTAGTGGTACATGCTGTGCTTCTTGTGAATTTTTGAAGCCACATGCATGGAGATGTTTTGCCTGTGAACTTTGGCTAGTACTGAGGGATGTTGTGTTGCATGTGAACACTGCATCATAGAAGGCCTACTGTGTTGCATGTGAACACTGCAAGCAGTCAGGCTTGCTAAGTTGCTTGTGAACGTTGCAACCTACCCAGCTGATGCTATATTGCCGTACTTACAAATTTTTATTTTTGAATTTTAAATTTTTCCTGCGTCAGGGAATATTGAAATGCGTTCTTCACATTAAAATATTAATTAATATTTTTTAAATTTTGTCTCATTTTTTATGTACATTATTGTTATTTTTATTTAGAAATACAGCTTCGTACGTACGGCGTATGTCAAATGGCGGTTACGTAGGAATGATTAAAAAATTACGTTTGGGAAGGGAAGGGAATGGGGGAAGGGATGTTGTTGGTGTAGATGAATGGGAAGGGAATAAAATCTGGGAAGAGATTCCTGTCAGGGATTGGGAATGGAATGGAAGTGTGGGAAACGGTTGGAGATAGTCTTACAATGTTTCCAACAATTCCCCTCCACACAAGATGGATGCTATGGGTTCCGCAACCGCAACCATCTCCATCACTTGTTTGGCAGGTGTTTTAAGTGCCTCCCTACGAAGCATGTGGTGGCAGTGTGGGAACCTTCTTCATTGTCTTCATTTTTAGGGCTTTGGGCATTTCGCCCATTGGTGTCATCGTAGTGGTTTCCCTTGCGATCTCATTGCTCCTTCCTTGGCATCGATACCCGCTCCACCACCACCTCCCTCATGTGAAGCTTCTTTTCTGCCCTGAAGCCGAGTGCAACGCCCTCTCTAGAAAGACTAATAGCCCCTTCTCTAGACGGTGCTTGATGCTTCTGTCTTCAATGAGTGCTATTTGTCGATCTGTGCAATAGGTGTTGCTCGTGCCGTATGTGAGAAACTTCATGTCCCTTTCGACATTTTCTCTGTGGAGGTCTTCTTAGATTAATGCCTCAACGAAAGAATGGTTGACTGCACCTGCTCGAGCTATTGCTTCCCCATCAGTACCGCTAAGCCTCCTGTTAGCTTGTTGGATCAACGCCTTCAGTCTCCTGAGCAACCATCCCTCTTGTTGGAGGGAGAAAGAGTAACTCCAATGACCGAACAAAGGTTAGAGTTGAGCGTGCCTTCGGAGACCCCTTGTAAGAAAGCACATTCTGAAGACGGTGATGTCATAGTTATTTCCAATGTGAGCAAGACAAAACCAAAGGAGAATACTTGTATGTAGAGCAATTGGCACTCTTGAAAGACGCTAGTTCTAAGATTGCCTCTTCCCATCCCAAGTTGAAGCTACCATATTTAAGCCATCATCTTATCTTGCCTCACATGCATTGCTCGCACACCAGACCTTCAATGTTAGAGGAATAAGAAAGAGCAATGAGAGGATGTTGAAGAACTTGGGAACTATTTGTAACGATGGCGAGATCTATGGAAGGGTGCTAGGGGGCTTCGCAGAGTGCCTAAAGGAGATATTATTGCCTTGATCTTCTTTAGAGTTGATTTTACACTCAAGCGATGTATTATGGACTATTGTTGCTACTTTGTCTACGACGAAGACTTAGATTACTGTTAATTAAGGGGTAAGGGGTAACTTGGTACCGTGCTCTCTGTGTGCCAGAGCAAGCTCACCCTTGCAGGAGCACTCCAGCTTGAGAGTGTCACTCCCTTCAGACAGCTCAACCATGCAAATCCGGCACACGGCCTCTTCCTCCGGTATGTCCTCCCCATCCTCCCCAATCCCTGAATGGAGGAGCTAGGTGATACACTCATTAGCACCATGCTGAATGCTCGCTCCTTTGGTGTTTGATGCATCATGGCTGGTGTTTGATATCTTCTTTTGCTGAGTCCTTCCTATGGGATCGACCTTCCTGTTGGTTGCACGGAGTGTCATAGGATCCACATTATTGAGTCGATGTTTGTATTCTCTTTTCTTAAATGAAATCTTGCCCCATAGTTTAAAAAATAGCATTTGGTCCACACTATTAGTATAATCTTTTATTTTCCTCTCCTTTCTTTCTTCCGTGCTCTCATATTAGGCCAATATAACCTTCTACCTATGTTTTGTTTCCCTATGTACTGCAATGAAATGGAGGCAAATTTCCTGCCTTTCCTAAAAAATCCTAGTCCACCACACAATTAAGATCCTTTAATCACCGAGAAAAACCTAGCTAAATATTTTCCGCACACCAACACTTGATTTTCACCAATTCCTTATGGAGATCGCTAGATGGTTTCATCAAATAAAATGAACTGCCCAAAATAGTGTTATTTTTAGATAATGGAACTATCCAAAATAGTGTGGTAGGTCTAAGGCTCTATTTCTTTGGGCTGAAAAGCTTCTTTTGATTATAATCTAAAAAAGGGAGGGGGAATGAGGGTTTTGAGAAGATCACTAAGATCCTATAAAAGAAATTACTACAAAATGCTAAAATGTTTGGTTTGTACAAAAATAATAAATATCTCGCTTCTCATTATAATCTGATTATAAGCTAAAAAGTTAGATACATTCAGTACTTAAGCTAGATATATCTTTATTAAAGTGTACGTACGTACGTCAATCAACTTTAATTTGTAGTATTACATCAAAGCATGCAATTTAACCACAAGCATATAAGTACATATGTATATGATAAAATCGACTACAAATTAAGTACAAACAAACATATATAGGAGCAACATCAAATCGGCTACAAAGTACCACGAGCAGCATCAGTTTAACTCTAGATTGATCAATATAATCCATGTGTGTGTATATATCATCATCATCATCACCGCGTCGCATCAATTGATTAATTGTTGAACGGAGGATCACTTCATTTTGCTACTTCCCCTTCCTCGAAGAGGTCGTCGTCGTCGTCGTTGTAGTCGCGTATCTCGTCGACGTGCTCCACCACCACGACGTGCACGCCGGGGTCCTTGACGGTGCAGCTGCCGGCGACGAGCACCGAGTTGTTCACGGCCTGGTAGTTGCTGTTGGTGTAGGCCCTCATCACGCTCTCCTCCTCCTCCTCGTCGCCGCCTGCTTCCACGACGACGAGGTCCTCCACGTCGCCCGCGGCCTCCATGGCGGCGCCGCTGTTCTCCCCCGACAGCGTGATGATGTTCGTGGTGTCGCCGTTCTTGGCCTGATCCCCGCTTCCGCCGGCGAGGGCGGTGGCGAGGTGGTCGTTGAGCTTGGCGACGGTGCTGTTCACCTCGGAGGCTACGTTGATGGAAGCCATGGCGGCGGCGGCGGCTAACTAGCTAGGAAGAGCAATGGACACTGGTGAAATGGCTAGCTAGTGATGGAGAAGCAGAGATGCATAGCGGGTGTATATATAGGCTAGCATGCAGTGGCAGTGCACGCAGGGAGATCGAGAGACATGCAAGATGGGAATCAAATGGAGGAAGCAGCAAGAATGGAATTAATGCTGATGCAAGTGATCGATTCGAGCTGGCTTTGGAGCGCGGCGACGCAAAGGATCGCCATTTCTTGCGATCCAGGGTTTCCTCCATCTCACTGACAAAGTATATATGTATATAGAAGCTACGTACCCAGCTAGCTTTTGGGCAAAGGCAATCAACTAGGATAACCATATATTAATTAGCAAACAATTAATTATACATGAGATCCAATTGCTCAAACTCTGCTCCTCACTTCATCTGAAAGCAAAGAATTAATTGCTAATGCTTTTGGATTTTGAGAAGAAAAGCAAAGAATTATTGCTACTTATGTACGTGGTATGCATGAGTTGAGCTGGTGTGCTTTAACTGGTTGGGCTGGATCGTTGAGCTCACTGAAGTTGGGCTGGGTACCTGGGTTTATCGTTCAATGTCGGTATAAATATTTTTTTATAGGGAAATTATCATAATTTCTAATTATAATAAGGAGCTGTCTACCCCACATGCGACTGTTTTGACAAAAAAAAAACGCTCACCCTTCCTTCAGTGAGCTTTATTTGTTTTTGGGTTTTCTTATGTTAAGTAACTAATAAAAAAGGAATACATTAATAAATAAACAAACGATCATATTACACTAGACAAATATAAAATTAAGTTAGAAGGACCCTATAAAGTCCAGAAGCAAAAAAAAAAAAATCTAATATAGGTGAAGTGCTAACCCTATAAATATAAAAACAAATAATTATTTTAATCTAGACTAAAACAAATTAAATTTGGTTAACCTATAAAATTTGAAACAATAAAAAACCTACATTATGGGAACCTTGTAAATATAAGACAAAAACAATTAAAATCTATGGTATGGTTGTACGTGGAGCATTTATATGATACACCAGGAGTAATACCTCATTGAACCATCAGATCGAACATGCATAGGGATGGCAAGAGGGGCACCCCCTCCCCCCCACGCACGCGTAAGGAATGGTCATCCGTCTCTACTTCCCTTGACATAGTATTTCCCCGTCCCTTGTCCCCCATCCTTAGCCTGAGGTGAACGTGGCGTTAACAGGTCATACACACCTCTTCGGAGAGGGGGAGGCCATGTGGGCGGGAGAAGCTACCAGAGAGGCATGTAGGGAGAAGGCCTCCGTCGTGGCAGGCTCGTAGCTCCGTTCCCCATGCACCGCATGCTTTTCATGCCAACCATGCATGTCACAGTCTCTTGCGCTAGAGATGAGGTTTAGAGAAGTGGCTTGGAGAATAAAAGAGCGAGAGAATGGAAGAACCAGCTAGGTGGGAGGCAATAAGGAAGGGAGATGATTGGTGGAGTGGTGGGAAGTGCTGGGTCAGGGACAAATGGTAAGATTGGGTTGAGTTTACATCTAGGGGGAGATTGCGCCGGAGATAGAGTTGGAATTCAAGTTTTAGGGGCCATCCTCATTCCCACAAGGGATAATTTCCCAGTCCCTCGCCCTGGCCCTGCTTCACCCGATGAGGGACATGTGTCCCTATTTCCATTCCACGAAGGATTTTTTTTCCTCCATCCTCATCTACAAAACAGGAGAATTCCCCACTGAATGGGGACCATTGCCATCGCTAGGTCCGTATATATTCATTGTTGTGGGGAGAGCCAGATAAGGGTTCATTGCGCTATTGGATAAGTACTAAATTTGACTATAAATTTCATTTAATATTTTGTGCAAATCAAAGTGTTTAGGTTTTTGTGAAATTTCACATGAGTCTCGATTACTCAAACCGTTAAAGAAAATCTCCACCAATAATAAATCAGCCTTAGCGGAAATAACCGCTCAAAACCGACCAAAATTCAAACAAAATTCATATTCATAAAAAATCCAAAAAATTTCCTTAAAATATTAGGAATGCGTTTGACAAGTTTGGCACAATTATTTTTGAAAACAATAATATTTGCATGGGGATTTTGAAGTTATCTATGTGTCTCCCGTTTGGGCATTTCTTCAGATAACTTATGGGTAGAAGCTCAAGACGCTACCTGTGAATTTCATTAAAATGGAGCAAATTTGCTTGAATTTGTCTTTAAATTCCTTTTCATTTCACTCAGACACACTTTTTATCGGTTTTTTGAGGATCTCACTACACGCATGCGCTACAGCCCACCCTGTCCTAATTTCATGAATTTTGGTGAAATTTAGTTAGTTTTTCAACGATTTCACTCGAATTTCCCTACTAACTTTGAACATTTTTGTTGCATTGTTCCAGACTTCGCAATTCGAATTTGAACCAGATTCAAAGCATTTTCTTTGAATTTTGATGATGGATTTTGCTACTGTAGGGGTGCTAGGTGCGGTTCTAGACACTTTTTGTGAATTTCCTTAAAAACTAAGCAAATTTCAAAGATTTCTCTCGAATTTCTCTTCAAATTCCATTTGATTTCACCAGCGCTGCCCACACCTTTTGTCGGTTTTTCAAGGATTTCACTGTCTAGAGGCTGCCCTCGCCTAATTTCATGAATTTCGATGCAATTTAGTCATTATTTTGAGGATTTCGCTTGAATATTTCTTTACCTTTTTTTAAAAATGTAACTTTGTTCCAACCTCTATGTTGTAAAGATGCATAGGCTTAATATACAGCAACATCGTGCCAATCCTAAGGATCGAATCTAAGTGGGTGGAAATAAACAACCTCAGTCTTCCAACTGGGCTATGAGCCCATCAACAAATATTTCCCTACTAATTTCGATGATTTCCATTGCTTCGTTCAGGACCTCACAATTTTAATTTGAACTAGACCTGATCATAGGCAGTCTGCCCCGGTGACCCGGCCTGATTTTTTCAGACCGGGCCAGGCTTGCTAGTCGGGCTGGAAACCAAGCTCATCGGGCCGGGCTTGGACCTGAAGAAAAATTTAAAAGCAGTGCAAAACTGGGCTTTCGGAATTCAGACCGGGCCCAGGCCCCGTTCATAAAAAAATTTGGGCTGGGCCAGGCTCGGGCTTGGGTCAAAGTGACCGGGCTTTTCCAAGCCTGGCCCGGCCTGGGGCATGGTGTCTAATTTGAACCAGATTTGAAGCATTTCCCTCGAATTTCAACGACGAATTTTGCTACTGCCGGGGTAGCGAATTTCAGTTGCAAACCGAAATCCCAAACCCTGGTTTGGATTTGGAGGTCGTCGTCCTAGTGTCCTACCAGTGTATGTAGGTTAAGAGCATGGACCATTCCAGGCCCAATCTACTGGGGAATGGAATCAGAAATATTCTGAACCTGACCTACCACTCTCTCTCTCTCTGTTGTCAGTGCCGTTACTAGTAGGTAGAACAAAACGTGAGGTCTAGGTTGTTTGGAGGGAGTATCTTGCTGCTACTAGCGTTCAGGCATCCGACTGAGCAGGGAGGAGGGTGTCGGTGTGAGGAGTCAAGCAAAGACATGAATCGGAACACTCTCTAATCACCTTCATTTTCAGAGCCAAGCACAGCATTAGCAGCTCGTTGTGCTCTACCTGACGGACCAAAGTTCAGTACCACAAGGTGAAGAATGCTATTTAAGGATTTGATCGCTTTCTTCATGCACCCTCATTAGCTAATTAATTATCCAAGATGTGGAGCCACATTAGCCACGCAATTTATTTACCTGCTTGTATTGAGTTTTTCAGTGGGATTTACATTTCACCCAAGCCAAGAGCAGAGCACTGAGAAATGCCTGACATACATTCTCTGTACACCATGACATGACACGATACACTGCTGATTCTCCAGTTTCAGGGCTAGCTGCTACAGTACTCACTAGTTCCTCTGCAACACATGCATGCTGCAAAAACACAGGATACTGGAATTGCATCCTGAAGCAAAAAACCATAAGAAGAAAAATTCCAGTGTACAAACTACAAATATATGGTCTATGCTTGAGTGACGGTCGGATTCTCAACGTCCACACCGGCGTCACGCTGTGATCCGTCGACGGCAGCTGAAGCCTGCTGCTGCTGCTGCTGCTGCTGCGCGACGCCTCTCCTGCGACCACGGCGTGGCTCAGCCTGCCTCGCCCTCAGTCTCAGTATCTCAACGATGATGGAGTTCCCGGTCATCCCCACGCCAAATCCAGCAAAGGTGGCCAGGATGATGGATATCACCGCTTGCAAATGGAGCTGCAAAAGATTGCAGATATCATACTGTTCTTATCTTTATGTCTTACATTGCATCACAAATTGTCCAGATCTGCAGGTGAACCATCCGTGCTTACATATTTGTAGAACAGATGAGTGAAGAACACCACGAAGAGAAACTGAATTGCTGCATAGATCCAAACGTACTTTGTTGCCACTGCAGAGGTCACAAACATCGTAATTCAGGAAACCGTCACACTGGGCATCTAATTTTTCACGCTATGGTCTAATGCGGTACCCATGCTTGTTGTGGTCAAGGATGAGAAGAGGCCTAGGATACATGAGAAGGGCAATGCAATCGCCAAGGCGGCAATACCGTCACGGGCAACCTGTCAGACAACACACAGAAAATTTAGGATCCATATGCTGATCCTGTGTACTGTAACAGTAAGTAGCAGAGAGAGACCAGCAATTGTTCCAAGAAGCAGAAGTAGGCCAGGATGCTTATGATTACAAGTATTGGTGTTCCATGCCACATCCTGAGTAACAAGAGGACACACAACGTCAGGTTAGAGAAATTCAGGACCTTAATTCTACAAGTTGCATCTTGTGTCACAACACCACATTCAGCATGTATCAATATACTATTGCTACGTCCCTCTCCAATGGGGGGCATGGTGGCCTAGATGTCATCTCCATACAAGGAGATTACAGATGTGTCAAGGAACATGCAGCAGGAATTGTAAATAACTTACCTGTATCGATGGTATCCTGATCTGTTAGCATCGTTGCCGACACGGCTCGTCTCGCCCTGCAAGCTCTGAACACGTACCAGGGTGACTGGAAGGTTCTGAACCTCCTTCTTGCAAACCTCACAGGTCCTAGTTCCTTTCATGGTGAACCACTTGAAGGCACAGTCTGTGTGTGCCAGAGCAAGCTCACCCTTGCAGGAGCACTCCAGCTTGAGAGTGTCACTCCCTTCAGACAGCTCAACCATGCAAATCCGGCACACGGCCTCTTCCTCCGGTATGTCCTCCCCATCCTCACCAATCCCTGAATGAAGGAGCTAGGTGATACACTCATTAGCACCATGCTGAATGCAAACCAGAAACTGTATCAGTAATTTTGGGGTAGCATACTGAATGCAAACCAGAGACCACCGGTAATTTAGTAATAGCAGGACGCAAAGTACTGAAACAATTGGATAACAGATGCTGGACAGTACCCACCTGGTTCAGTAGGGACTATATCTGGAATGGCAGTGCTTGTCGTTGGCGCTCGTGGTGTGGAATGAACGACACGGTACACACCACCGAGCGAGTTCATTCTCTTGAAGCTTTTAGCATTGAATTTCTTTATGTTCATGGGAAGGGACTGAGATCGGTACATATGGCCTGTTTTATCCTGTCACCATTGAAAATCAAACAAGATGAATGAGGAACATTTCTTTTAGCAAACGGACAGGAGCGCTGCCATTCCATTGTAGAGGAAGGAGGGAAAGATGAGCGAGAGAGAGGGGGTGGAATGGGGAACATTGAAAATCAAATAAGATGAATGAGGAATGTAAAATTAGGTAGCTCATGAACCATGATCATAAGCTTACAGGTAGCAAAATACTCACAGTGGCAGAGGTCGCTGAAGATTTGTCGACTTGGTGTGACAAAGCATCCCCCGAAACATGGTCGAAAGGAAGCGATGACGTCCTCGCAATTCTAGTGCTGAAAAACTTGGAGATGGATGTCTCATAGCCCTTGACCGACTGCTTGAAGCTCCCTCCCGGCAAGAGGCTCTTGACAGTCTGCCTCAACATGAAGGACGGCGAGCGCTGAGGCCTTGAAGAAGAACCTGCAGGTGTGATGGCAAGGTTTGGTGCTCTGTTGGTGTTGGAACTGGGTGCCAAGAGATGGTCAGGCATGGTTCCGGCCGGGACGTCGATCGAGAGATGTGGCCGCTTTCCCTGATCTTGTTGCGTTGGAACCGTGCTAGTACCACTCTCCTGCAAAAGAAGAAGAAGATGAAGGCTTGAGTAAAACGGTTTCAGATGATGACAGTATACAGTAGTATGTGACAAGGAATGCATCAGGGATGACTATCGCCAAGGATTCAGCAGGGGGGAATCTTACGACGATGAAGTGGAATAATCATGAAGCGTGTAGCAGTAATTATATAATTAAATCTCTTTCTTTTCAGCTTACAACTGAGAGTTGGAGAGCAAGTGAGCACCGAGGCTGAACTGGAACTCACTCTCACACACTCCATGACCAAGAAACCACGTGCATCCATGTATGTAGTGTGTACTAACTAGACCGCATGGCTATCGAAGAAGAAGCAATTCCTAAGCACAGGCTCTGGCTCTGGCTCTGGCAAACCCCTTCCATAGCAAGCAAACATGCCGAGAGACGACGAGATAAGCAGGAGAGAAGAAGTTGATAGCAGCTCTAGGATAGCAAGAGAGATGCAGGGACCTGTTGCGGAGAAGCCATGGCTTCTTGGATGGATGACTGCTTCTCCTTGTTGTTTGTGAACGTTGTCGCTTAGATGGATGGTGACCAAACAAAGTAGGAGTAGGAGTAGGAGTAGGAGTAGTACGGGAGGGAAGAGTTTTGTGTTTGCTTGGAGTAGTGGGCGAGCCATAAATAGGAGAGGTGGGTGCGGCGGCGGTGGTGGAGAGGACAGGAGAAGACATGGCGAGGCGGAGACAGTGGCTCGCATCAAAAGCTCACCTCTTCGTCTTCATTCGTCTCTCCTTCCTAGTGGCGAGGGGAGATAGCGACCGCTTCCATTCAACTCAGTTGCGATTCTATCCTCTGCAGTTGCCTGCTAATATAAAATTTACGGCTAAATTTCCCGTTCAAAAGCAGCTAGCAGCTAGTGCTGCTATTTTTCAGCTGATAGTCTCGTAATTAAGGGCGCTTTATCCTGCCCTCTAAGGGTAAGACCATTTGATAAACATTTGCCTTGTAGGAGGTGAGCTGGTCTCAGTTTTCCTTTTTTTTTTTATAGATTTTACTTATCCTCGCCTATTAGAGCATCTCGAGCAATAGCCCCTAAAACAGGGTCCCTACTTTTGATTTAGGGCTGTCCTTATTTTTGGGGGCCTCTGAATTTGTCTTCAACTCCACCAGTTAGCTCATGAGGGCTAACAAGCTAGAAAGGAAAAGGGTTAGAACTCATAGTACTCGTAGTTCTCGTCGTTGTCGCTGCACAGCTTGGACCCGACCTCAGCGCTGCCTCCGTCGCCTTGAGCGCACTGTCGATGCTCACCCAGAGTCCCGGACCTAATCTCCACATGGGCTTCACCATTCCCATCCCCCTATCATGAGGTCGATGTGGCTGCCTCGAGCACTCATTGGTGTCGGTTGCCCTATGCTGAGAAGAGGAGAAAGATAGGGCGAAGGAGGGGGGAGAGAGGATAAGCGCGCAAAATGAGACACATGGCATGAAAATAGTTTAAAGCTAAAGTCACATGCACACACACGTATTTTTGCTAAATTAAACACGTGACTTGTGACTTGCAATATATGTCGGCGTAGTAATGCCCTGGATGAATTTCTGGCATGATTAATTGTACTTTTATTTTGTTGTTTCCTCTCGTTTTTTAACACATGAGCAAGTCATTTATTCTAGTTCAAAACGGCTAGATTAATGGTATTAGTAACGATTTGGTACTGATTGAAATATAACTACCTGGGAAAGGGCAGATTTTCAGTTGTGTAGTTCTGAAAAAACCTCTCTACATTCTTCCAAGAAATTTGTGCTGAAGTGTTGAGCCGTCGTGGATCCATGTTAGCCTTCGTCTCCTTGGCGTGCACCAAGGAGGAGGCTATATAGGTAGTTACTCTGAGCGACCCAGTCATTGCCATAGAGATCACCTGCATAGAGGCATCAATAAGATTTTCGGGACAACGCATAAACGCGACCGCTCTTGTTCTTCCTCTGCGACATTAATATCGGCTATTTTCTTGACGTCTGCTTGGCTGCTTCCTCTGTTCGACAACTTACTCGACGTCGACTGCATCACGTTCGTTTCTTCTGTGATCTTCATGAAGCTCGTTGTAAGTGGTTTGGACGACTAGTCTATTCTTTCTTATATTTGAGTAAATTGAACATGGCCTGCCGGCTGTGAGATCGATCCTGCGTTTGTATCGCTAGTAATTTATGAATTTCGTCTCATCTTAAATTTTGGAATTTAAAAAATTGCCCATATTAATTTCCAACAATTACACTACTTTTATGTGCCATCCAAATCCAGTGCCTTACCTTCAGTTTTTGTAATGAATCTAGCAATTTCAGAAATGTGTGACCAATTGAGATGATTCAGTACTTTGCTGTAAAAGTCAGCTAGCGCTTTTGCTGGGTAAATCATGCAGTCAGCTCTCGTCTTCAAGGAAAACAAGGACGATAAATATTGTGATTGTGATTGTGATTGTGACTGTGATTGTGATAACAACGTACACCACAAAGGAAAGCACATAAACGCGTCCAGCCTCTGCTTCTGCTTCTGCAGTGCAGCTACATAATAGACGTCCACTGTTGGAGCCTTTGGTTAGTACAAGAAAAGAAACATCATTGAGTAGGAGTGGAAAATGTGGATCGCTCGCATAGTCGCATGTTTGAGAGAGAGATGCGCACTTGCCATGCTATTTCCTTGCTAGTGATAACGCGGTAACTTGAATTAATTAATGCAGATTATGACATGCAGATAATCCATTCTCATTCGCTTTTTTACAATTGCCGAAAACAAAAATGCAACCAGATCTTGTCGGTCAAAAATATATGCACTCGTTCTCATTTCTCTCTTTTGTGTGCGTATACGAAATTAGTCGTGGAGCGTCAAAAAATCAACGATCTAATTAGTTCTAGAGCGTCCAAAAAGGCTGATTTTCAAAAATATGAAATTAATAGTAAAAAATTCTAAAAATTACGAAATTTGCTCTATAGCTATATTTCAATGAGACGAAGAAGATGGACGGTTCAGATCGATCGTTTTTGTCTTGGATTTCGTAAACTCATCGCGAAGCATAGAGCGATCCGTGCTTCGCGACTGATGATAGCATTACTCTCTCTCTAGAGAGAGAGAGAGAGTTGAGCTCCGCCGGAGACGCCGTGCTTTGCATCTAGTTTATAAAATCCGAGACTCAAAATGGATGATTCGAACCGTCTATCGTGATCTTCTCGTTGAAATCTCTTACATGACCAAATTTCGTATCTTTTTGAATTTTTTTGCTATTTGTTTTGTATTTTTGAAAATCAGCAAATTTGGACGCTCCATAACTAATTAGATCGGTGATTTTCGAAAACACAAAACAAATAGCAAAAATAATAAAATACGAAATTTGGTCATGTAAGAGATTTCAACAAGAAGATCAAGATGGATGGTTCGGATCGTCTATTTGAGTTTTGGATTTTATAAACTAGACAGAAAGCACGGCGTCTCCGGTGCTTTGCAAAGCACCGAAGCTCAACTCTCTCTCTCTCTCTCTCTCTCTATATATATATATATATATATATATATATAAAGAGGCTTCACATACAAATAATCAAAGTTTTCAAAATAGCCTATTAAAAAGGGATGTTACAGTTTTAAATTATTTAAGGGTTGTTCTCTCCAGATTATCTTATTTGTTTATCTTCTTATTTGCTTGTAAGCTGAACTTCAAGAGCTTTTTCAGGTATCTTAAAAAATCTTGTGTGCTTTGTTTGACTTGTTTCTAAGAGCTCTGGGACGTGGTTTCGAGATTAAAAAAATTACTTGAAAAGCCGAAACATTTGGCTTTTTGATTTAGAGATAAGTAGATAAGTAAATAAGATAGAAGGTTGTTCTCTTCAACTTATATTCTTATCGCCAACCTGAAAAGTGAAACGCTTTGGCTTTTGCAATTCTTTTTTTATCTTGAAACTATGGTGTGGTTCTTTTCAACTTATCGCGTTTGCTTATCTCGTTTGCTTATTTGCTTCCCGAGGTACTAATTTGCTTATCTCGTTGCCTTATTTGACTTATCGGATTTTTATTTAATTTTTGGATTCTTTTTTTTTCTATCTCGAAAACGTGTCTAAAAGCTTTCTAACCCAAGTCGAACGGATGGGATTGGACTCTCGAGGCCACCTCGGGAAGCAAATAAGCAAACGAGATAAGAAAACGCGATAGCCTATGTCTTAGAGCTTAGAGATAAGTCAAATGAGGCACACCAAACTTTTCAAGTTACCTTAGAAAGCTCTCAAAATGTAGATTGTAAGTAAATAAGAAGATAGAAAAATAAGATAAGACGAGGTTTAACATTACTTCCACGTATTATTTTTTTTGGTAAAGGGAAGTTAAGCCGTAGCCCATAGCTTGTCCTTTTTTATTCCTTGTCCTAGATCAGTACATATCAGTACATGCCTAATTATTATTAACAAAAAAGCACAGAGCATGTACTATATATGAATCATTATTATTTGAAGTGTAAAGACACTCCACAAAAAGAAACTATGTGTATTTTTTAAAAAAAATCATAGAACATGAAATGAAATATATTTCTCCACTTCCAAATTATCAGAAAAAAAGAACACGGGGAGTAGATCATTACAAAAAAAAAAAAACTTATTGTGTACTATGGTAAAACACGTGGGGCTTGATGATCTGTACAAATTACCAAACCGCTTAAGCTACGTGGCCACATGCATATATATGATCAGTTCCATTTTCTATTGACGGAGCACAAAAGCACGTCAAGAAATAAAACATTTACAAGTTTGGTTGCACATGTTTCACCAAGATGTGACATGTGTAAAAGTGTGATTTTATCTTCGGCTTATTCTAGCGTTACGCACTGTCCAGATAGGATCGTCCAATGGGACAGGTGTCCAATTGAACCGTCCAACAAAGTCTTTCACTGTATAGAAAATTCCGATCTATGTAATCTATAATAAAGTAGGTTCATATAATCCATTTATGCTTAAAGGCCTCCTCTAAACTTTAAAAAAGCTTCTAAAGATAGAGACCATACGAAATAGCTTGCAATGTTTAGAGCCAACCTCTAAGCACTCTCTCTTCTTCTTTAGAAACTATACCATGGTAGACGCCCTTAAGCGCCGTCTAGATAGAGTTATCCGTGGAACCATTAAACAGGTGTCCAGTTGAACTGCCACATGTACAAGGGACAAATCCTTTCTATGTTTATTTATCATTTCTTCATGACGTGTATGAAAGAATCCCATACGTACAACGAAGGGAAAGCTTCCTACACTTTTGATATTTTCAACTGGAGCAATGTCATATTTGGTTGGATGGTTGTGAGAGGTGGTTTCCATATGTGGCCAGTAGAGGCGACACATGGGACTATGGTGAGCTTCAATGATCCGTAGAGATTATGTGACATACAGCAAGCCGGTATTTTAGGGTTTAGTCGGCTGCCACGATTGGCGGAAGATCGGCGTTTGGCCGTGCGATGCATACTCTAATAAGGAGATGAGTCATCTCTCTCCGTCACAGCCGCATGCTTTACGTAGAAAAAGGGCATATATCCAGCCAATTAAGCCTCTGTTTGACACTGCCCGACGAGCTCCAGTTAATTGATTTTTCAACACATGCCAAACACGGCCTTCACGGACCAAACTAAACCGTGATCAGCCAGCCATGTGGTGGTCATCCACAGAAAAAACAGATTAGTTAGTGACACAAACCATTGGATAAGGACGCTTGGAGGGTGCTTAGAGCATTCCTAGCAGGCTCTTAAAAATCATAGAATGTTCGGAGTAACTGAGCTGAATGAATAAGCTGAGTCAACTCTTGAATATACTTCTTGAAGCTAGTTGGTCTGCTTCGTCTATGTTATTTTTAAGAGTTTTTGGAGGTGAATTCACGATATAAAAATGGGGTAAAATAACCAAAGCATTTAGTTTTTTATTTAACTATGCTTAAGCTTTAAGTTTAGAGCTTTTTTACGGTCTTTGAGGATGTACCGAGAGGTACCACATTTTCTAGTGTAAATTGTAGTACTCTCCCTAAGCTTTTCGATGTTAAAGTGCAGAAGGTGCACCACAAATTAACACTAGAAATTGCAGACTCCCAAGACTCCTCAAGGACCGTAAAAAATCTCTTAAGTTTAAGCTAAGCTAAAACGAACATGCTCAGATCTCTATATTCCTTCTCTAAACCACTATTCGCTCTCTACATTTATATCTTCTCCAGCAAAATCTCTATCTAAAAAAGATATAAAGACAGGAGAGAGAATATCTACATTAGAAACTCTGCTAGGATGATATAGGAACAGATAGTCTCTAAATATAGAGAAGATTTCCTTTTAGGGACTTAGCTACGGATGCTCAGAGGATGCTACAACCTCTAAAGACTTAAGGCCATCATGTGCGCTCTAAAACAAATGAGAGCGCTATGCCTGACACTATTCCTGGCATATAAAACTGTTAAGTTTGTACATGCACTCGTTTATTACAAGATATACTTATGTAATGTTGACATCTATTTTCCATATATAACTGTGTTGACAAGTTTGTCTCTATAATAATGCCTATGCTGCATGAAGAAAATAAGCCCATTAAACCCAAATAGATAAATTATATGTTCAGATGCAAAAACACGAGGAGAGCAATGGAGCAGCGCTGACTATTGTATCAAGACGCAGTCGGTGTCGTACAGTCCTGACAACTAACCACCACCGCTAGTCAGTGGTTGTCAGCTACAGCTATACGGTAGGACCAAAAGCAGGGTCAAGGCAAGTGTTGTTCATCGATGCTTTGCTTGTTACCTGCAATGGCTTTGGCATTAATAAAGCAGCCAAACATGATGCTGGACCTACTACGCCTCTGCTTTTATGCAGCACCATTTTTCCTTGTCTCGGGATGAGATTGCCGTTGCTTTCCTGTGGGCACCAGCAGTCCACTCCATCTCTCTTTATGCATTAGATATTTATGTGTAGGCCCTGGTTTGGCCAACCAGTAGGATAACCTTCAGCTTCCATCTGCTTGCATGCACTGCCCTACTTCCAGTTCTGTGTATCCATTTGACAAGAAGCTGAAATGTATGAAAAATGCCAGAACAGGTCTCTAAGAGCAATAGTCAACTGTCATGGCTTATGGGCCATGTATATATGTTATACAACAGTACATCATGAGCAGACTAAGGAAAATTTGATATGATTCTTAACAAGGATCAAAATAATGAGACAGGAAGAGTTTGATAAACGTCGGCCACTTGCTTCACCTCTCAAATAGCATAACCATCTCACAGTGCGAGGTGTGAGGAAACATATCGACGGCCATGGCTTTCTTGGGAACAAAAGGCTCCGAGTTGGGCATCGACTTGGTCCGCTGCCTGGCGAGACTAGCGCTGCTCATGGTTCGCCATCCTCTGTTGCCCTTGTTCTTTTCCCGTTTCTCAGATGTTGGGGTGCATAACTCGATCGCGTTGGCGACTAGGCTTTCTGGATTGCACGAGATATACCTGACAAAATAAAAGCAAGCAGTGAATTTTAAAGCATCAACGCACAAACACATGGCACTATCACTCCAAAAATAAATGATACTATCATGAAATCTACTTAAACTCCAAAAGCTAGCACAGATCTTTTATAGAAGAGAGCCACTAGATACCATGCCAGTACTGATTAATTACATTGAACTGGACCGGCACCAAATAAGGGCCATGTTTCTCTCTACTTCTACTACCAAATAAGGGTCATATTTCTTTCTCTACTTCTAATACTTTTAGCTTCAAGACAGGCCAGAGTCTGCTGTATATCCGACTGAGATTAAGGTTCAATATTTGCTATGAACAGTGCATTCTGCTGTTGCAAGATGGCTTCAAAACTTGTTAACACAAACACCTTACTTCCCCATTCACCAGTACAGTACAAAACAAGTATATCAACTACTTACACTAGACGTCGAATACGTGGATGAGTCCTCAATGCCTTGATCACCTATCAAATATTCAGGATATCAGCTTTATTCTCCATGAAGGTCCGTAGTTCAATCACATGCAGAATGTTATAATGAACAAATAGAAAATAACACAAACACAATGAATTAATCAAAGGGTGAATTGTGCTTAAGTCAACTAATATGGTCCTAGTTATCACTTCAGATTATAGCAGAAACAGCTTCAAGGCATAATAATTTATATATTAAAATTAAATATATGTTTTCCCTATTGCTATAGAAGACCACTGCCTGACCAGTGACCCATTGGTGATACAAGGGCTTCATTGATAAATTAAGAACATGGTTATCATGGCGGTATGGTGATGTACAGCACACATTTTAGGCATGTAAGGCATCCGACGAGGCCACACCATACTCATGCCGAGGTTTCTGATGAAAACAAATTTAAATAGCAACAAGTACTTGTATTTTGCTGGCCCACATTCTCTTTTGCCTAAATACATCTTATCTCCACATGGGCCAGGGCAACCCATGCCCAGCCATGGGCCAATCTCACACCAGTTCTAGCTTGCCTCACCACTCTTAAGGTAGCCTTCCGCCATATCCCACCTAGCTGCCAAGTCCATCCTATCCATGGCTCATCCACGACAGCACAGTCGTTCCAAGCAGCAGCCGTGACAGAGGCAGCAGGCCACAGGATCTGTATCAATGGTGAAGATGACAGCGACCAAGACTCATGGAGACAACCATTTCTCCCTCCCCTTCTTCCTCGCCCTCCCTCTCTTTCTGTTCACCCACGCATAAGGCGAGGCGACAGCTGTGGCATCCTCCCCCGACCACCTCAACGATTTGACGATGCCTTCATATGCATGATTAAGAATTATATGTTCTAACAATGATACAAGTCAAAACAAATGCTGAGCTGTGTACTGTATCATTTTGTGGGTATGTTTTCAGAATTAGCATTTTGGAACAAAATAAACCCTAACATTTATGACAAAAATACTAAAATATTGAAATGTACTTACAGTAGGGTGAAGCCCAGGACGTGGAGGGTCTACAATAGCAACGACATTTTTGAACTGAGATGCAGTAGCTGCATGCACATCATTGTTAGGAATGGAAGAACCATCCTGGCTTGTCTTGCTGTGCTCCAAACTGTCAGCTGCTTTTGTCTCAGTAGAGTCATCATTGATCAATGGTGCTTCCTCAAAATTTTGTTTGCCCACAGCTGCGTCGTATTCATCATGACTACCATCAAACTCTTTGCTAGTTGTATCATTTGAGTCCCCCTTTATCTCATCAGTGCCACAGGTCAGAGAATCGACTGATATGTCACTCAGATGCTGGTTTTCACCATTATCCTTTTTCTGTGTTGGATTGTCCATATTTTCACCATTATCCTCATTTTTTCCTGTAGCACTGTTACTTTCAGAAACTACAATGCCCTGCTGTGGTGATCCAAGATATTCTGTGAGAAGAGTACCCATCACATCTTCAGCCTGTTAACTCCCAGGATATGAATTCAGATCATATTGTGGTAAATATAAAGAATAGGAAAATCAAAGGTAACAAACAAGATCACATCACGGTGGTTACAATGACAATAGAGTAATATAAACCTCCTGATGCGAATACAAGTCTCACCTTGGCACAGACAAAGCGGCAATTTTTTATACCATTGATAAGAGCATTTCTCTGAGCATCCAAAACTGCTGATTCATTCATTTCGATTCCAACAACCTAGAACATTTAGCAATGAACTGAATTCTCCAACAATTTAACAAGAAACATACTCAAAACTCCACTAACTTAACAGAAATGTACACAAAAAATCACCATTCCAACACGGTGTGCTAACATCAGGCCAATTGTTCCAGTCCCACAGCATACATCAAAAAGTAATGTACCCGAATCGAGATTGGCCCAATCACCGGCAAGCGTATACAACCTTTCTGCAGCAAGAGTGTTAACCTGTGTAAATGTGTAACTGTCAGTAATTACTGGACTGGCAAATATTAGCAACAAAAAGTCATTTTGGCAAAGCAGTTTCTAGTTCAGCCACAGACCTGAAAAAAGGCTGTTGGCGATATTGAGAATCGAAGATTGCTGATGTGATCGTGGATTCTTGTTTTATCCAGTAGTCCCTCTTCTGATTGATCTACATTTGGCACCAATAGTGGGATCAGTGGACAGTCAGCTGGTGCTACATTTGATATTCCTTTGTGATCCTGTATGAGCAGTGAAAGGTTTCAGAATATGTCAACAATATCATACTTTTCTTCATCACATATCGATAAATATTTTTAAAAAACTCTTTTTTTAATTGCAGCCAATTAAGCAGGAATCTCTACTAATAAAAAGTCTCTTGTGGCATGAGTGATGGTGGTCATGTGGTATGTCATTCATCTCCGCCATCCGATCTCCAGTAAACACCTTAGATCAACCATCCTCCATAGCGTGAGTCAAATCAAATTAAGATAATCTCTTTCCTAATCTTCACAAAGCAAATGCACTAAAATCAAATTAGGATCATTTCTTTCCTATTCTATGAATTCATATTTTAAAAAGGTTCATAACCGCAAGGATGTTTTCTGTAAATTGTTTTCCTATTTAAGTGTGTTTGTATTCTAGAAAGGTTTTGAACGTGATTAGGACATATAAGATGAACCTACCTATGATCTAGGTGCATATCTGCATTGATACTAGCTTTATACCCCATTCACATTATATATAAAAGAATAAAAATAGACAGAACCTAGGTATAGAGGTAGGACGTAGTCGAGCATTGAGCAAAGACAAATGCATGTGTTAAATACGTTGATCACAGCATGGTATAAGACAACATCTGATCTTATTTTTGTTGTAGCAAAGCACGGGCTCTTGGCTAGTATGTATAAATATTGGGAGGGGAAGAAAAAAGGAAAAGGATATTACAAAAGGCTATCTCTCCAGGTATGAATGTTAGGAAAATACACTCTCTTTGTCCTATGGATAACCATGGTAAAATCTTGCTTAAATCTCAGTGTTGCGGCTAAGGATGGGAATGGTTTCGCTTGCTCCATTGGGTAACCGATCTAGCCTAAAATTTTTAGTAAGATGGATCAGTGGTGCGACCCATATAACAATGGAAGCAAAAGGGGTAAAAACCGGTTGCTCCATTGGATCGATGGATCGATCCGTAGCCTACATCCGTTGGTACGGTTCACCCACAGCTCTCTCGCTCTATCGCCGCCTTCACCCAAGCGTCGCCCCTTCAATTCTCTGCCTCACGGCTAGCCACCGCCGTTGTTCATCTCCACTTGCTACTTGGACGCCGATCACGCCGCCACCTCCATCTCTACATGCCACCCAAGTGCCGCCGATTCGCACTTTGCATGCCACCTCAACATCTCCCCCACACAGATCCAGCAAGGACTACCCCACCATCCGATGGAAACAAGGCTTGCAAGTTGCAACCATTACCTAGGGATATTACTCATCTCATCAATCAATATTTTTCACTTCCAATACTAAATTGTGATTATGCCATGTCGTTAACTCCATGATTAGCATATGGCGAGCTTGTTGGCCGCTGCTAGCCAAGAAGGCAAACTGATGGAATGGAATATGTTAATCTAGTCATTATTAATTCTGATTGTTAATGGTAATATGTTCTATTTTGAAGGTGAAATAAATATGTAAGTAGGTAGCAGAACATAGCCCAACAAACAATAGCAGCATGGATTGAACCACATGATCCAAAAGTTCCTATGGATCTGGAGAGGGCGACCAAGAGGATAGAACCTTTATCCTCAATTAGAACTCTGGGCATAAAGATCAGTGCCAAGGGTGAACCCATCCGCTCCATTCCCATCCCTAGTTGCGGTGGAGAGACCCTTTAGGCGTGACCTAAAAGGGGACGCAAGACTAGAGTGCAAGGAGGCTAGGAGATAAGAACTTGCATTCCTAGAAATTGGCATTCATCCTCCAAATTGTGGTTTACAAGCCCTATTCATAGGGCCCGACGAGAGTTACAATATATTATTACAAAGGGAATTTCCCTCAATTCCCTAGTCTAACACCTAGGTACCGAATGGGATAAGAGCCAAGAAGTCATTTAGCTTGAGTCACGCGAAGGTACCATTGTGCCCTTGCTTCTATCTGAAAAGCAGTCCCTTGCCGGGGTAAGAAGTCTTCCTTTATTTGCCGCGCAAATGGTCACCTGGATCTATTTTCTAAAGTCTTGTCACCAAGTGTTGGTTGCCTATTAGACCTTTGCTGCCATGGTTCGCACTCAGTTCGACTCGCTCATTTGTGCCTTTCGTGCTAACTCTACTGGCGAGTACCTGTCCACTCCCCTCCGCCAGTTTTTCCAGAAGCAAGGAACTCTTCCTCTATACTCCTGTACTAGTGACTAGTGCACATGCTCAGAATAGTGTTGCTAAGCACAAGCACCATCACCTTCTTAAGACTACTAGAGCTATGATGCTTTCTGCGTTTGTGCCACCATAGTTCTAGGCTGAGGGTGTCTCCGCTGCTATCTATCTCATCAACCTTCACTCTCATCGCTCTTGAGGTGTCATCCTGTCGAGCGGCTCTTTAACAAACCTCGATCAAGATACCACTGCGTGCTTTTGGATGCGTTGTCTACATGCTTCTTCAGCCTCGTAAGCGGACGAAGCTAGCTGCTCAGTCTGCTCCACGTGCTTTCCTTGGCTATTGACTCTGAGCGCAAGGGTTTTCGCTGTTGGGATCCTATTGGTCGACGAAATCGGGTTTCCCAAGATTTCACCTTTGATGAGTGTCGCCTTTTCTTCAACGAGTCTCATTCCCCTGTTTCCTCCTCTAGCTCTCCTTTGCCCTCTAAGTCCCTCTCCTTCCTCACTCTTCCTGTGTTGTTTTCTATTCCTCCAATTTCCTCGTCTTTGCCACTCTTTCCATCCTCTTATTCTTTACCAAATTCGCCTTCACCACCTTCTCTTCATGTTTCCCAATATTCTGTTCCACCTCTTACTTCCTCTCCTTCGTTGCATTCCCCCGTTTTTCCTCGTCCCCCTGTTTGTTTTCACTATACTTGTCGTCCTCCCCCTCCTACCTCCTCTTCCTTGTTGGGTCCTCCTCCCTCTCTGGTTTCCCCTTCTACTTTCGAGTCTCCTCCATCCTTGCTAGGCCTTGCCCCTTATTAGGTGTCCTCTTCACCTACTCCTCTGCTCCGGTATGCTCTTCATGAACGGAGCACGATTCCTCATCCTGACCGCTACGGTTTTGCCGCTCCTGTCTCCACTCGTTTTGAGCCTACTTCCTACCATGATGCTGTTACTCATCCTGAGTGGCAGTGTGCTATAGCCGAGTGTATCTTTGCTCTTGAGCGTGCTGGCACTTGGGATCTTGTTCCCTGTCCTCCTGTTGTTACTCCGATCACGTGCAACTGGGTCTAGAAGATCAAGAGTCGCTCTGATGGTTCCCTTAAGTGCCATAAGGCACGCCTTGTGGCACATGGCTTTCAGCAGGAGCATGGTTGTGACTTTTAGGAAACCTTTGCCCCAATTGCCCATCACACCACTGTTCACTCTCTGGTGGTTGTTGCCTCTATTCGCCGATGGACCATCTCCTAGCTTGATGTTTAGAATGCATTTCTTCACGATAAGCTGCGTGAGGTCTACATGCACCCACCTCCGGGCTACGCTATGCCTGATGCTCACGTGTCGTCTTCGGCGCTCTCTCTACGGGCTTAAGCAGGCCCCTCGTGCTTGGTTTGAGCACTTTACCTCTGTCTTCACCGCTGCTGGTTTCGTCGCTAGCCAACATGACCCGACTGTCTTTGTCCACACCTATTCTCGTGGTCAGACTGTTCTCTACGTGGATGACATGCTCATCACTGGAGATGATCCTCAGTTTCTTGCCTTTGTTAAGGCCCGTCTCAGTGAGCAGTTCCAGATGTCTAATCTAGATCCTCTTCGATACTTTCTTGGGATTGAGGCTACTTCAATACCTAAGGGCTTCTATCTCTCCCAACGGAAGTATATTTAGGATCTTCTTGCTCGTGTTTGTCTCACTGATCAGCGTACAATTGACACTCCGATGGAGCTTCACCTTCAGCCTCGTCCCACTAACGGTGTTCCTCTTGAAGATCCTACCCGCTACCGCCATCTGGTTAGGAGTCTTGTTTACCTTGGTATTACTTGTCCTGACATTTCACATGTCGTTCACATTCTCAATCAGTTCATGTCCTCTCCCACTCAGCTCCACTACAGACACCTTCGTGTCCTACGGTACCTTCGTGGTACTATTGATCGTCGTCTCTTCTTCTCTAGCTCCAGCTCCTAATAGCTCCAGGTCTATTCTAATGCTACTTGGGCTAGTGATCCCTCTGATCGCAAGTCCCTCTCTGCCTACCGTGTCTTTCTTGGTTCTTAATCTCTTGGAAGACCAAGCGACAGACGGCTGTTTCTCGCTCCAACATTGAGGCTGAGCTACGTGCACTAGCTTCTATGACGACTGAGGTGGCTTGGCTTCGGTGGCTCTTGTCAGATCTTGGTGTTCCACCCTCTACTCCTATGACCGTCTACTCTGATAGTACTGGTGCTATCAGCATTGCTCGGGACCCGGTGAAGCACGAGCTCACTAGACACATTGGCGTTGATGCTTTCTATGTCTAATCTCAGGTGCAAGATCAAGTGGTTGTTCTTTGCCATGTGCCTTCGGACCTTCAGATTGCCGACTTCTTCACGAAGGCATAGGCTAAGAGTGCAACATGATTGTCATCTCTCCAAACTCAGTGTTGTAGATCCACCATGGGTTTGAGGGGTGTTAAAGTAGACATGTATAGGGGCTTATTTGTATTTTCTCCTTCCTCCTTATACATGTATATCTAGCCCACTTGGGCCCATATTGAAGACAAGATGCATTTCTAACAATATGGACGATTATGTTACAGTTAAGTCATTCTACGTGCTAGTAATTATTATGTTAGCTATTTCTAAAATCATCAAACCCAAACCATCGGGTTCATGAATCGCAAACTACTGCTGTGAATCAAGTTTCGCGAACACAACATAGGTTCATGTACCAGAGGTATACACCCTAGCAAACCATACTTTTGTGATGTGGTGTGCTTTGAATCTGAATCATGGACCCATGGAACCAAAAATCTGGCAAATATTGTCCCGACTTCCAAAGCAACTGATCAAACTTACTTGGACTACAATGGTTGTTAGAGGCAATGGAGGCAAGCATGTTACGGCTCCTTGTGTTAGCACCTTTGATAACCTGTCAAACTCATCTCCCATTAGTACCACGTCAACACCGGTGGAGCATACCTGAAAATAAGGTAGCACTCCAGATAGTACTGTGACCAGGAATATTTGTACTGCATTGAAATGATAGTAATAGTACAATGCACTTTTCACTCAAAACTACCTGCACAATAATCATGACTTCTGATATTTGCGTTTCTGCATCTAATGCAACAGCTTGAGCTGCCCTTCTTCCTTCTCGAACCTATTATAACAATCATGGCGTACAAGTTATTCTCTCAACCTTAATAAAATTGTTAAATTGAGTATGAATAATTCCAACTAAATACAGAATAAAAGCACCAATGAAGGATTTAAAAGCTTAGCAAGAGCATACAGTGAATTGGCGCCAAAACCCACAATTATCAATTTTGTTCCACAAAGGCAAGCTTGATGACTGTAAAAAATCTTGGAACATCAGAGCATATTTACATGAAATTTGCGATACATTTGGGCAGTCCACAGGTTCCTCAACAGCAGTCACACCTTCCCTGGAATTTTCTTGCACAATCATTAATGCTGGAGCACAAGCCATTAATGCTGGGGCACAAGCAATGAACAAAAGGAAAGAATAAAACAGTCAGACAACAGACCTGAAATTTCCAGGCATAAATCCTACCGTCTTTTTGCGCTCTAAGGAATATCCCACCGAAAACTCACACTTGTTGCGGTATCCATCAATCACTGGGGACTCCAAAATGCCTTCAAGCTTACAAGGAAGACCACCTGGATAATTGAACAGACACTTGGTAAAGCGAAAAAAGCAGAAGACAGAAGGCTAATGTAAAGAACAGAAGCACAAAAAAGACATTGTGCAGACCACAAAAGACAATTACTCTTGCAATGTCTGTCACGTCAGGACTGGTCTACAGCCGCTGTCACCATTGCCAGGAGGCCGGATCATCTGGGCCGCAGGCCACAGCTACTGCAGGGCCGTGCGTGCCAGACAGGGAATAGTCTAGCACGCGTGCTGGATTTCTTTTCAACTACAATTTGGTTAGGAGTCCAGGATAAGTCTTAGGGATAGGTAGCTGAGTTGTGACTGGTTTCTCATCAGGATTCCTTTTTGGGGTTGAAATTGATTTCACTTCAGGATACCTTTTCAGAGTCATCGTTAGCATGTAAGGCCTATATAATATTTGATAGAATAATGCAGAAAAGGAGTAGATTCCTCCTCTCTCTCTCTCTCATTTTCATCTACTGTCACGCAAGACGTGATATTATGGTACATAAAAATGCATTCTGTTACAGCAAAAAAGTCAAAAGCCAACTTATTGTAAGATCTGTTTGTTCAGAATAATGAACATGACAAGTGCCAAACACTTGGGATTACCTGTCAAGTCAGCAGCACTGCTACCGACTACAAAATTTGTATGTGTGTTTTGCACAGGTGAATATTTTATAAATTGAATTTTCGCCAAGAGCTTTTGTATGCAGTGTTGTTGTGGGCCTGTGGTGTGGCTAAGGCATGGTTTTCAGTGGTAGCCAGAGGTGGAAGAAGCGGTTCACGAGCTTCTGCATGGGATCAAAGAGGATAGTGAGGGGGTGGAGGTGAGTGTTGGTAGCTGAATTCTTACTCTCATTGAGAGGATGACACTAGGAGTTGGGGCAATTTTCTGGTTTATTTCTCACACAATGCCATACAAACCCGAGGGGTTGGGGTTACATATTTATAGCTGGCCAAGGCAGCCAAGCATATGCTAAGATGCTGTCCTAAAGGTGGTCTAAGATGCTGTCCTAAAAGTGGTCTAAGATGCTGTCCTAGATGCTGTCCTAAAGGTGGTCTAAGATGCTGTCCTAGATGCTGTCCTAAAGGTCTAAGATGCTGTCCTAGATGCAGTCCTAAAGGTGCTGTTTGGAGCAGCAAAGATGATGTCCTGGTTGCTGGTTGGAGCAGCAAAAAGAGGAAAAAAACCCCCCCCACAAAGACCAACAGTACAAGGACTTATTCCATCATTCTCCCCCTAAGTCTTGTGCGTCGTCTTGTGGGAAAGTTGGACCATCCCGGTCCGGGAGCGAAGCTCAAGGAACTTGATCCTCCCAAGGGGCTTGGTGAGCAGGTCCGCAAGCTGGTCCTTAGTGTTGATGTAACACGCCTTGATGCTTCCTTCGTCCAAGCAATCCCGGATGAAATGGTACCGCACCCGGATGTGCTTGCTCCGTTCATGGAAGACGGGGTTCTTTGCCAGGGCCAGAGCGGACTTGCTGTCCACCCTGAGTTCCACCGCTTCAGTGTCTCTGCCGAGGAGATCACCAAGCAGTCGAGCAAGCCAAAGTGCCTGAGTCGAAGCGGTGGAAGCCGCTATGTACTCGGCCTCGCAGCTGGACAGGGCCACCACTTGCTGCTTAACTGACTGCCAGCTAACGAGGCACTTGCCGAGGAAGAAAAGAATCCCGCTCGTGCTCTTGCTGGTGTCGATGTCGCCGCCGTGGTCGCTGTCGCTGTAGCCAACGAGGTGTGCCTCTCCCGGGCACCTCGGGTAGAAGAGGCCATGGTCGAGAGTCCCCGCAACATAGCGGATGATCTTCTTCACAGCTGCTTTGGTGCTCGAGGTCGGTCGCATTGCATGAACCGACTAACGAGCCGGCAGAGAAAGCCAAATCAAAGCCGTGTGTGGGCGAGGTGGCGGAGGCTCCCACAAGACGCCGCAGATGGAAGGCCCACCTCCTCCGTCGTGTCGTCGCGGCTCGGCTTCACCTCTCCTCCATCGGAGCGAGTCTTTGGTTGCGATCAGTGAGCCCACCCGGCTCAATGACGCGCTTGGCGTAAGGCGGTCTGTCGGCGTGATTCCGAGTCGCCCCGTGCACCTCGATCCCCGTGTGTAGAGAGAGGCCCCAGTCACTCATCCGAAAGTGGCCTTCATTTCTTCCTTGAACGCCGCCACCTCCACATCCTGGTGCCGTGATCACCAAGTCGCCGACGAGACACCCACCCGCCAGGCGTCTCCACCGCGTTCCCGCCGGTAGATGGTCGCCCGTGCGGGCTTGGCTCGGCCCATCGCTTTGGCGTGGAATCCAACTTGGCATTCCACGCCTCTGTCTTCGCCGCAGCCATAGAGGCCTTGCGCAGGTAGAAGATCTTGCCCTCCTTGCCGGAATTTCAAATCCCGTGGTGGCGACATAGACCTCTCCTTCAAATCGCCGTTAAGAACGCCGATTTAACGTCCATGTGATGAACATGCCGGCCTTCCCGGCAACAAGAAGGAGTCGACGGATTCCATCCGTACGCGCGAAGCGGCATCGCCGGTCGATCCTCCTCCGCCGCACGAAACCGCGTGCCACCAAGCGAGCCTTGTGCTTGCGATGGCGGCGGCCATCCTCTTCGCCTTGAACACCCACTTAAGAGTAATCGCGCGGTGACCACGGGAGATCGAAGCTCCCAGCGCGGTTCTTTCAACCGCGCCCATCTCCGATCGCATCGCGGACGCCATGTCGCGTGTCTCGCGACCTCCGCGAAAAAACGGGTTCGCCGTCGTCACACGCAGGTGCAATGCGCCTCGGATCGCGAGGCACTAGTCCGCGACCGGCCGGTCGCCGAGAAGGTTCTCAACAGACGATACCGCGAACGGCTCGCCGCCGTGGTACGCTGCCGAGGCGCCTCGCCGTGGGAATGGATGGCGAACTCCATCGCCGTGGTCGACACGAGCCGGTGTCGGAGTGACGCATGCGGAGGAGTGGGCGTTAGTCTTTGGGATGCATGGAGTTTCCTGTGGTGGTGTTGACGAAGAGCTTGCCGCACCGGTTGTGGCTGGAGAACATGATGCCGAGTCGATTGGAAGCTCGGGACCGGAGTAGGCATGCTTGGTGAAGCCGCCTACTCCCCAGCCTCCTTGAAGTGATCGTACTTTCGACGGTGAAGTCGCAGACGCCGAGTCGAGCCATCGCCCACCGCTTGTCCCATGCCCATCCTCGCCTTCGTCGAACACTACGTCGCGACCGCGCGCGACACGCCGTGTCCTGGGTCAAGAATCGCGTAGGCCTTCGAGCCTCCGTGAGCCGATGAACACCCTGGTGTCTTTCTGCGTCGAGCTTGCCGATGTGGCTAAGCTCTTTGACGAACGCGAGGCGTACCAAGACCCGTGGGTGAGATCGCGGACTGCGCCCATGCTAAGCCTCGTCGGCGTCTTGCCGTTAAGAGCCTTAATGGGCGGGCGGTTGAGGATGTAGATACCGCCACCACCGCTTTCCCAGAAGAAACGGCTGCCCCTTCGCTGGAGGAGGCCCGAGCCATCCCTACAACCGTCTGGTTCGCGCTCGCCGACGACGCTTCTGCGCCCGGAGTAGTGGCGCTGAATGCCCTCATCCGCGACAAGACGACGCGAACTCGGTTGCCGTGAATTCGCCGCCGTTGTCGGTGCGGCAAGAAGACGCGCAGCTTTTGCGTCAAGCTCGCTCCGCAGATAACTGCTTGGCGCTGATGGCGTCCGCACCTCTCCTTGCCGCCGAGAACCATCACCCACATGTAGCGGGAAAGGTCGCCGACGAAAGCGGCAGGAAGTAGCGTCGTCTCTCCCGCGTGGCCGGTGTCACCGGGCCACACAAGTCCCGTCTGCACGAAGCTCGAGCCGCCTTGGCTCGGAAGCTCGACCGCAGAGAAAAGGAGCCGCCGCTGTCAAGACGCAGACGCCGCAGAATCGCTTCCACGTGGTCAAGGCACGGCAGCAGCGCAGACCATCTCGTTGGCACCGAGCCTCTTGTGGCCTCAGTGAAAGGTGCCCAAAGCGCCATGCCATCGCACGCCTCGTCGTCCGACGAGCAACAAGGCGAGAGGTTGTGCCACCTGCACGTTGAGGACGTAAAGTCGATTGGTGCCTCTGGTTACCTTGGCAAGAAAGCGGCGATGGTGATCCCAAATCCTCATGACTCATTCTTGATCGCCACGCGAACCGTTTCATCCACCGTCCCTAAGCCGATGATAGAGTTCCTCAACGCGGATGTAGACTCGATTGGCGACTGTCAGGTTTCCAGACGCGGCGATGAAGAGATGAGCCGACGCTTGATCTCCACGCCGGAGGCGCCCCAAACTTGACGGAGCCTCGGACGCGTTGAGTCAAGCTTCGGTGAAGAACTCCGTCGACCGGTCATGTGATGGGTAGCGCCGATGTCGAGGCACCACCCGTCGATCCACGTCATTCCGGAGCTGCCGCCGAAAAGCGTGTCTTCTCGGCTTCATCGAGATGGAGGAGATTCGCCGCGCCAATGCCACTGGAGGTGTGGTTCGTCGTTGTCGGCGACCTTGAGACGACTATCGCTCTTCGATCGACATCGTGGAAGGTCCAGCGAGAGACTCGATCGAGCGAGCGATCCGCTTGTACTTCTGGATACAACGAAGAGCTTCGGCGGCTCTCTCCTCGTCAGAGGTGTCGTCGCCGAATCGCACCATCTTCGCAGCAGAGTGTTGAGACGGAGAGCAAAGTCATCAACGCCCTCACCGCTTCAAGGCGTGTTCTCCCACTCTGCGAAGTGCTGCAGCGTGGTCTCTTGGGCGCGGTTGCCGCCGTCGTCGTGCGGCGATGGCGTCGCCCCAGCCTCTTGGCGATTCGCTTTTGAAAGCGAAGCTGCATCTCCGACGGAATCGCAGCTATGAGGGCATCGGCGCCGTCGATCCTCGTAGTAGTCGACGTCGCCATCAATCGCGCCCCACACGCGCGCACCGGAGCCGTACCATCACCGCGACCCACTCGACGAAGTTGGTCTTAGTGAGGTAGGCCACCCACCGCCGGACCGACATCCTCGGCAATGGCTCGATCCGTGGTGACCTATAGTACGGCCCGGGAGGAGAAAGCCGCGCCGCCAGAAGGCCGCGATCTCCGTCGACCAACCACCGCGCCGGGAGCGCTGGTTAGCGCGTCCGCGCTGTCTGGCCGCCACCGCTGCCGGGGCCTTGGCCGCCGCTGCACGCCGCTGGAGGCGCCGTCGTAGCGTCCGCTGTCTGCCACCCTGGCATTCGTAAGCGTTGTCGTCGCCATTCTTATTGCGCTTCATGCCGCCTCCTCGCCAACTTGAGCCCCACGTCGGTGTCGCCGTCGGCGCAGCGAAGCTGCTGAAGCTCGCTGCAGCAGAACCTCGAGCTTCGCTTGCGCGCGCGTCTTTGCATCTCGCCGCTTCTTGCTTCACTTCGCTTGCCGCTTCTTCTTTGCGATTCGCATTGCCATTGCCGCGCTCGCCGCCTTGTTGCCGCTGCCGATCTCTGTTCTTTGCTCGTTCGCGGTCTTCGCCATGGCGACCTCGCCACTGCTGGCTTGCCTGGCCTTCGACCGAAGGCCGAGATCGTTTCTTCGGACATGGCGCGCTAGTGGGTGTCTTGTTTGGGGAAGAAAGCTGCCTCGAACATTTAGCCTTTCGTCTGTTCAGAGATGGAGGAAGAGAGAACAATGTTGTTATTCTGTTCTTTGGTCAAGGCTCTGGGAGGCGTGGGAAGGAGATGAGCAAGAGATGTTTAGGTGCAGGAAACACGGGCTTTGATACCAAATGTTGGTAGTTGAATTCTTACTCTCATCGAGAGGATGACACTAGGAGTTGGGGCAATTTTACGGTTTATTTCTCACACAATGCCATACAAACCCGAGGGTTGGGGTTACATATTTATAGTGGCCAAGGCAGCCAAGCATATGCCGAGATCTTTGTCCTAAAGGTGGTCTAAGATGCTGTCCTAAAAGTGGTCTAAGATCTTGTCCTAGATCTTTGTCCTAAAGGTGGTCTAAGATGTTGTCCTAGATCTTTGTCCTAAAGGTCTAAGATGCTGTCCTAGATGCAGTCCTAAAGGTGTTGTTTGGAGCAACAAAGATCTTTGTCTGGTTGCTGGTTGGAGCAGCAAAAAGAGGAAAAACCCCCCACAAAGACCAACAAGACAAGGACTTATTCCATCAGTGAGGTATTGCCTTCCAGGTGCTGTTGAGGCTTGTCCTCGGCCGTGACACAGGAGGCTATGGTACTTGCAAGTTGCAAACTAGAAAAAGGGCACTTCTATATTCTTGCTTAAGCAACAATGATTGGCAACCTCTTACGTAGCCAAGTAGGTGCCCCTAACAAGCATATATAATCACATCTCCTTTAGAAATGTCTTAATCAAACTCCTAAAAAGCCTACCTTATTTAGGCCCTGTTTGGTTTGGCTTATGACTTATGACTTTTTGCCGTTTCTTTGAGCCAAACGTTTTGGCTTCTTGAAGCTGTTTCTCAAAAATCCCGAAAGCTCTTCTCAAAACTCCCAAAGTCTTGTCGAACCAAACATTTTGGCTTCTCAAAGCTCTCAAAGTCCAAGTCCAATGTTTCAGCTGATCAACTATCCAGCCATTCAGCCGCAGCTATACCAAACAGAAGGATAAGTTGTTCTCGTGGGCTTTGTCTGCTTATTTGTTGAAAAGCTAGACTTCAAGGGCTTCCCAAGGTGACTACAATAGTCAGTCTCACTTTGTTAGATTTGTTTTTTAGAGCTTTGAGATACGCCTTTGACAAAAAAAAAGAGCAAAAAAACTACAGTGTTTGCCTTTTCGAAACAGAGATAAACAGATAAGTAAAATAAGTCCTGGAGAACATGCCCTAAGCAACTATGCAATGATTCAACATTCATATACATGTCAACATTAACTGTATGAATTTACAGCTCTATGCACATGCCTTATCCAAATCTACATTATGTTTCTTTCATTCTTTGTAACAGCCCTTGAGATAAAAAGAATAGCATGCCATATTATCATTTTTATCCAAGCAGTTGTATAAAAGAATCTGTATGGAGATTACCATGATTACTGAGAATACCATGTATGCGATGCAATAGGAATAGGAGGTTACCAATTTCCTTTGATTTGAAAACCCAATCTGGAAGGGGAATGGCAGCTGGGCAAGCTTTCCTAGCATTGCGAGTCTGCAGTACAAGACAACAATAAAAATGACTACACTTGCAGCAAATATATAGTTGGTTCTAAATTCAAAACAGTAGATGGATAGGACATTGATCATACAAGGCTCTTCAGTATCTGTGCAACTGAATTTTTTTTGTGTTCTAGCTGATCATTGTAGGGCATATGGGCAAGGGGAGTAACCACATTGCGCACACTTTTTTTACTTGATGCTGCTGCTTCCTGCACAGACTTCCCCCCAGTAGTAGCAGCAACACCACTACCATTTTCTGTTGCTGCTCCATTATCAGATACCGGCCCTTCTTTGTGCAACTTTTGATGAGACCTACGATTGGCATCTGCTATTTTTATTTCCTTTCCACCAGATTGATTCTCATGAAGGACCTAATCATGTTGAGAGGCAAAAAATCATTGTCACTTGTCAAATACTCAACCAAGTTGCCAGCACAAATAGATGGCCAAGTACCTCAACAGCATTTTTTAGCTGTTCAATACTTTGAAACGTCACAAACCCAACAGTCATTCCCTTCTTCTTCTTTGCTGTTGCATATGATATTCCCTACACCACCATCACTGAAGTTATATCATTTAGCTTTCCAGAAGCAAAGTATATCTTTATTACTAGAAGGGAAAAAGACATGATCATGAAATGAGTATTGTGAACAATATACACCTGCACTCCTAGTTTTTTTTTTCAAAAGCTATCAATAGGATTTTATCCTCAAGGCTTCAGCCAAACACATGAACATCATATTTCCATTTCAGCTATACTACTTACTAACCAGTATACAGTATTTTTCGTTAATATGCAAATTTGTTTTCAGTTGCTGACTCATAATTGGACTTTTTCAATGCAATTTAGCCATGAAAATTTATAGTTGTTGACTAGTAAATGACGCAATTTGAACAATATTTAATCAACAGCCTAATCTAACCACATTAATCTGAAAAATCACAAGATAATCTACTGCAGTGGGCATGCTCTCATCAAGTGATGCAGGCTGGCAATCTGTTGTCAGATTACAAAAATTCATTACAAGAGTACTAGGTCATGTTGGGCGATATCCATGTCATGTCAAGTAAAGGCATCAAATACCTTGGCGTTGAGCCACATAGTCGTATGCCTCAATAGCTACCAGGAAGCTCTTGTGTCTTGTCACTGAACTATCAATTATCTTACAATTTATAACAGCTAAAGTGATTCAACTATTTGCTCACTTTTAACTCAATAAAAGTTCAATTCTTGCTTCCTAGTAAAAGATTAGCGGACCATGCAAGCTCAAATGCCAGTGCCAGGTATCAGTTATAGGAAACTTCAACGTACTAATCAGCAATTTCTACAGTCCATGATAATTCATTCTACGTCGCTGATTCAGTGGTTCTGGATGCAAATTAAGTAGGAGATATCAGAATATATATATAAATCGATATAGGCAGCGAAAGTAAGCAATGGTTGCCTGCTCTTGGAGGAAGGTCATGAACCTATCGGCCCGCCATCCCCTGGGGAGCCCCACAAGGCACTTGTCCAGGGACTGCTCGTCGACGGTCACCACCTCCTCCTCCTCGGCCTCCGCCGCCACCTTGAGGAGCTTCTTGGCGCGGTCGGAGGTGGGATCCCACGTGCCATCGGGGCGAGGACGGAGTTCCTCCTCGGAGTGCGCGTAGCGGCAGGAGTCCCCGTGGCTGCACCCATCGGCGCCGGCGCCAGCGCGGCGGAAGTAGGAGCAGAGGCTCGTCCTCCACATCGGGTGCTGGCTACCGCTGTTGGCGCCCTCCTCAGCGGCGGCAGATGCCGCATCCGGAGAAGCCTCCCTCTTGCGCTTCTCCCCGGCGAGTTCAGAAGACGGCGGCGGCGGCGGCTGTGTGTGGTGCTCTTCCATGTCCATGGGCAATGGCTGCGCTGCGCGGAGGACGAGACTGCTGGCTGCTGCTCTCATCGAAGCGGGCTATTGTGGAAAGTTTTTGGGCCCAGTCTGTTTGGAATGCAGATTACGGCCCATTGCATCTCTAGGAATGACAGATTACAGACCGTCGTCAGCCGACGGTTGCGCTTTTGCAGCCGGCCGTTGGGAAACCCAAACCCATAAATCGCCCATAGGAGGGCGATGCCTGTTTGGACCGTTTGGTGGGCGATACGTGACCCGTAGATTATACCAGAAATTTGTTTGTACTATTCTAAAGTCATATAATTTTGGTTATACCACTATAAAAAGACATATCATGTCGGGACCCCCTGGCGGAGGGAAGGTCCCATCTGTACTTTACCTGTAGTAGTCCCTGGATCAGTAGCTAATACACACAGATACAGAATTTGGATCATAACCATGACGATTAATGTACATAAATTTACATCAAAGTGCGTCACATAGCGTGGTTTACATAAGTTAGGCTCGACGGCCTTACAAAAAAGAAAATCTTACATAGGCATCTGAGGCCTCAAAATACATCCATAAAACTCGATGAAAAACCAAAATGTTTCCCCACAGACAGAGCTAGAGGAACGCAACCCTAGGCGTCAGTAAATTCTTCGTGCTGCACTCCCTTGGCGAAGTTGTAGGCCTCCGAATCACCATCCTCGGGGTCGTAATGAAATTCCGAACCTGCGTGTTGGATTGCGCAGCCCCGCGGCAAAGCGCGAGGTGAGTATTGGTGCAAATACTCGCAAGTCAATTGACATATGAATATGCATGGTTTAGGCAAGGAGGGGTTAGGAGTACGTTTGCGGAAAGCCAGTTTGGTAAAAGTTTGCCTAAGGTTTGGAAAGGCAATTTAAGGAAGAGATGAGTTTTATCAAAAATAATTTAATAATATTTTCAAACTCCGGCACCCACCGGCTTCTACCCAAACCTGGCTATCTCACGGCACCCACCGTGGTTTCATCGAGAAATCATTTCCTCACGGCTTCCTGCCGCAGGCTCCCAAAACAAAACACGGCACCTGCCGGTTTTCTCTTAAACTATTTAGAAACAGAGGGGAGAAAACTACCATTGTGATGACGCCACCGTCGTCCGTCCTTAACCGTGGGCACGGCTATCTAAATAGTTTTACACTCTGCAGAGGTCGTACGCTTTCCCCACGAGTAGGTGGCTTCCTAGAAATCACCCAAGGAAGTGAACACCACAAGGTCTTTCAGCACAACCTTCCCTTCGCCCGGCATTCCCACTAAAGTTTTCACACCAGTGCCCCTCTTGTGCTGATAGGTTCTGTTCTATGGACACACCTGGATACCCACTCCCAACCACCAAGGAGATTTCAATGTGAATCAATGAATTTTAGACCGTCATTTTTAAAATTTTGAAAATAGGGATGTTACATATCATTTCTATCAATTGCCACTAGTTTTTTAGACCATTTTATTTTTGCCACTATCGTGAGTCAATGGTTTTTGACCGTCATATTGGGCTAATGGTTTTGGTGAAATGACATTTATACTCTTGGTTCAAATAGTAAAAATAAATACAGAAAATTGTAGCTGGCTCTGAAAAATATGAAAATTTTTTAAAATTTAGAATATTAAGGAGAATCTAAATATGGATTAAAATCATGATTTTGAGTGTTAGGTTTAATCTTGATTTAGTATAAGTTACTGGTTTTGGATTTTCATTTGTTTTCCTATTTGAGTATGATCGAGTTCGTATGAGAGTAGATGTCGGGACCCGGCTTTGCAAAACCAACCCTCTGTATTTTCAATACTAGTCCCAAGGAATCATAGCTAGTACGCATAGTATAAAGAGAAAATCAAATTGTACGCTTTATTAAATTGAAATAAACATAAGTATCATGGACTCATTGCCACATTAAAGAGTATATAGCAAACAGAAAAACATAAAAACCCGCATCAGTGATGCCCCGTCAAATCGCCACAAGCATATGACCGGAGGTACACCTCTAATAGTCATGATTGCCTATGTCTCCTTCGTAGTCGGCATATTCCTCAGAGCCTTTACTTGCTCGATGGTCTGAACAGCCGAAAAAGTTGCAAGGGTGAGTATGAGACATACATACTTAGCAAGCGTCCATCATTAGATATGAGTACAAGCTTACAAAGGGATCGGGGATGGTTATTTTGCATAGAGAGCAGATTAAAAACTTCCCTAACAGTTGTAAAGCATCATTTACAAAGGATAATAATAAGTAAAATTTATTTCTTTTCCTTTGTTTTCTCAACACACTAACATTGATTTCTTAGCACGAGACTAAGATGACTGTCACTTCCAATTCTACACGATAAATCCTGCATGGCATTCTCTGCTCAGCATTCTCTGCCCTATCTCTACACCAGATTAATTATTAAAAAGGATGAGATTAACATTGTAGATGTAAGTTCAAGGTAGCCCTTGTGTGATTTTAGTGATTAATGACAAACGCTAATTGATGACAATGTTCCATATGAGACTAATATACTTTATTTGATATCATCTCTTTAGTCTCAATTTAGATATATAAAGATTTATTCATCCAAGCAAGGTATGTGTTGCAAATCTAATGATTGTTTGATTTAGTGCTTGACTAATGACAAACCTCTAATATGATATATTTCTATGAGACTAACATGTTCATTACCAAGTTTATTCTAGTCTCATTCTTGTAGAGAAATCCTTTATATCAAAATGGATAAGCTATTCATCCTTTCAAGATATGTCTTTTTGTAATTAACTTATGAGACTAACCATTTGGTTGTTAGAGCTTTTTAGTCTTATATAAAATAGGATGAATATGCGAAGTCGGGGTATGTAATTCGGTACCCCACTCATATCTATTGTTGCATTCCTCTTGTGCAAACACATGTTGAGATTCAAATGTTATTTGAGTGAATTTATATACATTGCATCATTCCATATCTATTTGTGCATAATTATCTTGTGATCTCAACAAATGTTTTACTCGCTTACACAATATGGATCCATACTATTATTGTCTTGTTTATGTGATCATTTACTTATTTTGTAAGGTAGACTTCACCATGTCATTAATTGTATTTATGTATATATGTTTGTCTTGTATACCCTCAGATGCACTTCTTAAGTGAAGTTTATCATGTTTGATATGTTCTCTCCTACATTGATCCATACTTTTAATTATCTCTTTTATTAAATTTACTTCACATGTCATTAATCATATTGTACATATGTATTTACTCTTATACTCATTCATGTGCACAAAAAGTGAAGTTGGAGATTAAATTATATTAATTTATTGTTATGTCCTAAAATTTAGTTTAACATCTTTCGACATCATTCTCTCATGTGTATATTGATATAAAGCCTTCTCATTAGATGCACATTAGAGAACTATCATATGTCAAGTGTTTCTATTTACATTGAGATTTATTGTGAAACACTTGTGATGCTTAACTGACCATGAATAGCAATTATATTCTCTTCTATTGAGCTTTGGGACTAATGTTTTTGATGAGGTGATGTGAAGAGGATTAGGTCCTGTGGAGGTGAATGACGACTACATGGCGCTAAGGGGTGAGGACCAAGTTCAGATCAGCAAGACGGCGAGTCACCAAAAAGTTGATAACTAGATCGAGGTCAAGGAGATGGTCGAGCCAAGATTGGCGAGATGGAGAAGTTATCAAGAATGGTGGTCGAGTCAAGGTTGATGAAACGAAGACATCATCGCAATTTGAAGAATGTCGTCAAGTGAAGAAGGAATCAATAGATGATGGTCAAGTCGAAGTCAATAGGATAAGAGGATCGCCAAAAGTTGATGACGAGGTCGAGACCGATAGAACGGGATGATCATCAATGAGGATGATTGAGTCGAGATCGGTAGAATGGAGAAATCATCAAAATTTGGGGTTGTGTCAAAGTTGACAAGACGAAAACATCAAATTAAGTGTGCTTGCATCATGAAGCGATTGATGGAGGATATCAAGCTTCAAGAGGATACGCAAGGCGAAGGTATGGCCAATGTAGGGCTAAGGATGTTCTGTGAGACCATGTGGAGGTGTTCATATTGTGATGAGTATATGTGACTTGATTTGGTTGAAGGGTTTGTTTTTGAAACTTGATTTGGGCCAGTTCGGGCATTTATGATAGTCTACAGTGTTTTATGTATTTTGAGGTCTTTCCAAGCTCAAATGGAAAAATGGTGTATATGAATGTTGTAGAGAATTTTGAGACACATCTTTTCCATTTTTTGAATTTTTTATTTGAGCAACAGATGAATTTATGAAAATTATTTTGTGCGTTGCTATGCTAAGAGAAAGGCTGAAAATGAGTTTTTCGGTTTCGTTTTATGTGGGATCTTAGGATTGCATGCATATATGTCTGAACTCATGATGAAATTGGGCAAACAGATAGGAAACAAAGGTAAAATCATATTTTGGAATGTGTAAAATGGTTTGGTCCTTGTGAGCGTGGGTTTGGAGGCAACTGTGTTCGTTGGCGGGTACCAGGACTAGGTTAGGAGAACTGAGGTCCAGAACGGTCGAGGATGCCAGCGAGACGGTTGGGCTCAAACCAGGCCCATGTGGACGTCATGAAGATGGACTTGAGGCGGCTCATGGTTTCTGGTTCTGGTTGGAGGCCCAAAGGCTCGGAAATGGAGCGGTCAAGTCAAGGGATGATGTCTCGTTGCATCGGTTTGACCGGGTTTTGTGTAAAGCCCATGTATGTCCTATATAGCCCATGTAAAGCACATGTTTGTGGCTGGTTGGAGAGTGAGTGGGGTGAGTAAATCCTAACCCTTGATAGGTTAGCTTAGATTATAAGGTACCTTTGAATGGTGCAGATGCATTAGAGTGGCCTATATAAGGAGGAGTTGAGTGATGTGTCCACTCAAGCCTTGGCCTAGGGTTTTAGTGCTTGTATTCTGCTCTTTGGGAGCTTTTGTCCACCATGGTGTGACTGTGACTAAACCCCCAAGTAATAGAAACTAGTTCCTCAAAGTTCTTTCCTTGTTCTTGCTTTGTTATATGGCTTAGGTAGAGTTTCTATTGTCAAAGGAGGGTTGAATAACAATAAACTAGATCTAAGGAAGAGGTGTAGTAAACACTATGGCTCATACTCGCTCTCATCTTTCCCATGCGACTAACATAGAAAAGCAGACCTACAACTCGACTACTAAAGAAGTCAACATAGACCCTCGCTACCCGGGACCCAACAACCGCTAGACCTACGAGACTGTGAGGATACTCGACCTAGCTAGAGCAGAGAAGACTACTAATGAGCATGATAGCAACCTAAAGTGCAAGATGAGAGGTCCGTGCAAAGCACACCAGAAGTCTAAGTGAAGTGAACTAGACATGGCTTAGAAGACTAAGCCAAAATGATGCAAAAACTAAAATGAAATGCAGAAAGAATAAAATATACATGGACTAGCTCCCTCTCAAGATATGCCTAGAGGGCTCACTACCCTAAGCTCCCCCCTTAAAGCCATAAACCTAGAGCTATCTAAAGGCTTAGCGAAGATATCAGCCAGTTAGTGGTCACTCTCCATAAAGTGCAGCGCAATATCACACTTCTCCACATGATCTCAAAGGAAGTGAAAGCGGATACCAATGTGCTTGGTCCGAGAATGCTGCATACTGTTTTTGGTGATGTCGATTGCAGAAGTGCAATCACAGAAGAGAGGAACACTATCTAAGATCAACCCATAGTCCCGTAAGGTCGAGCACATCCAAAGCATTTGACTATAACAACTAGCTGCAGCAACGTACTCAGCCTCGGCTGTGGACTGAGCAACACCGGACTGTTTCCTTGAGGACCAAAAAACAAGAAAAGTGCTAAGAAATTGGTAGGTGCCAGAAGTGTTCATCCTATCTATTCTATAGCCAACAAAGTCTGCATCGAAGAAGGCTCGGAGATAGACAAGAGGAGGAAGAGTACCAGATCCCAAAGTCGGAGGTAGCTCTAAGGTAGCGAAAAATGCGCTTCATCGCCTGGAGGTGAGAAATGCATGGAGAGGCCTGGAATCGAGCACACAGACACATAGCAAAATGTATGTCCAGTCTGGAGGAAGTGAGGTACAAGAGGGAACCAATCATGCTCTAGTACTCCTTCTAATCAACTGGCTTACCATTCTCATTAGGCTCAAGAGCAATGGTGGTAGCCATCGGAGTCTGGACAGGCTTACCATCAGACATGGCAAACTGCATGATGAGATCTCGAGTGTACTTGGATTGATGAAGAAAAATGCCCTCAGGACACTGCCTCATCTGGAAACCAAGGAAGAAGCTCAACTCACCCATTGAAGAATCGGTCTCGGCGACTAGAGGGGGGTGAATAGGCGCTAAATTGATTTCAGCCCTATTGCTTTGCACCCAACGCTCCTCTCTTCACAACACAACACACCTAACTCAGCACAAGCCACAAGGCAAGGATGAACTTAGGGTGCAGCAGCAAAAACTACACACGAGTGACTACACGAGCACCGCAATAGCTTCAAATTGATAGCAGCAATTAGAACTCTCTTGTACCAAGTGTACCCCGGGTATTCATGGATGAACCATGGCCAAAATATGGGGAGTTTCCTATCACTCAGATGGTGCAAGGTGCTCTGAAACTAATCCACACGAAATCCCACTTAAGCCATGGAGAAACAAGACAAAGGTCAAAAGTTACTTTAGCTAAAGTAATCCAGAAGTTTCCAGCAGCAATAGACCAAGTTCAATGAACCAAGAAACCAATATTTCAGGCTCCAAACTTCATGAGGATTTTTCTCATGGCTGGTTCATGAACCTAGTTCATCCATGCCAAATCTTAGCTTCAAACTCCTTGTGGAAAAATCAGGAAAAACCAAACAATCATAGTCTATCTGCAGCCACGTCCAGAAAGTTTGGGGCTCAAAGAACAGATCACCGCGCCCAAACTAGAGATCTCCTTGCCTTGAAATTTTTATGGTGGATAGGCAATGGAGTCAGGAAACAATTCCAATAAAAAGCACTCAAAAAAGATTTTTCTAAATTTCTAGACAAATAAAACACTTCACGTAGGTCAGGCTGAAAGTTTCTGGACAGCAACAACTAAAGGCCAAGACCACTTCAAATCTTTCCTAGGATGCATGAACTAGTTTAAGAACCATCTATACATCCTCAAGACATCACAAGTGTGGTTCCAAACCAGGAAGAGATCAAGTAAACCAAGAACACATCAAGAAACTAAATAAAAGATCAAAAACCAAAACTAAAACTCATCATGAACAAGTGAAGAACACTAGAGAGACATGAGGGATTGAGGAATAGGATTTGTATTCAGATTTTTGAAGTGTTTACACAGCCTATTCAGGTTGGTGGAGACATCCCCTCCACCTCTCTTTATATAGGCAAAACGGTGAGGATATATCGCGACATATTGACCCATATCGCGATATATTGCCTCAACCACTCATCCACACATGGAGGCTGAGATTAACCCACTCAACCATCCATTTAACCAGGGTTTTCTTCACATGGGTTCACCCTTAACCCAACTGGGGTTTTTCACATAGGCTAACCCCACAACCTTAACCGGGTTTCTCGGGCTAACCTGAACCCGACCGGGTTTTGATACCTGGCTAACCTGAACTGCCTCGGATCCTGAGCATCCACAGTGTCGCGTGACTCCAGTCCTTCTCGCCTTACCTAGCCTCACCTAGCCTCGCCTAGCCTCGCCTAGTGCGCCACAGGTCCCACTGGCCACCTCAAAGACAAGGCCTCAACGTATGGCCTCGGTGCATGGCCTCGGCAAGATGGCCTGAAGGCATCCGGCCACCCGCACACACTGCGATCCACAGAGATCAAAGAAAACAACAAGAGAACCAAGCCGAGGGTCACTACCTCGACCTGGGGTAAGTCCAACATTCCAATCATATCACCACAAGTCCCAACACACCAAGGGACACAAGCAAAGCCATGTTGATTTTTAAAATGAGTTACCAATCATGTCTCAAAACTTTGACCAACTAGCACATATACTCATCACCAAACATGGGAGGTAGCTCCACATGGTCTCACACCCATCATGCTCATCTTAAACTCTGAGCTTATGACATCTGAAAAATCTGAGATAAGAGCATGGGAAGAGCCGCCAAAGATGATGTCAGCAACATAGATCTAGACAAGGAGAAAGTCTGGTCCGACTCGCCAGGTAAACAAGGTCATATCTACCTTACCCATCTCAAAACCATGCTAAAACAAATAGGACGTCAGCCGCTCATACCAAGCCCTAGGAGCCTGCGTCAATCCATACAAAGCTTTAGAGAGCCTATAGACATGGTCGGGGAATCTAGGGTCCTCAAAACCTGAAGGCTATCTGACATAGACTTTCTCCTCAATAACCCCATTGAGGAAATCACTCTTGACATCCATTTGATAAAGCTTGAAGCCCTTGGATGCAGCAAAAGCAAGGAGAATACTAATAGCCTCACGTCGAGCTACCGAGGCATAAGTCTCATCATAGTCGAACCCCTCAACCTGAGTGAACCCCTGGGCTACTAACCAGGCTTTGTTCCTTATGACTATCACATCCTCACTTTGCTTATTCTTAAACACCCACTTTGTGCCAATTATATTGTGACCAGCTGAGCGCCCCACAAGACGTGTAATAGCCCATTTCGAGTCCCTTTTAAAAACTTTTCTTAAATTCAAAATCTTGACTGCAATTCTTATAATTGCTTTTCCAATTTAAAATTTTCCATTTACTTAAATCAAAATTCTTTTGGAAAGACAATTCCTCCAAAAAAAAATCCAAATTGCACCCTAGCAAATTCAAAAGTTTTGATAAATCAAAATTTGATCTTGATTTTCTTAATTAGGATCTTATTAAAATTTACTTAAATGTTTTTTCTAAATAGCCTTAATTCCAAGCAAATACTAAATTAAGAATCTTTGTGGGAGATTGGCATTTCATATTGAAAATCATTTTAAAATTTCAAATTCAACTTCAACTTAGTGAAATTTGGAAATGCATACTTTCAATTTAATTTTCCCAAAATTCAATTAAATCAAGTTTAATTGTCTAAAATATCCTCTTTTAAACCTTAATTACCTAAAAATTCAAATTTGCATCTTGAAAATTTCTAAATCTTTTCCAAGATTTTTCCTAGGCTTCTTGGACCCAGGCTTGGCCCTACTCGAGCCTTCTATTTCTCTCTCTCCCCTTCCTCTCTGCCCGTGGGACACAGTGCGCCGCGCCTGTCCTCTCCGTGCCAGGCCTGCACCTGCAGTCTATCGTGCCACGCGCCACTCGGCCTCACTGCCCTGTCGCAGTCTCGCCACACCCGGCATCATGGCCGCACCGCTCCGCCGTAGCTTACCTCGAGCCCCTCCCCCGCGGGGATGTTTCTGTGAAACTAACCATGGCGAACAGAGGGGGGTGAATGAGAGCCTCGAATTTTTTACGGCCGTTCTTTTTCGAATTCACTGGCACCCCAAAATGTGAACAACTTGACAACTATGTGTACCCCTAGCATGAATGAGAGTCATGGAATATGTGGGGATTTTTCACACACAATCCTGGTTGTCAAGTGTCCAAAAGAGAAGAATCAATTCAAACCTTACTTTAAGAAAGGAGATCAAGCCAAATAACCAAAGTGACTTTCAGAAAAGTAAAAAGCAGATTTGTTCTCACTTGGAGTAGACGGATGGTGGCTTTCTGGTGCTCATAAAATTTTGGGAATTTTTCTCCCTATTTCTCAATGGGTCGTGCACAACATTACCAAAAATCATCTCAAAACTCCATGTAGATAAATCATTAAAATTCAAACATCACAAGCTGCTTTCTGGAAAGCAAAAACAGAAACCCCAGAGTTTGTTTCCACTTGGAGCAGAGGGATGGTGGGTTTCTGGTGCTTCTCAATGTTTAGAAATTTTTCTTCCGATTAATCAATAAGTCATGAAGCACTCCACCAGAAATCTCCTCAAAACTCCTTTTACAGAAAATATGAAAAATCAAAAACCACGAGCTGTCAAGAACATCGAGCAGAAAGTTTGGGGCTCGGTTTTCACCTCACTGCTCCCAAACGGTGCAAGAACAGGACTCCAAATTTTATAGTGAATAGATATATGAGTCACGCACCTTCTCCAATAAGAATCACTCAAAAGGATTTTTCTAGATTTTTATAAAAATCAAACACTGCCTGCTGCACGAAGAACAAGACAGGAACTTTAAGAACAGACTTGAGCCATCAAAGCATATAAAATAGAAAAGGAGGCACGGAGTTTTTCAGGGATGGCTCAAGATCGAAACAAGAACACACACAAATCCCACAAGATCATTTCACTCTCACGGTATTTAAATGCTGAATTTAAATGCTGAAAGTAAGTGCAAGAACGATATAAAAACGCCGATCTATTAGCTCATGAGCGAACTACTGATCGGGGACCCGGAGACGCAGCTCCCACACTCACACAGAGACGCAGCTCCTCAACTCACACCTATGTTGGCTGGCTACAAATGGCTCAAGGGACACCCTCCAAGTGAAGCCTTGGAGTCCTATTTATAGCACAAGCCACACATTTGTGAAAAACACTGGGCGGCCGGAAACCCGAAAACACACTCCGGTCTCTCTCGCACGAATCTGAAGCATTGCCAACCACCTCCAGCGCTCCGATGCTCCCAAGACTTCGACGAGGTCGTGCACGAAGCGACGCCCAGGTCGGGCGCCCGAAAAACCTCCACCGCAGACTCGCGACCGGTCCTCCAGACACCGCCAAATTTCACTGGCTGGTTCTTTCATGGCGCCAACTGCATTGAGACCATCACCTGCGTACACGAGAACAACACGAACACAAGGAAACAAACCGATCTCCGATCGGGGTTACGGTTCATCCGAGCAGTGAAAAAAAGAATGAGCACGACAGAAATCGGTCGACGGACGTCCGGTGATCTAGGAGCAGTTCGGCCTAGGAACCAGAGGTTCCGTGAACCGTTAAGCGCAACATCTAAGTGCAAGCTCCAACTGCAGGGGTTCAAAACTTCGCAAGAATCAAATTTGTAACATGCCAAATCAAAAGTGGATTTGAATTTTGAATTTAAACGAAAACCACCACATGCTCATCACTCATGACTTCACAGTTTCCCTCCTCCCCCGCGAGCTCCCCTGTTTCCTATTTAAGCCGTTGATAGGCCCCTCTTCTCCCCTTTGCCATTTCTACCACCGCTTGTCGATTCGCCCTCTTCTGCCTCACCGACGACTACGTAAGGCACCAGTTGATTCCTCGCTCCCCTAGCATCTCTAAATGCCACTCCTCATTTCCCCTCACTCAATTTTGGGCAGGGAACCTCGGAGCTCCCCGACGACGTAGCCCCTGTCTCGATCGCTGCCGTCTCCACGGTGATAGCTCACCTCCGTCCTTTCTCGAGCTCACCACCGCCTCAGGTAGCTCTCTGGTAGCCCCTAGATGCTTTCCGTGCCGGCGAACTGGCTGCCGACCTTCCTCGCCGAAGAAGCTTGATCCTAAAGCTTCTCTCCTCACCTCTATGGCGTCGCCGTCCTAGCATGCCGCCGACGAAATCTAGCTAGGACATCCTTGGCCTTCCCTTGCCGAACTCGTTTATGATTTTTTAAAATTATGATTTCAACTCCTAAAATATTGGAAAAATTATGATTAATACTTGAGAACAGGCTAGATCTAATAAATCATAACCTTGAACAGTAAATTATTTTTGCCTTCTGTTTAATCCAGAAGCCTTATTTTCCTATTTAAGAAATAATCTTTCCAATTTTAATAATTATTAAATGATGTCCATTAATCAAGGTAAAATTTCATAACACAATAGATGCAATTTAGAATTTAATAAAATTATTTGAACACATATAACATCACCGATGTTCGCTGTTCATTTGTTAGTGGATTCTAAAACCTTTTCCCTGATAATATTAATGGCAGTCAATTAAACTAATTTACTTAAAATTTCTTTTGGACTCTAAAATTTTCCAAAAATTTACAGAAGCCTTTTTAGCTCAGAAACAATTTATTAAAAATATTAAACTCATGTGAACCCTTAATAAGGTTTGCATTATAAATTAAGAACCCTAAATGTTTTTTGTTAATATTTTAAATGATATAATTAATTTTCAAATTAATTTTTCCAGTAAGAAAACAGTAACTTTGGGAAATTAGGGCATACTCATTCAAGTTATTATCCACCCGTAAACCCTAACTTCGATATAGATTATTCCTCGTGCATTCATGCATCATTTCGAAATTGCATATTTATATTGGCTTTTACATTCGATTAGACGTCAAGGACCCTGAAGGAAGGTTCTACGACACCGAAGAAGACCCCCAAGCCTCAGGACAAGGCAAGTTAATATCTTTAGTTCATATCTTACCTAGTTTTATTAAAACCTATATTGAACCAGTTATAAAAATTGCATGCAATATAAATTTCTTACCTAGATTGTTAATATTGTTATACACATGCCATGACTCTTGACACTTTCAATTACCACGCCATGATTGCTTTAAATATCATGTCAAGACTGTTTTAATAGTCTTATTCTTTATAAACCATTAAAACAATTAAACATTTAGACCTTCAGTCCGTGGGTAAAACTTGCTTAGACATGCTTAGGTCTAAATACTTGTTTTCGGGGCACAACACCCTATAGTGGTGAACACTAGCTCACCACTAAAATACTACTTATACTATGAATTGGATATAGTGTGGTTTGGTAGGCTGTGTTAGTCGGTCTTGAGATGTGTACCTATGCTGAGCTAGGTTGAGCCCTAAGGTTGGTTTGTGGTCTATAGTGGATCTAGACGGGAAGGTCATGGACCTGTTGGTTGGGTAGTGTGCGAAGGTTGGACCTTCGGCTCTCGGGCCATGTGCAGCGGGATTAGAAGGATCCCTTATTTATGATTTGAGTGTTGGATGCGTCCGACACAACGTGTGATCATCACGCGGTAGTGCAGGTGTGGAGGCCCAGAAGAGTGCTCTGCGGAGGCCCTGGCAAGAACTCCAACCTGAGGTAAGCGTGGCTGGACGCCACCACCAGAAGGTGGTCTAGGTCATACGCTTGCTAAGTTGAAACCCTAGGAGGTATGATTCACAAGGGATTGCTAAATCCCGGAATAAGATGACGGGTGTGTGAAGGGAGAACTGTGAAGCGGGATCGGAAGAGGTCCCTTGTTAAGTTAGTGTTGGATATGTCCGACACAACGCTGGCCATCACTCCATAGTGCAGGTTGAAGGCCCAGGAGAGCGCTCTGTGGAGGCTCTTGCTGAAGCTTCAATCTAAGGTAAGCATGGCAGGCCACCACCACCCGAGGGTGGTCTAGGTCATGCGTTCGCTGGGCCGGCAATCCAGGAACGATGATGCACAACAGGATTCTCGAATTCTAGAATAAGATGGTGGGTGTTCGAAGGAAGACTAGGAACGGTTGTTCCAACAGGATTGTTCTAGTTATACCATAGGATAGTACAGAGTTAATCTAATAGCTTGGAGATCAACTCTTTCTTATAACACTCCCTTTCCTGTTGAAACTTCCTAAGTCAATGGAATCTTACTAATATTACTTTAAAAATGGCTTTCCACAAATAAACTAACCCTCAGCCTTCCTTGGCAGCCTTATTATTAATTGCATTAGGAAGGTGTTAACTCATAAGTGCGGTTTGATTACGCACTTACCCTCGCACTCAATCATTCTTTATATGGAGATTGTCCGGAAGACCCGTATGCTTGCTTCGAAGACGAAGAACAAGGATTTGAAGGCGAAGAAGCTTAGGGCGTTCCCTCCAGCCTCTTGCAGAGATGCATAGCCACTGGATCTTACTTTTGTTGAAGACTTCCACATGACTCTAAAAATTTCTTTTGTTGGATTGTAACTTTTGGCCTTGCAAGTAACTGTTCGCCATAAGACGATACATTATGTAATATTTAGCTACTTTATCATTTATGCCTTTTGATCTGACTATACAATGGTGGCACTAGTGTACCGATCCAGGGACTAGTGCAGGAATCATTCAGGTGGACCCCGAGAAGGGCCTCCACAAGACGCCAGACCTTATTTCTTTTGAAGTTCTCAAGCTCCTCGTGCATGGAATTCACCCACGATGCATTAGACAAGGCGTGAGTGATATCCGAAGGCTCAAAAGAAGCAACGAAACGGCTGAGTGACAAGTGAGAGGGACCCACCTTTGAGCGAGTGACCAAACGCTTAGTTGGATTACCAATTATCAGATCAGGTGGATGATGCCTCTGAATATGGCGAGGAGCTGCACGAGCAGTCGTGGCCTCTACCTCATGCACAGAAAAGGTAGGAACAGAGCCACTAGGCACAAAAGGATCTAAAGATGAGACCTCAACAAAAGAAGCAACAAGTGAGAGTTGAGAAGAAGCTGAAGGTAAGGGCTCAACCTGAGGAACAGAGGAAGAAGCAGGTGGTGCCTCAGGTGGAGAAGGACCAGAATCAGGTAGAGAACCATTATATTCCAAAATCCTCTCATCAACAGCGATAGGCCAGAGGAAAGATGAGAACCTGAGATGTCTGACATAGTACCTAGACTAACCTCATCAAAGGTGACCTCACAAGTTTCTATGATCCTACGCCCCTCAACACTCCAAACCCTGTAATTCCTAGAAGAAGTTGAGTAACCCAGAAAGATTCCATCACTAGAACGAGACTCAAACTTATCTAGGTTCCCAGACTTTAGTATGAAGCACCTGCAATCGAACACATGAAAATAAGAGAAACTGGGCTTCCGCCGATACCTCAACTCAAAAGACGTACGGTGCAACTTGGACCTCACAAACACCCTATTTACCACATGGCAGGCAGTAGAGACAGCTTCGGCCCAAAAATGTCTAGGTGTGGAATACTCATCGAGCATTGTGTTGGCCATCTCAACTAACGTCTGGTTCTTCCTCTCCACAACGCCATTTTGTTGGGCGACGTGCAAAGAAGAGAATTGGTGCTCCACACCTAACTCCTCACAAAATCTCACAAACTAAGAATTCTTGAACTCTGTGCCATTATCATTGCGAAACGTTCAAAGGGCACTAGAAAACTCAACAAAAAGCTTGTGAACCAAACTTTGGAAGTGACCAGAAGTCTCCTCCTTGGTGACCATGAAGAACACCCATGAGTATCTAGAGAAGTCATCCACAACAACAAGCACATACCATTTGCCGCCCATTGACTGCACTCAAGCTGGACCGACAATATCCATATGCAAGAGCTGTCCTGGTGCATCAGTCATCATAAGGGTGACCGGTGGGTGAACAGCAGCAACCATCTTGCCGTGCCGGCAAGGAGAACACACCAAATCCTTGACCATTGTGAGCTTCGACAAACCGTGAATAAAATCCTAGTTGCTAACTCTAGTCAAGTGATCAAAGCCAATGTGACCAAGTCTCCTATGCCAGAAGGAAAGATCACGGGACTCCTAGACAATCAAACACTGGGGCAAGCCAACAGAAGAAGCACCAAAATCAGCATGACAGACTCTCCTAAAACGAGAAATCCAGGAAACAAGCTCTCAAGAAGATCCAAGAATCTGATAGGCATCACGTCTAAAGCTCACCTCAAAACCGTCATCGGTAAATTGAGAAACAGAGAGAAGATTGTACCGAAGCTTACTCACCAAAGCCACATCCTTAAGAAAAAACGATCGCTCACCTGAATCATACCTCTGGCAAGGACACATCCTGAAGAAGCATCCCCAAAGGTGATCAGCTCACCATTAGGGACTTAGACGAGGGAAGAGAACCAACGAGAGTCTCCAGTCATATGGCGACAACAACCGGAATCTACAATCCAATCCTCTCCCTTCCTCGCCCAACGCACCTGAATCAGCGAAACAAAGGAGATGGTGACTCAGTACTGGGGCAAGTAAGAACAGATCTAGGAACCCAGTACTGACCCACGTCACGAGAATAAGTACCAGCTGAAGGACCAACTCTAGCATCTCTATGCGTCTCGACTCTCACAAAACCTGAGGGAACACCTGCAGGACACCTAGGCACCTGAGGTGTGTTGGCTCGCCGACGTGCAAAGGCTGGACCATCCCAAAATTGCAGCTCAGGCCTCCTGCCATCAGAAGCACAACCAAACTCACATCGCGGGTATCTACTTCCATGGACAAAAGGAGGCATACCCTAAGGACGACAGAACCCTGACCACGAGTGACTCCAGGACGAACAACAGAAATAGCACTAGAAAGACCAAGTCCTAGATGTCGAAAATCAGGAAACAAATCATGACTATCCTGTCTAGGAACCTGTCTAGGAGCCGTGGGTGCCTTAGGAGCACTTCGAGTCTAGGGATGACCGTGAATACCCCTAAGAGCACGAACACGCTCACGTTGAGTAATCTTGGCATGCCTAAAATAGAACTCAACCAAGTGTCCATCCTTCTGACAAAAAGTGCAAGTAAACTTCGCTCTACAAGAAGCAGAAGTAGCAAGTGGAGCAACCTTAGAGTCAGAAGTCCCTTGAACCACACCAGCAGAACAAAACACTGTATTCTTAGGGCGACCAGCAGAAACAACAACCATTTTCCTATTGTCATCGGCATATATAACCCTAGGAGGGTATTGCTTGATATGCTCCCACCAATCATAACCTAGACCTCTACCCTAAGAAACTTTTGTCTTGTCAAGAATGAGATTGAGCTTCTTCTTGCCTCCAATAAACTTCTCAAGAGTGCTCATGAGATACTCACACTCCTGATGAAGCTAAGGACAAAATTCATAAGAGACAGGTAAGGTAGGAGAAACACCAGAAGAAGACTGGAGAACATCAACATTCCTCTTCCCCTTCATCCTATAGCACCTATCGCTAAGCATCGCAGCCTCTTTCTTAAGAGCCTGACAAGATAAGCACTCAGAGTTTTTGATCCTAGCAATCTGTCCCTCAAACCTCTTACTAAGATCCTCATACACCTTAGCCATGTCCCCATCAATCTCATCACATCGTACACAAGAAAATTGAGAACTAGCAGGCAAAGTAATAGTCAATTCATTTACTTTGGATTGCATGCCTTGAACCTTTATTCTCAAGAGCAAGCAATCCTCACAAGAGAAAGGAGGATCTGTATGAGAATCAGTGTCACTACAGTCCTCATTTGGACTGATTGTGTCTTTAGGTGCAGTAGGATCATGTACAGGTGTGCAAGTATTAGGTGTAATAGAATCAGGACAACCAGTAGACACATCAAGAAGGCTAGGCACATTAGCATCAAGAGAACTAGGAGCAGAAAAGAAAACAGTAGAAGCAGTCCTAGCATCATCCAACTCTCTAAGCACACTAGCATGTCTCCCCCTAAGTGTCTCAGAAAGCACACTAGCATGATTTGTCCTTAGAACTTCCATCTCCGCAACCAAAGTGTCACATATTCTAACCATCAGAATTAGTGGGAACAACACTAATCTCCTTAATCAACTTCTCAACAACCTGCTCTAATTCCTTGCACTTAGCCTTATACCTAGCATGAAATCTACCAAGTTTGCAGAAAGCATCATTCAGCTGGTCAAGGTAGGTACCTCATCCGTGCCGCTGTACAAGTCGGAGTCGCTGACACCGTTCTCGTTGACCGCCATGAAGCACATGCCAGTGTAGTCATCATTGTCCTTGTCCTTAGGCTTGTCTTGCGGATCATCATCGCATCATCGCTCCATGTCTCCTTTGAGTCAGAGATATTGATGTCGTCCAAAGCAGCCAAGACCTTCTGGAACAGTATCCTTCCTTTCAGAAAGGTACGGTTCTTCCTGTCTTGTAGAGCAATAACTGGAGTTTTCTAGTTGTGGTTCTTGTTGGTGTAGTGGTTCTTGCTTTAACTGCCGTAGCCGTTCTTGCCCTTCTCCAGCAACTTGGGGCAGTTGACTCGAATGTGGTTGGGGCCTCGACACTTGAAGTAGTGTATCGGCCCTCCTCTCTTCCTCTCTCACTCTCTTGTAAGTGGCTAAATTTGCAAGCAAGAAGAGGAGTTGATTTTTAGGGAAACTGTCCATCATCTCATCGAATAGATCACAAAGTGCAGAAAGAGAGAAACTTGAATCAAAGTCAGTAGAAGAGGTACACCTCAAAGAAGGATCAGTGAACAAGGCTGTGGAGTAAGGACCAGGCTTATTCAGACAGTTCTCGAGTTCATGGGTCTTGAGATTCGAATAGAGCCCATCCAGGATCAGCGTCTTAAGATCAGTTGCTTATCTGATGGTGGTCACTTTCACTCCCCTCACCTTCATGTCAAGAGCAGAAATGAAGTGCCTGGCATTCTCCGGGTCAGTGTATATGGTGTCCACAGCTTGGAGATTGCTCAAAATCTTGGTAAACCGACTAAAATAGGAGTCCAGGGATTCACCAGATTTTTGCACAAAGCGATTGTATTCCCTTTTGAACTGGTCTTGCCATATAGTCTTGATTTGATCTATCCCCTCACGGTAAGCAATGAGGGTAGACCAAATCTGGTGGATAGACTTGATGTGAGCAATCCTATCATACTCATTCCTACTCAGCCCCTGAATAATCAAATTCCTAGCTTTGGCATTTAGCTCAACATCACTTTGATTGGTAACAATGATTTCACTGTCCTTAGGTACTTTATATGGATTCTTTACCTTGAGCCAAATGATATATCCCTGTGTCGTGATGTAGAACTCCATCCGAGCTTTCCAAAAAAAAATCAGTGTCAGAAAAGAGAGGAGGCTTGGTGAAGTACTGATCATCCGCCATAGCTCAAAATAGAGGAAATGTTCAAAAAGATCGGTGAAGATCAAGCAAGAAGAGCCCAACTTTGCTCTGATACCAGTTGAAAGACCAAGCTAGGCGGCTAGAAGGGGTTGAATAGAAGCCAAATGAAAATCAACAGTTTCTTCATGTTCTCTAGTCTTTTATCGGTCTTGATGGTTGGTTGAAAGATCAGATTTATAGGATAGTCGCTGTACTATTAAGAGAGGTCCGGATCGGTGTTAATTGGATCGGTTCCTAGCTCTCAGGTGATGCACATTAGTTTTCTAAACCCTAGTTGAGCCTAGTTAGGTGTCGGGGTGTCATAGGAGTGTAGCAAGAGTGTCGGAGGTGTCCGTGAGGTGTTCGGACTTGTGGTTGACGAAGAGTGAGCGAGAGGGACTCTGGGAGGTCTCCGGACTTAGTGGGTTTTTTCTAGCTGGACGATCTCTAGGTAACAGAGAGCTCATAATGTTAGGAAAACAATCTAAGGCCGGACAGTCTAGACTAGGTTCAGGCTAAGAAAAAGAGGAAACAGATTGTTGGTAGTACTGGGCGAACAGTCTTGCCTGGGAGCTGGACTGTCTAGGCTGGGGCTAGACAGTTAAGGGGGTTTTTGGCAGTACTGGGTGAATAGCCTGGGCTGGGGGCCGGATGGTTTGACCAATACTGCCATTTGGAGCCCAGACAGTCCGACCAGGAGGCCAAACAGTCAGGGACTTTTGGTAGTTATTTTGGGACAATCTGGGATTTTTTCCAGACTGTTTGCGAACTACTACCATTCTTCCAATGGCTAGTTTTTCAGATCTAGGCCTATTTAAGCCCTTAAGTGACTCATTTGTGGTTGTGCTTTGGGGGCTTGAGGGTTGGTTTTGGCTAAAATTTTGGGTCTGTCCTAAAATGTGAGAAGTGGCAATAGAGGGTGAGAAAGAGGGAGAGCACCATATTGGGTGGATTTGGTGAAAGCCTAGTGAGAGGAGTGAGTAACCAAGTGAATCTTGTGTGCATCATTCTTGAGCTTAATCCGGTGTGATCAAGCGGCTTCGGAGTTGTTACTATTGGTGCTTGCCAGCACCTAGATGGCGTGGGAGAAGGCCTGGGCAAACCGTGTGAGTGGCGCTAGTGCTTGCCATCTTCGGAGGGAAGAAATTAGTAACCATTAGTGGAGAAGAGGTGATTGGCTCGGAGAGGGAGCCGATCCTTGCGAGGATCAAGCCTCAATATGGATTAGGGGCGACCGGCAAGTCTTTGAGCACTATGGGAAAAAGTCTTCGTGTCATTTGTGGTTTGCCTCTTGTGTAGGGGTGTAAACGGAGCGGATAATTTCCGACCGACCGACCGACCGATTCAGGTTGGATAGTGATTTGGATAATTATACGGATATCTGGTTGTTTTTTGCGGATATGGATACGGATATGGATACTAGGTGCTGGATACGGATACGGATAATACGGATATATCGGATAATATCCGAAGAAAAATGTGGATAATATTCGATGGATATTATCCGAATCCATTCTAGGGACAATGGCACCTACTAGCCTACCGAACGACCCACAAGAGTCCAGCAAACCACGATACTCTCCAGCCCCAGGCCACCGCACCAATCACTAGCCCACCAACACCAAGAACATAAACAAAACTCAAGAAGCAAGACTGATGTGTGTGATCCTTATTCTGCTATGTTAATCTGATATTACTACATGCTTTCAAAATTATTTTCTTTAACTTAATTTGAAGTACGCAGTGGGTAGCTGTGGGCCCCGGCTCCGAAGAAATAAAATCCAGGACCCATATTTGTGCACATAGTGTTAGTTCAGGATCAAACTAACACCGCACATAACTAATACATTGAGCTGGGATCAAACAAGCCATTCATTACTAAATATATTACATATACAAACCAACAGTGGTATCTAGGTTGGTCATGTTATTACAAACGGAAATCTAAACTACTCTTAAATAACTACACAGAAGCGGAAGTAGCGAGGCGGCAGCAGGTGAGTGACTGGAGTAGGCCTTTAGCCTTCGTCCGATCCATTTTCTTCTACTCCGTCGTCTCCGTCGAAGCAGTCGTATGGGCCTTCGTCGTCTTCCTCTTCACCTAAAAAGTGAGTGGGTGCGAGTGTGAGCGCAATCAACCGCGCTCGCGAACTAAAATCTTGTTGGATGCAGGTGGAAGATGCAAGGCCAAGTTTTGGTGGGATGATAGATATATTTTGTTTGCAGAAAATCATGCTTTAAAACTATTAGAGTTGAAAATCCTATGGTATGAGACATTTGTAAAAAAAAAATTCAAAGACGTATTTGGTCATATATGTATACCAATGGTATTGAATACCAACAGAACGATGATATCTCCACAATCAGTAGCCTAGTCCCCATAGCCATGGTGAACTACCTCCATGTTATGGCGAATCCGTGTCCATATTACACAGGAGCACGATTCCCATCTTCTGGCGATTCCGTGTCCATATTACACAGGAGCACGTTTCCCAGGTAAATGGCGGTGGACTCACCCTCTTTGCCAAGAGGTGTGATCCCCTTGAGCTCAACTAAGGCCTGGATTCTCAGATCCAATCAATGAATTCTCGAATGAATAGCGACTTTGTTCACACTCAGGCTAAGCAAATACCTGAGTGTATGGATTGTTTCTTTGGCTGGTCGAGTGCAAGGAATTCTCCGGAACGGGGCTCGTCACATTTCTATAACTATGTACTCAAGATATTCACAAAGATTAGACTGTCCAACACAAAGCCATTCAGATGCTTTATTGTCGTAATCTTAATCCGAAGAATGTAACTCTGTCGTGGTACACGTCATGCAAATGATGGGACCGTACCTTAGAGGTACCTGCTCCGCGTACGGTGTTTGTCGGAATTAATTAGTATCGTTGATAGCAGGCTATACCGTTGCACTTGCACCGTTGATAGCGGCTATGCCGTTACTTAGATCGATTCGTCATCCTGAAGCCGTACCGTTGACAGCTAAGAAAGTGGTCCATGGACTCTAGACTTAAGCAGGTCTAAGCCATGTTTGAGGGCTCACTAGCCATAAAATCTAGTTTTTCTAAACCTTAGGTTGTCAAAGGATAAGATAGGAAAGGTTAAGATCAGGAGTTATGCTTGTCAGCAAAACTCGCAAAGAAGGATTAACTAGACTGGCTCTATTAGCATTTGAAAAATATCATAATATATTTAGAAATCTGTTTTTTGGCATGCAACTATCAGTATAAATCAACACAGTTCAAAAGGAAGAATAGGAATGGTCAAGGGATTTTAGCTCGCCTGTTTCTTCGTAATCTGGATCTTGGACTTGATCTTCTTCCAATGGGTCGTCGGTCGTCTCGTCCTCTAGATTGTTAAATAATCCAGAATAAATATTTGGCAATAGATAAATATGGGTTGTTAGGGAATAAGGGTTATTTGTGATCCCGCGCAGATTTTTCCTACTTGTTAATTTATCTATTCATTATACTTAATGTATAGGTTTTGGGGTGAGAGAAACATATGTAAACTAAATTGGAATTGAATTTCTAGAAACTTTGTAAGTCTATGTATTATTACCTCTTTTTAAATTCCCTTAAATTTTGGCATATTTATGTATATATATATATATATTCACACATTACCCTTAGGTCTTTCTTATTTAGTTTATTTAGTTTTTTTTTAATTTTCAAAGAAGTAAACCTTACTGTAAACATTTTATTTTTATTAAGTTCCTTGAACATTGTAGTATTTTATAGAATTTTTGCATAATTTTTGAAGGTCATTTGGTATTTCTAGAAATTATATAGCAATATACACGTTTCTTTTATCTATTAATTGAATTGGAAAAACTTAGAACGAAGAACGGCTCGGCCGTTATCGCTCGAGGCAATTCAGCATGGGACTTGGCCTTGCCCCTTAACGCCATGAGGCAGCCAGGCGCGTCACGTAGCGTCACAGCGGCTAACCATGGGCTCCATCTGGTCGGTGGTGGCGAGGCGACGCTGGGCCGCGGTCCACGGATCGGAGACCGAAGCGTGGCGAGTGAGCAAGATTTCACCAAGACGTCTTCCGTATAGGAAGGCGACTCTAACGGGAAGGCGCGGCCACTTGACCTGACGGGTGGGTCCATGGGCCCACCTGTCGGTCTCAGCCGAGGGAGTGTCGCGGGATTTTAAATCTCGCGACTATTTGACGGGTCCCTTTGGCAAGAGGAGGAGGGCGCCGCGTCGGCGTTCACCCGCGGCGACTCGGCCGACTCGGCAAGACTCGGCGGCGGTTCTAGGGCGCTAGGAGACCTATCTCTACTGCTTTATGTGTCCTACGGGTATAGGGCACCTAGGCGCAGGTCGTCCCACCGGGAATTTGGCCGGCGGCGAGCCGGGACGGCGGCGCCATGGCCGGAGCGGCCATTAGCTACGGTGAGCTAATTCTAGAGCGATTTAGGCATGTTTTATTTCGGATTTTGCATGAATAAGCATCAGGGAGCTTGGTGGGGGCTTACTTGAAGCTTAGTTGGGGTTGAAAAGGGTCGGGTTGAGCTAGCGACGGTGAGGCCGAATGTGGAAAGGGGCGGCTTCGTCGGTGGCCTTCTCTAGTGTCCGAAAGCTCAATCCCGTCCCCAGGGAAGGTGGGCGACGACCTGGGGATGCTTTTGTCCGAAAATGGGAGCTCGAGTTGCTTCGGTTCGCCGGAATTCGTGAAGGGGGTGGTTTCTGCTGGATAGAAGAAACGGCCGAATTGGGACGTTGAGCTCCCTTTTATAGGGTGGTCGACGGGGCAAAGGGTATATCCGACCTTCGCACGGCAGGGACGGTGCTGGAATTTCACTAAGCGGGGCGGATTTGGCCGGGGTTACGCCCGAGGTGGACGGGATTACGGCGGCGAAGTAAATCTCGCCACCGAGGGCACTGTGATGATGGCGCGAAGGAGGAGGTGGCGCGACGTGGCTGTTCCCTCCGAGCTGACTCATCAGCATGGGTCGGACTCAAGCCGGCCGGCATGCAGACGGACGGTCGGGTCTTGGCCGGTGGTGGAGACGGAACCAGAGGAGGAAGGAGGAGGGAGGAAGAGCCGGGTGGGCTGGTTGGGCTGGCTTGGTTCGGCTGGGCCGAGGTGAGGCCGAGTAGGGGAGGAGGCCGGCCCAACTTGGCTTGGGCTGAGGAGAAAAGAAAAACAAGAATAAAATTGAAAGGGAAATTTCAAATAGAAATCTAGGCCTATTAGGAGATATTTGATAGATTTTTCCAAGGTTTAAAATCTTATTGTGCTTTATGCCTTATAGTTTTCTATTAATAATTTTATTAAGGTGAAACTTCTATTTTCTAAAATTTATATTGACATCATATCTCCTATTATGTTTATTTTAGAAATCTTAAATTTCTTACCCCAATCCTCAATCATCTAAGGTATTAATATAGTTTATTTATACATTTTAATTGATTTAGGTTTCTAATTTATTATCTTTATTATTTTCTTTTCTCTATTATTTAAATTTTAAATTGGGGTGTTACAGTAGCGTTATACTGCTATATCTTTTCATTGGTGAAATAGTTCACTCCAAGACATATATTGATTCTTTTTCTAGCATGTGTTTTCGAATAAGCGTATTATCCGAGGAAATATCCGTTCTGACCAATATCCGATCTTATATTATCCGTATTCGTATCCGACACTATCCGTATTCATATCCGACACTATCCGTGTCCGTATCCGCATCCGGCACGATCCGTATTCGAAAAAAAAAAATGGATACGGATACAATATTAGTGATATCCGACCATATCCGATCCGTTTACATCCCTACTCTTGTGCTCTTATATTCATTGCCATATTTTAAGATGATTATTGTGCTATCTATCACATTGCCATGTGTTGATTGCTACTAGCTCCTAGATTGAGCTTGATTTTACATGTCATTGAGCTAGTGCTTAGCCCTCGTAGCATTTATCTTGTGCTTAATTGTATATTTTGATTGTCTAGTTGTATTTGGTTTATCTCACTCTAGGATTGCTATCACATTGACATATTACTTGTGTTCAAAAAATTTATCTTTAGCTTCCACATTTGTTTAAAATTTGGATACAAGTGTAAAATTGATTAGAAAATAAAATTTTGAGAAGCTCAATCCACCCCTCTCTTAGGCATCCGATTTCTTACAGTAGAGGTGAGAAGTGTGTACACTTTACCCATAGGACTCATTCGAGAGTGAGACGAAGCCGTTACCCTCGTACATTTGGACTTAAAAATGTCTTACTAAGGTTTCAATTCGGCAGCTTCCTCACCAAGCTAGAGAAACCGTCGTGCGTCAGATAGGTCTCTAGTGCTGATCAAGCACACCCGCACCGCCATGACAGACCAAAACTAGATTTTCCAGAGTAACAAGATAAGTCTTGACCATTATTAGCGTTTATGGTTGTATGGTTGTGCTTGACTAGAGCATCCACTTTGTTCGGTCCTTATATCGTTCGAAGTGGCTACCACAGAACCATACAACTACCATACAAGCCACCATCTAGTGTCTACTCACACCACGTTGATTTTAGTTTGATTAAGTTAAACCAAACTAGTATAGAAAGTAGATTCTCTCTACCAAGAATTTGAATGATTTCCCACCATAATAGATCTATAAATTTCCATCGTAGCAATTCTAAGCATATACCCTAAGTAAACACAAGAATGGCTTAAATACATAATTAAATCATGCTAAGCAGCACTGGATAGTTAACCATATTAATTAATGATTAACACGACATGGACAATAGCTAGAACTTAAGCATGTAAAATATCATTGTTAAATCGTGGCTTAAGAGTGAAACGCTCTAACGAAGGATCATGTCGTGTCGGCTGAAGTTCACAGAAGAAAGTAGATCGAAATGGTGAGCAATTGCGTCGAGCCCTACCCAAAATCCTGATTGCCCCTTGCCCGTGCAAAGTCTTCAGCGAGGCATGGTTTCGGAGACATCGCTCTCCTACGCGCCGGTGAACGGGATGGAGAAGCCTAGAGATGATGCCAGACAAAAAAACTCCCTCGCCAACGTCTCACCAGATCGATTCACTAGGGTTCTAGTCATGAGCTGACTAGGGAGGACGACGCCACCTTATATAGTCGCATGTTACACGAAAAATTCATGCAAATACCGTTGTGCTTGACTTTGTATGTGGCTTTAGCTTTATTCTTTTTATTTCATGGATTACATAAAGAGAGAGAACTGCACTTATAAAGTGGTCTTTCTCCATTCTTACTTTTTATGTGATGCTAAACTTTTTTCACATCACCCTAAATGAATGAGCCTTTCTAATTTATTTGAAATTTTCAAAATATAAATGGGTAACATGCGGTGTTTAGTTTTCTATTGGTACTCTTTAACCCTAGATTTTTCGAGCAGGTTTCGACGATTTGATTCTACCGGCGGAGCTGCTAACTGCAGGTTTGTTTGATCGGCGTCGGCCGTGCCAAGAATGGATGCATGGGCTTGCGTTTGGACATCTCTGACGGCACCGTAGGAATGCCGTGCGGGTTGGTTGGTCCACGGCGACGGAGTCTGACCCTTCTTCTTCCTCCGTCCCCACGCGCCATCGCCATACGCCCATACGCCTCGCATCCGCATCCATGCCAATTCCACCAAACCAAGCCAAACCATACCAAACTTGCTCCTCCTTCTTCCTCCGTCTCCCCGCCATTCGCGCCATCATCACTAGCAGCAGCAGTTGATTCCATTCCTGCTTCTCTCTTCTTTATCTCCTCCATCCGCGCCAAATAGCCACCACCACCAAACAAGAAGAAGAAGCACCAGCTCCCGCTGCAAAGCTCCGTGATTTGGAATGGCCTCGATCCGCCGGCCGCACTCGCCGGCCAAGCAGCAGCACCTCCTCCGCCACCACCACCCCTTCGCCTCCTCCTCCCCGCCCTCCTCCCCGCTCCGCCACTCCTCCTCCTCCCCAAGAACGCACCACCACCTCGCTCACCCTCACCCCTTCCTCTTCTTCTCCCGCCGCCCGCTGCCGCGCTTCGCCGCTTTCTTCCTCCTCGGCTCCTTCCTCGGCCTCCTCCATTTCCTCTCCCACCTCCCCCTCCGCCCGCACCTCCCCGTACCAAACGCCTCCTCCCAATTCGACCTCCCCACCCACCAACACTCGATCCACCTACAGCAACACCACCCCTCTGCCGCCAACGACCGCAAGCTGCTCATCCTCGTCACGCCCACGCGGGCTAGGGCGGCGCAGGCCTACTACCTCAGCAGGATGGGCCAGACGCTGCGCCTCGTGCACCCGCCTGTCCTCTGGGTCGTCGTCGAGGATGGCAAGCCCACGCCCCAGGCCGCCGCCGCGCTCCGCCGCACCGCCGTCATGCACCGCTACGTCGGCTGCTGCGACAGGCTCGCCGCAGCTACCAATGCCTCCTCGTCCATCGACTACCGCCCGCACCAGATGAATGCGGCCCTAGAGTTGGTGGAGAACCACCGGCTCGACGGCATCGTCTACTTCGCCGACGAGGAGGGCGTCTACTCCCTGCAGCTCTTTGACCGCCTCCGCCAGATCAGGTACCATGCTCAATCCTCGCTCTCAGATTCAGTGCTATGCTTGCGAAAAGTGCAACCTTTCCTGAACCAGTAAATCTTTAAGGTCATTTGCAATTGTTCTTGTCTTTGGATTTGAGTCCTTTGTTTCTGCTTTTAGATGCCAGAGTTATTTTCATATCTAATCATAAGAGAAAGAACCATCTTTATTCCTGATAGGTTGTCTGAAACTGAGATAAAGGTTGAAACTTTATAGAAGGCATTGCAAATTTTGCTCTGCTGTGTGAACAATGGGCCTTAAAAGTCTTAGCCGCACAGATTTGGATTCAGTAGCATCAATGATCCCTTTGCTTTTAGGTTCTCATTGGGTAATTTAATACTGATAATTTATCCACCATTTGAGAAAGTTCTTGCCTGGAAAAGCAGCTATGTATTGGTCTGGCAAGCAAATATTCATCTGGGTGCGTTGAATCCTTATGTTTGTACCACTGGAGAAAATTGGGTACTGCATATCAAGTTACTGACTTGTTTCTGCTGTGCAAACTCTGTCATGATTAGGAGGTTCGGCACATGGCCTGTTCCAGTGGTTTCTGAAAACAAAAATGGTGTGGTGATGGAAGGCCCTGTGTGTAAACAGAACCAAGTTGTAGGATGGCATACAAGTGAGAACGGCAACATGCTCCGGAAATTTCATGTTACTATGTCAGGTTTTGCATTCAACAGCACGATGCTCTGGGACCCCAAACTGAGGTCCCATTTGGCCTGGAATTCAATCCGGCATCCGGACGTTGTGAAAGAGGGTTTCCAAGTAAGTGAATTGTTTCATCTTGATTCTCCTGAGTTACCTAGCCTGTTCTTCATGGTCAAGGAGATCAGCACTATATCTATATGTGTTCTGAAGAGTTAATTGATCAAAATTATGTTTTGTTCCTACTTCCTACTATTATATCAATGCCAATTTGTGCAAATAAAAAAATAGAGAAGAAGATAGCAATAGAATAATATAAGTAAAAAATAGCCCCATGTAGCCATAAAACACATGCTGATCACCTAAGGGGAGACCTTTTTGCTCCCCTTGTTTGGACTTTGTTTCCAAGGCATTTGTGCTTGTGGTATAACAGCTGAGAGATGGTCATTACTTTGTAGGGAACCATGTTTGTAGAGCAGCTAGTGGAGGATGAAAGCCAGATGGAAGGCATACCTGCTGAATGCTCTCAAATAATGAACTGGCATGTGCCATTTGGATCAGAGAATCTTGTCTATCCTAAAGGATGGCGCATTGGAACTAATCTGGATGTGATTATTCCTCTTAAATAGTATCACCAGCCATGTTCATCAAAGCACTAACTCCTCTGACAGGTTCATTTTTACTTTATTATTGTGCCTTGCAAACTCTGCTTTAGCTCTCTACATCTGGATTCTTAGTTGTTTCCCATTTATCGCATTCTTCAACTTGACACTAGCATATACATACAAAAAGAGTTATTTGGTTGCCTTTCCTCTTATCTTTTGTATTGCAATAATGCTTGCTCCACAAAATCATAGAAAGTGTGCCATCTAAGGGCTCACAGTATTTAATTAATTGCTTTTGATTGTGACTCCTTTGAATTTTGATCTATCCAGAGTCCTTGTTGATGGGACTATGGTTGGCACAGCTGGCTCACTTTGATTATGGGACTATGATTGGAAACATTTGTTTTATATCATTTGTGTTTTTGTAATTGTTTTGCTACGCCAATTTTTTGAAAAACTATATTTAAAAAATCAGAAAAAAAATCATTTTGCAAACTTTCGAAAATTTGCGATTGAATTATGAAGATGAATTTTTAGAAACGTGATCAAATTGATAAGAGAACTATAGTAGAATGACTAAATGGAAGTCAATTGATTCTTGTCCATCATTATTGTTGAAGGCGAAATATGTGGTGCAAACCCATGAAAACCATACCTAAAAGTTTTGTAAAATCGTGAAAAAATTACTGGAGATAGGTCTTGACATGAACTATATTATCATCAAATCTCAAGACCAAATTCAACTTCGTTTGGGAGCTATAAAAAAGACAAATTTTGAATGAATAGTTTCATGTCGCTGTTTGTTCAAAATTTGTCTTTTTTTTATCTCTCAAACGAAGTTGAGTTTGATCTTGAGATTTGGTGATAATATTGTTCATGATTATCTCTATCTCTAGTAATTTTTTCATGAATTTACAAAACTTTTAGGTATGGTTTTCACGGGTTTGCACCAAAACAGTGGTTTGCACCACATATTTCGCCATTGTTGAATGCCCAAAATACCCAATACTTGACTGTCCAGTTTGCAATTCATCAACGCTATCCTTTTCACCTCTCAGTAAGTTTACATAATCTGATAGTATTTATGAATTGATGTTGGACTCTTCAACCCTGCTAATCTCGCGCATTAATAGTTGATACTGGACTCTTCAACCCTGCTAATCTCGTGCACTAATAGTTGATACGGTGTTTCAGGCATATATACTGTAGCAGTTAATCCTTGAAAAGGCTTGACAAGTGAAGAGGCGTTCCAGGTTGACTACTTATGAGAAGCGTGTCTTGAGAAGAGGAACACTCGAGGTGTTGCTCCATATCGCGTGGAATCTCTTTTGTAGTGCTTCCAAGTCCCAACTGTTGGCAAATATTTTGTAGGATCAGGAATTAGTAATTCGTCATCTACCCAAAAGCCTTCTCTTTGACGTGTATATTTTCATCATGTAGCAATTTGTAATCATTTTTTACAGTTCAAAAGGCGATTTGTATACAAATCTTATATCTTTTGCTTAGATACACATTGCTTTGGGAGTTTCAATAAAAAAGATCTTTTTTTTTTGTTAGTCTTGAATTTTCTCCGGGTAGGATGTGTTAGATATATGTGTATATGGACCTATCTGGCCCTTTCATGTGTATGTGGACTTTCCTATCATATCTTTTGTACGTGTATATATACTGGTGGCCTTAGATAATACATATGCTATTTACAACGTGGTATCAAAGCTTATCTAAGGTCAGAGTGTTATTTATAATATGGTATCAAAGCTTACATAGGGTTAGCGTTTTGGCGTTGCACTTGCACCAGTCTTGCCTGCCACCTCCCACAACCGACGTTGTTGCTCATCCTCTACAGCATGCCACTCGTCTCCCTTATCTCTCTTACTAGTAGGACCCTCCTCCCCTCTTTCCATTTCTTTTCTTTCTCCGTTCTTTCCTGGCCGATCACCCCTCGGTCTCCTTTGTCCAAGTGAGACAGAGAGGAACCTTCCTCTCCTCTCCTTTTGGAAACCTCCCCAAAAATCCTCTCAGCTTTAATAGGATGGATCCCCATGACTAGGGAGGATCCCCTCCTGCCCAAATCGTTCTCCCCATCCCTAAGATTGTCCCTAATCCTCTATATAAATCCTAGCCGAGCTCCTTCCTTCCTCCTCAAATCCCCTCCAAATTCATTGCCGAAGTCCCCTAGGTCGAACCTTTGGAAGACGTCCTTCCTCTCCATCCCCTAATTCCATCTTGCCCTTCGGCCGCAGGAGCCATCGACTGAGTTCGCCAAATTTCGCTACTGAAGCCACTGCTGTCTTTTTGACCGCCAACACCGTGCTTCGTCGACTCATCACCGCCGGGAGGTAATTCCTCCCCTTCCTCTTCCCTTAGCATCCTTAGGACCCCTAGGACCCATCCCCACGGCCAATTCGGCCTAAGCGTCGCCGGCGAAGCCAGTCGCCATGCGTCTCCCTCTTACCCGCGGCCGGCCATGCCGCCCTGGAACCACCACCCTGGGTTTCCTCGTGCCGCCGCCTCTCTCACCCACCGCTGGACCACGCCGGATCACATCACTGCTAGGCCGCGTCTCGCCTCCCACGCAGCGTATCTTGGGCAGCCGGTGCATCGCATTGCCGCCGTTAGCTGCGTCGTCCGCTAAGTAGGCGCGCCATGGGCTGGACGCCGCCACCACCACATGGCCGCGACTTATTGGGCGCAAGACTAGGCCGAGCTGCTGCAGCCGCCGCGGCGCCTCCACGCCTCTGGGCCGAACTAAGACGGCAGGCTGAGCTAGGTCGCGACATGGGCCGCCTGAGGACGCCCTCAAGACGTCAAGCAGCCGCTTTGCCACGGGCCACATTCCCTAGCCAGGACGGATCAATTTTCTAATTTCTATAAACAGTAGGCTTGTTACTTTTATATCTTTAATTGTACAACTCCAAAAATTTTGAAATAAATTTTAAAACGTTTATAAAATCAGTACCTTTTGTTCTGTAATTTCCACATGCATTTGCACACATTATATTTTCTGCTATTTTCCGCATTGCATTTATTGTCGTGTTTCCTCGTACGCTAGACTCGGACAACTAAGGTAATGTTGCCGACACATCGGAGGACCTTTCCCACTGTGTTGATCAAGGTAAATGTTGAACCCTTTGGACCCTTGATTTGCAAACATGTGTTTCTAGAATTTGACAACTAGCATGTATGTTAAATATAAAACATTAATTACCTAGTTACTTAGCTAAATTCCCATCAATAAATAATTCCCATAAAATATTCCTTGCTGCCTTAGTTATTAATTAAATTATGTAATGCCACACCCTTGAATAGGTTTTGCATCTGCTTAGTAATGCTCGTGGTAGAACATTTAATCATATGGTTGTTACCATCAATTACCAATTTTACCATGTGATTTTAAAAGGGCAATTGGTGTTGTCATTTATTTGTAAATGGGCTAGTTGATAGTGAGTGCTATCAGGAAAAATGTTTTGCAAAACCTGATTGGGGTGGATAGTTGCAAGGATGGTGCACCATGCACGAGATTCGGGCCTAGTGTGGGAACCACCCTGATCCCTAAGGACCGATTCCTTGAGGTAAACAAGCTAAGTACAACAGTGCGAGCATGTATGCTTGTATGGGTAGGCCTTAGTTGAATACCTTTCGGACTCCTAGTTTTGGCATTCCAGTCGGTAGAGTAGACAGTTAGTGCTGGTTCTATTAGCGCAAGATGGGCATTGTAGTGGAAACCTTAGCGAAAATGTACTAACTAGGAGGATGTCAGAGAAAGGCTTTGTGGTGATCATTTTTTCTTTGGATGCACCCTCGAGAGAACCACCTCGCATGGGTAAAGCGTGCAATCTCTACAGAGTGTAAAACTATCATGATACCCGTGTCCACGGTTAAGGACGGCCGAAAGGAAACTGCCTCATTGGTACTTCTTACCTTTTGTTTTCAAAATGTTGTTTTAAAGGAAAACCACAATTGTCGTCGCTTGTTTTGGTTTTCTCCTCACAGTAGGTGCTGTGAGCGATGAGAGTGTTTGCACGATGGGTACCGAGAGTAGCCAGGTTTAGGCAAAACCAGTTGAGGCTAGAATTCAAAGAAACTGATTCAAATATTTGTTTACCTCAACACATTTCAAAACATTTTGCAAAATCTTAGAAAAAACTTGTAAGACTGGCTTTATGCAAAAGAACTCTTACCCTTCCTTTGCAAACCTTAGTTGCATATAGTCAGCCTTACTTGTTGAGTATAAAGTATACTCACCCTCGCCTTTTTTGCGGGGATGTTCACTCCAACGAGCAGGTTGTGATCAGCAATGGTATTATGAGGAGGAGATGTACCGAGATGAAGGTTTCGTTGCTGAAGTTCAAGATGAAGATTACTTTGACGTCTAGGATGCGTTTCCTTCAGTCTTGCCTATGGGAATGTTTTGGAGTTTTACTTGGAGTTTACTTTGATTATTTAAGACTTCGGCTGTGTAAGGCCTCCGTGCTTGAATTTTGTACTCTGATTTAGTGCCATGTAGCGCACTCTGATATAATACCTGTTCGAATTGTAATGGCAATGATCCAAAGATCTGAAATATGTGTATACTAGCTACTTGATCCAAGGACAAGTATAGGTAGAGCACATAAGGGACTCGTCTAGGATGTGGCTCGACGGCCTAGCAGCGTGTGCGGGAGGCAAGACGAGGACCAGCGGAGGTGAGATCCAGCGCGGCCCAGCGTGACCGACAGGTAGGGCACACCTATCGGTGACCCAGAGCAGGGGAACGGGGCGGCGCCGCTCGGGAGAAGGCGACGGCGACGAGCGGCGGGGTGGTGGCTCCGACCAGGTAGGGGAAAAGGGAGAGGGGGCCACGGCGAAGCCACCGATACGGTCGGCCAACCGGCCTGGTGATGGCACTGGCGGCGGCGTTGCCCGATGTGGCCGATCGTGGCGGCGCGCGCAGCTCGGGAGTGCCGACGGCGAGGGAGGGGCAGCAACAGGATGGGTGAGAGAGGCGACAGCACGAGGAAACCCGGGGTGGGGGTTCTCGGGCGAATGGAGGGACGGCGTGGCCTGGCGGCGTGGCCGGCCACAGGGAAGAGGGAGACGCATGGTGGCGGGCTTCGCCGGCGGCGCTCTAGCCGAATTGGCCACAGGCAGGGGCGAATGCAGCAAAAAATAGTAGAGGGCTAGGCTACATCCTGGAAAGTTTAGTTGGGCCCTTAGCCCCCTCTACAAAGGCTCATGGCTATAAATTTCGCTGGGGGCTCTAGGGGGGCTTCAAAGGGCCCAACAACCGTAGGGTGGGCTAGAGCCCACCTCGCCTCACCGGCAAATCCACCCCTGGCCACAGGGATGGGTCCTAGGGGTCCTAGGGATGCTAAGGGAAGAGGGAGGAGGAGGAATTACCTCTCGGCGGTGACGAATCAACAAAGCACGGTGGCGGCAGCCGGGAAGACAGCAATGGCTTTGGCAGCGAAATTCGGCAAACTCGGTCGACGGCTCCTACGGCCGAAGGTTAAGATGGAATCAGGGGATGGAGAGGAAGGACGTCTTCCAAAGGTTTAGCCAAGGGGACTTACCTGTCGATGAATTTGGAGGAGAGGAAAGGAGGAAGGAAGGAGCTCGGGTGGGGTTTATATAGGGGATTAGGGACGATCTTAGGGAGGGGAAGCATGATTTAGGTAGGAGGGGAGGGGATCCTCCCTGGTCATGGGGATCCATCCTATTAAGGCAGAGAGAATTTTTTGGGAGGCTTCCAAAAGGAGAGGAGAGGAAGGTTCCACTCTGTCTCGCTTGGATAGAGGAGACTGAGGGGAGAGCGGCCAGGAAAGAAAGGAGAAGGGAAAGAAATGAAAGAGGGGAGGAGGGTCCCACAAGTAAGAGAGATAAGAGAGAAAAAGAATAGCTTAAGGTCAAAAATACCAAAATAATATATTAGGGAAATAATTTTATTTTCTCCTTGTTGCCCAGATAAATAATATGACTATTGTTTTCAACAAAACTGGATAATTAAATGCTTTATTTCAAAATCGAAATGAAATTTAATTATTAAGTGACATACTCATTTTGAAAATCATTTTCTTACATAATACATTAAGGAAATCAATAAATTTTCTCCTTTGGAATATAACCAAAATAAAATAATCGAACAGGGTTTTGAATTTCAATTACAATTAATAAGAGAAATCATTTTGTTTCCAAAAGAATATTATCCATAAATATGTTTATTTGCTTTAATAAAGATATCAAAACAATAAACTCAATTGAGAAATCAAATTATGAAATATTTACAAGGAACATTCTTATTTTTCTAATGTTTTTATTTTTAAAAAAAATTTCATGCCATGCAATGCATATGATTTTGGTTTTTAAAAAATGAGGATGTTACAGGCGTGATGTGGTGGTGAACTATTAGCATGCCGCTAGGGATGGATAGGGGAGAGGAGGTGGCGAGTGGCGGGGAGAGTTATGTTGTGTTGGCGGAACCGGGGATGTTACAGGCCTGATGCGGTGGCGATGATGAATTCTGGCAGGCGATGGCGGCACCGGTAGTTCGAGCGGGGGTGGTGCACTGGGAGGAAGAAGAAACAACGTGCACCATTGGATCTGAGACAAAATTCGTGGGCACCGTTGGATCTTACAAGGGACTGACATGTAGGACCCATTTGTCGGAGGAAGAGAGGGTCGGAGGAGGTAAGTGAAGGCGTATTCCCAAAAGGGATGGCGTAAACCGAGACTTTTCTGGAAAAAGAAGGTTCAGATTATAAAAGAAATTAATTTCCAGAGAAATGTTTGGAGCTTCGAAAATTTGTAGAAAATAATAGGAGGCTCGGAAAAATATGAAATAAAATTCTAAAATTCCAGAAAAATGAGTAGAATCCAAATATGGAATAAAATGTGTTTCTTTGTAGGGTTAATTAATTTTGGAAAATAGGAATAAGGTGTTTCTTTTAGGGAATAAATAGGAGGTTAATTCGAGAAATTCTCAAAAATTGGAGAATGATTGTAGAAACTTAATTATGACTTTTCGCGAAAAAATTTCATGCCAAAATTGGGGAAAAATTTAGGGTATGTCACAATGAATGCCTAACTTGTGCATGCTTTCAGCGCTAGCAGTCTTGCTTGGAGCTTCGCTACATCTATGACTTCCTCACTCGTCGTCGGCCAGAGTTTGAGCAGTTCCGTGCTTAGCTTCTTGCTCATCACCCTCATATTACCTTGCTAGAGGCTCTCGTTGCTCTTCGTACTGAGGAGACTCATCTTTGTGGTGCGGGTTTGCTGGCTTCTCCATCCGTCTTTGCTCTCCGTACATTGTCTTCAACACCTGCTGGTTCTCATGCTTCATCTTCACCAGTTCCGCCATCTTCTGGAGTGCTAGCGAAGCCTGGACTTCGTTGCACTTATTGTGACAAGGATGGTCATGTTGAGCGGTTTTGTTATCGAAAAAAGAAGGATCTTGCCTGTCGTTGGCCACCCAAGGGCACTGCAGCACCAACCATAGGAGATTCAAATTCTTCTTCACAGCGCAGCCCTGACATTTATGATAAATTCTCATGCTATTGCGTCACATGGTTGCCTCTACACCGACAGGTTATGCTACTTCTGCTTGCTAGTCTTCTAGAGACCATCTCTAGGTACATCACCATGGATTCTTGACTCAAATGCTTCTTTTCACATGACATTTGGTTCTTCCTATCTTGCTTCCATTGGTTCTTTAACCACTCCGTTAACTGTTTAGATGACAAATAGTACCTCTCTTCCTGTTATACGACGTAGTGCTCTTTTGTCTTCTTTTCATCTTCCCATAGTCTCTCATATCCCTAAACTAACCATGCATCTTATTTTTGCTGGCTAGCTCATTGATCATGCTTGTCATGTGATTCTCGATACTGACTCTTGTTGTGTTCAGGATCGTGGCACAGATCTTTTAGTTCGTGCTGGCCCCCGGCACCGTGACTCTCAGCATCTTTGGGAGCTTAACTGACTTCGTCTTCCTTCCGCTGCTCTAGCCAGTCACTCCGTCTCCGTTGCTTCCTCCACAACATCTTTTGCTCAGTGGCATTATCATTTGGGACATCTCTGTGATTCGCATCTGTTGTCTTTAGTTCGTCATGGTCTTTTAAGGTCTGTTTCTAGTGATGTTACTTTAGATTGCGCGGGTGGCAATCTTGGCAAGCAGGTGCAACTCCCTTATCCTTCTAGTGAGTCTATGTCAGCACGTCCATTTGATCTTGTTCATTCTGATGTGTAGGGTACAGCTCCCTTTGTATTAAAAGGCGGTCATAAATACTATATAATTTTTTAGATGATTTCTCTCGCCACACTTGGATATATTTTATATCTTCTCTTAGTGAGGTTTTAACCATCTATAAAAAATTGCCACCATGATTCGTACTCAATTTGACTCCTATTTGTGTCTTTCGGGCTGACTCCACAGGGGAGTATCTATCAAGGGCACTTCACGTTTTTCTTGATGAGCAGGCACACACTCTCAGTTCTCTTGTCCCAGCGCTAATACTCAAAATGGTATTGTTGAGCGCAAGCATCGTCACCTTCTTGAAACCGCTCGTGCTCTCTTGACTCCCTCTTTTGTTCCACCTCACTTCTAGGCTCGGACAGTTTTTTCTACTTGTGTCGGCGTATTTCAGCCGACAGATTTATCCGAGTGTGAGTCCGGTGTTCGGTAGAGGGGGTTTTTGTAGCTAGAACGCCTCTCCTCTCATTTGCTCTGGATGAACTATCCAAGAACACTCAAGAACATGCAAGGTTTCCCCAGGTTCGAGCCCCCGAAGCGGGTAACAGCCCTACGTCCTGCTTGAGCTCTTGTTGCTGGTTGGAAACTCTTCCAGATCCGATCCTTCCCTCTCCATGCGCATGAACTCCCCTTATATACTCCGGGGCTGGCTCGAGCAAGTGGAGAGGGGACGTTACATTAATGACACTGGTTACTGTAGCCACTATTCTTCTTCAGTTTCTTCGTCCGTACCACCACCTGTCAGCGCCCCGGCCTGTCCGAGGGACAACTTGGACATGACAGGGTGGGCGCCTGCTTTGCGCGTCTGTCCACCTTGCCTCGGGCAGCACAGGCGGAACAGGAGCAGTTGCAGGGACAGGTAATCATGCTATCAAAGGGTCATGCGCTTGGCCACGCCTGGTCATTTACATTTAATGGCCCCGATTCGACACGATCCGGGAGAGGACTTCGAGGGGAAGCCCTCTCTTCTTCTTTGTCGAGCGCGACCAAGGCCAACTGACAGTGGGGCCCAAGCGCCCTCCAGTCTTGTCAGTCAGCCACGTGTCCTGGTCGTTTGCTCTGGCGCTAGGGCCTGGTCGCCCACCTGCTCACCGAGCGGCCGTGTGCCTGGGCCGCCCAGCGCCGGGGCCTGATCATCCGCCTACTCGCCGGACAGCCACGTGCCCTGGCAGCCCAGCGCCGGGGCCTAGTCGCCCGGCTGCTGGCTGGACGACCACGTGTCCTTGTTGCCGCCTAGTGGTGGGGCTTGTACGCCCGCCTGCTCACCATGCGACAAGGCCATTTCTCTAGTGAAGTCCTTCCTCTCTAATTCCTGTGCTCGCGGCCCCACATGACAGCGGTGGAGAGGACACCCTGGTGTGAAGTACACCGACAGTAGCCCCCGGGCCCTCCCTGGGGGGCGCGCCGGTTGCTGGAGAACCTGCAGCGTCTCCCTTGACCTTGACACGACCCGGGACAGGGCCCACCACTTGCGCGTGCAACCGCCGAGTCCTCTCCACTTCCGCCATAACTTCTTGGGAACCGTCGCCGCCACTGTGCATGCGGATCGTGGACGGTGCGGCCCCTCACATCCCTACGCGTGGCAATCGAACCGTCCCGCGCCGTGCCTACAAATAGACACGATTGCCGCAGCGATTTTTTCCTTCTGCTTCCGTTGCCCAACTATTTTTCTGCGCCCCTTGCTTTCTTCTAGCTCTCTGACCATCGTAGCGCCGCTTCCTCACGCCGCCACGGCACCACGATGTCGACTCACCGGGATGGCACCTTCGCTGCCCTCCTCCACCATTGACGAACAGCGGGTGGAGAGGCTCTCCCTCATTGCCCCCGACGGTGCTCTCCACCTCCGCGTGGGCACAATGTCGCCTAGGTGCCGTCCCGGCGAGATCGTCACTTTCCTCTAGCCCGCCCTACTCCGAGTTCTTCTTCACTGTCCTCCATTTCTACCGCATCCACCATCTTCACCTCACCCCCAACTTTGTCCTCATCCTCTCCACCTTCACCTACCTCTGCAAGATGTTCGTGGGGGTGGCACCGAACTTGCCGCTCTTCCGCTACTTTTATACCCTCCGTGGCTCCACCGACGGCGGCGCGGTGGGGAGCTGCCACTTCCGCCTCCACGACGGCTCTGCCTCCCGCTACGTCCCCTTCCAGATGTGGACCAACTGGTAGGCATGGTGCAGCGAGTGGCTGTACATCGGCGACGACAGCGACAATGATACCCTGGAGGTGCCGACCGAGCCGATGGAGGCCAACGACGATTGGGGCTACCCTGTCGAGGACTCGGCGGAGCTCTGGACCATGGTGGCCCACGTCGACCGGTTGCGCGCCGCCAGACAAACCGAAGTACTGATGGTCACCGACTTCCTGGCTCGGCGGATCAGCCCGCTGCATCACTGCGTTTGTCTGGCCTGGCAGTACACTAGTGAAGACGACGTGACCCGCACGCATCCAGGCCGTAAGTCCTCATTCTTCCTTCTAATTGTCTTCCACGATTAGCTTCCACCGCTGAACCTTCATGCCTACGCCAGGTGCCCGGAACCTAAGCCCCGCCACGCTGGACTCATGGTTGGCGGGGCTGCTACTGCCGGAGCCGAGCAACCGCGAGTTCCCCGCCAGCGCCCAGCCCATCTGCACCCTAGAGCAGGCGGAGCGCTTCTGGTTCGTCGCGTCTCTTCCCACCATGGACTCCACTGGGGTCGTCACGACGCCGGCCCGCAGCCCCATGGCGATCAGGGATGAAACACCTGCCGACGACCGGGCCACCGGCAAATGGCCGACCGCCGACAACGCTCTAGACTTGGACCCGAAGAGGACCCGGACCGTGGCCCCAGCTCTCGCTTCAACCTCCACCGGTACTGCCGGTGGGTCTTCTTCATCCTCCCGCCCCGCCGTGCCTCCGGGCACAGTGGGGACGAGGTCCTCTTCTGACGCCGTTGCGCCTTCGACTGAGGGGGATGCAGCGGCGCCGCCTGCTCCGTCTCGACGCCTCTGTTGTCGGTGTTTTTGTTGTGATGCGGCTGCGCGGCGGTTCCCGTCGGCCGGCTTGCAGACCGATGTCAAGGCTGTCTGCTGGCGGCCAAAGGCGATTGCAGGGAGGCCAGCCGCCACTCCGAGGAGCGGGCTCGTGCTCCCCTCCGCCTCCTACAGCTTCGGGGCTCCACCTGCAGCGTAAGTGTTTTCATTTTAACTACTTTACCTTTGTGTTCGCCCGAGCCAACGTATTTTTCAGCTGTGTTCAGGACGAACACCCGCGGAGCTCCGGATGCCCAGGAGATCACGCCGCCGGCCGCCGTAGGGACGGACTCTGCTTCGGAGTCCTCGCGCACCCAGGAGGAGGCCCAGGCCGACGTCAACCGCACCGGAGTTGTCTCCAGCTCCGTCGTAGCTACACCCCGTGACTCCTCCACCCAACTGGCCGTGCTGGTTGCCGAGTTGGGTAGGCTGCACATCTCAATGGATGCGCATGCCACGGCGAGCGCCTCCCAGGAGGCCCAGCTAGCGCAGCAGATAGCATTGCTGTGGGAGGAGCTAGCGCAAGAGAAGGCGGAGAAGGAGTCCCTGCCCGCCCGAGCCTAGGCGAGGGCGAAGAGCGCAACGAAGGCATGCGGTGCGGCGCAGACGAATGAAGCGCACAGACATCGCACAACTTCACCGCCATGTTCGCCTCGCCTACCGCCAAGATAACGGGAGCTGCGGCGGGGTGGAGCTGAACGAGCCATTGGAGCCCACGGTGATGCAGTACGCCCTTGGCGTCACTCGCGTCGCCGAGGCTCTCGACGGCCTTCCTGCTGCCCTATCCGACCGGTCCGCGCGTGAAGGGTGGGCCGCCGTGACTGCCGCCGCTAGGTACGTGCTGGCCTACAGCGCCAGCCACGACCCTTCCTTTGAGTCCCTGGTGACCGTCGTCAGGATTGAGGGAGACGTGGCCCGGGCGCAGACACGCGTTTGTGAGGCCACGGAGTATGTGGCCAGGCTGATGAAGGTGGATGCTCCGCCCCTCGATGCCGCCGTGGAGGAGGAAGCCGGGGACGACGCCGGGGCTGTCGAGATCGCCGACGCCGAGTGATGGTCGGCGGTTTATCTTTTGTTTCTTTTTCTGTAATCATGTACATATATCCATTTACGAATTTAATGAAATATTCACCTTTCGCCTTATAGCTGGATGTTTTATACTTGTGCATGATTGTGTGTCTGCATGACTTGGCGCCTGGCGCCTAGCCCCCGAGCTTGCTGCCTGACGTTTTGAGGTGACCAGACGATCAGCCCCTTAGCACTATGGCCCTTCATGACTTGTCCTGCCATCACAGATTACCACACCAAATGTGAGTGGGAGTTATTTCATACTTGCGTGAAAAAGCAAGTAGAAATTGCATAAGTCCTCGCCGTGATCCTGCTAGTTGGCGCGTACTGGGTTGTCGCTTTTCTGCCACCATCCGAAGCTTGTACCCTTGCAATCTCTTAGGATCAGACCACAGCACTGCACGGTTAAGGTTGAGGGTCTTTAGAGGTGGTAGGCCAGCGGTGCTCGCGGTGGCACAGGGTGCCCTGCCCGCATTGAGCACCATGCCAGACTCACCCTCCAATCGCCCTTCCTTGCTCGACGCATATGCTGGGCGTCCACTTTTACTGCCAAGGGGCCGTCAGGGTATAGGTACATACGACAACCACGCAAAGCCAATACTAGCAACATCTGGACACAAATACAGGAAAGAGACAAACCAAAAGCGCGAGTTGGTCATGCTTTATATATTATGCAGCCCCCGACCAGCTAAGGGAGAGAGAAACTGTCCATTAGCTGGTCAGACAAAATTATAGGGTACTTACAGCTTTCATGGATAGAACTTTCGCAGCAGCTCTATGTTCTGAGAGTTGACCAGCTCTCGGTCGTCCTCTGTGGCCAACCGAACAGACCCGTGCCGAGAGACTGAGACTACCTTATAGGGGCCCTCCCACTAGGGAGACAGTTTGTTGCAACCAGCCTAAGCCTGAACTCGGCGCGGGACGAGGTTGCCCACTGCCAGTGTCCTCTCGTGAACCCGGGTGGCGTGGTACCACCTGAGGCTCTGCTGGTACCGAGCGGCACGCAAGGCCGCCCGGTCACGAACTTCTTCCAGGAAGTTGACTTCTTCTTGCCGCCGGGCATCCTGGTCTCCTTCATTGAAAGCCACCATGCGTGGTGAGCCCAAGGACAGCTCGGAAGGCAGGACAGCCTCCATTCCGTAGACCAGGAAGAACAGGGTTTCCCCGGTCGCCCGGCTGGATATAGTACGGAGGGACCACAAGATTGTCGAAAGCTCTTCTACCCATCGCGCATCGCGCTTGTGAAGCCGATCAAATGCCCTTGTCTTGAGGCCCCTTAGCACCAATGCGTTGGCATGCTCCACCTAGCCATTGCTTCGTGGATGGGCTACTGAGGCAAAGCATACCTTAGTACCCATCTCCTCACAAAAGTCTAGGAACGTCGCGGTGGTGAATTGGGTGCCATTGTCGGTGATGATGCGGTTGGCTACTCTGAAGCGTATGAAGACCCCGTGAATGAACTTGATCGCGGCGGACGCCGTAACAGCGCGCACCACCTCCGCTTCAACCCACTTGGTGAACTTGTCGACGGCGACGACCAGATGGGTGAAGCCCCATGAATAGGCTCAGATGTCAAATTTCTGCATCGCGAACGCCAGAGAGCGCGATGGTTTGCAGCGCCTAGGCTGGTTGGTGGATCTGCTTGGTGTGGAACTGGCACACTTCGCATCTCTTCACCAGATTGCAAGCGTCCTGGAGGGCAGTAGGCCAATAGAATCCCTAACAGAACACCTTACCGGTGAGGGTCCGACTGGACATATGGCTCCCGCACATGCCTCCATGGATATCAGAGAGCAGCCTGCTCCCCTCTTCCCGAGTGGTGCACTTCAGAAGAATTTCGTTTCTACTCTGGCGATATAGGTCCCCACCTACCAGAGTATAGCACTTGGCCTTGCGTGCAATTTTCTTGGCTAATGCATCATCGTCGGGGATCACTTGGTCCCGCAGGAAGGCTAGGATCGGATCCATCGACTGATCTTCCCGGCCAAGTGTGGCAACCACAAGGTGACCGCCTGGGTACTCCGCCTGGCCGGACGTTTCCACCGATGCCGCCTCGGCGGCACTTCCACCCTCCCTCCCTGAGCTGGAGGCTGGGGCAGGTGCACCATCGTCCTCACCAGGATTGGGGGTTGCGACGGACGGTCGCGTAAGTCTTTCTTCAAAGACTCCGACCAGGGCAGGGGTTCTTGAGGAAGCGAGCCGCAAGAGCTCATCTGCCATGTGATTGTCACGTCAAGGGACGTGGATATACTCCAGCCCGTCGAAACGGCGCTCCATTTTTTTGACTTCTGCTAGGTATGCCGACATTATGGGATCAGCGCACTGAAACTCCTTCCGCGCCTGATTGACGACCAGCAGGGATTCACCTTTGATGTGGAGGCGCCAGATGCCTAGTGAGGCAGCGGCGCGCAGTCCCGCCAGCAAGCCTTCGTACTCGGCGATGTTGTTGGTGGCCTTCTTGAAGTCGAGGATGACCAGATACTTAAGAATGTCTCCGGTCAGGGAGACCAGAACCACCCCAGCCCCCGCGCCCTTGATTCTGAAGGAACCATCAAAGAATAGGGTCCACGGAGGGGCCCGGGTCGGTTCACCGGATCGGCCGGCGACTATTTCAGGACGGTCAACCAATGCTTGACTCTTGATGGTGATGCGGGGGGTAAACTTGAAGCAGAATTCCCCCAGTTCTATTGACCACTTGGCGACGCGGTCTTCAGCTTCTCGGTTGTGGAGGATTTCTCGAAGAGGAAAGGCGGTGACCACCGTGACCTCCCGTCCTTCGAAGTAGTGTCGGAGCTTCCTGGATGCCACCAGGACAACGTACAACATATTTTAGGCCTGTGGATACCTGGTCTCCGCATCTTATAGAACTTTGCTGACGTAGTGGACCGACTTCTGGACGCCATCCCTTTCGGCAACCAGCACGGCACTCACCACGGCCGGTGTAGCTGCGACATATAGAACCAGCGGCTCTTCAGGCCTAGGGGCGACCAGCACCGGAGGGGAGGAGAGATACTTCTTCAAGTCTTCGAACGCTTGTTGTGCCTTTGGAGTCCACTCGAAGTGGTTGGTCCTCTTCATCAGCTTGAAAAAAGGGAGGCTCTTCTCCCCCAGGCGGGCTACAAACCGCCTAAGGGACGCCAGACAACCTGCCAGGCACTGTACATGCTTGAGTCGAGTCGGTGGCTTCATGTGCACGATGGTTGCAAACTTGTCAGGATTTGCTTCAATGCCCCGACTGGACATGAGGAAACCCAACAGTTTTCCTGATGGCACACTGAACACGCACTTCTCTGGGTTGAGCTTCAGGCGATACTTCCGAAGGCTAGCGAAGGTTTCTTCCAGGTCGCTGATCAGTCCTTCAACCTTCCTGACCTTCACCACCAAGTCGTCGACATAGACTTCAAGAATCCTCCCAATCTACGGTCGGAATGAGACATGCATAGCACGCTGATAAGTGGGACCAGCGTTTTTTAACCCGAAAGCTATTTTGACATAACAATATATGCCCATCGGGGTTACAAAAGCGGTCTTTTCTTTATCCTCCTCTGCCATGCTAATCTGGTGATACCTGGAGTACGCATCCAGAAAGCACAACAGCTCACACCCAGCCATGGAGTTTATGAGGAGATCGATGCGTGGCAGTGGGTACAGATCCTTCGGGCAGGCCTTGTTGAGATCGGTGAAGTCGATGCACATCCGCCACTTCCCGTTGGACTTCTTGACGAGCACGGGGTTGGCAAGCAACTTGGGGTGAGTGACCTCCCTGACAATACCTGCACGCAGCAGCTTCTCAACTTCTTCACCAATAGCTTCTTGGCGCTCTGGTGCCTGCCTTCGGACCTTCTGCCGGACTGGGCGCACTCTCAGAAGCACCACCAATCGGCGCTCGATCACCTCCTTGGGGACCCCAACCACATCAAATGGTTGCCAAGCAAACACGTCCGAATTAGATCAGAGAAAGGTGACGAGCGCGTCTTTGTATTTGGCGCCAAGGATGGCGCCCACCTTAACTGTCTTGACCGGCTTGGCCTCGCTCAGGGAGACCACCTTAACCTCGCCGGATGAGCCAGGCGAGGCACGGGTCTTCGTCGGAGGAGCCCCCGGGTAGGCGGTGTCGGTTGGCCACGCACAAATTGCGCCAGCCAAGTCCAGAGCCTGCTTGTTGCAACGCAGGGCCTCTGGTTTGTCCACCTTGATGACGATGGGGCCACGGGGCCCCGACATCTTCACCACCATGTAAGCATAGTGGGTGGCCGCATTGAACTTGACCAACACCGGTCGGCCAACCAAGGCATTGTACGGGAGGTTGAAATAAGCAACCTCGAAGTCGACTAGCTCCGTACGGTAATTGTCCACATCCTCAAAGGTAACGGAAAGGCAGACTCGCCCCAAGGGCATAGACTCGGCCCCCGAAGTGACCCCATAGAACGGGAGAGCTAGTAGCAGCTCCCGCTCCAAAATTTGTAGTGCCCGAAACGCCTTGGAGGACAGGAGGTTGATGGAGCTTCCTCCATCCACCAGCACGCGCCCAAGCTTCACGTTCCGAACCGTGAGCGAAACTACAATCGGAAGGTGCCCTAGGTCGGCAGTGCTCTCGGGATGGTCCGCCCGGCTGAAGGTGATCGGCTCCTCCGACCACTTCAGCGGCCTACTCGCCCCCGGGCTTGGTTCAATGGCGCAGAGACCTGATCGCCAGCGGCTTATACCGAGTGTTGAGGCGAGGTGGCGAACCACCATGGATGTAGGCCATCAGGCTCCGCCCATTGGAAGGCCACGAGCGGGTCGTCATCCTTGTCGTCGCTAGGAGAGTGGCGCTCTTTGAGCCGCTTCTCCACTATCTTGCTCACAACCTGACAATCGGCCAAATCATGAGCGTTAGACCGGCGGATGGGGCAATAGCCCTGCCCTCCTTCTCTTCACGGCGGTTATCACGCCAATCGCGGCAGTCATCGCGCCGTGACCGGGTGTCCTTCTGCTCTTGCTCAGCGGTTAGGACCTGCCTGGAATCCGTCACCTTGCACTTCTTTTTCTTCTTGTCCCCGGAGCTAGAACCCTTGGAGGTTCCGGCCTCGCCTCCAACGTGGCCCCCCTCTTGCCCGGAGGACTGATCCTGAGCCTCCGCCGCCCGAGCGCACTTGTACGCCAAGGAGAAAAGCTCGGAGGTGGTGGTGATGCTGCGGGTGGCTATCTTCTCTCGCATCTTGCGGTTACGTACGCCCCTACGGAAGGCGATGATGACCGACTGGCTCGAGATCTTGGGGATGGTGTTGCGGCAATGATAGAACCGTCGAATGAACGAGCGTAAGGACTCGTCCTTCTTCTGCTCGATGGAGTGGAGGTCATCCTCCACCCCTGGCTGAGTGTATGAACCCTGGAAATTGGTGGCGAACTGGTCTTACAACTCCTCCCACGAGCTTATCAACCCCCGTGGGAGGTTCAACAGCCAAGAACGGGCAGAGCCTGTCAAGACTGTTGGGAAGTAGTTCGCCATGACCTTCCCGGATCTGCCTGCCACCTGCACGACGGTGGTGTAGATCTGCAAGAACTCTTCTGGGTTAGTCGTGCCGTCACACTTATCGAGGGGTGTCGGACGGAATCTCTCCTTTCATGCCACGTGACGCAGCCGGGAGGAGAATGCCTGGCACCCGACGCCGTATGGGGTATGGCGCTGCCCGCTGGAGCCCTGGCTCGGACGGGACTCGAAAGAGAGAGTCTCCTCCCCTTCGTTGCCGAAGTAGTCGACATCATCGGCGAAGCCCTCTCGCTCCTCTTGGGCTGGCGCCTGCCTACGACGATGCTGCAGCGTGTCGCACAAGTCTTTGTCGCGCTGCCGGTGGCGCTCCTCTAGGTGCGTCCGCAAGTCTTCGTCACGCCCTTCCCGTCCGGGGGCGCTCGGGGTGGTACTCGGGCTGGTGCACGGCCCTCCACGCCGGTGGAGGCTACATCCTGAACGACCTTTCGCGCCCGGCCATCGCGACCGAGCGCCTTGCTCGGATGGTTGAAGCGCGCGCGCGAACCGCGACGTGATTTCGATCAAGCGGCGTCCGAGGTACCCGGTCAATCTGACGCCTCCACGCGGAGCTGAGCCACATCTACAAGGCGAGCGATGTCCCTTAGCCATGGGGCGGCTAGGGTATCCCTGGCCAACTCCACTGGAGGGTGGTCTAGGAGCAGGAGGGCTCCATGCAGGTTCTGGGCCGGCATGGCCTCGCTCATGGCCAGCCGCCGCCGGACCGGTGGCGCTCCCTCGCGGCAGGCGCGTCATCATCCTCCCAAGGAGGCGTGTGACGGTCCGACAACCACCGAGGAAGCCTTGAAGTGTCGTGGGTGTCGCCAGCCGCTGCCAGGCCGTCACCCAGCTCTTCTGCGGCCTAGTGACCCACAGCCGGATCCCTCCGCCGAGAGTTGGAATCCTCCATCGTCGACCGCCAGGACACCGAAGGCGTGCGGAGAAGGTCAGCCGACGGGAAGGAAGAGATGAACCAGCTACTACCCCCCTACCTAGCGCGCCACTGTCGGCGTATTTCAGTAGGCAGATTTGTCCGAGTGTGAGTCCGGTGTTCGGTAGAGGGGGTTTTCGCAACTAGAATGCTTCTCCTCTCACTTGCCCTGGATAAACTGCCCAAGAACAGTCAAGAACACCTAAGGTTTCCCCAGATTCTAGCCCTGATGCGGGTAACAGCCCTACCTCCTGCTTGAGCTCTTGTTGCTGGTTGGAAACTCTTCTAGATCCGATCCTCCCCTCTCCATGCGCATGAACTCCCCTTATATACTCCGGGGCTGGCTCGGGCAAGTGGAGAGGGGACGTTACATTAATGATATTGTTATCAGAGCCACTATTCTTCTTCGGTTTTTCGTCTGCATCGCCGCTTCGCTAGCGCTTCTACCGTCCGAGGGACAACTTGATGTGTAGGTAGGCCGATATCTTGCGTCTCTCCGCTTTGCCTCGGCAAAGACAAAGTGAACGGGTTATATGAATATATAGTGATGTCATTTGGTCTGACCAACACACCTGCTCACTTCATGAGTTTGATGAATAAGGTTTTCATGGAGTATTTGGATAAATTTGTAGTGGTATTTATTGATGACATCCTGATATATTTCAAAAGTGAAGAAGAGCATGCCGAACATCTTCGTTTGGAATTGGAGAAACTACGAGAACATAAGTTGTATGCAAAATTCAGCAAGTGTGAGTTTTGGCTAAGGGAAGTTTCTTTCTTAGGACACGTCGTTTCAGCCGACGATGTTGCAGTGTTACCCAGTAAAGTACAAGAGGTACTTGATTGGGAGCCACCAGAGTCTGTAACAAAAGTCAGAAGTTTTCTTGGTATGGCTGGATATTACCGAAGGTTTATCGAGGACTTTTCACGTATTGCAAGACCTCTCACTCAGCTACTTAAGAAGGAGAAAAAGTTTGAATGGACCACAGCTTGTCAGAGTAGTTTTCTGGAGTTAAAGAAGCGACTGACCACCGCTCCAGTACTTGTTCTGCCTGATAACCAAAAAGATTTTGAAATATTTTGTGATGCATCGAAGGATGGTCTAGGATGTGTCCTTATGCAAGACGGAAGGGTAGTTGTCTATGCGTCTTGTCAACTTTGACCGCATGAGGTAAATTATCCCACTCATGACTTGGAACTAGCTGCAGTTGTACATGCCTTAAAAATTTGGAGACATTATCTTATTGGGAATTGGACTGAAATCTACACGGATCATAAGAGTTTGAAATACATATTCACCCAGCCAGATTTGAATCTAAGACAAAGAAGATGGTTGGAATTGATCGCAGATTATGATATTGGTATTCATTATCATCCTAGTAAAGCTAATGTCGTTGCTGATGCATTAAGCCGGAAAAGTCATAGTCTCGAATTATGTGAGGAGATGCAAAAGTTGAATTTGTGCATAGTGAAGACAGGTATGATGAATGCAATGATCCTAAGGCCTACACTTGATGAACACATTCAAGAAGCACAGCAGAATGATCCAGAAAGCTCCAAAATTAAAGCTCAAATGCAAGAAGGTAAAGCTGTAGGATTCTCAGTGGATAATGATGGAGTAATTTGGTACAAGAAGAGATTATTTGTACCAGATAATAAAGAATTAAAGAAAATAATCCTTCAAAAGGCACATGAATTAGCCATTTCTATCCACCCAGGAAGCACCAAGATGTACCGTGATCTATGGGAAAGATATTGGTGGACTGGTATGAAAAGAGACATCGCAAAATATGTTGCCTTGTGCCATATTTGCCAACAGGTAAAAGCGGAACATCAACGTCCCGCTGGGTTGCTACAACCCCTGAAAATTCCAGAGTGGAAATGAGAAGAAATTGGTATGGATTTTATAACTGGGCTACCGAGAACTAGGTCAGGTTTTGATGCTATTTGGGTGATCGTGGATCGACTGACTAAAGTAGCACACTTCATCCCAGTTAAAACTACTTACAATGGAGATAAATTAGCATCCTTGTACATGGCAAAGATAGTATGTCTGCATGGAGTCCCTAAGAATATTATCTCTGATCGAGGTTCTCAGTTTACATCTCGATTTTAGGAAAGTTTGCACAAGTTGCTTGGCACTAAGTTAAATTTCAATACAGCCTATCATCCTCAAACTAGTGGCCAGACGGAGAGAACAAATCAAATTTTGGAAGATATGCTTCGAGCATGTGCCTTGGAGAACCAGAACAGCTGGGATACCAATTTACCATTTGCCGAGTTCTACTACCACAACAGCTATCAATCGAGTATTCAGATGTCACCATTTGAAGCTCTGTATGGTCGCAAGTGCCGTACACCAATCTTTTGGGAAGGAACTGGTGAGAACAAAGTTGGACCAGACATTCTAAAGGAGGCCGATCAGCAGGTCCAATTGATTCGGAGTAAATTAAAAGCAGCACAATCAAGGCAGAAGAGTTATGCTGATCATCGTCGTCGTGACTTACAATTCAATGTGGATGACTTCGTATATCTCAAAGTATCACCAATGAAGGGCATTCGTAGATTCAGAGTCAATGGAAAATTAGCACCTAGGTATATCGGGCCCTTTAGGGTTCTTTCTAAAAGAGGAGCCGTGACCTACCAGTTGGAACTACCATCGCAGTTGTCCGATGCGCATGATGTATTCCATGTATCTCAACTAAAGAAGTGTTTGCGTGTGCTCGAAGAGCAAACACCACTGGAAAATATGGAGTTGCGTGAAAATTTGACCTATACCGAGTACCCAGTTAAAATTTTGGACGAAGCCGAGAGATGCACCCGAAGCCATAAAATCAAATTCTGCAAAGTTCAATGGAGCCATCATACAGAAAAACAAGCAACGTGGGAAAGAGAAGAAGAACTGCGTGCAGAGTTTCCTAATTTTTTTCGTCCGAATCTCGAGGTCGAGATTCCTGTTACGAGGGGAGGTTTGTGACACCGAAATGAATAAATAAATAAATAAACAAATTTTGCTTATATATCGCAACAAACAAAATGAATTTTCAGTTTTATTCAAGAAACAACTTAATTCAAAATTACAGATATTTACATTTTCACCCTCTCATAAATTAATAATACAAGAAAAATTCCATCTTCCTTTCTTCCCTTCTGTTCTCATCCTATTCATGATTCTTCATGATTGAGCTCCTCGACGTGGCTCGCATGCACCGCGCCACCTCAGACCCCGAAGCCACGTACGGAGCCGTGTGAACCTGCAAAACTCCATTCACAGCCCCAAGCCCAAGCATTCGCATTCACAGCGAAAGCTCCATACCAAGTCCCAACCGGCGCTGTCGTTGCCTTTGGGAGGTGGTCATCGTCTTTGTTGGTAAGCCACCTCTCTGCCCTAGGCCTGCACGCAGCCTTGCGGAGCCGCTCCCTCGTCGGAGCTAGCTGCCACACCACTGCCGTGGTGGGATGCCGTCGCCGAAGCCCTCGTCCCACCACCCTACGCCTTGCAAGCCGCCACTTCGCAGAGCCATCCCCGTGCACAGTAGCGCAGCCGCCCGCCGCCGTGGTGGAGTCGCCCGGAGCCACCGCTTGCGGCCAGCGCTGCCGCCGGCGCCACCTCCGCCGTGTTGCCGCGCTCGCTGGCCGCCACCGGATCGTCCGACGCCAAGACCAGCGCCGCTTAGTTTGCCCACGAGTTGCCGCCTCTGGCGTTGCCTCGGCCGAGCCGCTGCCACCGCCAGTGAGCCGCCGCTGAGTCGCTTAGCGCCGCTTCGCTTCGCTGAAGTGGCCGCCGCCGAGACATCGCCGCGCCGCCACTCCCAGCTTAGCTGCGCATTGCCAGCTCCGCTTCTCAAGGCTGTCCGCCGCCTCGTCACGGCGGCGGTGGTTGTTGCTGCTGCTGCTTGACCTTATGCCAAGAAGCCCATTTAACCCGCCGCCGACGAAGCTTCCCCTGCCCGGAGCCCAACCCCGCCGCCCTTTCTTCCTCCTCCTCTTCTCTCCATCTCTCCCTTTCACTCTTTCTCTCTCTCTTTTCTTTTGTTTTTTTCTCTCTAAGCCAGCCTCTCCACTGCTCTAATCCGTTGGAGACCCACAGTTGGGTCAGCTGACAGATGGACCCCACAGCTACAGTGGTTTTTCTATTTTTGGAATTTCCTTAAGCTACAAACTTCCATCTTTTGTACTGAGTTCATCCGATCTCCGATTCCGGCTATTCAAATTTCTAAAAATCCAGAAAAATCATATCTACCTATTGTAATATTTTTATAATTTCTAAAATTATTTTATTATGCATGTTATTTATTTGTTGTTTTTTTCTCGTTTTGCACGCGATAGATCGTTCGGACGCCGCAGGAGATTTCCTTGACGCCGCCAACGCACCGTAAGAGCCCGACTACTCCGAAGGCAAGTCTTTCCCTAGAATCCCAATTTTATAGCTTTGCCAAAACTGCTATGTTGATGAAAACACCGTATGGTCATATACTATTACCTAGTGCATGTGTTTGTCCGATATATGCATCTACTGATAAAGCCTCTACCCAAGGATAACTTATGGTAATATCGTCCACTGTTTTTAAATAATAGATGCTTCGTATTGCTCAGTTAGGTATTCGGGGATCCAATCCCAAATATTTGACTTAGCTAAGTGTAACATCCTCATTTTCAAAAATAAAAATCATATGCATTGCATCTCATGAGAATTTATTTACATATTAAAAGTATTTAAAAATGAGTATGTTCCTAATTAAAAGCTTTCGCAAAAAGAAATCACAACCTTTCAAAACCTAACTACATAATATCGTTAATTAAAGTTTTATAAAAAGGTTAATTTAAACAAGTAAATGGTAAATGATAATTTTACTAATTTTTCAAATACTATTTTACAATATAAGCATCAATTAATGATTTACTTGTAATTTAAAAATAAAATAAACTAAAATTTTGGAATCTATAATTATCCTGTCTCTCTTGCAAGTGGGCCCCACCTATTTTCTTTTTCCTCCTTTCTTTTCTCCCTTTCCTATTTTCTTTTCTCTCTCTTCCTTCTTTCTTTCCTTCTTCCCAGAATTCCTCTCGGTCTTCTTTTTCCAAACGAACAGGGAAGCCTTCCCCACCCCCCTATCTTCATCTTTCCCCCAGAAATCCGCCCTAAAAACTGGCAAAATCGGTTCCCACAATCGTGGGGGATTAATCCCTACCCGAATCGATATCCCTCTCCCGCAAATTCCTCCCCAAATCCCTTTATAAACCCTAGCCGCCACCCCTCCCCTCACCTTTGCTTCTCTGCGCAAATCGTCGCCAGGTGAGCCCCATTGGCCGAACCCTCCGAAGACGTTCTTCCCCTCTCTCTCGTGAACTCATGCCACCTTTCGGCCGCAGGAATCGTCGACCGAGCCCCCCGAATTTCGACGCCGAAGGAGCTGCTGTCCGCCGCTGCCACCTCCGTTCTTCGCCAATTTCGTCGTCGCCGCCAGTGATTACCCCCTCCTTTCTCCTCTAGAGCATCCCCTAAGTCTCCCTAACCCTAGCCTCGCCATTTGGGCGGGCGCCGCCGACCATCTGCCGCCATCACAGCTCTCCTCTCCTCCCACGGCCACGCCGCCACGCCCGCTCCGCCCACTCCTCCCGGAGACCCTCCACGGCACCCCATCGTCGCCGCCTTCCTTCCCGCCCCGCCATCCTCCTCGCCGCTGCTGGCTGTTGGCATGTGCACATGCCACAGCTGCATGCTGTGTGCATGGTCTGCCTCGTCGCCGGCCTCCCTGCCCCGAGCCGACTCTGCCTCTGAAGACCGGGGCCTCCTCCTCTTCCCCCTCGCGCCGGTGCCTGCTGCTGCTGCCGCCGCCGCCGCCTCCCGAAAGCCGCCGCCAAGCGTCTCGCTTGGTCACCGACAGTGGGCCCCACTGCTGCCACCCTGCCTCGCCGCCAGTCGCCCGCTCGCCTCGCCTCAGCCAGCAGGCTGGCGTGGCGCGCCCGACCGTCTTTGACCGCCAGATTGGGCCGCCACAGACGCCTTGCTCAAGCTGGCTGCGCCGCTGCCAGCGCTGCAAGGCCAGCGCTCCACGTGCTGGCCGGCGTGCAGGCGTGGCCGAACCTCGTGGGTCGCTCCTTGGCCCAATCCGAGGAGCTCCCCTTTCTTTTTGTTTTTATGGAAACAAAATCTCAATAAATTCATATCTTCAATTCTATAATTCCGAAAATTGTGAAATAAATTTTAAAATGATTGTAAGATTATTGTTTACTGTTTTATATAGTTTCATGTGCATTGGCATACATAATATTTTCTGGTTATTTATTTGGCATTGTATTTATTGTTTATTTATTTTCGTTGCGTTAGATTCGAGTACCGAGTTCGTTTCCAACGCAGCTGAGGATCCTCCCCACTACGCCGATCAAGGCAAGTGCTGAAACATCTGAACCCATGTTTTCAAACAAGTTTTGTAGAATTTGAATAGTAGCATGTATGTTTAACATAAAATAACAAATGACTATATTGCCTAGCTAAATCCCATTGATAATTAATTCTTAATCAAATACCCTTGCTACCTTAGGATTATTAATTTTGATTAATTATTGCCATGTCCTTGATTAGGTTTTGCATCTGCTTAGTAATGCTCATAGTAAACCACCTGATTAATTGCTTGTTAACATTAATCACCGTTTTACTTTGTGATCTTTAAGAAGGACAATTGGTGTTGTCTTTTGGTTGTATTTGGGCTAGTTGATAGTGGGTGCTATCGGAAAAAATGTTTTGCAAAACCTGATTGGGGTGGATGGTTGCAAGGATGGTGTCGTGCACAAGATTCGGTCCAAAGGCAGACCCACCCCGATCCCTAAGGACCGATTCCTTAAGGTAGACGAGCTAAGTACAACAAAGGCGACCATTGAGTGCTTGTGTGGGCAAGCCCTGGTTGAGTATCCTTCTGACTCCTAGTTTTGGCATTCCAGACGGTGGAGTAGGCAATTGGTGTTATTCTCGCAGGCTCAAGAGGGGCTTCACCAACTAGAGTAACTAGCGCCGGTGGAATCCTTAGAGGAGTGCCAGTTAGGGAATGTCGGTTAAAGACCTTGTGGTGTTCTTTTTCCTTTGGGTGATTCCTAGGAAGGTCACCTCTCGGGTAAAGCGTGCAACCTCTCGCAGAGTGTAAACTATCATGATAGCCGTGTCCACGGTCAAGGACTGACGACGAGGAGCCGCCTCATTGGTACTTCTTATCTTTGTTTTCTAAATGGTGTTTTAAAGGAAAACCACGATCGTGTCGTATGCTTTTGATTTTTCTCCTCATAGTAGGTGCTATGAGCGATGAGGGTAATTGCACGGTGGGTGCCGTGAGTAGCCAGGATTGGGCAAAACCAGCTGAGGCCGGAGTTTTAAAGAAATACTTCATAGATTTGTTTTCCTCAACTCATTTCAAATCATTTTTATAAAACCTTAGGAAAGACTTGCAAAACTGGCTTTATGCAAAAGAACCTTTACCCCCTCCTTGTTAAGCCCTAGTTGCATTTAGTCAGCCTTCCTTGTTGAGTATAAAGTATACTCACCCTCGCCTTTTACGCGGGGCTGCTCATTCCAACGAGCGAGTTGCTACACCGAGGAGGAAGTATACCAGATCGGGACTTATTTGAAGGAGTTCAAGACGAGGACTACTCCGACGCCTAGGGCGATCCGCCGACATGCCTGTGGAGTTGCGCTGGGTTTTCCATTTGGAGTTGAACTGTGTTATTTGAATTTCCGCTGCTAGGCCATGAAGCCTAAACTTTGTAATAATTATGAGACTCTGATGTAATAAAGTACTTTTCGTTGAATGGTGATGATCCAAACTGTATATCTGTGTGTACTAGCTACTTGATCCAGGGACTAGTACAGGTAAGACACAGCAGGGATTCGACTCCGATTTTCAGGTCCCGACACTAAGAGTAAATTCAAGAGATTTGATGAATCGCTTGTGTTGGGATTGGGAATCCGACTCATGCATCTTAATTTAAACTTGACCAACTAATAAATGTGATCAGGAGCGGATGGATTGTAAGGTGGGTGCATTTGAGCACGAGAGTTTGGTTTGTGTGGGTTACCGCTTCGAGAATAAGGACCGAGCTATGTGATTACTTTACTGAGTATTTACCCATGCGACCGCAAGCCCGGTATGGGATGGGATGGGCCTAATCTAAAGGAAAAGAAATATCGGGATTACTCACTGTCCATGCACGGTGGATGAGTACAGAGAGAAAGTTGAGAAACATCACCGGGGTATTGCCAGAGACTTGTGCGGAATCATTTCTCTGGGTACCTGTGAGTATCAGGTACGACCGTGTTAAGCCCGAGGTTAATTTTCTGAAGGATTTTGTTATGGTATCCTCTGACGGGAGGATATCGTATCTTTTGGGTAAAGCGTACAACCTCTGCAGAGTAAAACCATTTGAATGGCCGTGCCCACGGTTAAGGGCAGACAAGGTGGGTTTCACATTGTAGCATCACCATTCTTAATATGACATGGGTAAGGTTATTCCGACATGTGTGTGCCGTTGCTAGATGAGAATCATGAGTTTGAAACATGAGAATTTATACTTATTTATATATGTTTCTTAAATGCTTTTATAATTCTAGGTAAAGTGCTTTTATGCAAATTAACCATCAGCTTTCTAGTATGAACTGTAACCTGGCCCTTCCTAGGAAGGACTTGCTGGCAGTCATATGCTAACCCTGCTTGTTATGCGGGGCTGTTCATTCAATGAGCAGGTCAATAATACGAGGACACGCAGGATAACGTTAAGATCTTCCCGGATGATGTTCCGGACTACTAGCCGTTTTCCACTCAGCGTGTGCCTGTAGCAGTGATGGGACACTACTTTTGGTTGTAATCTTTTGCTTTGCTTTAACAATGTTTTATATTTCTAAACTAATATAATATATTGCTCCGCCGCACTCTGAATTACTTTATTAGCTAATGCAGCTCTGTTTTGGTATCATAATTCTGTTTCACTGTGGATATGAGCACTGATCCTTGGGACTCATACCGGTAACACAGAGGGGTCCGGTTTGGTAAAAACCGGGGTCCCGACACCTGCTTGCCGGAAGGCCAGGTGCCCTGGTCGCCTAGCGCCGGGGCCTGGTCACCCGCCTGCTCACCGGACGGCCACGTGTCCTTGTTGTCGCTTAGTGGTGGGGCTTGTACGCCCACCTGCTCACCATGCGATAAGACCATTTCTCTGGTGAAGTCCTTCCTCTAATTCCTGTGCTAGCGACCCCACATGATAGCGGTGGAGAGGATACCTTGGTGTTAAGTACACCGACAACTTGCAATCTCATCAATCTTCAGCATTTTTCTGCCCTTCAGGGTGGTATTCCCATAGAGCGTCTTCATGGGCATACACTAGACTACTCTAGTCTTCCTTCTTTTAGGTGTGTGCGCGCGCGCTATGTTTTTCTTGCTCTGTATGAACGCACTAAGCTAACTGCACAATCAGTTGAGTGTTTCTTTCTAGGATATAGTGCTAAACACAATGGATATCGGTGTTGGTTGACGGATGAGGATTTCTTAGAATGTTACTTTCGATGAATCTCATTTTCTCTATCCTCGTCCTTCTCATACTTCAGCTTCTATTGTTGATCCCTTCTCCTTTTTGACTTTCTCTGATACTCCTATCTCCACTATATACATTCCACAGCCTATGTCTCCCTCACCTCCTAAGTCTACCACTCCTACTTTTTCTCACACAGAGTCTCCCACAACTTCTTCTCTACTGATTCTAGTTCCTCTTGTTCCTCCTTATCCTTTCTTTTACACCCGTCGTCAGCAGCCGGATCCTCCCTGTCATCTTATCTTCTTATGATGAGCCAACTCCTGCCTCTCCGCTATATGCTTTTCATGATCGTCGATCCATTCGACCTCCTGAGTGTTTTGGTTTTGCTGGTGTTGCTTTTGCTGAACCAGACTCTTATCATGATGCTATTATTCACCCAGAATGGCAGCATGGGATGGTCAAGAAACTTGATGCTCTTGAGCATACCAACACTTGGGAGGTTGTGCCACTTCCTTCTCATGCTTGTCCCATCACGTGCAAGTAGGTTTATAAGGCTGACTCGCTTTGATAGTTCTCTTGAGTACTTCAAGGCTCGTCTTGTGGCTTATAATTTTCAGCATGAGCATGGTCGTGACTATGATAAAACTTATGCTCCTATGGCTCATATGACCACTGTTCGCACTCTCTTTATTATGGCCTTTGTTCGTATGTGGCCTGTCGACCAGCTTGATGCCCAAAATGCCTTTTTTAATAGAGAGTTACATGAGGCGGTCTTCATGCAACCTCTGCCAATGTATTTTGTTCCTAAAGGTATGATTCTTCGTCTTCGTCGTGCTTTATAAGGGCTAAAGCAAGCTCCCCGAGCCTGGTTCCAGTGTTTTCCTTTGGTAGTCACTGTCGCAGGTTTTTCTATTAGTGATCATTATCCAGCGCTTTTTGTTCACACCTCACCTCATGGTCAAACTCTTCTTCTACTCTATGTCGATGACATGATCATTACTGGTGAGAATCCCCAGTATATTGATTTTGTCAAGTCTCATCTTCATGAGCACTTTCGCATGTATGATTTGGGTCCTATTCGTTACTTCCTTGAGATTGAGTTTACTTCTACACAAAAGGGTTTCTTTTTGTCCCAAGAGAAGTATATTTGGGACCTCCTTGATCGGGCTTCTCTCATTGATCATCGCACAGTTGAGACTCCAATGAAGCTTAATGTTCATCTTCGGCCCACCGATGGTGACCTCTTGTCGATCCTACTCGGTATCGTCACCTCGTTGATAGTCTTGTCTACCTTAGTGTCACTCATTTTGATATCTCGTATGCTTTTCATATCTTGAGTCAGTTTGTTTCTACCCACTCAGCTCCACTATAGTCATCTTCTTTGTGTTCTGCGATATCTTCATGGAACTATCTCTCGTCGTCTTTCCTTTCCACGTTCCAGCCTTTTGCAACTTCATACTTATTCTGATGCGACTTAGGCTGGTGATCCTTTAGATCGTCAGTCTCTTTCTGCCTATTGTATTTTTCTTGGTGGTTCTCTCATTTCTTGGAAGACTAAGCAGAAGGCAATTTTTCGTTTGAGAGCCGAGGCTGAATTGCGAGGTATGGCTCTTTTGACGACAGAGGTTACTTGTTGCGTTAGTTGCTTGAAGATTTTGGTGTTTTTGTTTCTGCATTGACTCCTCTTTTGTCCGACAACACAGGAGTTATTGGCATTGCCCATGATCGAGTGAGGCATGAGCTCACTAAGTATATTAGTGTTGATATTTCCTATATGTGGTCGCAGGTTCAGAAGCAGATTGTGACTCTGCAGTACGTGCCTTCAGAGCTTCAATTAGCTGACTTCTTCACAAAAGATAGGCTCAATAGCACGACAATTTTTCTTAGCTGACTTCTACACAAAAGCATAGGCTCAATAGCACAACAATTTTTCTCTCTCTAAACTCAGTATTGTTAATCCCCCATGAGTTTGAAGAAGGTGTTAGATATATGTATATGTAAGCCTTTACTATGTATACGAGCTTTCCTATTATACCTGTTGTATGTGTGTGCATATTAGTCTACTGACCTCAGATGAATACAAGTGCTATTCATAACAGGTATTGTAAAGTTTGGTTGATATGCCGTCAGTTCGGAGCATGGTATACCAGATAAACATGCATTGGGGCGCAAAATAAACATCTACTGTACAACCATCCTGAAGGCAGGTTTTCATGCTAACAGAACGTTGAGCTGGACCATCCAGATGGAAAATTACCCAATGAATTATGCATTTGCCCAAACCATAAAAAGACTTAAAAGAAACATGAAAAGCCGTAAAAACCAGGTGTTAGAAATTCCCTAGATGTTGGAATTAACATCGTATTACCAAAGCCAACATTACAGAAAATTACTATAATAACCTGCCATCATGTTGGTGCTTCTGTAACATCTGACGTCAAGAACCAGTGTCTACAAAATCCATGCAACATTAGATTGCACAGCATGCCATTGCAAGTTTGCAATCCTGATATAGCCACATGGTGATGGAATAAAAGAAATTCACATTACAACTCGTCTCGTACAAAAAAGGATTGATCTAGTCTCATGCTATAATTTCATATCATGGCCTCACATCCAATCAGCGGATCATCAAGCCTTGCATCCCCTGTGTCCCATCTTCCGTTACTTTGTTAGCTTGGATTGTGCTTATAGCATTAGCAATGTTTCCCTGAAGAATTTTCAAAGAAATCAGAATCACTTGTACCATGAACACTGAAGGTTTTGAGGTGAGTGCACTAAGATAAATGTGAGAAGTTTACCCTCCAGACTCCAAGCTTTGCACGCAGACTCTGCCACTGTGGCATCACAAAGATCCTCTCGGTATGGCGACTAAATTACACATCAGCCCATGTATCAACCAAAAGAACAAAACTTTGTAATATGGACGAAGGTTGGCAAAGAAAGTTCTATAGTGAATACCTGACAATAACAACCTGATTAAGCTGATCAATTTTGCAATCCAATATCTTGCATGAAATTGCTTTCACAATCCAAAATTCCACTTCATCATCATTGATCTAACAAAGCATTACATAAGTCAAAAAAAAAGCTTCAGCAACTGAGCAATGGAATCATGAAACGGCAAGATGAAACAGTAAATTACCTGAAGTGCATCTGTGATTGCAGAGTAAGGGATTTCCCCAGAGCAGTGGCTGCTCAGATCAAGCAAAGACATCAAACGCATCTTAGTTATGCACTCCTCATGAACAAGACCTGTCAATTGTTCATCATTAGATATCCAAGAAATGAAACCAATGTGCCTGCCATAAATTCTACTCTCAAGGAAACAAAGTCATTTGTATTGGTTAGCAGATGAACATACCGTATTCTTTGAGCATGGTAGAGTTTGCAGTTTGAAAGTCGAGATAGGAATTGAGTCTCTGAGTAAGGAATATACGTAAAAGCTCGTAAACTGGTTGATACTTTTCCTCATTCTTGAGCTGTGTAACAGCTGGCATATCAAGCAGATCGCACTGCGATAACAGCATATTTCCATTAATCTGGGGCACTGATTAAAAGTATGCAACGGTGCAATGTTACGGAGTGTCATACGTATAGTTTTTCAAGATTCAAACTTGACAATGGCTTGTAGTTTCACAGCTGCTGATGACATAGAAGAGCCGAGGCCATATTAATTCAGCAGCAGTGGAAAAAGTTGGTAAAAGTAAAAAATATGTCCATCATCCTAGGTAAACATGCTAATAACTATGTCAACTAGCTCACGGCACCAGAAAGGTTCAAGTTTGAGAAGATACAGAGAGCACAAACACATGCGGAGTACATATAAGCAGATAAGTTTAGTGTATCTTTTGCAGATAAGTTAGTGTATCTTTGCTCGTGAAAGAAATACTAGCTATGTTAATAACCAAGTTCAACTTCAACTGATGATCCAAATTGGCATTTGGTGGTATGATATGAGAATGATCTGCTACATAACGATTCTGATAAAGAAATACTGGCACATAGCTCACAAGAAATCAACGTGTTAAGCATTATAGCCCTTGAAATTTTTCTACACAAATGAAAAGCTTACAACAGAGATGTAAATTGGAGTAAAGAAGTACCTGATAGAGATCAGATGATTTCACAAACTCAATGATTGCTGCAACACCTTCTTCCTTTGCATCACCGATTGCATCGGCATCATCTGCTCCCTTGAAGGTTGCAAGGTACTTATTCAGAAAGTTGAAGTAGTCTTTGTTCATGCTGCCAATCATTACGAAAGATGGAATCACATCAATGTAAAATCCTGCTAGTGCGTAGTTGATAGGCAAATGCAAGAAACTAGCAAGAACAATGTGTGCCGCACCCCTTCTGGTCTTTGAGTATCCGGGCAATGGCAAGATACAGCTCTCTCTGCTCCAAATTGCCGATGCCCCAGTCGGCCACGAAGCTGTCAATGTTCCTAAACGTGGGGATGATGCAGTCAGCAGCCTTCCCTGCGGTGGCGAGCTGAAGCGCCTTCCTGTAGACGAAGGCCTTGCCGTAGGGGCTCGCAAGCAAATTGTACAGGCCGAACAGGCTGCACACATACAGAGAATGAGACAACAATTAGGAAAGGAAAGGAGCAACCTTGGATCGAATACAGAACAAGGGACAGTGCGCTGCTGCTGCTTACACTTTGAGGCGCAGTGCCGGCTTGTCGTCGGGCTGCTGGGTGAGCTTGCCGCAGATGAGCTCGACGATCTGCAGCGCCTCATCCTCGGATCCGGCCTTGGTGACGAGGCTGCAGATGATGGCGAGGATGCACTCGAGATCTGGATAGCAAAATAGAAGAAGGCTGAGAGAGAGAGAGAGAGAGAGAGAGAGGGAGAAGGGGTTGCCTTGCCTTTGTCGGGGACGCGCGGGGAGAGGAGGAGGAGGTCGGCGGATGCGAGCATGAGGGATGCCATGTCGAGCCAGCGGGCGGCGAGGATGTGCTGCTGCGCCTCGACGCAGAGGCGGGTAACCTCCGGGTCGGCGACGTCGGGGCCCGCGTCGGCCCAGGCGAGCTCGGCGGTGAAGCGGACGACCGCCAGCATGGGCTCCTCCTCCGTCGTGTTGACGATGGTCGCCATCGCTGCTTGCGCCGCCGGAGAGGGGAGGAGAGGGGGAGGCACGGAGAGAGAAAACCCTAAAACCCGACGCGTAACCCCACGACTGCAAGTCACGACTCACGCCCGTAGCCGTCGGATGTGTTTGATCTGAATGATTGCGCTAAGAGAATGTCATAGGACATGAAATTTTCTTCCAAATTTTACAGCGATCAAGCATAAGCTCAAACCTCTTTTTTACCATTACTCTCTTCTTCATGTACTAAACTAGTTTAAAATTTTTTTTTGCATTTTCATGTTGTGCAATCAAACGACATGTTTAAACAGTTCATGTTAATTTCAATCCTAGGTGATTCAATATGCCTATATATTCTAATCATATGTTTATCTATTCTTATTTTTTTTTATAATCATGTGAATGAAAGAGAGACTTGTGATACTTTTATGAGGTCCTTACGAATTTTTATATAAGAATATCTCTAGGTGGTTCCCAATTTTACTGTTCATTTTGATTTTTAAGGATAGGAAAGCTGCTGGAGTAACAAATGTGTTAAAGAATGTAGTGTAAGTGTGAAGAGATTTTGGGAAATAAAGAAAATCTTTTATAAAATGTGGTGAATAATATTACAGAGATTATGAGAACCTGTTGAGGATGCTCTAAGAGGCCCTTAGGGCATGTCTAGCCAAGTGACGTTAGACCTATTTTTTTATCCTTATATTTCTCTCTATTATATTTTACTTTAAACCCTATTTTTACTGGTTATAACCTCAATTCTACGTTATTAAGGCTATCTTTAATAACTATCTATAATAAAGAAAGAAATAAGTTCACCGTCAGACGTGCTTGATGAAGCTAAGATTTGTGCATCAGTGCATGCATGCATAACCAACTCCTCTACGCACGTGACACCTTTACTTGCCTCAATTCAGCTTCTGCTGCCGTACATATTTAGTCTTTACATATTTTATCAGTAATTTTAATCGTTTGCTACGTTAAAGATAAACAAAATGACAGTGGAGCAACCGTTTCACTTTTAGGTTGCATAAATCAGGTTATCTACAACACTTTTAGCTATTTGCTCTTCTGATATTCTCACGGGATGAAATAAAAGTTGTCGTTTGACATATCACAGGAAGCGGTTAGCTTGCCTAGTGATCCTAATATTGCAGGTGATGCCAGTTTTTTAGAACAGGTGCTTATTGTTGAAACAATCATCATACAATCTAGAAAAAATTTATTTACTCTCTTTATAATTCCCACTACTCAATTCTCTTCATCTACACTTGCCTTTCAATCAGATTTCCTAAATAAGTTGTATATTGTATGAAAACATATCCAATTATGATGTCGCCCACAAATCACAATTATAATCTCCACTACATACTGAAGGCAAACATGAGCAACCTTTCTTATATTAATCCTATTATAATTGTTTCATTCAAAATCACACTTGACATGAAAAATAATCTCAACATTGATCCTGACAATTCATTCTTTCTAAATTACATCTGGGGGCTGGGGATGCCACCCTTTTCTTCTTTCACTGTAATAAAGAACTAGAACAGAATTTAACCAATAAATATTCGCAAAACAAAATATAAGAAAAGATAGTAAAATATCATATCATCAGTCCACTGTAAACTGAATAAACTCTCCAGAACACAAATCTGCAGAGTTACAATGCATGAAGGCAGGCGGCCGTGGTTCCTATAACAGCAATCTGCAGAACACAAATCTGCAGAGCGTTCTTAATCTTCTGCGGTGGCATGGCCGTGAGCTGGGGCTTCTGTGTCAGCTGCATCAGCGGCCAACCTTTCCTCAAGGACCCTCTCACCGCGCTCCCTGCAGCAGTGAAAATGGTATAGATGAGCTTTGAAGCAATACAAACCTTCCGAGATGCCACAATTTACAATTTTTCACTCTCACGGACTTGCACAGCCATCTTTTTGTCAACTCGCATGTAAACTAAGTTTATGCTATATTGTTAACACCAATGTCCTCAGTCATACACAGTTAGGTACTACAAGTTACCGTTATAATCATAGAAGTGTGAGCGACCACAAAGATTAGTATGCACGCTGTGCACAATTATATACAATCAAATTATACCTTCTTCTTGATGCTTTGGTAGGATCTGAAACTGGGAGGGCCAGTTCAGAAGGCCTAGACCTCGCACACAGCATCCGGTCAAACAGGTTAGAAACAGGGTCTGTAACTGGTCTGCGAGGATCACAATAAGGACGATATGAAAAGCGGGATCAATAATGAAAGAATGTGCCAATGTAGCATAATGATTGAAAAAAAAATTACCGCATGGCATCTGGGAACAAGCTGGGGAAGGAAAAGTCATCACTTGGATCGCCCTTAAGTCCTGTCAGTGGGTTCCTTTGGAAGTATCTGAGGTAAATCCAGCTAACATACATCCCCGACAGCAAAGTCGGCAGGAAGTTGATGGAATCAGGCACAATGAAGGCCATGATAGTTGAGAAACATAGGACAAAGAATGGCATCCACTGCAGTGGTGAGGAAGGAACAAAGCAAAAAAGAGCCCCATGTCAGAAAAACTTATAACTAAGAAGTATGAAGTAATACAAGGTTTAGATATTGTACTATCATAGTCTATCAACATACCTTTGCCTTTATTTTCCAGAAAAAGCACATGGGGAGCTCAAGGTTTGGTAACAGTTGCTTCAGGCCTACCAGAAAGCCAGCAAGGCAACCATGGAAGCCAGAAAGTGGTGTGACACTGCATAGCATAAGAATAGCAGTCAGCTACCGATCATGGTGTGCAATATTTCAGGAAGTAAAGTTGTTTTCTTGAACATTGTTCAGTGTTGTGCAAGTTAGTAACTTGAACGATGCCCAAATGGCCAAGATTATTGAATATAAGTGCAATGGCGCAGAATCCGTGCATTCCTAGCTGACCTAAATAGTAAGGTGTTAATTATTCCATAGGAAGCACATGCTAACAGGAGCACATAAAATGGAAATTTGTATGCAAAAGGAATGAGAACTATATAAGTAGACGAATAGAACCACAATGCCCCGTAAATGGCAATCAGCAATAGGTAGATATTAATAGATTGGTCACTTAAAACTTACAGGAAGCTCTCCTTTCCAGTGACATAGTACAGTGCGACAGCAAAGCAGAATGCAAGGACACCGCAAATGGAGTTGACCAAAATGATAAACTTCAAGAACTCCTTGCGGCCCCATACTGGTTCAATATCCTTCCCACAGAAGAGAAGACCAAGAGAACTGCCAATAGCCTAGCAAAGCAAATTCCTTTTGTTTAGATTAAGCATAGAAACAAGGAAAATATTATAATTTATGCTGAACCATAACATCAGTCATGTTTCCTATTATTTTCAGAGGGAACTCTTGGCTACAAAGTAGTACTTGAGTAAGGATCAGACTCTGGTTGATTTTGAATGCCTAGCCATGATTGTTCTCTAAAGTGATGAATGCTTTAAAAAGTAAATGATTTTTTTTGCTTCAGCTAGAAATGTTTTTTTGATTTTCAAAACTATAAGATAAATGGTTGAGGTCTCATAATCATATTCCAGTGATAATGTCAAATCAAATACAAGAGCAGTAGTTTGAATAAACTTAGCTCACCCCTGGAAGAACTTGCTCAATATAACCAGCTGTGAATACAGTCCATACAAATGGAATCGTCCTGCAAGATGCAGAAAGAGTTTAGAAATGTACTTCGGCTATCACTTTGTGGAGTTATTTTAATAATTTTTAAAAAAAATCTCTGGCCAGGTAATAAAAGAACACTAGCGTGTAGCGAGGACTCGAATGCAAATTTTAGGCATCCAGCACTAAGAAGTAGAATGTTCATGCTTGAGAACAGCATGTTGCTTCTTTGTGACAACAGCTATCTATCAGTGTTGGTACTGAACGCATATTCTAAGTAACCCATGTCGTGTTCGTGTCATGCACTACTCCCACAGCACGCATGGTGAATCCCTTTGTTTGCAGACTAGATGACATATTGCGTGGTGCACTGGCACAGCATGTATCATGTGCAAAAGTCGAAGGCGAGAGGCGGTTGCGTACTTTGCGGGGATGATGGCGAGGTAGTTGAGGGAGGAGGGGAGGAGCTGGAGCAGCACGTATCCGCCGACGAGCAGGACGACGAGGCCCTTGCAGGTGCGGGTGAACTCCTTGCCAGGAACCTGCGCGCCAGCCAAGAAGAACACAGCTGAGACTGCAATGCAAGCACAGATCTGAGGAGGCAGAAACACAGTGAATGAGCTGGTCATTGAGAAACTGGGTCAACGCTGTGAGCACCCCAAGATCCCGAAGAAAATTATGGCATGAGGAGCAGATCTCTCATCTCGCAGCAGCAGCAAGAAAGCGAAACCGGTAATTCGCAGATCTCCGGCGGCCGTGACTGAAGCTAGCAAGGCAAGATCCAATCCACCACAGGCTGAATTCATCCGGGGCCGGCGAGCAAGCACAAGAAGGGCAAGAGGGATTACCACGGCAGGGGGAGCTCCGGCTCCGGGCGGCGCTGCACCTTGGGCCTCAGCCGTTGGGTCCTGCAGCGGCTGGCTCTCCATCATCACTCAGAATCAGATCTCCTTCCTCTTCGTGCCTGCTGCTTGGTATCCTCGTTTAATAGTAGATAGTAGTAGGTAGAGCAATGGAAGGAGGGAGAGGGAGGGCTGTTGAGGTCAAAGCTTCCCCCTCGCTCGGCTCCGGCTCCAGCAGCAAGCAAGCACAAGTGCTTCCTTCTTCCCTCTGGAGTACTGTATTTTGTTAACCTCAATTGCCTTTTTCTTTTCTTTATTATGGACCATTAATCTCCCACCATCCGTTGTTCCCACCAAAGTCAGCTTCTCTTGGAGCGAGCTACGACTTGTGGTTTAAAAGCCAAACAATAGCAACCGAGCAGCTCCTATATATTATTTCCTAAAACACTATTTTCTACGTTCTCCGTTTATCTTCTAAAAGTTCTTCACGTTTTATACTACATCTTTTTTCTTTGGCGGGTCCTCTATCCGCAAAATGTCAAATGAACATTGAAATGGAGGACCTCCTGAGGTTCCTATCTTGATTCGTAAGTTTCAAAACCACTTCTCAAAGATCTTTAAAAACAAGCTCAAAACCGTTTTAAAAAACGATATGCCACTCTAAAGACGTACAATCCATGATATGGCACTCCAAAGATGTGCAAAAATCTCCCATTTTTTAGAAGATTAAAATCCGACGGAACAAGTTGTAGCGCAAATCCCACTTAGCCTCTAAGAATTAAAAATTACTTTCTCGCCCTCTTAAAATTATTTCTACTTGCATTGCAAAATCCTCTGTTAAATGTTGATGTGGTCCTATTGGCATATTTATTAGATGATGTGTCATGCGCAATAGGAGGTAGTACAGTTAAACCACTTAAAGTTATAGCGTTTTCTCACTTAGCAACCTAAAATTTAAAATTCAGTTTCTATACACTCTTAAAATTGTATTTGTTTGCCTCATGTTGTATTGCACTGTTAAGGACCACCTAAGGCCCATTAAAGGGCTAGCCTTGACGTGGATATTGGGCTGCCTTTGCCCATTAGGGGCTTATGTGATATTAACGTGGACCCAGATCAATTAACATATATTTTATATAAAAATAAAAAATGATTTTTTTTCTACAAGAATCATGATACCTTTTTACGAAATCGTGGGCCTATTCATTAGGTCCTATTTATGAGACCCTATTTTTTTAAACATAACAACTAAGTCTTCTTCTAAACCCATAGAAATTATATTTGTCCTTTTTCTAAATTTTCGATGGCCTTCTAACATATTTTTTATATTAAAACACTATTAAGAGAAGCGTAAACTAATTTTCAACTTCGGGATGCTATGTAAGAAAATGCTACAACTTTTATGGGGTTGAACCGTACTTTTTCTTTGTCTCTTGCGCTACGTTACCTGATAGCTATACCAATAGGATCATGTTAGCGACCGCATTAACACTTAATGGAAGATATGATGGATCTATGACTAGAGAGCAAACAGAAACAACATTCAGAGGGCAAGAATGTAATTTTATGTTCCAAGGGCCTTGTGTGTTTTTGCAATAATTTTAAAGGGTTACATTGCATTACTCTTTTTAGAGAAAGTTTTTAAATTTCTCAACTATGGGCATCGATAATTTTTGGTCCCTACATGCCAAATCACCAACATGGGGTAAACTTGGTCTCTCAATTAACAAAACCGGATATTAATGGTCCCTTGACTGGTCAAATAGTGGTTTTGAAAGACATGACGGACACATGGCATGACTTGGCTTTTTGGTTGACATGGCATGAGGTAGCGTCTACGTGCTATCCACATCAACTCCAACTCTCCTCTCCCTCTACCTCTCTTTCTCGCCCCTACTGAATAGTCCACCCTGCTATCGGGAGGTTCACCGTTGGTGGCTTATCCTGGCAGCGTCAGTTGTGCTCGTTGGAGGCAAAGACAAAAAAAAAAGTAAAAGAGGCTCTTTGGTTTCCTCCTCTAGTGCCAACTTCCCCGTGTCTTCATTTCCCTGCTAATTCGTTATTCCTCCTAATTTCTTGCTACCACAACATCATAATGACCTAATTTATGCTTGCCCTGCATCAATTTCACCAAAATCACCACCATGCCATGGTCGCGGCGGCTGCACTCCTCTTCTTCCTCAAGGCTAGACACCGTAGTTGAGCAGCCTCAACCTCGCCTTCCTCATGCTCATTGCGCCGTTTTCTCGCCTTGGGGAGGCTGAGTTGTTGGATGATGACGGATGGGCAGAGTGTGAACAACAAACATGCACACCATCTCGATCGTTGTCCTGCTCCTGCTCAACTCTCTCTCTCTCCCTCTCTCTCTATGTGTGTGTGTGTGTGCGTGTGCATGCGCGTGCGTGTGCGCAACATCCTGGTCCAAATTCGCTTAGAGCCCAGCCCACCTAAGGGGCTGGTGTAACAGCCCAATTTAGGCCAAATTTTAAACTTTAAAATTTTGAATGCAAGAAAATATTTTTTTGTGCTAAAAATGCTCAATGCAAAACTACGTCATGCATTTTTCCTATTTTTCAAAAATATTGAGCCTATTTAACTGGCTTGTATTTTATGAAAGAACATCTATTTTCGGACCATAAATAGTAACAAACCAAAGTAATAAATAAACTTGGTTTCTACATTATTAGGAAGTTGCAAATTTCCAAACCATCAATAGTGCCGGTGACATACCGTAAATTTTCCAATTTTGGCATAAAAATTTTTCGCAAAAAGTCATAATTAAGTTTCTACAACCATTCCCCAATTTTTGAGAATTTTTCAAATTAATCTCCTATTTATTCCCTAAAGGAAACCCCATTCCTATTTTTCAAAATTAATTAATACCTAAAAATAAATAAATAAATTTTATTACATATATGGATTCTCCTAATTTTTCTAGATTTTTAGAAATTTATTTCATATTTTTCTAAGCTTCCTATAATTTCATATGAATTTCTAAAACCCTATTCAAGATTTGGCCTTGGATCCAACAACGCCCCTGGTTCTTCCTCCTCCCCCTGGAACGCCGCCTCTGCCCAACCTCCGGCGCCACCGCCGCTCGCCGGAATCCCCACTGCCGCCACACCCAGCCACTCCTTGCCCCTATTTTACCCCCGCCGGATAGCCCTTGACGACGCCGATCTCATCCGCCACCTCCTCTCCCCTATCCCCTCCCAGCGCCCCGCCAATTCTTCGCCGCCACCTCGCGCCGCCGCCGCCACCACCGCCGCCATGAACATGCAATTCCATAGCCGCCACTACATCCTAAGTCTATAAAAGCCCTTCTCCGGCACCACATCTCCTCAAGCCACTTCCCCCACCTCTCCATTCCTCCTCAACTCTACCCCATCGCCACCACCGCTACCTTCTCCCCCAGCTTCGGCGAACCCCGTCCACGCTGCTGCGCCCTCCCCCAATCTCGACCCCCAATACCAAAAAGCCTCCACCCGTTGTCGCAAAGGCTTTGAAGCTACTTCCAAGCTCCGACGATCATCAGAGTACCTTCGCCACTGTAGCCCGCGAGCACCGCCGCCTTGACCTCGCCGTCCAGCCACCTCAGACCACCCCGCGCTCACCCGAGACACCCCTAAGGTACCCCTTGCTCCCAATTTCGTTTTTCCAGCACTAATTTCTTGCTGCCGACCACCACTCACCAGCGCTGTCGTCCTCTCCGCCACCCTCCCCATTCTTCCCCTTTCTCCCTCTCCTGCTATTGCCCCACGACCCTACTGTCAGCGCCGGAGATCCTCACAAGATGCCCTCTTCACACAAGACTGGGCCCCGCTTATCGGTGCCTCGCTTCAGAATCCAAGCCGAGCCCAACATCAGAGCCAAAGTGAAATTAAAAATCCCTTTCAAATTTCCTATATTCTTCAAGCTTTTGAATTTTATTTCAACCATCAAACCCCTTCCAAAAATTCTGCAAAATTCCAAAATGAAGTATAGAATTTTATAAAAATATAATATTTCATATCTTTATAGCAGAATAATTCAAATAAATTCCTTTTACTCACTTTCTTATATATAAAAGCATTTAAAAATTTTAATAAAATTTTGAAAAATGCTAAAAATATATTATAGCACCCAATAATTCAATAAAAAACTATTTTCAATTTTTCACCCCTATATCTTCGACAAATTTCATCTCGAAACTCTGGCAATTTTTGTCGTCGACCCTAATCTCTAGAAATTTGTCGATTCACATGTACACCAGTGTTAGCTTCATGCTGCCCAGAGGAAATGCCCATTTTTATTCAAAGCATCCCTACCCTTATCCATTTGAAAATATTTTTAAATTCTTAGAAAATCGTATAGCCCATCACCTATTCACCTCGAACCCTTTATGCATTTTCATCATTTTATGCATAATGCTTCTCCAATTCTTATTTAAATATTTATTGAAATTTCTTTTCTCTTTTTTCGTATTTGTGACGTATAGACAACGAATTGATTGCCTCCGGATCCTTTGAGCAAGAATATCCGAAAGACACTTTGAGCTCAATCCAACTACTGAAGAAGGCAGGTTTTATATCCTTTGACGCATATTGATTTTCCAGTTCCATTTATTTTATATTTATCACATTGCTTTTTAGTTATTTAATTGTGAATTATCCTTTATTTAAACTATGTTTTTTTAACATTTTTTGTGTAGAATATATAGTCCAACCCCACAACCAAAAACCCACCCCAAAATGATTAAACCTGATAAAACCTAGTCAAACCGATGCAACGGGCCTTCATCCCTTGACCTGATCACTCCATTTCCGCACCTTTGGGCCTTCAACTCGCACCGGAAACCTTGAGCCGCCTCAAGTCCATCTTCATGATGTCCACATAAGCCCGTTTGAAGCCCAACCGTCCCATCGGTATCCTCGACTGTTCTGAACCTCGGTTCTCCCAACCTAGTCCCGAAACCCGCTAACGACCACAGTTGCCTCCAAACCTGCCTCACAAGGACCAAACCATTTTGCACATTCCAAAATATGATCTTACCTTTATTTCGTGCATGTTTGTCCAATGTCATCATGAGTTCAAATATATATGCATGCAATTCTAAGATCCCACACAAATCAGAACCAAAAAACTCATTTTCAACCTTTTTCTTAGCATAGCAGCGCACAAAATAATTTTCACAAATTCATCCGTCGCTCAAATAAAAAAAGGTCACAACACGAAAAAATGTGTCTCGAAATTTTCTACAACTTTTATGTACACTATTTTTCTATTTGCCCTTGGGAAGACCTCTAAACACATAAAATACTGCAGAATGTTATAAATAGTCATACTGGCTCAAATCAAGTCTCAAACACGAACCCTTCAATCAAATCAAGTCACATATACTTATTACAACATGAGGACCTCCACATGGTCTCACATATTATATACTGGTGAAACTCTCACTAGACTAGTAAGGTTGTTCTATTCCACCACAACCAATCCACATAGACTACACGGGCCTCACATCACAACAGACCACTCTCCCTCATATGGAAGAAGAAAGAGGAAGGGGTGGATGAGAGCAAGAGACAAACTCAGCTTCAACTTCATATCTAGTGATAACCATACTCGAAGCATGGGAAAGGCCGCTCGTAGTGAGGGCGAGCCAGCCGACGGTGCAAGAAGAGAGAGGGGAAGAGGTGGAGAGGATGACATGTAGGGCCACCATTGAAAGTCCCAAAAAAATAAAAATGCCACGATCCTAATACGACACATGTCTACCATGTCACCACGAAACTGTTGGTTTGAACGACCAAATGATGGTTTTTTAAAAAAACTATTCATGTGATTTTTAGCCAAATTTATTGCTCTTCTCCCTCGTTGGGGCAATTCATGGATCACCTGTCGGATGCAACGCCGTGCACTCCTGCCCTTGCCACCTGTGCTCGTACCCACTCCCTTCAATGATCAGTCGATATCTATTTGATTATTGCTGGGAATCAATTGATTTTTGAAGAATTTCAATCCTAAAATTTTGAAAACAGAAGTTTATCCGATTCCTAGCGATAATCGCTCGATTTTTTATATTGAGCACTTGCTATACGGCATGTCAAAATGATGTGAACCCTAGTGCTTGGTGAGTGATGAGTGATGACAACTATCTCTGGAGTTGTTGCAAGTCAGCTTTCTGTCTCTCTTTTCTTCTTTTGCGCAATCATAAGCAGCGCAGGGTACTTTCAAGTTTTGTGTCACCTTGAAGTAAATCACAAAGCACAATCATCGGACAAGCACAAAGATGAAAGATGTGGAAATTAACATTTACTCGCGATTGATCCCATCAATCAAAATGTCACAAGTTGAAACCAAAACTCCCCATGCCGTTGTGCATGACAAATATTTTCTCGACATCTTAAAGTGCATAAATGGAGACAAAATGATATGAGACTAGAGGTGGACTATGCACAAAGGAAAGAGGAAGGACATCCAGACAGAGTTGGGCAGGGGTTGCTTTCTTGATCCTAACTTTGCACACCTTTTTCTCACGCTTCAGATTTTTTTGAAGCATGCAGCTCACCCAAAAAAAAACCATTTCCTTTCACGAACCCGGTTCGGCCCACATATTTAATTAAATATATATTTGTATTTATTTTCTTATGATTTATAATTTATTTCTCCATAACATATATTTATTAAATATAATAATTTTTTTATTTTTATAATTATTTTTGGGCTAAAATGGGTTGGCCCATTTATTCAGAAATTGGTCAGTTCTTGTGTGAGCTGAATCTTGGGGTCGAGACCGCTTGGGTCGAGACCCCGGTCTGTTGGCTCGTCAGGCCCGGTTCACTGTACCAACCCGTAAGCAGTACTCTTGCTACATCCTTGTTATACTATTAGGATCACGTTGCAAATAATCAATTACTTGCAAGTACAAAAAAAGTAGACACAACATGTCAAGTCCGAAAAACTTCCTTTCTTTTTTATATCCCTTTGACGCGTAAAAGAACAAAGAGCTATAAATCTAAACATCAAGAGTTTTGAGAAGCATTTGGCGGCTTCGATAAGCCAAATCATTTGGGCAGGAGAAAAGGGCACGTCTTATAAGCCCTGGTTTGGTATCAGGCCCTAACGAGCTAGTTTAGACTGCAAAATCAGTCCAGGTTATGGCAGTCTTTTCTTTTCCTTGTTAATTGAATTTTGATCTCTCTGAAAGCAAACCATCACCACAATATGTCACTATCTAATGGACATATAGATAGCTATTACGCATGCACATGAGAAGAAAATGACGGGTCATCGACCGGTTGCTGGGGTTTGATTATCCATATCATACTGAATTTTATTTTTTTATATTTAATTATTTTCGGAAATAAATAAATGATATTCAGTTTTAAAAAAATAAATAAATAGACTCGTCGCCAAACCCGTTAGGCGGAAGTTTGAACCGCCTCCGGTCGGGCGAGATATAAAAATCCGCCCAACGGGAGGCGACCTTGCTCGCTACTACCACACCGAGGTGGAGCAAATTCCGCCCGACGGAAGGGCTAACTTTGGACGCTGAAAAATCCGCCCATTCAAAGGCGATATTTGAATCTTGGGAAAAATCCGCCTGCCTAAGCAGGCGAGTTTTGAAGCGGTGAAATCCCGCCCACCAACAAAGAAATTTTGCCTTTTAAGTCAAGACTCGCCATGCAAGGCACAAGACTGCTCCCATTTCACACAGAGAGAGAGAGAGAGAGAGAAGTGAGAGAGAAGAGAAGCGCAGACGGTTCTTCGATTTAGCAGTATTTTTATTATGTAGTAAAAATTTATTTGATAAAACTTGGTAGATAGTCATATGAATTTAGTGTATGTTATATTGTGTGTAGAGCAAGGTAATATTTAGACTAGAGTTTAGGCTAAAAATAGTCGTGTAATATTTAGGCTAGGATTAGGGTTTAGGCAAATAGCATAGTTATATTTATGCCCAGGTTAGGGTATTACGGCTAAAAATAGGCGTCTAATATTTAGGCTAGATTAGGGTTTTAGTTACAAATAGCACGGTAATATTTAGAGTTTAGATTTAAATAGTATAGTCAATAAATTGTACGATTGTGTGGTATGTTTCGAACATGGTAGGGTTAGGATTTAGATAAGGAATAGAAGGGTAATATGTAGTGTTTACATTGAAAATAGTATAGTACTTTACTAATTTATTAGATGTTGAAGAGTATTTTATTTGTAGAGATAATGAACAAGATGTTGGTCGATATTTTGGTCAGTAGTAATATTGTTAAAAAATAGATGTAGAAAAAGGAGATTGACGATAATAATCAATGTGCGAAATTTGTTGGGCGGGGTATATGATGAGAGAAGGTCAATTTTCAGATCCATTATGGGAAGAGAGATTGTGCAAGGTCCTTATGGGGTAGATTTATCAATGTTCCAATCATGTACATTAGGGATATCAAGACCCACCGAAAGGTCATTTAGGGGCTACAACATTGGTTATTACGACGTTTCAACCGAACGAAGAAGAACATGTCATGAGAGTTCAGGCATTGGTGAGCCCAGGTCTTGAAGGTTTTTTTGGGAGTTGATACCTATATCGAGTACTCGGAATTGGAGACGCTACGTTGAGATTGCAATCGAAGCGGTGCCTTCCTCTAGTTCTCTTAGTGCGGCCGAGTACAAGCAACATGCGGAGGTGGAAGAGCCAGGAGACTAGTGGTCTCAGTAGTGGAAGAGGAGGTAGAGGTTGTAGGGAACACTGAGGTGACAGAGGGCGTGGGAGAAGCGCATGCGAGACAGATATAGGAGAAGAAGGCAATGAAACAATTGAAGAGGCGACAAGGCGGCCGATGAAGGGAACGAATCGAGTCAATAGTTGCTGAAATGGCACCGAGGATACAGAGCATGAGGAAGTCCTCGATGAAGATCGTCCAGCGATGAGAGAAGTTTGAGTGATCGGCCGGTGCTGTAGAGTGGAATACTTACAACTTCCAAGATTTATCTGTACATGAAGGCACGCACACACCATGGGATTACTATGAGAATGAGGTGACTCAGGAGCCATGTACCCGACTAAGGAAGCAGATTGGATGCCGTGAAGTATTGGTCTTTATCTCGAGGAGGGAGTTCGGGGTAGTGAAGTCGAGTAAAAGCGTCTCACGATGTGATGTGTGTTGTTCTGGTTGCCCGTGGCGTGTACATGCATTTAAAGGAAAGTGGGTGGATTCTTGGGTGTGTTCAATTGTAAAGGAGCACGATCGCCGTTAGAAAATGCACAACAAAGGCACGTAAATATGACATCAACATTTGTTGCGGTTGTAATATACTCACAAATTGTTCGAACATAAGATATGAGCCTCGGTCCATTATACGGGCCATTGAGGAACAATTCCAAGACACCATAAAGTATCCCACCGCTCTGGAGAGCTAAGCGAAGGCTTTGAAAATGCGGTTCGGGACATATGAAGCATCGATGCAAATATGTCCCAACTTCGCAGACGATTAGTAGAAGAAATCTCGAACGCATTATGACATGAAGGAGTATCTCGCTTCGGCGCCGACAACGGCAAGTGGGTTACTGAACGGTATTCTTTGCATTGGGTCCGTGCATAAGAGCCTTCACATATTGTCCACTGTGCTCGTGTAGATGGAACCTTCCTCACCGCAAGTATAAGGGCAAATATTGACAAGAATTGCCGTGGATGGCAACAATCGATTTTACCAAATGGCATTTGCATTTGTGGAGGAGAGAATACAGATATGGTAATCTTGGTTCCTAGAGCGTGTCAAACATCTTTGTTGTCACAGGAGACCAAATGTGTGTGTCATTCATGATAGACATGCAAAGCTATCTTGCGTGCGATTGATGAGATTACAAATGGCTCCGACAACCGAGGGGTGCCCAATGGAGTGATATGCAAAGCGGTGGTGCATGAGGCATATGGGAGCAAATTTTTTAGTCACTTTAAGAATAAACCTTGCATGAACCTATTCAAGAGGTTGTGCAAGCGAGAATCGAAAGAAAATTCAACAAATTATGGAAAACACTCGATGAGATGACCACAAAGCGTAGCTGTGAACTACAGACAAGGCGAGAGCGAGGCGACACGAAGCTTCGCCATGAGATGCTTCTCGATTGATTAAGGATGATCCAAAAGAGAAGTGGGCTCTCTGTATGATACTAAAGGGGCTAGATACGGAATAATGACGACAAACCGCAGAGGTGTACAATTGGGTCATGCGGGGATGAGGGCATTGCCTCCGTTGCAATTGTGGAGGAATTCTTCACGGTACATGCAAGTACTTCATGGATCGTTATCGTCGCGTCCGCCGCTATGGTCGACGATACCGATATACTCGCCGCTATTACAAAGTATATGGCCGAGAAGATAGGTAAGGCCGAAAGACATTGCGCGACGGCAATGGGGACAGATCATCTCAGGTACCACATAATCTGCAAGGATAGATGGCGTCGTGGCGGTAAACGTGAGCGGGTTACGCAGGAGTGCATACTGCGTGATCATACATGCACATGCTCATGCCGCAAGCCGAAGCTTCTTCACAAGCCATGCTCTCATGTACTAGCGGCAGGTTCAATGACAAATCACCCTACTTTTTTATTTGTGTCCGAATATTTCAGGAAGGAAACAATCCGAAATACATGGCATGCAGAGATATATGGGTATGCAATTTTGGACATTTATCGATCCACTGGTCCGAACAGTAGTCATGTACCGCTAGGAATTGCTGAAGTGTGATCTTGGTCGTCACGACACCGTCGATTCGAACGACATGGATCGGTCGGAGGTCGAAGAGTTCGAAGAGATGCAAAGAGTAACGAGGACGGTCACACTTATGTGAACTGTGACAAGCCTAGTGCATTTGGGTCCTACGATTTGGATCTTGGCCCGTCCGGCCTGAGGCGGATGGGCTACTTACCGCTCGGTTGAAAATGTATCTATGAAACCTTAATCGAACTACTTGATATGTGTAATTTACATTTGTAATATTCGCCAATGTAATATCTTGACTTCATGGTGGCAATGTAATATGATGACTTATTTATGTTTATGTAATATGTTATGTTTGCATGATATGTAGTGTCTGTTGATGACATTATCTTTTGATATATCGTATTTTTCTTTATGAATTAGTATCGCTTGAATTGAAATAAATAACTCATACTTGCATATCTCGCAGGTGACGTGACGATGGCCGACGAGATGGGCAGCCGAGTCGGGCGCCACAGAAGAAGCAGAAGCAGCAGAGGGTCTCGCCGACCCTCCTTGACCGTGAGGCATCGGGCCTACCTCGGTCTGATGGAGGCGGTCGCTAGGTGTCTTTCGATTAGGACACTGCCGAGTTGCTCACTCGACGACGTTGGGTTGACAGTATATCGTATAAGGCGAACCTTCCTTACTTTCGTTTTTATAATTTACCTTTACTTACGTCATGAATGCTTCATTTTCGCAGATGCGCCTCTCGAGCTCGCTCCCGTGTGTCGGATGCTTTGGAGGCTACTACCAGCGTTTGTTGGAGACCCGCCCCGCAGATCGTCGAGGCGTTTGGTTTTGACCGGTCCCTCCTTGCAAAGACTTGTGGACCGATGGAGGCGGAGACACACACTTTTCACCTCCGTGCGGGAGATGGCGCCGACTCGCAGACGCCTCGTACCTTCAGGGCTTCCGTGTGCCGGTGCACGGCCGTGGCGATGGGCGTCTCACCCGCCCGGCGTGTCGACTGCTAGGCCGGTTCGCCGGGTAGTCCGTGCACCAGCGCAGGAGTGTACCGCCTTTCCTCAAAGCGAGACACGTGGTCCATCAAGAGGTGGCTTCGCAGATTCACGGAAGAACTAACGAAAGACTTGTCCTTCTTAAATTACATGCTAACATTGGTACTTGCAAACATTGACAAAGCGGAGCACATCCACCCTCAAAGCCGATGACGCCATCGTGTCCCGACACCTTGAGGCCTACGCTTTGGCTGTTCGGTGGGTGATGTTCACCAAGACGGACGCCATTGCGTCGACAAGCACCTCCTGCACGCCAGGAGATCACCGACGCCGTCCCTACGAGGTCCCCAAGACAGTTGGGCTTCAAATTGTCCTTGCGGGGACGTCTGAGGTTTAGCGACGCCGTCTCGAAGACGGATGCACACCGATCCTCGGTGGTCGCCCTTCGCATACTGTTGTGGTCGATGAGCGGATCGCCATTGGGCGCCCGCCATGGATCACGATCCTTACGAGGCGGCGTACTACCACGACACACCGAGGATAGGCCCACCATGGGCTTCCTTTGGTTTCACGGAGGGTACGTAATGTTTAAATCATGATTTATGTATTATTTACGTAACATAGCATAATTACGCTTGTTTTCTCCTTTTGCAGCCTACCTGGGCCCACGTTCAGGCGCACAAGGACTACCCAGAGTACGTGAGGCGGTGGACGAGGTACGAGGGGATGTCGTTTGGACACCCTACGGTGAGGACCGAGTGCTTGCTTGCGCGCTACCACGGGTTGTCGCCGCTTATGGCGGGACGATTATCTTGGCTTACGACCCGACCGTTGCTCTTCGACATCTTCATCGAGGAGTACTCACCGCAGCGGGTGATGCGGCAGTTCGGCCTCCACCAGGACTTCCCTCTACCTGTTGTCCACACCATCCCGCGTCAGGCTCACCAGTACGATCTTTTCCATTAAGTTCTAATTTTCATTTCGATCATCCGCCTTATAAGTATCATACACGATGTTTGCTGCAGATCCACTAGACGTGGCCACACTGCTGGCTATCTGTGGGCTCCTGTGATGGAGCCTTGGGTAGCATAGTGGGAGGACGCTCTAGATGAGCGGGTCGAGGAGGACCGGCCGTACGACGCCACGTCGTATCCGGCGTACGTACGGTGGTACAGTGCGTCTACGAGGACGCGGGTGAGTCACACCCCTTCCACCGAGATCGCCCACGTCGCGCGAGCCACCGACACGTACCCGCTGCACCACGCGCGGGCTGCCTACCAGGCGGTACCGATCTTTACCCCTGCTTTTCAATTTCTATTTTTAGCAGCATACACCGCTTGATTGCTATGGGCCTATATACAGATCGACATTCTTCGTGAGTGCAACGTCGATGCACGCATGGCTGTCGAGCGCCTGCAGCATGGCATTCAGATGACCGGAGGAGAGATACTCGCGACCTTCCAGAGGCTCTACGAGAAAACAACGTGAGCTATACGCCTCACGTGCTGCAGCCTTCCGGACGCCCTACAGCCTACACCGAGGGGTATGAACTTTATTGCCCTTCTCCACCCTACCTTCATTAAAATTTATAATGTGACACTACCTTAATATGTAGGATTGTACGGAGCGACGACGCAGTTTGACCAGGCTGGCACGTCGGCCCAGGGGCCACCACTGTCCTCCTTGAGGGTACCGCCAGGAGGCCTTTGGCCGTCCTCGCAGTGGCCGCCTCAGGGAGCGTGGAGGCAGCAGTTCGCCGAGGCCGGGACGTCTTCCTCTGCCGCCGCGTCTTCTGTCCAGACCGCCGCGCCGTTCACACCCTACGGTGCTTCCAGGGCACCACCACCAGGGTCGCAGCCCACACCACAGGCACCGCGCCCTCCTGTTACAGGTGCGAGTTAGTTTTCTAGTCGAGCACTTCAATTTCATGTATTTATAATTTATCGTTTAGTAATGTGGACATTGCATGGATTAGGTCCTATCTTCACAGAGTGGCACAGTCCGGTCGGTCAGGCTGTGGACGACCAGGGCTTCGACGACCTTGACGTGGACCAAGATTTTGTCCCAAGACGACGAGGTTGGGGCTCCCCAGTTGTCGTGGGCGCCTCTGCGGCGACACGACCATCACAGTCGACTTGGCGACGCCTGCAAAGACTGAGCTCGTCTCACGGGACGTTCACCACGGACCGCTTCACCTTCCTAAGCGACTGGTGGGCGTGCCCGCAAGACACGGCGAGGGATCACCATGAGGTGAAGCCCAGCGGGACGCACCGTAGTTTCTTTTCTTTGCATGTTTGTTTGTACCTTCGATGTATATATTCAGAGTTGTATGAACATTTTCGCCATTTGTCATTTTAGCTTTATAGCTTTTTATTTATGCCATCTATCGCTCCTGATATTTTTCGTATTTTCTGGCCCCACTGAGTGCCGAATGTGGCTTGAGAAGTTATGTGCATGCTACCGGTGGGCTCCGCCACCCTACGCAAACCCTTAGGTGGCCATACACGTATGAGGGCTACCCGGCATTACCGCTTTCGAATGCGGCCGGTGTGGCCGAATTAGTCACTTCATGTTCTATTCTTCTTTATCTTGTACGCCAATAAGTAGTGTATCAGATCTCAAGGCTTTGCACGATATGAATGAGATGAAGATGGTGCTCATTGACATTGACAATGTAAAACGCATTACATGGTAGTAATCCACGAGTCTTAATCTTTATGCAAATGACATAAAATAAACCCCTATTGTAGTAAGGACGCTAGGTTTATCGCCATCCACGAACGGTTCCACACGGGTATACGTTGTAGGCCCGAGTAGCAAAGTCAACTCGCTCCTCAAGCCGGAGATTCTTGCGTGAAGATGTTCAATGTAACTAAACGCGCCATTGGGAAGGATCGCCCATCCATTTGGTGAAGCCGCGATCATCGGTCTACATTTAGAAATGAGAAAAATGTGAGATGGAAAATGTATTAAACACTTGGCTGTTGTCCGGATGGTTACTCACAGCGAAGTACGCACAACGGTAGAAACGTCGGCCAGTCCATCCTTCGACAACCTGGTCAAAAGTTTGTACAACTGTGTTCACTCCGCGCACAACGTGGCCATCCTCGAGAAGTTTGGGTCTCTTATCATTGTTGGCTCGTGTTATAGCTAGCTCTTGTCCGAATAGATGTGTCGTCGCTTGGTAGACGGGCTTGCGATCCAAGACCATTTGACGTCCACCAGGCTTGTCGGATCCAACCGTTCGGTGTGGGTCGTGAAGCCATATGTGCGATGTGGTATGTCTATCTCTACTCGCCTCCCTCCCAAGCCAACCCTAGTAGGAGTATACACACATAGAATCGAGTGAGAGTGAGGTGGGAGTGAGAGGACGCCACCGCCTCGCATTATATAGGCCGAGGTGTACTTAACGAATTGGATTAATAAGTTGTTCATTATGCTTATCGACATCGTTTAATGATTAAACACATGCTACCGAGCGTTCTATATCCGCCTCGCCACATTTCGCTTCGATCGAGGCCGATGATTGCTAACGATGCATGCCCGGTCACATCACTAAATGCGCGTCATCGCGACCAACAAGATACCACGGACACCGTCATATCAATAATTGCGGCACTGCTGACCTCTGAGACCGCCGGACACCGGTCACAGCAATAATTGCGGGGCATCTGGCGACCAACAAGACCGCCGGACACCGTCACATCAATAATTGCGAACGCTGGCGACCAGAAGATTCCGCCGGACACCGATCACGGCAATAATTATGCGGGCATGGCGACCAACAAGACTCCACCGACACCGGTCATATGAATAATTGCGGGCATCGCCACCAACGATCCGCCGACACCGTCAATCACATTAAATGCGGCGAAGAATGCATGAACTCGATCCATGCACCGAGCGGACTTGGCTATTTATTTTCCTTCGCCTCCGAGTCCTCTGCGCCCAAGTTTCCTCTCAATCTCACATATTATTTCCATCACATGGACCGGCGAAAGACTCGGCAGGATACGGCAATGTCATGCTAGCTTTTTCAACTCGTGGTTATTCAATGAATGTTACTGTTTGAACCGTTCATCCTTCACGGCTTGTCGCTTTTGTTTGTAATATGATCCTAATATCGCGAGTTTTGCGATGTTACGGGTTATATTACACTCAAAATGTGACGTAAGCCGTGATGGATGAATGGGGTCTAACCGCATGACCTGAACTTAAGGCCTTTAGGGATTAGACAAATAGGTACGCATTATTTTTTATTTCAAAGCTAGCATTACATACATGGTGCGATGATATGGAAGGGTGGTCACCATGGACGGGTGAATGAGGGGACCACAGCAAAGAGCGGTGATGCCTCCTTCCTCTCTATATAGGGCGTTACGTCATTATCAAGACCGATTAAATTAGCTCCTAATTATCGTTAATTAACCTGTTCACGTTGACATGGCGAGAATCTCCGCTGTTCATTCCATCGGTGTAGCAGTGCGCCGAAGATAACAAGGTGGAGTAGTACGGTGGCCTGAATGCTAGCTGCCTAGGAATGAGTGCTGTCCGAATTACCGCCTTCAAAGACAATTTGGTGGCCGCTTTAGCCACTTGTTTTAATTTCATCGCTAACATTGCATGCCGCTCGACGACGATTACCTCTTTTCAGCGTCCGGTCACATCGCCGCAGCGAAGATCCATCATAAATCATCGGCATCGCCGACGGCAGATTCACGGACACCGGTCACGGCAATAATTGCGGGCATCTGCTGACCAACAAGACTACCGACACCGGTCACATCAATAATTGCGGGCATCGCCACCAACGATCCGCCGACACCGCCCAATCACATCAAATGCAAGAAGAAGAAGAAGATGAACTCGGTCCATGCACCGAAAGCGGACTTGGCTATTTATTTCCTCCTACCTCCGAGTCCCTGCGCTCCAAGTTTCCTCTCAATCTCACATATTACTCCAGCCCATACACCGCACAAATCTAGTTGTAACGAGCAATGGCACCTCATTTGTGAGGATCGTCCATAAAGCAAGTTTAACACCACCGTGCCTGAAGGGGTCAATGTTCCAATGTGCTTATGCGGTGACCTTTGCAAGTTTGTTCAATCCGACGAAGATTTCTCATATACTTACGGAAGGAGGTTCTTCATGTGTGCAAACTACGAGTACGATCCACCCAAGGTTGCCTTTGGCGAGCGTCCAAAGGTACTTGCTCACCCTATCCTGCATGATTAACATATAGTCTTATGTGCTTCATGTGATCTCAGTCCGACTTATGTTCTTCTGTTTAACATATAGTCTCCCCCACCTCTCTGCGATTTCTGGCAGTGGCTAGACACGGAGCAATCGGAGGAAGACAAGAAACACATCGAGCGTGAGGTCCGTTGGAAGAGGCAGTGGTTCAGGCAGCGCCAATATGAGGAGGAGCAGGAGGAGAAGCGAAAGCGTTCGGGAGAGGAGTACCGAAGCGACAAGAGGACGCCGAACGCCAAGTTGCCGAGGCACGAGAGGCCGAAGGGAGAGAAAGCGAGAGGCGTCGTGCAAGGGAGGCTGGACTGATGCTATCGAGGGAAATATCCCGTTGTACTCGTGAGGAACATCCTTGTAATCCCGAGAATAAAAATTTCGAGAGTGCTCTTTTTTCAACGCGCATGTGAGGGTTTATGATTAAATCTCGCCCAACTGCACATCGGTTTATTGTTCTATCTATTTATTTAATTTTTGAATAATTATTAATATAAAAAGTCTCAATGAAACTTATTCATTATTTCCATATTATTATTTTTAAAGATTACATAGACCAAATAATGTGCCATATATCTTGATAATATATATACTTTTATATATAATATATATCATACATATGTTATATATTAACTATTATTATATATAACATATATAATATATTATATACATGTTATATATGGCATATATAATATATAATATATTATATAGTTATATATGCCGATCAAGGCTACCAAACCGCGATGGAGGGTATTATTGTCTTTGGGTTACAACAATGGGCATTTTATATTTGCAAATTTTTTTTGGGTAAGCAAAAAAATTTGATTCGACATCTGGCGCACCTATTATGACTTATATTTTCAAACGATCTTTGGGACTCCATTTATTTAGTTTTATTTTTATGATACATAGTATTTTATTCTAAAGTCACATAATTTATTTTTTCTGAAAATTCCAAAATTGCAGAATCTCGCCTATTGGCGGGCGGATTATACTTATCGCCTGATTGGAAGGGCGATTTGGGCCGACAAGCAAAGCCCGCCTCAATTCAGCAGGCGGTTCATTTATCTCGCTGTCCATCCAGGCGGACTTTGCTCCACCTCGGGCTTGGGCCGGCGAGGCCAAAGGTCGCCCTCCCGTTTGGCGGATTTTTTATATCTCGCCCGACCGGAGGGCGGTTCAAACTTCCCGCCCGCCGGGCTGGCGACAGGAGTCTATTTATTTATTTTTTTAAATCTGAATATCATTTATTTATTTCCGAAAATAATTAAATATAAAAAAATAAAAATTCTCAAGTATGAAGGGTGGGAATGCATTCCCCATATATAGGGAATTCTAGTTCAATCTCTACATATGGCCCAGACAGCCCCGGACCCCAGCAAAATTCAATTCCTTCCATCAAAATCGCCTATGGAGGCGACCATGTGGGCTGGGCTGGCGGCGGTTGCTTCTTGATTTTTATTGCGCCCTCATCGCTACCCGGAAAAACGATGAGTGGCCATTCAGTGAATAGATCTTTGTTGAAATCATTTACATGATTCTGTTTGTTTGTAATACTAGTTGGGTATCTGTGCGTTGCGACGGAATTCTATAAAAATTACTATTTAGAATTAAAGCTATGGTATTTTATAATATGAAAAAGTATAGATTACCCTCTGAATCATGGTTTTGTAATGTATAGAGTTTTTAATACGTACACAAGAAAACAATGGTTTCAACAAACTCCATATAATTCTAGTGTTCAATGGACTTATAACCTGTGTGGTTACACAGGGGCTGTTTGGTACCCTTGCCCAGCCTTGCTCAACTTTGCCTGGCAAGGTTTGATGTTTGATAGCAACTTAAAAACTTGCTTTACCAGGCAAGCTTGTTTCACCTAGCAAGGAAATTCTTACCCACCCAGGTTGGCCAAATTGACTCTCATGCGTGGACAAGATTCTGTATGGGTAAGAGAGAGTTGAGGCAAACCAAATAAAAGGTGAACCAAACACCTTTACATCCCTTGCTTTGCCTCACCTTGCCTGGCTAGGCTAGCTGGGTAAGGCAAAGCAAGGTGAGCAAGAGAACCAAACATGCCCACAGTTTTTAGGATACCAAACTTCATCAAAGGAGCTAGCCAAAATAGCAAAAACTTTGGTTAGGAGTGGAGTTACAAATACTCTAAAAATAGCATAGTTTCTACCAAACCATGATTTTGGAATAGATTTTCTTTTGGTCATCCAAACACAACATGGTTTTTTAAAAAATGATAATTTTAGAACCATGGTTTTGTCTTAAAACTTTGTTATCAAACATGCCCTGAAATCGTAGGAAGCATCCAACATTTAGTCAAACAAACGGGGATAGAAGCAAAGTTTTTGCATATTAAGAAGGCCGCTTTAAGCATACACTACATAGTTCAGCTATTTGTAATAACAGGATGGAATTGAGAGATCAAGACTATTAATTATTGTTTACACCGAAATATACAAAAGATGAATAATCTGAAAAAAAAAGGTAGACGATCTCAAAATCATCAGCAGGGTTTCTTAGGTTGCCCATTCGCCCTCCCTTTCTACACTGGCGCTCACAAAACCACCATCCAAAGAGATCTGTATCAATGTGATGTAAAGAGACGGTGATTGCAAGAGCACCAACACAACAAAATACTGCATATTAATGCATACAGGATATTCAGGTTATTTGATAGTTATACAGTGAAAACTTGCAGAGAAATAAAAGGAATGAGGAAATGTATCTTGTGAGGAAATGCAAATTTTAGTCCACCATAGGAATATCCAATTTCAGTATGATATTATCACAAGCCAATTGAAATGACACAATAATTATTTGAAAGTTGTTGGGCTGCAAATATTAAAAGCTTATGTTCTTCTGAATGGAACGTGTCTGGTCGTGTATACTGGTATTCTGAAAGTTAATTTTAATGCATCCTAGAATAGAATTAGCTAAAAGTGTGGTCCAGAAACAACGGTTCCATTCTTTTTTTGTAATCCACGGTACAAATAAGAATGCAGATAGTCTGCCTTTCAAGATCTGATAAAGCATCATCCTACATTATTAATTAAATTCCAGTTCTGCAAAGGTAACCTAAAACAAGATTTATAGATGACACATACTCTGCCAAGTATGAGATTCCCCTCCTAGCATAGCTCCAAATCAGCCATCCAAGTTCTCACAGTCGACTATAATCTACAGCATTTCATGTCAACTGTTAAATAATATTCCAAAGCTCATCTCGACAACGAGCTCCAGGACCCCCTCTCAGCAACAGACTGCAGGCTTGTAGAAGACTGTTGCCTAAATTAAGAAAGATCACATGAACCAGTAGGTCTCTTTTTTTGACAAGGTGACTTCAATTAAGATCTTTTAAAAAAATCATGTTGTATTCACTTACAATAGTTTTTTGTGTTGAAATTATCGATTTGCAACATGAAACCACATCCTACAATTTATGCCTCTGTTCATATCTTTATGGAGAATGGACTATCGGCCAAATTTAGATGTTCACCTCTCTACACAATCATGCTAGATCTAGCGTTGGAGATTCTAAGCCTCCCCGGAGCTCCCCAACGCTATGGCTGACCTCGTTGAAGCTCCGCCACATCGTGGCCGGCCTCGCCGGAGCTTGTTGTTGTTGTAGGGAGGCCATTGGCCATCAGCAGGAGCCAGGCCTGCCGGAAATGCCCATTTCCTCACGAGCCTGGCTGCAATAGGGATGCATTCAGCCATTAATGTTTCAAATATGATACCATTATTTGCCAAATTTGCTGATTCCTTATCCTCCCTTGGGAGACATTCTTCTTCGTTTCCTTCATATAACCTTTAAATTCTATAGCTAAACATGACTCATTGCCTTTAAGCAACCACAATCCACTATACTTTGTTCTCAATACAACAAAATTTCCCCACAAAAATGGGGCTTACTTGCCATATTGCAAAGATTCATGGCGAAGGGATTCAGTCAACAAGGGTGGCATACTCATCGGTTATCATTTCTTGCACTACACATTTGTCCAGTCACACTTCACTTTATTTTATCACTGTAAAGTTCTCATTACTTTCGGCACTTGTAGACAACTATGAGAAAATATTCTCTCACATGAAACCAAACAGTATTCTTGGGTTGTCTCGTGGATTTCTTCTTGAACATTTCACTTCACCTTGGATTTCTAAAAAAAATACCATTGTTACTGTTGTATGCCAAGGTTTTTTTTTGTCAGTCAATTATCACCTATATCAGCGACAATCGATTCTATCGGCAAACCTAGGTAGATTTTATCGGCAACCCTAGGTAGAAAATCAAAATGGTTCAGAAATCCCTGATTTGTAAATTTCATTCAATTTTTTTATTCAAAAAAAGATAGTGAAATCTGATTTTTTTTTTTGGCCAGTTAATTTCAAATTCAGATATTTGTTTGAAATTATCAACCCATTATTGTTGATAAAATCCAAATAAATAGTTTAACGCTGAAACAACAACGATTAATTACTCTTGCTATAAAACAGGCTCGTATTTTATCTTTCTTACCATTTCATAACTATGAGAATGAGAAGCAATTTCAAGCTCAGTCAGTTTCAATAATTACTGTCTCCTACATTTTTTCTCTATGGACAGAGGAGAAAAGGGTTTGAGGACTTCTTAAATAAACCACCACATGAAAGCGGAAAAAGCCAAAATAGCGGTCTTCTTGGCTCTATCACCCCTCTAATAAAATAAAATTTAATTATGAAATATCTATGGCAACCCGCAACGGAATGGACCCATCAATTCAAAGTGCCAGAGTTAAAGTACAGGCTGTTGTTTCATTTCCTTAGAAGCACTTGTTTCATATTATACTCTTTATAAAGCTGTTATCAAAGACAGCCGGCCAGCCTGTCCACGTCGTCCGTAAATCATCGGCCGTCCGATCTGCCCGTCCGGCCCGATCCGTTCGTCCGTTTGCTCCCCAGCCTGCAAACTGGAGTGCGAATGCAAAAAAACTCCTCCGTCTTTTTCGTTTTACAACCGCATCCTCTGATCTCCACAACCGTTGGATCGGCTGATCAGGTGGCCCTCGCTACGTTGTCTTTTCATTTAGCCTCCTCATCTTTTTTTTCTCAACCCACCGTCCCTTCGCCTGCCCCGAACCATAGAGCACATGATACACTCGCCCTCCTCAGTCCTCTCCGTCGACCCGGTCCTCGCCTCCTCCCAGCTCCCCTCCCCGTTATTGGCCGCCACCGCGCCTGTCCGCTCCTGCCTCCTCCCAACTGCCCTCCTCGTCGCCGGCCACCCCCTTTGTCTACTACGGCGTCGCTCCAGGATCCGGATCTGCTAGCGCCTGTGAGCGACCAATTTCCAATACTTTATATTGGAAACTAATCACCCTAAAGTTCCAAAACCTCAGAATTGATACAATAATAACTTTATTACATTAGAGTTTTTACAATACCAAAACTAAGTAATTTACAGTTTTATTTCTCCTATTTTACATCTTGTTTGAGTGTACAAGAAAACTTAATATTCTTGACCGAAGAGATCCATTTCTTCTTGAGAAAATTCAATATCTGCAGCGTAAGAAGGATCTGTTCATTTTAAATAAACAGTTCCCAAATAATGGGTAAGTATAAAAATTATACCAGCAGGTTTCTTGAAAAAATAGTATCATTATTATATGAAATCAAAATTCAAGGAATAGTGAAGGCTTTATAGTGATTATGCAATTTTGATCTTTTTAAAAATCTTATTATATTTCTAAAAACAATTTTTATACAAATTCTATCAACTTTCTTCATCCTTATTCATTTGCAATCCAGACAATGTTTTTTTATAGGATAAATTCATGGATTTTGATAAATAAGAGAGGCATCACCCAATTGACATAACTTCATATACCCGAAGTAAGGTCCATCGATGAATTGGTTATTAGCTCTGCAGAACCTATCCAGCTTTACCCATATAGTGGCCTACTACATGGATGGGAGAAAATTTGTGTCATTCTTATTTATTAAGTCCAAGTTTTTATAGAAGCAAACGATTTACGAATAACCTTGTCATTCGCTGCCCTTGAGTGTTTCCACCAGCCATACAGGCTGTGACCTTGGCCCAAGACGGCAAAAATAACGATATTTCTGAATTTGCTTCTATATTTTATAGAGCGACGAATCCAGACTTTAATTCAACCAAACACCCAGTCTAGTGCCCTTGAGTGTTGCACCTTTTTCCGGGGTGCCTTGTCCAAGCCGGCAAAGTAATCTTTCCGAATTGCTCTATATAAATACAATCAACCTTCCAGACTACAACTCTTCCGCAACAAATAAGTTATCTAATCTAACTTATTTGTACAGATAAATTCTTCATCTTTTTATGAGATAATTAAATTTTAATATTTTTGCCTATTCTAGGGTTTTATCAGAGGTTGAATATTTTTAGGTTGCTTTTTAGGGTAATTGGGGCTTGGATAAAAATCATACTAGGTATATATAAATAAGTAACTAAAAAGTATATGCAATAAATATAAGTAAGAAAATTTAGGTATATCAGAATGTGTCAAGGATAAGAAAACCTGCCTTCTTCGGTGGTCGGTTCAAATTCAAAAGATTCTTCCAGAAAATCCGACTCAGAAGTCTCAGGAAGTCCTAGGTCGTTTTCTATAAAAGCAAAAACATAACAAAGATTCAAAAAGGTATAAAAATTTAAATAAAATATGAATATGATTTGTAGGTTGATAGAATAATGATGATTTTTATGATTTTATGTTTAAAAATCATTTTCTTTATAAAATAGGGTATTAGGAAAAATTTTGGCAGAGTTTTGGAAATTCCTCCGGATAGCAAGTAAATTTGATATTTAATTTATGTTTATTAAAAAAAAAATTGGATCAATTGAGCTCTAGAGATTGGGGTCGACAACATTTCTCATGTTGGAGTTTTGAGATAGAGCCAATTGAGGGTAAAAAGGAAATTTTCAGTTATTCTTTTTACACTTTTAAGTAAAAGGAAAAAGGGTTTTGAAATTTTTATTAATTTTTTACTATAAAAAATGTCAGATTTAATAATTTAAATAAATTCTTTAAATTATTTATATTTTTGAAAATTTTGGCAGAATTTAGGAGGTATTTTGATGTGTAAATAAAATCAAAAGAGTATTCTGGAAAAAGAAAAAGAAAAAGGAAATAAAAAGGAACTGTGTTAGGCTTAATTGGGCCGAAATGGGCTCAATTCAGTGCGTCTTGTGGACGGCTACTGACAAAGTGGTCCGTGTGCAAATGAGTGAAGAAGTGAGGAAGGAAACTCATCGAGGGCCACGGTGGTGGTGGCAGCCGGAGAGAGTGGCCGAGTCGAGTGAGAGGAGTCACTGCTACCTCTAGGTGGGCTTAGTTGGGGCCGAGGTGGACGGGGTGTGGCTGGCGGCGAGACAAGGCGGCGGTGGAGCTTCTGGCTCCGGTGAGGGGGTGCTCTGGCGAGGTATGGAAGAGGTGAAGTGACGGAGGAGGTGGTTCGAGTTGAGTTGAAGCTTGGGGTGCCCTTTTATAGGCACTCCGTGGCTTGACGCCCACGTAATTTGAAGAAATGGCGGCGGCGGCGCCGGCGCCGGCGATGTGCTTGAGCACGATTGGCCGTGCTAGGCTGTCGGATGAAGTTGCCGACATGGGGGATAATGTTCGCGGTGTCGTGAGGAGTCCGGAGATGTCGAAATCAGGGGCGGCGGCGAGCTCCAACGGCGTTTCTTGTCTTCTCCGGCGAAATCAGCGGCGGAGGCGGCGGCGCTGGGGTTAGGAACGACCGTCCTGTGGGTTGGAGTCTGGGAAGGCGACGTGGTCGCATGTGGTCCATCGGATTAGGTCGGATGGCTGAGATTTAAGGCATTGAAGCGGTATGGCTATGATCCGTTAGATCAAGATGATTTGATCTCGGCCGTTGATGATCACTTACGGTACTGATGGACCAGATGTGGCTGAAACACGAATGGGATTTAGGCCCAAGTGAGGCTCCGGGCTGAGAAGAGGACTACATAGAAGGCGTAATCCAAAAAGGGAAGGCGTATTTTGAAATTTTCAGAAGAGGAAAGAGATTTATAAATTTCTAGAAAATTGTAGAAAAATCAGAAAAATATGAAATAAATTTCTAAATTCTCATAAAAATGAGGGGAATTTAATTATGCAATAATATTGGTTACTTATGTAATAAATAGTTTTGAAAAATAAAGGATGTGACTTTCTTTTTAGTAATAAATAGGTATTGAATTTGGAAATTCATCAAAAATTAGGAAAAGTTAAAAGGGGTTTTAAATATGACTTTTGTGGAAAAATTTTTATGCAAAAATGGAAAAAAATTTGGTTATGTTACAGCGCTGCCATCCTCCTTCGGCATCTGTGTCGCCCCTGGCCTCCACGGTGTCACTCTCGGCCCCCGCGGCACCCACAGCGCCGCCCCCTTCGTCTCGAGCGGTGCCCCCTCGCGGATCCAGGTTTGATGCCGGCGCTGTCACCCCCGCCGTCCCGACGCTCCCCTATGATGCACCCCACGGCCTCGATGCCCCCGCTCCCCATCTCTGATGGCGCCACCTCACGGATCCGGCTTCGACGGCGGCGCCACCCTCCTTTGGCCTCAACGGCGTGCGTGCCCCCCCCCGGCCCTCCTCTTCCTCCTCCTAGCCGCCTCCCCCACGCTCAGCTCTGGTCCCCGCCACCGGTCCTGGTGCTGAGATCACCACTGGTATTTTGCTATGCATAGCAATTTGTTCATGGTACATTATTTTTCACGCGGAGCAAAAAAAATGATTTAGTACAGATCCTACAAGCAGAGTTTGCTTTTAGTTTGTATGTAGACCATATATTTTAGTATGCTAAAATAATTGTTTTGTGCAAGGTTTGGATGATGTTTCAACATTACTGCTACCTATAATTGAAGCTGCCAAGCGCTGCATTATGTTTACTACAGATTACTGCTCATGATGTATCTGATTCTTCATATATTTTCCATTTTTCCTTCAAAGTACTTATTTATGTATGTTGTGTCATTTGTGGTCACACTATAGACATTATTTTTTTTATGTATAGATGATATGCTTTTGAGGTCAGCTTCCTTTTGTATTTTTTTATCCTTTGTTGTAACTATTGTTGCAGCAATAAGTCTTCATTAGTGATCACTGTCGGGACCCGGTTTTACTAAACCAAACCCCTCTGTGTTAACAGTACGTGTCCCAAGGATCAAGCACGTACCCACAGTAAAACAGAAATAAAGTATCAACACCAACACTGCATTAACTAATAAAATAAATCAGAGTATGGCGAAGCAATTATTACCATATAATATAGCATCAGAAGATCCAAATGAAAACAACTGAAGTAGACCTATCATCAGCCACAGGCAAACTGACTGGGGAAGCTTCTAGTATTCCGGATCACCTTTCGGGAAAAATCCAACGTTCCTGCGTAACCTCACGATCCTGACCTGCTCGTGGAATAAGCAGCCCCGAATGAAAGCCGGGGTTAGCACGCGAATGCTAGTAAGTCTTTCCTGGGAAGGGCCAGGCTAGGCTTATTCTAGGAAAGATAGTGGCTCATTTGCATAAAAGCATCTATCTTAAAAGTATAAAGCATTTAGCAAAACATAAGTAAATAAATAGCAATTCTCATTATTAATCTCAACAATAAGGTAAACATGGCATAACTCTCAAACTCAGTGTCTCATATCTCAGATTCTCATTATCTCAAATCATCATCTCAACATAGTTCTCATGCTCATTCTCGTTCACCATGAATCATCTAGCAACGGCACACTGCCGGAAAAACCTTACCCAAGTCAAATTAATTAAGGTGTAGCTACGATGTGAAAAACCACCAAGACTCTCATAACCGGGAGCACGGTCATTCGAATGGGTTTACACTCTGCAGAGGTTGCACGCTTTCCCCGCAAGATACGATACTCCCCCGTCGGAAAGCATCATAACAAAATCCATTGAAAGACCAACCCCGAGTCTGTCACGGTCATACCTGATATTACACACAAGTACCCCGAGGGCTTCGTCCATACCTGATATTACACACAAGTACCCCGAAGTTCCATCCCCAGGCTATACACCGGTGATGACGCATCCCTCGGGATCTCATCCACGGTGCAAGGATGGTGACAACCCCGACGTTACTCTCCCTCTAGATCAGGCCCGTCCCATACCGGGCTTGTGGTCGCACGGAAAATTCTCAGTTAAATCTATCACGATCATCGGTCCTTAGGGACCGGAGCGTCGACTCAAGTCACCCGCTCCGAGTCAAATTATTAATTGGTCAAAATTTTAATTAATGAGTGAACAACCCCACCATAAAACCCAAGTTATCATGTCTCATACTCAGATACTCCAGATTCTCATATTAAAGTGTATAACAATGTTTCTATGAGTGGGAATCACTCCCCGGTGACTATCTAAGCAATGATAAGCCAACTAATAATTTAAAAACAGTAGCAAATTACATAATATTCTCATCCTAAGGTTTATTATGATCGTGGGTGCATACCATGTAAATAACGACATGCACTAGGAATCCCTATAGCAAATACGCATGATTTAATTAAATAGCAATTTTGGCAAAATCTAGAAATTGCCTGCTGCTCTTCTTGACCTAGCGGAACGTTGGCGGCGTCGACGAACTCTCCTTCGTCACCCATGTGATCTATCGCACGCAAAACGAGAAAAACAATAATAAATAACAGAAACAGTAAATAAATTGAAAAATTATATAAAAATTACAGTAGATAGATATGATTTTTTCTGTATTTTTAGAAACTGGAATCGTCGGATTTGGAGTTTGGATGAATTCGTAGCGAAATAGTGAAGGAACAATATTGCTGAAATTCGGAAAATTGAGAAATTACACTATAGCTCGTGGGCTACTGCAGCAAAACAGCCCACCCATGAGAGGATAAGGGGCAGCTGCTTGTGGCTGGTTGAGCATATCAGATCCATATCAGATAGAGAGAGAGTTAGAGAGAGAAAGGAGAAAAAGAGAGAAGAAGAGAGGAAGGAGGAGGAAGGAAGAAGATGGAGAAAAGGGAGGGACGCCCGGCGAGGGGTGGCGAGTGGAGCCGACGACGGCGGCTGCTGGCGGTGGTGGCGCGACCTCGAAGACGACCTGGCGGCTTCAATGAGGATCAGCGGTAGCTTCGGCCTGGGCGGGCTTAGCGGTGCGGGCGGCGTCTGGCGGTGGTCGGCGACGGCGGCTTGGTAGCTAGGCGATGGCGAGTCGGCATTGCTTGCGACCACGCGCGAGGCGGAGGCGGTGGGAGCAAGTGGCGCGGCTCACGAGCGAGATGGCGAGGTGGGTTGGCGTCGGCCATGGCGGTGGTCGGACGAGCAACGGCGTTCGACGCACCAGCCTTGCGCGGCTGGCGCAGCAAGAAGCGGCGTGGGCGGCGGCAGCGAAGACAATGACGGTCAGTGGGCACGCGGGGAGGAGAGCAGGGCGGTGAGGTGCCGTACGACGAAGAAGGCTACCTCGTCACACCTCGGGGCAATGATGGCTCCAACAAGCGTGACAACGATAGCAGCAGGTTTAGATCGGTTTTGTAGAGGATTAGGGTTGATTAGGGGTTTTTATAGGGGAGTTTAGGAAGAAATACGGGTTGGGTTGGCTTGGCTTGGCCTAATCCGTGAGGGATTAGAGGTTAAACCCTAATTGCTTTAGGATTTGGAAAACTTATTAAGAAACTTTTTTTTTTGTAAATTTTAGGGTGTCACAATAACCCATTGCTTGACTTAAGCATGAAGAGTATTTCTACTTTTATGCTATATATAGGACAATCATGATTGATCTTCTGTAGTTATTTTGAAATATGGATGCAGGCAGTTTTCATCTTGCTATTTTCGTTTCCTTTGTAAGGTCTGACCACATGTGTTTCATTTATGGTAGTCTATAAACAAATTTAGCATGTGCACAAGATTATCAATTCTTTCTGTTTAAATGCATAAGAATAAAGTTATTTCTTCCAATGAATACATGTATTTCAGAGCTATACAGATTTACGCTTCATAGGCTAGTTCTGACATAGATATTTTTTTTCTATTAGCTCGTTGATTTTTTTTATTTGCTTGGACTCTTTGTACCATTCCAAAGTTGAAATACCGAACCTGGCGACTAGAGGGGGTGAATAGGAGCCGAATAAATTTTCTCGCGAGGAGATGAATGATGCTCTTCACCCAACGCGCCTTAAAGATGACAACCCGCAAGAAAAGCCAAGAGAGATTCTTTCATTGTTCAATATCTTGAGAGAAGAGATCAATCTACGATCATGCTCATGGGTGTCTTTATGATAAAAAAGATCCTATGATAATATCCTATGAAGAGGCATGAAGATTGAACCCAAAACTTCCAAGAATAAGAACACTCAACAGCTATACATACCCTAGTTGCATATGTGAGAAACCATGCTGGATTGAGGGAAATTTTAAACCATATTCCTTGTTTTTGAATGCTCAAACAAAAGAAATCTCAGTCCAAAGTGGTTGCACTTAATACAAAACACCCTACCTAATAAAGGTGCTTTAGTAAAAGCGGGCAGGAATATTTCAATAGAAATCAATTCTGATCACAGGAGTGGTTGCTGGCTTTCTTGGGCTCCAAAAATTATGGGACCTTTTCTCCCTATTTCATAATGAGTTGTGAAGCCTCCAGCCAAGTTTTAGATAAAAACTCCTCACAGAAAAATCAGGAAAATTCTTGAGACAGGAACTATCTGGAACTCGCGCAAAGAAAGTTTAGGGCTCGGTTTTCACCTCATAGCTCTCAAACGAAGAATCCAGATGACTCCAAAATTTTTTCACAGGACGATATGGAAATCACGGACCTTGTCAAAGAAGAACCACTCAAAAATATTATCGAATGATTTTTCTAAAAATCATACACTGACTGCTGCGCAGGAAGAACAAATCTGCCAACTTGAATAAAGGTGGGAAGAACGTGGTCTCTTATTTCTCACAGGTTGCCAAGAGTGTCAAATTATATAAACAACCTCAAAACATCATGGATCAGCAACATGTAGAAGGAGGTGAGGCAAATAAACTTGTTGGAAGCAAAATCACCAAAAAAACTAGATCAAACACATGAACAGCACAAGAACAAAGTCATGATTTGAGGAACTAGTTTCTATTGCTTAAGAGGGTTTGTTCACAGACACACCTAGGTGGAAAAATCTCACAAAAGAGTAGAATACAAGCCACAAACCTCAACCCAAGACTTGGTGGAGGCAGCCCACTCCACCCCTCCTTATATAGGGCAACCGGGTGAACCTTCACTTTTGATTACTTCCTTGGCTTTCAAGTAGCCTCATCAAGGGCTAGGATTCACCCACTCAACCAGCCACTTATATGGACGTAAACCAACCACACACAGCCTAACATAGGCCAAATATGCCACACATGGGTTTTACACAAAACCCAATCAACCCGATGCAACGGGTCTTCATCTGCCGGACTTTACCACTCTGTTTTCGTGCCTTCAGGCCTCTAACCCGAACCGAAACCTTTGAGCCACCTCAAGTCCTTCTCCATTGTGTCCTCATGAGCCTCAAGCTTGAACCCGTACGTCCTGCGACATCATCATAGTTCTGGACCTCGATCCACCCGATCTAATCCTGGTACCGTCGCTGACCACGGTTGCCTCCAAGCCTGCGCCCACAAGGACCAAACCTTTTTCCACAAGCAAAAATATTTTTTTATCTTTGTTTCCTGCATGTTAGTCAAATTTTATCATGAATTCAAACATGTATGACTAAATGCCCATATTTCCACTCGAACTAAGACCGAAACCTTTCAAACCGGTGCTTCCCTCAGCACAACAAAACAAAGATAGAAATTTTAAAAATACTTTACTTACTCAAATGAAAAAAATTATAATATAAAAAAGATGCATCTCGAAATTCTCTACAAAATCCGTGTATAACATTTTTCCATCCGAGCTCAGGAAGATCCTCAAAGTATAAAATACTTTATCCTAACACAAATGGCCGAACCGGCTCAAATTAGTCTAAAAAAAACTCCTCAACCAAATCAATTCAAATCACATATATTCATCACAACATGAAGACCTCCACACGGTCTCACAAATGTAGTCTTTGTTGTAAAGTTCTTGCTTTGTTAAGTGGAAATTGCTTATCTAGGTGCCAGGAATAAGAACATCCCAGGTATATTTTTTAAGTTCTATTTACTAGATTAATTGTAGATTATTGATGATATTTTGGTAGACCACTGTGCAGTGCTAGCTTAGCTTTCAATTTAGTATTGCTGCATTACCTTATTTCAAACATATTTGTGAGTTAGGTTCATTCTCTATGGATATCCACGTTCTTCTCTATGGATATCCACGTTCTGGCTTATAAGGCATCTATTTCTTCTTATATGCTTCTTTTTTTATTTCCTTTAGAGTACTTATTTATGTATGTTGTGTTATCTGTGGTCACATTATAGGCATAACTATTTTCCATGTGCAAAGGATGTGATTTTGAGGTTAGGTTCCTTTTGTATTTTATTATCCTTTGGTTCTAAATATTGTGGTAGTAACAGGTCTTGATTAATAATTTGCATTCAGGACTTAAGTTTGGTTGTTTGCCATTTAGTGCACCAAATACCCCTTGCTTTAGTTGACCATGAAGTTCTACTTTTATGATGTATATAGGATCTTCTCTTTTGCACAAAAGAATTGCATACTACCTATTGGTTTTGAGAGATTTGAGATTGTGCAATGCAGTGAAAATAGCATTACTGGAGAATTTCATGGAGGTCTGATTAGCAAGGTAAATTTTCCCTCATTTTAAGCCTTAATTTCATCCTAGATTCCTAATATCTGTAGCCAGAATTCTTTATTGTCCTTTACTCTGGTGCGCTCTTGTCTATGTAGTGCTTAGTATTTTGGACTTCTTCTGCTTTTTAGATTATGAAGCACTAATGACATTATCTATGTATATACTGATCTTGCACATCTCCATGACTCACAAGACATGGTATGGTACTGAATAATATCTGATTTACATTTTCTGCTTCAGCTTATGAATGAATTGATGGATGATGTAGAGAACTGCATTACAATGGTTTTTGTTTTAGAAAATAAATTTTTTTTCTGAAATCCGTCAATGGATATGACGCACCAGGTGCGGCGCACCGAAGGTGCACATCCATTCTAGTTATCCCATATCAAGTTTGTGCTTTGTTGCAGCGCACAAGCGTCAAGGCCACGCCGCAGCAGTAGCAGCTTCAGCACTCAAGGGCTGATGGCACCGAAACATATTAATGAAATGGAAAAAATACTTTCCTACTATGGCAAGTTCCTCCAAAATGGATATATCCAAGGTATTAAAAGACTATTTATACCTTAAACTATCGCATTTGGTCTCCACAACTCCCAAACTATAAAACCAGTTTTTCTATCCCCCAATATTTTTGAATCCGGCGCGGATAATACCTTGGTGGCTGTTTTGGTATGTTCTCTTCAACTTATTTACTTATCCTCGAATCAAAACACTATGGTTTTTAAACCCTTTTTTTCTGTCTTGAAACCAAGTCTTAGAGATCTCAGAAACAAGTCAAACGAAGTGCACTTCAGAAAGCTCTCGAAATTCAACTTATAAGCAAATAAGATAAGCTGAAAAGAGCATGTGGTATGGTGGCCCTCCAAATTCACATTCGGTCCAATTGAGAAATCACTCACTTACGTCCCCTTTTGTTAAAACCTAAATTCACATTCGGTGGTAGAGGCTGATTTGGGACCCTAGGGTTTGAGTCGTGGCCACTGGGCAGGGAACTCAAAGGGCAAGTGTTACGTGTAAGCATCCATGGGTCAAGGAACACATCTGAACACCATGGGTTTAACCCATTTGAACCCGATAACTTTGAACCCGTTCTAACTCGAACCAACCCATTTTTATCCAAAACCCAACCCGATCCGTTGGTTGTTCAAACCCATTCTCAGCCTTCTAGACCGAATTCGATCAAAAACCCAAGCCATTCCACCATTTTTTTCCAACCCATTAACACCCCTGCCCACGACCTAGGGGGAACATGAGCGACTTAGAGTGATAGCTTGGAACCACGACCCATGAGCCAAGGGACCGTGAGCCAAAGTGTTTAGCAAACTAGATCAGGACTCTACACCTACCAGCGACCAAGAGAGTATTAGCTTCTTAAGAACACTTAGCGTATGGAGACTCAACACTAATGCTAGGGAGGTATAAGATACCCCCTAACAACTTTCTCTTCTCTTCCTTCCTAAACTGTCTCCTTCCATCCTCAATATAAAAAATAAATCCTCATCTCTCCCCTCATTGTCTCCATCTTGTTGAAAGGAAAGTCCAATGGTCCCTAGTTCTACCTCCATGCAGGTTGTCATGAGCTTGTCGACTACCTCCCCACAGGTTGCATTGCCTTTGGGCTAGCCACCACTACCTAGCCCTTCTTCTTCCACATCTCTCTCTGAACTGGGCACCTCTATCTATTGCTGTCATGTTCCTTTGGTCGTGCCTCTGCAATGACACTGGCTGGTGGTAGGCCCACTACCGCCTCTACACCTTGTGTGTCATGGCAGTTGGCTGAGCTGCCCCTCCTTCCTCTCTATATTCTTTCCATGTCCCTCTCTCTCTCTTCAATTCTTCTCCATGGTGATGGTCATAGAAGGATTGGTTTTTTGTGTCTGATACTAAATGATACTCGATACTTTATGTTACTCAATAATCGATGATATTCAATACTTAACACTCCTTGATATCTCAAAAATTTGATGATACCTCAAACTTGGTTATACTTGATACTAGATGATATATCAAACTTGATAATATCTCAAACTCGATGATACTTGATATATTTGATACCTCATATTTGATGATACCTAAAACTCGATATCTTAAACATGTTGATATCCAAAACTCATGGATCACTATTGGAATCTACTGAAAACTCGAGGGCCAAAAAAATTCTCGAGGGCCAAAAAGCAGCCCTCGCAAAATAGTTTGTAATCTCGAGGGCCGAGAAAAAGCCCTCGATAAATGTTGCGTTTCTCGAGGGTTAATGCCAAGCCCTCGAGAAACTATGACGGGACCTACGAAAAGTAGCGGAGTTAAACTGATTCTCGAGGGCCCCCCGGAGGCCCTCGAGAAAACCTGAGCCCGCCCGATAATTCCAAATTTTTTTGCGTCGCGCGGCTTTAAAAGACAAATCCCTCCCTATCCCCTTCACATCCGCCTCGGCCTGCCTCTGTCCCGGCCTCCTCGCCGCCAGCCTAGTCACCCCACCACCACCTCCTCGCCGCCGACCTCACCGCCCCTTCCTCGCCGTCGGGCTCGTTGCCTCGCCGCCCGGTGTCGCTCCCACCTTGTTGGCGCGGGCGACGCCGATCTGGCGCCGCCGCCTTCATCACCCTACCCCGCCGCCTCCTCATCGCCGGTGCGCCCGCCTCGTCATTGCCGTCTTCGTCACCCGCCGCCGCCGCCGCCCGCGCCGCTTCGCCCGCCTCGTCGCGGCGGATTCGCCGCCGCCTGTCTCCTCGCTATCGCCCGTCGCTCCTCGCCTCCTCCTAAATCGCCCGCGTCGCCCGCCTCCTCGTCGTCCCCCGCCGCCGCCTCGTTGCCCACGCCTCCTCTCCGCCCGACGTCGCCCTCGCCCTCGTCGACTTCTTCGTCTCCGTCTCGGTCGCCGTCGCCGTCGCCTCTGCCTCCGCCTGGACATCGCCGCCGGAGTCCAGTCCCGGCACTTTTTTTGTTCTGGCCGTCATCTGTTTCTATTGGTTCATGGTTGATGCTCGGGATGAAGAACAATGGACGGTTCATGCACTTTTTTCTCTGGTTTCTATTGGTTCATGGTTGATGGGATGAAGAACAATGCCGGCTCTGGTAGGTAGCTGCCGTCGTCTCGACATCGCCGCCCCACCGCCGCTGCGGCCACAACGGTGGTGGAAGGGAAATGTTTTTTTTATTTCAAATAGAATCTATCGAGGGCCAAGCTTAGCCCTCGAGAAAACCTCGTCTACCCACTGACGCCGTCTTCTCTGTTGTTTCTCGAGGGCTTGGTCTCAGTCTTAATCTAGAGCACGCCATCACGAGGGCCAAATCTCGAGGGCCGGCCCTCGAGAAACCTGTTTCTCGAGGGTTTTTAGCCCTCGAGATTATGGCCGATTGTTGTAGTGTATACATAAATTCACAATACCTAAAACTCATGATACCTGAAACTTGACAATACCAAAAACTCCTTTGATACATGATACTCGTGAAACTTGTTATATCGTTCATACTTGATGAAACACAACGAAACTTGCTATACCGTTGGAACATGATGAAACTTCTCTTTTTAAGCTCGACGATACATGATACTCGATAATATCTAATACTCGACGATAACTGATGATGGATTGCACCTGATGACGACGATACTTGATGCTCGATGATATCTCAATTCTTAACAATGTCTATACTTGACTACCTTGATACTTTACGATACCTGACACTCAACGGTAACGGATGCTCGACGATGCTTGGTACTCGCTGATATCCAATGATCGACAAGGCCCAATTAATATTTGATGACCCAATCCTATGATACATGGTAGTTCTGACTGTCACTAGGCTAGGGCCCACCCATACAACAGCGGCAATGTGTGAGACAGAGAACCCACACTTGCAGGCACTACAACCCTACAACACCGGTTGTCCATGATGTGGCTTTCCTCCATAGAAGTGGTGTGGGTGTGGACAAGAGAAGAGCATGATGTGTTGGGTGGCTTGATGCAGGATGGATGCGGCACATATATAATTACGAAATGAAGTGGTAGTCACAATGTTTTCGTCCTATAGCGTCAGTCCAATATAGACAATATACCATAGCCACACCCTTTTCTTAATGTTGACATAAATTGCCTCCTCGCTCCTCCGCATCGGATTCCATTTAATATTGCTTTAGGAGGGAATTTTTTTAAGACCTTAGGAGGGATTGTTGGTTGAGGGTAGCATGTGCTAGCAAAGTAAGCTGATCGCCGATTGTGTATCTTCAATGCGTGAGCTGTTAGATAGCATTTGAAATCCTGAATTTTAAAATTCAGCATTTCAATTGTGAATTAAGTTTTTTTTTTCTCAAGATGGATTTGTGCTGGAGTACAGGTATTGATGAGGACATGCGATATGGAGTATGGAGTTAGCGCATCTACGTCCAAGTCCAAACCAACAGCTTGTGTGGTTTGATTTAGAATGCCTCCGATCCCTGCATCTTGTTGCTCAAGTGATCGATCGTCCCAACTACCTGCGACGGCGATGGCAACGACAAGCCTTATTGAGCTTAGCTTTCTCGGTCACTTCAATTCTCATCTGTTTTTATGTTCTAGAGAACGACGTATGGAAGCCAACTGATAGTGGTACAATCAATTTATTTGCTTATTGAGACTTGACGTTCCAATCAATTTCTTTTCTTATTTTTTTTTTCTTCAAGAGACTTAGAACATCCACAACTGCTACTTCAAATTTCTACTCTATAACACTATTCCCTATGCACTCTATCCATCATTATAAAATTCATTCACACTTTACATTACACTTTAAATATTTCTTTCCTCCAGCAGCTACTCTATTCCTGAAAAATCAGATAAACAGTGTTATAGAGTGTCTACTACGCTTACAATGCTGCTTGGATGCAGAGAATGGTAAACTAACGGTTGGTGAGCCATTGAAGCAACCAACTCCCAATGCATGTGCATCAGTGCATGCCACATTGATACATATAGGGCTAGCTGCAGAGGCTGGTGGACCGCAGGCTCCTGTCAAAAATAAACATATACTCCCTCCGTTGGATTATATAGGGCGTATTACAGATTTGGATTTGTTGTTTAATATAGGGCGCACACAATTTTCAATGTTATTTTACTGAGATCTTTCCTATAGTACCCTCATTTAAAGCATGCATGCATACGTGTGATTAAGTTCATTTGAAGCATTAATTGCCACCTCCACGGTAAATTTGTAACTTGACCATTGTCCTTGGTCTTGGAGCCCATCTCTAATACGTCCTATAAATCCCAACGGAGGGAGTATTGTTTTGAGTACGTGAAGTCAAACTTTTAAACTTTAACTATTTATATCTTTCTAGATATTTAAAACTGATTTATCAATACCATACGTATAGATTCTCCTTGAAAAATAATTTCACGTATTATAATTTTATTAAGTTTGATAAATAAACTGCAATACAAATTCATGATCTGCATGATTTCGGCTCCGATTCGCACTTCATTCGTAACTTTTTATCCGCAAGTCCAATGAACCCCAAATTTTGCACACACCTTCCTTGGTCTATATAGGGCCTATTCCAATAAGAATCAGAAAGCATAACATAAAATTTATGATGAATTTAAAGATTAATCTACTATGTCGATATTTCACCAAAACACCATAGAAACCCAAAATCTGCAAAATCTAAACAATGGCATTGAATCCTAGATGATCTGGCATGAAGAATTACCAGAACAATATTTATGGATCAACTCCAATAACAAATTGACCAAAATCGGTAAAAGGAAGACAAAGTCCGGGTTAGAATAAGAATCAGACCATGGATTGTTGGAATTCGATCTCAATTGATTCATGGTTGGTTGTTTCAGTACCTCTTCATGTAGAGGATAGCACTACAATGCTGAAAATCCTAATTTTCATGTTAGGTATCCAACCATTAACAAAACTGGCCCGTTCTAAGTCCCTATAGCGTTTTTATATAGAGATGACACACCTTACAACACTTATCACGAAAATAAGGACCCACGAACCTCCAAACAGGACTCTAAATCGAATACTAGTCCAATACAACTAAAACGTCCAAACCTTTAAGCATCCCAACACACCTCTGGTCCGTCTCTCGTCTGCACATATTGAGTTGTCTATCGATCATGCATCTTGATCTTACCGTGACGCACCCACAGAACATCTCCTTTGACCGCCTCAGTTCTCACCTCCACCGTGGAGCTTAGTACCGATCTCTGTTGACCTGCATTGACCCTGATGCTTAGTACCGATTTCTGTTGACCTGCGTTGACCCTGATCCGCACACAACGTTAGAAAGAGCAATTTTTTTAGAACAAACCTCTCTAAACTTGATTCACGTCAGTTTTAAACAAGTATATGCACCCTGCCAATTCGCATTTAACACACGGACATATACAGACAAATTCGATATAGAGCTCCACAATGCGTCAATTCAATTCCAATCTTCACCAAAACTTGTAGCCATTCAAATACAAGTTAAACAATTGTTACTCATCACATGACATTATACTTATTCGAGAATTCACATGAACATGGAATTTGTTTTGCAAATGATCATTTAATTGGTTATAACTATAGATTTTTAGCGAGGCAGAATGAGGAGGTGTGATTGGATAACAATTATGCTGTCTAATTACCGGTAAGCTACTATCTAGTTAGAGTAATCCTATAAATAGGGATAAAGGCTTAATTACATAAGACACAATATGACAAAGAGGACATATAGGTAACCGGGCCTTCTGCAACTACAATATGGGAACTAAGGTAAGTCATGTGTGTGGAGAAACTGTTTAAAGAGAAAAAATTCTCTATATTGAGTTAGCTTAGTCTATAGATAATATAGATAAGTAAAACTAGACGAAACATTGTATTTTATTTTTTAATAAAAGTGCGGAAAGGCGTGGCACCGTGGAGAGAGGAAATATTTCAGAATATGGCACTCAATTCGTGTGCCTCTTTATCTGTATGTATGATATGTGGTACTATCTGAGTCAATGACTGTGATCTGGAATGTCAAATCCTGAAACGTGAATTTTAAAGAGTGTCATCTTCTGAAATATCCGTGCAGAGAGAGGCTGGTTGGAAGGATGAATCATTTATGGAAGCGTGGGACGGACGGCCATTAATAATCCAGGCGAGGGAGGCGACGGCCATTAAAAACCCACCGTTGTGTTCGGCTTTGGTGGCCTCGCCATAAACCCATTTTCCTCTCCCCTCGCTGCTTGAGAGGTCAAGAAATCGAGAGGGCGGGAGGGGGATGGGTGGATCCGGGAAGCCCCGCGCCATGGCGGCGGTTGAAGAGGTTGACATCGCCGCCGTGAGGTACAAGCCGCTGCCGATCGCAGCGCCGCACCTCACGGGGTTCTCTCTCAAGGCCTTCGTCTGGCTCATGGAGTCCCGGCTGCTGGGCTCCCTCATCACCTCCCTCCTCAAGAAGCAGAACAACATGACGCAGGTAGGTTGCTCGTACTCCATCCTCCATTCCGATTCCGATTGTTGCTTGATTCTTTGCTCTTGCTTCTTTGCAGATGCTGCAGCAGACGGTGATCCCGGAGCGCCCCATGTACCACCCGGAGTACCCACCGCAGGGTAACAATTCTTTTCCTCCACTAGCAATTGCGACAAAGAAAAGAAAAGGAATTCATCACTCGACTTATAGAATTTCTCTTCTACTTTGTGTCCATTCCATGATCCTGCCCGTTTCTTGGGTCATGGGGTGTTGCTAATTGACTAATGGGCTGGTGCTGCTCCAGAGCCGGAGCAAGGGGTTGTGCTCCTTGGGGAAGACAGGGACCCCGTGGAGAGAGTCCACCTAGCACTGCAGTACCTCCCCCCGTATGATCCCTCCCTGCGCTGGACGGACACCGATGACAAAACGTCCCCTTTCCTCTACTGGAAAATTCGTGACTTTGCTCACGCCTACCGCTCAGGGATCACCACGCCATTAGCCGTGAGTAGCTCACTGAACTGAACATGGTGCTGCTTGCTCCTAAATGCCTGCCCTCCTGCAGCTGTGATGCTTAACCTTGATATATATGGTGCATATGTAGGTGGCTGAGCATGTCATTGCCGGTGTTGAAGAATGGAATAACAAGAAGCCTCCGATGCCAATGCTGGTCTACTTTAACGCAGATGACCTGAGGAAGCAAGCCCAAGCCTCCACAGAGAGATTTGAGCAAGGTTTTGCTACTTACACTCTTCTTTGAGAGACTATAAGACTATATTAGTATTTGGCCAGGCCAGTTCATGATATGCATCTTCCTATCTTTGAAATGAACTGGCTTCAGATACAAACTCCATTCACCTCTACCCAGTTTTCCTGATATGTGTTGCTTCTTGTGCCCAGGAAATCCGATTTCCATTCTAGATGGGATCTTTGTCGCCATTAAGGACGACATTGACTGCTTCCCTTATCCATCAAAGAGTTAGTTTACTCGACTGATGCTGCCATTTTACTGTGTCCAAGAATTCTATACCATGTTTTCTTTCGAATGCAGGTGCTACCACATTTTTTGACAAAATCCGCCCTGTGGAGAAAGACGCGGTCTGTGTTGCTCGTCTGCGAAAATGTGGAGTGATTTTTATCGGGAAAGCAAATATGCATGAGCTGGGCCTTGGGGTAACTGGAAACAATCCAAACTACGGGTATGGTTAATAACTGAGCGGCTGCTTGTAATGCTCATAACATATAGTTTGTGCCTACAGAAAGCCTATCTGTTTTTTTCCGTTAAAAGTTGACAAATTCAGCACTTAGAGCACTTGTGAATTTTGATTATCAAATCCCTGCTTTCTATTTCAATCTAGAGGGTGTATCACTGCTTTGTCACTTGATGCTTGGATTAAATCATGTTCTTTCTGTTTTTTGTTTGGCATGTGGCAAATTACAAACATCGAACAATGCCTATGTGATTGTCTTTCCTTAACTAAAGTCTGCTAATGGAAAAACAAATCATAATACTTGAGCTTTTGTAAAACTTGGCAATCTGAATTCTTGAATACGCATAAACATTCTGATCCAGCTGTCTCATCTAAAATCATTACATTATGAAGGCACAAAAGAAAAGGAATCAGAATTTTCATTCATTGTATAACCTTCATCCAGGTTATTGTTTCTTATGTTTACCACTTCATCTTCATGATTTATTAACCTCTTTTGCAGGACAGCGAGAAATCCACATTCGATTGATAGATATACTGGTGGTTCTTCATCTGGTCCAGCTGCACTAGTTTCTTCAGGGTTATGCTCGGTAGCAATTGGAACAGATGGTGGAGGTATGTATATATAAAGCTGTAAGATTCACTGTCTCTAGATTCTTGTCAGTACTAGTTACGAGTTACTTCCTTTATTTTTGCCACAGGTTCAGTTAGGATCCCATCTGCACTCTGTGGCATTGTTGGCTTCAAGACAACATATGGGAGGACTGATATGACTGGGTAACTAAGAAAAGCTCCAGTATTATAGTGGTCCTTTTAGGCTCCATAATCTGTATGGATTAGAACTCCTCTCAACATCACTTCACCAATGCTGGTTTAGTCCTCTGTTAATATTCCAGACATTCTGAAACTGTCTTTTATGTCATGGTATTTTCCAGCAATCAACTAAACAAGGCTGCTGAGTTATTTAAATGCTTATCTTTCATTGGATCTGATTATATATTTTTTGATATGCACTCAATCGTCATTGTGCATGATTAGATATCTTGTTTTTCAGGGCACTTTGTGATTGTGGGACTGTTGAAGTTGTTTCTCCTCTTGCTTCTTCAGTGGAAGATGCTATGCTAGTGTAAGCAGTTTGTCTAGCAAGATGAGATTAGGAGATTTCATTTGTCTGTTAGGCTTAGCTATCTTGTTGATAATGTTGGAAGTTTGTCAGCACACTATTTCCTTTCATTATATAAAAGATCCTTGTGGATAGAATTGAATACTTTTCAGCGCCCTCTGCATTTAAGTTTTCAGTATTGTTTTACCACCTTAACACTGTTGTATTGCATTTCAGGTATTCCGCAATTGCTGGTTGTAGACCTATGGATAAGCTTACTCTTAGACCTGTAAGATATTTTCTTTTCTATTTTTTCCCACATGTTAATTTTGCATGTAAACCCAGCGACAAGAGAAAGAATAGGGGAGTTTCTTTATTTCTTTCTTGGCTAATAGCATGTGACAGTCCCTTAAATAGAATCTAATTTTAATCATATCCCAAAGACCCTAACAAATAGAATCTGATCTCTAAATTCCTAATTTATGAGCCAACTGGGCGTGGGCCAGGGCCTAGCGTTCATGAACAGTCTTCACGCACAGTACTCACGGTACAATTCAAGGGGCTAGCGGTGATGCCAAACAATTTCTCCACCCTTCGAGTGAGGTGATGGCCATGGCATTCATCCTTGGCAGCCCCACCACGATGAGCAACCGTGATGCCTTGCACCTATGCGTAGCAGGGCAATGACGGTTGACCGTGAAGATGCAGTAATTGTAACGTTGTCTGCCATTTACGAAGACAGCGAGCATAGTGTAGTGCTTCTGCCTTTTCCACCACAACATGCAATGGATGAGAGAGATGCGACAATGCTGCAACCTCCTAAACATCACTAGCCACGTCCCACACCTCCAAAGGCACAATGGTTGCTCGCGTGAAGACGACCATGATACAAAGACAACCTTCTTCCTTAACGAAGGAATCGAGAGCAGCGCAAGGAAGAGGATATTCCACCGGTGGTTGTGGTACTGGAGTCGGTGGTGCTGCTCTCAGTGAAGGTGCTTGAATAGGAACCACTGCTGGTGGCTCCATACGAGCACCCTGGTTACTAGACGTTGCCTTGTGGACTGTCTTTGCTCCAGCTTGATCACCAAACCTTGCGTTCTCCAAGCATGCAAGCCGCACATCATACTTGTTGAGGTGGGTGTTGATGACCGCGAGCTGCTCTGTGGATGTCCAGCTTCTTGATGATAACATCTAACATGGCGAGGACATCCTTGAGGGTGGGCTCAGCTTCCTTGTTGCCGGAACTTAACATGGTCATTGTGAAAAATGGCTCTAATACCAAATGTTGTGTGTAAACCCGGCGCATCGGAGGCGCCAGTCGGTGATTTGACTGGCAGCGGGAGAAAGAATAAAGGACTTTCTTTATTTCTTTCTTGACTAATAGCATGTGGCAGCCCCCATAAATAGATGGGTTCCCACTAACAAACAAAATCTAATCTTAAGCATAGTCCTAAGAAGTAGAATCTAATATAGTAATTTCCTAATTTGTGAGCTAACTGGGCCAGGGCACGCCATGCATGAACAGTATTCGCACTCAGTACCTATGAACATGGATACCAGCAACTATTTCTGCTCATAACTGTTAAATACCAGAGATCCTGAAACTTCTATGCCATTGCACGATACTACTACTTCATGTTGTTTACATTGCATTGCTGCATGATAGGAAAAAAAGGATGTGTTTTCTTTTTGTAAAATGTAATTTAAATCCCATAGTGCAGTGATCATAATACTGCCATATGTTTACCTTTTAAATTAGTCCCAAGGAATGTATGATAACTTAACATTTTGATGCTGACCTTAATGCATCCCTTTGGGCTCACAGTTACTGCATTTCTTTTCCTTTTTCATCTCTACAGTCACCTCTCTGTGTCCCTATTTTGTTGACCCCTGACAATAGCAATATCCTACAATCAGTGAAAGTGGGGAAATATACAGAGGTACATTTTCCACTTTAACTATTATCTTGGTATGCATATGCTTGTTGTTAAATGAAATTTGGTTTTGTAGTGGTTTCACGATGTTTCTGATCGTGATATCTCAAATACATGTGAGGATGCACTTAACCTTCTTTGCAGCACCTCGGGATGTCAGGCAAGCCCATTGCTACCTCAACATAACTTACATGACAGGATTACAGTTTTCTTGCTTTAGCACATTCGGCTTTCAGCTATCATACGTCTTACACCTTTGAATGTACAATCTCATCTCTGAATGGAAACATTTGCGTATTAATCTGGATGTATAGTTCATACTTCCATGTACATCAATAAATTTGCCTTACTTCTATTGATGGTTATGTTAAAATAATCATTAGCTGTAAATGATAGAAAGCCCATGTTGGTATTGTTAATAACTCATGTAAATTGTTAACGATTATTTCTCTTCATCATCTCGAGCTGTTAGGTAGCTAGGAGCTATGTTAAAAATTTTTCCAGTTACTTAATGATTATGATGAGATCTTTTTTCTCTGATGATATGCTATCTACTAGATGTGCATATTCTACTCTTTTTCATCATCTCATCTTACAAATTTTGGTTAACATTTTTCAAGATAAAACTCATCTTACAAGTGTTGGTTAACATTTTTCAAGATAGAAGAGATAATATTACCAGAGCTGGAGGAGATGCGTACCGCTCATGTTGTATCAATTGGCTCAGAAGCATTCTGTGACCTGAATCCTCATTACCAAAAAGGGTACTCTTTATCTATTTGATAAATAGGTGTTGAAATTATTGGTCGCTGAGAGGCTGAAAACCTTGTTTGTTAGTACTTAATCTTCTCTAATATTGATCTCATTCTACTAATATCTTCCAGGAGACGAACTGAATTTACGCTAGATACTCGAATAAGTTTGGCACTTTTTGGTTCATTCACTTCAACTGATTATGTTGCTTCTCAACGTCTAAGGTGAATAAGAGTATACATTTAATTGAGCTGATGAATTTTCTTCTTTTTTTTGGCATTATACTGGGGTTTTCGTCCTCCAATCTTAGTCAACTGTGGGAATTTTCGAGCAGCCACTTCCATTGTGATTGTCTATGGATTGTCTGAAAGAAAAGCTAAGAGCTATTAAAATTTTGAGATATCTTTAAGATAATAAAGAAGATGATCAACCAAGTGATCAAAAAGAAAGCATATTTACTCTAATGAACCCACAGGTTTCCACAAGCCTTCTCCTGAGTATGTTAGTTAGGTTCAATTTCGAAATACCAAACATATCTAGTAACAACCCTGTGTATTACTAAATATTAATTGGGAAAAAATTGTGTGAGGGACATTGCAATTGCATGTCCTTTGCTCCTGGAGTCACTGACATGTAGTCTCAAGACCCCCATGTCAGTGACACATGGAGTGTCCAGGAGCAATGGATACAAATTTTCAGTGCCCCAGTGCCAATAGCCCCTTAATTATAAATTCAATTCCAGTTTCATGTAAATGAAGCCTGCTAACATCTCTATCTATTTCACGTTCAAGCTACTGGTTCTTGATCTAGTGTTTTTCTTGAAAACCAAATTAGATATAAGAGGCGAGTACAGAAATAAAAATACGGTATGCTTTGCAGAGTATATCTAATGCCATGTGATGTGATACTACAAAATTAATATTAATTATGTAAAAATTATCACTGACTAACAATAACCACTAGAAGGTGTGAAGCTTCCATTTTATCCTTATCTGCTACTAAAAAGTGCTGTTTACCAAAATTACGTGCTGATGTGAATCTCTTTATTTCCTACTAGTTCTTATATAGACTCCAGAATATGGGAAAAACCCATTTTAGCCCCCCTAGTTTATTACATATTGAGATTTACTAGATGTGCTGACTATTGCACAATTGTGGATATTGAAGTTTTTTAAAAAATCAAACGCCTCATACTTGTTGCATAACAAATGCAAAATCTGGTGTTTAAACTGTAAGCTGTAAAGTATATGGTTCTCTTCTATTTTCCCAAATGTATGCTGATGGTATCATTGACGTGTCTTGTATAGGAGAAGGATCATGTACTATCACATGGAAGCTTTCAAGAATGTTGATGTGATAGCAACCCCTACAACCGGGTAATAGATGCTGAAATTTATTATAATTGATCGGTATATATTTTATGATTTTCCTTATATCCCTTTTTAATAATGTAATGTATATGTATATCGCTTCCTATATACTTTTTTAGGTTCATTAACCAGGCAAATGCTAACGGAAAGCTTCTGAATCTCTAGCTTCTAGTGGATGGCAGTAGTTCTAGGCAATCTTTATTTTTCTAATAGTCACTGCAAACGCCAAGAGGGATAGGCATGTTTAAGAAAATGAAAATGCGGGTGACACCGAATCATCTATGAACCAACTAATTCATGAACTTTTGGTTCCTTTATCCATGCATCACCTTAATTTGAGCAGAGTAGTCAGATGCCATATGTATTATGGCTCAAAGGATATAAAAATTTGCTTAGTCAATTCACACTTAAGTTTTTCATTATCATGTTCTACCTAATCCTGGTAATATATTTTGAATAGTTTGGTTTTTTTTTAGCTGAAGTTTAGTGGTTTATACATTAGAATTCATGTCTAAATGACAATGTTATGAATTTAATTCAAGAAAGGTTTGTACAAGCATAACAGTGTGGTATAGCTATGAATGTTGCAGTTTCCGACACATATGAATGCACCATGCTATATAATATCTGTGAATAGATATGTTTTAATTCATAGTGCAGAATATTCAGGAATATTTGACATAAGTAATCAATTGGTGTTTATATATACTCGAATGATGCATCCTAAATTTTATTTGGTTTCCAAATTCAAGAAGTGTTTGTGTACTTTTGCATCTTATTATTTATTTTGTTTGTTATAACAACTTAGGGGTAATCTCTTTTTTTTTTCCCAGCATTACTGCACCAAAAATACCAGCAAGTGCTCTGAAGTTAGGAGAGTCTGATTATGTTGTATCAGGTAAATTTTTTGCAGTTTATTGTCTGTAATCGCCCTCACTAGCTCTATAACATGTGGAAGTACAGACTACCTCAAGTTCAACTTCAACTTTCTTCCTAGCCATCTTAACATGATGGATAAAAACTGTTGAAATCTTGGTGTGAAATAATTGTTATTTGACATTAAGGGCTTGTTTTGTGTTTTCATAGTTTTGAGACAAAACCATGGTTTCTGAAGTTGCCATGGTTTCAAAACCATGAGGTGTTTGGATGACCAAAAAAATACTCCATTCCAAAACCATGGTTGAGTAGAAACCATGGTATTTTTGGAGTATTTGAAACTCCATTTCTAGCTACAATTTTCATGATTTGGCTCTCACTAGCTCTTGTATTTGGTCAAGTTTACCATCCTAAAACCATGTATCCAAACAGCTGATAGTTCTAACAAATACCAGATTTTTATGGAGTTTGATAGAACTTCAGTTTTTATATGTACTCAATTGCAAACTCTATGTATGACAAAACCATGGTTTCTTAAAACCATGTATCCAAACAGGCCCTATGATGTGTTACTGTCTTTATATCGGGAAACAAGAGTGTAAAAAAAATGATGACCACTGTATAGGGCTATGTTTACTAATGAGTTAGCCAATCATTCACTCTAAGGAATGTGAAATTCATATGGGAGATTTCATTGATTTCTCGGTATACAGGAAATAATGGAGGTTACTACACATACCTTCTTATCTAGAGTGGGTCTAATAAAAATTAGCTATGAAATATGCAAGTAAATCTGTTAAGTATCATTAATAAGAGTTTAGCAGTTTACTAGGCGAAGAATATGTTCCTGTTTTGATGCTAAGTACACCTTTTCTTTTCCTGATACTGTCTTTCTTTGCAGCTTACCTAATGCGATTCATCATAGCTGGGAACCTTCTTGGTTTGCCAGCCATTACTGTACCTGTAAGTGTCATGACTCATGGCTGGGTATATTATCATGATATTTATGTTATTTTCAACTGATAAAACTATTGCAAGAGGTTCTAAAAAAACTAGAGAGGATTTTGGTATAATATAGCTCAAATACATAAAAAAAATTGTACTTTGCTAATATGTTATTACTCCCATACTCAGGTTGGTCATGACAAGCAAGGCCTTCCTATAGGCATGCAACTGATAGGTCGTCCATGGGGCGAGGCTAGCTTATTGAGGGTGGCTTCTGCATTAGAGGTATTGTTCATATGCATCATAGAAGTTGTATTTGGGGTTTCCCAGCTGAGAATGTGCTCATATGCAGTAAGTCTAGATGTGCTTTTTGAGGCTGCATATAGTATTAACAATAAATGTTTCGATGCCACTATGTTACTCCATTGGATATTGAGAAATTTTTTATTACGCCAGTATATAATTTTAACCAGTTACTCAATAGGTATAAAAACGTTTGGTATTCTTGTTTCTTTTCCTTTCCACTCTCTTGTTCCATGGGCGTGCCGTCTTTGATGGAACATGTATCAGGGAGCAATAATGAAACATGAATTTATCTGATCCAAGCACATCATTTTCTCAATCAAAAACCTTTTTCTTAGAACTTCTCCCATCAAAACCTTTTCTTCTAGAACTTCTCCCGTCAAAACCTATTTACAAGGTGTAGGGCAAGGATTTGATAACTGGCAATAAAATTTTACCGGACCCTACCGATAGTTCTGATTATCATCAATTTTTGGACGAATATAAAATTTGAATTTTTGAAGAAAAGTAAAATAAAAATCCCAACAAATTGCGAGGGTGTGGTGTGATCCCCACCATGGAGGAGAGGGGTACTACCACCAGGCTACTACGAGGGAGGGTCTTGCTTAGGATGGATATGAATATCCTTTTATCTATATGATCAAATTTATAAAAAAAAGTTAGTACATAGCCGATTTTTTGGCCGATGTGTAATATAACCGAGGGTAGCTGATTTTGGGATGATTTTCAAATCCTTGGTATAGGGTCAGTATCGATATTGTAAGTTTGCTGAGTAAATACAGTTATAATTTACTGTCTACATTTTGAAGGTCAAAATGCTGAAGCATATAAAAATGTTGGCCTGAAGCGATAGTTATTTCTGGAACGTTCTAAAAAGTTTTACTAAGTGGAATCAGCATTGCGGATGCGAGAAGATACATAGCTTGAGGCTTTTGTTACATTGAAATCTCTTGTTCTGCTTATAGGACCACACTGGTAAAATAAACAGCTGATAATTGATTTTCCTTGCTTGTAGGAGCTGTGTCTGAAGAGAAGGAAACGGCCGTCTGCATTTTATGACATTCTAAAGCCCTGACGTACTCCACTAGTATACGCTGATGGTGATTGCAGCCAATAGCACATGGCCATTAATAATGACAACTTGCATTGGTTATACATTTTGATTGGGAACGAACATTTGTACACATGAACACAACACCTAGTTTCTACTGGAATGACGTTGACAAGACAAGGCAAACTCCACTAGGTTGGAGAAAATCGTGTGGAACTGTAATAACTGGGATGGTATGGTTGAACGGCACGATCGATATACCTGACCCTTGGTTGTGCATTACGATTTGTGCTGAAGCTCCATAGTTTATTTGCACAAAATCCCTTACACACTTCCTCTTAGCAGCCCCAATTAGGGATGGAAATGAGCCGAGCTTGAGCGAGCCGAGAGTGTTTGGGCTTGTTTTGTAAACGAGTCGAGCTGGCTCGGCTTGTTTTCAAGAGCGAGCTGAAAACTAGGCTTGGCTTGGGCTCACTAAAGCTCACGAGCCTCTCGTGAGCGCTCGTGGCTCGTTTGACTAGATGAGGATAAATTGACCAGAGGAGGACGACGGGGTTGGGAGAGGTGGAGGGCGGCGCCGGTGCCTTGGGTGGTGGAGATGGGCTTGGGTGATGGCTGCTACACGCCCACAGCGGGAGAGGCGGTGACGACAAGGAGCAGGGGCGGAGCACCGGGAGGAGGGCGATGTCCTAGGGACTCACAGCACTGGAGGGTACAGATGGAAGGCCAGTTAGACGCGGTGCTCATCGATGGCGTCGTCCAGATACTGGGAGCGCATGTGGCCACTAACTCTCTTCCTCGTCTAGGCACCCATCATGGCATTATCGCGGGATGGATGCTCTTCTCTTCCGGCCCAAGACCGATAGCACAACAGACGACGCCGCCTCTCTTCGTGCGTAGGATGAGGCGGGGCGGCATGTGTGGAGAGGTGGAGGGCGGTGGGAGAGACTAGCTGAGCTGAGAGGAGGAGGGGTGGCGAGGCGTGTGAGGCATGGCGGAGGACGGAGGAAGCGTAGGGCGAGCCATGTAGGCTTAGGAGAGCTAGGCTGATTTCATGCAAGGCCTCGTTGTTTGGTTACCTGCATCGGCAGAACTTGGCTCGCACGATCCCATGTTTGGCTATCCACGTTTTGAGATGAGCTAGGGTGCGCCATGCCTTGCACCACCGTGGCCATCCTGAGCTCTGGTTGTGCCCCCATGCTTCCAGCATGTCACACCGCACCTTCGGGCCATGCCCCTGTGCCCTAAGACCATATTCTTCGGCATTCCCGGCAGCCTCGTGCGCATTCCCGGCCGCCTGCGACCTCATCCGAGTGTTGCTACTCCTCCTTTCATGCCCTCGAGCGTTCCTAGCCGCACCGCCGTGCTTTCCAGGTCGCGCTGCTGCCTCTGGAGCATCACTGCCTCCTACAGCACCGCGCCGAGCTCGCCACTGTCTTTGAGGCGCCACGTGGAGCTCGCCATCGCCGCCTCCTGGAGCACCGCACGGAGCTCGCCGCTGCCGCATGGAGCTCACTACCGCCGTCTCTGGAGCATCATGCGGAGGTCACCGCCAGTCATCATGGCCGTCCACGCTACAGGGGAGCTTTGCTCATGCCATGTCCCCGGCGGCGCTGTCAGCATCTCCAGTGCTGGCACAACCTCTTTGAGCTCCTAAGACATCATGCGACCAGATCCAAAGCTCCATCATTCGTCTCCGGTGTAACTCCACTGTCGCTTGCCGCCGCAACGCCATCGTGGCACTTGCTTGCCCCACGCTCACCCCGCTGCCTCGCATCCCTACCGTTGTGCCTCGCCTACACCGCGCGAGCCAGGCCTGTGGAAATAGCCGAAATCTGAGTTCCTGCTAGGCTTGGCTCGTACAGTGAAAATGCACACAACCAACCAAACATGCCATTTATAATTGTGCCTTAATGAACTTCCAAACTTTTATGTATCTTCCTCGCCATCACCTCCATGAATTGCAAGTTACAACAATGTGTTTTTTAAATGATCTTTTTTAGGGGTGATACACCCACCCCCTACGACATGAAGGTTATGGGGACTTTGCTCACAAGATCCTTGTGGGGTCTTGTACCACCCTCGCTTAGAAGACCTTCATGGGGCCTTGCACCACCCTCGCTCAGAATGGCAGCATAATAGAACTTAAGTGGCTCGATGGGACTTGAGAGCTACTTGGTGGTCAAGTTAACCCAACGAGACAAATAGTACAACTCGACCCACCTAGGTATCAGGGTGAACATCATTAGATCCTTTCCTGAGGGGACAAGCTGTAACTGTTGCCTCTATCCCTACTCTATTACGACGATGGAATGGTATTATGGATTTTCACCTCAAAGGTATGACAGAAAGACACCACCCTTGCTTTAGCAGTTAGGTAAGGGTGTTTTGGTTATTTAGGTCATGCCCTAACCCTATATAATTAGAGGAACACGTGTTCATATAAAAGAGAGATAGATAAACAAGAAAAAAGCACGCCAAGTGCTTTTATCCCCAAAAGAAGTTTTCCTAGTGTGGAGTGCCTTAGCCTTGGTACACTGTTGTTGGTTGAAAGAAGAGTAGAGGAAGTTATTGATAACCAACTCTTTCCTCGGTGTTGAAAAACGGCACTAATAAAGTGTTATGAACTGCTCGCTGCCTTAGTTAAGTCCTGCCACAGAGAATACTATACATGATGACATTTGAAAAACAAATATGGAACGTAGAGAATTAAACGATCTGCCGTATAATAATTGAATGTACCACGGGAAACACATACATTTTGTACATGAAAGAGCTGGCTACATAGACATAAAAAGGACATATATATTGTATAAGTTGTGTATAGATGACATAAAATAAAATGTATTAATTATAGGGGAAAATATCTCACATGCTATTGCAGAGCCGCCTAATGTCTTACATGCCATCGCTTAGATGCTTGTCTCTTCTATGCCATTGCAATAGCTCGATTATTGTCCTATGTGCAATTGGCAAAAACTTATCTTTTTTGTTTGAGCTATGCAAATATTTTAGAAATCATCCAAAAAACACAGAGTTATTAAGTATGTAACAATTTGAATACACAATTTTTTAGTATTGTTATGCTAAATATTTTATGTTTAAAATGTTTTCCAGTGTAAATGTAACATAAAATATTTTTTAAAAATATTCAAAAAAATATAGATTGAAAGTATTGCATATCTGATAACACCACGATTTTTTTCAGAATTTTTTAATATGTTTACATAGTTTAAACAAAAGAATAAGTTCTTAATAATAACATATAAATCAATATTAAAGTAATTGCTATGACAAATAAGAAATAGAAGATTAAACGATGTCACGTAAGAAACTATGCGACTATACACTGATATAAAAAAAATCTGACCGATTAGAGGACAACAGTCTGTGCGTAGGAATTTTATTTTTTTTATATTTATTTATTTTCAGAAATAAATAAATGATATTCAATTTTTTAAAAAAATAAATAGACTCCCGTCGCCAGCCCGTTAGGCGAGAAAATCGAGCTGCTTTAAACCACCCGCTTGGTCGGGCGAGATTTTAAAATCCGCCTGACGGATGGGCGGGCTTTTTGTGCTTACCACATGGGTGGGCCAAATACCGCCCGACGGAGGCGAGATTTGAAGCCAAAAATCCGCTACCTAACCAAGCGAGTTTTGAAGCGAAAAAATTCGCCCGTCCGTTGGGCGACCTTTGAGCTAAATTTGTTTGCTTTTAAGGTCACATGCGCCATGTGCATGACTATTGCCATTTGAAGGAGAGGACCGAGAGCGAGAGAGAAGTTGGAGAGAACGAGCGATGAGCGATTCTTCGATTTTACAGGTATTTTTGTTATGTAGTATAAAATTTATTTAATAAAACTTGGTAGGATAGTCATATGAATTTAGTGTAGGTTACATTATATATAGAGAGGGTAATATTTAGGATAGGGTTTAGGCTAAATATAGTCGCGTAATTTGTAGGCTAGGATTAAGGTTTAGGCTAGAAATAGCACGGTAATATTTATTCTAGGTTAGGTTTAGGCTAAAAATAGCCGTTTAATATTTAGGCTAGGATTAGGGTATTTTTGTTACAAATAGACGGTAATATTTAGAGTTTAGATTGAAATAGTATAGTCAATAAATTGTACGGTTATGTGGTATGTGTCGAACATGGTAGGCTTAGGGTTTAGAAAGGAATAGAAGGTAATATATAGTGTTTATATTGAAAATAATGTAGTATTTTACTAATTTATTAGATGTTGAAGAGTATTTTATTTGTAGAGCTAATGAACAAGAGGTTGGCCGATATTTTGGCTATAGTAATATTGTTAAAAAATAGATGTAGAAAAAGGAGATTGACGTATAATAATCAATGTGCGAAATTTGTTGGGCAAGGTAAATGACAGACAAGATCAATTTTCAAATCCATTATGGGGAAGGAGAGATTGTGCAAGGTCCTTACGGGATAGATTTATCAATGTTCCAATCATGTACATTAGGGATATCAAGACCCACCGAAAGGTCATTTAGGGCTACAACATTGGTTATCACGGACGTTTCAACTCAACGAAGAAGAACATGTCATGACAGATTCAGGCATTGGTGAGCCGTCTTCTTGAAGGTTTTTTGGAGTTGATACCTATATCGAGTACTCGAATTGGAGACGCTACGTTGAGATTGCAATCGAACGGTGCCTTCCTCTAGTTCTCTTAGTGCGGCCGAGTACAAGCAACATGCGAGGTGGAAGAGCCAGAGGAGACTAGTGGTTTGAAGTGGAAGAGGAGGTGGAGGTTGTAGGGAACACGGAGGTGACAGAGGACGGGAGAAGCGCATGAGACAGATATAGGAGAAGAAGGCAATGAAACATTGAAGAGGCGCACGGGCGGCCGATGAAGGGGAACGAATCGAGTCAATAGTTGCTGAAATGGCGTAGAGGATGCAGAGCATGAGGAAGTCCTCGATGAAGATACGCCGACGATGAGAGAAGTTTGAGTGATCGACCGGTGCTCGAGAGTGGAATACTTACAACTTTCAAGATTTATCTGTACATGAAGGCACGCACACACCATGGGATTACCATGAGAATGAGGTGACTCAGGGAGTCATGTACCCGACTAAGGAAGCTGTATTGGATGCCGTGAAGTATTGGTATTTATCTCGAGGAGGAGGAGTTCGAGGTAGTGAAGTCGAGTAAAAACGCTTCACGAAGTGATGTGTGTTGTTCTGGTTGCCCGTGGCGTGTACATGCATTTAAAGGAAAGTGGGTGGATTCTTGGGTGTGTTCAATTGTAAAGGAGCACGACTGCCGCTAGAAAATGCACAACAAAGGCACGTAAATATGACATCAACATTTGTTGCACTTGTAATGTACTCACAAATTATTCAGAACATAAGATATGAGCCTCGGTCCATTATACGGGCCATTGAGGAACAATTCCAGTACACCATAAAGTATCCCACTGCCTGGAGAGCTAAACAGAAGGCTTTGGAAATGCGGTTCGGGACATATGAAGCATCGTATGCAAATATGTCCCAACTTCTGCAGACGATTAGTAGAAGAAATCTCGAACGCATTATGACATGAAGGAGTATCCCGCTTCCGCCGACACCGCAAGTGGGTTCTGCGAACGGTATTCTTTGGGTTGGGTCCGTGCATAAGAGCCTTCACATATTGTCCAATTGCTATGTGTAGATGGAACCTTTCTCACTGGCAAGTATAAGGGGCAAATATTGACAGCAATTGCCGTGGATGGCAACAATCAGATTTTACCGGTGGCATTCGCATTTGTGGAGGGAGAGAATACAGATAGCTGGTACTGGTTCCTAGAGCGTGTGAAACATGCTGTTGTAACAGGAAGACCAAATGTCTGTGTCATTCATGATAGACATGCAAAGCTTATCAAGGCGATTGATGAGATTACAAATGGCTCCGACAACCAAGGGGTGCCCAAAGTGGAGTGATATGCAAAGCGGTGGTGCATGAGGCATTTGGGAGCAAATTTTTTTAGTCACTTTAAGAATAAACACTGCATGAACCTATTCAAGAGGTTGTGCAAGCAGAATCAGCAAAGAAAATTCAACAAATTATGGAAAACACTCGATGAGATGACCGCAAAGCGAGCAGAATTACAGACAAGGCAGAGGTAGGGCCACACGAGCCAGTAGTGAGATGCTTCTCGATTGATTAAGGATGATCCAAAAGAGAAGTGCGCTCTCCTATATGATACTGAAGGGGCTAGATACGGAATAATGACAACAAATTTGGCAGAGGTGTATAATTGGGTCATGAGGGGGTTGAGGGCATTGTCTCTGGTTGCAATTGTGGAGGGAATTCTTCACGGTATATGCAAGTGCTTCATGGATCGTTATCGCGCGTCTCGCCGCTATGGTCGATGCTACCGATATACTCATTGCTATTACAAAGTATATGGCCGAGAAGATAGGTAAGGCCGAAAGACATTGCGCGACGGCGATGGGGACAGATCATCTCAGTACCACATAATCTGCAGGATAGAGGCGTTGTGGCGGTGAACGTGAGCGGTTACGCAGAGTGCATATCTTGCGTGATCATATATGCACATGCTCATGCCGCAGTCAAGCTTCTTCACAAGCCATGCTCTCATTTACTAGCGGCTTCAATGACAAATCACCCTACTTTTCCATTTGTGTCCGAATATTTCAGGAAGGAAACAATCCGAAATACATGGCATGCAATTTTCGGTACATTTACTGATCCACCTATTCCGAACAGCCGTCATGTACCGGCTAGGGAATTGCTGAAGTGTGATCTTGGTCGCCGCCAACACCGTCAAGATTCGAACGACATGGATCGGTCGAGGTGGAAGAGTTGAGAAGAGATGCAAGAGAGTGTAACGAGGACGGTCACACTTATGTGAACTGTGACAAGCCTAGTGCATTTGGGTCCTCGATTTGGATCTTTGGGCCGTCCGGCCTCGGGGCGGATGGGCTACGACCGCTCGGTTGAAAATGTATCTATGAAACCTTAATCGAACTACTTGATATGTGTAATTTATATTTGTAATATTCGCGTCAATGTAATATGCTGACTTACTGGTGGCAATGTAATATGATGACTTATTTATGTTTATGTAATATGTTATGTTTGCATGATATGTAGTGTCTGTTGATGACATTATCTTTTGGTATATACGTATTTTTCTTTATGAATTAGTACTGCTTGAATTGAAATAAATAACTCATACTTGCATATCTCGTAGGGTGACGTGACGATGGCCGACGAGATGGGCGGCTACCGAGCCGGCGCCACGCAGCAGAAGCAGAAGCAGAGGGTCTCGCCGACCCCTCCCTTGACCGTAGGCATCGGGCCTACCTCAAAGGCACGATGGAGGCGGGCTACTAGGTGTCTTTCAGACTAGGACACTTGCCGAGTTGCTCACTCGACGACGTTGGGTTGACAGTACATCGTATAAGGCTTAACCTTCCTTACTTTCGCTTTTTATAATTTAGCTTTACTTACGTCATGAATGCTTCATTTTCGCAGATGCGCCTCTCAGCCTCCTCCATTGTGTCGGATCTTTGGAGGCTACTGACCAGCGTTCGTTGGAGACCCGCCCAACAAATCGTCCGAGGTGTTTGGTTTTGACCGGTCCTCCTTGCAAAGACTTGTGGACCGATGGAGGCCGGAGACACACTTTTCACCTCCCGTGCGGGAGATGGCGCCGACTCGCAGGACGCCTCGTACCTTCAGGGCTTCCGTGCGCCGGGCAACGTCGTGGCGGTGGGCGCCTCACCCTCGGGCGTGTCGACTGCTAGGCCGGTTCACGGGTAGTCCGTGCACCAGCGCAGGAGTGTACCGCCTTTCCTCAAAGTGAGACACGTGGTCCACCTAAGAGGTGGCTTCTGCATTCTACAGAAGAACTAACGAGCGAGTTGTCCTTCTTAAATTACATGCTAACATTGGTATTTCCAAACATTGACAAAGTGAGCACATCCACCCTCAGCCGATGAGACCATCGTGTCCCGACACCTTGAGGCCTACGCTTTGGTTGTTCGGTGGTGATGTTCACCAAGACGGACGGCCATTGCGCCGACAAGCACCTCCTGCACGCCAGGAGATCGCCGACAGCGACGCCACGAGGTCCCCCAAGACAGATTGGGCTTCAGCTGTCCTTGCGGGGACGTACAGAGGTTTATGCGACGCCGTCTTGAAGACGGATGCACAACCGATCCTCGGTGGTCGCCCCTTCACATACAACTGGTCGATGAGCGGATCGCCATTGGGCGCCCACTCATGGATCACGATCCTTACGAGGCGGCGATTACCACGACACACCGAGGATAGGCCCACCATGGGCTTCCTTTGGTTTCACGAGGGTACGTAATGTTTAAATCATGATTTATGCATTATTTACGTAACATAGCACTAACTACGCTTGTTTTCTCCTTTTGCGCCTTACCGGGCCCACGCTCAGCGCACAAGGACTACCCAGAGTACGTGAGGCAGCTGGACGAGGTACAGGAGGACGATGTCGTTTGGACACCCTACAGTCAGGACTGAGTGCTTGTTTGCACGCCTCACGGGTTGTCGCCGCTTATGAAGGGACCGCTTTATCTTGGCCACGACCGACCGCTGTTCTTCGACATCTTCGCCGAGGAGTACTCACCGCAGCCGGTGATGCGGCGATTCGCCTCCACCAGACTTCCTCTACCGCTTGTCCACACCGCCCCGCGTCGAGCTCACCAAGACGATCTTTCCCTTGTCGTAATTTCGATTTTGATCATCCGCATTATAAGTGTCATACACAATGTTTGTTGCAGATCCACTAGACGTGGCCACACCGCCGGTTATCTGTGGGCTCTGTGATGGAGCCTTGGGTAGCATGATGAGAGGACGCTCTAGATGAGCGGTCGAGGAGGATCGACCGACGACGCGACGTCAGATCCGGCGAGACGACGGTGGTACAGGCGTCACGAGGACGCGGTGGGTCACACCCTTCCACCGAGATCGCCCACGCCGCGCGAGCCATCGACATCGCATTCGCCGCACCGCACAAGCAGTCGCGCATCAAAGCGGTACCGATCTTCACTCCAACTTTTCAATTTCTATTTTTACCAGCATACACCTCATGATGCGCTATTGGCCTATATAAAGATTGACATTCTTCGTGAGTGCAACGTCGATGCACGCACGGCTGTCGAGCGCCTGCAGCATGGCATTCAGATGACCGGAGGAGAGATACTCGCGACCTTCCAGAGGCTCTACGAGAAGACAACGCGAGCTATACGTCTCACGTGCTGCAGCCTTCCGGACGCCCTACAGCCTGCACCGAGGGGTTTGAACTTTATTGCCCTTCTCCACCCTACCGTCAATAAAATTTATAATGTGACACTACCTGAATATGTAGGATTGTACGGAGCGAGGACGCAGTTTGACGAGGCTGGCACGTCAGCCCAGGGGCCACCACTGTCCTCCTGGAGGGTACCTTTAGGAGGCCTTCGTCCGTCCTCGCAGTGCCCGCCCCAAGGAGCGTGGAGGCAGCAGTTCGCCGAGGCCGGGACGTCTTCCTCTGCCGCCGCGTGCTCGTCTGCATCAGCCGCGCCCACACCCTACGGTGCTTCCAGTGGCACCACCAACAGGTCGCAGCCCACACCACAGCACCGCGCCTCCTATATAAAGCGAAGTTATTTTTCGATCGAGCACTTCAATTTCATGTATTTATGATTTGTCGCTTAGTAATGTGGACATTGCATGGATTAGGTCCTATCTTCACAGAGTGGAACAGTCCGGTCGGTCAGGCAGTGGACTACCAGGGCTTGGACGACCTTGACGTGGACCAAGCCGTCCCAAGACGACGAGGTTGGAGGCTCGCAGCTTGTCGTGGGCGCCTCGCAATGGACACGTACCGTCCAAAGTCGACTTGGCGACACTGCACCACGAGCTCGTCCTCACCGGACGTTCACCCACGGACCGCTACACCTTCCCTAGCACATACCGTGGTAGTGCCCGCAAGGCACAAACTCGAGGATCATCCATGGGTGAAGCCCAAGCGGGGACGACAGTAGTTTCTGTTCTTTGCATGTTTTTTTGTACCTTTTGATGTATATATTCAGTAGTTGCATGAACATTTTCGCTATTTGTCATTTTTAGCTTTATAACTTTTTTTATTTATGCCATCTAATCGCTCGTGATTTTTTTCGTATTTTATGGGCCCGCTGAGTGCCGAATGCGGCTTGAGAAGTTATGTGGACGCCATCTGGGTGGGCCCCGCCACCTCATAAACCCCGGACCGCCATACACGATGAGGGCTACCCGCATTACCGCTTAACGCGGCTGGTGGCCAATTAGCCACTTCATGTTCTATTCTTCTTTATCTTGTACGCCAATAAGTAGTCTATTGTATCTCAAGGCTTTGAGATTATAGTACGCACGAGATAAATCAGATGAAGATGGTGCTCCGGTGACATTGACAATGTGAAACGCATTACATGGTAATAATCCATGTAGCCCGAATCTTTATGCAAATGACTTGAAATAAACCCGGCATTGTAGTAGGGACGCTAGGTTTACTGCCATCCACGTAACGGTTCCACACGGGTATACATGTTGTAGGCCCGAGTAGCAAAGTCAACTCGCTCCTCAAGCCGGGAGATTCTTGCGTGAAGATGTTCGATGTAACTGAACGCGGCCATTGGGAAGGGATCGTCTATCCATTTGTTGAAGTCGCAGTCATCGGTCTACATTTAGAAATGAGAAAAATGTGAGATGGAAAATGTATTAAACACTTGGCTGTTGTCCGGATGGTTACTCACAAGCACGCGAACGAGTAGAAACGTCGGCCACCCATCCTTCGACAACCTGGTCAAAGTTTGTACAACTGTGTTCACCGCGGCGCACAACGTGGCCATCCCCGTAGAAGTTTGGGTCTCTTATCATTGTTGGCTCGTGTTATAGCTAGCTCTTGTCCGAATAGGCGGTGTCGCCGCTGGTAGACGGGCTTGCGATCCAGACCATTTGACGCCCACAAAGCTTGTCGGATCCAACCGCTCGGTGTGGGTCGTGAAGCCATATGTGCGATATGGTATGTCTATCTCTACTCGCCTCCCTCCCACGAAGCCAACCCTAGTAGGGAGTATACACACACGAGTCGAGTGAGAGTGAGGGTGGGGAGAGAGGGACGCCACTCGCCTCGCATTATATAGGCCAAGGTGTACTTAACGAATTGGATTAATAAGTTGTTCATTATGCTTATCGATATCGTTTAATGATTAAACACATGCTACCAAAGGTTCTATATCGCCTCGCCACATTTCGCTTCAGATCGAGGCCGTTGATTGGTAACAATGCATGCCCGGTCACATCACTAAATGCGCGTTATGGCGACCAACAAGATTCACGGACAACGGTCACGTCTAATAATTGCGGTCATCACGACAAACAAGACCACGGACAACGGTCACAGCAATAATTGCGGGCATCGCTGACCAACAGAGACTACGGACACCGTCACATCAATAATTGCGGCACCGGCGACCAACAGAGACTGCGGACACCGGTCACGCTAATAATTGCGGTCATCACGACAAACAAGACTACGGACACCGATCACACAGCAATAATTGCGGGCATCACGACCAACAGACCCACCGGACACGGTCACATCAATAATTGCGGGCATTGCGACCAACAATTCCGCCGACACCGCCCAACACATCAAATGCAAGAAGATCAAGAAGATGAACTCGGTCCATGCACCGAAAGCGGATTTGGCTATTTATTTCCCTCCGCCTCCGAGTCCTCTCGCTCCAAGTTTCCTCTCAATCTCACATATTATTTCCATCACATGGACCAAAGAAGACTCGACAGGATACGAAGCAATGTCATGCTAGCTTTTTCAACTCGTGGTTATTCAATGAATGTTGTTTAGATTGTTCATCCTTCACGGCTTGTCGCTTTTGTTTGTAATATGATCCTAATATCGCGAAGTTTTGCGATGTTACGGGTTATATTACACTCAAAATGTGACGGTAAGCCGTGAAGGATGAATGGGTCTAACCGCATGACCTGAACTTAAGGCCTTTAGGGATTAGACAAATAGGTACGCATTATTTTTTATTTCAAAACTAGCATGACATACGTGGTGCGATGATATGCAAGGGTGGTCACCATGGACGGGTGAATGAGGGGACCAGAGGCAAAGAGCGGTGATGCCTCCTTCCTCTCTATATAGGGCATTACGTCATTATCGCGACTGATTAAATTAGCTCCTAATTATCATTAATTAACTGCTCACGTTGACATGGCGTAATCTCCGCTGCTCATTCCATCGGTGGAGCAAAGGCGTCAAGATAACAAGGTGGAGTAGTGCGGTGGCTGAATGCTAGCCGCCTAGGAATGAGTCTTGTCCGAATTACCGCTTTTAAAGACGGTTGGCCGCCGCTTTAGCCACTTGTTTTAATTTCATCGCTAACATTGCATGCCGTCGACGAACAAGACCTCTTTTCGCGTTCGTCACATCGGCCGCAAAGAAGATCCATCATAAATCATCGCATCGCCGACCGCCAGCATTCGCCGGACACCGGTCACAAGCAATAATTGCGGGCGCTCGCTGACCAACAAGACTACCGACACCGGTCACATCAATAATTGCGGGCATCGCCACCAACAATCCCGCCCGACACCGCCCAATCACATCAAATGCCGCAGAAGAAGAAGATGAACTCGATCCATGCGCCGAAAGCGGATTTGGCTATTTATTTCCCCGCCTCCGAGTCCTCTGCGCTCCAAGTTTCTCTCAATCTCACATATTACTCCAGCCCATACATCGCACAAATCTAGTTGTAACGAGCAATGGCGACCTCCGCTCGAGGACCGTCCGTGAAGCAAGTTTAACACCACCGTGCTGAAGGGGTCAATGTTCCAATGTGCTTCATGCGGTGACCTTTGCAAGTTTGTTCAATCCGACGAAGATTTCTCATATACTTACGGAAGGAGGTTCTTCATGTGTGCAAACTACGAGTACGATCCACCCAAGGTTGCCTTTGGCGAAGGCCCAAAGATACTTGCTCACCCTACCTCGCATGATTATATCTACCTACATGGCACATGTGATCTATCTTGATTTATGTTGAACAAATAGTCTCCCCACCTCTATGCGATTTACGGCGTTGGCTAGACACGAGCAATCGGAGGCGCATAAGAAACACATCGAGCGTGAGTTCCGTTGGAAGAGGCGATGGTTTAGGCGGCGCCAAGATGAGGAGGAACAAGAGGACAAGCATAGCGTTCGCAGGAGGAGTACCTGGAGGCGACAAGAGACGATTGAACGTCAGCCGCTGAGGCCCGAGAGGCCGAGAGTGAGAGAAAGCGAGAGGCACGTCGCAAGCAGCGAGGCTGGACTCGATGCTACCAAGAAGGGAAATATCCCGTTGTACTCAAGAGGAACTTTGTTGTAACCGTGATAATAAAATTTCTCAGCAGAGGCGCCTTATTCCTCTAGCTATTTATTTCATTTTCCAAATAATTATTAATATAAAACACTCAATGAAACTTAATTTTTCCATTTTATTTTTTTCAAGATTAAATAGACCAAATACCAGTTCATATATCTTGATCATATTTAGTTCATATAATATGTGTTATAACTATTATATACCGATAACATATTACATAATACTATAATATATATACACATATACATTCATAGATATCTACATAATAGTTATATATTACATACATATATAATATAGGCAATGCTTGCAAGTGATGGCGCATGGTGTGGCATGTTGCCTGCTCTGCATCATGCAATCTTCTTGGCATTGTCTTCTGCATGGCCCGGTGTCATGCAGGTAGGCTGCTTCATAGATTGCTCTAAAAACATGGGTATTTCCATATTTGCAATTTTTTAGTAAAAAATATTATTTATTATGACTTACATTTTCAAACGATGGGACTCTATTTATTTAGTTTTATTTTATGATACATTATTTATTTTATTCGAAATCACATAATTTATGTTTTTTAAAATTGGAAAAATTTGAAATTTGGAAAAATTGCGAATCCCACCCTATTCATGCAATGATTATAATTATAGCCCAACGGAGTATGCGTTTTTGGGCAGCAAAGCCCGCCCTTTTTCAAGCGGTTTATATAAATCGCCTTCCGTCGGGCGATATTTGCCTCTCCGAAGCGACAAATTCCCGTCCGTCTTCAGTGATTTTAAAATCTCGCCGACCGACGGCGATTTAAACCACTCGCTCTTCTCGCCCGACGGGCTGGCGACAGGAGTCTATTTATTTATTTTTTAAATTGAATATCATTTATTTATTTCCGAAAATAAATAAATATAAAAAAAATAAAATTCCTGTGCGTAGTGCCGCAAATGTCCTTCTTTGACATGGTACACGGGAGTCCATCCAGCCCAGCCCAGCCCAGCCCAAACAAGGCCCAAGCATGTGGGGAGAGGAGCCACGACCAGTAGCCAGGAGGAAACAAGAAGAACCCTAGCTCCAGCTTGCTCGCCCTCGCCGCTGCCGGTCGCGTCTCCTCCTTCCTCGAGCCGCCGCCGCCACAAGGACAAGGGAGGGAGGAGGATGGTTTCGCTGTCGACATGGTTCCGCTACGCCGCCCACAAGTTCGAGTACTCCATCTCCCTCTCATGGAAGGTCTTGCCCTTGATCCTCCACCACGCATGCCTTGCTGCTATCTTTCTTTTTCTTTTCTTGCCTTCGTTTAGCTGCCCTGTACTTGTATGTATGTGTGCTTGCTCGTTGATTATTACCGATTTGGAGGAGGTGACCATATCATATCATGGAAATGGACATCAACTGAACACATCACATGTAGTGTTACATTCTTGCTTTTCCTCATCTGTTGTCTTTGTCATCCTTATTGTTCATGCCGGTCGGATCCTTGGAGGAAAACATAAACATACCCTACCAACTTTTAATTCTTACATCAATCTTTCGCAGTCAGGGTACACCAATTAACCAATATATATACATGCTCGTTTCTTGGTCTTAATGCAGAAGTATAATATCGGCCAGATCAACAGCACAGAGCTAACCGATGCTATATGGAAAAACTTTTTCCAAGGCAAGCTCACCTTCTCGCATTGGACCAAAGGGCAAGAAGCCATGGCCCCCATAGTATCTGCAACTGGAGGAACCCTCCTTGTCAGAAAGCTCGCCAATTTAACTCCGACGTAATCAGTTACCGTCTTCCCTTTCTCCTCCACCCTCTTTCTATCCTTGCCTATCACTACCACACTATTGCTCTTTATTTTTTTAATTAAGATTTTCTATTGTGGTTCAATGGATCTGTGTAACCTAGTTCTATAATTGAATCGTGAGGGAATGGATCAAGCGAACATCGATGAAATACTTGCCCAGTCCATAAATTTGATCACAATTCTAGCAGCATCATTCTATATATGCTTTATCCCTATAATTTTGCTTTGCAAATAACTATTTTACCTTTTAGTCCTTGCTGGTCCTCTTCATGTCTGAAACCATTTAGGCGTCATTTGGAATGTGGGAATTTTTCTCTGATTTCTATATATGCTTTCCTATGAAATTCCTGGGTTCTATATGCGGCCTAAACTAATCTGTATTGTATTAGGAGGATTAAATGCTTAGAATTTTTCCGGGTCAACAATTAAGTGTTCCAACCTAAATTCTTCATTAACATATTTATATGTTGGCCCACATTTCTCTCCCCACTGCTCGTACTGCCTACCAGTTGTGCGAATACTGAATCAGGGTTGCCTTATTTTTTTGACGTAAAACTTCTAATGCAGTAGTCAACTAACATTGTCCAATGTGACTTGATGCTTGGTCAGTGTGATATGAATCTTGTGCAACTGTACTGTATGTAAAGTTGTTACCTCTTTTTTTTTCTCTTTTGAGCTTCCACGTGTTGTCTTCATTTTCCATTTTATTTTTATGTATCATGACACTCTGATCTTACATCATTATGGTTATTGGTCCCACTTGTTAAGATATAGTATTGATGAGCAGATCATTTGTGAGACTGAATCTTTTGTTTTGATCCTGTTTTCTGTTTGTTTAGAAAAGATGCTAATTTTGAAATTGTGTTAATTATATGAAGTGTAGTTATATATCACAATGTTCTATCATTCTGTGATATGTTTTAGACTAACTTATACCTGATATCTCTATGCAAATCAACAGGTGGATCTTATAGGATAATCATTCTTATGCATTTGTAATTTTATTTGAAGTTTGGTGTTATTAAGTTGCATACACCGACCAGTTCACCCAAAAGCCTAAGCTGATGGGGAAATGTGAATAATTCACTTATACTTCCAACACTCCCTCTCACGTGAAGGCTCCCTCAGGTCTCAGACGTGGAGTAGGAGCGGATGGCAATTTTTTTATTTAAATTGCATCTACCAGGACTTGAACTCGAGACATCTAGCTCTGATGCCATATTAAGTTGCATGCACCGACTAATTCATTCAAAAACCTAAGCTGATGAGGAAAGGTGTCATTACTTGAACCACTTTCCGAATAGAATAGTCAAAGCGGATATCTATTTTATCAGTGTTAATGTCCATATCTCCATGGATGGTAGTCTTATATGCATCAAATTGTCTTCACAAACAAGTCTGTCGGGTTTGTTGTTGTGTTGAAATCTAAGAGAAATGTGATGATTTAATTGTTCGGCGAATAGCATTTCAGTTTCATTGTATAATCACTTATATTTTTCTATTTTTGTACAACCTACACTAATAAAAATCTCTATTTTCTATCCAAAAAAGATATATTGTGCTAGAGTTGGCAAACATACCCTCATCTTGAGTAACTATATTGCCCAACACAGCATAACATGCCAAAGTGGTCTGTAGGTCCAGTTGCAGTTGGGTTTTTGACTTTTTGTACGCAAGCAACCCTTGAAAAAAGATACAGCCAAGATGACCCAAAAAAAGTGACAGGAGGCACGCAAACCCATGCAAGCGAGCACGGCCCAAGACATGATTCTGAATGCTAGAAAATTTGTTTAGTTTTTATAATGAAAGCTTACATATTTATGGAGCTAATTACTCGGGGTGTAATTCCATAAATAAACCAAGACTCCTAGAGAGTTAAAATACTGCTTTCTTATGTTTGGCTTGCTGTCGGTGGCAGGCAGCAGCAACACATGGCCTGAAGTTATTCAGTACTTGCAGTTGGAATTAACTTAATGTTTGCCCCTTATGATGTTATAGACATGTGCAAATTTGCTCATTGGAGAGAACTAGGACATGGATCAGGAATACGATTTTTTATGTAGGCTTGGACATGGATCAGGAATACGATTTTTTATGTAGGCTTAGGTTTGGACATATTTACACATCATATGGCTCTGTTTCCACATGCAATCCTAATTTTCCTTCAACTTATAAATTATCTGAATGGTTGACATAATAGTAGAACTTCAGTATAAGTCCATTCTGTGGAAAACTGATATACAAAGCCTGCAGCCCTGGTTCACCTACTAATTTGTCTGCTTATATGATGGACTAGTAACCTACATTATATTGCAGTATTGCTTCATACTAATAAGTAATAAATAATTATTCTATGTAAGGTTGTAACTCTTAGAGTTCTTAAAAAAAGAAGGTAATAACATTGTGTGTCTACTGTTAAAGTAATATATTAAATAACCGCCAGCTGTTATTTTGAGACTACATGTACTGTCTTCATTCTTCACTTGTTATTTTTCATTAGAAGTATACTCTGATCTTACATCTTTATCATCATTGGTTTTATTTTTTAAAAATGGTATATTAATAAACAGCCCATTTTAGAGACTGGATCTTTTGTTTATTGACCTACTTTTCTGTTTGTTTATAAAAGATGATCATTTGCAAAATGTGTTGATTATCTGAGGTTGAACTGTCTTTATCATGATATGATATGTCCTGGACTCACTGATATCTTATAACAATATCTCTATGTAAATTAACTGATGGATCTCATAGGCTAAGCACTATTATGCATTTGTATGAAGTTAGGTGTTGTTTTTTTCTTGAACCCTTTTCCTAATAGAAATCACCAAAAAGAATATCTGTTGAATCAGCTGTAATTTTGGTATCCCCATATATCAGTCTTTTATGCATCAAATTATCTTTACAGGCAAGTCTTTGTTGGGGATGTTATCTTGTTAAAAGACCCAGAGAAATCTGATGATTTAATTGTTCGACGATTGGCTGCCTTGGAAGGCTATGAGATGGCCTCTAGTGATGAGAAGGACGAGCCTTTTGTGCTTGACAAGGATCAATGCTGGGTCCTGGCAGACAATCAATCACTAAAGCCAAAGGTATGCATGTTATTGATGCAACAAGCAATGATATGCATTGATATCTTCATTTTTTAAAAGTTACGTAAAAAAATGAGATATGGCCACATTCTCGTGGTGGATGCATAATTGTAGAGGGTTGCTTAATTAGTGATTTTTTTAGCAGTTCAGCAGAGGCCTTTTCACAAGTTTGTCATGATTGTTTTGGTGGCAGGAAGCTAGGGATAGCCGCTTGTTTGGACCTGTCCCTATGACTGATATCCTTGGCAGAGTCGTATACTCCTTAAGAACAGCTGTCGATCATGGTCCGGTGGAGAATAGGTAGGATCCTTGCTTTCTTAAATTCCGTGCAGCCTCAAATCTCATACCAAACTTGGGACATGAGCTGAACGTATGTTCCTACCGATTGTGCAACAGCGGTATGGCTATGAACCAGGATTCACCAGTTTTGGCAGTCGAGCTTGATGTGGAAGAGATGGCAAAGAACAATAAAAATGTAGATAATTAGAGGGGTTGACATCCTGTGATTTAGCATTTCCCTCCGACCCTATGGGTGTTTTGTTATTTGGAATTTGTTGCTTTGAGGTGAAGCTCCATCATGTTATTCACTATTTACTTGTGGAGAAGTCAACTTGGGAAATAATAACAAGTTGCTGAATTCTGATCTTCCCAAAGTTGCAAAAGCCTATAAAAAAAACCATATCTTGTAACCGTTCCCATACACCTATTATCCCTTCTTTATCTATATATCCGCATGGTACTGTGGTTGTATCGTATGTGTAAAGGTTAGATATTTCTTTAATAAATCAGGTAATCAAGGTGTAATGGAGGATTCATATCGATTAAGAAGAAAGGATTGGGTTCAGTTGTGTAACGAAGGAAGAAAACCACACGCTCTTATCCAAGCGGCATGCAGCTGATTATTGTTCGCGCCCGTCCAGGAAAGAGACGACATATCTAGGTCCTTACCATACTGTGAATCCCGGCATGTGTAGAGAAAACAAACATATAAACATCCTTGAATGACAAAGGGCAGGTGTCGAATCTGTAGATGAAGCCTGTCTACGCTTCAAATCAAGTAAATCATGCTCCAGTGACAAACGGCAGGTGTCCTATCCGTAGAATTGAAACAGTGTAAAAATGGGATGGGTTGATAAAAGAATCGTGCTCAAAACAGTCTCAGCTCTTGTCAGCTTCCTCAAGGTGTTTCTTATCCGCGACATCGCTTGGCAGATCGAGTCCGGCTGGTGTCTTTCCAGGGTAGTTGCAGCTAGCGGAATCCGATCCCAGCATACTGCAGCGCAGTTGAAAAGAAAGATCATCATCAACACGCCACACATGACTGCAAAACAATCCCCTAAGAAGAGCAAACCATGCCATTCACACACACGGAATGAAAACTCACCTTCTATCCACCAACACCATCGACCGGAGCTCACAGTTGGCAAAGCTATACGTATGCAACCAAGTGAAGGTTAGCAAAATGCTCTTCCGATGCAATTCCAACTTATTAACATTTAACATTTTGCGCAAGAATCACCGTAAGGAGTGTAAGACAGATAAACAAGAACTCAAAACAGTATAATCCTATTTGGTCTTTATTGCACGAAATGAGGAATAAGAAACATTTTTATAGCAATCCAATCTGGGTATACCATTCAGTTTAATTTCAACAACTATATCTATATATTGCGAACCGTAGTACTCATGGCAACAATATATATGCATAATTTGCACAATATTGCAGGTTTGATTAGTTGCTATGAAGGCAAAAAAAATTACCAACATTCATGGCAAAAATATATATGCATAATTTGCACAATATTGCAGGGTTGATTAGTTGACAGCTACCAACGTCAAGACACTTACTGCTTGCCCACTTCCTGTCTTATGGTTGGATGACACTCCCTGCTGTACATGCTCAAGGTGTGATATAAGAAACCACTATGGCTGACTATAGCTATTTCCTTCTCTCCTCTTTTCCATAACCTGCAAGTATATTCAAGGAACAATTCAATTGAATTTACCTACAAAAATAAAGTTCCTGGTCAACTCAATGAGTCCTTTAATCGCAAGGTTTTTCCTTTTCAACAGATGCCATGCTTAAAAGGTTCTGGTGCTCCAGCATCTAGAGCCTTTCTAATATCAAGCAAGTCAGATCACACACTGACAATTCACTGGCATATGAGAAACAGGCAATCGAATCAAGCATATGCAGTGTACAGAAAGCGGAGGGTATATCCAAAGCAGAATCTTTCTGTGCACAATCCTTCATGATCAGTTCCGGATTTTTTTCTCTAGATTTTTACTAAAACATCAAACAAGTGTTGATGCAAATAAAGTAAGATGTATGGTCAGCTTTAGGTCAATGTGTTTCATGGTCATTTTGCCAAAACTAGGCACCACCAGTTTCAACTTTCAAAACATTAATTAAAAGGAACTAGTCAATCTTGGAAAAAAAAATACCAGTCAATGAACTTCATGCCCCTAGCTGCAACAGATTCATTTGTTTCTCTGACATCAGGTTCCCAAAGGACATCTTCATCATTCTCTATCTGTAATGAAAGCAAGCACATATTTGTTATGAAATACAATTCACAATTGCAATGCTGTTATAAACAGAGGGGCCCTACGAATCAATTCATGTAGAAACACTAGGTACTTGCCAACGAAAAATCAATGGCAGGAAAGAGAGTTCGATATTCTGTTATGCTCCTCCTCTTGTCACAGGGATGAACACCCTGCATTCCAAAATCAAATAAAATATGAAAAATTAAGAATGTTTATTAAAAGAATTCATTGTTACATTACTGATATGAGAGAACTGCACAGACATACAGAGCATCCAATTTTTCAAACAAGAATGTTCTACTTAGAAGTTAGAATATATATGCTGAATAAGCAATTCTAGCAACTTCCAAAGTGTATTTTAGTTGACACAAAGCAAGGAAAATGAGGCACTAACTAATGACATTATTATTTAGCAAGACATGTACAATAACAACTTTGTAACCAAATGACTGGTCATGTGTCATGTGTTTTTCAGGAATAGTACATACCAAGTGCTCCCTGCAGGCCTCAACTGCAAGAAATGGTGGGCAGTTCAAACTTGAAATTGCCAGACGTCCACTGTGTCCCGCATTTTCCACCATTAATGGTGGTGCACTCACTCCATCATTATAGTTTTCACCACCAAAGACCCCGACTGCAGTTTGCATAGTCCTGTGACATTAGTCAGGCGAAATACAGTGAGACTCGTTTTAGTAATTACACTTCTGCAATGCACCATCACAGTATATTATGCCTCAGAACAGGAGTACTGATAATATTCTATACTAAATAGCTGATTGAGTAGCTATGGACATGAAGGTTATGATAAAAGTTTAGCTCAGAGTGAATTTAATCTGTATTAGGTCCTATACACTGATACACATGGGTCATGCAAACCACACAAAAAGAATATGAAGAAATGTTTCTTGAGTCATGTGCACTTCATATATATTCGCTAATCTCATCTAAAGTTTCAAAATTATGTTCATTATTTCCATTACAAAAATAAAAGCTAACCTTTATGCTTGATCATTTGGGGAAAAAAATCAAGCTTGTACACAAGAATATATATCCAAATCTCGTTATTTACTGCTCAACCATGGAAGCCAATGCTCCACAGTTTCGATTCCAACCCCAAACATTATTTTACATCCTAACCATGTTTTGTTATGCACTACTAATGAGTGAATGTTCTATGGTAAAATAGACAAACAGCATGAGGCTTATGGAAAAAATAAATAATTTACAGGCCCTCAAGATACCACAGTTGAAGGAAAGGAAAACAAAATATGGTAGGAAGACTGGACTAGTCCATGTTTAAGCAGTGCTACAATTTATCATATTACCTGAGATAATATATTCTAAATAGAACAGCAATGCCAACACCGAAGAACATGATTTCTCAAACATTATGAAGCCTAGAAAAGGATCTAGACCACTAAGAATGTATACAAGAAGGTCGTGGAAGGACTGTACCTCAGTAGAGGGGAAGTAATAACCAACTCAACCTTTTTTGCAAGTCCGCATTTTTTCACATGCTCTCGCAGGAAATCAACCTACAAATGCATTTAAAAATCAATATCCATGGAACTCGAAAGAAAGTATTTGAGTGATGCTTCGGTCAACATTATGTATCAGGCCTAGAAAGAAACTCAACAAGACTTCAAATTGAAAATGACTGAAAATTGGCTTAAGAAAAATAGAGATGTCTTTAAAAGTTATTCACCAAGGCAGCTCAATGCCATGAAAAAAGATGCCATGATTCTGTTTTGATGCAGCCAGGGTTAGGGGTGGTATTTTATAAGAAGTTGACAATAAGAACCTTGTGAATTATTTATAATAGCATAAGTTTTAGCATCTCAAATGGCTGTGCAGATTAGGAATATTGCACCTTGCATTCATACCATAATATTATTCAAGGTAGAGGCAATCCCTCAAGGATTCAGCCATGGAAGGTTCACTTCAAAGAACAATCAGTGAAGGTTTATGTACAATTTTTAACATAGACAAAAATATATTGAACATTTCCCTAACACTGCTAACTACTACAATTGCTTTTGAATGAAAAGGTAACCATCCAAAAGTAGGTTTAACAATGAAAAGTACATAATTCAATATCATAAGTGAGGATTTGTTTACAATGGGAAGCAAGTGAATAATGTATTGAACACTTCATTAACAAAAAAAGAATCAAATGAATTTTTTTATCAGTAAAGCATCATGATATGATACTGCATTCACATTATTCATTTGGACCATCTAAATGGTTGATCCTATTTTTATCGTGGGCATGCTTGAAGCACCAAATGATGGTGGAATGTAGACTACCATCCAACCCTGTGGTAATTTTGTCATGTCATGATTGGACAACAAGAATACAAAAATAATGTAAATGAAAAGGAATTTTCATCCGTGCGTACCAAGAATTTATCCCTCAACTGCATCTTGTAGCAACTTTTTTCAAACTAAATCTTTTTGCAAATTACATTGCTCATTTTAACAAAACAGAAGCAATTTAGATCCAACTTCTAAGGTGTGATCAACATAAAATATTGACAAGAAGAACTTTAGCAATGTGCAACTTTGTTAAAGCTGTTCGCCCTAAGAGCAGTGATAAAATGTATGGCGATCAATGTCCAAAAAAGAGACAAGAAAGTTTACTTGGTTCCAGCCAAAAGGAGTAAGGTGAGCATCAAACAGAGCAGGTGACATGTATACGCTGTGATCCTTCTCGCCTTCCACATTGTGAATACCCTGGGCATGCCTCACCTGCACATGTGACAATTAAATTAATCAGATCAAACATTCGTCGTAGCTTTCTTACAAGCTTGTCATCCAGTAGTGAGGAAGTGCAGTACCAGGTAAATGGTTTTGCAGCGGTGAAGAGGATACATAGCAGTTGCAGCACTGGGATCCATTTCTGCCCAAGACAAATAAATTATCCATCGAAGCTTTAGGCAAAGAATAATAGTATTATTGTAAATTGTTCATTCCAAAAATTGCAAAATCCACCGGTACTTCAAATTATGCCAATTCACCAGCTATGATTTTGAGTTGGATCAAATTACCACCTGTGCTTTTACTTTCGGAAATTGCCGCCCATACTTTAAAATTTGACGCTATTTAGTAAGTATATTAATTAAGTGAATGGCAATATGTCAGTAATTTCCTTGATTACATTTTTTACTGGAACATATGATACATTTAATTATTTAAAAGAACTAGGAATGCTCAAATAGGCACATATCTTACACTCTGTATGGAATGTCTGATGCAAACGAAAAATATTCAAGGTAATAACAGATGTCGATTTTGCTCTTGATTTGAAAAGCATAGGTGGCAAATTATAAAAAATTAAAGTCGAGATGGTAATCGTAAGATGGAAAACGTAACCGGCAAGATGAAAAGTACAAGTGTTGTGCTATCTGTGAAAAGTGGGAAATTGATGAATCCATGGTGTGGGAGATCCCAGAGCAGCGTGCTGTGAAAGAGGTAATTTTGCAAAGAAGATGACATGAGAAGATGGTGGACAATGACAACATCATGCATATGTGTCATAATCTCGATCTCTTTTATACACGAAGTACTAGTTTGTCGTTAGAATTAACGGAGGTGATCCCAAGAGAATGCAGCCAAGAAATGAGTTGTCGTGTGGTAGGAAAGAGAGAGAGGCAAGGAGAATGAGATGTGGTGTTGTGGAAACGAAAAGGAAAAGAGGGGAAAAGGAAGATGGTACCAATCGGCCATTAACGATGACCAATCCAAGCAGTAACAGCCGAATCTGGTTGTAAATCATCACGGGGAGGAAGGAGAAGACGTCGCGTCGCGTACCTTTGGAGGAGCAGCGAAGGGGGGTGGTGGTGCGGCGGCGGCGAACGGAGGAGGAAGAAGAAGAAGTGAGAGGAGGATACAAGGAACAGCAGAGGCGTGATTTATTATTATTAGGACTAATAGAAATAATTATATGCTGCTGCAGCTGCATCTGCATCTGCATGGTGTCAGTCAAACGGGATCTCTCTCTCCCTCGGGGCCTGGAGATGAACACTACAAATTTACTACTCCCACCTCCCCCTCTCTCTCTAGAGCCTCTTTCTCTCTCCTCACAGGACAGGAGAGAGTGTCGTGGGCCGTTGGATTACTTACTACGCTGCAGATGGAATTTTTTTTAAAAATATTTATTTTAATTCGTTATTTCAGAAATACTCGTTGGAATTGAAAAATTACGAAAATAGGTACCCGTCGCCCCAATAAAAGGCGACAGGAGCCCAACGCCGTCATTGGCCGTCGGTGCCGTCACTGGCTGTGAGGGGCATATCGCCCGAATAACGGGCGATCGCCCTAAATAGAGGCGACAGGTGCAAAAAAAAATTTTTTTGGGCCTAAACAAATGCGTACCCTATACATGTATGATATATATTAGGACAAATTGATGAAAGGGGTAATTTTAAAAATAAAATTACATTGTGGTCTTCTGATGACTTGTGGCCCCCATGCGTCGCCAGCCAAGGTGGCGAACGCCACAAGAGACGGCGATCGCCGACCAGTGGCGAACGCGTCCGCTACCTTGACTCGCCCGCCCATGCACGCCCGCCACCTCACACAAAGACCTTGCCGCCTAATTTTTATTAGGTTTATTTCAATGTTTGTAAAATAGGAAAAATAATACAGTAGTATTAAAAAATATGTACATTGATCTGAATTAGTTGGTAGGATTTATTCCCATGACAGCATCGTCATCGGAGTCAAAGAAGTTTACAACCATTTCAGACATACATGTATATGTATATGCAAGTAGGATATGGATTCGGACATCATGTCTTTACGGGATTTGATAAATATGTAGGTGCTAATTTTTATTTGGAAAGCTGGCATGACATACAGGGTATGATGGCATGCATGGGTGGTCACCACGGACGGGTGAAAGGGTTGTGACATTGGCATGAACACCAAGTGGCCGCACACCGAGCAGTCGCTTTCCACTCCGTGTCGTAGTTTTCCACTCCGTGTCGTAGTACACGGGGTAAGTCTCTTACATGATGGCTCTTCGACGAGGACTTGGTATTGGGTGTGCGGGGTAGTGGCATCCGTGATAGACATGCATGGTCCCGACATGATCGATTCTACCGATAGTATTGGTCCAAAGATCGGCCGGTTATGCGATTGACGCGTTTACCGATTGTCTAGGAGGCGGGAGGATGCGCGACCTCTGGCCGCCTCATCGATCGTGCGCAGGCCCCAGAGCATCCGGTGTAGCCGCAGTTTATCGATTCTTGTGTGCAGGTATGTTATGTAGGTGTACGCTGCTGCCAGGTATGGCTCATCCATCCATCGAGTCCAACCGCAGGTGACGTCTGGTAACTGGAGAGAAGAGAACTGATAAGTAAGTTGTATTCACGGTAGCATAGCATAAATAGGAGGGAACTTACGTTGTAATCTGGGCATCGGTAGAACCTGCGACCAGTGAACCCATCGTGCACGTGGTCAAACCACTGCACAACCGCGGGGTTCCCATAGTCGCATGTCGGCCAGTCGAAAACTGACGGAAAGTGACGTTCTCATAGCAAAGGAGGGCCATCTCTCCAATCCCCATATTGTATGACTCGCATATCGTCCGAAGGAGGACGAGCATGCTCTCTAGACCCAAAAGACTCCCACCATGCATCAGGCACATATGGCCTTGAAGAGCCTCCCCCACCCGCCATGGGAAAATGTGGAGATGTGTATGGGCTGGAGTAATATGTGAGTTTCAGAGGGAAGTTGCAGCGAAGAGAACCCGAAGGCAGGAGGGTTTTTATAGCGAATTGTTCGGTGCATGGACGGAGTTCATGGAAGCGTACGCATCCCTCCCGAGTGTTGCTGCTGTAGTTAATTTGACGGGACGCTGAAAAGCGTAACTGTTGGTCAGCAGTGCGGCGAAATTATTGATGGATGCTGCAGTCGATGTGACCGGACCCTGAAAAGCGTAACTGTTGGTCAGTAGTACGGTGAAATTATTGATAGATGCTACAGTCGATGTGACCGGATGCTGAAAAGCGGTACTGTTGGTGAGCCTCATCGTGGTTTCTTTCATGTATTTTGCATCAATCTTCTTTCTACGTGGATTACTATCATGTATTGCGTGCCATAATTTCAATATCACAGGAGCACCATCTTCAGTTCGTTTATATCGTGCGAACCATAATCGGAAAAGGCACACGTATGGTAACATCGTTACAACGATAATTTGAGAGGCAGTAGACAACTTATTGGCTTACAAGATAAAGAAGAAAAGAACATCATGTTTGAAGAACTCTATGAGATACGCAACGCAGGCTACCAGTTATGTGTGGGGGTGCTGGTGGGACAATGTCCGAGGAACAACGTGCGAAAATCGAAACATACACATATGTAACTTATTGAGACAGATAAGGTAAAAAGGTTCGCTACTCCCCACTGTCCCCACGCCTGCTGTAGTACATCTTCCTAAGTTCAGGTCCTGCAGTTAGACACCGTTCATCCATCGCGGCTTACACGTAACATTTTGAGTGTAATATGACCCGTAACATGGCAACACTCGCGATATTAGGGATCATATTACAAACAAAAGCTACAAGCCGTGATGGATTAATGGGTCTAAACACAACATTCGCTGAATAACCATAGAGTTGAAACAGTTCTACAACATGGTGCTGAAGGCATTACAAAAGTACAGCTACAGAAGAAGTCAGTTATGGCGCTGCCTGATCTGTTCCGTGGGGTACGTGAGTGGCGACGGAGGACGGACAACCCTCCTAGGCTGGCCCTGCAGCACAGGGGTAGAGAAGTGCGGCTGCGACTCGGGTGTGTCCTGGTACGGTGCTCCCGAGAGCTGAGAGGGGCCGGGGAACTTGGTCGACAGGTACTGCGTCAGGTCGAACGCTACCTCCTCCTCGTCGTCGTAGTCTGCATCGCCGAAACCACCTCGGGGTCTAGGAGGGGCACAAGACGAAGAAGGCCCCGCGTCTCTCCACTGTCCCCGCGCCTGGTGTGCGTGAGACGAAGAAGGCCCATCGTCTCCCCACTATCCCCACTGCTGCTGTGCAGGAGGCCACGAGGACTCGCCGTGGCCAACGTCGGGCCGTGGGGGACGACTGGCACGGGGAGGTGCGGGGACGGCTCCACGAGGAGGCACCAGGGGAGGGCAGGTGCTGGCCCACGTGAACGTGGTGCGTTGGGTCGGACGACGTCTCCGCGCCCCTGGCAGCTGGCCAAGCGACGCACCCGCCTCACCGTGTGAGGATCCGCCGCCAAGCTGTCAGGGTCTCCGCGGTGGTCACCTGGATGCCCGCCTCGAGGCGCGCCACCATGGATTCAGCCTCCACCTCCACCTCCACCTCCACCTCCACCTCCCCTAGCTGCTGGTCCTGTGGGTAATGCCGGTTCGATATGAGGTAATTTACATGTAAAACACGTACCCATAGAGATTCGATTATGAGATTTACCGCGAAGTTGTCTCTCTGGGACATCTGTGAAGGGTACGTGTCCGACGCCGATGCCTGCTGTGCGACATACGGTATTGGTGTGTACCCCACCCTGAGCCGAGTCCGAGGCGCGAACCATGCCATGTACTCCGCATACATGTCATGGTCATAGGCCCGGGTCTCGGTGACCCTCTCCGCGAGTGCGTCGTTCCACTGCAATGCCCATGGCTGCATGCGATGGGCGAACGGAGTGCCCGCCGCAGGCCCCATCTGGGTCATCCTGCAATGTAAAGAAGGAGAATTGACATACAACATATATTCGGTACAAATGGTTGGGACTGTGGTCATGAGACGTACCTCTGAGCGCCACGTGAGACAACGTGACGAGGCGACAACGGAAAAGCTTGGAACAGGCCGAACTGCCGCAGCACTCGGTGCGGCGAGTACTCCTCCACACACAGGTCAAAGACAAGGACTTACGGGTGAGCCAGTACGTCTGGTCCCGCGTGCAAAGCATGGAGATCCCGTAAGGAGCTTTACGTGGACATTGTACACGCTGTAGGATGTCCACCGCACGTCCTCGTCGCGGAGGCTGTCGAACTCTCGAACGAACTCGGGGTACGACCTCCTCACCTGCCGGTGAGCGTATAACCACTGCGACGAAAATAAATATGGTGGGACGCAACCTGACATCGTCGCGTCCTGGTCAGCCCGAAAGACAGCGTCGCATAGACCTCTGTACGTCGCCGCGAGCACAGCAGAGACCCACGACCATTGCACCATCTGTTGACATCGAGAAAGTTAGACAGGTCCTGTGCCAACAAATTTAAATGGAATCTGTTACCTCATACTCCAGGGTCTCAGCGATCGACTGGGTGTACTCGATCAGTCCATCGTGTTCCCGTGGGAGGACGTGAACATCACCCAACCAAACAGCAAGAGCAGGTACGCCTCCAGGTGGCGGGCCACGTCCTCGTCCTTGGCGTGCGGGTGGATCAGATCGGCCTGCAACATTTGGTACAATGGTATTAGCAACTTAGCGCCGAGGCGTGAAATTGCAATGATGGAGGTACTAACCGTGAATCGGCGACCACGCTTGCCGCCCGTCGCGCCGCCACCTCGCCGAGAGGGACGACGCCCGCCCGGGTGTCGCTGCACCTCTGCGAACCGCGCTGACAACTCCGCGTGCCACGTGGCGGGGACGTCGTGCGGCACAACTGCAGGGCCCGCACAGGGGAGCCCTAGGAGGTAAGACACGTCCTGCAGCGTCGGAGCCATCTCTCCGTAGGGCAGGTGGAAAGTGTGTCTCCGGTCTCCACCGGTCGACGAGTGTGGCCAGCAGGGAACGGTCGTACCCGAACTGTAGGACATGCCTGCCCTCCTCTAGGGCAGTGGTTTGCTCCACCATTCTACAGAGCGGGAGCAAGCCTGCCGCGCGTAACCTGCATGAAGTAAGTAGCGTCATTAAAATTTCTTTAGCAGGTAAGTACATGCATACAAAAGAGAGTGAAGCGTTGGCAGCTTACTGTGGAACCCAGTGTGGGTCAATGCGGAGCAGCTTGTTCGGCACACGCGGCCAGTGTCCCCAGCTCTCGGTTCTGAATGGCGGACAACATAGACCGATGCGTCGCATCGGCGGTCCGGTCCAGTTGCTTGGGGCAATCATCACCAGCACGCCCACCTCTTGCCATCGGTGCCTGTGCCTACATGGTTAGAGAGAAGATACAACAAACTGCAACAATAATTATATGTTTAAATGTTACAAAAGACAGCTGAAAACAAGGTTGAATTAAAATACAAACTGGACATATTGGTTCATACTTAAGTACTCGAAGTACATAAATACATATACAAATACATGAATTAAAATAACATTATCCCAAATTATAAGGTACATATAAAAATTGAAATGACTGCAGTCTCAAAGTAATGAAGTACATAATACAAACAGAAGTTCGTGGACTTAGTGTGTGCCTCAACGAGATACTGACGGCCTAGCCTCCGATGCCGTAGTTGCCAACGAGCTTCGGACTCGTCCATATCGTTCCGAATACATCGTGTCCTTCGACGCCCGGCCTTCTGCTTCAACATCCGGATATCCAGTACCCAGCGATGACCCGGAGGGGGGGCTTCCATGAACGATCTATCCACTCGGTACCCGTACACCTCGTGATGCCATGTGTTGAAAACACTTTGCTTGTAGTAGTAGTGCGAGATGTATGGACGACATGATTGATGTGTATCTGCGGCGGCCGCAATGACGTGAGAGCATGGCAAGTGCAGCAGTCGTGGCTTCTGGCAGGAGCACTCGCAGGCAGCAGCTCGGATTATGCACAGATGGGACGTCCCCCTCCTAGTGGGCACCTCTACGACCGTGGTCACCGCAGTGCACGTGGTATCTCCGTTCCACGCCACTCTCCGGTGTCACGCGATGTGTCTGCGCCTTGCGTGTTTTGTTGGCCATGTACTTAGATACAACCGTTGAGTAGAACAGTCGATTGTCCGACATACATGCAGCGGATTTCATATATCGGTCAATAAAATATCTTTGCGTACCTAGTAACACACCTTCGACTATACCCACCAAAGGAAGGCATCTCGTGTCTTTCATAACCCAGTTGTACACCCCCGCTAGGTTCGTTGTCATTATTCCATAACGGAAACCACTCTCGTCATGCAGAATGGACCATTTCTCCAACGGCTCATGTCGTATCCAGTCCGTGAAACTCCTTATGCTTGTATCCGGCCTACGCCGAATGTTTGGTGTGTCGGTAGGGAGCGTACACAAGGCTGTGGGGTCATCTCCTTCCTCGTAGTGGACCATAGGGTTCCTTGACGAACTAGCGGGTATCCCATGGATTTAGTGATTGCTTCTTGGTTAGTTCATCCAAACTCCTCCACAGTGCGTCGAACTTCCTCCGCTGGTTCTGTTTGCATAGTCTTTTGAACATGTTCATAAGCTCTTTGTTCTTGAACTGACGGAAAAAATTGGCACCCATGTGCCTCATGCACCACCTGCTCTTCAGGTCTAGCCACTTTGCTGCACCCACGACGTCGGACCCTTCTTGCATGTCCACGATCGCCCTTAGCAACCCGGCATGTCGGTCATGGATGATACAAACATCAGGGCGATCCTGAACAACTGCCAACTTGACTCTTTCAAGGAACCAAGATTACCGCCGTGTTTTCTCCACGGCGAATGCGACCGGTAGAACCTGGTTGTTGGCGTCCACCGCGATTGCAGTAAGAATCTGGTCCTTATATTTCCCTGTGAGGAATGTGCCGTCCATGCAAATCACCGGGCGACAGTGTCAGAACGCATTTATGCATGCGCCGAGGGCGAAGCAGGCCCGCTACAAGACCTACTTACCCGGGCACACATCGTTCACGGGGAACTCCGCAAGGTCGATGTATGTACCGGGATTCCTGTGTGCTATTGCCCTGAGCAAGTGTATAATATTCTCGTAGGAAGCCTCGTACGTCCCGAACCGTATCTATAAAGCTGTCTGTTTTGCTCTCCATGCCGTTGCATAGCTAATCTTGTACTGAAACCTCTCCTCCACGGCTGTGATGATAGATTGAGCCTGCAGGTGCGGATTGTCTACGATCTGACGGTAAAACACATTTGCCACCCAAGTGGACGACAGATTGCGGTGTTTCTGCTCCGCTTCCTCCAGTTCACAGTCATGCTCCATCACAATGGAGCATTTTCAGTAGTCCTTCCACTTTGCCTTGTATGCATGCACCCGCCATGGACACGAATCAACTACGTACTTCACGTCGTACTCCTTTTTGCTAGACTTCACTACCCTGAATTGCCGTCGCAAAGACATTGCCCAATACTTCACCGCGTCCATCACAGCCTCCTTGTCCTTATATATGGCCCCCTGCATGACCTCGTTCTCATGATACTCCCATGCATCACTGTTCCCTTCATTCACTGTTAGGTCTTCGAAATTATAATCAGACCACACCCTAGGGACGGGTACCTCAGCAGTATTGTGTTGCTCGTCCGAGTCTTCGGCATCAGGAACTTCTTCATCCGCTCCGTCCTCCTCCTCCATCAGGTCAACTATGTCCTCTACCTCCTCCCCCTCGTCAGGCAGCCCTTGCGCCTCCATAACTGTCTCCTCGGCACCCTCGATCCCCTCGTCACCACCAATCTCGTGTCCCCCGTCTCCGGGCTTCTCACCCCCTTCATCATCGCATTCTGACATATTTCTCTCCATCTCTTCCGTATGATCTGCCCCAACATCACGAACTTCCGACACTGATGGAGTTACCGGGTAGCATTGTACCAGCAACATCAGCGGCCAGCCCCGCTCTACGGCAAACCCAACATAGCTCCTCCATGATGATGTCGCGTTAATAGGAATCAACTCTCCATAAAAACAGTGTTGCGCACGGCTTACTCGCTGCTCTAACCCTGTAGAAACAATCGGGCATCCAAATTGAACATCCGAAACATCCACTCCAACAAAGCCCTGTATGTCATATCGCTCGGTCTAGATATGCCCCGTACAACTCTTGAAAATGCTGACAAATCCACTCCATCTGCCCCCCTGTGCTATCTCCCCATCTCCGTAAAATATTTGAAAATACAATTTCTCCGACATGCTGCCTACAACGTTCGACCGAGAAATTTATTAGTTGTCTATCTAACAGCATCATATATTACCATATAATTGTTACATCATCCTATGTCATTCATTTACTCCTCGTTATTTCTGCTATCTATTTTCAAATTTGTTCACTCCACTAATTTCTAAGCGTGCCTAACATATGTGGCTAGCCTACCATGTTTTTAACATATTATTCTAAAAGGGATAATTCACAAATGCCCCTACTCTAAAATACAATATATAAACCATATGACGATCGTACTGGAAATTACTAATATAAATAAATAATTAAACTACTCGTTTTTTTCTTATCGCATTACTACTATATGTATTAAAAATTTGTGCTAACCCTAAAAATTTGCATATGTACTACCTTTAATTTCTACGTATTACTACTATATGTATTAATAATTTCTCCTAACCCTAAAAAATTGCATATGTACTACCTTTAATTTCTACGCATTACTATTACATGTATTATTAATTTCTCCTAACCCTAAAAAATGCATATCTACTACCTTTAATTGGTAAGTCTAATTTTTTTTTCAAAACTTTAACCGCACAGCATATGGCTATCCTACCAGGTTTTCATCGTAATATAGACAGTTCACAACTACACAATACTACCGCATTACATTTCTAAATACAAATATTATCTACAAAATTATTTGCACATAAAAATTTTTGGACTTACCTCCGAGAAAATGCGGCCTCAACTATCTTCTATTTTTCCTCCTTTTTTCCTTCTCTTCTTTTTCTCTCCTCTCTTTTCTTTTCTTTTCTCTCCTCTTCTCCTCCTCCCTACTCTCGCTTGCTCTCGCTGCTCTCGGTGCTGGAACTAAAAAATGGGAGGCTCTGGCAGAGAAGAGAAGGGGTGTGGGGGCTTTAAAGGGGAGAAATCGCCCCAATACCAGGCGATCGCCCCATAATGGGGCGATAGGTTCCTGTAGCAACGGTAGGCGCAATATTCGCAGTTTATTGCCGTTGCCCGCTACGGAAAGTAGCCGTTTTGGGCTCCTATCGCCCCAATAAAGGGCGATCGCCCCAGTTCCGGGCGACGGGGCCTATTTTTATAATTTTTCAATTCTGACGACTATTTCTGAAATAACGAATTAAAATTAATATTTTAAAAAAAATTCCTGCAGATGTGCTACGCCCACGTCCACCACGCACACCTAGTACTGTAGATTCCATTGCTACGCACACACGTCTACTTCAATTAAAAATCTTGAATTTCGTAAATCCGTCCAGCTCGCGAAAGTACACTAGCCATTCTCTCTCTATATATATAACACATTTACGTCAGCCCACTTTCCATATTTTGTTTTCAGGAGCAATGGTTGTCAGTTTTCTTCTTAGGTTTGTTTGGACAACTGTGACTAACCGGCTATGCTTGAGGAGCTTAGAGGAACAACTTTCAAGTTCTAAGAGAACTTGGACAACCCATAACATTTAATGTGGAACGACTAGAGCATATTTTTTTTACTGCATATAATCTAAAAAAGTGAATAATCCAAATAGGGACGAAATATTTCATACATATTCCTAATTAGTACAAACATCCTACCAGGGCTCTTGGATTGCTCAAAGAGTTTGTATGCAAAGAGGTGGATCCCCTCCCCCAATTATGCCTTTTTTCTAGAAATGCCTCCCCCCTCCCCCGATTACCTTCCTCCTAGCTATCCTTCTCGTTGCACCACGTTCCGATCCAAATCAATTGCAACACATGCCGCCTCACTGCATGATTGATTCTCATGCGATGCTCGTATGATGGCGTGACATCCCATTCTCCTCCAGCGGTACTACCTACTAACCCTATGGAGGATCAAGAAAGATCTCGAAAAATACAAACTATCCTAAAAACAGTACAAACTGCCAAGCTTTATTACATTTTTGTGATTATGGTACAAAAAAAAGTAGATATTTTTTACATTACACTTCCAAACCATTATCTTTAGATCAAATTGTTCTCATAGCACCCTGCTGTATGCTGATGTAAAACATACCATCCAAATCTACAAGCTTGCTCTAATAACACCGCAAACTACCACTCTTCCCCCTCTATTGTTTTCACTAGCACTCCGTCAATTTCTCATCATCTCTTTCTTACCCTAGTTTTCCCCTCCTATCTCACCCTCCCCCTAGGCCAACCATCTTCCTCCCTTGCCCACCCTTCGCACCGTTGCCCCCTCCTTCCTCTCCCTCCACCACAGCCCACCATCTTCTTCTCTCTTATCGGCGCCGTACCTTCATACTCACGCTCCTCACTCTCGGCACTGTCGCCCCACTCCCTACTCTACCTTCCCCATGGGCCACCATATCCTCCTCCCCACCCGCGCTATCTCCACCTGCCTCACCCTTGATGCCAACGCCCCTCTCTCCCTCCTAGGCATGCATGGGATCTCCATTAGCGGTGTGAGCAAAAGACAACTACTACGCATGCGGGTGCTCCCCATGATGGTGGCCTCTTTCCTTGTGTGCAGATCTAGCGACAACTGTGGCTTGAGTCCCTTGTGCAACTTCTTCTTAGGTAGAGTCCTCTCCTTGTGCCTCATACAATTCCATGCCAATGGTGAACCCTAGCTAAGCGCCAGTGGTGGCTTCCTCGATAGGATCTAGTGGCGGTGGCCAAATGGCATGATGCAGACTGCGTCTCGGTGGTCAAGTCCTAGAGCCCTAGCCCCATGGTCCCTAGCACTCAGGCTTCACCAAGCAAAGAAATAAGAGGGGAGAGAGAAGCGATCGGAGGGGGAGGTGGCGGCGTCGAAGGGGGAGGGTCAAAGGAGGAGAGAGCCAGAGAGGAAGGAGAAGAGAAAGATGGACAAAATACTACAGAAGTCTAATGGTTAAGGTATCTGGTGCTATTTGAGCTAGCCCGATTCTCTGAGTGGTATGTTTAGGAACAATTAATAAGGTTGAAAAAACTATGTACAGAAATATTTAATAAGACATAATAATAAGACGTAATGCGGTATTCTATGATAATTTAGAAAATCCTATATTTCATTTGATAAATTTATTTCTACAACATTTTAAATGATATTTTATCAACTTTCTTCAAATAATATTTCAATATCATCGATTGCCAACATTTCTCCACCTTAACCAAATAAAGCCTGAATTATGTCATAGCAAAATAGGCATCACCTCTTTGATACAGCTTTATATGACAAAACTATGGTCCATGGGTTTTTCAATTCTGTAAAACCTGTCCAGCTTTCCAGGTATAATGATCGGCTATACCAATGGAGGTAATTTTATATCATTTCTATTCTAACATAACTCAGTTGTTACAATAGAACAAAACCACAACTCTAGAATACTTGGTGGATATGCCTAAAGCCATGGAGTGATAATTATCATCCAGTGATAGGAGGCAAAAGGTCTGCTTACAGCAACTCTAGGAGCTCCTATCATGTTGTATACAAGATTCTACATATATAATCCTCGTCAAAAGAGTGCAATTTCATAGTTTAAAAAAGATAAGTTGCATTCAAACATCAACTAATCATTGTGTGATTTATATTGAAATTTTGAATTGAAATTCTACTATGATATTAGATTTTAGTGAGTTTGTATTTTTCTTTAAATTTCTGGCTTAGCCTTATTTTGATTTTTTTGTTTCAGTTTCATATCCACGTTTCCTTCCATAGGTTGTGAACGCAATGAAAATCCAATAAAAATAATTGCATGTCAAAAATTAGTTCTTTTTGTTGGAATTTTTTAATAGTCGTGCTTTTGGGCTGTTACACAAGGGTCGTGCGTGAGGCATTGCAGTGTTCCTTAGGGGTTGTTGAATATTTTCCAACTAACCTACCGACTAAATCAAATCAATAGTGATTTGGATAATTTTTTGGAATATCCACATGGTTTTAGTGACATGTATATGGACACGGATAGGTATCCATCGCATACGAAAATATCTGAGTTTCTCACATATAACATTCAATGCCCAAAACCGGATATTATCGGGTTGCCCATCGGTCTAAATTGGATTTCGATTTCCGTCAAATCCTAGATGCCCTATCCAAACCACCACCCAACCATCTATGAGACACCAACCCAAATTACCCATGTTTGCTGAAGGCATACCAAGAGTGCTTCTTATTTGCCAGCAACGTTGAGGGTTGAAAGTTACTATGAACCACAATGTTATCAATTATTATTGTATCAATATTACCTTATGCTATGGTTTATGGAGCATTAGCATATTATATGAGATACCCTCCTCCTTGGGTGGTGGTAGATAATCTCCATGTTCACGTGTTGTCTAACAAAATATTCAAATCCATATGAAATCCGATCTATATTTGCTCCATATTGATATATGGTATTGTTTTGTACTAGATAGTCCCATTCATATCCATATATGACACTATCCATATTTGGCTCTGTATCTGATAAAAAATATGGACAAGGGAGAAAGAGATAGAGATATGTGACAAGTGATATCTGATCCAAATACATCCTATTCCCTAGAGATCTAGATGGGTCGGGTCACTTGATCTGACCTAACCCGTTGGTGTCCTGGCCCGCTTGGACCTGAGAGAGGCGTAGGAGATGTTGACCATAGGCTTAGGGGAGGATCCGAGGAGGGAGCCAGGGCCATCACCGCTGCGCTGTCATGTTGTCACCACCTTGCTACCCCCTTCATGTCGTCCCTTCCGCACTGCCACCATGGGGAGGAGGAAAAAGCGTCTCCGCGACGTCCCCCTGTGTCATCGCGCTGCTGCATCCGCATGGCCGGTTGCTCGAGGGGCAGGGGAGGATGCGGGAGAATACCCTAGGTCTTGGGAGTCAACCATTGGGAGGAAGACGACAGAGAGAGAGAGAGGAATCTAGTCGAGGCACAACATAGAAAGTGAGAGACGGGTAGAAGTAGTTAGTCACAGGGCAGGGGAGGGTCGGGGCAGGGGCTGACTAGGACCCGAACTGACCACCACCCTGCTATCGGGTCGGGTTGGGACCCAATGGATCAGGTTCAAATCTAGACCTCTACTATTCCCAAAGGTACCTAAACATGTGAGGGAGAGATAGAGAGCACTTGAGTGAGAGAAAAAAAGGGATTCTCATTGTTAGGTTGACAGGTGGGGTCTGGTTGGTATGAGAACTAGGCCATACCATGCTCGACTGTGGGCTTTGCTTGGTGATGTGCTAGGCTAGGCCGTGAAGAAGAAAAAGAAACGGGCCATGTCTGGGACTAGATTCAGTGCGATAGAAAAGGAAAAATATCCTTTAAATAATTTTATTTTAAAACATAAATAAAATTAAAATTAGAATTTGAGTTTTGTACTTCTGCCAATTTTTTTTATAGATCAAGGGTCTGCTTAGTTGGTTACCACTCTTGACCACACTTTCGTGCCATAACAGTTTCGTGCCACAAGTATGGCGTGCCACAGTTTTTGTGGTGGCCAAAATGAGTGCCACACTTGTGGCAAAAATTAGGTAGAAAATGGTTCTATGACATGTAGGGTAGGAGGCTAAGTTTTTATAGCAAGATTAAAATAAAAAAGCAGTAGGTTAACTAGCTGTGGCCGCCTAACTTGTGGTGTGGCAAGTTGTGGCTTGAAAGGAAGCAGGCCCTAAATGTGCAATATAGCCTTTGAACATCCATACGATTTGAAGTTAAGAGTGATTCTATGGAGGTAACTTAAGTCTGTCTTAGAGATGGAAATGGAAGTAGAGGGCGGGTCAATCGGACAATGGGTGATTAAGGGACAGGTGTATAATTTAATATTATCAATGTTAAAAACGTTATGTAACACACGGTTTCAAAGGAAATTAATGACCTAGGCCACTCAACTCATAGTGGCAACTGGCAACTGATGGGAACAATCCCAGTGTCGTCCCTCCCTGTATGTGCCACATAGGAAAAATATATGACCTAGTCTCTAGGTCAAATTCTAGGCAAAAGATATGGTGAAAAACGGATGCCGGGGACAGGGCCGTTCCTAACAATTTGGGGCCCTAGGGCGAGAGATAAGTGGGGGCCCTATAATTCTAAAGAAGCACATAATATAATAATGTTTTTCATATCAAGATGTGATATGTTCAATACATCTAAAAATAAACATAGAGCTATGGATGAGAAATTTTACTTGTAGAATGAATGATAGGTACATAATAACAATTCAATCAAAATACCAAATTAGATGAACAAGAATTAGGGATTAGATCATTCAGATAAATATCACAATATGGAGAGCAAGGATTAAGGAACAAATCAACTGGGCACCGGCCTAGGTCAGGTGAGGTCGTCAGTGACTCAGTGGCTCGACGCGGCATGCCTGGGACTCACTGTCGCCATGTGGGCTTGCGGTGTCGCCTCGCCGTTGCCCGTCACTAAACTTTTATACGCTGGCTATGCACGCACCACCAAGGGAGAGGCCGGAGGACTACTGCAGGCTGTGATTAGGGAATAGGAGTGGGAACGTTGAGATTGGGGAGACCGAGAAGTAGTCGAGGAAATCAACTGTTTTCCATTAATCACGGTGGCATTGGGGAGGAAATTAGCACTAATTTCGGATCAGATTTAGAGAAGAGAAGAAAAGTGGAGAGGAGATAAGGAGGAGAGGTGTTGAGCTTTGAGGAATGGGAGTTAAGTTGGGAGTTGGGACTCAACAGTCAGGAGAGAGGATAGTACGCAACGCTGCCTACTAGTATCTAGGCAAGGCGAGGAAGGGGGCTCCTGTTTCTCGGGGGCCCTAGGTGGTCACCCCTTTCGCCCACCCCCAGGAACGGCCCTGGTCGGGGACTTTTCTTCGTTTCTATAGCATCTACATGTTTTTCCCCTCCCCTCTCGAATCTGTGATCCCTTCACCCCCACCTCTTGCCCCTCCACAAATAGCTTCACCCCCATCTCGAGCAACTCTGCCCCCATCACAACCATCATTCCACTTTGCCTGACCTACCCTCCGTAATAGGCCATTTTGGGGCCTTTTTAAAACGTTTGTAAAATTTAAAATTTGAATTGAAATTTCATGTATTTATTATTCATAATCTGAAATTTTCATTTCTTAAATTTGAAATCCAAATTTGATATTGCAAATTTCATCCTCCATTGTGAAAATTGCTCACTAAATTGCAAATTCAACTTTAACTTAATCAAATTTGGAAATTTATATTTTCAATTAATTCCCAAAATTCAATTAAATCAAGTTTATTTGTCCAATTATGCTCTATTAATTCTTAATTAGTCAAAAATTCAAATTATTTGTTTTAAAATTTTCAAAAACTATTTCTAAAAATCCTCTGGGATTTCCAAGCCTAGCCCAACCTATTTGGGCCCTAGGCCTAGCCAATCCCCCTCTCCTCCTCTCTCTCCCCTCTCTTCCTCTCTCCTTCATCCCTCTCTGTGCCTGTGGCAGACGGGCCGCGCGCGTCTTGTCTACGCGCAGGCACGCCTTTGCTCACATCACTCACACTGCTAGCGCCGCTGTCGTCTCTCCCTCGTACCCCACGCGCCGCTGGCCCTGCTACTACCACACCGTTGCCCTCTGCCCGTGCTGGCATGCCATTCTCCTCCCTCTCTTGCTACCGTGCCTTGCGCGCCGCCTGCCCCAAGCCTCCGTCTGCGCATGCCGCTGCCTGCTGGCTCGCATGATTGTCACAGAGCTCGCAGCTGCTGCTGCTTGACTTCCTTGCCGCGGGACTGCCTCTCCTCTCCCTCCCGCAGCGCCAACCGCCTATTTAACCCCCTCACTTGGCACAATTCCATCGCTTTCGCCATTGTTGTCGACGAGCCCGATTTCACCCCCTTTTCTCTCGCCACCGACTTGGTACGTCGCCAGCCAATTCCTCGCGTCCCTAGCATCTCTAGGAGTCGCCCCTCACTTTCCCGTACTCAATTTTAACCATGAACCACTAGAGATCCCCGCGACATCGCCCCTGTTTTGCTCGCTGACCTCCACGGTGCCAGTTCGTTCCCGTGCTTCTCTGAGCGCACCGTCACTTCATGTAGCTCTCTAGTAATCCCTAGATGCTCCCTAAGCCGGTGAACTGGCCGCTGTACCTTTCCCTCATCGGAGAAGCTAGCTCCTGAAGCATTCCTCCGCGCGTGATCATTGCACTACCGATCTGGCTCACCGTCTGCAAAGTCCGGCCAGGACGTTCTAGGTCTCTTAGAGTCAAACCCATCCCAATCATCAACCACTATGATAGTGATCTGTAGCGCCGCCAATCGACAGCCGAAGTTTCACTGGAGTTCGGCTGGGAAATCTTGTAGCCCGCCGACTGACATCACCCTAGAAGTCGGCCGCGCGACGTGTCAGGACCCACCAAACGGAGTCGAGTCCCTTCTGTGCATTACCTGCACTAGTCCCTGGATCAGTAGCTAGTACACACAGATTCCAGAACATTGGATCATTGCCGTTACAAGTTCGAATAAAAATTACATCAGAGTACGCTAACTGGCACGAAGGCCTTATAACAGCGAAAGTCTAACAGTCTTCCATAACTCCAAATGGAAGATGCAAATTACAACAATCAATCCCACAGACGAGCTCTAGTAGCGTTCTAGGCGTTAGGATAGTCCTCGTCTTTAAGTTCTCCACTTTTAAGGTAGTAACACTGAGGATCAAGGTCTGCTCGTTGGAATGAGCAGCCCCGCATGAAAGGAAGGGTTAGCACGCGAATGCTAGCAAGTCTTTCCTGAGAAGGGCCAGGCTAAGGCTCATCCTAGGAAAGCTGAGGGTTATTTTGCAGAAAAGAATTTAACCTAGAAGTACAAAAGCATTTAAGAAAACATACAAGAATAAATAATTAATAATTCTCAAGATTGAACATACCAAAATTCTCAGTCTCAAAGTCTCATGTCTCATAATAATTCTCAGTGCCTCGGCACACTGTCTCATTCTCAACAACCAACATCAGCTAGCAGCGTCACATGGCTGGAAAACCTTACCCAGGTCATATTAATTAAGGTGAAGCTATGTTGTAAGGAGCCACCAAGTCGCTCTTAACCGGGAGCATGGCCATTCGAATGGGTTTACACTCTGCAGAGGTTGTACGCTTTACCCGCAAGATATGATACCTTCCCATCGAAAGGTATCATAACAAAATCCATTAAAAGTCTAACCCCGGCCTTACCGCGGTAATACCTGATATTACACACAAGTACCCCAAAGTTTAATCCCTCGGACAATACACCGACGATGACGCATCCCTCGAGACCTCACCCACAGTGCACGTACCATGACAAAGCCGACGTTATTCTTCCTCTAGATCAGGCTCGTCCCATACCGAGCTTGCGGTTGCACAGGGATATCCTGGTTAAACTTGGTACAATCATTGGTCCTTGTTCTTGGAGCGGCAGCCAAACACAAACCCAAGTCTCGTGCACGAAGGCACCAACCATACATTCCAACCGCTCTCGATCCCAATTGTTAGTTGGTCAAATTTTAATTAAAGAGTGATCAAACCCACCAAAACCAAGTTTACCAGTCTCATTCTCCGACACACCATTCTCAAGAGGAATATAACCATAATTAACAGTGGGAATTACTCCCCCGATTTCTAACTAAGCATTGCTAAGCCAATTAACAATTAAAAACAGTAGGACAACATATAATACAATTTATCCTACAGTTTTTTATGGTAATGGGTGCATAAAATATAAATAAATGGCATGTACTGCAAATTTCTAAAGTAAATACGCATATTTTAATTAATTAGCAGTTTTGACAAAATCTAGAAATTAGGATTCTAGGGGAAAGACTTGCTGTGATTGAAGTCGGTGGTCACAAGCTTGACTTGTTCTTTGACCGACACGAACTCGACCGGATCTAGTGATTGTAAACAACATACACTCAACACATTGCATGAAAACATGCATGCAAAAATAAATGAATAATTATGCATGCTATGATAAAGTAATGCTTGCATTTGATGAATGAACTTTTGAAAATTTCTTTTATTTTTAAATAGGCATAGTCACTTAAAAGTAATCATATAAAACACATTCTTTTGACTAAAAATTATAAAAAATACATTTTATAAACATGAGCATACAAAAATGAATAATTATTTTTTTATTATTTTGGAAATTTTATTTTATAACTTTTAAAATTTTTATTTCATATGAAATGGAAATTAGCTAATAATGATATGTAACATAATTTTTTTTCTTTTGAATAGAAAATACAAAAATTAAATAAATACGTATTAAACATTATTTTTATGTTTATTAATCATTATCAGAAACATTAACTTATCTTAAAAATATGTATAAACAAGTCAAATATTGACAATATGCATTTTCCTTTAGTCTGAAAAATGCATAAAATAAAATAAATTTCAGAAAATTATGAAAATTTTATGGGAGCTATAATACCTTCCGATTTACCCATTTTAGCTTATTTCATAGCAATCGCACAAACGAGGAATATATGGTGGTCTTACCAAGGAAGACAACTACTTAGCATCCAAACTGAACTCTCTGCCTAGGTCTTCTCTGTTCTATCTGCTCTGCTTCTTGCCCTTGCTGCTCTTGCAACTCCAATCTGAATTTGAATCCACATTCTTGAGCACATCACTGGAAGGGGCGCAGCACAATGAGGCAGCAAGGAGGGGAGGGGGCGAGCAACAACAACAGGGGAGGAGGTTCTGGCTGGAGAGACAGAGAAGGAGGGGGGAGGGCGCAGCCATTAAACAACAGGGAGGAGGGGGAGGAAACAGCAAAGGAGGGGGAAGCTACAGGAAGGAAGAAGGGAGAGGGAGGGGAGGAAGAAGAAGAAGCTTACCAATGCTTACCTGCAGGGAGATGGAGAGGAGGCAGCAGATGGGGCGCAGCAAGAGGAGAAGAGGGTTGGCCGTGCTTGGAGAAGAAAGGGGAGGCAGGGAAGGCTGCGTGGAGGAAGGGGAGAGGCAGTAGGAAGGGGGCGGAGTGCTGCTGGTTTGGGAGGAAGAAGAAGAGCAGAGAAGGTTGCTAGTTGGGAGGAGGGGGAAGGGATTAGGCTAGGTGGCTTAATGGGGAAGGCAAGGACAAAAAGGTAATTTCTCAATGCAGGGGGGCAAAAATGGACTACCAAATGAGAGAGAAAGTAAGTGATGTGGGACCCATGCCTCATGGAGTGCGCCATGGAGTGTAGGAGAAAAGGAGAAGAGAGAAGGAGGGATCCAACGATGAATTCTCGCGAATAGAAAATAGGATGGAAATTAGGAAGAGAGGGAGAGAGACAGATCGACGGGTAGGGCAAAGTGAAAGAAATTAGGGTTTGATATAAAAATAGAATATTAGATTTTTAAATAATTATTTCAAACAAGAAAATAGAAATTTTAATTTTGGCGATCCTTGGATCATGAATTTAATAGAACTCACGGTCCGGGTTTCATAGATATTTTTATTTTGCGAATCAAACTCAAATAAGTTAATTAGTTTTATTTTTCTCTTGAACACTCTTTTGCAAATATTATTTTTAAAAGATTAAAATATTAAAAGGTAACATACTTATTTTCAAAAGCTTGGTTTAAAATGCACTTTGAAATTATGCAAATGCAATGATACAGATGATTTTAGGGTTTTGAAATAAGGATGTTACATGACGTGTTGTTGAAGGTGGGACTCACGCTAACGGTGATTGGTGTTTAAATCTCGCGCGCTTCAGCGCTCTCTGTCACTGACATGTGGGGCCGCGACCCTACTGGTCAGTATTAGTGGAAGCGCTTTCCGGGAAAATATATTTTCCCCGTAGCCTCGTGCCTTTATGAAAGCACCTCAGCCCCGAGGCTTGGCGGGCCATCGTGGGCCGCTCTGCACAGTTTGAGTCCGCATAGCAGTGGGCTTGGCCCATTACTGTTTTTTAGATTTTCAATTCTTTATCTATTTAATCAATTCCAGTATATGTAAATGATTTTCCTAAAATAGTTAACCAACTCTAAAAATTCTGAAAAAATTATAATTTTAAATAGTAACCTGTTATTGTTCCTTGTAATATTCTAGAAGCCTCAATTCACCCTTTTAAAGAAATCGGTAATTAAACTTTTTTGTTTAATTAAATTTGTAAATAAATTCTTAAAATCATGATAAAATTTCAGAGAAGCATTGACATAATTTGGAATTTAAGAAAATTAATTATACAATTTTAACATAATTATTGTTCTCTAGATAAATTGTAGAAGCATTTAAACCATTTTTCGCTAAGGAATAATAAGGTTGTTATTCAACTTAATTTACTTTAAATACTAAATGAACTCTAAAAATTCCAACATTTTTGCAGAAACCTTTTTAATTCAGAAGTAATTTGTTAAAAATATATGAACCATTTTAACTCATTGTAAAGTTTATTAAATGACTTTAAACCCTTAGTTGCTTTTATATTAATATTTTAATGCTGTAACTAATTGTCAAAATTTATCTTCCAGAAAGGGATATATCATCTAAGGGTATCTAGGGCATATACATTCATGTTTATTTTGATGACTCGTAGAATCCAATTTAGACATTAGAATTATTCCTCGGGCATACAAGCATCATTATTTGAATTGCATATTTATGCTTGGCCTTTCAAACTCGAGTAGACTTCCAAGACCTAGAAGAAAAGTTGTAGGACACCGAGGAAGACCCCTAAGCCTCAGGACAAGGCGAATTAATATCCTTAGTTTATGTCTTACCTAGCTTGTTAATCATGTTATACACATGCCATGACCTTGACACATTTACTCACCATGCTATTATTGCCTTAATAGTCATAACCTTTGTAACTTAGTTAAACAATCAAACATTTGGATTCCCAGTCCTTGGGTAAAACTTGCTTAGGCATGTTTAGGTCTAATTACTTGTTTTCAGGGTACAACTCCCCATAGTGGTGAACACTAGCTCACCACTATAATTATTACCTCGTATATTATGAACTTGGATTGGCATGAGTTTAGGCTATGTCAGTTAGTTTCAAGATGTAAACTAGTGGCTGAGTTGCGGGTTAAGACCCAAGGTTGGTCTATTTTCTAGAGTGGATCTAGACGGGAAGGTCGTGGACCTATGGAGTAAGGCAGTGAGCGGAGATTGGACCCTCGGCTTTCATGCCTTGTCCCTTAATTATGTTTTGAGCTAGTGTTGGATGCGTCCGACGCAACGCGTGGCCATCACACGGTAGTGCAGGTGTGGAGGCCCAGGAGAGTGCTCTGCGAAGGCCCTGACTGAAACTTGAATCTAAGGTAAGCGTGGTTGGGCGCCACCACTAAGGGTGGACCAGGCCATACGCTCGCTGGACCAAAAATTTAGGAGGTATGATTTACAACGGGATTGCCAAGTTCCACAATAAGATAGCGGGTGTTTGAAGGGAGCATTGTGAAGCGGGACCGAAAGAGGCCCCTTGTTTTGAGCTAGTGTTGGATGCGTCCAACAATGCGTGGCCATCACATGGTAGTACGGGTGTGGAGGCCTAGCAGAGTGCTCTAAGGCTCTGGTTGAAGCTCTCCCTTCTCTCTCTCTCTATCTTCCTCTTTATCTCTCTCTTTCATCTGAGCCATCCCAGCCGCACGCATCTTATCCTTCCTAATTAGGCCGGACCGTTAGAATAACCAGCCCACTGTTACAGTGCATTTTTCAATTTCTAGAATTTTAGTGAATAGTGTTCCTTCAGTATTTTGTTGTGCATTTATCCTAGCTCCAAATCCGGCGATTACAGTTTCTAAAAATCCAGAAAATTCATATCTACTTACTGTAATTGTTACATAATTCTTTAATTTATTTATTGTTTCTGGTATTTATTGTTGTTCTTCTCGTTTTGCGTGCGTAGATGCTACAAAAATTGGCGATGACGTCGACATTGCTACTGAGGTGCAGGAAGATCCATAGTACGTTGATGAAGGCAAGTTATCAGCATATGGATCCTATTTTTTGAAATGTGTTGCTAGATAGTTTAATGTGCATGCTATTTATTTCAATGGGCAGAGTCGCGAATCCTGATCAAATGCTTGTGGCACTTGGATGGGTTGCATCGACGCATGTTTGATTTCCACTGGTTTCTATCATTTATTTAATGTAATAAATGGCGCACTCTGCCCTCCAGATTGATGTTATTTTCATTGTAATAAGCGCACGGTGCTGTTTAACATTTTATAATGCCTATGGTACCAGCTTGATCCTTGGGACTGGTACAGTATCACAGAGGGGTCTGGTCTACATGGCCGGGTCTCGACAGAGTTGGTATTAGAGCCATGCTGACTGTAGGACACGTTAGATAGAATGAAAAGGCCCTAAGGATATTATGTTAAAAAAGGGGTGTTTCAAAAAGGGAAATTATTTGTGTGAGTTGCTTAATTCTCATCTCCTTGTTATTTTTCTTTGTTAACACGTTTAAAAAATTTTATTTTATTTTGTTTTCCTTTTCAATTATAGATGCCGACCCTTAATTCTCTTGGGCTACACGCTGGTGGACTTTGTGACTTGCTATGGGACCTGATGAAACATCTGGGATATACAAAGGCCCCAGAGTACACGGGAAGGCCTATTATCATAAATGGCGCTATGTAGATCTGGGTGAAGGTTACTAATTTCTCCAGGGATTTGACACCTACTGATGGGCCATGTTAGTTCATCGCTATATGCCTTCGACAGCAGGATGCCATCCAAGACTATGCCCAAAGGACAATCCATCGACTAGCTTCTGTGCATCAGCAAGAACTGCTGGGAACCCCATACCGCTATTTTCCACGGAGCCTCTAACTACAGCCAGGTGTCCAACTGTTCCTATGAGGATGACCTAACTGTGGCCAATCAGGCCAAGTGGATTGTGATCCAAGATTTGCTTTATGAGGTACTCCACTGAAATTACAAAGACAATAAGTTGAATAGCAGACAATGTGTTCATGGCAGAGGAGTTCCAAAGGAAACAAGCTGAGGAGTAGCGAATCGTAGAAGAAATCGCAGCTGAGAAGGAGGAGCTAGAGGGTGAAAAAGAGCTCATCATGGCTGAAGGAGAAGAACTTGCTAAGGAAAGGGCGGACTTGGATGAGTTTCAAGAGAACTTGAATGCAAAAAAGGAGCAGTTGGCCATGGCGAAGGAAGTGTTTTTGGCTGAGTAGGAGGCTTTTGCGAAAGTAAAAGAGAAGTATGAAGCTGACAAAATGAAGTTTGTTGAAATTTCAAGAATTAACGTGGATCTCGTCATGACCTTGAACAAGCATCAAGCGGAGCTGTCTGAGGTAGAACAAGAGCAGACCAGGAAGAAGATATGCCTTTAGGAGAAAGCAAGTCAAGCCACTGTGGAGAAACCAGAAGATGAGGAGGATAAAGAAGAGCCCTTCAAAGTGGAAGAAGAACAGGACATCAGCGCCAAGATTAGGTTTAGGATTTAAATTTAAAAATTAGTGTTAGTAAGTCGTCGCTTAGTTAAAATTTTAAAGTTGCTTGTAATGGATCATAGCAGTCGGTGTGTGAACAAATAACTTTGCTTGTTTAGTAGTTGCTTGAAGAACCTTCGTTTGAAAATTAAAGTTAGTTTGTTTGCCAATTAATTGATTATGGGATTATGTTTGAATAGTATTCAACCTTGGATTGGAGTTTAGTCGTGAAAATTAGTATTTAAAAGGGAATTCTGGTACTGTGAAATAGGTACTGTTCATTGCTACAGTGCCCACGTGGGAGAAAACCCTTGCTGGATTACTATTTGCTGCTACAGTACCCACGCGGAAAAAGGGAAGAAAAACCAATCCGAATTACTGTTTGCTGCTACTTCCTCCATTTCACAATGGTTGTAGTTCTAACTAAATGCACATAAAATAAAGAGACGTAGAAAATGACTTGTCTACCCTCATTTAATGAAGGGTAGTTGAACAGATTAGTTAAATAGATGACTGTATTGATGAAGAGTACGAAGGTCATATTGGCTCTTTAGTTGCATTGGAATGTGAGAACTATAACCATTTTAATAAAAATTTTAAATGTTAGAACTACAACCAATGTGAAACGGAAGGAGTACAGTACAAGTACTGTTGGTTGAAAACAGTGGTTACTGTTTTTGTGAAGTTACTGTTTTTCCCCGTAAAACTTCCCTGTTTAGGTTATACCGGTGATTGGGGTGTAGTTTTGAGTTGTGTTTGCAAAAATGGACCCTTTTTGAATTAATAAGTTAAGTGTGTATGGTCTGTTAAATTGTTTCTTTGAAATTTATATATTTTTCATATATGTAGTCATAATAACTCCCCCATAGATTGCTTATTTTCTCCGATCTTTTTTTAGTAGCAGACTTATGGCGATAAACGGACGTGGTCGTGGACAACCAGAGCGCCACAGTCATGGTCGAGGACGTGGGCAGGCTCCACTAGTTCCACCCCCGATTCAGGGAGATGGTCAACAAGCCGACATTCAGGGAGGAGGTCAGTAGGCATTTGCTTAGGGTCGGCATCAGAACCAACCTAATCCTCTGACACCCTAAGGCATGAATGCAGCCGCAAATGAGGGAGGACTTCCACCACCACCAGCTTAGGAGCCGACTGCACAGTACTAGAGAGCTGGCCATCACTACTGGTATAGCATTACCGGTTATCCGCGGTCCGGTATTGATGCACCTATCACTACCGGTTCAACGGCTATGAGGGCGAGCACTGCCTTTACTACCGGTTTGAGACACGAACTAGTAGTGTTTCCTCTGAATCACTACTAGTTTGACCCAAGGACGGGTAGTGGTGCCTCGGGGGACTATCACAACCTGTTTGTACAATCAACTGGTAGTAGAGATTATGAACCTCTACTGGTTGGTTGTATAAACCGGTAGAGTTTGTGTCTCCACCTACCACCCTCGTGTTCCTCCCTAGCTGGTCCCGCGCCGATCAACTGTTCCATGAATAGGAGCTCGAGTTCTTCACCTTGTAGGGAGGTGCTGCCAATTTTTTTTTTCAAAATTTGGTGATTTTGCTACAATCTAGGTGCTTGAAGGTTAGTAACCTTGTCCTCTCTTCATTTGTAGTTAAATCTAGGTTCTTCTTTGCTATGGATTTAAGAATAATTTTGAACTTGGAGCTCCCATTGTGGAGATTTTTGCTCCAAATTAATGATTTTTCGCATGATGATAAATTTTGAAACTAGAGCTCCTATTGAAGTTGGAGATCTAGCTACCAGTTGGTAACTATTATTTAAAGATTTAAATTTAAAGATTTGTTAAACCTAGAGCTCTCAAAATTTTGAGCTCTATTTTGAACCTAGAGCTCCCATGGTGAAAATTTTCCTCAAAATTAAGGATTTTTTTCCATGATGATAAATTTTGAATCTAGAGCTCCCATTGAAGGTGGGTCCAATGGGTGGGGTGTAGGTGCTTCTTTTCTTTAAATTTGGAAAATCATTATTTTTTAAGATGAAAATTTTGAACCTAGAGCTCCCATTGAAGGTGGAGATCTAGCTACTGGTTGGTAACTAGATTTAAAGATTTAAATTTAAAGATTTGTGGAACCTCGAGCTCTTAGTATTTAAAGATTTTTTCAAAATGAATAATTTTGAACCTAGAGCTCTCATGCATTGAAGGTGGGATCTAGCTTAAATTTAAGGTTTTTTCTATGATAAAGAATTTTGAAACTAGAGGTCCCATTAAAGCTGTGGATCTTGCTCAAATTTAAGGTTTTTTTTAAATGAATAATTTTGAACCTAATGTTCTGCAGGCCTATTAACACATGACCCTTGATGTTATTGATTTACCTCTGATTCAAAAAATTGATAAATCATTAGTTGAAAATTAGCTTGCTATGACCTAATGTAGATGAACCAGTAATGGATGTACAACATAGACCGCTGCTCCAAGGAGTTCATTGAGGGCCTGCAAGCTATTATCGAGTCAGCCGTTGCCTACAAGCAGTCCGATTTCATATGTTGTCCATGCCTAGATTGCAAATGAGAAGGAGTATTCAAACCCATGGCAGCTTCACACCCATTTGCTACAAAGAGGTTTCATGCCTAACTATATCTGTTGGACCAAGCATGATGAAGAAGGGATTATATTGTAAGAAGATGAAGAAAAAGAGGGAGACAACAATAACCCAGACGCTGACCAGTACAGTTTCACTACAGATCTACTTGGGGATTTGGGTGAAGATGATTTACATCAGATGCTGCGTGATGGAGAGGGAGACTACACTGATGAAAGACAATTTAAAAAGTTTCAGTGCATGTTAAAGGACCACATAACACTGTTGTACCCAGACTATGGGTAGGGCCACAAAAAGCTATGTACCACACTAGTAGAAAGCAACAAATGGTTTGTCCGATAAGGGATTTGACGAGTTGTTATATCTCATAAAGAAGTTGCTTTCAAAGGGTAACACGCTCCCTGAAACTATGTACGAAGCCAAGCAAGTTGTCTGGCCTTTGAGATTGGAAGTACAGAAGTTATATGCATGTCCTAGTGATTGTATTCTTTATCAAAAAGAGTACAAGGATTTGGATGCTTGTCCAGTGTGTAAAGCATCACGGTATAAGATCAAGTGTGATGACCCAGGTGAGGTAGAGAGGAGCCTAAGAAGAAGAGACCCCCCGCTAAGGTGGTGTAGTATTTCCCTATAATCCCCCCAGTTACAGCGTTTGTTTGTGAATAAAGCAAATGCCCAAATGATGTGATGACACAAAGAAGAGGGTAAGGATGACGGAATGTTAAGATACCTTGCTGATGGCTCCTAGTGGAGAAAAGTCGATAGAACATGTCCAGACTTTGCAAAGGAGGTGAGAAACATAAGATTTGGGTTGAGTACGAATGGCATAAATCCTTTCGGTGAGATAAGCAGGAGTCATAGCACTTGGCCTGCGATTCTATGTATCTATAACATTCCTCCTTGGTTGTGCATAAAGCGGAAGTACATTATGATGTCCTTGTTTATCCAAGGCCTGAAACAACCTGAAAACAACATCGATGTGTACCTTAAACCATTGGTAGAAGATCTTCTAACGATGTAGAACGAGGGTGTACGGGCATTGGATGAGTACAAACGAGAGTACTTCACCCTACGTGCATTGTTATTCGTAACCATCAATGACTGGCCTGTACTTGGTAACCTGTCGGGCCTAACTATCAAAGGATACAGAGCCTGCATCTACTGGTTAGATGAAACAGATAGCATGTACCTGAAAACTCTCGGAAAGTGGTGTACATGGGCCACCGTAGGTTTCTTCATACGAAGCACCCGTTATGGAAGAAAGGTAAGAATTTTAACGGGAAACCAGACCATCGTACTAAGTCTGTTTATCGTAATGGGGCATGTGTATTTGCTATGGTAAAGGATCTGAAAGTAGTATTTGGAAAGGGTCCTGGTGGCAATCCTATCCCGAGTGAAGAAGGTAAGGTGTCCATGTGGAAGAAGTCAATATTTTGGGACTTACCTTACTGGGAAGTCATAGAGGTCCGTCATTCAATTGACTTTATGCATCTCACGAAGAATGTTTGCGTGAACTTGCTAGACTTCCTAGATATGTATGCAAATCAAAAGATACACTTGAAGTACGAAAGGACCTAAAACTATTGAAATTCAGAAATGACCTACATCCGAAAAAGAGAGGGAAATGATAGCATTACCTACATCCTGCGAGCTACACTCTAAGCAAGAAAGAGAAAAGAAGCATGATTGTCTACTTGAACAGTATGAAGGTCCCGTCTGGATACTCCTCGAACATAAAGAGACTCATAAACATGAAGGAGAATAAAATCGTACACCTGAAATGCTATGATTGTCTCGTGTTGATGACACAGTTTCTTCTAGTTGCAGTGAGAGATATTCTACTAGATTGGGTACGAGAGACAATCATAATGTTATGTTCATTCTTCAACGCGGTATCACATAAGGTCATTGATCTAGATAAACTAGCTATGCTGCCGGATGACGTGGTCCAAAGTGTGGTTAGCCTTGAAACGATCTTCCCTCCATCTTTCTTTGATATTATGATCCATATCATGGTTCACATTGTCAAAGAGATAGGTATTCTCAGACCCGTGTTCCGGCACAATATGTTTCCTTTCGAGAGGTACATGGGTGTTCTAAAGAAGTATGTTCGTAACCGGTCTCATCCAGAAGGCTGCATTGCCCAGGTTTTGGGACAGATGAGGTGATTGAGTTTTGTATCTATAACATTAATGAACTGAATCCGATTGGCATTCCTGTATCACGCCATAAGAGGAGGCTACGGGGAAAAGGGACACTAGGGAGAAAATCAATCCTTAGAAATGATCTTGTTTCATTTAAGCAGGCGTATTTCACGGTTTTGTAACAATCAGCTATAGTGGCTCCATATGTCGATGAGCACAAGAGGATTCCACGCTCCCAATACGTAGGGAAGTCGGTGAATTGGATCAGACGACAGCAGATGGATTGTTTCAGCGGTTGGTTACAAAAGCACATGATGTGTAATGAGACAAACAATGAATAGTTGAAATGCTTGGCTCAGGGACCATCTAGTACAATATTGACATTTCAAGCGTATGAAATAAATAGGTACATATTTTACACAAGAACCCAGGATAACAAGAGCACCAACCAAAATAGCGGTGTCCGTATAGATGCCATAGACAACAATGGAAAGAAGAACACCTATTATGGTTTCATAGAGAAGATATGGGAGCTTGACTATGGATCTTTGAAAATCTCTTTATTTCGGTGCCAATGGGTCAACTGACAGCTGGCGGCGTGATGGTCGATTGGTATGGTATAACAACCGTGGACCTCACACAAATCGGATATAGGGATGAACCATTCCTGCTCACCAATGATGTGACACAGGTCTTCTATGTAATGGACATGTCTAGTAAACAGAAGAAGCGAAAGGACAAGTCTACCAAAACCAAGAGCCAGAAGGACAATTGTAGCGATCAGCCAAAGCATCACGAATTTCTTCAAAGTAAAAGAAGGATTGTCAAAATTGATGGCGTCACAAACGAAGAAGAGTATAATCAGTCCGACGAGTTGCCTCCTTTCACGGTGGAGGTCGACATAAATGTCCTAGATGCTAATGAGGAAGCTCCCTTCGTTCGCCACGATCATAGTGAACACTTGTTAAAAGAAAATATGTTAGCAGTTAAGATTTACCGTGTTTGTATTAACTTGTGTATGAAATATGAATATGGTTTCATGTCATATATATGAACTATGGATATTTAATTTAATTTGCGTGAATTATGGGTGTGATATATAAGAAGGTTACAGGAAATAAAAACGAACAAATAAATCCTATTTTTCATGCTCTAGGTAAATTCCTAATCTTTTTTTGAACTCATAGAAATTTTCCTGTTTTTCTTGAAGTCTCTATATTTTATAAGGATTTTTACAAGGTTATCAGAATTAAAAACCAATTGATAAATCCTATTTTTCATGCTTTAGGTTAATTCCTAACCTTTTCCTGGACTCATAGAAATTTTTCCTGTTTTTCTTGAACTCTCTCTATATTTTATAAGGATTTTTACAAGGTTATCAGAATTAAAAACCAATTGATAAATCCTATTTCATTATTTATATAACTCATTTGCTATTTTTAATAATTACATAATCATTTTCTAGAATTATTAAAATAATAAATCCTATTCTTCATGGGGGCAGCGCTGACAGGCGGGTCCCACATGAGAGGTTTCACTGCTGGTTTTTAATACAAACCGGTAGTGATAGCCTCTTCACGCGGAGGCAGCGCTGACAGGTGGGTCCCACTTCGAGGCTTCACAACTGGTTTTGGGTGTTAACCGGTAGTGATAGGTGTTTCATGACCGGTTGTTCTCTCCAACCGGTAGTAATTGGCCCTTTATTACCACAGGCAAGTGGAACCCTAGCCTCACTACCCCCTCTCGTGTCGTCCAACTCTCTCGCTCCGCTGCCTTCTTCAACCCCGACGGACCCCTGCGCCGCCTCCGACAAGCCCCAACGCCGCCGCCTTCGCGTCCCCGAGCCTCCAACATTTCGCGCGCCACCTCTACTCTGACCTCACGCACCGCCACCGACCTCGCGTGCCGCCAGCTCCAACCCACCGCTCCATCACCACTTCTGACCCCGCGTGCGGCCTCCTCCGATCCTGAGGCTCTCCAAACCCTCGCGCTGCTGCCAGCTCCGATGACTCGCACCGCCGCCTGTGACCTCTCGCGTGCCGCCGCCGCCGGCGGCTTCTCCCGCATCATCGCTGGTGAGTGCTCCATCTTCTAGCTTCATTTCTTTTATCTCTTGCCCTCAACCCCTCCCCCCCCCCTCCCCAATTATACATATGTGCCTTCTATGATCATGTTACACCCCCTTGGTGATGCTTTTAGTCGATCAAAAAGTCAAGTAATTATTATAGCAATTTGGTCAATTTGTTACACCCTCTCATTGTCTGCTAGTCCTACCAATATAGATACATATGCACTTGGATGTAACTATTGCTCAGGCTATGCTCTCTAAACTGAATCTTAGCAAAATTAGTTTTGGAGCTTTGTAGTCTTTGGCACATGTATTATTTATCCATGGACAGTATTTGTGGGATGGATCAAAATCAATGTGTTAAGTGCCAAGTGTGTGCATAAAAGCATGCAAAGGCAAGAGAATATAAGAGGTGAAATATTTTCCCTTGTGGCATGATGATTAGAGGTATTTGAAAAATGCAGCTTCATGTACATGAGGAAGATGCATGATGATTAGAGGTATTTGAAAAATGCAGCTTCATGTACATGAGGCAACGAGCATGGATAGCGGGGAAGTCAGAGAGAAATGCCCAACATGAGCAAGGGTTAAGTGGCTGGCCATAGCTGAAGTTGCATTTACTTTTATGCATGGTGGCTTAAGTTTTCCTCATTGGAGATTTTGTGAGTTAAGGAAATGTGAAATCATTTCCAGGAGCAGCAATACTACCATATTTTCATTTATAACGTGGCAACATCAGTATTCGGAGCAATGTGTTCCATGGTCAACCTAGCTTACAACACCGTTAGTTTTGTGGCTAAGTCGGTGACCGATAACGGTTGATGTTGGCTGTTTATTGCTTAAGGAGGTTGTGTAGTTATTATGTTTCTTCTTCTATTTGAACATTTGTAATCTGTTGTGTTTCAATGAGATCTGATACTATCTCCATTTGGTCTTTGGCTTCTGAGAAAAAACTTTGAATTTGGTTATTGGAGCAAAAACTGTATCATGGGTTTTAGCTGAAATATTATACCTCCTACTTTTATGTGCATTTGAACTACTAGGTCTGAATTCCTTCCTTAAACTCTTCCTAGCACGCGAGATTGCACAGCGCCAGGGGTGAGTTAGGCCATGCCCGTGTCACGCTGAGTCTAGTTCCTATCGTGCTAGCATCAATCAAGGTGAAAATACCTCTATTACATTTTATCCTTGAAAATGGTTAAGATGTGTTTGAAGCTTATCATGTATGAATGTATCTGCTTATGTATGTATGCATGTTCAGATCTAGACATGGCTTGAAGCTTTATGTGCTTTCTGTCAACATGAGCATTTTGGTTCATTTCGTCCTAGATGTATGAAATCAATGTGACATAGCCCGAAGGTCTAAAACTATTTTTTCAGTAAAAAACTAAATTCTCTACCCTAATTTGAACACTGTGATACTCGTTGGTTACCATGATTAGGGCCGTAGTGCCAATCCGAGAGAGGAATCAGTAAATAGTTATGAGAAATCGAGTGCACTTCCCTCGGTAATCCCACACGAAACTCGTGTTAAAAGTTTTCTCTTGCTTTTTGTAATGACCTTTTTATAGTGACCCGTAGGTCTTAAGCTCTCAAGGGATGGCATGTGATAACAGAGCTTTCGAGGAGGAAGAAGAATTTCTGTTCGATCAAATCGCGCAAGATAGCATGTTTGGTAACATCGACGATAACCAGACCAATGCACAGCTCAACATGGAATCCGTGGACACTCAGGGCATTGAGACTGGCGAGGAACCCGTGGACACTCAGGCCGATGAAGCTGATAATTCGAGCAACCAAGAGTTTGTTTGGTTCGCTGCATGGGCATGGCCAGGCTCACCGCATGCATTGACCGCGCGTGAGCTCGTGTTTGGTTCACTATATCGCCTGTGCGCTGCCTGGCTCGACGCATGCAGTGAAGGCCAGCAGTGCACGATGCGCCTGCACGCGTAGAGACGCCGCGCGCAGCTGTTTCCCACGGGCCAAGCTCGCGCGAGCCACGCTCCGCGCGTGCAGGCAACCAATCACACTGCAAGTGATTCGTCGAGGTCCTAACAAGGAGCCGATGGTGAAATATGTCATCACCGAAGTCAACACTGAAAGGATGCCTATTGCACCCGAGTCAGCATTGGCGCCATACAATAATGCCTGCGGCTACCATGTTAGTGATCATGTACCTATTAGCCTAAGGAAATGGAGTGGCAAACGAGGTGACAAAGATGCAGTCTCTGAAGCTACCAAGAACATGCTCTGGGCCGATCTGAAAGAGATATTCACCTTCCCTAAAGAGACTGAAGCATTGGTCAAGAAATACATATTGAAGAAAATGGCAATCGCATTTCAGAGTTGGAAGAAGAGTTTGCACTCCACCTATGTACAAAAGGGCCATACGCCCGACTTTAATCATTTCCCAAAGTTTCCAGATCACTAGAAAGCATTTGTGGAGTACAAGCTTTCAGATGAGGGTCAAGACTTGAGTGTGAAGAACAAGGTGAATGCATCGAAGAAGAGATACCACCACCACCTCGGCACGGGTGGTTACGTGAAGAAGATACCCTAATGGCAGAGGAGGGAAGAGAAATTGATGGAAAGTGGTATCACACCTGCAACTATTGAGTGGCCCCTACGATCGAAGCATTGGTACTTTGCCCACGGCGGTAGCCTGGGAGATGGCGGTAGCTTGGTGATTTCAGGGGAAGTGCAACAAGTGGCCAACAGGCTTGTAGAAGTCCTCGAATAGTCTTCCCAAGGCTCCTTCCATCCTAATAGGGAGAAAGATGAGGCATGGTTCCATGGAAGTACAGTTTCGCTCAGTACGCCGACAGTTATATGAGGTGGCACAGAAGTAAAGCAGAAGAGGAACGAAGGTGCCGTTCTTTGGAAGAACACGAAGCAGAAACACAGGCAAGCATGCAGGAAGAAGTTAGGCAACAAGTGCAATTAGACGTTAGCCAGCTGCAGGTTCCTTCGAGTAATCTCGATGTCATCATCAGCCCCTCTGGGTAGCGGAGCAGCTACGCTTCCACCGGGCTCCCTGATGTGGACATGGCCCATTATCCCGTCGACGACATCATGACGCGCTATTCGTGTGAGCTACACATTGAAGCGCGTAATATGTCCTTCAAAGCAGCTTACGCCATGGCTTTCCTAGTGGAGCCAGGGCAGGTCATCCATTGCCATGAGATACCACTAGGCTACTCCAAGGTCTCGGTGGAGCAGGTGTGTGAAGGATACAAGGACCTTGATCTCGACATTGCCGGAGGTAACGAGGTTACCAAGCTTGGAGAGGCCGTACACAATATCATTCTATGGCGTAAGCGCTACATCATATTTAGAGGTAACGAGGTCTCGATGGAGCCAGTGTGTGAAGGACATGAGGTGTCCTCTCCAGCTAGAGACCCCCCGCACTTAGAGCCTATCAAAAGAAGCCCGATTCCTCTAGCACCTCCCGCATGCATAAGTTCAACTCCTCCACCAACTAAACGCATGAAGTTGCCGATCAAAAGAAGAAGCCCGCCTCCTCCACCACTCTCACAAAAAAAGACGTCCACCAATTCCAATAAAGCCAACAAGTTGGCTCCACCGAAGAAGCTGCCTTACGAACTAAATCCCGAGGAGCTTAAAAAGGAAGTGAGCGCCAGTGTAACTGCACACTTCAAATATCCAGAGCTTGAGAAGACGGTTCCACTAGACGCTGCAACGAAAAAGTTTTTGAAGATGCTCAGCTCAAGTAAATAGACGGGGAATCTGAAGAAGCCTCTATGAAAGTACGACCGCACGATAAAGAAGGTTACATCAAAGAAATCACAGTCGTCTTCTGTGGACCAGCTGATACAATAATTTATGGCAGAAACTGGACTCACGGAAACTCAACTTCGTGGCAAATGTGAGGTTCAAGTGGCACCTACAAGATGGCCATTTAAGATGGACAAACCATTGGTTCAGCCTGCTGAGGTGACCAAGCTATTAACAAAAATGCGACAATTCCATCAATGGTACATGAAGTAGTCGAAGAATGGCAGAACAATGTTCGCCGTCCATTTCAAACATGAGGATTTTTTTTCGCGGGACAACATCATATGGATTTCATTCAAGGAAATGTACGAACTATACCAGCAAGACGCCCTCGACGTGGCTATCTTGAGCTGCTGGACTCTGTAAGTGTCTCATTTGTAAAATTCACCATGACCATCCATGTACTTTCAAATAGTAAGTCTAACTAATTTCTGTCCATGTATGTAGAATGGAGATACAAAAATGCAGGAAAGAGTCGATTTACCATGTAGGCTTCATCAACCCATCAGTCGTAAACGAAAAACAACCGCAAGAGAGTTTCCAAAAGACACCGAGATAAACATATTAAATGCTCTCAATGAACAAAACTACAAAACATATATACTTCTACCCTACAACTTTGGGTACGTGTTTACATAATGGCTCATTTTAATCTTTTTACGAAACATGATGTTAGGAATAATTAGCTATGCTGACATATGTATAGGTTTTACTGGATCCTTCTTGTTATCCTGCTAGATTGTAAACAGATATATGTTTTAGACTCAAAAAGGAGACCACAAGAAGGTTTCCAACCCATCATAGATTTGCTGAACCAGTAATCTTGTTCCTTTCATTATTTTTCTAGTACTATTTCATTCGATTGAATCAAACTCTAATAATTACTATTGGCAATCACGTCCAGTGCATTCGCACGGTTTCGTGCAAAAAATCGCGGTGAATTCAAGGACGAATTTCATGTTGTAACAGACTTTCTAGTAAATACGGAATATTCATGTGTCGTAACAGTTTTTCATGCCAATAATGCTTTTTAACTTTCCATGCCAATAATGCTATCCAACTTTTTTCACCACAGTGTATGAGACAGGAGTCGGGCAATAATTTATGTGGGTTCTATGTATGTGAGTTCATGCATGCTTTCACCAAGAGCAACCTACCGAAATATTATCCTAAGGTGTGTAAGTACATAATGATGTCTAATTCTCACTTCCTATACAAGTTCAAGAATCGATTAATTATTTTCACTTCGCCTATTGACAGCTCACAAAGGACGAGGATCCTTAGATACTCCTGCCGCACTGAGTCAATGCTATCCAAGAATAACTCGTTGACTTCATTGTTGATGAGGTCATAGATAAAGACGGCGAGTTTCACGAAAATGCATTTAGAGCGTGCCCTTCAATAAGAACTAGCGAATTGACGGATTCAACTATGGCTACCATGAGCGACGCACACAAACATTGAATAGTGAACTCATGTGTATATGTGTATGAAACAGTGAACTCATATGTATATGTCTATATTCTATGAACAGTGAATGAAAATATTTGATCAAAAATATTTCTGTGAACGAAAATATTTTTGTGAATTATGTATGAGATTTGTAGATTCGAATGAATTAATTGAGAAATGAATGAATTAACTGAGAAATATATGCAGCTGCTGGTAGGAGGTGCATCACTACCAGTTGGTAACTCCAACCGGTAGTGAAGAGCCTGGTGCCAGTGACCCGCCAGCATGGCATTTCAAGCTACCAACCGGTAGTAATAGTGTATCACTACCGGTTAATATAACCGGTAGTGATAGACCTTCGGGTATCACTTCTGGTTGCCCTTTACCGGTTCCAAAACCGGTATAGATGCCGGTTTGGAACCGGTAGTGATGAGCCAATCCGGAGTAGTGGCACAACAGCTTATGCAGATGCAGCTCCAGGAACTCTAAACTATGGCACAACACCTAAATAACATATCGGCACCTACCCAACAGAACCTACCACCTTAGTCAAGGTATGGAGACTTTATGAGGACTCGTCCACCTACTTTTGCTGGATCAACCGAGCCCTTGGATGCGGATGATTGGATCAAAGAGGTGAAACGCAAGATATATTTGGCAGACTGTGATGACCAGGAGAGTGTGCAGTACGCCGCCCATCAGTTAAAAGGAAATGCCACAAGTTGGTGGGAGAACTACCGTGCAGCTCATCATGATGCACAAGCCATCACTTGGGATGAGTTTACAGAGGCTTTTCTTGTAGCACATATTCCTAGGGGTATTATGGATATGAAGAGGTAGGAATTCATAATCTTCGCCAAGGCAATATGAGTGTGACAGAATATCTGCATCGATTCACTCATCTGGCTCGCTACGCACATGCTGATGTGGCAAATGATCAAGCAAAGATTTAAAGGTTTATGTAGGGTATGGACCCAAATCTTAAGGTCCATCTCGTCCGTCATGCTTACCGAAACTTCTAGGATATGGTCAATAGAGCTTTGCTACAAGAGGATGCACAACGCCAGCTGTTCAATGACAGAAAAAAAGATGGCAATGCAAAATCAGCAAGGAACGGGGACCTCTCGACCCCGAACCAGGCAACATTAGTTCAGATTAGCAGCATTAGGAGCACCCAGGGTGCCCACGCCAACCCTCCGCCCTCCAACACCAACTCTGCAGCAACCAGGAAACCATCCTAATCAGGCGGTACAGCCCCCAAAGAACAATGTGAGCTCTCCAGGAGTTTAGTGCTATCACTGTTATAAGTGGGGTCACTATGCCAACAACTGTCCCTAGAAGAGTCAGAATTCAGCACCTGCACCCGCTAATGTTGGAGGGATACCTGCCCGTACATCTGCACTAGGACAAGGCCGACGAGTACCAGGGACCTCGATGACACCAAGACTGTTGGAAAGGGTAGAATTAACCATGTGAGTGCCGAAGAAGCTCAGGAGGCACCCGAAGTGGTACTTGGTAAGTTCCCTGTTAATTCAGTTACAGCTACAGTTTTATTTGATTCCGGGGCTTCACATTCGTTTATGTCAAAAGAATTAGTGGCAAAACATGGGTGGAAATCAATACCTCTAAAGAAAACTTTGATAGTGCAATCACCTGGTAAAGAAATGAGAACAAACTTTGTATGCCCTGAGGTAGAAATCATAATAGAAGGGAAAAAGTTCCTAGCAAATTTAATCCTCTTAGAATCTCTAGGAATAGAGGTAATTTTGGGAATTGATTGGTTAATGAAAGTACATGGTCAGATTGATTATGCCCATAGGGCCATAACGCTCACCACCTGTAATGGAAATAAAGTGATTTATGAATCTATTCAGAAATCTAATGTGATAGCAACAGTAAACCAAATAAAGTGAGTAACCCCAAAATCTGGTCCACCAACCCTAGAGTCAGTGATGGTGGTAAGTGAATTTCTAGACGTCTTTCCCTAGGAATTGCCTGGACTACTCCCAGATCGAGATGTAGAGTTTGTCATTGACCTAGCTCTAGGCACCGCACCGATAGCTCAAAGACCCTATAGGATGAACACCAACCAGCTAGCTGAAGTAAAGAATCAGATAATGGAGTTATAAGACAAAGGTTTCATCGGGCCTAGTTCATCACAATGGGGTTTGCCAGTGATTTTTGTGAAGAAGGATAATATACTGAGGATGTGCGTGGATTATTGGTCATTGAATGAGGTGACAATAAAGAATAAGTATCCGTTGCCAAGAATCGACGATCTATTTGATCAATTGAAGGAAGCATGCGTGTTCTCCAAAATTGATTTGAGGTCTAGGTACCACCAGATATAGATCAGAGAGGAGGACATTTCGAAAACTGCATTCACTACTCATTATGGGTTATATGAGTACACAGTGATGTCGTTTGGTTTAATCAACACTCCGGCCTACTTTATGAACATGATGAATAAGATTTTTATGAAGTATCTGGATAAGTTTGTTGTTGTCTTCATAGACGATATACTTATTTATTCCAGAAATGAGGAAGAACATTCCAAGCATCTGCGACTAGTGTTAGAAAAGCTTCGTGAGCATCAGTTGTATCCCAAGTTCAGTAAGTGCCAGTTTTGGTTAAAAGAAGTTTCTTTTCTAGGACATATTATCACTGCTGGAGGTGTAGCAGTCGATCCGGGTAAAGTACAAGATATACTAAACTGGGAGTCACCTAAATCAGTGACCAAGGTGAGAAGTTTTCTCGAAATGGTTGGTTATTACTAGAGGTTCATTGCTTATTTTTCGAGAATTGCTGGACCTCTTACTCAATTGTTGAAGAAAGACAGAAAATTTGATTGGACAGAGGCTTGTGAGCAAAGCTTTCAGGAATTAAAGAAGAAATTGACGTCGTCACCAGTGTTGGTGTTGCTAGACAACCAGAAGGACTTTGAAATATTTTGCAACGCTTCCAAGCAAGGACTTGGTTGTGTAATGATGCAAGAAGGTAGAGTAGTGTCCTATGCTTCGCTCCAGTTATGGCCACATGAGGTGAATTACCCTACCCATGATCTAGAATTAGCAGCAGTAGTACGTGCGTTAAAAATTTGGAGACACTACTTGATTGGAAACCGAACAGAGAAATATACAGACCACAAAAGTCTTAAGCATATCTTTACTCAGTCCAATCTGAATATGAGATAGAGAGGGTGGCTAGAGTTAATTGCAGACTATGACATTGGTGTGCACTATCACCCAGGCAAGGCTAATGTAGTCGCAGATGCACTGAGTGACAAGGGGTACTGCAATAAATTGGAGATCAAGAAGGCACAACCGAGGTTGCATGAGAAATTTCAGAAGCTGAGTTTAGAAGTAATCGAGAAAGGTTCGGTAAATAACTTGGAGGTTCAACCAACACTGGGAGCACAAATCAAGCAATTACAAGGAAAAGATTCTCAGACCATAGATGTTATTGTGCGGATGATACTAGGGAAGGCCCCGAGTTTTTCCATGGACAAGGAAGTAGTTGTATGGTATAGCAAAAGAATTTTAGTGCCGGATGTGAAGGAAGTTAAAGAGCCAATTTTGCAGAAAGCTTATGACTCCGCGCTTTCTATTCATCCGGGGAGCTCTAAAATGTAGTGGATCTTCGAGAAAGGTTCTGGTGGCCAAGTATGAAGAAGAAAATCACAAAGTTTGTAGCTATATGTGATGTGTGTCAATAGGTTAAAGTAGAGCACAAACAACCAGCTGGACATCTACAGTCGTTGAAAATCCCAGAGTGGAAGTAGGAGGAAATTTTAATGGATTTCATCATCGGACTACCACTGACTCGGTCAAGGTATGATTCGATTTGGGTTATTATCGACCGTCTCACTAAGGTAGTACATTTCATACCAGTACGCACTACCTATTCCAGTGACAAGCTTGCTGAATTGTATGCCTCCAAGATGGTGTGTTTGCACCGTGTGCCCAAGAAGATAGTTTTGGATCGAGGGACCTAGTTTACCTCCCAGTTTTAGTAGAAGTTACAATCGTTACTTGGTACAAATTTAGCTTTCAGTACAGCTTATCATCCCTAGACCGATGGTCATACTAAGCGGATTAATCTAATGTTGGAAGATATGTTGAGAGCCTATGTGTTAGCAAACAAAAGAGGATGGGATCAGAGTTTACCCTATGCTGAATTTTCCTATAATAATAGTTATCAGTCAAGCATCGAGATGTCTCCGTTCGAGGCTTTGTATGGGAGAAAATGCCGAACACCCTTATATTGGCAGGAGGCTTGTGAGAACAAGGATTTTGGCTGGAAATCTTAAAGGAAGCAGAGGATCAAGTGAAGTTGGTGCAGCAAAGGTTGAGAACAGCCCAGTCCAGATAAAAGAGCTACGCAGATAAGCGTAGAAGAGAATTGAAGTTTGCAGTTGGAGACTTCGTATATTTGAAGGTATCACCCATGAAAGGGATACAATGGTTTCGTGTTAGCAGGAAACTGGCCCCGAGGTACATCGAACCGTTTCAAGTTTTGGCAAGAAGAGGAGAGGTGGCATACCAGCTAGAATTACTACCCCAACTAGCGGAGGTGCACAATGTGTTCCATGTATCTCAACTTCGGAAGTGTCTTAGAGTGCCGGAGGAACAGATGCCAATGGAGAATCTAGAGTTGCCGGATGATTTGACTTATTCGGAGTATCCTATCAGAATTTTAGATGAGGCCAAATGTTGCACCCATAGTAGGATAATAAAATTTTTCAAAGCACAGTGGAGTAATCACTTGGAGTCGGAGGCTACATGGGAGCGCGAGGATGATCTACGAGCGGAGTTTCCAGACCTGTACCCAAATTATTTCAAATCTCGGGGATGAGATTCTTCCTAAAGGGGGAGGTTTGTGACATCCTCATTATTTTTAAAAACTACATCATTAATCAGTAAAAATAAATAAATATCCTAACTAATCCTAATCCATCAAGCCGTACCAAGCAGTATCCAAACCGAGCTCCACCATCATTAGCTGGACACCACCGTCATCAACCGAACTAAACCCAAACCGAACTCCCAAATCGATCCCTAGCTGAATCACCCTGCTATAATTCCCCAACAACCACCCAAAAATCCCCCCAAATCGATCTGTTACATACGGCACCACAGAGCAAGGGGGAGGTAGAGGAGAAGCCATCCCCACCGCCGCCCTGCACCCGCCCTAGCCACCGCCCGTTGTGTTGGCCATCCATTGCTGCAGCCGCCGCGCAACGCAGCCGCCGTCGCCATAGGCCGCCTGCTACCACAGCGCCGCCGCCGCTTCGTTGCAGCTGCCGCGCGCTGCCGCTGATGCCGCCGCCTAGCACAGCTGCAAGATCGCCGCCAAGGCTGCTTCCTGCAGGCTCGCCAGACCGCCGCCGTCCCGCCGCCGCTAGCGCCGCCGCTCACTGCACCTGCCACCGCCACAGCCGCCTCTGCGGGAGTCGCTGCAGCCGCCCTGTCGAGAGCCGTCACCGCTGCCAACCTCTCTCTCCTCTCCCTTCTCTCCCTCTATCTTCCTCTCTATCTCTCTCTTTCATCTCAGCCATCCTAGCCGCACGTATATTAGCCTTCCTAGTCAGGCCGGACTGCTACAGTACCCAGCCTTGTGCTACAGTGTGTTTTCGCAATTTCTGGAATATCAGTGAATAGTGCTTCTTCACTATTTTCCTGCACATTCATCCTAGAAATTTCATATCTACTTACTGTAATTGTTATATAATTCTTCAATTTATTTACTTTTTCTAGTATTTATTGCAGTTCTTCTTGTTTTGTATGCGTAGAAGCTATGGAAATCGGCGGTAGCGTCGACATTGCTACTGAGGTGCAGGGAGATCCACAGTACGTTGACGAAGGCAAGTTAGCAGCATATCGATCCTATTTTATGAAATGTGTTGCTAGATATTTCAATGTGCATGCTATTTGTTTATTGATTTCACTGAATTTACTTGCATAGATAAACTCCGTATGCATGCTAATGATCGGTTAGTATGTATTACCTCCATTACTGCCCTAGGTTTAATATTTATCGGGACCTAGCCGAAAAGATTGAATCCCCCTGTGCATCCCGTACTAGTCCCAAGGATCAAAGCTAGCACGCACAGTCTAAACAGAGTGATATATTACCAGCGAAAATAAAATATTACATAACAGGCGCGGAGCCCATATACAGTGCATACATGGCGACATGCAGGCCGTGAAACAGAGTACAACGGAATACAACACATGGGCTCACATAACACGGCACAACAGTACTACTACTACTAGGTTCCACAGGCTCTAAGACAGTAGGAAGCGGCCTTATTCTTCCGGGAAGTCCTCGTAGTCATCCGCCTCGTAGTCAACATCCGCGTCGTAGTATTGCGGGTTTTTCGCGAACTGTCCCTCGCCTGGAGTTCAGAAAGAGAAGGGAAAATAGCAAGGGTGAGTAAATTGTACTCCACAAGTCGAGAAAAAAGGTGCAGTATAGGCTTAGTACAAGGGGAGGCTTAGGACGTTTTGCAGAAAGCCAATTTTTCATGTTTTATTCCTAAGTAAGGAAAGGCGGGTTTTGAAAAGAAACTTTTCTGGTGATAATTTTTCTTAGCCATGAACTATCCTTCATCCAGGCCATTTGCAAACCATTTAATACTTTCCAAAATAAATACCTTTTCTTTTGAAAAGAAGATCTACCATATGAACACTTCCTTCGCATGCTCTTAACCATGAGCATGGCTATCATGATAGTTTTAACTCTGTAGAGTATGTACACTTTACCCTCAGGAGGTATCACACCAACAGTGCGCCACAAAGCCGTTTAGGCTAAAAGCCCTAATAGCACTTGCTCCGTGAGCCATTCTCGGACACCCTGTGGGGGACCGGCCCAACGGCCCTGGTGTTCACGTTGTACAGGAAGGCCAAGAAAACGTGGTCCAAGGCGCCGATGAACGGGGATACATCCTCCCCGCCCGTACAACCTAACAGTTTATGAAGGAGAACCTCACTAGCAAGTAGCTATTAGAGATCCAAGCTTAATAGGACAGGTCAGTCCCATAACAGAGCCTGAGGTTGTATTGTAAGGCTCAGTTCATAGGTTCATAGGAAGAGCAATCCTTATATTAGGGGAGGAGTACAGACACCAACCCGAAACCATGTATACTTTGCACCATGCCGTCAACCGGGTTCTCCCTAGTCAAAGCATTTAAGGGGGGAGACAGAAAGGTAACCCAATCCCGATATTTTTCCTAATGCCTCATTTTACTGAAAAGTTTCTTTATAAACATTGCAATATCATACCAATAGTAGCATTTAATTCGCATGAAGCATTTTTATCCTATTCCAACGGTAAGCAAGGTGTTGAGGTATTTTATAATTAACCCTAAGGTGCAAAATTAATAAGGGTGCAAAAGTCATTCTATATTTTATGGGTGTAGCTAACTCTAGCAACTACTCAAAGATAACATGCAAGTTTTAAAATTCTACAAGTTCCTTTAAATTAGACAATGGTTCATTCAACATGCGTCAAGGGGACTTGCCTTGGTCAATCTCCGGGTGCGGGTAGTCTTCTTCAGCAGGGGGTTCCATGAACATTTTGAGTCCTAACCTCGCACACGGAATCATACAACAAGCATAGCTCCGAAACTATTTTTATAAAAAACTTTTTATAAAGTTTTTACAAAAAGGAGATATATTTTTAGCATTTTTGGAAATTTCTTTTTAATCCCTATAAAGCTCACTAGATTTCTAATTATATTCATTCCTTTTGAAATGTGAGGTTTGATATTTTTCCTAAGTTCAAGGGCCTATCTAGTATTTTACATAATTTTCTAGAAATTTTGGAACTCTTTTGCTATTTCTAGAAATCCCATTTAAATTTATTGGTTTTCTAAATTAGGAAATATGGGGAAAAATCCCGGCGCAGTGTTGGGCTCGGCCCATTAGAGCATGGGGCAGCCCACGCAAAGCGTGGCTGGGCGGACGCGCCGCGCCACGGGGGCGCCAGCACACGGAGGAGGCATATTCTTGGGAGTACATCTCCACTTAAACTAACGAGTGCGTCCATCAGGCCCTTCTATTAGCGATGGAGAGACGATGCACGGGTTAATCCCGCGATAAAACATCGCTGGTCCTGCATGCCAGTGACCCGTCATCGGGCAACCACCGATTAACGGCTAACCGCTTCGCCCGGCTGGTCGATGACATCGACCGGCGATCGAAACACCGTGTCGTCTTCCTCCGTAAGCATGGTGGAGAGGGAAGATCGACGGCAAGGCCATGGCTCGGATCGTCTTGACCGGCGAGCTTTGGAGAGAGGGTAATGGGGTTCATGGTGATCCTAGAGGAGGTCGCAGCGTCGCTGGAGATAGATGGAAACGGTGGCGTGACGGAGGATGACGACGGCGGTCACGGCTTACCGTGGCACCAACGATCCCTGGGCCCTAGCTACGCGCAATAGGCACCTAAGCTACTAGAAGGGACTAGGAGGTTACCTGAGGCGGCAGCGAGAATGGGGAGGGGTGGCTTGGTTTGGCCTGGTGTCAGAGGGGTCGGCGGTGGTCAGAGCAGAGCTCCCGTCTCCAACAAACTTCGGCGGGTCCAAGGCGAAATTAGGGATACAGCCGTGAGTGCGATGCTCCCAGGATGTTCCTAGAGCAACAAATTGGAATGAGGCTTACCGGTGGTGACGAAATCGAGAAGGAGGCAGTTCCCGGGCGACGGTGCTTCTCAAGCTCTCTGGCAAGCTACAAGGGGAAAGAGGTCGATCAGCGTGAGGACAGGGAAGTACACGGGAGGATCTTCTTAAGGGACTTGGTTCCAAGCCCAATGGCTTACCATACCTCGTAGGAGACAGGGCTGGGGCACGGCGGCAGAACTGGCCGAAAGGGGGAAAACATGAGGAGGGGTGTTGGGGGCTTTAATGGCTCGGGAGCGGCAAGGGAAGGTTAGCGGTGGCCAAGAGAGTGGGTCAGGGGGTTTGGGCGTCAGTGAGGACCTCGGGCTGAGCTGTCTCCGAGTGGGGGCCTCGCTTTCAATGCTCGTCGCTGAGCAGGTGAGTGGCGTCCACAGCGCTAGCGAGGAAAAGGAGGGTACAGCATGGCGGCGACACGACGGTGCACGATGCCGTGTCGTGCAGCATCTTGCCACCTCGGGAAAGCGGGACGAGGTGGCGGCGCGGCAGGCTGGCGTGGTGCACACAGCACGATGAGCGTGCTATGCCATGCATAGTCATAGAGAGCAGGGTGAGGACGGGCACCTGGTTTCGCGTCGTACGGGCGCACGTGCATGGCCAGGCGTAGTCATGCGCGTGCCATGCATGGCGTGATCATGCATCGATGGCGGCGTCGCATGGGCGAGACAGCGAGGTGGATGAGGAAAGAGAGGAGGCCGTGGGTGGGCCGAGCACGGCGGCGGAGCGGCGGGAGGCGGTAGGGGGCACCCGGGAGCGGCCCAAGCAGGCGCTCACGCGAGGGAGAGGGAGAGCGGGCCGAGCGAGAGGAGTGGCCTGGGTCAGTTTTCTTTTTCCTTTTTCTTTTCTTTTTCTTTTTTCTTTTTTGTCTTTTCTTTTTTTATGTACCCCATTTAGAAATAGGTTTTGGGGGTGGTGGTATTTTATAAATTCTAGGATTATGCCTAGGGGTGGAGTTTAGATTTTACCCAGAAATTTTCTTGTTGCTTTTCATTTTTTAAAAAATAAATTCTTTAGCTTAAACTTTACTTTCTTTTTAATAATTCAATTTTATTATTCTAAACATTTAAACAGTCCAAATTTTATTCTTTTAATAAAAATTGGAGTGTTACAATATTACATCTGTATTTTTGCCTGAGTTGATTTTTGTTAAATGGCTTAGCATTAAAGTGGTAGCATAGCTAGGTTTCATGGTCCTTATGGGTTGGGGTGCAATTGGTGGCAGTTGGAGACTGTCGGGGTTTTCATAACCTAATTAAACAACTAAAATCAACGTGGCTCGAGTTAAACTGGGATGGATTGTAAGTTCGGCTAGTGCGTGAGGCACTGCTTAGGGTGTGCGATAGCCATCCCAATTATTTAAGGACCGATCCATTCGGCGGAATACCTATTCAGCACAATAGTATAACCATAAGTGTTAATAATGGTAAAACTCTAACTAACTAACTTAGAAAATCTAGACTGGAGTGTGCCAATTGGAGGAGCGGGTGTGGCGGCCACCACTGGAGGCTCGCAAGGCCCACGAAGGGGCCACTAACTTGGCGAGAGGCTGCCAGGGGGCGAATACGTTAGCGGACGGGCTCAAGTCTAGATATACCTAGAGAAAGGCTTTGTTGGACTCTTCAAAAGGTGAATCCATCCCATGGGTAAAGTGTACCATCTCTGCATAGATAAAACTATCATGATAGCCGTGCTCGTGGTCAAGAGCGGGCGAGGAATAGATCCACTGGTGTAGTCTCATAGTTTTAATAATTTAATTGATGTAGTGGATTGGCACCGAGTCCTTTTCGGTTTATGTCGCGAGGGCTATTCTTGAGTTAAGATGATAAACATTGGTTTCTTAATTCAATTAAAGTTTCAAACTTCAGTTTCCAACTTCTAGAAAAAGTTTATAAAATTAGCTTTATGCAAAATAACCCTAGACTATCATTGTACCCTATATCATCATTTTATAAGGATCTTGCTTGTTGAGTATTCGTGTATTCATCCTCGCATATCACGCGGGGCTGTTTATTCCAACGAACAGGTGCTAAAGCCGAAGAGGCACCCTACGACGAGGAGTTCGGCATTGGCGACCAGGACTACTAGTCACGAATCCCGGTCAGATGCCTGTGGCGCTTGGACGGGTTGCATCGACGCAGGTTTGATTTCTGTTGGTTTCTATCATTTATTTAATGCAATAATGGCGCACTCTGCCTTCCAGATTGATGTTATTTTCATTGTAATAAGCGTACGGTACTGTTTATCATTTTGTAATACCTGTAGTACCAGCTTGATCCTTGGAACTAGTACAGTATCACAGAGGGGTCTGATCAGCATGGCTAGGTCTCAATAGAGTTGGTATGAGAGCCACGCTGACCGTAGGATGTGCTAGATAGAATGAAAGGCCCTAAGGGTATTCACTCTATATGCATGGTCAATGCACGTACTTACTCACTACTAGAGAAACAGTCTTCCATACCGGCTTATCAGTCCCGATAAGATACGAACCGGTATTAATAGTAGCATCAGTCCCGGTTCGTAGTTCCAAGGTTTCAATCCCGGTTCGTCGCTCACATTAGTCCCGGTTGATAATACAAACCGGGATTGATGCTTCTCCCATGCAGGCCAGTACAGCCCAGCTGGCATGGAAGCTCATCAGTCCCAGTTTGTAATACCAACCGATCGATAAACAAACCTTTAGTCCCGATTCGTGTTACGAACCGGGACTAAAGCCTCATCTAAGGAATCTTTAAAAGGAATGCATATCCTAGTTATATCAGAACGCGTGGGTGGGTGAGTTGGTTAGAAAGGTGAATGGGGAGTCATGAGATCTCGGGTTCGAGTCCCACAGAAGCCATATGTGCGCATTATATTTTTAAATATATTTTTAACATTTATCCCGAGTTGAGAGCAACCGGGACTGATGGCTCTATGCCATCAGTCCCGAATTGCTTATCCTGGTTCCAAAACCGGGATTGATGCCGGTTTGGAACCGGGATTGAAGGCTCAATCCGTGGTAGTGACTATACGTGTGTGTGTGTGTGTATATATGTATAGTATACTATAGCAAGCTAGCTATTTTGGTGATTGGTCTGGTTGATTTCCATGCATATATACCGATCGATCATGGTGTGTATATAATATATTTTGACCGGCGCCCCAGCTGATCATGCATCCATGAATGCTGCCTGCAGTTCGGTGTCATGAATGACGATCGATGATCTTCTCTGATCCGATCGGATCCTCCAACCCGGCCCTGTTGCAACAATGCCACGTACTGTAGTATGTATGCATGCATGATATGATATTAATATATAAAAAATCAAACGTGGACACTGCATGCATGTACATACATGTACACGTACATTAAGATTCAGATTATACTGTACAGACTCAGGATATATATGCGTGTATCCATACATTAGACACAATGATATACGTGGCCCCGCCCCCACGCACAGCCACAGAGACGTGTACACGATGGTATGAATTGATTAGTGGATCCAATGATTGGAACAGTACGTACTGGTAGTGGAGGAGTATGGATCATGCATCATGTATATATCATTGACTGATAAAAACTGTAGTAACGGCCACGCAGCTCATTGGCCTCTATCTCGATCGATCGCTCACTACTGCAAAACGGAACATCACAAGCGGTTCGTAAGGACCTGTACAAGCGGTTTTTGTGTGATACCTGGCTGGTATCACACGCGGTTCCCTCAACCGCTTGTACAGGCCTAACGAACCGGCTGCGTAGCTCTCCGGGCTCGCGAGTGGGCTGCCACGTAGGATAGCTCTGCAAGCGGTTCGTAATTGGAACCGCTTGCAGAGAAGCACTCCACCGGAGAATCCATTTCAAAATGGTTTTATAGGGTGTTTGTCGATATCGTTTGAAATAATAAAACTAAATACTAGAAGAGGCTTTTTGTCGCAATTTAATATATATATATATATATGCGTACACATGTTGACATGATCATCACAAGCTGAACAAACATTCACAAGTATATTAACATTATCAAAAATCCACAAGTATATATATACATGTTACATGTGATAACGAGTGCACGCACGTACGCGACATTTATAAGCAGTTTGAATGATTGAAAATTGTCTATCGAGTTAATTTCTTCGCCGCGTCACTCTTCTCGGCCTTGCTCGACGAGGTGGTGGATATCGCCGCCAGTTCGGCGGTGTTAAAGGAAGGAGAACCGTTACCCCTCATGTGGTGGAACGCGCCTTGAGGGTTTACGATCTCGTCGACAACGAAACCGATGAGTTGTTCTTGAAGTGCGAGCACCCGGTGAGGCGGCAGTACTACAACGTCGCGATCGGTGTTGGGCTGGCAATTAATAAAGCGATAAGTAAATAATTAAATATCGGAACATATATATGCTTGTAATTAAAGCGTATGTTATTCAGCTAGCTAACTGGTTCGATAGCACACACGAACCTCTTGAAAAAATTAGTAGGAACATCGCCGTGGAGAAAATTTTGCATGTAGTGGAACACATAGTAGCCACACAAGTTGTTTCAGTGATGTCAGCGACTAACCTTCATTGGGGCCGAGGATTTCATAAAATAAACAAATTAAATATTCAGATGACAAATTGATAAGATGCACATATAATAATAGTATCTGATCTTTGTAGTGCGTACCCAATCGCTTAGCCGGACATCGAATTCTTTCTTGAATTTTCCCTTTTGCTTTTTCTTGAACTCCGTGTACGCCGCGTTTAGGATGTTAATGATCCATTGGTATCCTGCCTTAGGCTTCCTTCTTGAGTTTTGTACTCTAATAATTCCATTGCCAAGCTCGATGACGAGAAGGATCTAGTGAAAGCTATTGACACATATTGCAACATATATGTAAATAGCTGGTCATATATATTATATATCATTATCTTAAGAAGTATATAGAGGAAGAAAAGGATTGTGAGAACACGTACTCGTAGTTGAAGGGCAGGAATATGTACAGCTTGTCGTGTTGTTCGAGCATTGCATGGAGAATGTATTCCTCGAAATTCTTTCTTTGAGGGGGGTATGAATACACTTTGTCGTTGATAATCGATGGATCGATGAAGCCATACTTATGCGACATGCCGTCTTTAGCAAGCCGTTGCATCTCCAATCTACGTGAGGGATATATAACTTAGTTAGTTGGAGTCCAAATTTATGGTACGGGAGTAAATAACGGTGTAAATTTAGGAGCTCGAGACACTTACAGCACCAAGACTCATGAAAGACACATTGACGGCGTCTTTGTGGTATATATTGTACAAGTCTTGAATTCGGCCATATTTACGTGTTGTCCCTGCGGTGGAAGTGCTCGTCTTTCAAAACTAAGGAAACATAGTCGTTCCTTTCATGGCCTATTTCATGTACGATATGCATCTGTCGCATCTTGGTAGGCGAGCATCTATCTCGATTAGGTCCACCCAATGTTGGCCCGATTGATACTTCCATCGATCGGTGCCATTGGAAGATTATCCGTCATTCCCAGAGTGCTCCTTGGTATCGAGCCTGCCTCTTCCATGAATTTCCGCACCATCTCGGATCGGCAGTCTTGTCCTCATCTCTGCATTGTTCTTTTTTTTCGGGCCGCCCTCCGACTTCTAGTAGCATTTGTCTTGCTCTTCACTATTGTCCTTTCATAGTTGGTCAAGATCTTGGAGGTGGCGCCGCATCGCCAACTAGCTGTCGGAGATATGTTGGATCAATTTTCAAGCTCTGGTTTCTTTGGCGCGAATCGCCTAGCCACATCGACCTTTCTTTGCTGCCTCCAGCTCCTCGGGAGTTATGTCATATGCAAGCTTAACGGCTCCTTTCCCTTTCTCCCTCATTTGGATCCGGCGTCGTGGTAGGAGATGCCGCCGCCGGATCCCGACGCCGGACAGTGAGCTTCTTTCTCGGGGGAGATGCTGGAGATGTGGTTGCCCTTGGATGGTTCTTCTTGCTTTGTGGCGGTGGCGGCGAAGACGGGCTTTTCTATGGAACTGTAGGTGGCGGCGGCGACCCTGGAGCAGGCGTGCGTTCTCATTGTGGAGACAAGCTTGGCCCTGCAGCATGCTCCAACTCCGAGGCCTCTCCTACCGGTGATTTCGCCTCCACGACAGCTGGAAATATAATGTACTTTTTCCGCCAGAGAATGAATGAGCCGTCGAGGGCCTGTCCAAGGCTGGTCACGTCATCGCCCGTAGGATTGTCTAGCGTTAGATCCCCGGCCGTCGACCACCTCATCCACCGTGACCTTGGAGTAACCCGGTGGTATATCAATCACGATGGAACCTCCGGTCGCCTCCACCGGATACGCCATGCCATAAGCCACCTTAAAGGAGAGATTTCTTATCTCGATGTGTAGCTCGCAGGGCGGCAAACCGTGATCTTGTCCATCGGATGACGAGCTAGCGAGATCATCTTGGGGACCACGGCAGACGCCTTGTTGCTCCGTCGCGTGGGCGGACTTATCACGGCTTCCGCCGCCTGAACATTGACCGGAATCTGCTGCCCCTGAAGTGCACTCGCTCATCGCTTGGCGATCTTGCGCGTAACCGGTTGATCGGCGTTTTCCTCGTGGGCTTTGAGTGCGCCCAATCGAGCCACTCTGGAAGCTTCTCTTCTCTTGTTTCTCTCCGGCTCTGTATATCTGCGTGCATCGCCGCATAAGCCGAGCCTCCACGGCTTCTTCCCAAAACCTCTTATCCGTCCCGGTGCTCCTTGTTTTGGAGGGCATATGTGAGTAGGTCATTCTCCTGTTCGTCACCAAGGAGCCCGACGGATATTTTCGATGCCTTCATCAATCCTCGACGAACGTCTTGCAAGTCCGCTTCCACCACCACGCTGCCGTCATCCTTGAGTTGGCCCCATGAGCCATGATGTAATTGCGCATGCGGTCATCCCAACCATCGCATTCGGGCACAATATTCTTGCCTTTCGGCTCCTCTTCTCGCTTGTCCCATTTGGTGCAGCCCTAACGAGTCGGCGCTCCGAGATGGTGGTGGTATTTCTTCTTGAGCGCATTCTCCCTATTCTTCTGCCTTGCGGCTTTGCCTTCTTCGGACAGCATGAAGTTCTCGAATTCTTCCCAATGATCCGCCAGCTTAGCAAACTTATTGAAGTTTAGCCTTGTTCCCTTGTCGATGTAATCGCGGGTGAGCTTTGACTTCCACTGCTGAAATGAAGTTGCCATCTTCTTGGAAGCCCATGCCTTCACCTTCGCTTCGACGCCATCTGGAAATCTGAAATTTGCCTTGATATCGTTCCATATGAGATCCTTGGTAGCTGCAGGAACTTTGGGCCATGTCTTGATGCTGATTGGCACATGATCCCTAACACAGTATCCTATTGCGTTGTTGAACGGTGCAAGTGCCGGGACCGGGGCTATTAGACTACCGTCGTTGCCGACTTCGGTGATCACATGCTTGGACTTCAGCTTCTTGTTAGGTCCTCGTGAGCGGACTTTGCAAAGGGTCGATGTCTTCGCCTTGATACAAAAACATATAGGATATAAATGAGAACGCGTGTTATGTGTGAATTAACTTATATTAATGAGCATGCCTACTTGATATATACCTCGGAGTCATCCACAGTATTCTCATTGTCCTCGCCGGTAGCAGCCTCATCGACAGCTTCGCCGGCTGGAGCGTTACCGGTCGCATCGACATGCCCACTTATGAGTGTAGACAATGCGATGGTCTCAAACATCAAGTTCTCCTGGTCATCGAAATCCGGGTCACCACGTCTTGGTGTCGTCATGGACCTGAAACCCTAATTTTGCGATGTATAGAATAAAAACAATTAATTTAACAATCTATCTCAACACCAAATTAAAAGATAGCATGAGTACATTTCATTAAGTGATAGTGCACCAAACCAAAAGATAGCATATATAAGTACATCTAGCAATGGGCAAAACGTATTTTTGTTAAAAAAATTAGGCAGAAATATATTAAAGGAATAGGTTAAGCTAAAAGATTTAATTATAAGTAAATAATTCCTTAAAATCCCCTAGGCTTACATGTATATATATATATATACCTACACAATTAAATGGAGAGATTTCACATATATATATATGTGTATATATATATATGTATATATATATATATATATGTATCTATATAGGAGACATAAGAACAATAAAGAAGTGTATGAATAAAATATACATGAATATCACCCTAAAAATCCCACAAAACCCCTGAAATTAGTTTGGACCCTAATTAGCAGTTTGAATCTAGTGTTGACCAATGCTGTCCCATTGTGGGACCCATATTGCAGTCCCTCCCTTTCTCTACCCATGTGGGCAATTCCACGAGCAGGTGGGCTACAGCCACCCCGGCCGGCCTCCACCTCACCGGCGCAACCACTTCTCGATCCAGAATCACGGCCAGAGATCTCCCCCGCGCCACCTTGCCCCTCGTCGCAGCCCGAGCCGGCCATCCCCGTGCCTTCCCTCTCTGTCCCCGTTGGGACATTTCATCGAACACCCTGCGGGCAGCAACAAACAGAGGAGGAGGGGAGCATGGGAGAGCGGAACCTAGGACCTCCGGGTGGTGGCGGCGGCGCGTTGTCGGAGGAGACGAGGAGGCTTGTATTGTCGGAGGCGACGAGGACGGCGGTGCTTGGTTGCTGTGGCGGCGCAGACAGTCGAAAGGTAGCGGGTTCTGGGACTTAGAAAAAATTTGGGTGTGCAATGTGCGATATAAGGTAAAGGGCCTCATAAGCGGTTCGTAATACCAACCGCTATGAGGTATCTCACAAGCGGTTCGTAGTACCAACCGCTGCGAGGTCGATCTCAAGCGGTTCGTAGTCTGAACCGCTTGCAAAGAGCCATTTAGGCGGGCGGCGGAACCCCTTCTACAAGCGGTTGGTAGTACGAACGCTTATGAGAGCAACGTTCGTATAGCAACCGCTATGAGGTCGGTCTCTGCAAGCGGTTCGTACTACCAACCGCTTGCGGAGGTCAGTCACATTGAAAAGGACGCCGTGCCCTGTCTTTGTTGAGATGTAACATTCCTCCCCCTGGCTAGAGCGCGGCGTTTAGGCGCGGACTCACCCGCGTGCTCGCGGGTTCGAGGCCCTCTTGCGCCCCTTGCCCAAATTTTTTTTGGTTTTCTAAATCTTTTCTTTCATTAATTTGTTTTATCTCTTTCTTTTCTTTTATAAATTTGTTTTATCTCTTTCTTTTGTTTTATCAATTTGTTTTCTTTTATAAATTAATCTGTTTTATCAATTTCTTTTCTTTTATAAATTTGCTTTATCTATTTCTTATCTTTTGTAAATTTGTTTGATCTATTTCTTTTCTTTTGTAAATTTGTTTTATCTCCTTCTTCTCTTTTATAAATTTGTTTTATCTCCTTCTTTTCTTTTATAAAATTGTTTTATCTCTTTCTCTTCTCTTTTGTAAATTTTTTTATCTATAAATAACATTAAAGAAATAACACAAGTCCAATATGCGTATTTTTAACAGAAGTCGTACACGTTAAGTAGGAGCAATATTAGCCTTTATAACCGTTCCATCTTTATGATCGCGACGTATGTAAGGATCATCGACGTCTCTGTCATTTAGGACGGTTATGTCCACATCAACCGTAAAAGGAGGTAGCTCGTCGAACTGGCCATACTCTTCCTCGTCGGTGACGTCTTCAACTCCAACAATCCTTCGTTTGCCTTGGAGAACCACGTATCGTTTCGGTTTGATCTGCGTCTTGTCCTTTTGCTTCTTTGATTTGCTTGAGTTCTTGTCCATCTCATAGAATACCTGGTGCACAGCTTGAGCTAGAACAAACGGTTCGCGCTTATAGCCGACTTGTTTGAGATCCACGGTTGTCATGCCGTATTTGTCGACCTTCACGCCTGTTGGAGTCAGCTTCACCCATTGGCACTTAAATAGAGGGACCTTCAACAATGGTCCATAGTCGAGCTCCCATATTTCTTCTATGAAACCATAATATGTGTCCACCCTGTCGTTGTTGTCTAAGACGTCTATACGGACACCGCTGTTCTGGTTGGTGCTCTTGTTATCCTGGAATCTGGTGTAGAATGTGTAACCGTTGATCTCGTACCCCTGAAATGTCATGATTTCTTGTGATGGTCCACGGGTCAACCGCTGCAGTACTTCATCGTTTGACCCCTTCTAAAGGATGTAGGTTTGTAGCCAACTTCCAAAAGTTTCCATTTGCTTCAAATCTATCCAGGCATCTGTCTTTTTTGGGAAGCTGCGCTGTAGGGACCTCTTATGTTGAAGGATATAGGGACCGATGATAGTTGATTGCTTTAGAACCGTGAAATGTGCTTGCTTAAATGCATTAAGATCATTGCATACAACTGCTTTTCTTCCTAGTGTGCCTTTCCCCCGCAGCCTCTCCTCGTGGCGTGATATGGGGACGCCGATAGGATCAAGATCACTAATATAATCAACACAAAACTCGATCACCTCCTCTATCACGTAGCCCTCGGCAATGCAGCCTTCCGGACGAGAACGGTTCCGGACGCACTTCTTGAGGATGCTCATGTACCTCTCAAAAGGGAACATGTTGTGTAGATACACGGGTCCGAAAATACCTATCTCCTTCACAAGGTGAACAGTGAGATGAACCATGATATCATAGAATGCAGGAGGAAAGATCATCTCGAGACTAACCAAGCTTTGAACCACATCATCCTGCAACTTATTTAGTTTATTTGGATCGATGACCTTACGTGATATGGCGTTGAAAAATGAACACTGACTTTGTGATTGTACCCGAACCCACTCCGTGGTATACCTCGATAGCCACCGGGAACAAGCGTGTCATTATCACAAGACAATCATGAGATTTCAAGCCTTGGAGTTTGTTCTCTTTCGTGTTTACTGAGTCTCCTTACATTCGAGGAGTATCCGGAAGGACCTTCACCTTTGTTTAGGCACTCTATCATGCTTTTTTCTCTTCTTTGCTTAAAGTGTAGCTCACAGGATGTAGGTACAGTTGTTCTGTCCCTTCTTTATTTTTTGGATGTAGGTCATTCCTCAACTTCATTTCTTCAAGATCCTTCCTCGCTTGGAGGGTATCTTTTGATTTGCCATACATATCTATGTACCCTAACAGGTTTAGGCACACATTCTTAATGATGTGCATGAAGTCAAGTGAGTGACGAACCTCCAGCACTTCCCAATACGGCAGGTCCCAAAATATTGACTTCTTCTTCCACATTGGTGCCTGACCATCCTCGTTCGGTACATACATGCTTCCAGAACCCTTTCCAAATACTACTTTTAGATCTTATACCATAGCAAAAACTAGTCGGCCATTACAATGCTAAGGCTGGTCACGGGTTTCTTGTTGTCCGTTGAATTTTCTGCCTTTCCACCGCAATGCATGACTACTGCCTAAAAACCTGCGATGGCCCATGTACACACACTTTCGAGAGTTTTTCAGGTACATGTAGTCCGTTTCATCCAAGCATCGGGTGCGAGCTTTAAACCCTTTGACAGGTTTATGCCGACAGACACGAGAGCGAGCCAATCGTTGATTGTTACAAACAACATTGCACGCAGGCTGAAATACTATCTTCTGTACTCATCCCAAACCCGTACACCATCCTCCCACAACTTCGCAAGGTCTTCAACCAATGGTTGTAGGTAGACATTGATGTCATTTCCAGGTTGCTTGGGTCCTTCGATCAACAGTGGCATCATGATGTACTTTCGCTTCATGCAGAGCCATGGAAGAATGTTATAGATGCACAACATCACAGGCCAGTGCTATGGATCTTTGCTCAAGCGGCGAAAGGATTCATCCCATCCGTGCTAAGCCCAAACCTTATGTTTCTGACCTCTTTTGCAAAGTCCAGGTAAGTCCGATCAACTTTTCTCCACTGAGAGCCATCTGCAGGGTGTCTAAGCATCACATCTTCCTTACGCTCTTCTTTGTGCCAACGCATCATCTTCGCATGACATTCGTTAGCAAACATACGCTTCAACCTGGGGATCACGAGAAAATACCACAACACTTTGACTGGAGTTCTCTTCTTCGTACGCTTTCCATCCACTTCACAGGTCGTCACGCCGCACCTTATACCGTGATTTCTCGCACTTTGGGCAAATCTCGGATCGGCATACTCATTGCGTCTAGGATGCAATGATTAGGGCATGCGTGTATCTTCTGTACTTGCAATCCTAATGGGCAGAGGACTCGCTTCGATTCGTAAGTAGATTCCGGTAGAGTGTTACCTTCCGGAAGCAACTTCTTCACGAGTGTTAACAACTCATCGAATCCCTTGTCCGATACACCGTTTGTGGCCTTCCATTTCATGAGTTCCAGTGTAGTACGGAGCTTTTTTAGGCCCTGCCCACAATCTGGGTACAAAGGAGTTTTGTGGTGCTCTACCATGCGCTGATACTTCCTGTACTGTCTTTCCTCCGTGAACTCTCCCTCTCCGTCACGGAGCATCTGGTCTAACTCATCGTCACCAAACTCGCCAAGTGCATCTTCCACGGACCCAAATTGGGTGTTTACTTCGTCAACCTCTTCTTCGTCTTCTTCGTATTCTTCATCGTCTTCCTCTAGAATCTTCTCTACTTCGCCGTGGTTTGTCCAACAAATATAGTTTGGTATGAAACCTCTCATGACCAAATGGTTCGTAACCAACCATCCTTCGGAGTGCTCCTTCTCGTTCTTGCAGTCTACGCATGGACAAGGTATGAAGCTTCCTGTAGGCAATAATGCATTGGCCGCATCGAGAAAAGCCTTCACACCATCCCTGAACTCTCTTGACCGACGATCCGCATTATACATCCATTGTCGATTCATCTATAGCAACAAAAAAAATACAAACATCTATTACAATTTTCAAGTAATGCTAACTACGTCTATTAGTTATAATTACTTTTATTACCTACCACGAAATATTTACTTTCTTTAATTTAATATGTATAGATCTACCAACCAATTTTTTGCATTTCAAACATTTTAAGCTACCATAGCACCTTATGAAACAAGATTTCTCATCATACAATGCATAAAAAAATCAATATATAGAAGAGAAGAATATGGACAAGATGCTAGTCACCTTTAAACAATAAATTTGGATCTAAGAGCCTCAAAAGTTCTAAAGTGGACATAGCAAAATAAACACCTTTTCATGTATAAAACAAAATTTCTCAACATCCAATGCATAGAAAACATCAATATCTACAGGAGAAGGATGTGTACAACATGTTACTAACCTTTCAAACAGTTAATTTGGACCACAAATCTTCAATTAAAAATTTGGCAGCACCTCCCCTATGAACAGAGCTCGGCCCACCATGAACAGCAGCTTTGTCCTGTGTGCGAGCTCACTGAGGAAGACAGAGTTTAAATGTGCAGAGCGGGAGGGGAGCTCATTGCAAGCGGTTCATAATAAGAACCACTGGTGAATTCCCTATTCTGCAGGCGGTTCCTATTACGAACCGCTTGTAGAATATTGCAAGCGGTTCGTAATAGGAACCGCTTGCACATTATGGGATTCGCAAGCGGTTCTTATTACGAACCGCTTGCAGTGCGGGCCTCATCTTGCCCTCCAGCCCGTTGGTTTCGAACCGCTTGCGGTTCTCAAACTACAAGCGGGCCGAAGTGAACCGCTTGTAATGGGCCGTTTGTGAAACTCTTATCTGCAGTAGTGGCTGCCAATATCTGGGCAAATCCAAATCCAAATCCAGTCTAATTTTGACAGCTCCCTCCACTTGATGATTAATATTGGCCCCATTTGTTATTCAAAATATAGCTAGGGATATCCATGTATGTATAGAAAGCTGTAGAGAGATACAGGTTACTGTTGTACCGTTCAGTGCAGCTGTGTTTGCATCTTGGCCGTTGGATCGACATGGTGGTTGAATCGTGCAGGTCCTAATCCCAAATCCGGTTGCCCTCTCAAACGCTAAGCTCCCTGCCATCCAGTGGCGTCTCCAGGGGCGAACCTCGGAAAAAGTATTGTTAGGGTCATCGGGGTCATTGCGAACTTAAAACACTAGTTTTGCTTATAATGATAGACTTTTATACTTATATACTAATAAGGTACTAATAAATCACATGGGTTGATTCGGAGGGCACCGGGGTCGTTTGACCCTACTGCCAACACTATAGATCCGCCTCTGGACGTCTCCGCCCCCGTTCCCCACCTGAGCTGCCCCGGAGTTTGGCGGCCAGCATCGTCTGTACGTAAATTTGCCTCTAGGTCGCCTGTCAATCCTCTCCGCACCACCACCTGCGGTCTCCCCGTCAGGTATACTTGATCATCTGTCGGGCCGGGCCAAGCTTAAAAAAGTCCGATCACCTGAAAACAAGCCTAAGCCCGACCCGGCTGATTTTTATTCACCAAAATTAGACTCGAGCCTGGCCCAGTTAATACAAATTATCAGGCCAGGCCGGGCTTGAGCACTAAGCCCGGCCCGAACTAGGCGTCAGGCTGCATCTAGGGCCCGAGCCTAGCCGGTGCTCAAGCCTGGCCCGGCCCAGCTTGGAAAAATCAGACCGGGTCGTCGGGCGGGGCTACCCATGATCAGGTCTACCGTCAAGTCCTCCCTCTAGGAAGCTATAGGTAGGTTACACTAGCGCTGGAAAGCAATCTACCACGTAAACCAGAAACCAAGCAAGTATAGGATCATAGATTTGTTGCGATAAAGATGAGGCGATGTAACAGAGTGTGTGTCTATATATATATAATTTCAGATATATTTAACAGCAATTAAAGTCAATTATCATGCATCTAGTCTACTGCAATGAATTCTTCTTATACAGCAGGTTAAAACAGTAGTATATAATTCATAAACAGCAAGAAAATGACATGATCAATAAGCAGAAATTTATAGCAGCAAAACAGCAACTTTGCTCAATTTAAGTGCTATAAATTTGCTATCAAATTAAATATGTTGGGTTGCTACAATAGCCTTCCAACGACATACAATATAGATATGATCACCGATTATTTATAGTCATTTCAGTGAATAGACAGGTGCTAAATAGATGAAAATTTCAATAAAATGAGAAGTAAATCTACTGAGTGTTGCTGTTTACAGAACAGTATTCAATAGTTGATCAACTGAATTCAAATGCTAAACATATCACTTTTCATCATGTACAGTTATATACTGCCCAAACGACAGAACAGTTACAGATTTTAGAAACCTCTCAAAGGTAGCACATCACTGAGATTCTCACATACAGCAAGCTAAATTAAATTTCAGTAGATAAATCTCACTTAAATTAAACTAATTCAACTAAAAACATGCACACAATCACTGAATTTTTCTAAACAATCTCACATTCATATCATCATTGAGCTTAATTAGGTATTAGAGCTATATCCAGTGTACAACACCTAAATCAAGGTAAATAGCCCCTTTGCTCTATGTAAAGACCCCAAATTCATCTTGATTAGCCCTTTACACACACACACAAAAGAGGGGAATAGTAAACTTATAGTGCACTGGATTCAAACTAGTCAAACTAGTGAGCAGAGAGACAAGGCACGTCATATAGACGCTGTCCCAGAAACAGTAGTGTCGTCACTATGGTAATAGTAGCGGCAAATGTTCCGGAGATACAATGCCGTCAATCCCTGGGCAGTAGTCCAAGACTGCAGCTGAGAGATCCCGAAGCACAATACAAGTAGCACAAGATCACAGCACCCAAACTCTCAGCCAAAAGGGACCAAGCCGATAGGCAGAGCCACAAATCCACCACTGTGAACCGTCCAAACCCACTAAATCAACCCAATATGCGCCAAAATAAGACTCAGCGACCTCAACGCTCATGAATCAAGGGCCGAATCACCTCGGAGTGAGCCAAGATTGGGGTGAGAAAAATCTAGGGTTTGCCTTGTGTTCAAAAATAGTGTGGAAGAGGAGATGAATGAACGAACCAGATAAGGGAAGAGGGAGCCGCCCAGTCGTTGCAACGACTTGCGCAAAATCTGGCTGGGTTGCCACCACCGAGGTGTGCAGCGTGCACGTCGCCGCCCCGGGTCAGTCGCTGCCACCGTTATCGCCTGCTCACCCCTGAGCTCGCGCTCAAGCTCAGCCAGCCACACGCGAAGTGAGCTGCCTTATCCGTTCCCGACTGGGCTGAGCGACCGCAAGGCCTAATGGGCCATAGGCACAAGGGCAAAACAGAATAAAATTTTACCACTACTCACACAGAGCAGCGGAATAAGAGTTAATGAAGCTGCCTCTATCGCCCCCCCCTTTAAATAGCCTCTCGATGGACCCTTACCTGGAGGCACAACATAACATAGAGTCCATGTCTCACGTAGCCCATATGACTAGCGGGCACAATTCCAACAATCTTCCTCTTGCACAATAGGTGATTATGCAATGAACTTATTCCAACCCGTTAAGTATGTAACCATGTAGGTTCATGTATATTTAGCTGTGACCCTAAAACCCATTTCTGGATCACAAGTCGATAGCGGACCCTAACAGGCCATAACGACCTCTGAATATACACAAAAATCAAATCAAATGAACCTATATAGTGGTTATGGACCAATCCTTTTGTCTCACGATACCATATCAAACTTAAGGCGAGAAACGTGCTATCCTATGATAGCTCTATGTTTCACTCATGTCTCTAGTGGATTACTTACTCACAGTTGACTATCAACTGCATTTGGCATGGCCATGTGCTTTCTTAATCCAACCACAACGAGGGCTAAGAGATATCTCTCATGTTATATAGGAGAGGCAAATTTCATCTTGATCACTCATATCCCTCACATGTTTTATAGTAAACTTAAAAGCTACTTAATAACTACCTAGTTAAGAAATAGCATTCGGTAACCACAAGGTAAACTCTTACACATGCAGAAAATTATGATGTTCTTAGGTCTAAGGATCTCATATACATTATGACGAACTGATGACACCGAAGAATATAACAATTCTCGATGTGCCTCATGGCAGGTCAACCCAACACCATGTTCTCTAACATGTTGTCCACATTATTGATTTGATATCTTATATTCATGATCCGTAAACATGATCATCAATCAATATATGTGCTAATCCATGAACCATAATTGTTTCGTGTTATTGTATAGGATTAGGAATAACTTAAAATAATATCAATGAATATAAAGAGTTCATAAACCAGTCACATACTTGTTGATCAATATAAATGATATTTATTATAGAAAAAAGAATAACATATTATTTTAAAAGATCATAAACATAGAAGTGATATAATCATCTCAATGGTGAAGGGCCATGTTGGAGCTAGCCCTCCCTCTTTTGGCAGCAGCAACAATGTTGGAGTTTGGGGACATGGGTCGTCTCGCACCTCAGGCCTGATTACGTTGGAGGAGGCGGATTACTAAATCATCAACACCCGGTACTATTGCACATCAGAGAGACCAAATGGTACAGGTGATATACTTTAGGTACTATATTGGCACTTTTCCATAAATAAACACTTGTTAACTACGGTTAGCATCTAGAGTCGATACGGATCAGAACGATTACGTTGTGGGAGGCTCGGAGCTACATGAGAGTTGACTTCACATTGAGACAGCTAGACGTGCATGCCTCCAAGCTTGCTACTCTTGATCCCCCAAATTAGGAAAGCGCATGTTGGTGAGCCATATATATCTGGACTATGGACGAATACCATGCATTCTTTCTCCAAAAGACGATTCACTATCGTTAGTACGTGTTATTCTTCACGAGATCATGTCACAGGAAAGACAAAATAATAATAATGATAATAGTTTTTTTAAAAAAAATATTATTCAGTTTTAAGGAGAAGAGGAACATGCATGCATCATGAGAAAGAAAGCGAGGAGGTGGGATGTATGGTGTAGCAGTAGGAGTAGCAATCATCAGGCCGGAAGGTTAGCCAAGCAAAACATTGACGTGATTTGATTGATGAAGATATATCGGTGTTCAAGCTTAATTTCCCATCTGGACTGATCTAGACTGAGCAATCTGCGTCTGTACTCGAACCCAACCACATCTTTCTATGTCGCAGTACTTATACCTTGTTTGGCAGAGCTCCAGCTATATCAAAATTAGTGGAGTTTGTAGAGCAGGGTATTTCTAGCTCTAAAAATTCATGGAGCTAGAGTTGTGGGTACATTGAGGATGTTTAGGTAAATTAGCTTATTTATATTTTAAACTAAAAAATATAAACTTAAGTCACTTTATTTTAACCTACAAACTCTATATCTGAGGTGGAGCTGAGAACTGAAACTCTACCAAACAAGGCCTTAGTTCAGAGAGCTACGGAGCCGAACTCCACGTCGTTTGGATTCGTTCAGCTTAAATTAAAATTATAATCTATACCAAGAAATTTTTTTTATCTGTCAAACGTTTTGTACTTTATATAGTCATTTTTAAATCTTACTGTTTGTTCTTAGAGTTTTTGAAACCAATTTTTAATAGTGTTTTTGGCCCTCTAAGCGCCCGAATCAACTTTTCAACGGAACCAAAACAAGATAAGTACGGGTGGTGGTGATGTCTCGTGGAGTTGTAAAAAAGCTTTCCTCTTTATTTTTATTTGATATGCTTTCTTATTTTATGTTCTTCAAAATACTACCCAGGTGTCATGCTGTGATACTAGCTGAGTTTCATGCTCATGTTTGTTTTCCTACATACTTTTAAGTTCAACAATTTTTACAGAATTCAGGTGTACTTCCATGATGGACTCCATATGTACCTTCAGATCTTACTTTTGTGATGGGTGCAGTTGAAACATTCCTATAATACAAGCACGTTAAAATAGGAAAACTGATAAAATCAATAGGGACCATTTTTACTAATCAAAAGCTTCCAAAAAAAATAGACTAGAATAAGAAAGCATTATAAATAAATGAAAAGTCATCATTTGTCCATAAGACACTTTTTAATAAAAGAGATTATCATAAAACGATAGCAGCTTGCCCCACAAACCAATGAGGACTATGATAGGCCACGGGAAGAACAAAGCGCATGTCAGAAAGCAGACGGACCATACAAATAGGACAGAGAAGCAGAACAACATGGTAACAAAGAAGAAGAGCTAGCACGACAAACAACAACGGGAAGATGAGTGTAATGGGGTGCCCTAGGCACATGTGTCATGCACCGTGGTGAAGTATCCATGGCCGATTAAGGTTGACGGTAGCAACAGAGGCAATAGTACTGCAGATGGCCGGTGGCGCACACAATGGTTGACAGTGGCGCGCAGCGGGACCAGTACTCAAATGTTCTTGATGTATTAGTACCTCCATGTATGGAGAGAGGGAGGTACCAACTATTGGGGTGCGTTTGGCTGTTTGAATGAGATAGGATGGAACATGGTTCTGTTGTTTGGTTGGTATAGCTGTTTGGTTGGTAGGACGTGGGATGTATGGTTCCTCATACATACATTTGGTTGTGTGGGATAAGGTGGCATAATATAGTACAAGATGATTCAAATTTAGGAAATATTCTTTTTTATGTTATACAGCATGATTTGAGTTTTTTTTTCCAACTATTCCCATGTAACTTTCATGTCATCTTGTTTCATTCCGTTCCATCCCACCACCTCGTACCACCAACCAAACACATTCTTCTCTGCCGTTAAATTCGATCGAATGGATGGCTTAGATTTAATGTATCATTACTACAGCTACTATAAAATTAAAACCTCTTTGGATTAAGAGATGTATTTGGGATGTTTGTTTGGAGGAGAGGTGGCGCTCGGCTCAAAAAGAGAAGAGGCGCTCAGGAAACATGGGAGAAAAAATAAAACAGAGAAAGAAATTTAGAAATTCAGTTTGAATTTTTGTTTTGAAATTTGAGAATTGCATGATGTCACACTTGTATAGCCTAGCTGGTTCTTATGTTTGCTAAATTAAAACATTAGGTCGTTTCGGGCGAGGAGTGTGAGATGGACTTCAATTATATTTTAGGCTCTGTTTCTTTCGGCGGTTTCTGGCGGTTGGCGGTTTTACTGTAGCAAATTTATAAGTCTTTAGAAAAAAGTTTAAATGAGTCTAAAAAATAATCTAAAATTTTTTATCAGATGAACCGCATGGCCGTGCATGGAAAGAGAATGGGCCTTAGTATGATTTGTTGCGTGACCGGCGACCGCCATGCATAACAGCATAAGCCACATCATTTGAAGCACCGATAGTCTTCGTATCCAGAAGAGCATTCACTTCCGCACTGAGAGAGCTGGACAGTTGCGGCGTGTGGATTGGGGGTGGGGATAGCCAGAGTAGCCAGCCTCTCTCTTCTCGATGTCGAGCTCGCTGCGTGTAGCAAGGCGTGCGTGGCTCGGGTTTTTAAATATCTCGAGCGAGACTGGGATAGTGTAACAATCCAATTTTGGACAGTGTTTTTAAATTTCAGAATTTTAAATCAAATTCTCTTGTATTTACTATTCATCGTCTGAATGTTTAAAATCTAAATTTCAAAACAATTCTTAAAAATTCATCTAAATTCCTAAATTCTAAATTCCTCTTAGTTGGGCTTAGGCCACCTTCTTAGCCCTAGCCCAGTTCAGCCTAGCCCGGTCCAATCTCAACCCTCTCTCTCTATTCCTCTCCCTCCCCCTCTGTCCGCGGGCCGCACACGCACCGCGCTTGCTCTAGGCTTGCTGCGACCGCGCCAGCCCCTCGGCGCATGACCAGCCCCTCTGCCTCTGCCTCACGCCGCGCGCTAGCAGCGTTGCTTACGTGCCACATAGCCGAGTCGCGCCAGGCAGACAGATGCAGCCTCCGCGCCGTCCAGTTGTCGCGTAACCCAAAGACCCTTACAAATATCATGAAGATGAAGACCTAGACTATGATGGATAGGATGGTGCTTAGAAAATCCCTCCAGTCGCTTGCAAGACTGCATAGCCACTGGATGAACTTTTGCTATCTTTAAGTTTTCTGCATTCGCTTTGTACTCTGAACTATCTTCTCTGTAATGTATCATGATATTTGGCCCGGTCGGCACTTGTTGTAAACTATTCGCCAAAAGGTGTTATTTCCGCTAATTATTCAAGTCAACTCTCTTCGATTATATGCATTGTAATTCGACTACGTGATGGTGTGTACTAGCCTACCGATCCAGGAACTAGTGCAAGAAACACTGTGGTCTCAAAGGTGAGGGTTCACAGATAGCGCGGTTACTGAAAAGGGTATAAGAAAGAGCGCAGCTGTACTTTTTTTTTTTGGCTGCTCGGACTGATAGTGAGTGTCAATCTTTGGGGGCAGAGCGAGGAGGCCCCAATTATTTACAGCTACTAGTACTTGTCTTGTGCTTTGTTGACTTTGTTGGAGAATCTCAATCCCATCAACGACGCTGAGTGGTTACTGTATTATCGATCTCGATCATGCACCATCCAAATGGCAATTAACAACCACCAAGTTGCTTGTCATTAATTATGCAGTGCATTGAGATAAGTACGAGTATAGTAATCCAAATGCCGTCCATTATTCCAACTTGCGGACATGATGGTTGTGGAGCATCACTTCTCTTGCACTCTTTCACCGCGCGGTTGAGATCCGTGCGTCCATCCCTTCCTTCTATTTGGCAAAAAAAATGTGTAACCAAGTGAGTGTGAGTGGCCTTTCAGCGGATGTCCATCTATCTTTTCTGCCGTTGGGTTGTGCTCTGACGTCCATATCCGATCCATATCGGCTTTGGCCTAGCTTATTCTTTTCTGCTCAAATTCACATTATAATTTATAATCTATAGTAGGATATTTATTCTTTTTTACAAGACAGCCGATTTGCAGCTATTTTTTTGAAGATCGAAATATTTATTCTCAAAGGTCTCAATCTCATTACTAGAAAATTGACCTTTTATACCGGCCCATCAGTACCGGTTAGATTGGAACCAGTACCGATAGTGACATTAGTACCGGTTCATTGGTTACAGGGCCGTAGTGGGCTTTCAGTACCGGTTGGAGCCACGATCTGGTACTGAAGGCACGGGGTCAATCAGTCCCGGTTCGTGTTAGGTTCATCAGTGCCTCGTTTCAGGATAGTTCAAAAGAAATGCATATTCTATCTATATTAGTACGCGATGGCGGTGGGTTGGTTAGAATGGTGAGGCTAGAGTCACGAGGTTGCGGGTTCGAGTCCCGCCTCTCACATATTTTTAAACATTTCTAGCACCTTTAGTCCCGGGTGAGAGAACCGGTACTGTACCGGTTCAAAAACCGGTACTAAAGGCTATTTCGAACCGGTACTAAAGGTCAGTTCTGTAGTAGTATCTTTAGTAATCTTTTCAGCCTCTCTATAGCCTCCTATCGAGGGCCTACAACCTTTTAGATTATAATACACATAAGTGTTTTTAGTTGAAAAGAACATGTATGTGAACTCCAATTTTTTAGCAGAAATTTCTTGTGATTTCATCAAAAAAATAAAGCCGAACCTGTTAAATTTATTATGATCTTTTATCTCTAGTTAATGCTACAAACTCTAAATTGTTTTCACCGTATAAACCATGGATGAAACTAAAGATTGTAGTAAACAAAAAAAAGGAAAACGTTACGAACTCTAAAAATATTGTATCATAAACTAAATACCAGAATGTTATCAACTGAAAGTAGCTAAATATTTCCCCCTCCCATACGCACCAATATTGTCAAAGTTTTTCCGCTGGGAAATGCTAAGGAAAAGGATGAAGAAAGATGGGATATATATATATATATATATATATATATATATATAGAGAGAGAGAGAGAGAGAGAGAGAGAGAGAGAGGGCTCCCGTCAGCCGCGGCGTGTTTGCGAAATCGGTGATCGAATTCGACGATCCGAACCGACCATCTTCTTCGTCTCGCTGAAATCTCACTACCGACAAAATTTCATATTTTTTTGATTTTTTACTATTTTTTCGTATTTTTGAAATCCGGGATTATTGGAGGGTCCACAACTAATTAGATCATAGATTTTCAAAAATATGAAATAAATAGTAAAAAAATTAAAAAAATATGAAATTTTGTCGGTAGTGAGATTTCAGCGAGACGAAGGAGATAGTCAGTTCGGATCATCGAATTCGATCAATGATTTCGCAAAATATACCGCAGCTGACGGGAGCCAAACTCTATATATATATATATATATATAGGAATAATACATAAGGCTCCATGGAGCCTAGGCTCCATGATTCGTTACCACTAGATGTGCTTTGAGATTCGTGTTGTTTGATATTTGTACTTTCATATACGCACTAAAGAAAATATTTGAGACATCAAACTCTGAAAAAAGTTAAGTTGAACTTTAGTTTGAACTACTTTTAAAATATACTTCAAACTAGTTCAAACTATACTTCGAACTAGTTTAAACTAACTTTGAAATTATTTTTTTCGGAGTTTGATATCTCAAATATTTTTTTTAGAGAGTATGTGAAGATATACATGTCAAACATTACGAATCTAAATACATATCATAGGTATTTGAATCATGGAGCCTAAGCTCCATGGAGCCCCAAACTATATAGGTAATTTTCTATATATATAGGAAAGCAGTTCAAGGCTCTATGGAGCCTAGGCTCCATGATGCATTACCACTAGATGTGCTTTGAGATTCGTGATATTTGATATGTACATCTTTACATACCTACTAAATAAAATATTTGAGATGCCAAACTCCGAAAAAAATTAAATTTATCTTCAGTTTGAACTAGTTTGAACTATATTTATATTAAATTTAAAAGTAGTTTAAACTGGAGTTAAATTTAATTTTTTTTTCGGAGTTTGACGTCTCAAATATTTTTTTTACTAGGTATATAAATTTACAAATACCAAACATCACAAATCTCAAAGTACATCTAGTAGCAATGGATCATAGAGCCTAGGCTCTATAGAGCCTTATGTAATTTTCCTATATATATATATATATATATATATATATATATATATATATATATATATATATATATATATATATATATGTATGTATGTATTATTCCTATATAGGAAGCCTGTTTGGGGCTCTATGGAGCCTAGGCTCTATGATTCAAATACCTATGATGTGCATTGAGATTCGTGATGTTTGGCGTGTATATCTTTCATATATCCACTAAAAAAGTATTTCAGATACAAAACTTCAAAAAAAATTAGATTTGAACTTAGTTTAAACTAGTTTGAACTAGTTTGAAGTATAGTTAAATGTAGTTTAAACTAAAGTTCAACTCAACTTTTTCCGGAGTTTGATGTCCTAAATATTTTCTTTAGTGGATATATGAAAGTATAATAACCAAACAACACGAATCTCAAAACACATCTAGTGGTAACGAATCATAGAGCCTAGGCTAGGCTCCATGATTCAAATACCTATGATGTGCATTGAGATTCGTGAAGTTTGACGTGTATATCTTTCACATATCCACTAAACAAGTATTTCAGATACGAAACTCAAAAAAAAATTAAATTCGAACTGAGTTTAAACTAGTTTGAAGTATAGTTAAAAGTAGTTCAAACTAAAGTTTAACTTAACTTTTTTCGGAGTTTGATATCTCAAATATTTTCTTTAGTGTGTATATGAAAGTACAAATATCAAACAACACGAATCTCAAAACATATCTAGTGGTAACGAATCATGGAGCCTAGGCTCCATGGAGCCTTGTGTATTATTCTATATATATATATATATATATATATATATATATATATATTTGTGATGCCAAGTGGAGATGAAGAAAAAAGGACGGATGGATTGTGATACCCAGAGTTATTATATATGGAGTACGAATTAAGCACATGGATCGATGTCTCATGTGAATATATATGTGATGTGAGCCGACGATAACACATGCTGCAATTGCAATGCAATGTATGTTCCCTTTCACATGTTGACTCAACGCTCCTCTCTTCTCGGCAGTTGAGTTGACAATGCGACTGCAACGTGTTGACTTTGAAGCTACTAGTGCAGGTGGACAGGCTGCAGCAAGTTCGATTTCTCATTAACTGCGATGCGCCTGCAGCTGCACTCACCTGCATCCTCTGCAAGCATAAGAAAATATTACAAACAAGGTCCTTCTACGGCTACAAGATTAAAAAAAAACAAGACTTCTACACCGAAGTAGGCATCAACAAAGATGACACTACTAGAAAACTGATCTTTCATACTGGCACATCAGTACCGGTTGGATTGGAACCGGTACTGATAGTGGCATCAGTACCGGTTCATTGGGTATAGGGCAGTAGTCCTGGTTAGAGCTACGAACCGGTACTGATGCCCTCGCATTAGTCCCCGTTCGTGATACGAACTAGTACCGAAGGCACGGCGTAAATTAGTCCCGGTTTGTAACACGAACCGGTATTGATGCCCTCTCATTAGTACCGGTTCGTGTTACGAACCGGTACTGATGCCTCATTTTAGGAAAGTTTAAAAGGAATGCATATTCTATCTATATCAGTACGTGATGGTGGGTGGGTTGGTTAGAAAGATGAGGCTAGAGTCACGACTCAGGAGGTTGTGTGTTTGAGTCCCGCTTTTTTCATACATCCTCGATATTTTTAAACATTTCTCAGTACTATCAGTACCGGATGAGGGAACCGAGACTGATGCTCAAGGAGCATCAGTCCCGGATGGGTTGTACCGGTTCAAAAACCGGTACTAAAGCCAGTTGTCAACCGGTACTAAAGGTGAGTTCTCTTGTAGTGTGATAGCCTCCAGCCGATCACCATTGTCACCACCATGAAGAAGAACGTAGCACCAAGTCAAAGAATATGATGGCTACACCCTTCCCCTTGACAAATCCTCCATCTCCGAGAGAAAGGACTCAATCCCTCACCCAACGAGATGGACAGGCCTACAAATTAACTTGTCGCTCGCAAGACTAGAACAAATGGAAGACTAGAACAAATGGCGCAACAATGAAGCTCTACGATGCAGTCTTCTTATACTCGCACCAGATTCTTCACACTTCCATTTTATGGAACTGAGCAAAACCCCAAAATTAGTAGGAGCCCAAATGGCACCAGACTCTGCTTCTCGCTGCCCATCACCCTGTCCGGAGTAGCCAGCCTCGCACTGTAGGCTAGGGGGGACATGAAAGCCGAAGTATTAAAGACCTATTCTCTAGTAGTGCATTCATCTAGCCAACCATAAAACCGGACCATCTCATCCCAAACATCTAAACATAACCCACAAGTGTGTCAAATGAGTTATCTATCTCTCATATCACATCCTATCTCACCTCTATAGTATGGCATCGGACCATCCGTCATAAAAGCACCAAACGCATCCTTAAGGGCATCTCCAATGGTGAAGTCAACTACTAGTTATAATTAAGCAACCTCCATGTCATCTATAGATAGTATGTAGACAAGCTTCTCAATGGGTTGGCTATAGCATACCCTCAAAAATTAAATATGGGTCCACTTATAATAGATTTTATTTGTCTTGAAAAATGTTATAGATTAGCTCTTGTATAGAGCTAGCTCTTGTCTCTCTCATTTACTTCTCTCTTCCACATAAGCAAAAAGCTGAGTTGAAATTCTTATAGCGAGCTGACATGGCACCATTGGAGATGTCTTAAGATTGGTACCGTTGCCAAACTTAGATTATCTACATTTTGGCTGGCAAAAGGAATCTTGTCACAATTTTTTAGTTACTATCTAAGGGCATCTCCAAGGGTTACCCCAAATGGAGTACTATAGTGATGAGGCAAAAAAAATAGGGTAATGGGATAGTGCATAGTAAAAGTAGGAAGTGAAAATAGTGATAGAACGATTGTTCGAGATGTGAACAGTGATAGGATAGCTTCATTGATGACGTGACATATAAATAGTGATAGGGTAAAAGAGAAATGGGACATATGCTGAAGATGCCTAAGGACCTATAGCAGGTAGCAAGAAGACAAGTATGTTTGGAACTAAACATGCACGTAAATCATTTAAAATTGCCAAGCTCGAGATCCGGTAAAATGCAGCGAGGTTTACCAACCAAACGTATTCAGCCAACTGACCTGGGTGAAGAGGAAAAAAGAGAGAGAGACCGGGGGAGGAGATCGATGAAGGGGAATCTGGACGCAAATAACGTACTCGCTTGACTTTCTTTATGGCTGCCGCCCGCGCTCGTCGCATTCACTGCACCATCGATCCATTTTCTTATTTATTTCTCCTCTACCCACTCGAATACGTACTACTCCACGTCACTTATACGTGTCTCTTTACACAAACCACGCCAACTATTTTCCTATTCAATGTTGGCGCTCAAAAGTGTCGGCTACAACTAAAAATTTCATGATTTCAGATTTCTTTTTTAATTCAGTTGTTCAAATTCTGAATTATGTCATTCAGAATTTCAGTCCTCCTTTCTTTTATATATGAGATGAAAGAGAGACCGCGCGTGCTCCTTGTATCTTAGAGCATCTCCAGCAGAGCTTATAAAATAGAATCTTCTCTCTATTTAGAGTCTCTCGTCCTCCAGCGGAGTCTCTATCTCAGCCTCTAAATTTAGGGTTTTTATTTTTCAGCCTCTAAATTTAGAGCTCTCTATATCAACCTCTATAATTTTTCTAGATAGAAGCTCTACTGGAGAGGATGGAAATATAGAGAGCGAATAGTGATTTAGAGAGGTGTATAGAGTCCCGATTTTAGACCTTTTGCTGAAGATGCTCTCAGTGCATCAAATGCAAACAAGACGACCAAAAATACAACTACAAAAATACACTGGAGATGGATAACGTATCTAGCTAAGTGCAAATACAAGAGTATATGCTAGTCTTGCCTTTGATTCGTGCTATATCATTAATAGACCGCAGTAAAAATAAAAAAAATAAATAATAAACAATAAGAGATAACTATGTAAAAAAACACTTTCATTGATTTACAAATATACCGGTCGTACTTGAATTTGGCGTCTCAAATACCAATCCATGACTTCGACATTTTCAAATGTCAAAGTCGACGACTTCGGCATTGCCATCTCAGGTGTGAATTCTAGATAACAAACATGTCTAAGTTAGGAATAGATTCTATTTCTACCATGTCTGTTAGAATATATGGCTCTACAACTATCGATTGAATTGTATATATGTAGCAGCGAAACAACTAGGTCAATGAAATTGAATTTGAATTCTACAACTTGGTAGCCAAACGATGTGTCTTGGCAATTTGTATCGAATTTGAGCTCATCGTGCATGTGAATTATAAAAGAAAAGATTAACTATTATGGTCCTGTTTGACATCAAATTAAATTTAGAGAAAACTACAAAACCATAGTTTCATCTCGACCTTAGCTGGCACTCTTTCTAAAAACAACTATGGTTAATTAAGATTAGTGAGTGAGCATGCACCAATTGTCGTGGCATGGCATCGTTTTTAATGGAGTTGGAAGTTCCGGTGCAGCTCCACTAAGGACTAGATGCAGCTTTTTACTGTGCCTTAATAATTAATATAATCATTGAGCAAGGATGGATCCAAACACGCACGTCAAATTGAAGCGCATAAAAATAAGCTGCTGGCCCACAATCACGTACGTACTGCTAGCTAGCTGCCACATCATATATATTACAGTGAAGTGACTGCAACAGATTGAACAGTACGTACTACGTGGCTACGTACGTGCATGCATGGGTCTCCACTTCTGCCCACAGTACCTATATATATATATATATATATGCACCCTCTACCAATCCCGTATCTATCCCGGTCTGATCCAATGATTTTCGAATCATCCAAGTCCCAAAGGATTCTGACGAAATTCAAAATCCAAAATTTCAACCCGACCCGATGGTGCCCTAGTTTGCCTCTGAACCCGAGAGAGGAGGAGGAGAGCTGACCGTGAGCGTGTGGAGGAGGAAGCACCATCCCCGTCCATCGTCTCTTACACGCAGCTGCGGTCACGCCATCCTCTCCATGCTACCGTGTCGTGGGGAGGAGGATGAGGCCCCGTTGTCCTCTCTACACAACTGCACCGTCCGCCTGTCCTCTCCACATCGCCACACCGTGGGGAGGAGAAGAGGCCCCACTGTCATCTCGGCGGTGCCACATCGTCCCTCCGCGCCATCCCCTCCGTGCCACCGTGTCCCGTGGTCGGCCGTGTGGGGGAGGATACCCTAGGTGCAGGTTGGCCGGTCGGGGGATAGTTAGAGAGAGGCTAAAAGACATAAAGGATGTGTTTGGTTGCCGGGCTCAAGGCTGGCCAGGCTCTACAGATGCAGGCAACGAGCGTTTGGTTAGCTACACACAAAGTGGAGGCAGGGCTGGCCGATGCAAAATCACTATGCCAGCATGGCTCCTGGGAAACGCTCGTGATGGCTGTTTCCCGTGAGTCAGGCTCGCTCGGTGCAAGCGTGGCATGGAGGGAAAGCACAGAGTAGCCGCACTGGAGCACGGCCAGAATGTTGCGAAGTGTGCTCAAGACGTGTTCAATGAAATGCCAATATGTTGGTGCAAATCCAAACACAAGCAACCAAACACGATCTCTCTCTAACCTGGCTCAGCTCATCTAGACAACCAAAAATCAGGATATACATGCACTCAGCCTGGCTCACTCATACAAACCAGGCTCGGATGGGAAGATAACCAAACAGATCCAAAGAGTTTGAGAGGGTGGCGGCAAGACAGGATGTGGGGATGGGTTAGGGTTTAGGGTGGGCACCACGGATTAGTTGGATGGGCCATAGGATTTTCATTGAACGGTGGATATCGGGGCAGGTTCAGGTTCAGTCAGGGCAGAGGTGGACTCATACTCAACCCTGTTAGAATCGGGGACCGGACTCGACCTCCACCCGACTGTTGGGTTAGGTCGAGACCCGGCGTGTCAGGTTAGGATTTAGATCTCTAACTATTCATCACATCATTTAAAAGATTTTCTCCATCCTCTAAATTTTTTTTGCACTTTACACTACATCATTGAAAAGATTTGTTTCTTCAGCGGGTTCTCTATCCCTAAAAAGTCAAATAAACAATATTTTATAGGACAGACTGAGGATGTTCTTAAACTAGTGACTATTTTTTTTAGGATTAAGTGGTGACTAGTTAGCAGAGGGAGGATGCCATAGAAGCGACCTGAGGATGCACATGCCCTGCGTCCAAAAACAATCTTTTTATTATTGTGCTTTTCTTCTTCTCTTCTTTCCGTGATCAAGGAGCAACCGTACCGCCTGCAAAAAAAATATTTTAGCTAAAATGTTAAGACTACAACATCTTAAAAAGTAAATGTTTAGTTTAGCTGGATTGACCAGCTCTGAGAAACAGCTCGGAGACGTTGAAGAATTTCAGAAATAGTTTTCGGGAGTAGCGTGTAAAACCCGGAGAGCTCAAGTTATTACCCGGACCAGAACACGGTTAACTGATTGACAATAGATCACGTACTCCGATGCTCTGCTCGTCCTTTTGCTATAGAGTAGAGTAGTACTTGTTTTTTATTCCCTTTAATTTCCACTCACCGGTTAGGCCACTGGCCGCTGGTAGATAACCAAGAGCACCAGAGGTCAAAAATTTTAGGCTTGTTTGGTTAGCTTGGCTAACCTTGTCTCACCTTGCTAGCAAGTACAGCTGTATGGTAGAGCTCTAAAACCTTGCTTTGCTGAGCAAACTAGTCTATTTGGGTAAGGAGCCAAATTGGCTTTTCTGTGTGGGTATAATTTGGAGATGCGACAGAAGGTAGTCGGGGCCGACGAGTCTAAGCTCAGTGACAACGAGGTGCACGTGTTCGAGGCGTGCGATAGGGGGGCATGTGGACGGAGATGGCAAGACATGCGGTGGCGAACCCGAACTCAGCGATGGTGAGGCACACAGCGGCGTGGCCGAGGACAGCTGCAGCAAGGTGCACGACAGCTGCAGCAAGGTGCACGACGGGGATGTGAGGACAGACGGCAAGGCACGTGGTAGCGAACCCGAGCTCGGCGATTGTGAGGCGGCGGCAGAGTCCGCGAGGACGGAGACGGTAAGGCCCACGGTGGCAAGCCCGAGGATGGAGACGACAAGTAGGCACGCGGCAAGGCCGAGCTCCATGACGGCGAGCCCAAGCTCGGCGATGACGAGGAGAGGCTGGCGTCAAGAAAGAGCAGAGGCTAAGGAAGAGAAGGAAACCAGCGGGAAGATATGGGGGTGAGAGGATGAAGAGGATTGAGGGAGAAAGGAGCAAAGGAGAACCAGACCTTTTCCTCTCAATTTGCCTAACCTTGCCAGCCCGGGTAAGATGAGCAAGGCAAGGGAAAGGATATGGTGGCACCCAACCATGCCTAAAGAATCAACAAAAAAAATCGTGGCACAAATATGGAGTAAACCAAATTTCCAGTGAGTTGCAAATTGATGATCGCAATACACTCCGTTTTGTCTGTTCTATCCCTGATCCAGAAGACCTACATGTATCATGTCACCTAGACTTCTTAAAATCGAGGTTAAACCTTGATGTCCCAATTCGAATGTTTTGCGTGAAAAGTTCTTTAGATATTAATATAAAGTTCTAAATTGAAATAAGAACTTTCCAAAAATTTTAGTTCAAAATTGATTGGTTGAATGCTTATGAATTTGCTTTGAACTTCTACAGCTCCAGGGAGTAGGAAAGAGGAATTCAGAGGGTGCGCATACATGCGCACTTTAAGCAATATACATTGTCTTGCTAAAGGTATTGCTAAACGGTAAAGCCATCTTAGACCTCATTGAACATATAAGGTCCTGTTACATCAAAGTTTTGAGAAAACTCTGTTTTAGTATAAATAGAGTTTTACAATGTGTGCGTGCAAAATCATGGTTTCAACTAATATCATCTTAACCTTGGTTATTCTTGAAATTATAATTTGTTTGTTTGCATACTTTGTGGATGTAAAACTTTAACGAAATATAGCAGAGAAGTACTACCACAATACCACTCAATGGTTAAAGTTAGAAAAAAGAGATGTGTAGTGAAGTTGTAAAAACTTCAAAAATACCATAGTTTCATCCAAAACAGAGTTATGAAACTATATCAAAGTTTTGTATCAAAACACCTCTAAATTTTCTAAGTCATAATATTTTCACAAACTAGAGTTTTATGTTAAAACTATAAAAAAAAAACTATGTTAACAAATAGTCTATGAGTTTTTACCATAACATCATAGGAAAAACGGCCCAAATAGTTCTCATGCAAAGTCTCTGAGGTCACAAATGGTCCTGGACGTGATGACAAGACTACCCTACCAATGACATCTTTGATTAAGGAATTAAATTGATGGAGGAACCCAATTGAAAGAAAACAAGTCTTATAGAGTGTTCGCTTTTTAGGATTGGTTCAAAGCAAATTCATAAGATACAAAATTATGTTCCAAAATTTGAAGGATTTCTTACATAAGTTCTAACCTCATGTTGTATTCAGTTGAGAATTTCAATACAAACATCTCTCCTCATATCTCTATTTTCTATTTAATCAATTGACATTTAATCTTAGAATTTCTGTAATTTTTCTATGCGGTAAATTAATCTTTTGAATTTTTTTATAATTAATCTTAGAATTTTCAATCTCCATTTTTTCAAAAGCATCTTTGAAAGCTTTATTTCCTGTTGGATTAACACACCATGACATCATAATCCTATGTTGTTCTATTATGCATTTTTTGTGTTTCTAAAATGGGGCGTCTCTCAGGAGAAAATTGTCGGTTTGCCACTCTCGAAAGGTGGATTCTTCACTTTGTCATCTTTGATATGCATTTTTAAAATATTTTTGGTAATTCTCCCTCCACTAGACAAGTGAAATGACCGTATTGCCCCTATATTCTTCTTCATTTCTCTCTTATTTTTCCTTCCTCTCTCAAAGCAGATGGTGAAGATCTTCGCTGTCCACCGCCATCCCTATGTCCCAGCGTCCTCCCCTCTCTCTCTACTTGACCTTCCCCCATCCAACTTGCGTCTCCTCTTCCTCCCAGTCCCTCCTCTGTCACTAGCTGTCGCCATCACTGAAATCCTAATCGCCACCACTGTCCGGCTCTCTCTCCTCCACCACTAGTCACCACTGCGAGCTATTGCTCTGCTATAGTTGACGCCTCCACTCGCTCCGACCTAGATCCTCCTCTCCAGATGTGTTGAGGCCCTAGCAGCGCCACCTTTAATTGGATTTGCACCTCGTCGTCGGTGGCCATAGCCACAAGGTCGAAGGGGCTCGAGCGGCTTGCCTCGGCCATGGTCGTGAGCTCCAATGGGCTCAGGGAGGTCGCTGGCAATCGTGGCACGGGAGCTCATCGGCAGGGAGGAAGAAGGAGAGATGAGAAGGCCTGGGAAGAAGAAGAGTTATGGTAAAAAGGTCATTTCGCATGTCTAAATAATGGGGAAAGGGCCGAAATGGCAAAGAAACAAAGTGACGATATAGAGAGTGGTATTTTAAAGAAGCGCATGTCAAGGGTGGCAAAATGATGTACCCATCTCTCGAGAGTGGCATATTGTCAATTTTCTGGTCTCTCGGTGGCGAAGGACAGATTGAAATTATGGTATTGCGAAGTCGATGGTGTGAATTAAATAATATCACGAAAGTCGAAGCAATCCATACAGTAATAAATGTATATTCCATTAAAACAAAATGGAAATTATGGTATTATGACTTTTAACCTTGGGTGTTGTGTTCGTGAGTCGCAAGATGGAGAGAGAGAAATAGGCACGCCACAAAGAACATGTAGTTTTTTTCGTGGCCTTTTATCCATTAGGGGCCTGTTTGGTTGCCCGCGACGAGCCTGACCGAGCTCGCATGGTGCAAAGCGACGTGCGTTTGGTTGCTGTCTGGCGCTCGAGCAGTACACGATGCAAAAACATCTTGGCTTTGGCTCATGAACGCCTGCTCGCCGTTTCTAGCGAATAAAGCCAAGATCAGTCACACACACCCGCGTACACGCCGACATGGAACAACTAACAACTCCAGTGAGTTACATGCACTTCGTTCCTTCATTCTTTGAAAAAATTTTAAAAATTCAAACAACATCCAAATTTAATGAAACAAAAAAATGGAACCGTAGATTCAAGTACAAGGTATTGAAAAAATTTCAGAGTTTTTTGAATTTTTATTTTTGTTTTCGAATTTATTGATTTTGTAGTATTTGTTTTTTTGAACTTTTATTTTTTGTTTTTGAATTTATTTTTGTTCCAGTATTTTTTTAAATTTTTTATTTTCACTTTTGAATTTATTTTCTTTATTTTTGATTTTCCTCTTTTAAATTTGCCCATTCCACTCCCCTCCTAATGCAGCCAACCAAACAACATCTCTGCGCAGCCTGTTCAAACTCATACAACCAACCAAACAACATCCCCTTGCATCACCTCAGCCTGGCTCCCACCAACCTAGCTGAGATGATACGGCAACCAAACAGCCCCTAGGTGCTATTGTCGTGAAAACGGTAAAGCTTATTATCCTAAGCTGCGTTTTTTTTGAGCAGCGCGTTGCGTGCGGCTGTGGTGTAGCCTAAAATTTTAGATATTGGCATCCCGTCATCTCCTTGAATAGATTACCTATCATGATTCCTATTTTAAGTATTCATCCTCCTTGTATATGCTTATATTTATGTATTCTCTCTTTTCTGCCTACCATGGGACTGCAGAAGCATGCATTTGAGCAAAACCCTTTTTTAATACGCAAATCCATCTAGTATATGGAACGCAGTTCATACAGTAATTGAAGAGTAAAAAAAGCAGAAAAGGATATGAATAAATAAACAGAAGCAAGTGTAATAATTGCCCAACTCTGGCAAAGATAATAGAGGTGTACTGGTAACTGGCTGGTGTACCTGTAGCGAGTGAGAGAGAGAGAGAGAGAGAGAGAGAGAGGGGGGCATCTGCATCCGCATCCGCATCCCCATCCCCATGTGATACATGGAACATGGTGAACTGATGATGGATCATAAGAGGGAGGAGGGAGTGGCTAGTGAGTGTGATATAAGTAGACTTGCTCAACTCTCTTGCTTTCCTTGACGAGAGAAGGCATCAAGGAGGAGGGAGCACGATGGGGACGGGGTGGCGGAGGGCACTGTGCACGTCCGTCCGCCGAGACGACGACCACGACCAGCGCCGCCCGCACGACTCCCGGACCCCCGGCAAGCTCGGAGGCTTCTTCTCCTCCACGCCCGCGCTCCGCTGCCGCACCAAGCCCCCGCCGCAGCCGCAGCCGGAGCCGGAGGCCGCCCCGCCCTCGGCGCCCGCGCCGGCGCCGGCCAAGAAGAGGATGCCGCTGCTGCAGGCCTTGTCGGCGCCGTCGTCGCCCAGATCCCCATCCAGATTCGCGCTCCTCAAGGCCTCCATCCTCCCTACCAAGGTCTGTCACAGCTGCTTTCTCCTCATGGCTTCCCTCTTCTTCTTGAACAAACAAACAATTGAGAGAGGGAGAGCAAAAAAGCATCTTTTTATCCCCTGTTTCCTCCTATCAATGCAATGCAAATATGCAACGCAAGAGCAAAATGTTGTGGCTTGTCTCTTGCCTTGGCCGCTGATCCCCATTGGAGATCACCCAATCATTGCCACCACCCTCTCTGTTTTGTCCTAATCCTCCTCTTCCCCTTCTCTCTCTCTCTCTTGAGATTCGCTAGTTCTCTTTCTCTGTAATAATTAACTAATAATTATTATAGGGAAGTAGCAGCTTTACCCCCTTTTCTTTTGTTTTTGTTTTGCTTGTCACCTTTCTTTCTGTCATGATCTTCTTCTATCTACTTCAGCACGATTTCAATTCAGATCCCCTGCCTCTCTCTCTCTCTTCTGTTCCATGGAGATGTAGATGGAGATGGAGATGGAGATGGAGGTAGTTCTTCTTTTTCTTCTTCTTCTAAAGAGAGAGAGAAGACGCGGAGAATGATCTCGATGGTACTAGCAAGTAGCAGAAGCATGGGTAGGATGCAATCGTAAAGGCTGCTCCTCCTTTTGGGCTTTATGTCAAGTGAAAGAAAGGAGGGGGGAAAGATACTAGTAGATCAGGCCAGACCAGGCCAGCTTTGTCTTGATCTCATCCCATCCTAATTCCTACTGCAACGAGTACGCCCCAAAAAGATGATCTTTTCCTCCTCCCAATGTTGCTTTCTTCACATTTCCTATGGAAATGACTTGTCTTGGATCAAGAATCAGATCGACTGACGTTTTTGCAACGATGGCAGCCTCGGTGCGGCGTGTGCTCCCACGGCATCAAGAACGGCGGCAGCTCGGCGGTGTTCACGGCGGAGTGCTCCCACTCCTTCCACTTCCCCTGCATCGCCGCCCACGCCCGCTCCGCCTTCTCCGGCGCCCTCTCCTGCCCCGTCTGCTCCGCCCCCTGGCGCCAGGCCCCCTTCCTCGCCTCCCTCCGCCTCCACTGCTCCGCCGTCCCCGCGCTCGCCGTCGACGACACCCGCTCCCCGCACCACAAGCGCAGGATCCCTGATGACTCCGGTCGCAAGACGCCACCCCCGTCCGGCGTCCCCAAGGTCTACGACGACGACGAGCCTCTCCTGGCGCCCAAGGCCGCCGCCACCAACGCCGGCTTCAACCCGATCCCGGAGGCCGACGAGGCCGACGAGGACGCTGCCAGGGAGGCGGAGTTCAGGGGCTTCTTCCCGCACCCGCCGCGGCCGAGGAGCGGGCTGGCGGTGACCGTGGCGCCGGAGGCTGCGCTCGTGTCGTCCGGGCGGAGGCATGGCAAGTACGTGGTGGCCGTGAAGGTGAAGGCGCCCGGGCTGCGGTCGTCCGCGTCACGGCGCGCTCCCATCGACCTGGTGACCGTGCTGGACGTGAGCCAGGGCATGATGGGCGAGAAGCTGCAGACGCTGAAGCGAGGGATGCGGCTCGTCATCGCGTCTCTCGGCCCGGCCGACCGCCTCTCCGTCGTCGCCTTCTCCGGCGCCGCGAAGCGCCTGCTGCCGCTGCGGCGGATGTCAAGGCAGGGGCAGCGGTCGGCGCGCCAGATCGTGGACCGGCTCGTGGTGTGCGCCGCCGCGCAGGGGCAGGAGCAGGCGCAGAGTGCGTGCGTCGGCGACGCGCTGCGCAAGGCCACCAAGGTCCTCGAGGACCGCCGCGACCGCAACCCGGTCGCCACTGTGATGCTCTTGTCGGACACGCAGCAGCAAGATCAGCAGGGTCTCCGCCGCCCGCAAGCGGCGGCTCCGGCCACACGCTTCGCCCACGTGGAGATCCCCATCGGAGCGGGAGGCGAGCCGGTGGTGGCCAAGGAGGAGCAAGGAGGAGCCCCTCCCGTGGAGCACGCCTTCGCGAAATGCCTAGGCGGCCTTGTCAGCGTCGTCATGCAGGAGGTGCACTTGGAGCTGGCCTTCCCGACGGGGGAGATCACGGCGGTGTACTCGAGCGGTCCCGGGCAGCAAGCCGTGGCCCTCGCCGGCGGCAACGGCGGCGCGGCGCTCAGTGTCCGGCTGGGCGAGATGTACGCGGAGGAGGAGCGGGAGCTGCTGGTGGAGGTGCGAGCGCCATTGGGCGCGCAGCACAGCCACCCGCACTCGCTGTCCGTGAGGTGCAGCTACCGCGAGGCGGCGTCGCAAGAGACGGTGCGTGGCGCGGAGCGGCCGCTGCTGCTGCCCGCTCTCCACAGCGGGTGCTCCTCGCAGCGCCTCCACGACCTGTTTGTGGCCACCCGTGCGGTTGCCGAGTCACGGCGGCTAGCGGAGCTGAGCGACTTCGCGACGGCCATCCACCTGCTGCAGTCGGCGCGGACGCTGGTGCTGCAGTCGGCGGCGACGCAGCAGCAGCAGGACCTGGTGGGCAGCCTGGACACGGAGCTGAGCGACATGCGGTGGCGGCGCAGCCAGCAGCAGCCAGTGACGCCGACGTCAAGGAGCAGGAGGAGGGAGGAGGAGACGCTGCGGGGGGAGCCGCTGACGCCGACGTCAGCGTGGCGCGCGGCGGAGCAGCTGGCGAAGGTGGCCGTGATGCGCAAGTCCATGAACCGGGTGAGCGACCTGCACGGCTTCGAGAACGCACGCTTCTGACGCCGTCGCGTCGCATCGCATCGCATGTAATGAATGAACATTGAGCTTGTTTTGTTTTCGTTTTCGGTTTTGTTTTGTGGCGCCATGGAACGAATCAGCAGACACTCGAGCAGCAGCAGCAGATGAAGAAGAAGAAGATGATGAAGACGAGAGTCCCTGCCGGAGTGCGGCGGACGGCTAGAGATCACATAATTGTTCCCTGTTATTAATTAGTTGCAAAAAGAATAGATATTCCTCTTTCCCTTCTTGTTAAAAGATTAAATTTTGTTTCCTTGTAATTCGTTCTTGCTGCCTCCTTCCTCTCAGTCTCATCAGTGGGTTAATTTTGCTCCATGCTTCTTGTTCCTGTCTTCTTTCTCCCATCCCCCTCACTTTGCTGTGACACCATCAATCTATGTATGATTGAGATCGTTGGATCAATGGCGATTATGAGTATCAGGAATATTGGAGCAGTTGACTGATTGATTTGCTGAGGAGCCCATCATTCAGGCTCCTCCAACTGATCACTGCCCTCTGCTCCGTTGATTCCCACGAAACAAACGAACATCTTCAGGCCTGCCTCTTCTCTCCTTTCTACTGCTGCTTCATCTCTCTCTACTTTGTGGTCTGTTACAGGGATGGAACGTGTAAAGAAAATTGTAAAGCTTCAGCTTCTTCATTGTTACCAACCAGGGAGGGATCAGCTAGCTTCAGGATTTTGTTTTTTGGTGATAATAATGTGGTGAAGCCTAGATTTTTTGCAGCAAAACTCAATAATTCCGGGATGGTTTACAGGTTAATGTACGTGTGCTTGCTTTTGAACCTATTTGTACAGAAGATTGTACGCCGGCAGGTCATGGATTCCATGGAGATCCTCCAGACAGAGCTCTCTCTCCAGCTGCAGCTTCGTTGCATCCAGCACCTCCTGGGTTGGGGTCATCACTAGTCCAAATCAACATCACAGCAAAGGAAAAGAAAAAAGAAAAGATGTGTATGTCCCTACTTTGAACTGCATGTAAGAGGCGCGCATTGCTAGCCACTGAGCATCCATCATCTCGAAAGCTATGCAGTATAGCACATCAAACGCCTCTTGGTGTTCTAAGACGTAGCAAACAGTCGTCCAAGTGGAGGCATCAGATAGCAATCCAAAATTCAGAGGTTTCATGGAACATCACTGCACTGCTCACCTGACAACACCCTGATGAAGTTCACCCCTGGCAAAGATCTAGGTCGCGCTGAGCAGGCAGAGATGAAAAAAAAAGATAGCTTGTTATTGGGGGGCATCTGAATGAAGAAATACTGATGGAGCTACTCGCAATTATATGGAACCAGCGACAACTCAGTAGTTGCATCAAATAGTTGCACATGAGCAATCAAACAGAAACAAAGCTTGTGCTTGTCAAAGCATACAAGAATTGTATAGATTATATTAGTCCTCTAACTCAATGATTTTGGTGAGACCTACTGATTCTGTACACAGGTAATAATAGCATAGCTGGGCACAACGATACTGTTGGGCATCAGTTAGCAGTTAGCACTAGCTGTATGTGTGTATTCAAATGCTTACGATAAAAAAAAAATGGTCATAATCAAACCAAAAGATTCCTTCTAGAGCGAAAAAAAGAACCAAATAATATGTCACTCATTATGACCAGATTAGTATGTGGTTTTAGTGGGTTGACCTGTACATACGGCATTTGTACTTCGAGCAATACTTATGCAATGCACATAGTTTAGGTTTGGTTTTTATTGTGCTGTGTGTCGACAATATATGCTTCAAGTTTCATACCTGAGTTGAGCTCCAACAGTTGAATCAACATGTATGAGACATTGACACCGGCGACGGCAAAGGGGTACTCCCATGTGGCTCGCATTCCTTGTTGTTTCAGCAACAACCTCTGGAAAGAAGCCTGATGATTATTGGGCCAGTGAGCAGCGACCGTAGTGTGTCAATACGTATGACAGCACATCAAGGAGTTCAACTTCTTTTTTTCCTCGATTAATGACACATTAGAAAGGGCATACCGGATATGTTCTTGCGAAAAATAAAAGATTCTCAAGCGAAACAAATCCACAGCCCCTGAAAGTTTTATGTCAAACATACTGTCAAAACTCTTTCAGACAGAGAGAGACAGAGACGTAAACAAGCTTGTACACTCGACCAACAGTTGATTTTGGGAGTGTACCTATCTTAGAGCTAAAGCTACAAGTACCTGAAATCAGTCGACGGATTTGGGCCCTGCCACCCCATATCTTTCCATTGTTCTGAAACTAAGCTAGTGAGCTCTGTGTCAGGAAAAGAAGTATTCCAAAGAGCCCTAAGGGCTTCCTACAACCATAGTCCAGAAGATACACAATAATGTAGAATTGGAACAATAATGCAGAATTGAACGGACCTAGTTGAAAGTATATTCAACCAAGGAATTTCTTACCTGATGATCTTGTCGAGTTTCATCATATGGTACATTTAGTCTCTCCTTCAACTTTTGCAGCCGTTGTTCCTGAATAGTTACAAAGAATTGGTTCAGTTGCAAGAGGGAAGGCATTTGTCAGAGATATCCCAGTCAGTAGATATTTTCCTAAAAGAGAATCCAAATCCTTGCAAAGTTGGCTGCACACAGAAATAGTTGGTCCTTTGCATTACAGATTATACAGGTCAGAATCAGAACTTAGAATCTAATGTTGTAATTTCTATATCCAGCTATGTTTTAGTTAGCAAAGCTAGCATAATCAATAGAAGTTGAAGATGTGTTTGAAGCTGTCTTCTGTACATGAAAAATATAATGGAGACGGGCCCAACACAGAAATTTGGAACAATTGGTCCTTGTACATTGAATAATAAGGAAGTGAGTGTTGCGAAGGTAACTAAATATGGCGATTTAGTCAATAGATAGTTCTGTAAAACACATAATAGTGTTCTCTAATACTCTTTACAAAAGAAATTAAATATCAACAATTAATAACATAATTAATTGAAAAAAAACTGAAGTACATGGTTTCTCCTTTTTTGCTAGTAACATATTCTTTTACTTCCCAAAATAAAGAAAATCGTCATTTGATTTGATAGAAAGAGAAGTTGAGGATCTGGAGTGAAATATAATGTGCCTTTGATCATGCTAAACTAATACTTCACCTGAAGAGGGGTTAGCTCAAAGAGTTTCTCGGCATTGACTTGACGCCTTTTTCCTGAGCTGTTGAACAGTCCTCCAAACCATGTCCTATTTCCAACCATAGTGTTGACTGCGAACAGGTTGTTTGTAGAACAACTGTAAGAATCGATAGAAATAAAATCTCTCTCAAAGATGCATAAAAGATATACTAAATTTATTCAAGAGAACAACATGTAACCCGGAAAGCCTGAACAAAATATGTCAGAAAAAGATTCTATTCAATATTTGAAAGCATTCAGGGATCACTTCAGGGATGTGAATTTCAACATCCGGCAAGTGCCTAGGATGTTCATAATCCCGAACAATTCAAATTAAAGGATCAGGAAGAAAGGTATTTGTGAGTGCACATCTTGAAGATGGCATGTCAAATATGAAAAAAAAACTTTGTTGCAATCCAAACGTGTTAACACTTTTGAAGTCAGTTAAATATAGTTCATGTACAGCATTTTCGTCGGAGGGTAAAAATAAGGGTCACGGTACGAAACTAAACATCAATAAGAAAAGTTATCTATGTATAAGCTTTTGTGTTATAGTTAGTAAAAGTTATCTATGTGTAAGCTTTTGTGTTATAGTTAGTACACTGAAGTTATGAAACATGAATATTATATGTTAAGTATTGTTTGTTGAATTTAGACTGGTATGAAACTAAACATCAATAATAAAAATTATCTATGTGTAAGCTTTTGTGTTAGAGTTAGTACATTGACGTTATGAAATATGAATATTGTATGGTAAGTATTGTTCGTTGAATTCGGACTAGTATGCACAAATCAAGTTACTTTGGCAATCCCATGAAAAATATAAATAGATTTCTATACATGGGCATATTACTGACCAAATGGGTAAGATAGTCTCTTCTCATCATAAGAAAATTCAATGGAACATGTTTCTCCGTTAGAAACCATGGGAAAATTGCTACACAATTTTGTACTTTTGGCTATGCAATTTGTCCTATTATGAGATGGCCTACTTGTCTGCATTTGGAAATGTAGGAAAAGAAGATGTGCAATTCATACCTTTTGCATTGTAAAAAAAGAATGCTAAATGAAATGTACATCCTGTGATTAATTGCAGATTAAAAGGAGGGGGTGGAGGATGACACCTTGAAATGCCAATGAAAGAAAGAAGAGGGACAGCACTGGCTGCCAATCCCTTTCTCTTGCTGTTTGGCACTCAATGTCTGTCAATGAATTAAGCTAGGTAGCATGATGAGGGGAAAGGTGGTGGTAGGAAATAGAGGGATGCATCAACTTTTGTTTCTTTCATGTATTCTCCATCTCCTATCGTATACATTGGTTGATAGAATTGTCCAAGAGAAATACGCTGTGTTGAATGGTCGTCCTCCTCTAGCTGATGTGGCTGTTGAATGGAGGAGGAGGAGGGGGAGGGAGACAAAGAAAGAATGAAAGAAAGAAAGAAAGAAGGAAAGAAGGATGAGACGAGCCTGCGAGGAAGGAAGAAAGAAGGGATCCCAATCTTCACTTGTCTTGCTTGGCCCTCTAGTAGAGGCAGCAGCCATGGGCATGACGAGAGCTACTATAATTTGTTTGCCTTTCCACAAATGGCCTTGTCTCACTGACCTCCCGCTCATCTCGGCCCACCATTCCTTCCCTCCCTTCCTTGCTTCTCACAACACCTATAGGCTGAGCTTCAAATATAGTTGAAGCTAGCATGCCAAATATGACCAAAAAAATCTTTGATGCAATCCAAACGTGTTGACACTTTTTGAGTTAGCTAAATATAGTTCATGCACATCATTTTCTTCAGAGGGTAAAAATGATTCCGCCATTTGTGAGGGTCATGGTACAAAACTAAACATCAATAAGAAAAGTTATCTCTATGTAAGCTTTTGTGTGAGAGTTAATAATTTGAAAATCGAAATTATGAAACATGAATATTATATGCTAAGTATTGTTTGTGGAATTCAGACTAGTATGCACAAACCAAGTTACCTTGGCAATCCTATGAAAATTGTAAATAGATTTCTGTACATAGACATATTTGTGACCAAATGGATAAGATAGTCTCTTCTCATTATAAAGAAATTCACTGGAACGTGTTTCTCTGTTAGAAACCATAGGAAAATTGCTAAACAATTTGGCACTTTTCGCTATGCAATTAGTCCTTTTATGTTGTGGCCTACTTATCTGCAATTGGAAATGTAGGAAAGGAAGATGTGCAATTCATACTTTTTGCATTGTAAAAAAAAAGAAAGCTAAATGAAATGTACATCCTAGGATAAGGAGGGGGTGGAGGATGATACCTTTTGGGGTTGGAGTTGAAAAGAAATGCCCATGAAAGAAAGAAGAGGGAGGGCGCAGGCTGCCAATCCCTCTTCTCTTGCCACTTGCCGCTCGATGTCTGTCAATTATTTAAGCTAGGTAGCATGATGCGGGGAAGGATGGTGGTAGGAGATAGAGGGATGCATCAACTTTTGTTTCTTTCATGTATTCTTCATCTCCTATCCTATACATTGGTTGATAGAATTGTCCAAGAGAAATATGTTGTTCTTGGTGGTCGTCCACCTCTAGTTGTTGGAAGGAGGAGAGGGAGGGAGACAAAGAAAGAAAGAAAGAAGGATGAGATGAGCCTAGCGGGGAAGGAAGAAAGGAGTGATCCTAATCTCCTCTTGTCTTGCTTGCCCCTCCAGTAGAGGCAGTAGCCATGGGTGTGGTGAGAGCTGCTATAATTTGTTTTCCTCTCCCCAAATGGCCTCGCCTCACTGATCTGCTACTCATCTCGCCCTACCATTCATTCCCTCCCTTCCTTGCTTCTCGCAACACCAACAGGCTAAGCTTCAAATATAGTTGAAGCAGGCATGCCAAATATAAAAAAAATCTTTGTTGCGATCCAAACGTGTTGACAATTTTAGAGTTAGCTAAATATAGTTCATGCACAACATTTTTTTTAGAGGGTGAAAATGATTCCATCATTTGTGAAGGTTACGATAAAAAACTAAACGTCAATAAGAAAAGTTATCTATGTGTAAGCTTTTGTGTTATAGTTAGTATTTTGAAATTATGAAACATGAATATTGTATGCTAAATATTGTTTGTTGAATTCGAACTAGTATGCACAAACCAAGTTACCTTGTGTCGGTGTCGGCGACTGGGAGGCGAGCCTCCGCAGCGCCAATAAGTGAGGAAAGGGGGTGCGAGGCCCGAAGGCGGCCCTGTCCCCCGGACCGAGGCCCGGCCGCCTGGCCGGACGCCGCCGAAGGAAAAGACCTAGTCCCGACGCGGTCGGACGCGTCGAGACCGGATCGCTGGGGGTGATGACACGAGTGTTTTTATCCTGGTTCAGGCCTCCACTGCGGGATAACAGCCCTACATCCAGTCTTCGTTTAATGCCGAGCTTAAACGAGTACAAGGGGATGAAGTCCGGGCTTTGGGAAGCCCGGGCCTCAAGTACAATAAGTGCTCAAGCCACTGTGTGTGTGTTCCTATGGTTACCTGAATGCGGAGAACTATCGCCGAGAACCAGAGCTCCTACGAGAGTGCAAGTGCTCCTGTTCTATAGTAGCTATTCTTCAAGCGAGTTGCGTGTATGTGGAAGTGAAGGTGTCCTCTTGTTGTGGCCTGTACGCCCCTTTTATAGGCACTCTCCGGCCACTGTAGCTTGCGCTGGTCCGTTGAATTAGTCGTTGCCTTTTTGCCATGCCTGTAGCGCACCAAATCCCCCGGGTAATCGAGTGCAATCCTCTGATCACCACGACGGACCGCTACCGGTCAGCACGTGTCTTTGCCCATTAGGGCAGTTGACGGGACCGGCCGCCAACCCGTCAGAAGCTGCCGGTAGGCGCTCCTTGGTATAGTGCAAGAGGTCCGAGCTTCCAAGACGGGGAAGCTTACCAAGCTCGGGCGCGAGCTTGCTGGCCCCGAGCTTGCCTCCTGTGGGGCCACGGGTAAGTAAGTGGGCCGAACCTTCATGGGCCACGTACTTTCCCCCAACAGCTAGCCCCCGAGCCTCGAGCGGAACGATGTCGTGCCGCTCAGAGGTTTATCTAGTAACTGCCTTCAGGCGAAATGCCTGTCTTTTCGCTCGCGGGGGCCCCACAGCTTCGGCGGGAATCCCAAATCGGCGCGGTTACGCGCGCCGCTTCCTTCTCCTTGGTCTCCACGTCTCTCGGCGGACAGGCAATGGTTCGTCTTCGTAGAACCGCTTCTGATGCTACCACGAGCATCAGTCATGGTTGCCTACAACCGGTTCCAAAACCGGTTCTGAAACCTGTTTCGAACCGGTTGTGGTAGCTGTTTCGCCGGCAGTGCAGGGACGTCCTTCCTAGGATGTCCAAGACATCCCAGCCCAGCCGAAGCACTACCCGCCACCATGCATGGCTCTAAGTGCGCGAAGCGAGCAATTTTGCTGGATATATTTCCCCTCGATCCCTTGCTGCTATATATATAGTAACTCCGGCCAGGGTGGTGGTGCACCATCGTCTCTGGCGCTTGTGTCCGCTTCCGTCCAGACGCTTCACCGCTATGTATGCCAGTGGTGGAGGTTACCTCATTTTTTTGTGACGGTGTTCCTCGTATTGTTTTTTAACTTTACGGGAAGCTAGATCTGTTTAGCAGCTGGCGACGCCATATAAGTTAATTTGTGTCGGGCTAGAAGTGCAAGACTCGGCTAGAAGGGATTGAATAGACACCAAATGAATCTTAAAGCTTTCTTCAAAATACAAACCAAAAGATGAATCTCATCTCACATAGCTATAGAAGCTATCAAGAACCAAAGCTAATCAAGAAACACGATAAATTCTTACAGCAGAACAGAGGTTTGGTAAAACAGTTATAACTTCTAAACTGCAGCTCATGACTAGCTCATATAGTCATGAGATAGATATAGAAGTTAAGAAACCAGAAAATCAAAAATCACCTTTATAGCTAGCATCACTAAACAAAAAGATATAAAAATCACAAGGTCTACTGCTCAAAGATTTCGAACTACACAATAGGGGTTCGGTAAAACCTTCACATCTCAAACCATAGATCTAGGCCCTATGAAAATTTTACTGAAGGAAGATCTGAAAGTCATAGAGCTAACCTAATAAGAATCACCCCGATCCAATATCTGAGAAAAATGAAACAAATATCATAAACTCTTCTGCTCGAAGATTTTGAACTGCAAACAGAGGCTCGGTAAAACTTCCATAGATCTCAATATGTGGTTTAATGCCCTATAAAATTTTTATCACAAATAGACCTGGAAGATAGAAATCCAACCCAATAAGAATCACCTTCATATCACGTCGAAGCAAATTAAATGAAATGAAAATAATAAGCACTCCTATGCAGAATGAACAAACTGATGAACTTGAGCAAGAAAAAGGAAAAACTTGATCTCGGTATTTTTTGACGGGTTGCAATATGATATGAGTGATATTGGCAACCTCTACACCTCCTAGACCAACAACAAATCAGTATGTAGAAGGAGGAGAGGCAAAGAAACTAGTTAGAAAAGATATAAGAAAGAAAACAAGATCAAACACATAGAACAAAACAAAAATAATGCAAGAACTTTTTGTGGAACTTATCTTTCTATTTCTTGGTTGGTTTTCTACAACTACACACAAGTGGGCAAAGCTCCCAAGGAGCAAATAATTCTAAAATAAAACCTAACCATGACTCGAGTGGAGGCTTTCCTCCACCCCTCCTTATATAGGCCTTTCAAGTGCATCTCCACCTTTCAAGGGTTGCTTAACTTATAATCTAATCAATCAAAGGCTAGGATTCACTTACGCCACTGCCAACAACTAGCCCCACACATGGGCCACACAAGGTGTGCTTTTTCTCAATCCCATGGATGAGATTATAATGGTGTTGATGACATGGATAAGTATCGACATGGATTATTTCAATTGAAGGTGTTCATGGATTTATTAGAACCCTGGATCTCCTCGATAAAGGCATCAAGCATGAGGTGAAGGATTCTTCACATCACTAGCCTGGGTGTCAAGATAGGCTAGTTGTAGTTTGTAGGATTTTTTTTTTTGCTTTTTGCCATGTTTCGGAGGGGTCCAAAACTAGAGGATAAGTTTTAGTCAGTTTGGTTCGCCATGAAGCTATTACAGGTTGTTTTAAGTTTGTCAGTCTGACAGGTTGTGTGGGTCGAACTGTTCTCGGTCCAGCGTGAAGCTGCGGTAGACCGAGTGTCTCTAGAGCTCGGTTTGGCCTGGGTAGTGTGTGGCAGACCATCCCAAGCCACAGTTCGATGCTCCATAAGCGGCGGTACGGCGCAGGCAATGTTCCAGCGCTGTATTAGGCATGGTTCAGCCCATTGAAGTCCTTAGTTTGGCGCCGTGTGTGGCATGGTCTGGTCCGCCACTTTGAAGCCATCGGTTCGACGTGTTGGGGAGGATGGTCTGGCCCCCTAGTGTGCCCGATCCAGCACATTGTACCGGATGGTCCGATGCTTGGTGCTAGATGGTCCAGCGTGGTTGGGTTCACGGCAGACCAGTCCATCCTGTGAGGAAACTTTTGTCCTGACGGCTAGTTTTCAAAGTGGGGTATTTATTTGTCTCCTTTAGGTCGTTTTTTGTGGCTGAGTGACTCCAATTTCCATATTTTGAGTTTAGGTGTCTGAGAGCTCTAGGGTTTAGTGGCTATACAAGGGAGAGAGCTAAGGTGAGGTAGTGAGCATATGGGGATCTTCATGGTGAAGCATTGGTCCGGATTAATCCTCTATATTGATTAGGCTTGTTACTTCGTTTGCAGCGGAGGAGGAAAGGCTTGGTGAGCTTTTGGAGGTGATTTGTGGAAGCCATCAAGCGGAGGTGTGCAAGGCCTTGGATTCCACCTTGCTGTTGCGGCGAAGGGTTACTCGCAGTGAAGCTAGAGTGATGCTCTTCTTCGTGAAGAGTGCCCCAACGAGAAGTTGGAAAAGGGAAAGACTTTTCCGAACCTTAGGAAAAAATCCTTGTTCCTTGTCCCTTTTAAAATTCCACAATTTAAATTCTTGCAAATGTGTGGATTTGTGCTTCTAGTATTAATTGTTAGCTTGCTTGTCTTGTCTTATCCTCTAAAATTTGTTTAGTTGTAAAAGTTTAATTTTGCCATCAAATCATGAAAAAAATAAAAAATTAAAATTTTCTTTAGGTCCAATTCAACCCCTCTTCTTGGCCCTAGATCCCTTTTAAGTGGTATGAAAGTCTCGTTGCTCTTGGTATAGCTTAATCATTACAAGAATGGTCGGAGAAGGAATTAGTATAGGTAGGGCTCCTATTTTTTAAGATTCTAATTATGTCTATTGGAAAGTTAGAATGCAATGCTATCTAGAGGCTTTAAGCTATGATGTGTGGGTTGCTTGTGAGACGGGGTATCCGGCACCCAAGTGTCAGTGATTTGCCCTATAAGCAATTATGTAATATGATTGTATCATGTCTCTATTTATATACTCTTGGATAATATGTTATTAATTTCATGAATAAATGCTGTTCACATTGTTCATTAAGTATGACTTGGTTATGAGACACATTGGTTATATGATTTTATTCTAAATGATCCTTGGTCTCATATCATTATGTGGGATAGTAATGATTTGATTAACACATGTATTGATTGATGGTAATGTTTCACATACCATAGATATAGAGATATCAAATTAATAATATGGATATATGTTAGAGAACATGTTATTGAATAGACCTACTCCGAGACACTGCAGAGATTGTCATCTTACATGTGCTATCAGCCTGTAGTTTCAAGTGGTATACCTATATGATCCTTAGATCTGAAATCGTCATTGAATCCTAGCATCCATAGTTGTATACTTTGGGTTATCAACCGCTACACTGTAATTGGATAGTTATAAAGATAGCTCTTGGGTATGCTATGAAACATGCGGTGGGGTGTGAGCGATCAAGATATAATTTGCCCCTCTTTGATTACAGGAGAGATAGCTCTGGGCCCCTCGATGTGATTGGATTGGAAAGTGCATGGCCATACCAATGTGATTAAAGAGTTAATCATGGTTTAGAATCTATCACAAGATCGAGTGAATGACCGTGCTATCACAAGAGTGGCATGCATCTCGTCTTGAGCTTGACTAGTATCGTGCGGCAAAGGGATCGGTATGTGAGTATATCAAGGTTTAGGTGATATGATCATTCTATGCATTTGGGGGTCAATATGTCCTGCTAGGAACCGCTATTGATTTGTGGTTCGGAAAAGAGTCTAGGGCCACAGCCACTTGCGCATGAACCTAACGGGTCACACACTTAACGAGCTGAAACATATCTAATGGATTGGATTCATTAGTGGGTTTCACAAATACTGATCCGTGTAGGATTAGATTCACGTATACTGATCCGTGTAGGATTAATTTCACGGATACTGATCAGTGTAGGATTAGAGTCCTAATGAGCCTCCAGCGTAGAAACCCATTAATGTGCTCTATATAAGGGGAGACGGTGGGGCGGTGCACACACACGAGTTGGCCACCACGTAACTCTAGCCATCACGTCCCCTACCGACTCCTAGAAACCCTAGCCGTACGCGTTCGGTGATAGCACACCGGCGCACGGCGTTCCACCCCTAGACGTGTAGGCACCGTAGAGGCGCTACTGTGGTTGCTATGGCGCTAATCAGCAACAAGGAGGAGAAGATCAACGAAATTGACTACTTCCTCTACGGCAGTATGTACGACGTTGCTACAATGGTGATCGGCGAGGAGGGCACGTTCGACTCGACGTGAACTACTACTTCCTGTAAATCGCGCCACATCAGACTCAGCTACTCTGACTCTCCTTCCGCTGCGACCGCGCATCAAGGGTAACGATATGTGATCCTTTACTTGTATGATGTTCTAGGTGCTCGTGATAGAAATTTTTGAAATTGCGCTAGCGTAGCCTACCTATTCCTCTTCACCAAGGATGCTACCGCACTCACAAAAATTGAATTGAAATGTAGGTAATACAATGCTCAAGCAAAGAATGCTTTGTTTGCTTGTCTTAGTTTGGATGTGTTTGACCGTGTGAGTAACCGTACCTCCGCATATAAAATTTGGTCGACTCCCAATTAAATTCATGAGGGTTCGGTGGATCTTAGGAGGAAAATATGCATCTTGTTAGGGCAAAATTTTATGATTTCAAAATGTTACCGAATGAGGATGGAAATGCAATATGTTCACTAGGTTGAATCCCATTGTCAATGAACTTAAAGGTTTTGGTCTAACTCTCACAGATATGGAAATTTGTAAGAAAATAGTCAAAGTGCTAACTTCTCCATATTGTGGATTGGCTATCTACCTCAACAATAGCCATGAGATCAAGTCACTTACTCCAACCACTCTCTTCTTCCTGCCTGGCTCTGTGCCGAGCTGGGCCGAGGCTTTACCGTCACCGACGAGCCTTTTCCGCTCGACCGCCTCGTCGACATTCGCATATTGCTCCGCCGCTCGGAATAGCTCAGCGGCGGTGCGTACCTGGAATATCTCAAGGTCCTGGGCAAACCAAGCGTTCCTTACCCCCTCCTTGAAGGCCTCGATGATCACCTCATCGAAAATGTTGGGGATTGTGTTGCGGGTCTGGGTAAACCTCCTGACGTAGTCTCGCAAGCTTTCGCCCTCATCTTGGATGACCCACTTGAGGTCCTGCGATCTTCCCGGGCGAGCGTGGTAGCCCTGCAAGTTGGCCTGCAGGGCCTCGCACAGCTGATCCCAGCTGCGGATGGAGCCTTCCCGCTGGTTGAGAAGCCAGGTCTGAGCTGGCCCCTTGAGCACGACGGGAAAATAGTTGGCCATGATAGCAACGTTACCACCGGCGGCCATCACGGTCGTCATATAGATTGTGAGAAATTCATCCGGGTTCTAGGTCTCGTCGAATTTCTCCATGTGCCCAGGTTTGAACTTCCGGGGCCATGGCGCTTCGCGCAGCACTCGAGAGAATGCTACGCAGCCGCGCGTGAAGAGACCTCGAGCACCCCAGGCTTCTGGGTCGTCATCGCCGAGCAACAAGCCGAGACGAGCAAACACATCGCGTCGCGGTTCCTCGGAGCGTCCCCGTGAGACGGAGCAGACTCGTGCCCTCTGCCGTGATCGCGTCGGGGTGAGCTGTCATTTTTTCCCCGGTGCGACCTGTCGGAACGAGCAAATCGGATGCCTCGGGAACCGCTTCGGGAGCAGGCCGATATGTCAAGGTTGGCTGCGAGGCCTTCCAAATCTTCTGCGACCACAGCGCCCATGTCGGCCATGCCAAAATCCCATGGGTCTTGCTCGAGGTTCTACACTACCGTGGCAAGGGCTTTTAGGCGCTTGTGGCTCTAGAGCACACGGTCGGGTGAGTACGGGCAGCGCGAAGGGCCGGGCGTAGACAACCGAGCGGCTTGGCAGCCGCCACTGGTGGCCCATCGTGACGGCGCTACAGGAAGCCCCCGGGCCTAGCGGCGGAGACTCGCCAAGGTCCGGTTGATGGAATCGGTGAGGTGACCGCGCGCGGCCTTGCGCCGGCGGTGCTCTTCATCCTACGGCTCTATTAGTTCCAGTGTGTGGATGGAGCTAGCTGTGAGGACATCATGGTGTCGCCACGCGATGTCATCCCTTCGTCGGGCTCGTACTCCCGGGCTGAAGCGCTAACCTGTTTGCACGAGCCATCCTCGCCGTCAGAATGCATGACAGTGTCCTGTTCCGGAGCGTCTTGGAAAGGGCTCGTGACAGGCAAAGGGATGTATTCTGTGTTCGCACCGTTGTCCTCGGAGCGGGGAGTGGCGGGCCACTCCGCGTGCTTGAGCTTGTCGAAGTAGGCATCGTAGGCATCGAAGCCGATGTCAGTGAGGTCACGGGTATCCTGAGAATTAGACAACCTCAAGGACTTCCGACACGAAGGACTCAGTCGATCCCCACAGACGGTCCCAGCTGTGGACGCTTGGGAGTTCGGGCTACTAGGTGCCGAGCTTATTTGTTGAACTGGGGATCAACGGGCCCCTTTCCATGCCGGGCGAGGACTTTCAAAGATGCGCTGGTTTCTTAGGATATGGCTTCGGGAGAGGTGAAGGCCACCCGAGCAAGACTTCGGGCTGGCCGGGCAAGAAAGGGTGGCGACACGGTGGTTTTTTTACCCTGGTTCAGGCCTCCCATTGCCGGGATAATAGCCTTACGTCCAGCCTTGCTTGGTAGCAGAAAAAAGTGTGTACAAGAGATGAGCGACCGAGCCATCACCGGGCGTCGAGCTGGTGGCTCCCGCAACTGTCACCGGCATGGGAACGGCGGGCCCAGCTTCCACTCCTACTTCCCCTGCCAAGAAAGATCATGGAGCGTCAGCCCACGCCCACGAGCAAATCGTTCCAAAAGCACCTGGGCCCGCAGAAGCACATACCTCGTCCAGGACATTGCGAACGCCCGAGCCTGATGGCCCGTTGTGATTCGCGGGCAGGAGAAGCCCCACGAACCGGACCACCTCGTCTTGGGGCAAGGCTACAAAGGAAAAAGGGCGGGAACATTACAAACACGCTCGAGGAAAAGCTCAGACAAAAGGCTGCAAGGTCAAGAACGAAGACTTACGGAAAGTGCCTTCGCGGGAGAGATCATCCCACCCGCGGATCTCGAAGAAAGGGCAAACCCGCTTCCTCAGCGGGCTCACCCGGTGCCTGATGAAGTCGGCTACAATGTCGTAGCCATTGAGCCCCTGGCTGGCCAAGTCTCGAATCTTGGCCGCCAGGGCTACCTTCGCCGGCTCCAGCGTGGGCCGGGGCATCATCACCTTCCCAGGGCTCGCATTGGCAAACCATAATCGACAGTTGTCGGGCTTCTCGGCGTAATACCACCGCGACGCCCACCCCCGACGTTCTCCTTGGCTTTGAACACCGGGTACGAGGACTTCATGTCGCGGCGGAGTTTGAAGTCGGCGTACCCCGCCACATTGTTTCCGCCGGTCGTGGTTAGCTCGTAGAAGTGAAGGAGGAGGCTGACCGTCGGCTCCACCCCGACAAACGCTTCACAGAGGTGCGCGAAGATCGTCAAAAACAAGATCAAGTTGGGATTGAGGTTCACCAACTCGATCCCGCACTGGGCCAGGACGGATTCGACGAATTCGGACTCCGGAACCCGGAGCCCATGAATCGCGAAGAGCTCGAAGCAGATGAACTCCTTGCTCTTGGGCGCGGGAACCGCCTTTCTGCCGGCCGCTCTCCATCCGCTGACCTCGACGAAGCCGGCGGCTTCTAGCCCCTTCAGGTCGTCCTCGGTAAGGAGGCTCCGCGTGAAGGGCGCCATCAGGAAGATGAAGATCAGAGCAAAAAGATGGCGGAAAGACGGAGGAGGAAGAAGGCAAAGAGACGCGAGTAGCATAAGGCGAAAGAGTAGTACAAGAGGGCGTAAGAAGAGACGGCGAAAAAGGGGAACCGCCTGATATAAATCGGCAAGGGAAGACGAACCGTCGCCTGTCCGCCGAGATACGTGGAGACCAAGGAGAAGGAAGCGGCGCGCGTAACCGTGCCGATTTGGGATTCCCACCGAAGTTGTGGGGCCCCTCGCCTGAAAAGACAGCATTTCGCCGGCGGTTACTAGATAAACCTCGGCGGCACGACATCGCCCTTTCGAGGCTCGAGGGCTAGCTGTTGGGGAAAATCGTGGCCCATGAAGGTTCGCCCACTTACTTATCCGTGGGCCCCAGGAGGCAAGCTCGGGGCCAGCAAGCTCGCGCCCGAGCTTGGTAAGCTCGAGCCCGAGCTTCCCCGCATATGAAAGTTCGGACCTCTTGCTTACTCCGCGGCTCTGAGGTACAAAGGAACAGGACCCGAGGCAAATCGTGCAGCCCGCGTGAACAGGATCGCCGGGTCCCAGTCGCCGAGAATTAAATCGCGCACTATACCAAGGCGCTGGCGGCGGCTTTCGAGCGGGTTGGCGGCCGGTCCCGTCAACCGCCCGCATGGGCAAAGACACGTGCTGACCGGTAGCGGTCCGGCGTGGTGATCGGAGGATTGCACTCGATTACCCGGAGGATTTGGTGCGCTACCGGCATGGCAAAAAGGCAACGACTAATTCAACGGACCAGCGCAAGCTACAGTGGCCAGAGAGCGCCTATAAAAGGGACGTACAGGCCACAACAATAGGACACCTTCACTTCCACATACACGCAACTCGCTTAGAGAATAGCTACTATATAACAGGAGCACTTGCACTCTCGTAGGAGCTCTGGTTCTCGGCGATAGTTCTCCGCATTCAGGTAACCGTAGGAACACACACACAGTGCCTTGAACACTTATTGTACTCGAGGCCCGGGCTTCCCAAAGCCCAGACTTCATCCCCATGTACTCGTTTAAGCTCGGCATTAAATGAAGACTGGACGTAAGGCTGTTATCCCGCAGTGGAGGCCTGAACCAGGATAAAAACACTCGTGTCATCACCCCCAGCGATCCGGTCTCGACGCGTTCGACCGCGTCGGGACTAGGTCTTTTCCTTCGACGGCGTCCGGCCAGGCGGCCGGGCCTCGGTTCGGGGGACAGGGCCGCCTTCGGGCCTCGCACCCCCTTTTCTCACTTATTGGAGCTGCGGAGGCTCGCCTCCCAGTCGCCGACAGAACCGCTTCTAGAGGGGGTTTCCTGGCTTGATCTATTGAACCGCTTGTGTTGCAACTATTAGAAGCGGTGCGTATCGAACCACTTGTGATGTACCGCTTGTGATGCCCTGTTTTCTAGTAGTGCTGGGGTAATCCGTTAACGGAAGGAGGATTTTGCTGATCCATGGCACAACCTTCGCGGTTCCATCTTGCATGCAAACTTCTTTAATTTCTCTTGTCCAACACAAATTATAAATTATCAGAAATAGTCCTACATTGGAAGTTAGGAGGGTTAGAACACGGTTTATAAGCTAGGGTGATGGAACGTCCTCTTATTAAGTTAGCTTTTTCGAGAGAGATGGCCCAAAAGACCTTAACCCACCGCTGTGTTGCACCTGCATGCATGTGTAGTGGCCCAACAACCTGTTAGTGCTTAATTTCCCTGTTGCCCTTGCTATTTATCACACAAATAAAAACCAAAATATAAATAAATCTTGGAGCCTGATGTCATGCCCAGGTCATGATGACACTTGCTTTTGTGTTGCACGAAACGCGCGGAAAAAGAAGAAAATGAAGTGAATATATATATAGTTGCTCGATCCATTTCATGAAGAAAAAGGACAGTGAAATAATTAAGCTTTAGCCACACTAGATGCCGTGCATGCACCGGTACACCAACTTCAGCTAGGGTATGCTAGCTAGGTCAGCTCAGCTTGGTGTGTTAAGAGAGAAGGCATGCAATCCGGTGGGTTCCAGTCCAAAACTCTGGCGAAAATCTGTTTTGTTCAGCTAACTGAACTTGAAAGTAACTTTGTGAATCAGCTTACAAATATTTAAGAAACAGTTTCGAAAAGTCAAAATGTTTGGTTAAAAAAATTGACCAGCATCTATAATCTGCAGGCCATGTATGGCTGCGCATGTGATAGCATTGAAATCATAAAACTGGCCTGCAGAATCTAGTCCTGTAATTAACTGTGACACTGCCTATTAATTGGAACTTGATGGATGATGAAAAAAGCTATGGTTCTTTAAAATTGTTGCTTAAAGGTGTGGTTTTGTGAAATGTTATAGAAAAAGAACTATGGTTCTTCAAAATTGTTGCTTAATAGTGTGGTTTTATGATTGTTCTATAATAGATTATTACTCAAATATTTGGGGACCATTTTCTTTAAGCTTTAAATAATTGTTGCTTAACTAGGTTCACCAATTGCTTTGGAACAAACTTAGGGCATGTTTGGTTCTCTTGCTCACCTTGCTTTGCCTTGCCTAGCTAGCCTAGCCAGGCAAGGTGAGGCAAAGCAAGGGATGTAAAGGTGTTTGGTTCACCTTTTATTTGGCTTGTCTCAACTCTCTCTTACCCATATAGAATCTTGCCTTGAGAGAGCCAATTTGGCTAGCCTAGATGGGCAAGGATTTCTACTAGGTGAAGCAAGCTTGCCTAGCAAAGCAAGTTTTAAGTTCTTCTAAACACCAAACCTTCTTGAGACAAAAAGTGAGCAAGGCTGGGCAAGGGTACCAAACAGCCCCTTAATGTTAACTAGCTACTCGTTCAGGACATGTCTCTAGGAGTTGACTGCGTTATACTCCAGCCGCGCGGTCGACGAACTGTTGAATTTTATAAGGCGTTTACACATTTCGAATTCATATATTTGACCAGTGATTAGTCCAATGATATATGGACCGGTTTAGTGACAAAAAAGTGATGTTATTAGATTCACTAGCTAGTTAAGTGTGTGGTTTGTTACAAACAAATATCATATTGCTCTTCACTACATCATATTCAACATGCATGTTTGGTCCTGGTTCTCATTTTAGTTCTTGCAGTCAACCGCATCTTGCTTCCGTACCTAGCCCTGCTTCCGGCTCGCATACTTAGCTTGTCGTCTTAGCTCCCATTTCGTGCTTGATTGTGTCATGCTTTTGCTCCCTTTAATTTGATATATTTTGGACCGATCGAAAGTTTTTTATATTAGAGTAGAGTGGAATAAGAAAGATAAATAAATAGTTATTTGGTATATCTTACTTAAATACAACACACAAATAAGAAAGTGTGCTAAATAAGTAAAAAGTATGGTTACGATGTCTGGACCAATGAAGGAAGAGATTAATGATCGAGATGGATGACGGCCACCATTGCTATCACTCACTGCCATCTTTTTCAAAAAAAAGTTGAAAAAATGTTTGAAAGTACTTTGATACGATCATGATGGGAATGTGCAACCGTGCGGTAGTACTATTGCACACACTGGAAATTAATGGTTCTGTATGATGTATAGTAAAACCAATTACTTGTAAAACCATTTTGGAGCATAAAGATGACAATGGGATTGTGACCTCAGACCAAGATCGATCAAGATGGATCCTGTTTTTTGGAAGATTACTCAACACCAATTGTTTGCTTTCTGGCCGGAATAAGACGTAACAGAGTTGATCTTGGCCTAACCTCGCCGGCAACTACTCCCGTGTGGTGGGAAATAGCTCCTATACTTACTCTCTCTACATATAAATATTTGACTTTTTAATTTTATATGGACTTTAAGGTGTAACTTTGACTACCAATTACTAATGTATTTTATATTAAAAACCCACTAAAATTATAATATTATTGAAATACTTTTTGAGACGAATCTACATATATATATTTTTTTATGTATACAATATAATTATTTAAAAATATTTATGACTTAAGTTTTAAACTTTAACTAACACGTAACTCAAACATCAATTATTTATGACGGGAGGGAGTAACTGAGCTTATAGGCAGCATATCCGGTGCACACGGCACCCCCCGTGCACACCCGTGTACACCATGGGGGAAAAGTTTCAAAAAATTCCAAAAAAAATTATGGATGTACATCTCAACTTACCCCATCCAGATATAAAATTCCATGATCAAATTCGTCCTATGTTAAGAGTAATAAAAAAGACAAATTTCTGACAAACTTAAATAGTTTAAATGCACTCCAAATTTGTCTTTTTTGTAACTTCTAGTATAGGACGAATTTGATCATGAAATTTTATATGTAGATGGGGTAAGTTGAGATGTACATCCATGATTGTTTTTGGAATTTTTTGAAACTTTTTCTCCATGGTGTATACGGCGTTTTCACGGAGGCAGCCGTGTGCACCGGATATGCTGCCGAGCTTATATGTATATATATATATGTATATGTGCCACTGGGATGGGGTCTCTAAGGCAAAATCAATCAACAGCCGCCTCGAGAATTTTAGAGGTTGCAAAGTCAATCAAGTAGCTGGGAGGTTTGCACGGTCGATTCGACACCAAGGATTTTTAGAGGCTAATTTCTTGAAAGATTATATCCTATACAACACTTTTTGTAAGTAATTAATTTGTAGGAATTTCCAACATCATGTTAAACTTCATCACCAATAAAAGATATTCCAACATCGATCAGCCATATTTGCCATGACTAAGGCTGAACGGCTAAACTGTTAGGTTTCGAGATACCCGGTAAGTGCCTTGAGAAGTTGATGTGTATAGTTTAACTGTGTAGGATTTAAGAAGCGGCTACGAGATATTCATAATCAACTTCAATAAGCCGAAACGAGTAACCAAAAGAAACAACAAAAAGATGTAAGCTTAATTTTTCTAAACCTAACATCTATTAGAAAATGAGAAATTTTACGGCACACAAAAATGAATACGAGCCATCCATCCCTCTTGATCTAACAGCTCATATTGATATTTATTTTTTTAAACTATAATGATAGTATTTATACTATAATGATAGTATATTTTGCGTGGAAGACTATCTAAATAGATGGTTATATCTGAATTATACTATTATGAAATTATATTTGCCAAAGTGTACCTAAAAGAGCTACGGGAAAATAGAGTAATGTCTACGATATACGTACATTCTTTAGAATGTTCACTGATTTTTTAAAATGTTCACTGGTTTCGAGCTAGCTAACAGCGGAGATGTACTTACAGGACACCATGCATATATCTATTTTTATTCAATTCAATGAAAAATACTATCTAAAAAAAATGCTATGTTCTTCTAAAAAATATTATGTAGGGTTGGTGGTGACCGACGATTAAAAAACCGGTTACAGCCTGGGATTACTATTCTATTGATTTAATTTTAGATTAAAACATATGGATTCTGTTTGGAGAGCTGGAATAAAAAAAAAACGAAATCTAGACAGATGGAACACAAAGCATAGAGAAATATATGTAGGAATATGCAGGATTTTAAATAGAGCCATGTATAGAGTTGACCAATTAAAATTCACTTGAGCAAACTCACGATCTAGCGAGTAAATACGTACATGATACGATATTATAAACTCACTTGTGCAAGCTAGCGTTTCTCCGTTGCATGTATCATGCATTCCCACCCCACTCTGTTTAGAAAGAAAAAATTCTCCTCTTTCAATTCCTCTCTATTCTCACCAAGGTTTCCATTAGGGTTTTCGTCATGACGACGAGGTTTCTGATGAGTTATTTAATAAAAAATGGGTCTTTTTTCAGGCAATGAGTTTTATGGTGAGGTGGCAACGATTTTTTTTGCCAAGGCAGTGGGTTTAATGTGAATGGAGAAAAATAGAGGAGCTTATCTAAGAAAAGCTAATGTTGTTAGTGAAGGGAAAGATGCACAACTTAACGTATGGTGAGGTTGCCAGGTAGGCACGAGGTTTCCATCGGCTTCTAGTCACGATAGCGATCGAGTGTGGGTTTCCGATGAGAAGCGCTGGTTTTCGACGAGATTTTCTGGTAAGCAAAGTGTGGGTTTTCGGCAAGGTGACGAGATTTATGGCGAGACAGTGCGATGATATTCTATTGTGCCATTGTTTGGATTTCATATTTATACGTGGTATGTACAACTCTTGTTCATAATTTTGTTTAGTGGTATGCACAACTTACCATTCTAGATTTTAAACTTTTATTGCTCGCCTTGCCTCCTAAAGTATGCTATCAAAGTATTGACATATTGTGGTAATGATGTTAGGCAAAATATGTGGTGCAAACCACCCTTTCCGTGAAAACCACCCGTAAAAGTTTTGAAAAATTCTCAAAAAATTACCATATGTAGGGGAGGTGAGCTTCTACAATTCTGCAAAATTTGAAGATGAAACTCAATCGCATTTGAAAGATATGAAAAAGACAAGTTCAGCCTAAATAGTAATTTTCACTGTTTAGCACTATTCATTTTGCTGTTTGTCTTTTTCATATCTTTCAAATGCGATTGAGTTTCATCTTCAAATTTTGCAGGATTGTAGAAGCTCACCTCCCCTACATATGGTAATTTTTTGAGAATTTTTTAAAACTTTTACGAATGGTTTTCATGGAGTTTTCACGGAAAAGATGGTTTGCACCACATATTTTGCCACGATGTTATGCTATGTGCCCGCTGCCAAACTTAAATTTCCCCCTTTAACTATTTGATACTTCATTTTGACCAAGCTATATATATTTTTCATGCTTTCTAAAATAAAATAATATTTGTTAGCTAGACAGTTGTACTCAACGTGCCTAGGCTCTGCGAGGCGACAACGGTCCTGGCGGGGTGGTGGCTAGAGCTAAAAGGGTTGGTGGGTTGTATAGGAAGGACATAAATGGAGGGGCCTTTTGCAAAAAGTTGATGTGGTTAGTGAGGTGAGAAAGAAAGAGAGAGATCGATGCATGGATTCACCAATAATAAACGGTGGTAATGAGGATAGCGAATGGTGGACCTTGTATGGAAAATGTGGGGAGGATTTTTCTCTGTATATATAGTGTGGCTTCTATGATTATCGAAACAAATGCTTCCACAATATAAACCTTTTATTGTGCACCAGTCTTGACGCGAGATTTTTTTTAAAAAAACCTCTTCTTTCTCTTTCTTCATCCTTCCACTCCTCCTTCCTCTCTCTTCCACCTCAAGCTCTGCTCTAGCAGCCGGGCCACCGCAACCCCGAGCTAGCTAGCCACTCCACCCAGCTGGCCGTCAGTGACAATCTGCCATTGACGGAAACCCTAGGGGTTTAGTTTTCCATCTACGACGAGGTTTTTGGCGAGGGTGGACGGAAACCCAGCGTGGTTTGCTCGGTGTGGCTAGGGCTCAGGGTGGCCGGTGCGGCGGGCGCAAGCCATGGCAGGGTGTGGGCTGGTACACGTACTAGAGCCAAGCTCTAACATGGGTGAGAGATGAGAGAGAAAGGAAGAAGAGGGAGTCAAGAGGGGAAGGAAGAGAAAGAGGAGGGGCTTTTTGCAAACCTGCAGTACTAATCTTGAAGCAAACTTGATGGCTCAGACAGCAGTAGCACAAGAAAGAAGGAGGTTGTGGATATATATGGCTTCACTTGAATAGTGGAGCAGCCAGCAAGCGTGGAAGTGGAAATGGAAATGGAGCATGCGACAATATTGACTTCCGCCCTCGCGCTCGCACTCTTCACGCTGATTCTTGTGCTTGCCCTCCGCAACAGTGGCCGCCAGCGCCGGCGCCGGCTCCCCCCGAGCCCGGTGTGCCTACCAGTCATCGGGCACCTCCACCTGCTCCACCCGCCGGTGCACCGCACGTTCCACGAGCTCGCCGCGCGGCTGGGCCCCCTCATGCACATCCGTCTCGGCTCCACCCACTGCGTCGTGGCCAGCTCCGCCGACGTTGCGAGCGAGCTCATCCGCAGCCACGAGGCCAAGATCTCAGAGCGGCCGCTCACCGCCGTGGCCCGGCAGTTCGCCTACGACTCCGCCGGCTTCGCCTTCGCGCCCTACGGCCCGCACTGGCGCTTCATGAAGCGGCTGTGCATGTCGGAGCTGCTCGGCCCGCGCACCGTCGAGCAGCTGCGCCCCATCCGGCGGGCCGGGCTGGTGGCGCTGCTGCAGGGCGTCCTGGCGTCGTCGGCGCGGCGCGAGGCGGTGGACCTCACCCGCGAGCTCATCCGGCTGTCCAACACGTCCATCATCAGGATGGCGGCGAGCACCGTGCCGGGGAGCCTGACGGAGGAGGCGCAGGCTCTGGTGAAGGTGGTGGCCGAGCTGGTGGGCGCCTTCAACGTGGACGACTACATCGCCGTGTGCCGTGGCTGGGACCTCCAGGGTCTCGGCCGGAGGGCCGCCGACGTGCACCGGCGGTTCGACGCTCTGCTGGAGGAGATGATCAGGCACAAGGAGGAGGCCAGGGAGGCGAGGAGGATGCAGCCGCAGCCGGAGAAGAAGATGACCGCGGCGATGGTGGGCGGCGAGGGCAGCAAGGACTTGCTGGACATCCTGCTGGACAAGGCGGAAGACGAGACGGCGGAGGTGAAGCTCACCAGAGAGAACATCAAAGCCTTCGTCATCGTACGACATCGGCACAATTAATGTCCTTGGTTTGTGTTAGTTTCTTGTTGTCTAGATGAAGCAGGGTGGCTGTGCTGCGTGCAGGACGTGGTCACGGCCGGCTCCGACACGTCGGCTGCCATGGCGGAGTGGATGCTGGCGGAGCTGATGAACCACCCGGAGGCCCTGCGCAAGGTGCGGGAGGAGATCGACGGCGTGGTGGGCGGGGACAGGATCGCCGGAGAGGCCGACCTGGCGAGGCTGCCGTACCTGCAGGCGGCGTACAAGGAGACGCTCCGGCTGCGGCCGGCGGCGCCGATAGCGCACCGGCAGTCGTCGGAGGAGATGGAGGACGTCCGCGGGTTCTGGGTGCCGGCCAAGACGGCGGTGTTCATCAACCTGTGGTCCATCGGGCGCGACCCGGCCTGCTGGGAGGAGCCGCTGGAGTTCAGGCCGGAGAGATTCCTGGGCGGCGGCGAGGGGGAGGGCCTGGAGCCCCGAGGGCAGCATTTCCAGTTCATGCCGTTCGGGAGCGGGCGGCGGGGGTGCCCGGGCATGGGGCTGGCGCTGCAGTCGGTGCCGGCGGTGGTGGCGGCGCTGGTGCAGTGCTTCGAATGGGACGGGGACGGCGGCGGGCAAGTAGACATGGAGGAGGCGGACGGGCTGGTATGCGCGCGCAAGCACCCGCTGCTGCTCCGCCCCGCGCCGCGCCTCAACCCCTTCCCGGCGGTCGTCTAGCCATCAGTGCATCTCTCTGTCTATATATGCGATGCGTCGGTAATACCAGTGTGTATGTGTGGGTCTTTTTTATGGCTAAAAATGGGGAGAAATAATTAAATTAATTGGATTGAGAGGGTGACAATGACAAATTCATTGCAATGACATACTCCTATTCCAGATGATGATGATTAAAATTAATGGTAAATGTTAAGGCTCCAACTAAGTCCTCCGGCCTCTAGGCCATGCGTGGTCTATGAGATGAGTGCTTGCAGCGTCAATGGACTCATCTTCCAACAACTAGTTTGTGGATTTGAGCTGGTTGTTTGTGAGGTGCTGCTTGATTTTGAATTGCCCTTGTGTGTTACAAGTAGCAAAGGAAGAGAGGGAGGATGAGAGCGAGGGAGAATACCATCTTGAGTGAGATTAGATGATCACTAGAGTTAAGGGCGAGTAACCAAACGAGTCTTAATATGCATCACTTTTAAGCTTTGATCTGGTGCGGTCGAGCAGCTTCGGGTTTGTTTCTCTCGGTGCATGCCGGCACCTAGACGATGTGGATATGTTGTGCGCTGGTGAGCTTCTCGACCTTCTCAAAGGAGCTTGTGAGGAGACTCCTACGAATGGTGTGAGTAGCATTGGTATTAACGATTGGGAAACCGACTCCCCGTCGAGCTTATTTTTTTAATGAGAGATCAAAAGGCCCCCTTTCTGCTGAAGTGTGACTTTTGAGATGTCGAAGACTCTTACTGTGGATAGTGTATACAAATAAGCGAAAAATACCAAGAAATTATACTGGTTCGGGCCTCCCGGAGGATAACATCCAGTGTGTGTCTTTATATTATGTTGGGATTGATCTCTCTGTGCAATCGTTACCGTTACATATATAAGTGAAAATATGGTGTATCTAAAGGCTCCGCCATTAATAACCGTCGCCCCTCATAACCAGGTACTTAACCGCGTGGTTAAGAGGGGCAGTAACTAGCATTAATATGCGCGTGGAGCCGTTACCGCCACGTTCGATAGTGGGCAACAACTCCTAGAAGGTGGGGAACGTGGCCACGTGGCACGTTCTAATGCACCGATCAGTTAAATTGGTGCCCAAGCAAGCAAAACCCCTGGGCGTTATGACATTGCCTGGCCCAAGCATGTCGTGACGTTGATGTTAGGGCTAGCCGGGCAGCACCTAGAACCACCCTGGGCAAGGCCACTCTAGGCAAAGGCTCTGCCCGAACTGGGCCATCTTAGGGATCACATCTAAGGCACTTAGCTGCTAGGATCAACCAAGGCCCATGGGCTATAAACCAACCCCCAACAGCTAGCCCCCAAGACTCAAGTGGAAAACTACTTGGCAGGGCCTTCCTCTTGAGGCTTAAGCGGAGAGGCGCCTACGCCAGAGGCGTATTTCCCAAATGCGCCTTCACTTAATCTAACCAGTGGGTCCAGAGGGCCTACCTGTTAGTGACTGAGACGGATATCCCGCGGGATTTAAAAATAGGACACACTGTGATGGTGGGACCTACTGGTCAGAGAGAGAAAGAGAAGCACAATGATGCAGTCCCATGACGTCAGGATGACGTCAGCTCGTTAGTTCTTCTGGCCGAAACTCCGACGAGCCTTCAGCAAACTATCGGCGGTGCTACAGGGCATTAAATTGAGTGCCGCTGGTTCCTACAGGTCCCTAGGGTTGAGCTCTAGGACGTCTTCTTAGAGTTTTGCCGGCGGCAAGTCGAGGTGGCTGTGGATAACATGGTCCCCGGGTATCTCACAAATACAAATTAGACGGACCACCTCACGGAGCAGGGTCACGTCTACCATCTAGAAGAAGGGCCTGCCCCGCATAAAGACCCGACTTGTATCACAAGAAAGGCACAGTTGTAATCTGGTACATTATGTACTCAGCAAGAAAGGATAGAGATAGACTTTCTATCTCTATCTCTAGTTTCCATAACCAATTAGGATACTTATCTGTAACCCTACCTCCCTCCATTATATAAAAGGAGGCAGGGGCCCCTAGTTCGGGAGGACAAAGAGAAGAGGAGAGGAGAGATCACATCGATCCATAGCCATCCTCAACATTGATCCATCGAGATCAACCCCAATACAATCCACGAGCACAGGAGTATGGTATTACCTCCACCGCAAAGGGCCCGAACCTGTATAAATCTGTCTCCTGTGTTACCATCGGGTTTCGGTCTTACGCATAGCCCCATAAAGTATATTGCCGACATAATTCATCGATAGTTGGCACGCTAGGTAGGGGCAACGCTAAGATCATCTTCATCAAGCTCGATGACTTCTCTCGGCGGCAGCGCCGTCGAATTCACCTTCGGCCGAGCTTCCTGTTTTGGAGGCTTGGATTTCATCATCAACAACCTCGGCAAACTTGCCCTCGAAGAATCGGATCAGATCCGATCGGAAGACAGCTTCAACCGCAAAGCGAACGCGGGAAGAAGATACGATTTATTCGCGTCTAGAATCTAGACGGAAATTGCATCGTGATTTCCTGTTGACTCAGAAAGAATTTCGGTTTTGGATGCGTTGGAAAGATTATATCGGTATCTTTCCAACGAGTCCAAGATCATCAAAAACCGAGTTCGGATGTGTCCGTGGCTACCGTTTGAAGGCAAACTACGCGGGGTGACGTGAATCCCGCGCAAAGATGGAGTTCGACGTGAATTTCGCTCGGCACCTCGGCGATCCATGGTGCATCTCAGCAAGGGCATGGCGGACCTCGAAGACAAAGCGGATCTCATCCCGGAGATCACGACGAGGCTCCTATGCCGTCCTGACTTGTGGCTCCTACGCCCCCTGACTTGCAGCGACGACGACAATGACTACCGCCGTACCCACTCGTTGCTTTAGCAACAATGACAAACCGCGACCTTCGCCAAGCCATTGAAGCTCGGCGACAGGAGCGAGAAGAAGATGAGAGACGTCACCATGTTGACGATATAAAAGGTTTCAGTCGAAACCGTGACCGCCGACTTCCTAGGCCGGCTTCTCGCGCACGACGCCGAGGACAGCCGCGCCGACTTCCTAGGCCGGCTTCTCGCGCTCCACACCGAGCTTCTCGCGCACCGCACTGAGGACAACCGCGCCGACTTACTACGCCGGCTTCTCGCGCATAACACTAGGGACAACCGCGCCGACCTCCTTACACCGGCTTCTCGCGCATGACACCGAGGACAGCCACGCCGACCTCCTTACGCCGGCTTCTCGCGCACGACGCCGAGGACAGCCGCGCTGACAAGGTGACATGCCCGAGGGCTCGTTCGCTCGGACGTGAGGACGACACGATCAACAGCTAAGTTGTCTATTTTTATACTCAATTACATCATTATAATTTATCTCCTGACTTGCTACTTAGTTGGTATCCAACTAAGCAGTAAGTCGGAGGCTATACCTAATTAGGTGAGCAGTAGCGCACCCTTTCTCTTTTATTGAGATTGATTTGACTTGCTCCCTAGTCGGATTCTGACTGGCCAGTAAGTCGGGGGCTACACCTAATTAGATGCATTATCTGCACCTATCTCTTTTCGAGTTTCTTTTATTCTTTTCCATGTTGACTTTAACCGATTCCGAGTGTCACACATTCTGAGTAGTGAAACTCTGATTCCTATGCAAAATTTGAGTTTCCTGACGCGTGTCCGGAGACAGAGCTCCGCGCCAACTCCTAACGCTAAGGGACTTGATGAGCTAGGCGGAGTGCTTAACAAAAGGAATTAGACATACTTGGTGAAGCGTAAATCAATACGGAAAAGATAAAAGGACGACAATTTGAGATAACATAAATATATAATTGGACATTATGCATATTGCTTTACAATCCAGTTTTTTCTCTATTACTCGTATTTTTCATTGTCTCCACAGGGTACAATGCAGGATAATGCGAGATGGTTTTTATGGCACGGCTGCACGCCTACACCAGCACCCCGAGTGCATCATACAGCTTGGCTGCATGCCTACGTCAACTCGGCACGGTTACACGCCAACGCCAGCGCCCCGAGGGCAACATTTGGCACGGCTGCACGTCTACGCTAGCACCCTGAGTGCATCATACGCCTCGACTGCATGCCTATGTCAACTCGGTGCGGCTTCAAGCCAACGCCCGGCCCCGAAGCGCAACCTTTTCGTGACGGCTGCGTCTCGCCAAAGACGCTGATGCATCATACGGCTCATTGCATACCTCGTCAACTCGCAAGACGGCTTCACGCCAACGCCATCGTCCCGAGCGCAACCTTTGGCACGGCTGCACGTCTACACCAGCACCCCGAGTGCATCATACGTCTCGACTGCATGCCTATGTCAACTCGGCGCGGCTTCAAATAACGCTAGCGCCGAAGCGCAACCTTTTCGTGACGTTGCGACGTTTACGCCAAAGACGCTGATGCATCATCGGCTCGTTGCATGCCTCGTCAACTTCGGACGGCTTCACGCCAACGCCATCGCCCCGAGCGCAACCTTTGGCACGGCCGACGTCTACGCCAACCCCGGTGCATCATACGGCTCCAGTATGCCTACGTCAACTTCGCAAGACGGCTTCACGCCAACGCCCGCGCCAGCGCAACCTTTGGCGCGGCCGCGTCTCGCCCGGCACCTTGAGTGCATCATACGACTTGGCTGCATGCTTACGTCAACTCTAAGCGGCTTCACGCTAACGCCGGCGCTACGGCGCAACCTTTGGCACGGCCGACGCGTCACGCCAAAGACACCGAGTGCATCATACGGCTCGACTTCATGCCTCGTCAACTCGGCGGCTTCACGCTAACGCCAGCGCCAGCGCAACCTTTGCACGGTTTGACGTTTACGCCGGCACCGAAAGTGCATCATACGGCTCATTGCATGCCTCGTCGACCAAGACGGCTTCACGCCAAAGCAGCGCCGAAGCGCAACCTTTGGCACGGTGACGTCTATGCCCGCACCCGAGTGCATCATACGGCTCATTGCATGCCTCGTCGACTAAGACGCGGCTTTACGCTAACGCCAGCGCCCAGCGCAACCTTTGGCACGGCCAGACGCGTCTCGCCAAAGACCGAGTGCATCATACGGCTCGGGCCTCGTCAAACTTCGCGACGGCTTCACCAACGCCCGGCTCCGGCGCAACCTTTGGCACGGCCAAGACGCGTCTCGCCCGGCACCGAGTGCATCATACGGCTCATTGCATGCCTCGTCAAACTTCGGCATGGCTTCACGCCAACGCCAAAGCCTCGGCGCAACCTTTGGCACGGCCAGACGTCACGCCAAACACCGAGTGCATTATACGGCTCGGCTGCATGCCTACGTCAACTCGGCACGGCTTCACGCCAACGCCGGCGCCCCGAACGTAACCTTTGCCACCGCTACATGTCTACGCCCGCACCCCGAGTGCATCATACGGCTCGGCTGCATGCCTACGTCAAAATCGGCACGGCTTCACGCCAATGCCGGTATACAGCGCAACCTTTGCTGTTGCTGCGTCTCGCCAAAGACACCGAATGCATCATACGGCTCGGCTGCATCCCTACATCAACTCGTCACGGCTTCATGCCAACACCAGCGCCCCGAGCGCAAACTTTGGCTTCGGCACGACTACAAGCCCACGTCTGCGCTTCAAGCAAACAAGGTGATACGTCCGGAGGCTAAAAGCTCAAAAGCAAGGACGACATCATCGTCAGCAAAGCAGCTAAGTTTTTCATCATCATAATCTTTTCACATATAAACTCATGTTATTTCTTGACTTGCTACTTAGTTGAATTCTAACTAATCAGTAAGTCGGGGGCTACACATAATTGTGTGCACTTGCGCGCACCCATCTTTTTTACAGTTATTTCTTGACTTGCTACTTAGTTGAATTCTAACTAAGCAGTAAGCCGGGGACTACACATAATTGTGTGCACTTGCGTGCACCCATCTTTTTCATAGTTATTTTTTGCTTTTGTTACTTAGTGATTTAAGTGAAATTCGAGTGCGCTATAATTCTGAGTAGTGAAGCTCTGAACACATAACACGGCGAACTCTACGTCACCCAAACGCGTGCCTGTGATAAAAAGCCATGTGCCAACTCCCTACGCTCGGGGGCTAGACTAGTCGGGCAGAGTGCATAACAAAAGGAAGAAAAACCACTCGATTAACAAAAATCATCAAGTAAGAAAAATAAAAAATGGCTATTTCGCACATAAAGATAGTTGGATTTTATATCCGACCAAATATTTTCATATTCAGATACTGTCTAAATCCTACATGTACATGTTACAGGGGTTCAAGGAAGTGTTTACGCTACAAGCACCAACCATGGCACAGTTACGTATCAACACCCGCGCCCCGAGCGCAATCTAGGGCATGGCTCATGCCTATGCCAACCTCGGTACGGCTGCATGCCTACGCCAGCACCCTGAGTGCATTATATGTCTCGGCTGCATGCTTACGCTAGGGCCCCGAGCGCAAACTACGGCTCGGCTTCTCGCGCACTGTGTTGAGAACAGCCACACTGACTCCCTACGCCGACTCGCTACCCCGGCAACGACGAGGACGGCCACCCTAACTTGCGGCTTCTCGCGCACTACGCTGAGTACAACCGCGCCGACTTACTATGCTGGCTTCTCGCGCACTGCGCTGAGGACAACCGCGCCGATTTACTACGCCAGCTTCTCACACTGCGCTGAGGACAATTGCGTCGACATTCTACTCACGCCGTGACGTCAACCGTCGCGCCAACTTCCAGGACTCCAAGAAATTGGACTAGGAGTCACTCGGAGATTTCAACCTGTGAAGCTCTCTTGAGCCCTTCACAGCCTCCTTGCATGCCAATTTAACACTCGACATAGAGAAGATTCCAGTCGGAGCACTCGGCATCAACTCGGCTATAAAGCACTCGGGGGCTATTGTGGATAACATGGTCCCCGGTTAGACGGACCACCTCACGGAGCAGGGTCACGCCTACCATCTAGAAGACGGGCCTGCCCGCATGAAAACCCGACTTGTATCACAAGAAAGGCACAGTTGTAATCTGGTACATTACGTACTCGGCAAGAAAGGATAGAGATAGACTTCCTATCTCTATCCGCAGTTTCCATAACCAATTAGGATACTTATCTGTAACCCTACCTCCCTCCACTATATAAAGGGAGGCAGGGGCCCCTAGTTCGGGAGGACAAAGAGAAGAGGAGAGGAGAGATCACATCGATCCATAGCCATCCTCAACATTGATCCATCGAGATCAACCCCAATACAATCCACGAGCACAGGAGTAGGGTATTACCTCCACCGTAGAGGGCGAACTCAGATATAATCTGTCTCCTGTGTTACCATCGGGTTTCGGTCTTACGCATAGCCCCATAAAGTATATTGCCGACATAATTCGCCGACAGTGGCGGTGCCATGAGGAGAGGCGGAAGAGTGCCACGGCAAGCAACGGATATGGCGAGCCTTATATCGTTGCGCATGAACAACCTACTAGGGAGCATCTAGGGACTTAGGGGAGTTATACCGTGCGTTTGGTCGAGAGGAAGGAAGCTTGGTTTGAGTCGGCGATGAGGAGCTGCTCGGAGTCGAAACAGGGGAAGAGGAGGTCAGGTTTTCCGGTGGCTCTCGCGTCGATTCCTTCTAGGGAAAGATAGGTGATGATGCTGGGGCGGTGTAGACGAACGCGGTGGCTCGAAGACGGCGCCAACGGCAAGAAATCGAAAAGGGGGAAGAAGATGGCTGCGGCGGTGACGGCGCTCTTCCGTGAGCTACAAGCAATAAAAGTTCAATTAAGTTCGGTGAGAGCTAGGTGGGAGGGAGAGGAACTGATTAACGGTGGCGGCGATGGCCGAGGCTCACCGAAGCACTATGTCGACGTGGGCGGCTCACGGGTAGGGCAGAGCGGGGATGAGGAAGAAAAGGGGAGCTCGGTTTGGCTTATATAGGCGCGGGGAGAAGAGATGAGGGCATATGGGAGGATGAATGCGCACGATGGCGACGTCGGTCTTCGTCCTTGTGTGGAATTCTTTAGGGACAGAGGACGGTCCTTGCCGATGTGCCTCCAATGGCGAGGCACGACTGTTGTGGGAAGGACGGCACTGACCGGGTCCTCGGTATAGCGCCAGTAGCCGGTGACGTGGGCGTGGGCGGTGGCCAATGGCGAGGTGTGGCCGGACGACTTGGGGGCGTCGGATCAGAGCAGGGAGCAGGGAGCAGAGAGGAGACAGAGCAGAGGAGGGGGAGCTTAGTTGGGCCATGCTGGGCCTCGGCCGAGAGAGGAGAGGGGAAGATGGGCTTGGCCTAGGTGGTGAGCAGGCCGGGAGGGAGGTGAAGCCCAGTGAATTTTGAGCCCTAAACAAAGAAGAGAGGGAGGGAAAATAGGGGATTTTGGGCCCAAGGGTAAAATGGTAATTTTACTAGGAAAAATTCAAATTTGAGTTTTTTTAATTAGGGAGGGCAAAAGAGAAGATAGATTAAGCAATGGCAAGAAAATAGGAAAAGAATTGGATGCTAAGACTAAAGCACTATTCCTAATATTGATAATACTATTCACCAACTTGATAACACTATTCATGGTATGAAACTTTCCTAATTTCAAGTATTTTTGCTAAATATATTCACAAATATACATATTCAATGGTCTTCTATGTTTGAAAATTAGTTTAGGATATTTTCATGATCCCAAAGTACAATGCTTTAATACAATGTCTTATGTTTAAAATAGATGACATTTTTCTTTATTAGGACAAAAACACACTAATCAAATCATAAGATAATAGTATTTTGGAGAATTTTAAATCTTTCCCAATATTGGGATGTCACAAAGCTCTGATGAGGAGGAGGAGGGATGAGGAAGAAGGGGAGGATAATTTGGTCCAAAAAAGGTCTCACAACCCTCGTAAGGGCACATTTGCAAGAATCCAATTTTATAATGGCATGCTCAGGAATTCCGACTTTGTGATGAAATTTCTAAGATGCAATTTACTCAATGAGAAATGTTGCTTTCTTTATTCTCAACATGTTCCATATCTAGTCATAATCATTGTCATGCCCGTATCAGAGTCATCATTGAGTTTTCAAAATATGGATTAAATTGTCAATTATAGACTTAGCCTCAAAAAATTAATTGGATTGGATGGTCTGAGTGGGTAGAACCATGGGTTGGATAGTTGATCCAAAGAGGTTCTCAAGAGTTTCCTGTTGGAGTCGGATCGCCCGACCTGGTCAAACTAGTGCTTGAGTGATTGGAACTGAGAACATTACAGAGTGAATTCAAGTCTGATTCAGATGGTTCGTTGGACGATGAAAACAGAGAAATGCCAAGGTGGATCAAGTCCGACCATCGATCGGATGATTAGAACATAGAGAATCCTTCGAATTTATTTGAAGTGAGGTTCCACAAAATTCATAAGGGCTTCAACATTCCAGTCGGATCATCTGACTGGATCAGATTGGACGATATATAGGACTGTAATGGGTAGTTTATGAACGTTTGGTATGTTGAGGTTGAATTGTCTAAGTGGGTTGATTGGTCCAACCAAAACATGCCTTTTTGCAAAGTGTCCAACTACTAGATATGCTTTATTAGGGAAAATGTTGAGCGCAAACAATCATATAGGTGCAATCGTTTCAACATCAATCGTCATCAACCGTTGGATCTCCACTGGACGTCCTAGATCATAGCCCCACCCCCTCTCCATGCATTTCTTGCACGCTACGACCCCGCTCCTGACACCCATGACCCATAGCAATCTCCCATCTCCTCTCTCTCCCCCTCTCCCTCTCTATCGGTAACCCTAGCTGCTGCAGTCACCGAGGAGCGTCATCAGGGAAGCAGGGCTTAGAGCAAGGCCAGCAGCGTCCGCATATCACTGTTTAAGACCGAAGAACAGTGATGCGGCACGCGTTGCGGCACAAGCGGTGACCCAGCAGCGTCTTCATCCTGCGATTAAGGGATAGAGACCAGGGCTTCGGTCTCCAAATTTGTAGACAAAGGCGAAGGTCCGCATCGAGGGCGAGGCCGAGGCAGGGAGCAAGCGAAGGTTCGTCCCGCGTCCAGGCGCGGTCCGAGCGTGGCCATCTCTGCCGGCGGGGTCCGGCTGTCCGGCCGCGGGATTTGAAGTTAGTTATAAGAAATGAATATGGCATTTGAAGTTAGTTACCAGAAATGAATAAAATATAGGTGAGAGATTTTAGAGACTTGGTGGATAGAGATGCTGCTGGGATGGATGAGATATAGAGATGAAATCTTTTTAGAGAAGGTAGTATTAGAGAATTTAGAGACCCAAAAATAGGGAAGCTGCTGGCCTTGCTCTTAGAGCTATATATCATCGGTCGTCGGTCGTCGTCCTTGCCCTAGCTGTCAGGAGGAGTCACCACGGTCGTAGAGGGAGGAACTCGAAGGGCCGCCGACTAGAGTAGATGCTGAGATTATGCTCATCGGAGATGAAGGGACTTTGGGCTTGTGGTCGCCGGAGACAAATTAAGGGTCGCGACACTCCTCCCGGTGGCAATGGTGAAGAAGAAGAGGGAGGGAGGTGGTATTGAGGACTGGAGGGAGGGGTTGCAGGAATGGAACGGCCGACAACAAGTTGAAGCCTCAGGAGGACCGCTCCCTGGCGACAGTGTCTAGGGTCGCTAGAGAGAGAGAGACGGTGAAGGTTGTGATGGGTTAGGGCCTCATTGGCGTCAGGAGTGCGAGCTGTGCATGGAGAGGGTGTAGGGCTGAAATCTGGACCGCCAGTGGAGATCCCATAGTTAACGATTGGTGCTTGCACGATTGCACCAATACACCCATTTACACTGAATTCTTTTCCTTTATATATATATATATATATATATATATATATATATATATATATATATATATATATATATATATATATATATATATATATATATATATATATATATATATATATATATATAGCCGCTAGTCATTGTTCACGTGGATGGTTAGACGCTATCGCATATCCTTCGGTAGTGTGAATGAAAGCACCTACTGTCTTATGGCATCTCCAGCAGATACCTAAGCCCCATCTCTATTTACGTGCCACCTCACCAAATAGGGCTACCCCATCCCTATTCACCTCCCTAACAACTGTCCAATCACTATTCATACACTCTATTTTTCCTATTCGTGTCCCATCACTGGGCATGGGCCGCTGGAGATGGCCTTGCGTTCCCTATCCATCCAGATGTTTATTAATTGGACGATTCAAGCCCGATTTGCATGCATCACGTTAGTTGCTTCATCAGCCAAGATCAAGAAAATGTTGAGCTTACCATTAATGCATGGAGTTAATTTGATTGTTCCTATACGATTTCATAGCCATGTGGCTTGTTGAGCTCCCTCTGAAGTGCTCGTGAGTTGTATGAATCACAAGGCATTTGTGAAGGTTTGGAGCCACTTATCTGGAGTAGCGCACTACCTCAAGTGAATGGGTTGAGTTTATTGTGATCTTGAATTGGAGCAATACTATACTCTTGAAAGAGTGCTCCAACAAAAGATTAATGAAGAGGACAACATCGTTCTCTCTTGCCTCCTATTCATCGTTTCCAAATTAACTATCATATTTATGATAATCTAGGTTGTTTTAGATTGCTTGTTTTCCTTGCAATATGATCGTGTTTTCTTGTCAACTTTTCAAATGAAAAAAATGAAAAGAAGCAATTCAACGTAAAACAAAATTTGCATTATGGGACAATGGCCACAATTTCATACGGTTCCAAAACCTGGCCAGAACCACCGAACCAAAAACTCAGGGAAATTTGTATGCCACTGCCTATTGCAATTCACTGTTGACGTACGGGTCACAGGAAGTATGTAACGTCCTCTTATTTTATTTTTACAGACATAGTACATCATAATTCACAATAAAAAAAAAGAAAAGAAAAGAAATTAATCCAATTAAATAAGGACTATCTAATTAGTTCTAATCCTAGACCATGACCATGTTGAACTGCGGTCAAACCCAACACCCCTAGGCCTAAGCCGAAACCAACTGCGCACGACCTCCACGACCTGAGCCGCCGCGGGCTCCAAAACGAACTCCCTTAAACGCGGATGTTTATCTCCAACCTCCCCGTATTAATCCCGTTTCCAGTAGCAAACTCTACCCAAGACTCCATCCATCTACTACCAGCCGCAACGCAGAGCAAGGGGAAGGGAACGAGAAGCCGCAGGACGCTGTCTTCTTCGCCGTAGGAGAAGCTGCAGCAGACGGCAGCCCACCGCCGACGCCGAGGAACTGCCGTTCGTTGCCGTCAACGCCAAAGGGTGAGGCCATTGCCGTCGTCGCCTTCCTTCCGTCGTGGAACGCCGAGCCGACGCCGACTTGCCGCTAGTCGCCGCCGTTGCGCCGCTTCAGAGCGCCGCCGCCGTCGCGTGGAGCTGCGCCGCCTAGCCGCCGCCACCGCCGTAGTCGCCGCCGCCGATGGAAGCCGCGCCGCCTAGGTCCGCCGCCGCAGCCGTCGCCGTCGCCGCCGCCGGTCCCCGGCGTAGCCGCAGCCCGCCGCCGCCGCATAAAGCCGCCGGAGACGCCGCCATGGAACGCCGCCGCTAGCCGCTTCGATCAGCGACGCTGTGCCGCTGCGCTAGCCGCCGCCGCCGTCGAGCCACCGCCACCGGAGGTCGCCCGTCGCCGCGCCGAGCGGAGCCGCCAGCGAGAGAAACGCCGCCGCCGCCCCATCTTCTCTCTCTTTCTTCTTTCTCTCTTCTTTCCTCACTCTATTTTTCCTCTGTGCGTGCTGAAGCAGAGCCAGAGCAGTGGCTCTTCCTCTCTTTATTATCCCTGGTCAAAGAGGTCAACCCCGCGGTACTGTTCATGTGAACAGTATGCCTTCATCCATTTATATCTCTTAATCCGTAACTCCATTTCACGCGAAACCAATTTTATTGGCTTCCTATAAACCTAATCTACCCACTGTAATTTTCTGGTAATTTTTGTACTTAGTATTATTTTCTGTTGTTTATGTGTGCTCTCGTTTTGCGTGCGTAGACGGTGCGGGAAACGAGGGAGACGCCGACGTGGTCGCTGATCTGCAGGACGAACCACCGTATCCCGACCAAGGCAAGTTAGAAGCATATCGCTCCTATTTTTCTTGCAAAGTTTTATTAGATGTTTAAATGTGCATGCTATGTTGTAATTAATTTACGGTACATACTTGTGTAGCTAAGACCTATTATGTGTTAATCATCAATTAGCGCATATCACTGTTTATTGCTGCTCTAGGATTAATATTATGTTTTAATTAGGCCAAGTCGATGTTTCACTATGTTGCTTAGCATGAATAGGGGTATCTTAGATAGGAATTATATCATTTGGGCTTATGGTGCAAAATGAGGCAGCGGGAGGCTGTCGGGGTTTTTAAAAACCAATTAATCCACTAAAAGCAACGTGGCGTGAGTTGACCTGGGGTGGATTGCTAGTTTGGCTGGTTGCGTGAGGCACTTTCGGGTGTGCGGTAGCCGCCTCGGTCGTCTAAGGACCGTTCCATTCGGTGGAATGCCTATTCCCGCATAACAGTACAGCCATGGGCGCTAACATGGTAAGGCCTTAGCTGACTAGCTTGGAAAGTTTAGGCTTGAGTGTGTCACTTGGAGGTGTGGGTGTGGCTAGCTACCACTACAGACCTGCAAGGCGCAAGAGGGGGCCACTGGCTTGGTGGGAGGCTGCCAGGGGGTGAATCCTTAGCGGGCAGGCTCAAGTCTAGGTGGACCTTGTCAAAGGCTTCGTTGGGGTCTCCGAAAGGTGATTCCATCCCATGGGTAAAGTGTACCCTCTCTGCAGAGATTAAACTATCATGATAGCCGTGCTTTCATGTCAAGAAGAAGCGTGGAAAAGATCCACCGGTGTAGTCCCATAGGTTTTTATTAATCTAAATGATGTAGCAGGTTGACAGTGAGTGCCAGGCTTTGAGTGCTTTTCAGTTTACGCCGTGAGGACTGATTTTGTGTTAAACTAATAAACAATGGGTCATTAATTGAACTTAAGTTCCAACTGCAGTTATCCAACTATTAGGGAAAGTTTATAAAATTGGCTTTGAGCAAAACAACCCTACCCTGTTCTTGTATCCTGCATCATTTATATAAAGACCTTGCTTGCTGAGTATTCGCGTACTCACCCTCGCATATCACGCGGGGTTGTTCATTCCAACGAACGGTGAAGAAAGCGAAGAAGTCGCTTCTGACGCCGAGTTCGACGTGGGCAATCAAGACTACTAGCCGCGACTCCCGGTCAGATGCCTGTGGCGTTTGGATGGACGCATCAACGCATTAAATTTACTTCCGCTTTATATCATTTATTTATTATAATAAATAGCGCACTCTACCCTATGTTAATTTCAATGTAATAAGCGTGTGATGTTTATCATTCTGTAATACTGTGGTACCAGCTTCATCCTTAGGACTGGTACAGAAGCACAGAGGGGTCCGGTCTGTATGGCCGGGTTCCGACAAAGTACAAGAATTCTTTTGCTGGCCAACATCGATCTTCTGCAGTTCTGCTACATTAAACTGTTGTTATCAAACAGTGCGGTGATCAATGTTCACAGCGTACATATTTCCATGCACATCACATATATGAAAACAACAGCCAGACTCTTACAATGCAGTACAAAGCAGAAGGTACATACAACATACAGATACAACCATGTCCTATTTGGTTTTTACCCCATCGGTACCTTTCAAACCACCCTCGTATGAAGCTTGGAAGAACGAGCCCTGATTCTTCTGCAGAAACCTGATAAAAATTTCATCCATTTGTTAAGTAAACAAATTTGGTCTCAATCAAGCATTATTACCAGGATATAAATACGTACTACAATTTGCCTAGCAAATAGAATATTGAGAAAGTAAATTTGGCTAGCTAATAGTCAACTATTGAGAACAACATTAGTTGCACATGGGACGAAAATAATTATGCACGTCTCCAAACAGTAGGCTGTTACAAGTTGTCAACCTGAAATAAATACATAAGAAAACGCCACCTTGAATTCTATCAAGAGATGGTGGCTAGTATTTTAGCGGTCAAATTGCTCCTTAGTTACAGGTACCAGAAGGATTGACTTGACATTTTTGTGTACTTGAATTGGTGGGACATGAATGTTCTACCATGATAAAGTACAAAAAAGCATCAAGAAATATTTGCATACTTGAGAATGTCCAGCAATTTCTGCTGTAATTTGTTGACTGCATCTTCTTCCATATTGACAGACGCGAGTAGCTCTGGCAATTTCACTGCAAAGTAGTGAAAGTATATTTCAAAGATTTGGGTGAAAAAAACTATATTAACATATCGAAGTTATCTAGTTTACTAAGTATAACATAGACGTGGCACACATCAGATGTTTTTTAAAAATAAAGATATATTTTTGCATTGCTTAGCTTGCCTTTTAAATTGGTCAAACAGGCTCAATATCCTACCAACATAGAACATTCTTTTTTTAAAAAAAAACTATGTATATAAAACACATCTGTTGCATGTTCCTAGGTGCGCATCACAAGTTCCAAGGTTCCTTCGGCAGAATGTATCGCAGATGCAAAAAAATCGGCAGCATCGCAAGCCGTATCCATGGCAATATTACCACTTAACACAGAAACCACCGACCACTACAAAGCTAATTATTCTTGCTGTGAGTTGTTCAAGTCAGCAGTGTGTGAAACGTGGGCTGTTGTGCCCATGCAGGGAGGCAACAAACTTGTTGAGTTCTGATGCCAAACTAGTTGAGCGCTTTCATTGTCATGGGGCCACCAAGGATGATTGTGTTTGTTAGGGTCGGCTCTATATAAGAATGATATTGTCATCTTTTCTCATTGAGCAAAGAGATAAAAGAAAAGTCTCTTCTCTCCCTCATGCTGCCAGACGCCTCTGCCGCAGGGCATCCATGAGGTTTGCTCATAACAAGTCCATAACAAAAAGATCAAATGATGAAGAATACATGACCAGGGATTTTTGTAGCCCAAACATGTCATCAAAGCCACCATACAAGGATACTCTCGCTCCTCTTTACTACAGGCAATGCAATTACAACTGCCTACATTATTTCTGTTGTGAACATATATCTAACAATTTCATGCAACTAGACTAAAGCCTAGTGGTGAGTTTGAGATAATAATACTATAATCACAAAATTCGATGGTCATCCAACAAGTGAAATTCATGTTGATGTGGCACTTCCATAAGTTCTGTTTTGTAGTTTAGGACCCTATTCTTATCTAATCTGACTTATCTCGAACTTCGAGAATTTCCCGAGGTGGCCTCGAGAGTCGGATGGCCTTGATTTTTAGGATTTAGGGAGCTTTTAGACTCGCCTACAAGAAAAAAAAACGGATTCAAAAAGTAATAAAAAAGCCCGATAAGTCAATATTAGTCAGATAAGTCACAAAATAAGTCTGACTTACCTGACTTTTTTTATTACTTTTTGAATCCGTTTTTTTTTTATCTCGTAGGCGAGTCTAAAAGCTCCCTAAATACTAAAAATCAAAGCCATCCGACTCTCGAGGCCACCTCGAAAAATTCTCGAAGTTCAAGATAAGTCAGATTAGATAAGCCCAAACGAACAGGACCTAAGATTTCATTGCCACCAAGAAGGCATGCAAGAACTACGGGATTAATAATAAGGGATACCGGATACCTAAGTATCCTATCAGCTAAACCAATTGCACTAACTACTAAGGATGGTACATGTTGCTAGCACAACCTGACGGTTAATCAAGACAAGACAAAAAATAGTAAGATAACATCAAACATAATTATTTTATGGCCTCATGATCTCCTTCTGAAGAATATCAAACTGAGGAACCATATGAAAGGATAAATCAGAGACATCATATCACATGTAATGGACGAATTGGACATACCAAAAAGGCGCAGTAGATGCTCGGCTCCATATACAGTTGAGGGTGCAACATCACCTTTAATTTCTTCGGTATATTGCTGCCGCTCTTTCTTATATAAAAGCATTGCAGGCAATGCTTTATCAAAATAACAGCGTAATCCTTTCAAAATCTCAGCATAAGAGTCATTTATCCTTCAACACGACGATAGAAAAAACTATAATCGAGTTTGAGAAACAAAGCAACACTTGATAATGGCAACAAAAGTAGCACAAAAAACATAAGCAAAATAATGCCAGAAAATGACATAGATAGCTTGGGAGCAGAATTAAATGAAACTTAAAACATTATGTCACAAGAACAGAATTTGCGTAATTGTACTTAGTGATATGAATAATTAATACAACTACGCTTCATTATCTTAAGCTAATGGAAAATTCACCATACTTATAACAAATTAGCAAATTTGATCCAGCAAAAGATCAATTGGCTTTTTGTCATGTTAATATGCCTAAAGAGAATGACACAAATAATAAACATTTTATATTCATTTCTGCTGCATGTTTGTAACAATCACTGCCAGGCATGAAGCACCAGATATACCGCAAGCCCTAGGCTCAACATGAAGTATCCAAATGGGAAAATAATTTTCAGGGCCGGAAGCCTGATATGAACTGTTAGCAATCCTGATAAGAAGAAAGCATTGAAATCACCAGGCATATATTAACCAAATCATCAATGTATGTGATACTATGACGCTTTAGAATTACGCAGTTACACTGTTGCATATTTGAAAAAGAGAGCACTATAGCGCCCCTAAACTTGTAGTGAATCTCACTTAGCCCCTGAACTTGAAATTTACTTTTTTAACCCCTTAAACTTGTATCCGTTTGCACCACAAGCCCAAAAACGTTAAGCCATCCCATAGTTGTTGAGGTGGCTGCCTACATATGCAAATAGCAATGATATGGCGTCCACTTGTGCACCACATGATGTCTTCAGCCTCCCATCAATCTCTCCCTGCCATCTCTCTCAAATCCAGCCTCCCCCTTTCTTCTCTGGCTCTCTCTCCCCCTCTGCTGCAGCACCGCCTGGCCGGCTCCGGGCCACGGACTCCGACCTCCACGGATCTGTGTCCTTAGTCGCCACGTGCTTTGGCTTTGTACTCCAACACCGGGCCGCTGCCGCACTCCACCCCAGCTAGCGACCACCACCACGACCACCATGCCCGGCTACCCTAGACTGCCGTCGCCGCAAATTCGATCTGCTCCGCCCGGCGCTTCTCCAAGCATGACACCAAGCTCCATCCTGACCTCAGCCACGATGTCTCCGACGACCTCAACATGGATTTTCCCAAGCCATCCTCATCCTCCCCACACCTCCGCCTGCTCCACTGTGCCTCCAATTGCTGCTGTGCCATGCGTCTGCCGCCATTCCACCCTAGAACATTGCTGCGCCACCAACCACCCCAAGCTACTGCCCACCGCCACCTCCTCTAGTCTCTCTCTCCTTCCTTGCTCTTCCCGTGGGGCCCTGCTGCAAAAGAGAGATTTGGAGAGGAGGAAGGCTAACGTGTCACACCTGTTGGGTGCCACATCATCCTCACAGCATATGTGGCCAGCCACCTTAGCAAGTAATGGATGACTTAACAGTTTTGGTGCTATGGTGCAAACAGATAAAATTAATGGGCTGGAAAAGTAAATTTCAAGTTTGGGGCGCTAAGTGAGAGTCGCTGCAAGTTCAGGGGCTACAGTCTATCTCTCTTTGAAAAAGTAACATTAAGTTTAAAAGGCATCTCACGGTTCTGGTAAACTATTACATGACTGCACGTGTGACAAGAAAAATAACAAATACAGAATTCACGTCAACATAAATACTCACTTAATATCCTTCTTTGTCCGGTGCTCCAAGTATTTCCTTAGAATATCATCAACAGTGGGCGATCGAGGTAGTTTTACCAGCTGCATGACAAAGAAAATGCTCAGGCTGATGTGATGAATTTATAGCAAATAGAATTTACTGAAAATAATTGAACCAAGCAATGATATTCAGCCCACAAAGTTGAACAGAGCAGATGCAGTTTTCTCCTTGACGAAAGGAAATTGATGAGAATGACAAATGTAACCCTTGGATGCTGATAATGAAAGAAACACATATCCAATCCATAGTTTTCTAACAAGCAGATTTCCAAGTCCAAAACTAGTAACATGAAATGGTCACATACATTAATTTGGTAGCATCCTTAATTCCTTACAATTATATATTTATATCTAACAAAGACACCATTCACATTAAAAAAAAAACAGCGAATCCAATTCCATAGATAACACAACTTATATACAATTACACAATTATACACATTGGTGCATGCAGTTAAAGAATTGAAAGCAAGGGCGAAAAAAAGGCTCATAATGCCCACCAGCACCAAGCTGTCCAAGCATAATTTTTTAGTAAAAATAGGTTTTCCTTAGGAGAATGTATATGGTAGGACGTACACTTAGAATAGAAAGAAAATTTCAGATACTAATTATTGGATCATGTTTGAACTTTGGATGGTACAGATATGTACCATTGGTCAAGATTGCTACTTCATTCTCTTATTTTAAGGCAATTCCCCATTTGGTGCATACCCTTTCTTTGGTATACATACTATTTCCATGTCGATTCAAATATAGATTTAACTACAATTCAACAATGAATCTGAGTGCAATTTAGACATGCAGTGGAAGACGGTGCAGTCAAAGAATTAAATACCTTACCCAGCTGCGTGACAAACTCCCAATCATCAACAAGTTGCTTCTTCAATGTCAAAGGAAACTGTGACATTAGGAGACTCTCTGATGATCTTCTCTCCTTTTCCTGAATCAACTAACATAGAGTCATCAATATGTTCCAACATATCCAAAAGCAACCTGATTAAACTATGTAAATGGTCTGTTATAAACTTACAATCTGCCAATATGGCAAATATAACTGAAATATAAAAGATATTTAAAAATGGTGGTTCCAGTTTAGCATGAACAAGCATGAAAGTTTCTCAGCACTCTTCTTTCTGCACGTTAAGCAATTTAGTTGCAGACTATTGTTGTCGGTCAACATAAAGTCCAAAAATTGGATTTTGGGATCTATGTGTTAAAGGAAGCTGCATGAAACAGAACACCATAATGGATTGGCCAACAATCATTAAGAGTAGGAAAATTGTTGTGAAAGGACAGATTCACAACCCCTTTGGTAGGGCTTTTGGGCCAGCTTGGGACAGCTATAACTTTTCAACCTTTTGGGAAGACAGCATTCCAGCTAGCCTGTACAGCTTGATGGCCTCTGGTTGAATGGCCAAGCTGAAATTTTTGGGTATTTGGTAGTCTGGTGTTTAGATAGGCTGGCTGTTGGCTCTGAGCTGAGAAATGTCTGCAATGCCTTTAGAATAAACTCCACATGGAAAGAAAAAGAAAAGGAAACATTGAAAAGAAAAGAAGGAAAAATTAAACTAAAAACTGAAGAAAAATGATGAAGAACAGGTGGCTACAGGGGTGAGCAGCAGTGCTGGCAGGGTTGCGGAGGGCTGGTGGCAGTGACAAAGAGGGCGCACACAGCGGTGATGAGAACCGAACAAGAAACACAACACAGCAAAATTGACACCAAGCCCAAAAAATCACAAAAGCCATCCATGTCTTCGAGAAGCCAGAATCTGAAACAAACATGGTTACTAGCTTCTGCAACCTGATGAAAAAGCTAAAAAAGTTGAAATGAACACCACAGCTTTTTGAAACCACCTTTAGAAGTTGTCAACTCATTTGAACTTGAAAAGGATAAGAGGTCAGAAATAAAAATCACCTGAGGACAACTTTTGTGGTTTTGTGGGCGAAAAATTCATTGCACAAAATCACCTGAGGACACCATCGCGTGCCCGATGCATCCTTCGGAGCACCCCATCAGCAGCATAGATAAATAGGGTGATTCGTTATATCTAGAGTTCATCGAAAGCTTCCTAATATACAATGCACTAAACTAAGAAGTAAGAAATAGGGTGATTTTGGTATATCTTCGATTGTTTGATAGAGGCATTGATTGGTCAAGACATACCACTCACCATTAATTTTTTTTTCAAAATAGGCATTTTTGCTTTTTAATTTTCTTTTTCTTTCTTCTCTATGTGATGTTCTTTCTATTTTTACTTTATGTTTTAACAGTGTTTTAGAAGGCACTAGGTGCTAGTCGAGCAGTTGAGTGGCATCTAGCGCCTAATCCCGCCTAGGCAACCAAGGTGGGCGCCCGGCGCCTAGCTCCTATTAGCCGCCTACAGCAGGTTTTTAAAACACTTCAGTTTTAATTTGTTTTCATTTTTTTTTTATTTTCCCCATTTCTTTGAAATAAATGAAATACTTGTGTATTTTGGAATTGATTACATGTACGTTTAAGTCATTTGCCAACTCAAAAGCTGCAGACAGCCTTACAAAAGAAATCCTACCACACCAAACCTTTTCAACTCCATCCAGCCGGAACTGTTTAGCCATACATCCTAGCTAGAAGCTGCTTTCTCATTAAAGCTACAATTGTGCAAAGAGCCCATTCTTATACAACTATACAAGAAGTCAAGGTATGTTAGGGGGTGTTCTTTTGGGCTTATGAGCTCTGACTTATCTGTCTTATCTCTAACTTCAAAAATTTCCCGAGGTGGCCTCGAGAGTCGGATGACCTTGAAATTTAGGATTTAGGGAGCTTTTAGACTCGCCTACTTTCGTGACTTATCTAACTAATATTGACTCATCTGACTTTTTTTATTACTTTTTGAATCCGTTTTATTTTTATCTCGTAGGCGAGTCTAAAAGCTCCCTAAATCCTAAATTTCAAGGCCATCCAACTCTCAAGGCCACCTCGGGAAATTCTCGAAGTTGGAGATAAGACAGATAAGTCAGATTAGATAAGCCCAAAAGAACAGGTCCTTAATGTTATAAAGAAATAATGTAATCCATTTTTAAAAAAGAGAATCAAATAGTTTTTAACCAAGAAACATTTTTTTCCAGCCAATAGACAAGTACCCTGCATCCCTGCCAAATGCACAGTGTTGCCAAACAGTGTTGTATAGAAAAAAAAGGCTTCCAGGCAAAAATAATTCCGGGCTCTCTATGTGATGAAGAGAGTAGAAGTGTGCAAAGATGCACAATATTTCATTGGATGATTGCAAAAGATGACAATGAAACTGTTATCCTAGCTAATGGCACCATATCATATAAAATGAAGAAATATTTTCGTTTTAGCCATTAGTTATTTCCTGCTGCTCACTTATCCCACTAAATTGGCGCACACTCATTTTTCCACTCTTCCATTAGTGTTCTTTTGTTTTTTCCATTCTGCTTAGTTTGCTGTCAAGTCAACACGGGGCAAGAAAAAAATGAAAAATACCAGAAAACATAGGAAATCCAGAAATCATACCAAAATAGTACTAGAGTATATAGAAAAATTCATGGATCACTTCTAAACAAAAAAGTTCAATTTTTTTAAAAACATGACTAGGAAAATTTTACAGAGGGAACCTTTCGATATTCCTTAGCATTTAATGAACGCTTTCTTAAAATTTTGTTACTGCCCAACTTTATGATATTATATAAGTTTTGTACAGAAATGATTTTGATATTTTCTAAACTCAATATGATTTCTGGTACTTCTTTTCAGTTTATTTTTATTTTTTGCACATCCCTTGACAGTCAAACCCTGCTGACTAGTTAGAATGGGTGCAGAATGGAAACTGTAACAGTTACAACATAAGAGTGGCGAAAATGAGAGGGTTCCAAATTTGTGGCATAAGTGAGAAGCGGGATGCAACAAATAGCAAAAACGAAAATTTCTTTAAAATAAATAATAAAAAGTAGCATCATGATTCATACAAGAGCAAAGAAGTGCACAGTACCACTAGTTTAATAATAGTATCAGAAAATGACACTAGTTTAAAAATAGTTTCTGAAAAGCATAACAGCAGTATCATACATCATAAGGAAAATGCATAGAACATGAACTTCATGAAAAATCAATACTTCACAATGCATTATATTATGCTCAGGAATGATATGCACCTCAGTCCCAAGCTGACTCTTGCGTTTCTTCACCTTGACTGGAATTTCAATATCACAAAGAAATTAGAATGTGTCATGCAAATAAAAACAGCTGGTTGAAGCTGAAAATGGACAAATGCACAGAAAGAATATAAAAAAGAGAACCAAGTGATACAAATATTTTTGGTCAATAGAAAAGTAAACTTACCAAGACCCTTAGTGTCCTCTTTATCATCTTTTGCATCTGCTAAATGCAGTTATGATAGCCAGGTAAGGCAAAATTCAAGAAAAAGAACAAAAACATAGTCATAACCATATAGATATGAACAAATGTGTGGGAAGTATCTAAATTCCACACTAAATGCATTAGTACACAAATAAGTAACTACAAACTTATCAAATACCATAAGATGTTTCACCACCTATCGCAACATTACACCAACAATGGATCATGACTAGAACAATTACTTCATAAGAATATCCCCCACAGTTCAATTTGGGCTCCATCATTAGCAATTACTGCCATTTGGTTTTTCTGTTCTTTTTACACCAAAGTAGTCATCTCCAAGATGACGTTCCTATCAATCATATATATATTGTCTGTAGCAGCATAGCACCCCACAGGTCACAGCCAGAGAAAGCAGTGAAAATAATCATGGGAATAAATATTCCTAAAATGAATACTCTAGAGCTAATCTAGACATGATTCACAAACTAGAGAGAGATTTTACTTAATCAACAAAATATGACATTCAGCTTAGCTTACAGCCAATTTATCATGGATAGGAGTAAAATCTACAAACTAGATATAATGAACCACAATTTCTAAAGAAACAACACAGGGAGGGGCAACCAACCATTAGAGCCTTTTGGCTTATGCTTTGTTGACCGTCCAGACTTGATGTTTTTGTCAACTGCCTGGTTCTTTTCAAGTTCTTGCTGTTTGCGGACATTCTCCTCAGTCAATGTCAATAAACGGTCACTTGCAACCCATTCATCCCAGCTATAACATTTAAAAATTGAATATGTTGAAGAGAATATCACGTAAGGACAACTAATTAACTGCAATGATGGCAACACAACTAATGTGACACAGACAAGCACTCAACAATCAACAGGATTCATGAAAATATTTATACAGTATAATTTTGTGCAGTCATAAATGTGAAAATGAACATTATTCAAATATGGTGGTTAACAACAGCAAGGTCCAGCAATTAGCACCAAAATTTGGAATCCTTGATACAACTTTATTTACCAGGCCAGTCAAACAACGTATAAACTAATTAAAAATTTAACACACCCCTATCAAACCCCAGAAATAGTTTGCTTTGCTTTATCATGCATTGGCTTAATCAGGGCCCAAAGGAGACACTATTCAATGTCAAGGGCCTCAAGGCAAATTTTTTCCATTTTTAATTGGCACAATTATTGACCAAATTTGAGCAGGCTTCCCTATCATTCAGAGCTGTGAAAAATGAATTTACCATATCTTTTATCTGCATCACTGGGCTATCCACCCCAGAAAACTAAGTCATAGAATAAGCATAGAATTACTTTGCCAGCTGAGACATGAAAATTCCCACAATCTCACAGCTTCAGGAAACAGGGTGCAATGAAGCTTAAAATAAAATGGGTAAAAAAAAGGGGAAAGAAACCAAGAATGGAACCATTAGCTATCCTTATTAAATGAAGGAGCGCCTGACTCTTATAGCAATAAAATAAAGTAAGTGTTTCACATGTTCATTAAATTGTAAGAGTATGAACATGTACTCCCCTCGCAATATTCGTATTGGCCCACACCAGCCCACACGTAGGCCAAGAAGGCACCACATCTTAGAAATAGCTAATGGCAATGGACCATACATAACCCGACAACATGATAAACTGCAACCACAGAACCAGTCAACCGCTCTTACAGCATTAAAGCTAGCGTTGAGAGTGGAAACAATGCAATAACTACCCTATTGGTTTCCTCAATGGATATTGTGAAATGATGCTTCCCAGGAAAATGGGCATACATAGTGAAACAGAAAGAGGATGAGTCTATGGAGAATATTTTCACACCTCACAATAAATCAAGGGTATAACAAAATATAAAATAGACCCCAAAGATATGACCAAAGACAAGACAATAATTAGTGCATTAGTGCGTTATCCAACATTAGTCAACACATTCAACTTAAACGGAAATTATAGGTTAGAAGGGTCATAAATGGCCAGACATAACATAAATTATATACTACATAGACACATTATGTAGTTCAAAATCGATTACGAATGTTAAGGCTTTTGACATAATGCAACGTAGCCTATAAAATTATGAATGTTAAATTTTTTTAGAAGGTGAGAACAATTGGCTAGTGCAGTCATCTTACTAATCACAACACACAAGTCATCGATTTAAAATTTAAATGTAGGAAAATCCCAGTGGAAAATCATCAAGAATTCTATCCAACCGTGGAGTGCAGTTGGATGGAATCAAACTCTTGTCAAGCCAGAGAGATATTGGGTCACATACTTACATCACTGAGCTATGCTACAGTTCACCTATAAAACATAGTATTTGAGACAAATATATTTGACCATAGAAAAAGGCAGCTGATTTGGTCATATTAGTGCTGAGAATTGAGAAGCTTTGCATACTTTATGACTCATGAAAACTAGGTGAGCATTCAGTATTCTTTATCATTCTTACAATGAACACAATGACACAAGGCCAAAGTTTCAACTATTTCCAAGGTGCAGCTCACATTTTGTTTCATGAGCTGAAGAAAAGCAACGCATTACTGCATCTGGGTCTACCTAAATTAATAAATTATCATTTGTAGAGAGCTGAAATTTTCATGACAGAATAACTAACAAAATGCAATGATGACGACAGCATTTGATCAAAATAAGAAACCGAACACATCATATTTCTACTGTCATACAAATATTAGAAACATCACTTAAAATCTATGCATCAATAGAACGAACAGAAATAGAGTAATAACTATTTACTAACTACAGGTAAATATGGTATACTTATCTAATATCCATTTGTAACATGCACTTACTTTTTATTCCAGCCCTACAAAAAAAAAGGCACAAAAATTAGACAACACCGAGAGAGAGAGAGAGAGAAGAGCTATTATAAGGAGGCGCCAAATGTATACTAATTACACCAGTTTTTTTATATACTAAGGTTAATAATGTCCACTTATTTAGAAACACTGAGGGAAATGACTCATTCAAGCATTTATCAATTTTCATATTGTACAATGTAGACCAAGGTGACTTACAAGATAATGGACAAAGTACCGCCATTCATTCTCCCGATTTTCAGTTTTTTGCACCTTCACAAATCTCGAAAGAAAATAAGAGAGTTTCTCCATTAGCAATGCATACAAACATGTAAAATAACACCAAGAAAATCATGATGTGAAGAACCATGTACTGCACATACTGTTGAACATGAGTCCAAGCATAAATACAAAATGTATATGAACCCAGAAAGGTGGTCAATACTGGAGAAAATCTGGGATGGAAGCACTGAAACAAAGTAGAAACGTGAAGAAACAAAGTAGAAACGTGAACTAGTGTAAACAAGAGTAGTTTTCCTTTGACTGGCTTGGGCTTCTGCATCCACGAGCCTGGAATTATCCAAATCAACTGGTATTATTGAGGGAAAACTTTGAGGTGTGGCAACTGCCAGAGCTGTGCGGCCGCAAGACAGCATGCGCATGTTGCTTCGTTTGCGTTGCTTTAGAGAAATGGAGGATCAGTCTTGGGAGTCTCGAATAGAATTCCCTAAACCCTCGGCTTCAAACGCTAATCGAATTCCCTAAGCGCGATATGAAGGCCGAATCCACAAGGCCATCCCATCCGGATCCGTAGGGGAACCCTAGATTGAACTGAGATTTGAGAGGCGGGAGCAAGGGAACCTTGGCCTCGTAGAGGAGGGGGCCGTGGTAGGCGAGCACCCTGTCGCCCTCCATGAAGGCCGCCGGCGAGTCCTTGTCCTTGTCCTTGCCGCCGCCGCCGCCGCCGCCGCTGGTGTTGGAGCTCCCCCCCATCGCAGGTGCAGGCAGAGGCAGCAGAGAGAATGAACAGCCGACGTAGCACCAGCCAGCAACTATCCCGTATTTTTTTTAAAAAAAAGATATATATAAAATTTCTGAAAAGTTCAATATTCTGTCGCTAGGCAGTGGCCCATGCTTCGCAAGGGCCTTTGTGTGAATTTGGGTACATAGAGGGGTTGAAGCGCTAAAAGATCAGGGACCTAGGGACCTATGTGAAAGATATAGAAACTTTAGGCCGGAAATGTTAAGAACCAAGGGTCTGTGAGCTAAATATAAACCAAAACACATAAAGTGAGAGGCCTATGTGCGAAATATCAAAACTTGAGGGACTACGAAAATGTAAGTGCGACATATAAAAACTCAAGGGGTGAAACGTAAAAAACCAAGGGCCTATATGCTAAATTATAAAACTGTAGGGATCAAAATGAATAAAACAAAGACCTATGCATGAAATATGGCAACTTGATGAGCCAAAGAACAAAAAACCACAATAGATGGCATACATGTAATTTGAGTTATGTGCTTCACCATTTAGTGTTCATGGTCCCACTATTGCCTTTATATAGTAAAGATACGCTACATTTCTAATTTTTTTCATTTAATTTAATTCTTATGATTACAATATAATCATCAATTTACCCTCTTACGATTTTTCAAAATAAAATATTAATGAAGAGTGACAATTTTTAAATATTACCCTTAGAGATGCAAAAGGGGTGCTTTGGCCCATTGGCCCGCTGGACCAGCCTAAATTTTGGCTACGAAAAGTTCTCGGACCGGACCTAAAAAACTGAAGCCCGAACGAGGCCATGGTACGAACCCTAGAAACCTAATTACCAGACATCCTACCAACACCCCAATCGTAGCGCCGTCGCGCGATTCCTCATGGCACTCAATGACGAGCCTTCCACATTGACCACCACTCACTAGTCAGCCAAACAATTGTTGTTCAACTGTTACCGGTCATCATCACCGCACACCCCTGCATCGGAATGGATCTTGCCTTTGACGTAGAGCTCATCCCCTCCGTTGACTGGAGCTCTTCATCCATGGCGGCACCCTTGAGCTCGTCCTGCAAGTCGCTAATATGGAGCTGGTACCTATGGTGTGCAAGAACATCCCAGTAGGTTCTATAAAACATTGTTCATTTGACTTTTTAGGGATAGGGAGTTGTCGGGAAAACAAATGTTTTAAAGGATGCAGTGTAAAGTGTAAAGGATGGAGAAAATCTTTTAGAGAATGTGATGAATAGTGTTAGAGGATGGGATCATAGAGGAGCCGCTAAGGGCAGTCCCAATGAGCCACGTAAGCTGTATCTAAACAGTTTTCATACTATGCCACATAGACAAAAAACTGATGTGGAGGGTCATTAAAAAAAGAAAGTGACGTCCCATGCAAGACATCACTTTTTTTATTAGACCAAGACACATAGACACCACGAAAGTGCCACTGAGAATTTAACAATTTCTCTGGCACGCGCATTAGTGATCTACTTTGGATTTCCTGTGCCATACGAGATCTAATTTGATATTGTGTGTGTGGCTCTGCTCACACCGGATCATAGCACATGCATTAGTAATGTCTTTGGATTAAAAAACATACACACTACCTATTGGAGATTTGCTATAGACATCACATAATAAATATTCTATCTCTCCTCTTCAATCCTCTGGACATTGCTATACATATTACCCATTGGGACTGTCCTAAGGATGTTATAATGTTTCTGGTCGCGTTCTTTGTTTCTTTTCTTAGAGGAGCCTATGCTCTTCTTTACCCTATCCTTTTGGTTGATCCTGGCGTTGGTTTTCCTTGATCAATGAAACGCATTGCATTCATTCTGTGCGGTAGTCTTGCTGCTGGGTTGGCTTCATGTCTCCCGTCGGGTGCACTTCAGTTCTTGCGGCTGTTTTCTTTTTAGCTTAATTACTGTCGCTTTTAACTGCTTAAGTAGTTTCTTCCCGCTAGTCGCTCGCCAAAGACCAGGTGGCACATCGGCCCTTCTTCCTTGCTCAAGATTTGGCAGTCAGCTACCTCTTCAATCCTCGTTCCAGATTTACTTGTGGCTCCCAGCAAAAAGGAGGCACCCCTTGGGCCATCTCTAGCCGTGCGGGGCATGTTCTGGTCACGAAGAAAATCTCGTTCCCTCCAACGCTCCAATAGATTCTCTTCATCGTTCCTTTCACTTTTCTATTTCCTTTAGAAAGAGATTATCTCTTTATATAATTTCTTCGAAGGGATGTTATTAAAGATGATGGAAAATGAAGGGAACGAATATAGAGAAGAAGGAAACGAAATAAAGAGAAAATGTTGTGCTTTCTCCGTTCCATTCCATTTAATTACCCTGCTCGTTGCAATTGCAAGCCATCATCCATTCCATTTAGGGGTGGTAGTATACTGTCTCAACCCGAAACAAACCGTTGGATTTGTGCTTCTCCGTCAGCGTTGCCCATTTCTTCGTCATCTAGCGCAGGCGTGATCTACCCACCTGTAACTGTAACGCTCGCTTCTTCGTCCCCCGTGCGCTGGAGCACGCACGCCGGCATCAACATGCCAAAAAAGCCCCTGCTCCTTCCTCCTCTTGCACGGAAGCACACGCTGTGTACCCAGTATTTCATCTAATGCTTCCATGGTCAAAATTGATGAAAACGCTTGTTTCTTGCGCAAACAATGTGTCCAGCACCGCAGGGCTCGTTATTTCATTACTAAGAGAAGGCATCGTACAGTATCAAGTATTGGTTGGGTAATGTAAGTGTCGGGCATATTCAAGTATCGTGTCAGGTATCATAGTGTTAGGAATCGTCTAGTGCCAGGTATCGTCGAGTATCGGGTATCAAGAGAAGGTACCACGTAGTATCATTGAGTATTGGTAGGGTATCGTCGAGTGTCAAGCATAGGTTTCATGGAGTATTAGGTATTGTCGACTATCGTTTGGGGACATTGTTGAGTATCAAGCATATTCGAGTATCGGGTATCATTAAGTGTCAAATATCGTCAGCTAATATCGTCGAGTATCAGGTGAGGCATATTTGATTATCATCGAAAAGGAATGTAACATCCTAAAAATTTGGTGAATTTAAATTACTTTTTATAGTAAATAATTGAAATAAATTAATTTTAGAATTTTTTAGCAATTAAAAACAACTAAAAGGGTGTTTTTAATTAACCGAGAGCAACAATTAAATAAGAAAAAAATATGAGTGAACAATGTTTCATAAATTTTTCTTGAGTCCCAAATGCTTCAGACGATTTTTGATAATTTTCTCATATTTTTCTGAAGTGTTTTGGTATTTTTAAAACTAAGAAAATATTAAACAACATTTTAGAAGGTATCGTAAAGGGTTTTCTTTTTCTTTTTCTGAAGAGGAGCGACGTGGCACAATCTGGGCCGCTGTTTAGCATGCATGCGTGTTGACAGCCGTTGAATGCCACTTATCTAAGCGAACCGATATCATTAGATTTCGAGTGCCCGTTAGCATGATGTGGCCGCTTTTGAGCTGTTGGATCGCGCCACTGCTTGGGTCGTCATCTCCTGAATCGAGTCGAAGATGCTATTGCGTCGCCGCGAGATCGGCCTTGGTGTCTGTGCCAGCCTAGGGTTCTTGGGGTTATTTAAGCCACGGGAGGGCTATGCTAGGGTTCCATAATCCCGTAGTGGCCGTCATCTTGAATCAAGGAGGACGGAGTCATGGGAGAGAGCAAAAGGAAAGAATCGGTGCCATGAGCTCTAGCGAGCAATTCCATCACTGCCAATGAGTCTTAGCCCGTGATTCTTTGCTAGGAAGTGTGTCTTAGTGTCGCAAACCTCATCGTGACACACTTTTGCTATAGGGAGCACCGAGAGTCATTGCCATTGAGACATAGTGCCACCGCTGCTGTTGGCGGTCACTGAAGCCATTCGGAGGTTCTCAGAGTCACATGTTGCCATGGTAAGTATCTTGGTAGCCTGTAGATTCTGAATCCGCGCTTAGATTTGGCTAGGGTAGTCAGTAGTATTGGGTAACGTGTGAGGCGTAGAGCATCGCCGCTTCGTGCCACCGTAGCTCACCGTCCTAGGTTGCCAGCGATGGCCATAGGTCCTAGCGGATGAGCTTCCCATAGAGCCTAAGAGCATGTACTTTCGTGGTCTGTAATGCAAGAGCGAGCTCATCGAAGTTACGCTACCGTGCCGGAGTTAGGAGCCGTCGTGGGTTTTGGTTGCCTGGGCTGTGAGGTGACATGGAGCATCAATAGCCATTGGATCTGGATCGGGTGTTTGGATCTAAGCGAGAGCGGTCCAATTCAGATTGGATCAGTCTATTGGGTCCGGTGAACCGTGTCACTGCCATGTGGGTCCCACATGTCAGGTCGACGCGGGTAAAATTTGAAATCTTTAGCTTCGGCATTTATTTAAACTTTGGACAAAAGTGTAAAATCAAATAGAAAGTAAAATTTGAAAACCCAATTCACTCCTCTTCTTGGCATCCAGTTCCTTACAGATTTAATGACGATCTCACCACTCGAAACTACAGGCTATGGAACATGGAAGATAACAATTTTTGTAGTATCTCGGGATACGTCTATTCAACACCATGTTCTCTAACATGTGTCCACATTATTGACTTGATATCTCTATATTTATGATATGTGAAATATTACCATTAATCAATACATGTACTGATCAAATCATTACTATCCCACATAATGATACAAGACCAGGGATCATTTAGAATAAGATCATATAAACAATGTGTCTTACAACCAAATCGTACTTGATGAACAATGTGAACGACGTTTATTTATGGAAAAGCGAGGGAGCTCTTTGGACCGTTCCAGCCATAGAACCACCGGTTCGCCCACACCGAGGTGGAGTCTTTTTGGTGGAAGATGGGGTAGGCGAACGGGGCACTGTTGCGTAAGTGAAAATACGCGCACCCTATGGGATGATCCTAGTGGTGGAACAGCCCGTAGTATTGCAGGAATAGGCTCGCTGTCGGCAGCGAACCTAAGAAACCTTCAAACTGATGTGTGAAGATGGACATCATAAGGAAAGAGTTTAGATGGAGATTGATTACCTCCCCCTCGCACTGCACTAGGAGCGATGCAATGAATTCACTCTCTGGGGCCCGCAGCCCGTTGATGGCGTAGAGTTTGCATGACATGAACTCCCCATCACCGGGCTATGGGTATGGGTCGTCCCTGGGGTAGCGCCACATCCCGGCGTCGAGGTGGCCCTGCTTCTCCAGTTCTCGCAGTCGCGCTAGCATGATTTGGGTCTTCCCCAGGATCACCATGAGTTTTGGTAAGAGGGGAGGGAGGATCGAAGGCTAAGGCTTGCCTGCGGGGATGCAACAGGAGAGAGCAAGGAAACGCAAAGAGCAAGAAATGAAGAGTTTTTGGCCCGAGAGAGTGGGAGTGATAGATCCACGCCTCCCCGTGCCTATTTATAAGTGTGGAGAAGTAGAGGGCAGTAAAGGACGCATCCTTGAGATGCGAAACAGCTGAAAACCGCCGCATGTCGCGCGGCGGTTCGGCCTCTGCGAATCGTCGTGATGGTTCAGCTTTCAAAAACTGCCCCTGTCGTGGCATTCCAAGTCAAACGGCTAATAAACTCAAATTATGACGTTGATGGGAACCGTCACTGGTGCTTGCTGGCTAGCATGCGGCGAGGATCTTGCCCGGTCGAGTTGGCACCCGATTCGGAGATGATCCTTGCCCGGCCCGAGCATGGCTTGCCCGGCGACGTAACGATTACCTGGCTCTTGCCCGCGAGGTGTCGGATGCGGCCGCAGAACTACGCTGCCAGAACCAATTTCCCTCTTTTTGGTTTAAAGCCTGAAAAGGAAGACCATGCTAAGTAGTCTTCTACTTGAGCCTCGGATGCTAACTGTCGGGGATTGGTTCCCATGGGCCGAGACTAACCCTAGCAGCTCCATAAATAGGCGAATGCCATGGACGCGTTTCCTAAGACAGGCTAGTTCAAACAAAGTCTTTGCCCGAAGCGATCTTTGCCCAAGGAGAGACTGGGTGCTGCCCGGATAGGGTTGTTCAGCTCGCCATGACATCAGCATCGTGCTTTAGCTCGGGCCATGGCCACGTTTCCCACGATGCGGGAGCCGTTACCCAAGATCCGTACAGTTCGTGGGACGGTCACGCGTGTGGTGCATCGTCGGTTGCCTTGCCCATGGTGCGCGCAACCGTCTCCTAGGGATTTTGAGCCGACGGTTGGGAATAGGCTCTATAAATACCTGTTTTTCGATCATTTCACATACGTTTTTGACCCTTTTTTCACACATCGAGCTGATGCCTGTGCTCACCAGCATACACCGTAACCTTACATTCCACAATATACGTATACTGAAGTAGGGCTATTATCCTTCTTAGGAGGCCCGAATCAGGATAAATCCTGTGTCTTGTCTATTTCTAGTTTGCTCACACTAACAGGTCTTCGACATCTCAGAACGCCACACTTCAACAGAAAGGGACTTTTTGATGCTCAATCGAGAAATAAGCTCGACAAGGAATCTTGTTCCCAACCGTCGACAATAACATAGAAGCAAAATTATGGAATTGAAACAAGAACACAAAAGTTTAAACAATAATCATGCATGTTGCAACCAAATATTGCTAAGGGCTGGGCACAACATACATATGTATTACTTAACACGGTGACGCATACGTATGGCCTTATTGGAAGTGACGAGAACAAAACAAGCTTACATACATATATGACAAGACGAACACATCGATCGGTCGATCGGGTTGGATATATATGACACATCCAACAATTTATTGGAAGCAGAGCTTAACACGGCCATAGCGTCGAGCAACATATGCATGAGAGATAGTTCCCATGCTTAATTTGATTAAGCATCAATAATTGCGAGGTTGGCATCCTTGGTGCAGAAGTTGTGGCATGCGTTGTGGCAGCGTTCCATGACACTTTGCTGTTCTTGGTTGCCGATTTCAACCACTGCCAAGATATGTAGTTCTCGTTAATTAATTCCGTGGGACAGCAAGTAATTAAAAGGAAGCTATGGATGCATATGTATGTATGTGAAATTATCGATGCCAACAGGAACAGGATTGTTTAATTTACCTATGTCGCTGCATTTGGAGGATGTACATCCCAGCTTGCAAAACTCCTCGGCGCTTGTTTCTCCTACCAAATGAAACATGCAGACACAACATGTACTTAGCATGCAACAATGCGTCGCCGATGATCATAATTAGAGAGTGGGTTTAGTGAGTTTACTTACCATCAGAAACAACACAGGGGAAACAGCAAGTGTTCTTACAGATAAATTCGGGGCTTATATACGTGCAAGCAGTACAGCAGTCCTTTGCCGTTTGGCTTACGCAACAGTCGCAGACCCCATTGACCGAAACAGAAAGACCCAAGATGAGCAGGCACATGATCATCACCAGGCTGCTGCTCTTGCCCGCCATTGCCATTGATTAACTAATTAGTTTAGAGCTACTTGTGTTGAGGGGAGCAGGTAGCGGGCAGTTATTTATAGCTAGGCAGGTAGCAGCTGCCTGACAGATCGTACGCCGTCGTCGTTGCTCCACAGTGTTGGGCATGGACTGTGCAATTCAAGTTGATTGAACAACCAACAGGCCATTAATTGATTGATTAACCTGTCCGTCCTGCACCATATATACACACAGAGCATCTCCAGCGTGAGTTATAAAACACTCTTTATATAACTTTAATGCGTAGTCCCTCTGCTAGAGAAAAAAATACCTCTTAGAGTAGTATAAAGTGTGAAGCAATTTTAAAAGATAGATAGATTTTGTAGGGAATAGTGTTATAGAAAAGAAATTTAGGGTGCGTTTGGTTGAGGAGCCAACTGGAATGGAGCCACTCCGTTCTAGGTCTCAGGATGTTTGGTTAGAATGGAGCCACTCTATTCCAGGCCGCAGAGTGTTTGGTTGTGATTCTCATGGAGCGGAGCCACTCTCTATATGGAATATTCCCCATAGATTCAGAACCAATTCATTCCTATTTTTTGGCCGAACGGATCCGCTCCACTTCAGAATCAGGAATGGAATAGCTCCGCTCTACTCACTCTCCAACCAAACGCATCCTTAAAGTCTTTACTACAGATGCTCTCATACTTGAGGGTCGTATGTGCGTCTAGCCGGCGGTAGCCGCCAACACCTCAGCCATGGCCATCCACCTGCCTGAGTCTCACCGCCTGAGCGGGGCCTCACCTGCGGCGACGTCTGCCGGCAGGTAGTTGTACGCGCAGAAATTTGACAGTCGGGTTAAACACATTGTGGGCTTAGGGTTTTGGAATCCCATCAGCACCAAGTTTAGCGTCTAGGATGTGCCAGCCAATTTGACTAATAAACGGCAAGGTAAAGAAATTAATCAGCTTAGTTTAGCCCATTAAATCTAGGAATATGTGAATAACCTAGTGTTGTGGGTATCGCCCCACGAACAGAAAGCGGGGTTGTCCCAGGCGCGCGATCTCGCACACCCAAGACAGCTCAATGAAACTCTCGTGCTCTCACAGATTACGCTCGTGGATGGAAGGAACGCAACACTCGAGAAGGAAGAGTCTATCTGTTATTGATATCGACCTCCCCTTTTTATAGGGGTGGGATCATACAGGGCCATGCAATGGTGGTCCCTTCTCCGACCGGCCCTGACTGGGGCCTGCGGGTCATTTTTCTGTTACTTTACATATTTTACCCCCCACCTGCCCCTGAGCCAAGGGTCCGGTGGTCATTTCGTGGTCTTTTGTCTGCCCCTTTACCATTACACCCTCCTACTTGGCCTCCTACACAGGGTTACATCGGGGATTATACATTCGTGATAGTTACAAACCGGCTCCTCCCAGCCTGGCGCCTACTCGAGTGCTACTGACAGGTGGCAGTCCGTGATCTGGCTTGTCTGGCTGGTCCCGTCGCCCCATATTTATTCAGCTCCGAGTCCTCGGCTCGCTTTGGCTTCAGCTCGCTTAGGTCCTACTATGCTCATGAGGTTTCCCTTCCGTGCTTGTGCCTCGACACCTTCCCTCTGCCCGCCGCCAGTCTTGTGTTAGCTCGCGCTTCTCCTGCTCCCTCATTGCTTCACTCTCGCTCATGCACGGCTCAAGATCGCTCCGCGCTCCGCCTACACCCTTCGCCGCTTCACCCTTATCTCCGCCAGGCTTGGTGTGTGCTTTGCTCCTTCTTGTTCAGCCCCCGTGCTCTATTAAATCGTGCTTCCCTACTTTGGCCTGGAAAAGCAGGGAAGCAGGCGGAGAGTCTTGAAAAGCAGACCTTGCCCTCGTCCCAAAGTCCAAGGGGGTACCTATCCCAGGCCTACAACAGGAGCCCCTCATGGCTAGGGGTTTGCTTCGCCATGCTCGTGGCCATGTCACAAGGAGTCCTGAGTCCTTGTACCCCCTTGGGCATGTGGAGCGAGGTCTTCCTGGTGTTTGGCTCCAGATGGCGCGGCGGTTGCGCTTCCCAAAGCTATAGGGCTTGCTCCCCACCGTGGCGCGCGCGCATTGGCCCATTTCTGAGCCATGCCGCCTTGTCTTTTCGTTTGGCGACGGTTACCCATTATGACATTTAGGGTATCGTGCCGTTGCAAGTTGTCCGCCTGCCCACGTTGCGTATGTTTTCCCCCTTTCGCGGGATCGACGCCACGTGTACGCATCCAGGGCCAGGCCGGGCCACGCCTCCCCCTTATAGCCCTTCCATTTCCCTGGCTCACTGCGTAGCCTTGCCTTTGCTCCTAACTCCTGTTGTTCGCCCTCTCTTCTTCCACTGCGCAAGCGTCCCGTTCGCGACCTCTCCCTTCCTGATGGCTCCCCGCCGTGCACCCCTGGTGAAGCCGGTCCTGAGCGAGGAGGACACCGCCGCGTTGTCCCCGGCCTTGGGGCGTTCGTCTTTGGGCTCTGTCGAACTCGATGCTCTAGCGACCGAGTTCGGCATGTGCCACATCCATCACGGGCCCGGGCGAGAGGAGACGCCCGCTTTGTGGGCGCAAGCGGTGGTGTTCGCCGCTTTTCTAGAGGCGGGGCTCCGGTTCCCCGCCGCGCCATTGGTGGTAGACGTCTTTGCGATTCTTGAGGCGAGCTCGCTAGAATCGACCCCAATGCCATCGTCGCATGGCGGTTCTTGGCCGGGCCTTCGCCCCGCCCGCGTCTTGACCAGCGCTTGTTTTCTCTCGTGAGGGCGCCTACGGCGGCGAAGCAACAAAGCGGTGGCGAAGTCGATGGTCTGCCGGCTACTGAACTTTCGACGGCAAGCGGCGGGTAAAGAGATCCTATTGCCGCCGCCAAGGGAAGTGGGAGGCCGGTGGATCTGGCGTTAGTATTACCAGCGCTTCGGCCCAATTCCTGCCGCACCTCCATGGGTCCCGTACGGGCCATTTAGTTGCCCAACCTGGAAGCGACAGCCGAGGAGGTGGAGCTCCTTGCGTATCTGAAGGCCCTCCGCCACCAGAGTACCATGCGCAACCTGGCGGAGGAGTTTTGCCTTTGCCGTTTCGAGCCCCTGGTGTGGAATCCCCTCGTCACCTTGGAATGGTCTGGGGACGGGACACTGTCCGTCTTCCGCCCGTCCGGGACCCGTAACCTTGGGCGCGGCGCGGCGGAGAGGCGAGCACGTGGGCTCCTTGGCCCCTATCGGCCTGCGGAGTATGAGGCCGCTATGGAGGCGGCGGAGCTGCGCGCAATCCCCGTGTCGCCGAATGGGGGCCTCGCGCGGCCCTTCAGCCCTTGGGCGCAGGGGGTTCCCCTCGTCCTAAGCGAGCAGGTAACCTCCGCCCGCCACTTCTGAGCCGTGCCTCGCCGGATGAGAGCGGCGGCGCGAGCGAGGATGACGACAATTTCGACACGGACGAGGAGGAGGAGGAAGAGGGACGAGACTCCTCCGCCTCCGCCGCCACAGTGTCCTCCACCCTATCGCGCGCCAGCGGCCCTTCCCACGGTGCCGGCCCGTCCGGAGCGCGCTCCCCCGGGCTTTCCTTTCTGAACATCCCGGGCGTGGAATTTGTGGACCTTGAGGACGGCGCGGAGGCGAGCAGCCCCCCGCCGGTGGTGACGCGCGGTTCCTCTGAAGGAGCGGGCGAACCGTCGCGGGAGGGGGAGCGCAGCCTTCCCGAAGGAACCCGGAGCCCATGGCCGGAGGAGCTGCGCGCCCTCTGCGTGGGCGCGTCTACACCTGATACTCCCCTTGGCGCTAAAGGTTTGACTCCTGAAACCTTTCCTATGAGCTCTCTAGGCGGCGTCGACCTTTCTGGGCTTGATCTGGAGGTGTGCACAGGGGGAGGTGACGTGGAGATGACGGACGCGGTAACGCCCGCCGAACCACCGCTTGTTGGGTTGGCCACCGGGCCAGCATCCCTCGCTGGAGCCGACGGCGCCGAGATCGCCGTCCCTGCCGCCGGCGACGTCCCCTCCACGACCGGAGCCCCTTCGGACGCGGGCGAGGGGGTATCTTCCTCCGGGCCACCGGGCTCTGGAGACGCGCTAGGGGCTCTTCCGACTCCTCCGCTGCCCCTGGCCCCGACGCCTCCTGGCCCCTTAGCCTCGCTCTAGGGCCCTAGTGGAGTCCAGGGGTACCAGAGGCCCGCCCTTGGGCTTGACACCTCGGGGCTCTCATCCCTGGACTTCCATAGTCGGGCCACCACCGCCTCAGCTTTGAGGAAGATGCGTGGAGCTTTTCACTCCAAACCGGAGTCCGGGCGCCTTTTCGGGGGTCTCGACGACTTTGCACTGTGCGACGCCTCCACAGACTTCTTCATGAAGGTGCTTATGTCTGCCGCCTTCCCAGCTTGCCTCTCCGCGGGGCCTCGTTTCCTCTTTCTTTTTACCCGCATCGTTTTTCCGTCGCGAGGGCTTTTGTGGCATGAGGTGGCCAAGGTGTCGGCGCACACTCGCGACACGTCGAGACACATCGGGGAACTTCGCCAAGGCCCGAAGCCGCGGAGGAATGGGCCTTGAGTAGGCTCGCCTGGAAGGGGCCCTGCGAACCTCCACCGAGACCCTGGCGAAGGTCCAGGAGGAGCTGAGCCAGGGTCGGGGCCTGGCTGCGCGAAACGCCGAGCTGGAAGACCTCGTTTCTTCCATGAAGACGAGCTGAAGAAGGACGGCCATATCGAGGAGCTAAAGGACCTCCTGAAGGTGGCGGAGCTCGCCAAGGAGATGCTCAAGAAGAACGCGGAGGAGCATCCCCGCCAGCTCGCTGTGGCGAAGGGCGAGGCTCAAATGAGTCTTGTCAACGCCCGTGAGCGGAGGCGTTCTGAGGTGCCTAAAGCTTTTGAAACCTTCACCGCCGGTATCAAGTGGCGGCCGATGCTTTCCTTCAGCGGCTCCTCGGCAGCATCGATGCCTCGAGCCGACTCCTACACCCCGTGAGGCCATCAGGTTCCTCCAGAACTCCGCCGGGCTGTTGGGGAGCTCCGTCGTGGCCTTAGGTAGCCACTGCGCCCGGCTGGGGTCTTTGAAGACGGCCCAGCTCCTCGAAGCCAAGGTTTGCCCGCATGTCCAGGGGCACTTCGGTGCTACCTCCGCGGCTACTGGCGCTCCGGGGTTTTTCAACATTGCGTCTGCAGGAAGACCTTCTCGCTCCGCGGCCCATTTAGCCTCTCGCTTCATCTCTGACTTTTGGAGTCAGCATGGCGAGGCAGCAGCGAGGGAGTCGGTGCGGCGAGCTCGAGCTGCGATGGGCACCTCGAAGACCGCGGCTAAGGCGGGGTCGCCCGACGAAGCGAAGGGCAAAGAGAAGCAACCTCCTTCGTAGCCTGTAATCGAACTTGTGTAGTGTTGTGCGAAGCCTCGTGCCGTTTGTTCCGCCTTTCATGTTTTCCCTTTTTAACTGCTTCGCTCGAATTTGGCAGGCTGACGTTTTGCCCTTGGGCTTTTTTGGGCTCTTTTGTGCTAAAGCAAGTTCCCATGTGCTGACATTGCGCTCGTGTGCTGACGCTTCGGTTCTAGCCTTGGTTCGCGAGTGCGCGCGCGGTTTGTGACGCTTGGGGTCTCGTGCTCCGTCCTTCCTTGGCGGGATTTTCCTCGGTTTCTGAGATTCTTTACGCCGCCGTGCCTGTTCGCGTTCCGAGGCTTGACCGCTCGGTGCGGGTGGCTCCCCCCACCTTATATATGCACGCCGGCGTCTCCGGTGATGTTACCCCTTCCCATTCCGTGGCCTTACTCTGTTCCTAGAGCGTCGACATGTCTTCCTATCTCTTTGGCTTCTCGTCTCTTTCTTCCATCATCTCCCTTCCCGATCTCAAGGACGGCCCGGCGCTGGCCGGAGCTCTCGACGCGAGGCTTTCCGCCGAAGTGGGGGCGGGGAGAGGCTATGTCGGCGGTGCGGTCCAACCTGTTGCCGTCGCTTTTCCAGGGGCCGACGCCCTGCATCCGATCATTATCTCTGACGAGGAAGACAATGGCATCGACCCCCCGACGCCGCCGCCTTCCCCTGCGAGCTCCGTCGGTAGCAACGACGTGCCAGTGATGAAGCCGGCCCGTCTTGGGCGCGCCCATTTCCGCCAAGCACCTAGAGCGAAAAAGCCTCGCTGACCCTTGAACCAATTTTCCTGACGTCACCAGTAGTCCCTAGAGGCTTTGACGATTTTTTTTGTATGTATTGTTCTATGCTCTTGGCGAGATGTGTATCATTACCCCTATCCCAGGTCTCAGTGTTGAAGAATGTTTGCTTATACGTGTACTGCTGGGTTGGAGCGATGATCGCATGTTCGGGGCTAGTGTCTTGTGTCTTTGCCGATCTGGGAGCCTGTCGGGGTGGAGGAGTGCGTGGGGTGTTAGCCCGACCAAGCGCCCGGAGCGAAGGTAGCGCATTAGGCCTTAGCTAACCGCGAGTCCGTTGGAGCGAAGGAGTGGGTGGGACGTTAGCCCGACCAAATACTCGGAGCGAAGGTGGCGCGTTAGGCCTTAGCTAACCGCGGGTCCGTCGGAGCGAAGGAGTGGGCGGGACGTTAGCTTGACCAAGCACTCGGAGCAAAGGTGGCGCGTTAGGCCTTATCTAACTGCGAGTCCGTCGGAGCGAAGGAGTGGGTGGGACGTTAGCCCGACCAAGCACTCGGAGCGAAGGTGGCGCGTTAGGCCTTAGCTAACCGCGAGTCCGTCGGGCGAAGGAGTGGGTGGGGCGTTAGCCCGACCAAGCACTTTCGGAGCGAAGGTGGCGCGTTAGGCCTTAGCTAACCGCGAGTCCGTCGGAGCGAAGGAGTGGGTGGGACGTTAGCCCGACCAAGCACTCGGAGCGAAGGTGGCGCGTTAGGCCTTAGCTAACCGCGAGTCCGTCGGAGCGAAGGAGTGGGTGGGACGTTAGCCCGACCAAGCACTCGGAGCGAAGGTCGCACGTTAGGCCTTAGCTAACCGCGAGTCCGTCGGAGCGAAGGAGTGGGTGGGACATTAGCCCGACCAAGCACTCGGAGCGAAGGTGGCGCGTTAGGCCTTAGCTAACCGCGAGTCCGTCGGAGCGAAGGAGTGGGTGGGACGTTAGCCCGACCAAGCACTCGGAGCGAAGGTAGCGCGTTAGGCCTTTGCTAACCGCGAGTCCGTGTTTTGTAATGTACCACACTGCATGCATGGAGACATCAGGTTTTTACGTGGAAACCCCGTAGGAAAAAAAAACCACGGGTGGGGGCGCTAAGCGGTCCCCGGATATGACTTTCCTTCATTGATAAACATTTGTACACTCTTTTTTTTTCCTTTTTTTTTGAGAGGAATAGGGGCGGTGGGGGGAACACTACGGGTAAAACTTCTTGAGCGCATCGGAGTTCCAGGTCCTCGGTACTTCTTTGCCGTCCAAGGTGGCGAGCCTGTGAGCCCCCTTCGCCGTGGACTCTTTGATGATGTATGGTCCCTCCCACGTGGACTAGAGTTTGGCGAACGTTAGAGTTGATCGTTTGAGTACCATGTCTCCCGGCGCCAAATCTCGTTTTTTTATCCTTTTTACTGAAGCTCCACGTCGAGGCCTTCGCGTAGGCTTTCATGGTAATCAGAGCTTGTAATCTTCCCTCCTCCGTCAAGTCGTGTGTGATGTCCGCCGTGTCTTGTATCGGGCCTTTGATAATGCGAAGGGATTTGGCTTGGATCTCCGCGGGTGAAACGGACTCTCTCAAGATTGCTTTGAGCAGGGAGAAGCTTTGTTAGGCGGGGCGAGAGAGTGCGAGCGCCAGAGAACTTTAGGTAGCTCGTCGGGCCACGCACCCTTTGCTGTGTTATGGGGCCTTTTCTTGATGCCGTCTAGTAGCAATCCATTAGCTCTTTCCACTGCGCCATTCGCCTGTGGGTGTCCAACCGACGCGAAGCAGATCTTCGTTCCGATACCCTCGCAGTATTCCTGGACCTTTTGGACTCGAACTGAGATCCGTTGTCTGTGACGATCTCGTAGGGAACCCCGTACCGACGGACGATTGTTTTCCAGAAGAATTTAGTTGCGGCTTCTGCTGTTATCTTCGCTACTGGTTCTGCTTCAATCCATCAGGAAAAGTAGTCGATTGAGACGATTACGAATTGCAGACTTCCCTTGGCTTTGGCGAGTGGGCCAACGATGTCGATTCCCCATTTGGCGAAAGGCCAGACCGGGGGCACTGGGTGCAGCTCGCTGAGCGGGGCCTTTTTTTGCTTTGTCATCCACTGGCAGGCATGACAATGTTTGACTAAGTGCTCCGCATCCTGCAGTGCTGATGGCCAGTAGAGGCCCATCCTGAACACCTTGCCTGCGAGGTTCCTTGGGGCCTGGTGTGCTCCGCAGGTTCCCTCGTGTGCCTCGCGTAGGGCTTCAATTCCTTCTTCCTGCGATATACAGCGAAGCCACGGGTGCAGAGCCCGCAGGGAACAGGAGCCCCTCGATTATGGCATACTTCTTTGCCCGGGTTTCCAAGCGCTTGGCCTGTGCTTCGTCTTGCGGAAGGGTGCCGTCGAGGAGGTAGCTGTGTATCTCCTCTCGCCAGTCGTTGCCGGCCGCCGGGGTTATAAGGTTCACTTGGGAAGCGATCGACGGGGCTCGGAGCATTTCGAAGAATGCGGTTGGGGGTAAGACGCCTCCGGCTCCTGCCGCCTTTGCCAGTTCGTCGGCCCGCCATTCTGCGCCCGGGGTATGGCGCGTATGGAGAACCTGGCGAAGCTTTTTTCCATCGCCCTAACCATTTCGACGTACTTCTAGAGTTGTTCATCCTTCACCTGATATTCCTTGGAGACGTGTCCTTCAATGAGCTTTGAGTCAGTTTGCAGGATAAGCGCTGGCGCCTATAGCCCAACTGCGGAGCCCTGTGAGAGGCGCTTCATATTTGGCCGTGTTGTTCGTCGAGGGGAATTCCAGCTTCGTCACGAATTCCGTTGTTTCTCCGCCGGGGGTCGTGACGATGGCCGCTATTCCTGCGCCATGTACGTCCCATGATCCGTCGGAGTTGACGAGCCATACCTCCACATCATGTTTGTCCTCGAGCGCCGGCGATGTCCATTCTGCGACAAAGTCTGCTAGAACTTGGCTCTTGATCGCCGTGCGTGGTACGATGGATAGTTCAAAGGGGGCGAGCTCGACCGCCCACTTGCTGATGCGGCCCGAGCTTTCTTTGTTTGACAACATGGAGCTTAGCGGATACGCCGTGGGCACTTTGATTCTGTTTCCCTGAAAGTAGTGTCGGAGCTTCCTTGATGCCATTAATAATGCGTAGGCTAGCTTCTCCATCTCGGTGTAGCATAACCGCCCTGCAGGCCTCGGAGGAAACACATTTCTTTGTTTTGCGACTTCTTCTCGCCGACGAGACAATAGCGATGCGGAGGGACCCACGGCCAGGTAGAGGAGCAGCTCCTCGCCTTGTTTCGGGCTGTGTAGCGTGTGCAGCGTCATGAGGCTTTGCTTCAGGTCTTCGAATGCGGCCTGGCATTCTTTCGTCCAAGAGAAGGTTTCGCTCGCCCGCATCGCTCTGAAAAATGGGAGGCTTCGCTCTGCGGACTTCGGCAGGAATCTGCTGAGCGCCGCGAGCCGCCCCGCCAACCTTTGGACTTCCTTGATGTTCCTTGGCGGGGCCATGTCCTGGATTGCTCTGATCTTCTCGGGGTTTGCTTCGATGCCTCGCTCAGAGACGAGGAACCCCAGTAGCTTTCCTGCTTTTACACCAAAAACACATTTTTCGGGGTTAAGCTTCACCTTCTCCACCAATAGGCTATTGAAGGGTTCGCGTAGGTCGGTGACGTGGTCTTCCTTCTTTCCGCTTTTTACGACAATGTCGTCGACATAAGCCTCTATGTTTCGTCCGAGCTGCTTGGCGAAGATCTTGGCGATTAGCCTGGCGAAGGTGGCCCCGGCGTTTTTTAGACCGAACGGCATCCGCACGAAACAGAATCTGCCGAAGGGTGTGATGAACGCTGTTTTATCCTCATATTCTTTACGCATGTACACTTGATGGTATCCCGAGTATGCGTCGAGAAAACTCATCATCTCTGACCCGGAGGTAGAGTCGACGAGTTGGTCGATGCGAGGTAGAGGGAAATCATCTATTGGGCATGCTTTATTAAGGTCGGTGAAATCAATGAACATTCTCCATGCTCCGCTGGATATTTTGACGAGGACCACGTTGGCTAGCCATTCAGTGTGGATGGCCTCGCGTATGATCCTGGCCTGGAGCAGCTTGGCCACTTCTACCCTCGCTGTGTCTTGTCTTTCCGCCGCGAGCTTCCTGAGCTTTTGCTTCTTGGGCTTCGCTTCCGGCTTAACGGCTAGCATGTGCTCGATTGTGCTTCGCTGTACCTCGGGGATGTCTCCCGGACACCACGCGAATACACCTTCGTACTCCTGGAGAACCTGCAACAAGGCTTGCTCTTCTGCGGGGGTGAGGGCGGCGCTCAGGGTGACCATTCTGTCACTATTGGGTTGAATCGCCACCCGCTTCGTTTCTCCTTGAGGGCGTGGTTTTGGGAGCCATTTGCTGTGTTGGTCGGGGAGAAGATCCTCCTCCGTCGTGTAGACGTGCTTGACCTGAGGGGGTCCTTCTAAATCTATCTTCCGAGCGAGCGCTTGGTCCCCTCGGACTGTAATGGTGCCATCGGGCGAAGGTATCTTCATGCAGAGGAAGTCGTGATGTATGATGGCCCCGAATAAGGTCAGTGACCCTCGCCCCATTATGGCGTTGTACTGAAAGGGCATATCGACGACATCGAATGTGACGTGGCGAGTGATGCTAGAACGTTGCGCTGTGAAGGTCACCTCCAACTCTATCTGCCCAATAGTGCCGATGACGTTTCCTCCGAAACCCACCAGTGGCACCTCCGATCTCCTCAGACGCTCGTAGGGAATCATCATCTGTTTGAAAGCTTCAGCAGAGATTATGTCTGCCGCACTCCCTCCATCGATTAGTATCCTGCGTACCTCACAGTCGGCGATCATGGCAGTGATCACTAAGGAATCCTAATGGGGGAAGTGCACTCCTTGCGCGTCTTCGTTTGTGAATACAATAGGCTTATGCTCTTGCTGGGGGGTGAACGACGGATTAACTCCCACATGATTGATCTGCCTGGCATGTGCCTTGCGCTGCCTTTTGGAGGACATATGCAGGGAGGACCCTCCAGCAATGGTGTTGATGACTCGATGCATGTGGTTTATCGCCCCGTGGAGTGGGGGTCGCTGAAGTTCCGGAGGCGGTGGGGGCGGCAGTGGGAGAGGGAGCACTTCGCCTTCTCTTCTCTTAGCTTCGAACCGCCGGTAGCCTTCGATCACTTTACAGTGGATCGAATCATGCGTGCCATTTTCGCCGTGGTACTCGCAGTGGTACCTTCTCCTGGCTGCTTCTTCCCGCTTGGGCACAGGCCGATCACCTTCTCGCGTATCTTGCCAGCGAGGCGGGCTCCGCCTACGCTGCTCCGGGTGCCGCCCCTTGTTGTCTCGTCGATCGGTCCGTTCATCAATGTAGTGGATCCTTTTTTCTTTGTCTTTTCCCTCGCGCTCTTGGCCACGAGTCCTTCCCTTTGCCCTAGATGCGGGCTCTTTCTCTTGATCCCTCCTTCGAGGGGATCGCTTCGACGGTTCATGCTGCGGCCTGTCCTCTCTCTGGGAATTGTCCTCCTCCGCCCGAGCATACTCTTTTATTTTGGCAAATAGCTCCTCCACGGTGCGGACCTCTTTCCGGGCCAGCCTTTCTGCCAACGGCCCCCTTCATAGCCCGTAGCGCGCTGCATTGATGATGGTGGTGTCGTTGACCCCCCCGGATCTGGCATTTGATCTTGGAGAAGCGCTGGAAATAGCTCTTAAGGGATTCCCCTTCGCGTTGTCTTACAGCAAATAGGTCGCTCTCCTCTTTCATCCCGTCGAAGTTTCCCTGAAAGTTGCTCTCCATTTTGGTGCGAAGTTGAGACCAGCTTTCGATGGAACCTGGCTCGAGTGAGGAATACCACCAGAGGGCGATACCCTCTAGCGCCAGCAATAGCCCCTTGGCCTTGATGTCGTCATCTCCCCCCGCTGCCTCTACGGCGGTGTCGTAGACGCGGAGGAACTCCCTCGGGTCCGCCTTGCCGTTATATGGCTTGATGGTGGGGAGCTTGAAGTTTCCTAGAGAAGGCCACCTCTTCGCGCGAAGCCTGGCACAGAGCGGGTTGGGGTCGTCATCATTCCTGGTTGCCCTCTCGTGTGCCGGAGACAGCACCTCCTGGTCCGGGCTCTCGTCCTGAGACACCGTGAGGCCTTGGTTCATCTGCCCCTGTAGACGCTGCACCTCCGCCATCAGCTTTTCGTTGGCCTCCATCAACGCCCGTATGTTGGGGTCGAGCGTCTCCTGCGTCCCTCTCACTCTTCGGGAGGCGGTTCGCCCGCATGCCGCCCTCTCGCCCGGCTCGGGTGATTCAGCGCCTCCGCGCGTCATCCTCCGGTCTTGTTGTCGGCCGCCCGCCGCCGCGTCCGGCGCTGGGCACGCTATGCGTTACCACGACCGGCAGTGGTGGGTGCACCTCCGGGGACCCCTCCACTTGCATGGGGGCTTGGCCCCCCTCGTCCTGCACCTGCTAGCGACTGTGCGTCTGGCTCCTCAGCGACCTCCCTGACTCCCCACCAGCGGCTCCTGTGGTAGCTCCCTGAAACGGGGTCGCGGTCCTCCTCTTCGGCGGCATGATCATCGATGATTCTTTGTCAAATCAGCTCGGAAGCGACGGCTTTCTCAAGCAATCGCTCCCCACGGACGGCGCCACTGTTGTGGGTATCGCCCCACGAACAGAAAGCAGGGCTGTCCCTGGTACGCGATCTCGCACACGCAAGACAGCTCAATGAAACTCTCGTGCTCTCACAGATTACGCTCGTGGATGGAAGGAACGCAACACTTCAGAAGGAAGAGTCTATCTGTTATTGATATCGACCTCCCCTTTTTATAGGGGTGGGATCATACAGGGCCATGCAATGGTGGTCCCTTCTCCGACCGGCCCTGACTGGGGCCTGTGGGTCATTTTTCTGTTACTTTACATATTTTACCCCCACCTGCCCCTGAGCCAAGGGTTCGGTGGTCATTTCGTGGTCTTTTGTCCGCCCCCTTTACCATTACACCCTCCTACTTGGCCTCCTACACAGGGTTACATGGGGGATTATACATTTGTGACAGCTACAAACCAGCTCCCCCCAGCCTGGCGCCTACTCGAGTGCCCTGACAGGGTGGTAGGTCCGGCGATACGGCTTGTCTGCTGGTCCCCGTCGCCCCCCACGCTGTTCCGACTCGTCCTCCAATACGCCAGGCTTCAGCTCCGTTTGGGTCCTACTATGCTCCGCGTGGGTTTCCCTTCCCGTGCTTGTGCCTCGACCTGCTTCCCTCTGCTTCGCCAGGTCTCGTGTTCGCTCCGCGCTTCTCCTGCTCCCTCCGCTGCTTCACCCTCGGCTCCGCCGGGCTCCGCGTATGCTCCGCGCTCCGCCTACACCCTTCGCCGCTTCACCCTTATCTCCGCCAGGCTTGGCGCGTGCTTCGCTCCTTCCTGTTCAGCCCTCGCGCTCTATTCGTTGAAGCCCTCGCGCTGGCACGGAGAACAGAGAACGGAGCGGAGGTCTTGAGCAGGACCACCCCTCGCCCCAAAGTCCAAGGAGGTACCTATCCCAGACCTACAACACCTATCGGGCTTAAAGACAAGGTCAAAAGCTCAATAGATCAAAAATTGAGAGGACTATTGGCTTAAATAGAGATTCAGACCGATACATCTAAAGGTAGCAAGGACTATTTACCTAAACAGAAGTTCAAACCAATAGATTGGAAGGGTAAACAATCTACCACTAGGCCATGTAAGCAACCATGAAGCAGACAGGGGTAAACAGATTACTACTAAGCCTATAAAATCAATAAAGTTGTCGAAAGAGGGTAAACAGACTGTCAACTAGCCGATTATATCATTTAGCTGATAGAATGAAGGATAAATAGACTACGATCAGCTAGATTAAGAAGTTAATCAAACCAATAGAACAAAGATAAATAGACTATCGGTTAAATAGCAAGCTACAAGCCGATAGAACGAGAATCTAACCCTTTGCATGAAACGGAGATGCACCACAATATCAACAAAAATAGTATTCAGAATAATGCAAAGGCCCATACAGACAAGAAGATCGAACTTAATCGAGACAGTATTACTTATGTCAACTTGATGCGGGGGGTATCATGTAGTTGATCGAAAGGCGATGTGCAGCAAATCGATGACGAATAAAATATGATGAAACTAAGTTACTGCTGCTCCTAGGAATTAAAAAAACGATTGCATTGAAATAGTAGATTGATTGGTCATTGACCCTTTTCCTGATACATAAGTTAGGTATTTATACCTGATATATGGACTCGATACAATAGGCTCAAACTCTTAACTTACTATATCTAATCGACTTAATATATAACTAAGACTCTAAATAGAAACTTATCTAAAAATTTACATAAAATATACTACGTAACCGATCCGGACAACATTAACTTTCATAACTTTCCTAAATCGGCTTCTTGGATAAGGTTTCCTATTTTAACTTGTCGTAGCCAATTAGGAAACTTCTTTCGTATTAGGATTCTGTAACAACCCAAAATGGTATACAATGTTTAAAACATTCCAACACTAGCTTGTATGAATTTTGGATAATTTCATCTAGTGCATTTGGCTAACAATTTCTAAATTGGATCTATATATGGAAACTTAAATAGTTTAGCCATTATCCTATGTTACACACACACACCCTAATAAATATATTTATAAAGAGATACACTTACAAATGAAAACCATTTCAAAAATCCCCAAAATGATATGAGCATTATACCTAATGTTGCTTTTAGATAATTTTTGCTGTTATTCTTTGGCACCCTTTTATATACATATTTATATATCAACATCAATATGTATATTTATATATATACTTATTAATTGTGTAGGTATATATATATATAAAAGAAAAATCACGTTAAAAATCCTACAAAAATTTCTATAATCTAGGGTAGACCCAAAGTGACTGTTGAACCGAGTTTTTGACCCATTCTTGACCAAGGTGGGACCCACACGGTAGTCTCTCTCTCTGCTCTTATGAGCATTTCACCGAGCAGCTGAGCTGCAACAGCTCAGGTTTCACCTTTCCGGTGATATCAATGCGCCCCTGCCCAAAATCTCCCAAGGATATCCTTCTTTGGCTGCTTGCGAGTGTCGCCTTGGCCTTGTGGACCCCACGTCTACGCCGATGAGACCTCGGCGCCAATTACTTCGCCGCACCGCCTGCCCTGCAGCCGACCAAGCCGCTCTATTGGGCTCTCGTGCGCACTACCGTTCCCAGCCTCGCCTCATTGCCCAACTAGCATCTTTGGCTCACCATCAATGGCCCCGACAGGAGCCATGACCCGCGCCGGCGTCCTTGACCAGAACAAGCCATCGTCGGCACGCCACCTCCAAATCTCTCCCTCTCGTGATCACGCCACCGCCCAGGCCAGCCAATCGGCGAAAGAGCTTCTCTGTGACCGCCTGAGCCTCCCTCGTGACTGCTGGACCTTACGCGTGCTGGGCAAAGCTCACAACCGCCGAGCTGAATCAAACCCGCTCCCTCACTCTCTCGTCACCAGCCCAAACCAAAGTTGCATGGTCTTTTTCACACCCGCGCCTATTTTGCCAATCCCTCGCGTCGCTCCTGCCCAAAGGAACCAACCTAGGAAGCCTCGAACTCGCCAGAACGCTCTCGCCGCCGTCGTTGGCCAGTTTTCCCCCTTCATGCTTTCTTCCTCTCTAGTGAGCTTCGTGGCAATTCCTTGCGCCACTAGCCTCATCTGGACATGTCTTATTCGGTGCGTGCATGTTTTTGCCTTGGGATTCACAGGATTTCACCAGCCCAGTGAGTGCACAGCCTCTCCTGTTCGGCCTCCTCATCAGCAGACCACTCAAAGCCTTCTCGACCATAGATAAGTGCTCAGTAAGCATCTACTAGCTCTCTAGAAGCGAATGGGCGCACTATTACCCTATGAACGTCCCTCTAACGCCATTATCCATGTTCGCCGGAGCTCGGCTTCGCCGCCGCATGTCGCGCCGCTGCGACTGGTCGTCTCCTGCCACGACATGAGCACCGGTAGATGCACGATGACCCACTAATTCCAGCGCGCCCTAGAACTCCCCAAATGGGTCACTGTAGCTCTGGCTAGCCGTCAACGAAGCTCTGCCCCGTGGCGCGCAGGCTGGAGGCTAGTAGACGACGACGGCGAATCGTTAGATCTACGTAAAGATTCGTGCTAGCCATCAACATAGGGTTAAGTCAAGTCACTGACATGCAGGACCCCGAGCATATTGACACCCAATTTATTAAAGTATTTCTTTTAAAGTATCAAATTGCATGCTCTTAAATTATGATATGCCTATTTGTTAATCATGATGATATCATGCCCTGTTCATTGATTGATTACTTACCATGAATATATCGCTTTCATGATATCATTCTTCATTTGACTCAATTTATGATTTCCTGGATGATCATATCCTTGTTTAGCCAAGATAGGGAAAATACTAAAATTTATTAGACTCCTTAAGTCTAGGCTAAAACTTGCTTAGCAATGGTTGAGTCTCTATTACTCATTTCGGGCATAATGGCCTCAGAACGGTGAACCGAGATTCACCGAGACATGACATACATGAACATAACCTTGAGTTTGAGGCCTGGCATGCCAGTGTGTATATGGTTGTGATGTGTTACAATGCGGACTGGGTCTGGCATTGGTTAAGAAATGAAGTAGTTGGCCTACGTGAATTGAGAAGCTAATCGTCCACATACGTAGTGCTAGAAGAGGAGCACGGGGAGAACCATGAAATGCCGTGTGCTGCCAAAAAGGGTTCCGCCACATCGTGTGTGATTCACAGGAAGGGTGCGATTAGCCATAGAAGGAAGTGCATAAGGGTGAGCCCTTTGTGGATAGGCTAGGCTGAAACATGGTTTTCCACAGACGGGTGCATCGGGGATGCACAGTGTGACGTCACTGACCATCGAGGATGGTTTCTAACACTACAATGCGCTGGCCATCGCGTGGTAGTGCAAGTATTGGGATTCAGGGGTAGCTACGACCTACGGGCATACACTGTCTGCTGCCATGCTTGAGGTGAAGACAGTCTCATGTCATCATCTGAGGGATGATCTAGACCCATACTCAAAGGAAGCCATGAGTCTAGCGTGGGCCGGCAACCCAGCTAGGACAAGATCGGACACTTCACTGGAGATATGATCCACAACGGGTGCACCACACCCGAAAGATGATGGCAGGAGTGGAGGAGAACATTTGGCAGAGTGCGTATAACTGGCTATGGGATTGGGATTGTGAACTAAGATGGAACTCTAATGATGATTCAACTTGATATAGAAAATTGGTTAAAACTGCTAAGTCGTAGGCTTTGATTTCCAAAACTGGCTTTCTGGAAATAAACAAACCCAGCCTTTTCTTTGAAGCCTCTATCACTAAATGCATTAGGTTGGGTGTTAACTCGTCAATGTTTGGATGACACTGACATCGCGTACATATACACTTTTATACATGGATGACCAAGGAGATGAAGACGCCTATGAATGCCATGAGGATGGAGATCCTCATTTCCAAGACTAGGAGTAGAAGAAAATTGGGGTTTAGGTTGTTCCGCCAGCCATGTGTTGTTACCTAGCTGCTAGTGTGATTTTGAAGTTTCGGCACAAAACTCTGATGAGATTTGTATCTTTAAGACTTTCGCTTTAACTCTGATCATGACTTGGTTTGTAACTAAGGTTTAAAGGCCGTTTGCTACTATTGTGATCTGGTGTTCGCCGTTATGTAACAAATGAATGGTCAATGTATGAGATGATCCAGCTATGTAACTGTTGCACTAGCCTACTTATCCAGGGCCTAGTGCAGGTCGGGCTGTTCCTCGGAAGGTAAGCTGAGGAGGGCCGCGGCAAGAGCTGGTATCAGAGCATACGACTGTAGCAACCTTAAACCCTGGCCGTTAGCTAAGGACTTTACATATTTTTTTATGAGTATAAAAATTCCTACATGACAAAAATCTTGTATATCTTGTCTATTGATTCTCTGGATTATGTACTCACTCTCTCTCTTATTCAAAATTGGTTTTGTAGATGGAGGATGAGGTCTCCAACAGCTTTCCCCTAGAGCGTGCCGCTTATGGGTATGATGACCCTATGTACGCTAGCCAGCTAGTGCACGTCCTTCGCCAGCTAACTGACTTCCTGTGTTTTGATTGCTGCCCCTGCTACTTTTGGAGATTTGTCCATACCCTACCCCACATAGGGTACATTGTTGAGGTCCGGATCTACTACCACCACCTAGTGACGGAGGCTCACAGCTATAGGACGGAGACGCCTAGAGATCACTTGCAGCCAGCCATCAACAACACTGCGGCCTTGGCAATACAGGAGTTGCAGGAGGAGTACAACGACGACTTGGAGGACACTTCATTCGCTCGCCCTTCCCTACAGCACTTTGCACAGCTTCCAGGCTTCACTAGTGCTTCGCCATCGGTGAGAGACTAGTTGGAGAGAGTTGCACGTCTTCACAGAGGTGCGGAGGCCGATCGTGGTAGTGCACTAGAGGAGATCTGTTTCCTCTGCTACTCCCTTCGAGAGTCTGATAACAATTTATGGGTGGTTGGACGACGACTTCACCACTACTCCAGCAGCCTGATGATGTGCAGGCATCAGAGGGACTCTGCGCGTGCATAGTTGGCATGTCGGCAAGCGAGGGACCCTTTCCTTTCTTTCTTAAGCGCCACTGCCTTGGAGGGGATTCCCTGTCACGACTCTCCTCCACTGACTTCCCCCTTACTGCTGGAGTACATTCTAGATTCAGAGTCATCCTTGGACTCCTTAGCTGCTCCTGCAGTACCTCTAATTGCACCTACTGCTCCTACTACTGCTACACTCCCTCAGAGGTCGTGGGAGGACGTTGACTCTGCACCTGCTAGATAATCATCAATGAGGCCAATGATAGTTTACATGTGTCATCCCCGTCAGTGAGTAGCTAGGGTTAGATGGCAGACCTAGATCGATGAGTGTATCTTTTGCATTACCATTGGAGATGATTGGCGATGTATCTTTTGTTGTATAGTTGTATGACTTGATGAATGACTGATCTTTTGTTGTCATGAATGTTATGTTTTTTCTTTGCTGCATAATTTGGTTTTATTTGGAATTGGCCTCATGCATGCAATCTTAGCTATAATTGTAAGGATCATTGACCTACAGATGGTGCGTAATCAAGGAGCTGGACGTGGTCGTGGAGCTGTCTAGGGCCAAGGGGCAGTTCGAGGCCGCGGTGCCACTCATGGCCGAGGAGATGGCCAAGCCCATGGTGCTGGCGTAGCCAGAGGCTATGGCCGCGGACGAGGCCGAGGAGATCTTCTTCCTCCTCCGGCAGGAAATCCAACCATGGTGCAAGTAATAGTGTGACAAGCTCAGGTGTTGGGCCAGGTTTTGCTCAACCAACAAGCGGATAGGAATCATAGAGATGGGTCTAAGCATGCAACCTTCATGAGAAGAAATCCGCCTACTTTCTCTCTGGCTACCGAACCTATGGAGGCAGAAGATTGGCTGCGTACTGTGACTATAAAGTTAAATTTAATTAGGTTTCCTGAAGAGGAAAATGTTGTGTTGGCTTCACATCTGCTTGCAGTTCCGTTGAGGTTTGGTGGGACAACTATGTGGGCACTCGGGCAGATGACAAAAAGGAAGAAGAGGAAGAGGAGATTGAGCCTGCTAAAGAAGACGATGCAGAAGGTGCGCAAGGAGGTGATGAAGGAGCAGATGATGCGGAGGTGCCACAACACGCTTCGCTAGTCCAGAATTTTAGTCCTTGGGAGGAGTTTGTTGCCGCTTTCCATGACTACCACGTACCAAATGGAGTCTCGAGGATGAAGAAGTATGAGTTTCATCGGTTGACTCAAGGCACGATGTCTGTCTCTGAGTATCTTGCCAAGTTCAATCAGCTTGGGAGATTTGCTCCCCGTGACATCCAGGAGGAAGATGAGAAGACAGATTGGTTCCTGGAGGGAATGGATTCCCATTACAGATCTCGTCTTAGGATTTTGGAATTTGAAAGCTTTCAACAGCTGGTCAATAAGGCATTGGTACTAGAAAAGGAACTAAAGGGCGAAGATCTCTCTCGCAAATGCAAGCTAGCAGAGCGTACGGCAGCTGGATCTAGCCGTACTAGACAGTTCAGACCCCCAGCTTCCCCAAAGGTCTGGCCAGCAGCCATCCTTTGCCATTTGTGGTTACCCAGCGAGGGGTGGGCGTGGAACTGATAACTCTGGATACCGAACTCAAGCGCCAACCGCTCCTCACAATCCCAGAGCACTCAAGACAAAATGTCGGGCAATTGTTTCCTGTGTCACCAATCTAGGCACTTTGCCGCCAACTATCCTAACCAGAACCTTGCAAGACCTCAAAGGAACATCGTGCAAGGACGCGGCAGTGGTCGTCTAATGCAAAATCAACCCCAAGGCGTTGGATGCAGAGGCTGAACCATGTCACTGCAGAAGCAGCCCAGAAAGATGAAGGAGTGCTTGTGGGTATGTTCAGAATCCATGAATTCCTCATACAATTTTTATTTGATTCTAGTGCATCACATTCATTCATATCACAAGAATACATAGATAAGCACCAACTACAAACATTTTCCCTTAATAAGTCCTTAATTATAAAATCCCTCGGTGGAACACTTAAAGCCACTAGGTCCTGTGAATGGATAGAGATTAAAAAGGAAAATGTTGGATTCAACTTCGATCTCATGGTCATTAAAGGATTAGGAGTTGATATCATAATCGAGATGGATTGGCTGAAATTTTACAAGGGAGTGTTGGATTGTGCTAAACGGGAAGTAAGGCTCTTGAGGCATGGAGTGTTTGAAAGAGTATGGAAGGTGGATGAATCCTATAGATGGGGTAGGGCTATCGAGTACCTTAAGAAAGTAGTAAGGTTAGGGTGATCAAAGGATACCGAGACGTGTTCCCAGATGAATTGCCTGGTCTACTCCTTGACCGAGAAGTGGAGTTTGCCATAGAACTAGTACCTGGTACAACCCCAATCTATAAGACTTATTTCAAGATGAACTCGAAAGAGTTGGAAGAGCTTAAGCAACAACCAGATGAATTGCTGAGTAAAGGTCTCATCCGACCGAGCTCATCCACTTGGGGTTCCCTAGCTATGTTTGTGGACAAGAAGGATGGTGGAAAAAGATTGATAGTGGATTATAGGGCACTAAATGCAGTTACCATCAAGAACAAATACCCACTGCCCAAGATTGATGATCGGTTTGATCAACTTCAAGGAGCTACGAGCTTCTCTATGATCGACCTTCGATCTGTTTACCATCGAGTGAAGGTTTGTAAGGAAAACATACCGAAGACTGCATTCACTACTCGGTATAGTTTGTTCGAATACTTGGTTATGTCCTTCGGATTAACCAATGCATCGACATACTTCATGAATCTCATGAATTTGATTCTAATGGAATACCTACACAAGTCTGTCGTGGTGTTCATTGATGACATCCTAGTGTATTCCAAAACGGATAAGGAACATGGAGAGCACCTGCGAGCGGTGCTGGACAAGCTTAGAGAGCATAAGCTCTATGCAAAATTCAGCAAATGTGAATTTTGGATCAGTCATGTTAGCTTCTTGGGTCATATTATATCAGCCGAAGGGATCAAGGTGGACCTCTCTAAAATAGCTACGGTTATGAATTGGGAAGCAACCACAACTATTGCAACATCCTAATTTTTAAAATCAAAATCATATGCATTGTATGGCATGAAAATTATGAAAATATAAAAATATTTGAAAAATGAGAATGTTCCTTGTAAATACTTCATAATTTGATTTCTAAATTGAGGTTATTGTTTTTATATCTTTATTAAAGCAAATAAAAATATGTGGATAATACTGTTTTGAAAACCAAAATGATTTCTTTTATTAATTGTATTTGAATTTTAGAATCTGTTCAATTATTTTTATAAAGGCAATATTTTATATTGGTTATATTCCAAAAGAGAAAATTTACTTTATTTCCTTAATGTATTATTTATTCAAAAATGATATTCAAAATAAGTATGTTACTTAATAATTAAATTCCATTTTGATTTTGAAATAAAGCATTTATATATCTAGTTTTGTTGAAAAACTAAAGTCATATTGTTTATCTAATGCAACAAGGAGAAAATCAAATTATTTCTTTAAAATATATTATTTTGGTATTTTTGGCCTTAAGCTATTCTTCTCTTACCTCTCTTACAAGTGGACCCCACCATCTCTCCCCTCATTTTCCTTTTTCTCCCTCGATCGATTCCCTCTCGAGCTGTCCCTCCCTCTCCTTCCTTGTTATTGCGTAGCAAGACAGGAAGGAAGCTTCCTCCCCTATATCTTTGTAAATCTCCCCAAAATCCTCTCATCAAATATGGGATTAATCCCCATGATCAGAGAAATCCCTATTCCTAGGGGATTCGACCAAGTACCACCAAATCCATATATAAGCCTCTCCTCCCGTGCTCTCTCTTCCTCTTTTCGTTTTCCTTCTGCTACGACCAGGGTAAGGGTCCGTTCCCAAAAACCCTCCAAGGACATACTAGAGTTCTTCCTCACGTCTCCATTTTTCCTAGGAACTCGCAGATCCGAGGTCCATAGCTCTGGGAATCGAACGCCGAAGCTCGGCCTCCCAATTCTTGGCCGCCTCTACTTCTTCTCGCCTCAGCGCTGCCTTGCTATGAATTTCGTCAAACAGTCCGAGGACATCCTTGCTATCTTCGTCATGAATCCATCCCAACAAAGAGCTCAGAGAATCATGAACCGAGTGTGATGAATTGGATCGCCAAAGATCTCACTGGGATCTGCCGCAGCGCTTGTTCATCGAAATCATCAAATTCCTCGCTGCCACTGGTAATCTCTCTCTCCCTCTCCTTCCGTAGCACCCCTAGAATCCCTCTCAGTGGCCAATTCGGCCAGAGCGTCGCCATTTAGCCCGCCGGTGTGGGCCCCCTTCCTCCCTCATGGCCGGCCACGTCGTCGGGCTGCGCTGCCCCTCCATCCGCCATGGACCCCCACCCCGAGTATTCCCACGCCACCGCCTCTCTCACCCACCTCTCCCCCCGGCTCCCTCGCCGCCGTTTAGCACGTTGCCATGAGCCCCCGCGTGCTGCCGCTTTAGGCCACACCGCCGCTATTGCCGTGGCCAGGCCGGTACGTCGACCCCACCATTGGGCTCGCCGTGCGCTCCTCTCCATTTCCCTCGGCGGCCCCGCGCCATTGTTCGTCGTGGGCCGCGACCGAAGCCGCTGCTTCTCTGCGTCGTCATCGACAGCGGCGGGCCCGGCTGTTAGGCCGAGCCACATCCGCCGCCGCGCCCCACCTAAGCGAGGGCAGAGCTGTGCCGCCCAGCCGCTACGCCATTGCCATTGAGCCATCTTGCGCCCGCTAGGCCTTTTTTCACACAGCCACACGCGCCGCCTCGCGCCGAGCACCGCAATGCGCGCGCCACTGGGCCGCGATCCGCCTTGCCTACACAGAGTTGGGCAACTGCGCCCACGCGCACCCACATGCTCCAGGCTGAGCTGCTGCGCCGCCGTGGGCCTTGTCTTCGGGCCCATTCAAAAATTTGTTTTACTAATTTATTAAACAGTGACATTTTTTATTTTCATATCTTAATTATATACCTCCAAAAATTATAAAATAAACTTTAAAATGTTTATAAAAATTAGTACCTTCTGTTCTGTGATTTTCACATGCATTTGCACACATTATATTTTCTGTTATTTTCTGAATTGTATTTATTATCGTGTTTTCCCGTACGCTCGACTCCGGTGACTAGGGTGATGTTGCTGACGCATCGGAATGAACATCCAAGCTGTGTTGGTCAAGGCAAGTGCTGAACCCTTTGAAGCTATGTTTTGCAAATATGCTTTACTAGATTCTTACAACTAGCATGTATGATAAATATAAAACATTAATTACCTAGTTGCTTAGCTAAATTCCCATGAATAAATAATTCTTATAAAATATTCCTTGCTGCAATAGGTTATTAAAATTTGTTAAAGTATTGCCACACCCTTGTTTAGGTTTTGCTCATGCTTAGTAATGATCATTGTAAACCACATGATCATTTGCTTGTTACCATTGATTACCAATTTACCATGTGATTTCAAAAGGACAATTGGTGTTGTCATTTATTTGAAAATGGGCTAGTTGATAGTGGGTGCTATCGAAAAAATGTTTTGCAAAACCTGATTGGGGTGGACGGTTGCAAGGATGGTGTAGCATGCATGAGATTCAGGCCCAGTGTGGGACGTACCCTGATCCCAAAGAACCGATTCCTTGAGGTAGACGAGCTAAGTACAACAGTGCAACCATAAGTGCCTGTATGGGCGGGCCCTGGCTGAGTAACCTTCGAACTCTTAGTTTGGACATCTCGTGTGTTAAAGTAGGGCAGGGTAACCGTATGTTCAACCTATTGGCTCAAGAGGGGGCTTCAGCCAACTGGGGTTACCAGCGCTGCGGTGGAATCTTTGGAGGGGATGCCAAGCTAAGAGCTAGTTGAACAAAGGCCTTGTCGTGATGACCTCCGATGGGAGAGAGTCATGTCTTATGGGTAATGTGTGCAACCTCTGCAGAGTGTAAAACTATCATGATAGCCGTGTCCACGGTCAAGGACGGACGACGGGGAGCTGCCTCATTGGTACTTTTTATTTTTTGTTTTCAAAATGGTGTTTTAAAGGAAAACCACTATTACAGTTGTGTGCTTTGGTTTTTCTCCTCACAGTAGGTGCTGTGAGCGATGAGGGTGTTTGCACGGTAGGTGTCGTGAGTAGCCAGGTTTGGGCAAAACAGGTTGAGGCTGGAATTTCAAAGAAAATGATTCAAATATTTGTTTCTCTCAACACATTTCAAATCATTTTATAAAATCCTAGGCAAAAAATTGTAAAAATGGCTTTATGCAAAAGAACCATTACCCTTCCTTTGTTAAGCCTTAGTTGCATTTAGTCAGCCTTGTTTGTTGAGTATAAAGTATACTCACCCTCGTCTTTTATGCGGGGCTGCTCATTCCAACGAGCAGGTTGTGATCAGCAATGGTATCCCGAGGAGATGTATGAAGGTGAAGGTTTCGCTGCCAAATTTCAAGATGAAGATTACCTCGACGTCTATGACGCTACTGCAGCTCACCTGTGGGATTGATTGTTGTATTTTGCCTCTTCCATTTAGAGTTATGGAAGACTGTTAAGACTTCCGCTGCATGTTAGACTTCCATTATGTAAGGCCTGCATGCCTGAATTTTGTACTCTGATGTATCTTTAATTTGCACTCTCATGTAATATTTGTTTGAACTGCAATGGCAATGATCCAAAGATCTGGAATCTATGTGTACTAGCTACTTGATCCAGAGACTAGTACAGGCAAAGCACAGAAGGGACTCGACTCCGTTTTGTGGGTCCCGACAACTATTAAGGATGTTCATAGTTTCTTAGTCTTGGCCAGATATTACCGGCGATTCATAGAAGGATTCTCAAGGATATCTCGACCTTTGACCCAACTGCTGAAGAAGGAGAAGAAGTTTGATTGGACTCAAGAATGTGAGCAAAGCTTACAGAATTCAAAACTCTTCTGACCACCACACCAGTAGTTGCCACCCCATATATTACCAAAAAGTTCGAGGTGTATTGTGACGCTTCACGGCAAGGATTGGGATGTGTACTGTTTCAAGCTGGTAAAGTTGTAGTTTATGCGTCACGACAACTTCGCAAGCATGAGGACAACTACCCAACTCATGATTTGGAATTTGCTGCCATGGTTCAGACACTCAAGATTTGGAGACACTTCTTAATGGGTAAGCAGTGTGATATCTGTATGGATCACAAGAGCCTAAAATATGTGTTTACCCAAGCTAACATCAATATGAGGCAGACAAGGTGGTTGGAATTGAGGGATTATAATTTGAATATTCTGTATCACCCTGGAAAGGCTAATGTAGTAGCTGATGCTCTCAGCAGAAAGAACCAGTGTAATTTTCTGACAGTGGTCTCAAAGGAAAGCATGGAAAGCTTGGAGGTTTCTATTCTTGAGCATCTGTAGAAGGAATTGAGTAAGATGTGCTTGAATCTGGTAAAACCAGGAGTTCTGACCAACCTAACTGTTCAACTAGATTTGTTTGACCACATTAAAGACAAAAAAGTAAATCACTCAAGTACCACTCGGTTGGAAAGGCTTATGGCTAAAGGTCAAGGAGCCAAGATCATCAAAGACGAGCAAGGAGTTTTCTGGATGGACAAGAGAATCTTTGTACCTCAGAATCAAGAACTTAAGAATGACATCTTGAAGGAAGCTCATGAATCACCTTTTTCCATGCATCCTGGCTGCACATAGATGCATCAAGATATCAAATCTACATATTGGTGGCCATGAATGAAGAGAGATGTAGTAGAGTATGTGGCTAATTGCCACACATGTTGCATGCTTAAGGCAGAACATCAATGACCACCTGGACTTCTACAACCAATCAAGATACCGGAATGGAAATGGGATGAAGTTACTATGGATTTCATTGTAGGACTTCCTCGATCCAGAAGCGGTCATGATTCCATATGGGTCATTGTGGATCGATAAACGAAGGTAGCACACTTCATCACGGTCAAAACCAGTTACAAGGGTAGCAAGCTGGCAGAACTATTCACCTCTAGGATAATAAGCCTTCATGGAGTTCCAAAGAGGATCATATCTGATCGGGGTTCATAGTTCACTTCTAAGTTCTGGGAAGAGCACCATAGCGCTTTAGGCAGTAGCTTGACCTTCAGTACAGCATATCATACACAAATGGATGGACAAACAGAGAGAACCATTCAAACCTTAGAAGATATGCTTAGAGCCTGTGCCTTGGAATTCTCTATGGATTGGAAGAAATGGTTACCCTATGCGGAATTTGCCTATAACAACAGCTATCAATCCAGCCTGCTAATGTCTCCATTCAAAGCCTTATATGGAAGGAAGTGTAGAACCCCTCTTTATTGGTCCGAGTCTAGAGAAGGACAGGTGTTTGGGAAGGATAATATCAAGGAGGCCGAAGCCTAGGTTAAGATCATCAAGGAGCAACTGCTAGTCGCTCAGTCACGATAAAAGAGCTATGCTGATCATCATCGAAGAGACTTGTCATTTGAAGTTGGAGACTATGTGTATCTTAAGGTTTCACCCTTCAAGGGAGTTCGAAGATTCAAAATCAAGGGAAACCTAGCCCCAAGATATGTGGGACCGTATCAAGTTCTATCCCGTACGGGCAAGGTAGCTTATGAGCTCGAGCTTCCGATGGAGTTGGGAGATATACATAATGTGTTCCATGTGTCTCAGCTCAAGAAATGCCTAATGAATCCCGAAGAAGAAATAGTTCACTTAACCACAGACACCATGCCATATTCACTAAAGTTCTAGTGAGCTTTGGCATCACTGCTAGAACCCAGTGACTTAGGTAAGCAACACTTTGCTAATCACATCACTATGTGACTCTTGTTTGTTAGGTGGCATCCAATGTCCCAGGTCCCAACACCTATGCCTTGAAGCCCAAAACCGTTTTGACAGCATCGTTAAGTAAACCAACATTATACATACAGATGTCCGACATCCACCCTATGTGATCAAGAAAATTGCTGGCACCCTGCTTTGGCAGACCTACCACCAACGTCTCGACCTTTATAGGTGCAGCTATTGGAAAGGCATCAATTGCACTTAATTTTTATGAGGAAAACTATTCTATCATAACAATCATATCCATCACATACGAAACATGAAAGAATAGCATGACAGGAATTATCATAGATAATATTAAGCTGTGAAAATAGTATGGCCCGTGACGCAATGATCTCTATCTCCACCGAGCCACCATGCTTGAAGCCTCTATGACTAAGTACAAAGCTGTTACACCTAATAGCTAGTAGCAAATATACATGAGGATTTAGAGCATCAAAAAGTTGACACGCAGGCCGTTATAGAATAATATGGTAGCCCTAGCTGTAATTAACCATCACACGCAGGCCATGAAAATCATAACCATGCATCACATACACATAGGGTCCATACTATTCACATCATTCCCTGCAAAAACAAGTTAAGCATAGAATCGTATTCTAACACGCAATATGAACAAGCTATATATTAACAAACCGCTACGAACGACTATCACGGCAGTCCCGCTATGAAAAATTTTCGAGAAACATAGATCGCATCTATGAAAAACGCTATAAAAATTCAACCGGATTGATGATATCAAGCCGATTCTAAGCCATTCACAATGCCTCAATTTTTCATAAGATCGATCGCATCGATCCATCGCGCGAGGCTCCCTTGAGAAAGCAGCGAGCACATCGACTATTAGCCGATCTGATTAGCTCATGCATAGACCCGAAAACTGATAGAGTAACCAGCCGATGGGGCGATGCGCGGCCGATCATCACGCCATAGCTGATGGTGCTATCGGCTCATGCCTCTGACAACCCTAATAGCCGATTGATCATATCAATCCATGCTAGTCACAACAGCATATCAACATATGCGCATGATCCAGATCCAAAACTAGACATGATCCACTCTGATACCACTGTTGGGGAATGTGTAGGCTATGCTAGCGTAATTTCAAAAATTTCTACCGTGATCACCCACGACATCATACAAGTAGCAAATCACAGATCGTTACCTTTGCCGCGCAGTTACAGCAGAAGGGGAGTTAGAGATGCCGATCCCAACTTAGCACTCGTAGAGGACTAGAAGTAGTCGATCATTCCAAGCTGATGGCCTCCTTAGCTGATCACCACCGTGGCAATGTCGCACGTACTGCTATAGAGTAAGTTGTCATTCTCACCGAACCGATCACTTCAACAGTCGTCACTAGCCGATGTTCATCACTTATCGATATCGACTTTGCAAGTCGATGGTCTATTAGCAGATCGTCGTCACCAGCCAACCGTCGTCACTAGCCGATCACTGTCTAGCTGATGAGTGTCGAAGCAACCATAGAAACACCTTTACAGTATCCACATGTCCAAGGACGGAACGCCAATCGCCGGTGTGCTAGCACCGCGTGCGTCAGCTAGGGTTTCTGGGAGGTCTGAAGGGCACGTCGGCTAGGACTTTGGTGGCGGAACTAATAGCTCTTGGATTGGTGATATCTCTTACCGTGTCATCCCCTTGACCTCCTCTTATATAACCGAACCAGCAGACTTCTATGTTAGAAGCCGACTAGGACTCGTAGCTGATGAGGACTCCAAGTCGATGTAGCCAACTAGGACTCTAATCCAATTAGATCTCCAAGTCGATGCGACCGACTAGGACTCTAATCCAACGCACGGATTAGTATCCACGAAACCTATTAATAGATCCAATCTATTAGACATATTCAACCCGTTATGTGTGTGACTCGTTAGGTTCATGTACAATTAGCTATGGTTCCTAAAACCCTTTTTTTGAACCACAAGTCAATAGCGGTTCCTAGCATGACATATTAACCCCTGATGCATAGAGTGATCATATCGGCTAAATCTTGATAAACTCACATACCAATCCCTTTGCCGCATGATACCAGTCAAGCTCAAGGCGAGATACATGTCGTCCTTGTGATAGCACGACCATTCACTCGTCTATGTGATGGATACTGAAACCGTGATTAACTCTTTAATCACAATGGGCATAGCCATTCACTTTCCAATCCATCCACATCGAGGGGCCTAGAGATATCTCGCCTATTATCAAGTAGGGGCAAATTCCATCTTGATCGCTCACACCTTATATCGAGGATTGGCTAGAATATTAAATTACATAATTGTCCCTAGATAGGTAGCTCGGAACATCCTAAAATTGCCCTCTAAAGCCATGCCCGAGGAGAACCCTGTGGGACTACAAGGTCGTGTCTACACGAGCATTAACTTGTTATGTGGTGGCCAAAAAATTGCTCTCTCTCTCCTCTCTGTCACGATCTCACGAGCAATTTGGGGAATTTCGGATTGGAATTGAGATTTTGGGATCGTGAGAGAAGGAGAATAGGAAGGACAGATAGGGTTGGGGGAAGTTTACGTTCTTCTCATTTGCTAATCGATAAACAGTAGTTGGTAATTCTTATACTTACACGCCACCGTGGGCCGATACGGGTCGCAACCCAACAACCAGATAGCCCAGCTAAACATAGCTGTTACACTCCCCCCTCCTTAAGGTGAAGCTTGTCCTCAAGCTGTGTTCTAGGCAATGCCGACGTCGTAGTTCTCAAATTCCTCCACATTCCCCAGTGATCAGGCAGATTTTCCCAGTGAAACAACCCAAATGGAACAGCTTTTTGACCAACTTGATGAAGGCAAACTAGAGAGAGAATAGTGGGTTCATCCAGTGAATTCACATTATGGACAGTGAGAGACTCATGCGAACTGACCTGGGCTGATGGTGGTAGCGCCTTTTTCAACTGAGAGACATGTATAACTGGGTGAATCTGACAACTGGGTGGTAGTTGCAAATGGTATGCTAACGATCCCACCCTCTGTACAATCTTGTAAGGACCAAAATACTTGAAACACAATTTCTGAGATGATCTTTTAACCACTGACTGCGGTGCAAAGGGCTGAAGTTTGAGGTAGACCCAATCACCTATCTGAAACTCTCTTTCCATGCGATGTTTGTCCTCCTGATTCTTCATGTGTTGCTGAGCTCTAAGTAAATGTTGCTTGATAAGGTCAGTCATCACTGAACGCTCTTGGAGCCATTCTTCCAGATCTGGGACCACAGCAGGATGTGAACTAGAAATGCCAAAGTGTCTAGGAGCATATCCATATAACACTTCAAATGGTGTTCTTCCCACAGCAGATTGATAGGATGTATTGTACCAATACTCTGCTTGTGCCAGCCATTTAGACCATTTACTGGGGCATGCATGAATCATACATCGAAGATATGTTTCCAAACATTGGTTGAGACGCTCGGTCTGACCGTCTGTCTGAGGATGATACGAAGAACTCATGTTGAGGCGACTATCAGCGAGCTTGAACAATTCCTGCCATAGCATGCTTGTAAAGACCCGGTCTCTGTCAGATATTATGACACTGGGAAGGCCATGCAGTTTATAGATGTCGTTCATGAATAGCTGAGCAATAGACATTGCAATAAAGGGATGAGCTAAAGGAATAAAATGCCCATACTTGGAGAACTTATCAATCACCACTAGGATGGAATCAAATTTCTGGGATTTTGGTAAGCCTTCTATGAAGTCTAAACTTATGGTATGCCATGCTTGGTTTGGGACTGGTAAAGGGTGTAAGAGACCCGGTTTCTTTGTATGCTCAGATTTGGCTTTTTGGCATATCTGGCAGGCTGTAACATAGCTAACCACATCCTTTTTGAGACTTGGCCATGAAAAAAGTGATCGAACCTTGTGGTAAGTGGCATTTATACCACTATGACCACCGACCCCACTGTCATGAAAGGCCTACAAAACAGCATCCTGAGCTTCTTTATAATTACCCAACCAAACTTTACCATTCAACCTGATTATTCCTTCTGTCAAGGAGAAACCCTTTTCATTTGTTCCTGTGAGAGCTAACTCAGTCAGCAATTGCCTACTGTCTAGTCATTTTGATAACTCTCTATCACCAGTTCCAACCATTTCGGCTTACATGTGGATATGGCTTGCAGTTCCTCACTTTCAGCGTGTCTACGGGACAAAGCATCGGTTGCTGAATTCTCCAATCCTCTCTTGTACACAATCTTGTATTGTAATCCAAGCAACTTGAGGAAAGCCTTGTGTTGAACTCCAGTGGTTAGCCTCTGATCCTCTAAATGAATCAAACTTTTATGGTCTGTTCGGATCACAAAAGCATTATGTTGCAAATATGATCTCCACTTATCCACCGCCATCATAATGGCTAAGCACTCCTTTTCATAGGTTGACAGACCTTGATTCTTGAATCCCAATGCTTTGCTGAGGTAGGCAATTGGGTGGCCAGCTTGCATGAGCACTGCTCCAATCCCATAGTCACATGCATCAATTTCCAAAACAAATTCTTTACTAAAGTCTGGTAAGGCCAGTACTGGAGCTGAAATCAGAGCGTTTTTAATTGTCAAGAAAGCTTGTTGTTCATTGGCAGTCCACATAAAAGGTGTATTCTTCCGTAGAAGGTCTGTCAATGTTTTGCTTATAATGCCATAATGCCTAATGAACTTTCTGTAATACCCTGAGAGACCCAAGAATCCTCTGAGCTCTCTAACATTTCTGATTGGTGGCCACTTTTGAACTGCCACAATTTTGGTAGGATCAGTTGCTACCCCCGCTGCACTAATAATATGACCAAGGTACTCTAATTTGGGCTGAGCAAATGAGCATTTAGATTTCTTAAGAAATAGCTTATTGTTAGCCAAAATCTGAAACACCTCTTGTAAGTGTTGCTGATGTCCTTCTAATGTGGCACTGTATATTAATATATCATCCATAAAGACCAAAACACAGTGCCTAAGAAGATGTTTGAAGATATGATTCATAATTGCTTGAAAGGATGCTGGAGCATTAGTTAGGCCGAAAGGCATTACTCTAAATTCTCAATGTCCATGATGAGTTCTAAAAGCTGTTTTGAATTCCTCCCCTTCTTTGATTCTTATCTGATGATATCCTGAGCGCAAGTCTAATTTTGTGAACCACCGAGCTCCATGTAGTTCGTCAAGCAATTCATCAACAATCGGCAGAGGGTACTTGTTTTTAACTGTAGTGGCATTCAGCTGCCTATAATCCACACAAAATCGCCATGTCCCATCTTTTTTCTTAACTAAAATGACTGGAGAGGCATAAGGACTAGAGCTACTCTGGACAATACCCTGTGATAGCATATCCTGAACTTGACGCTCAATCTCATCTTTTTGAGCAGGTCCATACCGGTATGGCCTCACATTTCTCTGGTTTAGCCCTCGAATCGGTGGTAGAGCATGGTCAAAGGCTCTTTGAGGTGGTAACTCACTTGGTAGTTGAAACAAGTAGTCATGTTTCTCCAATAGTTGTTGCAATTGACATAGGAACTGGGCCGTGGTTTCATTCTCTTCTAACGGTATAAATAGATCATGTGTGATACACTCCCATTTTTCATGAGGCCATCCATTTTCTTAGTTGATATCTCAGTGCACTTACTAGTAATGTCCTGTAGCCCTGTGAGATTTATCTGACTCCCTTTATAGTGGAAGCAAAGGGACTTTTTCTGCCAATCTACCCACATGGGATTGCACTTTTCCAACCATTCCATTCCTAAGATAATATCATAGCAGCCTAACGGAAATACCCTGAAATCTGTACAGAAGGTGTGGCCTTGAATGAGGTATTGTAGCTGATGAACTCCAGTAGAACAAGACAACTACATCCCATTTGCAATAGTGACACCGACATTCTGAACTTCCTCAGTGGGCAATTTCAATTCTTGCACAAGTTGCTGACTGATAAAGTTGCCACTACTTCCAGAATCCACTAGGATAGCAATTGAACGATGACCAATAAGGCCTTGCAACCGAATGGTACTTTTCCCTTGTATACCCTCAGCAGCAAATTAGGATAAATGAAGTATTGCTGCCTCTGTCACCTCTTCGCTTATCTGTGCTTGCTCCTCTTCAGATTGAATACTCACTTGGAAAGCACCCATTAGTTCCTCGAGGACATGCAGAGGATTTGATTTGGGGCATTTGTGTCCTGGTTGCCAAGGATCCCCACACTTCATGCACAATCCTTGAGCCTTTCTTTGACTTCTTAAGAGCTCATACTTGTCAAGATTCCTGCCTTTCTCCTCTTGCTTACTGTCTAGAGGTGTAGCACTAAGAATTCCTTTTCCATTGTGAGGTAGAGGAGGTTTATAGTTGGACCTCAAATAATCTTTGTTGTCAGACTTGTGAAAGGGCTTTTTGCTGAGCATAGCCAATTCTTTTTCCTGTAAAAGAGCCAAGGACAGGGCCACATCAACAGTTCTAGGCTTATGCAGGATTAAAGCAGATCTTATATCAGGTTTTAGTCCCTTTAGAAATTTGCTAACAAAGAACACCTCATCATAGCAGTTGTTATGGGATAAGACTCTATGTACTATTGATTGAAAAGCCTCATAGTAATCTTGGACTCCTTCAGTTTGTTTAATACAAAGCAAGCTTCTCATCGAATTATGATATAAGTCTTTCCCAAACTTTTGGTCTCTTGCTAGACACAATTACGCCAACTATCAACACAATGTTGAGCCTCGAATGTCCGAAGCCATAAGGTCTTTGTGTCATGAAAGTGTAAGGTAGCAAATTCGCCCAAAATTCAGGTGGCACTGAGAACATATGAAAATACTTTTCACATTTGGTTTTCCAAATTTTTGGGTTATCTCCTTCAAAGCGTGGAAAATCTGTTCTCGGCATACGAAAATCAGATCCCCCAAACCCATCCCTTCGAAGACTACTGCAAAATCGAGCTCCCAAATGATAAGGATAGTGCTGAGCGAAAGGTTGTCGTGGAATCGACTCACCCCTGACCAGGGTATGTTCCGAGATATCATGAATCTTAGAAGCAATACCCTGGTGGTGTTGTGGAAGGCCATGCCGCTCGGGCCGAAGAACTGCAGGATTTGGGGTAGCCGGCGCCGCAGATTGCTCCAAGGATGTGATGCGAACTCCCTGTTCCTCAACCGCCACAAGTAATCCTTTCAATGCTTGATCCACCGAAGGTCTCCAGACTTTGGTCTACTTCATCCTGTCGTCGATGTTGGTCACCTTCGCTAAGATCGCCTTGATATCTCCTTCCATCGATGACATTTCTGAATCCGATGTGAAGGGAGTCTGCGCAATCGTCGGTCGATAGCTTCTTGTTCGCGCCACGGTCACCACGGATCGATGAATCTGATACCACTATGTCACGATCTCACGAGCAATTTGGGGAATTTCGGAATGGAATTGAGATTTTGGGATCGTGAGAGAAGGAGAATAGGAAGAACAGATAGGGTTGGGGAAAGTTTACATTCTTCTCATTTGCTAATCGGTAAACAGTAATTGGTAATTCTTATACTTACACGCCACTGTGAGCCGATACGGGTCGTAGCCCAACAACCAGATAGCCCAGCTAAACATAGCTGTTACACTCTCTTTCCATCTCTCTCTCCACCTTATCTCTTCCTTCTCTCTCCATCTTATCTAATGCCAACGTTGGCCGACGGCGCGAGCGCGGGCACAGGAGGCGGTGCGATGTATGGCAAGTGGCTACGAGGATGCGGGTTAAGAAGCGGTTGCGGTGCAGGGCAAGGGGCAGCGAGGATGCGGGTCAAGGTACTGTGGTGTGGCATGGCAGGATGACGGTGTGGGCGCCGGCTTGGATGTGGCTCAGCACAAGCCAAACGACGACGCTGGCGCAGGCCTAGGCACGATGGACGCGGGCGCAATGCGGTCAGACAACGGCGCTGGTGTGGGCCCAGGCACGTGTTGGCGCAGCCTAACGACAATGCAATGGGCTAGCAGTGAGAACGAGCATGGCACGGCCGAACGGTAGCACTTCTACAAGCCCAGCTGGCGGTGGGCATGAGCTTGGCATGCCATGATGCAGGGCATGAGTGCGGTGCCATAGGACAGCGGAACTGGCACGGTCCTAGGCATGGCGCGACCAGGAGGTGGTGGGGACGGCACCATGCGACTGTCGCCAGTGGTGTGAGCGGTCTGCCGGTGGCCCGAAGCATGGCTGCAAGACGGACTCAAAGCCTGATGCATTTTCTTTTTTTTTTTTATGATTATCTGTGCCGGTTTTCAAAACCGGTATTGATATTTTTTTGTCATCTATGCTGAAAAATTAGAGCTAGGTTAGAAATCAGCGCTGATGCTACTAAAGAACTGGTAGTAACGTATTGTGCTAATTAATATTAGAGACAATACGTAGAAACTATCTATTAGGACGGTGATACTATCCACTAGGATGGTGGTAATGTTTTCCCACACCTAGGAACAACTAAAGAGACGGTGCACTGGATATGCCGGACAAGTTCAATTTCTTTTAGTGTTGTGATTACTTTCCGTGTTTTAATAGCGCATTGTCAGTTATAAGATTTGTGAGATATGTGGGTACAAATGTGCCACGTAGTATACTAGAAAAGTCTGCACGCCCACGGCGCGCTGGATCTTAATAATGGAGTTATTTTGTGACAGAATAAAGATCAGCACGTAGTTTATTGGAAAGGGTCGGCAAAGCTTTCAATGCATGCTATGTAGGAAGATCAATAGATGTGGAAACTGGTAAAGCGTTTTAGAAACAACTAAAGAGATGGTGCAGTGGATGTGCCCGACAATTTCATTTTCTTTTAGTGTTGTGATTACTTTCCATGTTTTAGTAGGGCAATGTCACTTATCAGATTTGTGAGATACATGGGTACTTATGTGCCACGTAGTCTTTATCTTTACTATTAAAAAGAGGCTTGTGGTGGTGGTTTCACCAATTTGAGATCTCAGCCCTCCACCTTTCTCAGAGCAAATCTCAGCCCTCATCCATCCTAAACCTACGCGGCCCGTATCCACGCCCCCACCCCCTGCTTGCCAACTCTCACGCCGCAGCCTCCCTTCAACCCTCTGCTCTTGCCCGTCTCCTCTTCCGCGCCCCGCCTCCTCCGCCGCCTTGACCTCCTCCGCGCCCGCCTCCTCCCGCCGCCCGCCTCCTCCGCCCCCGCCTCCTCCTGCGCTGGCTGCCTAGCTGCCCACCTCAGCTCCGCCCTCCGCGCATTCCAGTGCCTCCTCCCAAATCTCCCCCGTCCCTGGCCGCCTCGTCGCCCACCTCAGCTCCGCCCTCAACGCTCCCCAATCGGTCGCCTTCGGGTGCATGAGGCCGGCCACGAGCTCTGACACCATCAAGAACCGCGTCGCCTCGTGCACCATCAGGAATAGCACCACCACCGCGTCCCTCGCCAGCTGCTGCTTCTCGCCGAAGGTGAGGTCAGCCCTAGTGCGTGTGGCGAGCGCGTTCACGGCCGCCTTCATCAGCTCTAGGCCGAGGGTGACGTCGGCTAGCTTGTCCCTGTCACCGAGGAGGTCGCGGTACATGCCGCCGAACCCCGCGTACGTCGCGCCGGCGATGAGGCCGTGGTTCCCCTTTTCAATGCCTCCTCCCTCGTGTGGCCTCCCACTCCAGCGGCTCTTCTGCGACGATGTCCGCCGCCACCCGCCTCCAATAGTGAATCCACCCCAGCTGATTTTGTGCCTCCACTCACCGTCCGCCTCCGCACCTGCTGACCTTTTGTGCCGCCTCCAGTAGTGCTGCATCGCCGCCTTGCACCGTCTCTTCTGTTCTGCAGAGGAATTTGCGTATTAGAGAAGACACTGCCATGTATCTTCTGAATCTTGATGTGAACTCTGCATATTATGATCCAAAAACCCACTCCATGCGTGAAGATCCTTTGCCAGATGCAAACCCCAATGATAAGTTTTATGTGGTAAGTGGCAGATAACATACAAACTAAATGCCTTAAAATTTTTCTTAAAAAAAACCTTAAAATTTTGTTACCCGCTCCATGTGGTACGTTATATGTCACTTCAAAATCTCTGGTTGGCTAGGATATTGGATTCAGTGTTTTTATGTATCATGATGCAGGGTGATAACCAAAATCGGCTTAGTGGACAAGCTTTGGAGTTCAAACAACTCGACATCCATGCATGGGAAGCTTTTGATAAGGGGCAAGATATCCATATGCAAGCAGCCCCATCTCAAGCTGAATTACTGTACAAGAGTTTCAAGATCAAGAAAGAGCAGTTGAAATCGGAAAGCAAGGATAAAATTATGGAGAAGTATGGAAATGTTGCATCAGAAGAACCAATTGCTTGAGAGCTTCTTCTTGGTAAGTGAGAGAGAAATTGAGTATGACCGAACTGGTCGGATAATCAAAGGTTAGTGCATAATACTTACCATTCTTAATTATGCATTTGTAACCACGTGTTGTTCTCAGAATACTTTCTACTAGGGTGGAAGGAGGTTTTGATGTCAGTCTTAATGCTGTCCTTCAAAAATTGAAATTCAAAGGTTTTACTTGTTATGTTACTGTCTTATACTATGATTATGTGAATGATATCTTTTAACTGATTCCATAACCTGAAACCGTAATACTCTAGGAATTTCACCATATATGATTGCGTTGTTGCATTTTATATAACCCTTAATTTGAGAAGGTGAAATAGCTAACCATAGTGCCATTGCATCAGAGATGATGAGAATCTAAGGTATCTTGGAAGTAGTAATAAGGCATGGAGACCATTGAATACAAGAAAATATATGAACCTCTAAATTCTCTATTGAATTTCAAATGAGAAACAATGAGCACAGAAAACTTTGTACAAATGAAAGTTACAAAAACCTTAGAACCGTTTTTCTTTTAGACTTGATTATGGCAGTAACTATTCAAATTATTACTTGTTTTGTGATATGGTCTTGGTTGCTACTGAGTGCCCAAAATTTATTACCTATAGGATGTATCTCTTCCTAGAGCAAATATGAAGAAGACGTATTGATTAATAACCACACAACTGTGTAGGGTTCATGGTGGAAAGATCATCAATGGGGCTACAAATGCTGCAAGCAAACTATCCGAAATAGTTATTGCACAGGCTTGGCTGGAATTGAGGCTGCTGAAGCATCAGCAGATCTGATGAAGGTAAATATGGCCCGCAAGGAAGCAGCTGAAGGTATGTTGTGGAGATAATTTTTGACTTATTTTATGTATATTTGGACAGCTCATTCTACATGTAATCAAATTTGTAACCAAGATTTCTTAACTATCGCCCCATTCGTCGTGTCCATTGCAAGAATTGGGGTCTCAGGTCGATTGCATCATGCTTTGCTTATTTCATGCTTTTCTTGTTGAGTTTGAAACAAACAGACAATGAGAAGTTACTGCAACTGCATGTAATGAAAAGGGTGACGTCTTGCATTACGAAGAAGATTGAAAAAGGCGCCTAGACGTGTTGAGTCGATTAGAGAAAGATTGCATTAGTAGATTCATCCGGACTTAAAATAAAGTTTCATTAGCCATTCTATGATGACTTTACATTCTTATAAATATACTTGTTTTACTCGGATGATTTGTTTTTGTGACGTTATCCTTTTTTTAATGTGTCATCTCTTTGTGGATGATGGGTATTAGTGGAATTGGTTCAGTATAGTTTAGCAGTTTGTTTTTTAAGATGTTTGCAATTAATAATTAATTCTATAAATATTAAAAGCATGTGTAATTTAAGAGTTTATTTACTCCATTTGAGATTCCGTAGCAAATCACGGCCACTCAACTAGTATACTAGAAAAGTCTGCACGCCCACGACGCGCTGGACCTCGATAATGGAGTTGTTTTGCGCTGGACCTTGACACTACTGCAGCGTACCTCCAACAGCTTCGCCTAAGGAGGCGCTGCTGGTCACAGCATCTCCAACAGTTCCTCTATAATCCATTATTCACCATATCTTTAGAATCCTATAAATTTTCTTCACATTTTATACTACCTCCTCCAAAAAAAATTCGTCTTTCAGTACCTTCTCTATTGCTAAAAAGTCAAATAGATAGTGTTTTGCAGCTCCTGCTGAAGATGCTCTTATCAATGAATGTGACATGGACCTCCACCAGCTTGGCAAGCTCAGCATCGCCCAACACCCACCATGAATATGACAGTGCCCCATGTTGCTCGTCACGCGACTCCCAATGCATCCGAGCGGGCCAACTATGATAAAAGGTAAGGTGGGTGGTTAATTTCTTAAAGAGGTGAGAGAAAAAGCACCTTCTATTATTATAATAGAAGACAATTTCTATTTGGTTTTCGAGCCAGAGAAACTATAAAAATTAGTCACTGCTTCTTAACGCCCCAGGATCGGATGTGCCTGCCTTTTATATATGTTTTCTTGCCGAAGACAACAAAATCCATGCAGCTTGACCACACACTACACCAAAAAAGGTCATATATATCGTACATTAATGACGTTTTGTATAGAGCGGGCATAAATAATCTCATATGTGTCGGTTCTTAACCGTGTGAATGAGAGAAGCCCATTTATGTCAGTTTTTAATAAAAACCGACACATATCATCAAATTATTTGCGCCAGCTTTTAATAAAAACAATCACAGATATGTTTATGCCAGTTTATAAAGAAAACCAGTATAGATAATCTACATGTATGCGCCGGTTCTGAAATAAAACAGATAGAAAAGCTAAGAAAAGAGCGGGATATAAAAAAAGTTGCGTGCACTTCAAGTTGAAAAAGTTATGTGGTGGCCAAAAAATTGCTCTCTCCTGTCTCTCCATCTCTCTCCACCTTATCTTTTCCTTCTCTCTCCACGTCATCTAATCCCACCGCGGGCGTGGATGCAGGAGGCGATGGCGAGGGCCTAGGCGCGGCATGGTGCGGCCGGTCGATAGCGCGAGCGCGGACACAGGAGGTGGCGTGATGCACTGCAGGAGGATGCGGGTTAAGGAGCGGTCGCGGCTGCGGTGCAGGGCAGGCTGCGGCGAGGGCTTGGGTCAAGGTGCAGCGCGGCGCGCGGCACGGCAGGACGACGGCGCTGGCGCAGGCCTAGGCGTGACTCGGATCAGCCGAACGGCGGCGCTGGCCAGGCCTAGGCGACGGACGCTATCGTGATCCGGTTAGATGACGATACTAGTGTGGGCCCAAGCACGGAAATAGGGCCAGAAAATTTCAATGGAGTGATTTAGCTTTTTCAGGCCTCTATGGAAACTCTCGAGGGCCATATTTTTCACTCTAGCAAATAAGAAAAATTAATTTTTGTTTTTAAAAAAGCACGTAGTCGCTCAAGTCTGGTTAATTTTTGTGAGATATACCCCATGGAGGAACTAATTTGAAAACAGATTAAGTGCCAGAGAACATGGAGCCGAACGTTATCACAGAAGAAATGCTATCAACCTTGCGGTAGAACGAGGGATAACTAGACTATTGGCTAGACTAACTAGCTAATCAAACCAACAGAACGAAGAATAAACAGATTATCAGTTAATAGTAAGCTACAAGTCAATAGAATTAGAATGAACAAACTATCACCAACGAAATAAAAGTAAAGACTATTAAGCCTAGTGAACACAAGTGACTTTATTAGTAGATATTATCACAGTACATCGAAATAAAAGTACTTGAGTATAACCTCAAATAATCTTACAAATAAGATCCAATGCCTCGCAGGACCAAATAACAAATTCATCTGAGTATTTATTGCAGCTAGTAAGCAAGAATAAATAAAGTAGAAGTCCCATCAAGAGCCACAGGCTTCTGATTGGAAAACACGTCTAGCTAATTGTCTCTAGGTAGGTCATCCTCAAACAATGGGGATGATTCTTCAGCTTCTTGTCCTGTTCGTTAGAATAAGCTGCCCATAAACAGAGTTTGCAAGTATGAGAATAGTGGAATTCTCAGCAACACATAGTGGAATTATGCAAGTCTAGCACTATGTGTAGGTTTATTAGAAAGGATAGGTCTTATGGTTATTTTGTATAAACAGCATTTATCAAAAACGTAATGGTGTAATAGATTCAAAGCAAGTAAGTAAACCATTTGATAACATAAGCATTAGCACGAAGCCTAAACATGGCATAAAGCCTAATACTCTGCACCCAGTAATATCTAGTGATAACCCACTATTGCATTTGAAACACTATATCCTGCTCAAATATAATCAAGCATTTGTTCATGACCGAGAACACGACTATTTGAATAGTTTTAACACTCTGCAGAGGTTGTACATCTTTAACCATAAGATATTCATATCTCAACCTCTGGACAGGAAGAAGACATTTGTAACCTAATAGTCATAATTGTGACCAAATATAAGCAAGTGGTCCTCTGGATGACTACTATACTATCCAGAGCCAAATATCTAGACTATTAGGCCACACACAGTTGGTACAGCAACATCGAATGGATGATGGCCCACATAAGCATCACATCTCCCCAAAGAACCCTCATAAGCAGTTTTTACCAAGCTTGCCCTAAGGTACCACAAGGCCATACTTAGTAACTTAACTGCTAGGTTTAACCGAAGTCAAGCTCATAGTTTGTGCTTGTGCTGTAGTTTTCCTAGCATGCTCTGACAAGATTAAGTCCTTAGTGTAACTAAAGCAAGAATTCCATTCTAAATTTTGCATCATAACCCAGCCACAAAGGCTTCCACATACAGCAGTGCCACTTGTCTTAGTCAAAACATCCACCTAGGTTATTATCAATTTTGCAACATATACGACCAATACATAAGAGCAACACATGCTTATCCCTATGAAACAACATATGTCTCCCTTACGTAAAAGCAACATATACTTTTACTCACAATTTAAAATCTCTCATTAGTCAATATTAATTAAACTAATCATAGGTAACGTGCATGACTAAGCAAGATAACCATGACTACCATCCCACATGGTATCATCATTATTCAACTAAAATGATAATAAGCTAGGGTACAAGTGATTCAGTGATAATACAACAATTCAATGGAAAGGTAACATTCAAATTGGAATAACTAGGGTACCTAGTAAAGTATAATAAATATAGCAATGCAATGTATAAAATAAATCCTTTTTATTTGCAAATGGGCTCAATATGGCCAAGGACTGTGTGTGACTTTCTTTGCTACCACTCCCACTCTGGTCCTGCTGCAAAATCTTCAACTGGAACTCCTTCTCCTAAGTCCTTAGTATTTGTAACCTTCTTCTGTGAGACTTAGATAGACCTTCAGCACACCATCTTGGTTTTCACCACTTGGTCCACTGTACTTTTCACTACTATAGAATGGCTCATCCCCGACCCCTTATCACTGGTGGCTATTTTTGTCACCGCCAGTGATGAGGGTCACCGGACCCCCGCGTGGCTTGGGACAGAACACTGACTGCTAGTGATGAGGTTGTATGGATAACCGCCAGTGACGGTTATATATCACTGGTGGTTTACTTTAAAACCGCCAGAGATAGTTGTGTATGGACAAACTAGAGGAGTTGGCGGGAAACGAAAATTTTCACTGGCGGTTCGTGTTTAAACCGCCAGTGAAATGAAACTAACACTGGCGGTTATAAAGAGAACCGCCAGGATTATTAGCATATCACTGGCGGTTACCTTTGTAACCGCCAGTGATAGTTTCCACTATATAGTGCCAACCCTACCTCCATTATTGGTGCTCTGCTCACTCTGTCTTCTTCTTGTTCGACTATAGCGGCAGATGTGGCGGCGGCGGCTGTAGCTAGAGTTGGTTTAATTCCAACTGTTTTTTTTGAAGATTCAAGTGGTTTTTGAAGATCCAAGTAGTTTTTTGAAGATCCAAGTGCTAAAGGTTAGTGATGCTTTTTATTTTTCTTTGTACGTTCGGCTTTTGAAGATCAAAGAACCTACTCTAGACTAAGTGCTTTGAGATCTAGATATATTAATATTTGTAGGTTTGTGATGTACATGAAGAGTAGGATAACTAATATCTTTGGCTTGTATTGTGTTTTGCATGTGTAGAATGCGAGAGAAAGTAATTAATGGGATAAGTAACAATATATTAATATGGTCATGAGTTTGTAGTCACAATTAATGGGATAAGCAACAATTCATTTGTAGTCATATATAGGAGGAATTAATTATCTTAGCTAGCTTTGAGTATATGCCAATTAATTAAATAATATGCAAACTATTTGTCATACTTGCTTTGTCCTAAGGCAAACTTTTATTCATAAAGTCTTTTATTTTGAAAGAAGTGTAAACATGTAATAATTTAAAAAAACCGTGGATACATTTTTGCAGATAATGGATAGATCATGGATGTACACAGGAAATCATACGACGGAAGAGTACGTGAATGGAGTGCAAGAGTTTATGAGAGCCGCGCTGGCGGATATGCAGGAGAGAGGGGTTGACTTGATATGTTGTCCTTGTGTTGATTGCGATAACTTGAAATTATAGAGAAACTCATCTCAAATCGAGTTTCATCTCATTAAGCGGGGTTTCAAAAAAGGTTATTTTTGTTGAACGTGTCACGGTGAGACGCGGAGTACAACTGAGGGTGAAGATGATGCATTTGAAGTCGATAATGATGATGCGGGTGTCGAGTGTGATGATGTCGGTGAAACATTAGATGAGGAAGTTTACGAGTTCGATAAAATGATCTGTGACGTCGAAACAGACTATGGCACTATGGAAGAGTTCATTAAATTCAGGAAATGGTCAGAGGAGTCCAAGAGGCCAATCTTTCCTGGTTGCAAGGTGAAACACACTTTATTGGCGACTGTGCTTGAACTCCTCCAATTAAAGGCTAGGAACCGTTGGTCTGATAAAAGTTTTACGGAGCTCTTACGACTACTGAAGGAACTTCTTCCCCAGGAAAATTTGATGGCAGAAGCAATATATGGTGCCAAAAAAGTTATTTGTACCTTAGGGTTGGACGTGCAGAAAATCCACACATGCCCCAATGACTGCATCCTATGCCGTCACAAGTATAGCAACCTGTACTCATTCCCAGAATGTAAAGCATCCCGCTATAAGAGAAATGTCAAAGCCCATAACGACGATGAGGATCAGGATGCCGACCTTAATCGAGGAACCCTAGCAAAAGATTTGTGGTATTTGCCAGTCACTCCTTATTTGACATGATGGTTTGGAAATGAGAAAGATTCTAGACTTCTTAGGTGGCACTTAGAGCATTGTAAGAAAGATGAAAAGCTTAGACACCCTGCAGATGCTCCCCAGTGGAGAAACATTGACTACAAGTTTCCAGATATTGGTGCGGACCCTAGGAATTTAAGGTTTGGGTTGAGCACATACATCATGAATCCATTTGGATCAATAAGGGCATCATAATATACTTCCGTTTCATACACAACCAAGGTGGTAGGTTGTACATACATAGTGTGGCGGGCCAAGTGCTATGACGACTGCTGATATTCCCGAATGAATTCATCCCATCCGTACTCAGCCCGAACCTTATATTCCTCGGGTCATATGCAAATGTCTTCTTGTATTTTCTGTCGATGTTTCTTCATTGCGCACCATCAGCTGGGTGTCTGAGCATTCCGTCATTTTTACGCTCATCGGCGTGCCATCGCATCAATTGGGCGTGCTTTTTGTTCGCAAACCATCGCGTCAGCCTTGGGATTATAGGAAAATACCAGATTATTTTCGCCGATGGTCCCTTCTTGTTCTATTTTGCACCAACTACATCATTGCGCCGCTTGTACTGTGAATCTCCACACACTGGGCACGCAATTAACTCCTCATGCTCTTTGCGATACAAGATGCAGTTATTTGGACATGCATGAATTTTCTGTACCTCTAATTCCAATGGGCAAACAACTTGCTTGGCATGGTAGGTGGTATCAGGCATAACGTTCCCCTCCGGAAGCACGTCACCCAAGAGAAGTAGCAACTCATCGAAACTTTTATCTGACCAACTGTTGCTTGCTTTCAACTGCAACAGTGTCAACACGATGTGCAGCTTCATGTGATCCTTCATGCATCCCGGATACAATGGTGTCTTCGAGTCCTGTACCATACGTTGGAACTTCTGAAATTGTCTTTCAGTGGTGAATTGCCCTTCCCCATCACACAGCATCTGATCTAGGTCATCATTGGGATCATCGACAACCACATCGTTAATGTCGTCAGTTTGCATCTCGCTTCCACCGGCGTCTTCGGCAGTGTGTTGTGAGTGCTGATGTTCAGTGTCAACTTCTTCACCATGCTTGCTCCAACATGTATATCGATCTTCGAAACTCCTTCGAAGCAAGTGTGGACGAATTTGCTCTACGCTACAGAATTGCTTCTCGTTCTTGCAATCCACATATGGACAACATATATACTCCAACTGGGTATCTGACTTGTACGTCTTAACAGCCCTAAAAAACGAGTCCACGCCATTCAAGAACTCCGGGCTACGACGGTCTGCATCATACATCCATCTCCGGTCCATCTACAATAAAAAACAAAAGTTTAATGTTATACTACCTATGAATATATATTTACCATATGTAAAAACATATATATACATAATCAAAATATTTGAAATGACATAAATTAATAAACTAAATCCACTTTTCACTCCATCAACTAAATCCACTTTTTTATTTGGTAATTAAGGAGGTTTTTAATACGAGCTAAAAATTCACAGCAAACAGTTTATCTATTTAACTCGGTCATCTCGGATTATGATAAATATTGACACCCTACCGGCAATGAAAATATACTTCAACTAAATTACTTAAAATTATTAAAACCAACTAAATTATTTGAAATATACTAAATCAAATAAATGTACTTGGGTTAGGAGCCTCCACGCGATGAAAACTAGCACAACTGCTTGGATTTAGAGCCTCCACGCAACAAAAAACTAACACAATTGCTTCGATTTGGAATCTCCACGCTTAGCCTTCAAAATTTAGAGCTCAAATATGCCTCACAGCCGCAATGTGCCTCCACCCGTAGCTCACACCGATCTGCACACAAATTTGCCTTCCACCTTAGCTCTTATTTATAGACAATACATCACTGCCGGTTTTAAAATAAAAACCGGCAGTGATAGTTATTATCACCGCCGGTTCAATAATTTGGCGAGAAATATTACAGAACCGGCAGTGATAATAACTATCACTGCCGGTTCTCATCTGTGGGCGGGAAGGATGTATAAAACCGGCCGTGAAAATGGGCTTTTTACTGCCGGTTCATATTAGTCCATGTGAGCCGGCACTGATACTCCACATCAGTGCCGGTTTTTAATAGGAACCGGCAGTTAAACTATCACTGCCGGTTTGTGTCCCTAGCCAGCACTGATGCTCGAATATCCCTACCTCTTGGTTTGCAAACCGGCAGTGATAACTCATCACTGCCGATTTTCTTTGAACCGGCACAGATGAGGCGGTTACAAAGGGTATTTCTATTTTAGTGCATTTTGTGGGTCCTAGGTTTTAAAACCATGCCCATCCCATCTAAACTCACCTTGTTTAATTTTTCAAAAAAATTTGGAAGCTACGTTTCAAAAAAACTTAATTTTTTGAAAAGAAAAACTGAGGATTAAAAGGAAGATAGAGAATGCGCCGTTGCTGTTGTTCTGGTGCCGCTGGGTGATTAGATGTTTATTTCCTTTTCAAATTTAACGCTCATGAGTTGTTTACTAATTTTTTGATGCTATCTGTCAACTCTTAGGTCGAATTTATTGGTTATTGGATTAGTTTTCACCATTGAGATGAATATAGCTGATTCCACCATCAATATTTTTGAACTTCATGATTTGCCATCGCCTCTCAAACTTCTTTCTCTCAATGTCATTCTCGTTAGCTCCGTTAGATTCAGTTGTTAGACATAATTTCTGGATTTAAAATTTTGAAACATTGCATCTCCTACTTAAAGTTCAAATTTCATAATTTTCTAGTCTTTTTATCTCATTTTCATGAATATGGTATGTACCATTAACTTTAAAATGTAATTTACATCTGAAAAATTATAAAATTCACTTTCAAATTTGAGTACGTATAACTTTATGAATCCATTCTACTATTTTTTTGAACTTTTCTATTTTGTGTCACATTATGATTTTTTATTAAAAAAGCTTCTTAATTTATTAAACTATTTTATTTGGAGTGACTTTGGTTCATAACATTCTCTAATTTAAAAAAATTTAAAAATTTATTTCCAAAATAAATCAAAGGCAAATACAACCAAAAGAAAAGAAACAGCAAGCTTCAAATTCAAATAATGATATAAGTAATTTAAAATTGGTAAAGGAAATCTTATAAAACCTAAATGCAAAATAAATTAGAAAGCTCGTTTATGCTCAACCTTGTATTCACTAAACCAAGCCCATCTCCTCTTTCCTTTTTTCCCTTCTCCTTGGGCCGCCTAGTTGAGCCAACTTTCTACTTCCAAATTTTATTTTTTTCTATATTTATTTTTTTATTATTGCAAAAATAGTTGTCAATTTGTGTTTTAGACAAAAGTAGATATCTGTCGCCTATTAGAAGGGCAATCGCCCTATAAAGGGGCGATGGGTGGGCCCACTAGCGCTAGTGCGGGCCGAAGTGGCACCAATCGCCTAACCGTTGGACACAAACGGTGCTTGGTGCCACGTTGGCCCCTATCGTCGGTGGTTAGGCAATAGGTCTAACATGTGGACCTATGTTGGCACCTATCACCCAATGGTTGGGCAAAAAGTCTAACATGTGGGCCCATGTTGTGACCTATCACCCGATGGTTCGGTGATAGGTCTGACATGTGGATCTAGCGGCCTAGTCTCTTCCCCTCTTACGGGAAGCCATTGGACATCATTGGGGTTGGGTTAGGATCCTATCACCCCATTGATAGGGATCCCCTTTTCCCCTTCCTCTCCTTCTTCCCTGTGCCATGAACATTGGATACCACCACCACCTTGATTGCTGGAAACGCTCGTTTCAAAAGTCATAAAGTCACCAATCAAATGCCATTCAAAATCCATCGATCATTGTCCTATATAAATCCCCAAAGGTTCAATGTGCAACCTTAGCCGCCCCTACTTTTCCGCGCCTCAGTGCTGCCTCAGTGCAAAATTGCCCAAGTCGATCGGCTTTGAGATACACCCGTGAGTTCTTGCAAGTAATTACTTTCTCGATTAAGTTCGATCTACAGACTTGCATCGGCTTTCGTTGGAAACACTATCTTGGCTAATATTGTTGTGCATCACTATTTCAACCAAGGGTTAGGTTTTACACTTCTTTCTACTTAACAACAAATTTGTTGGCAGTAGAATGTTTATCATTCGTTCTATCGGCTTATAGCTTGCTATTTGTCGATAGTCTATTTACCCTTCGTTCTATCAATTAGACAATACTATCGGCTAGTTGATAGTCTGTTACTCTCTTTCTGCTGCTTTGTTGATTTTATCGGCTTAGCGGTAGACTGTTTACCGTTTGACACTATTAGTTTAGATCCAATCTAAGCCAATAGTTTCGCCACGTTTTTCTTTGTTTGAATTTGTTTCCAAGTGTTGCAGACCCGTCATATTATAGATCCAATCGGCTATCTGAAAACTGATTGTATCTTATCTTGCCGATTGTAGATCAAATCGCTGGCACGCATTGAACCCTGCTTTCGGTACTGATGTGTGCTGATGTGAAGACCCGTTTTTGCGTCAACACACCTTTTGGCACGCTCGGTTGGACATGATGGCCGATCAACAAGATCGTACTAACATCAATGAAGAAAGCATCTTCCGCGTGACCGACGCTGATCTCACAGAGGAACAGCATTAGGACATGGCAGCTAGGATGGAGGAGGTGAGGCATGCTTATCTCGGCACATTTAAGAAAAGCCTACATGGGAACACCGTACAGAAGGGGGAACTTCTCAAAGTGGTGGATCCTGCTAAATCTCATTACGAGGTCACCCCCTAAGAAGTGTCGGAACTAGTGCACTCATCGGTGGATCATGCTATGGCAAACCAATCATCGGTTTTCATCGCCAACCTCATTTCAGAGATCACCAACAGCGTTAAGGAGATAGCTCACGAGATGATCACCAACACCGTGAAGGAGATTGCTAAGGTCCCACACCACCGCTCACAAAGTCTCTCTCAAACCTTCGCCAAAGACTATGATGATCTACCAATTTAGGAAGAGCATGTGTTCTACCCTTAGGAAATCTCAAACCTGACTTCTTGCTAGAGTCTCCAAAAAGATCAAAAGCCGCATCACCAAACATATACTCTTTCCTAGGCCTATGAATTCTCCCCTTCAAGTAAGTGTCCCTCTTAGACTTAAGTCTTCTAAATCTCTCTGTCTTTTCTTGCCTGGCTTTGCTAAAATGAAATTAAGCTAAATGACCAACCTTATGCTAGAAGGACAGTTGTATATGAATCTATATATGAGAGGTGGCTCTTGGATAAGAGAAATCTATGGGCTTAGAGGTAAAAGATGAGGCCCTAGTAGATGTAATGAACTTTTGATTATACTCTGGAGGAAGAACTTCAAGCTTTCATTTTCCTAAATTCCTAACAACCTTAGGTGGGTGTTTTCTAAAATGATCTACATGGTCAAACCCATGTCCACTCTTCATAACACTCAACTTAGATTAATCTAAGATCATGTTTAGATTTTTCTTCCCTCCAAAAAATCTCTCTAGGGTGCTCCTAAGATAGTCATTCTCTCAAACTAAAGCAAGGCATTTCTCAGAGTGTTTAACTTTATTAGCTAGTTCTACCCTCAGGGACTCACATGATTTGCATTCATTAGCAGAAGTACAATCAACTAACTTATATGAATTTGTGGCCGGGCAAGGCATCTGTTATAGGATTTAAAGAATATGAATTAGCTTTTGGACAATTTAACCTTGCATCTAAGCCAACAAGAACATCATCAACCTTAGTGTCCAACAACAGTGATTTTATTATGAGCAATTACAATTTTCATTTTGAAAAAATATTCTTTGCCACAAACAGCTCCTCAGGGGTACAAGAGCATGGATGTAGTACTGAACCAAAAGCAAAGCATGTCATAAGACTAGCATTCTCATTTTTAATTTATTACAATCACGAACAGAATAAGAAAGTTTAGTTTTAAGACTTCTAAATTGATAGTTGAGACCTTCACAATTATCACACTCTTTGTCATTAGAAACAACAAGTCTAAAATGCTCAATCTTAATTCTTTGTGTGTTGTATTTGTTCGCAATTAGTTTTATCCTCTCATTCTTTTTAAGCCATTTGAAGCCTTGGTCCCAACCATTGGGTCGCAACAATGCATGTGAATGTGATCGCATGCAATAGAGCTTTGAAGCCTGACACAATTAAATTTAGTCACTGTATGCATACACATAGGAACATGTAAACATGGTCTCCGGTCATCAGTTGATCGCCTAATTAACGGGACACTCAAATTTTGGTCTCCCTACCCTCTTCCAACAGAGACACAAGGGGTTGCTTCTTTGAGCTCCAAGTAATCAAATTGGGACCTCATCAGTAGGTTATATACAAATATATATATCTGTAAATCAAGTCTTTGGTTGTGATAGTTGTTTCTCAAGGACATGGCTTGGAGGAAATGACTCTAGGTTGTCGGGTGTGTCTTTATTGGATGTGACTTTTCTTACTGATATATCCTTGAGGCAATCATAGAAATAATGGTTTCACTGTCTTGTGTATATGGAATTATATATTTGTTATTTATGTGAACAATACATGAGTGATTTGATCAGCACATTGAGGAATTGTTGTCTTACTCTTAGCATATTATTTATCGTTCATGTAATCCCTGATTGATTACCTTTTAGATCAGGACATTGATTGATCCATCGTGGACATGTGGATGCATGTCGGTGAATATGACATTGGATTGACCTAGGTGAGCTACTTTGAAAAAACACTCATCTCCCGTGCAGCAAAGCAAACACCAAGTTACCAAGCTGAAAGGCCAGGAAAAAGCCCCAGCTAGCCAGAGAATAAGTTGCTTGTCCTATTTACTCAAGGGAAAAAGGACATATATATATATATATATATATATATATATATATATATATATATATATATATAATAATAATAATAATAATAATAACTGCCGTGATTGGTTAATGGCTCATGGGCCGAGACTAACCCTAGTAGCTCTGTAAATCGGTGAATACTTTGGACGCGTTTCCTAAGACAGCCCAGTCCGGGCAATGTCCACTACTACAGAATTGGGCATCACAACCGGTCCATCAGAAGCGGTTTGGTGCGAACCCGTTGTAATCTTCGTACCAGAACCGGTTCGTGGGTAACGGACGAGAGAGGGCTTCCAGAAGCGGTTTGAAACACGAACCGCGTGTAAAATCCCATCTCTACAACCAGTTTGTGTCCCAAACCGGTTGTGGATTTCCAGAACCGGTTTGAGACACAAACCGGTTGTAAAAGGCAAGCTGTAGAAGCGGTTTGTGTCTCAAACCGGTTGTAGAAGTATCCCGCCAAGCGCATTTAAAACATCTTCTTCCTCTCCGAGGGCGCAGAGGTGAACGGGAAGTGTTAACAGGAAGGGCCGAGCTACTCTTCAAGGGGAGGTGCTGTCCAAATTTTCAATTGAGGTGATTTAGCTGCAAATTAAGTGTTTCAAGGTTAGTAACGTCATGTTAACATCCTTCTTACCTAAGTATTGTTTTTTTTTGCATTGGATGTGGAGAAATGTTGATCATTTGTTCTTTGTTTAAAGGTGTTTGTTTGCTAGTTTGCTAACTACCTAACTTGTTTGCTTGTTTGCTAACTATCTAACTTGTTTGCTTGTTTTGCTAACTTGTTTGCTTGTTTGCTAACTACCTAACTTGTTTGCTAGCTAGCTTGATCACCTAATTTTAGAGAGTTGATCTCAAAATTAAGTTGTTTTCTTTAGGATCCAAAATTTAACGATAAATTTGCTAGCTATCTTAATCACCCTAATTTTAGAAACTAATTATTCGAGTATGAAATAAATAAGGCAAAAATTAGAAGGATAAAAAATAAAAAGGTAGAAAGGAAAAAATAATTCATTAGATTTAATTAAAAATTGTAGAAGGAATAAAAAATAATTAAAAAATGTAACAATTAGTTATTTTTTGTTCAATAAATGTGAAGGGTAAAAAATTTTTAGTTAGGTTTAGTTAAAAATGTATAAGGATAAAAATAATTACAAAGGTAGAAAGGGAAAAATAATTAGGTTCAAAATTGTAGAAGGATAAAAAATAATTAAAAAAATATAACAATTAGTTAGTTTTAGTTCAATAAATGTAGAAGGACAAAAAAGAATTAGTGTGGGTGGAGGTTTTTTTGTTGCAGCAAAACAATATTGTCTTTAATTGTAGACTGAAGAAGAACAAAAAGTAATTAGAAAGGTAGATCTAAGTGCTTGTGAGCTTTAGATTCTGAAATGTAACTATATTTTTTTAATAAAATATAACTTGGTGTAGATGAACCGGCAATGGATGTACAATGCGGATCATCGCTCCAGACATTTCATTGATGGCGTGCAGGGTTTTCTGGATGCGGCCGTTGCCTTCTTGCCTCCAGGCAGCTACATATGTTGTCCATGTGTAGACTGCAAGAATGAGAAGGAGCACTCCCACCGATGGCAGGTTATGAACCATTTGATCATGAGAGGATTCATGCCAAACTATACCTGTTGGACCAACCATGGCGAAGTAGAGGGGATTAGTCAGGAAGATGATGAAGACGACGAGGAAGAAGAAGAGGGTTTCAACAAGATCGCAGCATTTACGAGCAATCTTGTTCGTGGAAGATACACTCGGGAGTTTGGTGATGATGAGTGGACCAGATTTGCGTGATGGAGAGGAGACCACACAGATGAAAGACAATTCGACAAGTTCCGGCGCATGTTAGAGGACCACAGACTCCTTTGTACCCAAAGCGTAGGCGGGGCCACAAAAAGCTGCGACCGTGACCGAACTAATGCAATGGAAGGCCACGAACGGTGACTCAGATAAGGGATTCGATGAGTTGTTATCACTCAGAAAGAAGTTGCTTCTGGAAGATAACAGTCTGCCTAAATCTACATATGAGGCCAAGCAAGTCGTATGTCCTTTGGGATTGGAAGTACAGAAGATACACACATGTCCTAACGATTGTATCCTGTATCGCAATAAGTACGAGGATTTTGATGTTTGTCCAGTGTGCAAAGAATCACGTTATAAGATGAAGCGTGACGACCCAGGTGAAATAGATGGGGAGCGTACGAAGAAGAGACCTCCCGCTAAGGTGGTGTGGTATTTCCCTGTCATCCGCCGATTGAAGAGTCTGTTTGCTAACAAAGCGCATGCCCAGATGAATCCGTTCGGTGAGTTGAGCAGCAGCCATAGCACCTGGTCTGTTCCACTATGTATCTATAACATTCCTCCTTGGTTGTGCATGAAGCAGAAGTACATATTGATGCTATTGTTGATCCAAGGGCCCAAGCAACCCAGCAACGACATCGATGTCTATCTGAAACCATTGGTTGAAGATCTTGTAACGTTGTGGGAGGATGGTGTACGGGTATGGGATAAGCACAAAAGACAGTATTTCACCCTACGTGCAATGTTGTTTGTAACCATCAACGATCGCTCGCGCTTGGTAACTGTCGGCCTAACTATAAAGGATATAGAGCTGCGGCAAAGGCTTAGATGAAACGGACAGCATGTACCTCAAAAACTTTCGGAAGGTTGTGTACATGGGCCACCGTAGGTTTCTTCTTACGAGGCACTCGTTGCGGAAGAAAGGCAGAAATTTTAACGGGAAACCAGACCTTCGTGCTAAGCCTGAGCATCGAAGTGGGCCGCGTGTGTTTGCTATGATAAAGGATCTGAAAGTAGTATTTGAAAAGGGTCCTAGGAGAAAATCTATACCGAATGAGGAAGGTCAGGCACCCATGTGGAAGAAATCAATATTTTGGAACTTGCCTTATTGGAAAGTTTTGGAGGTCTGTCACTCACTTGACTTCATGCACATCACGAAGAATGTTTGCGTGAACCTGCTAGGATACTTAGATATGTACGGGAAATCGAAAGATACACTGCAAACTCGGAGGGATCTAAAACATTTGGAACTAAGGAATGATTTACATCCAGAAAAGACAGGAAAAGGACAACATTATCTACATCCTGCGAGCTACACTCTAAGCAAAGAAGAGAAAAAAAAGCATGATAGAGTGCTTGAATAGTGTGAAGGTCCCTTCCGGATAATCCTCGAATGTAAAGAGACTCATAAACATGAAAGAGAATAAAATCGTCCATCTGAAATCCCATGACTGTCTTGTGTTGATGACACAGTTGCTCCCAGTGGCTGTGAGAGGTATTTTGCCCGAGTAGGTCCGGGGGACAATCACAAAGCTGTGTTCCTTTTTCAATGCGGTTTCGCAAAAGGTTATTGATCCAGATAAACTAAGTAAGCTGCAGAATGACGTGGTACAAAGTATGGTTAGCCTTGAGACGATCTTTCCTCCTGCATTATTTGATATTATGGTTCATCTCACTGTTCACATTGTCAAGGAGATAGGTATTCTCGGACCCGTATTTCTGCACAACATGTTTCCTTTCGAGAGGTACATGAGTGTCCTAAAGAGGTATGTCCGTAACTGTTCTCATCCGGAAGGATGCATAGCCGAGGGGTATGGCACAGAGGAAGTGATTGAGTTTTACGTGGATTACATTAATGATCTAAATCCGATTGGTGTCCCTATATCACGTCATGAGGGGAGGCTCCGGGGAAAAGGGACACTAGGACGGAAAGCAATTGCATGCAAAGATCTTCTTACTTTTAAACAAGCACATTTCACGGTTCTAAAACAATCTACTATAGTGGCCCCTTATGTCCTTTAGCACAAGAGTATTCTACGCCGCGAATTCCCAGGGAGGTTTGAGGATTGGATAACACTGAGGCACATGGATTCATTCGGCGCTTGGTTACAAAACTACATCCCTTCCAAAGGGTCAGACAATGAACAGTTGCAACGCCTGGCTCGGGGACCATCTAGTGAAATCGTGACATTCAAGGGGTACGAGATAAATGGTTACACATTTTACACGAAGTCCCAGGATAAGATGAGCACGAACCAGAACAGCGGTGTCCGTATAGACACCGTGGACAACACTAGCAAGGTGGACACATATTATGGTTTCATAGAAGAGATATGGGAGCTTGACTACGGACCTTTGAAGGTCCATCTATTCAAGTGCCAATGGGTTAAACTAAGTTCAAGCGGCGTGAAGATCGACAAATACGGCATGACAACCGTAGACCTCACCCAAGTCGGCTATAGGCGCGAACCATTCGTTCTCACCAATGATGTGAGACAGGTCTTCTACGTAATGGACATGTCAAGCAAACCTAAGAAGCAAAAGGACAAGCCAAGGCGACACGTGGTTCTCCAAGGCAAACGAAGGATTGTCGGAGTTGAGGACGTCATAGACGAGAAAGAGTATAGTCAATTCGACGAGCTCCCTCCTTTTGCGGTGGATGTCGATATAAGTGTCCTGAATGACACAGATGTCGATGCTCCGTATATACGCCACGATCATAACGAAGGCACACTTGTAAAGACAAAGTATGTTACTAGTTAAGATGTGCTCCTGTATGAAACTTGTATATTTGAAGCGTATATAGAAATTAAGCAATGAAATTTTTAACATTTTAATAAAATATGAAACACAAGTAGTAAAATTTTAAACATTTTTAAAATATGAAACACAAGTAACCTCGGCCATTTTAATAAAAATTTAACAAAAAGGAAGAAAGCATTTTTTTAAAATTTTTAAATGGAACTTGTATATTTGGAGTATATATAGAAATTAAGCAATGAAATTTTAAACATTTTAAAGAAATATGAAAAACAAGTACTGAAATTTTAAACATTTTAATGAAATATGAAACACAAGTACTGAAATTTTAAACATTTTTAAAAATATGAAACACAAGTAACCTCAGCCATTTTAATAAAAATTTAATAAAAAGGAAGAATAGAGAAGAAAAACCCTCAAAAGCCCCTCCACAAGCGGTTCGTAATACCAATCCCTTATAAATGTCCTCTACAAGCGGTTCGTAATACGAACCCCTTGTAGAAGGTAACCTCTACAAGCGGTTCGTACTACTAACCCCTTCTAGCGGTTGGTAATACCCCCCTGTACCCCCCTGTGGGACCTCTACAAGCGGTTCGTAATATGAACCCCATGTAAAATGTCTTCTACAAGCGGTTTGTAATACGAACCCCTTATAAAAGGTAACCTCTACAAGCGGTTCGTACTACGAACCCCTTCTAGTGGTTGGTAATACCCCCCTGTACCCCCCTGTGCGACCTCTACAAGCGGTTCGTAATACCAACCGCTTGTACAGGCCCCTTTACAAGGGGTTCGTATTACGAACCGCTTGAAGAGGGGGTTTCCTATATATATTTCAGATCGTCTTCCCCGCACGCTTCACTCCACCAAAATTTTTCTAAGTCCCGAGCCGTCGCGCGCTTCACTCCTCTGTCGCTCCTCCATATCTCCGTCGAGCCCCCGCGCCGCGCTCGACGCCTCCACCGTGCGCGTGCCCTCGTCGCCGCATCTCTCCATCGAGACCCCGCGCCGCGCTAGCCGCCTCTTCACCGTCGGCTTGTAGCGCCGACGCCAAGATCGCCACCGCCGTCGTCGCGCCTTCAAACCGCCGTGCGAGCGCCCTCATTGTCGCCTCGCCGTCGGACTCTCAACCGCGCAGTCGACCTCACGACAAGCCCCCGCTCCCCCCAATCCCCCGGAGGACCTAGGTTGCCCATGCCCACGCTGCACTCTCCCTCTGTTTTATCCCTGCGCACATGGTGTTCGATGAAACGTCCCAACGGAAAAAAATAGAGAAATAGATCGGGAGAGAGAGATAGAGAGATAGGGAGTGATAAAGAGAGACAGGGAGAGATAGGAAGAGACAGGGAGAGATAGAGAGAGATAGAGAGATAGGGAGAGATAGAGAGATAGGGAGATAGGGAGTGATAGAGAGAGATAAGGAGAGATAGGAAGAGACAGGGAGAGATAGAGAGAGATAGAGAGATAGGAAGAGACAGGGATGTCGGTTGCCCCTCTTTCAGCAATTGGCCCATTCAACAATGCTTGTGGTTACCATGTAAGGGACCACATCCCAATTAGCATTCAGAAATGGGCTGAAGTCCCTCAAGCTACCAAGGACCTGCTGTGGACAGATATTAAGGACAATTTCAAATTTCTTAAAGGGTTCGATGACAAAGGAAAGAAATACACTTTGAAGAAGATGGCAACCGTATTTCAGTCGTGGAAGTCGTCTCTAAATGCCAAGTATGTGTAGAAAGGACAAAAGCCTGACTTCAATCTATTTCCTAAGCTGGCTGATCACTGGGAAGCATTTGAGAAGTACAAGCTATCAGCTAGAGGCCAAGCCGCGAGCCAAAAGAACAAGATAAATACACAGAAGAAGAAATACCACCACCATCTCAGATCCGGTGGTTACATCAAGGCTATCCCAAAATAGGAGAAGCGGGAGGAAGAATTATTGGCCAAGGATGTACCACCTGCTACAGCTGACTGGGAATTTCGCCAGCGAAATTGGTTCATGCCTCACGGGGGGGGGCCCTTGCAGATGACGGCAGCTTGGTGATGGCACCGAGAGTGCAAGATGTTGGACAAAGGATTGTACAAGCCGTTCAGCAGTCTCAGTTAGGTTCCTTAGTGACAGATAGAGAGAATGACGAGCTGACATATGCCCTCCAAAACCCGGAGCACCCGGGACGGACAAGAGGTATTGGATCGTCGACAACATGGAAGCACAGATTCGCGAAGGATTCCCAAACATACAGGAGCCGAGGAAGAAGCAAAACCAGAGAGCTATACAAATATAGCCAACTGGAAAGGGAGCTAAGAGCTACCCAGGCTAGCATCGGCGACATAGTTACGCAACAAGTGCAGATAGCCCTCAGCAAGCTTCAGGGAACAGGTCCAAGCAATCTCCTAGACGCCATGATTAGCCCGCAGGCCTCCGCGCAGTGGAGCAGCTGTGCGTCTACCGCGGCACCTGAAGGGGATGACCTCGGCCATTTTCCAGTGGACGACATCAAGGTTCCCCGTCAGTGTGAGCTACATGTCCAGACGCGTAACCTCTCCATAAAGGTGGCTTACGGCATGGCGTTCCCAGTAGAGCCGGGCCAGACATTTCATTGCAACGAGATACCCCCCGGTTACTCGAAAGTCGCCGTGGAGGAGGTGTTAAGCGGTTTTGAAGATCTTCTGCTCGATATTGCTGGAGGCGATGAGGTGGCCAAGCTTAGACAAGCCCTCCCCGGTATCATCCTTTGGCGAAAACGGTATATCATGTTTCCAGATGCCGTGGAGGTGTCGTCTCCACCAAGAGACATCCAACAATTGGAGCCGACTGGAGGAAGCTCGCCTCCTCCACAACGACAAACCACGCCTCCTCCAACGTCACCTCCACGCAATGCCTCGCCGCCAATACAGAGTACTCCTGCTCCACCACCTCCTCCACGCAGAAGCCCAACTCCACCAGCACCTCCAACAAAAACAAACCCCCCTAGGAAAAGCACGTCTCCACCATCTCCTCCGCGAAAGAAGTTTCAAATAAGAAGGAGCCATCCTCCTCCCGAGAAGGCCTAGTCCAGCCGATCAACAAGGTCAAGGGAACCTTCAAAAAGGGCATATGATATGACGGACGTGGAGACAAGCAAAATCGTTGCCACAGAAGTTGCTGCACACTTCGCACCTAAGGTGCCAGCGCCGAAGCAAGCAATTGATCGAAAAGCTTCAAAACACTTCGCAACATCCCATGCAGTGCCACTGCCTACGACGTCAGACCACAACCGGACAATAGCAAAGGCTACACAGAAGTCCGAACGGGCTAAGGCAGAGGCGACAAAGAAGAAAGAGCAAGAACAGCTTGACCAATTCATGAAAGAGGCAAACCTCGGTTCTGCAGCTGAAGCTCTTGGATTAACGGATGATATCCCAATGGCAGAAGTGAGATGGCAATATAAGTTGGGCCGAGGGTTGGTTAACCCTAAAAACATAAAGGATTTACCAACCAAGATATGGCAATTTCATAAATGGTACATGGTAGAGTCCGCTCAAGAAAGAAATATGTTCCCCACCATATCACAAACGAACATTTCTTTCGCGGGGACAACCAAATATGGCTAGAATTCGAAGACTTGTACCATTTTTACCATCAGGACGCTGTCAACGTGTCTCTCATGAGCTGCTGGTGTCTGTAAGTGTCAAGCTAATAAGTTTATCATGTGCTTCCTTGTACCAGAAAGTTGCAACTCTAATAATTTTTCCATTTCTATGTAGAATGGAGATACAACGATGTAGAAGACAGCGTGACTTTAAGATCAGCTTCATAGACCCAGAGATTGTCAACGAGGCTGTCTTTGGATACAACCCAAAGGTTGTTGAGGATTACATTCTGGATGCACTCTTGGGACAGCACTACAAACCGTACATACTTCTGCCCTTCAACTTCGAGTATGTATATATCCGTTCCTCACAACCTCTCATTCCTAGCTTTTTTAAAGCATACATAATATGACTAATTACATATATATGTTGAAATATATTAATAGGTTTCACTGGGTCCTTCTTGTTATCATGCTTGATAATAGCAAGATCATTGTTCAAGACTCAAGAAGGAAACCACAGCAAAAATATCAATATATCATTGACACGCTAAATCGGTATGGCATATATTAATGTATAAGATGGTTTTCTTATTCTATTGAAATGCCTAGCTATTTAATTAATTCGAACTCTAATAATTACTATTCATGTATTAACGTATCACAGGGCATTCGCAAGGTTCCGAAAGAAGCATAAAGGAACTTTCAAGAACAAATTCACAGTCCAATTAAGCACTCGAGTACGTAATAAAGCATATTAATTAATTCATATTCTTTAGTGATAGTTTTTCATCTCAATACGTGTATTCTTTTTAAATTTCATCATAGGTTATACAGCAAACGGCTGAAAACAACTTATGTGGCTATTATGTGTGCCACTACATGCAAAATCTTTACCACAGCGATGTGCCCAAAATAAACGACGAGGTGCGTGCATGTCAAAAGTAGCAAATTAATGATGCATCTCAATTTCTTAGTACTTACATTTTACGTGTTCAAAGATTTATTTATTTCCTGCTTTGGCAACCTTACCTCGATGTGCAAGGTGTGATCCTGCCTCACCGGGTTGCAGCAATCCAAGAACAACTTATTGGCTTCATTGTCCACGAGATAATATCCACCAAAGGCGAGTTCCACACAAAGGGATGGAGAGATTGTCCTTCTCTAAGGACAGATGAAATATCGGAATCATCGGAGGCCACAAATAGCGATGTAGGCAACAAATGACCTCAAGATTGACCCTTGTACTCTTAAAATGTATAAACATTGCTTCAGTGTGCTCCTTATTTCATGTATGTACACATTTTTGATTCATTCGTATTATTGTGTAAATGAACTTAATTGTGGTTGTGTGAATGAGTACACATCATATTATATATTTAATTGTGAAAAAAATATTGTAATTGTATTTAATTTTATCATCAAAATTCATATTGAAAACTCCTCTCAGAACATATTCTATATTGAATATAATTTGTGCTCAGCCTCTCCACAAGCGGTTGGTAACTCCAACCGCTTGTGGAGAGGGCACTCGTGGCGCTCCCTCTCGCTGCCTGAGAGGCTCTCCACAAGCGGTTGGTAACTCCAACCGCTTGTGGAGAGGACACACATGGCGCCTCCCCTCGCTGCCTGAGAGGCTCTACACAAGAGGTTCGTAACACCAACCGCTTGTAGAGGGCGCCCATGTGGCGACTCCACAGGCCTGCTAGTGGCGTTCGAACCGCCAGGTGTCGCACCTGGCGCTAGAGGAACCGTGAGTGTTACCCGGAGGGTATCAGTTGTGGTTGCCTACAACCGGTTCCAAAACCGGTTCTGAAACCTATTTCGGACCGGTTGTAATAGCCGGTTCGCTGGTAGTGGTCTTTCCCCGGAGCGATCTTTGCCCGGGGAGAGACTGGGTGCAGCCCGGAGGTGTTGTTCGGCTCGCCATGATGTCAGCGTCGTGCTTTGGCTCGGGCCAGGCAACATCCCGGTGCCCGGAGTGGTCCTACTCACCCAGGTACAGACGTAACGGAGTGGTGTGCTATAGCGTGCCACGTGGCCATGTTTCCCACGATGTGGGGGCCGTTACCCATGATCCATGCGGTTCATGGGGCGGACACACGTGCGGTGCATCATCGGTTGCCTCGCACACGGTGCATGCAACTATCTTCCAGGGATTCGGAGTTGATGGTTGGGGATAGGCCATATAAATACCTGTTTTTCGAATCATTTGACGTATGTTTTTAACCCTTTTTCGCACATCGAGCTGACGCCTGAGCTCACCACCATACACTCTAACCTCGCATTCCATAATATACGTACACTGGAGTAGAGCTATCCATCTCAAGAGGCCCGAACCAGGATAAATCCTGTGTCTTGTCCATTTCTAGTTTGCCCATACTAAGAAGTCTTCGACATCTCAGAATGTCACACTTTGGTAGAAAGGGGCTCTCAGAATGTCACACTTTGGTAGAAAGGGGCTTTTTGATCCCTAAATCGAGAAATAAGCTCAACGGGAAATCCGGTTCCCAATCATCGATAGCTGGCGCAGTCCGTGGGGATCGTAAGTCTTCTTTGCTAAAGAATTCCTTTGGGATGTCGAACTCTGGTCCTATGACTTCTGCGTCTTCGATGATGTGGACAACCATGACGGATATTACACTGATGGGGAGGTGGCCCGGATCACCAACCCTGATGGTCAGACTGAGTGGAAGGCGGATTTCCCTGCAGCCGGTGAGCTTTCACGCTCCCCACTCCCTGGTCGCGGAGATTCAGACTCGAAGTACGTTCCGGAGCCCCTCCTGGACTAGTTCCGGGATGCCCTTAACCGGGATACCCACATGCTGGATGGGGACGACGAGGTTGATGAGCTGTATCATGGAATCGACATCCCAGACTGCGATATGGTTTCCTCGGGCGAGAGCACTTCCTATAGTGACATAATGATGACGCCCTCTAACCTGATTCCCGCCTGCCAGGTCAACATGGAGAGCGAAGAGAGGGAGGCGTCCTCGGGCCCGCAGTGGACGATTGGCTGTGCCGAGAATCAACTACCCATCGCTGCCTTGATGAGTCGCTGAGCCAAACATTGGTTGAGATAAGGGACCGGGTGAGGGCTTCTACCCAAGGCCGACCATGGACCCCTCCGCGGTCACTGGCCCCGTCGCATCGCACCCTAGCTCAACGTCGTGATCCACCCGCGTCTCCACCGGACATCCTCCTGAGGAGCAAGGTGAACTTCCAAGCACTCTCCTCCATTGTCCGAGGATAAGAGAGAACCCGGGCGACATGGATTTGGCCGCCATGGGAGGAGCCGTGGCGAATGACCTGGAGCGTCTTGCTTCGAGTCTTGACTTCTCCAACGCGCCCAGCCGCAGTCCCGGCCAGGACGATTCTCGTCCGCGGCACCGGGTCTCACCTCGTCACGATGAGCGAACTGCTGGCCAGTACCGTGACCCTCATCCTGATTAGGGCCATGATACGCACCGGAGTGCTTCCTGGGGCAGTACTAACCGAGAGGAGCGCGGGGGCCGATCCCGACGGGAGTACCGGGAGGCCATCGGCTTCTGTATGGTCACCACGCCCCTCACAGACGAGGTCTTCTCGCAGCTCAGCCCGCGGGAGGACGAGGTTGCCCGGGACCGCCCCTAGGCATCATCCTACGGCTGCAGGGCCTTTTTGAACGGCCTGCGCCCCATGGTGTGGCCTGTGAAGTTCAAACCAAAGCGCATAGAGAGGTTCAACGGGACTCAAAACCCGGATGAGTTCCTCTCAGTGTATGCCACCACCATCCTCGCGGTTGGAGGTGATGAGGCTGTTATGGCAAACTACTAGCCTAGGTTCTGAAAGGCCCTGCTCGAACCTAGCTGTTCAACCAGTGCAATGGGTCTATCCGGGATTGGGAGCAACTCTATGATGCTCTGCAGAGCAACTTCCAAAGCTGTTACACTCGCCCGGGCATTGAAGAAGACCTCTATCGCTGATGCAGATAGACGGTGAGTCGTTGTGCGTCTTCGTGCAGTGGTTCATCAAGGTTCAAAACACCATCCCTAACATCTTGGACGACGCAGTGCTTCATGCGTTCAAGCAGGGGGTGCTAGATGTGCAGTTTACCCAAGACTTGGAGATCAATGCACATCTCATGGCCAACAAGCTCTTGAGGATGGCTAACCGCTATGCCAATGCGGCAGAATTGGTGGACTGGAAGTGGATGCTCGATGAGGGCAAAGTTCCACCCTAGCCCGGCGTCGAGCCCCCGAAGAAGTCGTCCTCGGAGGACAAGAAGAATGAGAAGAAGGGAGGCTCGTCCAATACGGTTGCGGCCATGTAGCGGGAGCCCGCGCCCAAGTCCGAGCAGAGGAAGCAGTACTCCTCAGGCCAAGGGCAAGGGCTGGCCACCCCAGCGCCATAACGACGACCAGGGAGAGAAGCCCAAGTGTGGCAAGTATTGCCCCTCCATCAGGTCTACGGGCACGATTTCCGGAATTGCCGTACCTATATGGCCCGAATGGAGGACTTCTACAACGGCAAGGGCTCGATGCCTTCCTTGCCCGAACCGGGTGAGAGTAGCAGGGCAAGCACCCTACCCACGACAGCGAGCTACGCTCGGATGAGTTCCCTGAGCCTAAGAATCACATCGCTGTGATCTTTGGTGGCTCCTCCACCTACACCTTCCCACGTGACCTCAAGTATGCCGCCTGGGAGGTCCATCATATCGATCAGGGCAAGCTGCAAACCATGTAGCTCAAGTGGACTAAGTTGCCCGTCACGTTCTCCAAGGACGACTATCCTCTTAGAATGGTCAAACCCTAGAGGCCTCCGCTTGTCGTGGCCATGACCATCGGTAACACGAGGGTGGGCCACGTCCTTGTCGACGACGGGTGCGTGCTGGACTTGATTTCGGTCTCTGTCTTGGACAAGATGCAGATTCCCCACTCCAAGATCAAGGACGTCGCTTTGCCCTTCTAAGGATCATCTCGGGCAAATCGGTCAGGCCTCTCAGCCAGATCGTGCTCCCTACGACGTTCAAGGTGGTTGACTTTACTTCCGCATACAATGCCATCCTAGGCCGTTCGGTGCTGGCCAAGTTCATGGCAGCCACGCATCATGCCTACCAGTGCCTGAAGGTCCCGGGCCCCAAAGAGGTGTTCACGATGAAGGGTAGTCACAAGGCCACCTGGACTGTGACGAGCAGGCCCTGGCCATTGTGGGGTAGCTCCCTCAACGTGGCCTAAATCAAGAGCCGAAGAAGTTTGCTCGGCTCAAAGTCGCCATCCAATCAGGAGGAGAAATAAAGGAGGTGCCTCTATCCACGGAGAAACCCTCCAAGGTCCTCTATCCGCGGAGAAACCCTCCAAGGTTGTTAATTTGGGGGCTTCCCTAGACCCAAAATAGGAAATTGACCTCATTTTCTTCCTCCAAAAAAATGCGGACACGTTAGCACGGGAACCGTCCTACATGCCCAGGGTCCCAAGGGAGGTTATCGAGCAGAGGCAAAAGCTTCACCGCTTCTTTGAATTCAAGCAAGACATAATCCGGGAACAACTTGACAAGTTGCTCAAGGTTGGGTTCATTCGTGAAGTCGACCACACTAAGTGGATGGCCAACCCGGTCATTGTCAAGAAGAAGGGCGACAAGTAGTGTATGTGTGTCAACCACACTGGGCTGAACACGGCTTGTCTCAAGGATAATTTCCCGCTGCCGTAAATAGACCAGCTGGTTGACGCGACGGCGGAGTCATATCTAATGAGTTTCCTAGATGCTTACTCCGGTTATCACCAAATAAGCATATCCCTCGGGGATGAAGAGAAAACTGTCTTCATCACTCCGTTCGGTACCTTTTGCTACATGACCATGTTCTTCGATCTCCGAAATGCAGGGGCTACATTCCAGCTCCTTATGCAAAAGATGGTCCCCCACTAGATTGGGTATAACCTGGAGGTGTACGTAGTTGATATAGTGGTCAAAAGCAGGTTTGAGTCGGATCATGTAAGAGATCTCGAGGAAACATTATGTAACCTCAGGAAGCATCAAATAAAGTTAAATCCGAACAAATGTACATTCGGTGTTCGTTCCGGCAAACTGCTTGGTTATACCATCGTACCACTCGGGATAGGAGCCAACCCAAAAAAAAAATCAAGGCCATCGAAAACATAAGGCCCTCTTCTAACGTTAAGGAGGTCCAGGTCCTGACCGGACGTATGGCTGCCCTTAGCCGCTTTATTTCCTGGCTCGGGGAGTGCCGATTACCTTTCTTCAAGGCTATCCACAAATGCGATGGTTTTGAATGAACAAAAGAGGCCAACAACTTCTTTGAGGAGCACAAGAAATACCTATCTAGCCCACTGATGTTGACTATGCCACAGCCCAAGGAAGCTTTATTGTTGTACTTGGCGGCTACCCCCTAGGCCATGAGCGCTGTCTTGACCATGGAGAGGGAAGGCATCCATCCACCAAACTACTACGTGAGCGAGGTGCTTCACGGGCCAAAGGAGCGCTACCTAGAGGTCTAAAAGCTTCTCTATACCTTGCTCATGTCCTCTAGGAAGGTAAGACATTATTTTCAAGCGCACCAAGTCTTGGTCCCCACTAGTTTCCCGCTAGAGGAGATCCGCAGAAACCCTGACGCTAGTGGTCGAATCACTAAGTAGGCGATGGAGCTGGCTGAGTTCGATATTCAGTTCTCTGCCCACACAGCGGTCAGGTCGTAGGTCCTAACTGATTTCTTAGCTGAATGGACTTGCACGGAGGAGTTCGCGTCGGGTGCCAGGCAACCTGAGGGCGAACATTGGACCATGTACTTCAATGGCTCACGCTCTTTTGAACGCTCGGGGGATAGGGTTGTTCTCGTTTCCCCCAATGGAGATCAATCCTTGTACATCGTACAATTACACTTCCCGACAACCAACAATGCCACGGAGTATGAAGGCCTGTTGGCCGGTCTCCGGGCATGCAAATCACTTGGGGTCCAACGACTAACGGTGAAAGGGGATTTGCTGTTGGTCATCAACTAGGTCAATAAGGAGTTTCAGTGTTCCGATGACTCAATGGCGCGGTACCTGGTTGAAGTAAGGAAGTTGGAGAAGCACTTCAAGAACTTGAAAATACTTTACATGCCAAGGAAGGAAAATTTCCTAGCTGACCAACTATCCAAGTATGGGTCCTCACAAGAATGCACTTCGGCAGGAATGCCCCTCAAGCACTTATATATGCCCTCTATTACGTTTCCGGACAAGGCAACTGAGCTGAGCGGTGACGCCTCACTCCTCGAGCAGGTTATGGATTGGACAACGCTATTTGTCCAGTACCTGGCACATAGGACACTACCTTATGACAAAGCTAAGCGCTCCCGGCTTATAAGGCGAGCCTCCCCGTACAAGCTGGTGAAGGGGGTCCTTTACCGCAAAGGTGCGCTTGGGATCCTTTCCAAGTGAATCTCCCAAGAGGAAGGGATCTACCTTCTAAAGGATGTACACGGTGGGATCTGTGGCGCAAACTCTTCCATGAAAACCTTGGTCAGCAAAGCTTTCCGCATGGGCTATTATTGGCCCATGGCATTAGCAGATGTCCAGAGCATCATGATGACGTGCAAAACCTACCAATTCTATGCCTGGAAAACACACTTTCCTGCTCAAGCACTATAGACGATTCCTCTCTCTTGACCATTCTCGACTTGGGCGATTGACATCCTTGGTCCGTTCCCCTGGGGACGAAAGGGTTGTAAGTACCTGATCATCACTATTGATACATTCATCAAATGGATCGAGGCCGAGCCAGTGTCAGCCATTACGACATAAGCGACCAGGCTTTTTTTCGCAATAACGTGGTCACGAGGTTTAGGATTCTCCACCGTCTGATCACGGATAATGAAACTCAGTTCACCAGTGAATTCTTCCGAGAATATTGCGAGGACGTTGGCACCAAGGTTTGCTTCGCATCTGTGGCCCATCCGCAGAGTTGCCAAGAGTTCTAGCAGGTAGCTTATCCAAGGCATCAAGAAGATGGTGTTCGGTCAGCTGAACAACCTCGGCCGTGATTGGGTGGATGAGCTCCCTTCCGTCCTTTGGTCGGTCCGCACCACGTCTAGCCGAGTCACAAGGGAAACCCCTTTCCAGCTCGTGTACGGTGCAGAGACCATTTTGCCCACTGAGATAAGGCTGGGCTCTCTGCACGCCAATTCGATCAGACAAATCGACCAAGAGCCCGAATGGCTTCTCGACCTCGACCTCCTGGAAGGCTATCGTGAGCGCCAGCATATTCGCTCGACATCTTACCTACAGGCTTTGCGTAGGCATGTGGCTAGGTCGATGCGGCCACGTACCTTGCAAGTTGGTGATCTCATCCTACGTCGCGTTCAGGACTTGTCTAAAGCTAACAAGTTAACTCCCCGTTGGGAGGGTCCCTACATGGTCGTCTCAACATCACACCTAAGGGTTGTTCACCTTGCTATGGAGGAGGGGCGAGTTCTTACCAGCACGTGGAATATTGACCAGCTTCACAAGTTCTACGTTTAGTTTTCTTTCTTTTTCTTTACCGCTTTGTTTTCTAAAACGTCGACCCGGGCTACATTGTAAGTACAACCATGGCCAGTGAATACCTTCTTGGCCTCCCTTGCCCGTTCCTCACAAGATCCTTACATTCGGTTACACTTCTTGTTGCTTAGGTATTCGCTCTCTTGTTAGCACTTGCCCGACATGCGATAACCTTTCCATGCCTAACGCTTGCGCTGTGTAGCTATGGCACCCGCCCCTTGAGAGCCTCGCACCTATAAGACGATCCTCATCACACGGGCGTCTCTCTCGACTAGTTCAAGGGTCCGGTCTAGGCTACATCTGCAACACAGTACGGGCAGCGTGCAATGTTTGTATCGCATGTTTACTCCTTCTCTTTGTCCGTACCCGGGCTCACAACCTAGGTTGCCAGGCATGAACACAGTAGGGGCTAGGATAGGGGGTGCTCTACCATGTTTTCTAAAACCATGAGTTTTCACTATCGTGCATGTCTTGGTTTGCCTTATGTGTTTTTTGTTTATTTGTCTTTGCAAGAATTTGCATAAGAAGAATACAATTTTTATTAAGCATACGAGGGAATGTACAAGGCAGGAGAAATTACATGTAGTCCTATTGGTCCTCGAGGGCTGAGAGCTTTTCCCTCAGCTTGTCGAGCTCGTCTTCGAGCTCCAAGAGCTTTCTCTGTGTGACCCAACCCTTGGCGGCATCTTCGCACAACCGCCATGTCTCCTCCTTCCTCTCCTTTTGAAGTTCGGTCCGGGATGCAACCTTTGCCTCAAGGGCTTCCACCCCGGTGACCCTAACCTCCATCTCGGCGACCTTGGCCTTTAGGGACTCCACCTCCTCGCGCGCTCCCTCTAGCTCAAGTACCTTCTCTTCCATAGATCCCGAGGCCTCATTGAGCTAGGCACGGAGGAAGTCCCGGGTAGTCTCGGCGTTGGCTAGGTGGGCACGCAAATCCTTCAACTCGGTGTCCTTCAAGACCACGCGTTGGAGGAAGTCGACCTCGGATGTCATCATCTCCGTGACGTCCTCCACAGTTGCCTTGATCAACTGCGATGCACAAGGTAAGCCGTTAGTTGAGTTTTGTTTTACTCTAAGTCAACATGTTGCGGGTCATAATTTTACCTTGGCCGTGCGTGACGCCATGCGCTGCCAAAAGTCATCTAGGTCGTTCCCCTCCTAGAGGAGCACGTATGACTCCAGGACTTTCACCGCGCCTCCTTCACGCAGCTTGTATGTCTTCGCCACGAGCCAAAAGGTTGGCTCGGGTGTGCACGGAGACGAGCTCCTAGGCATGTCCTCCACCGAGGAGGAGGTGCCTGTCGTGTCCTACGCTGGCAGAGGATCATCGCTGGGATGATCGTCCTCGGCTTCCCCCGCTTGGCATGGGAGGGCCTCTTCCTCCCAGGGCTCCGCTACATTGTCCGGGGAGGCGGTTTCTTCTCGGGCAACTTCTCCCTATTCCGCCTGAAGCTCTGCTACGTTGCCCGGGGAAGCGGCTTCTTCCTAGGCCTCCTCTTCTTCCACTTCCTCTGGTAACCTGGGCTCCATCGTCCCCCGGGATGGCGGCTCGTTGTCATCCGAGGCCAAGATATTCCACTCCGCCAGGACTTGGTTGGCCATCTTCCTTAGGAGTTCTACGGTGACATGTTTAGAAGATTGTCAAACTCTTCCAAGAACTAGTGCTCTCACGTTGGAGGTGGGAAGGCGTTAGAATGATAAATTCTACCATAAAGTGCGAGTGCTTCAGGGATGTACCTTCCTCTGGAGCCTCGCCAGCCGGGCTTTGGCCATCCCCCGTAGCACCCTCGGCTGATATTGCGTAGTCGGCGACCACCTCATCCGCACGCTGGGCTGCTACCTCTGATGCCTTTGCCATCTTCGGATCGACGTCAGGCATGTCAACCTCCTAGAGCGTGGCTGACGCCTGGGGCTTCTTCTTGGCTACCTTGTGCTTCTTGGGTGGCGGCGGGTTGATGTCGCCTCCCTCCTCCTGCTCGCCCGGGCCCTTCCCGGCCGACGCTCTTTGCTCGGCACCACTCAGTGGGCCAGGCGAGGAGCGGCCAAGTTGCTTTAACATCTAGACTTCCAGCCGCTCTAGCTCGAGCTCCTCCTTCAACCTTGTGTTCTACTTCTGCAGCAGACGCAGGTGTTCTTCCTCCCGGGCTTTGTCTGCCAGCTGATATAGAAGAGCCACTCATTTGGGGTTAGAGTACTTAAAATCTCGCCACCAGAGCTTCATGTCACTCACCTCGACGCGGTCTTGATACTCCAAGTGCCGCTTCTCTAGATAGGTCTGGGTTGGTGCGGATGATCGGGCTGGTGTGGCAGCATGCACCGCATCGGCCGTGCTACACTTCCCAGGTCGACGGGGAGACTGCCGGTCTGCCGGTTTGGTCCCAATGGTCGGGGATGCCGTATGCCTCCGGTGAGCGAGCTTCTTCACCACCGCCTTGCCGTCCTTTTGTTTTGCGAATGCGATAGGCACACCCAGCTCCGCCATCTTGCTCTCGATCTTGTTGTTTTCCTCCCTGCCAAGAAGTAAAAGATAGCATCAGTAATGGATACTCTGTCCAGGCTTACCCAAACTCGAGATGAGGGTGACTTACATCCTCGGAGTGCTCCAGGATGTTTCGGGGACACTACATCAATTCCCGGGCCTCATCCTCTCCGGAGTCCTTGCTCTAGGGCACTCCGAACAGTTTGGAGACACGCTCCTCGATCGACTTGTTGGAGGGCGCTGCAAAAAAAGAGGAAAGCTTGAATTGGTTATGAAAATACGCTATCTGGAACCGAAGAGGGGTCAAGTCCCGGTGCTCACTTGTATCGTCGTCGCAGGTGAAGTCTTGCCACCCATTGATTTCGTAGAACGAATGGTCCCTTCACCACAAGGGGCTGATCTGGTGCGCGATGTAGTCCCGCAAGATCTTCTTCCTGGTCAATCCAAGTTTCGCCGGTGCCGCTATCTTGCTGATAAGGGCCGTCTCCTCCGGCTGGACCTTTGGGCACGGTGGGGCCTTGCCCTTCTCTGAAACGGCACCCAGAAAAGCGAGGGAGCTCTATGGCCCCTTCCAACCATAGAACCACTGGTTCGCCCACACTGAGGTGGAGTCTTTTTGGTAAAAGACGGGGTAGGCAAACGGGGCACTGGTGCACAAGCGAAAATACGCGCACCCTATGGGCTAATCTGAGTGGTGGAACAGCCCGTAGTATTGCAGGAATAGGCTCGCTGTTGGCAGCGAACCCAAGATACCTTCACAGTGATGTGTGAAGATGGACATCATAAGGAAAGAGTTCGGGTGGAGATTGATTACCTCCCTCTTGCACTGTGCCAGGAGTGATGCGATGAATTCGCTCTCCGGTGCCCGCAGCCCATTGATGGCGTAGAGTTTGCATGACACGAACTCCTCGTCACGGGGCTACGGGTATAGGTCGTCCCTGGGGTAGTGCCACATCCTGGCGTCGAGGTGGCCCTATTTCTCCAGTTCTCACAGTCGTGCCAGCATGATTTGGGTCTTCCCCAGGATCGCCATGAGTTTCGGTAAGAGGGGAGGGAGGATCGAAGGCTAAGGCTTGCCTGCGGGGATGCAATAGGAGAGAGAGCAAGCAAACACAAAGAGCAAGAGATCAAGAGTTTTTGGCGCGAGAGAGTGGGAGTGATAGATCCGTGCCTCCCCGTGCCTATTTATAAGTGTGGAGAAGTAGAGGGCAGTAAAGGACGCATCCCAGAGATGCGAAACAGCTGAAAACCGCCGCATGTCGCGCTGCGGTTTGGCCTCCGTGAATCGTCGCGATTGTTCAGCTTCTGAAAACTGCCCCTGTAGTGGCGTTCCAAGTCAAACGGCTTCTGAAAACTGCCCCCGTTGATGGGAACCGTCACTGGTGCTTGATGGCCGGCATGCGGCGAGGATCTTGCCCTGTCGAGTTGGCACCCGATGCGGAGATGATCCTTGCCCGGCCCAGGCGTGGCTTGCCCGGCGGCGTAACGATTACCCGGCTCTTGCCCGCGAGGTGTCGGATGCGGCCGCATAACTACGCTGCCAAAACTAATTCCCCTCTTTTTAGTTTAAAGCCTGAAGAGGAAGACCCTGCCAAGTTGTTTTCTACTTGAGCCTTAGGGGCTAACTATCGAGGATCGGTTCCCATGGGCCGAGACTAACCCTAGTAGCTCCGTAAATCGGTGAATGACATGGACAAATTTCCTAAGACAGCCTAGTTCAAGCAAAGTCTTTGTTCGAAGCGATCATTGCCCAAGGAGAAACTGGGTGCTGCCCATATGGGGTTGTTCAGCTCGCCATGACATCAGCATCATGCTTTAGCTCGGGCCATGGCCACGTTTCCCACGATACGGGAGCCGTTACCCAAGATCCGTAAGGTTCGTGGGGCGGTCGCGTGTGTGGTGCATCGTCGGTCGTCTCGCCCATGGTGCGCGCAACCGTCTCCTAGGGATTTTGAGCCGACGGTTGGGAATAGGCTCTATAAATACCTGTTTTTCGATCATTTCACATACGTTTTTGACCTTTTTTTCACACATCGAGCTGATGCCTGTGCTCACCAGCATACACCGTAACCTTACATTCCACAATATACGTATATTGAAGTAGGGCTATTATCCTTCTTAGGAGGCCCGAACCAGGATAAATCCTGTGTCTTGTCTATTTCTAGTTTGCTCACACTAACAGGTCTTCGACATCTCAGAACGCCACACTTCAATAGAAAGAGACTTTTTGATCCTCAATCGAGAAAAAAGCTCGACAGGGAATCTTGTTCCCAACCGTCGACAATAACATAGAAGCAAAATTATGGAATTGAAACAAGAACACAAAAGTTTAAACAATAATCATGCATGTTGCAACCAAATATTGCTAAGGGCTGGGCACAACATACATATGTATTACTTAACACGGTGACGCATACGTATGGCCTTATTGGAAGTGACGAGAACAAAACAAGCTTACATACATATATGACAAGACGAACACATCGATCGGTCGATCGGGTTGATATATATGACACATCCAACAATTTATTGGAAGCAGAGCTTAACACGGCCATAGCGCCGAGCAACATATGCATGAGAGATAGTTCCCATGCTTAATTTGATTAAGCATCAATAATTGCGAGGTTGGCATCCTTGGTGCAGAAGTTGTGGCATGCGTTGTGGCAGCGTTCCATGACACTTTGCTGTTCTTGGTTGCCGATTTCAACCACTGCCAAGATATGTAGTTCTCGTTAATTAATTCCGTGGGACAGCAAGTAATTAAAAGGAAGCTATGGATGCATATGTATGTATGTGAAATTATCGATCCCAACAGGAACAGGATTGTTTAACTTACCTATGTCGCTGCATTTGGAGGATGTACATCCCAGCTTGCAAAACTCCTCGGCGCTTGTTTCTCCTACCAAATGAAACATGCAGACACAACATGTACTTAGCATGCAACAATAATCCGTCGCCGATGATCATAATTAAAGAGTGAGTTTAGTGAGTTTAATTACCATCAGAAACAGCACAGGGGAAACAACAAGTGTGCATACAGGTCCATTCGGTGGCTATAGCCATGCAACCAGCACAGCAGTCCTTTGCCGTTTGGCTTACGCAACAGCGGCAGACCCCATTGACCGAAACAGAGAGGCCCACGATGAGCAGGCACATGATCATCACTAGGCTGCTGCTCTTGCCCGCCATTGCCATTACCATTGATTAACTAATTACTGTAGTTTAGAGCTACTTGTGTTGAGGGTAGCAGGTAGCAGGTAGCGGGCAGCTATTTATATATAGCTAGGCAGGGAGCAGCTGCCTCTGCCTGAGAGTGAGAGATCGTACGCCGTCGTCGTTGCTCCACAGTGTTGGGCATGGACTCTGCAATTCAACTTGATTGAACGACCAACTGGCCATTAATTGATTGATTGATTAACCTGTCCGTCCTGCATCATATATCCAATGAGAGCATCTCCGGCAGGCAAAACACTGTTTATATAACTTTAATGCGTGGAGTCTCTGCTAGAGAAAAAAAATATCTTTTAGAATAGTATAAAGTGTGAAGCAATTTTAAAAGATAGATAGTTTTTGTAGGGAATAGTGTTATAAGGAAGAAATTTAAAGTCTTTACTAGAGATGATCTCACACTTGAGGGTCGTACGTACGTCTAGCCGGCGGCAGCCACCAATACCTCAGCCATGGCCATCCACGTGCCTGCGGCGACGTATGCCGACAGGTACTTGTTCGCGCCGAAATTTGACAGTCAGGTTAAACACACTGTGGGCTTAGGGTATTGGAATTCCGTCAGCACCAAGTTTAGGGTCCAGGCGTGCCAGCCAATTTGACCAATAAACAGCAAGATAAAGAAATTAATCAGCTTAGATTAGCCCATTAAATCTAGGAATATGTGAATAACCTATCGAGCTTAAAGACAAGGTCAAAAACTCAATAGATCCAAAAATAGAGAGGACTATTGGCTTAAATAGAGATTCAAACCGATACATCTAAAAGTAGCAAGGACTATTGATCTAAACAGAAGTTCAAACCAATAGATTGGAAGGGTAAACAATCTACTACTAGGCCATGTAATCAACCACGAAGCAGAGAGGGGTAAACAGATTACTACTAAGCCAATAAAATCAATAAAGTTGTCGAAAGAGGGTAAACAAACTATCAACTAGCCGATTATATCATTTAGCTGACAGAATGAAGGATAAATAGAATAGCAAGCTACAAGCCGACAGAACGAGGATAGAACCTAACCCTTGGCGTGAAACAGAGATGCACCATAATATCAGTAAATAAAGTATTCTAAATAATGCACAGGCCGATATAGGCAAGAAGATCGAACTTAATTGAAACAGTATTACTTACGTCAACTTGATGCGGGGTGTATCGTGTAGTTGATCGAAAGGTGATGTGCAGCAAATTGATGAAGAACAAAATACGATGAAACTAAGTTATTGCTGCTCCTAGGAATTGAAAAGACGATTGTATTGAAATAGTAGATTAATTGGTCGGAACCCTTTTTTCTGATACATAGGTTAGGTATTTATACCCGATACATGGACTCAATACGATAGGTTCAAACTCTTAACTTACTATGTCTAACCGACTTAATATATAACTAGGACTCTAAATAGAAACTTATCTAAAAACTTACTTATAATATATTATGTAGCCAATCCGGACAACATTGCCTTCCATTATTTTCCTAAATCGGCTTTTTGGATAAGGTTTCCTATTTTAACTTGTCCTAGCCGATTAGGAATCTTCTTCTGTATTAGGATTCTTGCCCGATCATGTTTGATCTAAACTCTCATAGAATCTTCTTTTGATATCAGCTTCTTGACCAAATATTCTACCAGCTTCTAGAAACTTCAGCTATGCCTAAAATTGGCAGCCAACATATGCCCCCTAATTTTTGAATATGAGGATCATGTTCTAAAAATCATCACGATCGGCTTTTGATTTTCTAGCCAGATCTTGTATAGCCGATATCATTTTTCATGTGCTCTCCAAGAAATATGCTTGATTGTTTTTGATTTTTCTCTTATGGCCCGGAATCCTAAGCATAGATGCGAAGTACATCCTTTTATTTATATTGCCATGCTTGTTTTATGCTTTTGCCAAACATTTCATCTCTTTGTCGTTCCTATCAGCTTCACACTTCTCCTGAGTCCTCCGCCTTTGTAACCTTCTTCTGCGAGACTTAGATAGATCTTCAAGACACTGTCTTGGTGTTTGGCTCAATCAACTATTTTATGTTACCTTTCATATTCTTAGCTAGAGTTTTACCTTCACCCTCATGCACCCTTTTTGGTTGTGTCGGCTCTGATAATTTATCTTTCCCGACACCCTTTGCTTTACACTTGGATTCCTACTAGCCGCCAACATCTTGACCATGGCCATCCACCCGCCCGAGTCTCACCACCTGTCGATGATTTGCGTCGGCAATGTATTTTATGGGGCAATGCGAGAGATCACAACTACGATGGTAGCACAGGGAGCCGAATTTATACAGGTTCGGGCCCTCGGGGGGAGGTAATACCCTACTCCTGTGCTCGTGGATTGTATTATGGTGGATGCTGATGATGATTGTAAAACGTGGGATTGGATGCCGAACTAGGGGCCCCGGTCCCCCTTTATATAGTGTAGGGGGTCGGGTTACAGATAGAATCCCTAATCCACGTATGGAAGATAAATATATAACCGATCCGGCTACGCCTATATCCATGTATTCGAGTAGGAAACGAGTTCGTTTCCTTGTAGATCATACCGGGCCGCGCCAGCCTCCAAGCCTGCCTTCTGGAAGGCCCAATTGACTCGGTCCAAGGAGGTAGTACGTCCAGTAGTATATCTTTGGATACCCAGGGCCCATGTTTTCCATAGTAGCCCCCGAGTGCTTCGGGACTGAGTTGTCTTGATTCGGGGTTCAGCTTACAGTCCTTCAGATGTTACCCGAGTGACGTCACTCTTCGTCTAGCTGATGAAGTCTGCTCGCCGAGTAACCTGCTGATCAAACAACACAGTTACAAAGAACTCAAGAAAATTCTCAAGTCAATAAAAGATGCCTGCTACCCAGCCCGACTAGTCGGTATACCGGCTTATGGCCCCGTGGAGAGGCATACCAGAAAAGTGGATGTTACCGAGTGAGCAATACCACCCAGTGTTATCCTCCCTGTTGCAAATAATGGCATTCAAGCTTGACTTGCAGAGCTCGACATTCGGTCCAACATGGGACATGTCACAACTTGCGTAGGGTATTCAGGCGCCCTGACCCGACTAGTACGGAGTCAAGCTAGTGATTCCCAGAGGAATACGCCCGCCTCCAAGTTGAGGTCCTCCTAGTGGTGTTTGTCTTGGCGACAAACGATCCGGAGATGTGCCACTGAGACCCAACTGAAGAGGTAACTCTTTGACGCCTAATCTAATTATAAAATCGGACCAGCCATTGACCCCAGGAGGTACGCCAAGAGCTAAGTTTAATTACCCGAGAAACGCCCAGCCATCAAAGGATTGACAACTAGCATAAGGCCCAACCGGGGGCGCGCCCTTTTTCCCAACTAGGTTCGGTCCAATCAGCACCCGCATGTGAGCAACGTACAACTTGCGGCCCACATGGAACGGGCCTTCTGGAACCTAAGTCTGGGCCCGAATATTGCAATAGCAGATTTAGGGCTTCGTTTCTTCCCGCCTAGCGCGAAGCGAAAACGTCGCCCGCGGCTCTTTGATGAACGCGAGCTTATCCCTTGCCGCCACGGGTCCTCCCAACGCCACTTCGCTGGAAGACCAAACGCCGCTTTGAATGTTGCGCCGTGCTCCCAGAGACCTCCACATCAAATCCTAGGAACTGTTCTCATCGGGGTTGCTTGCTGATGCCATTATTCCCCGAAACCGATTCGACTTCCCCGATTTTGGCTATAAAGAGAAGCCGGCACAGCGGCCGCTCCTCACCCAGACTCCTTCTTGAATCCCTCCATCTCCTCCTGCTCCAATGGTTGATGAAGAATTGGCGGAGCTCTGGGCGCAGTACGACCTCGCGCTCGCCGAGGTCGCCGAAGAGGAAGCCCGAGCCCGCGACGTCGCCTCCGTCGCCGTTCTGATCGAAGTCGCCCCGGCCCTTGCCGAGGTGGCCGATGCAATCGTGGAAGCGTTGGTCCGTGCCCGTGCCTGCCACATCCTGTAATTGGCTCGCGAGCCATTGTAAATATTAATAAAATTATTTATTTTGCCTTCGATCTCTTCTCTGTGTGTTGTTTGTTTTTATCTTGGAACAAGTTAATCGACTTTTCTTGGTTCAAACCATGCGCTTCGCCCAAGCAAGTTAGGTCTCTTTCACTAAGCACCCTGCCCAGCGCATCAAATTCCTTAGCATTAGGAGTTGGCACGAAGCTCTATCTCCAATAACGCAATCGGGAAGTATGAGTGTTGCTGGGAAACAAGAGTTTCGTTACTCAGTGCAACTAACACTTAGGCTCATCACAGACTTGAAACGAAACAAGCTCGATTAGGCGTCAAATAAATGTAGTGATGGAGACTGCCCCTAATCAGGTATGACCCCCAACTTACAAACCGGTCGGAATCCGACTCATGTGTAAGTTAAACTCAATAAGAGAAAGGAAAGCGATCACAAGACCTAATTAAGTAGCCCCGACTTCATCGGGCTAGTCGATCCGACTAGGGAGCAAGTCAAGCTTATTTTTAACAAAAGGTTAGGTGTGCGATTGCGCACCTAATTAGGTGTAGCCCCCGACTTTCTACTTAATTGACACACAAATAAGTAGCAAGTCAGAAACTGAATTGCATATGCGTAGAGACAATGTGAGCGAAAACTTATCTTTATTTGATTGTAAACATGGATTACAATAGTCGTTAGGTATAGAACCGACGCAATTGCTCGATGTTCCATGAGTTGTCCAGGAGAGCGCTGTGGAAAATACGGGCCCTAGGTAGCTGAAGACATGCTACTAGACGTACCACCTCCTTGGGCCGAGTCGATTGGGCCTTCCAGAAGGCAGGCTTGGAGGCCGGCGCGGCTGGAGATAATCTACAAGGAAACGAATTTGTTTCCTACCCGAATACATGGATATAGGCGTAGCCGGATCGGTTATATCTGTATCTTCCAAATACGGATTAGTGTTTCTATCTGTAACCCGACCCCCTGCACTATATAAAGGGGGTCAGGGGCCCCTAGTTCGAGATCCAATCCCACGTCTCGCAATCATCATCAGATTCCATCATAATACAATCCACGAGCACAGGAGTAGGGTATTACCTTGTCCCGAGGGCCCAAACCTGTATAAATTCGGCTCACTGTGCTACCATCGTAGTTGTGCTCTCTCGCATTGCCCCATAAAATATATTGCCGACGCAAATCGTTGACAGTTGGCGCGCCAGGTAGGGGCTAGTGTCACGATCAACTACATCAACTTCGATGGCTTCCATTGGCGGATTCGTCTTCACCTACGCTCCCGGCCAAGGCTTCATCTTCGGAGATCTCGGCTTCATTGCTGGTGACTTCGGAGAGCTTCGGTTGTGTGAGCCAAACTTTGTTCGGTCCACACATTATCGGGGGAGATGGTACGCAACTCCGGCTGAGCCTCACCACTTTGGGATCTCTTCCCTGGATTCTGATCCAGAGGAGATCCGATCTGATGATGACGATTTCGACCGCCTATCATGGGCTTCCTTCGGTTTGGTCCGATCCACCACTTTCTCCTTGCCGGCCCTTGTGCCGACGGAAGATCGAGCCGTTAACCGACTCGGCTCGATCGCCCCAGATCGGTCGGGGTCACGATCCTCGCCGTGGTCCACCCTGCTCAATCTGGAAACTCATTGCTTGTTTTCCATCGGATGACACGCTCGCTCTTCCAATCTGAGCTAAGGGGCCGAACACGGCACATACACACTGCGACGAGCTTTCTGAGTCAAAACTCAGGGACAACTCTTGCCCGGTTAACTTCCCGAGTGGTTATGCCATTCGGGTTAGTCAATTCGGCTGAAAGATTCCAGCAGATTCGTTTCGCCAAACTCGCCGGATCCATTTCCACCGAGATCCAAAGACGAGAGGTGGAGTTATAATCACTCCCATCGACGAGCCAACGAATCGATCGGTTGAGCCATTCCTTCTCGGAAACCGAAGTCGGAAGAAAGCGCCACGGGTTCCCCGACTTCCGCGGTGTCACGTCGGCCGATGGCCAAGCCTCGTTCGCCCGGCGCCCACGGGGAGGCAGAATCGAACCAAACCGCTGGAAGGCGAGAAGATTTGCGCGACCAATTACGTGGTCCTCGCACGGAAGTCCGGAGGAACCGCTTCAAGTCCGATGGGAGATCACTCGTCTTCCCAGACACCACGCCAGTAACATCCTCGCTAGTAAAACCACCCCGACAATGTTGGTCCTTTGCTTGGAGAAAACAATCCAGCGACGCCGATCATGGAACAAATTAAAGCTATGGTGACAGCAGCGGCTGTCCAAGGCACTCGGGATCAACCGGCCAACTTGGTTGAAGCGATCGCGACGAGTAGCACTTTCGGCGCGATCGACACGCTGGTTGCGGGCGAGATGCCCGCCGGAGTACAAGCCGCGACCTTCGCCCCGACATCGAAGCCCGACGGAGGGAGCGAGACGAAGATCGGCATCGTACTCCACCGCGTCGGAATCTCCCCCGACGATCTCCTTCCCCCGCGGAAGGATTAATCGACGGGATCAAGGCTTTCACTCCCCGACTCCGACAGGTAAACTGGTCCGAAGGGTTCAACCCTAAAGGCATTGTGAAATCTGATGGAGAACGGGACCCCGAGGCTTGGTTGGAGATCAATTGTTTGGCGATCAAGGTCGCGGGTGGAGGATACGACGTGATGGCATATTACTTGCCCGTCATGTTAACCCCTCTGGCTCAGAACTGGCTGGCGGGCCTTCCAGAGAACTCGATCGATTCCTGGGGAGAGCTCTGCGACCAGTTTGTTGCCAATTTTCAGGGCACGTACGAGAAGCCTGGAACCCAATGGGACCTTTATCAGATTCATCAGAAAAAAGATGAGTCGTTAAGGGATTTCATTTGGCGTTTCACCAAGAAGAACAACACAATCCGGAAGATCTCAGAGGCCGTCGTCGTCGCAGCATTCCAGAAAGGAGTTCGCGACCCCGACCTAATCAAGAAGATGTCTCGAAAGCCTCTGACCACTGTCAAGGAGATGTTCGCCTTGGCGGATCGATATGCTACCGCCTCGGATGCTCTAGCCGAGCGTCAAGAAGATCACCCAAGCAAGCATGAAGGCAAGAAGGACAGGCCCGACTCGTCCTCCAAAAAGGACAAGAAGCGCAAGGCTGAAGAGATGGTAGCGGCCGTGGAACAGGGTCGGCTAAGGCTGCCCCGACCCGCCGACTATAACAAAGTCATGGAGGCGCCGTGTCCTTTCCATCCAAACGGGAAGCATGCGGCCAAAAACTGCAACATCTTAAAGAAGTTCGCTGAGGATCACAACAGCGACACTCCGAGAGATGCCAAGCAAGACGACAAGCGCAACCCTCCTCAGGGGGACGCTTACCAAGAAACCGAGCAAGAGCTCGACTACATATTTGGGGGATCGGATGCATATGAGTCCAAGCGTAAGCAAAAGCTTACCGATCGGAAAATCAATGCAGCTATCCCGGTGACCCCCGGGTATCTCCGGTGGTCTGAAATTCCGATCATATTCGATCGCTCAGATCACGCAGATCACGTCCCTTGCCCATGAAGATATCCACTCATCCTGGATCTTGTGGTGCGGGGCGTCCGACTGCGCAAGGTCCTGGTCGATGACGGGAGTGGATTGAATATCCTTTTCGCTAAAACTTTGGGCGAGATGCAGATCCCAAGGACGGCGCTCCAGCAGACAGAAGCGCCGTTTCATGGTATAATTCCGGGGACCTCCTCGGTGCCAATCGGGAAAATCACTCTCCCTGTCACCTTTGGAACTCGGGATAATTACCGGACGGAAAATCTCAGTTTTGAGGTGACCGATTTCGAGACCGCATATCATGCGAACTTGGGAAGGCCGGGCTTGGCCAAATTCATGGCCGTCCCACACTATACCTACCTAGTTATGAAGATGCCAGGTCCGCGGGGCGTAATCACGGTCCATGGAGACGTCATGTTTTCCCGTCTCCTCGATAGGGAAAATTGCGACTTCGCTCAGTCCGTAGAGGTGGCAGCTGAGTTGGACAAGATCCGACAGGCGGCCACCACCCTTCGCGACGAGGGTGATCTACCAAATAAGAAGCCAACCAAGTCAGGCATCAAGCCTGGTGAAGATGATGAGTAAAGAAGCGCACGGCGTTCTTCCCCAAGTAGACCAGGACGTCTTCACGTCACTCAGCGGTACGCCCGGGGGCTCGCCGAAATAAAGGAACATCAAGCAATCGCATCGATGCTGTACCTAACGGCTATTGTAATCCATGTTTACAATTAAATAAAGATAAGTTTTCACTCACATTATCTTTTACGCTCGCGCAATTCAGTTTCTGACTTGCTACTTACTTGCTTTTCAATTAAGTAGTAAGTCGGGGCTACACCTAATTAGGTGCACAATTGCGCACCTAATCTTTTATCTAACCTGACTTGCTCCCTAGTCGGATCCCGACTAGCCAGTAAGTCGGGGGCTACACCTAATTAGGTGCGCAATGGCGCACCCCTTCTCTTAGTGAGGATAAATTGACTTGCTACCTAGTCGGCTCCCGACTAGCTAGTAAGTCGGGGGCTACACCTAATTAGGTGCAGTCAGTCTGCGCCTAACCAACACCTAATCGGTTTTTTCTCTTTTAAGTCCGTGGCGAAGCCCAGCGTATGTCGTTCCAATTAACAAAGGAACGTAATCTATTCGGGCCAGAGTCGTGACTTAAGTAGAGAAAGAGCGGTTAGCGTATGCCATGATTAAAAATGGAAATCATTTACATGGATAATTTATGAGTTCCTACATTTTTACAGGAAATCTAACTCTAAATTATCTAGAAGGCACTCGGCGGTCGGCTTCACTTCCTCGAGCAGCGCCCTCGCCTCCTCTTCGTAACAGCGGTTATCCTTGACAAATCAAGCTCGATTCGAGGATAGTGCGACTTGACGATTCCCAGCACTTGACTGGAACTCGTCAGGCCGACTTCCTTGAGCCGCACATTCAGTTGCTTGGGGGCTTCGGTCCACCTCTGGATCAGCTCGGCCCGAGAGCTCGGCTCGACATCACCAGCATAGAGTTGGCGTCGAGTGGGTTCCACCGCCACCAAGAGCTCATCATATCGCGCTTGCGCGGTCTTGGCATTCTCTTGAAGAACGTCATACTGCGCTAGCGTCTTCCTCCTATGCTCTGTCGAAAAACAGGGAATGCACGACTACATAACCGTGTAAACATCGGAGGCTCAGAGTCGGTCGGGTTTGGGGGCTTACCCTCCAACTCGGCGACGGCTTTCGTCTCCGACTTCTCCAGGGCCAGCTTCTGGTCCTAGGATTTTGCCAGCTCCGCTTGAAGTCTGGCGATCGTGGCGTCGCGCGCCGGTGCATAACATCAGTCGGTCACACACAAGGCGAGCAATTCTGACTCAGGTCAGGGCACTTACACCGGAGGGAACCTGCAAGGTCGAACTTTTCATCCTGCAGTTCCTTAATCCGAGCCTGTAGCTCTCGGCGCTCCTTGGCTGCCTCGGTCCGGACCCCGATAACCTTCCCTTCCACGAATTTAATTTGTTCTATCTGGGAGAGGAAGTAATTGAGAAACTTGGTTTTCCTCTCGGAGAAACCACCAAGTTCCAACAAAGATGAAGGATAGTCACCATCCTAACTCGAGCTAAAGAAGATTCACTGTACAAATCAAGAGGCTTACCCGAGCCATCCGGCCGCACTCGACGGCATGCTCAAAGAAGGCCTTCCTCATCTCCTCCTCGGCCTCGTCGTCAACAAGGGCCCAGTTCCTGGCCTTGTCCCTCCAGCCCGCCGAGAACCTCAGCTTAGTCTCCTCCGGGAGGCGGGGCCGCACAGATCTCCTCGCCATTGGCTCGGCTTCCCCACGCCGCCTCGGCGGATGGATTCGGATCGAGGTCGCGCGGTGGCGCCCCTCAACCCCGTTCCCGACGCAAGCTTCCGCCGGCCCAGTGGGGTTACCGCATCGGCTGACGGAGGAGGTGCTCCCTGACTCGGCTCGACAGGCTTTGATGCCTGTTCGGTTGGGTGACTCGACGGAACCTCTACCAATGGTTTCCTGAAATAGGGAATGTTTCGGTCAGAGAAAATGCAAAGGAAGACTATCAGGCGGTGGCAGGGTTGTGCTTACCGATTGGTGGTCTTAATCTTGATATCGGCGCCCTTTCGAGAAGAAGCCCCGCCGAAGAGACGCCATGGCCTCTCGCCTAGCCTCGAGGGGTTGAATTTTTTCCCTTTGGCGTCGCATCACCACCCGCCCTGGGGGATGAGTCCTTGACTACGCCCGAAGCCGAGTCGGTTGACTCTGCTCTCTTGGGAGCCTCACCCACCTTGGCACCGAAGCCATGGGTCGCATCTCCTGGACGGCGGACATTCTCCTCCACTGAGGAAGCCGGGCCCTTACCTTTCTTGGCGGCCGGGGTTTCTTCAGGTTCTCCCCCTGGGCGCTTCTCGCCCTTATTGGCAGGGGCATCAGGAGTTGGAGCCACAGATACGAAAGCCCGGCGGTTTTGCATAGGAGCATGGCATACCCAAATAAGCATCAATACAGGATTGCCTGGTACTCAACACAAGCAAAAAGAATACTCGATCCTTACCTCTGGAGGTGGATTGTTAAGGGAGAAGCTCCTGGAACTCCCTTGGTTTGAAAAAATAGTTCCGGGAGCGAAGAACTCGGAGAGTCGATCGATGGCGTCCGAGTTCGAGATCAGGACATCCGTTTCTCGAGTAGAGTCGGATGGCCCGGTATACTCGAACCCGAGCCTGATCCTCTCCTTGAGTGGCTGGACACGGCGCTTCGTGAAGGAAGCAGCTATAGCGACGCCGGTCAGCCCCTCTTCTTTGAGATGTTGAATCAGGCCGAGTAACTCGGTCACCTGATCCATTTCAAAGGAAAGAGGGGGAGAGTTCCAAGAGGAGGAAGCTCGGGGCTTTCTCCCATCAAAACAAGGAAGACTGGGGGGAGGATTGGAGTAGTAGAACTAATCCTGATTCCACCCCTTTAAAGAAGTCCGAAGCGGCAAGGCAAAATACTCCTTTTTGAGGCCGCTCCGGAGTTGGAATTCGGCCCCGCCAACAGCCTTGGGGGCATTGTCGGTGGGGTAGGCCTTCAAGAAGAAGAGATGGCGAAAAGGGGCGAAATGGGGAGCGATCCCCAGAAAAGCCTCACAAAGATGAACAAAAATTGAAAGTTGAAGGATGGAATTGGGATTCAAATGGAAAAGCTCAATCCCATAATGGTTGAGTAAACCGCGAAGAAAAGAGGATGCGGGGAATCCGAACCCGCGGGAGAAGAAGGATTCAAAGACAACGATGTCCTCTTGATGAGGAGTGGGGGAGGATTCACCTATGGCGGCGCGCCAATCAATGAGCTCTGGCGTTGGGCGAACGCCAGCGTCGACAAGGGCCCGCAACCGCTCATCGGTGGTGTTTGAGGTTGCCCAGTCCCCCGCCATTGGAATGTGGTGGATCTGGGGTTTGGCGACGGAGGCGGCGCTAGGATTGCTTGGAGGCGGCGAAAGTGCAAAAACCCTAGCGGAGTATTTCGGGGAGACGAACGATTTGGGCGCACAGTGTAAGCGTACCGGTTCAAACTCCCCGGAGTGCTTCACTTAAAAGGAAGCGGGCAACGTTTCGATTCCGTGCAAGGCGGGAAGGAAATGAAGCCCTAAAATCATCGTTTCAAGACTTGGGCTCGATGAAGTCCTCGAGGACATGCCCTATAAGGGTAGTAAGTCGCATACACGACTTACTCTGCATGCATGTGTCACTCGGTCACTTAGTCGGAAAATAGCGTGCCCCTGCTGGGCTCTTTTGCCGCCTTCAATTTGAGGGTGGGCGCTTCCCAAAATTACACCCGACTTTTGATGTGCCCCTAGGGACGATAGTCGGTTTGGCTTTTAGCCGAATCACAAGATCGGAAGTTCTTCTAAATTGTCCCGGTGGCACATCTCCGGATCGTTTGTCATCAAGACAAGCACCACATGGGCAAAATTTAACTCAGCTCTTGGCGTACCTCCTGCGATCAACGGCTGTTCGATTTTGTAATCAGATTAGGCGTCAAAGAGTTACCTCTTCAGTTGGGTCTCAGTGGCACATCTCCGGATCGTTTGTCGCCAAGGCAAACACCACTAGGAGGACCTTAACTTGGAGGCGGGCGTAATCCTCTGGGGATCATTAGCTTGAATCCGCATTAGTCGGATCAAGGTGCCTGAATACCCTACGCAAGTTGTGGCATATCCCATGCTGGATCGAATGTCGAGCTCTGCAAGCCAGGCTTGAATGCCATAAGTTGTAACAGGGAGGATAACGCTGGGTGGCACTGCTTACTCGGCAACATCCACTTTTTTCTCTGGTATGCTTCTCCGTGGGGCCATCAGCCAGCATACCGATCCGTCGGGCTGGGTACCAGATATCTATGATGACTTGAGAATTTTTCTCGAGTTCTTTGCAACTGAGTTGTTTGATCGCCGAGTTACTTACGAAAGCGATTTCATCACCAGACGAAGAGTGACGTTACTCGGGTAACATCCGAAGGACTACGAGCCGAACTCCGAATCAAGACAACCCAGTCCCGAAGCACTCGGGGGCTACTGTGAAAAATATGGGCCCTGGGTAGCTGAAGACATGCTCCTAGACGTACCACCTCCTTGGGCCGAGTCGATTGGGCCTTCCAGAAGGCAGGCTTGGAGGCCGGCGCGGCTAGAGATAATCTACAAGGAAACGAATTCGTTTCCTACCCGAATACATGGATATAGGCGTAGCTGGATCGGTTATATCTGTATCTTCCAAATACGGATTAGGGTTTCTATCTGTAACTCGACCCCCTGCACTATATAAAGGGGGTCCGGGGCCCCTAGTTCGAGATCCAATCCCACGTCTCGCAATCATCATCAGATTCCATCATAATACAATCCACGAGCACAGGAGTAGGGTATTACCTCGCCCCGAGGGCCCGAACCTGTATAAATTCAGCTCCCTGTGCTACCATCGTAATTGTGATCTCTCGCATTGCCCCATAAAATACGTTGCCGATGCAAATCGTCGACAAGCGCCATCTTCTCGCCTTTGTCGGTAAGCCCCCGGGCGTGTTATTGAGTCGATGATGTACGGTCCTTCCCATCGTGGAGAAAGTTTATGGCCACTCGATTGATTGACTCGAAGGATCAAATCACCAACTGAGAAGGCGCGATCTCAAACATTACGATCGTGGTAGCGACGTAAACCCTGGAGGTACTTAGCCGACCGAATTGTGGCAACGTCCCGAGCTTCTTCCAGTCGGTCGAGATCGTCAATTCGACTAGCCTCTGACTCGTTCTCGTTGAACCTCTGAACTCGGGGCGATTCGAACTGCAACTCCGTCGGAAGGACCGCCTCAGACCCATAAACGAGGAAAAAGGGTGACTGCCCTGTAGCTCTACTGGGGCTTGTACGAAGCCCCCAGAGTACGGCAGGCAATTACTTCATCCATCTCGCCGCATAGGGTTTGAGTCGATCAAAGATGCGCGCCTTGACACCTTATAGAAGCATGCCGTTTGCACGCTCGATCTGCCCGTTACTTCGTGGGTGTGCCACTGAAGCAAAGCAGACTTTTATGCCCACATCTTCGCACCAGCTTTGAAACTCATCACTTCTGAACTGAGAGCCGTTGTCCGTAATGATCCTAGATGGTACGCCAAACCGACCGATGATCTCCTAGAAGAACTCGGTGGCCTTGGCCCCCGTAATCTTGGTCACAGGCTTGGCTTCAGTCCATTTGGTGAACTTGTCAATGGCAACGAAGATGTGTTCAAAACCACCTAGGGCCTTCTTGAAAGGTCCGACAATGTCAAGCCCCCAGACTGCAAACGGCCAGGTGATGGGGATCGTCTAGAGTTCTTGAGCCACATGAATCTGCCGGGCGAAGAACTGGCAACATTCGCATTTGCTGATGATCTCCTTTGAGTCGGAGACCGCGGCTAGCAAATAGAACCCTTGTCGGAAGGCTTTTCCTACCAATGTAGCGGAAGCAGCATGATGGCCGCACATGCCCGAGTGAATTTCGCGCAACAGAGCGCGTCCATCAGACTCGGGTATGCACTTTGAAGTATGCCGGAGACGCTTCGTCGGTACAAGATCCCTTCATGCACCACATAGTTCTGACTCCGACGTTGGATTTGCTCAGCAGCCCCCGGTCATCGGGAAGCTTTTCTTGTTGTAGGTACTCCAGGTAAGGCTTTGTCCAATCTGAGTCGAGGGCAAGCACCTCTGTCTCGGATTGCTGCTCGTCAGGTTGGGGTAGTTGCTCCTGCAGGGTGATGAAGGGGGCGTGGAGCTCCTGGACGAAGATCCCAGCCGGAACTGGCGCCTGACTAGAGCCCAAGTTTGCGAGTTCATCCGCCGCCTCGTTGTCTCGTCGTAGGACATGTATGAGCTTCAACCCATCAAACTTATCTTCCAACTTCCTAACCTCCTGGCAATAGGCGGTCATGTTGTCGTTGACACAAGACCAGTCCTTCTGCACTTGGCTTACCACGAGCTGGGAGTCTCCGCGAACCACCAATCGTTGGATGCCGAGCGATATGGCAATACGGAGACCGTGGATGAGCCCCTCGTACTCGGCTGCCTTGTTTGAAGCTGGGAAATGGATCTGGAGGATGTACTTGAGTCACTCTCCTCCAGGTGATATGAGAACGATGCCAGCCCCCGCGCCCTGCCGTCGAAGAGAACCGTCGAAGTACATGTTCCAGTACTCGGCCTCTTCGACGACTGGGGGAATCTGCATCTCCGTCCACTCAGCGATGAAGTCGACGAGTGTTTGTGACTTAATGGCACTGCGTGGTTTAAACGAGAGCTCGAAAGCCCCGAGTTCCACCGACCATTTTGCGATCCTCCTAGTGGCTTCCCGATTATGGAGAATTTCTCCAATAGGGAAGGAGGTGACCACCGAAATTGGATGTTCTTGAAAGTAGTGCTTCAGCTTCCGAGAGGCGATCAAGACCGCATACAGAAGCTTCTGCACCTGTGGATAGCGTACCTTGGTCTCACCCAATACTTCGCTGATGAAGTAGACTGTGCGTTGAGCCTTGTAGACGCGTCCTTCCTCTTCCCGTTCCACTACCACCGCAGCACTCACTACATGAGTGGTGGCCGCAATGTATAGCAGGAGCGGCTCCTGTGGCAGGGGAGATGCCAAAACAGGTGGCGAGGTGAGGAACGATTTGAGATCCTCAAAGGCCTTCTGTGTCTCAGATGTCCAGACGAACTTGTCGTGTTGCTTCTTCAATAGCTTGAAGAAGGCCGATCCACGTTCACCGAGTCGCGAGATGAACCGACCGAGTGCAACCATGCACCCACTAAGATGCTGGACGTCCCTTACGCACGTTGGGGGTGCCATCTCTATGATGGCCTTGATCTTTTCTGGGTTAGCCTCGATTCCACAGTGAGACACCACGAATCTGAGAAGCTTTCCCGACGGGACCCCGAAGACACATTTCTCCGGGTTCAACTTCATGTGGTATGCTGACAAGCTCTCGAATGTCTCCGATAGGTCAGTGACCAAATCAGAGGTTCCCCGAGACTTGACGACGACGTCATCAACGTATGCCTCCACGTTGAGCCCAAGCTGGTTGTGGAAGATCGGCGATTGCAACGATGCGCACGTTATACCGCGCTCTCAATCCAAGGGCATTGTAACGTAACAGAAGGCCCCAAACGGAGTGATGAACGAAGTCTTGATACAATCTTCTTCCTTTAAGCTAATCCGGTGATAGCCTGAGTATGCATCCAGAAAGCTCAAGAGCTTGCAACCGGCAGTAGAGTCAACCACCTGGTTGATGCGAGGAAGTCCAAATGGGTCCTTGGGACATGCTTTATTTAAGTCGGTGTAGTCGACACACATGCGCCAAGTTCCATTTTTCTTTTGCACAAGTACCGGATTTGCCAGCCAATCGAGGTGGAGCACCTCCCTTATGAAGCCGGCGGCTAAAAGTTTGGTCATCTCCGTCTTGATGGCTTCCTTCCGATCTTGCGCAAACCGGCTTGGCCTTGTTATATACATTCAAGGAATGCTTGATCACCTCCCTCGGGACGCCTGGCATATCAGATGGTTTCCAAGCAAAGATGCCCCGTTTCTCTTGGAGGAAGGTGACAAGCGTGTCTTCCAATCTTGGGTCGAGCCCTGTCCCGATCAAAGCCGTTTTGGTCGAATCGGACGGGTCGAGCGAAATATGCTTGACATCCTCGTCAGGCTTGATGCCTGACTTAGATGGTTTTTTGTTCGGTAGATCGCCTTCGTCGCGGAGAGTGGTGGCCGCCTGCCGGATCTCGTCCAACCCGGCAGCTGCTTCGACCGACTGGGCGAAGTCGCAGCTTTCCCAGTCGAGGAGGTGGGAAAACTTGACATCTCCACGGATCGCGATTACGTCCCGCGGACCTGGTATTTTCATAACCAGATAGGTGTAGTGTGGGATGGCCATGAACTTGGCCAAGCCCGGCCTTCCCAAGATCGCGTGATACGCAGTTTCGAAATCGGCCACCTCAAAGCTGAGGTTTTCCGTCCGGTAATTGTCCCAAGTACCAAAGGTGACAGGAAGAGTGATTTTTTCGATTGGCACCGATGATGTTCCTGGAATTATACCATGAAATAGCGCGTCTGTCTGCTGGAGCACCGTCCTTGGAATCTGCATCTCGCCCAGAGTTTTAGCGAAAAGGATATTTAATCCACTCCCGCCGTCAACCAGGACCTTGCGTAGTCGGACGCCTGCACTACGTGATCCGTGATGAGTGGATATCTTCCTAGACAGGGGACGTGATCTGGGTGATCTGAGCGATCAAATATGATCGGAATTTCGGACCACCGGAGATACTCGGGAGTCACCGGAATGGCTGCATTGATTTCCCGATCAGTAAGCTTTTGCTTGCGCTTGGACTCATATGCATCCGATCCCCTGAATATGTAGTTGAGCTCTCGTTCGGTTTCTTGGTAAGCGTCACCCTAGGGACGGTCACGCTTATCGTCTTGCTTTGCATCTTTCGGAGCGTAGCTGTTGTGATCCTCAACGAACTTCTTCAAGATGTTGCAGTTCTTGGCCGCGTGCTTCCCATTTGGATGGAAAGGACACGGCGCCTCCATGACTTTATTGTAGTCGGTGGGCCGAGACGGCCTTAGCCGACCCTGATCCGCGACTGCTACCATCTCTTCACCCTTGCGCTTCTTGTCCTTCTGGGGGGACGACTCGGGCTTGTCCTTCTTGCCTTCATGCTTGCTTGGGTAATCATCTTGACGCTCGGCTAGAGCATCCGAGGCGGTAGCATATCGATCCGCCAAGACGAACATCTCCTTGATGGTGGTCGGGGGTTTCCGAGACATCTTCTTGATTAGATCGGGGTCGCGAACTCCTTTCTGGAAGGCTACGACGACAACCGCCTCTGAGATCTCTCGGATTGTGTTCTTCTTCTTGGTGAAACGCCGATTGAAATCCCTTAACGATTCGTCTTTTTTCTGATGAATCTGATAGAGGTCCCACTGGTTTCCAGGCTTCTCATAAGTGCCCTGAAAATTGGCAACAAATTGGTCGCAGAGCTCTCCCCAGGAATCGATCGAATTCTCTGGAAGGCCTGCGAGCCAGTTCTGAGCCGGAGGGGTTAATATAACGGGCAAATAATTTGCCATCACGTCGTATCCTCCGTCCGCGGCCTTGATTGCCAAAGAATAGATCTGCAACTAAGCCTCGGCGTCCCGTTCTCCATCAAATTTCACAATGCCTTTAGGGTTGAACCCTTCTGGCCAGTTTACCTGTCGGAGTCGGGGAGTGAATGTCTTGATCCCGTCGATCAATCCTTCCGCGGGGGAAGGAGATTGTCGGGGGAGATTCCGACGCGGTGGAGTACGGCGCCGATCTTCGTCTCGATCCCTCCGCCGGGCTTCGATGTTGAGGCGAAGGTCGCGGCTTGCACTCCGGCGGGCGACTTGCCCGCGATTACAGCGTGCCGATCAGCTGCCGAGTACTACTCAGAGCGATCGGCTTTAGCTGAGTTGGCCGGTTGATCACGAGTACCTTGAACAGCCGCTGCCGTCACCATGGCTTTAATTTGTTCCATAATCGGCGTTGCGGGGTTGTTCTCTCCAAGCAAAGGACCAACATTGTCCAGGAGGGTCTTACAAGCGAGGATGTTCTGCTGTGGCATACGGAAGACCGAGTGATCTCCCATACGGACTTGAAGCAGTTCCTCCCGGACTTCCCGTGCACGACCGCGTAATTGGTCGCGCAAGTCTTCTCCGCCTGCGTGGTTTTGTTCGGCTCCTGCCTCCCCTGTGGGGCGCCGGGCCGATCCGGAGGCTTGGCCATCCAGCATGTAGACGCCGCGAAAGTCGGGGAACCAATTGACGCTTTCTTCCGACTCGGATTCCGAGAAGGAAAGGCTCAACCGATCCCGATTCGTTGGCTCATCGATGGGAGTGATTATAACTCCCACCTCTCGTGCAGGATCTCTGGTCGGAAGAGGATCCGACTGAGTCTCGGCAGAACGAATCTGCTGGAATCTTTCAGCCGAATTAACCAATCCGAATGGCATAACCACTCGGGAATTTGGCCTGGCAAGAGTTATCCCTGAGTTTTGACTCAGAAAACTCGTCCCAGCAGGTAAGGCCAGGTCCCGCCTCCTTAGCCCAGATTGGAAAAGCCGGCATGTTATCCGATGGAACACAATGGCCGAGTTTCTGAATCCGAACGGGGCGGACCATGCCTGAGGGATTGTGATCCCTGATTGGATCTGAGAACGATCCTGGCCAGGAATCAGATCGCCACTCGATTCTTCGTCGCGATAAGGGCCGGCAAAGAGAGAAGAAGGATCCCGATCAGAACCGAAGGAAGCCCAACCAGAGGCCACCGGAACCATCATCATCGATTGATCTCTTCGGATCGGAATCCAGGAAGAGATCCCAAAGCGCGAGGCTCGGTCGAGTCGCGTGCACCATCTCCCCGTAATGCATGGACGAACGGTTCGCTCACACAACAAAGTTCTCGGTCACCGGCGATGAAGCCGAGATCTCCGAAGATGAAGCCTTGGCCGGGGGTGTAGGTGAAGACGAATTCGCCAATGAAAGCCATCGAAGTTGATGTAGTTGATCGTGACGCTAGCCCCTACCTGGCGCGCCAACTGTCGACGATTTGCGTCCGCAATGTATTTTATGGGGCAATGCGAGAGATCACAACTACGATGGTAGCACAGGGAGGCGAACTTATACAGGTTCGGGCCCTCGGGGGGTAATACCCTACTCCTGTGCTCGTGGATTATATTATGGTGGATGCTGATGATGATTGTAAGACGTAGGATTGGATGCCGAACTAGGGGCCCCGGTCCCCCTTTATATAGTGTAGGGGATCGGGTTACAGATAGAATCCCTAATCCGCGTATAGAAGATACAGATATAACCGATCCGGCTACGTCTATATCCATGTATTCGAGTAGGAAACGAGTTCATTTCCTTATAGATCATACCGGGCCGCGCCAGCCTCTAAGGCTGTCTTCTGGAAGGCCCAATTGACTCGGCCCAAGGAGACAGTACGTCCAGTAGTATATTTTCGAATACCTAGGGCCCATGTTTTCCACACCACCTGAGCTAGCCTCACCTGCGGCGACATCTACCGGCAGGTACTTGTTCGCGCCAAAATTTGATAGTCAGGTTAAACATACTATAGGCTTATGGTTTTGGAGTCCTGTCAGCACCCAGTATAGGGTTCAAGACGTGCCAAGTATAGGGTTTAGGATGTGCCAGCCAATTTGACCAATAAACGGTAAGGTAAAAAAAATTAATCGGCTTAGATTAACCCATTAAAAAATTAACCAACTGGCCATTAATTGATTGATTAACCTGTCCGTCCTGCATCATATATCCAATGAGAGCATCTCCAGCAGGCAAAACACTGTTTATATAGTTTTCCCAACGAGGAGAGATGGAACAGGGGCCCATGTACATTGCTGTCAACTTTTGGAGAAACATTGGAATTGTTCCTTGATTTTGATTGATGTTTGTATAAACCGCTGTAGAGTTGAAAAAAAATGCTCTTGGAGGAGCGTGCAGCATTTAATGTACTGTACTAATTAATATTAAAGACCATATATACAAACTATTTCCTAGGATGGTGGTCTCTAAACAGGTATTTAATGTTTTTCCCGTACCTCCTAGAAACAACTAAAGAGACAGTGCACCGGATATACCGGACAATTTCATTTTCTTTTACTGTTGTGATTACTTTCCATAGCGCATTGTCAGTTATAAGATTTGTGAGATACGTGGGTACTTATGTGCCACGTAGTATACTAGAAAAGTCTGCACGCCCACGGCGCGCTGGACCTTGATAATGGAGTTGTTTTGTGAGAGAATAAAGATCAGCATGTAGTGAATTGGAAACTGAATCTGATTTACATGGAATTCGAAGCGTGCTATGTAGGAACATCAATAGATGTGGAAGCTGGTATTGCTATAGATATCTCCAGCAGAAACTCTAAAATCTAATTTCTATACATCTCCTCTAAATCACTATTCGCTCTATATATTTCCATCATCTCCAATAGAGTCTTTGTCCAGAAAACTATAGAGGTTGATACAGAGAGCCTCCAAATTTAGAGGCTGGGAGAGAAAAACTCTAAATTTAGAGGCTAAGATAGAGACTCTAAATATAGAGATGATTCTGTTTTAGAGGCGATCTGCTGGAGATGCTCTAAGAGGAGGAGGCCTTTCTGTTAAACGCACCGAAAGCATGTTTTTTGGGGGTGTTATTTGGATTTTTTTTGTACTTTCGTTCTAAAAACCCCAACGATTTGGTATATCTAGTAATTTTATATATCTGGAAGACTATCTGGAAGCAGGGCCAAAAAATTTCAATGGAGTGGTTTAGCTTTTTCAGGCCTTTGTAGAAGGTCTCGAGGGCCATATTTTTCACTCGAGCAAATAAGAAAATTATTTTTTTTCTCAAAAGCACGTTATCGCTCAAGTCTGGTAAATTTCTGTGAGAAATACCCCATGGATTAAATAATTTGAAAACAGATGAAGTGCCAGAGAACGTGGAGCCGAACTTATCACCGAGATGAAATGCTATCAACCATGTAGGAGGATCAGGGGTAAACAAACTATTGGCTAGACTAACCGGTTATCAAACCAACCGAACGAAGAACAAACAGACTATCAGCTAACAGTAAACAACAAGTTAATAGAACGAGAATAAACAAACTACCACCAACGAAAGTATTGATCGATAGAACGATGGTGAAAGCTAACCCCTTGTTAAAACAGCGATGCACAACAATATTGACTAAGATAGGATTTCAATAAACCAAGCAAGAAGATCAAACTTAACTAAGACAATATTCACTTGGGGTTGTATCCTAGAGCCGATCGAGAAGCTTTTGTGCAACAAGTCGATCGAAAATAAAATACGGTGACACTAGAATAAATACGATCAAAAGTAAAAGACATGACAATAATAGATTTGAGTGATTGGTGCTGGACTCTTTAGACGCCGCCATCGGCTACTATTTATACACACTTTTGACACCATCGAATAGGACTCTGACTTGTATGACATACAAACTCCGACCCATACTTAACTTATTTATCTAAAATTCTACCAAATATTATCTAACAAATTGACATGAATTTTCCTTAGCATCTTCCGATACCATCGGCTTTTCTAGAATTTGGCGTCAACACATGCCTCCTAGTTTTGGGGATATGAATAACATGCACTAAAATTACTATGTATCGGCTTATATGCCATCCTTATTCATTTTTATAATGTCCGATATGCCCTTGATCTTCACAATTGATTCTTGTTTTCGCACCGATGATCTTGGGGCGTTATTGTCAATTCATCTCTCCGTTTTCTCCGTGAGCAACGATTGAAATCATAAATTTTTACCTCCTGCAAATAGCACGGCCATACCCTGCATTCGTACACCTCCAAGCTCCCCAACGCTCCACCATCCTTGGGGCCTATGGGTGATTCTAACCCAATGTCCATCATACCCCTAGATGTTCCCTATCTCACGTTTAAGGCTGTAGATGTCAATATAAAAGGGTGGAAAGATAGTTTTAAATCCTAGCCAACATTCATAGTGAAGGGAAACGGCTACGCTAGCGCAATTTCAAATATTTTTACCACGAGTACCTAGAACATCATGTAAGTAGAGGATTATTGTCCAACGTCCCCTCCTCGCCAATCACCACCACAGCAACGTCATATATACTTCCGTAGATGAAGTAGTCAATCTCGCCGACCTTCTCCTCTGTGCCACCGATCAACACCACAACAATCGTAGCAGTACCTCGACAGTATCCACACATCTAGGGGCGGAACGCCGTACGCTGGTGTGCTAGCACCGCACACGCGTGGCTAGGGTTTCTAGGAGTTGGTAGGGGGTGTGGATCAGTATACACGAAACTAATCCTACACAGAGCAGTATGCATTAATCTAATCCTACACGAATCAGTATCCGCAAAACCCACTAAGGAATTTAATCCATTATACATCTTTCAACCGGTGAAGTGTGTGACCCGTTAGGTTCATGCGCAAGTGGCCGTGGCATCGAAAACTTTTTTTTGAACCACAAGTCAATAGCGATTCCTAGTATAACATATTGATCCTTAAATGCACAGAATGATCATATCGAACCTTGACAAACTCATATACCGATTCCTTTGCTGCACGATACCAATCAAGCTCAAGACAAGATACGTGCTACCCTTATAATAGCTCGACCATTTACTCGATCTTATGATGGATTCAAAACCGTGATTAACTCTTTAATCACATTGGCATCACCATGCACTTTCTAATCCAATCACATCGAGCGGTCTAGAAATACCTAAGACATCGAGCGGCCTAGAAACATTTTTTTCATAAATATCGAAATATTTATGTTTCTTCAACTAAAACATTTGTTTTGCCTTTCTGAAACATTTGGTTTTGCTTACTGAAACATTCTTTAATAATTATCGAATTATTTATGTTACTAAAACATTTCACTCTACTTGGTGAAACATTTGGTTGTTCTTACTGAAACAAGCGTCCAATTTTTTCTTTTTAATCGGACGTCCGATCCGAAGTCCTATCCTTATAAATAGTTTTCGCCTGGTAGAGCGTTCTGGCGTAAGAGATGGAGCAGCACTCGGGGGGCACATTAGGCATCAAAGTTGATCAATTTCAGGAAACAGGGACCGTACACAAACTTGTACGTCATCTTTGGTAGCTATAGATGGGCTTTCCTATTCAGAGCACAGTGATGGATTTGTTCTATTAATATCTTTTATTTGTTTTAAGACGGGACGCGTTAGAAGGACGGTGACGCCTCGCCGAGCCTGGTTGCACAAGACACTGCTGCAGCATACCTCCAACAGCTTGGCCTGAGGAGGCGCTATTGATCAGAGCATCTCCGAGAGCCTTAAGCCCTGTTCTTTTGGACTTATATAATCCGACTTATTTGACTTATCTTGAACTTCGAGAATTTTCTGAGGTGGCCTCGAGAGTCGGATAGCCTTGATTTTTAAGATTTAAGGAGCTTTTAAACTCACCAATGAGATAAAAAAAAAGATTCAAAAAGTAATAAAAAAGTCAGATAAGTCAATATTAGTCAGATAAGTCACGAAATAAGTCAAATAAGACGTGGCTAATATTGACTTATCTGACTTTTTTTATTACTTTTTAAATCCTCTTTTTTATCTTGTACGCGTGTCTAAAATCTCCCTAAATCTTAAAAATCAAGGCCATCCGACTCTCGAGGCCACTTCAGGAAATTCTTAAAGTTCGAGATAAGTCAGATTAGATAAGCCCAAAAGAACATGGCCTTATAATCCATCCCCTCTAACGCTATTCACCACAACCTTTAATCTTATAAAATTTCATTACATTTTACACTATATTCTCTAAAAGATCTATTCCTATAGTAGCTCCTCTATCTAGAAAAAAAGGCAAATAGACCGTGTTTTGTAGCTCCTGCTAGGAATGCTTTTATCGATGAATGTGATGTAGACCTCGACTAGCTTGGCAACCTTAGCACTGCCCGACACCCACCATGAATATGATAGTGCCCCATGTTACTGGGATATTTGATGATTTGCCCTGAAGTTGATATGCACTTGATAATTTGCCCAAAGTTGTTGTGCACTTGATCATTTGCCATATAGATACCTATGACATGTGGGTCATGGGTCCACAAGTCGTAGACACATAACATGACAAATAATCAAATGCACATCAACTTTGAATATATTATCAAAGGCACATCAACTTCAGGGTAAATAATCAATTATTCCCATGTTGCTCATCACGCTACTTCCAATGCATCTGAGCGGGCAGTCTCTATCAGGGTTTCAAAAATTGATTTTAGGCCAAAAATTGGCTAGGCCCGATTTTCGATTTGCCATGGCAAATCGTGGAAAATCGGTTGAAATTTGAGTTTTGAATTTTAAATCAGCAGAAGGTTTAAAAAAAAATCAGAAATCGCTTATTTTTTCGATAAATCTTGATAAATCGACCGATTTCTTCGATAAATCGTTTGAAAACAAAAAATTGGCATTGAAATTTTGAAATCTTGAGCCAAACTTCGATAAATTGGTCGATTTCTTCGATAAATCGAAATCTTTTGTTTTTTGGATAAATTGGTAGATTTCTTCGATAAATAGATCTAAACTGATTTTAAATTTTGAATCAAAATTTTGAATTTAATTCACGATTTGTCGTTACCAACCCGTCTCGATATGTCGATTTGCCACGCAAATAGTCGATAACTCAAACCTTGGTCTCTGTACCGGCCAACCATGATAAAAGCTAAGATGGATGGTTAATTTCTTAAAGAGGTGAGAGAAAGGCACCGTCTATTATTTAGTAGACGGTCTCCATCATGTTTTTAAGGCCAGAGAAACTATTAAAATTAGTATTGGAAGAAGATCACCGCTTCTTAACCGCCCATAGGATCGGATGCGCCTGCTTTCCGTTTCATGGCCACGTATATGTTTTCTTGCCGAAGACAACAGAATCCATGTAGCTTGGCCATATATTATGCTAATTAATATTAGAGACAATATGTAAAAACTATCCACTAGGATGGTTGTCTCTAAACATGCATTTAATGCTTTGCCGCACCTTCTAGAAACGGCTAAAGGCCCTGTTTCGAAGCAAAGTTTCAAAAAACCATGGTTTTGAGATACCATGGTTTGTAAGTGTTATATACAAAATACCATGGTTTTGCCAACCTCCACAAAACCATGGTATTTCTTAGAACTACAAAGTATTTGGTTACAAAGTTATTTCCTATGAATAGTGATAGCAATGAGCCAAAACTTAGCTCAAAGTGAAGTTTCTAAACTCTAAAATTACCATGGTTTTGGTAAAACCATGGTTTTAAAGCAATATTTTTTGTAGAGTTACCAAACACCTCATGCCTTTAGAAACCATGGTATTCTCCAAAACCATAGTTTTGCCTAGAAACTATGAAAATACTTTGTTGCCAAACATGGCCAAAGAGATGGTTGTCGGGGATTGACTAGAACATTAAATTAAATAATTGCCCCTAGATAGGTAGTTCGGAACATCCTAAAATTGCCCTCCGAAGCCATGCCCGAGGAAAACCCTGTGGGCCTATAGGGTCATATCTACACGAATATTACCTTGTTATGTGGTGGCCAAAAAATTGCTCTCTCTCTCAGGCGGCTACGAGGATGCGAGTCATGGAGCGGACACGGTTGCGGTGTAGGGCAGGTGGCGGCGAGGGTGTGGGTCAAGGCGTGGCATGGCAGCACAACGGTGCGGGCGCAGGCCCTAGGTGTGGCTCAGCGCAAGCCGAACGATGGCGTTGGCGCAGGCCTAGGCACGACGGACGCGAGCGCGACGCGGTCAAACGACGATGCTGGTGTGGGCCCAAGCACGAATCGGCCCAACCTACTGGCAACGCAACGGGCTAGCAGCGAGAACGAGCATGTCACGGCCGAACGGTAGCACTTCTGCAGGCCCAGCTGGCGGTGAGCATGTCACGATGCCGGGCATGAGTGCGGTGTGACAGGACAGGACAGGACAGGACAGCGGAAAGGCGCGACCAGGTGGTGGGGGCGGCACGACGTGACTGTCGCCAGCGGGTGCGAGCGGCTGCTGGTGGCCCCAAGCATGGCTGCAAGATGGGCTCAAAGCCCGATGCCTTTTTTATTATTTTTTATGATTATCCAAAACCGGTATTAATATTTTTTATCATCTGTGGCAAAAATTAGTGTCGGTTCAAAAATCGGTATTGATGCTACTATAGAACCGGTAGTAATGTATTGTGTGCTAATTAATATTTGAGACAATATATAGAAATATCCACTGGGATGGTGGTCTCTAAACAGGCATTTAATGTTTTTCCACACCTTCTAGAAACAACTAAAGAGACGGTGCACTGGATATGGCGGACAATTTCATTTTCTTTTAGTGTTGTGATTACTTTCCATGTTTTAGTAGCGCAATGTCAGTTATCTGATTTGTGAGATACGTGGGTACTTATGTGCCACGTAGTATACTGGAAGAGTCTGCACGCCTACGGCGTGCTGGACCTTGATAATGGAGTTGTTTTGTGAGAGAATATAGATCAGCACGTAGCGAATTGGAAACTGAATCTGATTTATATGGAATTGGAAGCGTGCTATGTAGGAACATCAATAGATGTGGAAGCTGGTATTGCTAAGAACATTTCTAGCAGAAACTCTAAAATCTGATCTCTATACATCCTTTCTAAATCACTATTCGCTTTCTATATTTCCATCCTCTCCAACAGAGCCTTTGTCCAGAAAAACTATAGAGGTTAATATAAAGAGCTTCCAAATTTAGAGGCTGGGAGAGAGAAACTCTAAATTTAAAGACTGAGATAGAAACTCTGCCGGAGAATAAGAGACTCTAAATATAGAAAAGATTCTGTTTAGAGCCTCTGCTGGAGATGCTACAAGGGAGAAGGCCTTTTTGTTAACCGCACTGACAGCATGTTTTTTGGGTGTTATTTGGATTTTTTTTTTACTTTCATTCTAAAAACCCCCAACGATTTGGTATATCTAGTATTTTTTATATATCTGGAAGACTATCTGAAAACAGGGCCAAAAAATATCAATGGAGTGATTTAGCTTTTTCAGGCCTCTGTAGAAGGCTCGAGGGCCTTCTACAGACGACGATCGAGAAGGTGTTGTGCAACAAATCGATCAAAAATAAAATACGACGAAACTAGACTAAATGCGATTAAAAATAAAAGACATGATAACAATAGATTTGATTGATTAGTGCAGGACTCTTTAGACGCCGCTATCGGTTACTATTTATACACATTTGTGACACCATCAAATAGGACTCTAACTCGTATGACATACAAACTCCGACCCATACTTAACTTATTTATCTAAAATTGTACCTAGTATTATCTAACAAATCGACATGAATTCTCCTTACCATGTCCGATCAAGCCAAAAACAACCACCGTAACATATTGCCCAATTTAGTCGACTCTAGAATCTTCCGATACCATCGGCTTTTCTAAAATTTGGCGTCAACACATGCCTCCTAGTTTTAGGGATATGAATAACATGCACAAAAATTACTATGTATCGGCTTATATGCCTTCCTTATTCATTTTTATAATGTCCGATATGCCCTTGATCTTCACCATTGATTCTTGTTTTTGCACCGATGATCTTGGGGCGTTATTGTCAATTCATCTCTCCGTTTTCACCGTTAGCAACGATTGAAATCATAAATTTTAACCTCCTATAAATAGCACGGCCATACCCTGCATTCGTACACCTCCAAACGCCCCAACGCTCCACCATCCTATAGATCGTTGTCCTTGACGCATAGTCATAGCGAAAGAAGAGTCGGAGTAGCTGAGTCCAATGTCGCACACGTCGAAACATAGGAACTAATTGTTAACGTCGAGCTAAACGTCACCTCCTCGCCAATCACCACCGCATCGACGTCGTATATACTTCTGTAGAGGAAGTAGTCGATCTCGCCGACCTTCTCCTCCGTGCCACCGATCAACGCCACAACAATAATAGCAGTGTCTCTACAGTATCCACACATCTAGGGGCGGAACGCCATACACTGGTGTGCTAACACCGCACACGCACGGCTAGGGTTTCTAGGAGTTGGTAGGAGGCGTGGATCAGTATACACGAAACTGATCCTGCACGGATTAGTATGCGTGAATCTAATCCTACACGAATCAGTATCCGCAAAACCCACTAATGAATTCAATCCATTATACATCTTTCAACCTGTTAAGTGTGTGACCCGTTAGGTTCACGCGCAAGTGGCCGTGGCTTCTGAAACTCTTTTTTTGAACCACAAGTCAATAGCGGTTCCTAACAGGACATATTGACCCTTAAATACACAGAATGATCATATAGACTGAACCTTGACAAACTCATATACCGATCCCTTTGTTGCACGATACCTATCAAGCTCAATACAACATACGTGCTACCCTTATAATAGTTCAACCATTTACTCGATCTTGTGATGGATTCTAAACCGTGATAAACTCTTTAATCATATTGGCATCGCCATGCACTTTACAATCCAATCACATCGAGTAGCCTGGAAATATCTCTTCTGTTATTAAGGAGGAGCAAATTCCATCTTGATCGCTCACAACCCACGATATGTTTCATAATATATCTGAAAGCTATCTTTATAATTACTTAGTTATGGTGTAAGGCAGGCGGTGGTAGAGATGCAAACAGAACGGATAATTTCTGATCGACCGACCCACCGAACCAATACGGATAGTGGTTTGGATATTTATACGGATATCTGGCTATTTTTTGTGGATATGAATATGGATATGGATATTAGGATGCGGACACGGATATGGATACGGATACAGATAATATCCGTGGTATAGTATCCTAAGAAAAATATAGATAATATCCGATGGATATTATCCGAATCATCTCAAGGCTAAGCCCACTCACCACCATTATACGCTTTCTGGTTTCACGGCTGATCCGTTTCAACCGCTGGTACTACTCTTGCTCAAAAGCGCTTTGTACAAGATTATCATGCACATTCTGATTTCGTGTCTAACATATTTGGTAGACTTGGTGGTGCTTAGGGCCTTAGGCCGAATTGCTAACTGCTTAGGCCGAACCATTCCAATTAGCTGGGCTGGTGGAGTACTGGTGCTTCATGTCTTCACCGCACTGCCCTGGTAGGGTCTACAAGATTGCATGTTTCTTGTGTATTAAATATTTATGCGTACTTTAAATGTTTGATGTTTCTTTTGAAAGTCTGTATTTTGTGTATTATCCGAGGAATTATCTGTTTCGAACAATATCTGAACCTATAGTATCCGTGTACGTATCCGAGCTATCCGTGTCTGTATCCAACACTATTCGTGTCCGTATCCATATCCGATACTATCCGTATCCGAAAAATAAATATGGATACGGATACAATATCACTGCTATCCGACCGTATCCGATCTATTTGCATCCCTAGGCGGTGGCAAGGGCTCAAGTCAAGGTGCAGCACGACACGGTAGGACGACAACACTGGCGTAGGCCTAGGCGTGGCTTAGTGCAGCTGAATGGTGGCGCTGGCGCAGGCCAGGTGCCATATAGAGGAAATTTTTTTATAAATATTTATTTTAATTCGATTTTTTTAGAAATAATCGTCGGAAATGAAAAATGATGGATTTGCCCCCCATCGCCCGGTATTGGGGTGATTGCCCGGTACTGGGGCGATAGGCCCCCCAAAACGGCGAGATGCCATAGCCGTTAACGACTATAAACGGGCAGATTCCCTAGCCGTTGTCTACAATCGCCTATCACCCCATTATAGGGAGATCGCCCTTGCCACAGGCGATTTGTGCCCTTTAAAGCCCCTTCCTCCTCTTCTCTTCCCCCATTCTGCCCGAGCGTCCCATTTCCATCACCGAGAGCAAGCGAGAGCAGGGAGGAGGAGAAGAGGAGAGAAAAGAAAAGAGAGGAGAGGGAAAAAAAGAGAAGAAAAACGGGAGGAAAATACAAGAGAAAGAAAAAATAGAAGAAATTTGAGCCGTCATTTTCGCGGAGGTAAGTCCGAATTTTTTTTGTGCAAATACTTTATTAGATAATATTTACAAATGTAATGTGGTAGTATGGTATAGTTGTAAAATGTAAATATTACGATGAAACCTGGTAGGATAGCCATGTGCTGTGCGGTTAAAGTTTTGAAAACAATTTGGACGTACAAATTAAAGGTAGTAGGTATGCATTTTTTAGGTTAGGAGAAATTAATAATACATATAGTAGTAATGCCGTAAGAAAAAAAACGAGTAGTTTAATTATTTATTTATATCAGTAGTTTCCAGTAGTATCTCCATACGGTTTATATATTGTATTTTAGAGTAGGGGCATTTGTGAATTATTCCTTTTAGAGTAATATGTTAAAAACATGGTAGGCTAGCCACATATGTCAAGCACCGTTATAAATTAGTGGAGTAAAAAAATTTGAAAATAGATAGCAGAAATAACGAGGAGTAAATCAATAACATAGGATGATGTAACAATTATATGGTAATGCATGATGCTGTTAGATTGACAACTGATAAATTTCTCGGTCCGATGTTGTAGGCAGCATGTTGGAGAAATTGTATTTTTAATTATTTTACTGAGATGGGGAGATAGCACAGGGGGCGGATGGAGTGGATTTGTCAGCATTTTCAACAGTTGTACAGGACATATCTAGACCGAGCGATAGGACATACAGGGCTTTGTTGGAGTGGATGTTTTGGATGTTCAATTTGGATGCCCAGACTGTTCGGCTGCGGGTTAGAGCAGCAGTAAGCCGTGCGCAACACTGTTTTTACGGAGAGTTGATTCCTATTAACATGACATCATCATGGAGGAGCTATGTTGGGCTTGCCGTAGAGCGGGGCTGGCCGCTGATGTTGCTGGTACAGTGGCACCATATAGCTCCATCAGTGTTGGAAGTTCATGATGTCGGGGTAGATCATACGGAGGAGGTGGAGAGAAATATGCAAGAATGCGATGATGAAGGTGACGAGGAGCCCGAGACGGGGGACACGAGATTGGCGGTGGCGAGGGGATCAGGGGTGTCGAGGAGACAGTTCTGGAGGTGCAGGGGCTGCCTGATGAGGGGAAGGAGGTGGAGGACATAGTTGACCTGATGGAGGAGGACGGTGCGGATGAGGAAGTTCGTGATGCCGAAGACTCGGACGAGGAAGACAATACTCCTGAGGTGTCTGTCCCTAGGGCATGGTCTAATTATAATTTTGTTGTCCTAACAGTGAATGAAGGGAACAATGACGCATGGGAGTATCATGGGAACGAGGTCACGCGCGCAGGGGGCCATATATAAGGACAAGGAGGCTGTGATGGACGCGGTGAAGTATTGGGCAATGTCTTTGCGACGACAATTCAGGGTAGTGAAGTCTAGCAAAAAGGAGTACGATGTGAAGTGCGTAGTTGATTCATGCCCATGGCAGGTGCATGCATACAAGGGGAAGTGGAAGGACTACTGAAAATACTCCATTGTGATGGAGCATGACTGTAAACTGGAGGAAGCGGAGCAGAAACACCGCAATCTGTCATCCACTTGGGTGGCAAATATGTTTTACCATCAGATCGTGGACAATCGGCACATGCAGGCTCAATCTATCATCACAGCCGTGGACGAGAGGTTTCAGTACAAGATCAGCTATGCAAAGGCATGGAGAGCAAAATAGACAGCTTTACAAATATGGTTCAGGACGTACAAGGCTTCCTACAAGAATATTATACACTTGCTTAGGGCAATATCACATAGGAATCTTGATACATACATCAACCTTGCGGAGTTCCCCGCGGACGATGTGTGCTCGAGTAAGTGGGTCTTGCAGTGGGCCTTCTTCGCCCTCAGCGCATGCATAAATACGTTTCGACACTATTGTCCGGTCATTTGCATGGATGGCACATTCCTCACAGGGAAATACAAGGGCCTGATTCTAACTGCAATTGCGGTGGACGCCAACAACCAGGTTCTACCGGTCACATTTGCCTTCGTGGAGAGGGAAAACACGGGCAGCTGGTACTGGTTCCTTGATAGAGTCAAGCTGGCAGTTGTCCAGGATCGCCCTGATGTTTGTGCCATCCATGACCGACATGCAGGGTTGCTAAGGGTGATTGTGGACATGCAACAAGGATCCGACATCGTGGAAGCAGCAAAGTGGCCAAACCTAAAGAGTAGGTAGTGCATGAGGCACATGGGTGCCAATTTTTTCTGTCAGTTCAAGAACAAAGAGCTTATGAACATGTTCAAGCGACTGTGCAAACAGAACCGGCGGAGGAAGTTCGACGCACTGTGGAGGACGTTAGATGAACTAACCAAGAATCAATCACTGAATCTAAGGGATACCGCTAGTTCGTCAAGGAACCCTATGGTCCACCACGAGGAAGGAGATGACCCCACAGCCTTGTGTGCGCTCCCGACCGACACACCAAACATTCAGCGTAGGCCGGAGACAAGCATAAGGAGTTTCACGGACTGGATACGATACAAGCCGTTGGAGAAATGGTCCATTCTGCATGACGAGGGAGGTTCCCGTTATGGAATAATGAAAACGAATCTGGCGGAGGTGTACAACTGGGTTATGAAAGGCACAAGATGCCTTACTTTGGAGGGTATAGTTGAAGGTGTGTTACTAGGTACGCAAAGATATTTCATTGACTGATATATGAAATCCGTTGCATGTATGTCGGACAATCGACTGTTCTACTCAACGGTTGTATCTAACTACATGGCCAATAAAATACGCAAGGCGCAGACACATCGCTTCACACCAGAGAGTGGCGTGGAACGGAGATACCACGTGCACTGCGGTGACCGCGGTCGCAGAGGTCCCCACCGGGAGAGGACGTCCCATCTGTGCATACTCCGAGCTGCTGACTGTGAGTGCTCCTGCCAGAAGCCACAACTGCTGCACTTGTCGTGCTCTCACGTGATTGCCGCAGTCGCAGAGACACCTCAATCATGTCGTCCGTACATCTCCCACTATTATTACAAGCAAAGTGTTTTCAACACGTGGAATCACGAGGTGTACGGATATTGAGTGGATGGATCGTTCACAAAAGCCCCCCTCCGAGCCATCACTGGGTACCGGACATCCGAATGTTGAAGTAGAAGGCCGGACGTCGAAGGACACAGCGTATTCGGAACAATATGGATGAGTCCGAAGTGCGTCGCGAACTCAATGATCTACGGGACCGGAGGCTAGGCCGTCTGTATCTCATCGAGGCACACACTAAGTCCCACTACTTCTATTTGTATTATGTACTTCATTACTTTGAGACTGCAGTCATTTCAATTTTTATATGTACTTTGTAATTTGGGATAATGTAATTTTAATTCATATATTTGTACATGTCTTTCTGTACTTCACGTACTTAAGTATGAACCAGCATGTCCAGTTTGTATTTTAATTCAACCTTGTTCTCAGTTGTATTATGTAACATTTAAACATATAATTATTGTCCAGTTTGTTGTATTTGCTTTTTAACCATGTAGGCGCAGGCGCTGATGGCGAGAGCTGGATGTGCTGCTGATGATTGCCCTGAGTTACTAGACCGGACCGTCGATGGGACGCACCGATCTAGCTTGTCCGCCGTTCAGAACCGAGAGCTGGGGACAGTGCGGCTGTGTGTGCCGAACGAGATGCTCCGCATTGACCCACGCTGGGTTCTATAGTAAGCTGACAACGCTTTCTTCTCTTTTGTATACACGTACTTACCTGCAAATGAAATTTTCATGATGCTACTTAATTCATGCAGGTTATGCGTGACAGGCTTGCTCCCGCTCTGTAGAATGGTGGAGCAGGCTATTGCCCCAGAGGAGGGCAGGCACGTTCCACGGTTCGGGTACGACCGTTCTCTGCTGGCCGCACTCGTCGATCGGTGGAGACCGGAGACACTCACGTTCCACCTGCCCTGCGAAGAGATGGCTCCGACGCTGCAGGACGTATCTTATCTCCTAGGACTCCCCTATGCGGGTCCTGCAGTTGTGCCGCACGACGTCCTCGTGACGGGCACGCCGGTTGTCGCTGTTCGCCGAGGTGCGGCGACACCCCGGTCGGGCGCGACGCCCCTCGGCCCCAGGCGAAGCGGCACGGATCGACGAAGCCGTGCCTGCTTCAGTTCACGGTTAGTACCTCCATCAGTGCAATTTCACAGAGACGCGCTAAGTTGCTGATACTACTGTACCAAATGTTGTAGGCCGATCTGATCCACCCATAGGCCGAGGACGAGGACGTGGCCTGCCACCTGGAGGTGTACCTGCTCTTGTTGTTTGGTTGGGTGATGTTCCCATCCTCCCACGGGAACACGGTGGACCAGCACCTGATCGAGTACGCCCAGTCGATCGCCGAGACCCCGGACTACGAGGTAACAGATTCCGTTAAAATCTCTTGTCACAGGACCTGTCTAACTTTCTCGATATCAACAGATGGTGCAATGGTCGTGGGCCTCTGTTGTTCTCGCGGCGACATACAGAGGTCTGTGCGATGCTGTCTCTCGGGCTGACCAGGACGTGACGATGTCGGGTCGCGTCCTACTGCTGCAGTTGTGGTCCTGGGAGCGCTTCTCTGTCGGTAGGCCTCTTGTTGACACCGCGCCATACCCACAATACTTGTACGATGACAACCCAATGGACTGGCCCACCATGGGCCACTACTGGGTTCGATGACAGGTATGCCCCCTCGTATGTTATTCCCCACTTACGTACTTTCCTAACATGCACCATTATTATTTTCCCCGCAGCAGTTGTATGCGCACCGACAGGTCAAGAGGTTGTACCCCAAGTTCGTTCGGGAGTTCGATAGCCTCCGCGACGAGGACGTGCGTTGGACACCCTACAGCACGTACGACGTCCACATACGAGCACCTTACGGGATCTACGTGCTTTGCACGCGGGACCAGCCGTTCTGGCACACTTGTAAGGTCCTCTTCTTCAACCTGTGTGTGGAGCAGTACTCGCCGCACCGAGTGCTGCGGCAGTTCGGCCTGTTCCAGGCTTTTCCATTGCCGCCACGTCACGTTGTCTCATGTGGCGCTCACAAGTACGTCTCATAAGCACAATTCTAACCATTTGTACCGAATGGATGTTGTATGTAAATTTTCCTTCTTTTCATTACAGGATGACCCGGATGGGGGCTGTAGCGGGCACTCCGATCGCCCATCATATGCAGACATGGGCATTGCAGTGGGACGACGCACTCGCTGACAGGGTCACCGAGACCCGAGCGTACGACCATGAATGTACGACGAGTACATGACTGGTTTGCGCTGTGGACTCGCCTCACGGTGGGGTACACACCAGCACCGTATGTCGCATAGCAGGCATCGGTGTCGGACACGTACCCTTCACAGATGTCCTAGAGGGACAAATTCGCGGTAAGTCTCATAATCGAATCTCGATGGGTACGTCTTTTGGATGTAAATTACCTCATATCGAACCGGCATTACATGCAGGCACAGCTTGCAGGGGAGGTGCACGTGGAGGCTACGTCCATGCTGGCGCGCCTCCGGGCGGGCATCCAGGTGACCACCACTGAGGCCGAGGCAGCTTGGCAACAGGTCCTCGATAGGACGATGCGGTTGTGTCGCCTGGCCAGCTGCCGAGGGCGCGTAGATGTCGTCGGACGCAGCTCACCACATCCGCGTGGGCCAACACCTGGCCCTCCCTCGGTGCCTCATCGTCGAGCCGTCCTCGCACCTCCCGTGGCAGTCGTCTCCCACGGGCCAACGTCAGCTACGGCGAGTCCTCGTGGCCTCCTGCACAACAGCAGTGGGGACAGTGGGGAGACGCTGGGCCTTCTTCGTTTCGCGCACAACAGTAGTGGGGAGAGTGCTGTGACGCGGGGCCTTCTTCGTCTCGCGCCCCTCCCGGACCCCAGGGTGGTTTTGGCGACGCAAACTACGGCGACCGGGAGGAGGCAACATTCGACGTGGGGCAGTACCTGTCGAGTGAGTTCCTCGGCCCTTCTCAGCTCTCGGGAGCACTGTACCAGGACACACCCGAGTCGCAGCCGGACTACTCTACCCCTGTGCCGGAGGGCCGGCCTAGGAGGGATGTTCGTCCTCCGTCGCCACTCACGTACCCCACGGACCATATCAGGCAGCGCCGCCAGTGGCTTGTTCTCTAGCTGTACTTTTGTAATGCCTTCAGCACCATGTTGTATAACTATTTCAACTCTGTGGTAGCGGATCTTTTTACCTTATCCGTCTCAATAAGTAACATATGTGTCCTTTCCGATTTTCGCACGTTCGTGCTCGGACATCGTCTGACCTGCACCCCATACATAAGTGGTAGCATGCGTTGCGTACTTCGTTCATGATTTTTTTCGTATTTTCTGGGCCCCATCCTATGGGCCCCACGAGGCTACGAAAACCCTTAAGTGGCCACAATTTCAGGGTTTTGTGGCCGCGAGTAGCTTTTCCGATTTTGGCACGTTAGTGCTCGGACTTCGTGATTTTTTCGTATTGGTAGCTTACATTGCATAGGTCGCTCGTGATTTTTTCGTATTTTCTGGCCCCCTCAGGTGGGCCCCGCGAGGCTACAAAAACCCTTAAGTGGCCACAATTTTAGGGTTTTGTGGCCGCGAGTGGCTTTTTCGATTTTCGCACCTTAGTGCTTGCACGTCGTCTGACCTGCTCCCCCATACATAACTGGTAGCCTGCGTTGCGTAGGTCGCTCGTGATATTTTTTGTAATTTTAGACCCCATTCGGTGGGCCCTGCCAGGCTACCAAAACCCTAATAGGCCACAATTTTGGGGTTTTGTGGCGCGTGTGCCTTTTCTGATTTTCGCAAATTCCTACTGTGAGGACGAATATTTCAAAATTTCTTTATTTCAAAATGAGGGTGCGACAGGGATATTATAGAAAGGGCGATTCTCAAATCATAAGATATTGCGGAAAATAAGATAGGGCACACTGTTTATCACGACTTAAAACTGGAAGACGCATGACAAACAAGGAAAATAATAGTTACAACTTCACGTCTACTGAGTGCATCGAGGCCACTTCCCCTTCGCCCATGCCACTGGTGGGGCTTCTCTGGCACGACGTGCCCTCTCTCGTTTCCTCTCTCTCTGCCTCCTTCTCCTCCGCTTCCTTTCTACGTGCCTCCTCGCGTGTGGCGTCATGCTGCTCTTCAAGCTGCCGCCTGAACTTCTCATCCCGGTTGGCTTGCTCAAGAAGCCTTTGGTCCTCGGGATTGATCTCCATGTCAAACCACTGCTCAAATTCACATGGTGGCGGAGACGACTGCATGAAATATAAATTAGCAAAGTTTTATGTAGAAATATTACGAAACACGTGTGCTCATTACCATCTGACGATTCTTCAAGCTCTTCTCCGGTGGATCAAAGGCGTAGTTGCGGCACTTCCATTACATTCTCTTCCAAGTTGGAATATCCCAAGAGCGGACAAGCCTGCAAAGATCTCCGCACATACACATCGGTGGGACAGCTCACGAGATAAGAAGAGGTCCTAGTACGCTGAATTGCGCGTCCAGTCCCAAACGCTTCCCTCTTCCTTTTTTGCTTTCCCCTTTTCCTTTTCACTTGCACGTTTCGGCATTTTCAGTTGATCCTCTACTTCCTTTTATATTCTTTCCTCCCTCTCTTTTTTTCTCTTCTCCTCCCCTTCTCTCTTCTTTTCTCTCTTCTCCTTCCCTTCCCTCTTCTTTTCTCTTCTCCTTCCCTTCTCTCTTCTTTTCTCTCTTTTCTTTCCTCTCCTCTTCTCCTTCCCTTCTCTCTTCTTTTCTCTCTTTTCTTTCCTCTCCTCTCAGTTCTCCTCGGTCTAGCTGGGTGAGGACGAGGCCGGGCAGGCTTTTAAAGGCCACCTATCACCCCTATTTAGGGTGATTGCCCCATATTAGGGCGATATGTGTCACATGTTGTCAACGAATTATGTCGGCAGTATATTTTATAGGGCTATGCGAAAGACTACAACTTGATGGTAGTACAGGGGGCAGGATTTATACAGGTTCAGGCCCTCTAAAAGAGGTAATACCCTACTTTTGTGCTCGTGGATTTGTATTATAGGGTGTCGATCACAATGATCAAGGGATGATCACAACGATCGTATGTTCTCGCCTAAGATTGCGCGAGATTGGATGTAACTAAAGATCATGAAGATCAAGATGAAGATGCCCTAACTAAGGACCCCGACCCCCTTTATATAGTGTAAGGGGTTGGGTTACAGATTGGTTCCCTAGTCCGTATTAGGGAGATAAGGGATATGGCCGAGTCGGCTTCGCTTATCTCGATGTATTCAGGTAGGATTAGAATCCTACTTCTTATAGAACAAGTAGGGCCGCGCCATCCACCAAGCCCGCCTTCTGGAAGATCCATGCGACTTGGCCCAAGGAAGTGGTGCGTCCAATCGTCTGTCTCCAAATACCCGAGGCCCATGTTGTCCATAGTAACCCCCGAGTGTTTCATGACTGAGTTGTTTAATTCTGAGTTCAGCTTGCAACCCATCAAATGTAATCCGAGTGACATCAGTCTTTGTTCGGTCGATGTAGTTCTGCTCGTCGAGTAACCTGCTGATTAAACAAAACAGTTGCAAAGGACTTAAGAGAAAATCTCAAGCCTCTAAAAAGATGTTTGGTACCCAGTCCGACTGGTCGGTATGCTGGCTATTGGTAACTCTTGGTGCCTGATCCAGAGATGTGCCACTGAGACCCGACAAAAGAGGTAACTCTTGATGCCCGATCCGACTAAAAGTCAGACCGACTATTGACCCTAGGAGGTACATCCAGAGCTGAGTTATAACCCGGGAAGCCCCCAGTCCTCATAGACTGACAACTGGCATGAGCCCCCGACTGGGGCACGCTACTTTTCCTGACTAGGTTTGATCCGAGTGGCACCTGTACCCGAGTAATGACATGTACAGCTTGCGGCCCACGTGGGGCATGCTCTCTGGAACCTAAGTCCGAGCCCAAATCTTGAAGCAATGATTAAGGCTCCATTTTTCCCGCCCAGCGCGGAAACTGAAACGTCGCCCATTTCCTTTTAAACAGAACATGTTGGGGCATTCGAACAGTTACGCTTGTACTGTGCGCCCAAATCTGTTCATCTCCCCGCAGCGCTCCCACTAGGGTTTGTCACTTCTTCCCAGCGCCGCCACCATTCTCCAGATCTAGCCTCGCCGCCCTCATCCCGGCTTCTCCCGCACCAATCCCCCACCACTTTCTCACAAATGGTAGGAAACTGGGCGGCCTCCGTCACCACCGAGGAGCGACTGCAGAAACTGGTCACCTTCCGGCACAGGAACTCATCGGCTGGCGCGTCGCTGCTGGTGAGTCTTCTCCCACTCCTCGCCACGAGGAGATCGTCGTTTTCGAGTCCTTCTTCTCTCGCGGGTTCGGACTCCCCCCCGCTTCTTCTTTTCTTCGTGGCTTACTCCACCACTACAACATTGAGCTCTTTCATTTGTATCCGAACTCGATCCTTCAAATCTCGATTTTTGTCCATCTCTGTGAGGCCTTTCTAGGGATTGCTCCCTATTTCAACCTCTTTCGTCATCTCTTCCATTTGAAGGCCTTCCCCAACGATAATGCCCCTAAGGTAGTTGGCGGGGCCAGATTTCAACTCCGGGCTGGCCTAAAAAAGGAGTATTTCTCTCTGCCACTCCGAACCTCCCTGAAGGGATGGCATCAGGAGTGGTTTTATTGTACCTATCCTCTTCCTAGTCTTCCTTCCTTCGATGGGAGAAAGCCCCGGGCTTCTCCTTCCTGGACTTTCTCTCCCCCTTCCTCTAAAATGGATCAGGTCTCCGAGCTACTCGGCCTGATCCATGAACTGAAAGAAGAGGGGTTGACCGGCATGGCCATCGCTATCAACTTCATGATGCGCCGCGTCCAGCCCCTCAAAGAGAGAGTCCGGCTCGGGTTCGAGTTCACCGGGCCGAGCGATCCGACTCGGGAAGTGGCCTCCCAGATCTCGCATCAGGACGCCGCCGACCGTATCGCCGAATCCTTCGCCATAGGGACACCCATTAGCAATCACGGGTGTCGTAAAAGTTTCTCCCTCGCCAATCCGCCACCAGAGGTAACAGCCGAGTAGTCTTCGTGTTTATTTTATGCCCGCCGAGTAGTTTTGTTGTCATCGCACTAACTCAGGAAGGCTATATTTCTGCGCAGGACCACCAAGCCTTCGTGTCCCTCGCCCCGACACCTGATGCCCCTGCCAACAAGGGCGAGAAGCACCCAAGCGAGGAGTCTGAAGAGGCTCCCGCGGCAAAGAAGGGCAAGGGCCCGATCTCCTTCGAAGAGGAGGACGTCCTGCTGCCCGAGGGACACAGCCAACAAGGCTCGGGCCCCATAATCCATGAGACCACCGAGGAAGGAGTGAGCCAGCCCACGCCAACCCGAAGGCCAAGCAGTCAGGCGGCTCGCCCTCCGAGGTCGAGCCGCAGGACTTCGCCCAGGAAGAAGCGAGCGGACTCGGCGCCTAAGCCCGCGTCGTCCTAGGCCAGGCTGAGTGGCCTTCCCGACGCCTTTTCAAGTGGGTCTTCCGCTCAGAGGGGTGCCGGGATAAAAATAAGGACCTCCAGTCAGTGAGTGTAAATTATGTCGCACCTTGTTAATCTTTGATGTCTGTTATTTCTATGTTGAAGTGTCCCCTCTTTCAGGAAACCGTCGGAGGAAATCCCGACTGACCACCCGGCCGAGCCAGCACCAAAGGCTAAAATGCGGCTGCTGAGCCCAGTCGGGAGACGTCGCCTCCCCTCCTTCTCCTCCTTCGCCTCTACCTTCGCCTCTAGGGACCGACATGGAACTTTCGCCGCCCAAGCCGACCGAAGCCTAGCCGGAGGCTAAAGTCCAAGCCGATGATGCCGCCGCCCCCCTGAGCCCGAAGGCGATAGATGGGGGCAGCGAGGAAGCCGAGCCGGCCGTGGAAGAAATTCCACGCCGATCGACCTCCATCTCCCCAGAGGAGATTGAGCCCAAGTTCTCGGCGGCCTGGAGAGACGAGGCCGGGGACTGGGGTCTGCTTGATGATGAAGAGGAAGAGAAGGTCAGGGTGGCCTTCTATGAGCACGCCGCAACATGCGACCGACTGATCAGGGTAAGTTTTCCGCCCAACCGAGTAAGTCTTGTCGACTCGAAGTAGAGCAGTATCATTATTTACTCTTTTTTGCAGGAACTTGGTGACTTTTCCGAGAGGAAGACCAAGTTTCTCAAGTATTTTCTTCCCAAAATAGAACGGATCAAAGCCGTGGAGGGGGAGATAGTTGAGACCAAGATCGAGGCATCCAAGCAGCGTCGGAAGCTGTAGGCTGAGATCAAGGAGCTGTAGGATGAGAAGTTCAACATCGCAGGCTCTCTCCGATGTAAGTGTCCCGACCTAAGTCGGAATTATATGCCTTGTATACATCCAAGTGACATCACACTCCGCACATTGTGCAGCTCGTGACGCCACGATTGCTAGCCTGCGGGAGGAGCTGGCCAAGTCCAAAGACTCTGATGCCGCCGCCCAAGCAGAGCTGAAGAAGTCCCAGGACCAGAAGCTGGCCCCGGAGGAGTCAGAGGCCCGAGCCATCGCCAAGTTAGAGGGTAAGTCCCTTAACCCAACCGACTTCGAATCTCCAATGTTGTTCAGTTGCATGACTGCATCTGTCCCTCTGCTGACAGAATATAAGAAGAAGACGCAAGTGCAGTATGAAGTTTTGAACGAAAACGTCAAAACCATGCTACCGTTGTATGAAGAGCTCCTGGTGGCCGTGGAGCCCACTCGGTGATGACTCTACGCTGGCGACGCCGAGCCAAGCAGCCGGGCCGAGCTGATCCAAAGGTGGGCCGATGCCCCCGAGAAGCTCAAGTCCCGACTTAAGGAAGTCGGTTTGATGAGCACCAGTCAGGCGCTGGGAATCGTCAAGTCGCTGTATCCCCGAGTCAAGCTTGAGGCTATCAAGGACGGCTTCGCCTACACCGAGGAGAAGGCATTGGCCCTGCTTGAAGAAGTGAAGCCCGTGACCGAGTCACTTGTAGATAACCTAGATTTAGATTCCCTGTAAATACATGAACTTCTTATAAATTATCAGTTCACTGTATGTAAACAGTTCATCCAATGTAATATAAGTTATGTTATCTTTCTGTGATTAATTCTGTATTTTGCCTGAGTAGATTAGGTTCCTTTCACTGAGCACTCTGCCAAGCGCATCAAGTTCCCTAGCGTTAGGAGTTGGCGCGGAGCTCTGTCTCCAAGAACGCAGTCGGGAAGTATGATTATTGCATGGAAACAAGAGTTTCGTTACTCAGAACAAACAATACTTAGGCTCAGCAATTTCTCTAAAAGAAAGATATTAATGTGGTGCAGACTGACTACACCTAATTAGGTGTAGCCCCCGACTTACTGGCTAGTCAGAATCCAACTAGGGAGCAAGTCAAATCAATCTCAATGAAAGAGAAGAAAGGGGTGCGCGATTGCGCACCTAATTAGGTGTAACCCCCGACTTACTATTTAATTGGAACACAAATAAGTAGCAAGTCAGAAACTGAATTGCACAAGTGTAAAGATAATGTAAACGAAAACTTATCTTTATTGAATTGTAAATGGGTGTACAACGGCCGACAGGTATAGAATCGACGTAATTGCTAAATGTTCCACGAGTTATCCATGATTGTGTCGTCTTCTCGCCTCAGTCGGTAAGCCCCGGGCGTGCCACTGAGTCAATAATGTACGTACCTTCCCAACGTGGGGAGAGTTTATGGCCACTCGTCTGATTGATCCGAAGGACCAAATCACCAACCGAAAACGCACGATCCCACACATTACGATTGTGGTAACGATGTAGCCCCTGGAGGTACTTTGCCGACCGAATGGTTGCAGCATCCCAAGTTTCCTCCAGTCGGTCGAGTTCGTCAACCCGACTAGCCTCTGACTCGTCCTCGTTGAACTTTTGAACTCGGGGCGACTTGAATTGTAGCTCCGTTGGGAGGACCGCCTCGGATCCATATACAAGGAAGAAAGATGACTTCTCTATTGCCCGACTGGGACTTGTGCGAAGCCCCCAGAGTATGGCAGGCAATTCCTTCATCAACTATGTTGTATATGGCCTGAGCCGATCGAAGATGCGCGCCTTGATGCCTTGCAGAAGCATGCCATTCGCGCGCTCGATTTGCCCATTGCTCCGAGGATGTGCCACCGAAGCAAAACAAATCTTTATGCCCACATCTTCGCACCAGCTTTGAAATTCGTCACTTCTGAACTGAGAGCCGTTGTCCGTAATAATCCGATAGGGCACACAAAACCGACTGACGATCTCCTAGAAGAACTCGGTGGCCCTGGCTGCCGTAATCTTGGTCACAGGCTTAGGTTTAATCCATTTGGTGAACTTGTCTATGGCAACAAAGATATGTTCAAAACCACCCAGGGCCTTTTTGAGAGGTCCGACTATGTCGAACCCCCAGACGGCAAACGGCCAAGTGATAGGGATCATCTTAAGTTCCTGAGCTGGCACATGAATCTGCCGAGCAAAGAACTGACAACCTTCGCATTTTTGGACGATCTCCTTTGCGTCCGAGACAGCAGTCGGCCAGTAAAACCCTTGACGAAAGGCTTTGCCGACCAACGTAGCTGAAGCAGCATGATGGCCGCACATACCCGAGTGAATTTCACACAACAGGACGCGTCCTTCCAACACAGATACGCACTTTTGAAGTATGCCAGAGGCGCTTCGGCGGTATAGGATTCCTCTGTGTACCACGTATGCACGACTCCGACGTTCAATTTATTCAGCAGCCCCCCGATCATCGGGAAGCTTTTCTTCTTGCAAATACTCCAAATACGGTCGCATCCAATCTGAGTCGAAGGCGAGCACTTCTGACTCTGGTAGTGCTTTATCCGGTTGGGTAGTTGCTCCTGCAGTGTGATGAAGGGGACGTGAAGCTCAAGCACAAAGATCCTAGCTGGGACTGCTGCCCGACTAGAGCCCATGTTCTCAAGCTCTTCTGCCACCTCATTGTCTCGCCGTAGAATATGTATAAGCTCCAGTCCATCGAACTTATCTTCCAACTTTCTGATCTCCTGACAGTAGGCGGCTATATTGTCGTTGACACAAGTCCAATCCTTCTGTACTTGGCTCACCACGAGTTGAGAATCCCGGCGAACCATCAATCATCGGATACCGAGCGATATGGCAATACGGAGCCCATGGATGAGTGCCTCGTACTCGGCTGCGTTGTTTGATGCTGGAAAATGAATCTGGAGGATATACTTGAGTCGTTCGCCTCCAGGTGTTATGAGAACGATCCCAGCCCCGCGCCCTGTCGCCGGAGAGAGCCATCAAAGCACATGTTCCAGTGCTCAGACTCTTCGATGACTGGGGGAGCCTGCATCTCCATCCACTCGGCAACGAAGTCGGTGAGTGTTTGTGACTTAATAGTGCTGCGTGGCTTAAACGAGAGCTCGAAAGCCCCGAGTTTCAGTGACCACTTAGCGATTCACCCAGTGGCTTCCCGATTATGAAGGATATCTCCAATAGGAAAATAAGTGACCACCGAAATTGGATGTTCTTGAAAGTAGTGCTTCAGCTTTCGAGAGACGATCAGGACCGCATACAAAAGCTTCTGCACTTGCGGATAGCGTACCTTGGACTCGCTCAATACTTCGCTAACGAAGTAGACCGGGCGCTGAGCCTTATGGACGCGTCCTTGATCTTCCCGTTCTACTACCACCGCGGCACTCACTATATGAGTGGTAGCCGCAATGTACAACAGAAGCGGCTCCTACGCATGGGAGATGCCAAGACAGGTGGCAAAGTGAGGAACAATTTGAGATCCTCGAAGGCCTTCTATGCCTCGGGTGTCCAGACAAACTTGTCCTGCTGATTCTTCAATAGTTTAAAGAAGGGCGACTCACGCTCGCCGAGCCACGGGATGAATCGACTGAGTGCCACCATGCATCCATTTAGACGCTGGACATCCCTTTGGCAAGTTGGAGGAGCCATCTCCATGATAGCTCTAATTTTTTTCGGGTTAGCCTCAATCCCACGGTGAGACACCATGAAACCGAGTAGCTTTCCCGAAGGGACCCCGAAGATACATTTCTCCGGATTCAACTTCATGTTGTATGCCGACAGGCTCTCGAATGTCTCCGACAGGTCGGTGACCAAGTTGGAGGATACCCGAGATTTGATGACAACATCATCGATGTATGCTTCCACGTTACGCCCGAGCTAGTTGTGAAAGCATCGCTGAATGCAACGCTGATATGTTGCTCCCGCATTCTTCAACCCGAAGTGCATAGTGGCATAGCAGAAAGCCCCAAACGGAGTGATGAACGAAGTCTTGATGCAATCTTCTTCCTTCAAGCTAATCTGGTGATAGCCCGAGTAGACATCCAGAAAGCTCAAAAGCTCGCAACCGGCAGTGGAATCAACCACCTGGTCGATGCGAGGTAGTCCGAAGGGATCCTTGGGGCATGCTTTATCTAAGTCGTTATAGTCGACACACATACGCCAAGTACCATTCTTCTTTTGCACGAGTACTGGATTTGCCAGCCAGTCGTGGCAGAGCACCTCCATTATGAAACCAGCGGCTAAAAGTTTGGTGATCTTCGCCTTGATGGCTTCCTTCCGATCCTGCGCAAACCGATGCAGCCGTTGCTTGACCGGCTGGGCTTTGTCGTGTACATTCAAGGAGTGATCGATCACCTCTCTCGGGACACCCGCATGTCAGATGGTTTCCAAGCGAAGATGTCCCGACTTGCTTAGAGGAAGGTGACGAGCGCCTCTTCCTATTTTGGATCGAGCCCTATCCCGATCAGAGCCGTCTTGGTTGAGTCGGACGGGTCGAGCGAAATCCGCTTAACATCTTCGTTAGGCTTGATGCCCGACTTGGATTGCTTCTTGTTTGGCACGTCGCCCTCGTCGCGAAGAGTGATGACCGCCTGCCGGATCTTGTCCAACTCAGCAGCCGCTTCAGCCGACTAGGATAAGTCATAGTTTTCCCTATCGAGGAGATAGGAAAACTTGACATCTTCGCGGACTGAGATTATGCCTTACGGGCCCGGCATCTTTATAGCCAGGTAAGCGTAATGCGGGACGGCCATGAATTTGGCCAAGCCCGGCCTTTCCAAGATTGCGTGATATGCAGTCTCGAAATCGGCCACCTCAAAGCTGAGATTTTCTGTCCGGTAGTTGTCCCGAGTGCCAAAAGTGACCGGAAGACAAATTCTCCCAATCGGCACCGAGGAGGTTCCCGGAATTATGCCGTGAAACGGCGCATCAGTCTTCTGAAGCGCTGACCTTGGAATCTGCATCTCATCAAGCGTCTTGGCGAAAAGGATATTCAACCCACTTCCGCCGTCGACTAAGACTTTGCGCAGTCGGACGTTCCGTACCACAGGATCCAGGATGAGTGGATATCTTCCTGGACATGGGATGTGGTCGTGATGATCCGAGCGATCGAACTTGATCGGGACTTCAGACCATCGAAGGTATACGGGGGTCACCGAAACAGCTGCATTGACTTCCCGAGTGGTAAGCTTTTGCTTACGTTTGGACTCGTATGCATCCGATCCTCCATATATGTAGTTAAGCTCGTGCTCGGTTTCTTGGTAAGCGTCTCCTTGAGGAAGATCACGCTTATCATCTTGCTTGGCGTCCTTTGGAGTGTCCTTGTTGTGCTCTTGAGCGAACCTCTTTAGGACATTGCAGTTATTTGCCGCATGATTTCCATTCGGATGGAAAGGACACGATGCCTCCATTACTTTATTGTAGTCATTGGACCGAGGCGGCCTCTGCTGACCATGATCCGCGGCTGCCATCAATTCTTCACCCTTCCACTTCTTGTCCTTCTTGGAAGATGACTCGGGCTTGTCTTTCTTGCCTTTATTTTTGCTTGGGCGATCCTCCTGGCGCTCGGCGAGAGCATCACAGGCGGTGGCATACCGGTCCGCCAGAGCAAACATCTCTTTGACAGTGGTCGGAGGCTTCCGAGACATCTTTTTAATTAAGTCGAAGTCACGAACTCCCTTTTGGAAAGCTGCGACAACGACCGCTTCAGAAATCTCTCGGATTGTGTTTTTCTTCTTTGTGAAACGCCGAATGAAATCCCTTAACGACTCATCTTTTCTTTGATGAATCTGATAAAGGTCCCACTGGGTCCCAGGCTTCTCGTAAGTGCCCTAAAAATTGGCGACGAATTGGTTGCAAAGCTCTCCCTAGGAACCGATTGAGTTCTCTGGAAGGCCTGCAAGCCAACCCTGAGCCGGGAGAGTCAACATGACGGGCAGATAATTTGCCATCACATCATAGCCTCCACCCGCGGCTTTGATTGCGAGAGAGTAAATCTGCAACCAAGCTTCTGGGTCCCGCTCCCGTCAAATTTCACTATTCCCCTGGGGTTAAACCCCTTGGGCCAGTTGACCTGACGAAGTCGGGGTGTGAATGCTTTGATCCCATCAATCATTCCGTCCCCAGGGGAGGAGACTGACGGGGAAGTATTCAGCGCAGCGGAGTGCGGCGCCAGTCTTCTCGGTGATGATTACCATGACGCGCAGCGTGGTTGTCGCGATGATCATTTCTGTCGTGGTTTCGACCGAAACTATCTCCATCGTCATCTCGGTGACGTCCCTCGTCTTCTTCTCGCTCCCTCCGCCGAGCTTCGATGTCGAGGCGAAGGTCGCGATTTGTGCTTTGGCGAGCGTCTTGCCCGCGAGTTGGTGTACACCGACTGCGCCATGTGTTGCTCGTGGCAGTCTGGATTCTGGCCGAGTCGGCCTGTTGATTCCAAGTACACCGGACAGCTGTTGCCATCACCATGGCTTTAATCTGCTCTATGATCGGCGTTGCGGGACAGTTTTCCCCGAGTAACGGACCAACGGTATCCAAGAGGGTCTTGGATGCAAGGATATTCTGTTGTGGCGTGCGGAAGACCAAGTGATCTCCCATACGGACTTGGAGTAATTCCTCCTGAACTTTACGCCCAGGACCGTGCAATCTATCGCACAGATCTTCTCCTCCTCCGCGGGTATGCCCCACTCCTGCTTCATCTATTGGGCGAGGGGCCAACCTGGAAGGTTGTCCATCCACCACGTAAACGCCGCGAAAGTACGGGAACCCGTTGATGCTCTCCTCCGACTCGGATCTCGAGTAAGAGAGGCCTAACTGATTCTGACTTGTTGGCTCATCGATGGGGGTGATTATAACTCCCACTTCTCATGATGAATTGTTTGGCAGAAGGAGACTCGACTGAGATTCGGCAGAACAGATCTGCTGAAACCTAGCAGCCGAATTGGTCAATCCGAGTAGCATCCTAGTGTCCACTTGGTAAGTAGATCTGGTTAGAGTTATCCCCGTGCTGGAGCTCAGGAAATTCGTCCCAGTGAGTGTCTGTTGGGCTCGATCCCTTAGCCTAGACTTAAAAAGACGGCGTGTTATCTCATGGAAATAGTGGCCGAGTTTCTCAATCCGGGCGGGGTGTTGCACAGTTGAGAAGTTGTAGCTCCTGATTAGATTTGAACGCGATCCAGGTTAGGAATAGCATTGCCGATTGGTTCTTCATTAGCGAAAGAAGCTGGCAGAACCAAAGGCCCATAATCCCTACTGAGACCGAAGGGAATCCCTGTGGTGGGCCAGTCGGAATCGTCGTTATCAGATTGGGTCTCTCCCAGACCGGAATCCGAAAGAGGCGATCCGAAGTGGTGTAGTTCGGCTGGAGTCGCGTTCAGCCTCCCCCGATAGCGTGTGGACCGAACGTTATCCGGCTCACATAACCGAAGTTCCCTGAAGTCATTGGCGAGGAAGTCGAGATCTCTGAAGACAAAACCTTGGCCGGGGGCGTAGGTGAAGACGAATTCGCTGATTAAAGCCATCGAAATTGATGAAACTGATCGTGACACTAGCTCCTACCTGGCGCGCCAACTGTCGACGAATTATATCGATAATATATTTTACAGGGTTATGCGAAAGACCACAACTCGATGGTAGCACAGGGGACAGGATTTATACATGTTCAGGCCCTCTGAAAGAGGTAATACCCTACTCTTGTGCTCGTGGATTTGTATTATGGGGTGTCGATCACAATGATCAAGGGATGATCACAACGATCGTATGTTCTCGCCTAAGATTGCGCGAGATTGGATATAACTAAAGATCATGAAGATCAAGATGAAGATGCCTTAACTAAGGACGCCGACCCCCTTTATATAGTATAAGGGGTAGGGTTACAGATTGGTTCCCTAGTCCGTATTAGGGAGATAAGGGATATGGCTGAGTCGGGTTCGCTTATCTCCGCGTATTCGGGTAGGATTAGAATCCTACTTCTTATAGAACAAGTCGGGCCGCGCTATCCACTAAGCCCGCCTTCTGAAAGATCCATACAACTTGCCCTAAGGAAGTGATGCGTCCAATCATCTGTCTCCAAATATCCCGGGCCCATGTTATCCACACATGCCAACAGCAACTAATGGCCATTGACGGTCGTGGCCGTCTGCAAACAGCGAATTACGGGGGAGGAGACCTATCGCCCCATATTGGGGCGATCGCCCCATATATGGGCGACGGGAGGGCATTACCGTAATTTTGTATTTTCGACGGTTATTTCCAAAAAATCAAATTAAAATAAATATTTTAAAAAAAAATTCCGACATAGAGCAGCCGACAGGCGACGGATGCTACCGTGATGCGGTCAGACTATGACACTGGTGTGGGCCCAAGCACGAACTGACGGCAACTCAATGGGCTAGTAGCAGGAACGAGCACCACACAGGCCCAGGCACGGCCGAACGGTGTCGCTTGTGTGGGCCCCGATGGCAGCAGGCACGAGCTCGGCGTGTCACGATGGCGGGCGTGAGCGTGGCGCGACTGGACGCAGCGTGACCATCGCTCTGTTTCTTTTGGTGGTTTCTAGCGGTTGGCGGTTGGCGGTTTTACTATAGCAAATTTATAAGTTTTTAGAAAAAATTTAAATAATCAAAAAATAAAAAATTTTACTGTAGCATACCGCCGGCGGTCCGCTGAAAAAAAGCGGTGCCCATGAGGTGGTGGGGACGGCACAATGCGATCGTCGTCCGCGTGTGCGAGCGGCATGCCGATGCCCGATGGCCTGTAGCATGGCTGGATGATGGGCTCAAAGCCCAAAGCCATTTTTGTAGTTTTTTATAATTATTATTGCCGGTTTTCTAAACCGGTATTAATATTTTTTATCATTTGTGCCGAAAAATTAGCGCCGGTTCAAAATCGGCACTAATGCTTGTGTAGGACTGACAAGAATAACTACTTAGTTGGTAGTGACATAATGTGCTAATTAATATTAGAGACAATACGTAGAAACTATCAATAGATGTGAAAACTGGTATTATATTGCTAAGGGGAGGAGGTCTTTCTATTAACCACAATGAGAGCATGTCTTTTGGGTGTTATTTGGATTTTTTTTATTTTCGTTCTAAAAATCCCAACGATTTGGTATATCTAGTAGTTTTATATATCTGGAAGGCTGTCTGGAAACAGGACAAAAAAAATACAATGGAGTGATTTAGCTTTTTCAGGTCTCGATGGAATTGACCATGATTTGTTTTTTGCTCAAACCTACCCCCACTGTGACATGGTAGCAAAACCTCCACAAATTTTAGAGTATGGTAGGGAGCTATGGGCTTGTTTGGATGGCGTCCCTGACACGCCCCGCCGATCCTCGGCGTGCCCTCACGCACGGCGCGGGCAAGCGAGCGTTGGCGAGCGATGGCGCCAGATTTCGGCGCCCGCGCCGTCGCTCGCTCGCACGTGGAAAAGCCACGGCGCGCCGTCGTGCGGGCGTGGGTGAGGCCGGCATCGGCTGCGTTTCAAACGCCGGCCAATTTCCACGGCGCACCCTTGGTTGGAAAGGCTCGCGGCGGACGCGATCCAAACATACCCTATATATGTAGCAATCTGGATCGGCATCTCCAGGGTATTATATATATCCCAATTCTACCCTGACTTGCCCAATTTGCTTGCCGAAGTTTTACCCGAGGACATCGATGACCCAAAAGCCGATAATGAAGAAGTCGATCAACCAGTTTATGCAAGCATTTCTAGCTCTTCATCAGATGATTGATCGAATTCAGACCACTACTCATGTTCATGTAGTAGTACTGATGAGGTACACCCCCTCATCATTTTGTGTTGTGGTAGTCGACCATGACAATAGAAGCGGGAGTTCATTTTGGTCATGGTATTAAGAAATGGAATCCTAAAATGGCCCTTTACATCTCGGCAAAGCGTAAAGGTACTTTCTTCTCAGTTGTTTTGTTCATAGGCGCGCAGATTGCAAAGGCGAGAAGAAATCGGCTAGGACTGTTGGCTACTCATCGGCCAACCTTTATCCTGATGCTCCAACACCATCTAAGCTTTTCAAAAAGAAAGGGTCCCAAGAGATGTAAGTTCCCATTAGCGTAAATCTCTCTTGTTTACATATATTTAAGTTGTTACTGATTCAATTGTGATCTTCAGATATCTCCATGTGCACCTCGAAGAAGGACGTATCCAAACCTTGAGCCCTAAATGATCAATGAAGACCCAGGAGGAGCTGACTAACGTTGGCAAGGAAGACAATGCTGAATCCCAGCCCTATGGATCAGCTTCTAGAGTGGTAATTTTCAAACAAGACGATTTGAAACTCGACTCATGTGTAACCAAACTCACTATATATTTTGACCATGGCCACCCTTGACATTACCGTGGTGATGTCTCCATCGGCCCCAAAGCCAACTCAGTCTCCTCTTGTGCCACTACCAATTTCTCAGGTAACGCACACTTCGAATCACTATTTGCAATAAGATGTTCATCGGCTTACCACCTTTTCTATAGGCACGTCCTCAACCTTCAAAGGGGGCTTCAGACTTCACAGATCTCATGGATTTCGATATAGGGGAATATGAAGATGACGATGATATTGTCGTTGAATCCTGCCCGGCCCTGACATGCCTCAAGAGAATCTCAAAGGAAGTTAAGCAAGCATCGGCAAAGCTGGATTAGCCCCTGTATTTTTGAAGAAACTACATAGGCTGGAGTTCATTCTTACTTCAAACGCTGATGCCCTCCTTCATGATTCCCTGTCGATTCGGGACGCAGTCCAAGACTTAGACATGGACCTCCCGGAATCTGCATTGCATGCACTTCTGTTTGGGTTTTATGCCCAATAGCAATTATAGGCCACATGAGATATGGGCTCAATGCTGATAGGCCATGTATGACATGGGCTTCGCGGATACTGATTCGTGTAGATTAGAGTCCTAATAGATCTTCCAACTCTCAGAATCCCCTATTCGGAAAACTTCCAACTCCTCTCCATCTCTACCTCTCCAACTTCCCATTTCATCCTTTGATCCCCCATTCTCTAACCCCTCGGCACACCATGGTCTAGTCGACAACATCGTCATTGTCGTGGCCACCTCCTCTGCCGTTGGTGCCTTCTCGACCCCCCTCACTGCCACTTGTCTCACCATGGCCACCATCTCCCGTGCCCTTGCCATCTCCGTCCCCGTTTATAGAGCTGGCTAGCAATCAATAACTCGGTGAGGAGGAGCCGGCCAGCAACAACGTGTCGCCGCCCAAGTGGCAGCGGCCCCCATTGCGCCTTCATCCTCGGATGCTTCGATGTGCAGCCCTGCGCCACCGCTGGCGAGGAGCATACCGTCGATGAGCAAGAGGATCCAGAGGAGGAGGAGGGTCCAGAGGACAACAATGATGACGAGGAGCCCACCCCTGTATCGGAGGTGGAAGAGTCGTCGTCGTCGGAGGTGGACGGATGGATGCGATGGGGACACCCCAATGGACGCCATCCTCTCCGGCGCTTGCTCGGCTCAACTAGGCTTGCTTGGCAAAAAAATAATTAAAAGCGGTACTACACACAAGAATAAAATTTTAGTTCCGAAGAAGAAGGACTGCTTGTAAAGGATACTTTAGCAGCCAGTCAACCGCTTGCAATGACCTATTTATTTGCTGTCAACACTACCGCTTTGAAAAGTAATTCAATACAGTTCTGCTGCTTTCAATGTGCAAATGGCGCGTGCGCCAAAAACATTTGGTGCGCAACGCATGCATGTAGGGTTATTACGCGCGGGTTGGAAAAATTTCCGCTTAAGTCACGCTAGCTAGGTTTCGTGTATCCCCATTTTCACCAAGAGTAGGCCACGAGATCCCCAAATCCAAACATATCCCCAAATATCCCAAATCCACCGTATCCTCCTCAAATCTGACTGCAACTTGAATCCCTATTGCCATGGCTTTCTCCAATTGAAGAAGATAGCCGGCCCTAGCAGCGGGGGCGGCTTGAGCAGTGGTAGTAGCTAGCATAAGGAGTGGCCGTGGTGGTGGTTTCTTTGCAGTGGTGGCCGACTGAGGCCATCGGGTGGGGCAGCAACTCCCTGCATCTGTGTAGTGCCTTCAGCAGCAAAATAACAAGCTACGGCACCAAAACTAGCAGCAGCGACTTGTCAAAAAAAAAAAACTAGCAGCAGCGACAGCTTATACTACTGGCTTCCAAAGGCTGCAGCTCTTCCCTAAAGGTACAAGGAGAAGCCCCTGTTTTATTTATTGCCTTTTTGTGTTTAAAATTTTATAATCAAATGTTGATGGAGCCGCTAATTTGTTTTTCATACCGATTGTAATAGCTATTCATTTTGAGTTGGAAAGTTGGTATGCTTAGGCCTTGTTCTTTTCGGGTGTACAAAGTAAAGTTTTAGTAAATTTTGTGTACACTTGAAAAGAGGTATAAAAAACTGAAAACATAATTTAAAATTTTTTTGAGGGATCTTTGAGAGAGCTACTACATGTCTAAAAGAAGCTATCTGATGAACCATACATTTTAGCATCGTAAGCAACTCAAGTCTATTATGTTCAAGATCCTCTTGATAAAGATTAGCATGTTGTCCTTCAATCAAGACCTAGAGACATATATGACATGTCAGAAGTGGAAGAAATTACAGAAGAAGCAGAAGTTGATATTACTCATGAAATACCTGATTTGAACATTGATGTGGACAGACAATTAAATGTCTTTGGGGATAGAATTAACTGTGAAAGGCAATATATAGATGGCATAATTGTTGGTGAGTTGAATCGCAAGCAACTCAAGTCTATTAGGTGCACTCACATCAACAATGAAGAGAAAGATTATTTAAATCAAGACCCTAATTATGTTGTTCATGATGAAGATATAGAACACCATGATGATGAAGATGAAACACTAAATGCAGGTAACAATTTTAATGTTTGTAGCATTGTGCAATTTTAGTAGTTTGGTTAACATGTAGCATATTGGTTATAAAGCCAACAAAGAAAAGGAAGGGTCGAGGCCACACTGTGAACATGACATTTGGATGAGGAAGGAAAATGATCAAAAAATTCATGTTCAATGCAATGATAAGAATCAACCTATTGGAGACAAAGCTGCACCACTATCTAATTTTATATCAACTATTGTTAGGTCAGGGATACCTCTATCTTCTCCAAGTTGGTTTGAAGTTGACCCAAAAAAGAAAGCTGATCTTTGGGAGATTATGCATGTTAATATACTATGTCGAATCCATGTTACTTATGCCTATTTAGCTTTGTTATAATTATTGTTCATTAATTTTCTACGGTTATTTTTCCATGTGGCACCTGAACTTCAAGAATGGGTGATGAAACAAGCTGCGATGCGATGTAGAAATTTAAAATGTGAGATAAAGAAATCATATTTCACTCCAAATCAAGAGTTATCTAATAAGGAACTTTTTGAAATTGCTATTGATAAGAGAGTTCCCAAAGCTGATTGGATTTGGCTTGTATGTCATTGGAGAACACCTGAAAGCGAGGTATAAATGTCTCTTTAATTATTTGGCTTTTGCTGATTTGATACATCATACCTCTTCAATTATCTGTCAAACCATAGGCCCTGAGTGAAATGGGAATGGCAAACTCAGCAAAGATGACTATGACTCACACCACAGGAAGCAAAAGCCTTGCTCGAGTTGCAGATGAATGGGTACATATATATCAAATCTCTGGAAATAAACATTCTTCTGACTCCTAATGAACCTTGATTTATTGTTTTGTAGTTGAAATAGTATGGCTACATGCCAGCTGGACATGAAGTATTTATCAAAGCACATATCATAAAGATGGAAATGCACAAATACAAGCTCAAGCCATAATTGTAAGTGAACTCAAATGATTGTTTGCTTTCATATTTCTTTTGGCTATGCTTCATGCTTACGGGATTTATATGTTGCGTTTATTTTTAGAATGAAATATATGACACTTGTGCCACTGACTATTTGGCAAGGAAAAACGAGCATGCATTCATGCTGTTGGTATGGGGCCAACACCTCAAGATTTGAACATGGCAGGGGTACGCAAGTGTTCCTCCATAAAGCTTCAATTAGCTGTGTGTGCAAAGCTAAGAGCTGAAAAAGAGAACAAAATTTTGAGGAGCCGTTTGGACAACCATGAAGAGAAATTATCACAGGTGCTACAAGAAATGGAAAAAAATAAAAAAAAAAGTCTATTTACAATCATGCATCTAACTCTCCGGTTGAGGTGATTTTTATTTCTACAATCACTGTTATATATTTACATAATAATTATTTTAGTTCACAATGAAATATGTGTTAACCATGGCAGCATATGAGAGGACATATAGATAATGTTGAACTGGACAATCGTGCATCTAACTCTCTAGTTGAGGTGTTTTTTTTAATTGTGAAGTCACTGCTATATATTGATCTAATAACTATTTCAGTTCATAATGCTCATTATGTGTTAATAATGGCAGCGCATGAGAGACCATACATATAATGTTGAACCAAACAAACATCATGTATCAAACTCATCAATGCAGGTGCTTTTTATTGTGAAGTTACTACTATATATTGATCTAATAACTAATTTTGTTCCTAATAATTTCTATGTGTGAATAATGGTAGCATATGAGGAAACATACAGATAATGTTGAAGCAGACAACCGTGCATCTAACTCACTAGTCAAGATGATTTTTATTGTGAAGTCACTACTATATAGATCTAACAACCATTTCAGTTCATATTGTTCAATATGTGTTCTAATATTTAGGGCTGGAACCGAGCCGAGCCTGAGCGAGCTAGGGCTGGCTCGGCTCGGGCTCGTGGCTCGGCTCGTTAAGAGTAACGAGCTCAAACCCTAGCTCGGCTTGTGGGCTCGTGAGCTCGTGATGAAAAAAATAAAGATGCATCACATGTACATGAATGAACCATGAACAAAAAGCTATATATATCATATGTACATGAATGAACTATAAATAATGAACCATTAACAATGAATAATGAATATATATGTATATAGGTAACACAAGCATATAGCAAACCATGGAGACTATGAAGCTATGCGGCAAACGAGCCCTCGCGAGCTGAAACGAGTGAGCCAAGGGCTGTCTCGGCTCGGCTCGTTTTCTAGGCCGAGCTAGAAAATGAACTTGAGCTCGGTTCGATTTCAAACGAGCCGAGCCCGAGCTACTCGCGAGCCGCGAGCTAAAGTTTTAGCCCTACTAATATTGGCAGCATATGAGAGGCCATGCATATAACATTGAACCAAACAATCATCGTGCATCATCGGTCCAGTGATTCTTATTGTGAAATCACTTCTATATATTGATCTAATAACTATTTTAGTCAATAATGAATCATCTACATGTATTAACAATCGCAGCATATGAGACGCCAAAGTGATGATAGCATTGCTAGGTCAACTGCTAATGGAAATAGATTTCCAAATAGTGAGGTATACCTTATTGTTTCATAGATGCACCATTGTCGATGTCTTTTCATATTGCATGCTTCTATGTGGTTGATTTATAGCTCAAATTAAACTTTCAGGTTGAAAGGGATGTCATTTTGTACTCATCTGTAGGACAACATGTTCCAGTAGCTAAGGCTACTGTCAAAAGAACATGTCAAACTACTATTGTTAGTGGTGCTCCACTTGGACTTGAGTATTGTGAGGTTCTTGTGAATTATGTGCTGAAAAAGAATCCATTGCCAAGACCATATAATAACCTTACAAGAATTGGTGATACCCAAGGACACACCATTGCATCGCCATATGAAAGGGTAATCCATGTTCAATATATTAATTTCTTTAGTCAAGTTTATGAAATCAAATAAAAATAAATGGATCTTCGTAGATGGAGGATGATGTTGCTCGTGGTGGTCATTCAACTAACGAAGGAAGAAATCAAGTGTTTGGTACCGAACTATCCCTATAGCTGTAATTTTTTTTTATGGAATTTGTGTTTGCTTGAACAAGCTAGTACACCTATATATGTTTGTACATGTTTTGATATTGCCACTTAACATTCTAAGAATTAAATGCTTTATTTTTTCCACAGAAGAAAGGAGAATGAGAGATACTTGAAGCATCAAGGAAGTACCGCAAAGCCTTCTTTTGTCAAGTGAAATATAGAAATATGAAAATAGTGTACTTTTGTACTTATCAGTTAGGACTGATTAGTTAGTGAATATGCTTTTTGGAGGAAAAATGTAAGACATGAAATATATGTCCATGTCTATGAGAGAACACTTATTCTCCTTATATTGTGATTATGTTCATGTATGTGACAAGAGAGTAAACACTGCGGTAAACTCTCATAAATATATTTTGGTGATGTTCTATATCTATCTATAGATATATATATATATATATATATATATATATATATATACATATATATATATATATATGATGATGATGATGGTGATATTATTGATAATGAAGGCTTATGTTTACTAAGAAATTATTGTTATGGGTGCACGGATCAACCTCTATTAGTAATTGTGTTCTATTGATATTATTGTAAACTGATTGAACATTATTATTATAATGATTATGCATATATAGCTGATGCAATGGTTTTTGCAAGCGATATTACTTTTTTTATTTTTCTATTCCTGAATTGTGTCATGCAAATTGGAAGCAATTGTACAGCTTCCAATTATTTTTTAAGGCAGTAGGACCAAGAAGTTCTTCCGCTGCTAAAAAAGTTTTCCAAGCGGTAGTATCGCTTCTAACATATATACCGCTTGCAATACTTTTAGAAGCAGCTGAACGGAAAGTAGTAGATATTAGCTTTCCCAGTGGTACTAGCTTCAGCTTTGTAAACCAGTATTGCAAGCGGTCCTACAGCTTTCGACAGCATGTCATCCTGCTCTTGGCCGAGCCGCACCGGAGACCTCATCGAAAACCTCAAAACCTCATAGGAAACCCTAGGATTTCTATCAAGGTTTGTCTCCGGTGAAGTTCCATCAACCGCCCGGGTTTCCGGCGATGTTTCGGGGTTTCTGACTAGGTTTCAGGCGAGGTCTCCAAGGCACAGTGAGGGATTCCGGCGACGCAACGCCATGGCATGGGAATGGCTCACTACTGGGAATCGGGCCTTTAGTCCCGGTTTTGGAACCGGGACAGCCCATGCGGGACTGATGCCTATGAGGCATCAGTCCCGGTTCCTTTACTCTGGACTAATAGTGCTACAAATATTTAAAAATAAATCACGGATATATGAGAGTAGTGGGACTCGAACCTAAGACCTCAAGGCTACCCACTCACTCTTCTAGCCAACCCACCCACCACACATTCTGAAATAATTAGGATATGCATTCATTTTGAACTTTCCTCAATCGAGGCATCAGTCCCGGTTCGTAACACGAACCGGGACTGATGAGCACTTATGCCAGCTGTTTTGTGCCCGCCTGCCAAAGAACTTATTAGTACCGGTTCGTATCACGAACCGGGACTGATGTTAGAGTCCAACCGGGATTGAAGACTTGGAGCCACTAACCAGGACTGATGCCACTATCAGTACCGGTTCGTGTCCAACCGGGACTGATGCGCCGGTATTAAAGGTCTATTCTCTAGTAGTAGCTCATGAGCCTTGGTGGCCTGTGACGTCAGCGTGGAACAACATCAGGAGCGATATGACAATGAAATGGAGGAAGGAGAGAGGGACTGGGCAACAACAATTAGATAGAACACAGGGAGTTTTTGGCAAAATGCGCAGGCGTATGGAAGAACTGCCATGTGCGAGAAATGCAGATTGCTGTGAGTCGGTCAGAGCAAGGAGGCAACCTATTGCTTTGTTCCCTAGATCCCCATATATATTTGCTGTGAATGGTCTCACTACCACAGAACTAGGCATCACAACCGGTCCATCAGAAGCGGTTTGGTGCAAACCCGTTGTAATCTTCGTACCAGAACCGGTTCGTGGGCAACGGACGGGAGAGGACTTCCAGAAGCGGTTTGAAACACGAACCGCGTGTAAAGTCCCATCTCTACAACCGGTTTGTGTCCCAAACCGGTTGTGAATTGCCAGAACCGGTTTGAGACACCAACCGGTTGTAAAATGCAAGCTCTAGAAGCGATTGGTGTCTCAAACCGGTTGTGGAAGCCTCTCGCTCAGCGCATTTAAAACATCTTCTTCCTCCCCGAGGGCACAGAGGTGAACGGGAAGTGTTAACAGGAAGGGCCGAGCTACTGTTCAAGGGGAGGTGCTACCCAAATTTTCAATTGAGGTGATTTAGCTGCAAATTAAGTGTTTCAAGGTTAGTAACGTCATGTTAACATCCTTCTCACCTAAGTATTGTTTTTTTTTTGCATTGGATGTGGAGAAATGTTAATTTGTTCTTTGTTGAAAGGTGTGTTTGTTTGCTAGCTAGCTTTTCATCACTGAAAAGTTTCTTTGCTTGTTTGCTAGCTACCAAACTTGTTTGCTAGCTAGCTTGATCACCTAATTTTAGGGAGTTGATCTTAAAATTAAGTTGTTTGCTTTAGGATCCAAAATTGAACGATAAATTTGCTAGCTAGCTTGATCACCGTAATTTTAGGAACTAATTATCGGAGTATGAAATAAATAAGGCAAAAATTAGAAGGAAAAAAATAAAAAGGTAGAAAGAGAAAAATAATTCATTAGTTTTAGTTAAAAATTGTAGAAGGATTAAAAATAATTAAAAAATGTAACAATTAGTTATTTTTTGTGCAATAAATGTGAAGGGTAAAAAATTTTTAGTTAGGTTTAGTTAAAAATGTATAAGGATAAAAATAATTAGAAAGGTAGAAAGGGAAAATAATTAGGTTCAAAATTGTAGAAGGATAAAAAATAATTAAAAAATGTAACAATTAGTTAGTTTTAGTTCAATAAATGTAGAAGGACAAAAAAGAATAAGTGTAGGTGGAGTTTTTTTGTTGCAGCAAAAAAATATTGTCTTTAATTGTAGACTGAAGAAGAACAAAAAGTAATTAGAAAGATAGATCTAACTACTTGTGAGCTTTAGATTCTGAAATGTAACTATATTTTTTTAATAAAATATAACTTGGTGTAGATGAACCGGCAATGGATGTACAATGCGGACCGTCGCTCCAGAGAGTTCATTGATGGCGTGGGGGTTTTTCGGATGCGGCCGTTGCCTTCTTGCTCGCAGTGACTACATATGTTGTCCGTGTGTAGACCGCAAGAATGAGAAGGAGCAATCCCACCGATGGCGAGTTATGAACTATTTGATAATGAGAGGATTCATGCCAAACTATACTGTTGGACCAACCATGGCGAAGTAGAGGGATTAGCCAGAAGATGATGAAGACGACGAGGAAGAAGAAGAGGGTTTGAACAAGATCCCGGATGCCGCAACATCTTGTTCGTGGAAGATACACTCGGAGAGTTTGGTGATGATGAGTGGACCAGATCTCTGCGTGACGGAGAGGAGACTACACAGATGAAAGACAATTCGACAAGTTACAGCGCATGTTAGAGGACCACAGGACTCCTTTGTACCCAAACTGTGGGCAGGGCCACAAAAAGCTGCGCACCACACTAAAACTAATGCAATGGAAGGCCACGAATGCTGTCTCAGATAAGGGATTCGATGAGTTGTTATCACTCACAAAGAAGTTGCTTCCAGAAGATAACACTCTGCCTGAATCTACATATGAAGCCAAGTAAGTCGTATGTCCTTTGGGATTAGAAGTACAGAAGATACACGCATATCCTAACGATTGTATCATATATCGCAATGGGTACGAGGATTTTGATGTTTGTCCAGTGTGCAAAGAATCGCGTTATAAGATGAAGCGTGACGACCCAGGTGAAATAGATGGGGAGCGTATGAAGAAGAGACCTCCCGCTAAGGTGGTGTGGTATTTCCCTGTCATCCCCCGATTGAAGCCTCTGTTTGCTAACAAAGCGCATGCCCAGATAATGCGTTGGCACAAAGAAGAGCGTAAGGACGACGGGGTGGTTAGACATCCCGCTGATGGCTCACAGTGGAGGAAAGTTGATCGAACATACCCGCACTTTGCAGATGAGGCGAGAAACATAAGGTTTGGGTTGAGTACAGATGGTATGAATCCGTTCGGCGAGTTGAGTAGCAGCCATAGCACCTGGCCTGTTACACTATGTATCTATAACATTCCTCCTTGGTTGTGCATGAAGCGGAAGTACATATTGATGCCGTTGTTGATCCAAGGGCCCAAGCAACCCGGAAACGACATCGATGTCTATCTGAAACCATTGGTTGAAGATCTTGTAACATTGTGGGAGGATGGTGTACGGGTATGGGATGAGCACAAAAGACAGTATTTCACCCTACGTGCATTGCTGTTTGTTACCATCAACGACTGGCCTACGCTTGGTAACCTGTCTGGCCTAACTATAAAAGGATATAGATCCTGCGTGCAGTCCTTAGATGAAACGGACAGCATGTACCTCAAAACTCTCGGAAGGTTGTGTACATGGGCCACCGTAGGTTTCTTCTTACGAGGCATCCGTTGCGGAAGAGAGGCAGAAATTTTAACAGGAAACCAGACCTTCGTGCTAAGCCTAAGCATCGAAGTGGGCCGCGTGTGTTTGCTATGGTAAAGGATCTGAAAGTAGTTTTTGGAAAGGGTCCTGGGAGAAAATCTATACCGAATGAGGAAGGTCGGGCACCCATGTGAAAGAAGAAGTCAATATTTTGGGACTTGTCTTATTAGAAAGTTTTGGAGGTCCGTCGCTCACTTGACTTCATGCACATCATGAAGAATGTTTGCGTGAACCTGTTAGGATACTTAGATATGTACGGCAAATCGAAAGATACACTGCAAGCTCGGAGAGATCTAAAACATTTGGGCGAGGAACGATCTACATCCGAAAAAGACAGCAAAGGACAACATTATCTACATCCTGCGAGCTACACTCTAAGCAAAGAAGAGAAAAAAAGCATGATAGAGTGCTTGAACAGTGTGAAGGTCCCTTCCGGATACTCCTCAAATGTAAAGAGACTCATAAACATGAAAGAGAATAAAATCGTCCACCTGAAATCCCATGACTGTCTTGTGTTGATGACACAGTTGCTCCCAGTGGCTGTGAGAGGTATTTTGCCCGAGTGGGTCCGGGGGACAATCACAAAGCTGTATTCCTTTTTCAATGCAGTTTCACAAAAGGTTATTGATCCAAATAAACTAAGTAAGCTGCAGGATGACGTGGTACAAAGTGTGGTTAGCCTTGAGATGATCTTTCCTCCTGCATTCTTTGATATTATGGTTCATCTCACTGTTCACATTGTCAAGTAGATAGATATTCTCGGACCCGTGTTTCTACACAACATGTTTTCTTTCGAGAGGTACATGAGTGTCCTAAAGAGGTATGTCCGTAACCGTTCTCGTCCAGAAGGATGCATAGCCGAGGGGTATGGCACAAAGGAGGTGATTGAGTTCTGTATGGATTACATTAATGATCTAAATCCGATTGGTGTCCCTATATCACGCCATGAGGGGAGGCTCCGGGGAAAAGGGACACTAGGATGGAAAGCACTTGCATGCAAAGATCTGCTTACTTAAACAAGCACATTTCATGGTTCTGAAACAATCTACTGCAGTGGCCCCTTATGTCCTTCGGCACAAGAGTATTCTACGCCGCGAATTCCTAGGGAGGTCTGAGGATTGGATAACACTGAGGCACATGGATTCATTCGGCACTTGGTTACAAAACTGCATCCTTTTGGAAGGGTCAGACAATGAACAGTTGCAACGCCTGGCTCGTGGACCATCTAGTGAAATCGTGACATTCAAGGGGTACGAGATAAATGGTTACATATTTTACATGAAATCCCAGGATAAGATGAGCACGAACCAGAACAGTGGCGTCCGTATAGAAGAGATATGGGAACTTGACTATGGACCTTTGAAGGTCCCTCTATTCAAGTGCCAATGGGTTAAACTGAGTTCAAGCGGCGTGAAGATCGACAAATATGGCATGACAACCGTAGACCTCACATAAGTCGGCTATAGGCGTGAACCATTCGTTCTTGCCAATGATGTGAGACAAGTCTTCTACTTAATGGACATGTCAAGCAAACCTAAGAAGCAGAAGGATAAGCCAAAGCGACACGTGGTTCTCCAAGGTAAACGAAGGATTGTCGGAGTTGAGGATGTCACAGACGAGGAAGAGTATAGTCAGTTCAACGAGCTCCCTCCTTTTGCGGTGGATGTCGACATAAGTGTCCTGAATGACATAGATGTCAATGCTCCATATATACGCCACGATCATAACAAAGGCATACTTGTAAAGACAAAGTATGTTACTAATTAAGATATGCTCCTGTATGAAACTTGTATATTTGAATCATATATAGAAATTAAGCAATGAAATTTTATACATTTTAATGAAATATGAAACACAAGTACTGAAATTTTAAACATTTTTAAAAAAATATGAAACACAACTACTGAAATTTTAAATATTTAAAAAAAATATGAAACACAAGTACTGAAATTTTATACATTTTAATGAAATATGAAACACAAGTACTGAAATTTTAAACATTATACTGAAATATGAAACACAAGTACTGAAATTTTAAACATCTCAAAAGTCAGTTAAATAAAAAAGAAAGAATAGAGAAGAAATCCCCCGAAAAGCCCCTCTAGAAGCGGTTGGTAATGCAAACCCTTTGCAGAAGGTAACCTGTACAAGCGGTTCGTAATACCAACCCCTTGTAGAAGGGGACCTCTACAAGCGCGCAAGTAAGACAATCTGGAAACCCCCTCTACAAGCGGTTCGTAATACGAACCCCTTGTAGAAGGGGACCTCTACAAGCGGTTGATAATACAAACGCCTTGTAGAAGGGAACCTCTACAAGCACGCAAGACAATCTGGATACCTCCTCTACAAGCGGTTTCGTAATACGAACCCCTTGTAGAAGGGGACCTCTACAACCGGTTGGTAATACAAACGCCTTGTAGAAGGGAACCTCTACAAGCGGTTCGTAATACAAACGCCTTGTAGAAGGGAACCTCTACAAGCACGCAAGACAATCTGGATACCTCCTCTACAAGCGGTTCGTAATACAAACCCTTTGTACAAGAGGACCTCTACAAGCCGTTGGTAACACGAACCCCTTGTAGAAGAGACCTCTACAAGGGGTTCCGACTACCAACTGCTTGTAGAGGCCCCTTTACAAGGGGTTCGTATTACGAACCGCTTGTAGAGGGGGTATCCTATATATTTCAGCTCGTCTTCCTTGCGTGCTTCACTCTCCCCAAAATTTTTCTAAGTCCCGAGCCGTCCCGCGCTTCACTCCTCTATCGCTCCGCCGTATCTCCGTCGAGCCCCCGCGCCGCACTCGACGCCTCCTCCACCGTGCGCGCGCCCTCGTCGCCGCATCTCTCCGTCGAGATCCCGCGCCGCGCTCGCCACCTCTTCACCGCCGTGCGCGTGCCCTCGTCGACACTCCTCATCACCGCCGTCCACACCTTCACACTGCCGTGCGCGCGCCCGCGTCGTCGCCTCGCCGTCGGACCTCCACCGCGCCGTCGACCTCTAGACCGCGCCCTCGCTCCCCCAATCCACCGGAGGACCTAGGTTGCCCATGCCGACGCCGCACTCTGCCTCTGTTTTTTGTGTGCACACAGGGTGTTCGATGAAACGTCCCAACGGAAAAAATATGGACTGAGAGAGAGAGAGAAATAGGGAGAGAGAGCTAGAGAGAGATAGTGAGAGATAGTGAGAGAGAGCTCGAGAGAGCTAGAGAGAGATAGTGAGAGAGAGCTAGAGAGAGATAGTGAGAGAGAGTGAGAGAGCTAGAGAGAGATAGTGAGAGAGAGCTAGAGAGAGATAGTGAGAGAGAGCTAGAGAGAGCTAGTGAGAGAGAGCTAGAGAGAGATAGTGAGAGATAGTGAGAGAGAGCTAGAGAGAGATAGTGAGAGAGAGCTAGAGAGAGATAGTGAGAGATAGTGAGAAAGAGAGCTAGAGAGAGATAGTGAGAGATAGCGAGAGATAGTGAGAAATATAGGTAGTGCTGACGATATATTTAACAATGTTACGCAATTATGTCATGTGCACAAGTGGCAATACTAATTTAACATTGTTTCGCAATTATGATATATAGATGGAGCAACCAGGCAGTGGGCGCAGTGCTGACGATATTTTCGATGAGGAAGAACAGTTCCTGCTAGACTCGATCGCGCAGGGTAGCATCAGAGGATACGACGAAGGTGACGCTAACGCTGCTGCCGATGAGGCCGTGAACCAAGGCGACGCTAATGCTACTACCGTGTGTTCCGGTGATGCCGTGGACACTGGGGCCAGCGAGGTAATGCCACAATAATGCCCTGGTACACGCCGCCTTTCGAGCAATCTTAACACACTCATATTTTTCTGTAATTTAAGCAGGGTACATCGAGCAACCAATCGAAGCGAGGACCTAACAAGAAGCCATCGGCAAAGCATGTATTTACCGACGTTAACTCCGACGGGATGCCGATTGCCCCTCTTTCAGCAATTAGCCCATTCAACAATGCTTGTGGTTTCCATGTAAGGGACCACGTCCCAATTAGCATCCAGAAATGGGCTAAAGTCCCTCAAGCTACCAAGGACCTACTGTGGACAGATATTAAGGACAATTTCAAATTTCCTGAAGGGTTCGAAGACAAAGTAAAGAAATACACTTTGAAAAAGATGGCAACCGTATTTCAGTCTTGGAAGACGTCTCTAAATGCCAAGTATGTGCAGAAAGGAGAAATGCCTGACTTCAATCTATTTCCTAAGCTGGCCGATCACTAGGAAGCGTTTGAGGAATACAAGCTGTCAGCTCAAGGCCAAGCCGCGAGCCAAAAGAACAAGATAAATGCACAGAAGAAGAAATACCACCACCATCTCGGCACCGGTGGTTACATCAAGGCTATACCGAAATGAGAGAAGCGGGAGGAAGAATTAGTGGCCAAGGATGTACCACCTGCTACTGCTGACTGGGAATTTCGCCTGCGAAATTGGTTCATGGCTCACGGGAGGGCCCTTGCAGATGACGGCAGCTTGGTGATGTCACCGGGAGTGCAAGATGTTGGGCAAAGGATCGTACAAGCCGTTCAACAGTCTCAGTCAGGTTCCTTAGTGACAGATAGGGAGAATCACGAGCTGACACATGCCCTCCAAAACCCGGAGCACCGGGACAGACAAGAGGTATTGGTTCGTTGACGCCATGGAAGCACGGATTCGCAAAGGATTCCCAAACGTACAGGAGCCGAGCAAGAAGCAAAACCAGAGAGCTATACAAATACAGCTAATTGGAAAGGGAGCTAAGAGCTACCCAGGCTAGCATCAGCGACATAGTTGCTCAACAAGTGCAGATAGCCCTCAGCAAGGTTCAGGGAACAAGTCCGAGCAATCTGCCTGATGCCATGATCAGCCTGCAGGCCTCCGCGCGGCGGAGCAACTGTGCATCCACCGCGGCACCTGATGGAATGACCTCGGCCATTTTCCAGTGGACGACATCAAGGTTCGCCGCCAGTGTGAGCTACATGTCCAGGCGCGAAACCTCTCCATAAAGGTGGCTTACGGCATAGCGTTCCCAGTAGAGCCGGGCCAGACATTTTATTGCAACGAGATACCCCCGGTTACTCGAAAGTCACCGTGGAGGAGGTGTTAAACGGTTTTGAAGATCTTATGCTCGATATTGCTGGAGGCGATGAGGTGGCCAAGCTTGGACAGGCCCTCCACGGTATCATCCTCTAGCGAAAACGGTACATCATGTTTCCAGATGGCGTGGAGGTGTCATCTCCACCGCGAGATATCGAACAATTGGAGCCGGCTGGAGGAAGCTCGCCTCCTCCACAACGAAAAACCACGTCTCCTCCAACGTCACCTCCACGCAATGCCTCGCCGCCAATACAGAGTGCTCCTGCTCCACCACCTGCTCCACGCAGAAGCCCAACTCAACCAGCACCTCCAACAAAAACGAACCCCCTAGGAAAAGCACGCCTCCACCATCTCCTCCGCGAAAGAAGCTTCAAATAAGAAGGAGCCATCCTCCTCCCCAGAAGGCCCAGTCCAACCGATTAACAAGGTCAAAGGAACCTTCAAAAAGGGCATATGATAAGACGGACGAGGAGACAAGCAAAATTGTTACTGCAGAAGTTGCTGCACACTTCGCACCTAAGGTGCCAGGGCCGAAGTAAGCAATTGATCAAAAAACTTCAAAACACTTCACGACATCCTATGCAATGCCACTGCCTACGACGTCAGACCACGACCGGACAATAGCAAAGGCTACACAGAAGTCTAAACGGGCTAAGGCAGAGGTGGCAAAGAAGAAGAAAGAGCAAGAACAGCTTGAATAATTCATGAAAGAGGCAAACCTCGGTTCTACAGCTGAAGCTCTTAGATTAACGGATGATATCCCAATGGCAGAAGTGAGATGGCAATATAAGTTAGGCCGGGAGTTGGTTAACCCTAAAAACATAAAGGATTTATCAACCAAGATGCGGCAATTTCATGAATGGTACATGGTAGAGTCCGCTCAAGAAAGAAATATGTTCCCCTCCGTATCACAAACGAAGATTTCTATCGCGGGGACAACCAAATATGGCTAGAATTCGAAGACTTGTACCATTTTTACCATCAGGACGTTGTCAACATGTCTCTCATGAGCTGCTGGTGTCTGTAAGTGTCAGGCTAATAAGTTTACCATATGCTTTCTCGTACCAGAAAGTTGTAACTCTAATAGTTTTTCCATTTCTATGTAGAATGGAGATACAACGATTGAGAAGACAGGGTGACTTCAACATCGGCTTCATAGACCCAGAGATTGTCAACGAGACTGTCTTCGGATACAACCCAAAGGTTGTTGAGGAGTACATTCTGGATGCACTCTTAGGACAGCACTACAAACCGTACATACTTCTACCCTTCAACTTTGAGTATGTATATATCCATTCCTCACAACCTCTCATTCCTAGCTTTTTAAAGCATACATAATATAACTAATTATATATATATGTTGAATATATTAATAGGTTTCACTGGGTCCTTCTTGTTATCATGCTTGATAATAGCAAGATCATTGTTCAAGACTCAAAAAGGAAACCACAGGAAAAATATCAATATATCATTGACGCGCTAAATTGGTATGGCATATATTAATTTATAAGATGGTTTTCTTATTCTATTGAAATGCCTAGCTATTTAATTAATTCGAACTCTAATAATTACTATTCATGTATTAACGCATCACAGGGCATTCGCAAAGTTCCGAAAGAAGCATAAAGGAGCTTTCAAGAACGAATTCACAGTCCAATTAAGCACTCGAGTACGTAATAAAGCATACTAATTAATTCATATTCTTTAGTGATAGTTTTTCATCTCAATACTTGTATTCTTTTTAAATTTCATCATAGGTTATACAGCAAACGGCAGGAAACAACTTATGTGGTTATTATGTGTACCACTACATGCAAAATCTTTGCCACGGTGATGTGCCCAAAATAAACGACGAGGTGTGTGTGTATGTCAAAAGTACGAAAGTAATGATGCATCAAAATTAATGATGCATCTCAATTTCTTAGTACTTAAAATTTACGTGTTCAGAGATTTATTTATTTCTTGTTTTAGCAGCCTTACCTTGATGTGCAATGTGTGATCCCACCTCACCGGGTTGCAGCAATCCAAGAACAACTTATCGGCTTCATTGTCGACAGATTATATCTACCAAAGGCAAGTTCCACACAAAGGGATGGAGAGATTGTCCTTCTCTAAGGACAGGTGAAATATTGGAATCATCGAAGGCCACAGATAGCGATGCAGGCAGCAAATGACCTCAAGATTCACCCTTGTACTCTTGAAATGTATAAACATTGCTTTAGTGTGCTCCTTATTTCATGTATGTACACATTTTTGATTCATTCGTATTATTGTGTAAATGAACTTAATTGTGGTTGTGTGAATGATCGAGTACACATCATATTATATTTTTAATTGTGAAAAAATATTGTAGTTGTATTTAATTTTATTGTCAAAATTCATATTGAAAACCCCTCTCAGAACATATTCTATATTGAATATAATTTGCGCTCAGCCTCTCCACAAGCGGTTGGTAACTCCAACCGCTTGTGGAGAGGGCACACGTGGCGCTCCCCCTCGTTGCCTCCGAGGCTCTCCACAAGCGGTTCGTAAGTCCAACCGCTTGTGGAGAGGGCACACGTGGCGTCTCCCCTCCCTGGCTGAGAGGGTCTCCACAAGCGGTTCGTAATACGAACCGCTTGTAGAGAGCACCCATGTGGCGCCTCCACCAGCTTGCCAGGGAGCGTTCCGAACCGCTTGTGGTGTCGTACCACGAGCGGTTGGGGGAACCGCGAGTGTTATCCGGAGGGTATCACTCGCGGTTGCCTATAACTGGTTCCAAAACCGGTTCTGAAACCAGTTTCGAACCGGTTGTAGTAGCCGGCTCGTTGGTAGTGGATCTCATCTCATCGCTGTAACAGCATAAAATCTGCTTCTTCCTTCCTGCATGCATGTTTGTACATTACATATACACAATGACCGATGATATGATAATGGATGCCGCTATATAGCTAGCTTGCTTGCTCACGTACGTGACTTAGGTGCATGCATGTCAGTCATCAGAATCAGAGGAGCTGGAGCTGCTGCGTGCTGCCGCGGCCGCTCCCCTCCGATCTTGAATGGCCGGCACCAGATGCTGGCGAGGATCGCGGAACGAGAGCGACGACTGCGACGGCTGCCGGCTCCTGGTCGCTGCCGCCGCCGCAGCCGGCGCTGGCTTCCTGGCGGCGGCCGCAGCCGCCTTCTCTTTCACCTCCCTGCACACCTTGTCCAGGATCCCCAGGAAGTCGCGCACGACGACGAAGAGCCGCAGGCCCTCGTCCTTGCCGGTGCTCCCGTGGAAGTAGTCGACGGTGGCGCGGACCAGCGAGCGCAGCTTCTTCTCCTCCTCCAGCAGGTGCGTGACCTGCACCTGCGACTGCTCCACGAACTGCGCCAGCCGGCGCTGGAAGCCGCTGTCCTCGTCCAGGCTCTTGATGCCCGTGCTGAGGAACTCGTTGGCCTTCACCAGCCGGTGCCCGAGGCTGGCCACCGAGATGGTCAGCGCGTCGGAGTCGATGCACGCCGCCTTGCGGACGTTCTGGAGGTCGTCCCCCAGGCTGGACACCACGGCGAGGCCCAGCTGCTTCTGGTGCTCCGCGTCGTCGTCGGCGACGTCCTCGGTGAGATCGTCGGAGGAGGTCACGCTGGAGATGCTGCTGTTGGGCTGCTCCCGCGCGGCCCGCATGGCGCGGACGCCCTCGGAGCGGACGATCTCCTGGACGACAAAGTGCAGCAGCGTGGTCTTGCCGTCGACGCCCTTGACGTCGGAGAGCTTGAGGAGGGTGTCGAGCTTGAAGGCCTGGGCGCCGCCGCGGAAGGTGCCGTCGTTCATCCGGTTGCCGGTCTTGAGCACGGCCTCCAGAAGCTTCTTGAAGAGGCGGCTGCCGCGGAGCTCCTGGCAAGCCACCTCCAGGGTGCGGAACGACTGCTCCGCGGTGGCGGCCTCCTCCGGCAGGGTGGCCATGAAGAGCAGCGCGTCCAGGCGCTGGTAGATGTGGGGCACGTCGATGATGGTCCTCAGGAACTGCTCCGCGGGGCCCAGCTGGGAGGCCTCCCCGGTGTACAGCCGCAGCCGCAGCTCCTCGTCGCTCGTCGGCGTCCACCGCAGCAGCGTCTGGATCAGATCCGAGGGGAGGTCGTGCCCTGCAAGCAGTTGCGCCGCCGTCATGCATGCTCTGGACGTCGCATGCGTGCAGATGCAGTCCTACCTTGCGTCGCTGCGCTGCGTACGTCTTCCGCTGAGACGCTGAGCGCCTTGAGCGAAATTGCCAGGTTCTGTGCCTTTTTAGGGTCCAGGATCCTAACCAGCTGGGAAGCATCCTTGGCCGCCAAATCCTTTTTGCCACCATCACCGCCTTTCTTGTCAGCAGACTGACAGCCAAACAGACTTTCGATCATCTCCTCGTTAAACCTACAAATGCAAATGCAAATGCAAGTGCATGCATCAACGAATGAGTGTATAGATGGAGTTGCTTAATTGCAGGCCATCGATGTCGCCTTACTGGAAGGATCCGGCTTTGATTTGATCCCACACCATTGCTTGGTCTGGGTTTGCAGTAACTTTATCCCAGAAGAAGGGCTTGAGCTTCGTCTTGGATGAGTCGGCGGCATGGCTACGGCCTGCGTTTGCCGAACTCTTCAACGGCGGCGGCCCTCCACATGGTTTTGGGGGACCGGGCATCGCCGGCGGTGGAGGCCCAGCGCCACCTCTCTTGAGCGGCGGGGACGGTGGAGGCCCAGCGCCACCTCTCTTGGGCGGCGGTGGCGGTGGAGGGCCAGCAGGAGCAGCAGCGCTGGGAGGAGCCATTGGAGGAGGAGGAGGAGGAGGAGGCCGTGGTACACTAGCATCGGTGGAAGACACTGCAGCTTTCTGATCCAGCGATGATGAGCTGGGAGTGGGAGTGGGACGGCCCCCAATGGTGGTTATTTCGTGCGCGCCCAGCCTGAGCGCCATCACGCTCTGCTCCACCTCCGACTTCATCGACATGCAGCTTCCTCCTCCTGGCGGCGCCTTGCGCGGCCTCATCTTCACTGCAGCTGGCAATGGCGACTCCATTTCAAGCTGCTCCTGCTTCGTCTCCGATGGCAATGCCCCCAACCTGTTTACATCGATCGGCGTCGAACAAGACTTGCGGGAAGACCCTGCGAGTGCACATATAGTTAGCTAGCTACAGCCTACAGGCTCATGATCTCAAGAAGGTGAGCATGCATGTATCGGCCTGACCTGACAGGTCACTCAGATTCAAGCTCAGCAGTGGCCTGTCATCCCGTACATCGTATGCTGGATCGTGGCTGCCGCGACAAGCACAGCAGCAGAGACAGATGAGAGCCACAAAGGCTATGCAGGCCACCGACAAAGCAACAGCAACAGTGCTGGCATTGGAGTCCTTGCTCTTCTTTTTTGCCCCTACTGCTTTTGCTGCCTGCTTTTTCATACTAGCGGCTAGGGGATGAGCCTCATCTGCCTCTGCCTCTGCCTCGCCTAATTTCCATCTTCTTTTTGATGCCTCCTTCATCATGTCATTACAGTACTTGGGCAACAGGCGTCTTGCCTCCTGCCTATGCCCACAAGCCAAATATTCGTGCCTGCTTAAGCAGTCCACAAAATTGCTACTCTTCTTATCGTTTCTGCCGTGGGGATTGCTCATGATGTTGCATAGAAGCTGGGTGTAACGGGACTGATTTTTAACATCTTCAAGATTTCCCATGTCTAGATCACGGTCCACCCATAATTGTCCCACCTGTAAATAAAAATAATATATAACAGTATAATCGTTCCACTTGGTTTCATGCGCCGAAAGGAAAGATGTTGCTTATTACTATAACAAGCAATCACGTTTCATTACGGATCATAGATACAGGTAAGACTGCTGTTTCAATAATTTCTTTCCGTCAAACATTTATTTCTATAGATGTTCACTCTTAAATTGCACAATCTTTAAAGAGATTGACTACGTACAAGAGCCCGGAAACACCCCTTCAGATACTAGCGAATTGACCTGCGCATTTGCACCCCTCGATATACTATAGGCCAACAAAATAGTGTCTTAGTCCGTAACATCCTCATTTTCAAAAACTAAAAATCCATTTACATCGTGCATTGCATTGCATTAAAATTTTTAAAGAATAATTTTTAACAAAATGAGTATGTTACTGGTTTAATAATAAAAACTTTAAAATAATTGAGATGTTAACAAATATTTTATAAAGTAATTAAACCTTAAGTGTTTATTTTCAAAAGAGAAAATAAAATTACATTTTAGTTTTATTTTCGTTTTATTTTCAAGAGAAAATCAGAAATTCTAAACCTTTCCTATTCCCTTGGACCTACCTGTCTTCCTCACTCTACCCTTCCAAGCAATCAGGTTTCATTACGGATCATAGTACAGGTAAGACTTCTGTTTCTATAATTTTTTCATAAAACATTTGTTTCTATAGATGTCCACTCTTAAATTGCACAATCTTTAAAGAGATTGACTACGCACAAGACGACCGGAAACTCCTCTTCTTCTAAGCATGCAACCCGGCCTAGTCTTCTCCCACAGACACTCATGGATGCACAAGCCCTCGCAGACGCCACATAGCTTGCTGCCTCCGCTAGCAACTCCAACACTCTGTCGCTGGACCTACTCTACCATGCCGTCGATGGTGATCCTCTTCCTCCATATAGAAAAGCCGCTCTCCTCTCACATTGCCCCCCTTCCTCGTCTCCAGGGTGGTGTCCTTGCCCCCCTCCTCCCCCTTCATCGTCTCGACTGTAGTCCACCATTGGATTCACCTCCACGTCCTGTTGACCTAACGTCTCATCCTCAATCCTTTGACTGACTTCGCACACCGACCTTCACCTAACCAGCTGCTGATCGAGGTGGCGATCCTGCCAAATCCTTCTCCACCACAAAATTACCCCAAAAGTCTATGATCCTTGGGCCGACTCCACCCATCGTCCTCCACTGATACAGAATAGGTACCACCTCCGTAACCCACTGCTCCCATGGCCCACATGTGAGTTTACACTGCCCCAGCCTCCTTGTAAGCCAGGGGCCTGAAGACCACACTGGAGTTAGGTGAGTGAAGTCACCAGGAATTTTAGTTGGCTAACAAATAGTAAAAACCAATCTTTAAATTACCAGATAACGATGGATGGTTGTTACTCATCCTTTGAGATGCTTTAAGATTTGTACATATCTATAATAGTGAAAATCATAAAAGCACTTAATTGGTTCTTCACTCTTAAATTTGGAAAATCTACCATGCATTACAAGAATAAAAGTAGTATAAGTGAGATAAGCTAAGGCGAGGGAAACAAGACCAAAGCAACATAATTGATTCTTACCGATTCATTTTGTATCTAGCTTGCAAGAAGAGACGGAGGGGGAGGTGCTGGCCACAATATGTTGCTCCTGATTGCGCCAACAAGCTCAAGGTCTGATGGCGTAAGGAGCATAATGAGAGAAATAAGGAGGAGCCATTTCAGTTTGCCCCTCGCCCACCTCATCCTGCTCTTATGAGTCCGGATCAATAGACATCGATCAACACCTCAATTAATGAGCAATTGCTAATTAATTCCTTCCAAATTGCTGATTTTTAGACAAATTAAAGATGCATGCTTTCTTGCAGTGACTTGCTAAAGATGTTTTTTTTTGTAAGACTGGATTGCTTTCTTTTTCAAGATCTGGATGCCTCTACATGGATTAAACCAAAAGAATGTTAACAAGAGTCGGGGATAACGTGGTGCAATCTCGGAGAAACAAAGGCAAGAAGAAAGACACTATGATGATGAACCCTTCAATTCAAATTGAACAGAGAAAATTCCAAAAGTAAGTCGGATTTACAATTGTTCAATCTACTAGGAAAGAAATGTCTAGGAAATGGGAGAAAATTAAAAACCTCCTATTCCTGTAATTAATTTTTCAAAAAGAAAGTAGGAGCCTGGGTAAACAAAACCAAGCATACAGTACGTAATTCCCTATCCCTTGTTGGTGTCTTCATGCTTCACTTCTATTTTTGGGACATGCAATATTGTTTATGTGCGGAGAGAGGATGTGGCCATAGAAGAGAAGAAGCGGTTGCCCTCAAGGGTAGGAGCCACCCTATTTGTTTCTACCTTTTTGGTCTAAGAAAACTTTGCTTTCTACGGGACCCAGTAATAAAAGACAAATATTCCTTTACCGTCCACATCAATTCACTTTTCTTACTTTCCAGACAATAGATTATTAGGCTATTCGATGGTATAAAACAGGTGAACGCCCAAATTAAAATAGTTCGGGCGCATATTAAAATAATCCTTTCATACGGACAATGTCAATTTAACCAAAGTTGAAATCCAAATCATAACAGAAACGAGGAATTGAACCCAATTATCCACTACAAGTACTAGAGAGTTGACCTGCGCATTTGCACTCTTGGATATACTACAGGTAAACAAAATAGTGTCTTTCTAGTGTGAACATCCTCATTTTCAAACACTAATAATCCATTTGCATCATGCATTGCATTGCATTAAAATATTGAAAGAAAATAATTTTTAACAAAATGAGTATGTTATTGATTTAATAATAAAAACTTTAAAATAATTAAGTTGTTTTACAAATATTTATAAAGTAATAAAACTTTAAGTGTTTATTTTTAAAAGAGAAAATAAAATTATATTTGAGTTTTATTTTTAAAAGAGAAAATCAGAATTTTTTGTCCTTGCCTATTCCCTTGGACCCACCTGTCGTCCTCACTCTACCCGTCCAAGCAATCAGATTTCATTATGGATCGTAGATACAGGTAAGAATGTTGTTTCTACAGTTTTTTCGTAAAACATTTGTTTCTACGGTTGTTCACTCTTAAATTGCAAAATCTTTAAAGAGATTGACTATGTACAAGACGACCGGAAACTCCTCTTCTTATAAGCTTGCAACCCGGCCTAGTCTTCTTCCACAAACACTCATGGGTGCACAGGTCCTCGCAGACGCCACACAACATGCCGCCTCCGCTAGCAACTCCAACACACTGTCGTTGGACCTACTCTACCATTCCGTCGATGGTGACCCGCTTCCTCCATATAGAAAAGCCACTCTCCTCCCACACCGCCCCCCTTCCTCATCTCCAGGGTGGTGTCCCCTCCTCCTTCCTCTTCATCGTCTCGACAGTAGTCCACTATCGGATTCACCTCCACGTCCTATTGACCTAACATCTCATCGTCAATCCTTTGACTGACTTCGTACACCGACCTTCACCTAACCAGTTGCTGATCGAGGTGGCAATCCTACCAAAGCCTTCTCCACCATAAAATTACTCCAAAAAACTCAGATCCTTGGGCCGATTCCACCCATCGTCCTCCACCGATACAGAACAGGTACCACCTCCCAGACCCACTGCTCTCATGGCCCACAGGCAAGTTTACGCAACCCTAGCCTCCTTGTAAGCCAGGGACCTGGAGAGGGACCTGGAGACCTCACCGGAGTTAGGCGAGTGAAGTCACCAGGAATTTCAGTTGGTTAACAAATAGTAAAAACCAATCTTTAAATTACGAGATAACGATGGATGGTTGTTACTCATCCTTTGAGATGCTTTACAATTTGTACATATCTATAATAGTGAAAATCATAAAAGCACTTAATTGGTTCTTCACTCTTAAATTTCGGAAATCTACCATGCATTACAATTATAAAAGTAGTATGAGTGAGATAAGCTAAGGCGAGGAGAACTAGAGCAAAGTAACTTAATTGGTTCTTACCGATTCATTTTGTATCTGGCTTGCAAGAACAGGCGGAGGGGGAGGTGCTGGCCACAATAAGTTGCTCCTGATTGCGCCAACAAGCTCAAGGTCTAATGGCGTAAGGAGCATAATGAGAGAATAAGGAAGAGCCATTTCAGTTTGCTCCTCGCCCACCTCGTCCTGCTCTTATGAGTCCGGATCAATAGACATCGATCAACACCTCAATTAATGAGCAATTGCTAACTAATTCCTTCCAAATTGCTGATTTTTAGACAAATTAAAGATGCATGCTTTCTTGCGGCGACTTGCCAAAGATGTTTTTTTTGTAAGACTGGGTTGCTTTCTTTTTCAAGATCTAGATGCCTCTACATGGATTAAGCCATAAGAATGTTAATGAGAGTCGGGGATAATGGGGAGCAATCGCGGAGAAACAAAGGCAAGAAGAAAGACACTATGATGACGAACCCTTCAATTCAAATCGAATAGAGAAAATCCAAAAGTAAGTCGGATTTACAACTATTCAATCTACCAGGAAAGAAATGTCTAGGAAAAGAGAGAAAATTAAAACCTCTGATTTCTGTAATTAATTTCCCCAAAATAATGTAGGAGCCTGGGGGAACAAAACCGAGCGTACAGTAAGTAATTCCCTATCACTTGTTGGTGTCTTCATGCTTTGCCTCTATTTTTGGGACATGCAACAGTGTTTACGTGGGGAGGGAGGACGTGGCCATTGAAGAGAAGAAGCGGTTGCCCTCGAGGGTAGGAGCAACCCTATTTGTTTCTACCTTTTTGGTCTAAGAAAACTTTTTTTTTTATAAATGACTTCTTTTACAGGAACCAGCAATAAAAGACTAATATTCCTTTACCGTCCAGATCAATTCACTTTTCTTACCTTGCAGATAAGAGATTATTTGGCTATTCGATGGAATAAAACAGGTGAACGGCCAAATTAAAATAGCTTAGGCACGTATTAAAATAACCCTTTCATATGAAAAATGTTATCTTAACCAAAGTTTAAATCCAAGTCATAACAGAAATGAGGAATTGAACCCAATTATCCTCTACACGTACTAGCGAGTTGACCTGCACATTTGCACCCCTGGATATACAACAGGTCAACAAAATAGTGACTTTCTAGTCAGTAACATCCTCATTTTCAAAAACTGAAAATCCATTTGCACCACGCATTGCATTGCATTAAAATTTTTAAGGAAAATAATTTTAACAAAATGAGTATGTTACTGGTTTAATAATAAAAACTTTAAATTAATTGAGTTGTTTTACAAATATTTTATAAAATAATTAAACCTTCTGTGTTTATTTTGAAAAGAGAAAACAAAATTATACTTGAGTTTTATTTTTCAAAATTGAAGATAGAAATATTAAACCTTTCTTATTCCCTTGGACCCACCTGTCATCCTTACTCTACCCTTCCAAGCAATCAAGTTTTATTACGGTTTGTAGATACAGGTAAGACTGTTGTTTCTATAATTTTTTTCATAAAACATTTGTTTCAATAGTTGTTCACTCTTAAATTGCATTATCTTTAAAGAGATTGACTACGTACAAGACTACCAGAAACTCCTCTTCTTATAAGCATGGAACCCGGCCTAGTCTTCTCCTACAGACACTCATCAATGCACAAGTCCGCGCAGATGCCACACAGCTCGCTGCCTCCGCTAGCAACCCCAACACGTTGTCGCTGGACCTACTCTACCACGTCATCGATGGTGATCCTCTTCCTCCATATAGAAAAGCCGCTCTCCTACGACATCGCCCCCTTCCTTGTCTCCAAGGTGGTGTCCCTCCCTCCTCCCCCTTCATTGTCTCAACAGTAGTCCACCATCAGATTCACCTCCACGTCCTATTGACCTAACGTCTCATCGTCAATCCTTCGACTGATATCACACACCGACCTTCACCTAACCAGTTGCCAATCAAGGTAGCGATCCTGCCAAATCCTTCTCCACCATAAAATTACCCCAAGAGTCTTAGATACTTGGGCCGATTCCACCCATTGTCCTCCACCGATACAGACAGGTACCACCTCTCGGATCCACTGCTCACATGGCCCACAGGCAAGCTTACGCTGCCCCAGCTTCCTTGTAAGCTAGGGGCCTGAAGACCTCATCGGAGTTAGGTGAGTGAAGTCACTAGGATTTTCAGTTGGCTAACAAATAGTAAAAACCATTCTTTAAATTACGAGATAAAGATGGATGGTTATTACTCATCCTTTGAGATGCTTTAAGATTTGTACATATCTGTAATAGTGAAAATCATAAAAGCACTTAATTGATTCTTCACTCTTAAATTTGGGAAATCTACCATGCATTACAAGAATAAAAGTAGTATAAGTGAGGTAAGGTAAGGCGAGGAGAATAAGACCAAAGTAACATACTTGGCTCTTACCGATTCATTTTGTATCTGGCTTGCAAGAAGAGGCGGAGGGGGAGGTGTTGGCCACAATATGTTGCTTCTGATTGCGCCAACAAGCGCAAGGTCCGATGGCGTAAGGAGCATAATGAGAGAAATGAGGAGGAGCCATTTCAGTTTGCTCCTCGCCCACCTCATCCTGCTCTTATGAATCCGGATCAATAGACATCGATAAGCACCTCAATTAATGAGTAATTGCTAAGTAATTCCTTCCAAATTGCTGATTTTTAGACAAATTAAAGATGCATGCTTTCTTGCGGTCACTTGCCAAAGATGTTTTTTTTGTAAGACTGGATTGTTTTCTTTTTCAAGATCTAGATGCCTCTACATGGATTAAGCCATAAGAATGTTAATGAGAGTCGGGGATAATGGGGAGCAATCCTGCAGAAACAAAGACAAGAAGAAGGACACTATGATGACGAACCCTTCAATTCAAATCGAACAGAGAAAATTCCAAAAGTAAGTCGGATTTACAAGTGTTCAATCTACTAGGAAAGAAATGTCTAGGAAATGGGAGAAAATTAAAAACCTCCGATTCCTATAATTAATTTCCCCAAAAGAAAGTAGGAGCCTGGGAGAACAAAACCGAGCGTACAGTACGTAATTCCCTATCCCTTGTTGGTGTCTTCATGCTTTGCTTCTATTTTTGGGACATGCAACAGTGTTTATGTGCTGAGGGAGGACGTGGCCATAGAAGAGAAGAAGCGGTTGCCCTCGAGGGTAGGAGTAACCCTATTTGTTTCTACCTTTTTGGTCTAAGAAAACTTTGCTTTCTACGGGACCCAGTAATAAAAGACAAATATTCCTTTACCGTCCACATCAATTCACTTTTCTTACCTTCCAGGTAAGAGATTATTAGGCTATTCGATGGGATAAAACAGGTGAACGCCCAAATTAAAATAGTTCAGGCGCGTATTAAAATAATCCTTTTATACAGGAAATGTCACTTCAACCAAAGTTGAAATCCAAGTCATAACAAAAATGAGGAATTGAACCCAATTATCCACTACAGGTACTAGCGAGTTGACCTGCGCATTTGCACCCCTCGATATATTACAGGTCAACAAAAGAGTGTCTTTCTAGTCTTTAACATCCTCATTTTCAAAAAGTAAAATTCCATTTGCATCATGCATTGCATTGCATTAAAATATTTAAAGAAAATAATTTTTAACAAAATAAGTATGTTACTGGTTTAATAATAAAAATTTTAAAATAATTGAGTTGTTTTACAAATATTTTATAAAGTAATAAACCTTAAGTGTTTATTTTCAAAAGAGAAAATGAAATTATATTTGAGTTTTATTTTTCAAAAGAGAAAATCAGAAATTTTAGTCCTTTCCTATTCCCTTGGACCCACCTGTCATCCTCACTCTACCCTTCCAAGCAATCAGGTTTCATTATTGATCATAAATACAGGTAAGAATGTTGTTTCTATAATTTTTTTTTGTAAAACATTTGTTTCTACAGTTGTTCACTCTTAAATTGCACAATCTTTAAAGAGATTGACTACATAGAAGACGACCCGAAACTCCTCTTCTTATAAGCTTGCAACCTGGCCTAGTCTTCTCCCATAGACACTCATGGATGCACATGTCCTCACAGACACCACACAACACGCCGCGTCCACTAGCAACTCCAAGACATTGTCGCTGGCCCTACTCTACCATGCCATCGATGGTGATCCGCTTCCTCCAAATAGAAAAGCCGCTCTCCTCCCACACCGCCCCACTTCCTCGTCTCCACGGTGGTGTCCCCTCCTCCTCCCTCTTCATCGTCTCGATAGTAGTCCACTATCAGATTCACCTCCACGTCCTATTGACCTAACGTCTCATCGTCAATCCTCCAACTCCTCCGACTGACTGCACACACCGACCTTCACCTAACCAGTTGCCGATCGAGGTGGCAATCCTGCCAAAGCCTTTTCCACCATAAAATTACCCCAAAAGTCTTAGATCCTTGGGTCGATTCCACCGATCGTCCTCCACCGATACAGAACAGGTACCACCTTCCTGACCCACTGCTCCCACGTCCCACAGGCAAGCTTACGCTGCCCTAACCTCCTTGTAAGCTAGGGACCTGGAGACCTCACCGAAGTTAGGTGAGTGAAGTCACCAGGATTTTCAGTTGGCTAACAAATAGTAAAAACCAGTCTTTAAATTACAAGATAACGTTGGATGGTTGTTACTCATCCTTTGAGTTGCTTTAAGATTTGTATATATCTATAATAGTGAAAATCATAAAAGCACTTAATTGGTTCTTCACTCTTAAATTTGGGAAATCTACAATGCATTACAAGAATAAAAGTAGTATAAGTATAAGTGAGATAACCTAAGGCGAGGGGAACAAGACCAAAGTAACATAATTGGTTCTTACCGATTCATTTTTTATCTGGCTTGCAAGAAGAGACGGAGGGTGAGGTGCTGGCCACAATATGTTGCTCCTGATTGCGCAAACAAGCTCAAGGTCTGATGGCGTAAGGAGCATAATGAGAGAAATAAGGAGGAGCCATTTCAGTTTGCCCCTCGCCCACCGCATCCTGCCCTTATAAGTCTGGATCAATAGACATTGATCAGCACCTCAATTAATGAGCAATTGCTAATTAATTCCTTCCAAATTGCTGATTTTTAGACAAATTAAAGATGCATGCTTTCTTGCGGTGACTTGCTAAGGATGTTTTTTTTTGTATGACTGGATTGCTTTCTTTTTCAAGATCTGGATGCCTCTACATGGATTAAGCCATAAGAATGTTAACGAGAGTAGGGGATAATGGGGAGCAATCCCGCAGAAACAAAGGGAAGAAGAAAGACACTATGACGGCGAACCCTGCAATTCAAATCGAACAGAGAAAATTCCAAAGGTAAGTCGGAGTTACAACTGTTCAATCTACTGGGAAAGAAATGTCCAGGAAAATAGAGAAAATTGAAACCTCTGATTCCTGTAATTAATTTCCCCAAAATAAAGTAGGAGCCTAGGAGGAACAAAATTGAGCACACAGTACGTAATTCCCTATCCCTAGTTGGTGTCTTCAAGCTTTGCTTCTATTTTTGGGACATGCAACAGTGTTTACGTAGGGAGGGAGGGCATGGCCATAGAAGAGAAGAAGCGGTTGCCCTCGAGGGTAGGAGCAACCCTATTTGCTTCTACCTTTTTGGTCTAAGAAAACTTTGCCTTTTATAAATGATTTCTTCCACAGGACCCAGTAATAAAAGACTAATATTCCTTAACCATCTAGATCAATTCACTTTTCTTATCTTCCAGATAAGTGATTATTAGGCTATTCGATGGAATAAAACAGGTGAACGCCCAAATTAAAATAATTCAGGCACATATTAAAATAATCTTTTCATACAGACAATGTCAATTTAACCAAAATTTAAATCCAAATCATAACAGAAAGAAGGAATTGAATTCAATTATCCCCTTCCGGTACTAGCGAGTTGACCTACGCATTTGCATCCCTCGATAGTGTCTTTCTAGTATGTAACAACCTCATTTTCAAAAATTTAAAATCTATTTGCATCATGCACTGCATTGCATTAAAATTTTTAAAGAAAATAATTTTTCTTAAAATGAGTATGTAACTGGTTTGCAGAACAGTAGATATTGTTATTTTATATCTTTAAATCTATATGTCAAAAATTCCAAAATAAATTTTATAATTATTTAGAAAGTATTCTTTTATTCTGTAAATTTTCATAAATATGAAAGAATATTTAATTTTTTCGCTTAGTTGTTATAATGATAAAATGTCTTTAAAATTGTTATTTAGATAATTTTAGCTCCAATAAAATTTCAATAAATTTTATTTTGACCAAAGAAATCAGATTTACCTTTTTGTGTTAATTTTGCATAAGTATGAGCATACATGTCATTTCATGTTTTATGTTGGTCTTTGTGTTTATTTTTTTTTATTTTGTTGTTAGGTTCTAGCGACGATAGCATTGTGATCAACCTCACGGAGGACTACCAGGGTTGTGCTGATCAACGCAAGTGCTGAACCCTCTCAACCCATGATTTATAAACATGTTGTAGCATCCTCATTTTCTATTAAAAATAAAATGCATGTATGGCATTTGCATAAAAATAAGTTTTGGTTTAAAATAAAAAGATTTGCAAAATGAGTATGTTACTTGAAACATATTTGGTATTTACAGTTGAAAAATTCATAAAGCAGTTGAAAAAAATGATTTTTTGTAAATTAATATTATTGTTGGAAATATTTTCAAAATAAATTTATTTAGAATTATAAAATTATTGGAATAATTTCTTAAATTGGTTTGGCCCTAGAAAATCTCTAGCTTTCTTTCAATTCTTTTCTCTCTTGCAAGTGGGCCCCACCTGTCCTTTCTCTTTCTTAGCCGACCTCCCCTTCTCTCTTTTAGCTTCCTTGTAGGAAGGTTCCTCTTCCTCTCCCTTTGGAAACCCCTCCCCAAAACTCTACAAATTCCACTATCTCCTTTTAAAGCTAATCCATTTCCTTTATTGCTGCTGTTAGCCTTCCTATTTGTCTTCCTAGGATCGGTACGAACAACCACCACCTCCCCTCTTATATACTCCTCTCGAGCTCTCGCTTCCTCTTTTATTTTTCTTCTGCTGCGACCATGGTAAGCATCCGTTCCAAAAACCCTCCAAAAATGTCGCAGAGGTCTTCCTCACGGTTCAATTTTGCCCAGTTACTCCCAAATCTGATGCTCGGAGCTCCGGGAATCAAACACCGAATCTCTGCCTTTGAATTCTTGGCCGTCTCTACTTCTCCTCGCCTCACCGCTGCCTCACTGTGGATTTCGTCAAACAATCTGACGTCCTTCCTATCTTCATCACTGTCGGGACCCTCCCGGCGGAGGCGGATCCCACCTGTGCCTTACCTGTACTAGTCCCTAGATCAAGTAGCTAGTACACACAGATTTACAGAACTTGGATCACAACCATAACGATTAATTTACATAATGCATCAGTGTGCGCAAAGTGGCGTGGTTACAGAAGTCTGGCTCGATGGCCTTACAAAAGAAGTCTAAATTTTACAACCACAACTCCAAAAGTGGTAAACCAAAATAATCCCCACAGGCAGAGCTAGAGGAACGCAGTCCTAGGCGTCGTGGTAGTCCTCGTCCTGGACTCCGTCAGTGAAGACGTAGGCTTCGGGATCACCGTCTTCCGGGTCACAGTGGGGCTCCATACCTACGCGTTGGAATGCACAGCCTCGCGGTAAAGTGCGAGGGTGAGTATTGGTGCAAATACTCGCAAGTCAATTGACAGATGAATATGCATGGCTTAGACAAAGGAGGGGTAGGGCTTGGTTGCGGAAAGTGAGTTTTGAGATAGTTTGCCTAAGGTTTTTAAAGCAATTTAGGAAATAAGTGAAGTAGTCAGATTAGTTGATAAAACATTTAAATCATCCGGCCCTAGTCGGCTCATGCCCGAAAGCTTGCTCACACGATGCAAATTGTGGTTTTCATCTAAAACATTTTTCTTACGGCTAATCCACCGAAGGACCATTCCCTCTCAACGGTTAACCATCGTAGGGACAAATCCCAAACGTCGGCTAAACCAACGAAGGTCATCTCCTCACGGCTAACAACCGTAGGTACCTGCCGGTTTTCTCTTTTAATACAATGAGAAAAAGAGGGAAGAAAACTACTATTGTGGTAGCGCCACCGTCGTCTGCCCTTGACCGTGGGCATGGCTTTCTAGAAAGTTGTACACTCTGCAGAGATCGCACGCTTTACCCATAAGAGGTAGTTTTTCCTAGGAATCACCTAAAGGAAAATGATCACCATAAGGCCTTTGACAATCTAGCTCCTAGCTTGGCATCCCCTCTAAGGTTTCCACCGCAGCGCTGGTATTCCCAGTTGGCTGAAGCCCCCTCTTGAGCCTGGTAGGTCAGCGATAGCTTCGCTCCTACTCCACCACACGGGGATGTCCAAACTAAGAGTTCGAGAGATATTCAGCCAGAGCCTGCCCATAGAAGGGCTCATGGTCGTACTGTTGTACTTTGTCTTAACAACCACAAGGTCGCGGTCCTTAGAGATTGGGGTGGTTCCCACACTGGACCCGAGTCTCGTGCTCACCGCACCAGCCACTCAATCCGTCCACCCCAATCAAGTTTTACAAATATTTTTACAAACCCCCAGGTGACATACCCGCAACCTGGCACTAACAGTTTTCCTGTAGTAGGGCACTGCTACTGCTGATCAAACAAGCATTTGCAAACATAGAGATACTTTGAATTAAAGCAGATATTAAATCAGGGGTGGTTGTATTCATCATGGGGTAAATAGCTAATAAGGGCTAGTAGCACGACTAAGCAGGATTAATTAAGCTAATCAAGGATTGGTAGGTAATTAGGAATTTAATTAGCCTAAGGTTATCAAGAATCAGGATTAATGACATAATTAAAGTGTATTAGGTACTTAACTAAACTCCTACCAAAATGACCATGTTTAATTAACATAGCCATGCACATTTAATAAACATCGAAGAAAGCATTTGAAAAACTAGGCATCAATATGGTCGAAGGTAATTAGGGGGATTGTCAACAATGACTTGCCTTGGTTGCAGTTGTACTCTTGCCTGGCTTGATCTTCGGTCCTAGGCGCGTATTCTACTGATTCTAATGATGGCAAACAACACCAATTTAAAACAAAAAATAAAATAAAATTATGCATGCAAATGGATGTATAAACATGATAGTGACATTTAGATTGAAATGTTGGAAAATTTTTATTCTACTTTATTTTATAATTTTAAAAATTCTATTCCTCACGGAATTTAGCTAATAAACATATGGGGCAAAATAATTATTTTTAAATGGAGAATGCAAAAATAAATTATTTTCAAGAAATAAATATTTCTTTTATTTTCTTTAACAATTTAAAACCATTAATTCATTCTTGTTTGTTATAATTAATTAAGATTAATTAATGCATGTATTTGTATTTATGAAACTAAAACCATGCATTAATTATGCATGAAATTATGCATATTATATTTTAAAAATGATTAGTGCATTTTCATGAGTTTTTATAAATTTATTTTATTGGATTTGGAGTTCTATTTTTAAATATATAAAATTTACAAATTTGCCGCCCTAAAATTTATTAGAAAAGAGAAAAATTTGGATGGGCGGTGACTCTACCCAACAGGCAAAGGGTCTGGCTGGCAGTGTGTCGACGCTGACGCTTAGCTGGCGCATGGCACTACCACATGTGACGGTGGCGGACGGCAAGACGCCATGTGGAAGCTGCCTAGGGCCTAGAATGACGGCAACTGCTGGCGCGTGAGGCGCGGCGTGGAACGCGCGGCGAAGGGAGAGGGGAGGCAGCCCAATGAGAGGGCGGTGGCCCACCTGGCTCGACAATGTTGCAGACGATGGCTTAGATGTTGTGGTGTTGAAAGGAGGGTCGACAGTGGGCTCCACCGTCAATGACCCAGTCTTGGGCGGTGGGGGCGGCTCAGGTGGCGATGGGCAGGGAGGGAGAAGGAGAGAGGGGAGGATAGGATGCTCGGGGGTATGGTTGAGCGGCGAGGTGGAGGGAGGTGGCGGGGTTGGCGAGCTTCGGGGGGGGTGAGGGGAAGCTCGGGGTGGCGACTGTGAGAGGCGGGGTCGGCCGAGGCGACATGACAGCATAGCCAGTGTTGGGCGGAGGAGGGCGCATGGCGGCGGCCAATTCCGGCCAGGGAGAGGCGGGGCAGGCGATGGGGAAGAGTTCCTAGGGGGCTAGAGATGCCGGGAAAAAAAAGAGAGGGGGAGCTTACTGGGGGAGGGGCTTCGACGACGTGTGGGGCAGCTTGGACTTCGGCGACGGCGGCGGCGGTGGCCTGGCAAAATAGGGAGAGGGAAGTGAGAGGAAGGAGGTGGCGGAGGGGATCGACCGGGGACGAACTCTGCTGGCGGATTGAGGGAGAGGGCAGTGAGGTGGAGTGTTCGAGAGAGAGGGTGACCGGGAGAGAGTGAGGGAGGGGGCTCCGTGAAAGAGAAGCAGAGAGCTGGCAGATGGGGGGGTGGTGTCTGTGAGAGAGGTGGGTGGGTAGAGAGAGAAGGGAGAGTGACAAGAGAGGACCCACTTGTCATAGGGAGAGGAAAGGGGGAGAGAGAAAATAGGTAAGAGTTAAATAGAAAAATCAATAATTCATTTAATTAACTACTTAATTTATAATTTAAATTTTTATTTGGATTAAGTTCTTGAATTTTTGTTTTAAAGTCTAATTTGAAATCACAAGTTTTACAAATTATCATAATAGGTTTTTAGTGAATAATTTGCAATTAATATTTTAAAAGCAAATCTTTCTGAATTAGGATTTTAGGAAATTTAATAGAGTAACATGCACATTTTCAAAAATGATTTTTAAAAGGTTTAGAATCCCATGCGATGATGCCATGATTTTTTTTTATTTTTGTAATTGGGAATGTTATAGTCACGAATCCATCCCAACAAAGATCTCGGAGAATAGTCATCTGAACGTGACAAATTTGATCGTCGAAGACCTCGTCGGAATCAGCCACAGCGCTGTTCGTCGAAATTGTCAATTTCGAGTGGTGAGACTCAAGTTCATCGCCTCCCTTACCATCCCCATGTCTCCCTATTCCTCTCTAGGTCCCGCTGCTCCTTCCACATACCTCGGCCGAGCTGTCCCTTCGCTGGAGTGCCACCGGCAACGGCCGCCAGCTTGCGCCCCTTCTGCCCCTCGCCCGGCCATGCCGTTTGTTTCCTCCCCACAGGACCCCCACTCCCAGCCTCCTCGTGCCGTCGCCTCACTAGCGCACCACGCCGCCACCTCTCCCTCCCCACTGGTTAGCTCTGTCACCGCGTGCCACCATGATCCGCCACCTCGGGCGACGCCGCCACCGCTGCCATTGCCAGGCCGGTGGGCTGACCCTGCTGGCGGGTGCGCCGTTTCTCCCTTCCCCTCCAGCTCCATTTCCTTGCTTCGGAACGCCCACCGAAGCGTCACCGTCACGCCATCCCGAGCGCCGCCGCCATGATTCCTCTGATCAGGGTGGCCGACAGGTGGGCCCCACCTATCGGACTAGAGCAAAGCCAAGCCGAGCCGGGCTGCCCCGCGCTTGGGCCACCTTCCCAATCTCCTTGTCAGGACAGGCAGCCGAGCTGGGCCACGCGCCAGGTCGCCAAGCACTTGCCCTCGCGCCGAAGAAGGCTAAGCTGCTGTAGGCCGTCTTCCTTGGCCTAGCCCGGATTTAGTTTCTATTTTCTTTAAAAAGTAACACTTGTTATTTTTATATCTTTAAAACTATGGCTCCAAAAATTGTGAAACAAATTTTAAAATGTTTATGAAATAGAAATTTACTATTATGTAAATTTTCATATGCATTTGGGCGCATTCTATTTTTTGCTATTTTTCTGCACCGTATTTATTGTTGTGTTATCTCGTGCGTTAGATTCAGGCTACAAGGGTTTTACTGCTGACATAGCGGAGGACCATTCCCACTGCGTTGATCAAGGCAAGTGCTGAACGCTCCGAACCCATGTTTTGCAAACATGTTTTTTTTGTAGAATTTGAACACTAGCATGTATGTTAAATATAAAAATGCTAATTACCTAGTTGCTTAGCTAAATTCCCATTAATAAATAATTTTGTAAAATATTCCTTACTGCCATAGGTTATTAAAATTTGTTAAAATATTGACATACCCTTGTCTAGGTTTGCTCATGCTTAGTGATGCTTATATTAGATCATTTGATCATATGCTTGACACTATCGATTATCAATTTAATCATGTGATTTTAAAAGGACAATTGGTGCTGTCATATATATGTAAATGGGCTATTTGATAGCTGGTGCTATCGGGAAAAATGTTTTGCAAAACCTGATCAGGGTGGATGGTTCCAAGGATGGTGTAGCATGCACGAGATTTGGGCCTAGTGTGGGACCTACCTGATCCCTAAGGAGACCGATTCCTTGAGGTAGACGAGCTAAGTATAACACTGCGACCATCGAGTGCTTACATGGGCAAGCCTTGGCTGAGTACCCTTCGGACTTTTAGTTTTGGCATTCCAGTCGGTGGAGTAGACAGTTGGTGCTAGTTCTACAGGCTCAAGAGGGGTTTCAGCCAACTAGAGTTACTTGCGCTACGGTGGAATCCTTAGAGGGAATGCCAGGCTAGTTGAATATTAATCGAAGGCTTTGTGGTGTTCATTTTCTTTGGGTGATTCCTAGGAAACCACCTCTCATGGGTAAAGTATACAACCTCTGCAGAGTATAAAACTATCATAATAGCCGTGTCCACGATCAAGGACAGACAACTGGTTGTTGCCTCATTGGTACTGATCTTTTATTTTTAAAATGGTGTTTTAAAGGAAAACCATGATTGCAGTCGTGTGTTTTGATTTTTCTCCTCATAGTAGGTACTATGAGTGATGAGGGTGTTTGCTTGGTGGGTGTCGTGAGTAGCCAGGTTGGGCAAATCTGGTCGTGGCCAGGACTTTAAAAGAAAAGGATTCAAAACTTTGTTTCTCTCAACATATTTAAATCATTTTATGAAATCTTAGGCAAAACTTGCAAAACTGGCTTTATGCAAAATAAACCCTTACCCTTCCTTTGTTAGCCTTAGTTGCATATAGTCTGCCTTGCTTGTTGAGTATAAAGTATACTCACCCTCGCCTTTCATGTGGGGTTACTCATTCCAACGATGAGGACCACCTAGATGTCTAGGACGCGTTTCCTTCAGTCTTGCCTGTGGAAATGTTTTAGAGTTTCACTTAGAGTTTACTTTGGTTATTTAAGACTTCCACTGTGTAAGGCTTGCGTGCCTGAATTTTGTACGCTGATTTAGCGCCATGTAGCGCACTCTGATGTAATATTTGTTTGAACTGTAATGACAATGATCCAAAGATATGGAATCTATGTGTATTAGCTACTTGATCTAGGGACTTGTACAGGTAAAGAATAGAAGGGACTCGGCTCTGTTTTGCGGGTCCTGGCACATGTTTTTCTAGAATTTGATGACTAGCATGTATATTAAAACTAAAAATGCTAATGACCTAGCTGCTTAGATTACACCCAATTAATAATTACTTTGTTAAAATTTTCTTTACTGTCCTAGGTTAATAAAATTGTTAATATTGAACAACACCCATGAATTAGGTTTTGCACATGCTTAGAGATACTTAGTATTAAATTATTGCCGGTACTGAATAATTTTCATTATCAAATTCTTGTTTAAATTATTTATTTTAAAAGGACAGTTGGTGCTTTCATGTTTGCAAATGGGTTACTTGATAGTGGGTGCTATCGAGGAAAAAATGTTTTACAAAACCTGATCGAGATGGATGGTTGCAAGGTTGGTGCAGCAAGCACGAGATTCGGGTCCAGTGTGGGAACCATCCTGATCTCTAAGGACCGATTCCTAGAGGTAGACGAGCTAAGTACAATAGTGCGACCATCGAGTTCTTGCATGGGCAGGCCCTAGTCTAGTACCCTTCAGATTCCTAGTTTTGGCATTCCAGTCGGTGGAGTAGACAGTTGGTGTTGTTCTACAGACTCAAGAGGGAGCTTTAGCCAACTAGGGTTACTAGCGCTGTGGTAGGATCCTTAAAGGGAATGCCAAGCTAGGGAATATTGGTTAAAGGTCTTGTGGTGCTCTTTTCCTTTAGGTGATTCCTGAAGAAACCACCTTTTGGGGTAAAGCATGCAACCTCTGCAGAGTATAAAACTATCATGATAGCCGTGCCCACGGTCAAGGATTGATGACAGGGAGCTACCTCTTTGATACTTCTTATCTATTTATTTTCAAAATGGTGTTTCAAAGGAAAACCATGATTGCAGTCGTGTGTTTTGGTTTTCTCCTCACAGTAGGTGCTGTGAGCGATGAGGGTGTTTGCATGATGGGAGTCATGAGTAGCCAGGTTTGGGAAAAACGTGTTGAGGCCGGAATTTTAAAGAAACTGATTCAAATATTTATTTTCCTCGACACATTTCAAATCATTTTATAAAATCCTAGGCAAAACTTGCAAAATTGACTTTATGCAAAAGAACCATTACCTTTCCTTTATTCAACCTTAGTTGCATATAGTCAGCCTTGCTTGTTCAGTATAAAGTATGCTCACTCTCGTCTTTCATGCGGGGCTGCTTATTCCAACGAGTAGGTCTGGATCAGCATCACCCCTACCCCAAAGAAGAGATGTACTAGGATGAAGTCTTCGCAGAAGGAATTCAAGATGAAAACTACCCGACGTCTAGGAGCGCATCTCTACAGTGTTGCCTGTGAAGTTGGATTTATTTTGTTGGGGTTTAAACATTGTTCTTATGAGTTTCCGCTGTTAGTTGTACGGCCTTGGTGCCAAACTATTGTAATGCTGACCGTGTTGGCTGTACTATGATGTTTTTGGTTTATGCGTGAGATTGTTATGATCTAAACTGTTCTTTAGTGTGTATTAGCTATTTGATTCAGGGACTAGTATAGGTAAAAGCACAGCAGAGATTTGACTCCGTTATCTAGGTCCTGACATAGTCCCTCTATATACTAGTGGTCAAGAAAATAGTGCCTTCCAAGGCTATCCACCATCCAACTAGATCGAGCCGTGCACCCATTCGGCCTTAAAAAAAAAACCCTTGATCCACGCTCCATGTTTTGCTAGGGCCTGCTTCTCATGGCCAGACTATCCCCGTCATCCAAAAAGCCTCGCTCATCCATCCGATCAAGAGCACTAGATGCATCTACCGGTCGAGTTTGCTGAAAAGTCCCCACATTTTAATTCTCAAATCAACCTGTTCTCTACAAACCAAACCCTACCACCTCCTAGCCCAGCATCCCAACCATACCGCGTCTCATCCCGTGCGACGCCGTTATGACTTGGGTTTGGCACCTCGTGCGCCCCCTCGCTCTGCCTCGTTGCCCCGGCCGCTTGTCTCTTCCCCCAGTCGGCCCTCTTCCCTAGCAACTGTGTCATGCCTAGCTCCTACACCGATCCAACCTCCCAAACCTTGCACCTCCCTTTCCTCGCACTAGCCTAGAGAATAGAGGTAGCCCCATGTGCCCCCTTTGCTCCCCCATCCTCTGCCAGCACTGTCCTGTTACCCCTCTATCTCCTTTGACTCTCGCGCTACCGCCTACGATTTGGCCTATATCGATGTCATCCCAAGACCATGTTCCTCTCCCCAGTCCCCACTAGTGAGCTGCCTAAAAGCAAGTCCAGCAGTTGCTCTATATCCATTCTCTATCACTATTGCTACTCAGTCTCAGTCTCTATATCCATCCAGCAGAGTCTCTATGTCAGTCTCTATATTTAGAGACTCTCTCTCTTGTCTCTATATTGTTTCGAGGATAGAGACTCTGCTGGATAGAATGAAAATATAGGGAATGCATTGTGATTTAGAGAAGGGATATAGAGATCCGAATTTAGAGAAGCTGCTGGTGATGCTCTAAGGCTCTCGACCTCTCTCACGGTAGCCCATTTCCCATTCTCCTCTCTTATTGGTGACGTGCTACTCCTATCCTCCCACCATAATCACCTTCCTCGTCACTCTCATGGAGCATTGGCTATGAGGTCCAACTGGGTGTCGCGACTCGGCTTCCGGCTCTATAACGTCTCAAAATGTTGGTATGTTTTATATAAAAATTAGCACCCTGAAATTACTTTTCATAATTTACACAAAATTTAAATAAAGGTTACTTATAATTTTACAAAACTTAGCAACCATTTTACGAAAGTAAAAATTTCAAATTCACCATACTATGTTTTGGAAGTGTTTTTTGTGATCTAAAGGTTTAGTTATTTAGATTTATTTGAGTGCCTAAATATTCAATATGACTAAATCCTACTTTAAATGTGGCTAAAAGTTATTTTCTTGTGTGTTCTTCGCTTCAAACTATTTTCTAGAAATTAATTTTTAACAGTTTATTTGCTATTTCATTTAGACTTTATTGCTTTCTTGCAATGTTTTGAAAAATAATAAACTAACTGATGCTGAAAATAACTTTTGGGCGAGTTCTCGTTCCATTCATCCTGAGCTGGACTATTCCCTTTCCATCTCTCCTCTCCACCATTCAACACACCTCCCTTCTCCTAGACCATCCCCTTTCTACCTTCATCGTGACATTACTACGCAACATGTCATAAATGTCCATTTCAATGGTCATTAGTACCGGTTTTGAACCGACATAAAACAACAGGCAGGCACTGATGTTTCTAGTTATCTGTGCCGATTATTAGCCAGCACAGGTGACCCATTTTCTGTTTTTCGTTTATAGCTAGATCCAGCATAGATAAATTTTTTTAAAAATTTCATCTAACCTAGCTAGAATCACACCGGTGCTAGGTAGGCTGCTACAACTATCTACATGCTACTATACAACCCTAACTAACCAGCTATCTAAATGAAGGCATCATCATCATTGCCGTCGATGCTCGTCGACTCAAGAGTCCGAGTAGGCTCGGACGTCGTCGTTGTGGCTCATCGCCTCCTCGCCATCCTCGGTGGAGGTGCCCCTATTGTCAAACCCTCGGGTGAATCCAACGATAGCCACCTCCTCCCCCGACTCCACCTCTGAGGAGCTAGCGGGGTTGAGCTCATCGTCATCATCGTCGTCCTCTGGAGCCTCCTCTTCGTTGCCCTCCTCTTCCTCACTGGCGAGGTTACACACCAAAGGATCCAAAGTCAGATCTGGTGGCAATGTGGCCCGTTGCCCCTTGGGCATTGGCTCCTCCTCGCCGATGGTCGGCTCCTCCTCGCGTGGCATCGGATCGCCAACAGGCTATGGTGACCATGGCAAGGCCGGACGCGGCAACAAGATGGGTGGAGAGGGCTGTGGCTCGCAGAGCTCCTCGCCAATCGCCGACTCCTCCTCATGGGGTGCTAGATCGCTGGCAGGCCATAATGACTATGGCGAGGCCGTACGAGGCGGCGAGGCGTCAGGTGGAGAAGGTTGTGGTGGCGTGAAGATGGAGGCTACCTCTTTGGCTTCTCCATGCTCCAGCGACCTTCAGATGGTGACAAGCATCGGTGATGACAATGGACACCTCCGAGTAGATGGGTTTGGGGAGTTCTTGATGATGGCAGATGGTTGCAATGGGTGAATTATTGCAGGTTTTAGCAGATGGATTTTGGGAGTCTTTTGGGCCTGGGGATTACCTAGGGAGCAAAAAAGAAAAGGCAGCCACGACTTGTTTTGCTCGACCATGCAAAGGCCTGGGCAAGGGCACGGCCTAGAAAGGGAAAAAATAAAGAAAGGGAAGGGAAAAGAGAGAAAAGAAAGTGTAACATCCCTATTTTTAAAAATTTAAAATTTGCATTATCATTGCATAAGCATGAGCATTGCAAAAAATAAAAATTACCAAATCAAAAATAATTTTTGAAAATGTGCATGTTACTATGAATATTTTCCCTATAAACCTATTTAAGGATTTAACTTTTAAAATATTTCATTTCAAAATGTCTAAATTGCTAAAAACCTATTTTAGCAATTTTTAGATTAACCATTTCAAAATGACCGCGCACCCACTGGGGCCACGCCGCCTGCCTGCGTGCGTTGCACGCCGGCCGGCTTAGGCTAGGCAGCGCGTCGCGTGGGCGCGACGCAATCCGGCCACGCCACGCGTCATGGGCAGGCTAGCAGCGTGGCGTGGCAGGCCACAAGATGGCAGGTCTCTGGCTGGCCGCCACGATCCGCCCACCACCCTTTTCTAATTAATTATTAAATAGGAAAATTTGTAAATTTAATATCTTTAAAAATATAAATCCAAAAACGGTGAAATAAAATTCTAAAACTCATAGAAATGTGAAAATTAATTTAAAAATATAATTGTCATAAATTAATGCATAATAATGAATGATTTAATTTTATAAATATGAAAACATGTATTAACTAACCTTAATTAATTAGGATAAGTGAAAATAAATTAAAAATATCTGAAATTATTAAATAGAATAAAATAAACATTTAATTTAGGAAATTAGTTTATTTCTACAATTCTCACTTAAAAGAAATACTTTTATTACATATGTATATTAGTTCAATTCCATGTAAAATAGGATTCCCAAAATTTATAAAAAGAAGTCAAATAAAATTTACACAATTTTCTAATTAAAACACCTCCATCATGTTTATGCATAACCATTCGCATACATATCCTTCCATATTTATTTTTGGCATCGTGTTTATTTTGGTTATTTTTGTTTGTTAGGTCTTAACGACGATAGTTTCGCGACCAATCCCCCGGAGGATCACCAGGATTTTGCTGAGAAAGGCAAGTGCTGAACCTTGTGTCCTATGATTTTGAAGCACAATTTTTAGAAGTTTACAAAATGCATGTTATATTTAAAACTAAAAATGCTAATCATTTAGTTGCTTAGATAACACCCAATCAATAATTACTCTGTTAAAATATTCCTTGCTACCCTAGGTTATTAAAATTGCTAATACTAAACGTCGCCCTTGAATTAGGTTTTGCATAATGCTTAGAAATGGTTAGTACTAAATTGTTGTCCATTCTTGGTAATTGCAATTATTAAATGCTTGTCTAAATGATGGATTTAAAAGGACAGTGGGTGCTGTCATGTTTGCAAATGGGTGTAGTTGGGATAGTGGGTGCTATCGGGTAAAAAGTTTTACAAAACCTGATCGGGGTGGATGGATGCAAGGTGGGTGCAGCGAGCACGAGCCTTGGGCTCAGTGTGGGAACCACCCTGGTCCCTAAGAACCGATTCCTTGAGGTAGACGAGCTAAGTTCAACAGTACGACCATGTGTGCCTGTATGGGCGGGCCCTGGTTGAGTATCCTTTGGCCTCCTAGCTTTGGCATTCCAGTCGGTGGAGTAGACAGTAGGTACTGTTCTATTGGTACAAGAGGGGCATCGGTATGGAAATCTTAGCGGGAATGCCTTAACTAGGAGGTGGTCGGAAAAAGGCCTTGTGGTGATCATTTTTCCTTTGGGTGCACCCTCAGGAAGAACCATCTCGCATGGGTAAAGCGTGCGACCTCTGCAGAGTGTAAAACTATCATGATAGCTGTGTCCACGGTCAAGGACGGACGACGGGGAGCTGCCTCATGGTACTTCTTATCTATTTGTTTTCTAAATGGTATTTCAAAGGAAAACCACGATTGCGGTCGTGTGTTTTGGCTTTCCTCCTCACAGTGGGTGCTGTGAGCGATGAGGGTGTTTGCACGGTGGGTGCCGTGAGTAGCCAGGTTGGGAAAAAACCGGTGGGTGCCGGAATTTTAAAGAAACTGATTCGAACATTTGTTTTTCCTCAACATGTTTTAAAATCATTTTATAAAAACCATAGGTGAAAATCTACAAAACTGGATTTATGCAAAAAGACCATTACCTTTCCTTGGTTAAGCCTTAGATGCATACTAGTCAGCCTTGCTTGCTGAGTATAAAGTATACTCACCCTCGTCTTTTATGCGGGGCTGCTCATTCCAACGAGCAGGATGCGAACAACAGTGGAACCCCAAGGAGGAGATGTACCACGATGAAGGTTTCACCGCCGGGATCCAAGACGAAGACCACTTTGACGCCTAGGATTGCGCTCCTCCAGCTCTGCCTTTGGGGACTTGTCTTGGTCTTCTTTTGGAGTTTCAGTTGTAATATAAAGACTTCCCCTTTTGTAAGGCCTTCGAGCCAGATATATTAAAAAATATGTTTAGCATTAATTTATGAAGCAATGAACCACAACATCATCGGTAACTTTCTTCATTTCTTCTTTCTCCACATAACAAATGAGACTATCACTCATAAAATCATCACCATGCGATTTTGCAAATATGTTTTCACAATTCTCGTAGCTGAAAAACATCTCTCAACTATAGCTGTAGTGACCACAAAACTAACACTAACTTCAAGAGTCAATAAACCAAAGGATAGAGAAGATGTTTCCTTGCCTCTATGATTGTCTGAGAAAGCTGGCCAATAGTCTGAATGTTGGAGAATCTATCATGTGTTTGTACATTACGTCGGCAATGTAGAGGCTAAGACTATGATTAAAATCCCTCAATTCCATAGAATCAAAATCATTGGGATAAAGTTTAGCTACGCTCACAAAATTCTCCGTATTGAAATCATGAAATGAGTCTCTTGGACTCAGGGAAGTTGACCTAACAAGTAACTTGGAGGTGGTCTCACTGAAACGAGTATCAAGATCTTGACGTAGCCAATCAAAAACATAATTAAAACAATCTACTTCATAATGATGCCTATTGGTAATTCCGCTTCTTTGTCGCTGTTTCTTTAGATTAATATAGATTTCTTCCATTTTCAACTTGGGAATGCCATGTTTCTCACAAAAGGCACATACTTCACCAAGGACAGATTCCCACCCTTCTCTAAGATTGTCCAAATGCAACCTAGTTGACTTAAAACATTTAATGGCATTCACAATATCTAGATCCTTCCATTGCAATGCTAATGACACGGTGTTTGTGGCTATTAATATAGGCAACATTAGATGCAAATAAAAGACAAAATCAAATGACTAAAAGTACAGTAGAAGACCCAATGCTTGATCTCTGTTTGTTCTATCCTTGTCTTCTTCTACAAACTCTAGCACTTTAACAACCACCGGAAACAAGTCAACCAAACTATTAAGAGTTTAACTATTAAGAGTTTTATAATGAGAATTCGAACAAGTATCTCCAAATCCATGAAGGCATTGCTCTTGATTTAACCCTACCCCGGTTTGAAGTGGCCCTTAGCCCAAGGTCTTTTGCACATGTTCATAATTGATATCTCGAAGCATACATTTCTCTTTGAAGATCCACCCACCACATTCAACAAGAGAGATATCATACTGAAAATATTGCTTATTCCTTTATGCTTTCTTACAACACCCACAACCACTAATTGAAGTATTTTCTTCTTACCACATCTTTTTGGTTAGGATGGTAACAATCTATTCAACTGCAAAACTCATCAAACCATTTGGGATTAAACCTTCTGCTCTTTATCCCCATATTTTGTATGTGGAAAATCATACGTCCGGGGTTGACAAGGACCATTGTCCAAGTATATATTTACTTCTTACCACATCTTTTTGGTGAGGATGATAACAATCTATTCCTTTCCTTTTGCCTGGATCGAACTGCATTTCCTATTCCCAGCCTATTAATGTCTTTGAGAGAGGAAATATGCATACTACTTTCTAGTCATGAATTCCCAATATTAGTAGCACTCTCTGGAGCCTTCCTTTTTAGAAAATTTTCCAAAAAGTTACCTATCATTTGCATATTATAAGACAATTTAGTTACAACTTACATGCTACTTCTATGTCATGAGCAAACAAGGCAAATAATAACCAGTTACACCAAATGATGCAGTCAATACAACCAAAACCACACCTATGACCCAAGTTAATTCGTGGGGTTTTTTAAATCCACTTGTGAGATACACACGAAACACGCGCAGGATCACCATTAGAGCCATCATACTTGCTGACCATCGATGAACTGATCGAATTAACCAACCAAAGTTGGCCTCGGTTATTATGTATTGAACCGAGGAAAAAGCCTCTGCAACGGTTGGGTGGAAGTAAAAAGTCCTAGCAAAACCTGTAGCGACTTGTACCGAAAACAAGTAAGTGCAATAAAATAAGTTGACATAAGGAAGAACATATTTACTAGTTATATCATCTACGATTGCCTGAATCTCAAGACGTTCCTCAAACTAATAAAAGATTAAACATCACCTGACAAGTTACATATCTGACATCATAGACAAATTCTTTGATTAAAAAGAAAGAGGGCTGAAATTTGAGCAGTTCGATCACAATAAGTTAGGTGTCCTCCAATTTGAGTATTTGCAACCAACCAATAAGTTAGGTTGTGCAACATCTTTATTTTTCAAATTTATTTAGCTCATGCACCATGCATTTGCATATTTTTTAAATAATTAAAAATGAGTATGTTCCATTTCTAGAAAAACTTTAAATATTAAATTATAATACCATTATTTTGCAATACGACCAAAGTGACTATTTTAAGAATAAATGAGTTTACTAAATTATAATAAAATATTTTATATTTCTAAAATAAACTAAATGATTAATTTGGTTAAGGATTGATTTGGCGAAGTCCAAGAAATTGTCAAATGTTAAAAATTATATTTGAATTCTCCAAATTCATAAAATCTTATGAATATCCAAACTTTCAAAATTTCCCAAATTTCATTCCTATTTTCCCTTTCCTTTTTCTTTCTTTCCCTTTTTTCCTTTTTCTTCTTTCTTCTTCCCTCCTTTCTTCTTTTCCCTAGCTGACCCCCCCTCTCCTAGATCTCTCTCGGATTGGGGAAGCTTCCCCACTGGGAAACCTCCCTATCCCCTTCCTAAACAGAATTAGGAAGAGGGGGATCTCTTTCCCCCTCTTCTCAGGCAGATTGCTAGCTGGAGCCGCCGCCCCTCCCCTATTTAAGCCCTGCCGCCACCCCACCTCTCCATCCCGCCGTCTCGACACACAATTCGCAACGCGTGAGCCATCGCAGCCTCTCCCCTTTGGTGACGCCCTTCCCCGACGTTTTATCGTGAGCCATTGCACAATGCTACGTTGACAGAGTCTTATCTTGATTTAATGGAAGCAGCCTGCAAAACACAAGGACTGGGTCTCCTTGAAGAGTTCATCAGGAAGGTAAGAGAACATGGCACATATATAATGCAACCTACTTTTGAGATGAATGTAGTCCTCTCTGAGTACTGTGGAACAATTCAGAAGCTAGGAAAAAACAACGGCGACATGATGATGACGAAGGCTCGGCCTGTGAGTGCAATCGTCAACTAAACAAAAGAAGAGGAAGAAAAGACCCACTATCACGCACATCCAAGGTTTGATTTATCGTCGGTTTGCCGCGATTTATCGCAGCAAATCACGATATCGGCGCGGGTCGATAACGGCAAACCGCAAGACATATTCAAATTTTGATTTGAATTTGTAAAATTGAAAAAAATCTCAAAAAAATCTCAAAAATTCTAGAAGCGTGTATAAAGGCAATGGTGAAAAAAAAATCAAAAACAACATCGGAATCACGTGGAAATTTGAATTGAAGTCGTGAAAAAATAGCAATGTTACTGTTCATCATGAGGCCCAAAAAAATGGGCATCTCCATTATTGCATGCTGTGTCTTGTGACTCTTGTGACTTGTCTGCATTATTGCATGCAACCTGAGCACTTTCCTTTGCCCTGGTGCCTTTCCCCTCCTCCTCTGTGTGCGCTGCTCAGATCTCGCTTGAGATTGCCGGCAAATCGTGACGCTCGGTCGGCAAATCGAGCTCTTGCGGCGGCAACTCGCAAAAAGCGGGCGGCAAATCGCGAGCTACGGGCGGCAACTCGGAAGCAAGGGGCGGCAACTCGCGAGCTACAGCGGAGCGGCAACGCGGCGCGGGCGGCGCGGGTGAGCATGACTAAATGTTAAATTACCAAAAGTCATGCCTACCATTTACATAATTTAAAATAAATTTTTACCGTTTTTCTGCACCATACAAAGTTTCAAATCGATTTTTGGAATAATTTTAAATGTTGCCTAAATGTTACATAATTACCAAAAGTCATGCCTACCATTTACATATTTTTAAATTAATTTTTACCATTTTTCACACCGGCCAATCGGTTTGCCGCCAGAACCGAACGATTCGCCACAAAAACCCCACGATTTTCTGTTTTGTCGATTTGCCACGATTTGCCGCGTTTATCGTTCGGTTTGCCGCAAAAATCGTTTGGTTTTTTGAAAAACGGTCGGTTTTTGTATTTCGGCAAGTAATTTGTGATTCAAATTTCAAATATCAAAATTTGTTTGATTTTCTGCAATTTGCCGTGGCAAACCGAAAATCGACACCCAGCGATTTTTTGCAAATAAAACCGATTTTGCAAACCCTGCGCACATCTCTACGTCTTTGGCATGCCGAGACAACTCGAGTGCAACGAACTGAAAAGATGTGGATGCAGAATCTTGAGCCAAGTAGAACCAAAAGTGCTTAAAACCCAACAAAATTACAGAAGCAAGTGCTTAGTGGTCAGCTGGCAAAGATGGTGAACAAAGTGTCGAGTGGCAGCTGAGATATGACTCTTCCAATTTAGGCATACTTCGTTCATGAAGTACAAGTAGAACAAGGCATAAGTTGGACCAGAAAATAGAGAGACAAAATTCAGTAACCCGAATACAACAGATTGGGCTTCCTGTAAAATTCTAAAAAACCTGGAAAGCCATCGGAGACTGCAGCATCTATTCTGTTCATAGCATTATGAATCTTCCAAAGCATAAAAGTAGGAAATAGAAACCGCAAGTATAAATACTATTGCAGGTGATGTACCTTACTGTAAAATTCACTGTTTATCTACTGTCAAATCATTGTAGGTGATGTACTGCCAAATCTATTTTTTACTACTGCAGGTGATGTACCTTACTGTTTATCTACTGTCAAAAATTTGGTCGGACAACTGGACTTGGCGAGCTCACAGCGGCGTCAGTGGCGTCTTCAGGGATCAGGATTGATGGCGAGCAACTGTGGATTCATCGCAATTGACAGTTGGAGAGGTGTCACGGACGTACTTAATTAGTACTCGCTAGCTGATAAGATCAACTATTAAAGAAACAACCAAGATTCAATCATTTTCATGAGCAAAAGGAGTTGCATATGACAAAGGAGAACATCATAGTTTACCATGATAAAATTGTAACCTTGGAGTCTTATGTCAGTTTCGTGAGCAGCTTCTAACAAGGACATTCCAATGGGAACACTGAACATCTGTTCTACTACATGGCTCGGCAACACAATGTCATCGCATCAGTAAGGCATATCAGTAGGAGGCAAGTACAATCTAATTTCTTGTAAGAAGCTCTTCGTACTGGATCTGCCTACTAAATTAGAGAAAAAACAGATATAATCAAAAACTGAAAACTCGGATCACATCACGCATGTACGTCAACTCTCTGATATTCACAATATCCAAAATCGAGAATCTGAGGCAACTGGGAGTCTGAGAGCATGGCAAGCATGAATAATGGACTCGGGTCTTACCTCAGCGGCATGGTTTAGTCTGGCATGGAAATTTGCATCAGAAATCCGAATCTGCATATATCACAATCAATTTTTAGCTTCCATGATTCCGGTCCTTGTCAATAAATACTTTGATAGCTAACTGTGTAGGATTTTTTTTTCTGGAAATTGAAAGCATGCAACTGAAAGTCAACAACATTTCAGAAATTCATCAGGAAAATATGAAAAAAGATGGTGGAAAGGTGGAGCACATGTATATAGAAAGCACAAAATTATTTTTAAAAGTTTTAGCAAAACCACGGAATTTTGTAGCCCATTCAGATGTTACATAAAGAAATGAAACAGTGCGAGGATGAAATGAAACTTCGAACATCTCCGCTGTGGGTTCTTTTGAACTTATCTTATCTACTTATTTACTGTAGCTCGGCACTTCGAAAATTTTTTGAGGTAGCCTCGAGAGCCGGTTGGCCTTCAATTTTAGGATTTAGAGAGCTTATAGACACGCCTACTTAACAAAAAAAACCGACTCAAAAAGTAATAAAAAAATAAGATAAGTCAAATAAGACACGAGATAAGACTTATTCTACTTATCTCGTGTCTTATTTGACTTATCTCACTTTTTTTATTACTTTTTGAATCGGTTTTTTTATCTCGTAGGCGTGTCTATAAGCTCTCTAAATCCCAAAATTGAAGGCCAACCGACTCTCGAGGCTACCTCAAAAAATTCTCGAAGTGATGAGCTACAGTAAATAAGTAGATAAGATAAGCTCAAAAGAACCCACGAACCATTTTTTGTAGGATTTTCAAAAAGCTACTTTAAATGAATTGTAACAGATAGGTAGTGTCATGATTCCAGATTTATCACCTTATTACCTTAACATCAGTGGAATCGACATCACAAACTCTGTTAGATGGAAGCTCAAGGTACAGTGGGTATTGGATAATCTTCAATAAAATAAAACTGCTGCAAGACAAAGTTACTGACACCGTAGCATAAGACTCCGAGCATGCTCTGTTCTATGGAAACACTACAATCTTGACTATTCGTCAACATAGTATGGATTTCAAAAATTAACTTTATTCCCAACTGCCTTCCCATCCACACTGTGGAAATTTTTTTATTAGGAGTTATGAAAGTAAATTTTGGGAAATAGTTTTTCCATAGCCAACTGAACATGCAGCCTTCCTTTAGTGCCTTTTCCTAATCGCTTGTAATAATAACATCAACGTTTGGATGTACAAAATTCTTGCTTGATGATGATGCCATGAGCCCGTCCCCTTGAAAGGCCCTTTCACGGGAGGAGGAGTAGCCTGTAGGCCCTGGAGCAAGAGTCTCTCTTCCAGATAGTCCATGTGCTCCTAGTGGCTGTCGTGAAGCATTGAGGCACTGCAAGATGTATCGTTTATGATTAAAACCATGAACAATAAATTGAGCTCTAACCAAATTGTCATGTACCTCAAAAAATATGATTTGGTTTCTGATAAAAAAACACCATGTGGGTGATTCAGAGGACCAACGTTTTAAAATCAGAGACAACATTAATCATAATGAATACAGAGCATTAATCCCAATGAATACAAGACTTCATTCCTTTTCTTGTAAATTCATATTGAAATGGACCATGAATCAAAATAAATACAGGAATTAATTCCACTGGATAGAAATTCGCAGCGTGAAATTTGGGATGGGCAAGTAATTAGGTGACTTGAACATGGCTCACCTGTTGAGAGGCCACCACAAATGGCAGAAACGGGACGAGAAAGAGAAGGCGAGGCAGCAAGCGTAACATTGATGCTATACAGTTTTCTCTCGGGAAATGAGGATGGTAAACAATCACTGTTGCTGGACATGTACGTGGGTTCAATCTAGCAATATATATAGCCTCTCCTATTACAAATAAATTCAAACAAGTGTATATTTCATTGTTGCATATTTTCCTCCATCCAATCAATGTTCAGACAACAGATTCAATATTTGTGTTGTTTCAGTCCAAATCAAATAAAAATTTAGCTATAAATCTATTGCCATGGTCCGGTCAACCTTATTCCCTTTTTTTTGTAATATTTTGATGCGATCAAATTATTATCTAATTATTTTATACATTCACTGGTACCTTAATATGAGGTACTGAAAAAAGATTTGTGCAGCACTTTCAGATTAGCCCCAATAAAGCTTGGTGAAATATTCAGTCACATCAGCACGTGGATAAGCCTATTGATCATGGTATTACATCAAACTAATTAGTCAATGAAACTTCAGACAGCTTAATCCAGCATGTATTGTCTATGGTGTATGGTTCTATGTCTTCTTGCACAGTGAAATGTCCTCATATATAGAACAGTTCGTTCATTTTCCAAGAGCCTGTGTTCAAAAAATCAGCATCGCAGGGCTCAGACAAAAGTCAGAAAACTAATGTTGCCCATTTGATCCAAGGTCAGGTAGTGTATATGAGTGGGTATTGAGATACTAACTTCGCAGCTTACAGCTAGCCTGGAATTTGTACTTTTTTGCCTTGACAAACTACTAATGCCCTCAACCATGCTACTGAGGCTGGGAGATCCCCTCACTGAGCACCAATGCTTGCAGTCCAAACACCATCGGCAGAATAAAAATGTGGAAGCAGCAAGCTTAGCAAAGCACAATGATAAGGCATGTTCACAAATAAAAGCTTTAGTAGCTTGCACTAAAGCAAGACACAAGGCCAAAAGACCCCTCTGTTTTGAGTGCATGAACAACTCCAAAGAGCCCCTGCAGCTGCCCTTCATTCCATTTAAGTATGACAAAGTACATCACGTAACAGCACTGATGACTTACATCATTGAGTCATACAAAAAATGTAAAATACACTTATCTATGAAGGCTTTAGAAACAAACAGTAGCATGCGTAGTGTTTATTCAGAGTCGATGAAACATATTATTCTTGCTTAAATGGAGCAGGTTATTCGTTCTTATCTCAGTAACAAAATAAAAGAAGGGCGTAGTTAGGAAATTTGTCGCCCTAGAAGTCGATGTCGCCCTTGTTGCGTTCATGACCATGCTGAACCTGCTCCTGCCCACCATCTTCACAGTCGAGCTTTGTCAGGACCTGGTCTTACTAAACCGAACCGCTCTGTGTTAACAGCATGACTCCCAAAGATCAGTACTCATATCCACAGTGCAACATATAGTATCAATATCAGCGCTGCATTAACTAATAAAATAAATTAGAGTGCGCCATAGCCACTTATTACAATAGTTCATAATATCAAGTCCTGACTAAATCAAATAGAAAGCAAATAAAGATAATGTCCCATCACGGCCACAGACACACACTAAGCGAGAAGCAACTAGTAGTCTAGGGCATCCTTCGGAAAATCGGCAACGTATTCCTATCCTGCTTGTAGAATAAATAGCCTCGAATGAAAGCCGAGGTTAGCACGCGAATGCTAGTAAGTCTTTTCTGAGAAGAGCCCGTTCAAGGCTCATTATAGAAAAGGTAATGATTCATTTGCGTAAAAGCATTTTACTAACAGTATAAAAGCATTTAAGAAATAATAAATAAATAATAAACAATTTTCATACTTAATCTTAACAGTAACATTGACATGGTATAATTCTCGGTCTAAGTATCACATGTCTTAAGTTCTCATTGTCCCATCGAATAGTCTCAATATAGTTCTTATCTTGTTCTCATTTATCATAAATTATCTAGCGGCGGCACACAACTGAGAAACCTTACCCATGTCAAATTAATTAAAAGGTGTGGTTACGACGTGAAAAACCATCAAGATGCTCATAACCGGGAGCACGACCATTCGAATGGGTTTATACTCTAGAGAGGTCGTATGCTTTACCCACAAGATATGATACTCTCCCGTAGGAAAGCATTGTAACAAAACCTATTAGAAGACTAACCCCAAACTTGTCACAATCATACCTGATATAAACACAAGTACCCTAGAACTCATTCTGGGCAATACACCAACAATAATGCATCCCTCAGGACCCACCTACGATGCAAGTATGGTGACAATCCCGACATTATTTTTCCTTTAGATTAAACCACGTTCCATACCAGGCATGCGGTCGCATGATAAATTCTTAGTTAAATCAATCATGATCATTGGTCCTTAGGGACTAGAGCGTTGACTTAGGTCATTTGCCACGAGTCAAATTATTAGTTGATCAAATTTTAATTAAAAAGTGATCAAACCTAACATAAACCCAAAGTTCTCTGTTCTCATACTTAGTGATGTCATAATTGGGTTCTTTACTGATGATCGTAGGAGTGGATCACTCCTTAAAACTATCTAAGCAATGCTAAGCCATGTAATTCATAAAAAAGAGTAGGAAATTATATAATAATATTATCCTAAGGCATTCCATGGCAATGGATGCATACCGTATAAATAGACGACATGCAATAGGAATTTTTATGGCAAATACACAAAATTTAAATAAATAGCAGTTTTGATAAAATCTCGAAATTAGGATTCTAGTGGAAAGACTTGTCTTCCTGATCTTTTAGAACTTGCAGGACGTCAGCGGCGTCGAAGTGCTCTCTTTCCTTGCCCACGTGATCTAACGTACGTAGAACGATAAAACAATAATAAATACGAGAAATAGCAAATAAATACGCAGTGGTGCCAGTTGTCTTGTTCATCGCCATTGGCATCTCTGCTTTAGGTGGACGGTCCCCTGACGCCACCATCCATGATAAGAAGGAGGCCGCCACTGCCGACGTGGAGGAGGTCGACAACAATGACGACGAGTCAGAGAAGGAGGACCGACCGATCCGTATCGTGTTCTACGACGATGATGACTCTACTCTGACAATGACGGCCAACCTTCTTTGAATTTCTCTGCTAATGGTGATTCCTTCTCCAACTCTAGCAATAAGGACGAGTGACGCGCACGACGGCTCGATCTTCCGATAGGTTATACTTTGGCGGAACGAGGATGTTCAGTAGACAAGGCATCTAATCTAGTGAAATGAACCCTTGCAATCAGTACACCCACGCACCTGTCGTTATTAACCATACTCGTGCTCGATTGACCTCGTCACGAAGGATAATTCCAATACGCAGTAGAAGAATGAGCAAGAACGAGATGCAAAGTAAACAATCTAAAATATTAGATCTAAAGTTGAGGTTATCTTTTACCGGGACAGATCTACTCGACACTACCCCAATGGACACATGTTTCGCACGTAGTAGAAAACAAACTTAACAATAATTTAAAGAACGAACAGAGGGGGGACGGCTATATAAAGTATGGTGGCCAAAGAGAGGTACGAACCAGACTAGGTCACATAGGACCCACCCCCTAAACCCTAGGGATACATAGGCTTTGGGCCCAAAGAAAAGGTGGCGTAGCACCTGGCAGATTCTGGTAGCAGTCTTGTTTCAACTATTCCTGATGCTCTACATAGAATTTGGTAGTGGGACTAGATATGTTGGAAAGCTTATCTTCTAAGCTTTTCATGAAGTGGTAGAGCATCAAAAATGGACTTCATATGTGGCCTAGGCATCCATTTGAAGAAAGACTGCTTGCAGACGGCCGAACTGGGTCTTTTGGAGACTTGGGCTTGGACTTGGGCTTGGTTTGATGTGGGAGAAGTTGTTGGGCTTTGGTGATGACGTGTTGGACCTCTCGTGTTGATGGCGTGAATGGTTTGGCCAAAGGATTCAAGTCCATTTGATGTTCTTCTCGTCCCTCTGGCGAAGTAGGGGAGGTAGTCGATGTAGGAGAAGTAGTGGATGTAGTCGATATAGTTGAAGTAGTAGAAACCACATCCATATCCTTGTGAGTGATGTCGTCATCATCCTTCCCTTCTTGAATTGGAGTCGTCCTCGACTCCTTGACATTCTTCTGCAGAAGGTTAGTAGCAACAGCAAGTAGAGAAACATTTGTAGCTAATAACATAGCACCCTTCAATTTAATTTCAGATTTATTTGCACAACAATCTTTTATCTTAAGTGCAATAACATCTTTAGCTACATTATTATTTTCTCTTGTATCACACTCCTGTTGCTTTTTTCAGTTCTTTTCTCATCAATTTTCAACAAATCAGCAGGAGTCATTGGATCTGATATAATTTTCTTTCCTTTAAAGATAAAAGCATATTGGTTGGTTCTACCATAATGAGTAGCATCTCTATCATATATCCAAGGCTGACCTAGCAAAAGAGACCATGCTTTCATAGGTACGACATCACAATCAACATAATCATGATAAGAACCAAGAGTGATATGTACTCGCACAGGTTTTTTTTAACTTCGCCTTACCACAATTATTAAACCACTGAATGTAGTATGGTTGAGGATGATTTTACGTGATCAAGCCGAACTTCTCGACCATCTCATTGCTTGCAAGATTGCTGCAACTACCTCCTTCAACGATGAAGTGCACCGCACGCTTTTTGACAATGAACCTTGTTTGGAAGAGATTGTGGCATTGATTTTGCTCATCGCGTCTGGGTTGTGCATTAAGTACACGCGTGACAACAATAGCCAGGTACTTCTCCGCCATCGTAGTAGTCAAAATCTCTTCCTATAGAACGTTCTTTCTTGCAGGGTTAGTTGCAACAAGAGCCAATTCATCCTCCTCAACATCACTAGCACTAGTATACTCACCGTCATCTATTACAATGAGAGCACGTTGACTTGGACAATCCTTCATGACATGTCCTAATCCCTTGCAATGGAAACATTGCACATCACGTGTCCTTCCCGTGGAAGCCACCGATGAAGTGCTCTTCATAGCCGCTTGCAAGGTAGGTACTTTGCTTGCTGCTGGAGCTTGTGACGGTGGTGTAGAAGTAGTGAAATGCCTGCGCAAGGTAGATGAAGAAGGACGGGTAGCAGGCATTGTAGAAATTCTCAGTGAAGGTATGGATCGTTGTTGTCATTCCCGTACTTCCCTTTCAGCTTTACAAGATAAAACAAGTGAGTGATATTATGATATTCTTTGTACTCTAAGATATCCTGAATTTCTCGATTTAAAACTCCAAAGAATCTTGCCATTTTTGCATCATCATCCTCCTCTACTTTATAACGTAATAAACCAATTTGTAACTCCTGATAGTATTCTTCTACGGATTTATCACCTTGGTTCAAATGCTGTAATTTATTCAACAGACCTCTAGCATAGTATGAGGATACAAATCTAGCTCGCATGAGTTCTTTCAAAGCATTCCAATTATTAGGAACATTAGCAACTTGTTTAATCTCATGCTACCAATATGATGCAAAGTTAGTAAATTCACTAGTGGCAAGCTTAACTCTATGTTCTTCAGGTGTTTTAAAGCAAGAGAATTTTTTACCTGCACTTAATTTCCATTCTAAGTACTCATCAGGATTGTAACGACCAGCAAAGGATGGTATGGTAAATTTAACTTTAGAGAAAGCATCATTAGCATCATCATGAGGTTGATAGACATGACCATTGTTACCTCCCATACCATTGTGATTGTAGCGAAGGCGCTCACGTAATTGTGCATCATGGGCAGCAGCTCGATGGTTTAGATTATCAACACTCTCATCATCCTCTAGGTTGTTGGCAACTTCATGGGCACCTTGTGAAAGCAGTCGCTGCTCAAGTTGATCCACTCGTCCAACGAGGGCAGCAATGCTCCGCTCGATTTGCTCCATTCGAATTTCGCTGTCCATAGACATCTTAGCAAGTGTCTCATCAATGCGTTGCAACGCATTTTGGTTGTCATCCACATACTTCATAAGCTCACTTTTCTGCACACAGTCATCTTCTTCTAAACATGTGTGCTCTGATCCTGCCATGGTTAGTAGAAGATAACAAGGAACACAATATATGAATATTTTCTATCAACTATTAGGTAGTGGACAGGTCACTCTCACTCAAGATTCTTACCAAGCTCTTGTAAGTTGCTTACCACTGCGACACGCGATACAATCCAAGGGGCTGGTTCGTGATAACTTATGACAATGAGGGGCTCACAATTGCAAAGTCAACCTATACTGGTTTGGAAGATGATGGAGCTCAGAAGGATTATATGTGAGTAGCAAAGAAATAGCAATAATTCAATTTTGAAATTGCAAGTCTGAAAAATAGTCCCAAACCAGTCTATGTCACTACCTAAACTTGTCCTAAACCAGGTTCAAGCAAGCACGAAGGATGAATAACTGCTTAAAACTTAAATGATGCAATGCAACTTCTGATCTCTCCTTTTTTTTCTTTTTTTTTTGCATAGTTCTTCACAATTTTTTTATTTTTATTTTATTTTTCTCGTATTTTTTCACACTCCGGCAGCACTGAAATAGGAATCCAGAACACTAACCCCTCAAATTTGATGCAAGGGGAACCAGATATGAATTTCAATGTGTGCTCCGAAAACTATGCAGAATCTTGCGGAGGCAAAGACTATGGCTCCGTTCTTTTTTGCAAACCGCCGGCGGCCGGCGGTTTGCTACAGTAAAATTTTTTTAAGATTATTTTTTAGGATTATTTAAAATTTTTCCAAAAACTTTTAAATTTGCTACAGTAAAACCGCTAACCACCAACCGCCAGAAACCGCCAAAAGAAACAGAGCCAATATCTTCTGGAGTGATTTTGGGCCTGAAACATTTTTTGAGACCAACAAAGTCTGTGGATTCTGGATGTAACTTTTTCGGTAGATATCCGTGGATACCCAATTTGTGCGAATCTGAGTCCGTATGCAAAAGTTACGGTCGTTTTACCGTAGATGCTCCTATCAGATGTGAACTCGAGATTTTTTTTTTTGCCAAGAACAGTAGGATTGAGACTCAAGAAAATTATGGCTAGCAGTGTAGAACAATTGACAACGGTGGCTCGGGACCTATCTAGGGCTAGCAGTGCAGGGACAATAGCACAAGATGGCTCGTGAGGGCAAACCTAGTAGGACTCGATTTGGATGGGGATCAAAGGTGATAGGACAGAACAACTCACAGCTCAAATCAATCTAAGACTCATCTAAAATAGAAATATGACGACACAATAAGGGACGAAAGAAAACCGAAAAGAAAAATTGCAAGGCACAAAGGAGTTGTAGGATAAAGGAACACAATTTTTTTGGCATTTTCTGGATTCTAGGTACAAAAAACAAAAACTAATCTAAAATAAAGAATAATGATACCTATCAAGCAACTGTAGTTCTTATACCACTTGAAGCACACGACGGCTCGATATTCCGATAGGTTATACTTTGGTGGAACAAAGATGTTCATGAGACAAGGCATCCAATCTAGTGAGATCGAATCCTTGCAATCGCTATACCCACGCACCTATCATTATCAACCGTGCTCACGCTCGATTGACCTCGCCACGAAGGCTAATTCCTGTACGCAGTAGAAGAAACGAGCAAGAACGAGATGCAAAACAAACAATCTGAAATATAAGATTCAAAGATGAGATTATCTTTCACCAGGCCAGATCTACTCGACACTACCCAATGAACAAGTGTTTCGCATGCAACAGAAAATAAACTTAACAATAACCTATAGAACAAAGAGAGACACTAGAAGGAAAATGCTGATTTATGACGACGCCAATATGTCACAATAGATGGCAAAATCGTCATTGCGAGACTTCTGTGACGAATTTATGACGAAAGTAGTATCGTCATCTATATCGCGTCACAGATGATTCCTGGTGACGAAAGGGGTAGTTTCGTCATAGAATAGTCCTTCATCTATGACGATACACACCTAGGTCACTGAATAGGACACATCTATGACGGTACATTATCGTCATTAAATGAGAAATCATCATCATGGATAGACACCTATTCGTCATAAAACATAAGCTTGGCAAGCCACAGCAGGGCGTTGACTCCATGTTTTGCGTCATAATTGGATGACACGTCGGCATGCACAGACGTCATTGAACACTCAAGTGCCACGTCATCATCTAGGTTGTTGAGTGACCGATCATATATGCCATGTCATCATCTGTGTTGGATGATGACGTGCCACTCCTGCCACATCATCAGTTTAGTGATTTTTTAGGCACAATGTCGGTCCAATAATGTATTTAGGCCCATTAATTTCTAGGCTATATAGATCAAATTTGTCATTAGAAAATTGCATTCGGCCCAATTTTTTTCTAGGTTGTATATGTAACACAATAAGTAATCAGAATTGCATTCGGCCCAGTTTTTTCTGGGCTGTACATTTCACAAAATTCATAATCAGAAATTCACATTCGGCCTATTACTTTAAAAGGCACCAATTGACACATTAAACAGACCAACACAAAATACACAAGATCCATAAGTGTTTGACCAATGCATATAGCAGCAATGTGTCACCAAGTCATAGTTTTAATAGTTCTAACAGAAATTCACCGATACTTTAAAAGTTCCAACACAAAATATAAACCACTGCTAGCTACTAGCAGCCTAGAACCAATTCACAGATTCATCAACTCAGTGGGGTTGACCTGCAATGCTCATGAGACGATGAATAATTGCATCATTTTCCTCTTGCCTCTTCTTGACTTCCTCCATTTCTCTTTGGGTCCTGATCACGTAACAGAGAAGGATCATAATTTTTTTCAAGGTAGATAGGCAGCATGATAAGTGTCCTAGGTAACTCATGTGAACAGAAAAGTAAGAGCTGCCCAATAAATAAAGAATATAGCTGGTTTGTTCAATACCCAAATCTTCAATACATATGGGAGCACTGCACAAAGTCTGCAGCACTGGCTGCACTGCCTATCCAATCTATCATTTTTTTGCCTGACGTTATCTGAAAAAACTAATGGTAAAATAAATATATACATCTGATCAATATAAGGGCATGGATGTTTTTTCAAATCCGAGGAAGTTGTTTTGCCATTTTTATTTGATTTTTTTGACATTGCAAATACACAAAGACAATGTAATGTAACTGAGTAGAGCAATTAAGGATGAAATAATTCCAGTAGCTAATCATTCAAAATTGACAAAACTCGTCAGACATGTAGACTATGCAAACTGCAGCACGCTGTTTTTGAATGGAAAAGGGATGAAAATGGTCGACGTCATTTTTTTAAAATGTTTCCCATCTCCAAACGGCAGATCATTCTAGCAACATCCATAAATATTAGTCACTCGACAGATTGGCGACATGTGTAAACTGTATTGATCCTGGTACTGCAAGAAAGACAACCAAGCTGTATCTATATATGCCTATCTGAATTGCTCCCCAAAGACAAAAGTTGGATATGAACACCTATCACTGGCATGAACACCTATCATAGAACCTCATGTATGCATAGCCTACAGTGAAAAAAAAGGAACCAAGTGAGGATTTTAGTCTAATTGCAAGTAACGGCAGACCGAAACAATAATATTAACATCTCAAAGAAAACAACATAATACACATATGAATAATTTTTTCTGATTAAATAGCCATACACGCAATGCGCTATTTACATGTCCAATCAAATGGATGCGTCCAATATGGCATCCCATCCTAACGACAGCCAACAAAGTAAATACCACAAGACTAGAGCAGCAATGGCAGGGCAAAAGTAGGTGATAACAAAAGAATGATGACGGAAGAACATCGACCAATCTAAAACAGCAGCACATGGATCACGGGCAATCGATGCACAACATGTATGTATTTCTTTCATCAGCTACTGTCTACTGCATGATCCTCCATGGGATAACTCAGAACAATAATGCGGCCATTTAATGGGATACAATTTAAGAGAATCTATACAATGAATCCTAAACACATGGATTGGTTGGCTGGGTGTGGCTCAAGAGAAATTCATACAATGAATCGTAAACAGAATCGTAAACACATGGATCGGTTGGCTAGGTGTGGCTCAAGAGAAATTCAATCCTTAATGGTGGCAAAATAGAAGAAGACATAAACAATCGATCTAGGGCTGATTGGATTGGTTGGGACTTACCTTCTCCATGGCTTAGTCTCAAATCGAGCTAGCTGGGAGGTGTGCTAGAGGGCAAATAAGGACATACCTTCACATCGGGCCGTGTGTGCATCAGGAGGCGGCGGGGCTGAGGAAGGGTGGGGACGCGGGGCCAGATGGCACGGCAGGTGGCGTGCCGCCGGTGGGGTGGGAAGGCGCGGTGAGTAGGGCAGCAACAGCGGCACGCACCCTAGAGGCGAGTAGCTAGGGCTGGACGCCAACGAGGGGCTAGGACGAGGTGGGGGAGAAGATGGCACGAAGCAGCTCACCCTTCAATGGCTTCAGCCTTGAACCGGTCCTATTGGCATGGAGAAGGTGCGTCGAGGTGGAGGGAGGAGGTCGACGACTGCGGAGCACGATTCAGCGGCGGGAGTCAGGGCTGTAGACGGCGAGGTGGGGGAGAAGAGGGCACGGAGGAGCTCCCCCTTCACTGGCCTTGGTCTTGAACCGGTCCTGCTCGCATCTAGGAGGTGCGTCGAGGTGGAGGAAGCACGCCGCCGCCGGTGAAGATGGGGATTAGGGTTTGGTGGTGGAGGCTATTTGGGGAAAGTGGAGTGCGCGGCGTGGCTGGACACATTGTTCGTTTTAATTTGGCAGAGGAGACGTCGCTTGGACTAAAAAATGTGCGGGAAATTTTGCCCGCCCTGTGCAGGTTCATAAGTTTAAAAACCCTGACATTTTTAGTCCCTTTATTAAGTGTAAGTACTGCAATGTTAGCCCCGGAGGTCTCGAGTTCGACCTTCAACCAGCGCAACCATATTTTCATTATTCGGATTTTTTTTCCTATTCCTTAACATGCACAGAAAACATCAACCAAATCACTTGTTGATCAAAAAACAAACTTGGCACGACGGTAAGGCATTGCGGCTGCAACATAGGAGATCTCGGGTTCGACCACCGCAACCGGCGCAACCATATTTTTATTATTCGGATTTTTTTTCCGGTCCTCAATATGGATCAAATATGAGAGGCATAACTTGTCCATAAAAAAACAAAAACGTCGTAGCCTGGTGGAAAGCTATACTGTCTTCAGAGCTAAGGATGCCGGTTCAAATCTCCCTATTGGCAACTTTTGTTTTTTTTTCAAGCACAATAAATTCAGACTTCTTTCATCAAAAAAAAAGAAATTCAGACTTGTGGACCCAAAAGGTGGGTCCCCCATGGCCCACATCTTACAACGTGTAAGGTGTAACGCATATGTGGGTCCGACAAAGCCATGTCGGACAATGGGCCCTCTAGGATATGGCCACTCGGCAGGACATGCGTACCCGACGAAAAATATATCGTCACAGAAAAGACATGCATATCACGTCAGGCCGAGGTCGGTAACGAACATACTTTCCGCTATCTATGACGATTTATTGTGATGTTTTATGATGAAATTACATGTTTCGTCACTAAAATACATGGGCCGAGGGACGCGATACGACCCATGACGACTTAGAAATATTCGTCACAGAAGAGTGCACATATATGACGAAAGTTTGCAACGTCACGGCGTTTTCGTCACAGAACAACATTTTTCTTGTAGTGAGAGGTGGCAGGTATATAAAATATGGCTGCCAAAGAGGGGGTACGAACCAGATTAGGTCGCACAGAACCCACTCCTACCAAACCTTAGGGATACACGGGCTTTGGGCCTAAAGAAAAGGTGGCGTAGCACCTGGTAGATTCTGGTCGCTATCTTATTTCAATGATTTCTGATGCTCAACATAGAATTTGGCAGTGGAACTGGATGCGTTGGAAAAGTTTATCTCCTAAGCTTTTCATAAAGTGGTAGAATATTAAAAATGGACTTCGTATATGGTTTGGGCGTCCGTTTAAAGACAAACTACTTGCAGACGGCCGAACTGTGCCTTCTGGAGACTTAGGTTTGGACTTGTGCTTCGTTTGACGTGGGAGAGGTTGTTGGGCCTTGGTAACGACGTGCTGGACCTCTCGTGTTGATGGCATGAACGGCTTGGCCGAAGAATTCAAGCCCATTTGTTGTTCTTTTCATCCCTCCGGCGAAGTAGGAGAAGTAGTCGATGTAGGAGAAGTAGTGGACGTAGTGTATGTAGTCGATATAGTCGAAGTAGTAGAAACTACGTCCGTATTCTTGTGAGCGATATCCTTATCAAGGAGGACGACAATGACCTCTACTTCTAGATGTAGGGATGTTCATAGCTAGCTGCTAGCCTACTGCAACGACACTAGGCTATCTAATCTTTTTTTTTGGAGAAAATCTATATCAGATCTAACCATAAAACGATACAAATGACTTTGACAAATCTGTGCCTTTTGTTTTGTGCTGGTTTATGGGTTTATAAACCAGCACTAGCGACCGGTTTCAGAGACAGCACAAATTTGCTATTTCGTAGCAGTGCAGGTAGGTTTTCGCTTTGCGACTGATGACTTTTGTACATTGTGCGAGGGCGACCCTTTTTTCAATCAACTCAATTAATTCTACGGTAGTTGCAACTAGCTAAGATTTGACAAAAAGTTGAAGTCCAACTTATGAGATGATACGTGGCAGCTTCCGACGACAAGTTTCCGCATCCATTGCTGTCGCTTGCACATTCAATGATACAGCTAGGGCTGAAGACTTTGCTTGCAACTAGCTTGCAAAGTCTTCGCGTTAAGGGGAAAGAAGATAGGGACACTGAAAATAATGAATTAATCTCACCTGTGCATCTATGGGTTGAATTTAATTTGAAGTACCCCCATTGGATAGTTCCTGATATATACCAGTTGCAATTGCAGCCCACTAGTTCTAATTTTTTACGTCCATGATGTGTGAAAATGAATCTAAGGGTCTATTCTCGCCAACTTATCTGTCTCATTTCTAATCTACTAATTTGACTTATCTCGTAACTTCGAGAATTTTTCGAGATGGCCTCGAGAGTCGGATGCCTTTGGTTTTTAGGATTTATGAAGGTTTTAAACGCGCCTACGACATAAAAAAATAGATTAAAAATAATAAAATAAGTCAAATAAGTCAAGATAAGCCATGTTTTATCTGACTTATTTCATGTCTTATCAGACTTATATTGACTTATTTGACTTTTTTTAAACTTTTTGAATCCGTTTTTTTATCTCGTAGACGTGTCTAAAAGCTCTCTAAATCCTAAAAACCAAGAGCATCCGACTCTCGAGGCCACCTCGGAAAATATTCAAAGTTACGAGATAAGTCAAATTAGTAGATTAGAAATGAGATAGATAAGCTGGGGAGAACAGGACCTAAGTCAAGGAATTAATGTAAAATATGTATATAGCCAGGCATGCAAACTAGAATATTAATATACGCATGAACGTATGAGTAGAGTAGATCAGTGTTGGCGCCAAATAGGTTTTCTCGATGCTAGCACACGTGGGCTTAGAGAGTTGAATCCCTCACAACACCGGAAGCAAGTTCAATACGTGCCAGCCAATTTGATCAACGATCAGCAACAGAAGACGCAATCAGCTTTTAAATAGCTTATTGGATCTATAATATAACGAACCTGAAACACTTGAAAGCAGATCCAAACAAAATAAAAAGCAACAAAACTATCTGTTTAGATTGGATCTAAACCAATAGATTCAAAGGCTAAACAGTCTACTACTAAGCCGATGAAATCAACAAAGTAGCGGAAAGAGAGTAAAGAGACTATTAACTAGCCGATAGTATCATCTAATTGACAAAAGTAGAAGGTAGACAGACTATCGATAAATAGCAAACTATAAACCGATAGAACAAAGGGTAAACAATCTACTGTCAACGAATGTGTTGATCAGCAAAAAGAAGGGTAAAATATAATCCTTAGTTGAAACGACAATGTGTAACAATATCAACTAAGGTAATATTTCGACCAAAAGACGATGCAAACCCATAGATCCAACTTAATCGAGACAGTACTTACTTGTAAGCAACTCCTGGGTGTATCTCGAAGCCGATCAAAAGGCAATACACAACAAGTCGATTAAAATCAAAATACGACAAAACTATATAATTGCGATGAGAAGTAAAGAATAGTTAAAAGTAGATATATTGTATTGATGTGATGATCATTTACATGTCCAGAGGCTAGGTATTTATACAGACTCCTTTGCCTTAACTCTAATTAGGACTCTTATTTTGTAACCGATACAGACTCGATTTTATCTTTTAAATTTACCTAACTATTTCTACTATACTCGAACTCTAGCCGATCCAGAATCTCCTTGGCATACTTATTATTAGCCGATTTGGGCCTTCCCTGTGTATCCGTTTCCAACCCATATCTCCCTAAACCCCAAGCCGATTTCTAGAAGTTTCTAAAATATCGGCTAATGCCAAAATTAGGTGTCAACAATCAGAAATGGTAACAACAGAAAATGCACACATTTGCATACATGCTTCCTTTGTTGAAAACACACCTGGAGCCTTCAGTGCAGCCAAGCGCATGTTTTTTTTCTTTTATCTTACTGCTATCTTTTTCGACTCATTAGAGCATCTACACCAGCTCCTCTAAATCTTCTCCTCCAAAACACTATTAGCGTCCCCTCTATCTATCCCTCTAAAATTCCTTCACATTTTACACTACACTCTAAAAGATTCCTTTCCTCCATCAGCTACTCTATCCTAAAAAAATCAGAGCTACAGTGTTATAGAGTGCCTGCTACAGATGCTCTTAGACCCGCAATATAAAGATCAGACTCAGGCACACTGCGCGCAGATACCAATTATTCCCTTCATTTTTGGGCTGATCTCAATATAAAGACTGACGCACGCTGCGGCTTTTCTTTTCTTAAGAGGGACGAAGAAACGTTCAAAGCCGATAGCTAGACTCCCAAAAGGACCATATGAACACATATGCACGCAGTGACAGCCCGCCTGACTTGACTAATTACTTGCGGCAGCCATCCGCACACATGCACCAACTTTTTTGTATGCAGCTCCATCTACGTTCATACACGACTCAGTGTAACCACACCAAAATTTGTCAAGATTAAGAGTTAAGTCCACTCACTACAACAGAACTGGGTATCACAAGCGGGCTATTACAAGCGGTTAGGTGCGTTCGCACCAGAAGCGGTTCGTAAGCAACGGGCGGGACAAGGTTTCCAGAAGCGGTTGGTAACACCAACCGCTTGTGTTGAGCAACCTCCACAAGCGGTTCGTGTCCCAAACCGCTTCTGAATTATCACAAGCGGTTTGAGACCCCAACCGCTTGTAGAGTTATATATTTAGAAGCGATTGGTGTCTCGAACCGCTTCTGGAAGAGGTTCCGCCCACCCATTTAAACTCTTCCTTCCTCCCCGAGCTCGCAGACATAAACAGGGAAGGGTGCAGCCTTTGTTCTTGGGGAGAGTCTTTGTCCAAATTTTGAATGTGATAATTTAGCTTCAAATTAAGTGAATCAAGGTTAGTAACACCATGCTACCATCCTTCTCACCAAGATATTATTGTTTCTTTTTGCATTTAATGTGGAGAAAAAATTGATTTTGATTGTTGGAGGTTTTTATTGCTAGCTCACTCCATAACTTTAATTTTAGAGAAGACCATGATGAATTATGGTAGTTATTTTCTCCAAAAGTGTTCTTAGGTTTAGAATCTTTAATGTAACACTCCTTCTCTTTAATCTCACTCCATAACTTTAATTTTAGGTAGGACCATGATGAATAGTAGATCTAGGTTTGGAAGGAAATTATTAATATTTTATGAAATAAAATAGGAAAAAATTTAAAGAGACAAAATAATTAGTTAAATTAAGTTTAAAAGGTAGAAGGGTAAGAAAAAATTTGAAAAACCACTCCCTCCATCGCAAAATATATGGCATATAAATTCTTGGCACGGTATTAATTAAAAGTAACACATTGACTATTAATTTCTTTTCGATTATGTCTTGTACAACTATAAAACTAACAACATGTTTGAGTAGTTTTAATTACAAATGTAACTATTTGACATGCATCAAAAAATAAGTATATTATTTATTACCTTTGATAATAGCCAAAACATGGAAACAATGACTTTTGTAAATACGTGTCAAAGTAATTTTGAATGGAATTTTGCTACAATGTTATTTATGAAAAATAAAAGTGATTTTATAAACAACACTTTAGTGAAAGATCTTTGAAGGTATCTGAAAATTAGATCTTTGCGTAGATGAACCGGCAGTGGATGTACAATGCGGACCGTCGCTCCAGAGAGTTCATTGATGGCGTGAAGGCATTTCTTGATGCCGCTGTTGCATTCTTGCCTCCAGACAGCTTCATATGTTGTCCGTGCGTAGACTGCAAGAATGAGAAGGAGCACTCCCAACGTTTTCATATTTGAAAGCCTAGCTCAAAAGGCTGTCAGCCTCTCCACAAGCGGTTTGTAACAACAACCGCTTGTGGAGAGAGCACACGTGGTGTCTCGCCACCCACGATGGAATAGGGGTCTACAAACAGTTGGTAACACCAACCGCTTGTGATTTGCCCCCACGTGGCTACTCCACTGCGCTTTCTGGACGCCTTCCGAACCGCTTGTGGTGCCGCATCACAAGCGGTTCGGGGAACCGCGAGTGATACCCTCTGGGTATCACTCTCGGTTGCGTATAAGTGGTTCGATAACTGCTTGTGAAAGCGGTTACGAACCGCTTGTGTTGCGTTGTTCCCTGGTAGTGGCTGTTGCCCATTCAAGTTGTAGCAAAATCTCGCTTAATTAGAGCATGTACAATGGTTGAGACAGCAACTGCCTCTAACTATTGCCATATCACCTAGAGACAGTGCTACAGACAACATATACAATAGTAGATATGGTTGCAGGCTTTATAGGCAGTTTTCTCATACAAAGTTTCTTAATTCTCTTGTAGAGTCGACTCTTGTATTAGAGACGGCTCAAATATCTATACATACTCTCTCTCTCCTCACATCCTCCTGATTCTCCTCCATGTATAGCCAGGCCTCTCCTCCTCTCCCCCTCTGGCCAGCCCCCTCCCCTTCATCCTCCCCCGCCAATGATATAGAGGCTGCTCGTGTCCTGCTAGCAAATCGAGCAGCATCGCGAAGCATGTAGGATACAGTTGACGAAGTACCTACGTACACCTCCTCTTTCTCGTGAAGCTCCTCCTCCTAACATCTTCATCTACAAGTCATTAGTGTCACCGTATTTTGCTGAACTGCCATTGTCGCCATCGATTTGTTATAATTAAACTTAATGCGGAAACTGACAGGATCATTAGCCTAATTTCATGAACACGGAATCAATTACATTAAATGGTTTTGATCTTACGGGTGCTTGATGATGCCATCACGTCGAGTAGGAATTAGGCCGTGGAGGCCTACGTGACGATGAGTCGATGCAGAAGAGACGTAGGGATGCAGGGAGTCAGTGGCAGTGAAGTCCTCATGGTAGTGACATCCGACGGTGGTCTTCCCATCACTGCAGCGCACGAAACTCTAGATCAGGAGGGGCTTAGAGGTGTCGGGTAGGGAGCTAGCTAGAATCATGGGGAAGAGATCACACGTGTGAGGAGCCGGCCCTTCCCTTTTCTTTATATAGGGTTGCGTAACAGGAGGGCGCAACCATTTGTTGGTTGTGATAGGGCGCGAGTGATTAGGGGGTTGTTAGCCACCCTTGTGACTCGGGCTAAGAGGTTAGCCACGAGATCACTCCCAACACGATTCTAACGAAATCTGTGACTGATTCAATGTAGGACATCCTCTCTGTCTCTCAATGCCTGAACACTTCCCTGCTGCTCTCCATCGATGAAGAGGCAACACGCGCCATGTTGAAGCTCCACCACCTCTTCCCTTCATTGTCATGCCGTTTTGGGCCATGTACCCTCATGTTTCTCTGGGCCCTCTCTCTCTCCTCTCACATTCTCTCTCAAATACAAGGCGGGAGTGGCGCCCTTCGACCAGCCCTTGCCTGCTCTCCTCCGGGCTGCTGCTGCCCATGCCACTTCTCACCGCCGCATCCTCCCCTGTCTCTCTTCTTCTCTTTCTCACTCTCTTTTTCCTAATGAAGGGCCTAGTCGATGGCCAGTGGTGAGGTTCTTGAGGCAGTTGCGGGGCCAACGATGATCTGTGTGACACTTTCGGTCACGAGAGCAGTGGTGACTACATGGGCAGTAGGGTGGTCCACTCCCCTCTTCGACTGCAAGAAGGGATTCCCACCACCGCTAGCGGCCACCTTGAGTTAATGGAAGACCTAATAGTTTTTGGACTAGAGTGCAAATAGAAACAACTTTTAGGTTGTAAACTTTTGGGGACAGAGTGAGATTTCATTATAACTTCAAGTGGGTAACATTAAAGCTTAGACCTAGATGATCATTTTGTCTTTTTTAGTCCAGCTTTTCTCTTATCATGACGCCACCTCTAAAGCTCTTAAAATAATATAAAAAGAGCGGACCAGTTTCAAGAAGTATATTTAATTAAGAACCTCCTCAACGTAGCATATTTAAGAATCTCTTGAAGTTCAATTCAATATTCAGCCTTAGCCAACTTATTCATTTAGCTTACCTAGTAGAACATGCATGCTGTAAACTTTAGTGTGTCGTGTATCTGTGAAGTTAGCTGCGTGCAGATGCATCCGGCCGCATGCAGGAAAAAAAGTGGGTGCATGGCTTCCGCAGGTAAGGAGTCAAGTCTGGCAGGCTAGTTGAGATGGTGTGAGTTGGATGTATGCATGTGCTGATGGTGTGAGTTGGACCGAGTATTAAGCTATGTGGCGTAAGAATATGGGTATTACTAGTTGCAGCGTGCGTGAGGCTTTATATTGCGGGTCTAATCAGCCAAGAAATTAAGGCTCTCAATGTTATTCCACTGCTGCGTGTACTGTTCAAGAGAGGAAACATGTGTCTACGCCACATAGCTTAATATTCCTATTCAACTAGTAAATTGATGATGCGTGTTGCGTGCAGACTTGAGTTTGGCCCTTCAATATAGTGGAATGATCGATGTACGTTGACATGACTACGGCCATTTATTTTCAAGCATAGTGATATGAATAACCGAGTTGTACGTACGTATGTTGCGAGCAAGCTAGTTGCCGATGGCGCCAGTCTTGCTTGGTGCGCTGGTTCTGGCGGCGCTGGCAGCCACCACGGCGAGCCTCACCCTCAACAATCAGCTGCCAGGGTGCCAGGCGAGATGCGGCCAAGTGGAGATCCCCTACCCGTTCGGCATCGGCGACAGCTTCAGCACGAGCGGCGCTAACTGCTCCCGGCCGGGCTTCGAGATCGGCTGCGTCGGCGGCGGCCTGACGCTGTGGAAGACGCAGATCCAGGTGCTGGAGCTCTCGACGACGCCGCGGCCGGAGGCCCGCGTGATGCTGCCGGTGGCGTACCAGTGCTACAACTCGAGCGGCGACCCGTACGGCAACTTCTCGCTGGGCACGGTGGAGGTGAACCCGGCGGGCGTGTACCGCATCTCCAACTCCTCCAACGAGCTCTTCGTCCTCGGCTGCAACACCCTCGTCTACACTACCAGCGCCAAGAGTGGCAATGGCCTCTACAGCCACACCTACTACACCGGCTGCGTCGCCTACTGCAACGACTCCCGGAGCGCGCAAGACGGAGCCTGCGCCGGCGTCGGCTGCTGCCACGTCGACATCCCGCCGGGCCTCACAGACAACTTCATGGAGTTCGGCAACAGCTGGTCGCATGCCGGCATGCTGGAGTTCAGCCCCTGCGACTACGCCTTCATCGTGGAGAAGGACCACTACCAGTTCCGGGCGGCCGACCTCAGGAGCATGCCGCTCAACCGCACCATGCCGCTGCGCCTCGACTGGGCCATCCGCACGCCCATGTCCTGCGTCGACGCGCCCTACAGTCCCGATTACGCCTGCGTCAGCGCCCACAGCGTGTGCGTCAACTCCAGCAATGGCCCTGGATATGTCTGCAACTGCACCCGAGGCTACCAGGGCAACCCCTATGTCCTCCATGGATGCACCAGTATGCCCCTCTTGTTCATATCTACTTTAATTTGGTTCTAGCAACAACTTCTTCCTTCATCTTCGCTCCTCGTACTTTCAACAATCCTATATATGACAACATATAGCTAGTTCCTTGGCATTTGCTAACTAGATCGATCTAAAGTCGGAAGAACATCACAATTAGGAGAAGCTAGGGACATGGAAGGTGAATTAGGAGGGGACTTTTGTTTTCAAAAAATGACGGATCTTTATGCATTGTCATGGTGATTTGGTAGCCCATGAAAATGCAAGTATATACAAAAAGTCACTCTCAATCTCATATCATCAATGGCTGCATTAGGAATAGCGACAAATAAGGGGGCAATTTTTTGTATGCATCCCTCACCTAATATTGCTAAGTGACCTCACCCTTCCGTGCAATTGCATTTTCAAGTGTTCCAGTTCCCGCAGTTGTTGACTAGTCCTACCATGATAGAACTGTGCAAAGGCCATTTTTTCCTACTTTTATCGCGCCAAAAAGTAGGATAAATGCTAAAATTGGGAGATGCTTTTCTATGGGTTCAACAAATGATGTTACGTAAATTTGTAACCGAAATTGGCATGGAAACAAGAGCAAAAAAAAAGAGAAAATAAGAAAATTGTAAACTTAACTGCAGGTAATACATGATTTTACGTAAACTAGAAATTTAAATCACTTACTTTGGAGTTACAACAAATATCCAGATGGTGCATGAGAGAGGGTCTCTTTTTTTTTTTGCAAGGCCTCTTTTTTTTGCGAGGAAGAGAGGAGTCACTAAGCGATGGTGTGTGTGTGGTAAATTCGGATAGCTTCTCTGTGAGATACAAACAAATTAATATACCATGTATATATAAGCCTACGTTGCCTGTATTGTAGCACATGCATGATATGCGAAAACTACTAGAGGATCCGTATATGATTTTTGTTTTATTTTTCTGAATAGGTAGCCTGGCATTTTTTAGAATTTATCTCTGCGGAGGAATTAATAACTGTATTATATACTTTGATGCGTTCTGATGAATAATTTGAGGAATTAATACTTTGCTCTATTCCATGATACATATATGCAGATATAGATGAGTGTTCACTCTCGCGGAAGGATTTCCCTTGCAACGGCCGATGCATCGACACCGAGGGTTCGTACGAATGCAAATGCCGTCCTGGTTACCAGAGTAATGGCGATCCAAAAGAAAACCCATGCAATCCAAATTTCTCGCTTGCAGCAAAGATTTCCCTAGGTATAAATATTACCACAAATTCACATAATTACTCTCTAAAGTATATATTCTCGAAGAGACTTCCATATATCCCATGCTAATTATGTCTAGCTAATTGTGTTTCTTGTTGATAAATTGTCCAAGTGTTTTAGTACAAATTTTTAAGAAGCGAGCTTTATCAGATAGACAATCGATCGGATGGAATTACTATATATTCTAATGGCTATAGGATTTTATTCAAACATTTAACGTAGATAAGACACTATACAATTCTAAAGATATATATATATATATATATATATATATATATATATATATATATATATATATATATATATATATATAAATTACATATGCTCCATGGAGCCTAGGCTCCATGATCCATTACCACTAGATGCACTTTGAGATTTGGGATGTTTGGTATTTATATATTTATATACCCAGTAAAAAAAAAATTGAGATGTCAAACTCCGAAAAAATTAAATTTAACTCCAGTTTAAACTACTTTTAAATTTATTATAAATATAGTTCAAACTTGTTTAAACTAGTTCAAACTGAAGATGAATTTAATTTTGTTTGGAGTTTGGCATCTCAAATATTTTATTTAGTAGGTATGTAAAGATGTACACATCAAACATCACGAATCTCAAAGCACATCTAGTGTTAAGTGTTAATGTATCATGAAGCCTAGGCTCCATGGAGCCTTAAACTGTATATATATATATATCGATGAGTCCATTCTTTTTCAAAAAATGTTTCCAAATGCGTTCAATAAATTGTTGCACTACTAGAGAACTCACCTTTAGTACCGGTTAGAAACTGGCTTTAGTACAGGTTTTTGAACTGGTACAGGCCATCCGGGACTGACCGGTTCTCTCACCCGGTACTGATAGTACTGGAAAATATTTAAAAATGTCGAGGATGTATTGGAGAAGCAGGACTCGAACCCACAATCTCGTGACTCTAGCCTCACCTTTCTAACCAACCCACCCACCATCGCGTACTGATATAGATAGAATATGCATTCCTTTTGAACTTTCCTAAAACGAGACATCAGTACCGGTTCATAACATGAACCGGTACTGATGAGAGGGCATCAGTACCGGTTCGTGTTACGAACCGATACTAATTTATCCCGTGCCTTCGGTACTGGTTTGTATCACGAACCGGGATTAATGCGAGGCATCAGTACCGGTTCGTGACTCCAACCGGTACTGAAAGCCCACTATTGCCTGGTAGCTAATGAACCGGTACTGATGCCACTATCAGTGCTGGTTCCAATCTAACCGGTACTGATGGACCGGTATGAAAGATCAATTTTCTAGTAGTGTTGAATGCTTCAACAGTTAATGTATACAAATAAGGTTCATGAGCATGCTATCACAAATGCGTTAGTGCTCAAACAGGTGCAATCACACAAAGTAGAATGGCGCAACACAGCATGTGAACAACATTGCAGGCATGCCACAAAGATGAAAACAGCTTCTGTGGCTTGGGCACACAATGTGAGCATTATAGGGAACTGCAAAACAAAAGATGAAAACTGATAAAATTACCGAAATTTGACAAAAAAAAAGAACTGAATTACATGTACAATGGCTATTTCGTATAATCACATTTCAGTCTTTCACCATAATGAAATAATCCGCATTTGCTATGCACTTATATCTGGAGCCACGTAATCGATCTACATTTGATATTATTTATTTATGCAGGCACTTGCGTCAGCTTCGTCGTTTTAGTGATTATCATCTTCTGCTTGCGTGTAATTTTTGAGAGAAGAAAGCTTAAGGATGTCAAGAAACAGTATTTTCAGCAACATGGAGGGCTGCTATTATTTGAGAAGATGAAATCAGACCAAGGACTTGCATTTAGGGTGTTTACGGAAGGAGAGCTAGAACAAGCAACAAACAACTTTGACAAAAACCAAATTCTTGGACATGGAGGCCAAGGCACTGTCTACAAGGGAATTCTTAAGGATAAGATTTCAGTGGCGATTAAAAGATGTGCATTGATTGATGACAGGCATAAAAAGGAGTTTGGTAAAGAAATGCTTATTCTTTCTCAGATCAACCACAAGAACATTGTTAAGCTATTGGGTTGCTGCCTTGAGGTGGAAGTCCCAGTGCTGGTTTACGAGTTCATCCCAAATGGAACATTGTTTCAACTTATTCATGGTAAGAATCATATGTTGCATATCCCTTTCAGCTCTCTCCTCAGGATTGCCAATGAAGCAGCTGAGGGTCTTGCATTTTTACATTCCTATGCAAACCCACCAATTCTACATGGTGATGTGAAAACGTCTAACATCCTTCTTGATGAGAATTACATGGCAAAGGTATCCGATTTTGGAGCGTCCATACTAGCACCAAGTGATGAAGCCCAGTTTGTGACAATGGTTCAAGGGACATGCGGTTACCTGGACCCGGAATATATGCAAACATGCCGGTTAACAGATAAGAGCGATATTTATAGCTTTGGTGTAGTCCTTTTGGAGATCCTAACGGGGCAGAAGCCGTTGAATCTAGACGGTCCTGAAGAACAAAGAAGCTTGTCCTCAACGTTCCTGTTGGCAATGAAGGAGAACAATCTTGATGCCATGTTGGACAGCCGAATAAAAGGTCATGAAAGCACAGAATTGCTTGGAGGCCTTGCGAAGCTAGCTAGTCACTGCTTGGATATGTGCAGCGACAATAGGCCTTCAATGAAAGAGGTTTCTGAGGAGCTTAGCAGACTAAGAAAGCTTTCGAAGCATCCTTGGGTACAATATGATGCTGAGACAGAGGGCTTTCTTGCCGGATCATCAACCAGTAGTTTTGAAATATACCCAAGCGCAAAGTACACAGGGAAGGTTGAAACAATGGCCATTAACCCATTCAGTTCTTACATTACCAGGTGAAAACAAAACTGTGGCAAGCCTAGATTGTAGCATATTCGTTGGTACTTAAGCTTCTGCCCTTTTAGTCATCTGTGAAATTTTTTATATTTGAAGCTTATAAGATTTTTTCATTTGGCTAGTTTAGTCATGTCTTACATTTTTTATAGGAAAACGTACCTATTTGGTCCTTGAATTATGTCTGAAGTACCAATTTGGTCCCTTAACCTAAATACCGGGTTAGTATAGTCCTTCAAATAGCAAAACCAGACCAAATTATCCTTTGACCGGTCAAAACAGTGGATTTGAGTGCTTTTACGTTACGTGGCAGACATGTAGATAGTTTCGCACGCATGGACACCCTGTTGGATAGCCACGTCGACGATGATGAGACTATTTACTCTCTCTTCCCATCCTCTCCAACACACACTGTCCCTACCCTCACCCCCTTTCTGATCTCTCACCTCTTCTCTCTCCCGGCCATACTCTACTCCCTCTTCTTCTCTCCTCTCCTCTCTCTCTCCAACCAAAGCATTGCTACGGCAGTGCCATGCTACTCCGCTCCTCCCTAGCCCCACCCAAGGTTTAGAAAACCGATCGGCGTCCCGAAACCGCCCTCCTGGCAGGACGGTTTTTCGCCAAAAACCGGTAAAAACCGCCCAAAACCGGTAAAAACCGTGCAAATTCAAAATCAAACGGGCAAATGGGCGGAGCGGTTTTCCGGCGGTTTTTAGCGAGAAACCGCCGGTTTTGACGGTTTCCCGGCAGTTTCTGGCTAAAAACCGCCGGGAAAAATGGAAAATCGTGGAAAATAGAAAAAAGGAAAATAGGTCTGAAAAATTTTTTAAAAATAGGTCTTAATTTAAAATTTTGCTTCATACAAACCCTTCTAAAAACCATCTAGTTTTTTATAAGATTTTTTCTTAATTTTTTTAAAATTAAAATTCAAACTCAAATTTTTGAATTTGACCGGACAAAAACCGGCGGTTTCTCAAACCGCCGGCCAGCGGTTTGGCGAGAAACCGCCGGTTTTTGCAGTTTTTCACCAGTTTTTATAACCCTGGCCCCACCCTTACTCTACCTTCCTATCCCTCTCACGTGATGCTGTCGATAGCGAGCAACTCCTACAAGCCTATCGTCTCTTGCGACCAGCTGCATTGTTGCCGCTCCATTCATGTTCCTGGCATTAGCACAGGCGGCTAACACGTGTCCTAGGAGCGCTCGACGCTAGGCTAGCGTGGCCTGGAAGCACGGTGTGGTGCGGGATGACGCGAATATGGCCTAGCCGCAGTGCGGAAGCAACCTGGGAGCGTGAGACACGACCTAGACGCATCCTGAGAGCACGATGCGGTGTGGGACGGCATGGTCGCGTGAGCACAGGTGACAGCACGGCCTAGGAGCACGGTGCTGGCCAGCATGCATCAGTGTCGCCGGACTGGCCTGCATCGGCGAGCCAGCACGTTTGCACAGGCGGCGACCCCTCCCTTCTGTACCCCTCTTTGATTTTATATGGGAAAAGAGAGAGATTGAGATGAGAGAAAGAGAGAAGGTAAGGCCACATGTCTACCATATCAGTGCCACGCCAGCGAAAATGGCACCGTGGACTCCACATCAGCCAGCGAAAATGGCACCGTGGACTCCACATCAGCGAGCCCTCTTTCAAAACCACTATTTTGACTAGTCAAAGGACCAATTTGGTCTGGTTTTGCATGTTCAAGGACCATCCTAACCCGGTATTTGAGTTTAGTGACCAAATTGGTACTTTGGGCATAGTTCAGAAACAAATAGGTACTTTTTCCTTTTTTATATTAATTTGTAGCCGTAACAAGTGGGGTGCGGGTGCAGTTAATGCCAACCCAATTCTCCATGTGAACTCGTGCAAACCATGTACAGAAATAATTAACATGGTTATATTTATCATGTGCAGATGATATATTGCTAGAAATCTCATAAAAAATTCTTTGGTGTTACTAAATTTTATTAATTTTTATTACGTACTACGTGAGAAAAATATCGGTCAATTGATGATGTATATGGAAGATTGCATCTATTGTAGGGAGGTACACTACCCACACCTTACGACATACGAGTCTACATGTAACATCCCAAATTTTGGACTAGTAAATTTTTTAAAAATATTTTTAGAAAAGAAATTAATTCTCTAAAGGCTTTAGAGCTATAAAAAAAATTTTAAGCCAAAGAAATTCAAAAGACTTATTTGCATATCTTCTCTAAAGTTTTGGAAACTATTTTAAGCATTTTTCAAGATGCAAAAGAGTATTGATAACTTTTAAGCTTTTCAATAAATGTATAAAGTACACTTGGCTTAAGTTTTAAACTCCTTTTTCTATTATTTTTGTGCTATCTCTAAGAGATGTTATATAAATTGGAAATATTCCTTTTATATAAGAACGGTCCTTTTTGTAATTTAAATTTATTTACAAAAAGGAAATCAAAATAAATATTTTGATGGTTTGATATTTTCCCAAAAGTTTTGAAATACCTTATTGACCGTTAAAAGGATTTTATCTCAAACCTTTTTATCAAACCCTTTGTCTTACTTATTTTGAAAGAGTCCAGAATGACCCCTTCCACTTTTGGATTTCTAAAAACTATCAAAAATATATTTATCCTTGTGCAGGAGCTAGGTTTTTAATTATATTATTAATTCCCATTTTGTGACCCATGCCTACTTTCAAGGAAATCGTTGTATTTGAAAAAGAACTTTTACCTAGATTTTTATATCAACTTTAAAACCCTAAAACTAGACCATATTTAAATACTAGTCCCTATCTTGGACAAAAATTTTGACTCTATATTTCTTTATGTCAAACTTATTTTTACCCATTGTTGGATTTCAAACCTACAATGTGTAAACCTAGAATTCTTTTGCTAAACTATCAATAGAGCCTTGTGAATTTATTTATATATTTATATATAGGATTTTGTGCAAAATTCGTATTTTCATGTGGATGTCAATATTTATATTCAAAATCCATATTTGATTGATTTTACCCTTTGCAAAAATATTTTTTGCAATACATATATTTAAGCTAATACATGTATTCATGCTTGAATTCATTCCATGAATAGTATTTTCAAACTGTGAATAGTGCCCTAGATGTCCCTTTTCAAATTTGATTTCATTCAAAACTATTTTCTAATCATCTTTTAAAAACCAAAATTCTTCCTAGCTGGGCTTATCCCTTCCCAGACCTTTGGCCCAGCTGACCAGCCTAGCCTAGCCCCTCTCTCTCTCTCATTCCTTCTCTCCATCTCCTTTTCCTCTTTTCTAGCCCAGTCGAAGCCGCTCACCGCAGCCTATTCGGCCCAGCAGAGCAGGCCCAACTACTCCACTTCTCTCCTAACCTAGCCTAGTAGAGTAGACCTCTGGCTCTCTGCTTGCTCTCTCTCTCTCTCTCACGTGCTAGCTCAGCCCCGCGCGTGCCCTCCTCCTTGGCGCCGTTCCACGCTGCGTGTGCTGCACCCTGGCAGCGCCGCTAGCCACGTTGTTTATGCTAGCTCCTTGCCCAACAGCCACGCCTGCCCTAGCCCTGCTGCCCACCAGCCCAAACCTGTCCCTAGCTGCATCGCCATGTGGGACTCGCTCCTCTCTCTCCCAAGCTGCTCTCTTGGCTTTTAGGCCCGTACCAAGCTCCTCTGCTTGATTATTTTTCCCTCTCTCTAGCCCGCTTATCTGGTGAACTTTTGATGACTAAGAGCCACCTGTTGGGTGAGTCACGCTAGCTGTTCTTGGGACCTTTGGAAAGCTCTCGGCCTCCTCTACCTCGTCCTTGGCCTCATTGGGCTTTGGTGCCTCGCAGAGCCTAGGAGGTTGCGTGGACCACCACCGGTCGGGTTTCTTCCCCTTTTCAATTTCTCCCTCCTCGGTGATTCTCTCTCTAATTTTCCGCATCTAGAGCTTCCCCATGCCATACTAAGCATGACCCAACCCCTTTTTTGCCGTAGGTTCTGCCGGTGTTCGCTGCCACCATGACCCGCTTCGGCCACCGTCGTCCTCCTCGTCGCCGGTTTGACCTCCCCGTCATCATCCTCACAGTCACCCTAGGTAGAACCCTGGAGGTCCCTAGGTGCCCTAGGGTCCTCGACTTAGCTCACTTTGGCTACAGTCTGCCATTGCGGCGCTCGCCAGTACCAGCTACCACTCGAGCTCATCGCGCCACCGTGTCGCTACTCCGTTCGTCATGCCGTTGGCACCTTTAGGACCGAGCTGGCGTGGGAATTCCATTTTTTCGTTCCCTCGCCTCACCATGCTTCGGTGCGCTGGTGAGCCGAGCTCCACCGGAGCTCCTTGGGTCGCCCGCGCTAAGTCCAGAGGGGGAAGATGACATGATGTCAGCATGACGTCATGGTTCAGACTCCTTATTGCGTAGTCACTAATAGGTAGGCCCCCAGGACCTACCGGTCAGTTTCGGTGGAAGCGTATTTTGGGGAATACGCTTTCACTGTAGAATCACTCATTTCAGCATGCGCCTCGAGCCGGAGGCTTCACGGGGCGCCTTGGGCTGCTCCTTGTGGACTCTGTCCACATAGTTGTGGGCTCAGTCCGTTACTATTTAAACTTATTTTTAGAACTTTATCTTTTAAACTATTCTAGTAAGTAGAAATGATTTTCTATAAATGATTTTAGACCTCCAAAAATTTTGTTAAAATTTTGATAAATACTACAAGTTGTGCTGGTTTTTATAAAAATACTAGTAAGCATGCACGTGCAAGGCACGTTTTGTAATAATCTTCATAATAATATATTGTAATATGTGTTTGTCGATGATTGATACAATAGGTGGAGAGCTCCTAGACACCGTAAGCAATCATACAATAAAGCAAAAAAAATGTAGATGTATTGGTGGTAGTTGTACAATCGATCGATGTTCGAAGACAATAATAATACATATTTTCATCTTCTAACACGCCTTCCAACTTGAAAATATTAAACGACAAAGTATCAAGTGAACAATTTTATGAGCTACAATGCAGCTTACATGTAAGAAATAAAAATATCAGAACACGATAGATAGAGTGAATTACAATATATTTAATAATTGAGTTATGTGAGGCTTTCACAGAATTGTAGGTGATACCATTAGTCTAAAGTGAGCAGGAGCAGGTGAACACTGTCCAAGAACCAGGGGCATCCTACAATACTTCTAGCTTGCTGACCATGGAAGGCTTGAAGAAGAAAAGAAACACAGAGCAACTTTCATCAACCTTTATGCCAAAAATTCGAAGTGAGAAAAATATCAAAATGGATGGTCTAAATACTGCTCAACGACTTCTCGCTGCGTGCCTCTCTCCATGCCCATCTAGTCCACTCTTAGAGTCACCTCAGATCCGACTAGTCCACACTTGACCATAGCCACTTCCTTTCTCTGCTATCATTCCTTCGTATGTCACGCACATGATGTGTCGGAACCACCTCCTGCAGGCAAGTGGCAGCACTTAGCAGCTATGTGTGTTACTCCGCGTTCCTCTCTGCAATGTCTATGAACCGATAGCCCTCTTCTCATCACCATGTAGCTTTAGCTACTCCATACAACCTTATCACCATGCTGGACCACATCCATATTCCACAACCACACACACTGGCATGCCAGACCCAATTTCCAAGGTTCAAGTTTTAATGTATAATTGAAAGGACCGGGATGTCGCCTAGAGGGGGGGTGAATAGGCGATTACAAATTCTAAAACAATAAACAGAGTTAATTGCGGAAGCTGTATCGGACAGTCCGATGGTACAGGGTCGGACTGTCCGAGGCAAGTATCGGACTGTCCGATCTGCACAGAAAACAGAGGACTTCGATTTCAATTCAAATCTCACAAATTCAAGGATACCACCTGCACCAAAGATAGTTCACAAGCAAGTATAGGTGTAGTAGTATCACACAAGATAAGATAATCAATTCAATTGTAAAATAAGCAAGTAAATTAAACTTGAGAGTAGAAATGTAAAACCACGAGTGGAGAGGAGACGCGTCGATGTTTGTTCCCGAAGTTCGGATCTTTGAGGGGATCCTACGTCTCCGTTGAGGCGGCTCGGTCACACTTGAGGCTGGGTCTTTTTCAACCCTAATCCTCTCCAAGGTCCGCACCAAGCTCCCTTGGAATCCACTAGTTGACTCCTTCCCTCACGGAGGCGGAGTCCGGCCTTCACAAACTTGACACGGCGCACCACACAAAGCTCGGTGGCTCGTGACCAACTCCTAGCCGTCTAGGAGTCCTCAACCTCCAAGAGTAACAAATGCCACGAAGAACGAACTTGGAGATGAACTCAAGTGCTCAAAGGTCCAATCTTGCTCAATCCCTCCTCCCAACTCTTCTTAACCCTTCTCACTAAGAGGATCACTTAGATCAAAGAGTGGAGAGGTCACTAGGCTCAAGAACACACTAATTCTACAAAGGAATCACCTCCCAACCTTTCTCCCTCAATCCCTCCTTCCAACTCTTCCAAACCCTTCTCCAAAGGGGATCACTAAGATCTAGAGTGGAGGGGTGCTATGGGGCTCAAGAACAAGGGGAGGCACCTTCACACAGCCTTGGCATAGCCCTCATCTTTGCTTATTCACTTGACCTAAAGAATTCCTCTATTTAGATGAGACTAAACTGATCTTATCAACAAACTTGTTAGTCTCACAGGATAAATAAATGCTTACTAGAGGTTTGACATTAGGCAAGCACTAAGTCAAGCATTTACACATTTACTAATAATTGTCATTATATGTGTTTGTCATTAATCACCAAAATCACTTATGTGCCTAGATGCACTTTCAATAATCATGTCCGGTGAATGTTGGTTCACCGTTCTAAGGCGGCTGAGCCTAAAAATTATTAATTAGAACTAAGAAATTCTAAGCAAATTTTAACCAAGACTTAAGAGTCTAAATCATTTTAGTTTAACCTAACTAGGCTAACAAGGGTGATTTTCAAGGCAAACACTATTAGAATCAAATGAGGAATGATATCATTAAGGCAAGATCATTCATGGTAAAACAATAACAAGTAATTGACAGGACATGATATATTATGGTTAACAAGTAGGCATCCATAAATTAAAGAGCATGCAATTTGATACGTTAAATGAAATACTTTAGAAAATTGGGTAGCAATATGATCTAACTGGATGTTAACTCGCCTTGATCCTGTTTATAGAGGGAGTCTTCTTGCTACTCGTTGAAGGGCTCCTCGTGCTCCTCAGCGTCTAATAACAGAACGAATTCGACAAACAATAATTAAACAACCAATATGCAACGAGAAAGTATGATGCATGAGATGCAACGCGCTTAGTCTAGCGATCGGTAAACAACGATAGATTGTTTGCAACTATTCTTTTCTATGTATCAAGGAAGTTCCTTGAGCCTAATCAAGTGAATAATTCTTTGAATAGATATCGGTGGTGTGGGTGGTAGCGAACTTATGTACGATGATGATGATGATGATGCAATAAGTACCCTAATTATAGTTCCCAAAATATAGTATGCAAATTTCAATACTTTTGTTTGAAATATTTCCTAACATTATTAGGGGCTGTTGCCACTACAGTGATTTATTTAATTTTCACTGCAAAAGATAATTTCTAAGAAAAATGGTTTAAATTACCCCCTTTTGGGCATCCATGCATAAATATCATGCTAATCCAAGTTTCAACATTTTAATAAATTATTTTGGTGTTGGAAGAGTTCCCGTAAAAATTTGGAACTTTATTGAGCTCATTTAATATTTTAAATAAATCAGATTTAGTAACAGCATTATTAATACATAAGAAAATGGTTTAAAATGCATGTTTAAATTGTCCAGAGAATGATATTGATGCTAAAATTATCCAATAAATTTTTTTAAATCCTAATCTATATTTAAGTCTCACTGGAATTTGACCAAGATTTTAGGGGCTCAAAAACTAATTTAAAAACAATGGAAAAGCTGTTTATAAAATACCTTAAGAGGAGTTTCTAGATTAAATAGAGGTTTAATATGTGTTACTGTTCCTAATTATAATTTTATTAGATCCAGCTTGCTATCTAGTATTTTTTAAATTTTTCTATAATTTTTTATAGCTATTTACTATTTTTAATAAATCTAAATTATTAACTGGATTTTCTAAATCAATAATAGCTAGAAAATTCGGTTTAAACAATACTGGGCAAAGCCTAGTATTGTGCGGTGGTTGAGTGCGCATGCGGCCCAACTGGCCCGTGGTGGCCTACACGGTGAGCGCAAACGCGTAGATGCGCGTTCCAACGGAGAAGCCGTTATCCAAGGAGTACGCCTTCACTAATGATGACGGGGGGTCCAAGGCCCCACCTGTCAGTGACGAATGATCACACGTTGTGAGGTTTAAACGAAATCCTCCCTCCCACATGAGGGTCCCACATGTAAGTGGCATGGTTCACAGTAAATGTGAACCATGCCCTGCGCAGTTCGCTCCGGCGAAGGTTCCAATGACGGTTCGGCAACGCTATAGGGCCTGAGCGGCAACGCTCAAGATCGGAAGGGGTTTAGGTAGGTTCTTGCTAGGACGTGTCATCGGAGATTTTGCCGGCGATGAGCTCTAGCAGCGGTGACACAAGTAAGGGTGGCAGGAAGCTACGGGGAAGTGCGGCGACGGCGATTCAGCCCACCGCAGATCTAGATAAGGCGCGAATGAGCATGAGGAGAACCAGAGGGTGCTCACCAAGCAGGAGATTGAGTCAGGGAAGGGCCGGAGTGAGTTGACAGTGAAGGGGTGGACAACAGAGGAATCCGGTCGTCGCCGTAGGGAAACACCGATGGTGTTCTTGCAAAATTGAGTTAGAGGAAATGGCAGGAGTGTCTTAGGGATTCTCTAGATGTGAGTAATCAAAGAGGGATGTACCAAGGTGGAAGAAATCGAAATAGGGGTGGATCTGGCCGACGGTGGCAACTTAGCTCTCCAGCGAGCTACGTGAAGCTAGAGTTCAATTGTGCACGGCAGGAGCGCACTGGAGGGTGGAGGAGGGTGAGGGAAGTGGTCGCGGGAGCGATTAGATAGCGAAGGGCCCTGGCGACTGAGATGGGTGTGGGAGAGGGGCAGAGGCGCGGGGCGCACTAAATGGGCAAGACCGAGTGGGCGAGCGGCCGGCAACGGGTGGAGCAACGAGGTAGGGAGTAATGGAGGGGGTTAGCCCAAGCAGAAAAGGACAGAGACTGTCAAGCGGCGTGATAGCGGCGAGCAGAGGCGTTACGGTGGGGAGGGCATGTGTACACGACAGCTCGGCTGTGTGTAGCGTGCCCGGGTCATTAAGTGCGAGCGAGAGGGAGACAGGGAAGAGGTAGGCGGTGATGCAACGGTGCTGCAGCGGCAAGCACAGGCTTATTCATCAGTTTGACATGAAAAATGCCTTCTTACACGGTCGCGTTGATGAAACTGTCTACTACCAGCAGCCATCCGGGTTCATTGATCCCGCCTTGCCTGACCATGTTTGCCTTCTTCAGAAGTCTCTGTATGGTATCAAGCATGTGCCCTGCGCCTAGTACCAGCGGTTTGGCACCTATCTTCGGTGTATTGGTTTTACAGCCTCTTCCTCGGACACCTCTCTGTTTGTCCTCTAGGAGGGTACTCATCTCGCTTATTTGTTCCTATATGTCGAAGACATCATCCTCACAGCTTCCTCGAGTGATCTACTCCATCGACTCACCCAAAAGCTCCACTCTGAGTTCGCGATGACTGATTTGGGCGATCTTCACTTCTTCCTCAGGATTGCTGCGTAGTGCTCCACCACGGGGCTCTTTCTCTCCCAACATCAGTATGCCGCGGATCTTCTTCAATGGGCCGGCATGTCAGAGTGCCACCCAACTGCAACACTAGTGGAAACTCATGCTAAGCTCTCCGCGCAAGATGGTCCTCTTGTTGCAGATCCTTCCGCATATCGGAGCCTCGCAGGCGCTCTTCAGTACTTGACACTCACTCGTCCTGGTTTGGCTTACGCCATTCAGCAGGCTTGTCTTTTTATGCACGATCCGCGTGAGCCTCATCTCGCGTTGATCAAGCATGTTCTGTGGTACGTCAAGGGAACTCTTGATGTTGGTCTTCACATCGGCACTTCACTGGCAACTTCCCTCACTGCCTACTCCGACGCGGATTGGGCAGGCTGCCCAGACTCACGCCGCTCTACCTCGGGTTACTGCATCTACCTCGGCGACAACCTTATGTCTTGGTCCTCCAAGGGTCAGACCACTATGTCTCGCTCGAGTGCTGAGGCTGAATACCGCGCCGTCGCGCATGTCGTTGCCGAGTGTTGCTGGTTATGGCAACTTCTCTAGGACCTACATTAGCCTATAACTTCATCGACCGTCGTGTACTGTGACAACGTCAGCTGGTCTACATGTCATCCAACCCGGTTCAGCATCGGAGAACGAAGCACATCGAGATCGACATTCATTTTGTCCGCGAGAAAGTCTCCCTTGGTGATGTTCGCGTCCTACACGTACCCTCATTGCACCAGTTCGCAGATATCATGACAAAAGGCCTACCTGTGCAACTATTCTTAGATTTTCGGTCCAGTCTTTGCTTCCGGAATCCTCCCGATGCGACTGCGGGCGGGTGTTAAACAATAAGCTTGTATAGGCTACTTTAGCATGTCCTTAATTAGCTCTCCCGTGTATAGTATGCTATTGAATGGCTTTCCTAATCTTAGGGATCTTGTATGCTCTCATTCAAAGGCATATATATATATATATATATATATATATATATATATATATATATATATATATATATATATATATATATATATATATATATATATATATATATATATCTCTCTCTCTCTCTCTTTGGCTGTGCGGTGATTGCTCCACTTTCTATCTCTTTCAGTGGAGACCGGATTTTCCTGGGGTACCTGGGATTCAAGGCACCTTCGTTGCCGTTGGATTGATCCCGGAGATTCGTGCAAATAGGGTGGAGTGAGATGGGCGCATGGTCTATGGGATATTTTAATCTGCGCCATGGACCGGATGGCTGTAACTTCTCTGTCCTGGTTGTTACTCATTCTCCTCGCAACATCTCCCTCGTCGCAGACCAGGACCAGATCTGCTGCACAGAAACCTGTAGACAAACCCACAATTTCGTACAAAACACTCTACTCTTGCTTGGCGGCGTCCCAATCCACCGGATGAATCATGCGCCGCCGGCCGGAGTCCAGGCAGGAGACCAGGCCGGAGACATCGTCGCAGAGAAGCTCGCTTGCTGCCGTGATGCCACGGGGAAGCCGACCGACGCCCCTGGCCGAGGCCGGGCGTGTTATGCTGGAGGAAGACGAAGATGTTCCGTCCGGCCGCGAGCCCCAGGAAAGAAAGGAAAAAGAAGCTGTGAAGAGGAAAAGGAAACAGCTCGGTCCATGGAATCGGGGAAAAAGAAGCTGTGAAGAGGAAAAGAAAACAGCTCGGTCCATGGAATCGGTCCATGCTAGGAAAGAAGCTCACCAGTACTGCACGAATCTTGAAATCAATCCAACAATGATGAAGGTGCCTGCGGCCGCAGCTACATGCGGGAATCAATTTCCGCTTTCAGTGGGATCACAGAGGTGAATGGGGATGAGAAATTGGACCCCAGCAACGATTTCTGATAGTCACCTATACTATACGGCATTATGGCCACCTTAACTTTACACCTTGTGTCACTGAGGGTTTACAGCTTAGATTCATAGTAGCCATCAGTCAGCATGCACGGAATACATTTGAGCAGCGAGGGCTGAGTTACGGTTTGGACATCGCATGGAATGGCTTGTACGGAGAGACGAAAAAATGCTTCAGAAGAAGACCCCTTCAGCTCGGATGATGCCACACCGACACGCACCCTGCACACTCGATTCTCAGCTGTTGCCTCAAGAAAAGGGAACTTACCGATATCAGTCTTGCGCCGATCCACACTCGTTTGGGCGACGGCGAAGAAATGCGCAACAAGGCTCAGGGGGCGAGGATTCAGGCCGCATACAAGGGAGATAGCAGGTCCACCCCCAAGGCTCAGGTAATCGAAGCCGGCCGGCCTGCCGCATCTCCTCAGGGGACGCGCTCAACACCTTGTACAGCGCACCAGCCAGTGTGTTTATGGTAGAGGCAACCGGCTGAAGAAAACAAAATGATCTCGTTTGTCAATGCAACCAAAACGACGAATCCTCACTGATATTGCTGAATGCTGAACACTGACTGACCTTGCGCAGCGTATGGAACGCTTCCAGATACTCACACAGGGAGGCAGCGTCGTGCAGCTCACCCAGAGGCTTGAGAAGGTCTCTCAGGGCAAGGACAATGCGGCGGTCATTCCTCCACCGGTTAAAGGATGGCGCATGTTGAAGGCGTCTCCCATCAAGAGTGCCCCGGGAGTCGGCTGAGGCGCTGCTGGCATCCTTCTTGTGCTTCCCTTGTCGATGGCTGCTATGAATGAATCGCGAATCTCTCCTGGAACCTGACAAAAACAAGAAGCCCCATGCATGTATCTATCAGTGTCAAACCTCCATTTGCAATGATGTTTCCCTTTTCATTGATAAGAACAAACAATTAATACCTGAGGTGTAACGACAGTCTTGAGGTAATATGCCATATCACCAGTAGCTATGGAAGGCACCTTCTGACCAGGAACATCCACCAGGCATCGAACCTTGGTGCTGATCATCGGGTAAAACAGGGCAGGTGAAGGATTGGCCTAGATGACATGGCCATGGTTGCGGTATGGAAGCTCGCAGTTCTCCAACGCCAGCCCAACGAAACAGGATGGTACATCAACCTAACCACATGCCAATGTTAATCCTGATAATCCACTGTATTCAGGAAATAATGTGCAATATTGCGGTAGATTAATACCTTTGGAGAGCAAAGCACGCGTCGTAGATTTGAAAAGCAGCCATCACAGACAATCGTTAAGGGTGCTAAAGCTTTGAACTCTTCGCCAGACTTCGTTTTGTAATGGACACCTCTAACTGTACCATTTACTTCAAGCAATGATACAACAGTTCCTTGCTCTAACTGGACACTGAAATACCCAATATCAAACTGCAATCTTAATTTTTCAGGACCATAAACAATTATATACGTACAAGACCACCACATGGTAAGTAAAATGGTGAACTAAAAAGGACAAAGTAAGGTGATTACTTGGGCAAAGATGTGGCTTTCTCACGCATTCTCTGTATAAACCGTCCGTTGTGAAAGCTCCTACCAGCAACATCTGGGTGGAACTTATCCCCTGGATAAGGAATCTTGGTGTTCTTCCCATCTTTGAACAAAGCATAGCCCAGGACACGCTGAGCATCAATTTCTTCAACGCAGTCTGGTGCAACAGCCGAAAACGCTCAATACAGTATAACTGTGATCTATGAGGTGAAGCAAGTGTGAATGTGCAGATATGTATCGGAGGCTCCCCAGACTTACCCTGAAGACCTAACTCAATCAGTTTCAAGTATCCTCCAGGTTGCAACAATTCACCCACAGTTCTATCAGGCTCTGTCAGGTCTCTCTCGATAGCACACACTCGTCGACCATCCTAAATCAACAAGAGAGAAGCCGAGCAAACACCATTTGTATCTACAGTGTAAATTTTTGAATTCTGACACAAGAAAATGAGCATATGAAATAAGTTGCAATGCACAAACTTAAATTTCCTCCTCCTCCTCTTCTCCTTATTTTTTGGATGAACACCCCTAATAAATGTGCCAAGTTTAATTTAGCTAATATGAGGTCTTTGAGATAGTGGCAAATCTTCAGTTCATATGCACAGTTAACAAAAACTAAAGTAGCAATGCATTTTCCAAGTACTGAATGGCAATTCTCCACACATGCATAAATATGCAGTACAGGTAGAGGAATAATGGAACCACTACCAGAAACAAATGTTAGGCACAGGGACACAGCATGGCAATGTTTTCAATTCTCACATCATGGAAATGCTTGACTACTACTGGCCTTCTTACATCCAAGATTTCAAAACCAGGCAGTCCATCTTCCTGACATTGGTTCCACTGTGGAAGAACTGAGGATGCTTTCATGTGCACAGTGAACACCCGTCCCACCCATGGCATAATTCACTTTCCATATTAACAAAAATGGGTTTCTCAGGACACTGAAATCGGAGGAAAGATGTAAACCTTTCCGGCATTAATGCCGTGTCTATCTCAAGGTTGCTGGGGGTTAGCAATGACGAAAGTACCAAGTTTTATTAGGGCTAGTTTGTCGGGAAGAGATGAGTTATTGGAGTTAGTTGGGAAAAAGGGCTTTACTGTCGGGGAAGAGATGAGTCATTGGAGTTAGTTGGAAAAAAGGGCCATTAGTAAGGAGTAAGGCACGACTTGATGACATGTGCATATTGTTGTAGGCCTAAGATAAGTACCCCCTTCGACTCTGGAGTGAGGGCACAACCCCACCTTTTTTGCACCTCCGCGTCTCCCTTTTTTCTAGGCCACCCAGAAGAAGCCCAAGGAAGGGGCGCGGAGCTCAGACAGAGAGGCGCGAAGCATATGCGAAGCCCAGCGAAGCTTCGGACGAAGCAGCGCATGGCGCAGGAGGGCGCGAAGCTCAGTGAAGCACGGAGAGGGAGCAACATAAGGAGTAAGTAGAGAGGCGCAAAGCATACGCGAAGCCTAGCGGGGCCGGAGCGCAGCAGATAGAGAGCCGAGTCAGAGCAACCAGAAGGACGACGGGATGGACTGCCCTGCCGCTTACGGAACCAGATAGACAGGTCATACAATCGGACCTGCTACCCCGTCAGAGCACTCGAGTAGGCGCCAGGCTGTGCTAGATCGGCCCATAACCGTCTTGCGTGTGTAATTCCACATGTAACCCCACATAGGAAGCTAAGTAGAAGGGTAAAACCGTAAAGGGGGCGATTGAAAGCCAGAATGATCGCCGGAGCCTTTGGCCGGGCAAAGTGGGGGGTAAGACATGTAAACCAGCGGAAGAATGACCCCCAGGTCTCTGGTCAGGGCTGGTCGGGAAAAGCCGCAAATGCATGGCCATGCACACCCCCTCCCCTATAAAAGGGGGAAGGAGGATATCAATGAGGGGCAGGACTCTTTCTTCTTAGGCGTTGTGTTCCTTTCATCCACGAGTACAACCAGCGAGAGTGCGAGAGTTCCACCGAGCTGTTTCGGGAGCGTGAACCGCTCTGTGAGCGATCTCGCGCACTGGGGACAGCACTATTTTCTGTTTGTGGGATTGTTCCCACAACAGTGGCGCCATCCGTTGGGATCGACTACTGAAGAAAGCCGTCGCTTCGAAGCTAGCTCGACGAAGAATCATCAACGACCATGCCGCCGAAGAAAAGGACTACGACTACGTCCCAGGGGGCTACGACGGGAGCTGAGGGCGGAGGATCGGGAAGGTTGCTGAGGAGCTAAACACGCAGTCGTCTTCAGATGCAGGACGAGGAAGGCAGAGCCCCTATGGAGATGGAGGGATCCTCGGAGTTACACCCGTTGCAGCCGGTGGTGGTGATGCGCAAGCACGCCCCCAGACGTTGGTCTCAAGCGACGGGCCAATCAGCAGCCGTGCCGAAGGAGGTCATAGTCGAGGCATCAAACCACCCGAGTCATCGAGGCGGTGGTCGTGGGATGGAGCCCTCCCCCAACAGGCGAGGGGGTCCTAGGAGGCGCTCGACCCTAACATGTGGGCGCTCATGGAAGCAAACGAGAAACTCATGGCGGAAGTGAAGCGCTTGCATAGGCAGGTGAACCAGGGCATCACCGTATCTCAGAATGAGAGCCCAGATCAGGAGGTGCTGTCACCGGTACGTGCGAGGACAACTAGAGGCGACGACGACCCCAACCCACTCTGCGCCGGCTTCGGGCGAAGAGGTGGCCTTCTCCGGGAAACTTCAAGCTCGCCGCCATCAAGCCGTACAACGGCAAGGTGGACCCACGGGAATTCCTCTGTGTCTATGACACTGCAGTAGAGGCAGCGGGGGGAGACGACGACATCAAGGCCAAGGGGCTTCTGCTGGCGCTCGAGGGGATAGCCCTCTCGTGGTATTCCTTCCTTGAGCCAGGCTTTATCGAAAGCTGGCCACAGCTTCGCGCCAAGATGGAGATCAACTTTCAGGGCAATTTTGATGGGATGAAGGAGGAAAGCGACCTGTTCGCTGTGAAGCAGCGCGAAGGAGAATCCCTTAAGAGCTACTTCCAGTGCTTCTCCAAGATTAAGTGCCAAATCTGAGGGGTCAGTGACACAACAATCATCAACGCGGCACGCTGTGGGTTGCGGGGGGGCCGTTGTCAGAGAGACTAGCCCGCAAAGAGGTCCGCACCATGGAGGAGCTTTTTGCAAAAATAAAGGAATATGCCCGCGCGGAAGAGGATAATCTCCGGAGGGAAGACAAGCTGCGGTACGAGCCATCAAGGCGATCCCCGCGCAAGAGGGACCAAGAGAAAGAACCCGCGTCCAGAACAAAGGCAAAGACTCGTGGCCAAGAGCACGAGGGAAAGGACAAGGGAAAAAAATTCATTACATTGATGAGCGGACCGATCGACGTGACGACAAAGCCCGCCTCGCTGGCATGACAAGCGGGAAGGCGGCCGACCTGCACCCAGAAGGGAGGAAGCAGCAAGGAGGAGCTACCACTGTGAGTACCATGGCGAGAACAGCACACATGACTCAATTCACTGCAAGGTGATCGAAGGGTACCGGCGGTTTTAAATCAAGAGAAGGAAAGCCGAAGCGCTCCCGTTGCCACCACCACCGCCACCCCCACCACCTCCAGAACACCAAAGACCCCCGCTTCACCGGACAAGGTAAATCACATGCACCAGGTTATCAATACCATTGTCGGAGGTCTTCTCCGCACATATCGTCTAAGAGACAGCGCAAAGCATATGCGAGGCAAATCAATCATGTTGGAGTCAACCCGTCGTTCACCCCTCAGCAGGAACGTGAGGCTATCGTGTTTACAAAAGAAGACGCGAAGGGGGTGCACTTCCCGCACCAAGACTCCTATGATGATCCCTTATGACAGGCTAAGGAAGTCGGAGGTGCCGCTAGTGGGTTTCGGAGGGAATGCCATCGACACCATAGGACAGATAGAGTTGGAGGTTACCTTCGCAGCACAGCATTCTAGTGTCACCTGTCACGTCACATTTGACATCGTTGATATGCCATTCCAGTACAACGCCATAATGGGCTAAGGGTCGTTAACCGCGTTTGGAGCTATCATACACCATGGTTTTATATGTATGAAAATGCCTTCACCCAACGGGACCATCACTGTGCGGGGGACCAAGCACTCGCAAGAAAAACAGATCTAGAAGGCCCCTACCAGGTCAAGCATGTTTATACAGTAGAAGAAGATCCCCTCCTTGATCAGCGCAGCAAATAGCTCCCAAAACCATGGCCCCAGGGAGAAACGAAGCGGATGGCACTGCAACCTAACGGTGACAAGATGGTGACCCTGAGTGCCATCTTAGCTCCAAAAGAAGAAAAAGTCTTATTGCAAATCCTCCGAGAGTACGAAGGCGTGTTCGCATGGGGTCCTGAAGACATCCCCAGAGTGCAGCGAAGCACAATTGAGGATTCGCCCGCCATTAAACCGGACGCGAAGCCTAAAAAACAAAAGCTCAAAAAGCTCGCTATGGAAAGGTAAGACGCAGCAAAAGCGGAGGTGGCGAAGCTGCTCCAAGCTGGGATCATATGCGAAGCCATTCATATTGAGTGGCTAGCCAATGTGGTCCTCTTTAAGAAGTCCAGCGGAGCCTGGAGAATGTGCATCGACTTCACTGACTTGAACAAATCATGCCCAAAGGATGATTTTCCCCTACCCTGCATCGATAAGCTCGTCGATTCCACCTCCGGATCTGAGATGATGAGTTTTCTCGATGCGTATTCGGGATATCACCAAGTGTACATGCGGAGGGAAGATGAGGACAAGACGGCATTCATCACACCCTTCGGCACGTACTGCTTTAACGAATGCCTTTTGGCCTCAAGAACGCTGGTGCCACCTTCGCGAGACTAATCACCAAAATCTTTGCTAAGCAGCTAGGAAGAAACATAGAGGCATATGTTGATGACATCGTCGTCAAGAGCGAAAAGAAGGAGAACCACGTCGCTGACCTTCGAGAGAATTTTAATAGCTTAATAGCGGAGAAGGTAAAGCTTAACCCTAAAAAGTGTGTTTTTGGTGTGAAGGCAGGGAAGCTATTGGGATTCCTGGTCTCCGAACGAGGCATCGAGGTGAACCCCAAAAAGATCAGGGCAATCCCGGACATGGCCCCGCCAAGAAATGTTAAGGAAGTTCAAAGATTGGCGGGGTAGCTCACGGCGCTCAGCAGGTTCCTGCCAAGGTCCGTGGAGCAAAGCCTCCCGTTCTTCAAAGCACTTCAGGCAAGCGAAACCTTGAGGTTGATAGACATGACCATTGTTACCTTCCATACATTTGTGATTGTAACGAAGGCAATCACATAATTGTGCATCAATGGCAGCAGCTCGATAGTTCAGGTTATCGACACTCTCATCATCCTCTAGGTTGTCAGCAACTTCATGGGCAATTTGTGGAAGCCGCTGTCGCTTAAGTTGATCCACTCGTCCAATGAGAGCATCAATGCTTCGCTCAATCCGCTCCATTCGAATTTCGCTGTCCATAGATATTTTAGCCAGTGTATCATCAATGCGTTGTAATGTATTTTGGTTGTCATCCACATACTTCATGAGCTTACTTTTCTGAACACAGTCGCCTTCTTCTAAACATATGTGCTCTGATCCTGCCATGGTTAGTAGAAGATAACAAGGAAAACAATATATGAATACTTTCTATCAACTACTAGGTGGTGAACTGATCACTCTCACTCAAGCTTCTTACCAAGCTCTTCAACTTGCTTACCACTGCGACAGGTGGTACAATTTGAGGGGCTGGTTCGTGATAACTTGTGATAATAAGGGGCTCATGATTGCAAAGTCAACCTGTACTGGTTTGGAAGATGGTGGAGTTCGGCAGGCTTATATGTAAGTAGAAAAGGAATAGCAATAATTCAATTTAGAAATTGCAAGTCTGAAAAATAGTCTCAAGCTAGTCTATGTCACTGCCTAAACTTGTCTTAGACCAGGTTCAAGCAAGCAAGAAGGATGAATAACAGCTTAGAACTCAAAGCATGCAATGCAACTTCTGATCTCTCCTTTTTTTTTCCTTTTTTTTGCACAGCTCTTCACAAATTTTTTTATTTTTATTTTTTTAGTATTTTTTTACACTCCGGTAGCACTGAAATAGGAATCCAGAACACTTACCCCTCAAATTTAATGCAAGAGGAACTGGCTATGAATTTCAATGCATGCTCCAAAAACTGTGCATAATCTTGCGAAGGCAAAAACAGTATCTTCTGGGGGCGATTTTAGGCCCGAAAAATTTTCTGGGTGGGTTCTAGGTGTAACTTTTTCTGTAGATGTCCGTGGATACCCAATTTGCGCAATTCTGCGTCCATATGCAAAAGTTACGGCCATTTTACCGTAGGTGCTCCATATCATATATGAACTCGAGATCTTTTTTTTTGCGAAGAATATTAGGATTGTAGCTCAAGAAAATAATGGTTAGTGGTACAGGGCAATTGACAAAGGCGGCTCGCGACCTATCTAGGGTTAGCGGTGCATGGTCAATAGCACAAGGCGGCTCGCCAGGGCAAACCGAGTAGGACTCGATTTGGATAGGGATCAAAGGTGATAGGACAGAACGACTCACGACTCAAACCAATCTAAGACTTGTCTAAAACAGAAACATGATGACACAATAAGGGACGAATTTCAGAAAAGCGAACCGAAAAGAAAAATTGCAAGGCACAAAGGGGTTGTAGGACAGAGGAATATAATTTTTTTGGCTTTTTTGGACTCTAGGTATGAAAAACAAAAACTAATCTAATAGAAAGAATAATGATACCTATCGGGCAACTGCAGCTCTAATAACACTTGACGCGCATGGTGGTCCGATCTTTCAATAAGTTCTACTTTGACGGAACGAGAACGTTCATGCGACAAGGCTTCCAATCCAGCGAGATCGAATCCGTGCAATCGCTACACCCATGCACATGCCATTATCAATCGTGCTCGCGCTCGATTGACCTCGCCACGAAGGCTAATTCCTACATACAGTAGAAGAAACAAGCAAGACCGAGATACAAAGCAAACAATCTGAAATATCATATCCAAAGTTGAGGTTATCTTTCACCAGACTAGGTCTACTCAATACTATCCCAATGAATAAGTGTTTTGTCGTAGTAGAAAACAAACTTAACAATAACCTAAAGAATAAAGAGAGAGGTGGCAGCTATATAAAGTATGGCGGCCAAAGAGAGGGTACGGACCAAATTAAGTCACATGGGACCCACCCCCACCAAATGAAGGGAATGTGCCCTAGAGGCAATTATACGATGATTGTGTAACGTTTTTGTTCATGTACTTATGATAACATTGCTTATCGGTTCCGTAAATTAATGTCAAGACTTTGTTCATCAAATACGATTTGGTTGTGAGACACATTGTCATTGTGATATTGTTCTGAACGATCCCTGGTCCATATCATTACGAAGAGCAGTAATGATTTGATCAGCACATGTATTGATGATGGTATTGTTTCACATACCATAGATATGGAGTTATCAAATCAATAATATGAACACATATTAGAGAACAAGGGTGGTTGGATAGACCTACTCCGAGACGCTACTAAGATTGTTATCTACAAAGGGCCATCAGCGTGTAGTCTCGAGTGGTACGTCTATATGATCCTTAGACCTGAGGTCATCATGGAGTCCCAGCGTGTGGAGTCGTATGCTTTTTTGTTATCAAACACTACACCGTAACAGGGTAGTTATAAAGATAACTACTGGGTATGCCGTGAAGCATGGCGTAGGGATGTGATTGATCAATATGGAATTTGCCCCTCCTCGATAACGGGAGAGATATCTCTAGGCCCCTCGGCGTGGATGGATAAGGAAAGCGCACGGCTGTGCTGATATGATTAAAGAGCTAATCATGATATTTATATGCATCACATTGACGAGTGAATGGTCGAGCTATCACAAGAGTGGAACGTATCTTGCCTTAAGCTTGACTAGTATCGCATGGCAAAAAGATCGGTATGTTGAGTGTATCAGGTTCAGCCGATGAGATCATTCTATGTATTCGGGGTTTAATATATACTGCTAGGTGCCGCTATTGATCTTTGGATTGGAAAAGAAACTTTCCGGATTCATGGTCGACTTGCACATATATAAACCTAACGGGTCACACACTTAACGGGTTAAAACATATCTACTGGATTTGATCTATTAGAAGAAGTGTTTGCGCATGGATACGATCCACGTAGGAATTGGAGTCCTAGTGGGCCTCGACTAGAGCCCGTTAGCACGTCCATAAAAGGGAGCCCGGTTCAATGATCCATACCTGTAAATCGTTGCAGGGACTAAGGAGGACTAGAAGTTGTGCAAGTGGCGAGTTGGAGATTCACGTCGGCAATGGAGCAAAGGTTGCTGCGTTGGCCATCGGCATTTACCCTTGTCGTTACCATCTGGTTTAGTCATGGAATTGAATAATTGTTATTACATTCCCGCCTTGAGTAAGAACATTATATCTTCTTCAGGTTTGGAAGAAGATGGATTTGAATTTATAATAAAGAACAAATGTTGTTCTATTTACATGAATGGCTTGCTCTATGGTAACTGTCTATTGATGAATGGATTGTATGTGCTAGATCTTGATGATGTTCCTGTTTATAACGTTAATGCTAAGAGATTCAAAACAAGTGATTTGAGTTTTGCTTATATGTGATATTGTCGTTTAGGACACATAAATAAGAAGTGTATGGAGAAGGTCCATAGGGATGGTCTTCTTGATTCATTTGATTACGAATCATTTAACACATGCGAGTCTTGTTTACTTGCCAAGATGACAAAAACAGCTTTCACCGGTTCTGGTGAGAGAGCCAGTGACTTATTGGCCCTCGTGCATACTGATGTGTGTAGGCCTATGAGCACTACGGCCAGAGGTGATTTTCAGTATTTCATAACTTTTACCGATGACTTTAGTAGATATGGCTATATCTATTTAATGAGGCACAAGTTTGAATCATTTGAAAAGTTCAAATAGTTTCAGAATGAAGTACAAAATCATTTGACCAAGACAATTAAATTTTTGCGATCAGATCGCGGAGGTGAATATTGAGCCAAGAGTTTAATGATCATTTAAAAAATTGTGGAATTGTTCCGCAATTGACTCTACTCAGAACATCTTAGTGGAACGGTGTGTCTGAACGGAAGAATTGGACTTTATTAGATATGATTCGATCTATGATGAGTCAAACTTATCTTCCTTTGACATTTTGAGGATTCGATCTAGAAACAGCTACGTTCACTTTGAATAGGGTTCCATCAAAATCTATAGAAAAGAAGCTATATGAGATATGGAGTAGGAAGCGTCCCGTGTTGTCTTATGTAAAGATTTGGGACTGTGAAGCTTATGTAAAACGTATGACGTCTGATAAGCTCCACGCCAAGTCTGATAAATACTTCTTTGTGGGGTACCCGAAGGAAACTAGAGGGTATTATTTTATAACCGAGAGGAAAGCAAAATGTTTGTCGCTCGATATGGTGTCTTTCTGAAAAAACAATTTTTCGAAAGAGCTAGTGGGAGCAGGGTGCAACTCGAAGAAATTTGGAAAATATCTAAAAATGTTTTGGCTCCTACTGACCCTCAGCAGGATGTGCAAGCTGTTGCAAAACCTATGGAAGAGGCGCCAGCCCCACGTAGGTCAATGAGGGTAAGCCGTGCTTCTGAGAGGTTTATGTTCCTCACGACAGAGCAGTGGGACATATTATTGTTGGACAATGATGAGACCAAAGACTATGAGGAAGGGATGGTGGGACCGAACTCTAAGAAATGGCGAAAGTCCATGAGATCCGAGATAAATAAAGTCCATGTATGATAACCAAGTATGGAACTTGGTTGATCTGCCTGATGGTGTAGAAACTATCGAGTGCAAATGGGTCTTTAAGAAAAAGATAGACATCGATGGAAATATTTACATCTATAAGGCACGGTTGGTGGCAGAAAGATTTAAGCAGATTCATGGTATTGACTATGATGAAACTTATTTGCCTGTTGCCATGCTAAAGTCTATCCGGATTATACTAGTGATTGCCGCGTTTTATGACTATGAGATACGGCAAATGGATGTCAAAACGACTTTCCTCAATGGAAATCTAAGTAAGAATGTGTACATGACACAGGCCCATGGTTTTGTCAATCCTAAGAATGCTAGCAAAGTATGCAAGCTTTGAAGGTCTATCTATGGACTAAAGCAAGCATCTCGGAGTTGGAATCTTCGTTTTGATGAAGTGGTCAAAGAGTTTGGCTTCATCAAGAATAAAGAGATCCTTGTATTTACAAGAAAGAAAGTAGGAGCGCAATTGTGTTTCTAATCTTATATGTGGATGACATATTATTGATGGGAAACGATATTCCAATATTGAAAGTTGTTCAATCTTATTTGAGGAAATGTTTCTCGATAAAAGATTTGGAAGAAGTAGCTTATATTTTAGGTATAAAGATCTATAGAGATAGATCGAGGAGGCTGATTGGATTAAGCCAAAGTACGTACATTAACAAGGTGTTGAAACGGTTTGAAATACAGAATTCCAAGAAGGTTTTCTGCCAATGTCACATGGTGTTAATCTTAGCAAGACTTAGTGTGCTTTGACACCTGATGAGCAAGAGAGCATGAGTCAGATTTCATACGCCTCGGCTATTGGATCGATCATGTACGCCATGCTATGTACGTGCCCAGATGTGTCTTATGCTCTAAGTGTTACGAGCAGGTACCAATCGAGCCCCGCTGAAGGTCACTGGGTTGCTGTAAAGAACATCCTTAAATACTTGTGAAGGACTAAGGAGATGTTCATGGTCTTTGGAGGTGAGGAAGAGTTCGTTGTAAAGGGTTACTCCGATGCTAGCTTCTAAACTGATAGAGACGATTCTTGATCGCAATCCGGTTTTGTATTCTGTCTTCATGGTAGGGCAGTGAGCTGGAAAAGTTCTAAGCAAGAGACAATAGCTGATTCCACGACAAAGGTTGAGTATATTGCAGTTTCTGAAGCTATAAAGGAGACGGTTTGGGTCAGAAAGTTTGTTTCTGAGTTGGGAGTAGTCGCTAGTGCTTCCTGTCCAATAGACCTCTATTGTGACAATAGTGGTGCCATTGCACAAGCAAAGGAGTCTGGGTCTCACCAAAAATCCAAACATATACTCAGACGTTATCACCTGATTTAAAAGATCATTGACAGAGGTGATATGAAGATTTGCAAAGTACATACGGATCTCAATATTGCCAATCTGCTGACAAAGCCTCTTCCACAGTTGAACCATGACGTGCACACAATAGCCATGGGTATTCGATACTTGCATAATTGACTCTAGTGCAAGTGGGAGATTGAAGGGAATGTGCCCTAGAGGCAATTATACGATGATTGTGTAACATCTTTGTTCATGTACTTATGATAACATTGTTTATCAGTTTTATGAATTAATATCACGACTTTGTTCATCAAATACAATTTGGTTGTGAGATACATTATCATTGTGATATTGTTCTAAATGATCCCCGATCCATATCATTACGAGAAGCGGTAATGATTTGATCAGCACATGTATTGATTGATGTTATTGTTTCACATACCATATATATGGAGATATCAAATCAATAATATGGACACATGTTAGAGAACATGGGTGGTTGGATAGACCTACTCTGAGACGCTGCTGAGATTGTTATCTACAAAGTGCTATCAGCGTGTTATCTCGAGTGGTATGCCTATATGATCCTTACACCTGAGGTCATCATGGAGTCCCAACGTGTGGAGTCGTATGCTTTGGTGTTATTAAACACTACACCGTAACAGGGTAGTTAGAAGATAACTATTGGGTATGCCGTGAAGCATAGCGTAGGGATGTGATTGATCAATATGGAATTTGCCTCTACTCGATAACGGGAGAGATATCTCTAGGCCCCTCGGCATGGATGGATAAGGAAAGCGCACGGCCGTGCTGATATGATTAAAGAGTAAATCATGATACTTATATCTATCACATTGATGAGTGAATGGTCGAGCTATCATAAGGGTGGTACGTATCTTGTCTTGAGGTTGACTGGTATCGTGTGGCAAAAGTATCGGTATGTTGAGTGTATGAGGGTTCAGCCGATGAGGTCATTCTGTACATTCGGGGGTCAATATGTACTGCTAGGTGCCGCTAATGATATGTGGATTGGAAAGAGACTTTTCGGATTTACGGCCAACTTGTACATGAACCTAACAGGTCACACACTTAACAGGTTGAAACATATCTAGTGGATTTGATCTATTAGAAGAAGGGTTTGCCTATGGATACGATCTGTGTAGGAATTGGAGTCCTAGTGGGCCTCGACGGTGATTGACGAGCTGTCACCAAGCCCTAGGCATCACGCTCCTCCTGCTCACCCGAAACCCTAGCCACGTGGTGAGGTGCTAGGACAGCCCGCATGGCGTTCCTTCTCCGGACATGTGGATACCATTAGAGGCGCTGCCACACGCGGACACACTGATCGGTGGAACCTCCAACGACGACGACCACGTCAATCTTGTGTTGTTCAGCTATGACCACGTGCTCTTCGGCGCTGCTCGGGTACGCTTGATGACCAATTAGGAGGAGGTGTTTGGTGTGTACAACTATTTCCTCGACGCGCATGACTCTGCTTTCGCTGCCTCTGCGCGTCAATGGTAACGATCCGTAATTCCCTACTTGCATGTGATCCTGGTTGTTCGCGGTAGAAAATTTTTGATTTGTGCTAGTGTAGCTTACCCGTTCCCCAACACCAAACCCTAGAGATACACGGGCTTTGGGCCTAAAGAAAAGGTGGCGCAGCACCTGACAGATTTTGGTCGCTATCTTGTTTCAATGATTTTCGGTGCTCTAGATAAAATTTGACAATGGAGCCAGATGCGTTAGAAAGCTTATCTCCTATGCTTTCTATGAAGTGGTAGACCGTCGAAAACTGACTCCGTATGTGGCCCGGGCGTCCGTTTGAAGATAGACTGCTTGCAGACGACCGAACTAGGCCTTCTGGAGACTTGGGCTTGGTTTGACGTGGGAGTGGTTGTCGGGCCTTGGTGACAACGTGCTGGACCTCTTGTGTTGATGGAATGAATGAGTTGGCCAAAGGATTCAAGCCCATTTGATGTTCTTCTCATCCCTCCGATGAAGTAGGGGAAGTAGTCGATGTAGGAGAAGTAGTGGACGTAGTGGATGTAGTCGATATAGTTGAAGTAGTAGAAACCACGTTCACATCCTCATGAGTGATGGAGGATGACAATGACCTCTACTTCTAGATGTAGGGATGTTCATAGCTAGCTGCTAGCCTACTGTAATGGCACTAGGCTATCTAATCTATTTTTTTTGAAAAAATCTGTATCAGCTCTAGCCATGGAACAACACAGACTAGCACTACTAACCGGTTTTAGAGAGCACAAATTTGCTATTTCGTAGCAGTGTAGGTAGGTTTTCGCTTTGCGACCGTTTTTTCAATCAACTCAATTAATTCTACAGTAGTTACAACTAGCTAAGACCTCGTTCGTTTGCGCGTTGCGTTCGCCGTGGCTGCAACGTATTAATGGCACGCGCACGGCCATCCGCGACCGCAACGTACAGCGCCACGGAAAGAAACGGACCCTAAGATTGGACAAGAAGTTGAAGTCGAACTTATGAGATGATACGTGGCAGCTTCCGACAAGTTCCCGCATCCATTGCTCACGCTTGCACATTCAATGATACAGCTAGGGCTGATGACTTTGCTTGCAACTAGCTTGCAAAGTCTTCGCGTTAAGGGGGAAGAAGATAGGGACACTGAAAATGATGAATTAATCTCACCTGTACATCTATGGGTTGAATTTAATTTGAAGTACCCCCATTGGATAGTTCCTGATATATACCAATTGCAATTGCAGCCCACTAGTTCTAATTTTTTATGTCCTTGATTTCTGAAAACAAATCTAAGACAGGGAATTAATGTAGGATAAAAGATGTAAATAGCCAGGCATGCAAACTAGAATATTAATATACGCATGAACGTATGAGTAGAGTATGTAGATCAGAAATGGTAACTAGAGAAAATGCACACATTTGCATACATGATTCCTTCGTTGAAAACACACCGGGAGCCTTTAGTGCAGCCGAACGCGGTTTTTGTTTTCTTTAATTTATCTTATTGCTATCTTTGTTCGACTCATTATATAGACACGCAATATAAAGACTCGGCACACTGCAGATACCAATTATTCCCATCATTTTTGGGCTGATCTCAATGTAAAGGCCCTGTTTCTTTTGGCGTAAACTGGCGGTCGGCGTTTTACTATAATAAATTTGTTATTTTATATTAATTTTTTGTGTTATAATTTTTAAAGATTTTTTCGAGGCTTTGTTTAGTTCTTCTCAAAGATTCTTAAAAAATTTTAATTATCTTTTTAGGCTCATTAAACCGCCAACCACCAACCGCAAACCGTAAATTGCTAACCGCCAACCGTCAACCGCCAACTGTCAGTTTCCGCTGAAAGAAACAGGGTCAAAGACTGATGCACGCTGCGGCTTTTCTTTCCTTAAAGAGGGACGAAGAAACGTTCAAAGCCGTTATAACTAGAGGAAAGGAACAAGCATTCCCAAAATGACCATATGAACACATGCATGTGCACGCAGCTGTAACAGCCCGCCTGACTTGACTTACTTGCGGCAGCCATCCGTACACATGCACTAACTTTTCTGTATCCAGCTCCATCTTCACTCATACACGACTCAGTGCAACCACAGCAAACATTGTCAAGACACTACACAGAAAACCATCATTGCCGGTTCATAACTGGTTTGAACCGACCGACAGTGACAGTGATACTCCCTCCAACCGGCAGTGACAGTATATCACTGTTTGCCCATTTTTGGCTTTAGAAAGCCAAAAAAATTTCTTATACTCAAGTATTGCTATCTATATCTACAGGGTCACAAAGTCACAAGTTGCACTACTTTTAACACTAAAAACGCACTAATGCGGTTCATGGATTCGAATCTGTGACCTCTCAGCATACGCAAAGACTCCTTACTATCCCACCTACCGATTATTAGTGAGAGCAACGGAATATTTTTCCTTTTGACCTATGTTGTCTAAATCTTTTAACGATTATTTGGGTATCAAAATGACTTTAAATGAAAAAGTTGTCAACAACAAAGTTGTAAATCTCGTTGAGAGCTACAATATTCATATAAATTTTGTCTTCATCTAACTTAATATGAAAAAGTTATAAAATTTTGAAAACAAACTATTTCTACTGGTTCGTATTACTCCATCCATTATCACTGCCGGTTTGTGTTACGAACCGATAGTTGTCGACGATTTGCATCGGCAATGTATTTTATAGGGCTATGCGAGAGATCACAACTCGATGGTAGCATAGGGGGCAGGATTTATACAAGTTCGGGCCCTCTCGGAGAGGTAATACCCTACTTCTGTGCTCGTGGATTGTATTGTGGATGTCGATTACAATGTATGTTCTCGTCGGGATGGCACGAGAACAGACAATGATGTCGATGGAGAATTGGACGATAGAGAATAAGATGATCTAACTAGGGACCCCCGACCCCCTTTATATAGTGCAAGGGATCGGGTTACAGATTGGTTCCCTAATCCGTATAAAGAAGATAGAGATATAACCGAGTTGGTTACGCCTATCTCCATGTATTCGAGTGGGAAACGAATTTGTTTCCTTATAGAGCAAGTCGGGCCGCGCCAGCCTCCAAGCCCGTCTTCTCGAAGATCCGTACAACTTGGCCCAAATTGGTGGTACGTCCAACTGTATAACTCCGAATACCCGGGGCCCATGTTGTCCACAGTAGCCCCCGAGTGCTTCGCGGCTGAGTTGTTTTGATTCTGGGTTCAGCTTGCAGCCCATCAAATGCAGTCCGAGTGACATCACTCTTTGTTCGATTGATGAAGTTCCACTTGCCGTGTAACCTGCTGATCGAACAACACAGTTGCAAAGGACTTAAGAGAAAATCTCAAGTCTTAAAAAGATGTCTGGTATCTAGCCGGACTAATCGGTATGCTGGCTCTTGGCCCCATGGAGAGGCATACAAAAAAGTGGATGTAGCCGAGTGATCAGTGTCACCCCGCTTTATCCTCCCTGTAACGAATTATGACATTCGAGTCTGACTGGCAGAACTCGACATTCGGTCCAGCTGGGGACATGCCACAACTTGTGTAGGGCGTTCAGGCGTCCTGACCGAACTAGTGCGGAGTCAAGCTGGTGATTCTAGGAAGAATACGCCCGCCTCCAAGTTGAAGTCATCCGAGTGGTGTTCGTCTTAATGACAAACGATCCAGAGATGTGCCACTGAGACCCGACTGAAGAGGTAACTCTTGACGCCCAATCTGATTAAGAAATCCGACTGACCATTGACCCCTGGAGGTACGTCAAGAGCTGAGTTGTAATTCAGGAAGCGCCTAGTCCTCAGAATGACGACCGGCATAAGGCCCGACTGTGGCACGTTATCCTTCCCGACTGGATTAGGCCCGAGTGACATCTGTACCCGAATAATGATGTGTATAGCTCGTGGCCTATGTAAAGCATGCCACTTGGAAACCAAGGTAATCAGGCGTCCTGACCCGGCTAGTGCGGAGTCAAGCTAGCGATTCTCGAAAGAATACGCCTGCCTCCAAGTTGAGGTCATCCGAGTGGTGTTTGTCTTAATGACAAACGATTCGGAGATGTGCCACTGAGACCCAACTGAAGAGATAGCCTTTGATGTCCAGTCTGACTGAAGCCAAACCGACTTTTGTCCCCAGGGGGCACATCAAAAGCTAGCATAATTAAAAGCGCCGATCCTCCGAGATTGACGACGGCATAAGGTCCGGCCGGGCACGCCTTTTCTCGACTAGGTTTGATCCGAGTGACACCTGTATCCGAGCAATGTCGTGTACAACTTGCGGCCCGCGGGGGGCATGCTCTCTAGAACCTAAGTCCGGGCCCGAATCTTAAAGCGATGATTTTAGGGCTTCATTCTTTCCCACCTAGCGCGGAAACGAAACGTCGCCCATCTTCTTTTAAATAGAGCACGCCGGAACATTTCAACAGTTACGCTTGCATTGTGTGCCCGAACCTTTTCATATCCCCAACACGCTCCCGCTAGGGTTTTAGTGCTCCCGCCGGCACAGGGCAACCCTAGCGCCGCCTACTGGAATGCCGATCGTTGATTTGATTGTTGCGCCAGGTCCCGAGAGACATCCGCGTCAAATCTTGGGAACGGTTCTCATCAGAGTTCCTTCCCGATGCCATTACTCCTCGAATCGGTTCGACTCCCCGATCTTGGCTATAAAAAGAGGCCGATGCGGCGGCCGCTTTTCATCCCAAACTTCTTCCTACCGTCCCTCCTTCTCCGCCTGCTCCCATGGATCACGACGAGTTCATGGCGGATCTTTGGGCAGAGTACGATCTCGCGCTCGCCAAGGTTGCCGAGGAAGAAGCCCGTGCCCGCGACGTCGCCACTGTCGCGGTCTTGATCGAGGTCGTCCCGGCTCTCGCCGAGGTGGCCGATGTGATCGTCGAGGCGCTAGTCCGCGCTCGCCGACATCTTCTGTAATTGGCTTGTAGGCCATCTAGACTTAGATTCCCTATAAATATAGGATCCTGCTATAAATTATCAATGTAAATGATTTTTTTCCCGATATAATACATGCTAATCGGTTTTTCTTAATTCGAGTCATGCTTTTTGCCCGAGTAGGTTAGGTTCCTTTTACTAAGCACTCTGCCAAGCGCATCAAATTCCTTGGCGTTAGGAGTTGGCGCGGAGCTCTGTCTCCAGGAACGCAATCGAAAAGTATGAGTGTTGCTAGGAAGCAAGAGTTTCGTTACTCGAAACAATTAACACTTAGGCTCGGCATGGACTTGAAAAGATAGATCGATTAGGTATCGAATAGGTGCAGACTTCACCTAATTAGGTGTAGCCCCCGACTTACTGGCCAGTCGGGATCCGACAAGGGAGCAAGTCAAATTAATCTCAACGAGAAGGGTGCGCGACAGCACCTAATTAGGTAGCCCCGACTTCATTGGCTAGTCGGGATCCAACTAGGAGCAAGTCAGTCGATTCAGATAAAAAGATTAGGTGCGCGATTACGCACCTAATTAGGTGTAGCCCCTGACTTACTACTTAATTGAAACACAAATAAGTAGCAAGTCAGAAGCTGAATTGCATAAACATAAAGACAATGTGAACGAAAACTTATCTTTCTTTAATTGTAAATGTGTGTACAACGGTCGTCAGGTATAGAACCGACGTAATTGCTCGATGTTCCACGAGTTGTCCATGAGAGTGCCGTCTTCTCGCCTCAATCGGTAAGCCCCCGGGCGTGTCATCGAGTCAATAATGTACGGATCTTCCGAGCACGGAGAAAGTTTGTGGCCACTCGATTGATTGACTCGAAGAACCAGATCTCCAACCGAGAAGGCACGATCCCGTACATTACGATCATGGTAGCAACGCAGACCTTGGAGGTACTTGGCCGACCGAATTGTTGCAGCGTCCCGAGCTTCCTCCAGTCGGTCGAGTTCGTCGATCCGACTAGCCTCTGACTCGTCCTCATTGAACTTTTGAACTCGGGGCGACCCGAATTGAAGCTCCGTTGGAAGGATCGCCTCAGACCCATATACGAGGAAAAAGAGAGACTGCCCCGTAGCTCGACTGGGGCTCGTACGGAGCCCCCAGAGTACGGCAGGCAATTCCTTCATCCATTTTTCCACGTATGGGCTGAGCCGATCGAAGATGCGCGTCCTGACGCCTTGTAGAAGCATGTCGTTCGCGCGCTCGACCTGCCCGTTGCTTCGTGGGTGTGCCACTGAAGCAAAGCAAATCTTTATGCCCACATCTTCGCACCAGCTTTGAAACTCGTCGCTTTTGAACTGAGAGCCGTTATTCGTAATGATCCGAGATGGTACGCCAAACCGACCGATGATCTCCTAGAAGAACTCGGTGGCTTTGGCCGCCGTAATCTTGATCACAGGCTTGGCTTCAATCCATTTAGTGAACTTGTCAATGGCGACGAAGATGTATTCAAAACCACCCAGGGCCTTCTTGAAGGGTCTGACGATGTCAAGCCCCCAGACTGCAAATGGCCAGGTGATGGGGATTGTCTAAAGTTCCTAAGCCGGCATGTGGATCTGCCGAGCGAAGAACTGACGACCCTCACACTTGCGGACGATCTCTTTTGAGTCAGAAACCGCGGTTGGCCAGTAAAATCGTTGACGAAAGGCTTTGCCGACCAACATAGCAGATGCTGGCGTGATAGCGCGACGCGTTCGAGTGAATTTCGCAGCAGTATGCGCGCCCTAAGACTTCGGTATGCACTTTTGAAGTATGCCAGAGGCGCTTCGGCGGTACAGAATTCTTTCATGCACTACGTATGCACGACTCCGATGTTGAATTTGCTCGGCAGCCCCTCGATCGTTGGGAAGCTATTCCTCTCGCAGGTATTCCAAGTATGGCTGCGTCCAATCCGAGTCGAGGGCAAGCACCTTTGACTCGGGTTGTTGTTCATCTGGTTCGGGTAGTTGCTCCTGCGGTGTGATGGAGGGGGCGTGAAGCTCTTGGACGAAGATCCCAGCCTGGACTGGTACCCGACTGGAGCCCATGTTCGCGAGCTCATCTGCCGCCTCGTTGTCTCATCGCAGGATATGTATGAGCTCCAACCCATCGAACTTATCCTCCAACTTTCTGACCTCCTGACAGTAGGCGATCATGTTGTCGTTGATACAAGTCCAATCCTTCTGTACTTGGCTTACCACGAGTTTGGAATCTCCGCGAACCACCAATCGCCAGATGCCGAGCGATATGGCAATACGGAGACCGTGGATGAGCGCATCGTACTCGGCTGCGTTGTTTGAAGCTGGAAAATGAATCTGGAGGACATAGTTGAGTCGTTCGCCTCCAGGTTGTATAAGAACGATACCAGCCCCCGTGCCCTATCGTCGGAGAGAGCCATCGAAATACATGTTCCAGTACTTGGCCTCTTCGATGGCTGGGGAAGCCTGCATCTCCGTCCACTCGGCAACAAAGTCGGCGAGTGTTTGTGACTTTATGGCACTGCGTGGTTTGAACGAGAGCTCGATAGGCCCAAGTTCCACCGACCACTTAGCGATCCTCCCAGTGGCTTCCCGATTATGGAGAATTTCTCTAATAGGGAAAGAAGTGACCACCGAAATTGGATGTTCTTGAAAATAGTGCTTGACTTAGAGAGACGATCAGACCGCATCTGAAGCTTTCGCGACCGGATAGTGTACCTTTGACTCGCCCAATACTTACGTTGTGAAGTAGACCGGGCGTTGAGCCTTGTAGACGCGTCCTTGTTCTTCCCGTTCCACTACCACCGCGGCACTCACTACATGAGTGGTGGCCGCAATGTATAACAGAAGCGGTTCCTATGGCATAGGAGATGCCAAGACAGGTGGCGAGGTGAGGAATGATTTGAGATCCTCAAAAGCCTTCTGTGCCTCAGGTGTCCAGACGAACTTGTCGTGTTGCTTTTTCAATAGCTTGAAGAAGGGCGACCCATGCTCGCCGAGTCGCGAGATGAATCGGCCGAGTGCAACCATGCACCCATTTAGACGCTGGAGGTCCCTTTGGCACGTGGGGGGAGCCATCTCCATGATAGCTCTGATCTTTTTCGGGTTAGCCTCAATTCCACGGTGAGATACCACAAAACCGAGAAGCTTTCCTGAAGGGACCCCGAAGACACACTTGTCCGGGTTCAACTTTATGTTGTATGCCGACAGGCTCTCGAATGTCTCCGACAGGTCGGCGACCAAGTTGGAGGTTACCCGAGACTTGACGACAACGTCATCAACGTATGCCTCCACATTGCGCCCAAGTTAGTTGTGGAAACATCGCTGAATGCAACGTTGGTATGTTGCTCCAGCGTTCTTCAGCCCGAAGGGCATAGTGACATAGCAGAAAGCCCCGAACGGAGTGATGAACGAAGTCTTGATACAATTTTCTTCCTTTAAACTAATCTGATGATAGCCTGAGTAGGCATCCAGAAAGCTCAAAAGTTCGCAATCGGCAGTGGGATCAACCACCTGGTCGATGCGAGGAAGTCCGAACGGGTTCTTGGGACATGCTTTATTTAAGTCGGTGTAATTGACACACATGCGCCAAGTACCGTTCTTCTTTTGTACAAGCACCAGATTTGCCAACCAATCGGGGTGGAGCACCTCCCTTATAAAGCCGGCGGCTAAAAGTTTTATGATCTCTGTCTTGATGGCTTCTTTCCGATCTTGCGTGAACTGACGCAGCCGCTGTTTGATCGGCTTGGCTTTGTTTTGTACATTCAAAGAGTGCTCGATCACCTCCCTCGGGACACCTGGCATGTCGGACGGCTTCCAAGCGAAGATGCCCCGATTCGCTTGGAGGCCGGTAACGAGTGCCTCTTCCTATTTCGAATCGAGCCCTGTCCCGATCAGAGCCGTTTTGGCCGAATCGGACGGGTCGAGCGAAATATGCTTGACATCCTCATCATGCTTGATGCCTGATTTAGATGGCTTCTTGTTCGGCAGGTCGCCCTCGTCACGAAGAGCGGTGGCTGCCTGCCGGATCTTGTCCAACTCGGCAGCTGCTTCGGTTGACTGGACGAAGTCGCAGTTTTCCCTATCAAGGAGATGGAAAAACTTGACATCTCCGCGGACCGTAATTACGCCCCGCGGACCTGGCATCTTCATAGCCAGATAGGCGTAGTGTGGGACGGCCATGAGTTTGGCCAGGCCCGGCCTTCCCAAGATTGCGTAATACACAGTCTCGAAATCGGCCACCTCAAAGTTGAGACTCTCTGTCCGGTAATTATCCCGAGTGCCACCGGAAGAGAGATTTTCCCGATCAGCACGGATGATGTTCCCGGAATAATGCCGTGAAATGGTGCATCCGTCTTCTGAAGCGCTGATCTCGGGATCTGCATCTTGTCAAAAGTCTTGGCGAAAAGGATATTCAGTCCACTTCCGCCGTCGACTAAGACCTTGCACAGTCGGACGCCCCGTATCACAGGATCCAGGATGAGTGGATATCTTCCAGGACAAGGGATGTGATCAAGATGATCCGAGCGGTCGAACTTAATCGGATCCTTGGACCACCGAAGATACTCGGGGGTCACCGGAACAGTTGCATTGACTTCCCGAGCGGTAAGCTTCTACTTACGTTTGGACTCATATGCAACCGATCCCCCGTATATGTAGTTAAGCTCACGCTCGGTTTCTTGATAAGTGTCACCCTGAGGAGGGTTACGCTTGTCGTCTTGTTTGGCGTCCTTCGGAGCATCCCTGTTGTGCTCCTCAGCAAACCTCTTCAAGACACTGCAATTTTTTGTCGCATGCTTTCCATTCGGATGGAAAGTACACAGCGCCTCCATGACTTTGTTGTAGTCATTGGATCGGGGTGGCTTTTGCCGACCATGATCCGTAACTGCTACCAATTCTTCACCCTTGCGCTTCTTGTCCTTCTTGGAGGATGATTCGGGCTTGTCCTTCTTGCCTTCGTTCTTACTCGGGTGATCCTTTTGATGCTCAGCGAGAGCGTCCGAGGTGGTAGCATATCGATGCGCCAGGACGAACATCTCTTTGACGGTGGTCGGGGGCTTCCGAGACATCTTCTTGATTAGATCGAGGTCGCGAACTCCCTTCTGGAAGGCCGCAACGACGACCGCCTCAGAATTCTCCCGGATTGTGTTCTTCTTCTTAGTGAAGCGCAGAATGAAATCCCTTAATGACTCATCTTTTTTCTGATGAATCTGATAAAGTTCCCACTGGGTTCCAGGCTTCTCGTAAGTACCCTGAAAATTGGCGACGAATTGGTCGCAAAGCTCTCCCCAGGAACCGATCGAGTTCTCTGGGAGGCCTGCGAGCCAACCCTAAGCCGGAGGGGTCAACATGACAGGCAAATAGTTTGCCATCACATCGTATCCTCCGCCTGCAGCCTTGATTGCCAGAGAGTAAATCTGCAACCAAGCCTCTGGGTCCTGCTCCCCGTCAAATTTCACTATTCCCTTGGGGTTGAACCCTTCGGGCCAGTTTACCTGACGAAGTCGGGGCGTGAATGCCTTGATCCCATCAATCAATCCATCCCCAGGGGGAGGAGACTGACGGGGAAGAATCCGACGTAGTGGAGTACGGCGCCGGTCTTCCTCTCGCTCCCTCCGCCGAGTTTCGATGTCGAGACGAAGGTTGCGACTTGTACTTCGGCGAGCGCCTTGCCCGCGAGTTGGCGTGTGCCGACTGCACCGAATGCTACTCGTAGCAGTTTGGCTTCTGGCCGAGTTGGCCTATTGATCCCGAGTACCTTGGACAGCCGCTGCCGTCACCATGGCTTTGATCTGTTCCATGATCGGCGTTGCGGGGCTGTTTTCTCTAAGTAAAGGACCAACATTATCCAAGAGGGTCTTACATGCAAGGATGTTCTGCTGTAGCGTATGGAAGACCGAGTGATCTCCCATACGGACTTGAAGCAGTTCCTCCTGGACTTCTCGTGCTCGACCGCGCAATTTATCATGCAGGTCTTCTCCACCTCCGTAGTTATGTTCGGTTCCTGCCTCTACCATGAGGTGCCGAGCCGATCCGGAGACTTGTCCATCTAGCACATAGATGCCGCGAAAGTCAGGGGACCCGTTGACGCTCTCCTCCGACTCGGACTCCGAGTAAGAGAGTCTCAACTAATCCCGATCTGTTGGCTCATTGATGGGAGTGATTACAACTCCCACTTCTCGTGATGGATCGTTTGGTAGAAGAGAATCCGACTGAGATTTGGCAGAACTGATCTGCTGAAATCCTGCAGCTAAATTGATCAATCCGAGTGGTATGTCTACTCGGGAAATTGATCTGGTTAGAGTTGTCCCTGAGCCAGAACTCAGAAAACTCATCCCAGTGTGTGCTTGTTGTGATGCGCTCCTTAGCCCAAATTGAAAAAGACGGCCTGTTATCTCATGGAAAATAGTGGCCGAGTTTCTTAATCCGAACGGGACGCCGGACAACTGAAAAGTTGCAATCCCTAATTGGATTCGAACGCGATCCAGATTAGGAACAGCATAGCTGGTTGGTTCGTTACCAGCGGAGGACACTGGTAGAACCATAAGCTCGAAACCCCGACTGGAACCGAAGGGAGTTCCTATGGTAAGGCAGTCGGAATCATTGTCGTCAGATCAGATCTTCTCCGGATCAGAGTCCGCAAGAGGCAAGCTGACGTGGTGTGGCTCGACTGAAGTCGCATTCAGCCTTCCCCGGACGTTGTCCGGCTGAGATAGCCGGAGTTCCCCGGAGTCATCGGCGAGGAAGCCGAGATCCCCGAAGACGAAGCCTTGGCCGGGTGTGTAGGTGAAGACGAATCCGCCAAAGGAAGCCATCGAAGTTGATGAAGTTGATCGTGACGCTAGCCCCTACCTAGCGCGCCAACTGTCGATGATTTGCGTCGGCAATGTATTTTATAGGGCTATGCGAGAGATCACAACTTGATGGTAGTACAAGGGGCATGATTTATATAGGTTCGGGCCCTCTCGGAGAGGTAATACCCTACTCCTGTGCTCGTGGATTGTATTGTGGATATCGATTACAATGTATGTTCTCGTTGGGATGGCACGATAACAGACAATGATGTCGATGGAGAATTGGATGATAGAGAATAAGATGATCTAACTAGGGACCCCCGACCCCCTTTATATAGTGGAAGGGATCGGGTTACAGATAGGTTCCCTAATCTGTGTAAGGAAGATAGAGATATAACCGAGTTGGTTACGCCTATCTCTATGTATTCGAGTGGGAAACGAATTCGTTTCCTTATAGAGCAAGTCGGGCCGCGCCAGCCTCTAATCCCGTCTTCTGGAAGATCCGTACAACTTGTCCCAAAGAGGTGGTACGTCCAACTGTATAATTCCGAATACCCGGGGCCCATGTTGTCCACAGCAGTTTACAGTGATAATGATATTTCACTACCAGTTCTTTTCAGATTAATTATCACTATCGGTTCTTGACATGAACTAATAGTGATAAGTTATCACTGTCATTTTTGAGTAAACCGGCAGTGATGAGGCGGCATGGAATGGGTGTTCTGTAGTAGTGAGATTAAGAGTAAAGTCCACGGTTGCCCATTCAAGTTGTAATGAAATCTTGTTTAATTAGTCCTCGAAAGTTTCAAATTACTTTGTCATCCATAGAAGTTATTTCCGTTTGCACTCTTGCCCTAAAACAGTTAGGTCTTACCTTAACTGAGGTAGCCTAATCGTTGAGGTGATTTCATGTCCATGCATGAGGCATGCCATCAACTTCCTCCTCTCAAAGAGGCGTCCGGCGCCTCTTCGGCTAGCATCCCTCCTCCTCCATGTATATCTAGGCCTCTCCTCTCCCCCTCTGGCCAGCCCCCTCTCGCCAACGATATAGAGGCTACTCATGCCCAGTAAATCGAGTAGCACCACAAAGCACATAGGCTACAGTTGATGAAGTACATAGGTACACCTCCTCTTTCTTGTGAAGCTCCTCTACCCAACATCTTCGTTGACAAGTCATCAGTGTCACCGTATTTTGCTGAACTACCGTTGCGCCATCAATTTTTGACAAAATTTATGGCTGATTCAATGTAGGACGTCCTCTCTTTCACAATGCCTGAACACTTCCATGCTATTCTCCATCGCTCAAGAGGCAACACGCGCCACGTCGAAGCACCATCGCCTCTTCCCTTCATGGTCATGCCGCTTCGGGCCACCCTCATGCTTCTCTGGCCCTCTCTCTCTCTCTCTCTCTCTCTCTCTCTCTCTCTCTCCTCTCACATTCTCTCTAAAATACAAGGTGGGGCAGCGCCCTCCGACCAACCCCCGTCTCCTCCCCTCTGGGCTACTGCTGCCCATGCAACTTCTCACTGTCGCATCCTCCCATGTCTCTCTTCTTCTCTTTCTCACTCTCTTTCCCTAATGGAGGGCCTAGTCACTGGCCGGTGGTGAGCTTCTTGAGGCAGTTGCCGGAAAAGCGATGATGTGTGCACACTTTCACTCATGAGAGCTGTGGTGACTACATGGGCAGTAGGGTTGTCCACTCCCCTCTTCGGCGGCAAGAAGGGATTCCCACCACCGCTAGCGGCCACCTTGAGTTAATGGAAAACCTATGTTTTTGGACTAGAGTGCAAATAGAAACAACTTCCAAGTTGTAAACTTCCGGGGACAGAGTGAGATTTCATTATAACTTCAAGTGGGCAACATTAAAGCTTAAAACTAGTTGAGCACTTTGTCTTTTTTAGTCTAGCTTTTTTCTTATCATGACGCCACCTCTAAAAGCTCTTAAAACAATATAAAAAGAATGGACCAGTTTCAAGAAACATATTTAAGAACCTCTCGATGTAGCATATTTAAGAACCTCTTGAAGTCCAATTCAATATTCAGCCTAGTCAACTTATTCATTTAGCTTACCTAGTCAAACATGCATGCTGTAAACTTTAGTGTGTCGTGTATGTGTGAAGATAGCTGCGTGCAGATGCATCTGGCCACATGCAGGAAAAAAAGTGGGTGCATGGCTTCCGCACAATACTAGGGAACTGGCCTTTAATACCGGCTCATCAGTCCCGGTTAGACATGAACCGTGACTGACATTCACAACAGTCCCGGTTGAACGTAAGTTGGGCCATAGGTAGGGATCAGTCCCAGTTGGAGACACCAACCGGGACTGATCCAACACCATCAATCCCGGTTTGTGTTATGAACCGGGACTGATGGTGCCCGCGACGGCTTGCAGGCGGGAATGAGGGAACAATACCGGTCTGTGTGCCCAACCGGATTAGTATGCCATATTTGAACATCCTGTTGCTGGTGGAAAGGGGACACAATACCGGTCTGTGTACCCAACCGGGATTAGTATGCCATATTTGAACTCCTGTTGCAGGCGGGAAGGCGAGCACAATACCGGTCTGTGTCTCCAACCGGGATTAGTATGCCATATTTGATCTTCCTTCTTCCTCTCGCAGTCCCTACTCTGCCCGACCAATAACAGTAGCGCTGGCGGCCAAGAGCTTAAGAAAGGGGAGGTGCTGCCAAATTTTCAAAATTTTGGTTATTTTACTCCAAGCCAAGTTAATCAAGATTAGTGCATCATTCCTCACTACATTGAATGTTCAATGGAGCTTCTTCTTTGCTTGAAAAATGAAGAAAATTTGATCTTTTACCATGTTCATTGAAAGATTATGAATGTAAAGAGCTAGCTCAATCTTTTGTGGATTATGATTTATCTCACATTGAAGGTGTAATCTTAGTTTTTGTCCTATCGATAGATAAAGAATTTTGAATCTAGACTTCGATACATCAATTCATAGATCAATTCTTTTATGTAGGTTGCAATAACTTGTCAAGTATGAATACCAGAGCAAATAATCATTTTATAGTAAAAAATTGTATGAAAATATAGTTCTTTACAAAATATGTAATGAAATAAATTTATTTTAAGTTTATAATTGGCTTTAAAATAAGAATTTCTATTAAAAATATTTGATGCAATTTGCCTGAGGTAGGAATAAATTTAGCCACATAAAATTTTAAATAGTTTTTCAATTCCGATCATTTTATAGGAGAATATGTTCAATGGAGCTTCTTGTTTGCTTTAAAAATAAAGAAAATTTGATCTTTTGCCATGATCATTTAAAGATTATGAATGTAAAGATCTAGCTCAATCTTTTGTGGAATTTTTTGTATCTCGCATTAAAGGTGTAATCTAGGTTTGTCCCATTGATGGATGAAGAATTTTGAATCTAGACATCGATTCATAGATCAATTCTTTTATGTAGGTTGCAATAACTTGTCAAGTATGAATACCGGTACAAATAATCATTTATAGAAAAAATTGTATGAAAATATAGTTCTTTACTAAATATGTAATGAAATAAATTTATTTTAAGTTTATAGTTGGCTTTGAAATAAGTATTGCTATGAAAAATATGTGATGCAATTTGCCCTAGGTAGGAATAAATTAGCCACATAAAATTTTAAATAGATTTTCAATAAATTAATTTTTTTGGAATTTGGAAAATGTTCAGTAATTAATTTTTGGAGAATGAGCTAACAATTACCTCGATGTAATGTAATGTAGATGGACTGGCGATGGATGTACATGGACCGACGCTCTCCCGGAGTTCTTCCAGGTTTGCAAGCTTTTCTTCATGCGGCCGATGCATACACAATGTCATGCTACATATGTTGTCCATGCATAGACTGCAACAATGAGAAGGAGTGGCCAAATACCAGTCACCTTCACTTCCATTTGCTCTCAAGAGGTTACATGCCAAACTATACCTCTTGAACCAAGCAGGTGAAGAAGAGATTATACGGGAAGATGGTGAAGAGGAAGAAGAGGTAGACAACAATATCCCGGACGATGGCCAACACGGTGCTTTCGAAGATTCAATGGGTGATTTTGGCGATGATGACCTAGAGCAGATGCTGCTTGATGGAGAGGGAGAATACACCGATGAAAGACATTATGAAAAATTCTAGCGCTTGTGGGAGGACCATGGGATATTATTGTGCCCAAACTGCCGACAGGGCCACAAAAAGTTGCGTACCACACTAGAACTGATGCAATGGAAGGTGACCAATGGTTTGTCTGATAAGGGATTTGATGAGTTGTCATGCTTAATAAAGAAATTGCTTACAGAGGGTAACACGTTGTCTGAAACTACGTATGACGCCAAGCAAGTTGTCTATCTATTGGGGTTGGAGGTACAGAAGATACATGCCTGTCATAATAATTGTATCCTTTATCGCAATGAGTACGAGAACTTAGAAGCTTGTCCGGTGTGCAAAACTTGTTGGTTTAAAACCAGACGTGATGACATAGGTGAGGTAGAGGGGCAGCGTTAGAAGAAGAGACCCCCGATAAGGTGGTGTGGTATTTCCCTATAATCCCCTGGTTGAAACGTTTATTTGTGAGCAAAGCACATGTCCAGACGATGTGCTGGCACAAAGAAGATCGTAAGAACGATGAAAGGCTAAGGCACCCTGCTAACTGCTCGCAATGGAGGAAAGTTGACAGAAAATACCCGGACTTTGCTGAGAATCCGAGGAACATAAGGTTTGGGTTGAGTACTGATGGGATGAACCCGTTCGACGAGATGAGCAGCAGTCACAGCACTTGGCCCGTGACTCTATGTATCTACAACCTTCCTCCTTGGTTGTGTTAGAAGCGAAAATACATTATAATGCCGTTGCTTATCCGAGGCCCGAAGCAACTAGGAAACGATATCGACGTGTACCTCGAACCATTAGTTGATGATCTGCTAACGCTGTGGAACGATGGTGTACGTGTATGGGATGAGTACAAAAGAGATTATTTCACCCTTCGTGCATTGCAACTCATAACCATCAACGACTGGCCTGCACTTGGTAATCTGTCGGGCCTATCTATCAAGGGATATAAAGCCTGCATCGAGTGCTTAGAGGATATGGACATCAAGTACTTAACAAACTCTCGAAAGGTTGTGTACATGGGCCACCGTAGGTTCCTCAATCCAAAGCACCCGTTACGGAGCAACCGTGTTAATTTTGATGGCACTGAAGAGAAATGTAAGACGCCCAAGCATCATAGTAGGGCAGATGTATTTTCTATGGTAAAGGATCTGGAAGTAGTTTTTGGAAAGGGTCCTGGTAGCAAACCTGTCCCGCCACTGCCGAAAGAAGATGCTAAGAAGAAGCCAATTTGGAAGAAGAAGTCAATATTTTGGGACTTGCTTTACTGGAAAGATTTAGAGGTGCGTCACTCACTGGACTTCATGCATATCACGAAGAATGTCTACGTGAGTCTACTAGGCTTCCTGGATATGTACGGCAAATCAAAAGATACACTTCAAGCACGAAAGGACCTACAACTATTAGGACTCAGGGAAGACCTACATCCGCAACAGAGAGAGAAAGGGCATTACCTCCATCCCGCGAGCTACACTCTAAGTAAGGAAGAGAAAAAAACATAATTAAGTTGTTGAATGGTGTGAAGGTCCCTTCAGGGTACTCCTCAAACATAAGAAGACTGATAAAAACAAAAGAGAATAAAATCGTAAACCTGAAATCCCATGATTGTTATGTGTTGATGACACAATTGCTCCTAGTGACGGTGAGAGGCATTCTGCCAGACATGGTACAAGGGATAATCATAAAGGTGTGTTCGTTCTTCAACGCGATATCACAGAAGGTCATAGATCCAGATAAGTTATCTAATCTGCAAGATGACATTGTCTCTGGTTTGGTTAACCCTGAGATGATCTTTCCTCCATCCTTCTTTGATATGATGGTCCATCTCATGGTTCACATGGTCAAACAGATACAAATTCTCGGACCCGTGTTCTTGCACATTATGTTCCCTTTCGAGAGGTACATGGGTGTCCTGAAGAAATATGTACGTAACCGGTCACGTCCAGAAGGCTGCATTGCCCAGAGTGTTGGCACAGAGGAGGTTATTGAGTTTTGCATCGACTATATTAATGATCTGAATCCGATTGGCATCCCTGTATCACGATATGAGGGGAGACTACGGGGAAAGGTACTTTAGGGAGAAAAGAATCCTCTTGCTAGGATATACTTTTATTTAGACAAGCACATTTCACGGTGTTGAAACAAGTAGCTTTAGTGGCTCAGTATGCCCGTGATCACGAGAACATTCTACGCGACCAATACCCAGGGAGGTCAGATAAGTGGATCGTAGACAAGCAAGTGGAGAGTTTCGGCGGTGGTTACAAAAGCAATTGTTGGGCAACGAGAGAGTCCATGAGCCATTGCAACTATTGGCTCGGAGACCATCCATGACAATCATATCATGGCAAGGGTATGAGATAAATGGGTACACCTTTTACACGAAAGCCTAGGATAACAAGAGCACCAACCAAAACAGTGGCGTTCGTATAGATGCTTTGGACAAAAATAGAAAGATGGACACCTACTATGGTTTCATAGAGGAGATCTGGGAGCTCGAGTACAGACCTTGGAAAGTCCCTCTTATTCATTGCCAATGGGTCAAACTGACATCCGTCGAGATCGATAAGTACGGTATGACAACCGTGGACCTGAATAAAGTGGCCTACAAGAACGAACCATTCGTGCTCGCCAATGATGACACATAGGTATTCTATGTGATGGACATGGGCAGCAAACTGAAAAAGCAAAAGGGCGGGCCTACTAAAAGCAAGACAAGGTCTATCAAAAACAAACGGTAGAAGGAGAAGAGTAGAGGTAGCGATCAGCGAAGGCTCCACGGGGTTCTTCTAGGTAAAAGATGGATTGTCGGAGTTGAGGGCATCACAGACGAAGAAGAGTATAATCAGTTCAACGAGCTGCCGTCTTTCTTGGTGAATGTAGATATTAGTGCCCTTAATGATGAGGAGGAAGCTCCCTATGTACGTCACGATCATAATGAAGGATCACTTGTAAAAACAATGTAGTTGCTATTTTGGAATTTCAAGACATTTTATTATGACAGCAGCATTAGAGTTTTAATAAATAGATAACATTTTATATTTGTAAAAAAGTTTACAGAATTTTGAGTAAATCTTTGATAATTTTACATTTTGTAGTAAATCTTTGATAATTTTATATTTATCAAAGAAATGTAGAAAAATTAATAAGAAATTACAAGGCTCCCAACTCAATTTTCATATTTTTATGATTTTTGTGATATTTTTATTTAATTTGTATAGGCTCCTAGCAATTTTCTATAATTTTCGAGTAATTTATGGCAAATTACTACCACTGACATGTGGGACCCACAAGAGATGGGCCCACATGTCCGTGACCACATCCCTTTCTCGCAGGATGGGTACAAAAAATATTCGCGCCTTGTCAGGTCGACATAACTCTCTTCTCTTCCCTGACTAGTAGCGTGCGCTTGAGCGTGAGCTCCCCGTGCACGGTCGCGGATTCGAGCTATGTGGGCCAATCAATCCCAGTTGGTGTTTCCAACCGGGACTATGTGAGCAGTCCGTTCGTCTTCTTCCTCATGCCCGATACAAAACTTTGCCTGCTTCAGTGCATTTCATGGTTTCATGGTTTTCTTGCATGATTTATTGATTTCACATCTGCTTCAGTGTATTTATTGATTTCACATCATTAACTTTATCTCCGTGACTTTTGAGCTGACTACATTGGAAGTTGGACACTTGACGGCATTGTTCTTCGTAGTTGTCGATCAATGGGACCCATGGGATTGATCGTGCCCTTCAATCGTCCGCACGAGCTCCCCTATATATGTCCCTCTAGACACTGTCTTGTTCTCTCACAGCCATACACCATGCCACACTGCCTCAAAACCTGTCGAATTGGGTCTCAGCCACGGCCACCGCCACCTCCGCCACTGCCTCCGCCACCTCCGCCGCCGCCTCCGCCATCACCGCCTCCGCGACAACCGCCTCCCCCTCCGCATCCTCCGTCTCTGCCTCCGCCACGGCCCCGGTCCTGGGCAGAGCTGGAGGTAATGCTGCAGCCATGATCGCCATCCCAGGTGCCCCTATTGATTTGATTTCTTCCAAACTGTTGAATTGATTTCTTCCGTGGTAGATCGATTTAAGGTTTTTGCAAAATTTTTAGGAGCCCGCCTGGGCTAGGGACCTCCCGACGTTGGAGGACCTCCCGTCCTCCGGCTTCCTCAACGGTGAGGACTGGCGGTGCCCCTGCTGGGATGAGCACCAAGGCCTAGATGATCAGGATGAGGATGACGGCTAGCATGTTATGTAATGCGACAATGTAAATTAAAGCATGTTATGTAATGCGGTACATGCATGTTGGAATGAATAATATAAATCTCGGAGCCAAATGTTATGGAAGAGGGGATTGTATATATGCGATTTTGCTGTTTGCGCGCATTTCTTTCTTGCTTCTTGGTAATTAACATAGTAATTTCTTGTATACCCATAATGTTACAAGAAGAGAGCTAAAATTTGGATTGAAGACAGCTCCCTAAATAGACTTTGATTTCTAGGGAGCTAAAATTTGAAGTATCTTATATATTTAGAAAGGGGGCAATTTCCAGAGGCGGTTGCCTGTGAAAATTATTTTGGGGTAATCAATCCCGGTTGGTGTCTCCAACCGGGACTATGTGAGGACTCTAGCGCTGAGGAGACCCCATCAATCCCGGTTGATGTGTCCAACCGGGTCTAAGTCAACAGTCCAACCGTCGTGAGAATCCCCATCAATCCCGGTTAGTTTCTCCAACCGAGACTATATACCCTCATCAATCCTGGTTGGTGTCTCCAACCGGGATTGAAGGCATCCTTTATATTCGTTTCACGTGGAGATTTGGAGACAAGTCTCAAATCCTCTCTCGCACGCACGCTCCAACTCTAAATCGACGCTGCCGCCATCCTCACCTTCGACGCCGCTGCCCGTGAGGACGCTGTCTGCAACCCCTCGCGAGCGCTCCGAACCCTACATCGACGTGCCGCCGCCTCCATGCCGTCGCCTCCACGCCGCTCGTCTCCAACGCCGCCTCCACGCCGCTCCTCTCCAACGCCGCCTCCACCCCACCGCCTCCATGCCGCTCCTCTCCAACGCCACCTCCACGCCTTTCCTCTCTAACGCTGGTAGTCTCGAACGCCGCCCACACGCCGCCACCTCCACCACGCTGGTAAGCCCAATATTAGTGAAAAAGACTTATTTTGCTGTTAGACAAATTATAGTTGGTAATGGGGAGACAACAGACTTTTGGAGAGATTGTTGGCTTTGTGATAGAATGTTAATATGCAAACTTATATGCAATGTTAATTTTATAATGCAAGCTTATATGCAATGTTAACATCAACAAGCTTATATGCAATGTTAATTTTCGTGGTCTACTTTTGTCGGCGGTTGAGAGTACGGGACCCCCAGGATCCGAGCTTACTTGTTGAGTGTAAGGATCAACCGACCTCTTCCCTGCAGCCTCGGGGACTTTCAAGAAGGCGAGCTCGATCAAGCAACCATCAGTGGGAGGCACAAATGATTTTTAGCTGGTTCAGGCCCCTCGTGTGGAGGTAACAACCCTACGTCCAGTGGTGTCTATTGGAGATGTGAGGAAGATTACAGAGAATCCCAGACTTGGCGGATCAAGAGGGAATGAGCTTTCTACAACTGGGGATGAGCTTCGGCTCGGGGTGTTGCCAGCCGGAGCTCCTATGGTGTTTTTGTTTCCTCGTAGCTAAAAAAATACAGATGCAGCCACAAGGTCTATTTATACGTGAGTGTAATCAGTGTTCCAATGGAGGTGACGCCCTATTGTCCGGCGGCATGGAGATGGCGTCCTATTGTCTGGCGGTCCGAAGCCTGTCTTCAATTTGCGTCATCGTCATCATTCATGTTTACGGGAAAACGGCATGGGAACAGTGCAACAAGACGCGAGTTGGTGGCCATAGTCCCCTGCGACCTGACGCAGCGGTCACAGACGGCGTCAGAGCATTTAATGCAGCAGAGTGGAGAGGGCCTATGCCCGGCCGGGGAAGAAGCGACCCGGACTCTGGTCCGAGCAAGATCGGCCGTGCTCGAGCCCGAGCAAGGACTTCCTTGCTCGGGGGAGGTCAGCATCTTTGCGCTGTGTGATAATCCGAATGTCCCTCCAGATCCCCGTCATCTAGCCCCTAAGCCTCGAGTGGGGGACCAGCCGGATCCCCCCTCGAGGCTCCAAACTGCACTGAAAGCTTTTTGGGCCGGACGTTCGGACAGGACCAAGGCATTGCCCGACCAGCCGAGCAAGGGCTGATTGAACAGGACTTCAGGTTAGCCGAGCACAAGGCCACCCGAGCAGAACTTCGGTTTGGCCGAGCAAAAGCCACCCGAGCAGAACTTCGGGTTGGCCGAGCAGGGGCCACCCGAGCAGAATTTTGGTTTGGCCGAGCAAAAGCCACCCGAGCAGAACTTCGGGTTGGCCAAACAAGGGCCACCTGAGCAGAATTCCAAACGTTGGTCTTACAACAGTTACTTGTGAGAGGGTTAGCGGTTTTAAAGCGACGTGACGGCCGTACGTGCGCCAGTTCCCGAGATTTCTGGGACGGTTTCTTTAGTGGGAAGAGGATAAAAACCGTCGATCTTTTTCCACCAGTACGCTGACTCCTTTCCTTCCTTTCCCCTTGACTTCTTCTTTCTTCGCCTTCTTCTTCCTTGTCTTCATCTTCTTCTTCCTTGTCTTCATCTTCTTCTGCCACCGCCTTCTTCCGCCTTCTCCGTCCGATGGCGAAGTTTGTTCCTTCGCGAACCACTGCCGCGCGCCTGGAGGACCTCGTGGCGCATGGCCACCTTGACCCTAGGTCTTGGCGCGTTCCCGACGGTGAGGTCCTCCCGGCGCCGGCGGAAGGTGAGTTCGTGAGTTGTGAACTCTAAGCCATCAACGGGCTTCGCGCCCCGGAGTCAGATTTCATGGCCGCAGTCCTTGCCCATTGCGGCCTGGAAGTCACGAACCTCCACCCTAACTCCATTCTTATCTTAAATCTTTTCTCCCATCTCTGCGAGGGCTTCGTCGGCGTACCGCCGACGGTAAGCCTGTTTCTCCACTTCTACATGCTCCATCGCACTGGGGGGTCGTCGGCGGTGGGGTGCGCATATTTTTGGTTGCGGAGCTCGCAGCCGTACGCATACCCTGCATTCGCGTTGAAGGACTCCGTCGCCGGCTAGGCGGAGCGGTGGTTCTACGCGAAGAAGGGGGCGGACTGCGGACTTCACTTCCGGAATGCGCCGCCAGAGAAGAAGGACCTCCCCCGACCGCGCGTGGAGCCAGAGGAGGAGAAGATCCTCGACACTATCCAAGTGTTGAGCGACAGCGGCCTGACCGGGCAGGTTATTGCCCGGGACTTCCTCAGAAACCGGGTGTCTCCTCTGCGGCGTCGGGAGCACCCTTTTTCGAGATCGTCGGCTAGAGCAACATCACTCGTGAGGCGGACACCGGTAGGTTTTTTTGCTCGGATTGCTGCTTTGTCGGGGTTGTTTTTACTAATCTGTTCGACTTTTTTTTTTGAAGCTCCGGACGACCGATGGGTCGACGAGCGGGTGGCGGAGCTCTTCGCCCTAGGGAAGGAGGAGAACCCGGACCTAGGCTAGCGAGGACCAAAGAACGTCCTCGACCGTTCGGAGCAGGTTCGTTCCTTGTCAATCTTCACGCTCGGGCGGGATCGTCCCTTGTTCTGATCGACTTCCTTTTCGCAGGACCGGGCTGCTCTGGAGGCCGTGCTGGCGGCTGAGCAACCGGTCGAGGCCAAAGGGAAGCGGCCCCCAACGAAGAAGGTCGCCTCGAAGAAGAGGAGGGAGGCCTCGCGGGTGTCCGATGATTACGAGGAACCGCGGCCGAAGCGACCGCAGCGCGGGGCCTCTTCGGCGGGTGGCTCTAGCAGACTCGCACCTCGATGGCCCGGGATGCGCGTACCGCCGAGGCACAACCCGCCGTGGCCTCACCTAGAGTACGCGGACCAGGTACAAGAATTGTTCACCTGGTTCGCGCAATACTCCAGGGATTATCCCGACCACACTGCTTGGTTACTGCAGACCGCGGCCGACCTTCGCCAAGGCGAGCGGCGGGCTCAGCGGGAGAAGGACGCCGGAGGGGGAGCCCGGACGGATTCGGACCGGACCGGGGCGGCGTTGTCCTCGTGGCTTAAGGGCCCGAGGGACGCTGCCCTTGGGGTGGCGCTCGAAGAAGATCTCAGGGGCTTCTTTCGGTGGACGAAGGAGCATCGTCCAGAGTGGCTCGAAGCGGCGAGCCTTGCCCGGACGGGTGCTGGCCCGAGCAGAGCGGGGGAGGCTGCCCCTCCATCGTCGGGGAGGACGGAGAGCCCCTCGAGCCAGGCAGGGGCGCACGGGGAACCCCAAGTGGAGGATACCAACGATGGGCAAGGTCTGCGGGACGCTGAAGAAGGTAAGTTTCCCCGATCCGACCTTTCTTCCGTTCGGCCGCGTGTTACCGCGGTCTTAATTTTCTTTTTTCGAACATAGTCAGGGGCCCGTGGGGGAGAAGACCCCCTGTGCCTTTGACGGAGGCAAGGGCCAGGGTCCTGATTATAGAAGCATTTCAAATCGCAGCGTCCTGAATTATTGCAGATCTGGTGGCGACGATCATGGCGGAGCCGACCACGGGGGAGGGTCCAGCCGAGCGAGATGGCGGGGAGGAGTCCGAACAGGACTCGGAAGACTCCGCTCCGTTGGTGCCCAGGCGTCGAAGGGAGTTGGCGCCGAGTGACGACTCGGCCGTTCCCCTGGGTGGCGAAGGAAGATCGGGCAGCCCCCGCCCACGCCAAGCCTGAGCGGACGAGCGATCTCGGGCTTGAGGTGGCGGGCACCTCGGCCCGAGCTCGGGGGGTTCTCGGGCAAGGGGCGCCGGGGAAGAAACGGCTTTGGTGGTCCGCGCCCCGAGTGCGGAGCGAGAGGTGGCCGGGGAAGCTCAGCCCCCGGGTTTGGAGGATGTCCAGGCCGGTCCTGTGGAGGCAGAAACGGCTAGGGCGGTCCGGACTCCGAGCACGGAGGGCACCGCTTCTTCAAGTTCGGGGAATATCCGCGTCGGCCGACGGCCCAAGCTGAGAGTGCTGCTCGAGCGTCACCATCATGAGGTAATTTCTTGTTGCGACTGGACTTTTACTTGTAATTTTGCTGATGGCTCCTTTCTTTGCAATTGTCTGCTGAGATGGATGACTGGGCTGCGAGCATCGAAGCTCGGTGCCAGGCCAAGGTGACGGCGGCGCGCTCCGAGCTAGGCGATGCACAAACGGAGCTTGCCTGGGTCCGGAACGAACTGGAGCATGCTTTGGAGTATGCCCGGGGTCTTGAGAGGAGCTCCCGGTCCTAGGAAGAGCTCGAGCGGGTCCGCAAGGAGCTCGAGGAGGAGCGGCAGCGTAGCTTGGCAGAGGCCGAGAAGGTGGCGAAGCTTCGCGAAGAGATCCGACCGGGGCGTGTAGCCTAGATCGAGGTTCTTCAGCTTCGGAGCCGTCTCGAAGATGTGGAGGCGGAGCTTCAAGCTCTGAAGGGTAGATCTAGGGGGTAGTGTGCGTGACGTTACACATGTTTGTAACAGACACTTTTACTTTAATTCAAGACGTTTTTCTGTGTTTTTCACATTATGCGTGCTTTACAAAATCTTGGAAGAAATATGAACGTAACTACTCGCGGCCACCTACCCATCCAGCCCCCTCGTGGGATCGGGCCTTTGGTCGTGATTACGAGCAAAGACCGTGCGCACAAAGAAACCGTGTAGGTAGGATTGCGCGAAAAAGTCGATGTCCGGCACCCTCGTGTGGCCGAAGTCTTTGCCACAGTTGCGAGCAAAAGACCGGCACACGGCGAAGCGGGCAGCCGAGGATGCGCGAAAGCGATATCCGGCCCCTCGTTTGGCGAAGTCTTTGCCCTCGTTGCGAGCAAAAGATCGGGCACACGGCAGCCGGCAGCCGAGGATGCGCGAAAGGCGATGTCCACCTCCTCGTGTGGCCGAAGTCTTTGCCCTCGTTGCGAGCAAAAGGCCGCACACGGCGAAGTCGGGCAACCGAGGATGCGCGAAAAAGGCGATGTCAGCCTCCTCGTGTGGCCGAAGTCTTTGCCCACCGTTGCGAAAGCAAAAGACCGGCACACGGCGCAGCCGGGCAGCCGAGGATGCGCGAAAGGCGATGTTCAGCCCCTCGTGTGGCCGAAGTCTTTGCCCCTCGTTGCGAGCAAAAGACCGAGCACACGGCAGCCGGGCACCGAGGATGCGTGAAAGGCGATGTCGGCCCCTCGTGTGGTCGAAGTCTTTGCCCGTTGCGAGCAAAAGACCCGCACACGGCAAGTGGCCGGGCAGCCGAGGATGCGTGAAAAGGCGATGTCCAGCCCCTTGTGTGGCGAGTCTTTCTCCCCGTTGCGAAGCGAAAGGCGGGCACACGGCAAGCCAGCAGAGGCGAGGATGTGCGAAAAAGGCGATGTCCAGCCCCCTCGTGTGGCCGAGTCTTTGCCCCTGATTGCGAGCAAAAGGCCGGGCACACAAAGTAGCCGGGTAGCCGAGGATGCGCGAAAAAGGCGATGTCCAGCCCCCTCGTGTGGCCGAGTCTTTGCCCCTGGTTGGGAGCAAAAGACCGGGCACACGAAGTAGCCGCGAGTTCGAGTTTGTAACTTCCGATTTCAGTTGGGTTTCGGGATCGAATTCTGCGAGGCACCGCCGAGAACTTGCCGGGGCGATGTGCTATCGGCTTATCCGAGCAATGGAATTCAGGGCGGGGCGCACTTTTAGATGCGTCGGCCGCTTTAGAAATCGTTTAGAAATGAAAACTCGCGCTTGGGCGGGATAGGTAGGGAAGACCGAGAACTCGGGTAAAAAGAACTTGGATTACCATTCCTCTTTATTTAACAGGCTTGGAATTTCGAGAAAGAGCCATTCGAAGATTCCTTAGTTAAATAAGGAGGGAGGTTACGCGTGGAACCTGCGTAGCTGTGCGATATTCCATGACCTGCTGAGAATTCGCCCGTCCGGGAAGGCGAGGCGGACAGCCCCCGGGCGTGAAGACGAGACGACCGTGAACGGACCTTCCCACCTGGGGGTTAGCTTGTTGGCGCGCGACAAGTCTTGGACGCGTCGTAGAACCAAGTCGCCATTTTGCAGAGTCCTTGGTCGGATTGATCGGGCAGCGTGCTTGCGTAGAGCCTGCAGGTAGGCCGCTGATCGGATGAGGGTTTGCTCGCGTTTTTCTTTGGATAGGTCGAGATCGAGCAACCTGCCCTGGTGATCGTCGGCCGTTTCCGCGAGATCCACGCGCGGTGACCTTGGAGTTATTTCGGTCGGAAGCATGGCCTCGGTGCGATATCTGAGCCGAAGGCGTTCGCCGCGGGCTCTCTTGGGGGTGGTGCGGACGGCCCACAGGACGGAAGGGAGCTCGTCGACCCAGCTTTGTCGTAGCTTGGTAAGTCGGTCGAAGACTCGCTTCTTGATTCCTTGAAGGATCTGCCCGTTGGCTCGCTCGACAGCTCCGTTGCTCTGTGGATGGGCCACAGTGGCGAAGCAAATCTTGGTGCCAATGTCTTCGCAATATTCTTGGAATAGTTTACTGGTGAACTGAGTTCCGTTGTCCGTGATCAGTCGGCCGGGAACGCCGAACCGTGTGACCACGTTATTGCGAAAGAATTTCTTGGCCGCTTGGGCCGTAATACCAGAGACCGGTTCGGCCTCTATCCATTTGGTGAACGTGTCAATGGCGACGAAGAGGTATGCGCATCCCTTCACCCCTCTAGGTAATGGGCCTAGGATGTCCAGCCCCGTGTGGAGAACGCCAGTGAGGGAATAGTTTGGAGGCGTGATCGGTTGGTGCACTGTAGGGCATGGAATTGGCATGCCCGGCAGGTGGTGACGATCTCCCGAGCGTCACCCAACGCCGTGGGCCAATAGTAGCCCATCCTGAAGGCCTTGCCGACGAGCGTCCTATAGGAGGAGTGAGCCCCACAGATACCCTCGTGCAAGTCCCTTAGCAGGAATTTCCCCTCTTCCTGGGAGATGCACTTAGAGAGAACTCCGAGTGCGCCTCTCCGGTACAGGGCACCCTCCACTACCCTGTATAGTGAAGCTCTCCTGATAAGCCGGGATTTCTTGGCCTCATCCTCGGGCAATGTCTCATACGCCAAGAACTGGATGAATAGCGTCATCCAGGTGGCGCTTTGCTCGAGGAGGGAGACGTTGCCGTGCGTCTCATCCGCCTCTTCTCCGGAGGGAATAGAGGGCTTTAGCAGGTGCTCCACGAGCACCCCTGTTGGGACGGGTTCTTGTGAGGTGCCCAACTTGGCAAGTTGGTCGGCGGGGTATTCGCTCTCTCCGGCACGTAAAGGACTTCAAGTTCTGAAGTTCCTTTCCAACTTCCTCACCTCGACCGAATGTAACGCGCCATTGAGTCATCTGAGCTTTGAAACTCCTTGTTAACCTGGTTTACGACCAACAGCGAATCCCCTTTCACGGTTAGTCGTCGGACCCCTAGCGCAGAGCATGCTCGGAGTCCGGCCAAGAGGCCTTCGTACTCCGCCGCGTTGTTGGTCGCGGCGAAGTGCAGTTGTATGACATACTGGAGCTGCTGCCCTTGTGGAGAGATTAACACAACTCCAGCCCCCGAGCGCTCAAAGGAGAGTGAGCCGTCGAAGAACATTGTCCAGTGGGGTTCTTCGACACGCTCGGCTACTTGTTCGGACGGGGGGGGGGATCTGTCCACTCCGCCACAAAGTCTGCCAGTATCTGAGACTTGATCGCTGTCCGGGCCACGAACTTGAGGTCAAACTCTCCGAGTTCTACTGTCCATTTGGCGATACGCCCGGAGGCGTCGAGGTTCCTGAAAACCTCCCTTAGTGGGAAACTGGTCGGGACCATGATCGGGTGAGCCAAGAAGTAGTGGCGAAGCTTCTTAGAAGCCATGAGGAGGGCGTATAGAAGCTTCTGGATTTCAGGGTAACGCTCCTTGGGTCCATGAAGCACCTCACTCACGTAGTATATGGGCCACTGATTCCCCTCGCGCTCGGCCACGAGCACGACGCTTACTGCTTGGGGAGAGGCCGCCAGGTAGAGCAACAAAGGCTCCTGTTCCTTCGGGGTGACTAGGACGGGCAGGCTTGACAGGTACTTCTTGAGTTCCTTGAAGGCATTGTCGGCTTCCTCGGTCCAGACGAAACCGTCGTGCTTGCGCAAGGCTTTGAAGAAGGGTAGTCCGCGCTCACCTAGCCGGGAAATGAAACGGCTGAGGGCCGCCATTCGGCCAGTGAGCGATTGGACTTCCTTTACGCTCGAGGGAGCTTGCATTCTCTCGATGGCTTCGATTTTCTCCGGGTTTGCGCCAATGCCGGATGACCCAATCACGTAGCCGAGCACCATGCCCGTGCGCACACCGAAAACACATTTCTCCGGATTTAGTTTTATCCGATGTTTTCTTATATTACAAAAGGTTTCCTCGAGGTCCTGGATATGAGCTTCAGCTAGGATACTTTTGACGACTATGTCGTCTACATAGACTTCTAGGTTCCGCCCGATCTGGTCGGGGAAGGTCTTCTGCATTAGTCGTTGGAAAGTGGCCCCCGCATTCTTCAGACCGAAGGACATGGTCGTGTAGCGTAGGTGCGAAGGGGTGATGAAGGCGATCTTTCTTCATCCTCCCGTGACAGCCGATCTGGTGGTACCCGGAGTATCGCCCGTAAAGCTTATCGGTGGGCTTCGCCGCGCGTCGACCAACTGGTCTATGCGGGGGAGAGGGAAGTTGTCCTTTGGGCACGAGCTGTTGATGTTGGTATGATCAACGCACATCCGCCATTTTTCGTTCTTCTTTCTGACCACGACTGGATTTGCCAACCAGTCGGAGTGCTCGACTTCGCGAATGAAGCCGGCCTTCAACAGCTTGTCCAGCTACTCCTTGATGATGTCCGCCTTCCATTGCGGGAATCTCCTCAGTGCTTGACGCACCGGTTTCTTACCAGGCTGAACCGCCAGCCTGTGGTCGATCACCTCCCTTGGGACCCCGGGCATATCGGACGGCTCCCATGCGAAGACATCCGAGTTTGCCCGGAGGAAGGTGACGAGCTCGCTTTTCTATTTCGGGTCCAGGGCGGCCCCGATGTGGACCACCTTGGACGGGTCCCCCTCGGAGACCGGGATGTGTTTTGTCTGCTCCTGGGGCTGGAGGACGACCTTTGGCCGAGCAGACTTGCGAGAATCTTGCTCGGGCCCGTGCTGCGGGAGCTGGCCGACAAGGGCTAGCGCCATCTCATCGCACTCCAGGGCGGCTTTGTGACTGCCCTTGACAGTGATCACCCCCTTTGGCCCCGGGAGCTTTAGGCAGTGGTACGCGTGATGCGTGGCTGCCATGAATTTGGCGAGAGCTGGCCTGCCGAGGATGGCGTTGTAGGCCGATTCGAAGTCCACTACCTCAAAGGTGACCAGCTCAGTCCGAAAATTGCTCAAGCTGCCGAAGGTCACGGGTAGGATGATTTGCCCCAACGGGGTCATGTATGTGCCCGGGATAATGCCATGAAAAGGCATGGCAATATCCTTGATCTTGGATCGGGGGATTTGCATCTCGTCCAAGACCAGGGCGGATATCAAGTCCAGAGCGCTCCCTCCGTCGATAAGTACCCGCGCGACCCTCGTGTTACTGATGGTCGGGCAAAGCACGAGGGGGAGCTTCTGAGGCCACGACGGTGGTAGCGTACACCGAGAGGAATTCGTCCGGGTTTTTAGTCCCGTCGAATCGCTCGATGTGGCTCGGTTTCAACTTGGGCGGCCACGCCGCGCTCCGCAGTGCGCGAGAAAAAGCGGGGCACCCGTGGCTCGCCCGAGCGTCGTGCCCGCGAGCGTCACGACCTTCGTGCCCCCGGAGAGGGCCGAGGCGTGAGAAGACGTCGCCGCGCCGAGTTTCGGGGGTACCCGATAGGGTTCCGCCCTGGTCGGTACGGGGACGGCGCTCGCCGTGAGCGCCTCTTGCCCGTGACTCGGGGTGACCCCGTTCCCGGACGGAGTCATGGGTCGAGCTGCCGCTGTGGCGATGCTCGCTTCGCCCACCATCAACCGAAGGACGACCATTGTGTCGGTGGGATGCCCCGTCATTCCTTCGCCGATTGAGGTCTCGGCGAAGGTCACGGCGAGAGTAGCTACCCTTTGGGGTTCGGCTCTCCCGGGAAGTGCTCCGGGAGTCGGCGGCGCGAGGAAGATCGCTGGTCAACTGCTCCAGTCTCTCGGCCACGGCAACGCCTAGCTCGGCGGCCTAATCGAAGTCCGGCCGGAGGTCGCGCGCCACGTGCGTCAACGCCCGAAGGCGCCGGACATGACGGCGTCATGACTGTGTCATCACGAGAAACGGTCTCGTGGTCGGATTCATACGGAATGTCGGGGATATCGACCCCCTCGTATGAACCGACGCCTTCGCACGTTGCAGGTGTCTCTTATTCCGGGAACCCTCGGAACTGGAGGGGCTCGGGAACGTACTCCGAGCCCGTCTCACCCGTGGGGCGGCAGACATCCATGGGGGAGGGAGACTCCGCCACGGTGTGTCCTTCCGGAACAATGATCCGGGCGACCTCGGTATCGGACCAATACTTGTCCAAGTCGTCGAGGTCGTCAAAGTATATATCTTGGTTGTCTTGAGAGTTCACCATTCTTAAGGACCTTTGGGCTGCAGAAGCTAATCGACTGTCCCCACGGACGGCGCCAGCTGTCAGCGGTTGAGAGTACGGGACCCCCAGGCGCCGAGCTTACTTGTTGAGTGTAAGGATCAACCGACCTGTTCCCTGCAGCCTCGGGGACTTTCAAGAAGGCGAGCTCGATCAAGCAACCATCAGTGGGAGGCACAAATGATTTTTAGCTAGTTCGGGCCCCTCGTGTGGAGGTAACAACCCTACGTCCAGTGGTGTCTATTGGAGATGTGAGGAAGATTACAGAGAATCCCAGACATGGCGGATCAAGAAGGAATGAGCTTTCTACAGCGGGGGATGAGCTTCGGCTCGGAGTGTTGCCAGCCGGAGCTCCTATGGTGTTTTTGTTTCCTCGTAGCTAAAAACATACAGATGCAGCCACGAGGTCTATTTATACGTGGGTGTAAACAGTGTTCCAATGGAGGTGACGCCCTATTATCCGGCGGCATGGAGATGGCGTCCTATTGTCCGGCGGTCCGAAGCCTGTCTTCAATTTGCGTCATCGTCATCATTCATGTTTACGGGAAAACGGCATGGGAACAGTGCAACAAGACGCGAGTTGGTGGCCGCAGTCCCCTGCGACCTGACGCAGCGGTCACAGACGGCGTCAGAGCATTTAATGCTGCAGAGTGGAGAGGGCCTATGCCCGGCCGGGGAAGGAGCGACCCGGACTCTGGTTCGAGCAAGATCGGCCGTGCTCGAGCCCGAGCAAGGACTTCCTTGCTCGGGGGAGGTCAGCATCTTTGCGCTGTGTGATAATCCGAACGTCCCTCCAGATCCCCGTCAGTTTTCCATTTGATTTTCAGAAGGAGTTTCCCATTGACATATGCATATTATTTGCCGAGGATAAGTGTACAGAAAGAATTGCAAGAAGCAGCTGATAATGTTTACGATTGATATGTTTCATGCTCGCCAATGATATGTTTCAACCATGTGTACCTCTTATGTGAATTTCACCACATTTCTATGTATTTTTACTGTTTATGGCACAGGCTGCCCATTTGGCCACCTATTTGATTGTTGCTAGTGCAGGTCACTTCTTTAAAATTTATATAACTTAAGCATAACCATTGCTTAATGGATTTTGGTATGGTGTGAATGTTGGATTCTTGTTAAGTTAGGTATTAAGGTGGTGATAAATTTAAGAAAGGAGTGAAAGAAAATGACTTATACATCCCCTATATAAATTGTCATAAAAAATGAGAGAGAATACGTTGTGTACTAATGAATAAATCTAGATGATTGAAAAGAATAAATAGAGGTATATGTGAAAACACCTCATTAAAATAGCATACATGCCTTATATTTATACGCAAGATAATTTTGTTATGACAGCAGCATTATTTTTGTTAAATTTCAGTGCCTTTTTCTGTTACAATGGCTAGTAGAGGGTATCATGACGAGGGCATAATGAGTGATATAATTGCACAAGGCTATTTTACGACAAACGACCTCGGGGATCAACCTAGGGTAGCCAGTGAGGGCCCCCAAGCCGCCAATGCTGCTGAGGACATCGAGGCCACCACGACCGAGGACACTGAGACCAGTCAATCTACCAGACAATCACGTCAACGAGGTGACAGCAAAAAGTCGAGAGCAAGACACATAATCACTAAAGTCGGTGAGGACGGCGAGCCTATGAAGCCAAACAAGGCGATTGGGCCGTTCAGATCTACATTTGGCGTGATCGTCAGGGACCACGTGCCCGTTAGCATTTCGAAATGGGACGACGTACCTGTAGACCTGAAGAACAAGCTATGGACGGATATGAAGGAAACATTCACCTTCCTCGAAGGGACCGAACAGAAGGTGAAGAGTTACACATTGAAGAAGATGGCACTGGCATTTCAGACATTCAAAAAGAAGCTAAACAATACGTATGTTCAGAAGAATCTAACCCCGACTTCAATAAGTTCCCAAAGCTTCAAGATCACTGGAATGAATTCGTGCGGTACAAGAATTCGGAACAAGATCAGAGTTTAACTGAAAAGAATAAGCAGAATGCAGCAAAGAAGCAATACCACCACCGTCTCGGCCCTAGTGGTTACCACAAGGCGATACCCAAATGGGACAAGAGGGAACATGACTTGCTGGTGAAGGGTGTTGAACCCGTAACAATGAGATGGTCAAACAGATCGAGAAATTGGTTCTTTGGTCATGACAGCGGTCTTGATGATGACGGTAGGGCGGTGTTTGGTGACAAGATCAGAGAAGTCGCCAGAAGGCTTCAAGAGGCCAACGATGAGTCGGCCCACAGCACCTTCGTGCCAGACAGAGAGAATGATGAGCTAACAAGTGCCCTACAGAACCCTGAGCACCCTGGACATACACGAGGCATTGGTGTTGTCCCGTGGAAGGTGGGTTTCGCTCAGGACGCCGATACTTACAGGAATAGGGCGAGAGGCAAGGCCCGACTGGTACAACAGCTTCGTGACCTTCAAGATGTCCTGAGAGTAACACAGGCGAGCATACAAGAAACGGTCCGAAGAGAGGTGCAACTAGCCTTGAGCCAACAGCGGGAGGAGGGCCTTCCACAACCTCCCAGTAATCCCAACGTCATCAGCCCTTCCGCTCGACGGGCAGCTGCGGTTCTAGTGGGCTGCCCAAAGAGGACTTGGGACGCTATCCCGTGGACGACATCACGCAGCGGACACCTTGTGAGCTGCACGTCGAAGCATGGAACCTGTCCTTCAAGGCGGCTGAAGGCATAGCTTACCTGGTGGAGTCAGGACAGCTCATCCATGGCCAACCGATAGCGTCGGGCTACGCCAAGTTCTCGGTGGACGAGGTATGCCCAGGGTACGGGGACCTTGACCTCGAGTTCAAAGGAGGTGACGGGAGTACGAAGCCAGGAGATACAGTGCACAGTTTCATCGTGTGGTGCAAGCGGTTCATAATTTTGCGAGATAACTTGGACATGTCCTTTCCACGGTCTCCAGCATCAATTCCACAACCTCTTGCATCGTCTCCTGAACGAAGCCAGTCTCCTCAACGAAGCCCGCCTCCTCAACGAAGCCCTGCAAGTGAAACTCCAACTCCAACATCGTTTTCCAAGCAGGTGCGGGCCACCAAATCCAAAAAAAATCTCCTCTGAAGCTGGCGTACCATATGACCGATGAGGAGAACGAGCAGATAGTAAGAGGCGAGGTCACCGCACATTTCGCTAAGAAAGCATCTCCACCGAGGGTCCAGCCTAGTACGAATGAATGGCACAAAAGCAAAAGGTGTCTGAAAACACTGAAAAATAGCATACAGAAACCAGAAAGGCCGGCTGTTTCAGACTACGAGCATGTTGTAGGGGCAATCACCCCATCTCTGTAATAGGTGGATTTCCGCGAAGATGCCCGAAAGAGTCCTTCGCCAATAATTTATCCCGAAGGGATCGTTGCAGAAGCACACTTAAAGCGACTTTCAACCCTTCGGGTTATATGCCGACGGGTCGAGAGAAGAATTCGAAGGTCAAGGAGACCCGAGGAAAGTTTAAGAGAGGAGGACCCTCGGAAGCGTTACCAAAGGGTATAAGGAAGGAGCGAAAGCTCCCGAGGGAATCTTCGGAGACCCCTCGGGAATACACAGCCTGACGTCTTTGGCAAAGTATCGTTTCTTGGAGCGAAGACTCAGGAACAACCTCTGATAAGGGCCTGCCAGATCAACCACCTTGTCAGAATATGCCTCCCTAGGGTATATTAGGAACTAGCTAAACTTGGGTTGTAAGAAAGCTCGTTGGACGGTTGATTGCAAGATCAACGTCTCAGGAGCTGGGGCAATTTGGGTATTTCCCTTAGGGGCCGGGGCAATTTGGGTATTTCCCACACATGTAAACCCGAGCCTTACAGTTGGATAAATTGATAAGTTCATCAATGAGAACGAGAGGAATTCTGATTGCCCACTGGTTCTATTCATCCCGGCGACAACAATTGGGCATTCCGTGGGGAAGAGGCGAGAGTTGCGGTGATGGCTAGACCAAGGAGGAGCATAGTAGCAGCCGAAGGCGACGAGCCACCGGAACTGGGGCACGGCGGAGCAGGCACAGGGCGGGAGCGGCGAGACCAGAACGAACGAGACGGCATTGGCGAGGCAGCGGAGGAAGCGGCCTAAAGGGCGATCACCACCAAGCCAACGACTGAATTGCGGTGGGAAGGCGGCGTGGTCGCGCAGGGACTCGGCGAAAGTATCCCAAGAGCCCCCGATGCCAACATACAGGGCCGGAGGAACCAGAGCCAAGGTGTCTCGGGCGTGGGCGGCGATAGACCCGACGAGCTGGGACCTAGCAGAATTGCCAGAGATGGGATGCAGCGAAACCCACCCACCCATCCCAAGCAAGAGCGTGAACATGGAGACCCCGCAACTACCGAGGACATCCTGCAAGACCGAAGGCGACTGTTGGATGAACAAATCAATTTGCTCCGAATAGAACTCGTGACAATGCAACCCCAGCTGCAATACGTGCCCCGAAGGATCCCATACTCGGAGGAACATCACGGGCAATTTCGGCCAACTGTCATGACACAGCCAAGGAAGGCAAACGAAGGACCTCTGAGTGCATTCCTTTGACTCAAAAGATGGCCCGAGGAATTCAAAATGCCAAGGGTATTCAAGTTCTCCGGAGATACCAACCCAAATGAATTCTTAGATGTATACAACACGGCGGTAGAAGCGGTTGGTGGAGATGATGATATCAAGGCAAAGAGCTTGTTGCTAACTCTCAAGGGTACCACACTCTTATTGTACACTTTGTTGCTGCAAGGATCCATACACTCGTGGAGTCAGCTCAAAGACGCCTTCGCCAATAACTTTCAAGGCAATTATATCCAGAAGATGGTAGAAGGGGACCTCTTCGGCCTGGAACAAGGCAAAAAAGAAAGCACAATGGACTACTACAAAAGATTCGCTGCAATACGATGCCAGATAAGAGACGTATCAGACTCCTCAGTAATCAATGCATTCCGAAGAGGACTTCAACCAGGACCCCTTCTGCACAAGTTAACTCAACATCTACCGTAGACAGCTGCGCTTCTCTATGACGAGGTTGAGGGGTATGCAAAAGGAGAAGAAGAGAACTTAAGGAGACTAGGCCAGCTGAATACACACAAGGACTGCGATGGCCACAAGGAGAGCAATTCAGAAAACAAGAACAAGAGGCATCGAAACTCCAGCAAAAGGGTAAGCAACATTGAGCCCAAACGAGCAGACGAACAAAGAGCCATCGACAACAATAGAAGGGGAGATTATTCCCGAAGGGATTACAATTCCCGAATGGACGAATACAACCATCAAAAAGATAGCATGAGAAGAGATGAAGACAATTGAAGGAACAAAAATTACCGGAGAGAAAATTACCACAGGAATGATAAATTCCGAGGAGGCAATCAGGAAAACAAAGAAAAGAGATATTGCGCGGTGCATGGAGAAAATTATTCGCATACAACCGAGGAGTGCAGAGATGTTAAAGCACAACGTGAGAACTACCAAAACCAGAAGCGCCAGCGAAGGCAAGACCAGCGACAAAGGGATCAGCACCGCAAATCACCCGAGATGGTTCACAATGTTGAACAGCAAAACCGAAGGGTAATCCATGTCATCACCAGAGGATCCTCGCTGAACCTCCCGTCAAACAGAAAGAGAAAAGAATTCATTCGCGAGGTGTCGCACGTCTCGGTGTCAAGCAAACCAGCACCGGCTCCACCCATAACCTTCGATACGACTAACGCGAAGGGCGTGAAGTTCCCACACCAAGATCCCTTTGTGATCACAGCAGAAATTGCAAACTATGACGTCCAAAGGACGCTAGTGGATGGAGGAAGCTCAGCAGATATCATCTTCGCCAGCGCATTTAAGCAACTCAATATACCAGAAGACAGGCTAACACCATCGCACATGCCGCTCATAGGGTTCAGAGGAGAGCCCGTGATTGCCATAGGCCAAATATCACTGCCGGTAACCCTTCACGAAGGCAAAAGGAAGATAACAAAGAGCATATGCTTTGATGTTGTTGACATGGAGTACCGCTACAACGCCATCTTTGGAAGAGGAGTCATCAACATCTTCGGGGCAATCATACATCACAGCAACCTGTGTATGAAACTGCCCGCGGAAGAGGGAGTCACTACCATTCGAGGAAACCAACAATCGGCGAGAAAAAATAAACTCGAGGGCATACCAAAGCTCAGGCCAGTCCAAACCACGGAGACGATCGACCCCCAATAAAGACCGAAGGGTTACAAGCCCCAGGTCAGGCCAGAGAGTGAAACAAAAAAGATATGATTATTCCCAGAAAATGAAGAGAAGGCAGTGTCCATCGGAACCGCCCTTTCCGAAGAAGAAGAAGCGAACGTCGTCAACTTGCTTCGGCAAAACAGTAACATTTTGCCTGGATGCCGGGAGAATCAAAGGGGGTCCCCAGAGAAACAATCGAGCACGCGCTAAATGCGAAAACGGATGCAAGGCTAATCAAACAGAAACTCAGGAAAATGGGACCTGATAGACAGGAAGCAGCGAAGATAGAGGTGGAAAAATTGCGTCCAGCCCACGTCATTCGAGAAGTCGCGTACCCTGAGTGGCTCGCAAATGTTGTGATGGTAAAGAAATCAAACGGCACCTGGAGGTTGTGCGTTGATTTCACAAATCTTAACAAAGCATACCCAAAAGACGATTTTCCGCTACCAAGGATTGATCAACTGATTGATGTGACAGCGGGCTGCGAGCTAATGAGCTTCTTGGATGCCTACTCGGGCTATCACCAAGTTTATATGAAGAAGGAAGATGAAGAGAAGACAACATTCATAGCCCCTTCGGCACGTACTGCTTCCGAAAGATGCCTTTCGGCCTAAGAAACGCAGGCGCAACAATCGCAAGACTCATCGCAAAGGTCCTCGCAAAGCAAATGGGAAGGAACGTGGAAGCGTACGTAGACGACATTGTCGTCAAAAGCAAGCAAAGGAGGGACCACTACGAGGATATTCAAGAAACCTTTGCAAGACTAAGAGCAGAAGGCATAAAGTTGAACCCAATGAAGTGTGCCTTTGCAGTGGAAACAGGAAAATTGCTTGGATTTCTGGTATCGCACTGAGGATTAGAGATTAACAAGGAGAAGGTAGATGCGATTCAATGCATGAAAGATCCCGAAAATAAGAAACAAGCACAGAGCCTCCTGGGAAAGCTGGCTGCCCTAGGGAGGTTTCTTCCGAAGGCCGCAGAAAAACATAAACACTTCTTCAGCATAATTAAAGAAACATCACCCTTTGAGTGGGGACCTCAATGCAAAGATGCCTTCACATCGGGACCCGGTTTTACTAAACCGAACCCCTCTGTGTTCACCGTACGTGTCCCAAGGATCAAGCATGTACCCACAGTAAAACAAAAATAAAGTATCAACACCAACACTATATTAACTAATAAAATAAATCAGAGTACGGCAAAGCAATTATTACCATATAATATAGCATCAGAAGATTCAAATGAAAACAACTGAAGTAGACCCATCATCAGCCACAGGCAAACTGACTAGGGAAGCTTCTAGTATTCCAGATCGCCTTCCGAGAAAAATCCACCGTTCCTGCGTAACCTCACGATCCTGACCTGCTCGTGAAATAAGCAGCCCCGAATAAAAGCCGGGGTTAGCACGCGAATGCTAGCAAGTCTTTCCAGGGAAGGGTCAGGCTAGGCTTATCCTAGGAAAGATAGTGGCTTATTTGCGTAAAAGCATTTAACTTAGCAGTATAAAGCATTTAACAAAACATAAGTAAATAAATAGTAATTCTCATGATTAATCTCAACAAATGACATAATTCTCCAACTCAGTATCTCATATCTCATATCTCAAAAGCTCATTAACTCAAATCATCATCTCAAAATAGTTCTCAAGCTCGTTCTCGTTCACCAAGAATCATCTAGCAACGGCACACGGCCGGAAAAACCTTACCCGAGTCAAATTAATTAAGGTGTAGCTACGATGTGAAAAACCACCAAGACGCTCATATCCGGGAGCACAGCCATTTGAATGGGTTTACACTCTGCAGAGGTTGCATGCTTTCCCCGCAAGATACGATACTCCCCCGTCGGAAAGCATCGTAACAAAATCCATCAAAAGACTAACCCCGAATTTGACACGGTCATACCTGATATTCACACAAGTACCCCGGGGGCTCCGACTGTACCTGATATTCACACAAGTACCCCGAAGTCCAACCCCAGGCTATACACCGGCAATGACGCATCCCTCGGGAGCTCACCCACGGTGCAAGGACGGTGGCAACCCCGGCGTTACTCTCCCTCTAGATCAGGCCCGCCCCATTCGGGCTTGCGGTCGCACAGAAATTCTCGATTAAATCCATCACGATCATCGGTCCTTAGGGACCGGAGCGTTGACTCAAGTCACCCGCTCCGAGTCAAATTATTAGTTGATCAAATTTTAATTAATGAGTGAATAATCCCACCAAAAAAAACCCAAGTTCTCATGTCTCATACTCAGGTACTCCAGAATCTCATATTAAAGTGTTTAATGATGATCAGATAAGTGGGAATCACTCCCCGGTGACTATCTAAGCAATGCTAAGCCAAGTAATAGTTTAAAACAGTAGCAATTTATATAATATTCTCATCCTGGACGGCCATTAAAGCTCAAGCACTCGTCGACTTCATATCTGAATGGTCGGCCGAAGTTTCGGAAGAAAGCCCAGCATTGCCCCCCTTGTGGAGCATAAAATCCGATGGTTCTTTCACAGCAGAAGGGGCAGGGGTATCGGCAATTGTAACCGACCCCGAAGGACAGAGCACGGAGTATTCACTCAGGTTAAACATCAAGACGACAAACAACACGGCTGAATACGAAGGACTTTTGCTGGGTCTTCGGAAGGCAAAATCTCTCGGAACGAAGAGGGTCGTCATTTACACCGACTCAAGTTAATAGAAGGACATATAACGAAGGACTTTCAAGCAAAAGACACCGAGATGGCTAAATATCTGGAATCAGTAAGAGCAATGGAGAAGCATTTTACAGGGATATCCGTGAAAACAATACTAAGGGGGGAAAACATGAGAGCGGACGAGTTGGCCAAGGCAGCAGCATACTTTACAAGAATACTCGATGGGGTGTTTTACGAAGCAATATCACGAGCATCTATATGCCCCGAAGTACAACTCATCGCAAGGTCCATGGAAGAAGATTGACGAACGATCATCGTCAAATATCTTCGGGATGGTGAACTACCCGAAGATGCTAGGAAGGTGCACACAACAAGGCAGCGTGCAAGAACGTACACCATGATGGATGGCCTGCTCTACAAATCGGGAATCGGCACACCATGGATGAGGTGTGTCTCAAGGGAAGAAGGAAAAGCAGCACTGGTGGAAGCGCACGCAGAAATCTGCGGCTCACATCAAAGCCCGAGGGCCCTCCAGCGAAGGTGCTACGCATGGGCAGAAGAATTTGTAAAAAGGTGCCGAGGACGCCAGTGGATGACAAACCCACTGAAGGCTCCGCCAACAAACCTACAGCCCACACCCCAGTGTGGCCCTTTGCGCGGTGGGGGATTGACATCATTGGTGAACTCAAGCAAGCATCGAGAGGATTTAAGTGGATCATCGTGGCAATCGACTACTTCACCAAATGGATCGAAGCAGAACCATTGACTAGCATCACAGCTGCGAAGACCCAACATTTTTTTTGGAAAAATGTGATATGCAGGTTCGGCATACCACAGGAAGTAGTGGCCGATAATGGGTCACAATTCATTTCGTCAAGATTCAAGTCATTCTGTGAAGATCACGGCATAAAAATATGCTATGCTTCCGTGGGACACCCACAAGCGAACGACGCCGTTGAACGAGCAAACCAGAACATTATGAAATCAATGAAGAGAAGGCTGGTAGATGAAGCAAAAGGAAAATGGCTAGAAGACCTGGAGAAGACGTTATGGGCAATCCGCACAACACCTACAAGACCAACGGGGTACTCGCCCTTTAGGCTGGTGTATGGTGAAGAGGCAGTAACGCCGGCAGAGATCCAAGCGAAGACCCTTCGGTTCATAACAGGGGGAGCAAAGATCAGCGATCAACCGCCGGTCAACACTGTCGGAGAGGACAGGCTTAAAGCCAAACAAGCCTTGAAGAAATATAATGAGCTAATGACCAGAACCTACAACAAGCGCGTAAGACCACGAGAGATACAAGAAGGGGACATGGTCATTCGGAAGATGCCACAACAACCATCCAAGCTAGAGTCCGCATGAGACGGACCTTTCATCGTAAGCAAACAAACAAGGCAAGGATCATTCCACCTCTCCAATCTCGACTGCTCTTCGGTCCCAAACACATGGAACGCGAAGAGCCTGATCAATTATTACCCATGAGGCAATGAAGAAGCGCTGAGTACTCTTTTCTCCGACTCTGTTTTTCCCTAGCGGGTTTTACGAGAAAACTGTGATAGCGGATTTCTAGATGGGATTTGATGATTAATGGATTGGAGAAAGAAAACCGCATTCAGTTGAAATGTTGGAATTGACCACATTCTTTAAGTTATGGTGGATAAAAGTATAAAGTGTTATGATCACTTGGATTACTTTGGAATGATAATATAGAAGTATTTAGAAGTGGTTTCAAAATGCGAATTGTATCAGTGGAATCAATGATGGTGTATGAGTTATCATTTTGGATATATGATTGAAGCAAACCTGGTGGAATGATATGTAAAATTATTGCTTGAGAATTATTGGTGGAAAATTTGTTTAAGAGGGTAGTCAAATTGTTGGATTACAAATGATCACTTGATTATTGAGTACTGATATTCTAATGGGAGAATTCGATTGTCCTAGAGGATATAAATAGAGATTTGATTGGATACATGGAAATCAGTGGAGAAATGAAGTTTGGACCAAAAAAAAAAGAAATTTGCGTTCAGAGAGCTTATATGTGGATAAATGACATTGATTGTCAAACTCGATACTTCGGTGGTATATCGATTAATAATAATGAATTTAGAGCAAGTATGATTTGATATCATGATAAATGATGAGTGCTTGGAGGGAAAATATAAATATAGATTTCAAGTGATGCATAGAGTTTTGAGGGTATCTTGTTACTTGGTGGATTGAAAACTATAAGGGAGTAAATTCAATAAGAATTGGATCTTGTAAGGTTAACATATCGGCATCAGAGAGTATACTGGGAATTTCTTGAATACTACATCATCTATTCATCCAAAGAGTTTTCACGGCTTCAAAGAAATCAGACCATGAGAATTTACACCTTCTTGATAGCCGGAAGAAATGCAACCACAAGAAACTAGCAACACACTAATCTACTAGTGGCGGAGATGAAGATTTTTCTCTTATTCTACTCTGATCTTTTCACCCATTGCTCTCTTCTACCCCTGCCCCAATGCTATTCCCTCTTACCTACTATTCTAACAGTCTGGGATTAAGAAGATCGTCAAAGGAGAAAATCCGAGGAGCGCCGAACAATACCAGAAGATCAAGAGTCTCTCCCCCAACGGTAAATTTGGTAAATCATTGTGGATCAAAGACAACCAAGTATTCAAGAAAATGATCGACAAAACCACCAACCTTCTATTCCATCTTTCTTCAAGTTCTTCCGAATCTCGGGGTCGAGATTCCATTTAAGGGAGGTAGGTTTGTAACATCCTCATTTTCAAAACCAAAATCATATGCATTGCATGGCATGAAAATTTCAAAAAATATATATATATATAAAAGCATTTGAAAAATGAGTATGTTCCTCATTAAAAAGCCTTGCAAAATAAAATTTTCTAAAATCTATTTGCAAGTGTAATATATATTTAAAGTTTTCAAAAAAAGGTTTATTCATGCAAAATAAAAGTGCTAATATCAATTTTGCTAATTTTACATTTATTAAATATTATTTTGCATTTTAATCTCTAAAGTAATTATTTACCTATAATTTGAATCTCAGATAAATAAATTGATTTTATTTATCTATTCTATTTCTCTCTTGCAATTGGACCCCGCCAAATTTTCTTTTTCTTTCCTTTTTCTTTTCCCCTTTCCTATTTCCTCTCTCTCCATCCTTACCTTTTCTTTCTCCTGATTGTTTCTTTCACATCTCTCTGTTCCAAATACAGAGGAAACCTCTCCTACCTCCCATCTTGGAATGTCCCCTACAAATCCTCCCCAAAACCAGTAAAATCGGTTTCCATGATCTTAGGGGATCAATCCCTATCCAAATCATCCTTTCCCTTTCCCTAAATCCCCTCTCCAAACCCCATATAAATCCCAGCCGCCGTCTCCTCGCGAGCTACCTCTCCCTCTTTTCGTTTTCCTTCTGCTGCAACCTGGGTAAGCCTCCATTATCTGAACCCTCCGAGGACATTCTAGGTTTCATCCTCACGGTTCTATTTTGCCCAGGAACTCGCCGATCCGAGGTACGTAGCTCCGGCAATCTAACGCTGAAGGTCAGCCTCCCGCTTCTTGGCCGTCAATACTCTTCCTCGCCTCAGCACCGCCTCGATACGAATTTCGCAAAACCGTCCGAGGACGTCCTGGATATCTTCATTGCGAATCCAACCCAACAAAGCGCTCGAAGAATCATGGACGGAGCGCGACGAATTTGATCGCCGAAGACGTCGCCGGAATCTGCAGCAGCGCCTGTTCGTCGAAACCTTCGGTTCCAAGCAGTGAGACTCGAGCTCCTCGCCTCCCCTACCATCCCTAAGTCCCCCTAACGTGTTTTTGGTATCGCCCTTCAAGGATCGTCGCCGGAGAAGCGTAATTCGGCCGCCGGAGTCGCTTTCTTCCTCGCCGTTCACCGTCGTTACTGCCTCCTCTGCAATTTGCCGCCATCGACGGTAATCATCCCCTCCTATCCCCTCTCTAGCATCACTAGACCCCCCTGAAACCATATCCCCCGGCCAATTTGGCCGGAGCGCCGCCGCCGCCGCCCACCGCCTCCTCCTCCACGGCCAAGCCTGCCGCCGCCGCCCGCCACTTCCCCGGAGACCCCTACAGCCTCCCCACGCCGCCGCCGTCCATCTCGCCGCCGCCGGCCCTCTCGCCGCCGGTTGCTCGCCACGCCACACCGCGCCGCCATGGGCGCTGCTGCTTGGCTGCTTCGCCGCCGGTCCTTCCCGGCGAAGCCGATTTCGCCCCGAGGAACCCCTAGGCCTCCCTACTTTCTCTCTACCGGCGGCGCCGCGCGCCGCCGAACGCCGCCAGTAACAGAAGCCGTATGCGTGCTCTGTTGTTGGTCACCGACAGTGGGCCCCACTGTCGGCCACCGTCGGGCCGCACGGCCAGAAGCCGCCGCTCCCCAACGCGCCGGCCGCGTGGCCGCCCTTCGCACCAGTCGCCGCCTCACACGCTGCTGGCTTGGCTGCCACAGACGCTGCTGCTGCCGTTCGCGCCGCCGCCCTCACAGCAAGATGGCCCAGCGTCACAGGCGTGGGCCAAAAGGTCACTGTGGGTGCTCCTTGGCCCAATCCGAGGAGCTTCCCTTTCTCTTTGTTTTAATGAAAACGAAATCTCAATAAATTCACATCTTCCATTCTATAATTCTGAAAATTGTGAAATAAATTTTAAAATGTCTGAAAAATTATTGTCTACTGTTTTATATAGTTTCATGTGCATTGGCATACATAATATTTTCTGGTTATTTATTTGGCATTGTATTTATTGTTTATTTATTTTCGTTGCGTTAGATTCGGGTGCCGAGTTCGTTTCCGACGCAGTTGAGGATCCTCCCCACTACGTCGATCAAGGCAAGTGCTGAAACCTCTGAACCCATGTTTTCAAACGAGTTTTGTAGAATTTGAACAATAGCATTATGTTTAACATAAAATACCAAATAACTATATTGCCTAGCTAAATCCCATTGATACTTAATTTTTATAAAATACCCTTGCTACCTTAGGATTATTAATTTTGATTAATTATTGCCATATCCTTGATTAGGTTTTGCATCTGCTTAGTAATGCTCATAGTAAACCACCTGATTAATTGCTTGAATACATTAATCACCATTTTACTTTGTGATCTTTAAGAAGGACAATTGGTGTTGTCTTTTGGTTGTATTTGGGCTAGTTGATAGTGGGTGCTATCGGAAAAAATGTTTTGCAAAACCTGATTGGGGTGGATGGTTGCAAGGATGGTGTTTGCGTGCGAGATTCGGGTCGATCACGGGACCCACCACGATCCCTAAGGACCGATTCCTTGAGGTAGACAAGCTAAGTACAACAGTGCGACCATTGAGTGCTTCTGTGGGCAAGCCCTAGTTGAGTACCCTTCGGACCTCTAGTTTTGGCATTCCAGTCGGTGGAGTAGGCAATTGGTGTTGTTCTGCAGGCTCAAGAGGGGGCTTCAACCAACTAGAGTAACTAGCGCTGCGGTGGAATCCTTAGAGGGAGTGCCAGGCTAGGGGAATGTCGGTTAAAGACCTTGTGGTGCTCTTTTCCCTTTGGGTGATTCCTAGGGAAGGTCACCTCTCGTGGGTAAAGCGTGCAACCTCTGCAGAGTGTAAAACTATCATGATAGCCGTGTCCACGGTCAAGGACGGACGATGGGGAGCTGCCTCATTGGTACTTCTTATCTTTTGTTTTCTAAATGGTGTTTTAAAGGAAAACCACGATCGGTATTGTGTGTTTTGATTTTTCTCCTCATAGTGGGTGCTATGAGCGATGAGGGTGTTTGCACGGTGGGTGCCGTGAGTAGCCAGGATTGGGCAAAACAGGTTAAGGCCGGAGTCTCAAAGAAAATGATTCAAATATTTCTTTTCCTCAAACACATTTCAAATCATTTTGCAAAATCTTAGGAAAAATTGTAAAAATGGCTTTATGCAAAATAAACCCTTACCCTTCCCTTGTTAGCCTTAGTTGCATTTAGTCAGCCTTGCTTGTTGAGTATAAAGTATACTCACCCTCGCTTTTTATGCCGGGCAGCTCATTCCAACGAGCAGGTTGTCAGCAATGGTATCCCGAGGAGGAGATGTACCAAGATGAAGGTTTTACTGTTGGAGTTCAAGATGAAGATTCCTCTGACGCCTAGGACGCTACTACAGCTCGCCTGTGGGATTGATTGTTGTATTTTGCCTCTTCCATTTGGAGTTATGGAAGATATTAAGACTTCATTGCATGTTAGACTTCTTGTGTAAGGCTGCGTGCTGAACTTTGTACTCTGATGTATCTTTATTTCACACTCTGATGTAATATTTGTTCGAATTGTAATGGCAATGATCCAAAGATCTGGAATCTGTGTGTACTAGCTACTTGATCCGAGGACTAATACTGGTAAAAGCATGTAGGACTCAACCTGTTTTTGGTCTCGACACTAAGGGGCGGTATGAGGCCAAAAGCGCCAAGAAAGCACCCAAAAAAAGCCTTCGCGAGACACGAGTCTTCGCGAACGCCAAGTTCTAACGATATCACGCGTAGGCGGAATACAATGTACTAGATGGTTGGAGCGAAGCAAAGTGCTAACGACAAACGAAAACAAAACATCGCGAAGGCAAATAAAATCACCCACGATACAGGGCAACTTCGGAATAAGAAGTAAACGAAAGATCTTTATATATTACATCAGCAAAATATTACAATCTTACTCCGCTATCCCTTTGCCCTTTGGATCAACAGGACCCTTAGGATCCTAGGAAACGGGCCCTGCCGGAGAATCCTCAGAGGTCGGCACCCTAGGATCCGCCATCTTCAAAGACGCAGGCGAACCAACCGCAGCTGCCGCAACAGTCTTCTTCTTCGCGTTGGCCATAAAGGCACGGCAGAAGACGGGACCACCAGCTCGCCAGAACCGCAACATGAAGTCCCGAACAACCTGGCGGGAATCGCGACCAAACGAGCTGGGGTCGAACGCCGAGGGATACGAACCACCTGGGGAGGAGCCACTTGGAAGATGTGTGCACCCAGCGCTCTTCAACATTGTTGAAAATGCGAAGATTGAGCTGACGGCGCAATCCGAGCCATAGCATAAGGACCCCTCCACCAGGGTCCCGATCGCTTCCTTCAAATACTTCAGGGCTAAGGCCGGGCTCCTCGGAGGAGTGCTCACGGCAATAGTCCCTAATCTGCTGATCTCGTTGGTGAAGGCTTGGCTCAAAGATAGGAGTTCTCCTTGGAATGCCTCCAATTGCTGTTTCGCCTTCGCCACGGAACCCCAAAGAGTCCCAAGCTCCGCAGCTCCCTTCTTCAGATCCTCGCGCAGCCCGTTGCACTCCTTACGCGACGATTCGAGATCAATTCGCTAAGACTCGACTTCAGCGCGAAGCTTAGCCAAAGTCTCTTCGGTGGTCTTCGCGCGCTGCTCCGCCTGGCCCTTCTCCGCCCTAAGAAGGGTCACCAGTTCCTTCTCCTTCATGCTAACCTCCCGAAGGGTGCGATTCTCTTGGTCAAGGGTGGCGACGCGACCCTCAAGGACAGCGCACTTCCCCAAGAGGTCCAAGACTTGTGCCGACGCGGCACGATTCCAAGCCAAGCTCTGCAAAGTTGAATACAAACATAAGTAACATGAAGACTCGTAAACAAAAAAAATATTATCGAAGCAAGGCATAACACGACGCTGCGCATGTTCTCCAGTAGAGGGAACGTCTTGCAGCGATCGAGGATTGCCGAAGGCACCCCCTCGAGGATAGCCTCCAGATGTTCATCGTGGAGTAGAGCAGTGGGCTCCAGATAGAAGCCATCGGAAGGTGGCGCGCCAGCATGAGGGGGTAGCATGCGGCTCCTCCTCCACGATCGCCGCCATCGATGAGGATGTGGCGCCAGCGCAGAGTAACTGCGACACTCCTCCTCCATCAGAGCCGGCAAAGCCGAACCAGCGGCGCCAGGCGCGGCCGGGGTAGTCAACAAAGACCCCCTCTCCGCAGCAGTGGTCGCCACCAACGCAAAAATGGCATCAGCAGCAGCGGTATTGGCAGCAGCGGTATTGGCACCGGTAGCCCTCGAGATGGGCACTAGAGGTAGCTCCTCATTAACCCCTTCTACAAGAAATAGTAAGCATAAGGACAAACAATAAAAAGAAGAAGTGTCTCAAGGTATAGAAACAAACCTTCGGGAGAGGGGAGTCAACTAGCCAGAGCTTCGTATCAACAACGAAGCCGGCGGTATAAGCTTCGGCCTCGGTATGAACCTCAACAGAGTCTCCTTCGGGAGTCACAGGGCCACGACCCGAAGGAAGAGACCCCGCACCATGACTATCCTGGAGCTCGTTGGAACCATGTTCGGGATCCAACAGCCCCGAAGGAGTCTGGCTGACCAGAACCGCCAGTGGATCGTCGTCATGAGAACTGGCGGCACTCTGCGCATTCGGCGAAGTGCGGTCGTCCTCAGCCGGGCGCCCTTCATCTTCAACCTCTTCATCGTCTTCTTCTTCTTCCTCGTCTTCCGCGTTGGTGGCTTCTGACTCGAAAAATCTAAGTTAGGAAGAACAAGCCGAAGAGGTATGGCAAATATAGCAGAATACCCACCACGTGTCCGCTTCGAGGTGCCCGCGATAGCACCATCTGGCGTAGCCTTCCTCTTGCCGCCCCTCTTTGGCTCAGGCTCCGCCCAAGGAGTAACCGTCCCGAGGATGCGGTTAACACGGGCGCCCACACCAGCTTCACGAGCTCAAGGCGATTGTCGGCACGCGATGGTTCGAACATCCTCGCCCTCTCGCGGCCGACTCGAGCCTCCGAGGACGACGATCCTCATCACTCAGAGCGAGGAGGTTACCTCCCTCACCGACAGTCACGCACTCCTCCCAGCTGCGCATCAACGACCCCACCTTGGCCGCGAAGAACTCCTCGGTGAGGTAGCGCATCGACAAGCGCTTACTGATCTTCTAGAGAAGAAGCCGCTGCGCCTCTTCGAATCCGGTCAGCTTCTCTACCGGGAACTTGACGTAGTTGGCCATCCCTAGGGTATACTTCAGTGGAGAATCCGCTTCATCCACCCTTTGGTAAAACCAAAACAGTTTCCAGCTCAATCCAGTGGCCCCGTCCCACTTCTTCTTCGTCGCCAGGGACGGGAAGTCAGCAGCATGTGCTGGCCTCACAACGAAGTTCAAGCACCCGAAGGCGCTGCCGCTTGTCTTTCCCTGCCACCTAGCTTCGTGCAGGAACCCGAAGAGCCGGGCGCTTGGTTGCACGCCATGGCTTCGGAGCGCCCACTCGTACACTGCTAGCCGAGCTACGGCGTTCGAGGAAAGATGCACGAGCTGTGCGACGTATAGCTCGAGCACCTCCCCGACGAGGCAAGTGCAGGGTATCCGAAGACCGGCCTTTACCTGCGAGAAAAAGACAACCGCCTCGTCCAGATTCGGCCGAGGAGTCGTCTCTTGGCCAGGAAGACGGAAGTGGTCCTCTTCTGCAGCTGAACCATCCACTACCTTTGCCAGCATGTCGGTCGTCATCCTCGACTGCCCCAACTCCCTGGACTCAGGATATTCTTCGGAGCCATCGAAAAACCGAAGACATGGAAAGATCAAAGGAACCAAGAGAAGTTATCAAAAGCAAAAAACCGGAATGATGAAGAGCGGCGGCGCGGCCAACATCGGTGGCGTAGCTGCCGCCGCCGCCGAGCTCAACGTCGACGAAACCACCGAGAATCAAAAGCAGAAATAGCAGCGACATTGCGCAAGACGACGGCACAACCAAGAAGAGCCGTGCCATACCGGAAGCGTCGAACGGCGCCGGAGAACGATGGCGAGGCGTCGGCGGTGAGACGGCAGGAGCCCAAATACGGCAGCAACGCGATAGCGCAGCAGAAGGCTGGGAGGCGGTAGAAGCGAGTGGGGAAGACGACGCCCCCACCCTCTCCCCTTATATCGGCGACACGGGCCCTCTGATGGCGGACACGCGTCCAAATCGAACAATCAGGAGAAGGGCGACGAAGCCGAGGAGTCAAAAAAAAAGGGGGAATTCGAAACGACGCCCGGGAACTTGGCAACACCTATAAAAATCGGCGGCCAGGATCAACGCGAGAACTTTGAGGTCACTGACATGGTCAGAACGTCAAGTCTTAGTCTTGTCAATAGGCAAAGATATCATCGCAAGAAAGAAAACAAAGGCATCCTCGTGAAATCCACCTCGACGTGGAGAAGGGGGGAGGCTGCATATTCCGGCCAGGCACCACGGCGAGGTGGCGACGTGACCGTAAGGGGCTTCTGTTGTAGGGGCAATCACCCCATCTCTGTAATAGGTGGATTTCCGCGAAGATGCCCGAAAGAGTCCTTCACCAATAATTTATCCCGAAGGGATCGTTGCAAAAGCACACTTAAAGCGACTTTCAACCCTTCGGGTTATACGCCGAAGGGTCGAGAGAAGAATTGGAAGGTCAAGGAGACCCGAGGGATGTTTAAGAGAGAAGGACCCTCGGAAGCGTTACCAAAGGGTATAAGGAAGGAGCGAAGGCTCCCGGGGGAATCTTCGGAGAGCCCTCGGGAATACACAGCCTAACATCTTTGGCAAAGTATCGTGGCTTGGAGCGAAGACTCAGGAACAACCTCTGACAAGGGCCTACCGGATCAACCACCTTGTCAAAATATGCCCCCCTGGGGGTATATTAGGAACTAGCTAGGCTTGGATTGTAAGAAAGCTCGTTGGACGGTTGATTGCTAGATCAACGGCTCAGGAGCTAGGGCAATTTGGGTATTTCCCTCAGGGGCCGGGGCAATTTGCGTATTTCCCACACATGTAAACCCGAGCCTTACAGTTGTATAAATTGATAAGTTCATCAATGAGAACGGGAGGAATTCTGATTGCACACTGGTTCTATTCACCTAGCGTCCGCTTTTCCCACATCATCTCGCGGCATCCTCTCCAACACCGGGGAGGGGCGCCGTACCTCATCACGTCGGAGGGGAAACCCGGCGACAACAGAGCGCATCTTGCGTAAGGAATCTGATAAGGAGATGCCATAGGAGCGGAGTGCAGAAGAGGTCACGCAGGAGATGAACAATCTCTACGATGAAACTGGACTTGATCCATATCAGGTATTGGCCTCAAGGACATCCCAACAGTAGAGGTAGCATGGAGATTTGCGTCGGGTGCATCATTGGTCAGGCGTGAGGAGATTCCTCAGCTAACAATGAAAATGCGGCAACTCCACCAATGGTACTTACACGCGGTCAAACATGGACTAGAAATGCGACAATACTTTTTCTGCGGGGACTCTGAGTTCTTGTTTCAATGGGAGCCTCTGTACTAGCTATACTAGGCAAGGGCCCTCGACGTGAGCATGTTACGCTGCTAGACTCTGTAAGTGTCTCATTTCTAAATCCCATCGTGCGCCCCCCTTACACTATACTAACTTGCAAGCCTAACTAATTTCTTCTTGTGTAGAATAGAGATACAAAGATGCCAAAGGAAGAACATTTACAACATTGGCTTCCTTGACCCAGTAGTTATCAACGAGCGAACAGTTAGGGCCCACCCAAAAGATACAGAGGAGAACATACAAAACGCACTAATGGGCCAAAGATTCAAGTCACAGATACTTCTAGCCTATGAATTTGAGTATGTGTTTTTGTACCACCTCGTTCTAATCCTTTTTCTTAACAAGGTGTTACAACAAATTAGTAACATATGCTAACATATATATGTGCAGCTTTCACTGGGCCCTTTTTATTATTGAGCTAGATAGAAGCTAGATCATGGTTATGGACTCTCTGCGGAAACCCCCTAAAAAGTACAAAGACTTCATCGGTATGTTCAACCGGTACATTCTTGTTCATTTTATTATTATGCTAGTTCTGTTCTTTCCATTTGAAACAAATTCTAATAATGTATAATTCGTAATCACATGTGTAGTGTCTTCGCAAGTTTCTGTGACAAAAACGTTGAGGAATTCAAGAAGAATTTTGAGTTGTGCCTCGCTAAATATGTATGTATATCATAATACTCCATTTCACGCTTCCAACATTTTCACCACAGGTCTTGCATCAGCCGCCGGGAAACAATTTATGCGGCTTCTATGTATGCGAGATGATGCACAACTTCGTCGGAGGCAGTGCTGACTACACGAGAAAAGGTAAACAGTTTGAGGTAAGTATATGTAATTAGTACCTTACTAATGCCTAGCAATTTCGGATATCAATCTTCTATAGATGAAGGATTAATTAGTTAATTTTCCTAATTAATAACAGGTTCCCCTAAAATTGGCAAAAAAAGGTTTGGACAAGGCCCAGAACTCTCGCCGGTGCGTGTCAAAGCAATACAAGAGCAACTCGCCGGTTTTATTTTTAATGAGGTCGTAAGTCCCACGGGCGAGCATTACCACCATATTTTTAATCATGTTCTAGAGCTGGAGCCCTCCAAAGAGACTGGTCAACCGTCGGGGTCGACATCTACGGCTATCAAGAGCAATGCACGTAAAAGATCCCGATAAACAAAAATATGTGTAATTGTGTACATATGTGATACTTATATATAAGCTAGCTAGCTAGCTAGGTATTGTAATACATTTTTATTAGTTATAATTAAAGTTTTAATGAATTCCCTTTGATTTAATTATCAGCTAATTGTGTATGATTAATTATATGGGTTTTAATTAATTGTGATTTAACACATGCATGCATAAATAAAATAAATATAATAACTAGGGGCTACAGATAATAAAATAAATATAATACTGGGGCCACAGATAATAAAGTAAATATAATAGCTAGGGGCGTGGCAAGTGTGCGACATCACATAATCACCGTCCCGATTGGAGACACCAACCGGGACATTATAGTCCCGGTTGGAGACACCAACCGGGACTGCTAGGCTCCCTCACCAATACATATGGGGCATTAGTCTCGGCTCGTTGGAACCGGGACTAATGCCTAGGAGGCATCAGTCCTACATTGGCTGTCCTGGTTCAGGAACCGGGACTGAAGGCCGTTCCGAACTGGGACTGAAGCCCGATTCCCCAGTAGTGGCAGGTAAGTAATCAAGATTGGCAGGCTAGTTGATGGTGTGAGTTGGATGCATGCATGTGTTGATGGTGTGAGTTGGACCGAGTATTAAGCTATGTGGCTTAAGAATATGGGTCTTACTAGTTGCAGCGTGCGTGAGGCTCTATATTGCGGGTCTAATCAGCCAAGAAATTAAGGCTCTCAATGTTATTCCACTGCTGCGTGTACTGTTCAAGAGAGGAAACATGTGTCTACGCCACATAGCTTAATATTCCTATTCAACTAGTAAATTGATGATGCGTGTTGTCTGAAGACTTGAGTTTGGCCCTTCAATGTAGGCAGTGTTCTTTTTAGTTTATAAGCTGTGTTTGTTTATAAGTTGAAAATTTGTTATTTTTCTATAATTTTTTGATCTCTCTGATGTCCTTATCGAAAAGTTACAAATTTCCAGTTTATAAGTAAACGTAAACGCAGATTATAAGGTAAAAAGAACGCTACCCTACTGGAATGATGTACGTTGACTTGACTGCACGGCCATTTATTTTCAAGCATAGTGATATGAATAACCGAGTTGTACGTATGTTGCGAGCAAGCTGAACTAGCTAGTTGCCGATGGCGCCAGTCTTGCTAATTGGTGCGCTGGTTCTGGCGGCGCTGGCAGCCACCACGGCGAGCCTCGCCCTCAACAATCACCTGCCAGGGTGCCAGGCGAGATGCGGCCAAGTGGAGATCCCCTACCCGTTCGGCCTCGGCGACAGCTTCAGCACGAGCGGCGCTAACTGCTCCCTGCCGGGCTTCGAGATCGGCTGCGTCGGCGGCGGCCTGAAGCTGTGGAAGAAGCAGATCCAGGTACTGGAGCTCTCGACGACGCCGCGGCCGGAGGCCCGCGTGATGCTGCCGGTGGCGTACCAGTGCTACAACTCGAGCGGCGGCCCGTACGACAACTTCTCGCTGGGCACGGTGGAGATGAACCCGGCGGGCGTGTACCGCATCTCCAACTCCTCCAACGAGCTCTTCGTCCTCGGCTGCAACACCCTCGTCTACACCAACGACGGCAGGGGTGGCAATGGCCGCTACAGCTACACCTACTACACCGGCTGCGTCGCCTACTGCAACGACTCCCGGAGCGCGCAGGACGGAGCCTGCGCCGGCGTCGGCTGCTGCCACGTCGACATCCAGCCGGGCCTCACAGACAACTCCATGGTGTTCGACAGCTGGTCGCATGCCGGCTGGGAGTACAGCCCCTGCGACTACGCCTTCATCGTGGAGAAGGGCCACTACCAGTTCCGGGCGGCCGACCTCAGGAGCATGCCGCTCAAACGCACCATGCCGCTGCGCCTCGACTGGGCCATCCGCTCGCCCATGTCCTGCGCCGACGCGCCCTACAGTCCCGGTTACGCCTGCGTCAGCGCCCACAGCGTGTGCGTCAACTCCAGCAATGGCCCTGGATACGTCTGCAACTGCACCCGAGGCTACCAGGGCAACCCCTATGTCCTCCATGGATGCACCAGTATGCCCCTATTGTTCATATCGACTTTAATTTGGTTCTAGCAACTTCTTCTTACTCCGTCTTCGCTCCTCGTACTTTCAACAGTCCTATATATATATATGTCAACACCATAGCTAGTTCCTTGGGATTTGCTAATTACATGAAAATGCATGTATATACAAAAAGTCACTCTCAATGATCATATCATCCATGGCTGCATTAGGAATAACCACAAATAAGAGGGCAATTTTTTCTATGCCATTGCACAAGTTTTGGATCCTTCACCAAATATTGCTAAGTGACCTCACCTTTCCGTGCAATCGTATTTTCGGATGTTCCTGTTCGTGCAGTTGTTGACTAGTCCTACCATGATACAACTGTGCAAAGGCTATTTTTTCTCTACTTTTAGTGTGCCAAAAAGTAGGATAAATGATAAAATTAGGAGATGCTTTTCTTTGGGTTCAACAAATGATGCTACTTAAATTTGTAACCGAAATTGTAGGATGTGACTTTTAAAAATAATAAATGGCAGTATGTCTCATGGAAACAAGAGAAAAAAAAAAGGAAAATAAGAAAATTGTAAAACTTAACTGCAGGTAATACATGATTTTACATAAATTAGAAATTTGAATCACTTAATTTATAGTTACAACAAATATCCAGATGGCGCGTGAGAGAGGGTCTCTTTTTTTTTGGCAAGGCCGGGGTCACTAAGCGATGGTGTGCGTGGTAGAGATTCTGAGCTTCTCCGCGAGATACAAACAAATTAATATACCATGTATATATAAGCCTACGTTGTTGCCTGTATTGTAGCACATGCATGATATGCGAAAACTACTGGAGGATTTTCGTTTTATTTTTCTGAATAGGTAGCCTGCCATTTTTTAGAATTTATCTCTGCGCGCGGAGGAATTAATAACTGTATTATATACTTTGATGCGTTCTGATGAATAATTTGAGGAATTAATACTTTGCTCTATTCCATGATACATATATGCAGATATAGATGAGTGTTCACTCTCGCGGAAGGATTTCCCTTGCAACGGCCGATGCATCGACACCGAGGGTTCGTACGATTGCAAATGCCGTCCTGGTTACCACAGTAATGGCGATCCAAAAGAAAACCCATGCAATCCAAATTTCTCGCATGCAGCAAAGATTTCCCTAGGTATAAATATTACCACAAATTCACATAATTACTCTCTAAAGTATATATTCTCGAAGAGACCTCCATATATCCCAAGCTAATTATGTCTAGCTAATTGTGTTTCTTGTTGATAAAGTGTCCAAGTGTTTTAGTACAAATTTTTAAGAAGCGAGCTTTATCAGATAGACAATTGATCGGATGGAATTACTATATATTCTAATGGCTATAGGATTTTATTCATACATTTAACGTAGATAAGGCACTATACAATTCTAAAGATATATATATACATATATACATATATATATATATATATATATAGTCCACAACTGCTGTGCAATCGGCTGAGCCGTGCACTCATGCAAACTCGCAATTGCAACCCTTAGATGGACATCCAACGGGCGCTGGCATTTTTACACATTACCCCCATCACCATCCAGACCTAATCATGTCTCTCTCCACATCCTCCCGATTCATGGCACAGCCCTTGCCGCCTACGCCAGCTCCATCTCAGCCACTTCCTTCGCCTCAAAACCTCGCCACCCCGCCCCCTCCGGCCTCCGCCGCCCCTGGCTCCTCCGGATCTCAACGCCCCTGTCCCCTCCGCCCTCACCATCCCAGGTGGCCCTTCGGCCTTCGCAACCTCAGGACCTCGCTGCCCCTGGCTCCTCTCGCCCTCACCAGGGCGGCCACTTTGCCCTCACCGTCCCAGGAACGAAGCGTCGTGCGTAGAAACGAAGCGGCGTGCGTAGGAACAAAGCGACACCCAGAACAGGGGCGCGAGGAGGACGCCGAGAAGTGAGCCAAGGCGGCCGCCCGTCGCACCGAGAACCGCCGCCCCACAGAGCTCAAGTAGCAATAGCTTGCCGCCACCGCGCAACCCCCCGACCACAAGGCCACGCGCCCCGGCGGCCCCGTCGTCTCCAAGGTCACCGAGGCCGAGTTGCTACGGCGGTGAGGGCCGGAGGGGGCGGGGCGACGAGGTTCTGAGGCGAAGAAAGCGGCCGGGGCGGAGGCGGCGTAGGTGGCTGGGGCAGCGCCATGAATCGGGAGGATGTGGAGCGATACATGGTCAGGCCTGGATGAGGTAATGTGTAAAAATGCCAGCGCCCGTTGGATGTCCATCTAAGGGCTGCAATTGCGAGTTTGCATGAGTGCATGGCTCAATGATTGCACAAGAGTTGTTGCATATATATATATATATATATATATATATATATATATATATATATATATATATATATATATATATATATATATATATATATATATATATATATATATATATATATATATATATATATATATATATATATACATACATATATATATATATATATATTCGATGAGTCCATTCTTTTTCAAAAAATGTTTTCAAATGCGTTCAATAAATTGTTGCACTACTAGAGAACTCACCTTTAGTACTGGTTTTTGAACCGGTATAGGCCTGACCGGTTCCCTCACCCGGTACTGATAGTACTGGAAAATGTTTAAAAATGTCGAGAATGTATGGAAGAAGTAGGACTCGAACCCACAATCTCGTGACTCTAGCCTCACCCTTTTAACCAACCTACCCACCATCGCGTACTAATATAGATAGAATATGCATTCCTTTTGAACTTTTCTGAAATGAGGCATCAGTACTGGTAATTCGTAACACGAACCGGTACTAATGAGAGGGCATCTCCCCGTGCCTTCGGTACTGGTTCGTATTACGAACTGGGATTAATGCGAGGGCATCAGTGCCAATTCGTGGCTCCAACCGCACTCGAAGACCACTATCGCCATGTAGCTAGATGAACCGCATCGATGCCACTATCGATCGGTTCCAATCCAACCGCATCTTGATGGACCGGTATGAAAGGTCAGTTTTCTAGTAGTGTTGAATGCTTCAACAGTTAATGTATACAAATAACATTCATGAGCATGCTATCACAGCTTCTGTGGCTTGGGCACACAATGTGAGCATTATAGGGAACTGCAAAAGAAAAGATGAAAACTGATAAAATTACCGAAATTTGACCCAAAAAAAAAAGAACTGCATTACATGTACCATGGCTATTTCGTATAATCACATTTCAGTCTTTCACCATAATGAAATAATCCGCATTTGCTATGCACTTATATCTGGAGCCACGTAATCGATCTACATTTGATATTATTTATTTATGCAGGCACTTGCATCAGCTTCGTCGTTTTAGTGATTATCTTCTGCTTGCGTGTAATTTTTGAGAGAAAAAAGCTTAAGGATGTCAAGAAACAGTATTTTCAGCAACATGGAGGGCTGCTATTATTTGAGAAGATGAAATCAGACCAAGGACTTGCATTTAGGGTGTTTCCGGAAGGAGAGCTAGAACAAGCGACAAACAAGTTTGACAAAAACCAAATTCTTGGACATGGAGGCCAAGGCACTGTCTACAAGGGAATTCTTAAGGATAAGATTTCAGTGGCGATTAAAAGATGTGCATTGATTGATGACAGGCATAAAAAGGAGTTTGCTAAAGAAATGCTAATTCTTTCTCAGATCAACCACAAGAACATTGTTAAGCTATTGGGTTGTTGCCTTGAGGTGGAAGTCCCAATGCTGGTTTACGAGTTCATCCCAAATGGAACATTGTTTCAACTTATTCATGGAAAGAATCGTACGTTGCATATCCCTTTCAGCTCTCTCCTCAGGATTGCCAATGAGGCAGCTGAGGGTCTTGCATTTTTACATTCCTATGCAAACCCACCAATTCTACATGGTGATGTGAAAACGTCTAACATCCTTCTTGATGAGAATTACATGGCAAAGGTATCCGATTTTGGAGCGTCCATACTAGCACCAAGTGATGAAGCCCAGTTTGTGACAATGGTTCAAGGGACATACGGTTACCTGGACCCAGAATATATGCAAACATGCCGGTTAACAGATAAGAGCGATGTTTATAGCTTTGGTGTAGTCCTTTTGGAGATCCTAACGGGGCAGAAGCCGTTGAATCTAGACGGTCCTGAAGAACAAAGAAGCTTGTCCTCAACGTTCCTGTTGGCAATGAAGGAGAACAATCTTGATGCCATGTTGGACAGCCGAATAAAAGGTCATGAAAGCACAGAATTACTTAGAGGCCTTGCGGAGCTAGCTAGTCACTGCTTGGATATGTGCAGTGACAACAGGCCTTCAATGAAAGAGGTTTCTGAGGAGCTTAGCACACTAAGAAAGCTTTCGAAGCATCCTTGGGTACAATATGATACTGAGACAGAGGGCTTTCTTGCCGGACCATCAACCAATACTTTTCAAATATACCCAAGCGCAGAGTACACAGGGAAGGTTGAAACAATGGCCATTAACCCATTCAGTTCTTACATTACCAGGTGAAAACAAAACTGTGGCAAGCCTAGACTGTAGCATATTCGTTGGTACTTAGCTTCTGCCGTTTTAGCTATCTATGACATTTTTTATTTTTGCAGATTATAAATTTTTTTTCATTTGGCTAGTTCAGTCATGTCTTACATTTTTCATAGGAAAAAGTACCTATTTGGTCCCTGAACTATACTCGAACTACCAATTTGGTCCCTGAACCTAAATACTGGGTTAGTATAGTCCTTCAAATAGCAAAACCAGACCAAATTGATTCTTTGACCAGTCAAAATCGCGGATTTGAGTGGTTTTACGTTACGTGGCAGACATGTAGACAAGTTTCGCACGCGTGGACACTCTGCTGGACAAGCACGTCGACGATGATGAGCCTAGTTACTCTCTCTTCCCACCGTCTCCAACACACTCTCTCTCTCTACCCTTACTCCCTCTCCAGTCTCTCACCTCTTCTCTCTCCTAGCCATACTCCACTCTTCTCTCCTCTCCTCTCCTCTCTCTCTCTCTTCGGCTAGAGGGTTGCTATGGCCGCACTACCCTACTCCACTCTTCTCTAGCCCTACCCCTGCTCTGCCTCCCTCTCCCTCTCACGTGCTGCGGTCGACACCAAGCAAGCCCTACAAGCCTATCATCTCTTGCGACCAGCTGCACCGCTGCCGCTCCATTCATGTTCCCAGCATCAGCACGGGCGACCAACATGTGCCCTAGGAGTGCCTGACGCTGGGCTAGCGTGGCCTGGGAGCACGGCACGGCACGGGATGACACGAATGTGGCCTAGGTGCAGTGCAGGAGCAACCTAGGAGCATAATGCGGTGCAGGATACGTGGACGCGACCTAGATGCAACGTGGAAACCTGCGATGTAGGACAGCATGGGCGCATGTCGGTGTCGCCGGACTGGCCCGCGTCGGCGAGCCAACACGTTTGCACAGGCGGTGGCCCCTCCCTTCTGTCCCCTCTTTGATTTTAGGTGGAGAAAACAGAGAGATTAAGAGGAGAGAGAGAGAAAAAATATATGGCCACGTGTCTACCATGTCAATGCCACGCTAGTGCAAACAGCACTGTGGACACCACATCAGCGAGCCCCCTTCAAAAGTACTATTTTGTCTGGTCAAATGACCAATTTAGTCTAGTTTTGCTAGTTCAAGGACCATACTAACGCAGTATTTGAGTTTAGAGACCAAATTGGTACTTTGGGCATAGTTTAAGACTAATTAGGTACTTTTTTATTTTTTTATATTAATTTGCAGCCGTAACAAGTGGGGTGCGGGTGTAGTTAATGCATGCCAACCCAATTCTCCATGTGAACTCGTGCAAACCATGTATAGAAATAATTAACATGGTTATATTTATCATGTGCAGATGATATATTGCTACAAAACTCATAAAAATACTTTGGTGTTATTAAATTTTTTATTAATTCTTACTACTATGTGAGAAAAATATCGGTCAATTGATGATATTTATGGAAGATTGCATATATTGTAGGGGGGTACACTACCTACCCCTTACGATATACGAGTCTACACTCTCACAAGAACATGTAGAGGTCCCCCAGTACGTTGCATGGCCTGACATAGGCTTCAGTTAAGAAGCTTCTCATTATTCTTAACACAGAACATGTGGAGGTCCCCTAGGGCTCTACATGGCCCGGAGTAGGCTTTTGGCAAGAAGCTCCATATGAGCCTTAACCAAAAACATGTGGAAGTCCCTCAAGGCCCCGCATGGTTCGGAGCATGTTTGTGGTAAAAAGCTCCCTACGAACCTTAACTGAGAACATGCAGAGGTCCTTCGAGGCCCCGCATGGCTTAGAGCAAGCTTCGGGCAAGAAGCTCCGCATGAGTCTTAACCAAAAATAAGTGGAGGTGCCTCGGGACACCGCATGAGGGCAGTCCGAAATAGAAGCTCCTCATGAACTACCACCAGGACCACATGGGACTCCTCGAGGTCCTGTTGGGACCCAGTCGAAGGAGACCAAACCCCTTTGTGCATTTCGTATTAGTTCCAAGGATCAACAGATAGTACGCACAGTTCAAACAGAGTGATACATTACCAACACTGTAACGATTGATCCTGACCATCAACGTAAACGGAGCAGGTTCTTAATGGGTCGGTCCCATCATTGCCATGGTGTGTATCATGACCAGATGCAGCCTGATCAAGACTATCGCTGCAGCATCTATATGCTAACGCGTTGGATAGTTTAATTAGTGTGTGCGAATCTTGAGTATATTAACTATGGCGTTGTGTCGTGCCCCGTTCCTGAGCTTACCTTGCAACCTGATAAAAGCCTAGGAGAAGGCTTACGCACTTGGGTGCCATTTTCTACCTGAGCGCGAATGTTGGTCAAATGAACACTTTTGATATACCTGATGATGATACTTAGGATCTACGGTTCCTGGCCTTTGTTGAGCTCAAGGCGACCACGCCCCTTGATTAAGGGGGTGAGTCGGCCACCGCTTTGGGAGTCGTGCACCAGTTGTAGGTATGGGCACGGACTCGCCAGTTGACAAAGATAGTACGCCAGTTGTTGGTATGGGTACTGATCTTATTTTTGTTTTCGAGGACCATGTCCATGGCTATGGGATGGATCCGCCAAATATTGGGACACGTAGTCCACGATGATGGATACGGTGTTGCCATATTGATATACCCCTAGATGATGAACAATTTTGGCATATATAGCCCAATACGTCTTTGGTTTGTTAACTAGCTAAGTAAGAGGATTTGTACTTATTAATTATTATAAATCTGACTTTATGTAAATGAAATAGCCTAGCCTCTGCCAAACAGCCTATATCATTATATTGCATTAGGTTGGATGTTGGTTCACGAGCGCGGTTTGATTACGCGCTCACCCTCGCACCCACTCACTCTTTTAGGTGGATCTAAGGATGGATCTGGACTGCATGATGGCAACAAGGAGGAAATGGATCAGATGGATGACACTATGAACGGGTGTTAGATAGGACTCTAGTCGTTTGCTTGTTTGGGTTGGGCACAGCCTCAAGACCTGACTCTTCTTTCTGTTTTTTCGCTTTTCTTCTAGACTGATAGGAGTTTATTTGGTATTGTAATATTTGGCCTACTCGGCCTGTTAAACTGAGCCACCATGTAATTGAACTCTATTGTAATAATAATATCCATGATGTTTGGAGGAGCAATGAGTTGGTTAGGTTAACGCAGACCTCCGATCGAGTATGTGTTAGTCAACTCTATATGACTAGAGCGGTTTTTTGCAAGCTTTGTGACCGACTTAGGCAAAGGGACTTCTAGTCGACACGTTACATGTTTCGGTTGAAGAGCAAATTGCAATGTTTCTATACATGGTTGGGCATCGTCACACAAATGCTGTTGTTGCATTTAAGTTTGGAGGTCAAGTGAGACGGTTAACAGATACTACAATGCCGTGTTGGATGCTATGGTGGTTTTTGCCGAAGAACTCATCTGTTTGAAGTCTATCGGCACACATGATAAAATCACTAGTAACCAGAGATTCTTTACATACTTCGAGGTAATTAGCTAATGACCAATATAGATTAATGTCGTTGGTTAGAACCACATGTCATATCTTACCTCCATCTGTTTTGAAATGAAGGGATGTATAGGGGCACTAGATGGTACCCATGTGAAAGCATGTGTCCCAGCACACTTGGAGGATAAGTTTAGAGGACGCAAAATGTATCCAACACAAAATGTTTTAGCAGTTATCGATTTCGATCTTCGATTTACTTATGTGCTAGCAGGGTCGGAGGGATCTGCCCATGACTCTCTTGTCCTTAAGGATGCTTTGTCCCGCCCCACTGGCTTAAAAATAGCAGAAGGTATTTTAGTAGTTTCACAGTTACATGTTTTGGTTCACTGTGATTTATATGATAGATACTCGCTTTCCATCTCTATAGAAAAATTCTACCTTGCAAATGCTGGGTATGCCGCGCAGCCTGGTATTTTGCCACCATACCGTGGTGTCCGATACCACCTAAAAGAATTCGTCGGTCCCCATGTGCCTGAGAACGCAGAAGAGCTTTACAATCATCGTCATTCCTCTCTTAGGACCATTGTTGAGCATGGTTTTGGGTCACTTAAAGGGTGATTCAAGGCGCTTAGTGAGAGACCATATGTACCCTTAAAATCTCAAGTGAAGGTGGTCATAGCGTGTTGTGCATTGCATAACTGAATTATAGAAAATGGGCCTAATGAACTTACCGTTGATGAGGCTACTTGGTACTCAAATCTCCCTAGAAGCCGTAGTCATGTTACGGATGGAGATAGTGATATATGTGAGTTGGCTGCCAAGCGTAATGCCATAGCACAACAAATGTAGCATGACAAACAACTTGCTAGCTGAAGCATTTCAGTGGGACACTTGTATTGTTACTCTTATTTGTACTAGAACACTTTTCATTTGTCATTCTATCAGTCTCTTGTAACATTTTAGTAATGTTACAAATGTTAACTTTTAGTGTAATCTGTTGTAACATTTGTCATCCTTTTAATGGTGAATGCTGATCATCCAACTTGCTATTTGCTTATGACTTAATTTCAGCACTGCTTGTAATTCTGTTGGCTGCAAGATGAACAAGGGAAAGATCAAGCCTATTGTTGCGAAGGGTGAGGGAGAATCATCCTCTCGCGATAGGTATTTGTCCTGGACGGAAGAGAATACCAAGTTCATGCTTGAGTGGTTTATTGATCTCCGAAGGAATAAACCACCAACCTTTAAGTTCAAGAAACAACACTACTTGCAATGTGCTAATGCTATTAATGAAAAATTTGCAATTGGTGCAACACAAAATCAGGTAGACAGACACTACAGGGGTTATAAGGAGAAGTTTGGTTGGATTCGTCGTGCTATGCATAATAGTGGGAATGGATTTGATTCCACCTCATGCAAGTTTACCCTTTCCGATTTTGAGAAAGAACGTCTCATTGTAAGTTTCCATCTTTTCTTTTAATTTTCATGTACTGCATACTTATTGTGAACATCTTCTAATTAATTCCATAATTTCATATCTTTATTCTTGCTTATGATATATTGGTGAGTAAATATAGATATGTACACCTCCAAACAATTCTAGGAACTAGCAAGTGCACTTCTGTTTTAGTTTCATAATTACAAGAATTTTTTTACCAACAGACCACTTTACTGCCAAAGTTCATGTGTTGTTTATTCTTATCAAATTTTCAGAAAACAGCAGTGAACTATCTCACTAGGCCTATCAAGTTATTTGATTTGCTAGAAGAGCTGTTCTCAGATCAATCACAAGATAATGGTTCCTTTGCTACTGATAATGTGACAACGAAAGAGTTAAGCAGTGGTGAAGATGACATAGAGTGTGGAAGAACTTTTGATTCCTCTATGCGCATGGAGGGCGAAGATGGCAATGAGTCTGACACAATTGCTTGCAACATCCTTATCGATGTGGATCAAATTGTGGATCCCTCTTCAACATCGAGCAAGAAACGAAGCTGGGATAAGTCACCTTTGAAGAAGATTGCTAAGGGCAAAACTGCACGCCATGGTAAAATTTCTAATGATGACATCGCAGCAAGCACCAAGAATCTTGCATACACTCCTGCAGCGGCAGCTCCTCCTTCTTATGCTTCTTTACCCGCACGTGAGGATCCCCATGCAAATCTATGGAGAAGAATAGATGCTCTGACCATCACTGCTAAAGACAAGCTTGCAATTGCATCGCATCTCTCTAGTGCTGACCAAGCAACTTTTCGTAGTTATTTGAATTACGCAAGTGATACCACACTTCAAGCTTGGGTCATTGACTTCATTACTAGCAAATTTAGTGGACCGGACTGAAGACGATATGGTTGCTCGATGATGGTGATAAACTTTTGTTTGCCTAAGCCACCGTTTGATAGACATGCTAACGATGCAAACTATCTATGTGATGTCATGTTTCTGTTTATTGCAAGCTTCTGCTATGTGTTCAGTGTAAAATTATGAACCTTGTATTGTATGGAAACAAGGTTATCATGGACTATGAAATGTTGCTTTTCCTTTCTACTATTAGGTTGTTCTAAGAAAGCAATTTGGTATGCTTCTGTTGCTGTTGCTTGTTTGAGAGAAGTCCTGGCCTTTGTGATTTTAATATTTTTCAAAGTTTGCAATGGCAATGATTATACTGTGATGGATGGAGATGGTACAGACTACCTCATCAGAGAGTGAAGTGAAGTCAGTGTGCAGTTTTTTCTGATGAAGATATTCAGCTGGTATTTGTTTTCCCTTAGGTTTTGGTGCTCTAGAGCCTATGCAATTTTCTCTATTTTATCAGTATGAGCCCTGTTTGATAATGCAATTTTTTTCTCTATTTTATTAGTACACTCCTGTTTAATATGCTCTATTAAGACAACTATACTGCATGCTACGATTTTAGCTATTTTCTCTATTAAGACAGCTATACTGCGTGCTAGATTTAAAGGGTCATATCCTAACCCAGGATGCTTGCTGTTAGGAGGGAATAATATGATCTGATAATGACATGGTGGAATACTAATCTTGTCCGAGAGAGCGATGGATGGGCCTTGGAGAAAATTGATCAATGATTTTAGCTCAGCAGCAGCAGCTACGATTTTAGCCCGATTTGCATTTCCATCAGGCAAACCAAGCAACCAATACGCTGCGATCAGCACCTGGCAAGGGTATACTCACCACCCATTGGCAAGGTGACCCTACCCAATATTGGACATGAACCAAACAATAACTTTTAATCTTGCCAACCATTGGTTCATTCAATTGGCTTTCAACCAAACAACAACCTTTTAGAATTTGCCAAATATTGGTTACACATTGGCCTCAATCCAAACACCATCCATTTACCAATAAAAAGGTCATGCCTTGGGTTGGTCATGACCAATGCATTGACATGGCAACCTAGTGCTACAAACCAAACATGCCCTAAGTTTTATTAGGGCTAGTTTATCGAGGAAGAGATGAGTAATTGGAGTTAGTTGGGGGAAAAGGGCCATTAGCAAGGAGTAAGGCACGACTTGACGACATCTGCATATATGAAAGAATTTTCCTTTTGACCCTTGTGAATCCATGCTCTCACTTGAAGAGATAATTAAGACAAGTCTATTGCTCAAAAACAAACAAATTTATTTGACCGCACAAATTTACCCTGAAGACCAAACTCAATCAGTTTCAAGTATCCTCCAGGTTGCAACAATTCACCCACAATTATATCAGGCTGTGTCAGGTCTCTCTCGATAGCATACACTCGTCGACCATCCTAAATCAACAAGAGAGAAGCCAAGCGTATAAGCAAACACCATTTGTATCTACAGTGTAAATTTTTGAATTCTGACACAAGAAAATGAGCATATGAAATAATAAGTTGCAATGCACAAACTTGAATTTCCTCCTCCTCTTCTCCTTATTTTTTGGATGAACACCCTAATAAATGTGCCAAGTTTAATTTAGCTAATATGAGGTCTTTGAGATAGTGGCAAATCTTCAGTTCATATGCACAGTTAACAAAAACTAAAGTAGCAATGCATTTTCCAAGTACTGAATGGCAATTCTCCACACACGCATAAATATGCAGTACAGGTAGAGGAATAATGGAACCACTACCAGAAACAAAGTTAGGCACAGGGACACAGCATGGCAATGTTTTCAATTCTCACAGCATGGAAATGCTTGACTAGTACTACTAGCCTTCTTACATCCAAGATTTCAAAACCAGGCAGTCCATCTTCCTGACATTGGTTCCACTGTGGAAGAACTGAGGATGCTTTCATCTGCACAGTGAACACCCGTCCCACCCATGGCATAATTCACTTTCCATATTAATAAAGATGGGTTTCTCAGGACACTGAAATCGGAGGAAAGATGTAAACCTTTCCGGCATTAATGCCGTGTCTATCTCAAGGTTGCTGGGGGTTAGCAATGACGAAAGTACCAAGTTTCATTAGGGCTAGTTTATCGGGGAAGAGATGAGTCATTGGAATTAGTTGGGGAAAAGGGCCATTAGAAGGAGTAAGGCACGACTTGATGACATCTGCATATATGAAAGAATTTTCCTTTTGACCCTTTTGAATCCATGCTCTCACTTGAAGAGATAATTAAGACAAGTCTATTGCTCAAAAACAAACAAATTTATTTGACCGCACAATTTTGTTTATACAAAAACAAATCCATGGTCTCACTTGAAGAGATAATTAAGACAAGTCTTGTCCTTCAAATTTCTTCTTTTCCTGGAATTTCAGCTTTCTTTCCTTTGACCTCATCTAGTGCACATATATTTTGGTCGAAGCACAAAACTTTTGAAGTTTAAATGTGATCAAAACATAGAACTTTGAAACCATTTGGAAGAACACGGTTACAAATTGGCTCTGTTCTTTTTGTTTCCGTCTTCCTTTTCTTTTTCTACTACTTTTGAAGACAGATGGTATGATGCTACTAAGCCGTGAGCTACCACAAAGATGTGCTTTGCAATGTTGGAAAACAAATTTGCACATCAAAGAAGAGAAAGGAGTGTGCTTTACACTAGTAGTATAATAGTATTAGTATATACAAAGTTTGTGCTGGACTTAACTAAAGCGATTCATCCTTGGAAAGTTGAACAAAGGGTGTCGAATTGGTCAACCCAACAAACTTTGTCGAGCCACCCGCAGCAGTAGCGAGAACCAAAGCTTCAAGAGTTTTCTTGGCTTTGTCAAAAGTGCGATGAAAAGTCTCGAGTCTTGTCAAAGGAATGCTTCTCTTTCCGCGCAGATAACCATGCAAATACTGCTGCTGCCAAAAGTCGCCTAACCAGAGGACTAGAAAATCAATCCAGTTCTTGTTCGAGGTAACGAAAATCGCATGCAAAAGCAAAGATGGCTCCAAGAATTAGAATCGTACTCCCTCCGTTGAGATTTATAGTGCGTATTAGAGATTTAGATTTATTGTTTAATATAGGGTGCACACAATTTTCAATGTTATTTTAGTGAGATCTTTCCTATAGTACCCTCATTTAAAGCATGCATGCGTACGTGTGATTAAGTTTATTTAAAACATTAATTGTCTTCTCCACCAATTAAGTTCAAGGATAAATTTGTAACATGACCATTGCCCTTGGTCTTGGAGCCCATCTCTAATACGCCCTATAAATTCCAACGGAGGGAGTATGAGGCAAGACAGCATTGCATCTGGGATCCTGGAGAGAGAAAGACCCCACCTTTCTGAGCATGTAGGCCAGGGCAGATCCGGGCGCCGACGACGATGACATCCGCGTCGCTAGAGCGGGGATTGGCCGTCGTCTCGCCGTTCTTCGGCTGCGCGGCCGGCGGCGGCGGAAGAGGGCGGCGATGAGGAGGGTGGCAACAGCGGCGGGCGCGCAGGCCATGCCGGTGCCGCAATGGCAATGCAGAGCGGATGCGAGGAATGATGACAGAGGCAGAGGAGGAGGAGGCTGACGCGGCTCTTTTGTTGGGCTTCGATTGGTTTTAAATGGGGAACTCCGTCGTCGTGGCTTACACCATCTCGAAGGGAATCTTTACCCATTCCGGTTCTTGTCACCAAGGAAATCTTATTTCCTTTAACACTTAAATAGATTTTCTTCACTATTCCTTTTTTGAAAGAGATTCTTCTTTTCATTTCCTTTAGAGATTCTCTTCTTTTTGATATTATTCCCTTCAAAAACATGCTGTTAGAGATGGTGAAAAATAAAGGAAAAAAAAGTCAAGTGGAAAATGAGGGAGGGGACCAAATAAAGAGAAAATAGTTGAAAATGGTTTTACAGCCTTGTAGAAAAAAGGTACCGTTTTAGTTTCTAAAATGAAATTACTGGCCGCCCATGGGTTAAAGTTAGAAAAAAATTTGATGGGTTGTGGAGTTTAAAAGGCATGATTTCACCCAAAACCATAATTATGAAACCAAACCTATATATCCAAACACCCCATAGTTTTTTGTAAACCATGTCAATATGAGAAATCATAGTTTTCACTTGAAACTAAAAAAAAATACTATCACTACTTGCAAACATGATATTACAACCGGTTCCAAACCTCTTTCACAACCGGTTTTAGAACCGGTTGTAAGCCACCAGGTGTAATACTCCTAGGTATCACAACCGGGTCCACGAACCGGTAGTAGTGTTAGCAAAAGTTAGAAATATATTGGGAGAAGTGGAATTTGAACCCAGGACCTCACACCTCTCCTCGTGACCCACGCCTCACCCTTCTAGCCAATCCACCCACGCGTACTCTCTAATGAGAATAGGACAGCCATTCCTTTTAGCATTTCGAAAATAGGGCTTCTACAATCGGTTGGGGCATGAATCGGTTGTAGAACCCAATTTCTACAACCGGTTCGTGTCTCCAACCGGTTGTAGAAAAGTCCACAACTGGTTGGGGACATGAACTGGTTGTAGAAATTGGGCTCTACAACCGGTTCGTATCCCAAACCGGTTGTAGAAGCCCTCTCCTGGCTTCTGTCCTAATGAACCGGTACTGGTGCACCATCACAACGGGTTGATATCCAACCGGTAGTGATGGGTCGGTAGTAATTCCTAGTTCCCTAGTAGTGTATGTTGCCAAACACACCCTTTCACTTCTTCTATGTGTTTGATCAAAGTTTTGCTTCCTAAAACCATGCAAACAAATATATTGTACTTCTAAGAAAAACTAAGCTCAAAATTTAGTTACTCAAAACCATTGTTTAGTATGCACACGTTACTATCCTCAAACAAAGTTTTTGAAACTTTATTACCAAACAGGCCTCGGAGCTACCACCATGCTAAGCTAAGCTACCATTAGCAACTAACTGCTTTCAGCACTTGAACACAAATTCATATTCATATCTTTCCAAACTTTGGCACGTACATATCTCAAACGACATATAGAAGGGAGTATTAGGAAAATCAAAACTCTAATGTGAGCCAAAATTAAGATATATATCAAGACGTTGGTATTGAGGCTACAACGCTAGCTTGTGTAGTGTTGAAAAGATATAATAACAAAAGATGCAGGTTGGGAGTCTTAATTAACTTGCATAACTCATTCTGACATATCTTATGTTATTCATATTCTGAGTTAGTTTATGCAGACTTCTACTCAAATACACTATAGTCACCTTCTTCACGTTCTGCAAACTTTTATTGTATTATTGATAGCCATATATTCTTCTCCAACTCTAGATCCATCCAACATTATACCTTCCCTAAGATTAGCTATCCCTTTGATCCCAAATCCCTCTCTATTTATACATCCTTGGTGTCTCGAAGGCTAAGAAGCAATATGTTGTTTTTTGCACCATTAAAGCGAAGTTACAAGCGTTGGCTTATGTGACGGGTGAGATGACCTGGCTACAATGATAACTCCTAGTAGATTTTGGTGTTTCTATGTCTACACCTACGGAAGTGTACTCTGACAGCTCCGATGCCATCAAAATTGCAACGCACAAGCTCACTAAGCATATTAGGGTTGAAGCTTCTTATGTTCGGTCTCGGCGCAGCAACACATGATTGCTAAGCATGTGCCTTCGGAGCTTTAGATTACAAATTTCTTCACTAAGACACAGACTAGGGTACGTGCAGTATAGTTTTCATTTCTCTAAACCCAAGACATATTGGAACTGGTTGAGCTAAATGAATAAACTAGCTGAGCTAAAATAAGCTAAATGTTAAATTAGACATCGAGAGATTATTCAATCAGCTTCTCAAAACTGGCCCGCTTCATTTGTTATTTTTAAGAGTTTTTAGAGGTGGCTTCATAATAATAAAATACTGGACTAAAATACCAAATTATTTTTCTTTTCAATTAAGTTTAAGTTACTCTGAACATGCCCTCAATGTTGTGTATCCACCTTAAGTTTGAGAAAGATTTTAATATAATTTTATATATAGTGTTTTATGTAGTTTTCTCACCTGTATTCTTTGAGTCCATAGCAGTTCAAGCTACCTTTTCATAACATAATTAAAGAACATATCAGTTTCCAATTTTATAACAGGTCTTTAGACGTAAGCGTTCAGCCTGTTGGGTTTCTTGGGTTTTTTTAGGTAAACTTCTGCGAAGCATGACAACTGGCTGAAAAACCTAACTAAACTTTTGGCCAAATTTTGCTATTCCCCATCCACCGCTTGTGAGCTGTGTGACCGCCAACCTTTTCTGTGTTTCTTTGTTGTTTTTTTAGCGTGGTGCGCACAAAATTGCAGTGGCTGATGTACGTGTCTCGTTGAAGCTAGCAGCCAAAGTACTAAGCACAAATTCCAAAGCACCCTTAACTGTTCGTTTGGCTCGATCGGACTGGGAACATGAATGGTGGCACTAAATTTTGAAGTTTAAGCTCTGAAAAGAAGAAGAATTGCTTGTTTTTCATTAAAAATGAAATTAATCACTAGTAGCTATCATGTGTACGTAACACGTGGCTAGCTAGCTGTTACTATATGGATTAGAAAAGAGAAAATTGCAATGTTGCCTCCTAAACTTATGAATCTCACTTAGCGTATCAAACTTTAACTTTACTTTTTAGGCCACTTAAACTGGCATCCATTAGCAAATTCAACTTCAAAAAAATTCAAAATTTTAATTATTTGAAAAACTATAACTTTGATTTTTTTCAAAAAGTCAAACTCAAAATTTTGAAATTTCTAAGAAAATTCAATTTTGGAAGTTTCAAAAATTGCAAGATTTGAAACTTTCGTTTGAATTTTTGAATTCAAAAAACATGTGAAAATTCAAATTTAAAAACATTGAATATTATAAAGAGAATATTGCACCAATGCCCTCTAAACTTGTAGCGAATCTCACATAGCCCCCGAACTTCAACTTTACTTTCTTGGCCTCTTAAATGTTTATCCATCACCATCGTTGCCTCCAAAACTGTTAGGATTCCATATTATTGAGCTAGATAGAAGCCAGATCATGGTTATGGACTCTACGTGGAAACCCCCTGAAAAGTACAAAGACTTCATCGCCATGCTCAACCGGTACATTCTTGTTCCTTTTATTATTGTGCTAGTTTTGTTCTTTCCATTCGAAACAAACTCTAATAATATATAAATCGTAATCACATGTGTAGTGCCTTCGCAAGTTTCCGTGACAAAAATGTTGGAGAATTCAAGAAGAATTTTGAGTTGCGCCTCGCTAAATATGTATGTATATCTTAATACTAGCTTTTTAGTTAACTTAATTTTCATGCATCCATTTCACGCTTCCAATATTTTTACTACAGGTCTTGCATCAGCCGCCGGGAAACAATTTATGCGGCTTATATGTATGCAAGATGATGCACAACTTCGTCGGAGGCACTGCTGACTACACGAGAAAAGGTGAATAGTTTGGGGTAAGTATATGTAATTAGTACCTTACTAATGCCTAGCTATTTCGGACATTGATCTTCTATAAATTCAAGAATTAATTAGTTAATTTTCCTAATTAAAATAGGTTCCCATAAAATTAGCGAAAAAATGTTTGGACAAAGGCCCGGAACTCTCACCGGTGCGGGTCAAAGCAGTACAAGAGCAACTCGCCGGCTTCATTTTTAATGAGGTCGTAAGTCCCATGGGCGAGCATTACCACCAAATTTTTAATCATGTTGCGGAGTCGGAGCCCGCTAAAGAGACCCGGTCAACCGTTGGGGTCAACATCTACGGCTACTAAGAGCAATGCACGGAAAAGATTCCGATAAACAAAAATATATGTAATTGTGTACATATGTAATACGTTTTTATTAGTTGTAATTAAAGTTTTAATGAATATCCGTTGATTTAATTATCAGCTAATTGTGCATGATTAATTATATGGGTTTTAATTAATTGTGATTTAACACATGCATGCATAAATAAAATAAATATAATAGCTAGGGGCCAGAGATAATAAAATAAATATAATAGTTAGGGGCGTGACAGCTGTGTGACATCATGATCACAGTCCCAGTTGGACACACCAACCAGGACTTTAAAGTCCCGGTTGGTGTGTCCAACCGGGATACTGATGTCCCGGTTGAAGACACCAACCGGAACTTTAAAGTTCTGGTTGGTGTGTCCAATCGGGATACTAGTGTCCTGGTTGGAGACACCAACCGGGACTGCTAGGCTCCCCCGCCAACACATATGGGCTTAGTCTCGGCTTGTTGGAATCGGGACTGAAGCCCGTTCCGAATCGGGACTGAAGCCCGATTTCCCAGTAGTGCTATCAGATAGATCATATCATTCTTTGATACGTAGAAGTGGATTTATGCCTGTTATTTTAGAGGCCATTGTGTTAAGAAATGTAGTCGTCCTTTTTTTGGCAGGGTAGCATGAAGCATGAGTCAATTTTGAATAAGCAAATACTTTGGAATGTGCTCACAACATGGGTCAATATATAAAACCTTATTAGCCATGTTGGAATTGCGGCATCTGATTGTTTATGTTTGCTTAATAATGGTCCTAAATATGAAGTAATATGAGTACTTGGATACTATTTACATAGTCAATTGACATCTTGAGGCCAAATTTTTTTACGAGATCTACTGTAGGCGGGGTCAACTGAAAATAGTTTCTTCTTTTAAGAGGAATACACTGTATTCATATTTTGTTTATTAGTTTCCTTGTTCTTGCTTTACAACCGCCCTCAGTTTGTAGGTTAATACTTGTGTCTCTGTACTTAGATAGCCTTGAGATTTGTGGGCTTGTACCCTTGAGATTTCTGGCCCCGAATAGAGGTCTATCCGGGCACTTTCAATGCATCCTAATCACATGTCTCTGTAAATGCCAAATATGAGGTGAATGGTTAGTTAATGAGGTCAGAGAAAAGCATCTCTCTTATTTAGAAGAGAGTCTCCATCCGGTTTTCAAGGCCAATGAAAGAGTGAAAATTAGCATTAGGAGAAGACCACCGTTTCTTAATCCCTTCGCATAGATCGGATGTGACCATCTTCGATTTCTTGGCTACATATATGTTTTCTTACCAGATGTAGAAGATCCATATATGCACTGATTGGCCACATATTGTGTTAATTAATATTAAAGACAAAAACAAATATTTAATGCCTTTTATCACCTCTAGAAGCAGCTAAAGAAATGGTGCATTAGGATAATCATCTCTAAACAAGCTTCTTAAGATAGCTTGATGCCTGATTAGAGCGTTATTCTTTTTTTTTCTAGGCAGCACAGAGTATAGGGTTTGGCTGCAACACCGCGCCACGGATGCGCCAACATTTCTAGTAATTTACATGGCATCACATAGCCTTCCAATCCCTCTCGTGCTATCACTTTCTCACTCTTGGTAGCTTCTTATCTTCTATGTCATTGTTGATTGGTCAAGCCATAAAGAAGCTGTAAAAAGATGATTATGCCCCTGTCTTTTTAAATGTAGGTTAGAAGTTAGATAAATTTCTAAATAATTGAAAAAAATTGTAACATTATAGGTGAAATTTTTGTAGATTTAGAAAACTGTGTGTACTCAAAAATGCAAGTAGAGTTGAAAATTTTAGTATGTGAAATTTTATTTTAAAATTAACGGTACCATGTCTCACAAGAATGAGGACAAAAAATTATAAAAGTTTAACAAGAAGTAAAACATGATTTTACAACAGTTTAGAAATTTGAATCACTTAATTTGGAGTTCAAAATGCAAGAGATACAATTTTTTGAAATTTTAAATCTTAAAATTGTGAAAGGGGTATTTTTTATTAAGGGAAATTTTCCAAGGCAAAACCTAATAGAGGTAGGGATGGCAATGGGTATGTACCCAATGGGTACCACCCATCCATACCCGTACCCATCAGAATAAATTGTACCCACGAAGAAACCCATACCCATGCACGGGTACAATGTCCTGCCCATACCCATACCCATGTGGGTATCGGATACCCATACCTGAGGCAATATCTCAGGCTCTCACTCTCAGCGCATAAGACAAATAGGCAATAGTTCAGTGCATAAGAAACTGCGATTCAAGTGTTCAGCTTATGATCAACAGTGCAAGATCAAATCACCAGTCCAGCAGCAGCACACACAGCAGCAGCATGTCACAGACTTAGTTCACAGAACACACACTTGGCGCCTTGGCCACTCCCATCAGCCACCAGACAGCAAGCAAGCGAGGCTGCAAGAGCAGATGCGCCGCCGCCGCCGCCACCGCTCTGGAGAAACGGGATGGGGGGAGGGGGAGGATTCGGAGGAAGTGAATGTGTGTGCTAAGGTTACATGTTACTTATACTTAGGGTTGAGCTGGCTGTAGCTCATGGGCTGTAGTTGGGCTGTGTTTTGGGGTATCTTTGGGCTTAGGGATGGGCTAAATTTGAGATGCATATAGGGTATACACATACCCATGGGTTTGCGGGTTCGGGTACTGCAAAACCATACCCGCACCCACAAACCCGATGGGTATAGCTTCTTGCCCATTAACATACCCATGGGTAAGGATATTTACCCATGCCCATGCCCTAATGGGGTAAAAACCCATCAGATTTCTGGTTTCGGGTACCCATTACTATCCCTAAATAGAGGTAACGGCAATGGCATAGACAGTAAAAGCTGATAATGCTATGTTATCGGGACCCAATTGTGCAAAACCAGCCCCTTTGTTTTCAATACTAGTCCCAAGGAGGAATCATAGCTAGTACACATAGTCTAAACAGATAATCAAACCATATGCTTTATTGAATTAAAATAAATATTAAGTATCGTGGACTTAATGCCACTTATTACAATATTAGAGTATAGCAGCAAGCAGAAGAACATAAATAATTGTGTTGGTGGTGTCCCATCAATCCGACACATGCATCTAACCGAGAGTACACCGCTAGTAGTCTAGATATGTAACATCTTGAAGTTTCAAATTTGTAAAAATTAAAAATTTTGAGAGAAATAAAATTTCAGAAATATTTTTAAACTTTATTGAGGTAATAGTTTGTAAAATTATAATGAAGTGGAGATTTAAAAAAAATCAAAAGTTTAAAATCAAATTTGAGAATTTGGAATAAAAATAAGTTCAAAGAGTTGCTTTAAAATATTTCATTCTGAAAATAAATCTAATTAGATTTTTCGATTAATAAAGTGCTTAAAGCAAAGGTCTTATAGAATAAAAGAATTTCAATGATTTGTATATTTTCAGTTGTAGAAAAATTAAACCAATTTGATTTGTTTGTAAAAGAAAAATTTGTCAAACAAAATAATTTAATCTATTGGGAGTTAAAAAGTAATCAAAGCCAGAGACCTTTCCTATTTGTTTTCAAAGTTCTATTATCTTCTCTTTTTGGATTTTTGTATTATCTTAATTAATTTCAATTAAGGAATATTTGAGAAAAATCCCTTTCCTCCCTCTAACCGGTAGGCCCCACTTGTCATCACCTCATTCCTTTCCTTCTTTGATCTCCTCTTTTCCTTCTGGGCAAACCGACCGCACTGCCTCCTCCTTTTCTTGCCGGTTGCGCCATCTCAAAGATGTAAATCACGAATCCGAGAAAAACACATCCTAGCAAATCCCTTCTAGATTATCCACCCAAAATTTTGGCTCCCGAAACCCTCTCCTCTGCCCTATAAAAATCGCCGAAGGCTGACCTCTCGAAATCCTAGCCGCCCCACTTTTCCTCGTCTCAGTGCCGCCTCGATGCGAATCTGCCCAAACCATCCGAGGACATCATTCGTATCTTCATCACGAATCCATCCCAACCGAGAGCTTGAAGATTTGTGGTCGGATAATGACGAATTTAATCGCCGAAGACCTCGCCGGAGTTTGGCCAAAGCCGCTCTTTTCCAAATCACGGAGTTCATACGGTGAGACCATGATTTCAGCCTTCCTTTTGTTCCCCATGTCTCCCTCTTCCTCTCTAGACCTTCGTTGTTCTGTCATCTACACCAAGCGCCGGTGTCATTTTGAACCGCCGCCAAAAACTGCTCTAGCCACTGCTGTTCTCGCTGCTTGGCCACCCGTGCTTGCAAGCCAGTTGTGACATCTACTATTTTCAAAAACCTATAAGCAAATTTATTTCGATTTAAGATAGTTTACTTAATAATTATTCTCTAATTTTTCTTAATCGCCTTCCCTAATCATATTTCCCTAATCTTGTTCTCCCTAACCGTTGCGTCCGTGCTCGCCGGTCTACAATCGCGCCGGACAAGCCATCCATGCCAAGTCTTTCTTTCTAAACCAATATCAAGCCAAAACCATACGGAATCATACCAAATCATCCACAGACCAATTTAATCATAGCGGCACATTCCCAATTACAAATTTGGAATTTCAAAAGTAATTCAGGAAAAACCCGATCTTGCCGAACCCCAGCCGAACATTTCCATTTCCCCAATGATAATCTTTAGATATTTTCCCAAATTTTTGAAGCCACGGATTAAAAAAAAACAATTCCCTAATTCCTCTCATTTTTTACCCCCTTCCCTTCCTTGCCGATCCTGAGCCGAAGACCGTTCCAGGAGCATATAATTAGGCGCTGATTGCCAAATCCAAAACCACCACTGCAATTCATCACCGCTAATTCCGGATCGATCACAACAATCTTTCTTCAAAGTTGTCACCTACGTTGATATACAGAGGAGAACAAATCAGATCGTGTGATTGCCAATCCAATCCTTCCTCCATATCAGTTTACACCCCAAATCCCACCAAATCAGCTGCAAATCCAAACACGCCATAGCAACCAATACACACAGTATAAAAACCCCCAAATCATCGGTCGGCGCATCCATCATCGCCCAACCCCAAACCCTAACCATCCTCACAGAGCAAGGAAAGGGGAGGAGGTCATCGTTGTAGCCACCGCCACCGGCCGCTGCCCTGTGCCCACGTCACGCCCAACCTAGCCGGAGCACGCCGCTGATGGCCGCCCGCGCCCAGCCGTTGCCGGAGCCAACCGCAGTCGTGCCGCCCGCATGGCCGCCCAGCGTGCCAACGCGCCGCCGCTGCGCACAAGCAGCACCGCCGCGCGCCGCCAAGGCAGCCGCGCAGGCTAGCGCCGCCGGGGCCGCAACCGTGCACCACGCCGCCGGCCGCCGCCTCCGCCCAGCGCGCAGCTGCCACCCGCCGCCGGCCGCCGCCTTGTGTCGCCTCCGGGACCCGCCGCCGGTCACCCGCCGCCGGAGCCGCCGCCGTTCCCCTCCTCCATCTCTCTATTTTCCTCTCTCTCCCTCCTCTTTTGCTCTCTCTGTTTTTCTTTTGTTCCCTGTGCGTGAAGAACACAGAGCCAGGTGCAGCCAGCCACTTAATCATCGTTCTGGTCAAAAGCCAGTCAACGTGATACTGTTCATATAAACAGTAGACCTTCACAATTTCATATCTCTCAATCCGTAACTCCGATTCGCCTCAAATCAATTTTTTTGATCTTCTTTTAATCTAATCTACCTACTGTATTTATTTTATAATTTTTCGGATTTTATTTGCTGCTGTTAATTTGTCTGTGCTTCGATTTGCGTGTAGACGTCGCGAAGGATTCCGGAGAAGAGCTAACTGTCGATTATCAAGTAACATGCTATCCGGACCTAGGTGCAAGCTAAATTCATATTGATCCTATTGGTTTCTCTCTTAAATTTACTATTCATATACATTTAACCGTGCATGCTAATTGTATTTGTATTTTATATATTTAATTTTAGTTATTGCCAATAACGTGTTAATCATCTATTAGCACGTGTTACCTTTCTATTGACGCTTAGCATAATTTATATCTTATTATAGCCACCCTTGATTTATACTCGCGCTAGATGCTTAATTGCTACGATGGGAAATCTAGATGATCATTATGATGGGAAATCATTTAAAATCTTGTTAGAGAGAATCTACTCTTTATTGTGTGATTTTGGTTAAATTTTAATCTAACTAAAATCAATGTGGCGTGAGTAGACTCGAGGTGATGGTTTGATTGGTGGATGTTGGTTTGTGGTATGCCACCTTGGTCGACCTAAGGACCGAACTTTGTGGATGGACCGACCGGACAAAACAGTACAGCCATGGGTGTTAATAATGGTAATACCTTAGTTGTTACCTCGGAAAATCTAGGATTGGATTGTCATGGCGGTGTGAGTGTGACTCGCTACCACCGCATACTCACCTGACACAAGAGGTGTGAAGGGACCTTATGGCCAAGAGGGGGGTGAATTGGCCTACTTTTATTTTTTTTGTTCTTTTCTTAATTAGTCAAATTAGGGACCCAAGTTATCTAGCAAAGCACTGGTTGTAGTTCATTAGCTAGAATGTAAAGAAAGCAAATTGCGAAAATTAAAAGTGAGAGCAAAAGGGGACAATACAATTTTTCCCGAGGTTCGGAGACAAACTCCTACTCCTCGTTGAGGCAAACCCTCGACGAACGAGAGCCGGCTCCCTCTCGAGCCTATGTCTCAAACCACTCGTGGTAGCCCTTGCACCGATGAACGGCGAGGTGAGCTCCAAACCTCTCACAAAGTGGCGAGTGCTCCACACGCGACAAGCACCCCACTCCACGGTACCGACACACGGCACCGACCGCTGACACACGGCGGATTTCACCCCTCCAACACACGGAGGCTCAAGAACGAAGAGAACTTGGAGAAGAACGTCACCTTGGCGAGGGGATCAAGAGGAGCACAAGCGGAGAATCAATCCCTCACCAAATCCAACTCATGAAGGCCTAGGAAACCCTAAATCACCATGGGAGAGCTCTCAACCTAGCCCTAGGATGAAAGTGTGGCTAACCTAGCAAATGAGACCCTCAATCCGTTCCCCTCGGGTTGGGGTGGCTATTTATAGTCTCCACAAGAGGACAGGCAGAAAACCCTAGCGCACGACTCAGAGTGAACGGTTCCCGGACAGTCCGAGCATCACATCCTGACAGTCCGGATTTTGGATCTGGGTACACCACTGAAGAAGAAGGACCAAGACCGAGACGAAGTCTCTGCGGCCGGATGTCGGGTTCTGAGCCGGACAGTCCGGAAAAAGGTCACTCTTCACGGTCCACGGGAGAAAAGAGCAACAACAAGTCAGAGACAACCCTGTGTAATCCGGACAGTCCGGATCCCCAAGCCGGACAGTCCGGCCCTCCTTCTCCCATGCGCAAATAGCCCCTGAAAACAAACAGCGAAGAGTCAACTGCATCCGGACTGTCTGGAATTTGATCCGGACTGTCCTAGCACAGTTCAGTCTGGACTGAACTAAATCCGGACTGTCTGGATTTCAATCCGGACTATCCTAGCGCAGTTCAGTCCTCACTGCCCAAACTCAGAAAAATTCCTCGCACACTCCTAAGACTAACTCCAACTCTAGAAAATTTACTTGAGGCTCAAAACTAGCTCTACTACACACTAGGACCAACAAATGTGCTCTCGAGATCCCCTGCAACCAAAGATCAATATCAATTCCAAATTAAAATCATTAGTAAGCCTCACACACACAAGACAGTAAAAGAAACTAGCAAATAAAAAATCCATACTCTTGGTGAGACAATCCGAGCAAATCAATTAGGGGGTTCCAAGAATACCAATAAAGCCCCATTTGAGATTCAAGAAAGTTCATCAATCGCCAAAACTTCAATTAAGCCATGGGAGCTTGATGCTTACAATCTCCCCCTTTTTGGTGATTGATGACAACACCTGCAGCTTTATCTCAAATGGACACAAATTTCTAGCACAAGGAGTTAGCTCTAACAATTGCAATTCAATGAGTCAGATGGAAATCATATGGCAAGATAATGAAGTATGAAATGCAAACAACGACACAAGCTCCCCCTAGATAGATGCAGTGCAGTTCACAACACAAGAGGCAAACAACATCATTACAGTTCTAGTTGTCAAGTGCTAAACAGAGATAGAGCTGATAAAACACTCCCCCTTTGGCATCAAGAACCAAAAGGAGAAGCACCTGGGACGGAGGTCACTTCTTGTGCAAGCGACGAGAGAAGAACTTTGTCACATTTCGAACAAGCTTGGAGGAACCAGGTGCACTTGAGGTGGGAAGTGTGGAGGCTGCATAGGAGGCAAGATCACCCTGAGACGATGAATTACCAGCTGTGGAAGCGAAATCAGACGGATCCATGGTTTGACGAACTTCCTGCTGAGGATAGTGTTCATCGAGAGTTGCCCCAAAAATATGCTCACCCAACAGCTGAACTCCCCCATAGAGGTCATCAATTCTGCTGACATGATCCACATTCTGTGCCTGAAGGTTGCTCATCTGTTGAGTCATGTGTCCTTGCCATTGAACAGCCTCATGATGCCAATTTGTTGCTTGATTGTGCCATGTCATGTACTCATTATGCCGGGCAGCCTGATTAAGAGCATGAGTGTTGACTCTTTCACAAAGTCCCTCAAACATAGGCCAAATGTTTGGTGGAGGAGGTGGTGCCTGAGACATAAAAGGATAAGCACCTGCAGGAGGAGGCGGAGGCACATTTGAGAACATTGCAGGATTTGAGGGGCCATCCTCACCAGTCATGCGTTTCTCCATTCTTTTGTTGCCAGGCTTAGGAACATCCATTCTGTACTCTGTCATCTTGAGGTTGTACAGACTGTCGGCAGTTATTCTCTTCTGAGCCAGAAAGAAACATAACACATGACCAAGGCACAAATATCTCTTCAAGCCATTCATGATACGGTCCTCCATCTCTCCAATCAAAAAGCTTGGCAAATTGATCTGATTATCTTGAAGTATGTGATGGCAAGTCCACTGAAATACTGGCAGAAATCTGTCTCTATAGCCACTTCGATTCAGAATAGTCCTCCATAGAATATTATCCAGAACAGAAGGAGTATGACGTAGAAAAGCTGTTTTCTGAGGATTATACCGAGGATTATCCACATTCTTGAACATGTATCTGATGATATGTTCAGAAGGAGATTTCTGAGCAGGTTGCCACCTATGTTCAGGAGGATTATACAACTGGTCATGAATATGAATTCCGCCCCTTGTAGGTGAAAAAGCAGACTCTGTGTCACTGTGTGGAAGATTTAATTGCATACCACCATAGGTGAAGGCAAACTTGAATCTGTTTTGGCAACCCACAATGTTGCATAAATCTCCTTTCTTGATCGATGTCATATTTGAAAGGATGCAGAGAAGATCAACCAAACCAGGAGTGACGTTGCACTTATCAAAGAGAAGAGTGGAACCTGTAGCTTCATTTACTCTGTTCCAGTTTATGTAGCGGGGAGGATACACCTTAGTCCTTTTCTGATAAGCATCGTAAAGATCTCTGTGAACTTGATGTTTAAAGATATCTCCCTGCAGCTGAGGAGGAGTGGGGAACCATCTGTTCTGTCTGACACTGCGAAGAAGACGTAGCTGTTTGGGAGGCCAGGTAGTTAAGTCTTTCAGCCTTCTCCCATAATCTGTGAAGGGCATAGCATATGGAGAAAAATTTGTTTGTGCATCCTCTCCCTCTACTTCCTCCTGCTCTTCATCATCCTCATCACCGGCTTCTTCTTCAACTGCTTCTTCAGTCTGCTCATCATCATCATCCTCATATTCCTCAAACTCTTCTGATGTAGGTTCCTCCTCACATTCATAATCTTCATCCATTTCATCTTCTCCTTCTTCCAAAACATCTGGTTCAGTTGTTTCTTCCTCGTGGGTGAACAACTAATTTCTTTTTGTATATCCTTTAGACCAAGGTGGAGGAGGCGTCGAGAGCTTGACCACTTTGCTTGTTCATCGAGCTGTGGCGCTGATAGAACCGAGGAGTGAAATATGGGTTGGTGGTTTGATACTCATGCCCATAACGAGGATCATAATCAGCTGCTGGATTGTTTTCCTCTGAAAATCCCTGATTTGTTGGTGTATTGACTGGCGATGAACTGTGCCCATGAACTTCTTCATAAGTGCGATTCACATTCTTTGTTCGAGCCATAAGACAATTTACAACAATGTGCCAAGTACCACCGAAAAGAAAGCAACCACTAGCTGACGACGGAATCACAGAATTTCAAACCAGAATATCACTGACACTACGCAATGATCACAAACTGAGTAGCAATTCCACTGCAGCAATGATCTTTAAACTGAGCACAAACACAATCACAAACACTGGTGCAACCTCTCTGCAACTTCCACAACTCACCACACAAGCACACCTGCAGAAGAAATATATGCATTCCACGCCAATAATATAGATGTGAACATTTGAATGGAGGCCAAGCAATCGGGCATGGTTCGCGAAGTTTCAACCAAAGGAAATGAATGGAATCAGTCACAGAGTGACTTACCAAGCCCAGAAAATCAAACCCCGGAAGGTTTGGCCGACTTGAGGATTTACAAATAGATAAAATACGAAAGCCAATAAGAAAGTTGAACACGATAAAATCAATGATTTTAAACACCGAAGAGACAAGCACCATCGGGAGCTTTGGAAGTTATACAAATCACAAATTCACCTTGTGAAGCTTCGATATTTCAAATTGAGCTAGAACTTGGTTCAAGATCACTTGGATCAATGTATGCTATTTTAGCCATGATGTTTAAGTAGATTTAAGCTCAGAGCAAAGATTTGAGAGAATCATAGCTCAAAGTGTCAAAGGATGCCCCAAAATCTATCGGAAACACAATATGTCAACTAGGACTAGAAGACGCATATCTAACCACAAGGTGTCATTGACAAGCCAAGAATGAGTCAAATAAGCACTTTGAGCAATTTTCGAGTTTCACACAGCATGAATCAACACAATCTTGCCAAAGATTTCAGTTTCTCTTGTCTCAAGTCTTTGTCGATACTATCCAGCATGACACTGAAAATAGATATCTAGATCATCCAAACTCCCCCTGAGTTCATGCCTAGTGCAATGGCAAGCTATCTCATCGGGAAGGATTGGTGAGAAAGAGTGATCTTGAATTCAGCCTATATTTCATAATTCACTTAAGATATATATTTTTTTTTTAGAAGATCGCATTTAACTCAAATAACTCAAGTGAATAGATAGCTTAAAAACTAGGCTTAGCAACACAAGGTCATTCGAAAGGATTAGTGCAAGCCAAAGATACTCAGAGCTACAGATTTCCAAAACAAATGCTCCAAGTGTCCATTCACAAGATAATTTAAGAATTTAAGCACAAATTGAGATAGTGACATAGAACACAAGTAGAAGCTCTCAAATTCATATGGCGTTCACAAAGACACAAGTAGATTGGTATAACAGGCAAAGCTCCATTGGGTACTTAAAAACAAAAGGAACCCAAAACAGAAGAAATATTTACAAGCATCAATGGCAATCACTCAATCAATGTTGGACCTATCTAGTATGTTGAGTTCATTCCTTAATTTACAAAAGCGTGCCTCATCAAGTGGTTTGGTGAAAATATCGGCAAGCTGGTCCTCCGTCCGCACATGCTCGAGCACAATATCACCCTTCAACACATGATCCCGAAGGAAGTGATGACGGATGTCAATGTGTTTGGTGCGCGAATGTTGAACCGGATTGCTGGCGATTTTCACCGCACTTTCATTGTCACACAGAAGAGGCACATGATCAAGTTTTATCCCATAGTCAAAGAGAGATTGTGTCAAATACAATAATTGTGCACAACAACTCCCCGCCGCTATGTACTCAGCCTCAGCAGTAAATAGCGCCACGGAGTTCTGTTTTTTGAGGCCCATGACACAGGACATCTCCCAAGAAAGTGACAAGCCTCGGAAGTGCTCTTGCGGTCAATCTTGCATCCGGCATAATCTGAGTCAGAATACCCCAAGAGCTCAAACCGCGCACCCTTCGGGAACCACAGCCCTATGCTAGGAGTGAGTTTTAAATATCGAAGAATTCCTTTCACAGCAGACAAGTGCAACTCTCTAGGGGATGCTTGGAATCTAGCGCACATGCATACACTAAATATGATATCCGGTCTAGATGCAGTGAGATACAAAAGAGCACCAATCATAGAGCGATAGAGCTTAGGATCGACATGGGTACCTTCCTCATTAAGATCCAGGTGACTATTTGTGGCCATGGGAGTCTTGATCGGCTTACAATCTTGCAAATTGAAGCGTTTGAGAAGATCCTTAATGTATTTCTCCTGAGAAATGAAAGTCCCTGTCCTCAACTGTTTGATTTGAAATCCCAAGAAGAAACTGAGCTCGCCCATCATTGACATTTCAAACTCTTTAGCCATCATCTCACTGAACTCTGTGCACAAGATCTCATTTGAACTCCCAAAAATAATGTCATCAACATACACTTGGCAAATGAATAGATCTCCATCCACTACCTTAGTGAATAAGGTTGTGTCCACCCTTCCAACTTTGAAACCCTTCTGAGTGAGAAATTCTCTTAGCCTTTCATATCATGCCCTTGGAGCCTGCTTGAGACCATAAAGAGCTTTGGACAGCTTATACACATGGTCAGGATGCTGTGGATCCTCAAATCCGGGGGGTTGTTCGACGAACACTAGCTCATCAATGAATCCATTTAGGAAAGCACTCTTGACATCCATCTGCTTGAGTATAATATTGTGACATGTTGCAAACGCCACAAGCAATCTAATAGCATCCAGACGGGCCACAGGGACGTAAGTGTCCCCACAATCAATTCCCTCATTTTGAGTGAATCCTTGAGCCACCAACCGAGCTTTGTTGCGCACTACCAAGCCTGACTCATCTTGCTTGTTTTTGAAAACCCACTTGGTGCCAATCACATTGCAGTCACTCGGTCTCTTTACCAAATCCCAGACTTGATTCCTTTTAAAGTTGTTAAGTTTCTCATGCATTGCATTGATCCAGTCGGGATCTACCAGAGCTTCTTCAACCTTCTTTGGCTCAAGTTCAGACACAAACGCACCATATTGACAGAAGTTAGCAGTTTTTGATCTAGTCTGAACTCCTCTGGTTGGGTCTCCAATCACTTGATCTACTGGATGGTCACGAGCGATGGTGTGATGTGACTTGATCAATTGAGGAGGAGGTTCTTCTAACTCTTCATTTGACTCATCGGCTATCTGTGGAGGTGAGTCAACACTAGAACTGCCCTTCTGAGATGACACTCCTCCTAAATCTTCCATTGATTCAGGTGTAGGTGAAGGTGACACAGGTACACTCTCCTCTGGTGTCACAACTGACCTGATATCTCCAACTGGTATTTCCTCCACTGCCCTAGCAAGTGGTTCACCACAGACATCCTCCAGATTGTCATGTTCACCTTGAGACCCATTTGACTCATCAAACTTCACATCATAGCTCTCTTCTACCATGCCTGTGGTCTCATTGAACACCCTGAAGGACTTCCCTTTTGAAGAATAACCCAAGAATATCCCAGTGTCACACCTACTCTGAAATTTGCCCAAGTGCACTCTCTTCTTGTAGATGAACACCTTACATCCAAAAACCCTGAAGTAGGAGACATTTGGACGTCTCCCAACCAGTAGCTCGTAAGAGGTTTTCTTCAACAATTTGTGTAGATACAGCCGATTAATGCAGTGACAAGCTGTATTGATTGCTTCTGCCCAGAACACATCAGATGTTTTGTACTCATCTAGCATGGTTCTTGCCATCTCAATTAGAGTTCTGTTTTTCCTCTCGACCACTCCATTCTGCTGAGGAGTATAAGTGGCTGAGAATTGATGACCTATGCCAAACTCATCACAGAAACATTCGATGTTAGTGTTTAGGAACTCCGTTCCATTGTCACTTCTCACCTTTTTGATCAAGCAATCAAATTCATTTTGGGCTCGTTTTGTAAACTTTTTGAAAACCTTTGCAACAGGAGTTTTATCATGCAAAAAGAAGACCTATGTGAAACGAGAGAAATCATCTACTATCACCAAGCAATACAAGTTACCCCCAATGCTCACATAAGTCGTTGGCCCAAACAAATCCATGTGAAGAAGCTCAAGAGGTCGAGAAGTAGACATGACACTTTTTGCTGGATGAGAGTTCGCTACTTGTTTACCTGCCTGACAGGCACTGCAAAGCTTATCCTTTTCGAACTTCACATCCCTCACCCCAAGCACTAACTCATTTTTTAAAAGCTTTTTCAAATTTGACATCCCTACGTGCCCAAGACGCCTATGCCAAAGCCACCCAAGAGAGACCTTAGCGACAAGACATGATGAGATAGAAGATGCAGTCGAGTGAAAATTCACTAGGTAGAGATTTTGGAAACGGAAGCCTTTGAAAATCACATTCTCCTTTTCATCAAAAACGGTCATGCCCAGAGGTGAGAAATGGCAATGGAACCCCAAATCACAAATTTGGGCCACAGAGAGCAGATTATAATTCAAAGTCTTGACCAAAAGTACATTGTCAATTGAGAGGTCAGAAGTTATAGCTACCCTGCCGGAGCCAGACACTTTGCCTTTGCTACCATCTCCAAAAATGATCTTGTTGGGGAAATGACCATCTTCCCCCAATGAGGTGAACAACCGGGGATTGCCAGTCATGTGTTGCGTACATCCACTGTCAATAATCCAATGGCGTCCTCCGCTCCGGTAGTTCACCTGTTAGAGAAGAGAGTTATTTCTGTGACTCAGGAACCCAAACAGTGGGTCCCCGAGGGTTAGCTCTCACATGACCTACAGCAAAAGAATCTTCCAAAAAGGATTTGAGCACCCAAATTTATTTTTGCTTAGTGTAGAGTCTACTAGCTGGTCCGATGAACTTAGCATACACATTCCCATGTCCATCCTTCTTGAGCATGTAATCTTCATCTACAACCTTAGCCTTCTTCACATACACTTTCCTATACCTAGGTGATGAGGCATTGAGATTGACACGATGAGCATCCCAAAGTTCTTTCTTAGAAGAAAATTGTCTACCATTTTGATTGTGCTTAGGATGACCATACCAAGCATTGTTGTACCTAGGAGTTTGCCAAATGAAGTTATTGTGCCTAGGAGGTCCTTGCTAAATGTGTGAGTCAAATTGGTGTCTGTAACCTTGGTTCCTAGTGTGCCAGTTGTTATTCCAAGAGTTGTGGTGTTGAAAGTTTCTCTTGTGAGGATTATGACGGGGGTTTTGCTCTTTAACAGATGCACTAGGACCATTTCTTTTCTTCTTCCTCCTTGACTTTTTCTCAGGAGTAAAACCCAGTCCACCCGTGTGAGAGGGTTTTCTTTGGTCCTCAAGCATCTGGTTCAAAGCAAGACTTCTCTCATAACATTTTCCAAGCCCCTTATCAAAATTTTCTAACCTAGCCTTCAAATCAGCATTTTCAATTGCAAGTTCCCTAGCAGCTAAAGCACCTTTGCAATTATCGGGATCGCATATATTAGCATTACTAGAGGAACCAATTGAGTTAGAGGAAATCAGAGTAAGATCAACCAAATCATCACAACTGGTGGAGCAATCGACTCTAGCAGGTATGGCATCACAAATAGAGGTAACAAGCAATTCATCACATGTAGCAGGCACACCAGAGTCATTTGAAATGGCACACTTAGCAAGAAGCATTTCATGATCATTCTTAAGAATGGCGTGAGCACGAACAATATCGTCAACAGATTCTTACAAAGCAATACGCTCATTTTCAAGTAGCCTACACTTATCTATTATTTTACGATGGGAGCTAAGCAATTCTTCATGATCCTTTTCTAACATATCAAATCTAGATGTAAGTTTTTCAAATTTGGAGTTCATGTCATCTAGATTTCCTTCATAGTAATGCATCTCAAATTTTCTTTTTGTAAGTACAAAGTCATATCATTTATCAATTCAATGTATTCTTCATGAGACGGTTCTGTGTCACTCACCTCATCATCAGGTAGAGCCATCAAGCATCGAGGAGGAATCTTCAGAGTGGATGGGTCAGCTTCAACGTCAGACTCCCAACCTTCATCATCACCCAAGCCCACAAAACATCTCGGTGGAAAGGCCGGAGGTGGTGGAACAGACTGAGCAATTGCCAATCCGGCGAGGCCCTGATTCCTTGAGTCTTCTCCTTCATCGGTGGAGTTGGAAGTAGAGTCAGTTGAACTGTCATCTGTTATCCATTCTCCCACAAAAGCCACCTTCTTGCCCTTCTTGGAGTATCCCTTGAACCCTGACTTGTAGAAGATTCTCCTTTTCTCCTTGTCCTTGTGCTTAGACTTGTCTTTCTCATCACTTTCTTTTTCCATCTCCTTGGACTTGCCCTTTTCTTTCTTCGGACATACTGAGGCAATATGACCCCTCTCATTGCACTCATAACATCGGACTGAGGCAAAGGGATTCTTGGACTGGAAGTCACTTGACTTCCACTTCTTCTTGCCTCCAAATCCATGCTTTCCAATGATTTTGCCTGCCCTCTTCATGAGCATAGCCAATTCCTCGACTTTACTTCCAGTATCATCTTGACCTGACCCACTCTTGAAGTCAGTTGAAGCTCCCTTAGAGCCATCTGCACTAAGAGCAATTCCCTTGCCCTTCTGTCCAGCTGAGAAATTATTTCCTTCACTAATGAACATCTCATGGGCAGAGAGCTTCCCAAGAAGTCCTGTGGGAGTGAGTTTCTGCAGATCACCACTATTGGAGAGGTAGGTGATAATATCTCGATAGTCCTTTCATGAGCTAGAATGTAAAGAAAGCAAATTGCGAAAATTAAAAGTGAGAGCAAAAGGGGACAATACAATTTTTCCCGAGGTTCGGAGACAAACTCCTACTCCTCGTTGAGGCAAACCCTCGACGAACGAGAGCCGGCTCCCTCTCGAGCCTATGTCTCAAACCACTCGTGGTAGCCCTTGCACCAACGAACGGCGAGGTGAGCTCCAAACCTCTCACAAAGTGGCGAGTGCTCCACACGCGACAAGCACCCCACTCCACGGTACCGACACACGGCACCGACCGCCGACACACGGCGGATTTCACCCCTCCAACACACGGAGGCTCAAGAACGAAGAGAACTTGGAGAAGAACGTCACCTTGGCGAGGGGATCAAGAGGAGCACAAGCGGAGGATCAATCCCTCACCAAATCCAACTCATGGAGGCCTAGGAAACCCTAAATCACCATGGGAGAGCTCTCAACCTAGCTCTAGGATGAAAGTGTGGCTAACCTAGCAAATGAGACCCTCAACCCGTTCCCCTCGGGTTGGGGTGGCTATTTATAGTCTCCACAAGAGGACAGGCAGAAAACCCTAGCGCACGACTCAGAGTGAACGGTTCCCGGACAGTCCGAGCATCACATCCGGACAGTCCGGATTTTGGATCTGGGTACACCACTGAAGAAGAAGGACCAAGACCGAGACGAGTCTACTGCGGCCGGACTGTCCGGGTTCTGAGCCGGACAGTCCGGAAAAAGGTCACTCTTCACGGTCCACGGAGAAAAGAGCAACAACAAGTCAGAGACAACCCTGTGTAATCCGGACAGTCCGGATCCCCAAGCCGGACAGTCCGGCCCTCCTTCTCCCATGCGCAAATAGCCCCTGAAAACAAACAGCGAAGAGTCAACTGCATCCGGACTGTCTGGAATTTGATCCGGACTGTCCTAAGCCAGATTCGATCTGATCGAACTAAATCCGGACTGTCTGGATTTCAATCCGGACTGTCCTAGCGCAGTTCAGTCCTCACTGCCCAAACTCAGAAAAATTCCTCGCACACTCCTAAGACTAGCTCCAACTCTAGAAAATTTACCTGAGGCTCAAAACTAGCTCTACTACACACTAGGACCAACAAATGTGCTCTCGAGATCCCCTGCAACCAAAGATCAATATTAATTCCAAATTAAAATCATTAGTAAGCCTCACACACACAAGACAGTAAAAGAAACTAGCAAATAAAAAATCCTTAGTCTTGGTGAGACAATCCGAGCAAATCAATTAGGGGGTTCCAAGAATACCAATAAAGCCCCATTTGAGATTCAAGAAAGTTCATCAATCGCCAAAACTTCAATTAAGCCATGGGAGCTTGATGCTTACAAGGGGAACCTCAGGCTTAGTGCGAGACGGCTTGGGGTGAATCCTTAGTGAGGCATTCTTGACCCTAGATGGAACGGGGATAGCGGCTTCGTCTCACTCTCGGGTGAGTCCCATGGGTAAAGTGTACACACTCTGCAGAGATAAAACTATCATGATAGCCGTGCTCATGGTTAAGAACGGGCTTAGGCTGCTCCACTTGTTAGTCTCATCTTTTAATAATTAAATGACTATAGAAAGGTAGGACAGGGATTGCCCGGCAGCGAGTGCCAGGCAGCGATTGCCATACAATGCATTACAGGAAGTGTATTGCAAGGGTTTCGTGTAGAGTTGACAGCGAGTGTCATCTCGGTCTATGCTGAGACGGCATAATATTATAGTGTTGTGAAAACATGAGTAAAGAAATGAATTCAAAATTGTTTTACACTATTGCTTTAAAACTAATAGGATTGTTTAAAAGTGCTCTTTATGCAAATAAACCAGATCCATTCCTTTGATATCTTGCATTTCATTACATAAGAATATACATGCTTGCTGGGTATGGTTTATCCATACTTATTAGTTATTTGTCAGATCTGTGCGCAGGTGACGACTCTGCTAAGTAAGTGGTTTATGAGGCAGAGTACGACCATGGAGTTTTCCGGCTACTAGAGGCGTACCCCCGGTCAGATGCCTGTGGTAGTTTGACGGGTTTCAGCCGACGCGTGTTATTATCTTCCGCACTCTGATGTTTTATTTATTCATAATGTAAGTGGCATTTAGCCCATGTATGTTATAAGTTATTTTCTATAGTAATAAAGTATGTGTTTGATGGCAATCCTGTTTAACCTGTGTGTACTAGTATATGATCCTTAGGACTAGTACTGTAAACACAGAGGGGTCGGCTTTGCTGAGCCGGGTCCCGACAAGATCACACCCATCTACGTCTATGTCTTCTTCCTATTCGGCGTACCTCTCTAAACCTTCACCTACTCATTGAAATGAGCACCCCAAAAGACAATGCAAAGGTGAGTATGAGACATACATACTCAGCAAGCGTATGTCCTTAAATATGACTACAAGCTTCACAAGGAATCAGATAAAGATATTTTGTATAATAGCCAAATTCAAAATTTTCCTAATAGTTGTAAAGTATCATTTACAAAGAATAATAATAAGTAAAATTCATTTCATTCCATACATTTTCTTAACACACTAATATTGCCTTCTCAACACAAGACTGAGATGACACACAAGACTAAGATGACATTCGTTGCCAACTCTACACGACATTCCCTACATGGCATTCACTGCTCGACATTTGATGGTTGGCATTCACTGTCCTATCTCTACACCAAATTAATTATTAAAAAGATGAGATTAACATTGTAGAGCTCTCTAAGTCCGCTTTTGACCATGAGCATAGCTATACAACCACCAAACCACCTCATGTCTACTCACGCCATGTTTATTTTAAGTTAATTAAATTTATCAAAACAAACAGGGTTGGAAGTAGATTCCCTCTACCAAACTTTGAATGGTGAATTCCTATCATGTAACAATATCCAACGTTGCAGGACTAAGCATATCTAGCTTAAGTAAAACACAATGATAGGATGAATAAGAATTAAATCATACTAGACAACAAAAGATATCATACTAGGCAACAAAAGATTGGTAACCTTGCTAATAGATGACAGGACATAGGCAATAGCTATTGACTAAAACATGTAATTACAAATATCAAATAGCAATGCAGATTTTAAGATCTACAAACTTTAAGGAAATCTAGGATCAATATATAACTGGCTTACCCAAGTACTGATATTGAGCCTCTCCTTGGAAGTTGGCAGCGAATTCAACTCCAGGTTATCGGCGGTAACGTTTACATGTGAATCGAGGCGCAATAAATGAACGATAATCTAGAAAAAACTATAAGTAGATTAGATTGAAATAACGATGAGCGTAGCCATGGAAGCGGCTAACCGGCTCAAAAGAGGCACTCCCTGCCTACACTATACCATCAATTTAATTAATCGAAACACATGGGACTATACCTTGTGTCAAACTCCTTCCCTCGTCTATAACCGCGGTACGGCTACCATGATAGTTTTATCTCTACAAAGTGTGTACACGTTCCCTACAAGCCATGTCTCATCTCAAAGAGAGACACAGTACAAAATCGTTTACCACTTTCACCTGCTCCTTAGTGTACCCTTTCTTTTGATTTCACGCTCCATACGTTACGCTGTGACTAGGCCGATAGTCATGCGCATCTCTTTCAGCCGGACCTGATAGCACACCGCATGAGGTTGGCCTCCATTTAAGCCATTTGGAACCGGTGATAGCTAGTCATGTCCGACCGTTTACGAGTACACCGGAAACTAGATTTCCACAGCTAATAAGTTAGGGCCAGAAGGCACAAGTGGTTGTATTGTTTAGGTTCGGTATAGTAGTCACAAGTATACGGTCCTTATATGACAGAGGAGACCTGCACGTCACAACCACAAGCCCCAGATCCGCCTCTTCTGGGTCTCCTCAAATCAACACACACCACGTTGATTTTAGTTAATTAGGTTTACCAAAACAATACCACGAAGCCGTAACTTCATGATACAGATTTTATAAATGAGTGAAACCTATCAACTACCAACCCAGAAGGCTAAGCATCTACACAAAGGATAGTTGAACAAAAAATATAACCAACGGGCTATTAAGGGTAGACTAATTCACATTAGTAGAAGACTAACATGAAAACGGGACAAGATTGCACATACGATGATAATTCATACATGCAAATTAAATAAAGATGAAAAAAAAAATTTTAGCAAACTAGAAATTCAGTATGAATCTAGTTTGCCTTCGAAGAAGTCTTGGTCTTGTTGTCCTCCTTCGAAAGGCTCCAGAATGTTTTCCGTACAGCAGGTACACGGTGGATTTATACAAAAAACAAAAATAACAGAAATAAATAAACAATACAAAGAAAGTAGTGTGATAAAAATATATAACATTCTTGAGATTATTTGTGATTTTTGAGCTCTGGAATCATCTAAATCGGAGTTCGGATGCTCCCTAAACAAATCCTGGAAGTTTTGGGATAAATAGAAAAGTCAGAGAAATAAATAAACCAGGTTAAACGAGAAAAACCGGGTTTTAACACCGGCCAGGACACATGGCGACACGTGATTGGCACGGCGGCACGGCGGGCGACACGTGGCGGTACCGAATTGGTGAAGGCGTGTGGTGGGGACAGAGCGGCGGCGGGGCGCATGTAGGTCGACGGGCGACGCGACACTGTACGAGATTAGGCGGGCGTGTGGCGGCACGCGACGGCGGACAAAGACATCGAGGGACGAGGACGGCGGCGACGCGTGGTGGGCCGGGATTGGCGGGGCGCTGAAACCGAGGCAGCTGAAACCGAGGCAGAGCAGGCGGCGGTGGCTGCGACGGTCAAATTCCGGTGAACTTTCGGCGATCCATAACTCATCCAATTCTTCGCCAAAATAGGACTTCCATGTATTCAAATTGATCGTCTCAATGAGACCTACAACGTGTTCGCATTAGATCTAGGGTTTGAGCACGGAAATAATGGGAATACCTTGGATTAGCTTCGGGGGTTAGGGTTTTGGTGGCTAGGACTTCAATTCCGAGACTCCAACCTTAGGGGCTGAGGGGTCTAGGGGGGTATTTATAGGTGGTAGGTCGTGGTTAGGGAGGCTTAATATGGATATAATTTGGTTTAGATAAGAATTAGAGTAGGGATAGGTTTAGAAGCCCTAATGGGCTTTGGATTGGTTAGAAGAGGTTTGGGCATAAATTGGACCTAAGAAGGTTACTAAAGCCTAAATATTATTATTTTCTATTTTTATCTTTTAATTTTATTTATCATTATTTTAATAATAATTGTTATAATAATTTTATTAGGATGTCACATACAACCATTGGTATCATCAGGCATCAGCTAATGAGCTGCAGCGACTCATCACCCAGTATATTCAAAAGGACTTATATAGGATTGCATAGTTCCCCATATCTCGTACAAGAGCCACCACCTTCACAAACTAAAGCAACAGTAAAAAGAAAAAGATGAGGTGCAGAAATCCACACACAAAGTCCTCTCATCGTCGCTGCATATATAAGCATAGGCAGGCAAGTATCCTGCTCCAAATGTTTGTACTGAACAGCATAACCAAGCAAGCCAGCTGCAAGTAGAAGCTACCAAACAGCAGCGATACGTGTATGAAACCTAACACCGACATTGCCAGATTGGCATATAAACCTCGACCTAATGGGTGACTCGCATACAGCCCCAACAACATAACATGGCGGAGTCAGACGAGCAAAAGAAGATGGCAGGGTAAAGACACATTCCAGATCAACGCACTTCAATCTGCCATACCGCAAATGCTATATAACCAGGGCTTCACCCAATTTCCAGCCATTGCAAACGGAAATATATAGAAGTAAATTGTCTTGTAGCAACGCTGACCAGAGCCTACAGCATTTTGGATGACAGTGTCATTTAACCGCACATATAAACCCTTATCAACCAACCAAAAACAATCATTGGCAATGAAACAACCAACCACCATCTACAAAGTCTCCCCTTGTTATGATGCTAACTTTTACCAACCACCATCTACAAAGTCTCCCTTTGTTATGATGCTAACTTTTCTTCTACCAACAGGCTAAAATTGGAAAGTCCTTACAAACTGAAATGCATGTCTTTGCTATGCCTCGCAAAACGTAGTTTCTGACAGAGATTATTGATTCATCATTTGATTGATTCAACACTTATAAACTTGTTAAGTACAGATTTTTCCCCAAAAAGTGGATTGCAAACAATACAAAAGTTTTGTGTGGATCGCAGAATCTGGAAAACAAGTGCGCATGTTGCATGGACAGCCTCATTCACACCACAGCAAAACCATTACTACTATTAAGTAGAGCCATCAAAGGTCAGTGGCTAAGAGACAGCTGCTACATCACGACAGATCATATCAATAAACTACAAGATTGATTATGGAGGACGCACAGAAATAGACAACTAATACCCAGCTTCTGCAAGAGGCGCTACATTGACAGATTAAAGAGAAACTGATACATACAAAAGATTAGAAATAGGCAAGAAATATAATTTTTTTTCTGAATTTCAAATTCACTTTCCCTTTGATTCAGATCGTACCAAAAGAGAACATCAATAATAAGAAGACAAGTTTCCTGCTTCTTGTGCTCTTGATGCTCTAATTTTCTTTTCTGTAATTACTACATCATCAACCTGACCCAATCCTCAACCAGTATACAAGCTTGCCACTAGTTCTAGACACTAGAAAGGAAAGGAAGGCACAAGTACGGTTATACATAGGACAACTAACCTTGCACTAATGTCTCACCTTATTGTATCCCAAACTCCTAGCGACATATGCATTGAGCAGAGCGGCATGGTGTGTGTCGTTGGCTGAACCGGACAATAGATTTTTGGGGCACCCCCAGAACCGGCTTCACCAGATTATGGACAAAGCTAGTTCCGCGGGTGACCTAGAAAAGGGGAGCCGAGAGAGCAATAGTGAAGTAAAGATGAGAGAGCCACAAGCAAATATGTGTACTGAATGAATTCATCCCTTTAAAAGAGCCCATGGGGCTGCTTATAGAGGGCAAGATGGAAGCCTACTTTCCCATCTTGCCACCACAGCTTACTTTACAAGGGTAATTTAGCCCATAATCAAAAAAGGGACAGCTCATAGGCTTATCTTTATAACTCATCAATGTTACCCTCATCCTTCAAACTTAGCCAATGGCTTCTATTCCCAACAACCCTAAGGGTTGGGGCATCCCTAATTCCCTACAACTATCCTTACAACGAGAGGAGTAAATTAAGATGGCAACGCAAGGATACACTCCAACTCGATGCATCTGAATCTTAATACAAACCATTCTTCTAGCAGGGCTAGTAATGGCAGATGATATACTGTATTAAGTACAATTAGTTTTTCCGAGTAGTGGATGGCAAACAATACAATATTTTTGTGTGAATTGCAGGATCTGAAAAAAAAAAGTGCATATTGCAAGAATGACCTCACTCACAAGACATCAAAAACATTACTAGTATTAAGTAGTAATCAAAGGTCAACAGCCAAGACACAGCTACTACATTAGGACAGATCATATCAATAAACTTCAAGATTCATTCAAGAGGACATATAGAATTTGTATCCCAAATTCTGCAAGAGGCACTACATTGACAAATTAAAAGGAAAACGACAAAACCAAAAGTTAGAAATATGAAAAAAGCATAACATTCTTCTGGATTTCAAATTCATCTTCCTTTGTTACAAATCATACCAAAGGAGAGAATCAAGCATAAGAAGACAAGTTTCCTGCTTCTTGTGCTCTAGATGTTCTACACACACACTATGAAGATCATCCCAACCAGCTGGGACAACTGACAACTACTAGGAAATAACAACAGTGTATCGTTCAAACCTTACACTAAAATCGCCAAATTGGTCAGAGTAATTTAACCACATATATACCTCCTATCAACCAATCAAATCACAAACAACTAACCACCAACAATATATAAATCCCACTGCTTTGCACTTCTCCATGGAACCTCCACGCTTGTCACCAAGACATAAAAAGACATGGTGGAAATGACAGTGACACACTATGTTTGCAACTAAATGAGTAAGACCAATATGCAATCTACATAATTCACCCCGCAGCTAGAATCAGGCAGATTTGGATCACCTGGAATTCCAGCCAGGTTTCAGCTGCCCTAGCTAGGCCGGCAGAAGGAACCTTGTTCCCATTAAAATGTGCATGCACAACGCCAGCCAAACGGTGAGGATCGCCATGGACTTGGCGCTCATGTACTTCACTGCGACAAGACCCCTCTCAGCGACCTCATCCCGGGCGATGAGAATGCCCTTCCTCGCACCATCGGACACCCGCTGCGCCAGGAATTCAAGGAACGACCGCACTGTTTCCGCGGTCACCGTGCCCATGACATCCAGCACAAACCTCCGGTTGCTTGGCACAGCCAGCGTGCTTGAAACCCTCTCCATGACACGGCTAGGAGCTGAATACTGCACCTCTCGCACCATGGCAGCAGCCTCGATCCGACAAATTGGGGCCTCGTTAGCCACCTGCCGTGACGTCCTGACGAACGTCTCGACAGCACCGTTGCAGACGGAGACAACCAAGTCCTTGAGCTTGGCCTCGTGCTTGGGGTCGGTGAATCCGGCGAGCACCTGGTCGGAGGTGCGCACGGCCGAGGTTCGGTCGAGGTAGGCGGCGACGGCGGTGCTGACGAACACCCGGACGAGCTCCGCCGTGGCCTCTTTGCCCCTGGTGCTGCAGAGCGCGGCCAGCCAGTCCGGCTCGTCGCGGCCGGCGGGCTCGCGGGGGCGGGCCTCAGCGTGGCAGGACAAGACGAGGTTCCTGGCGAAGCTTCCGACGACAGCGGAGGCGAATCCGGTGCCGGCGGGGGAGAGGAGGCGGTCCAAGATCCGGTCGTGGAGCGGTGAGGTTTGAGGGGTTTGACCTCGGTGGGAGGAGAGTGCGCGGAGGAGGCCGGACGCGAGGGACTCCGAGAGGGTGGAGGCAGCGGAGGAGACGGGATCGGAGGCGGCGAGCTTGGAGAGCTGGAGGAGGCTCCGCGGGACGTGGTCGGAATCGGAGCGGAGGAAGTCGGCGAGGTCGGAGCCGACCTGGGTGAGGGCGTCGGCGAGGGAGAGGGCGGCGGCGAGGCGGCGGCGGTGGTGACGGTAGACGCGGTACAGGCCATAGCCTGCGGTGACGGCGCCGGCGAGGAGGAGGAGGCGGCGGCGACGGCAGCAGGTTGCGGCGACAGCGTCCATGGATTGGAAGTACGGCCGACGAGGGGAGGGAGGCGCTACCGCTATATGCCGCCCGCCGCCCGCTCCGGCCGTGTGGAGGAGGAGACCGGAAGCGAAGGCGACTCCGACTCCACTCGAGTCGTGCTGCTCACTAACTCTGCTTCTATTCTATGTTCCCGTGGATCTCATCGAATCGCACGGCTAGTGGTGGCCAGCGGGCCAGGCCGGTTCGGATCTGCTCGGCCTGATTTTTTAAAACCGGGCCTAATAGGCTGACCTTGGTCCAAACCTAAGTTGCCAAACCAGACTGGATCAGCTCGGTTACAAATGGATCTTAATAAAAATTTAAATAAAAACATAAAAAAATATAAAAATGGACTATATTATTTATATATCCTAAGGAAATAGACACATAAATACATATAATTTTATTTTTAATTAATGCTATAGTGACAGAGCAAACTAGGTCAACCCAGTTTGGCACTATACGAACCGAACCAGTTCGGCTTGATTTGGCACTGTACGAACCAAATCAGGCCAGCTCGCTGGGCCGAGGCATAGGCCTAGGCATGGTTTTCTTGGACCGAACCAGGCGGCCTAGGTTTGATGAACAGTGCGGGTCATCGGTTCGATTCGGCAGGCCTGGCCTATTTGGCCACCTCTACGTAGGGCATCAAGATAGAAAATTCAATATATAAACACTTAATTCACGCAACTTGATCGAAATAACCCTCCATTCATCAGCCTTTCATAAAAATAGGATTCAATTAAACGTCCTAAAGTTGGATGATATTCAAACATTTTCCACATCCATGTGGGTCCCACATGCCATAGACACAAAGGGTGGCAAATCATTAAACACTATTCAACTTTGGGGCATTTAATTGATTTTTCCTTTATTATTTACCACCATTTGCTGTGATTTTCTTAATTTCATAATTCTACTACAATTTCCCTAATTTCAATTTTTTCTTTCTTTTTTTGAACCACCGACCAAAATGCCTCTAGCTCCTTGGTTACGAGGACTTCACATTTTTGTTGCAAAATTCTTTTGCTCAAATTTTTGTGCTGAATTTTCAAGTATAAAAATTCAAGATTTTGAATATCAAGATTCAAAATTAAGTTTTTGAACAAAAAAATTTATAGTTTTGAATATTTGAAATTAAAATATCATGATTTATTGACACCTAAATTTGGAATTAGTCGATGTACTGGAAGTTTCTACAAATCGGCTTGGGCCTGAAGGAAATAGGGCCAAAAACAGATAAAGAAGAGAAGTCCAAGTCGGCTAAAACGAACATGGCAGGATGAGTCTGACCGGATTGATGGGCACGAAGGAAAGTCCGATCGGCTAAGTTTGGGTATATTATATAGTATTAGGTAAAAGTAGACGATAAAGATCGAGTCTGTATTTGTATCAGTTACGAATAAGAGTACTAGTTTGAGTTAGGATATGAAGGTCTGTATAAATACCTAGCTTCTGGGACGTGTAAATCATCATCAGATAAGTCAAACACATCTTGACTTGCTGTGCATCACTTTTTGATCGGCTTCAATGTACAATCCTAGGTGAGTATTGTCTCAGTTAAGTTCGATCTTCTTGTTTGGTTTATCAAAATACTATATTAATCAATATTACTTCGCATCGCCGGTTCGACTAAGGGTTAGATTTCACCCTTCTTTCTAGTAATCAACACATTCATTGGCAGCAGACTGTTTACCCATCGTTTCTATCAGTTTATAATTTGCTATTTGTCGATAGTCTGTTTACCTCGTTCTATTGGTTTGGTTAACTTGTTAACTTAGCCAATAGTCTGTTTATCTCTCATTTTGTCAATTAGATGATCTAATCGGCTAGTTGATAGTTTGTTTATCCTCTTTCTGCTACTTCGTTGATTTTATCGGCTTAGTGGTAGACTGTTTACCCTTTAGAAAATATTGGTTTAGATCTGATCTAAGCCAGTAGTTTCTTTACTTTTCATCTCTCTGTGGATATGTTCCCATGTGATACAGGTCCTTCGCATTATTGATTTAATCGGCTATTTAAAGCCGATTGCTTCTTCACATGCCAATTGTAGGTCAAATCAATTGGCACGCCAAGAACCCTACTTTCAGTGCTATCGGGGATCGTACTCCCTAAACCCGCTTGTGTTTCGTTGAAGCCAACTTTTAGCATCAACACAACCTTTTGGCACACCCACTGGGACATGATGGCGGATCAACAAGATCGGGCTAACGTTAGTAAAGATAATATCATCTAGGTGACTGATGTTCATCTTACCAAAGAACAGCATTAGGACATGGCTGTAAAGATGGAGGAGGTAAGACACGCTTACGTCGAAGCTTTCCAGAAAAGCCGACATAGGAACACAGTATAAAAATGAGAACTTTCTAAGGTGGTGGATCCTGCTAAGTCTCGCTAATAGGTAACTCCCTAGGAGGTATTTGAGATAGTACACTCATCAGTTCACAACGCTGTGGTGAACCAATCACCGGCCTTCATCGCTACGCTCAGCCCAATGATAATGAACAGCGTGAAGGAGATCGTGCACGAGATGGTCACCAACGAAACCCTATTCATTCCTGGAGCTACTGTTCCAACCTATCCGCAATATACTATCAGCCAACAATAGCAGATCCATGCTACTATGGCTACTAGGACTGCTACATCAGCTCTGGTGACTTCTCAACAGATGAGGTATGAACCTGCGCCTACTATTTTACGCACTGATTTCCAGCCTTCGTACCCAATAGAGGCTAGACCATCAGCGTCCCCACTAAGTCCTCAGACCCGGGCTCCAGCAACGTCTTTTTAGTAGGCCTACCAAACTCCTCAGCCGACACTTGCGAAATAGATGTACCAACCACCGATCATGCCCAGTCATGCGCATTATGTCTAGCAGACTGAGTATTAGGCTGCTCCTCAGCCGATACCAGTGCCTGACCCGACGCCGGTGTAGACATGAGTTCCCAAGTATTCATATGCATTGGCTAAATCGGCGGCTCCCAAGCCATGGACAAGGAACACCGCTGCTGGTGTTGAAACATACTAGGGATATCACCCTGCGAAGACACAGCCGGGACTGGCTCACCCGACCATCTTCACTCTGCATCGAGATCAAACGATACCCCTAGTGGACGTTTTCGCTCGACGCTATGGGGGGCAATTGGCGGATAACGAAAGAGCATCTCCTCAATCAGCTAATAGTGTCGATCAGATTGCTAATGTGAAAGGAACCGGATGGCAATCCTAGAGTAAGGTGAACCAAATACAACTAAGCAATAAAACATATACAATTAAGCACAAGATAAATGTTATGAGGGCTAGCACTAGTTCAAGGATAATAAAATAAATATGAGAGCACAAGAGGCAAACCACAAGTGACACGAAGACCTTTCCCGTGGTGCTCAGAGACTTGTCGGTCTCTCCTAATCCACGTTGAGACTTGATCTTCGCAAAGATCGGCTCCCTCTCCGAGCCAATCACCTGTTCTCTACTAGAGGTTACTAGTTCCTCCCCTACGAAGATAGCAAGCACCAACGCCACTCACATGGTTTGCCCGACCCTTCTCGCACACTTCTTGAGAAGGTCACCAGCATACGACGCCTCTCACGCCGTCTAGGTGTTAGCAAGCACCAAGAGTAACAAACTCAAAGCTAGTTGATCACACCGGATCAAACTCAAGAGTGATACGCACAAGACTCACTTGGTCACTCACTCCTCTCATTAGGGTTTCACCAAATCCACCTAATTTTGGAGTTCTCCCTCTATTGGCCACTTCTCACACTTTGGGACACACCCAAAGTCTCAGCAAAATTGATTCGCCATGCCCAAAGTTCCTCACAGCTCCTTAAATAGCCAAGCCCACGAAAACTAGCTATTGGGATTTGAAATGCCATACATACCTCACATGGATGAATAGGTCAATTAGTTGACCTTAATGATTCCTCTTATAAAAATATGAGACTAGAGAAGAACTTAACAATAAACACATTGGCCCAAGATCTTGCGTATCAAGGCCTACTGCCCTAGATCAGAGAGAAATTCAGTGGACAAGAATTCTCTGATCTAAGCAGTTTGGCCCAATATGTATCGGCTCACAAAAGCCGATTTGCTGAGAATAAAGAATTCAAGAATAAATTCAAGAAAGCTAAAGGCAAGGTCAGTTACGTTAACTACATTAACTATACATGAGACGATGAAGAATCATTCAATGAAGATCCCACAGAGGTGAACATAGCTGAATGGGTCAAAGGTAACAAGAAGCAACTCGTGTGTACTTGGCTTAAACCTTCCAAAAGCCGATTGGAGGTCAAGTACTCATTTGATGTAACCAAGTGTGACCGGATATTTGATCTACTGCTACAAGAAAACCACATCTGGATACCTGAGGTTCACGTGCTGCTATCTCCTGAAGAGATTAAAAAGAAAACGTATTGCAAGTGGCACAGCTCATACCCCCATAATATCATTGATTGCAATATCTTCAGGCAGCAAATACAATCGGCTATCGAAGACGGAAAGCTTAAATTTGAAGATAAAAGCGTAATGCAAGTGGATGTGAACCCTTTTCCCGTCAATATAGTTGAAGTATCCAACAAAGGGAAGGATCAGTCATGGGCCAACGAAGTAGACAAGAAAGATAAGCATGTCTTGCCAAAGGTGACGTTCTCCCAAAGCATTACCCAGATGGTCAATTAAGTCTACCACCAGCTCGGTTGGTATTTCCACGGACATTTTGGGCATGTCCAAAACAGGGAAGCCCAAAGGAGGCCCTAAGGTCGGTACATGGTATCCGTTAGAGAAAGATAAGCAAAGATCAAATCCAATATTAAAGCCGAGGGTGACATTCGATCAACTTTTTAACAAGTACCAGAAACGGGCGCCGTGATCGGCTCAATGAGGCACCACCCCGAAGAGGACACGTATAGGACAGGTTGCAAAGGAAACCGGACATGGAGCATTGGGAGTGTCCTTTCTTTCAGTTCTGCTAGGAAAGAAGGATAACATTGCTTTCATCATGATATTATCCGATGCAACACTTCTCACCACATCACTATCGTTCCAGGAGCCCAAGTCCTAAAAAGCAGAGCATATCGGCTAAGAACAAGATAAGGAAAATGAGCCAGAGCCTCGGGGGGCAAGACTAGAGGAGAACATGGAAATCGGCTTGGGCTTTGAAGGAACACGGGCTGGAAACAGATGTCGTAAAGGCCCAAATCGGCTAAGAGATGGTGTTGACACCAGAATTTGGCAAGAAGCCGATGGGCTAAAAATCGGCTTGGGCCTTGTGGAAAACGGGACTGGATCAAGTGTTGCAGCGGCCCAGATCAGCTAAGAAGATAAATATGGAAATTGAGTTTGGGTCGGCTAAGACCCTAGTATATTAGGAAGAGTTACTTAGATATACAAGATAAAATCAAATTTGTATCAGTCACAAGACAAGAGTCTTAGTTGGAGTCAAGTTTAAAGGGTCTATATAAATAATTAACCTTCAAGGGTGTGTAGGGGGATACACACATCAATCAAATACATCTATTTTTACTTGTTCTTTACCTTTCGTTGCATTAGGAGTAGTTTTTGTCGTATTTAGATTTCAATCGACTTGTTGCGCAGTGCCTTTCAATCGGCTTTGAGATACAACCCAGGAGTTCTTGCAAGTAAGTATTGTCTCGATTAAATTCGATCTACGGGCTTACATCGGTTTTTGATCGAAACACTATCTTGGTTGATATTGCCGCGCATCGCTATTTTAGCCAAGGGTTTGGTTTTACCCCTCTTTCTACTTACCAACACATTCGTTGGCAGTAGATTGTTTACCTCTTGTTCTATCGGCTTGTATCTTGCTATTTGTCGATAGTTTGTTTATCCTTCGTTCTATCATTTAGATGATATTATTGGCTAGTTGATAGTCTGTTTACCCTCTTTCCATTGTTTTGTTGATTTCATCGGCTTAGCGATAGACTGTTTACCCTTTGAGACAGTTGGTTTAGATACAATCTAAGCCGATAGTTTCATTCCCTTTTACTTTGCTTGGATTTGTTTCCAAGTGTTGCAGATTCATCACATTATAGATCCAATTAGCTATCTGAGAGTTTATTGCGTCTTCTCTTGCCGATTGTAGATCAAATCGACTAGTATGCATTGAACCCTGCTTTCGGTGCTGTCGGGGATCCAATTCACTAAGCCCACGTGTGCTAGCGTGAAGATGCTGTTTTGGGGTTGGTAGTGATATTAGTACTTAATTTCAAAATAAGCTTGCATATAAGCATACAAATATGTATATATATATACACACACACCCCATATACATGTACAGTGTCATTGCAAAAAGTTTATTTATACAAAATAGGATTGAAATGTGACTTGATATCAATATGCATGCTTAAGTTCTTAAGAGCTACAATCGGCCTGTTACATTAGATTATGCCATTGGTGCAGCATCGAAGCTAAGAGGAGGGGACTCGAGTAGGGGAGACGCTAGAGCCTGGAGATGGATGTGGTCGAGGCTAATGAGGATCAGGCGATGACGCCCACTTCTTGATGAGCAGCTTGATGGAGACATGGGCGCTGCAGTAGCAGGGAGGTGTGGCAGCACAAGGCAGACAAGGGCATGGAGGATCACAGTGGCATGTGGGAGATGGCCTGTTGAAGGTGAAATAATCCTATAACTAAATAAAACAAGAAACTTTTAACGGAATAAATTGAAGGGGAACGGGTAGTCTATGCTAGCACAGTTTCAAAAATTTCTATCGCGAACACGCAGGACATCATACAAGTAGGGGATCATACATCATTACCTTTGATGCGTAGTCACAGCGAAAGGAGTATTGGAGTAGCTGATTCCAATATCACGCGCATCAAGTTATGGGAACTAGTTCACGTGAAGCCAAACGTCCTCTCCTCGCTGGTCACTACCGCAACAATGTCGTACGTACTGCCGTAGAGGAAGTAGTTGATCTCGCTGATCTTTTCTTCCTTGTCGTCGACCAACACCGCAGCAACTGCAACAACGCTTCTATCGTATCCACACGTCTAGGGGCGGAATGCCGTACGCCGGTGTGCTTGTGCGCGGCTAGGGTTTTTAGGAGCCAGAAGGGGTCGTGATGGCTAGGGTTACGTGGTAGCGAACTCGTATATCTGCGCCATCCCCACGGCCTCCCCTTATATGGAGCACGCTAATGGGTTTCTACGCTAGAGACCCACTAGGAACTCTACTCCTACATGAATTAGTATCGGCGAAGCCCACTAATGAATCTAATATGCATTAGACATATTTCAACCCGTTAAGTGTGTGACCCGTTAGGTTTATGCACAAGTGGTCGTGGCCCCGAAAACTCTTTTTGGAACCACAAGTCAATAGCAGTTTCTAGTAAGACAAATTGATCCCGAAATGCATAGAATGATTATATGGTCTAAACTTTGATATACTCACTATCACTTTGCCGCACGATACCAGTCAAGTTTAAGGCGAGATACGTGCTACTCTTGTGATAGCTCGATCATTTACTCGATCTTGTAATAGATTTTAAACCGTGATTTTTAATCACATTAACATTGTCATGCACTTCCAATCCAATCACATTGAGAAACCAAAGATATATCTCTTGTTATCGAGAAGGAACAAATTCCATGTTGATCTCTCACACCCCATATTATATTTCATAGTATATCCAAAAACTATCTTTATATCTATCCATGCAATTACGGTGTAGCAGGGAAAGGCGACGGTGCGACATGCATAGCAGCAGGGAAGGGATGCGGGATGCATGGAAACAGGGACGTGATGTGTGTGTGGGCTGGCTGTGGGAAGGGGCGACGTGATCTGTGCGTGGGAGGAGAGATGATCTGCCGAGCGGAACCAATTAGCCTTGTGGACCGTCGGATGATAGGAGATGGAACGATCAGATTAGTTGTGTCAATTGCTAAAGGAGGAGAATTGGAACAGGTGCTTTTTATATCAGCATACAAGCATAGATAGTAAAGATGTACAAGAATATACTGCAACTTTCAGTCCAAAATCACCTTAATTAAGCAGGAAGCTGGAAGGGTTGCAATGCGGGCATGCAATACTTAATCCCTGAATTGGGCGGCGCCGCCGCGTTCCATTTCGGCCATTGTCCCGGGGCTGAGAACGACGTTGTTGGAGGCGCACCACGCCAGGTATGCTTCCTGCATGGACCTCGAAGCCGGCGTGGACACCGGCAATGCCGGCGGTGGCTGCAGGGGCAACCTGCTTGCTGGGGATGCCGCGGCGCCGGTGAGCTTCTGCACGGTATGCGCAAAGTCCTGGGGCGGCACGCGGTAGACCTGATCCTCGCTGGGGTCACGCCTTGTCCTGCTCCTCCTCGGCGGCGCCGGCGAGCTCTGATTGCCGCTAGGGTTTTCCATGACAATGAGCCAAGCCAGTCCATGCATCAGGCTGCATATATATACATCTGCACCTGCATGCCGGGTCTTCGGGGACAGCGACTCCACTGTTCACCCACGCAAGACATGACGTCACCTGCTGGCGGCTTATCTCGAGGGGTTTTACCTTGCAAGCTCCATCCCGGCCGGCCAAGGACAAGCTACGTACCCGCATGCAGCTTTGCCCTCTCATTCTAATCTACCTCCACTTCTACGAGCAGCGCGCGCCATCGCAAAACTGCCTAGGTACAGAGCTGTTTTTGTTTTTTAAACGATCCTACGTAGTTTAGAGGACTATGTAGACGATCTTGTGCTTCAGATGCACTCTAGTATATAGTTAACGTATCAACTTGTCATACCCAAAATCCAAATATTGCCATATCTATTATACATATGCAATGATCAGCCGCGATTAGTGGTTACTGTTGGGTGGCTAGGCACGTACTGAGGTGCCTCAGTATCTAGGGCACCATAGTATCTAGTATCCCAAAAAAAAATTAATTACTGTTTTAATTCCGTGACATTTGCCTTGTCTATATGTTTACTTTCTCACAAGAAAATTTAGATTCTAAGCTCCAAAAGATAACATTTATCTTCAATTTAACTAACTTATCCTAATTTCATCATATAAAATTATTGTAGTGAATTAAATTTTAAAATAGTTCAAAACTCATATACTATAAATATATCAGATATATAAATAATTTTAATCATAAACTTCAAATTTCATATAGACCATACAACGACATATGAGACCATTTATGTTTTAATTGCATGGGTGCCTAAGCTGATCCGTAGCACTAATGTGCCTCCTAAAATTTTCCAGGAAAAGCCAATTAAACTGCACGTACATATAGTTCTATATATGCATGTGACCACTGGATGTGCTCCAAGATTTATTCTCACCTCTGACTTCCCTTCGCATGCTGTTTTGCATAAAAGTGCTTCAAATTTCAAAAAAAAACAATCAGAAGAAAGATGCGGAGTGTGAAAGTGGAACCGAAGGCATACATAATTAGTCAAACACATTGAACATGCGTAGTAGAAACTAATATGATATTTGTTACCATGGACGCTTGACTAGCTAGTATCTATGTATATTTCACAAATACTCACGCACCTATCAGCTGTCCACCTAATACTACTCCCTGTGTGATAACTAAAAGTTGAAGTCGGACTTGGCTTTCTTTTGGTCCTTATATGGTAGCATGATAGGTATGGATTGAGGCGAGGTGTGAGCATGGGCGAATGCATGGATGGATGCCATATAGCAGGTTCATCTGCTGAATGACATAAACTGATCTATTGATGCATATATCGATGAATAATTCTTCAGGAATAGGTGCAAATTAATGACATACTTTACTGGGTCTATAAGATATTAATTGTTTCTGCTAGCTAAGTGCAGCTGGTACTAGCAGCCAGTGTCATTAAAACATACGTCTGTCCAACAATATTGTAAAATTTTGATTTGTATGTACCCCGACTTTATGTTTGCAGAACTGGAGAAAGTATCAACAATATTCCTAGCTAGCTTTCTCTTGCTTAGTTCATGTACACTACTTTCGACCGCCAGCCACGTTTCTCGATAGCCACACAAATACCGTCGAGAGTACGCACACCTCCTGACGACTAGGTTAAAGCCATTGAGTATACATAGTAAACTCGACGGTTCAAACCAGAACATCGAGTGCATGGTCCATGTTAGCCCTGCGGCTGACAGAGCGGCAACGACGTGAGTAGGGGTGCAAACTGGATACCAAATAATCCGAATTATCCGACATCCGTATCCGAAAAATGGGCTATTCGTATTCGAATTATCCGCATCCGAATAGAAACGGATACGAATACGGATACTATCCGGATTTTTTACGGATCTGAATCTGAATATGGTTTGGAAAATAGACCGGATCTGAATACGAATACGGATATCCGTATTATTATTCATATGATCTAAGCTTACATGTGCATCATTATTCATATGATCTAAGTCTGTAAGCATTATGACCTAGAACTATTGTAATGGTGGAATAAGTATTATTGTAATGTTGTGTTGGGTTGTTGGCATGTTGGTTTGTTTTGTCGTTGATGTGCTGAAGTTGAAGGATATTCGTATCCGTCCGAATTGAGTAAATATCCGATCCGTATTCGTATTCGCTATGTTATCCGATTCGTATTCGTATCCGAGAGGTATCCGAATCCGAATCCGTATCCGGAAAAAAAATGGATACGAATATGGAAATGACGATATCCGATCCGTATCCGATCCGTTTGCACCCCTAGACGTGAGATATTCTCAATGGCCAATACCACACCATCGAGAGTCTCCTCCGTTAGTACATGCAGGCTTCCAAAAAAATTTAACCCATGAGCGGGGATGGCAGTCGGTATCGACGCCTCTTGTTGGAGCCGTCGAGAGAGCTAGAAAAATAAAAATGGCAAAACAAGGGTGCGGGCTCGAACTTGCGATATGTGGAGTGAGCGCATACGCCACACACCACTAGACCTTTTTTCTTTATCAATAGGATAGGGAGCGATGGGGTTTTCTGTGCTAGCTACGAGCGAGGTCTGTCTCGACGGCCCTAGTCCAAACCGTCAAGAGTGATCTCCCTAGCACTCGAGCCATTGGGTTGGGCCTGCCGACGTCCGGCTTGGGTGACTCGCTCTCAATTGTCGACTTCTATCCGTCGAGATCATATTGCAAATTTCACTCCCAAAGAATTATTTTAACAACCAATATTTCAAATGCAAAATGATACATAAGTCCATCCCAAGCATCATCAAATTGAATTTTCAAAATTTCAGAAAATGAACTATATTTTTGAAATTTACAATGACATATTTACTAGTTTATGTATTTTCTAGAAGATATAATTGATTTCTAATGTAAATAAATGCATTAATGAGTTAAAAAACTTAGAAAAATGTCTGAAAAAGCTGTGGTATGTGTGAAATAGCGTGCAACCATCGATACATGGTACTGTAGTTGAACAAGATCAAATTGATACATCACAAATGGTTTTCGTCACTTCAATAATGGGTAAAATAATCTAAAATTCATTGAAAAAAATTCCGAAATGTTGTGATACATATGTTTATTCATTTTTTCCACTGTGGACTTATGAGAACATGTTTACTACGCTGATAGGATGAAACATGCATGGCTTACCTTAACGTGTCCATAACATCTCTCTATAAGTTCAGGTGATTAGTGACCTCACAGACAAGGACAGTTACAAGTGGTTGGAATACTCAGAACTTCAAAGCATTTTCCAAAATTTTATGAGCATGCTAGATGATGTATAGAACAATGTTAATTGTTGGGCACCATCAATATCAGCATTAAGAGTTTTTTTTAAAAAAAAGACGGTGCGTTGATCATGGGCGGGCACAGGATTTTAAAATTGGGTGTATGTAAACAAAAAAATTTATGATCATGGCAAATTCTCGATGAGAAGAGCAAAATATAAATTGTTCGGAGCATGATACCAATAACATCATCTCATGTAATATAAAGGAATTACAAAACGAAAATTGAAATTACAACAGAATTCTAGGGTATTTCATATTTTGGAACCTAGCTATAATGGTATCATCCTCAACTTTCAAAAAGAAGGCTCACTACCTCAGTCCTCAGGCGTGGTCAGCTGTCGGCTGGTCGCAACCTCTGCCTCGAGGTCGCAGGGAGGAGCAAAGGGCAGAGGCAGCCAGAGTAGCCGAGCAGGGCTGCCGGCAGCACCACAGCAGGCGAGCCGGGGTGCGACACCATGGCCATGCGGCCGCGAGGGGTGGGGGGTTGGCCGCCAGGCCACCGGGGATTCGGATTTCGGGGGAGGGGGACGGAGGCAGGAGGGACGGAGGGTTGGGGGCGCTGCCACGCTGGGACGCCGCCGGAGGAGCAGAGGCAGAGCTCCAGCCATGGGGCATGGGTCGCATGGGCCACCGCCACTGGAGCAGGGCAGCACCGCAGCAGGTGAGGCGGGGCGCGGGGCCACAGTTGCTCGGCCGCGAGGCGGCGAGGGGCCACCGGGCAGGCCTCTAGGGATTCGGGGCCTCGGGGGAGTGGGGACGAATGCCGGAGAGTCGAGGCGCCAGCCGCCGGGGCCCGGGGGCTGGGGGCTGGGCCACGGGGAGTCGGGGAGTCGGGGGAGACCGGGAGGAGATGGCCGCCGCTCGGCTCCAGTCCAGATGCAGAGATGAGGGAGTCGGGGGAGACCAGGAGGAGACGAGGGAGTGAGGGACTAAGGGCGAGGCCGGGAGGGTACTGACTAATTTTTTTTGCAAAATATTTGGGTGTACAGCTATACATCCTTAACCCCACGTGGGCCCGCCCCTGTCTTAAAGTGAAAACCGTTGAGACAAACATTCTCTCGACGGTGTTGGGACCTTTCTCGATGACTTTGGCCGTCAAGATTTCGGTTATTTCCTATAGTGGAACCACTGAATCTAAAATGGCGTATACATGGTATAGGGAGATAGTAGCCCCAGTATATCCAAACCAGCTACACGAGTACACATTACCGAGAAACGCCATGACTGATTATGCGGAAATTAGTTTATCTGAAGCTTGTTTAGTAACATTTGGTGTAAACGTTCGTGCATGCATGTGTATATATCCTAAATTGGAACGCATGAAATGAATGTTTAAGTCTTCAAAAACCCCCAGAGTACAAACAATGGCCAACAAGCATGATCAAATTAACTAATAGTATTAGGTATTTACAATAGTTAGAGGCAATATTGTTTCTACGATGAAACCAGAGCTGACTTCTAATGGTTAGAGTCTCTTTCCATGATATTTAGAGATAAAATTTAGGCCCATTGGACTTACTGGTTATAGAGAATAATTTAAGGGTCTCTTTGGTTCATGGCTAACAATGCCTAGCCTAAACTTAGGCGCACCACGGTGCGTTAGGCAAGCGTTTGGTTTGTATGCTAAGCTTAGGTGCGCCACAAAAGTTAGCTGCGTTAGCACCGCTCGCCCCATATTTTTTCGCCGCAAAGTGTGGCGGCCGAATTCACCGCCACACCTCGCCACAGCATGCCACGCTTCGGGAGCGTCCGATCGCCAGCCGGAAAATCATCCGGCCGTCCGTTTTCAAGTTATATATAAAAGCATTTGGTTTCTTGGCCTTTGGACGAGGCGGGCGAAACGACGACGCGGTCAGCCGCGCTAGCTCTCAGGTGAAAATCCCGGGTTCGATTCCAGCCGATGAGTTGCCGCAGCATTCTTGCTTTCTTATTTTTCTTTTCTATTTCTTTTTTCTACGCCGTTTAAAAATTCCAAAAAATAGAAAGTTTGCGAAAATGGAACCATTCCTGCACAAAGAATATCCATAAAAAGTTTGGATTTTTTCAAAAATTTTTACTCTCGCAACCAAACACTCGCTACAAGTTTTTGCTTAGCCTAACGTTAGTTGCGGCTGCGAACCAAACACCACTTAACTTTAGCCGAGTTAGCCAAGTTAGTCGTGCCACAAGCTGCTAAACTTAGGCTAGGCAACCTTAGTCACAAACCAAACAGACCCTAATTCTCTCATACTGAGGCTGACTAGTTTAGAGGCTTTACAATAGTTAGAGACAGCCTCCAAACCTAAGAGAGAGTACTCGGAAACCTATGCATGGGAGCAGTCTTTTGTTAAGCTGGAACGAAACATAGTATTTAAACAATATATAATGATGCTAGCTCAGAGAGCACCAGATCAAATACGTACAATCGCCCCTTGGTTTGTTCTAGATCGCGTACTTTCCAAGAGAGTTAACCCTGGACTTTTTATCCCCAAGCGTGGGTAGCTAGCGCCATGGACGTCAATCCAGAAATTAAAGAGAGAGGGAGTGGCAGACAAGGAATAATCCCGCACGTGTACGTGGACGTGTGTGTGCGCAGCCGTGACATCGATACCTACGTGTGCGGCGGGAAGCAAAGATTCGTTTCACTTTCATCTTCTCATGCGAACAACTACAAAAGCAGCTCTAGCCTGCAGCCTGCTCTTGCAACGTCACGTCATTTATCCATAGAATCAGTCATAGCTGATTAGATCCGCATCTCTTCCAGCTCACTCCAGAACTTAGACTAGCCGTCATCCAAGACGAAATGGTCAGAAACGAGAACAAATGCAACCTGTCAGCCACGCATTAGCCATGTACTACTTAATATTCTCTCAATATAGATCCACTGTTACAAACACATTTATCCGTAATTAACTTGTTGAAATCGTGTCGGTTTATAAACCAGCATAGATGACTAGACACATCAACAGATATATATTTTAAAATATTTTTAAAATTTGTTAGCCTAGCTAGGCTAGCTAGTAACTACACTACACTAGCTATCTACATCCAAAGCTTGTTGTCGTCGTCAAACTCCACCTCAGGGTTAGAGGAGCCGTTGCCATCGTTGCCATCGAAGGACGTGGCATGACTGTTCAGAGGGTCGGAGGGGTTGTCTCCGTCGTCAGACCCTCGCATCCATTTGCTTGACTCCTCCACCTCAGAAACGGTGGTGGGCTATTGTTGTCGTCCTTGGGACCTTCTCCTCCTCTGGCTCATCGGCTACAGGGCCGCACACCGAAGCATCCGAGGACAGAGGCGGCGACGTGGCCCACTGGCACCACTACCTAAGCATCAGCTCCTCCTCATCGGGCTCCTCGCCGACCGGCTTCTCCTCCTTCTCGCAGTGCTCCTCATCGGCCGGCTCCTCGTCACTGGGCTCCTCGCCGGACGCCTCCTCCTCGAAGGGCTCCAGATCACCGGTGTCGGGACCCGGCCATAAAAGTCCGGACCCTTCCTATGCATCCTGTACTAGTCCCAAGAATCATCGCTAGTACACACAGTTGCCAATAGAGTGATACATTGCCATAATTATACAAGGTACATAGTCGGGGAACTCATCCCAATTATTTTACATACAAGTCAAGACGCAGTGAACCACGAGTACACAATGGAAAACATAGGCTAAACCCATATCTGACTACTCTTCGATCTGAGAATCCCACAGGCATCTTGACTGTAGGAACGGACCCTAAGCTTCACTCCTCCGAAGACTCCTCGTAGTCTGACTCGTCGTAGTCCCCATCATCCGTCTCGGAGTTGAATCCCGTCTCTTCACCTTTTGAAATTTTAAAAGAGGGGGAGAAAACAGGGATGAGTACTAATACTCAGCAGGAGAAAGGATGTGGAACGATATGATAGCTCTGTACAAAGGTGGCTTTGGTATTTTGCAGAAAAGCCCTGAACAATTTTTCCTAGTGGGTTTAAAATGTGGTTTTAATAACATCATTTTCAGGGGCTCCAATCTTGTCTAGCTCAGTCATTCGGCCAAACGGAACTGTTCCGATCGACCCCTGGCGAACTATGCTCCCTGGCTCGGTCATTCGGCCAATGGGACTGTTCTAGCCATCCGTCGTCGTACTAAGTTCGGAACCATATTAAATCTCACGTTGGTCCCAATAGTAAAATCTGAGCAGCGGTCCTTTGCCAAATTATTTTAGAAGAAACCCAATTTTTATAAAAAGAAGTGGCTACCATATGAACACTCGCTTCGCGCGCTCATGACCGTGAGCACGGCTATCATGACAGTTTTAACTCTGCAGAGGGGGTACACTTTACCCTCGAGAGGCTTCCCGCCGAAGCGTTCAACCACACAGTCCCCGGGCTCCGACTTGATTGCTACCCGCCAGGAGGTCGCACATGAGCGAAGACCGGAAGCAGCCTGTCCCATACCAGGACCCGAGGTTGTACTGAAAAGGCTAGGCTCGTAGGTTCATAGGATGAACAGTCCTTAGACTAGGAGGGAACAGTTTTTAAGCCCCGATTTACAAAATCCGCGGTGTTAGAAAACACCAACACGGTGCATGCAAGCACCCACTGGCTGAAAGTTCCTCCTAGTCAGAATATTTGAGGGGGAGAGGAATAGGAATACCCATACCCGGCATCGTGTCCCTACGATGCCTATTTTCCAAACAAGTTCATAAAGACATTTCCAGTAAACATGAACTATAACATGATTTATTTTTGCGGGCATTTTATTTTTAACTACCTAAGTCCAATGGAAAGTAAATAACAATTAATCTAGCCACACCTAGTTTTATATTAATTGGTTGGTATAGCAATACTGTTAAGTAGGTATAGCTAGTCACTATTCAACTAGTTTTAATATTTTAAAACTAGCATGCACATTTATAAATTCCTAATAAAATATTTTAATGAAAACAGGCTATAGACAATATGCGTCAAAGGACCTGCCTTGAGTTTCAGGAACCTGGTAGCGGTACTCCTCGGCGGGGGTGCCCTCCGTGGTGCGTCCTCCTTTTGACGGAAACGACCGCGCACGCGCGAACATGCCAAACAAGCCAAGCACAGTACAATCAGGCTACCAGTACAAATAATAATTTTATTATTTTAAAATGGTTTTTGTTGTATTATTTTATTTTATTTTTAAAAGAAAAACCCCGATGTGAAGATGAACTGACAGACTAGCCGTAAAACTACAAGCTGACTGAATCTTTAATAAATAACCCGAGTTTAAACTAAGCGGGGATAGCTCGGCTAAAAGGATGTGAGCTACCCAAAAAGGGCAAGGTGCTCACCGGGATTCAGGGGTTTTCGCACAGCCCTGAACGGGTCAAGCACCGGAAGACCGACGCGACGCGGCGGCGAGGCGGTCCAGCGTCCTGCGGCCAAACCCAGAACATGAGAGGGGAAGCTGGGACGCGGTGGCGTGAAAAGAACTGACGGTACCGACCGAAGCCGGTGGCGACGAGAAGGCGCGGCCAAACGGGGCAGCGAAAAATAGAACCGCAGCGGTTCTAATATAACGCGCGACGGCGAGCGTCGATCGGACTTGAGCACGGGATATGAAAGCGAAGCTTGCGTGCAGCAGCAGCCCATGCACATAGCAGCCGTGCATCAACATGCAAGCATGCAGAGGAGAAGTGCAGCAGCATGCAAGAGCAGCAGCAAAAATGCAGCAGCACGCAAGAGCAGCAGCAAAAATGCAGCAGCAGAGCTGCTGTTTTTAGCTTGCGTGAGCAGCAAATTTTAGCTTGCGTGAGCAGCAAAACTTGCAGCAAAACACGCAACAGCAGCTGCTATTTTCAGCTTGCGTGGGCAGCAATTTCAGCTTGCGTTAGCAGCAAAATTTTGCAGCAACAGAGAGAGAAGGAAATAAAATCCTGCAGCATGCAGCAAAAATGCAGCAGCACGCAGAGAGAGAGAGAGAGAGAGAGAGAGAAACCTGCATGCAAACATGCAGTACGTGGGTGAGTGAGAGAGAGAGAGAGAGAAAGAGAGAGAGAAGAAAAATCTGCATGAAACATGCAGTACGTGAGTGAGTGAGTGAGACAGTACGTGAGTGAGAGAGAGAGAGAGAAAGAGAGAGAGAAAGAAAAATCTGCATGAAACATGCAGTACGCAAGGTGGTACGTGAGAGAGAGATTAGAGAGGGAGATTAGGGAGAGATTAACAGCATGCAAGACGGTACGGGAGAGATTAGAGAATTTTAGAGATTTAAAAATCCAGCCGAAGTTCATCAACTCGCGCGGAAAAAGAATACTAGAATCTACTAGAACTATTAATTTGAAATTTGCTCAAAATTACCTTTACAAAAATTTTTAAAACATACTTAACATGCCAAATTACATTATTGAAAATTTGGGATGTTACAACCGGCCGGCCATGGCCACCATGGCGAGGTCGGTGCCGGCGATCGAGGAAGGTGGAGAGGGCACCGGTGCTGGAGACGGTGACCACGACAATGGAGATGCTGGCGATTAGACCATGGCGGTGGCGCCGGAGGAGTTGGAGAATGGGAGATCAGATCGAGGAAGAAATTGGAAGTTGGAGAGAGGTGGAGATCGAGATGCTAGAGAAGTTGGAAGTTTTTTTGTGAACGTGGGCTGGATTTGAGATGATGGGGATAAATTATATAGATTGTGAACGGGGAAGAATTACCAACTGGCATATATGACTACGAAATGACGCGGCTCTTCAGTGGACACACGAAAAAGCTTGATGCTAATTTTCAACTAGCACAGATGTACAGATTATATGTTCTGGATTGTTATACAAATCGGTTGACAATTAGAACCGACACATATAAGCTATAATCTGTGCCGGTTGGTAATTAGCACCGGCATATATAAACTTTTACCGTGTGTCCACCATACAACCAACACTAACAATTTTATCTAGGTACAGATATATATGTAAATATAACTTATTTGGAGTAGTGATCTCTCTACACTACTTTGATGCACTTTTATTGATCTTATAGGGCTAATTAGATTAATGCCATTATAAAGTGACCAATATTTCCAAGTTAAGACACATTGTGTTTACTCACGCGAGAGGAAGAAGATGAACGGTACTGTGGGGGAAATTCTCTCTCTTCGTTACTTAACGTAGACAATTGAACAAAAGCTTGAAAAAAACTACTTCGGTTGAGGCTAGTCGTGCCATCCCCACGTACAATCAGTCTAAGCCGGACTCAACCAACTCCACGCTACGCACATTGCGCGAATGTAAAATAGAAAACGAAAGACTCGGGCTGTGCTCACATGCGCAATATAAACTCACGCACGCATGGTTTAGTCCACGAAGTCTTGATTAACCTCTACATTTTCGAAATATGCCATTAAAAAGTGCAAAATTTACAAAGTATCACTCTAAAGTGAGATTCCTTCTAATTGTGCTATTATGAAATCATTTAACCAAACTTCCCTGGCTCATTCTTTCCTCTAGCCCCACTCACCGCCGGCCGTCTCCCTCCCCACTGCCCCACTACTAGAGAACTGGGCGTTACTACCGACCCATCACTACCGGTTGGATATCAACCTGTTGCGATGGTGCACCAGTACCGGTTCGTTAGAATAGAAGGCAGGAGAGGGCTTCTACAACCAGTTTGGGGACACGAACCGGTTGTAGAGCCCAATTTCTATAACCGGTTCGTGTCCCCAACCGGTTGTGGACTTCTACAACCGGTTGGGGACACGAACCGGTTGTAGAAATTGGGTTCTACAACCGGTTCATGTCCCAACCGGTTGTAGAAGCCCTATTTTCAGAATGCTAAAAGGAATGCTTGTCCTACTCTCATCAGAGAGCACGCGTGGGTGGATTGGCTAGAAGGGTGAGACGTGGGTCACGAGGAGGGGTGTGAGATCCTGGGTTCAAATTCCACTTCTCCCAATATATTTCTAACTTTTGCTAACACTACTATAAGTTCGTGGACCCGGTTGTGATACCCGGGAGTATTACTCCTGGTGGCTTACAACCGGTTCCAAAACCGGTTGTGAAAGGGGTTTGGAACCGGTTGTAATATCATGTTCGCAGCTAGTGTAGCCACCAAAAGCACTCTGCGTCCTTCCTCTCCCCCTCCCCCTCTCTCTCCCCTTGTTCTCCATCATGGTGTGGCCAAATTGGAGAAGTGCATGATGTACTAGAGGAGGCTAACGAGGCTCCTAGCCTTATCCTTCCTCATTCACTACTACAGAAATGGTCATCCATGCCCTTATCACTGCCGCCGGTTAGGCTAGAACCAGTAGTGATAAGTTATCACTACCGGTTCATAAACCTCAGCGGTGAAAAAATTGGTTGTGCGCTTGAGAACCGGTAGTGATAGAACTTATCACTATCGATTCATTGCTCAAGCCGATAGTGAAGTATCACTGCCGGTTTGAGAAAAGAACTAACAGTGATAAGTCCTATCACTACCGCTTCTTTAAGCTTCCCGCAACCAGAAATGAAAGAATTTATCACTGTTGGTTCTTGGCTAGAACTGCAGTGATAATTCATTATCACTGTTGGTTCATTGCTCAAAGCGACAGTGAAGTATCACTGCCAGTTTGTGAAAAACAAACTGGCAGTGATAAGTCCTATCACTGCCGGTTCTTTAAACTTTCCACCCTAATTTTCAACCGATAGTGAAAGAATTTATCACTCCCGGTTCTTGGCTAGAACCGACAGTGATAATTCATTCTCACTATCGGTTCTTGACAAGAATCGGCAGTGATAACTTATCACTGCCAGTTTGAGACAAGAACCGGCAGTGATAACTTATCACTTAAAAGGTATGCATATCCTTTGTAAGTCAGAACGTGAGATTGGGTGGGATAGTTGGAAGGGTAAGGGTAGAGTGGAGAGGTCATAGGTTCGAGTTGTAGGTAACGCAACATTTGTATTTTGTGTGAAAACGTGTTCTAATAACCTATAGTAACTGGTAGATGATTAGGGTATAGATTTCAGGCATAAAAAATATTTTTTTCTATTTTTTAACCAATTTTCAAGCCTAAATTTGTATGTTTTCGAGAACCGGCAGTGATAGTCCTTATCACTACCGGTTTTAAAACCTGCAGTGATAACCCAGTTATCACTGCCGCTTATGCAGTGCCAGTTCTGAACCGGCACCGATGTGGTGTTCTGTAGTAGTGATTAGAAACACACTCGGTGGTTGGCGACAATCAAAAGAAGTGTTATTCTTCTTTCTAGCAGAGTATGGAGATCTTCCTAGTACTGACGACATAACTTGTCTCAGCGATGGCGACGGGGATCCATCCCAGTAGCTACTAGAGGTTAGTGAGGTGAGGGAAAGAGAGAATTTTAGTGGTGGCTCGGGCGAGGCCAACTAGGGACACTACGGGGCTTAGGCCACTAGAGTACACTGTATGCAGGGACAACATTTCTAGCGAGTGCATGCTCCTGTGAGGCGTGAGGCTAGGAGTGAGGGGAGGACGACGAGATGGAAAAAGGGGTAGAAGCATTTTTGTTATTTTATCTATAATGCCATATTTTGAAGGAATCTTACTTTACAATGGCATTAATGCACTCATACGAATGTATGATATGTGCAATCAACTCCCTGGTGCACTCATGCACTCAGTTCTCTACATCCATGTGATCTAAATCCAACACATAGGGTTCTGGAGCATCAATTTTGTAACAGAAGCCCACCACCCCTTCGCTTTTTCAAGAAACCACGCTTAGCTTCCCTATCGGCTCCCCTACCTAGCCCTCATCTCACCCATGCCCTAATGCCTTCCCATCTTGATCCACTCCTAAGCCATCGGCCACCGCCACCGTCCCGACCCATGCCACCAACCGCCGCCATCCCTGATCCATCCTAGGCTATTAGTTACCGTGCCCCACTTCGCCACTGTCCGCGAGGTATAGCACAATCCTATCTTAGGCCACTACCATCCCAAGGATGTCTCCCACACCTAGATTCAAAATGGCCTTGTACCTACCGACAACGATACGTGTCCATTACCCTAAGGATGTCGCCTGTGTCCAAGATTGGCTCGATGTCGTACCCACCAACGAGGAAGGGCATCACCGTTATCTCTCTCCCTCTTGCACCTCTCTTTTCTTCCTCTGACATCGGGAAGCAAGATCTAGGGGATTGGGTATAGGTGCTCCAAGTGTCTCTCCAAGTGACGCTGGGGATCCTCCTAGGAGGCAACATAGAGAAGATTCAGGGATGATTGACAACTTGGGACGGTGCTAGCGGCCGAAGAAGCTTTGGTGTTGGAGCATCATATCCACGAGATCAGGAACAAGAGGGGTACAAAAGGGAAATGAAAAGGGGTTGAGTGGGGTGCCGATGCGAATCAGAGGTGGTTCTCACAAAGAACACATAGAGTGGCGGTTGCTTTTTTTGGGGCAAAATTGATGCTCTGGAATCCTGTGCATTGGATTTAGATTAGATGGGTACAGGGAGTTGAGGGCATGTCTGCACCAGGAGGGCTGAGTGCGCTTGATACTTTGCCAGCTTATTAACCAAATCTTATATATTTCTTGTTCCTATATTATGCGCCAACACCAAAAGAATGTCTGTTTTGCATTCTACTATCAAAACAAAACGACACACTTTAATAGTACCGAAAGAACGTGTCATTCCTTTTTTGCCATTTCTTCAAACTTTGTTGTCAACTATACCATTTTGCCCTCCACTCTCAGCTTGCTGATCACTGGGAATTTTCTGCATGTATAGAGCCAAAGAGAGGAAGTAGAGAGGAGGTAGAGGAGAGTAGGGCCATGGCTGGCTCGAGCAGATTGACTCCTGTGATGGCGTGACCAGTTGTGAGGGATGACCATATGGTGCCACATGGTTATGGCCCTAGGAGCTCGGTAGCGGCCGCGGCCACAACCATCAACAATGGCTAAGGCAGTAAGAGCAACGGTGGCGGTAGGGCCACGGTGCAACAGAGGTAAGGTAGATGGCAGCGAACGACAAAGGGTGTTGGAGGAAGAAGAAGATGTAGTTCCTAAACCCTAACCCTGATGGTGGATGGCAGAGGTGGCCATAGCGGAGTGGCATAGTGGTAGGGTAGTGACAGGGAGTCCAGCGGTACCGCTCTCATTGCCGGTCGCTGTGTCGTCTCCCTCTTCTCTCTATATTCTTGCTCTGCAAGAGGTGGTGAAAGTGGAGGAAGGAGGTAAATTTGTATTTTCACATGGTGTTTGAAAAAAAGAAGAAAAAACTTAGGATGGAATGATAAAAAATAGAACGGCACATTCTTTCAGTGGTATTAAAGTGGTTTTGTTTCGGTGGTACAAGGCAAAACCCACATTAATTCTTTTAGCATCACCAAATCAATTTTAAGATACACTACTGGGCATCGGACCTACACTACCAGTTTCAAACCGGCTCTAGTACCGGTTTTGGAACCAGTTGTAGGCATCCGGGAGTGATGTCCATAGGGTTCCACTACCAGGTGACCTAACCGGTAGAGGGGCACGTTTGGCGCTACAAGGTATTATTACAAACTAGTAGTAGAGACCCTATAACCCATCTAGGAACAATTTACTTTCAATTCAGGTTTAATTGCAATCCAAATTCTAATCAGATTCATAATTCACAGATTTGCATACCAGTTTTCAAAATCCACACCTAATTCGTTCACAACACAGCTAATTCATTCACATTACTAATTAATTCAACAACGTACATATTCACATTCAAATAATATTCACATGAAATTAATTTAGCACATATTCACATCAAGTACACATGAGGGAACTTAAGTTTACAATTCAAAATACAAAAATTCATTTTTTTCATCCATCGCTTTTTGTAACCGAGGTTGAGCCCATTAGTTTGCTAGTCATTATCGAAGGGCATGCTCTGAATGCATGTTTGTGGTACTCGTCCTTTGGAGATATGACCTCATCAACAAGGAAGTCGGCGAGTTGTTCTTGGATTACGTTGACTCGGTGCGGCGAGAGTATGCCTTTCTCAGAGTTGATGAGCTGTCATTAAGTGAAGTAAAAAAATTAATCAATCCTTGAACTTGCATACGTAGGAAGTGAGAATTAGGAATCGATAAATATGTACACACCCACTCGGTACTTTGCATCTGATTGTGGTTGGTCGTGAAAGAACGCATAAACTCACATAAATAATAGCCGCATAAGTTGTTTCTCGACTCCTGCCTCATACACTGCGGTGAGAGAAGTAGAAAAACATTATTGGCATGAAAAGGTAAAAATCATTATTGTCATGAAAAAGTGGTACGACACATGAATATTCGCTGCGTACCTGAAAATCAGTTATAACATTAAGTGCCTCCTTGAATTCACCACGGATCTGTGCATGGAAACTTACGAATGCACTGCACGTGATTACGGACAGTAATTATTAGAGTTCGATTCACTCAAAATGAATATTACAAGAATAATAATGAAAGGAACAATATTACCTGTTAAACAAGCGTATGATGTGTTCCAAATTTTCTACGGGTCTCCTTTGTGAGTCAAAACAATGATCTAGTTGCGATCTAAGTAGATAGCAAGAAGGACCTAGTGAGACCTATACATATGTCAACATATGTAATTAGTCCGAACTTCATGTCACTGGAAAAAAAAATTTAGAACGAAAAGGTATGAAAACACGTACCCAAAGTTGTAAGGTAGAAGTATAAAGTTTTTGTAGTATTGTCCCTAAGAGCGTTGAGGATATTGTTCTTGGTTTCTTTTGGCTTGTTCTTAATGTTGCTTTCGTTTACAACTATTAGGTCGATGTAACCTATATTGTAAATAGACATGTTTCTACAATTTTGTATCTCCATTCTACACAGAAAGAAATTAGTTAGACTTCCAATTTAATTAAGGATGCACACGGTGAATTTTACAAATAAGACACTCACAAAGTCCAGCAACCCAACAAGGTCATGTCGAGGGCGTCTCGCTGGTACTCTTCTTCATCTGTGACGTCCTCAACTCCGACAATCCTTCTTTTACCTAGAAGAACCTGTAACACCCCATTTTTGCTTCCAATAAAAATAATAATAAATCACCAGTCAATCCATTGTTTGAAATAAAATTTAAACAATTCAAAAAAAATATGCATACATAATCTTGTACAAGTTTATATTCATATAAACATTTCCAAAGCCTAGCTTGAATACATGAGTCTATGACTAAAATCATGCTTTTCCTATAAAATAAACTATGCATGTTCTGTGCATAGCTTTTCTTAAAATTAGCTCAACTTAAACAAAAAAAAGAAATCAATAAGTGCATAAGCACATGTACATACACATGTATGTGTACATATACAAGTATTTTCCTTGCCAAAATACGAATAGTAATCATAAACATATGCATTTATGTTTATCCAAATGAACATATTCATGTGTTTTTATACCATGAATAGAGCTTCCAAATTTTGAATAGCAATTTTTATATCTGGCCTAACTCAATAAACAATAAAGCCATTTCATGCACATGACCATATATATGCATATGAACTTATATATATGTATATATTTTCCTATTGCCAATAATTAGGAGCCTACAAATAAAACCTCTTACAACACTCTCAAATTACAATCCTAAGTAAACTAAGATCAGGTTTTTATCCAAAAACTATGTTCATACTTGAACTATTGAATTTGTGCTGTGAAATCACCAAAATACCCCTGGCCTCAACTCCCAGTCTCCCATCTCTCCTTTCTTCCCTGCTGTACTGGCTGAGCCCGAGCTCGCCTTGTGCCCCGCTTCTCTGCCCAACCTGCAGCGGGGTCGACCTCCGCGCGCCGCACCCTTCGATCAAGCGTGCGCCCATCGAGCCCCACTGACCGAGTTCGGCGCGCTCCGGCTGCGCCGCCATCTTATCCCCGGCCGCGCTGAGTCACCATCATGCGGTGTCACTGGGGGCACCAGCAAAGCATGCACTGCGCCACGCGTACACCACGCTGGCCTCGTCCCTATCCCCTCCTCTGATTATCCGCGGCAACCTCGAAGCCTATAAAGCTGGCCCGAGCTCCATCTTCCCATTCTTCTCTTGCTCTACTTCGGCCGCCTTGCTACGGCGACGTGATTCACCCTCGCTATAGCGTCCCGAGCTAGAAGATTGAAGCCACACCTTTCTCATCGCCTCCTCTCCATAGTTCCCAGAGGAATCGGCCTGAATCACCGCAGAAACCGAGAACGGCGGAATCTTCCCCCCATCGGCCAAATCACCCCTTTTGCTCCTCCGGCCACCATGAAGAACCATGTTCCGATTCCTCTCGGACAGAGCATGTCTGGGTCATCGCCAATCTTCATCAAGACCCGCCCGTGCGTGCCGACCACTGAGAAGCGCCCGCGACGTGAAGCGCCGCCTTCCCCTGTTCTGCTCACACGCCGCCAGCCCGTACCAACCTTCCCCGCCTGCGTACAACGTCAAGGTGATGACCCTGCTGACCCCTAGATTCTGTTGAGCCCATGAACTAGGCCGTAGATGTTATGGTCCGTCGTCACCACGTTTGCCGCCGCCAGCCGTCGCACGAGCTCGTCGCGCCGCCGCCTCGCCGGCTCGTTCGCCGTGCCGTCAACACCATCGGGTGTGGATCATAGTGAGGATTCCATTTTTGCCATCCTCTAGTGCTGCCATGTACTCTAGAGCCGTCCGGCCAAGCCCCGTTGCGGCTCTCATGGCTGCTGAACGTACAGCGTCCAGAGGAGGAAGAAGCCCCTGTAGCACGTCATTAGGTGGAACGATTAGATTAGCGTTAGGATTAATTGTTTTGGGATATAGCTTTGTGACATGTGGGTCCATTACTACTAACATGTGCTTAAATCTGTGATATAGAAATAGATGGCTGACATGTGGGTCCCCGGTCCCACACGTCAATAAGTGGAGACGTAACTACGAAAATACGTTTTTGGTCAGCTCTTAGCGTACTCTGTTTAGCACCGTTGCTGCATTTGGGCCTGAAGTCAAAATGGGCTGCCTCGATCCCATCTTCGCCCAAGCCTCCAAAGTCCAACCCTTCTCCCCCCGCTTGCCCCAACTCCGATAAAGCCACCGCCGTCTGAGAGCTCTCAGAAAGCACCGGCACGGCACGTGGTGGTAATCCTCGCCGGAGCCCGGAACTCACCTCACAGCAATGGCGAAACCCTAACCCTCCGGTGGCGGCGACGGGTTTGCTGGAGTCGGCGGGGGGCCCCGGTTTGCCCTGGTCGGTGCTCGTCCCCCGGGTCGGAGCGGCGTGCTAGGCGAGTATGGCGGCGGCGGTGGCGGGGGGACCCAGATTGCCCTGAGGGGGCTCTGTTCTGCTGCTTCTGCGATGCTTGGAGGCGCAGAGGAAGCAGGCGGGAGCGTCGAGCTGGGCAAGGTTGGCGGCGGAACGGGGTTTCCACATCGCTCTGAGACGTCTCCGGCTGCAACTTCGGCGTGGCGGGTGGCTTAAAGGAAGCTTGCGGGCGGGTCTCAAGGAGCAGGTAGCTTCCTTCCTCCTGTGAAGAGGTTTCCACTGGTTTCTCTAGGGCTCTCGTACTCTTGGTGTGCGGGGAACTAGGGTTCCGAGTGTCTGGTTGTGAGCGCTCTTGTTGGGAGGGCGGCTCATTGGGGTTTTCGGTCTCGATGGCTGAGGCTAGGAAGAATGCTCCCTCCTTCCGTCGAACCCCCTTGCAGGCTGAGGCTCGGGGTGATTCATGGGCGAGCCTTGACCCGCTGCCTACCCTTGGCCAATCTTGTGGGGAGGGGAAGGATTTGAGGAAGGCAGCAGCAGACTGGTCGGCCAAAGGGAAGCGAAGTCAAATCTATACCAAGGAAGCAAGGCCAGAGCTGGAGAATGTGAAGGAAAAGAAGGCGTGCGGAGACAGTAGCGGAAAGGGAGAAGAAGAGTTGGTTTCCTCTATGTTAGGAAGAATGAACCTCTCCTCCAGGGAGGCAAAAACCTGGGTTCTGAACCTACCGCAAGAGACAGTGCCAGAAAAACCTTCCCATGCGCTTGTTGGTAAGGTTCTAGCTCCTAGCTCCCTTGGGGTCCAAGCAATTCTTGGGGCAATGAGACCGGCTTGGGGAAACCCAAGGGGTTTGGATATGAGAATGATAGGTGATAACCTGTTTGTGGCAGAATTTGAGAACGAATCGGAAAAGGTTAGGGCTTTGAATGGTTCCCCATGGTTGTTGGGTAGGTTTGCTACTGGGAAACAAGCTATTCTCCTGCAGGACTATAACCACAGTCTAAAACCATCGGAGATAAACTTTGATCTCTTTCCAATCTGGGTCCAAATTTTCAACTTGCCCTTGGGCTTCAGAAACCACCAGTTTAGCAAGGAAATTGCGGGCCTGATTGGTGAGGTGGTGAAGGTTCAGGTGGATGCAAAGGGCAGAGCAATAGGAAGAGAGCTCAGAGCTAGGGTCAAAATCCCTATCAAAGAACCTCTGATGAGGGGCTTATTCCTTCAATGTCCGGGTAAGTCAGGGAAAGAATGGTTTGACATTGGCTATGAAAAACTCCCATTTTTCTGCTTCTCTTGTGGAATGATAGGGCACACTGAGCTGGACTGTCCTACCCCGGCTGAAAAAGATGATAATGGGCAGCTTCCTATAGTGATAAACTCCGGATTGTGGAGGAAAGATGGCGACCAAACCAGCAAGAGATGGCAGGCAAAGGGGACAGCACCTCTAGGAAATCAAACAACTCTAGCAGATGCTCAGATCAGAACAGTCAGGGGAAGGGTGAGGGCAGCAGAACGGAGCAGCACAGCAGTCAAGGGGAAAAAGTGGTTGAGCTTGAGGAAGTCACGTCCCCTGCGAAAAAAACAACGAAAGGAAAGAGCTGCGCCCAATCAAGCTTGACAGGCAGGGAACTCTTCCCTGCGGAGAAAAGTAGAGAGGGTCTTGTCTCAAGAAAGAGGAAGCCTTTTGAGGTGGACAGGAGCTCTCAAGGGAGAAACAAAAGCGTGCTGCTATTAACTAACTGTGGGGAGGAAGGGATGGAATTAGGGGATGGGCAGCGTACTCCTGAGCCTCTTTTCGCGGAAGATGTGGCAAGTTTGGTAGAAGTGAGCGGACAGAAGGCGAAAAAACTGAACGCGGGGCTGTCGGTACAGCCCTGCGAGAAAAAATGAGAATTATCAGCTGGAACTGCTGGGGGCTTGGGAACCGGCCGGCAGTTCGAGGGCTTCTGGACCTCCAGAAGCGTGAAGGGCCCGACATCTTGTTTCTCTGTGAGACCAAGATGGTTGCTAGCAAGATGGACAGATTCAGATGGCTGCTAGGGATGCCCCACATGGTTGCAAAAGACTCCCTAGGCCTGAGCGGGGGGCTGGCCCTGTTTTGGAAAAGAGGCGTTGATGTGAGTGTCCAGAGCTTCTCCAGATATCACATTGAAGCGGAAATAAAAGAAGATAACGGGTTTGTCTGGAGATTTACTGGTATATATGGTGAACCGGACCAAAGTAAAAGGGAAACCACGTGGAAGCTTTTAAGAATTTTGAAACACAAGTCACATCTCCCCTGGCTTTGCTTGGGAGACTTCAATGAAGTTCTTTTCCACCATGAGAAGCTAGGGGGCAGACCTAGAGTAGAGAGGAGTATGGAAGCTTTCAGGCAAGCTTTGGAGTTCTGTGGTCTATCGGTACTAAACTTTGAGGGGGACAAATTTACTTGGACCAATATGAATCAGAGGGCTGAAAATTTCATTGCTGAAAGGTTGGATAGAGGTGTGGCCACCCAAGAATGGCATAACAATTTCTGCGATGCCAAGGAAATTCATGCAAACTATAAGCATTCAGATCATAGACCAATCATGATAGTGTATGATTCCGAGCATCGTAATAGGCAGTGCATGAGCAGGAACAGATGGTTCAGATTTGAAGCCAGCTGGTTGGAAGAAGAGGAGTGTCAAGAAGTGGTCAGGAAGGCCTGGGAAAAGGAAGCGGACCATGCTGATGTCTGCACTTCAATGGCTCTTCACAAGGTCAGCATGGACCTACAATTTTGGAGTAAAGGAATAGAGGGAGACATGATGGGGGAGCTCAACAAACTGAATAACGACCTTGAAAGATGCAGGAGGCAAACTCTATCCCAAACTAGACTGAATAAGGAACAAGTGCTAAGACACAAAATTGAGAAGGTGGAGAGGAAGAGGGACATTTACTGGAGACAAAGAAGCCATGTAAAGTGGTTGGAAAAGGGGGACAAAAATACAAAATTTTTTCATGCCTTTGCTAGTGAGAGAAGAAGAGCTAACACAATCAAGAAACTCCAGAACAGCGATGGAACTTGGGTTGAGGGGGATGACAAACTCTGTTCGCTAGTCCGAAACTACTATATGGACCTGTTCAAGACGAATGGAGGGAGCTCAGATCTTTCTTTGCTGAGCTGTATCCAAACAAGAGTCAGCCCAGAGATGAATAACCAGCTGGATTCGGTCTACACAGTAGAAGAGATAAAGGATGCTCTTTGGCAGATGGGTGAGCTTAAGGCTCCAGGACCGGATGGTATGCCTGTGTTGTTTTTCAAAAAATTCTGGAATTTGGTGGGTGCAAAGATCACGGAGGAAGTTCTTAACGTGCTGAATGGAGGAGCCATGCCCTCAGGATGGAACGACACGGAGGTGGTCCTAATCCCGAAGACAAAGAATCCGTCTCAGCTAAATGAGCTTAGACCCATTAGCCTCTGCAATGTAACTTACAAGATCATCTCTAAAGTTATTGCAAATAGACTGAAGATTCTCCTCCCGGATATTGTCTCAGAAAATCAGAGTGCTGATTACTGACAACATTGTTCTAGCCTATGAGGCAACACACTTCATGCAAAACAAGAGAAATGGAAAGGAGGGTTTTGCTGCTATCAAATTGGATATGTCAAAGGCCTACGACAGAGTGGAATGGAGTTTCCTTGAGCGGGTTCTGCTGAGATTGGGTTTCAGGCCTAAGTGGGTAAGGCTGATTATGACCTGCATCACATCAGTGAACTATAAGATCAAAATAAATGGGTGCCACACGGATACTTTCTTGCGCAGCAGGGGCCTTAGGCAGGGGGACCCCCTCTCCCCGTACCTGTTTGTTCTGTGTGCTGAAGTGTTCTCAGCAAGCATAAAACACGCTCAATTTGAAGGCAAAATCCAGGGTTTGACTATGGCCAGGGGAGCCCCCACTCTCACCCATCTTTTCTTTGCAGATGACTCCCTCCTCCTGATTGATGCTTCTGATCAAGCTGCTCTGGAAGTGAGAGGAATCCTGCAAAGGTATGAAGAGTGCTCGGGGCAGCTCATAAATAAAACAAAGTCAGCCATAATGTTTTCGAAGAATGTGAAGGATGAACAGAGAGACACCTTCATGGCAATACTGGAGCTAACAAGAGAGGCCAGAAATGAAAAATACTTAGGACTTCCGGTTTTCATTGGGAACCAAAGAGCAAAGGCTTTCGATTATGTGAAGGAAAAGGTCTGGAAAAGGATCTTTGGTTGGAAGGAGAAACTTCTGTCAAGGGCGGGAAAGGAGGTCCTCATAAAATCCATAGCCCAGGCAATTCCTGCCTATACCATGTCCTGTTTCCAGCTACCAAAAGGGCCTTTGCAACGAGCTGAACTCTCAAATTCTCAGATTCTGGTGGTCACAACAGGACAAGGACAGAAAGGTGCACTGGATTGGAAAAGAGAAAATTTGTCAACCAAAATTTAAAGGGGGTTTGGGTTTCAGAAACTTCTATGCTTTTAACATCGCCCTGTTAGTGAAACAGGGGTGGAGGCTCCTGCAGAACCCCCATTCGATGTGTGCTTCAATTCTTAAAGCCATATACTTCCCCGACTGCCACCTTCTTAGGGCCACTCCCAAACCTGGTATGTCCTACGTGTGGAGGAGCATCCTAGAAGGTTTAGAGCTGCTGAAAAAAGGGATTATTTGCAGGGTAGGGATGGTGAGAATATCAAGATTTGAGAGGATCCCTGGCTGCCGAGGGGAAACTCTAGACATATTGCCTCAACAAGAGGACCTTCCCTGCTGACTAGAGTCTCTGAACTGATTGATCAAAGCACTTTCACTTGGGATGAAGACATGGTGGACAGTGCTTTCAATAAAGAAGAAGCTGAGATTATAAAGAGTATCCCTATCCAGCAGCACTTTCAAGATTTCTGGGCTTGGCACCCGGACAATAAAGGCAAGTTCACTGTCAAATCTGCCTATACTGTCTTCATGCAAACTTCCCAGCAGCAGAATGGCCAGCAGAGCAGCTCGACCGCAACCGAGACGGGAGGCGCTTGGGGGAAGGTTTGGAAGCTGGAAATCCCAAACAAAGTCAAACACTTCCTTTGGAGACTCATGCATAATAGCCTTCCCCTAAGAACTAACATGTGTAGGAGGGGGCTACTCTCGGATGCCTTATGCCCCATGTGCAACCGGTTGAATGAAGATGGTGGTCACCTTTTCTTCAAATGCAAGGCCATCAAAACTTGCTAGAGGGCCCTCCTTTTGGAAACAGAGCGTGAGGTTTTGGCTGCTTGCCCCCACCCCCTTGACATCATTGAACAAATCTGGAACTTTGACAAAGAAACCCAAAAACGAGTCATTGCGTTGTTATGGGACTGGTGGTTCAATAGAAACAAAGTGATCCAAGGAGAAAAACCCATGAGCTTAACCAGATTAGCTCATCAGATTGCTGTCCATGCCTTCGAATTTGAGGTTCCTATCTCTGGAGCAAATGTCCAAGAAGCTTGTGAAAGATCAAAACACTGGTCCCCTCCCCAAGAGAGCTGCTTCAAATTCAACACTGATGGCTCCTTCTTTCCTAAAACCAGAGAAGGAAGCTGGGGTTTCGTTATTAGAGATCATGAAGGAAACACTATTGAAGGGATGGCAGGAAAACTTAAGAACCAATTGAGTGCTCCTCAAGCTGAAGCTGAAGCATGTCTTCGGGCTATCATGAGGGCAGTTGGCTTGGGTATGAACAAAATCACCATCGAAACGGACTCCCTGCAACTGCAACAAACCCTCTCTAAAGAAGTGGAAGACCTCAGTGAGATTGCTGCCCTAATAAGGGAGATCGATTTTGTCAAGAAGTTCAATGAGATCAGAGTGCAGTTCTGCATTGCCACGGGGATCTGCAACGCGTTGCACATGAAGTTGCAAAATTAGGGCAAATCTCGGCCGGGTAACATGCTCAGTGGGATGGGGATTTCCCAGAAATCTGTAACCTCTGCCAGCGATCTTTGCTGGTCTAGGCCAGTTATAAGTCCTGTTGTCTTTTACCTCAAAAAAAAAAAATGGGCTGCCTCGATGACCAGCTATGCTGGGGCCAATTCGGCCTAAAGCCAGCCCAAGAGATGGGTTTGGGTAAAATTCCGAAATCATTATTTCATGTGGAAAAGAGCCCTTCTAGAATTTCTTTAAAATAGTAAATGATATTCAAAAAAATTATGAAACTTTTTATATAAATACAAAATAATGTATAGAACCTAGGACAAATATTAAACCATAAAGTACAGTAGAAAAATAAAATATTAAAAATACAAGAAGCCCTCCTTAAGCTAGAAAAGTAACAAAGTATAACAACTTGATATTTTAACGCTTATAATATATTTATATTTATAAACCTGTGAAAACCCAATTAAGATTTATTAACGATTAGGCTTAACATTTTGCCTTACATCTGTTGGCACCCATCCCGAGGCATTATTTCATGTACTCTTTGGGAAGGTCTAGATATGGATAGTGTATATTCAAGATACACTGTATGCATACATTCATAAATAACCTCTACACGCGATCTTTAGGAGTAAGATTTCTTATCGATAGTTCATGGAACTTCCTTGATAAGAAACTTACTTAAAAGAAGATCATACCGTAGCCTTGGTGAATAGTATCACCCTCAACCTCGTGCATATCATATATCATGCATTATGCATATTTTATCATCCGGGTCTTTATCGCTGTTTTATGATCTTATGCGATAGATCACGAGGAACCAGAAGTTCAACCTGAAGACCGACGACAGTACAACTACACGCTCGGTCCAGGCGAGCCAAAATCTCTTGATCATCCTTTTGCCCAGTTTTTATTGGACTTATGTTGATTTCCTATGATAGTTTGCATGTCAAATGGATTTCTAAATATCTTATGATAATTTCAAAAGTGCTAATAGAGCCAGTCTAGCTATTCCTTTCTACAAACTGTGCTAGTAAGCATGAACCCCTCCTTGACTTTTCATATCCTATCCTTTGATAACCTAAGGTTTAGCAAACTAATCTTTATGGCTAATAAGCCTTTGAACATGGCTTAGACCTGCTTAAGTCTAGAGTCCATGTCCTAGAATGACGGATCAATATAAGTAACGGTATAGCCGCTATCAACGGTGCAAGGGCAACGGTATAGCCTGCTATCAACGGTACCAATTGATCCCGACAAACACCGTACACGGAGCAGATACCTCTATGGTACGGTCCATCATTTGCATGACGTGTACCACGACAGAGCAACATTCCTCTGATTAAGATTACAGCATTGAAGCATCTGAATGGCTTCATGTTGGACAGTCAAATCTTAGTGAATATCTCGAGTACATGGTTATGGGAATGTGTCGTGCCCCGTTCCGGAGTATTCCTTGCACTCGACAGACTATGGAAACAATCCATACACTCGGGTAACTGCAAAACCTGAGTGTGAACAAATTCGAAATCATATGAGAATTAATTGATTGGATCTGAGGATCCAGGCCATAGTTGAGCTCAAGGGGATCACGTTTCTTGGCTAAGAGGGTGAGTCTACCGCTATTTACCTGGGGAACGTGCGCCAGTTGTAGTATGGCCATGGGTCCGCCAGAAGCTGGGAAACGTGCGCCAGTTGTTATATGGGCACGGGTTCGCCACAGCCTGGGAAACGTGCGCCAGTTGTTGTATGGGCACGGGTTCGCCAGAAGATGGGAATCGTGCGCCAGTTGTAGTATGGGCACAGATTCGCCATGTTATCGGGGATAGCTCGCCATGGCGATGGGAGCTAGGCTGCCGATTGTGGAGAACATGACCATGGCTATGGTATGTGTCTGCCACGTGTAACATGTGATCCTTGGTTAAGGATACGTGGTCGCCATTTTGATATATTGATATCCGAAGAAATTGGCATACATATATGGCCCGATACATCTTTGATTTTGGAAATGCCATATGTTAAGGCTTTTATACTCTAAAATTTTATGGCATGATTTAGAGCAAACAAAAGATACCCAAACCCCACCAAAATGGCTTTACATTCCTGATTTGCATTCGGCAAGATTTTGGTTTGCGAGCGTAGTTGAATGCTCGCTCACACTCGCACCCACTCACCTTTTTTTTAGGTGGCGTCGAGGTGAAGCCTGGTCCGGACGACATTGATAAGGAGAAGAAGAGCCTGAAGAATGATGTATAGGCCGAGGGCTAGGCGGGACTCCAGTTGCTTGCCTGATTGGGTTGGGCACAGCCTTAAGACCCTACTCTTCCTATTATTTTCGCTATGCTGAATTCTGGTAAGAGTTCATTTTTGTTTTGTAGATTTGGCCTTTTCGGCTTGCAAAAACGAGCCATACTATAATTGAACTCTTTGATATTAATAATTTTATCGCATGTATGAGATGGTTCCAGCATTTTGAAAAAGGTGCCGTGCTAGCAAGACAAGATCCTGGGCTAGCACAGGTGCACCGAGGTTCCCGGTGACCGGGGCCGACAGAACCACATGACGCTTTGGCTGATTGGTACACTTGTCCTTCTGTTTGTTGCTACTGGTACACTTGTCCTCCTGGTTCTTGCTTTTGGTAGACTTGTCCTTCTGCTTCTTCGGTTTGCTAGACATGTCCATGACATAAAAGACCTATGTCACATCATTAGCGAGTATGAATGGTTCATCCCTATATCCGATTTGTGTGAGGTTCTCTGTTGTCATACCGTATCGATCATTATGCCGTTTGCTGTTAGTTTAACCCATTGGCATCGAAATAGAGAAACCTTCAAAGGTCCATAGTCGAGCTCTCAGATCTTCTCTATGAAACCATAATAGGTGACCTTATTTCATTGTTGTCTATGGCATCTATACGGACACCGCTGTTTTGGTTGGTGCTCTTGTTATCCTTAGCTCTCATATAAAATGTGTACATATTTATGTCATATCCTTAGAATGTCAATATTGTACTGGATGGTCCCCGAGCCAAGTATTTTAACTGTTCATCATTGGTCTCCTTACCCATCATGTGCTTTTGTAACCAACCGCCAAAAAGATCTATGTGCTGCCGTGCGATCCAATCCTCTGATCTGCCAGCGTATTGAGAACGTAGAATCCTCTTGTGCTCATCGACGTACGGAGCCACTACAGCTGATTGTCGCAATACCGTGTAATGTGTTTGCTTAAATGAAACAAGATCATTGTTGATGATTGATTTTCTTCCTAGTGTCCCTTTTTCCTATAGCCTCCCCTCATGGCGTGATATAGGAACGCCAATCGAATTCAGATCGTCAATGTAATCAACACAAAACTCAACCACCTCCTCTGTCCTAACATCCTAGGCAATGCAGCCTTTTGGACAAGGTCGGTTACGAACATACTTCTTTAGAACACCCATGTACCTCTCAACAGGGAACATATTGTGCAGGAACACGGGTCCGAGAATATCTATCTCTTTGACAATGTGAACCATGAGATGTACCATAATATCAAAGAAGGATGGAGGGAAGATCATCTCAAGGCTCACCACGCTTTGAACGACGTCATCCTGCAGCTTAGCTAGTTTATCTGGATCGATGACCTTCTGTGACACCTCATTGAAGAATGAACACAACTTGATGATTGCCCCTCGTACCCTTTCCGACAGAATACCTCTCACTGCATCTAGAAACAATTGTATCATCAACACGTGACAATCATGGGATTTCAGGTGTACGATTTTTTCTCTTTCGTGTTCATGAGTCTCTTTATGTTTGAGGAGTATCCGGATAGGACCTTAATACTGTTCAAACACTGGATCATACTTTTTTCTCTTCTTTGCTTAGAGTGTAGCTGGCAGAACGTAGATAATGTTGTCCTTTCCCTCTCTTTTTCGGATGTAGCTTGTTCCTTAGTTCCAATTGTTTCAGGTCTTTTCGTGCTTGAAGTGTATCTTTCGATTTGCATACATATCTAGGAAGCCTAGCAGATTGACGCAAACATTCTTCATTAGGTGCATGACGTTAATTGAGGGACGGACCTCTAAGACTTTCCAATAAGGTAAGTCCCAAAAAATTGACTTCTTCCTCCACATGGGTGCCTTGCCTTTTTCACTCGATATAGGTTTGCTACCAGCACCCTTTCCAAAGACTACTTTTAGATCCTTTACCATAGCGAATACTCGTGTCCCATTACAATGCGCATGCTTAGTGCGATGGTCTAGTTTTCCGTTAAAATTCTTATCTTTATTCCGTAACGGGTGATTCGTAAGAAGAAACCTACGGTGGCCCCTGTACACAACCTTCAAATAGTTTTTTAGGTACATGCTGTCAGTATCATCTAAGCACTGGATGCAGGCTTTATATCCTTTCATAGTCAGTCCCGCTAGGTTTCCAAGTGCAAGCCAGTCATTGATAGTTACAAATAACATGATGCGTAGGGTGAAGTGTTCTCATTTATAATCATCCAATACCCATACACCATCGTTCCACATTATTAGTAGATCTTTAACTAATGGTTTAAGATACACATCAATATCATTTCTAGGTTGCTTGGGGCTTTAGATAAGCAACGACATCATAATGTATTTTCGTTTCATGCGCAGCCACGGAGGAAGGTTGTAGATACATAGAGTCACAGGTTAAGTGCTATGACTGCTGCTCATCTTGCCAAAAGGATTTATCCCACCAGTGGCACCAAGATTGCAGTGGCTACCTGTGCCTTGCATGAGCTTCAAACCATCAAAGCAGTTGTTCATGCTCATGTGCTCCCGCAGCAGTGAGTGCAGGATCCTCTGCAGCAACCACAAGGGCTGCCCCGCCACAGACATACATCTTGTTAGGAGATTTGGTTCCACCACCCGTCCAACTCCCAACCCTAGGCTCCCTGTGCTGATGCATGCAAGATAACATCCAAGCAGAAGGCAACATCACTACGGTGCACCTACGGAAAATTCAAACCGTATTGCTATATATGCCTATCATTCTAGGCAGATCCAACATACTACAAACTATATTTCTATTCAAGTATTCAACCATGTACGATGCTGCAACAGTATTGTCTTACACACTAATTATTACTAAGAGCAATATTAGGTCTAGGCTCAAAAGTAAAACGATTCGTATAATAACTAATAAGACAATATGAAGCAATTTTTTAGTGAAGAGCTTTTATTACATGATTAACTCACAGCTCACTGAGTTTTTTTTGCCGCTTTTTCTCGTCGGAAGACATAAATGACACAGAGTGGCAAAACCCTTCTGATTTTCTGAAGACGTACTCAGCTGTTGTCGATGTTCACAAGTTCAACAAATTGATTTACAATTACAATAGGGAGCCTCTGATGCTGTCAGGTATTGGGAAAAAGCTTTGACAGTCCCTGGTATTGCTGGTTTATGTCAACAAGCTCCGAGGCCATGACATTACGAGGGCCCTTGTTCAGGACAACCTCATGGTTTCCGCTTCATACAGTACTTTTGCACTTAAAGCGCCGTTGTCAGAGGCCTATGACAGATCAAAGCCATTCTTAGGTTTCAAAGCATTGCGTGCATTATTTGAGAGCTTGATGAAGAAAATATATATGGTGAACCTGTGATCGTTTCACTTTCAGAGGACGTCAGGCTATTCCTTGGTACGCTTGACAAGCCTATGATTGATAGACTACGTATTTAACACGCTGCATTGCTATCCCCATCTGGAATAGCATGGCTAAGTGTCCGATTGAATATGCTATGCAGGAAGAAGGTTAATGCACAAGATTTCAAGTGGGATCATAAAAATATTGGTGCTGTTCTGGAAAAACTACCGCATGTGAGTGCAGATACTGCCACAGAAGAAACGGATGCGATGCATGCCTTCTTTAGATATTGGCGCAGCTACCGGCTGCAAAGAAAGGATGAAAGGGCTCAAGGCCAAATTCAAACTCTTCAAGCTCTTCCACGGGATCAGATTTCACTAGACAAAGCTCGCTGAGCATTTGGATATTCAATTGTTAGGCTAAACAGAAATGGGGTGCTGCATCGTATACGCCTCAAGGAGATGGCAAATTTCCCACAATCATCCCCTGCTAGAATGTACTGGCTTTGGGAGGTTGTGCAAGTATTACACTACCATCTACCACATTTCCTACCAAAGGCCCATGAACTTGCAGTTCAACAAGGTTTGTGCGAATACCTGGAGATTGGTGAGTTTTAGCCCCAAGATGAGATGTATCATTCTGCAAGGCCTATGAGTATTGGACCTCCTCCCCGCATGAAAAGTACTTATACATTTCAAATAGCTATTTTGTTTTAGTAGACATCTCGTAATGTTGCCACATTGCACTATATTAGTCCATGACCATTTGGCTAGTGGTGCATGAATATGAAATATAAATACTTCAGAAATTCAGAATATAGCATGCGTTGTGCTTGTCATTTAATCACAAATTTCTTATATGCAGCTCTCCACAAAACATAAGGAAATGATTTTGATGAGGATCCAAACAATTCAAGCGTGAGTACATGCTTTTACCTTTTAAAAGGGGTCACATGTGAGAACATTTAATCTGAGGATACATTTATTTTTTGGAGCTATTTCTTGGTGGTCTTTATCAAAGTGTAACTCATGAGGATCTAAAGCAAGTCCTTAGTCCATGTGTAGAGCTTGTTGCTGTCAAGATATTATTAGGGAAGCAGTGTGGCTTTGTCACATACTCAAATAGGTATTTCTTTTTATCATTGCAATTTTTGTCATGTGCAATTGACATTCTTGCAGTCTACATCATGTTATCCCAACACAGCCCCTTCTATTACTGCAAAAATGTAAACTGCAGATGCATCATGCATCATGTAATCCCAACTCAGCCCCCTCAAATGTTGCTTTGATCATGTAATCCCAACACAGCCCCCTCAAATGTTGCTCTGTTGTTGGGAGTATGACCAACTTGTGGCATTTATATCTTGTAAGGCATCAGCAGAAAAGGCCGTGACCATGCTAAATAGAAGTAAACTGGGAGGTAACACCATAAGAGTTTTACATAGTCATCGTCGTGCTAACAATCAGGTAGCTTTTGTTGCTTGTTTATAAGTAGTTCCTAATTTTCGTGGCCAAATCATATAAGTTTCGATTGTTGACATGCGTACTCTTCCTGAAAGAAATATGAGCGGGATCAATGGAGGCTTGGCCACTATGCGTGACTCCAATGCTATGATCACTATGCTTGGGCTGAGATAGGTAATCCTGGACACCATCACTATAGTGTCTTTTTATTTTTAAAAAGAGACTGAAACTGACACCAGCACCCTTTCCAAACACTACTTTTAAATCCTTTACCATAGCGTATATCCGTGTCCCATTACGATGCGCAGGCTTAGTACGATGGTCTGGTTTTCCGTTAAAATTCTTATCTTTCTTCCGTAACGGGTGATTTGTAAGAAGGAACCTACGGTGGCCCATGTAGACAACCTTCCAATAATTTTTCAGGTACATACTGTCAGTATCATCTAACCACTGGATGCATACTTTATATCCTTTGATAGTTAGGCCTGCTAGGTTCCCGAGTGCAGGCCAGTCATTGATGGTTACGAATAACATGGCGCGTAGGGTAAATTGTTCTCGTTTGTACTCATACTATACCCGTACACCATCATTTCACATTGTTAGTAGATCTTCAACCAATGGTTTAAGGTACACATCAATATCGTTTCCAGATTGCTTGGGGCCTTGGATAAGCAACATGGTAAAGTATTTAGAAGGCAAACTTGTGCTTCTTCTGATCTCCAATGATTTACTAGCCATGCCCAATCTTTCTCATCAACTCTACTGTCACAAGCTTCAAGAAGTTTCTCATCTGTTTTTGACTCATCAAACTCTCTTTAGATCTGATTTAAAATCTCTCCATTTCTTTGCAGCAGTAGCTAAAGCGTAATCTTCAAGTTTCTCATCCATCTCAAAAACACACTAAATCAGGAAAAAAAACAATCATTAGCATGAAAACAACGAGGTTTTAACTTTTGTACATATGACAGCAAGTACATACCTCTAAGGTATCACATAACCTCTACTTCATATTTGGATCAACATCCCTCCAATCATCATGGCTAAAAGGGAAACCTTTAGTCTGCACAAGCGACCCAACAACATTTGGAAAGTCTTTGGCACCTTTCCCAACTGGTTGATCATATTCATTGAATGTTAACTTGACCAGTGGCTCATTTTCTCTTGACCATATGTTCTCTTTTCTAGTGTGTCCTCTTCCCTTCCTTTTTTTGGTTGTGCTTCATCCTATTCTTCTAAAGGCTCTTCATTCATGCCTTCAGTGGATTGATCTTCAACACCATCACCATTTCTTGTTGGCCTACGACGCAGATTTAGGCGTCCAATTGCAGCTTCATTTGGTACATTGTTGGTAGTAGATCGTCTTGTCTACAATTTTAAAAATAAAAATAAACATGACTACTAGTGTATAGGGCAAATACTAGTAAGTAGGGACAGCATGACAGTAGTGACTTATGGTAATAATCTAGTATATGGCTTTAATAATGTTACATGGCAGTAGGTTACAGGTTCAATTCAACAAGAATGAGCATACCTTAAAATGTGAAGAGCTAGCTCGAGAAGCAGAATTAACATTTGATTTATTCCTAAGTGTTTGTCGGATAGGATCAAGGTTCAAGGATTGTAGATATGCATTCTTCTCTCTGATGTTTGCATCCCTCATATTTTCATATTCATTGGGAGTGGTAGACCTACTTCCTCCTCCTTTTGACATTTCTCCTCCTAAAATATAAAATCACAACTAAGACTTGGATTGCACCATATGTAAGATAGACACTGTTGTAAAGAAATGGAAACAAAACTCATTAAATCATGCACTTACTTCACATTTGGATCAACAATAGAACCCTATATCATTTCTAGTGCTAGTGTCATCCACAATGTCATTAATATTAGTATTTGTACATAGATTTACAAATGGTTCCATAAGCTCAGTGTCAACTTCAATCATGTCATAACAATCACGTGGCTTCGATTGCACCACAACACACCAATCTTTTTTCTATTGGGTCTAAAACATAATAAACTTGAGTAGCTTATGATGCTAAAATGAAAGGTTAGTCTAAAAATTTCTCACCAGTGTTGAACAAGTGCTTGAAGTTAACACTAGTGATTCCAAATTTATCAGTTTTTACCCATTTGTCAGGTTCTCGGTTGTCCACCTAATCACACCTAAAAAGCACAATATTCCCTTTGCGATGATAGTCCAACTCTAAGATCTCGATAATAATGCCATAATATGTGTCATTTTTATTTGTAGCACTAGCATCACTACTAGTGTAGTTTGAGGTATAAGCAACTAAAGCTACTCTGCTACTTTGTACAGATCTACCCTCGTCGTATGATTTCGTATGAAAATTATATCCATTGATGGTGTAACTACTATATTTCTTTGCAACTAATAAGGGCCCTTTAGCCAAAGCTTGTATTTCATCTGATACTTGTTCACCTCTCATTACCAAATCTTCCACCTATGATTATCGAATGATATTGTTAATAATAAAATTGTGCCTATTGCAACAATATAGTGTAGTATTTATATATACTTACATGCAGCCTGAACCATTGATGAAATGTTTCATGATGCACGGCCTCTCTTCTATTTTGATGAGTAAAGGAAATGAATGCAAAGTGTTGTCTGCATATATTTTTTTATGATCAACGAGTATAAGGTCGACAAGAAAATGACACAGGTAAGATAATAAGATGGACAACTAGTAGTATGAGATAACTTACTTTAGAAATGGCTCTTTGTGATCATAGTTTTATAAAACATATCTATGTGCTTGAAGCCATGATTTGTAATCTAAGGTGATAGCACATTTTCCAACCAAATCTCGACCAATGTTGTTAGAAAAATATGGCATGGTAGTGTTATTTCTTTTATCCCTGCCATCATCATTCCTAACTTTTTGAGTAAATCTAGTCACACATCCATGTAAGTATTGTGAGCAAAATGTAAACTCTCATCAAATATATAATTTTCAGCTATGGAACCCTCTGGATAGCTTCTAGTACGAACATACTGTTTCAATGTCATAAAAAACCTACAATATTTTATTTTACAGATTAGAAGGTAAGATTATACATACATAAACACTACACAAACATATTTGTTTCTAGTGAATTACCTCTCGATTGGGTACATATTTCGATACCGTACCGAACCACCGATGCAAGCTTGTGATGGAAGATGAACCATCAAGTGGACCATAACATCAAAGAAAGATGGAGGAAATATAGTTGCTGACACGAATCAGCAATTTCTACCGCAAGCTTTTGCATATCACTAATGCGTATCACTGGAGAATAAATTTGCTTAAAGAGGTTGCTGACACAAATCAGTGTTGCGCTAACCCTCTCTCGCAATATCTTTCAAATGGCAATCGGAAGCAGGTGCTGCAACAACACATGGTTGTCATGGCTCTTTAACCCAACCAACCTTTTCTCATTAACTTGTACGCGATTGCGTATATCAGCATCATAGCCATCAGGAAACTTCACTCCTTTTAACACCTCACAAAACATCCTTTTCTCATTAGAACTCATAGTGTATGGAGCAGGAGGTAAATAAAATTTATGTCCAACCTCTACGGGGTGAAGCTCTTTCCTTATACCCAGAAGTTCTAGGTCTAAGTGAGAATTCAAATTATATTTATATTTTCCTTCTATTCCAAGGATTATATTGGTTATGTTCTCACACACATTTTTCTCAATGTGCATAACATCATAATTATGCCGCAGAAATAAATCTTTCCAATAAGGCAGCCTAAACAAAATAGTTCTCTTTTTCCACACCTCTCCTCTCTTGTGCTTTGTGTTTTTCTACCCAGATGGGTCCTTCCCAAAATCCTCCTTAAGTTTTTCAGTTTGGAGTAAAATTTCTTCTCCAGAAAGTGGGCGAGGTGCTGACCTATAATCTATGGTGCCATCAAATAATTTGGTATTTGATCGATACCTATGGGTTGACTCGAAGAACCTACGGTGACCTATATAACAATTCTTACTACCCTTTTTTAGTCTAATAGAACAAGATTCCAAGTGGCAATCAGGGCATGCGAATTCTCCTGTGGTCACACAACCAAGTACATAACCCAATCCTGGAAAGTCAGATATAGTGTTCAATATTGCAGCACGCAATTGGAAGAATTCTCCCTTTGAAGCATCGAACGTCCTAATGCCTTCATTCCAAAGGAAGTTCAGATCATCAACCAATGGTTCTAGGAAGACACTTAAATCATGACCAGGAGCTTTTGGCCTAGGAATTAATAAGGAAAGGATAAGGTTATGTTGTTTCATGCATATCCAAGGTGGTAGGTTATATGGAATCAAAACAACAGGCCATGTACTATGAGTGCTACTTAAGGACCTAAAGGGATTGAAGCCATCGGTGGCCAAAGCAAGACTCACATTTCGACTCTCTTGACCAAATGTATGATGTTTATTGTCAAAGTCCTTCCAAGCCGGAGAATCCACTGGATGTCGAAGCAGTCCATCTTTTGTTCGCCCTTCTGCATGCCACCTCATGTTTGCCGCCTTCTCAGGGTTAATGTATGACCTTTGGAGTCTTTCCTTTATTGGAAAGTATCTAAGGACCTTTCTAGGAACTTTGTGGAAACGTTTCCCATCGATACTGTGCATTTCCATTTTCCATTGAGAAGTGTTACATTTAGGACAATTGTTGTCATTCTCATGTTGTTTCCAAAAAAGAATGCAATCATTTTCACAAGCATGAATATTTATATGTCCAAGATCTAGGCTCTTAACCATTTTCTTTGCTTCATAAAACTTTTTTGGAATTGTACAACCCTCAGGAAAAGCCTTTCTAAGCAAGTCCAATAACATATCAAAACTTGCATCACTCCATCCTTGAAGAAATTTAACATGGAGCAATCGAACTAAGAAATTTAACTTTGAGAAGGTCTTACACCTAGGATAAAGTTCTTGACTTGCATCATCTATAAGTTTATAAAATTCATCCACATGGGCATTGTCATCTCCTATGCCATTGTTCCTGCCATCCCATCCCCCCATTCCATCTAACGCATAAGTCATATCCCTAAGCATTTCTTGCATGTCATCCTGATCCTTTGGTTTTTCTTCTACGTGAACATCTTCAAATGTGTTCTGATGAGTAGAGTGTCCCACTTCCCTGTGAAATATCCATTGTTTGTATCCCCTTTTAAAGCCTTCACAAATCAGATGCTCATATACAAAGTGAGCTTCTCTCCAATAACAATTAATACATTTCTTGCAAGGGCATAATATTTTATTTCCTTTAGCTGAATGGATAAAAGCAAACTTTATGAATCGTTCAATTCCCTGTGTATAATCATGTGTGTTCCTACATTTTTAGATCTAAGTCAATATACTTTTATCTAAAAAATATGGAAACCACATTTTTTTTCTAACACAATAGATGTATATTTATTGTACCTAGGCATGTCCATCCAGTCCTTATCCATGATTGCTTTAGAAGTTTAACAAGTTGTCTGGATAAGAAATATGCTTTGTCAGTACTAGAACAAAAAATATTTTGGTTCTAATTCATGTTTATTGCTTAACCTTGGTGTTCTAAGAGCACTGCATTATGAATAATACTACAAGAATTTAGTAAACAATCGAACTGAACCATAAATGTGCATCACATATAGCCAAAAAATGTCGTCACGATATCAAATAGCAACTTAAGGGAAAACAAGTCACTCTACCTTCGAAAGTGGCTAAGATATTGTCCTTGAAATGTTCTTCTTGTACTAGACCATGCTATTTAGTTCCTTCAAGTAGTGGTGCTCCACCAAGATTGTTTGTTCAAAATTATTCTTGTGTCTTCCCTGTTTCAATGCTAATAGTCAATGATACTGCACATGCATTAAGTTAAAAGGAAGAAATTGTATCTGCATGTAGTTAAGTCATCCATTATTTAAAAAATAAAAAAATTAATTGAGCTATCAATTAATTTGATAAAATATTGGATAGTTGGTTCAATTGCATAGTATTTCCAACGAGATGCATGTGGAATCTATTGAAAACATGTGTCTAGTTGAAAATTTTCTATATTCACCAAGTGCTCAAAAACAAAGAACATATTGACAATATGGTATGGAAGCCATCTAGAATCAAAGTTTGAAGCTATATATATTGACAGCCCACATAGATCAATCATCCAGCTCTAAATATACTACCGGCATTTTAATGTAACTCGTCTGAATCCGAACTTTTGTTAGCATTCTAAAACAAGACATACTATTAAATGTTTAAATCTAAACAAACTGAAACCATTTCCAAATCTTTATAGAAGATTGCATGCATCAATGTTCCTGGTTAAGTATGAAGAAATACAATGTCTTAGAAGAATAGAAGCCGGTGAACCACTGATGAGCACGACGATAGCTAAAGGTACACATAAGCAGGAGTGGGCAGCCCTCGCATCATCTTCAACTTGGTTTCTCACTGGGAGTGGATAGCCGTCGTCAGGTTTGGTGGAGACCGGAGATAGCAGATGGCGGCGGTATGGTGAGGGGGCGGATGGGAGGAGAATCGGGTCGTCGGTGGTGCTGACGTTGAGGCAGAGCTCGCTGAGGAGAGGCGGGGCAGCACGGAGGACGGCGACGCTGTGGAGGGGGGGGCGGGGCAGCACGGAGGGCGGCAGTGCTTGTGTGGGGGTGGCGGCGGCATCGAGGTGGGGTGACGGCGGTGCTGAGGTGGGGCGCGGCGGTGCTGGGGAGGCGCTGTGGAGGGGCGGCGGCGGTGCTGAGGTGGGGTGGCGGCAGACCTAGGGTTGGGCGGTGGTCGAGCTGTGACGGGATGTGGCAGACCTAGGGTTGGGCGGCGACGGAGGACCTAGGGTTGGGCGGCGATGGCGGAGGACCTGGGGTTGGGCGGCGGCGGCGGCGGCGGAGGAGCTGGGAGAAGAGGGCGATGGAGGAGCTTGGGAGACAGGGGACGCGGCACGGGGTTGGAGATGGGCGGTGCTGTCCAGCCTGTACGTACGTGAATAGGGAATTTTGGGGGTATTTGCCCAATTGCCCGCGTGTTGGGGAAAAAAAGGCTCCATAGCTAAAAAAATGGCGCGCATTGTGGTTTTCATTGTTCCCGACAGATGGTTTGCCCCTCATATTAACTTTTATCGGCAGACTATTCACTAGGAATGGTCTGGGTAGTTGCTGGCGGATGATTTGCCGATGAAATTATTTTTTACCGGCAGATTGTGTGTCGCTGTATTAAACAAAAAATAGCCGCAGATGGCCTGTCACAAATTCCTTTTTTTGCTGGCAGACTCCAGCCGCTATATGTGTCCTATGGTGTAGTGATAATGTACTTCTGCTTCATACACAGCCACGGAGGAAAGTTGTAGATACGTAGAGTCACAGACCAAGTGCAATGACTGCAGCTCATCTCGCCGAAAAGATTTATCCTACCAATGGCACCAAGATGGCTATGGCTGTCTGCACCTTGCAGGAGCTTCCAACCAACAAAGCAGTTGTTCACGCTCGTGAGCCCTCGCAGCAGCTAGTGTAGGACCCTCTGCAGCAACTACAAGGGCTCCCCCATCGCAGACATAAATCTTGTCAGGAGATTCGGTTCCACCACCCGTCCAACTCCCAACCCTAGGCTCCCTATGCTGATGCAAGCGGAGTAAGTGTCTTATTCCACTAAGCATTCTTTTATTTCTATTCCTGTCTGCAACATATGGCATAGTTTATTTTCCCTATGCCATACCTTTTTTGTACTCAGCAAATTTGATTTTGTCCGAGGATTCTACACAGATTGTAGCTTAGTTGCATGCTAGGTAACATCCAAGCCGAAGGCAACATCACTACGGTGTACCTATAGAAAATTTAGACCGTATTGCTATATATGCCTATCATTCTAGGCAGATTCAACATATTACAAACTGTGTTTCTATTCAAGTATTCAACCATGTACGATGCTGCAACAGTATTATCTTACACACTAGTTATTACTAAGAGCAATATTAGGTCTAGGCTCAGAAGTAAAAGGATTCGTATAATAACTAAAAGACAATATTAAACAATTTTTTAGTGAAGAGCTTTTATTAGATGAATAACTCATAGCTCACTGAGTTTTTTTTGCAGCTTTTTCTCATCGGAAGACATGAATGACACAGAGTGGCAAAACCCTTTCGATTTTCTGAAGGCGTACTTAGCTGTTGTCGATGTTCACAAGTTCAACAAATTGATTTACAATTACAATTGGGAGCCTCTGATGCTGTCAGGTATTGGGAAAAAGCTTTGGCAGTCCCTGGTACTGCTGGTTTATGTCAACAAGCTCCGAAGCCATGACATTGCGAGGGCCCTTGTTGAGTACAACCTCATGGTTTCCGCTTCATACGGTACTTTTGCACTTAAAGCACCGTTGTCAGAGGCCTATGATAGATCAAAGCCATTCTTGGGTTTCAAAGCATTACTTGCATTATTTGAGAGCTTGATGAAGAAAATATATGGTGAAGCTATGATTGTTTCACTTTCAGAGTACGTCAGGCTTTTCCTAGATACGCTTGACAAGTCTATGATTGATAGACTACGTATTTATCACGCTGCATTGCTATCCCCATCTGGAAGAGCATGGCTAAGTGTCCGATTGAATATGCTGTGTAGAACGAGGTTAATGCAGAAGATTTCAAGTGGGATCATAAAAATATTGATGTTGTTCTGGAAAAACTACCGTATGTGAGTGCAGATACTGCCACAGAAGAAACGGATGCGATGCATCCCTTCTTTAGATATTGGCGCAGCTACGAGCTGCAAAGAAAGGATGAAAGGGCTCAAGGCCAAATTCAAAGTCATTAAGCTCTTCCTCAGTATTAGATTTCACTAGACAAAGCTCGAAGAGCGTCTAGATATTCAATTGTTGGGCTGAACAGAAATAGGGTGCTGCATCGTATACGCCCCAAGGAGATGGCAAATTTCCCACAATCATCCCTGCTATAATGTACTCGCTTTGGGAGGTTGTGCAAGTATTACACAACCATCTACCATATTTTCTACCCAAAGCCTAGGAACTTGCCATGCGACAAGGTTTGGAGGTATACCTGGAGATTGGTGAGTCTTGGCCCCGAGATGAGATTTATCATTCTACAAGGCCAATGCGTATTAGACCTCCTCCCAGCAAGAAAAGTACGTATACATTTCAAATAGCTATTTTGTTTTTGTAGACATCTCGTAATGTTGCCACATTGCACTATATTAGTCCATGACCATTTGGCTAGTGGTGCGTTAATTTGAAATATAGATAGTTCAAAAATTCAGGATATAGCATGCGCTGTGCTTGTCATTTAATCACAAATTTCTTCAAGCGTGAGTACATGCTTTTACCTTTTAAAAGGGGTCACATGTGAGAACATTTAATATGAGGATACATTTATTTTTCGCAGCTATTTGTTGGTGGTCTTTATCAAAGTGTAACTCATGAGGATCTAAAGCAAGTCTTTAGTCCATGTGGAAAGCTTGCTGCTGTCAAGATATTATTAGGGAAACAGTGTGGCTTTGTCACATACTCAAACAGGTATTTCTTTTTATCATTGCAATTTTTGTCATGTGCTGTTGATATTCTTGTAGTCTACATCATGTTATCCCAACACAACCCCTTCTATTACTGCAAGAATGAAAACTGCAGATGCATCATGCACCATCTAATCCCAACACAGCCCCCTCAAATGTTGCTCTGATCATGTAATCCCAACACAGCCCCCTCAAATGTTGCTCTGTTGTTGGGAGTATGACCAACTTGTGGCATTTCTGTCTTGTAGTGCATCAACAGAAAAGGCGGTGACCATGCTAAATGGAAGTAAACTAGGAGGTAATACCATAAAAGTTTCACATAGCCATCGTCGTGCTATCAATTAGGTAGCTTTTGTTGCTTGTTTATGAGTAGTTCCTAATTTTTAATACCATAAGAGTTTTACATAGTCATCGTCGTGCTAACAATCAGGTAACTTTTGTCGCTTGTTTATAAGTAGTTCCCAATTTTCATGGCCAGATCATATAAGTTTCGATTGTTGACATGCATACTTTTCCTAAAAGAAATATGAGCGGGATCAATGGAGGCTTGGCCACTATGCGCAACTCCAATGCTATGATCACAATGCTTGGTCTGAGATAGGTAATCCAGGACACCATCACTATTGTGTCTTTTTATTTTTAAAAAGATACTGAAATTGACACCAGCACCCTTTCTAAAGATTACTTTTAGATCCTTTATCATAGAATATACCTGTGTCCCATTACGATGCGCAGACTTAGTACGATGGTCTGGTTTTTGTTAAAATTCTTATCTTTCTTCCGTAACGGGTGATTCGTAAAAAGAAACCTATGGTCGTCCATATACACAACTTTCCGACAGTTTTTTAGTTACATGCTGTCAGTATCATCTCGGAACTAGATACAGGCTTTATATCCTTTGATAGTCAGGCCCGCTAGGTTTCCAAATGTAGGCCAATCATTGATGGTTACGAATAACATGGCGTGTAAGGTGAAGTATTCTCGTTTGTACTCATCCCATACCCATAAACCATCATTCCACATTATTTGTAGATCTTGAACCAATAGTTTAAGGTACACATCAATGTCATTTCTAGGTTGCTTGGGACCTTGGATAAGCAACGACATCATAATGTACTTTCGATTTATGCACAGCCACGGAGGAAGGTAGTAGATACATAGAGTCACAGGCCAAGTGCTATGGCTGCTACTCATCTCGCCGAAAGGATTTATCCCACCAGTGGCACCAAGATTGATGTGGCTGCCAGCGCCTTGCAGGAGCTTCCAACCGTCAAAGCAGTTGTTCACGCTCAAGAGCCCCCGCAACAGCGAGTGCAGGATCCTCTGCAGCAACCACAAGGGCTGCCCCGTTGCCGACATACATTTTGTCAGGAGATTCGGTTCCACTACACGTCCAAATCCCAACCCTAGCCTCCCTGTGCTGATGCAAGCGGAGTAAGCGTCTTATCCCACTAAGCATTCTTTTATTTCTATTCCTATCTGCAACATATGGCATAGTTTATTTTCCCTATGCCATACATTTTTTTGTACTCAGCAAATTTGATTTTGTCCGAGGATTCTGCGCAGATTGTAGCTTAGTTGCATGCTAGATAACATCCAAGCAAAAGGCAACATCACTACGGTGCACCTATGGAAAATTCAGACAGTATTGCTATATATGCCTATCATTCTAGGCAGATATAACATACTACAAACTGTATTTCTACTCAAGTATTCAACCATGTATGATGCTGCAACAGTATTGTCTTACACACTAGTTATTACTAAGAGCAATATTAGGTCTAGGCTCAAAACTAAAAGGATTTGTATAATAACTAATAAGATAATATGAAGCAATTTTTTAGTGAATAGTTTTTATTACATGAATAACTCAAAGCTCACTAAGTTTTTTTTGCAGCTTTTTCTCGTCGGAAGACATGAATGACACAGAGTGGCAAAACCCTTCTGATTTTCAGAAGACGTACTTAGCTGTTGTCGATGTTCACAAGTTCAACAAATTGATTTACAATTACAATAGGGAGCCACTGATGTTGTCAGGTATTCGAAAAAATCTTTGGTAGTCCTTGGTACTGCTGGTTTATGTCAAGAAGCTCCGAGGCCATGACAATGCGAGGGACCTTGTTGAGGGCAACCTCATGGTTTCCGCTTCATACGGTACTTTTGCATTTAAAGAGCCATTGTTAGAGGCCTATGATAGATCAAAGCCATTCTTGGGTTTCAAAGCATTGCGTGCATTATTTGCGAGCTTGATGAAGAAAATATATGGCGAAGCTATGATTGTTTCACTTTCAGAGGACGTCAGGCTTTTCCTTGATATGCATGAGAAGCCTATGATTGATAGACTATGCATTTATCAAGCTGCAGTGCTATCCCCATCTTGAAGAGCATGGTTAAGTGTCCGATTGAATATGCCGTGTAGGAATGAGGTTAATGCAGGAGATTTCAAGTGGGATCATAAAAATATTGGTGCTGTTCTGGAAAAACTACCGTATGGGAGTGCAGATACTGTCATAGAAGAGACAGATGCCATGCATCCCTTCTTTAGATATTGGCGCAGCTATCGGCTGCAAAGAAAGGATGAAAGGCTCAAGGCCAAATTCAAACTCTCCAAGCTCTTCCTCAGGATCAGATTTCCCTAGACAAAGCTCGCTGAGCGTCTGGATATTCAATTGTTGGGCTGAATAGAAATGGGGTGCTGCATCGTATAGGCCCTAAGGAGATGGCAAATTTCCCACAATCATTCCCTGCTAGAATGTACTCGCTTTGGGAGGTTGTGCAAGTATTACACTACCATCTACCACTTTTCCTACCCAAGTCCCATGAACTTGCCATTCAACAAGGTTTGTGGGAATACCTGGAGATTGGTGAGTTTTGGCCCCGAGATGAGATTTATCATTCTGCAAGGCCAATGCGTATTGGACCTCCTCCCAGCAAGAAAAGTACGTATACATTACAAATAGCTATTTTGTTTTGGTAGACATCTCGTAATGTTGCCACATTGCACTCTATTAGTCCATGACCATTTGGCTAGTGGTGCGTGGATATGAAATATAGATAGTTCAGAAATTTAGAATATAGCATGCGGTGTGCTTGTTATTTAATCATAAATTTCATATATGCAGCTCTCCACAAAACACAAGGAAATGATTTTGATCAGGATCGAAACAATTCAAGCGTGACTACAAGCTTTTACCTTTTAAAGGGGTCACATGTGAGAACTTTTAATATAAGGATAAATTTATTTTTTGCAGCTATTTGTTGGTGGTCTTTGTCAAAGTGTAACTCATGAGGATCTAAAGCAAGTCTTTAGTCCTTGTGGAGAGTTTGTTACTGTCAAGATATTATTAGGGAAGCAGTGTGGCTTTGTCACGAACTCAAACAGGTATTTCTTTTTATCATTGCAATTTTTGTCATGTGCAGTTGACATTCTTGCAGTCTACATCATGTTATCCCAACACAGCCCCTTCTATTACTGCAAGAATGTAAACTGCAGATGCATCATGCATCATGTAATCCCCACACAGCCTCCACAAATGTTGCCCTGATCAGTAATCCCAACACAGCCCCTTCAAATGTTGCTCTGTTGTTGGGAGTATAACCAACTTATGGCATTTATGTCTTGTGGGGCATCACCAGAAAAGGCCGTGACCATGCTAAATGGAAATAAACTGGGAGGTAATATCATAAGAGTTTTACATAGTCGTCGTCGAGCTTACAATTAAGTAGCTTTTGTTGCTTGTTTATGACTAGTTCCTAATTTTCAATACCATAAGAGTTTTACATAGTCATCATCGTGCTAACAATCAGGTAGCTTTTGTCGCTTGTTTATAAGTAGTTCATAATTTTCATGGCCAATATGCTCAACTCTAATGCTATGATCACCATGCTTGTGCTGAGTTAGGTAATCCAGGACTCCTTCACTGTTGTGTCTTTTTATTTTTAAAAAGACACTGAAACTGACACCATCACTATTGTTTGAGCTCGTGACCCCTTGCAGGAGCGAGGGCAGGATAATGATGCAGCAGGACAACAGGGTAAAAGACGTCCACAACAGCGAAGAAAAAGAGATAGGGGCGTTTCTACCAGTTTATTTATTGATCCTATGGCTAAATACAAGTTGGGTCATCGACCAAAATTTAACTTATTTTCCTCTCTGCTGTGATTTACCTTAGCTTATTTATCTTCCCTGCTGTGATTTACCTTTTCAAATCCTATGTCTAAATACAAGTTAGGCCATCGACCATAATCTTAACTTTTATTTCCTTCCTGTTGTCATTTACCTTTTGAACAATGATTTATACTTCACTTTGGATATTCGGTCCTGATACATTAAATGTTATGGTCAATGTTCTTCCTCAATATTTCTTTCAATCAGAAACCGAAAATCATCCATAACCCTGTTGTCTTAATATACTCGCTACTACAGTGCTTCTCTGTTTAGTGGAGAACTTTGGTTACACTCATTTGACTCTTTACTGTAAAATCTATTGTTCATACATATCTATTTCTCCTCAGGTGGATAACAAGGTCACAACAACATCATGGGAACTTTCTTTTGGCCAACAGTTGCATCAAAGTAGAGTTTGTTTTGGTTACAATATGTTGCTACGACCCAAAAGTTGTACGCGCGAAATCTGAACTCAAACTCAGTGTTGATGTAATTTAAATTTTGCCAGATCCAAAAGGAATTTTTGTGCAACCGAAATATAGGCAAAAGATCCCCACGGATCTGTCTCTAGGGCTATATGTTAACATTCTAAACTCAAACTCACTGTCTGATGTAATATATTTTTTGCTAGACCCAAAAGGAACTTTTGCGCAGGCAAAATATGTGGAAAAGATCCTCAAGGATCTGTGCCTACGCTTGCTGTACACATAGGGCTATATATTAAAACTCTATCATTACTATATAGAATCACTGTTGGACTTTTAATACTTTTGTTCCCCACTTATCATATACTATCGCAACATATATGCACTAAATTCCTATCTCTTGTATCTACTTATTCGTTATCATTGTAATATTTATGCCCTAGTTTCACTACTCGCTACTCATCACGCCAGCACTGCTCGTGGACGTCTTCATGAGATTCGCTCTGGTCACTATTGTACTCGCTTTGGGAGGTTGTGCAAGTATTACACTACCATCTACCACATTTCCTATCCAAGGCTTAGGAACTTGCCATTCAACAAGGTTTGTGGGAATACCTGTAGATTGGTGAGTTTTGGCCCTGAGATGAGATTTATCATTTTGCAAGGCCAATGCGTATTGGACCTCCGTCCAGTAAGAAAAGTACGTATACATTTCAAATAGCTATTTTGTTTTGGTAGACATCTCGTAATGTTGCCACATTGCATTGTATTAGTCCATGACCATTTGGCTAGTGGTGCGTGAATATGAAATATAGATAGTTCAAAAATTCAGAATATAGCATGCACTGTGCTTGTCATTTAATCACAAATTTCTTTTATGCAGCTCTCCACAAAACACAAGGAAATGATTTGATCTGGATCCAAACAATTCAACCGTGAGTACATGCTTTTACCTTTTAAAAGGGGTCACATGTGAGAACATTAATCTGAGGATACATTTATGTTTTGCAGCTATTTGTTGGTGGTCTTTGTCAAAGTGTAACTCATGAGGATCCAAAGCAAGTCTTTAGTCCATGTGGAGAGCTTGTTGCTATCAAGATATTGTTAGGGAAGCAGTGTGGCTTTGTCACATACTCAAACAGGTATTTCTTTTTGTAATTGCAATTATTGTCATATGCAGTTGACATTCTTGCAGTCTACATCATGTTATCCCAACACAGCCCCTTCAATTACTGCAAGAATGTAAACTGCAGATGCACATGCATCATATAATCACAACACAGCCCCCTCAAATGTTGCTTTGTTGTTGGGAGTATGACCAACTTGTGGCATTTATGTCTTGTAGGGCATCAGTAGAAAAGGCCGTGACCATGCTAAATGGAAGTAAACTGGGAGGTAATATCGTAAGAGTTCCGCATTGTCGTCGTCGTGCTAACTAACAGGTAGCTTTTGTTGCTTGTTTATGAGTGGTTCCTAATTTTCAATACCATAAGAGTTTTACATAGTCATCGTCGTGCTAACAATCAGGTAGTTTTTGTCGCTTTTTTATAAGTAGTTCCTAATTTTTATGGTCAAATCATATAAGTTTTGATTGTTAACATGCGTACTCTTCCTGAAAAAAATATGAGGGGGATCAATGGAGGCTTGGCCACTATGCGTAACTCTAATACTATGATCACTATGCTTAGGCTGAGATAGCTAATCTAGGACCCATCACTATTGTGTCTTTTTATTTTGAAAAAGAGACTGAAACTGACAGCATCACTATTGTTGGCACTCGTGACCCCTTGCAGGAGCAACGGCAGGATAATGATGCAGCAGGACAACAAGTCAAAAATACGTCCACAGCAGCGTAGAAACAGAGACATGGAGGTATGTTGCGTTTCTACCAATTTAGTCATTGATCCTATGGCTAAATACAAGTTAGGTCATCGACCAAAATTTAACTTATTTTCCTCATGCTGTGATTTACCTTAACTTATTTTTCCTCACTACTGTGATTTACCTTTTCAAATCCTATGTCTAAATACAAGTTAGGCCATCGACCATAATTTAACTTTTATTTTCTTCCTATTGTCATTTACCTTTTGAACAATGATTTATACTTCACTTTGGATATTCGGTCCTGATACATTAAATATTATGATCAATGTTCTTACTCAACATTCTTTTTAATCAGAAACCGAAAATCAGCCATAACCTGATGTCTTAATATATTCGCCACTACAGTGCTTCTCTGTTTAGTAGTGAACTTTGGTTACACTCATTTGACTCTATACTGTAAAATCTATTATTCATACCTATCTATTTGTCCTCAGGTGGACAACAAGGTCAAAACAACATCATGGGAACTTTCTTTTGTCTAGAAGTTGCATCAGAGTAGAGTTTGTTTTGGTTACAATATGTTGCTACATCCCAAAAGTTGTATGCGCGAAATCTGAACTCAAACTCAGTGTTGATGTAATTTAAAATTTGCCAGATCCGAAAGGAATTTTTCCGCAGCCGAAATATAGGCAAAAGTTCCCCATGAATCTGTCTCCAGGGCTATATGTTAAAATTCTAAACTCAAACTCGGTGTCTGATGTAATATATTTTTTGCCAGACCCAAAAAGGACTTTGCGCAGGCAAAATATGTGGAAATGTTCCGCAAGGATCTGTCTCTACGCTTGCTATACACATAGGGCTATGTATTAAAACTCTATCAGCTGTTGGACTTTTAATACTTTTGTTCCCCACTTGTCATATACTTCCGCAACATATATGCACCAAATTCCTATCTCTTGTATCTACTTATTTGTTATCATTGTAACATTTATGCCCCAGTTTCATTACTCGCTACTCATCACGCCAGCACTGCTCGTGGACGTATTCATGAGATTCGGTCTGGTCACCATTGTACTCGCTTTGGGAGGTTGTGCAAATATTACACTACCATCTAACACTTTTTCTACCCAATGCTTAGGAACTTGCCATTCAACAAGGTTTGTTGGAATACCTGGAGACTGGTGAGTATGGGCCCTGAGATGAGATTTATCATTCTGCAAGTGCAATGCGTATTGGACCTCCTCCCGGCAAGAAAAGTATGTATACATTTCAAATAGCTATTTTCTTTTGTTAGACATCTCGTAATATTGCCACATTGCACTGTATTAGTCCATGACCATTTGGCTAGTGGTGCATGAATATGAAATATAGATAGTTCAGAAATTCAGAACATAGCATGCACTGTTCTTGTCATTTAATCTTAAAATTCTTATATGCAGCTCTCCGCAAAACACAAGGAAATGACTTTGATCAGGATCCAAACAATTCAAGCGTGAGTACATGCTTTTACCTTTTAAAAGGGGTCACATGTGAGAACATTTAATCTGAGGATACATTTAATTTTTGTAGCTATTTGTTGGTGGTCTTTGTCAAAGTGTAACTCATGAGGATCTAAAGCAAGTCTTTAGTCCATGTGGAGAGCTTGTTGCTGTCAAGATATTATTAGGGAAGCATTGCGGCTTTCTCACATCCTCAAACAGGTATTTTGTTTTATCATTGCAATTTTTGTCATGTGCAATTGACATTCTTGCAATCTACATCATGTTATCCCAACACAGCCCCATCTATTACTGGAAGAATGTAAACTATAGATGCATCATGCATCATGTAATCCCAACACAGCCCTCCTCAACTGTTGCTGTGATCATGTAATCCCAACATAACCCCCTCAAATGTTGCTCTGTTGTTGGGAGTATGACCAACTTGTGGCATTTATGTCTTGTAGGGCATGAGCAGAAAAGGCCATGACCATGCTAAATGGAAGTAAACTGTGAGGTAATATCATAAGAGTTTCACATAGTCGTCGTCGTGCTAACAATCTAGTAGCTTTTGTTGCTTGTTAATGAGTAGTTCCTAATTTTCAATACCATAAGAGTTTTACATAGTCATCATCATGCTAACAATCAGGTAGCTTTTGTCGCTTGTTTATAAGTAGTTCCGAATTTTCATGGCCAATTCATATAAGTTTCGATTGTTGAGATGCGCACTCTTCCTGAAAGAAATATGAGAGGGATCAATGGAGGCTTGGCCACTATGCGCAACTCCAATGCTATGATCACTATGCTTGGGTTGAGATAGGTAATCCAGGACACCATCACTATTGTGTCTTTTTATTTTTAAAAAGAGACTGAAACTGACACTAGCACCCTTTCCAAAGACTATTTTTAGATCCTTTAACATAGCGTATACCCATGTCCCATTACGATACGCAAGCTTAGTACGATAGTTTGTTTTCCCGTTAAAATTCTTATGTTTTTTCCGCAACGAGTGATTCGTATGAACAAACCTACGGTGGCCCAGGTACACATCCTTTCGACAGTTTTTTAGGTACATGTTGTCAGTATCATTTAAGCACTGGATGTAGGTGTGGGCCTCGGCTCCGTAGAATAAATCCGGAACCCATTTTTGTACACATAGTGTTAGATCAGGATCATGCTAACACCGCACATAAATATTACAATGAGCTGGAATCAAACTTGCCATTCTTTACAGATTAATTAGACATAAAGTCCAAAAGTATTATCGAAAGCTCAGAGCGCGAGGCCAAGTAGGGCTTGTTATTACAAACTAAAACTGAAAACTACCTAGCATGGCGGAAGTAGCGGGGCAGCTGCAGGCATGTGGCTGAAGTCGACCTTTAGTCATCGCCTTGGTCTTCATCCTCTAACTCGTCTTCTCCACTGTAGCAATCGTATGGGTCCTCGCCATCATCCTCCTCACCTAAAATGTGTGTGGGTGCGAGTGTGAGTACGCAATCAACCACGCTCACGAGCCAAAATCTTGTCGAATGCAATTCAGAAATGCAAAGCCTTTTTGGTAGAGGTTGGTTATCTTTTGGTTGCTCTAAATCATGCCATAAAATTTCAGAGTTAAAAGCTCTATTATATAACTTTTCCAAAATCGAAGACGTATCGAGCCATATATGTATGCCAATTTCTTCAGATATTAATATATCAGAATGGCGACTACGTATCCTCAATCAAGGAACACGTGTCCCGCGTGGCAGACACATACCATCGCCATGGTCATGGTCTCCACAATCGACAGACTAGCTCCCATCACCATGGCGAGCTATCTCCGACGGTATGGCGAATCCGTGCCCATACTACTACTGGCGCACGATTCCCATCTTCTGGCGAACCCGTGCCCATACTACAACTAGCGCATATTTCCCAGGCTGTGGCGGTAGACTCACCCTCTTCGCCAAGAGGCGTGATCCCTCGAGCTCAACTAAGGCCAGGATCCTCAAATCCAATCAATAAGATCTTAGAAGGTTGTGACTTTGTTCACACTCAGGTTTTGTAGATACCCGAGTGTATGGACTTTTTCTTTGGTCTGTCGAGTGCAAGGAATACTCCGGAACGGGGCTCGACACATTCCCATAACCATGTACTCGAGATATTCACTAAAATTTGACAGTCCAACATGAAACCATTCCTTGGTGGCCAATAGCTCGAGCTTGCCTCGGGAGGAGCTTGGCGATGATCTGGGACTGCTTCGGGTCGAAAGAGCAAGCTTGGGCGGCAACGGCTGGCCGGAATTTGAAAAGGGGGTGAAACGAGCCGAGTACAAGAAAACGGCCAAATTGGGGCATCAGACTCCCTTTTATAGGGTTGCCGACATGGCTAGGGGCATTTCAAGCATTCGCGCGATGAGGGCTGCGCCGAAATTTTATCTGGCTAGGGTGGATTTGGCCGGGGAAACACTTGAGGTAGCCACTGTTACGGCGGCGAAATGGGATTTGCCACTGCGTGCTCCGTGATGGTGCCGAGAGGATGATGTGGCGTGACGTGGCGGCTTCCCTGGTGCTGACTCATCGGCATGGGTCGGACCGGGCGGCGCCGGGTCGGCTCGGTCGAGCACAGGGAGCGCCGGTGGGGAGGACGAAGCAGAGAGGAGGAAGAAAGGGGGTGCGCTATGGTGGGCTTGGCTGGGCCGGTCCGGCCAGGGCTGAGGATGAGGCTGGCCCAGCTCGGCCTGGGAGGAGAGAAAAAGAAATGAAAAGAAAAATAAAAGGGAAACTAGGCCCAATTGGGTCATTTGATCAAATTTTCCAGAAATTTTAAATTTCCTGGGTTTTATTAAATTTTGACCTTATAGATTTCTCCCTTAAATTCTTTTTTTAAGAAAATCTTTTTGTCTAATAGTTTTTATCTTAAATTTTTCCTATGTGCTTATTTTGAAATTTTCAGTAATTACCCCTTCTTTGTTATTTTATTATTTTTGTTTAAAATTTTCCAATTAAATGCCTAATTTAGTTTCTTTATTCATAATTAAGCAATTATTTACACATTTCTAAGATTATCTTATGTTTATTTCTTTTATATTATATTTATTATTTTCTTTTTCTTGTTTCTAAAAATTGGGGTGTTACAGTAGGCTTTATATCCTTTGATAGTCAGGCCCGCTATGTTCCCAAGTGTTGGCCAGTCATTGATGATTACGAATAACATGGCGCGTAGGGTGAAGTGTTCTCGTTTATACTCATTCCATACCCGTACACCATCATTCCACATTGTTATTAGATCTTCAACCAATGGTTTAAGGTATACATCAATGTCGTTTTCAGGTTGCCTGGGGCCTTGGATAAGCGATGGCATCATAATGTACTTCCGCTTTATGCACAGCCACGGAGGAAGGTTCTAGATACATAGAGTCACAGGCCAAGTGCTATGACTGCTGCTCATCTCGCCGAAAGGATTAATCCCACCAGTGGCACCAAGTTTGCTGCGCCTGCCCGTGCCTTGCAGGAGCTTCCAACCGTCAAAGCAGTTGTTCACGCTCGTGAGCCCCTGCAGCAGCGAGTGCAGGATCCTCTGCAGCAACCACAAGGGCTGCCCCGTCGCAGACATAGATCTTGTCAGGAGATTCGGTTTCAGCACCCGCCCATCTCCCAACCCTAGGCTCCCTATGCTGATGCAAGCGGAGCAAGTGTCTTATCCCACTATGCATTCTTTTATTTCTATTCTTGTCTGCAACATATGGCATAGTTTATTTTCCTTGTGCCAAACCTTTTTTTGTACTCAACATATTCAATTTTGTTCGAGGATTTTATGCAGATTGTAGCTTAGTTGCATGCTAGATAACATCCAAGCAAAAGGCAACATCACTACGGTGCACCTATGAAAAATTAAAACCTTATTGCTACATATGCCTATCATTCTAGGCAGATCCAACATACTACAAACTATATTTCTATTAAAGTATTCAACCATGTACGATGCTGCAACAGTATTGTCTTACACACTAGTTATTACTAAGAGCAATATTAGGTCTAGGCTCCAAAGTAAAATGATTCGTATAATAACTAATAAGACTATATGAAGCAATTTTCTAGTGAAGAGCTTTTATTACATGAATAACTCACCAGTCACTGAGTTTTTTTGCCACTTGAAGACATGAATGACATAGAGTGGCAAAACCTTTCTGATTTTCTGAAGACGTACTGAGCTGTTGTCGATGTTCACAAGTACAACAAATTGATTTACAATCACAATAGGGAGCCTCTAATGCTATCATGTATTGGGAAAAAGCTTTGGCAGTCCCTGGTACTATTGATTTATGTCAACAAGCTGCGAGGCCATGACATTGCGAGGGCCCTTGTTGAGGACAACCTCACGGTTTCTGCTTCATACGGTACTTTTGCACTTAAAGCGCCGTTGTTGGAGGCCTATGACAGATCAAAGCCATTCTTGGGTTTCAAAGTATTGCGTGCACTATTTGAGAGCATGATGAAGAAAATATATGGTGAAGCTGTGATTGTTTCACTTTTAGAGGACGTTAGGCTCTTCCTTGATACGCTTGACAAGCCTATGATTGATAGACTACGCATTTATCACGCTGCACTGCTATCTCCATCTGGAAGAACATGGCTAAGTGTCCGATTGAATATGCTGTGTAGGAATGAGGTTAATGCAGAAGATTTCAAGTGGGATCATAAAAATATTGGTGTTGTTGTAGAAAAACTACCGTATGTGAGTGCAGATACCACCACAGAAAAAACGGATGCCATGCATCCCTTCTTTAGATATTGGCGCAGCTATGGGTTGCAAAGAAAGGATGAAAGGGTTCAAGGCCAAATTCAAACTCTCCTAGCTCTTCCTCAGGGTCAGATTTCACTAGACAAAGCTCGCAGAGCATCCGGATATTCAATTGTTGGACTGAACAGAAATGGAGTGCTGCATCGTATACGCCCGAAGGAGATGGCAAATTTCCTACAATCATTCCCTGCTAGAATGTACTCGCTTTGGGAGGTTGTGCAAGTATTACACTACCATCTACCACTTTTCCAACCCACAGCCTTGGAACTTTCCATTCAACAAGGTATTGGACCTCCTCCCAGCAAGAAAAGTACATATACATTTCAATTGGTAGACATCTCGTAATGTTGCCACATTGCACCGTATTAGTCCATGACCATTTGGCTAGTGGTGCGTGAATATGAAATATAGATAGTTCAGAAATTTAGAATATAGCATGCGCTGTGCTTGTCATTTAATCACAAATTTCTTATATGCAGCTCTCCACAAAACACAAGGAAATGATTTGATCTGGATCCAAACAATTCAAGCATGAGTACATGCTTTTACCTTTTAAAAGGGGTCACATGTGAGAACATTTAATCTGAGGATGCATTTATTTTTTGCAGCTATTTGTTGGTGATCTTTATCAAAGTGTAACTCATGAGGATCTAAGGCAAGTCTTTAGTCCATGTGGACAGCTTGTTGCAGTCAAGATATTATTAGGGAAGCAGTGTGGCTTTGTCACATACTCAAACAGGTATTTCTTTTTAACATTGCAATTTTTGTCGTGTGCAGTTGACATTCTTGCAGTCTACATCATGTTATCCCAACACAACCCCTTCTATTACTGTAAGAATGTAAACTACAGATACATCATGCATCATATAATGCCAACACAACCCCCTCAAATGTTGTTGTGATCATGTAATCCCAACACAGCCCCCTCAAATGTTGCCCTATTGTTAGGAGTATGACCAACTTGTGGCATTTATGTCTTGTAGGGCATCAACAGAAAAGGTCGTGACCATGCTAAATAGAAGTAAACTGGGAGGTAATACCATAAGAGTTTCACATAGTCGTTGTCATGCTAATAATTAGGTAGCTTTTGTTTTTTGTTTATGAGTAGTTCCTAATTTTCAATACCATAAGAGTTTTACATAGTCATCGTCCTGCTAACAATCAGGTAGCTTTCGCCGCTTCTTTATAAGTAGTTCCTAATTTTCATGGCCAATATGCGCAACTCTAATGCTATGATCATTATGCTTGGACTGTCATAGATAATCCAGGACACCTTCACTATTGTGTCTTTTTATTTTTAAAAAGAGACTAAAACCGACACCATCACTATTGTTCGCGCTCGTGACCCCTTGCAGGAGCGAAGGCAGGATAATGTTGCAGCAGGACAAAAAGGCAAAAAGATGTCCACAACAAAGAAACAGAGATAGGGAGGTATGTTGCGTTTCTACCAGTTTATTCATTGATCCTATGGCTAAATACAAGTTAGGTCATCGACCAAAATTTAACTTATTTTTCCTCCCTCTGTGATTTACATTAACTTATTTTTCCACCCAACTGTGATTTACCTTTTCAAATCCTATGTCTAAATACAAGTTTGGTCATCGACCATAATTTAACTTTTATTTCCTTCCTGCTGTCATTTACCTTTTGAACAATGATTTATACTTCACTTTGGATATTTGGTCTTGATATATTAAATGTTATGATCAATGTTCTTGCTCAACATTTCTTTCAATCAGAAACAAAAAAATTAGCCTTAACCCTGTTGTCTTAATATAGTCGCCACTACAGTGCTACTCTGTTTAGTAGTGAACTTTGGTTACAGCATTTGTCTCTTTACTGTAAAATCTATTGTACATACGTATCTATCTCTCCTCAGGTGGATAACAAGGTCATAACAACATCATGGGAACTTTCTTTTGGCCTGCAGTTGCATCAGAGTAGAGTTTCTTTTGGTTACAGTATGTTGCTACGTCTCAAAAGTTGTATGTGCGAAATGTGAACTCAAACTCAGTGTTGATGTAATTTAAATTTTGCCAGATCCAAAAGGAATTTTTGCACAGCAAAAATGTATGGAAAAGTTCCTCATGGATCTGTCTCGGGCTATATGTTAACATTCTAAACTCAAACTCAGTGTCTGATGTAATATATTTTTTGCTAGACCCAAAAGGAACTTTTGCGCAGGCAAAATATGTGGAAAAATTCCTCAAGAATCTGTGTCTACGCTTGCGGTACACATAGGTCTAAGTATTAAAACTCTACCAATACTATATAATAGAATAACTGTTGTACTTTTAATACTTTTGTTCCCCACATATCATATACTGCCACAACATATATGCACTAAATTCCTATCTCTTCTATCTAATTATTCGTTATCATTGTAATATTTATGCCCTAGATTCATTACTCGCTACTCATCACGCCAGCACTGCTCGTGGACGTATTCATGAGATTCGCTCTGGTCACCATGGTACTCACTTTGGGAGGTTGTGCAAGTATTACACTACCATCTACCACTTTTCCTACCCAAGGCCCAGGAACTTGCCATTCAACAAGGTTTATGGGAATACCTAGAGATTGGTGAGTTTTGGCCCCGAGGTGAGATTTATCATTCTGCAGGGCCAATGCGTATTGGACCTCCTCCCAGCAAGAAAAGTACGTATACATTTCAAATTGCTAATTTGTTTTGGTGGACATCTCGTAATGTTGCCACATTGCACCGTATTAGTCCATGACCATTTGGCTAGTGGTGCGTGAATATGAAATATAGATAGTTCAGAAATTTAGAATATAGCATGCGCTGTGCTTGTCATTTAATCACAAATTTCTTATATGCAGCTCTCCACAAAACACAAGGAAATGATTTGATCTGGATCCAAACAATTCAAGCATGAGTACATGCTTTTACCTTTTAAAAGGGGTCACATGTGAGAACATTTAATCTGAGGATGCATTTATTTTTTGCAGCTATTTTTTGGTGATCTTTATCAAAGTGTAACTCATGAAGATCTAAAGCAAGTCTTTAGTCCCTGTGGAGTGCTTGTTGCTGTCAAGATATTGTTAGGGAAGCAGTGTGGCTTTGTCACATACTCAAACAGGTATTTCTTTTTATCATTGCAATTTTTGTCATGTGCAGTTGACATTCTTGCAGTCTACATCATGTTATCCCAACATAGCACCTTCTATTACTGCAAGAATGTAAACTGCAGACGCATCATGCATCATGTAATCCCAACACAGCCCCCTCAAATGTTGCTCTGGTCCTGTAATCCCAACACAGCCCTCTCAAATGTTGCTCTGTTGTTGGGAGTATGACCAACTTGTGGTATATATTTCTTGTATGGCATCAGCAAAAAGGCCGTGACCATGCAAAAATAAAAGTAAACTAGGAGGTAATATCATAAGAGTTTCACATAATCGTCGTCGTGCTAACAATCAGGTAGCTTTTGTCGCTTGTTTATAAGTAGTTCTTAATTTTCATGGCCAATTCATATAAGTTTCGATTGTTGAGATGCATACTCTTCCTAAAAGAAATATGAGCGGGATCAATGGAGGCTTGGCCACTATGCACAACTCTAATGTTATGATCACTATGCTTGGGTTGAGATAGGTAATCTAGGACACCATCACTATTGTGTCTTTTTATTTTTAAAAAGAGACCGAAATTGACTCCATCACTATTGTTCGCGCTCGTGACCCTTGCAGGAGCGAGGGCAGCATAATGATGCAGCAGGACAACAAGGCAAAAGGACGTCCACAACAGCGAAGAAACATAGACAGAGAGGTATGTTGCGTTTCTACCAGTTTATTCATTGATCCTATGGCTAAATACATGTTAGGTCATCGACAAAAATTTAACTTATTTTTCCTTCCTGCTGTGATTTACCTTAACTTATTTTTCCTCCCTGCTATGATTTACCTTTTCAAATCCTATATCTAAATACAAGTTAGGTCATCGACCATAATTTAACTTTTATTTCCTTCCTGTTGTCATTTACCTTTTGAAGAATGATTTATACTTCACTTTAGATATTCGGTTCTGATACCTTGCTCAACATTTCTTTCAATCAGAAACCGAAAATCAGCCATAACGCCATTGTCTTAATATACTCGCCACTACAGTGCTTCTCTGTTTAGTAGTGAACTTTGGTTATACTCATTTGCCTCTTTACTATAAACTCTATTGTTCATACATAGCTATTTCTCCTCAGGTGGATAAAAGGTCATAACAACATCATGGGAACTTTCACTACAAGGAGATCCCCCCTTTACCAACACATGAATGTGTTGTTAAAAGCCTGTATAAGCGTTGTGAGGGTCTATACCAACGCATTTAAGATGCGTGGCCACTGGGGCCATTGCAAGGATCTATCTCCACGCTTGTAAATGCGTTGGTAATGGGAGAATAATGCGTTGCGACGATCTATCGCCACACTTGTAAATGCGTTGGTAATGGGAGAATAATGCATTGCGAGGGCCTATTGCCAAATGGATTAATAATAATATTTTGATGATTTATTTATTTCACAATATGTTAAATAACAGAAAGGGGTAATTAAGTTCAAACCCTCATATATATAATAAATTGAAGTTGTCACATTGCACACATGATACCATCAGAAATAATATTGTATTCGATACAACAATAACTTAAAATAAATAATAAAACATTTCAATGAATAATCATTTGCAAGTCTGATCAACTCCTCTCTTTGTTATTTGATACAACAATAACTTAAAAATAAATAATAAAACATTTCAATGAATAATCATTTGCAAGTCTGATCAACTCCTCTCTTTGTATTCAGCATGTCCTTACTAGCATCATCGATTTATCTTCTCAATCTAGTTTGGAAAATTTATTATAGTTAATGAAGCATTACGAAAAATGCACTATCAAAGTAATATAATTAAAAGGAGCATCATACAAGAGTTGAGGGCCATGCAGTGCCTGATCCAACCGCATGAGCCAACAATTTGTAGCCTTTGATGGGTCGTATCAATTCTTCATATTTATCCATTGCAACAATAACATTGACCAACCAAAATTCATTTCCTAGTTGAACGCCATTATGTGTAGCTTTTGGATCACAACTCCAAATAGTAGCGATGGCGACATTCTTACTTCCTTTTTTGGAACTCTTTAGAGGTATATTATAGTGCCAGTCTAGTTTACACATATACATACATGTTCACATAATTAGCAATCTAATATAAAATTTGATAAGAATCATGTATCATATAAACAAGGATTAATTGGATAGCAAGTCACCAACAACCAAAAGTTCTTGTATTTCAATTAAAGCAGCTACATAAAGAAACTTATTATTATTTAGGGCATCTCCAACTATGGCTGTAATAGTGATTTACGGACATGGTAGCATTTTTACGGACGCTGCTGGAGGAGGTTGAGGGTAACAAATTTGTGGACGGCAGTAATAGTGATACGGACGACAGCATTTTGAGAGTGGAATAGTGATACGGACACTGCTAGAGAAGGCAGAGATATGGACATGGCCACAAATTTGTGGACAGCAGTAATAGTGATACAGACGGCAGCAAATATAAAGCCCTGCTGAAGTCATCAATCTATCTTCTGATCCTACACATGAAGTCACATAACATTTCAGCTTTATGTCATAATTATAGAAAAACAAGCTTTCTAAAATTAAATAGAAAAAACAGGAGAAGTGTATATCCTACTGTTGAATCCAATTGCTACATCCACCCAAATCTAGACATGTCTAACTTGTGAATCTCAGTAGACAAGCTGTTATTCAGTAAAAGCCCACACTTTCATGCAAGCTGCTAAATTAATAAAGCTCAAAAGGTACGAGACATGTTCTGTTATCTATTTTACAGGTTTGGCTACAAATTACTAGTACTTTCACATTTGCAATTCCTCAAACATCTAGAGGAAAAAAACAATAGAGCCAAAAAGAAAAGATACTAGCAATTTTTTCTGATAATGGCCAAACTGTACAAGATCCCAAACTAGGCAACATCTTTCATCAATACATCTTCATAGCATAGAGAGCACAAAACAGGAAAAGCTTACTATTAGGGTGAAGCAGAGTGTGTTTAGGATCAATATACTCAAGTGGACAAATCATTACTGGCTCCAGTTCAATATTATACACCAAATTCATCGGCTGTTACAAAGACTCAACATGTACTTACAAAGACTCCTTAACATATAATTTCAAAAACCATAGAACCGTGTGGATTAACCACTGCTAGCCTGCTCCAGGAGAGGCAGGAGAAATTAGCAGAGAACATGTCACCTGAATTGCTACACTGAATTAACAGAGTTCAGTTAACAAAGTTAAGTTAGTCTTTGAATGCAGCCTAGTCTCGTGATTCAGTGAAACCAATTGAATAAGCATTACGCCGAATATGGTGTGGATGCAACCTAGAATGCATAGAGGATAATATTACCTTAATGGCCTAAAGGTACCTGGCAATGTCTTAGGCAAGCATGCTCACGAACGCACCCCACTCTTCCTCAAGAACAATTCGCTGCTCCTAGAGGACATGCACATCTTGAGTTCCCGTCGGCGGCCGCGGCTGGTTCCCGTCGGAGGCCAGGATCGGGGGAAGACAGCGGCCGCGGCTGGTTCCCGTCGAGGCCGCAACAGCAGAGGGCAGGGGCAGGGGGTGAGCATAGATCTCGCATCCGAATTCTGCCATCACCCTCTCGGGTGGTCGTCATCGTCATCGTCGTCAAAGGAACTACCGGATTCGGCCACCCCGCTATGGACGACCTCACCGTGGAGGACTTTGCCCCTACCATGGATGACCTCGAGGGCCGACGGATCTGGCCGTCCTGATCGCGGATGACCTTAGGGAAGCCAAATCCAGTCGCCCTACTGTGGAAGTCTTCACTGGTGTTGGATCCGGCCACCCCCGCCATGGAAGACTTCATCGTTGTATCTGCCTGCTCCCGTGTCGCCGGTGCCGCCCTAGCTGATGTAGCCATCGCCAGACTAAAGAGAGAAGAAAGAGGGAGAGGAGGGGGACTAGGTGTGGCGCCGACAGAAATCATAGGAAGGTGTGACTGAAATAACGAGGGGGGAAAAATTAGAAGGCTAGCGGTCATTTTTTCGTATTTCTTTGGTGGGAACATAACACAAGCATTTGGTTCGTGGATATCTCGCAACGGATTTTTAAAGCGTTCGGTCCAATGCGTTTGGATATGCCTGTTTCTCTTGTAGTGTTTCTTTTGGCCAACAGTTGCATCAGAGTAGAGTTTCTTTTGGTTATAGTATGTTGCTACGTCCCAAAAGTTGTACGTGCGAAATCTGAACTCAAATTCAGTGTTGATGTAATTTAAATTTTGCCAGATCCGAAAGGAATTTTTGCGCAGTAGAAATATATGCAAAAATTCCCCATGGATCTATCTCTAGGGCTATATGTTAACATTCTAAACGCAAACTCAGTGTCTAATGTAATATATTTTTTGCCAGACCCAAAAGGAACTTTTGCGCAGGCAAAATATGTAGAAAAGTTCCTCAAGGATCTGTGTCTACGCTTGTTGTACACATAGGGCTATATATTAAAACTCTATCAGAACTATATAGAATCACTGTTGGACTTTTAATACTTTTGTTTCCCACTTATCATATACTGCCGCAACTTATATGCACTAAATTCCTATCTCTTGTATCTACTTATTCGTTCTCATTGTAATATTTATGCCCTAGTTTCATTACTCGCTACTCATCACGCCAGCACAGCTCGTGGACGTATTCATGAGATTTGCTCTAGTCACCATTATACTCGCTTTGGGAGGTTGTGCAAGTATTACACTACCATCTACCACTTTTCCTACCCAAGGCCCAGGAACTTGCCATTCAACAAGGTTTATGGGAATACCTGGAGATTGGTGAGTTTTGGCCCCGAGATGAGATTTATCATTCTGCATGGCCAATACGTATTGGACTTCCTCCAAGCTAGAAAAGTACGTATACACTTCAAATAGCTATTTTGTTTTGGTAGACATTTCGTAATGTTGCCACATTGCACTGTATTAGTCCATGACCATTTGGCTAGTGGTGCGTTAATATGAAATATAGATAGTTCAGAAATTCAGAATATGGCATGCGCTATGCTTGTCATTTAATCACAAATTTCTTATATGCTTCTCTCCCCAAAACACAAGGAAATGATTTTGATTCGGATGCAAACAATTCAAATGTGAGTACATGCTTTTACCTTTTAAAAGGGGTCACATGTGAGAACATTTAATCTGAGGATACATTTATTTTTTGCAGCTATTTGTTGGTGGTCTTTGTCAAAGTGTAACTCATGAGGATCTAAACCAAGTCTTTAGTCCATGTCGAGAGCTTGTTGCTGTCAAGATATTATTAGGGAGGCAGTGTGGCTTTGTCATATACTCAAACGGGTATTTCTTTTTATCATTGTAATTTTTGCCATGTGCAGTTGACATTCTTGCAGTCTACATCATGTTATCCCAACATAGCCCCTTCTATTACTGCAAGAATGTAAACTGCAGATGCATCATGCATATCATGTAATCTTAACACAGCCCCCTCTAATGTTGCTTTGATCATGTAATCCCAACACAGCCCCCTCAAATATTGCTTTGTTGTTGGGAGTATGACCAACTTGTGGCATTTATGTCTTGTAGGGCATCAGCAAAAAAGGCCGTGACCATGCTAAATGGGAGTAACTGGGAGGTAATATCGTAAGAGTTTCACATAGTCGTCGTCGTGCTAACAGTCAGGTAGCTTTTGTTGCTTGTTTATTAGTTCCTAATTTTCATTACCATAATAGTTTTACATAGTCATCGTCGTGCTAAAAATCAGTTAGCTTTTGTCGCTTGTTTATAAATAGTTCCTAATTTTCATGGCCAAATCATATAAGTTTCGATTGTTGACATGCGTACTCTCCCTGAAAGAAATATGAGCGGGATCAATGGAGGCTTAGCCGCTATGCGTAACTGCAATGCTATGATCACTATGCTTGCACTGAGATAGGTAATCCAGGACACCATCACTATTGTGTCTTTTTATTTTTAAAAAGATACTGAAACTGACACCATCACCATTGTTCGCGCTTGTGGCCCCTTGCAGGAGCGAGGGCAGGATAATGATGCAGCAGGACAACAAGGCAAAAAGACGTCCACAACAACGAAGAAATAGAGACAGGGACGTATGTTGCGTTTCTACCAGTTTAATCATTGATCCTATGGCTAAATACAAGTTAGGTCATCGACAAAAATTTAACTTATTTTTTCCTCCCTGCTGTGATTTACCTTAACTTATTTTTCCTCCCTGCTGTGATTTACCTTTTCAAATCCTATGTCTAAATACAAGTTAGGTCATCGACCATAATTTAACTTTTATTTCCTTCCTGTTGTCATTTACCTTTTGAAAAATGATTTATACTTCACTTTGGATATTCGGTCCTGATACATTAAATGTTATGATCAATGTTTTTGCTCAACATTTTTTTTTCAATCAGAAACAGAAAATCAGCCATAACCCCGTTGTCTTAATATACTCGCCACTATAGTTCTTCTCTGTTTAGTAGTGAACTTTGGTTACAATCATTTGCCTCTTTACTGTAAAATCTATTGTTCATACATATCTATTTCTCCACAGGTGGATAACAAGGTCATGACAACATCATGAAAACTTTCTTTTGGCCAGTAGTTGCATCAAAGTAGAGTTTCTTTTGGTTACAGTATGTTGCTATGTCCCAAAAGTTGTACGTGCGAAATCTAGACTCAAACTCAGTGTTGATGTAATTTAAATTTTGCTAGATCCAAAAGGAATCTTTGCGCAGCAAAAATATATGCAAAAGTTCACCATGGATCTGTCTCTAGGGCTATATGTTAAAATTCTAAACCTAAACTCAGTGTCTGATGTAATATATTTTTTGCTAGACCCAAAAGGAACTTTTGCACAGGCAAAATATGTGGAATAGTTCCTCGAGGATCTGTGTCTACGCTTGCTGTACACGTAGGGCTATATATTAAAACTCTATATGTACTATATAGAATCACTGTTGGACTTTTAATACTTTTGTTCCCCACTTATCATATACTGTGGCAACATATATGCACTAAATTCCTATCCCTTGTATCTACTTATTCATTTTCATTGTAATATTTATGCCCTAGTTTCATTACTCGCTACCCATCACGCCAGCACTGCTCGTGGACGTATTCATGAGATTCGCTCTGGTCACCATTGTAATCACTTTGGGAGGTTGCAAGTATTACACTTCTATCTACCACTTTTCCTACCCAAGGCCCAGGAACTTGCCATTCAACAAGGTTTGTGGTAATACCCGGAGATTGCTGAGTTTTGGCCTCGAGATGAGATTTATCATTCTGCAAGGCCAATGTGTATTGGACCTCCTCCCAGCAAGAAAAGTACTTATACATTTCAAATAGCTATTTTGTTTTGGTAGACATCTCGTAATGTTGCCACATTGCACTGTAGTAGTCCACGACCATTTGGCTACTGGAGCGTGAATATGAAATATAGATAGTTTAGAAATTCAGAATATAGCATGCGCTGTGCTTGTCATTTAATCACAGATTTCTTATATGCAGCTCTCCACAAAACACAAGGAAATGATTTTGATCAGGATCCAAACAATTTAAGCATGAGTACATGCTTTTACCTTTTATAAGGGGTCACATGTGAGAACATTTAATCTGAGGATACATTTATTTTTTGCAGCTATTTGTTGGTGGTCTTTGTCAAAGTGTAACTCATGAGGATTTAAAGCAAGTCTTTAGTCCATGTGGAGAGCTTGTTGCTGTCAAGATATTATTAGGGAAGCAGTGTGGCTTTCTCGCATACTTAGATAGGTATTTCTTTTTATCATTGCAATTTTTGACATATGCAGATGACATTCTTACAGTCTACATCATGTTATCCCAACACAGCCCCTTCTATTATTGCAAGTATGTAAACTGCAGATGCATCATGCATCATGTAATCCCAACACAGCCCCCTCAAATGTTGCTCTGGTGTTGGGAGTATGACCAACTTGTGGCATTTATGTCATGTAGGGCATCAGCAGGGAAGGCCATGACCATGCTAAATGGAAGTAAACTGGGAGGTAATATCATAAGAGTTTCACATGGTCGTCATCGTGCTAACAATGAGGTAGCTTTTGTTGCTTGTTTATGAGTAATAATATATTTTTTGCCAGACCCAAAAGGAACTTTTGCGCAGGTAAAATATGTGGAAAAGTTCCTTAAGGATTTGTGTCTACACTTGCTGTACACATAGGGCTATATATTAAAACTCTATCAATACTATATATAATCACTGTTGGACTTTTAATACTTTTGTTCCCCACTTATCATATACTGTCGCAACATATATGCACTAAATTCCTATCTCTTGTATCTACTTATTCATTATCATTGTAATATTTGTGGACATGGACGTATTATGAGATTCACTCTGGTCACCATTGTAAGCATCTAGGCCCCTGGATTTTGATTTTATTGTTTTCATGATTGATGACGCTGGTTTAAGGGGAAATCTTGAATTTCATGGACACCTATGAATTCAAATTATTTCGGCATCAAGCGCGAAGGTTAAGGACCTTGTAGAGAATGGATCGGATGTTGGGGTGATCCATTTTTATATTAGGTTTCTCTTCTTCTATGCTTTGTTCGCCGACTATTAAGAGGGGTTTGTCGATTTAATTTCTATTGATCATCTTCACGGGAAGCACAACCTAGTCATATCTCTTTCGTTCGAGGGTTTCGGTGGTGGTTGAAACCTCCAGAAGTGTCTTTTTAGGCATAGAGTTCGCCGAGTTGGACTAGGCTATTTGTTTTAGGTCTAAAACCCATTTGAGGACTGCTTTTAGATGTGTCCGGGCTGTCCTGGCCGTGGCCAGACCATTTGGGCATTAGTCCGGTCCGTCTGGACCATGTGTTGGGCACTCGTCAGGGGAGCTGTCTGGCTCAGACCATCCGGAGCTAAGCCTGTACCGTCCAGGTTTCATGGCGGCTGCTCGGCCTGGTGGGAGTTCCTTTTTGGTGGCGCGGCATTATTGTCCGGACAGTCCAGACCTACGTCCGGACCGTTCTGAGTCCACGCCGTCCGCTTGGGTTGCGCTTGTGGCTTAGGGCAGCTCGAGTCTTCTAGTCCAAACTGTCCGAATGGTGGCCGTGCCGTCCGAACCGTGTTGTGTGTGCTCTGTCCAAAGTTTGTTTTGGGGGCTACCGATTATGTTTAGTCCGAACCGTCAGACTAATGTCCGAACCGTCTGGACGAACTGCGTTCCGTTTTGTGTGCTTGGTTTCTCTGCGTGGTCTGGGCATCTCAGCTTTGGACCATCCTGACCTTGGTCCGGACCGTCCGGACTGAGCAGCTTCTGTCCTCTAGGCATTGATTTTGTACATTCCAGACCTGGGTTGGGATGGGTGTGTTTTAGTGGGAATTAGCCCCAACGGTCAGATCTGGGCTGAGCTCTATATATAACCTAAGTGGGTGTGAGAGAGACAGAGTGAGAGCACATTTTCTTAGGGTTTGAGAGCTGAAACGTGAGGGCCACCCATTGTTCTTGTGCCTCAACATGGATGTAGGAGGGAGCTCCGAACCATGGGAAAAAAATCCATCTTTGCTTCCTCTATTTCGACATTTACTTTCCGCTTATATTATTTTTCATGCCATGATTGTGTTGCTATTCCATGTGCTAATTAGGGTTTGCTTCAATTAGTTTCAGTTTATGCGCATATTTAGTTTGGACTAATTGCTTAAGTCTAATCAAGAATTTAAAAAATAAGGGCCTATTCACCCCCCTCTAGGCCACTAGGTCTTTACAAGTGGTATAAGAGCAAGGTTTCTCATTTACTTAGCTTAATCGCTAGAGAGTAAATGGCCGGATAGGGTTCTAGTGCTAGCATTGGTAGGGCTTCAACTTTTAATGGGTAAAATTATGCTTATTGGAAATCCAAATGCAATGTTACTTAGAAGCGATGAGCTTGGATGTTTGGAGAGTTATTGAAAATCCTATCACTCCACCCATGGACAAGGAGGCTCCAACACCCAACGATCTTAAGAATATTTCACTTAACTCAGAAGCTAAAAATGCCTTGTTCTCTTGTCTTAGCTTGGATATTTTTGGTAGAATTAGCAATTTGACTTCGGCAAACAAAATTTGGACTACCCTCCAAGAGATTCATGAGGGAACGTCCATCATAATGGAAGAAAAGTTGTATGTTCTTCGTGAAAACTTTGATCAATTTAAAATGCTTCCTCATGAGAATGCCAATACTATGTTTGCTAGGCTCAACCCAATTGTCAGTGAACTCAAGGGATACGGGTCAACTATTACAGACACCGATGTGTGTCGGAAGATAGTGCGGATTCTTCCTCCAGAGTATCGTGGCTCGTCATTTATTTATCAAATAGTGGTGAACTTAAGACGATGACTCCCACCGAGCTCTTGGGACGGATTGTCACTCATGAGCTATTCCTTGATGACTAAGCAGACGCACCATTAAAAAACAAGCAAATAGCCCTCACGGCTAAAGACAAGACGGTTGAGGCCCAAAATGAAGACAAAGGGTTTGAGAATGATGATGTAAATGAGTTGCCTCTTCTATTAAGAAGAACAAGCAAACTTCTTGAGAAAACAAGCTCTAGTGGTAATTTGAAGAAGAATGTGACATCTTTAAAAATTTCAGATTTAAAATTTAATTAAACTTTAAAATCAAGTTTAATTTTTAGAAATATCCCAATTTTTTTTCTTCCTTTTCTTTTTCCTTTTACTGTTCTTTCCTTTCCTCCTCTGTTTGTCCCCTAGCCGAACCGCAGCTCTCCCCAAACCGACCCCCTTTCCTAATCCTAACCAAACTAATCTCTAACCTCCATTAACCTGCGATGAAAACCCATCATGCCAGATTATCTCGCTCATCCCCAAAATCATCACCAAACTGATCCCAAGCAATCCTAACTGATTCAAAAACCAATCCAATCTCCAACGCCCCTATATAAACCCTAGTTAGCCCAATTAACCCTAATCTTCCCAAAACCAATCTGTACGTGCGTCGCCCTGCCGTCGATGTTGTTGCCACCTGCAGCCGCCGCGACCGCGTCTTGCCCCCACGTGCCGCCGCCGCTGCTGCCTCCACGCCGCGCCACCAGGACGCCGACGCCGCTGCGTGGCGAAAGCACCGCCGAGGCCGCGTCGCGCAGCGCCGCGCGCTGCTGCCCTGCGTGCCGCTGCGCCGCTGCTACACGCCGGTGCTGCCGCTGCGGACCCAAGGCCGAGCCTTGCCACTGCCGTCCTCGCCAACCAGCGCCACACCCGCCGAGTCGCCGACGCCGCGCCGCCATTGCTCCTGCGCACCGCTCGCTACGGGTTGCCACCGAGCCGCCCCGCAGCGACCCCACCGAGCGCCGCCTTAGTGCCAGGTTGCCGTCGCCGACCCTCGCAACGGCACACGGCCGGAAAAACCTTACCCGAGTCAAATTATTTAAGGTGTAGCTACGATGTGAAAAACCACCAAGACGCTCATAACCGGGAGCACGGCCATTCGAATGGGTTTACACTCTGCAGAGGTTGCACGCTTTTCCCGCAAGATACGATACTCCCCCGTCGGAAAGCATCGTAACAAAATCCATCAAAAGACCAACCCCGAGTTTGACACAGTCATACCTGATATTCACACAAGTACCCTAGGGACTCCGACTGTACCTGATATTCACACAAGTACCCCGAAGTCCAACCCCAGGCTATACACCGGCAATGACACATCCCTCGGGAGCTCACCCACGGTGCAAGGACGGCGGCAATCTCGACGTTACTCTCCCTCTAGATCAGGCCCGTCCCATTCCGGGCTTGCGGTCGCACGAGAAATTCTCAGTTAAATCCATCACGATCATCGGTCCTTAGAGACCGGAGCGTCGACTCAAGTCACCCGCTCCGAGTCAAATTATTAGTTGGTCAAATTTTAATTAATGAGTGAATATTCCCACCACAAAACCCAAGTTCTCATGTCTCATACTCAGATACTCAAGATTCTCATATTAAAGTGTGTAACAATATTTTTATGAGTGGGAATCACTCCCCGGTGACTATCTAAGCAATGCTAAGCCAACTAATAATTTAAAAACAGTAGCAATTACATAATATTACCATCCTAATGTTTATCATGATCGTGGGTGTATATCATATAAATAAACGATATACACTGGGAATTACTATAGCAAATACGCATAATTTAATTAAATAGCAATTTTGGTAAAATCTAGAAATTGGGATTCCAGGGGAAAGACTTGCCTTCCTGTTCTCCTTGACCTTGCGGAACGTTGGCGGCGTCGGCGAACTCTCCTTCGTCACCCGCGTAATCTATCGCACGCAAATCGAGAAAAACAATAATAAATAACAAAAACAGTAAACATATTGAAAAATTAAATAACAATTACAGTAAATAGATATGAATTTTCTGAAAATTTAGAAACTGGAATCGCCGGATTTGGAGTTCGAATGAATTCGTAGCGAAATAGTAAAGGAACACTATTGCTGAAATTCAGGGAATTGAAAAATTGCACTGTAGCACACGGGGCCGGGTACTGTAGCACGCGACCCACACGTGAAGGGATAAGATGCTGGCTGCTTCTGCATCTTGACTGAGAGAAATCAGAGGAGAGAGAACTAGAGAGAGAAAGAGGGAAGAAGAAGAGAGGAAGAAGAAGAAAGAAGAAGGGAGAGGAGAGGGAGGAAGGAGGCCGGCGGCGGGTGGCTCCGGCGAGGGCGGCGGTCCGGCGACGGCGGTCCGGCGAGCTTGAGGCGGCGGCGACTCGGCGTGGAGGCGGCGGCTGCGTCGGCTCGGGCGCGACGGCGATGTGGCGGTGGCGGCGATCGGGTTAGCGCGGGCGCGAGGAGGAGCAGCGACGCTGGCGGCTTGCGCGCGGCGGCAGAGCACGGCGTGGTGGCGGCTCGGCGAGGCGGCGCGAACGCGGCGGCGATGGGCGGCTTGTGAGCGAGCGGCGGCGGCGGCACGGCTGGGCTTGCACCGGCGGCGCGGCAATGACGTCCACGGGTGGCGTGCGGCAGGGGCGGCATGGCGCTCCGGTCGGCGGCACAGACGAGGCATGGCGACAAGGACAGGAGATGTCGGCGCGGCCACCTCCGGGACGTCAATGACGGCGGCTGCTCCAGGAAGCGTGGCGGTGACGACGGCACGAGGATGACGACGACGGTGGCAACAAGATGACGGCGCGTGGATTGATTTTGGGGTTGATTAGGGTAGGATTAGGGGTTTATATATGGGATTAGGGCTAAGTTTGGTTTGGGCTCGGTTCGGGCTTGGCCCAATCCGCGAGGATTAGGGATAAACCTAATTAATTTAGGATTTGTAAATAATATTTAAGGAAAACGAATATTGTTAATTTTTAGGGTGTCACAAACCTCCCCCCCTAACAGGAATCTCGTCCCCGAGATTCGAACGGAACAGGTCTGGGAATTCCGCTCGCAAATCCTCTTCTCGTTCCCACGTTGCCTCTTTTTCTGAGTGATGATTCCACTGAACTTTGCAAAATTTGATCTTACGGCTTCGGGTGCACCTCTCGGATTCCTCCAAAATCTTAACTGGATACTCGATATAGGTCAAGTCCTCACGCAAATCCACATTCTCTAAGGGAGTCTGTTCTTCTGGCACACGTAAACACTTCTTTAACTGGGACACATGAAACACGCTGTGCACATCAGACAATTGTGGTGGTAGTTCCAACTGATACGCCACTTCTCCTTTCTTTGCAAGAACACGAAACGGTCCAATGTATCTCGGTGCTAGCTTTCCACTGACTCTGAATTGGCGGATACCTTTCATTGGTGACACTTTCAAATACACAAAATCATCCACATTGAACTGCAAGTCACGGCGTCGATGATCTGCGTAGCTCTTTTGTCTTGACTGGGCTGCTTTTAACCGACTCTGAATCATGCGAACCTGTTTATCGGCCTCTTTTAATATGTCTGGTCCAAACACTTTATTTTCTCCGATCTCTTCCCAAAATAGCGGTGTACGGCACTTGCGACCATACAATGCTTCAAACGGTGACATTTGAATACTCGACTGATAGCTATTGTTGTACGAAAATTCTGCATATGGCAAGTTTGTATCCCAGCTGTTCTTACTTTCCAACGCACAAGCGCGAAGCATATCCTCCAAAATTTGATTTGTCCTCTCAGTTTGACCATCAGTTTGAGGGTGGTAAGCAGTGCTGAAATTTAACTTAGTTCCTAACAGTTTGTGTAAACTTTGCCAAAACATGGATGTAAATTGAGAACCACGATCGGACACAATTTTCTTTGGAACACCATGCAAACATACTATTCTAGCCATGTATAGCTCTGCAAGTCGATCACTGGTATAAACAGTTTTAACCGGTATAAAATGCGCAACCTTAGTCAATCGGTCCACAATTACCCAAATGGAATCAAACCCTGACCTAGTTCTCGGCAGTCCGGTTATAAAATCCATACCTATTTCTTCCCACTTCCACTCGGGAATTTTCAGGGGTTGCAACAATCCTGCGGGACGTTGATGTTCCGCTTTTACCTGCTGACAAATATGACATAGTACGACATACTCTGCAATGTCTCTTTTCATTCCGGTCCACCAATACTTCTCCCGTAGGTCTAAGTTTGGTTCGGGCTCGGTTTGGGCTTGGCCCAATCCACGAGGATTAGGGATAAACCTAATTGATTTAGGATTTGTAAATAATATTTAAGGAAAACGAATATTGTTAATTTTTAGGGTGTCACAGTGTACAATCTCTACAGAGTGTAAACCCATTCGAATGGCCGTGCTCCCGGTTACGAGCATCTTAGTAGTTTTTCACATCGTAGCTACACCTTAATTAACTTGACTTGGGTAAGGTTTTTCCGGTAGTGTGCCGTTGCTAGATGATTCATGGTGAACGAGAACGAGCATGAGAACTTTATTGAGATGATGATCTGAGATAATGAGAATCTGAGATATGAGACACTGAGTTAGAAAATTATGCCATGTTTATCTTATTGTTGAGATTAATCATGAGAATTGCTATTTATTTACTTATGTTTTATTAAATGCTTTTATACTGTTAAGTTAAATGGTTTTATGCAAATAAGCCCTATCTTTCCTAGGATAAGCCTAACATGGCCCTTCCCAGGAAAGACTTGCTAGTATTCGCGTGCTAACCCCGGCTTTTATTCGAGGCTGCTTATTCCACGAGCAGGTCAGGATCGTGAGGTTACGCAGGAACGTTGGATTTTCCCCGGAAGGTGATCTGGAATACTAGAAGCTTCCCCAGTCAGTTTGCCTGTGGCTGATGATGGGTCTACTTCAGTTATTTATTTGGTTCTTTTGACGTTATAAACTATGGTAATAATTGCTTTGTTGTACTCTGATTTGTTTTATTAGTTAATATAGTGTTGGTGTTGATATTTTATTTCTGTTTTACTATGGGTACGTGCTTGATCCTTGGGACTCGTACTAATAACACAGAGGGGTTCGGTTTAGTAAAACCGGGTCCCGACAAAGAAGTTCAATCACAAGCAAGGCTCCAATCCATTTGCCAATGTGATTTGCTACGAGTGCAACAAGAAGGGTCACATAGCGGCAAAGTGTGACCAAAAGAAGAACAAGGGCAAGTCATATGATAGTGATGATGAAGATGAAGGCAAGGAAGCTAAAAAATCAAGGAGCCATTACAAGAAGTCAAAGTACAAGCGAGTAAACAAGAATGGCAAGAAGCAAGCCTACATTGGAGAATGGGTGACGGATGAAGAAACATCAAGCGAGTCTTCATCCTCTTCTTCCGATGATGAAGGGCCAAAAGGAAAGGGACTTGCCAAACTTTCCATTGCGGAGTCGACCCCACTTCCTTCTTCATCAATCTCATTTTGCCCTATGGCAAAGCAAGACGAGAAGATAGACGACTCCTCAACCTCATATGATGAACTCATTGAGATTGTTCAAGACCTTAGTCAAGCTTTGCAAAATGAATCTTCTAAAGGCAAGAACTTGAAGAAATTACATGCTAAAATCTAACTATCAAGTATGATAATTTGCTTAGTAAGCATGAGACTCATATGAGTGATTATAATAACTTGCTTGCTAAACTTACAATGGTTGAGAAAGAGTTAAGTGAACTTTAAATCTCCCATGACTTGCTTGTGAATGAACATAACACTCTTGTTGTCAAGCATGTAGAGTTAGAAAAATGCAATCTTGATCTTGTCAACACTAATGAATCACTTAAGCTTGTTCATTAGACATCTTTACCTACGATTGATCATGTGTCTAAAAGTGATTCTAGTGTTACTTGTGATTTGCTTAACTATGATATGGTGATAATAGACCCTAAGAAAGATGCTAAGACTAGTTGTGGTGAATTGCATGATCTCTCTTGTAAATCTAATTCTAGCACTTCTAAGCCCTCTAGCACTTGTAATAAGTATGATTGTGAAAATGCTATCAAGGCTAGAGAACTTCTCAATGAAAATCTTGGGCTTAGAGCTAAAATTACAAACTTTGATAAGAGACTAGAAAGATGTTTTCTTGGAGGTGACAACCTTGACAAGGTGCTTGGGGAGCAACAGTATTACCCAAGTAAGAGAGGTTTGGGGTACAAGCCCCTAAGGGAAGCATTCCGGGATGGTGGATGGATAAGACCCAACACACGCTTTGTCAAGACTAGCATTCATTGTTATTATTGCCATGCTAAAACTCACAAATCCGACGATTGCGCCTTTCCTAGTTCTACTAAATTCAAAAGCGAAAGAGGCACAATGATCGATGCTCATTATATGCTCTTTAAGAATTATCGTGGCAAAATGAATGTAAAATGTGAAAATGCTCCTAAGAACTTTCAAAAGGCTAAAGCCGTTTGGGTTCCGAAAGCTCTTCTTAATAACCCCTTTGGACCCAAACATGTAGATGTGAAACCTAGGGACCCAACATGGTTTGGGTACCTAAGGTCAAAGCTTAATCTTCATGACTATTGGTGAACTACAAGAGCGGCGGTCGATATTGGGTGATTGATAGTAGATGCACGTAACACATGACCGGCACTCGCGTATGTTCACCTCACTGGAGGATACAGGTAACTTTGAGAACAAAATCACCTTCGAGAACAATAGCAAGGGCAAGGTAAGAGGTAAAGTAAAGTCGCTATATCAAATGACCACTCCATCTCAAATGTACTCTTAGTAGAGTCACTTAATTTCAATCTCTTGTCCGTAGCTCAATTATGTGATCTTGGTTTCCATTGTCTCTTCACAGAAGATGGAGTTTCCGTTTTTGACAAATATAAGCAAGTTATTTTCAAAGGTTTCCGATTTCAAAATCTCTACTTTAAACAATCTTGTCTCTCGACTTGTCTCATTGCCAAAGTCTCCCTTGGTTGGTTTTGGCATAGACGGCTTGGACATGTGGCGATGTCAAATTTGGAAAAGCTTTTCAAAAATGACGTTATCGTGGGCTTAAAAGATGTCAAATTTGAGAAGGACAGGCTATGTAGTGCTTGTCAAGCTAGTAAGCAAGTAGCGAACTCTCATCCAACAAAAAATGTCACGTTCACTTCAAGGCCATTAGAACTCTTACACATGGATATTTTTGGTCCAACATCCTATGAGAGTATTGGAGGAAACTCTTTTTGTCTTGTGGTAGTGGATGATTTCTGTCGGTTCACTTGGGTTTTCTTTTTGCCAAATAAAGTTGAAGTTGGAAAAGTATTTAAACATTTGCAAAAAGGGCCTAAAATGAACTTAAAACTCTCATTAAGAAAATCTGGAGTGACAATGGAAAAGAGTTTGTGAATTCTAACATCGAAGAATATTGTGATGAGCTAGAAATAAAGCATGAACTTTCCGCCACATATACACCGCAACAAAATGTAGTGGTGGAGAGGAAAAACCGGACACTCATCGAAATGGCTAAAACCATGTTGGATGAGTACGGCACACCAAATGTGTTTTGGGCGGAGGCTATCAATACCGATGCCATGCGATCAACCGTCTCTACCTTCACCGGCTACTCAAGAAGACGGCATATGAACTATTGGTGGGAAAGCGGCCCAACGTGTCATATTTCCATGTCTTCGGTTGCACTTGGGCAAGTTTCAATGCCGGTGTGACATAGGTTTTCTTGTTGGTTATTCCTCTCATTCTAAAATTTATCGTGTATTTAATAATGCCACCGGCCTAGTTGAAGAAACCTATGATGTAAAATTCGATGAATCTAATGGCTCTCAAGGAGAGCATGAAAATTTGAGTGATGTAGGGGATGAACCATTGGCTAATGCTATAAAGAACATGAAAATTGGTGACGTGCTACCAAAGGAAACGGCGAAGGAAGATGTCATTGAATCATCCTTAGCGTCCATGGCTCCCTAGGCAAGTTACAAAGAAAGTGAGGAGAACGATGCGGACATTCTTCGCTCACCACCTCAATTCAATCGGAGTCATCATACTATAGCTAAAGATCACCCGATTGATCAAGTCATCGGTGATATGAGTAAGGGTATTCAAATTCGCCCTCGTCAAGCTTCTTTTTGTGAGCATTACTCGTTTGTGTCGTGTTTTAAGCCTAAGAACATAGACGAAGCGTTGGGAGATCCGGATTGGGTGGACGCGATGCATGAGGAGCTCAACAACTTCACACGCAATAAAGTTTGGACATTGGTGGAAAGACCAAGTGAACACAATGTCATCGGGACTAAATGGGTGTTCAAGAATAAACAAGATGAGAGCGGGATAGTGGTAAGAAACAAAGCTCGCCTTGTAGCTCAAGGTTTTACCCAAGTCGAAGGTATGGACTATGGTGAGACATATGCACCTATTGCTCGCCTCAAGGCTATTAGACTACTTCTTACTTTCTCTACTTGTCATAATATTGTGCTTAAGCAAATGGATGTGAGAAGTGCTTTTCCAAATGGATATATTGATGAACTTGTGTTCGTGGAACAACCTCCCAAATTTGAAGATCCTAAGCATCCCAAACATGTGTACAAACTTTCTAAGGCTCTCTATGGTCTCAAGCAAGCACCTCATGCATGGTATGAGCGTCTTAGGAATTTTTTACTTGAGAGGGGATTCAAAATCGGGAGGGTTAATACCACATTATTCACGAAAATTGTTGATGGACACTTGTTTCTATGTCAAATATATGTTGTTGATATTATTTTTGGGAGCACTAACCATGACTTTTGCAAGGATTTTGGGTCTATGATTGCCCATGAGTTTGAGATATCAATGATAGAGGAATTATCTTTTTTCTTGGGGTTTCAAATCAAGCAATTAAGGAATTGAACATTTATCTCTCAAGAGAAGTTGAAAAGGATCGAAGGCCTAGAAGGGGGGGTTGAATAGGCCTAATTGCAACTTTTTCGGTTTTCTAGGTTTAGTAGAAATTAAGACAAATTAATACTAAAGCAAGACCTATTCTAAGCAAGACGAACACAATAGATACAAGAGAACTATATCGGCGATAGCATCACAACCATTGCATAAACATTAATAGAGTGCAAGAAATTAAAGGAGCACACGGGACAAAGGATATTTTTATCCCGAGGTTCGGAGACGAACTCCTACTCCTCGTTGAGGAAACCCTCGACGAACGAAGGCCGGTTCTCAATCGAACCTAATCCTCTTCTCCACTCGTGGTAGTCGTTCGCCGCTCCGGCCGGTCGACTCCGAACCTTCACACCGTGTCGAGTGCTCCCACACGCCTTGGTGAGCTACTCGACCTCACACCACCCCCGACGACACACGTCGGGTGGGAGACACACTCCCGAGGGTAACAAGCCCGATGACGACGAACCCGCAACTCCGAATCCCCGAAGAAGCACGACCGGAAGATCGAAGAACACCGGAAGAACCAAAAACACACTCACACGGGCTTGGGAGGCTCAAGAACTTACCTAGCAAGAGTAACACCAAATGCTCGAGCTCAAACTCTCTCTCGGACACACTCCCTTAAGTACTGACCACGATTTGGGGGGAATATTCCCTCAGATTCCCCCCGAGGTGGGAGGATCCCCTCACAAACCGGACTGTCTGCCCAGGGGAACCAGACAGTCCTCCCCAAAACCTAACCTCGCTCCTCACCGGCCAGTGGAGGGTTCACACTTCGACCAGACAGCCAACAGGACAGCCCTCCTCGACTGTCCTGACGAAGGCTGAACTCCCCTGGACGAATGCACTACAAAGAAAATACCTAGGAAACCCTCCTCACACTCCAACCAGACACCTGGCGGACAATCCGGTTGGTCTGTCTCGACCAAGGTGAACTCCACTGTCACCAAGTCGCTCTTCTCCCAAACCCTGCGGAAGGATCTCGCCTTGGGCGGACATCTTGGCCGGACAGTCGCCCACTATCCGGTTGATGACTGAAAACTTGTTGTTCTATCTTAATTAACTCAGGGCGAACCCCCAACAGACGGTCCGAACCCTTGTCCGGTTAAGGGCTGACCCCTGCTGCCAACACTCCCAAGCTCTAGACCACACCTAGAGACACTCCTAAGCCAGAAACAGGAGAAAGAAAAGATATGCTTCAGGGAAATTGGAAATGCACGGATAACGTCACCATCGAGCCCCCCTCAGAACAGCGTCGAGAAAGCCAGAAAAAGAAAAACTTAGACTAAAGATAGACCCACACACTTCCCGGTCTATCCTCTAAATCATCCTTAGCCTTGATTGCATCGACGAAGATCATTTAAAAACAGTGAGGGGTCCAAGATAGCCAAAATACCCTCAGTTGGCAGGAAATGACGTATAGATGTAGCTTCACTTGAGATGACCGATCAACAATCATCAAAATCAAATAAAAACCCATGGGAGCCTTGATCCTTACAATCTCCCCCTTTTTGGTGATTGATGACAACACCTGCATTCTATCTCAAGTGATACAAAACATAGCATATATATATCTCGCATGCACAGGTCAGTCACAGTGGCATCAATATAAGAACATCATCATAGTTTCAAAATAAGATATGGTATGCATGACACAAGATAGGCTCCCCCTAGATAAACTCAACAAGGCAATCAAGAAATCAAATGCATCAAGTACATAACAACCACAACCACAAAGATGTCAAGAACCAATTATTGCAAACTCAGAGCACATAGTTCAACTAGACCAAAACAACCACAAAGAGATAGCAATGCCTCCAGCTACTCCCCCTTTGGCACCAAGCACCAAAAGGGGTCTTCGCGATCCCCACCGGACAGACAAGAGTCACTTCTTCTTGGAGAACCGCCGGCGAAAATAGGTTTTGAGGTTGGATTTGATGGAGCTAGAAGGAGGAGATGGTGGTGCCTCTGCAGTATCAGGAGCCTCTGAAGAGCCTGGAGCAGGAGAGTCTGGAGCACTGTGACCCTGAACACTGTGACCCTAAACATCCTGAGGATCCATGGAGGCAAATACATCAGCAGAAGAAGGGTACTCAGAGGGATCTAACGCCACATTGAACAACTGGTCCCCCAGAAACTGCACAGAGGCATACAAGTCTTGGTGAGAATTCTCAATAGAGCTCACTCTGGCACTCACGTCCTGCAGGCTGGCCAGATGCTCCTGCTGTCGAGCCAATTGATCCTGCTGCCAAGATACCTGCTCATTGTGCCAAGATACCTCCTCTTGATGCCATCCCTGATATATCTGGTGATATGAGTCCTGAGCTGCTGTGACAGAGGTGAAAAACTGATCTTGACGAGCAAAGAAGGCTTCAAATCCTTGCATTGGGGGTGCCTGAGCCTCCTGGGATTCTGGAGGAACTTGAGGAGCACTATGGCTTGTCCCTACCTGGCTATCATCCACTCGCTGCCTCTTGTCCCCTGCCTTCGGAATCTTCATATCATAGGGCTTAATTGACAGGTTGTAGAGAGAGGCATCAACAATATTTTTCTGAGCTAGAAATCCACAAAGAACGTGACCTAAGGGGAGAGACTTGTTGAAACCCCTCATGATACCCTCTTCCATCTCCCCAAACAACAAATCTGCCACATTAATCGTTGCCTTAGTTAGGATATAATGACAAACCCACTGAAATATTGGAGAGAATGCATCACGGTTCCCACTTCTATTCAAGATGGTCCTTCTAAGAATGCCTTCTAGCACTGACGACTGGTGATTAAGACAGGCAGTCTTGGACTGAGAGAACCCTAGAGCTGTCACATCTTCATAAAGGTGTTGTATCATAGGCACATCTGGCTGAATATGAGTTGTAGACCACTTGTTCTCTGCTCCATACATAAGAGAATGAATTTCTACTCCCCCTGCAGCAAGGTGGAAAGTATTTTGAAAGTGTTCCTTATGAAAGATGTGCTGGACTCCCCCGAAGCTGAACGCTACTCTCGTGCGGTTCTTTGCAACCCACATGGTCGAATAGATTTCAAGCACATCATGCACTGAGTAGGAGAATTTCTGAGTTAAAAGCTCCGCAAGACCCATGGTGGCACAGCATCCAAGATAAATCTCATCGGAGTTGGTAGCTTGCTGAACTCTTGCCCATGAAATGTATTGAGCGTGAAACACAAACTTCTGATTGACTCTGGCCTTTGACACATATGCTTTGTATATGTCACTGTGAACACGGTGCCAGAAGTTGTCTCGAGGTAACATGGGCTTCTTTGGGAACCATCGAGCCAAGGAGACACGCCTTAGTTGCCTAATGAACTTGTCTTCCCAACCCAGCAGATCTTTGGACACCGTCCCATATTCAGTGAAGACACTCATTCTAGGGTCAATCTCAACTTCCTCAGCTTCCTCAGCTCCCTCAGACTCGTCATCTGATTCAACCGGGGATTCCTCCCCCTCAGACTCTGAAACATACACATCCTCCATCTCATCGTCAGAAACGACCTGCTTTCCACGGCCTGCATTCTTAGTCCTCGGCATACTGGAATGACCACAGAGACTGAAATAAATCCTTGACAATCACTAGCACGCCTCAATTGACAAGCCTATAAATACAAGCCTCCAATGCACAAGCTCTTGACCAAAACCCTTAGAGAGAAGAAACCGGCCAAATGAGGTTCCCCCGCGAAGAATCAATCCAGGGAATTAGGGGAGAACCACGAGGGGAGCACAAATGTGGAAGGAATCGATCCAATTCTTCCTGAGGAGAAAGATTTGAGCAAGGGGAAAATATGGAGTGGCTAGGGCTAAAAGAAATGAAGAACACGGGCAAGGAAGAAGAACGGGGCGCAGTGGGAAAGGGAAGAAGGAGCCAGGGAGAAAAAGCACTCGGGAGGCCGCCTCTCCTCATAGGCCGGACAGTCCGGCTAGGTCGACTGGACTGTCCGGTAGAAGGCTGGGCGGCAAGGGATGATTTTTCAGGAAGAACAGTACGCTCCGGCCTTGGTCCGGACAGACCAGCCAGACAGTCTGGCCGTCTGTCTGGTCCAAGGCTGAACTCTCTCCTGGACCACCCAAAAACTAGTTTTTGCACCTGGAGCCCATTTCACTTAGATGAAAATATGACCGGGGCTTAGGAATGCATAAAATAGAGAAGTTTTGAAGATGAGATCATTTTGACAAGGTGAGATAGAGAGGAGAGCCAAGACGAGAATTTTAGCCTTTTTGAAGACGAAACAAGGAGAAATCCAAAGAAGGAACTCAACCCAAACTCAACACCGACGGATTAAGAAGAATTAGAGCACACGAGGCCAATGAGCTTAGAGCTACGAACCAAGTTCCTAAGAGCAATACCAAAAAGCATCATTTTTTAGAAGATAATCTCAAGACACTATGATCAATGATACCAAGGGGTGACAAAAATTATCATGATTAGAAGCGATTTGAGCAAAAGCGCATGAGACAGCAATAGGATACCACGAAAATCGCCTAATAGTAAGTGTGATACAAATCATGCTCAACATAGTCTAGGAAGACCACAGCTCACAAGAAGAAGCCATCACCGAACATTACTTAGTAAGAGCATTGCAGGGATAAAATTTTATTCAAAAATTATCATGTTCCTCATGGTTTAGCTAGGATGATCGTTTTGAAGAGTTGAGACTCAAGCCTTACTTTTGGACCATTTAGCCAGAATGATCGTTATGAAGGGTTGAGGCCCAAGCCTTACTTTCCGACCACGCCTAGCATTACGCTAAAGGAATCGTGATCTCGGTCATCCAATACTCCCCCTAAGTTCATGCCAAGTGCAATGGCAAGCGATCTCAGAGGGGAGGATTGGTGGGACTCAACCACAGACGCTCAAGATAGAACAATTTTTTAAAAAAAACATTGTCATCACCATTTCATTGCACCTTCCTTTTTTTTTTAATACAAAAACTGAGCACATTACTTGGGCAATGTAAGGGATGGCAATATCCAAGTGAAAAGAGTTCTATTTAAACTAGGCAAGCTTAACACGATCACTCCAAGCTATTAAGCAACATACAGGTCCAAGTTGAAAAGACTCGTGCACCTAGTTCAAAAGATTAAAGAATTTGCAAAGAGGTATACACTTGGTACCATTTAGCATGGTGAAACATAAGATCATAAGCATTAAGATTTTACAAGAGGACAAATGAAATTCAAGGAACACTAGGTTCACAGGCCTAAGCTCATTGATCTCAGGACAGCATGAACAAAAGGAGCAAGCTGATCATAGAGGCAGGGGCAATGGCAAGAATATCAAGGCAAACAGGACCTGTCTAGCATGTTGAGTTCATTTTTTAGCTTGCAAAATCGTGCCTCATCCAATGGCTTAGTGAAGATGTCGGCCAATTGATCATCAGTCCTCACATGACTAAGCACAATGTCTCCCTTCGCCACATGATCCCGAAGGAAGTGGTGTCAGACATCAATGTGCTTTGTCCGTGAGTGCTGGACCGGATTGGTCGCTATCTTCACCGCGCTCTCGTTGTCACACAAAAGAGGCACTTTTATCAGTTTTAGCCCAAAGTCATAGAGAGAGTGAGTCAGGTATATCAGCTGAGCACAGCAACTCCCTGCCGCTATGTATTCTGCCTCGGCAGTTGATAGCGCCACGGAGTTTTGCTTCTTAGAGGACCACGATACCAGACTCCTCCCAAAGAAGTGACAAGCCCTAGAAGTGCTTTTGCGATCAATCTTGCAGCCGGCATAGTCTGAATCAGAGTAGCCTAGCAGCTCAGACCGCGCACCCTTTGGGTAGCAAAGCCCTAAACTAGTGGTATGTTTGAGATATCTCAAAATCCTTTTGACTGCACTAAGATGAGATTCTTTAGGGGAAGCCTAAAATCTAGCGCACATGCACACACTGAACATGATATCGGGCCTAGATGCTGTGAGATAGAGCAATGCACCAATCATAGAACGGAATTGAGTGGGATTTGTGGGCGTACCTTTTTCATCGAGATCCAGATTTCCATTTGAGGCCATTGGGGTCTTGATCGGCTTACAATTATCCATAGAGAATCGCTTCAAGAGATCTTGAACATATTTATCTTGAGATATAAATGTCCCTTCTTCCAACTGCTTGACTTGAAATCCCAAGAAGAAGGTCAACTCTCCCATCATTGACATTTCAAACTCCTTGGCCATCACCAGACTGAACTCCTCACAGAATGATTCGTTGGCACTTCCAAAGATGATGTCATCCACATATATCTGGCATACGAAGAAGTCCTCACCAATAGTCTTGGTGAACAGTGTGGAGTCAATTGTCCCCATCTTGAAACCCTTGGCCAAGAGGAAATCCCTCAATCGCTCATACCATGCCCTTGGCGCTTGCTTCAATCCATAGAGAGCCTTTGAGAGTTTGTACACATGATCAGGGTGCTCTTGGTCTTGGAAACCTGGAGGTTGCTCCACATACACAAGTTCTCCTATAAAGCCATTCAGGAAAGCACTCTTTACATCCATCTGTTTTAGCTTGAAATCATGGCAGACTGCAAAGGCCAGGAGCAATCTGATTGCCTCCAAGCGAGCAACTGGGGCAAAGGTCTCACCATAATCCAAGCCCTCGACTTGAGAGAATCCCTGAGCGACCAACCTTGCTTTGTTTCTGACCACTGTCCCGGACTCATCCTGTTTGTTCTTGAAGACCCACTTCGTGCCAATCACATTGTGATCCTTGGGACGCTTGACCAATGTCCAAACCTCGTTGCGCTTGAAGTTGTTCAGCTCTTCATGCATAGCATTGATCCAGTCATGATCACCAAGCGCTTCATCCACTGTCTTGGGCTCAAGGGTTGACACGAAGGCATTGTGCTCACAGAAGTTGACAGCCCTTGACCTGGTCTGAACACCCCTAGAGAAATCTCCAATAATCTGCTCAGTAGGGTGGTCTCGAGCAATGGTGTGGTGGCTCTTGATTGGTTCAGGAGGTTCCTCAATTTGTGTTGAGTCTGACTCTACAGCTCTTTCTGACCCTGGATCACATGACTCCAATTTGGAGGGGCTTCCCTGATCATCCTCCTTGATTTCCATAACGGGTCTCACTTCACCCACATCAAGATGCTCAATCACTTGTGGTGCTACATCATCACCTTCTTCCAAGCCATCTTGGGATCCACCGGATTCATCAAACTTGACATCGTGGGATTCCTCCACCAGACCCGTGGTCTTGTTGAACACCCGGTATGCTTTTGACCTTGAGGAATATCCCAAAAAGAATCCTTCATCAACCCTGCTCTGAAATTTCCCTAAGTGCTGTCTCTTCCTGTAGATGAACACCTTGCATCCAAAGACTCTGAAATATGAGACATTGGGTCGTCTCCCCACCAGCAGCTCATATGACGTCTTCTTGAGGAGGCGGTGCAGGTAAAGCCTGTTGACACAATGGCGGCGGTGTTGATGGCCTCTGCCTGAAGACATCCGAGGTCTTATACTCATCTAGCATTGTCCTCGCCATCTCAATCAGGTTCTATTCTTCCTCTCCACTACCCCATTTTGTTGCGGGGTGTAGACCGCAGAGAAGGCGGTGACCTATTCCTAGCTTATCACGTAAATCAAACATTAGAATTCAGGAACTCCGTTCCGTTGTCACTCCTGACGCTCTTGATGGGGGTCTCAAACTCATTTGAAGCTCGTTTTGCAAAGGTTTTGAAAGTTTCTCCAACTGGAGTCTTATCGGGCAAGAAGAACACCCATGTAAACCGGGAGAAGTCATCAACAATGACCAAGCAGAAGAGATTTCCTCGCAGGCTCACATAGGTGGTTGGCCCAAAAATATCCATGTGGAGGAGTTCCAAAGGTCGAGAAGTGGACATAAATGACTTCACGGGATGTGAGTTGGCAACCTGCTTCCCAGCTTGACAAGCACTACACAACTTGTCTTTCTTAAATTTCACATCCCGCAAGCCGACCACAAGCTCGTTTTTGAAAACCTTTTTCAAATTCCTCATCCCCACATGACCAAGACGACGATGCCAAAGCCAACCAAGGGTGACTTTGGCAATGAGACACGTCGAGAGACCGGATGAGGGGGAACTAAAGTCCACAAGAAACAGGTTTTGGAAACGAAATCCTTTGAACACAAGTTTTTCTTTTTTGTGAAACACAGAGACCCCATCTGAAGAAAAATGACAACGGAACCCCAAATCGCACATTTGGGCTACAGAGAGAAGATTAAAATTCAGAGAATCTACCAGGAGTACATTATCAATTGATAGATTTGAGGTAATTGCAACTCTACCTCGAGCCAGAATTTGTCGCTTGCTGTTGTCACCGAAGGTAATGTTGTTGGAGCCACCTTCTTCCTCCATGGAGGTGAACAACCTGGAGTTGCCAGTCATGTGTTGGGTGCATCCACTTTCGATCACCCAGTGGCGTCCTCCACTACGGTAGTTCACCTGCCAAGATGAGAGTTTACTTTGTTGACTTAGGAATCCAATTGGTCTTGGGTCCCCAAGGGTTAGATCCAACAACATTTAGTCCAAAAGAATTAGCAAGAAAGGACTTAGGCACCCAAATTGCACGTTGGTATTTATAATCATCAGGGTGGCCAATAAACTGAGCATACACCTTGCCAAAGTGGTCTTTCCTCAACCAATAGTCACCCACAACATGTTTTGATTTTTTTGACAAAAACTTGCCTAAGCTTGGGGGTGTGGGCAATGTGATGAGTGTTCCAAGCCTTGTCCCTTTTAACATGAAAGTTTGTGAAGTTGTGCCCATGATGGTAGTTGTGTACAGAGTTGTTCTTATGGTCATATCTACCCAATCTGTCATGGTAAAGCCAAGCCCCATGATTCTGGTTGTGCCTGTTTCCAAGTGCATGATTGTTGCTTCCATTCTTAATCCCATGCCCAGAATTAGCATTGAGAGGAGCCTTGCCCTTTCCATTTGACTTGGGATCAACTTTCTTTTTCTTGGACTTCTGTGGAGGAGTGAAGCCCAAGCCTCCCTTATTTGAAGGGGATTTTTGATCCTTTATCATTTTCTCAAGGGCAATGCTACTCTCAAGACTCTTTCCTAGTCCCTTTTCAAATTTTGCAAGATTAGTTTTTAGTTCAGTATTTTCAATGATCAACTCCCTAACAGTTAATGCACTTTTGCAAGTGTCAATGTCACAAGCATGATTCAGAGTGTTGGAACTAGAAGTACCAGCAGAGCTAGAAGCAATCATGGTAATGTCAAGCAAATCACTACAACATGTACTAGCATCTACCTTAGAAGCAGACTTAAGGACAACAACATCATCATCTTTGTCTACCAAATCATCACATGACAGAGAAACATGGCAGTTGGATACACAACGTCTCTTAGCAAGCAAAGATTCATACTTGTCTCTAATGTCATCACAGACTAGAATCAGGTCATCATGGGATTCAAGTAAAGCTGTCTTTTCCATCTCAAGTTCTTCACATTTTGAGGCATATTCTTGATGAGATTCAAGTAAAGCAGAATGATCAATTTGAACTGACTCTAGTTTGTCTACAACTTGTTCATGTTGTGAAGTTAGACTTTCTAGAGTTTTCTTAAGCAATTTATTCTTGCTATCCTGCCTTTGGAGTTGAGCTCCCATGTCATTTATCAATTCAAGGTACTCTTCGATAGGAGAAGAGGAATTTTGTACCTTGGTCTTGTCGTGGATCCCCATGAGGCACATGGGAGGGAATGCGGAGGAGGTGGAGTTGACTCAAGAATTGCAAGGCCCGCAAGCCCTTTAGATCTTGACCCTCCATCTTCATCGGATGATGAACTTGACGAGTCGCTCGATGACTCTTCGTCGGTGACCCATTCACCCACGAAGGCTTGCCGCTTGCCCTTCTTGTCAGTCTTCCTGAAGTGGGGCTTGAAGTGAGATTTCTTTTTATCTCTTCCATGAGACTTGTCCTTGGACCTATGCTTGGGCACCTCATCATCACTTGACTTGACCTTGAGCTTGTCCTTGTCCTTGAGCTTTTTGTCACACATAGAGGCAATGTGACCTCTCTCACCACACTCATAGCACCGAATGTTGGCAAATGTCTTGGGGCGAGTAGAATTGAAGGCCCTCTTCCTTGGATCTCCAAAGTTGTTTCGCCCCATGATTTTTCCGGCCCTTCTCATGAGCAAAGCTAGCTCATTGAGATCACTCTCGGAGTCAGCATCGCTTGACTCATCTTCATCATCAGGTGCACTCCCCTTTGCCTTGAGAGCTATCACCTTGGGTTCATTTGACTTGTCCTTCTTCTTGGAGCTTGGATCCTCACCGTTGTGGATGAGCATCTCATGAGCGGACAGTCTTCCCAGCAGCTCAGTTGGAGTGATCTTCTTCACATCGCCACTATTGGAGAGGTAGGTGAAGATGTCTCGGTACTCCTTTGGCAAGATGCGTATCATCTTCCTGCAAACATCAATATCTAAAACAGGGGCATCCAAGCCATTAAGCTCATTCACAATGGGATTCAAGCGAGAGAACATTTCATTCACACACTCATTAGGCAACATTTTGAATTGATCAAATTTCTCTTTCACAACCACAAGCTTCTCTTCCTTGACAACCGTGGTACCCTCGTGGATCTCAGCTAGAGTCTTCCAAACGTCATTAGCACTAGTGAGATTGCTCACTCGATCAAATACCTCCACACTCAAGCCAGTGAAGAGGGCGTTGAGTGCTTTGGCATCGATCTCCCTAACCTTGATCTCCTCAGATGTGAGAGGAGCCTCTAGATCAGCTCTAGCGGGAATGGGGTTCTCGGTGACCTTCCACACATCATACCCAAGAGATTAAATGTAACATCTCATGCGAATCTTCCAGTAGGGAAAGTGTGTACCATTGAAAAGAGGGATTCTATTGGCTGCGACACTATTGCTATTTTCGGCCATCCTTAGTGGTTAAGCTAGACCTAGGATACCTGTATGCTCTGATACCAATTGAAAAGGATCGAAGGCCTAGAAGGGGGGGTTGAATAGGCCTAATTGCAACTTTATCGGTTTTCTAGGTTTAGTAGAAATTAAGACAAATTAATACTAAAGCAAGACCTATTCTAAGCAAGACGAACACAATAGATACAAGAGAACTATATCGGCGATAGTATCACAACCATTGCATAAACATTAATAGAGTGCAAAAATTAAAGGAGCACACGGGACAAAGGATATTTTTATCCCGAGGTTCGGAGACGAACTCCTACTCCTCGTTGAGGAAACCCTCGACGAACGAAGGCCGGTTCTCAATCGAACCTAATCCTCTTCTCCACTCTTGGTAGTCGTTCGCCGCTCCGGCAGGTCGACTCCGAACCTTCACACCGTGTCGAGTGCTCCCACACGCCTTGGTGAGCTACTCGACCTCACACCACCCCCGACGACACACGTCGGGTGGGAGACACACTCCCGAGGGTAACAAGCCCGATGACGACGAACCCGCAACTCCGAATCCCCGAAGAAGCACGACCGGAAGATCGAAGAACACCGGAAGAACCAAAAACACACTCACACGGGCTTGGGAGGCTCAAGAACTTACCTAGCAAGAGTAACACCAAATGCTCGAGCTCAAACTCTCTCTCGTACACACTCCCTTAAGTACTGACCACGATTTGGGGGGAATATTCCCTCAGATTCCCCCCGAGGTGGGAGGATCCCCTCACAAACCGGACTGTCTGCCCAGGGGAACCAGACAGTCCTCCCCAAAACCTAACCTGCTCCCTCACCAGCCCAGGTGGAGGGGTTCACACTTCGACCAGACAGCCAACAGGACAGTCCTCCTCGACTGTCCTGACGAAGGCTGAACTCCCCTGGACGAATGCACTACAAAGAAAACACCTAGAAAACCCTCCTCACACTCCAACCAGACACCCTGGCCGGACAGTCCGGTTGGTCTGTCCGGACCAAGGCTGAACTCCACTGTCACCAAGCTGCTCTTCTCCCAAACCCCTGCGGAAGGATCCTGCCTTGGGCCGGACATACTGGCCGGACAGTCCGGCCCAGCTGTCCGGTTGACGGCTGAAAACTTCTGTTGCTCCTATCTTAATTAACCTGGGGCCGGACCCCCCAACCAGACGGTCCGAACCCTTGTCCGGTTAAGGGCTGACCCCTGCTGCCAACACTCCCAAGCTCTAGACCACACCTAGAGACACTCCTAAGCCAGAAACAGAAGAAAGAAAAGATATGCTTCAGGAAAATTGGAAATGCATGGATAACGTCACCATCGAGCCCCCTCGTAGCAAATACGAGAAAGCCGAAAAAAAAAAACTTAGGCTAAAGATAGACCCACACACTTCCCGGTCTATCCTCTAAATCATCCTTAGCCTTGATTGCATCGACGAAGATCATTTAAAAACAGTGAGGGGTCCAAGATAGCCAAAATACCCTCAGTTGACAGGAAATGACGTACAGATGTAGCTTCACTTGAGATGACCGATCAACAATCATCAAAATCAAATAAAAACCCATAGGGGCCTTGATCCTTATAGAAGTACATCCGCGACATCCTCAAGCGCTTTGATATGATGGATTGTAAACCTCTCAAGACCCCCCATGGCTTCTAATGGACATCTCAACCTTGACGAGGGAGGTAAACCGGTAAATCAAAAACTCTTCCGTTCTATGATTGGATCTTTGCTATATCTTACTGCATCTAGGCCCGACATTCTGTTTAGTGTTTGTATGTGTGCTCGCTTACAAGCTTCCCCTAAAGAAATTCATTTAACTGCTGCGAAAAGTATTTTGAGATATTTGAAATTCACCCCTAGCTTAGGGTTGTGGTACCCGAAGGGTGCGCGATTTGAGCTTCTTGGTTATTCGGACTCTGATTATACCGGTTGCAAGATTGATCGCAAAAGCACTACCGGGGGTTGTCATTTGCTTGGTAGATCTCTTGTGTCATGGGCATCAAAGAAACAAAACTTCGTGGCGCTATCTACCGCCGAGGTGGAATATATAGCGGCAGAGAGTTGTTGTGCCCAAATCATTTATATGACACAATCACGTCTTGACTTTGAACTAAAATTTGATAAAGTGCCTCTTCTTTGTGATAATGAAAGTGTGGTAAAAATCGCCAATAATCCGGTCCAACATTCCTGTACCAAGCACATTGACATTAGACATCATTTTCTTAGAGATCATGTGGCCAAAGGTGACATTGTGCTTGAGTACGTGCAAACGGAGGATCAACTAGCGGATATTTTTACGAAACCACTTGATGAGACATGGTTTTGCAAATTAAGAAATGAACTCAACATACTAGATATATCTAATCTACATTGATGATTCTAACATTGACTATCTAGATTGTTGCTTGATGCTTGACATTTGAAATTGAATGCTTTTCTCTTTTGAGATGGTTACCATAAGGGGGAGCTTCAAGGTATTCCATGCTTGATAGCGTCCTTAGGGTAAATATATGAATTTTAAATGGCTTTGGCAATACTTTGGGTAAATTTCCCATGTTTCAAGCTCAAAACATGATTTATTTGCAAAATATGCTACAATCTAAGCTTTGTTCCTTGCAACTAGTCTCATCTATTCTTCTTGTAATTAAAAAGGCTTTAGACTCAAAATCTTGATTTAAACCACTTAACATATAGAGAAGGTAGTATTTGACAAAAAAAATTTCGACCTCAAGACTATCCTTCTCATTTTTGTGACTGTTTTGCTTCGATATCATATCTATTGAGTATCTTGGCCAAACCCTAGGTTTGTGTTGATTCTAGTCTATCTTATGCGTAGGTGCATGCATAGTAGTTAATTTGATCCTTCTGGTGTCTGAGGTGGTGGTAGTGATTGTTGTGGAGGTTGAAGCAGATTATTGGTCGCTTTGGTTGTGAGAACTTGCAAATGGCTCCAAGAATTAAGAACGCAAATGCCAAGGGAAAGGGAAAAGCTCATGCTGAGAATACGTCAACTAGAATCCTCCCTAGCAAATCATTCGTGGTGAAGCTAGTGTGACAATTGTTGGAAGGTCTCCCGATACTCCTGGAAAGCCTAGAAAGCATGCAAAGAAAAATGTATCCGAAGAACATTACATCACGATTCGATGAGGAAATGGAGGATGCAGACTATGTGCTACCAGGAGAAATAGATGAAGAGTCTAATAATAATAGTGATGAGGGGTGCGAATTCAAAGAATTATTTGGAGGGCCAATCTACGTCTCAGAGGATGTATCCAAGTACACCACTAACAAGCTGTGACATCCCAATAAAATTAGTATGTCACTTAGTAATAAAAATAATAACAAAAGAAAATTGAAAGTTAAAAATATAAAATAATAATAGAGAAAGGTCCATTTAGGCTTTAGTAGCCTTATTCAGCCCAATCTAGGCCCAAAAACCCCTCTTAATCAAACCTAAGCCCATTAGGACTCCTAAATCCTATCTCTACTCTAATTTCTATCAAAATCAGATTCTACCCCTAATAGGACTCATCCACCATGACCCACCCCCTATAAATACCCCCTAGACCCACTCCCTCAGCCCCCAAGGTCGGAGCCTCAGAATTAGAGCCCTACCCACCAAAACCTAGCCCTCGAAGCAAAACTGAGGTATCCCTCTTATTTCAGTGCCCAAACCCTAGATCTAAAGCCACCACGTTATAGGTCTCGTCGAGACGATCAATTTGGACATATGGAAGTCCTATTTTGGCCAAGAATTGGAGGAGATATAGATCGTCGAAGAGATCACCAGATTTGGTTGTCATCGTCGCCACTGGCGAGCCGCCCACTGCAGCCGCCTTGATTTCAGCGCCACCGCACTCCCACACCACGTGCATGCCAGCCACACGCCGCCAGCCAACCGCCATGCGCCGCGTGCCACGCGTCGCCGCCGCCATTATTCGCGTCTTGTGCTGTCTCACCGCCGCGTGCTCGCCCCATGCCTCCACTCACCCGTCTTTGCGGCGTGCCCGCCCCGACGCGCTATCCCTCAGCGCCCAAGACTATCGTTATCCCCTGCACATGCGTCCCGCCCAACCGGCACTAGCCATGTGCTGCCGCCCCTGTCCGCTGTCCCCGCATCGCGCAACCAGCCGACCCACGCTGCCACGCGTCACCGCTTGATTCGTCACGCGCCGCCCATGTCTCCCCGGTCGCCGACACGCCAGCACTGCGCCGCCCGCGCCCAATCCGCAGCCGCTACCTGTCCGGCCTAGATCAAAATCCGGTTTTCCTCGGTTAACCCAAGGTTAACCGGGTTTATTTATTTCCCTGTCTTTTCTTTTTGTCCCGTAACTTCCCCAAATTGTTTAGGGAGCTTCTGAACTCCGATTTAGATGATTCCAGAGCCCAAAAATCACAAATAATCCGAAGAATTTTATATATTTTTATCACCCTATTTTTTCTATGGTTGTTATTTATTTCTGTTTATTTCTTTTTCGCGTAGATCTGACGTGTACCTACTGTACGGGAGTCACTCCGAAGCCCTTCGAAGGAGGACAATAAGATCCAGACTTCTTTGAAGGCAAGCTAGATTCATATTGAATTCCTAGTTTGCTAAAATTCATTTATTTCATCTTTATTTAATTTGCATGCTTGAATTATCATTGTATGTGCTATTGTTTCGTTTTTATGTTAGTCTTCTACTAATGCGAATTGGCCTGCCATTGAAAGCCCGTTGGTTATATTTTTCTTAGCCTATCCTTTGGGTAGATGCTTAGCCTTACTTCTGGGTTGGTAGTTGTTAGGTTTCACTCATTATTAAATCTATATCCGTGTAGTTATGGCTTCGTGGTATTGTTTTGGTAAGCCTAATCAACTAAAATCAACGTGGTGTGTGTTGATTTGAGGAGACCTAGAAGTGGCGGATTTGGGCTTATGGTTGAGACATGCAGGTCTTCTCTGTCATATAAGGACCGTATACTTGTGACTACCATACTGAACCTGAACCGTACAACCACTTGTGCCTTCTGGCCCTAACTTACTAGCTGTGGAAACCTAGTTTTCGGTGTACTCGTAGTGGACGGACGTGACTAGCTATCACCAGTTTCGAATGGCTTAAATGGGGGCTAACCTCATGTGGTGCACTATCAGATCCGGCTGAAGGAGATGCGCATGACTGTCGGCCTGGTCGAAGCGTAACGTATGGGGCGCGAAACCAAAAGAAAGGGTACACTAAGGGGCGGGTGAAAGCAGTGAATGGTTTTGTATTGTTTTGCTCTCTGGAATGAGACAGGGCTTGTGGAGAACGTGTACACATTTTGCAGAGTTAAAACTATCATGGTAGCCGTGCCCGTGATTATGGGCGGGGTAAAGGAGTTTGACACAAGGTAGTCCCATGTGTTTCAATTAATTAACTTGATGGTGCGGTGTAGGCAGGAAGTGCCTCTCTTTGGAGCTGGTTTGCCGTTTCTATGGTTGCGCTCATCGTGTGTTGAGCCAGATAGCCTCCCTTTGGCTACGCTCGTGTGTTAGAAGATGTTCAATAAATTAAAAATAAATAAATAAGTAGATAGGTGTTGTTTTAGCAAAATAACCAAACCCACCTTTGCCCTTGCATTCATTATTAAGGACTACTTGCTAGGTAGCCGTGTACTCATTATATGCATCACAGATTATTTGTTCAGGAGAAGATCTCGATGTTGGTGCCGGTTGTGACCAGGAGGGTCCAACCTAAGGTGATTAGCTACGCATTCCGGGTCAACCTCGGAGTATTGTCGCATTTGAAGTCTTCCGCTGTGTCCTTTATGCTTTGATTTATGTCCTGTGCAAGACTATGTAAACGTCTATATCATCTGGATGTTATTTACATTATGTGAACTGTTAATTTTCTAATTAATTCAATGCCTGCGATGATATTCCAAACTGTCCTTGAGTGCAATACTAGCTATGATCTTCTGGGACTAGTATTTGGTCACTCAAGCCGGTAGAAATACCGGGGTGCGCGACACAATCTAAGAAAAGTCAGAAGGATGGCACTGAAAAAATGGTTTCCCAGAACTAAAGATATTCCTCATGACAAATTTTGGTGGCAACTGCATCGTGATTTTTACAGATACTATGTGGCAGCCAAGGATCCAATTTTTGAGCATTCATATATCAATTGGGACAATGTGTAGGCAGCCACCAAAATTAATGACATTAGGCTTGGATGTGAAGCGACTTATTCTCATGCTATCGTGATAGAAATTTATGCTACTATGTGGATATCTAGAGACCGACTGAGGGTCTGTTTCAGCTATGGAGGGGAGCAAATGTCATTTCACACTCAGGAGCTTGGAGGAGCTTTTGGGATTTCTTATCGTGAGGTGAAAATTCATAACATTGCTCTTCCAAAAAGATGGGCTGTCACCGGTGTTGCTCCTCCACCGGACACTATAAAGCATTTCTTTAAGAAGACTGATGATCTAGGATTTAATGAGCACTTGGTTAAATTCCTAAGGAACTCTCCTGCAGTCTTAACGAGCATTTTGAGAACAACTTTAGTTCCTAGGGGAGGCTATAAAAACAGGTTTCTTCCTATCATGGCTTAGTTGTGCTACTATATTTTGTCTCGCACAGAAATCAACCTTGTGGATTTTCTTATTGCTGAGATGGAAGAAGCTATCCTTAAGAATTTAAAGAAAAAGCTCTGTTTTGGATTTATACTATGTCACCTCTTGGCAAAAAGGCGAGTGGTCAATTCTTCCTCATTTACTCGAGAGCTTAAGTAATTTCATATTCCTATACTTGGCAAGGATAAACGAGTTGCTTCACGTCTGGAGGATGAAACTGTGTTTGCAGATGAGGATCAGAACGTCGATGAAGCAGGGCATGATGAGGGGTCCGTGTTGCCTCCATTTCAGACCAGTGGATCTTTTTCAGCACCACCTCCTTATATGCCTAGGTATGAAAACTTTTATGAGCAGCAGTGCCAGTTCTTCACAAATTTCAATGCTTTTGTGGAGACTCAGAATTCTCAACATGATACTTATGTGGAATAGCACAACGACCAAGTCAATTGGAACCGTGAACACGAAAGTCACCTTAATGATCTTCAGTAGTCTATTCAGTTTTTGGGTGATCAACTTTTTGATGTGGCTTTGGATTCATCTTAGTATCCTTCAAGAGATGAAGTTCTTGCATCTATGGATACATCTGGCACTTCCTCCATGGCATCGCCTCCACCTCCTCGGGCACCTAAGAAGGGTCTCATTACCTACTTTCGCAAGCGGTTCACCAAGAAATAATCTTCTTCATATCTACCCGATGGACTCAAGGCTAGGACTTCTTCTTTTTGGCGCTTGATGCCAAAGGGGGAGTGAATGTGATCTAATGGATGGGTTAGCTATCTCTATGTTTATCTATATCTATATTATTGTGGCTGTTGAACTTGATGTTAAATTTGTGCTTGAACTGTGTGTTAATGTTTCGAACTATGTGTTAATGCTATGTTGCTTAAATCTTATCGCTCGTATTAGAAGCTTCTTTGTCTCCATGGCTTTAAGGGGAGCTCATCTATCTGATGCAAATTGCTAAATATTTTGATGTTGAGTGAATTTGTGAAATTGCTCATTTATATGTTGCATGATATACATTGTTATATTGATTTTTTATGATCATGCAAATGTTATGCTAATCCCATTTTGAGCATTGTGAGAATGTTGTCATCAATCACCAAAAAGGGGGGAGATTGTAAGCATCTAGGCCCTTGGATTTTGAATTTATTTTTTTTAACGATTGATGACGCTGATTTAAGGGGAAATCATGAATTTCTTGGACCCCTATGAATTCAATTTTTTTTGGCATTAAGCGTGAAGGTTAAGGACCTTGTAGTGAATGGATCAGGTGTCGGGTGATCCATTTTTATATTAGGTTTCTCTTTTTTCGTGCTTTGTTTGCCGTACTATTAAGAGGGGTTTGTTGATTTAATCCCTTTTGATCATCTTCACCGGAAGCACAACCTAGTCATATCTCTTTCATTCGAGGGTTTCGGTGGTGGTCGAGACCTCCAAAAGTGTCTTCTCAGGCATAGAGTTCACCGAGTTGGACTAGGCTATTTGTTTTAGGTCTAAGACCCATTTGAGGACTGCTTTTAGATGTGTTCGGGCTGTCCTGGCCCATGGTTGGACTGTCTGGGCATTAGTCAGGTCCATCTGGACCATGTGTTGAGCACTCAGTCAGGGGAGCTGTTTGGTACGGACCATCCGGAGCTAAGTCCGGACCATCCGGGTTTCATGGTGGCCGCTCGGCTCGGTGGGAGATCCTTTTTGGTGGCGTGGCATTAATGTCCGGACCGTCGGACCTGCCGTCCGCTCGGGTTGCGCTTGTGGCTTAGTGCAGCTCAGTCTTCCAGTCCGGACCGTGGCCGAACCGTTCGAACCGTGCTGTGTGTGCTTTGTTCTAAGTTTGTTTTGGGCGTTACCGAGTGAGTTTAGTCCGGACCGAGGTCCGGACCGTCCAGACGAAGTGTGTTCCGCTCTGTCTGCTTGGTGTTTCTCTGCGTGGTCTGGACATCTGGGCTCCGGACCATCCGGACCTAGGTCCAGACCGTCTGGACTATGCAGCTTCTGTCCTCTTGGCATTAAGTTTGTACCTTCCGGACCTGGGTTGGGATGGGTGTATTTTAATGGGAATTAGCCCCAACGGTCAGATCTGGGCTGAGCTCTATATATAACCTAAGTGGGTGTGAGAGAGAGAGAGTGAGACCACATTTTCTTAGGGTTTGAGAGCTGAAACGTGAGAGCCACCCATTGTTCTTGTGCCGGTGGGCTAGGGTCTCTCCATCTCCGGTTGTGCTTCTTGGTGATCTTGATCTGGAGGGATTTTCTTCGTCAAGCTTGTTACTCTTGGAGAGTGATTCCCCTAGACGGCTCGGAGGAGTGGAAGCTTGAGGAGTTCACCATGTTGCTTGTGGGAGCCCTCAAGTTGATGTGCAAGGTTTTGGAGTCCGCCTTACCGGAGCGGTGAAGGACTACCACCGGTGAAGAGGAGGCACGAGGTTAAAGAGGGAGCCGGTTCTTGTAAGGAGCAAGAACTCGTCTCAACGTGGATATAGGAGGGAGCTCCGAACCACGGGAAAAAATTCATCCTTGCTTCCTCTATTTCGACATTTACTTTCCGCTTATATTATTTTTCATGCCATGATTGTGTTGGTATTCCATGTGTTAATTAGGGTTTGCTTCAATTAGTTTCAGTTTATGCATATATTTAGTTTGGACTAATTGCTTAATTCTAATCGAAGAAATTAAAAAATAAGTTCCTTACAACCATGTACGCCAAGTGCGGGTACCTGGACGAGGCACTCAGGATGTTCAACCGCATACCATGGCGGAATGACTATGGTAGTGTTTCTTTTAGCGTTTGCGTTTGCTTATAAGCTGGAAATTTGTTATTTTTGTACAAGTCAAACGCTTTGACGTTTGGTAGCCAATTTTTTTTGTAGATTTTACTATTTCTTCTCAAAGCACTCAAAACCATTTTTCTATAATTTTTGATCCCTCAGATGTTCTTATCGAGGAGGTACAAATTTTCAGCTTATAAACAAACGCAACCGCAACCGCTAAAAGAAACACTACCTATATCCGGGGCACCATGCTGTGTGCCTTCAAGGTCCACAGGATGGCGGCGCAGTATCACGTGCCTGGACACTGTCCGCCTCACATTTCACCAAGCGGAAGAGAATGTCATTCTACAAACGCCAGTTCAGCTATCAGCCTCGCATAAAAAGACAAATATATTAACATAATATAAAGTGTAGCTGTCATAATCTCCTCTTCTGACAGCAGAGACCAGAAATTTTTTCTACCCTAAAAAATTCTCCTTCCGCAATACAAAACATTTTTTGGGTTCCTTTATTGCTAAAATAATTACATATAAATCAATTGTGAATATGGCAACACGTAGTCTATAAACATGCTTACAATCAACAGCTCCCAAAGAGGCCCCAGCATTATGGCATTGTAATCCTGTACTGTCAAACTCAGTGGCGGAGCCACCACCGGGTCACACTTCCCCGGTCGGCCAAAAGGAATAGCAGGCATAGGTATCAGGAGCTGTCATATCTGTACAGCTTTAGCAGGCCAGTGGACCCCATCACCCCAAGCCTAAGACTCAGTCCAACGCGGTACCCCTCCTAGCACCCGTTCCCCTCATCACCCGAGTCCCGGCCGCGACGGGAAGCTCCACCTCTCCAACGCCGATCCCTTCGCCGCCCTCGTTCCCGCGGAAGATGAGAGAGAAACCCAGGCCCCCGGGTTCCTCTCTCCTCTCCTGTCCCGGCTCCCACAAGAGGCGAGCGGTTGGTGCGCGCGTTGGGACGGAAGGAGCTACAGGTGGCGCGACGACTGAGGTGGTCATCCCGGGACGGCGGCGGCGGCGGAGCGACGAACTCGGCGGCGGAGAGACGGTAAGTGTCCGAAATCGATCCCCTATGTTGCTCTGTCCCTAAACGTCCGGCGATTTGGGTGGATTTGGGCATACGCACCGTTGAATCTAGGGTAGCACGTAGGGGTTTTGCGGCAGCCGGCTTGGGGCGACGCACTCGCCGGTGTTTGGCGGCGCGACCGACTCCGGCGACAGTACGGACTTGTGCGCAGGGTCCTAGGGATCCTTGCTGTAGGGTTGGCACTGGGGCGGGCTTGTAACAGCGCGGGGCGGCGGCCGGAGTTGATGATGATGGTGGCGGCGCTACGGTGGTTAAATGGCGACATTGTCTTGGGCGTTGTGGTTGTAAGATGAAGAAGATAAGGTGGAAGAGAGGAATCGAACTGGCTCACCGGAGATCAGTTGCTGGAGTCAGGAATGGCAGATACGCTGGCAGTATGTTGATTATCCTGAATTCTTGAATGATTCAGAATTTTTTATCATGTCAATTGATTTGGTTGATTGATGCATGTATCTGTGAACATGTCCGAAGTGATGAACCCCCAATACCTGTCTGGTCAGGACTAATTTCTGGTGTTTATCCTTGAAAGTCGGAACCAGAATACCAATCCACTCTATGGATTTGTTTTGTTGAGGTGAGGCGTTAAACCCCAATCTAGAGCTAAACCAAGCGGCTTGGGAAAATATACGTCAGGTTTTCTCTTTGTTCAGCTTCATAGCATTGCATTATTGGGTGTGCTCCAAATATCATAGTGGATGTACTGATGTAGCATCTTTCTCTAAATTGTTTTCACAGGTACCAACAAATGTCCACTACTGGTTAGATTATATTAGAATGTGATTCTAGGATGTTGCACAGTGAGTTGATGCATCACTGAATCTCTCTTTCTGAATGACGACATATATATTGTCCAATGTTGTTCATTAAACATGGGCAGCATCGTATGATCATGTGGACCAATATCCTATTGCAGTAGGTTCAGGTCAATTTCTGCCAATTTACAAATTCTGAACGTACTATTATGTACAATGGATGTGCAAACTTTCTTTTGGTCCCATATGTTAAAGTTGATGTTACCAGTTTTATGCCTATGTGTGCAGTGTGTTTTATATTCTGTGCACTTGTCCAGACTACTCTATGCTGGGGACTGCACAGCTTGGTGTCTCCATCTTGCACGACCTGCATCAGAAGCGCCAATCTCTCCTACATGCTGCTCATACGTTAAGTAACTATTTATTTATTCTCCTTGTTTGAAACCATTAACCCAGAGGCTCTATTTTTTTTTAATGATGTACTACTTTTAAAGGTTCCTTGCAGTAAGTCGCTTGGATTTACTGACTCATTGTTTTGTACTGCTTATCATGGATGAACCTTTACTAATTTTTATATTGCTCTTTTCTTCTTATAAGCTGTTTTATTCATAACTGATGCAGTGGAGATAACACATATACTTGGGAAACTGGTTAATCATGTAAAGCAACAATGTTTTAGGAATACTTGTGGGTGTATTTTTGCAATCTTCCCTATTATGTGGACTTTGTAGACTGTTAAAGTTAGCCTTCATTATCAAACAGGCTGACTTATATTATACTACCGTATGTCACTTTTTTCCCCAGCCTGTACATATATTCCTTTTTCTTTATCATTGTGATCCAATCTTGCTTCACATTGCAGTTGCACAACGTGGATGGCAACATTAGCAAGAGCAAAAGGATCATGGGAGCCGTGGTGCGGAGGATGGATAAGAGTAATAAGTGGTTTATCGGTTTTATTTCTTACTCTCCTTGTCTTGGCGATCCTAGTAATCCTGCATGTCAAGTTTGTTCACTGAGGAAATCCTTTGCATGGATAGTAATTTTCTACCTCAATCAGGACCATACTGTGAATTTTGCCTGCTATCTGAAGTTAGCCAGTTCAACCCGTGTTTTTATTTTTCCGTTATACATTTTTTTTCCTTTTGTTCACCGCTTCTATCTGCATGGTTGGGAGATATCAAAGTTCAGTTCACGGGACAGAGTTTTGTAAATCTACTGGATATTTATTTTTCAGTCGGACGAATCTGAAATAAGCAGTTTTGAGTTTTGGTGATATTGCTCTCAATTATAGGTATACTAGAAAAGATTTTCTTCAGACGCACCCGAACTGTGAAACATCATACGCAAAGAACAAATTTACCCAAATTCTTGATGGATGGAAGGACCAAATTCTAGGCGATGTGCAACATGTCATGGAATAATCTAGTCGCATACCTTCAAGTGCTTGTCATTTATTCTAGTAGAACAACACATTTGGCGATACATAATGCATAACATGAAGTACGAACAACTTAGTACAACTAATGGTACAACATTTCATGGAGAATATTATACTATGTATGAATTTCGTCAACATCTATATCCCCCCAGTGATTTTGTCTAGCGTGATATTTTTTTAATAATTAATTAAATTAACTTATTATGTTGGAAACATTTTATTTTATTACACCATATTTGTCACGCATAATGTAGGTAGAAAACACAGTCCAACGGGTATATGTATTTTAATAATATGTGTACATAGTATATATATAAGGTAGTTATGATGGTTTGGAAAAACCAATAAAAAAATATGGATATGGTTGGGAAGGGAGTGAGGAAGGGAATATGGTTGGAGATATTTGCTGAGAAGGGAAGGAATCTTTGATGGGAATGGGGAAGGGAATAAGGAAGGGAGTGAAATAAAGGGATTTGGGTTGGACTTAGTCTAAGGCAACACAGCCGTGAGTCACTGATGAGGCGTGACCGCGTGAGCCAACAATTGCTGATGCCCAAAGCCATGAACTGAAACTGAAAGGGTAGCAACTCCTCAGGATGGTTTTGCCGTATGGCCGTATGGGCAACCGAATCGCCGATCCTTCCCTTGCTAGACGCTAGTTGGCAGTTCGCTGTGCTGTGACGACTGACGGCAAAGACGGAGAGACGGCACTACGGCAGGCAGCAGCACACGGGACGGGCTGATCGCGGAGGGCAGAGGCTGACGGACGTCGCCGCCGCCAGGCCCGCCACTCCGGCGTCAACAGCTAGCGCCTCACTGGTATTTGCTAATTGTTTTTTCATTTTTTTTCAATAGATGTAACACGAACTTGAATAGTTGAATATACTTTTTTAATTATATATTTATATATTAAGTAGATTGATTGGACAGTGAATTTCGAGAATGAAAAGATTTTTTACACTCTTAGCAAAATCAAAACCATCGGAGAAGTCAAGACAGATTTATGTAATAAGATAAATGATGACTGGTTGAATGATCTCATGGTATGCTACATTGAATTAATGAAAATATTAGATAGTTGTCCATATACCGGACCCTGTATATGGACAAAAGGAGCCGTCACAATTTATTGCTTTGTCTTATACTTTTTTTGCGAGCAGGGCAACAATTACATTAATATGATAACAACATAGACAAGAAAACACAAATTCCCATCTCCAAGGTTGACTAAGATCTTGAACATTACAAGACGTCGCCGGACCACTGCAGAAGCAATCAGCACCCAAGACGAACGATGACGGAACATAGACACTTCCCAAACAAATCGAACAAGACCCAAAATTGCTGGAATGAAGCAGGAGATGCGAGCAGACGAGCTCGGCGCCATCACCGACCAGCTAAGGCACGCGCAAGGAACCATGAACGAGCATTGACATCTGTCTTCAATTTGGTGGGAGAGACACAAACTGACGCCACAGAGTAGGCCAGTGACTCGGGTATCGACAGCGGCGGTGACCCGGAAGACGAGCCCCAACCAGAGGAGCAAAAATCTGCCATGTCGCCGCCTCCGAAGACGATTTATTTAGGCTATATATAAGTTTTATTTAGGGCTATCTATAGGAATACTAGATCTATAAAACGGATGAGTCCTCGCTCCTCCTCGGCACCGGTGAGGACGCTGGAGGGGAAGAAGGAGCGGTGGCGCCGTGGCGGTAGTCAAACCCTTGCTTCTGTCTTATACTAGCATTGCTTTCTTTCACAAAAACTCGTCGAATCTCCGTACCATATGATAGAATACCATCCATAAATAGACCTAGGAATTGGACTGGATCTAAGTGGGCCAGCACGAGCACGCCCCAAAATCGGTGGCATGAAGCATGACTCACCCGAATTCTAATGGGCCGGGCCAGCACGGCCTGAATACTGGGCAAGGCCGTGCCTGGAATCTAGGCACGATGGGCTGCCCGGCACGGCCCGATCATTCGTGCCGTGCTTCGGCCGGCACGGCCCGATTTGCAGCCCGAGTCAGTAATATGCATTTTTTCGAGGTGTCCCCGTGCTCGGATGACTTTATGCTACAGTTTATAAAAAAACTACAAGAGCGGCATGTATTCGGTGCACCGCTGGACGTGTCCAAGCATCTCTTGTACCTGTCAACAGCCGAAGCAAAAGTGACGGCGAACGAGAAAAATTGTAATGGCGCCGGCGGTGGCAGGCCACCAGTGATACCGACATTGCCGCGGCTGCCTACGCCTTGCACGAGCTTCCAACCGTCAAAGCAGTTGTTCACGCTGGTGAGCCCCCGCAGCAGCGAGGGCAGCATCCTCTGCGCAACCATGAGGGCCACTCCCTGGGTAAGGCGATACCTCTCTCGGCGGGGTAACGGTGCCATTCAGCGGCTGACGGTGGCGGCATCATGTCGCCCCCTATTGGGGCAATCACCCTTTTAAAGGACAGGGGCTATTTTATAAATTTAAAACTCGGATGAGTATTTATGCAATAAATAATTAAAAATATATATTTAAAAAAATTCCTGGTGCCCCTGGTGCTGCACGTGCTACAGTGCCAAACAGGGAGAAAAGGAGGAAGGAAGGAAGAAAGAGAGGAGGAAGAAGGGAAGAGAAGGAAAGAAGAAGGGCTGCAAGCCCTAGGCTTTGGGGAATCCAAGGTGATATGGAATTCTACTTTTTCTTCTGCAATTGAATGTTATATTATGTTTTTTGGTCGTGTCGAATAGAGGATTAGTGGGGAGAAAATTCGTGGATCAAGAGGATTAAGGCGTTAGTGCGCTACTGTTTTCGCAGCCTGTTCAGTAGTAGATTGATCTCGTTTTCGAGGGCCTTAGGGTTCGAATCAGCCAAACTCATAATAACGAAAGTTGTAGGGAACTCAAAACCCTATGCGCTGCGAAAATTTCATAATTTTTGGCCATGTAGTATAGGAGTAATGGCCGTTTAAAGTTGGCGGTCTGCCAGGTCGGTACTGAAAAAAAAGTAATAGATCTATTATATTTTTAGGGACATTAGAGGCCGAATCTTCTCTGGCCGGAATGGAAAAAAGTAGTATAGAATTTCACAAGCTTTCCAGACTGAGTTTATTCATAATTTTTTACATTGTCTCATATGTTCTGTCAAATTCTACTGATGTAAAAAGTGGGACAGATTGACAGATTGTGCAGTAGAAGTTCAGACCTGTGTTTGGCGACCTTGATGTCTTTTCCTGATAAAAGTGATATTTAGAAAGTTGTAGAGGACTTATAGAACTATCTTCTGTAAAAATTTCAGAAAGTTTGCCTGTGTGGTTTAGGAGATACAGTGGTTCAATCTAACTGTTCTGCAGAATGTGCCAGTTTACCTCAAAATGACGACCATTGCATTCGCCACGCCCTGGGTCGGTTATGACCATTGTATTGACATGGTCATCCAGGGCTATAATTCATTCAGGCCCTAGTTCTTATCCCAATCTTGCTGCGGCGCCGCTCCCACGGCCACAGCTCATCTGCTCCACTCCTGTCGACGCTCGTCACTTTCTCCAGGAGAGGCCTTTCAGATTGACCAGCTGATTCTCCCCCTTGTATGTAGACAAGCCAGATTACTTGCGCGATGTGATCCTTCTTCTGCAGTCCTTTTAATCCCTAGATCTCTCTTTCGAGTATCGTCCAGATCCGCTTCTTCGTTTTCCAGTCCTTTAAATCTCTAAGTTTCTGATCTTTTGTCCTTTGGAGTATCAGCCAGACCCGAATCTTGGAGGGGAGAGGATGATCCGGCGGTTTGTGAATATCGTGGCTGAGAACTACAAGAGCGGCATGTATTCGCTGCACCGCCTGGACGTCTGCAAGCATCTCTTCTACCCGTCAACAGCCGAAGCAGAAGCGGCGGCGAGCGAGAAGAATTGTAATGGCGGTGGCAGGCCACCACTCATACCGAGATTGCCTGCGCCTTGCATGAACTTTTATCCGTCAAAGCAGTTGTTCGCGCTGGTGAGCCCCCGCAACAGCGAGGGCAGGATCCTCTGCAGCAACATGGAGGGCCAGTCCTTCCTCTACGACGCAGACTCACACTCCCTCCTCACCATGCCCAGCCTTGAGGGTCACAAGGGAAGCAGGCCCATCACCATCTCCATCGCCCGGGAAGAGGAGCTCTACGTCATGCACCCCATCCCTGCGCAGGGCGCTAACTTATCGTGCTTCCAGGTCCTCAGATTCGGCAGCAATAACAGATTGGTGGAATACCGCGAGAGCCGCAAGGGCTGGCACTGTGACTCTCTTCCACCGCCACCCTTCGGCGGCATCATCAGCTCCCACGCGGTGGTTGACGGTGGCCGCACCATCTGCGTGTCATCCGCACCAGACGGCTTCGGCACCTACTGCTTTGACATTGTGGAACGTGAATGGTGGCGAGCCGGCGACTGGGTGCTGCCGTTTGAGGGCGGAGCCGAGTTCGTCCCTGATCTCAATCTGTGGCTCGGCTTCTCACCCAGCAGGCCCCGTCACCTGTGTGCGACGTCGGACCTCTCTGCCAGGGACCAACCACCGACGTTGCAGCATGTCCTGCCAGATCTCGACACACCCGACGAGTGGTCGGCAATAAGGTGCAACCTCCTCAACCTTGGCGATGGGAGGTTTTGCATTGCTAAGGTCTTCCAAATTGAGCACGGCACAGTAGGGGAATCAGACTACAACCCTGACTGGGAAACAGGTGGCCATGATTTTGCTGTGCTCACCGGTGTCGAGCTGGTTACTAGCGGCGGCGGCGGCGATAATAAACTAGAAGGGCTCCAGATAGTCAATCACAAGTCCAATCGTTACATCTTCATCGAAGATAGGATCCAGTGGGAGCTATAAATCAGTTTTACAAGTTGTAATTTTAGCTATAAATCAGTCTTACAAGTTGTAATCTAAACTTTTATTCCTACCGGTAGATGCATTAGTAACTTAGTAGCTTCTAAGAGACTGCTGGGTGAAATGAGGTGTCTGGGTCGGATTCAGATCCTCTAACTTTACAAACATGTGAAGTCACTTGACTTCACACATCCGAGCCATTGGATTAAGATCCAACGGTCAGGATTAGATTAATTGGGAAACATAATTATTTTTGTTTTGGCCAGATAAAAATTCAAATAAATATGAAAAAAATTTTATAAATATTTTATGTGAGTTAGGTTTGACATGTATTTATTTCATGTATTTATGATTTCTTTACATTACTTATTTTACATTTTTAAAGTCTTTTGCACCGAAATATTAATGATAAAAATATGAAATAAATATATGTCAAACCTAACTCTTGTAAAATAATTATAAATTTTTTTCCATATTTATTTGAATTTTTAGCTGGTCAAAACAAAAATAACAAAGTTTCACAACTGATCTAATCCTGGTCGTTGGATCTCGATCCAGTGACTCAGACAGGTGAAGTCCGATGACTTCACAACAGGTAAAGTTAGAGGATCTCAGTCCGTCTGGGTCTGGCTCCTCTTTCACTCGGATTTAATTTTTAAAAAATAAAATAGAAATCTTGTTTCTCATAGTTAGGCCCTGTTTGGATGTTCGGTAATCTTTTTCAGTGGCAAATGGTTTGCACCTATCTTTTTAGTGCAGAAAGAAAAGCAATTCACTTGTAAAATGTTGTTTGGGTAAATGATGGTGTTCCTTTCTCAGATTGCGCTGCAAAAGAAAGGAAAACAACGCACAAGAAGGAATAGCCAACAAGCACGAACAATCTTTCCTCTCTAACACGAAGCGGCGATGTGAAGGACAGCGAGGAAGACATGCCGACGAGTGTTAGGAAATTCCACCAATGCAAGATCACGAACGACGTTAGGAGACACGATGTTTGGTGACGCAGTTCGGCTTTCATCTACATCTACGGGGCATGACTATGGGCGCTTCTCCCCAATCCACAATACCGCAGCATACAGCCCGCCCGAGTCATGGCCATAGGCCGGCCGCGACCCCCTGCGTGCCTATGCCGCTACATAGTCGTCATGGATTACACCAGAGTGCCCCTCTATTTATACAAGGGACCAGGATACGAGTCCGACTCAAACCCTATTCTACCCTGCCTATTACAACACAGAGTCCTATTGTAACCCTCCTTGTACACATATTCGACACAAATCCTAACAAATTCCATCTTGACGAATATGGTGTCCGTCACCTTGAAGTCGTTGCCTTTCATGTCGAACCCGTGTACCCGGACTCTGGTTGCTTCCTTCACGACTCACGTCGAGCCGCCCGATTGATCCAACTCCTTGGATCCATCGCCTTTTAGAACAAACGCAGCAAACGATGCAAATCCTGGCTCAGTGTCTCCACCTGCAACAAAAATCCCTTCCATCTTGTAAAGACGTGAAGCCGTCCTCTCTCCTATCATCACAGTCTCACCACCTTCCATGACCTTGATAGTCTTTCCACCTGCATCAGCATGGAAAGACATCCCATCTTCATGTAAGGCTCCAAGCGAGATCAGATTCTTCCTTAGTCCAGGCACATGCTTTATACCCCGAAGTACCCGCTCTACTCCGCCATGCATCCTGATTTTAACATCACCCACTCCAATGATACGATGACCCGTACCATCTCCCAAGTAGGCTAAGCCAAAATTTCCTGCTTTGTATGAAGAGAACGCCTCCTTCTTGTGTGTCACATGATAAAAACATCCATAATCTAGCATCCATGCTTCATTTGACTGTTCACTTGATACTATGAGGGCTTCACATTTGTCACCTTTCGAGTCACTATTGCCCATTGCCAAATTTGCTACTGCTTCCTTTGGTGGACCTGGACAATCTTTCTTTACATGTCCCCACTCATTGCATCTGAAGCACCACAAACTTTTATTATTCTTTCTATTCTTCTTTCCAGTCCTGCGACCACCATGATCACCGCTTATGATGCGCTCACGGGTTCCCGATCTTCCGGTGAGAGGATAACTTCGATTAGGCGGAGGATGACTTTGACGATCCGGCTACAAACCACACAAGGATAAGCGCCTGCAATCGCTAAACCACACTCCGAGTTGTTATCAACCGTGCCAAAGCCCGCATGACCTGACCACGAAGGTCTATTCTTGCAAGCAATCGACGAACGAGCAAGAACAAGGATGAAGCACACACACACGAACTGAGGTTCTGAACTTGTTTACTGCTGCTCTAGCCAAATCAGGAGAACAAGGATAAAGTTCCACACATGGGGGCAACTAATCTTAACAAAACCTGAGCAAAAGAAAGGGATCTTGTCCTCTATATATAGCCACGAGATGGCTGCTAGGAGGTGGTCTCATGCCACTCTAGTTACATGGGAACTCAGCCCAACATTGATGGTGGCGCAGCACCCAAAGAGGCTGACATAGCTGGACGTTTTTCATTGCTGAAGTTGACTCGGTTGGAATTAGAACATGAGGCTGGATCCGTTGGAAAGAGGACGAAATTTCCTTTCCATCAAGTGCTCACATGTCCCAAACGGAGTCCGTATGCATTCCCTAGGCCCGTTTGAATTTAGACCGGTCTTTGGAGACCGAGCTGATCCCTTTCATGTTCACATCTAGCCTTTTTGTGTTCACATCTTGCATGTTGACTTGGGTGCACGAATTTGGTTTGCTCCTTTGCATGTACATTGCTTGGACATGCTTGTCATGGGTCGGTGTAGTTTTATCAGTCATGGAACAGCTTGGCGTTGCCTGATATAGCTCGATGCAGCTTGATGTAGGACGACATTGCTTGTTGTAGTTAGGTTGAAGCTTGGATCCTTGCTGCTCCACGCCATGGTTCATGAGTACAAGCACAACATTAGGTAGCGACCTATCCTCTAAGTTATAATGAGACAACCCGAGGAACGAGTTCACCTGTTATTTTAGTTGTCTAGCTCGTGCCCTTGTAATAGGCCCTTTTTTAGGAGGCGATGGTGGAGTCATGTGCGTATCCGACGTGGTGATGTCCTCATCATCCTCCCCTTCTTGCATTTGAGTCGTCCGCGACTCAAGGTCATTGTTCTCACCAAGGAATGGCTTCAAATCTGAAACATTAAAGGTGGGACTAACCCTGAATTCTGCAGGTAACTCAAGTTTATATGCATTATCATTAATTTGTTTTAGCACTTTGAAAGGACCATCGGCTCTAGGCATTAGTTTTGACTTACGCAAATCAGGAAATCTTTCTTTGCGCAAATGCAACCAAACAAGATCACCGGGTTCAAATGTCAATTCCTTTCTACCATTGTTTCCAGCAAGCCTATATTTTTCCGTCATTCGTTCAATGTTTTCTTTTGTGGTTTCATGCAACTTAAGAACAAACTCAGCCTGCTTCTTAGTATCAAAATTTACCTTCTCTGAAGATGGTAAAGGCAAAAGATCAATTGGAGCTCGAGGGTTAAAGCCATATACAACCTGGAAAGGGGTCATCTTGGTGGTTGAGTGCAATGATCGGTTGTAAGCGAATTCCACATGTGGAAGGCTCTCTTCCCACATCTTCAAATTCTTCTTGAGGACAGCTCGCAGCATGGTTGACAGGGTCCCTTTGTCAAGCAACTCTTGAACCTGGTGTTGAATTTCTTTAGTCTCTTCTGGATTGGTTCTATATGCTGCTCGGTTTGGCAATGTAGCTCCTGGAATTAAGTCGATTTGATGCTCAATCCCTCGAATTGGTGGCAGCCCCGAGGGTACCTCAGCTGGAAAAACATCTTTATACTCCTGAAAAATGTTGGCAACGGCAGGAGGCAAAGAAACAGGTATATCATCCAAAGCAAACAAAGCATCTTTGCAGACCAACGCAAGGCATTCAGTATTGTTTTCAATCACATCATCCAAATCAGATTTTGTGGCTAACATGACAGCCCCCTTTAATTTGATTTCAGGTTTCCTAGCATTAGGATCTTTCTTTTTAGGTGCATCCAAGCTTTTAGCATCAGTTTGATTTTCACTCTTCACATTTTTCCCTTTCTTTCTCTCAGCTCTCTCAAGATCATCTTTCAAAATGGCAGAAGGAGTCATTGGTTCTAAAACAATTTTCTTTCCATGATGCATGAGAGTATATTGATTAGTTCTACCATGATGCACAACATCTCTATCATATTGCCAAGGCCTACCTAGCAGTAAAGAGCAAGCTTGCATAGGTACAACATCGCAATCGGCATGGTCATGGTATGAACCGAGTGAAAATTGTAATCTCACCATTCTTGTTACCTTAATCCTTCCACTGGAGTTGAACCATTGAATGTAGTAGGGATGTGGATGTTGTGTTGTGGTCAGGCCAAGCTTCTCGACCAACTCCATACTTGCAAGGTTGTTGCAACTACCACCATCAATGATCACTCGAACCGAACGCTCCTTGATAACAAATTTTGTTTGAAACAAGTTGTGGCGTTGGTTTTGTTTAGCATGCTCCATCTGGGCGCTAAGCACACGCTTCACAATAATGCTCAGGTACTTATCAGACATTTCCGCACCCAAATGCTCCTGTTGCTCATCATCACTTGCTTCACCTGCAGGATTAGTTGCAACCAAAGTACATTCATCCTCTTCACTAGCAGAAGTATACTCACCATCTTCCCTTATAATCAAAACACGCTGACTTGGACAATCACGCATGAAGTGCCCAAATCCTTTGCATTTGTGGCATTGTACATCACGTGTACGGCCAGTCGACGCAACCGAAGAAGCACTCTTGGTTGGAACTTGTGCTGTGGCTGATTTTGTTGCAGAGTCTTGTGAGGGAATGGTACTTGAAGTGGTAGGGCGTCCATGGTTGGAGGATGATGCTTTTGCTTGACCATGGCCTGTTCGAAACGAAGAAGACCCTCCAAAATTTCCCTTCATCTTGGAACGACGTCCCTGTACTTCCCTTTCAGCTTTACAAGCAAGATGAAACAAACGATCCATAGAGTTGTATTCCTTATAGTCAAGTATGTCCTGAATTTCACGGTTAAGCCCACCTAGAAATCTAGCCATTTTAGCATTTTCATTTTCTTCCAAACCACACTGTAACTCACTAATTTGCAATTCTTGATAATATTCTTCTACAGATTGATTTCCTTGATTTAAGCGCTGTATTTTATTAAGCAAATCTCGAGCATAGTAGGAAGGAACAAATCTGGCTCTCATCATTCTTTTCAAAGCATTCCATGTTCTAGGTGTATTGTTACGATGCCTACAAGTCTCACTCCACCAAATGGATGCAAAAGCAATGAATTCACTAGTGGCAGCCCTAACCTTTCTATCTTCTGGAAAATCATAGCATGCAAATTTTGGTTCTACTGCTAGCTCCCAATTAAGATATGCATCAGGGTTATATTTTCCATCAAATGAAGGTATGGTGAACTTAATTTTTGCCATGGGTTCGTCATGTACCTCTCGACGTTCTCGCTGATTTCTACCTATACCTTGCCGATTGTGTCGAAGTCGTCGATGTTCTCGGTCATTGTTGAAGTTAAACCCATCATCATCTTCAGTGTCAGCAATGTAGTCGTTCTCTTCTTCATCATTTGCCCTAGCACGGGCATCTTGTCGTGGCTGGTGTCCTAGTGCACCATCTTGTTCTTGTGCACGGTTGGCCACATTTTCAGCAAGTGGTGGTTGTTGTCCCTCAAGGCGATCAACTCGGTCGCGGAGGGCAGCAAGGTTGTTGTTGATGTCGGCCAAGGCTTCATCATGGTTTGTGGCATGCACGTTGAGCAATTGATTGAAGTGTTGTAGGAGTACTCTTGAGCGAGGTGTGAGATTTCCTTCCTGGTTTTCCTCTTCAATTCCGTCGCTATCTGCCATGGTTAGTAGCAAACAGGAAAACACACAAAGATATGTAATCCCCTATTCACTACTAATGGGTGGAAATGAATCAAATCGATCTCTTAAGCTCTTACCAAGCTCTTGCCAATTCTAACAAATGCAGCAAGTGGTGCAACCGGTGGCTGGTTCGTGACAAACCAACCCAAATGTGGCAAAGCGATTGCAAGGCTAACTCCTGTAAGGTTAGTAGTAAGTGGAGCTTGGATAGGCCTTGTATAAGTAGCAATGGAAACAATCAGCTAATTTCAGATTTGCACAAGTTGAATAATAGTTCGAAACTAGCACTTAGCCTATGTTGCTGATCAAACAAGGATGGATAATAGGCAAAATCGAGTATGTGGATATGGAAACAAGTGATAGTCACACAGCAACTCACGGATTTGCACTTTAGAGCAAGAAAAACACAAGTTTGATCCAACTTTGCAATTTGCTGTTTTTCTGCCCACAAGACAGCAGGTCGGTATTTTGGCTGTAAATTTTTGTCAGTTGCCTCTTTTTTAATGAATTTTTTTTTCTTCTTCCTGACGGCTTTTGCAACAACTTTTGTTTTGGGCCAACTTTCTGAAAACCAACTGAAAAATTCGCACAAAATTCACAAGTGGGCTGATCTGTAGATTTGAGGACAGCAAAATGGTCTGAATCAAACATTCATAACTCCTTGCTGCCTTAATGTATGGACGTGAAACTTGGCAGCAAGATAGAACATCAAGTTGTGAATCTTTTCCTTTTGGTTTCACTCAAAAAGGATAAGGGAATTGGGAGATACAACGTTTTTTGTGGCGGCTGCTGAAATGGGAAATTTCTGGCCGAGATTAGGGGTTTTTTTTTTGGGGTGTTTTTGGGTGGATTTTGAGATGGGGAGATGAAAAAGAAGATGAACAGCAACAAGACAACTCTAAAACGAACACAAACTCAAATTAGCAAATCGAAATAACAGATTGAAAAGGCACAAAGGGGCTTGGACAGCGGGTAAAACAATATTTTTGTGGGGCAAATTTTCTAGACTACAGGAACATGAACAAATAACTAAACAAGATACAAACTCACCGCTCAACCGTTGCTCTGATACCAAATGATGCGCTCACGGGTTCCCGATCTTCCGGTGAGAGGATAACTTCGATTAGGCGGAGGATGACTTTGACGATCCAGCTACAAACCACACAAGGATAAGCGCCTGCAATCGCTAAACCACACTCCTAGTTGTTATCAACCGTGCCAAAGCCCGGATGACCTGACCACGAAGGTCTATTCTTGCAAGCAATCGACGAACGAGCAAGAACAAGGATGAAGCACACACACACGAACTGAGGTTCTGAACTTGTTTACTGCTGCTCTAGCCGAGTCAGGAGAACAAGGATAAAGTTCCACACATGGGGGCAACTAATCTTAACAAAACCTGAGCAAAAGAGAGGGATCTTGTCCTCTATATATAGCCACGAGATGGCTGCTAGGAGGTGGTCTCATGCCACTCTAGTTACATGGGAACTCAGCCCAACATTGATGGTGGCGCAGCACCCAAAGAGGCTGACATAGCTGGACGTTTTTCATTGCTGAAGTTGACTCAGTTGGAATTAGAACATGAGGCTGGATCCGTTGGAAAGAGGACGAAATTTCCTTTCCATCAAGTGCTCACACGTCCCAAACGGAGTCCGTATGCATTCCCTAGGCCCGTTTGAATTCAGACCGGTCTTTGGAAACCGAGCTGATCCCTTTCATGTTCACATCTAGCCTTTTTGTGTTCACATCTTGCATGTTGACTTGGGTGCACGAATTTGGTTTGCTCCTTTGCATGTACATTGCTTGGACATGCTTGTCATGGGTCGGTGTAGTTTTATCGTCATGGAACGACTTGGCGTTGCTGATATAGCTCGATCTTGACTTGATGTAGGGCGACATTGCTTGTTGTAGTTAGGTTGAAGCTCGGATCCTTGCTGCTCCACGCCATGGTTCATGAGTACAAGCACAACATTAGGTAGCGACCTATCCTCTAAGTTATAATGAGACAACCCGAGGAACGAGTTCACCTGTTGTTTTAGTTGTCTAGCTTGTGCCCTTGTAATAGGCCCTTTTTTAGGAGGCGATGGTGGAGTCATGTGCGTATCCGACGTGGTGATGTCCTCATCAGCTTACTAGCAAAGCAACATCATTAGAGCGAGGTTCTTCAGCTGCATTGTTCTTCTTCCTCAATTCATGAGCCATAAGCGCCGCAGTGATATCCTCAGTCTTGATGCTCTCTTTGCCGTACGTCAACGTCGTGACCAAATGCTCATAGGACGGAGGAAACAAACATAGTAGAATAATCACCTTGTCTTCATCTTCGATGGTCACATCCAGTTGTGATAGATCCATGACCAACTGATTGAAAACATCCAAGTGTGCTTGCAGATTAGACCCTTCCTGCATCTTTAGCCCATACAATTTCTGCTTTAGATACAGCATGCTGGTCAGAGTCTTGGACATATATTGGTTTGATAGCTTGGTCCAAATCTCCCTTGGTGAGGTCAAATCTGTGACATGGTAAAAGACCTAATCTGAGAGACACAGTCGTATGGTAGCGGCTGTCTGCAATTGCATCTCCTTCCAGTCAATGGCCTCCACCTTCTCCAGTTTGTTCTCCCTGAGAGCCACCACAATCCCCTGTTGCACCAGGAGATCCTTAACCTCGCTTGACACAAGCCGAAGTTTCCCGTCCCGTCGAACCTCACCAAGTCAAGTTTGATCCTGATCGGCTTCATCTTGCCAACCCCGGAATCAACCGTCATCCCTTTTGACCCGCCCGACATCCTGGACAGATCACGAACAGCCCTTCACGAATGTCTCCCTTCGAAATCAGCACGGCCACCTCTTGTCGTCCTCCTTCGAAGACAACCCTCAAAACCAGCTGTTCTTGTCCGCAAATCTAAGCTCTTCTCCTTCCTGAAAAGCTCTCTTTGCTTTTTTTATGCTTTTTTCTGGCTCCCTTGGATCTGCTTTTATAGTGGAGAGGCAGCCCCTATTTTCAGCTCAAATTCGAGTCCTATTCGACTCAAATTCGAATTCTTCTCGGGCTCCTCTTCCTATTTTTTTTCTTCTTTCGGATTCGGCCTGGCTGCAACCAAACATGCCCGCAGGCCTAGCCCAACTCAGTTTGGGCCAGCGGAGCCGCCCCCCGCGCTGGCTTGGGCCTCTACCGCGTGCCCGCCTGGGCCTGCTGGAGCTGTGCGCCTGGGCCAGCGCTTGGGCTGCAGCGCCGCGGCCGCTCCAGGGCTGCCCGCTTGCGCGCCTGCCCGCCTGCCACGCGGCCTACTGCGCGCTGGTCGGCTCGCGTGCCTCTGCCTCCACGCGCCCGCTCGCCTGGTACGCCGCGCCGCCTAGGCCACGCACCCGCCTAGGCCGCCGAGTGCGCCTGCTGCTGTGGGCCCGTCCGGCACCATGCGCTAGGAGCACCTCCGCCCGGGCCGCTCGTTCGCCGCCGTCGCGCCTCGTGTCCTCGCCACGCGGGCTACTCCTGCGCAACGCGCCCGCCTCGGCCGGCACCCTGCTCGAGTCGCGCTCGTGCTCGAGTCGCGCTCGCTGTGTCCCCTCATGTCCCCACGGGACACGTGCATGACCCACGCGTCTGGTTCAACTGCCTCGCGCCCGAGAGCCTGCCTTCCATGCCGCCTTGCGCCGTGGAAACACCTGTGTGGGACCCACTGCCACCTCCTTCGAAACAAACTCTAGAAAAAATTTCTCCACCTCCTGATCCAAATCCTGAGCCATCCAGCTGCACCCTGGCTCGGCATCCCCGACACGGTACCCGCCAGCAGTGCTGTGATGCCGCCGCCTCCCATACAGCCTCTGCTCGCATTGCCAACGTCTCGATGCTCCCGCCGCTCCGATCTCTAAGGCCTTCTCAACACGTCTGGTGGCCAGTTTGATCGCGAGCGCCCAAAGATGATCCTCCTGCGTTGTCTTCACCGGCAACTTTATCAGCCCAATCACTACGTCTGGTCGATTCTGCCAACTGCAGCCCAAAGACGGTCCAGGTCGCCTGCCCAGAGTGATCGATTCCACCGGTCGAGTACCGTCCACTGCCGCATGCTCCACCTTGCGCCGAATCTAGCGTTTCTTCCTCGGCACCCATGTATGCATAATCCTCGCGTCTCCCCCTTGGTCTTCCGCATTGCAACCTCAGCTCTGATACCACTTGTTAGGAAATTCCACCAATGCGAGATCACGAACGACACCAGGAGACACGATGTTTGGTGACGCAGTTCGGCTTTCGTCTACATCTGCGGGGCATGACTATGGGCGCTCCTCCCCAATCCACAATACCGTAGCATACCGGCCGTCCGGGTCACGGCCACAGGCCGGCCGCGACCCTCTGCGTGCCTATGCCGCCACATAGTCGTCATGGATTACACCAGGGGTACCCCCTATTTATACAAGGGACCAGGATATGAGTTCGACTCAAACCCTATCCTACCCTGCCTATTACAACACAGAGTCCTATTGTAACCCTCCTTGTACACATATTCGACACAAATCCTAACAGCGAGGTTATCAGGATGTCACGAGCTCCTCGAGGACGGCATCGATTCATCGGTGACCCTGTAAAGAGCGCAGCGACCACTTCATCGGTGTTGGCGCGGAGCGAGCAGAGCTTGAGGCGGCGGAGTGGCCAGGAGGTGGTGAGAGCGAGCTTGGAGTTGCAGCTCAACTAGAACAGCGACGGCTGGCCTCGTCCATATTGTTGTGAAATAAAACATGAGCCTAGCGGTTATTGGATAGTTCTAACCGCTGTTTAGCGGTTAATAACAACAGGCACATGTCTTTGTCTCTTTTTGTAACTTCCCCTCTTATACTCTATAAGGGCTTGTTTGGAAGCCCAAAACCCCATTGAGATCCTAGCCTTTTCCCAGGGGTCGTGACCAGGGTTCAAAAAACTGATGAAAACCGGTAAAAACCGGTTGTTTCCCGCCGAACCGCTGGGCGGCGGTTTGAGAAATCGCCGGTTTTTATCCGAGCCGGTTCAAAAATTTGAATTTGATTTTGATTATTTAAAAAAATTGAAAAAAAATCTTATAAAAAATAGAAGTTTTGTAGAACAATTTGTATAAAGAAAAATTTTAAATTGAGACCAATATTTATGTTTAGGAGAGGTCCCACATCTCTCTCTCACTCTCACCGATTTATGTCTATTAGTGCGTGCTGCTTTTACTCCTGTGACCCATGCCCTTCTTCGCTTCTCGGCTAGCCGCCGTGACTGCCGCTTCCTGCCGAGATCCTGCTGCGTCTTGCTTTGCCCGGCTCGAGGAAGGATGGGCCAGCGAATCTGCCGGCTAGCTGGTCCTCTGGCGAGAAGCATGCCGGTGAGTGCCTCTCTCTCTCTCTCTCTGTTTGCAAAAATTTATATTCATGTTGCTACTGGCATTGGTAGAACGTTGGAATTGCTGATTTTGGAATTGAGTTTGATTTCAGCCCAGTGAAGATGTACTTTGATTCCCCAGACATGGACATGCTTGCTTAGGGAAAAAATGAACTGCTTGAAGAAAATTTTTTAACATAGCTAAGTACATGTAATTATCTATATAGAATAATTTATTACAATTATTGTATGCAATCCATATAGGAAATTAATTAGGTTGTTATGAATGAATGTGCTGTCTTAACAATATGATACATCGCTACTTGTTTAGCTTCTTTCCATTCAACCTGACCATTGGTCATAAATTTGGTGCATATTTGCAAAATTCAAAATAATACACTGCTAATACACTTGTAAATGTGGTTGTGGTTGTTTCCAGGAATTGGTACGCCATGTCGGACAGGGCAATTGACGAGGTCTAGAACCACGAGACTCCGGAAGGGAAAGGATTCACATGTAAATACTGTCGAAAAACTAAGAAAGCCGGGGGAGCATTAAGGTTGAAGCACCATCTCGCAGGGCGGGGGAAGGATGTTGCTAGCTGCAACTCTGTTCCCCCTAATGTGAAGGAGTATTTCTAGCGGGAATTGGACAGGATCAAGAATCGTGTGACATCCTAAGAAAATTATTATGTCACATAGTAAAATAATAATAATCAGAAAATTAAAAAGGTAAAAACATAAAATAATATTATAAAAGGCTCTATTTAGGTTTAAATAGCCTTTTTGGGCCCAGCTTAGGTCCAAACCCCTCTCATAAACCAATCCAAAGCCCATTAGTACTTCTAACCTATCTCTACTCTAATATCTATCCAAATCAGATTCTATCCCTAATAGGTCTCATCCACCACGACCCACCCCCTAGACCCCCTCCCTTAGCCCCCAGGTTGGAGCCTCGGAATTAGAGCCCTAGCCACCAAAACCCTAGCCCCGAAGCTAAAATCGAGGTATCCCTCCTATTATTGTGCCCAAACCTTAGATCTAATGCAATCCCATTGTAGGTATCGTCGAGACGATCAATTTGGATATATGTAAGTCCTATTTTGGCCAAGAACTTGAGGAGCTACATGCCACCGAAGGTTGGCTGGAGTTTGGTTGCCATCGCCGCCGCTGGAGAGCCGCTGCCAGCGCCGCCACCCCGCTTTCCACATCGGCGCGAAGATCCACGCGCGCTATCCACGCGCTTGCGCCATTGCTCATGACTCCCATACCGCCATGCGTGCTCGCGCGCGTCTCGCGTGCCGCTTGTAGCGTCGCTTCCCGCTCTGCCGCCGCATGTCCCCTTGCCGCTTTGCATGATGTGCCAACCCGCGCCCGCCGCTTCGTCTCCGCCCGCTCGTCTGCCACGCGCGATGATGTCTCCTTCTGCGCTTCGCGCCAACCCGTGCCCACGCGCGTCGCCTGCCCATTCTTGTTGTCCCGACCGCCGACCGCGCGCCCGTGCCACCCATTGCCCAATCCAGACCCGACACCTGTCCCAGCCCGTGTTAAAAGCTGGTTTTGCCTCGGTTAAGGTTAACCGGGTTTATTTATTTCCTGTCTTTTCTATTTATCCTGAAATTTTCAAGATTTGTTTAGGGAGCATCCGAACTCCGATTTAGATGATTCTAGAGCCCAAAAATCACAAATAATCCCAAGAATTTTATATATTTTTATGACACTATTTTCTCTATGTTTATCATTTATTTCTATTTTTGTTCTCTTTCGTGTAGATCCGGCGTGTACCTGCTGTACGGGAGTGTAACACCCCAAAATGGGAAAATCTGTCATGCCTAGGAAAGTGGTGGAATTCGAGCCTCAAAATTCCGTCTTGCTCTAAAAGTTTTGATGTCATGGATGGACATGATGATTTGGTAATTTATTTTTACATGAAACATGCTTTAATGTATATATCCTTATACACTATTATGGGTGTAGGCATGGGAATTACTCAATTTAAATTGCAATAATTAGCTTGAACTACATTATTAGAGGAACTAAGCTACCCATCCTCTTTGAGTAATGCTAGTTCAGCAATATAATTAAACCAAATTATAAACCCAAGTTTAGAAATCATGCCATAGTAAAACTCATTTGATTCAAAAACATAATTGAGCAAATTAAAGTCTTGGGGTTAAGAATTCACCCAACCAAATAATTCAAAATCAATTCTCATACTTGCACATGAATAAGTTGATATACATATATATATATATATATATATATATATATATATATATATATATATATATATATATATGTATATACACGCTGATATATTGATATATTTATATGTATATATATATATATGTATATATATATAAATATATATGTGTGTGTGTATTTATATACACATTTGTATATATATATAAATTCACACACTATTACATGTAGTTAAATATATGTGTACATTCCTACCTTGGAAAATTCCTATAAATTTATCATGAATCACTTTCCAATTACTAAAATCCATTTTGATATTTGGATTAGAATTTTGGCTGTGGGCCCCACTTTCCCTCTCACTCTGTTCTTACTCCCCACTCATCTCTCTCTCACGCTCTACCTCTCTCTCTCGCACGACTTTGCCCACCGGACCAAACAGAGCCGCTTCCCCCGCGTCGTGCTGGCTTGCCATCGCCGCGCTTGCCTCGTGGAGTCACTGCTCTGCGCAGCCGTTCCACACGCCAGTCGCCGCTGACAACCCACCCCGTCCCATTGCCGCCTGGGCCGCTCCGCCCTGTCGGGAGTGCCGCACCGAAGCCGCCTCGCGACTGGTCCGAAGCTCGCCTCATTCCCTGAGCCAAGTTGCCCCGTGGCGCCAAACCCCTGCCAAGCTAGCCCCCGTGGCCGCGTTGCCCCGGTTGCACGCCATTGCCGCCCCCAGGTTTCTCCAAATCCGCCAGAGCTCGTCGCCGCTCTGTCCCTCTCATTCTCTCGGTCCGCACCTCCTTAACACGTGCGCTGCCCCCCACGAGTCACACCACTCCTCGCCGTGGCCACCGTGCCTATAATTAGCCATGCCCGTCCTCAAATCCTCCACTCTGCTCCATTTCGAGCTTGCCGCCCTACTCCAGCACACAAATTCAGCTTCGCCGAGCTGTCTCGCTCCTTGAGCTCGCGGCCACTCCCCATTCACCTCATCCCCGATGTCGTCTCCGAAGGAATCGAGCCTAGATGAAGCAGAGCCCGCCGGCGACATGAGTTCCCCCGCCGCCAATCAGGAAATCCCATTTCCCCCTTTTTTTCTATTCCGCCCTCTCCGGTACGTTCCTCTTCGATTCCTTGTGGTCGAAGCATCACCGGACCCTAACTAACCTTCCCCTACCCTTGATTTGGCCTGAGCTTCGCTGGAGCTCCCCCGCCGCGGCGACCCGCTCCCGACTGCCCCCGTCGCCGTCGCCAGCCTTCTTGGACCCGCCTCCGTCCTGTCCGTCCGCACGGTACACCTCCCCCTATCTCCCTGCCTCTCGTGCACCCACTAATTTGACTTACGGCGCTTGTTTCCGCCACCGCCATCGACCTCCGAGCATAGCTCCACCGCCGCCCTTAGCGCCGCCGCACCCGGCAACCTCCAGCCATGCCGTCAGTCCCCAGATGGGCGTGGGTAGGCGTTGAACCCATTTTGGCCCTCACCTATGCCGCCTAGCGCCGGCTCGCCGGCCAGCCTCGCTCACCGGAGCCCCCCCGCCGCACTCCTCTGTTTCACCCAGGCGGACGAAGGGGAGGACTGGTCTGTTGACCGTGCCTCTCACCAGGCGCTGACCTGTGGGATCGCTGGACCCAGCGGTTAGCTTATGAAGGCGTATTTTAGTTTGTACGATTTCATCACGAGGTTGTGCCCCGTACGTATGCACGTGCCTTTCGGGCCGCTCGCGTGTTGAACCGGCCGAAGCTGTTGGGCTCGGCCCAACACTGTAGCTAGCAATTTTTTTCCCAGCTTTTAGAATTTCATAACTTAAATAAATGACTTAGGTTATTTAAAAATAGTAAACAGCTACCATAAATCCTGGGAAAATTCTAGAAAATACTTTGTTGCCATAAGGACTCAATAAAATTATTACCATGATTAGTACATGAAGATTAATCTCTGAAATAATAGTTAAGATCGTATTTAGGCAAATTTCTTGTATAGAAATAAAATCTTTAATAGTGTCCTGGATATTTAAATTAGGAAAATTCTAAGAAAATTCCAGAAAATATATGAGACTTCTCTGGACCTAGGAAAAATAATAAACCAAATTGTTCAATAAGAAAATAAACTATTATAATAGGTAGCCTCTCTAGTAGTGGCAATTTTAATCCCAACATTTATGCAACCTAATGATTATTTAACTAAGATAATATTTTAGATAATGGAAACCTGGTTGGGGATAAATCATGAACAGAAAAATAAATGTTTCCACTGTTTTATTTCGTGGTTCAATCTTTAGGGATTTCTTCTAAGAATAAACCTAGAAATGAATAATGATTAGTAAAACAGTTAATGACATACAATAAATCTAAGAAAATTTAGGGAGGGACTATATAACAAAAGAAGCTTGGATAAATTAAGATAAATGACCAGAAACCTATTTTAGGCATTTGATTAAATGTGAAGCCCCTTTTTACCCAATTGATAAATAAGTTCCCTCTTTATTTTAGTTTATATCTAAGCCTCTAAAATCATGAGAAAATTCCAATAGAATCTAGATGTGATCTAGGAATTTAACACCTTTATTTCCCATTTTTAGGACTTTTAAATACCCTGGATAAATAAAAGACCCATTTATTAGCTATAAATTAAATGGATCGCCAATTGCGTTTGGTACCCAAAAAGGCCCCTAAATTCATGAGGACATCCTAGCAGATTATAATTGTGATTTAGTTGTTTAATAAATTTATTTAACAATTTTGGGACCATTGACATCCACTGGATACTTAAATTAGAGGAATTTACCAATTTCCTTTAGTATAAAAAAATAGTAGAAATAAAACCTAGATCATTTTTAAATGCTTAATGCCTTCAACTATATCTCGAGTTTTTGCAGAAATATTGTTAACACCTAAATGAATTCATTAAAATTATAGGAGTTAAATAAACTTGATTAAATCATCTAATTGTTTAACTTGAGTAACTAAGACCTATAGGTTATATCATAGGTAATTTAATACTCGTTTAAGATTTGCAATAGCATACCTATCTATAAACAGTAGGTAATCTGCTGAGAGTTAATGAAGGAAATAGTTCACACGAAATTATTTTCCGTATATAACTATTCGCTAATCCAACCACGAGTAAAACTATTATGGGTAGCATCATGCATCTTCCATCATCGCATACCATATTCACACACACTCACCCTGTTATCTTTGTGTGAATTATTGAACGATAGAAGGATCATGGAATTTCCTTGATAAGTAGAGAAACTTATTTGGGATTCTCAGTAGCAAAAAGCAATGCCCCGATCGCTGCAACCCTAATCACGCTTGCATTTCATACATCATCTTTCCCGCATACTTTGGTGTTTATCTGTATTACTTGGTTCTTCGCGATAGATTCCGAGGAACCATGGAGCAACCAGAAGATCAAGACCTAGGTTTTGGATACTCGGGACCCAGGCGAGTTTATCACCGACCCTATAGAATGTGCTTTTATTAGGGAAAGTGCGGCTTTCCCTAGTGCGAGCTAACATTCAATATACTCATATTGAATCCCAGTTTTTCTAAAAGTACTTTATTTACAGTACAAATTGCATGCTGATTTAAAAGTACTTGCACCTGCTTGTTAATCATGATATATCATGTCTTGTTTGCCTTGCAATTAATTTACCAAGATGATTTACCTTGTTAATCATCCTCCTTTGCCCTTGATAATGATTGCCTTGATAATCATGCCAGGATAGCCTGTTTAGGTTAAATAAAAAGGTTTAGACTCTTAAGTCTGGTTAAAATCTTGCTTAGACACTACTCAGATCCAATTACAATTTTAGGCTTAATTGTCACGGAACGGTGAACCGATATTCACTAAACATGCTCACTTGATAATTTGAACTGGATATTGGGCCTAACATGCCAGTGTGTGTGGTTGTGTTTGGACAAGCAGACTGGGTCCGGCTTGTGGTAAGGAAGGAGTAGCTTGGCTACTATGGGGAAAGGAGGCTATGTGTCCACAGACGTAGTGCGAAGAGGAGCACGGAGTCACACGCGTAGCTGTCAATCGCTGCCACCGAGGGTGGTTCCGCCACATCGTGTGCTGAGCACATAGAGGGACAATAGCCTGGAAGAAGGAAGTGGGTTGAAAGTGTGGACTGGCCGGATCCGATGTGACTCGTAGAGTGGACCGGACAGGTATGTTGTGGACTCGGCACACAGCGGGAAGTCGCTGACCAAATGCCTGCGGGGTTTGGTTCCTATCACCACAACGCGTTGCCATCGCACGGTAGTGCAAATATTGGAGATTCGTTGATAGTACAACCTGCGGGCGTACCCCGTCTGCTGCCATACTTGAGGTGAAGATAGTTTCATGTCGTCATCCGTGGGATGATCTAGGTCTTACGTGCAGGGGAGCCGTGACTCTAGTGCAGGCGTGGCAACCTAGCTAGGGAAGACCGGGCACTTCGCTGGCGTAGGATCCACAACGGGAGCGCTACTCCCGGAAGATGATGGTGGGTGTTCGGAGATCGTTTGACAGAGTGCCTGGAAACTGCCGCGGGTTTGGGATCGTTTGGCAGAGTGCCTGGAAACTGCCGTGTGTTTGGAAATGAAATTCTAAACTTGACTAATTGATTAGTTGAACTTTGGGTTTAAAATGCTAAGTCATAGGCTTTAGTTTCAAATATGACTTCCTGCAAATAAACAAACCTCCAACCTTCCCTTGGAACATTATACACTATATGCATTAGGTTGGGTGGTCTACTCGCCAGTGTTTGGATGACACTGACCTCGCATCATATACTCTTTTAGATAGAGCATATGATCAGGATCAGTACGCATGCCACGAAGACGAAGGACAAGACTTTGGAGAAGACCATGGCGAGGCATAGGGTATCGCTCCAATCGACTGCTTAGGCATAGCCGGCAGGAGACTCTTTTGGATCTTATGGATCTTTTGTTATTCCGCACTCTGATCTTTTGAACAATATATCTTTTGGGCCAATGGGCCGTGTTGTAATACTTATAGCCTTCGGGCTTAACACAGGTATTTGTGTAATATAAGACTTTCGCTTGTATGAAATGATTCTGGCTATGTGATTGATGTGCATTAGTGTCCCGGGTCTAGGGCTAGTGCATGTCAGGTGATGGGCAGAAGGATGAGCCCTTACAGGGAGTCGCCCCGGAGCCTTTCGAAGGAGGACAGCAAGAGCAATACTTCTTCAAAGGCAAGCTAGATTCATATTGAATTCCTAGTTTGCTAAAATTTTATTCTTTTGTATTTATTTAAATTGCATGCATGAATTATCGTGATATGTGCTTATTTGTCCTGTTTTCACGTTAGTCTTCTACTAATGTGAATTAGCCTGCCATTGATAGCCCGTTGGTTATATTTTTTGTAGCCTATCCTTTGTGTAGATGCTTAGCCTTGCTTGTGAGTTGGTAGTTGTTAGGTTTCACTCATTATTAAATCTGTATCGTGAAGTTGCGACTTCGTGGTATTGTTTTGGTAAACATAATCAACTAAAATTAACGTGGTGTGTGTTGATTTGAGGAGACCTAGAAGAGGCAGACTTTGGGCTTGTGGTTGTGACGTGCAGGTCTTCTCTGTCATAAGGACCGTATACTTGTGACTACCATACCGAACCTAAACCGTAGAACCACTTGTGCCTTCTGGCCCTGACATATTAGCTGTGGAAACCTGGTTTCTGGTGTACTCATAGTGGATGGACGTGACTAGCTATCACCGGTTCCGAATGGCTTAAATGGGGGCTAACCTCATGCGGTGCGCTATCAGGTCCGGCTGAAGGAGATGTGCATGACTGTTGGCCTAGTCGAAGCTTAGCGTATGGGGCGCGAAACCAAAAGAAAGGGTACACTAAGGGGCAGGTGAAAGCAGTGAACGGTTTTGTACTGTTTCTCTCTTTGAGATGAGACAGGGCTTGTGGGGAACGTGTACACACTCTGCAGAGTTAAAACTATTATGTTAGCCATGCCCGCGGTTATGGGCGGGGGAAAGGAGTTTGACACAAGGTAGTCCCATGTGTTTCAATTAATTAACATGATGGTGTAGTGTAGGCAGGGAGTGCCTGTCTTGGAGCTAGTTAGCCGTTTCTTTGGCTACGCTCATCGTGTGTTGAGCTGGACAGCCTTCCTTTGGCTACGCTTGTGTGTTAGAATGTGTTCAATGAATTACAAATAAATAAATAAGTAGATATATGTTGTTTTAGGAAAATAACCAAATCCATCCTTTGACCTTGCATTCATTATTAAGGACTGCTTGCTAGGTAGCCGTGTATTCATGATATGGATCACAGATTATTTGTTCAGGAGAAGATCTCGATGTTGCTGCCAGTTGTGGCCAAGAGGGTCCAACTCAAGGTGATTAGCTACGCGTTCCGGGTAAACCTCGGAGTATCATTGCATTTGAAGTATTCCGATGTGTTCTTTATGCTTTTGAGATATGTCCTATGCAAGACTATGTAAACGTCTATGTCAACTGGATGTTATTTATATTATGTGAACCGTTAATTTTCTAGTTAATTAAATGCCTATGATGATATTCCAAACTATCCTTGAGTGCAATACTATCTATGATCTTTTAGGACAAGTATTCGGTCACTCGAGTCAATACAAATACCAGGGTGCACGACATATCAAAAAAGAGAGAGGGTACAAGAGCAATTCAGACGAGAGGACATGGCAGCAGGGCATGAGGACTAGCATGACGCGTACATGGCAGGGCTAGATGAGGAGGAACAGATCCGTCGTGCAACTGCGCAATCAACCATGGAGGCGGATTTCAGGACGCAGGCTAGGCCGAGGTATGAGCATGGAGGTGGCAGTGGAGCCACGCAGACAGAGAAGCAGTCCTCGAGGTTGGGGAGTAGGTCGAGTTCGCAGAGGTTCAGCGACCGATTTCCTGATTACCATCTGTCTCAAGCGTCTACTCTGGTCTAGGCAAGGATTGATAGGGGGCCTTGATCTAAAGCAGGCAAAGCGGCTAGGGAGATGTTAGGGAGTGTGTGGTCCAAGATTCACCACGTGTCCGGGATCCCTGGGAGGAGGGCTGATGACCCTTACTTTGTGGCTACCATCAAGGAAACATAGAAGCTAGGTATGGTTGTTGCATTAATTTAATTCGTAATTGTGTGTGAACTATGGATACTTATACATAAAAATTTGTGCAGGTGAAGGTGTGACCCCTCCCACTAGGAGGAAAATTGATGGCAAGTACCTAGATGATAATGAGAGGGATATCAAGAAAGACTTGGAGAAATGGCGGCGGGAGTGGTTGGACTATGGGGTCACCATTATGTGTGATTCATGGACGGGTCCAACAGGGATGAGCATAATTAATTTTATGCTCTATTTTCATGGTAGGATATTTTTTTCACAAGTCCGTCGATGCCACAAGGAACATGCGGAGTGCCAACTACTTGTTGAAGGTAGCATATTTGCATATTATGGTTTCCCAATAATTGTCGTACACACTTTGTAATATTATCTACACATGACTTGAATTTACGAAGATTAAAGAAGTAGTCAACTTTGTTGGTCCGGATAACGTGGTACAGATTGTCACGGACAATGGGAGCAACTACAAGAAAGCTTGTTAGCTGCTAGTGAGGGAGCATAAACACATTGCTTGGCAGTCTTGCATGGCTCACAAGATCAATCTTATGCGCAAAGAGGTTGGATCATGGCCGGATCATTTGGAGGTCATCCGGAGTGCTCGAAAGATATCGAGATGGCTTTACAACTCAAACAAGTTGCATGCATTGATGAAAAATGTCATCGGTGGGGAGTTGGTGAAGTGAAATGCTACATGATTTGGAACGAACTACATGTTCCTGGACAGCTTCCTGAGGAGAAAGGAGAAGTTCATGCAGTGGATGGCATCTCCTGAGTTTTTAGGTTCGAGTGTTTTTCATTATTTCAATTCGTACATGATTATGACATGTGGACACTCATATGATGGATGGTATCTTCTGTGATTTCAAGGAGTTCCTTCGTTAGGCAGAAGAGGGTGAGTATGCTTACCAATGCATGTCGGCTCTCGATTGGTGGAATAATATGGTTTATGTTTGCAAGGAAGTGGAGCCACTGTATAGCTTCTGATGCGGTCCTTGGTCCCGATCTTCACGGCGTAGGATCACGAACACGATAACTAGCTGAAAACTGCCAAGATAACTAGTGCAACCTGACAAATGAACTCGAAGCCAACCACCGTCGTAATACGGCAACCTGAATCGAGGATTCGTCCAACCACACTCTTAAGAAACCAACCAACACAGCCTGCAAATAATGGAGCAGGAGCACCGATTGGGAATCGATGAAGCGACCGCTTCTGTAATCTCGCAAAGAAATCACAAAAGCAACGGGGTAGAGATCACTCTCTGGATTTGTTAGCACACAGTTGAACAAAGGATTTGTATTCAGATTCTTCCAAAAGTTCCCAAATGGGTAGAGTACATAGGTATTTATACTAGGAACATCCCTCCTAGTTTAGGTGTGAATGCAAATAGAAGCTAATGAATGTTTTCTTGGATAAGGAGAAGTCATCTCAGGTTCTCGCGCAACATTTAACAGCTTGCACGGTCTTCAGTAAAATAGTGATTACTCCTTACTGGGAAGTCCAAATGACTTGCCGTTTGTTACGTTGGAAAGTAGACTCAATTATCTTTCCAACCATATGCATTATGACCACCTAAACATGACAGATTGGTGCACCCAACTCTTGGGAATTGCGATTCATGTTGCACCACAGCTTGAGCAGTATCTATGTTAGCATCCTCGTCGTCCTTGTTTATGTACCTCCTCCACACTTGAGCATCCTCCATTTCTTCATGTGTAAACCTGAGCAACAAGAGTGTAGAACTTTTAGGTAGTATAAAATTCTCCTCATTTGTAATATTAATTTTAGCTAGGAGTAAAGTCACCTCTTGTTATAGTTTCCTCACATGGCTGCGGGTAATTGGTCCTTGGATGTTATGTGAAGGTGTATTATGTGTTGGAGTAATTGGGGTGTCTCCATTACTGGTCGCCCAGTGCCAGGAACTGGTCTCCCGTCCCTGGGACCTGGTCTCCAGCCTAGGGGAACTGGTCGCCCCTCCTTGAGAACTGGTCTCCAGCCTTGGGAAACTGGTCGCCCATCCCTGGAGACTGGTCTCCAGCCTTGGGGAACTAGTCGTCCATCCCTGGGGACTGATCTCCAGCCTTGGGGAACTGGTCGCCCATCCCTGGGAACCGGTCTCCAGCTTAGGGAAACTGGTCTCCCATCCCTGGAAACTGGTCTCCCGACCCTGGGAACTGGTCTCCAGCCTTGGGGAACTGGTCTCCCGTCCCTGGGAACTGGTCTCCCGTCCCTGGAAACTGGTCTCCAGCCTCGGGATGTCCTTATCATCTTCCCCCTCTTGAAAAGGAGTCGTCCTCGACTCTGATTCTTCCAAGCATACATCGAACAGGGTAGGATCAGCGACATTGAATGTCGAGCTAACACCATAGTCTCTAGGAAGCTCAATCTTGTATGCATTGTCATTGACTTTAGCCAAAACTTTGAATGGACCATCTCCTCGTGGCATCAACTTTGATTTGCGCTTCTCAGGAAAACGCTCTTTACGTAGATGTACCCAAACTAAATCTCCAGGTTTAAATATCATTTTCTTTCTGTTCATGTTGGCCTTCTTAGCATAATATGTGGTCTTTTTCTCGATTTCTTCCTTTGTCTTCTCATGTATCTTCTTGACATATGCAGCACGCTTTGAGGCATCCATGTTACTTCTTTCCTGCATTGGTAGTGGTAACAAATCGATGGGAGCAACTGGCTTGAAGCCATAAACAATTTCAAATGGACACATGTTAGTAGTGGAGTGAACAGCCTGATTATAAGCAAACTCTACATGTAGCAAACATTCTTCCCACTCTTTCAAGTTCTTCTTGATCATTGTCCGCAGCAACATGGAGAGTGTTCTATTCACAACCTCGGTTTGTCCATCCGTTTGTGGATGACAAGTAGTAGAAAACAACAGCTTCGTCCCAAGCTTTGCCTATAATGTCTTCCAAAAGTAACTCAAGAACTTCGTGTCACGATCTGAAACAATCGTTCTTGGCATTCCATGTAATCTTACTATTTCCCTGAAAAACAAATAGGCTATGTGGGAAGCATCATCGCTTTTATGACAGGGTATAAAATGTGCCATCTTTGAAAATCTATCAACTCCAACAAAAATGGAATCCCTCCCCCTTTTTGTCCGAGGTAATCCCAAAACAAAATCCATACTAATGTCTTCCTAAGGAATACTAGGTACAGGTAATGGAGTATATAAACCATGGGGTTTCGATGTTGACTTAGCTTTGTGGCAAGTGTTGCAGCGTTGCACGAATCTCTCCACATCTCTTCTCATCTTTGGCCAATAGAAGTGATCAGCTAATAGCTCATAGGTCTTCTTCCATCCAAAGTGACCCATCAAGCCTCCTAAATGGGCTTCCTGCAGCAACAAGAGTCTAACAGAGGAATTTGGAACACACAATTTGTTAGCTCTAAAGAAAAATCCATCATGCATATGATATTTTTCCCATCCTTTCCCACTTGCACATTTCTTGTATGGTTCTGAAAATTCTTGATCGGCAGAATACAATTCTTTTAAGCTCTCTAGTCCAGGTACTTTCACTTCAAGCTGATTTAATAAAACACTTCGACGAGACAAGGCATCAGCAACAACATTTTCCTTACCTTTCTTATATTTCACAACATATGGAAATGTTTCAATGAATTCAACCCATTTGGCATGTCGTCGATTTAGCTTAGCTTGACCTTTCAAGTACTTTAAAGCCTCATGATCAGAATGAATGACAAATTCCTTTGGCCATAAGTAATGTTGCCAAGTTTCAAGCACTCTCACCAAAGCATACAATTCTTTGTCATATACAGAATAGTTTAGTTGTGCACCTCCTAGTTTCTCACTAAAGTATGCTACAGGTTTTGCATCTTGCATGAGAACACCTCCAATTCCAATTCCACTAGCATCACATTCAATCTCAAAAGTTTTAGTGAAATCAGGTAAAATAAGCAATGGTGCTTCAGTCAAAAGTTTCTTTAATTGTTGAAAAGCATTTTCTTGTGATTCACCCCATTCAAAAGCAACTCCTTTCTTTGTCAATTCATTCAAAGGAGCAGCTACGGTACTGAAATCTTTAACAAATCTCCTATAAAAACTAGCAAGACCATGGAAGCTTCTCACCTGGCTTACATTCATAGGAGTTGGCCATTCCTTAATTGCTTTCACTTTTGATTCATCCACCTGAATTCCAGCACCTGAAACAACAAAACCGAGAAACACAACTTGTTCTGTGCAAAATGTGCATTTCTCAAGGTTAGCAAACATGTTCTCCTTTCTTAGCACATCTAAAACTTGTCGTATGTGATCAACATGCTCCTCATATGTCTTGTTGTAGATTAGTATGTCATCAAAGTAAACAACAACAAATTTTCCAATGAATGATCTCAAAATATGATTCATCAGTTTCATGAAAGTACTAGGAGCATTAGTCAAACCGAAAGGCATAACTAACCAATCATACAACCCAAACTTTGTTTTAAAAGCAGTTTTCCACTCATCTCCAATTTTCATTCTTATTTGATGATATCCACTTCTCGAATCAATTTTAGAAAATATCATAGATCCACTCAATTCATCAAGCATATCGTCTAGCCTAGGAATAGGATGACGATAACGAACAGTTATGTTATTAATAGCCCTACAATCAACATACATTCTCCAAGTGCCATCTTTCTTTGGTACCAAAATTACGGGAATAGCACATGGACTTAAGCTTTCTCGCACATAACCTTTATCTAAAAGTGCTTGTACTTACCTTTGTATTTCCTTAGTTTCTTCCGGGTTGGTGCGGTATGGTGGCGGTAGTGTAGCTCCAGGAATGAGATCGATTTGGTGTTCAATGCCACGCAAAGGAGGAAGTCCAGCAGGGGTTTCTTCGGGAAAAACATCTTGGTATTCCTGCAAAAGATAAGACATAGCACTAGGAAGAGATGTTAAGTCTTTAGTTGAAAGCAAAGTATCTTTGTACACAAGTACAATGAGTACTTGGTCTGGGTGATTCCTTACATCTCTCATTTCAGATTTGGTGACTATCATGACTAAATTCTCTCCCTCATTCTTCTTTTTCTCTTTCATATTTGGCTTGTGGCTCTCACTCACCGATTTGTGGAGGGCACTCAAATTTCTTTTCTCTTTTTCACTTTCACTAATCACCTTCACTTCTGAACTCTTTTGCAAATGTTCAGCCATGATTTGTTGAGGAGTCATAGGCTTAAGCACCAAGTCTCTCCCTTTCCACCTGATGGTGTAATTGTTAGTGCGGCCATAATGTTGGGATGAACGATCATATTGCCATGGCCTTCCTAACAGCAGATGACACACTGTCATGGGTGCCACATCGCACTCCACGGTATCAACATAATCACCAATTTTGAACAGAATCTTCACCCTATGCGCAATCTTGATGGTCCCGAATCATTTAACCATTGCACATGATATGGGTGAGGGTGTCGCAGCAATTTCAGCCCAAGCTTTTCAACCATCTCTTTACTAGCAAGGTTATGGCAACTCACACCATCAATGATCACCTTGCATATTTTGTCTTCCACTTTTGCTCTTGTTTGGAAAAGATTATGGCGCTGTCCATTCTCAGTTTCTTTCAGCTGCACACTTAGAATTTGAGTGACTACAAGAGCAGTCCCTCTCTCATATTCACAGTATGTTTCTTCATTATTTTCTTCTGCCTCTCCCAATGGTTCTTCATCAGCATCTTGTTCTTCTTCACTTGCTGATTGATACTCCCCTTGGTCATTAACAAGTATCACACGGTTGTTTGGACACTATTTGATAACATGACCACGACCTCCGCACTTGAAACATTGAATTTGGCTACTCCAGGCTGTGGAACCGACTGAGGAGGTTGCAGATGAAGTGGGTTTCCTTGCACCTGGAGCAGAGTTGGTCTTGCCACTGAAATCGCCTTTATTACTAGAGCGTGTGCCACCATTTGCACTTGTACTGGTACCTCAGTTTTCAGTGAACCATGGGGTAAACTTGTTTCCACTTGTTCCATACCTTGTGCTGAATGAACTTGCTTTGCTTGACTTTGTATCTTGCTGCAATTGACGCTCAGCCTTGATAGCTTGGTGCACCAAGTCAATAAGTGTGCGGTATGGCTGAAATTCAACGATTCGTTGAATGTTGCAATGCAAACCTGACATGAAATGTGGAATAATTTCCTCTTCATCTTCAATTACATTGGCTCTTATCATGGCCTTCTCCATCTCTTTATAATACTCTTCAACTGAGAGACTTCCTTGATTCAAATTTTGCAGCTTGTTAAAAAGATCACGACAGTGATGCTTAGGGACAAATCTTGCTCGCATTTCCCTTTTCATTTCAACCCATGAAGCAACATCACCTTGTCCAGTGTCTTCTCGCTCATTCAAGACTTGTTCCCAACAGATTAGAGCATAATCTTCAAACTCAAGAGCAGCCATTGCTATCTTCTTCTCTTCGGAGTAGTTATGCAAGCGAAAAATCTTATCAACCTTGAACTCCCATGTAAGATAAGCTTCAGGATCAGATCCACCATCAAATTTTGGCATGGTGAATTTCAGCCTGCCAAACCTCTCCTCCTCGGCCTGATAGCGTCAATTATGGCCTCGATGATGATTACCATTATTTTTGGGCTGGTAGGGGCCATCTTCCTCTGGCTCATCTTCAGATTCAGCAGCGGGGTCAGTTTGTGACATCCTAATAAAATTACTATGTCACCTAGTATTAAAAAGATACTAATAAGAAAATTAAAAACATAAAACATAAAAATAATAATAGAAAAGTCCTTATTCAGGCCTAAATAGCCTTAATGGGCCCTAATTAGGCCCATAAACCCCTAAGTCTACTTCTAGTAGGATTAGACTTACCTTATTCTATTTATAGCCACCCCTACCAAAATTTGGATTTGTTTCCCGCCTCCACCACGCCCAAGCCCCTATAAATACCCCCCTCACGCCCCCATAGTTGGAGCCTCGGAATTGGAGCCCTAGCCACCAAAACCCTAGCCCGGACGCATAAACCGAGGTATCTCTCTCTTTCCAGCCCCCAAAACCAAGATCCAATGCACGTAGGTTGTAGGTCTCGTCGAGACGATCAATTTGGATATATGGAAGTCCTATTTTGGTGGAGAATTGGAGGCGTTATGCACCGCCGAAGTTTGGGAAGAATCCGACCGTCACCTCACCGCCGGCGAGCCGCCGCCATGCAAATCACCGCCTCGGGATCCGTGCCCTGCGCGCCGTGCTAGCAGCGCGCCGCCACACGCCGCCGGCCAACCCCGCGTCTTGCGTGTCCTCCAAGCGCCGCAGCCAAGACGTCCAGCGCGCCCGCCACGTCTTGCTTGTTGGTCGCCTCGCCGCTTTGCCTCTCCGTGGCAAGCGTGTGCCCGGACCCGCCAGTAACCATCGATCGGTGGGCCCCTTTGTCGGCAGCGTCTGACCGTGACCGTGGGCCCCAGAGTACGCGATCTGAACCGAACCCGCCGCGCGTCACCCCTTGATTTCAGCGCCACGTGTCGCCACGTGTCACCGACGTGTCGGCGACGTCAGCGCCATGTCAGCCACCGACCCACCCAAGTGCCACGTCAGCATCTCGCTGACGTCATCACCCGAGCCGTCCTTTGCCACGTGTCAGTCTCCCATTGGTCGAGCCGAGCCGCCGAGCCAAGCCGCGAGCCGAGCCGCTGAGCCGAGCCCAACCAATCCCGTGCCGACACCTGTCCGCCCCGAGCCGAGCCAAGCCGGCCCAATAAGCCGATTGAGCCCAGTTTCCTTTTCCTTTTTTCTGGAATTTTCTATTTTCTCCCAAACTTCCATGAATTGTTTAGGGAGCATCCGAACTCCAAATTGGATGATTCCAGAGCCTAAAAATCACAAATAATCCCAAGAATTTTATATATTTTTATCAACTTATTTTATCTCTGTTTCATATTTTTTTTCTGTTTTAATTCTTTTTCGCATAGAACCGACGTGTACCTGCTGTACAGGAGTCGTCCCGGAGCCGTTCGAATGAGGATACCCAGATCAAGACTTCTTTGGAGGCAAGCTTGATTCATATTAAATTCCTAGTTTGCTTAAATTTTTATTATTTCATCTTTACTTAAATTGCATGCATGAATTGTCGCTTATGTGCTTATTTACCCGTTATCACGTTAGTCTTCTACTAATGTGAATTAGCCGCCATTGATAGCCCATTGGTCATATTTTCCAAGCCTATCCTTTGTGTAGATGCTTAGCCTTGCTTCTGGGATTGGTAGTTGATAGGTTTCGCTCAATTAGAAATTTGGTATTGTGAAGCTACGGCTTCGTGATATTGTTTTTGGTAAACCTAATCAACTAAAATCAACGTGGTGTGTGTTGATTAGAGGAGACCCAGAAGTGGCGGATTTTGGATGTTATTTACTTTATGTAAACTATTAATTTCTAGTTATTTCAATGCCTGCGATGATATTCCAAACCGTCCTTGAGTGAAATACTAGCTATGATCTTCTGGGACTAATATTCGGTCACTCAAGCCTGGTAGAAATACCGGGGTGTACGACACATTTGGTATCAGAGCCAGGTTGACTCTAGGATACGGTAGTTAATTGCCTGAAACCCTAAGGAGCTGAAACACCTTTTCAAAAATAATTACGAAAACCCTCTTTACCTTGTTCTCGAATTACTTTCTTGACCCCCCTAATTAGTGTGACTTGTCCTTTCTTAGATGGAGAACATTCTGAACGAAGGAGGGATGCCGATGCAGCTTAAGGCCATGCTAGAAGCTTTGGAGTATGAAGACCCGAAGCCGGAGTACAGGTGCACGGAAGTGCAAGTGGACACATTCCTTCAGTGGAGGTGCACTTTGACTATTCCACCCCGGAACCCCACCACTGGAGAGCTGCCGTTGGTCTTCGATGCTTCTGAAGATGAGGAGACAATAGCCCATCAGACTGTTGCCAGGGAAGCTATTCTACATCTCGGGTGCGTATATGAGGATGAGCTCAAGGACTCCCGTTTCCACTACCTACCCCGGCGACACCGTCACGCTCCCAAGGACGAGCCGAGTGAAGTACCCAGTTTGACGCATGAGCCGGATCAGCAGTTGGTGAACCAGACATGGTACGTCAGGGCGCTTGACAGGATGTATCAAGCCAAAGCGGAGCAAGCAGAAGGATTGATTAAGGAACTGGACCGACTCCATGAGAGAGAGCAAGTGTGGAAGGAGGCATTCCTGAAGAAGAAGCGAGACTTCTATCAAGCAAAGTGGGCTCAAGATATGCGGATTGCTACAGGTGAATTGTTGAGGATTGATATCGAAAAGAGGGAGGAGAAGCTGGAAACAGAGAAGCGAGCCTCGGAGAATCTAAAGGGACTTCTGGAGAAGAAAAGAAAAAGCTTTCAGGAGGAGTATGGATCGATGCAGGAGGACTATGACACAATCCTAGACTGGGGCGATGAGTTAGATGAGCAGGAGAAGCAACTCAGCAAAAGGGAGCAACTAATAGCCGCCCGGGAAAAACAATTTGAGAAGGCAAATGAAGACATGAAGGAATACCTTAATCTGCGAATGGAAGAGTTGCATGAGAAGGAGATGGCATGTGAAATCAAGAAGCGCCAATTGGAAGAACGGATCGAGGCTGAAGAGAAGAAGAAGAAGAGACCCTGCACCCGTAGCACTACTCGAGCTACTTAAGCCCTTGTAACCTTAGCTCGTAATTTCGATAAAGATGTTTGGAATAGACCGTATCGATTCACTTTTTCCCATTGTGATACGGCTATTCATTACCTAAGAATATTAATGAAGTACTTATTAGCTAAGTTCTGGTGGTTGTGAATTGATTTAATTTTCGCATCGACAAGGAGACCGAAGGAAGAATTAAAGATATAAGGAATGCAACATGGTTTCGAAGATGGAAACGAAGACTTTCTCAGCATAAAAAAAATGTTTACGAAAATCAATTGGTTCCTTTAATTTTTCTTCCACTTAAATAAACCCTTAATACTCCCCGAGTATGGAGACTAATTAGCTACTAATGAGGCACTAATATAAACAACTAATTTGTTGCATGTGTGTGTAAACCATGTAATGATTTGCGTCTTATTGCGACTAAGTGGCATCTGCCGATACACTTGGTCTGGTGTGTTGGATCTTTTGCTCTGGATCTTTGTAATGAGTGACAAAGATATTTCCCAACTATTTTCGTAAGAAGGATGTCACTACCGTGTAGTTGCTTGTCTTACCTATTCCTTTTCTTGGAGCAGATGGCCAGAGGAAGAGGAAGAGCCCGTGGAAACCCCGGAGGCAATGGTCGTGGACGAGGTCGTGGACGTCATGCCGCAACACCTTCTGACAGTACAGAAGAAGCTGGTAGCCAGAACCAGACTGAGAGTCAGCATGAGGAAGAAGCTGTCAACCAGGACGATGCTGCCGCTCAACAAGCTCCAGCTACTGCTGCAGCCCAGCAACCCCAACCTGCTGTTCAACAACAACAAGACAATCTGGTGTTGCAAGCTTTGAATCTGATTGTGGAGAGGTTGAACAACCCGCCAGTCCAGCAGCAAGCGCCACAAGTAGCACCACACCACCCGCAGTCCAAGTTCAGTGACTTCATGAGGATAAGGCCGCCTCAATATTCAGGAACCAGGGACCCATCAGAAGCAGATGACTGGATCAAGGATGTGGAAAAGAAGTTGTATCTAGCAGACTGTGATGAGTTTGAGAGCGTTCAGCTCGCTACTCACATGCTAAAGGGGAATGCCACTCATTGGTGGGAGAATTACTGCAATGCGCACCCCAACCACCGCAACCTCACATGGGATGAATTCGTGGAACTCTTCAAGAATGCCTACGTGCCCCAGAGCATGCGGGATGAGAAGAAGCGTGAGTTCGAGAACTTGCGTCAGGGCAACATGACCGTAGCACAGTACATCAACAAGTTCATTGAGCTGTCTCGTTACGCGTCGGATTTGATTCCTACGGAAAGTGCCAAGATCTGGAGATTCACAGAAGGGATGGACTCTGGCATGAGCATACAGTTGCTACCTTTCCAATGTCAAGATTTTGAGCAACTGACTGAGGAGGTCATTATCTTGGAAGGAGCTCAACGCAAACACAATGAAGACAGGAAGAGGAGGATGAGTTTCCAAGGGCAAGACGAATGCAACGTCCATCATCGTTTTTCTCAGGGACAAAACTCCCAAAAACCCCAGTATCAAGGCCACAATCAGTAGAACCAGAGGCAGACCTCAAGCTTCGTGCCAAAATCTTAGGGACAGAGTCAGACGGTAAATCAGCATACTCACCGTCCCAATCAGAACGCAAATCAGGGGTCAAACAGAAATGCGCCAAGTGGAGCAACAGGAGTCACTTGCTACCGGTGCAATCAAGTAGGACATTATGCTCATCAATGTCCAGTAAAGCCAGCACCCCAGCAGCAGAAGAACCAAGGAGGTGCATCTTCGCACGTGGGTTCAAACAGGAGTGTGCATAACGCACCAAGGACGACGCCGAACGTGGGATCCGGACAAGTCAACCACACCACCGTGGAGGAAGCTCAGGAGGCACCAGACGTTGTGCTTGGTAAGTTCCTAGCGAACTCAGTACCCGTTACAGTATTATTTGATTCTGGAGCTTCGCATTCATTTATTACAAAAGATGTGGTAATTAAAAATCAATGGAGGATAGTACCTCTAGAACAATCCTTAGTAATTCAATCCCCGGGAGGATCCATGAACGCAAGTGTGGGATGTCCAGCAGTGGAGATCGAAACCAAAGGTTCTAAGTTCTTGTCGAACTTGATTATGTTGGATTCGAAAGGAATACCGATCATTTTGGGAATGGATTGGTTGATGAAGTACAAAGGACAGATTGATTGTGCTAACCGAGCAGTCATCCTGACCAACACCGATGGTACACAAGTAAGATATGAGTTGACCATGAAAGAAGGTTTAGTTGGAACCGTACATCGACTGGAAGTGAAAACGGCAAATAAAGAGCAGTTGCCACTGGAGGAAATACCGGTTGTTTGGGAATATCCAGATGTGTTTCCAGATGGCTTGCCGGGATTACCCCCAGATCGAGATGTGGAATTCACAATCGAGCTACAGCCAGGCACATGAATGCAACCCAAATGGCTGAGGTAAAGAAGCAGATTCAAGAATTGAAAGATAAAGGTTTTATCCGACCCAGCACTTCACCGTGGGGTTCGCCCGTAATATTTGTGAAGAAGAAGGAGGGCACGCTTAGAATGTGCGTGGACTATCGCTCGCTCAACGAAGTGACCATTAAAAACAAGTACCCTTTGCCGCGAGTGGATGATCTGTTCGATCTGTTAGAAGGAGCTCAGGTATTTTCAAAGATTGATTTGAGGTCCGGGTACCATCAGATCAAGATCAGAAAGGAGGACATTCCGAAGACTGCATTCACGACTCGTTATGGGTTGTACGAGTTCCTGGTGATGTCTTTTGGCCTTACTAATGCCCTAGCGCATTTCATGAGTCTGATGAACAAAATACTTATGGAGTACCTGGATAAGTTTTTCGTGGTGTTCATCGACGACATTTTGATCTATTCAAAGAGTGAGAAAGAGCATGCCGAGCATCTACGGATCGTGCTGGAGATTTTGAGGAAGAACCAGTTGTACGCAAAGTTGAGCAAGTGCGACTTTTGGTTGAGGGAAGTGTCTTTCCTAGGACACGTTATATCAGAAGGAGGAGTATCAGTTGATCCCTCTAAGGTTAGTGAGATTTTGGACTGGAAGGTATCGACGACAGTCACAAAGGTCCGAGGATTCCTGGGAATAGCAGGATACTATCGGAAATTCATCGAAGGATTTTCCAAAATCGCCAAGCCTCTCACGCAGTTGTTAAAGAAGGATGTTAAGTTCAAATGGACACCATAGTGTCAGGAGAGTTTTGAGACTCTGAAATGTAAATTGACCACGTCCCCGGTCTTGGTGTTACCTGACATACGTAAAGACTTTGAGGTGTACTGCGATGCATCACTTCTTGGTTTGGGTTGTGTGTTGATGCAAGAAGGAAGAGTGGTAGCTTATGCTTCTCGGTAGTTAAAACCGCACGAGTTGAATTACCCCACGCATGACTTGGAGCTAGCCGCAGTGATGCATGCGTTGAAGATTTGGAGGCATTATCTCGTCGGGAATCATACGGAGATATACACCGATCACAAGAGTCTCAAGTATGTCTTCACTCAGCCGGACTTGAATCTGAGGCAGAGAAGATGGCTTGAGCAGATGGCCGACTACGACATCGGAATCCAATATCATCCGGGAAGGCTAATGTAGTTGCCGACGCATTAAGCCGTAAGCCAAGGAATAACTATCTAAAGGTTGAGATGGAAAGGTTGAATCTGAAGGTCGTGACACAGGGATGCCTGTACACGATGGAAGTACAAGCTACGTTGGGAGAGAAGATCAAACAAGCCCAGCAGGACGACGAAGACACCATCGACATTATAGTTAAGCTAATAATGGAGAAAGCCCCAGGATTTATCATAGATGAGCCTGGAATTGTCTGGTTCGGCAAAAGGATTGTCGTACCAAAGAAAGACGAACTCAGAGAGCTGATCATGAAGGAGGCTCACGATTTAGCATATTTCATACATCCGGGCAGCACCAAGATGTACCTAGACTTGAAGGAGAATTACTGGTGGCCGTGTATGAAGAAGGACATTGCCGAACATGTGGCTTTGTGTGACGTTTGTCAACGTGTGAAGGCTGAACATCAGCGACCAGCAGGATTGCTCCAACCACTACAAGTTCCGCAATGGAAGTGGGAAGAAGTTGGCATGGATTTTATTGTCGGATTGCCAAGAACCCAAAGGGGCTATGACTCGATATGGGCTATTATCGATCGATTGACCAAGGTAGCCCACTTTATACCAGTCAAAACGAACTACCAAAGCCACAAGTTAGCGGAAATATACATGTCAAGGATTGTTTGCCTACACGGGGTACCGAAAAGAATAGTCTCAGACAGAGGAACTCAGTTCACCTCGAGATTTTGGCAGCAAATCCACTCTTTGTTGGGAACACGTCTAGCTTTCAGCAGTGCATATCATCCCCAGACGGATGGACAAACCAAGAGAACCAATCAGATTCTAGAAGACATGCTCAAATCGATCGCACTGACAGATTCCAAGAGTTGGGATGAAGCTCTACCCTATGCCGAGTTCTCGTACAATAATAGTTACCAGTCGAGCATACAGATGTCTCCGTTCGAAGCGTTGTATGGTCGGAAATGCCACACGCCCCTGTACTGGAATGAAACAGGAGAAAGGAAGTTATTCGGTCCTGAGATTCTAAAGGAAGCTGAAGAGAAGGTGAAAATGATCTAGCAGAGAATGAGGACAGCTCAGTCACGACAGAAGAGTTATGCCGATAAACGTCGAAGGGATTTACAATTCGACGTGGGCGACCATGTATATCTAAAGGTGTCACCATTAAAAGGACTGCGCCGATTCCATGTGTCAGGGAAGCTATCGCCCCGGTACATTGGTCTGTTCGAGATCACCGCCAGAAGAGGAGAAGTTGCCTACCAATTGCAGTTACCACCGAATCTGTCTAGAGTTCACAATGTGTTCCACGTTTCTCAACTTCGGAAGTGTTTGCGTGTGCCTGAAGAGCAAATGCCGTTGGTCGCCATGCCGCCGCCTTTCCGCGCGCGACGCGTGCCTCACACCACGCCCTGTAGCCACTAACAGGTGGGCCCCACCTGTCAGCTGCGTACAGCCGTTGACCCGTGGGCCCCGTAGCACAGTGCGAACCGAAACCGCCGCCGCGTCCCCCGCCAGCTCAGCGCCACGTGTCGCCACGTGTCACTGACGTGTCGGCCACGTTAGCGCCACATCAGCCACCGGCCCACCCAAGTGCCACGTCAGCATCTCGCTGGCCGCATCTCGCTGATGTCATCACTCGAGCCGTCCATTGCCACGTGTCAGTCTCCCATTGGTCAAGACGAGCCGCCGAGCCGAGCCGCTAAGCCAAGCCCAACCATTCTCGTGCCGATACCTGTCCGCCCCGAGCCGAGCCGAGCCGGCCCAATAAGCCGATTGAGCCCAGTTTCCTTTTCCTTTTTCCTGGAATTTTCTATTTTTTTCCAAACTTCCATGAATTGTTTAGGGAGCATCCGAACTCCAAATTGGATGATTCTAGAGCCTAAAAATCATAAATAATCCCAAGAATTTTATATATTTTTATCAACTTATTTTATCTCTGTTTGATGTTTGTTTCTGTTTTAATTTTTTTTCGCATAGAACCGACGTGTACCTGCTGTATGGGAGTCATCCCGGAGCCGTTCGAAGGAGGATACCCAGATCAAGACTTCTTCGGAGGCAAGCTAGATTCACATTGAATTCCTAGTTTGCTTAAATTCTTATTATTTCGTCTTTACTTAAATTGCATGCATGAATTGTCGCTTATGTGCTTATTTACCCGTTATCACGTTAGTCTTCTACTAATGTGAATTAGCCGCCATTGATAGCCTGTTGGTCATATTTTCCTAGCCTATCCTTTGTGTAGATGCTTAGCCTTGCTTCTGGGATTGGCAGTTGATAGGTTTCGCTCAATTATAAATTTAGTATCGTGAAGCTACGGTTTCGTGATATTGTTTTTGGTAAACCTAATCAACTAAAATCAACGTGGTGTGTGTTGATTAGAGGAGACCCCGAAGAGGCGGATTTTGGGCTGGTGGTTGTGATGTGAAGGTCTCCTCTATAAGGACCGTATACTTGTGACTATGAAACCGAACTTGAACAGTACAGCCACTTGTGCCTTCGGCCCTGGCTTATTAGCTGTGGAAACCTAGTTTCAGGTGTACTCGCGTTGGAACGGATGCGACTTCTGATGGCTTAAATGGGGGTTAGCTTCATGTGGTGCGCCGTCAGATCCGGCTGAAGGAGTTCGCATGACTGTCGGACTGGGCGAGGTGTACCATATTGGGGCGCGAAACCAAAAGAAAGGGTACGCTAAGGGACAGGTGAAAGCAGTGAACGGTCTTGTATCGTTTCTCCTTCGGGATTGAGACGAGGCTTGTGGGGAACGTGTACACGCTCTGCAGAGTTAAAACTATCATTGATAGCCGTGCCCGCGGTTATGGGCGGGTAAAGGAGTCTTCACAAGGTAGTCCCATGTGTTTTAAATTAATTAACTTGGTGGTGTAGTGTAGGCAGGGAGTGCCTCACTTGGAGCTGGTTAGCCGTTTCTTTGGCTACGCTCATCGTGTGTCGAGCCGATTAGCTTTCCTTTGGCTATGCTCGTGTGTCATAATATGTTCGAAGATCAAAAATTAAATAAACAAATAGATAGGTGTTGTTTTAGCAAAATAACCACATCCATCCTTTGCCCTTGCATTCATCATTAAGGATTGCTTGCTGGGTAGCCGTGTACTCATTATATGAATCACGGATATTTGTTCAGGAGAAGAAATCGACGTCGGTGCTAGTTGTGACCAGGAGGGTCCAACGCAAGGTGATTTTAGGAATTAACTACTCGTATCCGGGTCAACCTCGGAGTATCGTCGCTGTTGAAGTCTTCCGCTCTGTTTCTTAATGTTTGATATTATCCTGTGCAAGACTATGTATTCGTCTATGTCAACTGGATGTTATTTACTTTATGTAAACTGTTAATTTCTAGTTATTTCAATGCCTGCGATGATATTCCTAACCATCCTTGAGTGAAATACTAGCTATGATCTTCTGGGACTAGTATTCGGTCACTCAAACCTGGTAGAAATACCGGGGTGTACGACACATTTCGTCGGCCACGACCTCTTCTTCTTCCATGACCAAAAGCTTCTTCCCCATTCCCACGACCAAGACCTAGGGGTCTCATGGCGCGGGCAGCAGCTCGATCTCTTCGTGCTCGCTGTTGTCTTGCATGTTGGGCTTCATCTTCGTCGTCATTTTCATCTACTTCATCTTGGTTAGCTGCAGCACGCCCCTGATCTCGAAGCTGAGCTAGAAGAGCTTGAAGATCTTGGGACATTCTTTCTTGTCTCTCCTCCAATCTTTGCCTCAGCTCATTGAATTGTGCCACTATGACACAATCTTCAATCTCGGGTGTTCCGGACATTCTTTCTGCACTGTTAGTGAACACAAGCAGGAAGTATATGAAAGAAAAATTAATATGTGGATCACTCGATTTCACCTTCTCTTACCAACCGAAGCTCTTATGCTTTCCCTGCAAATTACAGTAGCATATGTGTGGTGGTATGAGTGATAGTTAGACGAATACACGACCAGCGTTCCGTCTACGATGGTTTTCTTTGTGGAGCTTGGTAGGGAAAAAGATGCACAACTAGCAATCTAAAATTTCAGATATTGTAATGCTAAGTAACAAACCAAACTAGAAATTCAATGTCTAGCACTGATCACAAGGATATGAATGCTGTATCTTGAGCGACTCACACGCAAAGAAAGAATTTCAGATTTGGTGCAAACAAGGATTATGCTAGGAAGGGATGTTTGACGAGATATGCCTAGCAAAATTGCACCAAAAAGGGATAGGAATCTGGTGTTACAACTTGGTGAGATTTCAACACTTGTGCATGCAAGTAACACGATCTGTCCTTTCACTTTTTTTTATTCTTTTATTCTTTTTTTGTAGCACTTTATTTTTTATAAATTGAAAGCAACTAACAGATATAACACTTGCACAACTCGAACATATAATCTCAGTACAACCAGAAGCTAGAGCTTGGGTAAACAAAGGTTTTCGCAAAGGAAGATATGGCTAAATTTTTTTTCTTTTTGATTTTCAGATGTGGAGACAAAAGATACAGAGATATAGATGGCTCAAAAGGTACGTGAAGGAAAATATGACTAGCGACAAGAACAAAGACTCTAATGGACAGAAACTTAACGAAACTCACCAAAATAATAGATTGATCAAAGGCTAATAATATATATATTTTTGGTGGCTTTTCAGTGGATAGGACGAACACATATATATGTAGCTAAGGGTAAAGAATCCTACCGTGGCAACGAAAGCTCTGATACCAGATGATGCGGTCCTTGGTCCCGATCTTCACGGCGTAGGATCACGAACACGATAACTAGCTGAAAATTGCCAAGATAACTAGTGCAACCTGACAAATGAACTCGAAGCCAACCACCATCGCAATACGGCAACCTGAATCGAGGATTCGTCCAACCACACTCTTAAGAAACCAACCAACACAACCTGCAAACAATGGAGCAGGAGCACCGATTGGGAGTCGATGAAGCGACCGTTTCTGTAATCTCCCAAGGAAATCACAAGAGCAACGGGATAGAGATCACTCTCTGGATTTGCTAGCACACAACTGAACAAAGGATTTGTATTCAGATTCTTCCAAAAGTTCCAAAATGGGTAGAGTACATGGGTATTTATACTAGGAACATCCCTCCTAGTTTAGGTGTGAAAGCAAATAGAAGCTAATGAATGTTTTCTTGGATAAGAAGAAGTCATCTCAGGTTCTCGCGCAACATTTAACAGCCTGCGCGGTCTTCAGTAAAATAGTGATTACTCCTTACTGGGAAGTCCAAATGACTTGCCGTTTGTTGCGTTGGAAAGTAGACTCAATTATATTTCCAACCATATGCATTATGACCACCTAAACATGACAGGTTGGTGCACCCAACTCTTGTGAATTGCGATTCATGTTGCACCACAGCTTGAGCAGTATCCACGTTAGCATCCTCGTCGTCCTTGTTCATGTACCTCCTCCACACTTGAGCATCCTCCATCTCTTCATGTGTAAACCTGAGCAACAAGAGTGTAGAACTTTTAGGTAGTATAAAATTCTCCTCATTTGTAATATTAATTTCAGCTAGGAGTGAAGTCACCTCTTGTTGTAGTTTCCTCGCACGGCTGTGGGTAATTGGTCCTTGGATGTCATGTGAAGGTGTATTATGTGTTGGAGTAATTGAGGTGTCTCCATTACTGGTCGCCCAGTGCCAGGAACTGGTCTCCCGTCCTTGGGACCTGGTCTCCAGCCTAGGGGAACTGGTTGCCCATCCCTGGGGACTGGTCTCCAGCCTTGGGGAACTGGTCGCCCATCCCTGGGGACTGGTCTCCAGCCTGGGGAAACTGGTCTCCCGTCCCTCGGAACTGGTCTCCCGTCCCTGGAAACTGGTCTCCTGCCTCGGGATGTCCTCATCAGCTTCTTACGGTTCGCCGACAAGGACAAGGTCCCTACTCTTTGCGAGATCTTAATGAGGTACCAAAATATGCGCCAGGAGTATGCAAGCATGCTTACAAATGACACTGCTCGATTTGACAAGATGATGGGGGTGATAGACCCTAGGATGGCAGATATAGTAAATGACACCTACGTCTCTACCGATAAATTTGTCATCTTTTGAATTGTGTTCTCCTTACTGGCGTTTCATGCGAACTAACTCTTATTTTCTTCGTGTAGCTGCCATTTTGAGCCCTCTAGTGTCGTACACGTTCAGTACTGCCCTGAACTTGATGGGCGACCTCCGCGATACACTCGAGAAGATGTGCAACACTAAAACCGCGGCTCAGACGCTCCTCAAAGCTGAGAGCTTCTCCAATAAGTTTGGTCCTTTCTCCTTCGCGTTGGCTATGCGCATGGCACGAGACGAGAGGACTAATGTAGGTAAGTTCAATCTACTAATGGTCACATTTTCATTTTGATACATCAACCATTTAGTACCGTGCTTCACATGTCTTGTAGCTCACTGGTGGGGAATGTCCGGCACCGAGACACCTATACTCACCAAAATTGCTAGACGCCTGACCTCTCAAGTGTGCTCATCAAGTGGGTGTGAAAGGAACTGAAGCACCTTTGCCTTCGTCCATATAAAAGTAAGGAATAGGCTCCTATATAAGAAGCTTCATATGCTAGTCTATGTGAACTATAATCTTAGGCTTAGACTGGCACAACAACAACCAGGGTGGACACAACCTTAAGAGGATCCAATTGACCGGTTTGACTGATCATGACAACCCCATCAGAAAATGGATGGAGCTTGGTAGGTCTAACGTCCCACTGGAACTTGACGAAGATGACAGTGACACGGACTCTCCAATCCCCTCCACGCTGTCACACATTCCTTGGATACTGCATAATTGAAAGGAAAGGGCAAGGCTATAGAAATTGCAGATTGGGCTGACAAAACAGTGGGAGACACACATATTGATAAAAGAAAGCAACAAAAGCAACTAGCTAGAAAGGTCCCAAAAAAGCCCAAGGTAAATGGGAAGGGAAAGGTTGATAGCGACGTGATTACAGCGATGACAGCACAGATGATTCTGGCAGGAGTCCACCGTACCAAGAGTCCAACGACAGCTCTTCCGCAGAGAGCGGTTGTAGGGACCCGCCAAACGGAGTCGAATCCCTGCTGTGCTTTTACCTGTACTAATCCCTGGATTAAGTAGCTAATACGCACAGTAATACAGTTTGGATCACAACCATCATCGCATACATAAACCAAGATCAGAGTACGGCCAACACGGCCAAATTATTACAATAGTTTGGCACCAAGGCCTTACAAACAGCAGCGGAAATTTAATAACATTGTTCAACTTAAAGCAAAAACTCCAACAGCGAAACTCCAACTCCACACAGGCAGAGCTGAAGAGGCACGCTCCTAGGCTTCGGGGTAGTCTTCATCCGGATCCTTTCAATAAGTCCTCGTCTTGATCTGACTCCTCATCGGGTAGGGACAATGCTGATCTGGACTCGCTTTCGTTGATGGAGCACCAAGATAAATGCGAGGGTGAGTATACAAAATACTCAACAAGCAAGGCTGACTAATATGCAACTAAGGTTTACAAAGGAAGGGTAAGGTTCTTTTGCATAAAGCCTGTTTTGAAGGTTTTTCCTGAATTTTATAAAAGGGTTGAAAGGAGTTAAGAGAAAACAAATGTTTAATTCATTTCTTTTGAAACTCCGGCTTCAGCCGGTTTTGCCTAGACCTGGCTACTCACGGCACCCACCGTGCAACAACCCTCATCGCTCACAGTACCTACTGTGAGGAGAGAAAACAAAACGCACGACACCAATCGTGGTTTTTCCTTTAAAACACCTTGTGAAAACAAAAAGGTAAGAAGTACCATGAGGCAGCTCCCCGTCGTCCGTCCTTGACCGTGGACATGGCTATCATGATAGTTGTACACTCTGCAGAGGTTGCACGCTTTACCCATGCGAGGTGGTTCTTCATCGGGTGCTTCCAAAGAAAAATGGTCACCACAAGGCTTTTCTCCAACCTTCCCCGAGCTAGGACATTCCCGCTGAGGTTTTCACTACAATGCCCCTCTTGCGCCTGCAGAACAACACCGATTGCCTGCTCCACCGACTGGAATGCCCTAACTAGGAGTCCGAAGGATACTAGACCAGGGCCCGCCCATACAGGCACACATGGTCGCACTGTTAAACTTAGCTTGTCTACCTCAAGGAATCGGTCCTTAGGGACCAGGGTGGTTCCCGCACTGGACCCAAGTCTCGTGCTTACTGCACCAACCTTGCAACCAGCCACCCTGATCAGGTTTTATAAAACATTTACCCGATAGCACCCACTATCAACTAACCCATTTTGCAAACATGACAGCACCCACTGTCTTTTTAAATCATTGAGTAAACAAACATTGATATTATCATGTCCAAGTTCAATGTGATTGCAACTAAGCATAGCTAATATGTTTAAAACCTAGTTCAAGGGTGAAGGTATTAATAAACAATATATTGTTAACCTAGGGTGGCAAGGAAGGTTTTATAGTGATACTTTTAGATAGGGTTTTTAGCTAACACTCTACCAATTAACATTATTAGATTTAACTTAGCATGCAGTTTAAATATCTAATAAACCATTTAAAAACATAGGGTCAATGATTCAGCACTTGCCTTGATCAGCACTTCCCTGGAGGTCTTCCGAACAGGGGTTCGCACAGCTATCACTACTAGTTTCCTAAAACAGAAATAAACCCAAATAAAACTAATGCTCCAAATAAATCATGCATGATATGTATGCTCATGTTATGCACAAATATTACCAAACAATGATTAGCAAATTCTCTGGTTCCACTAATGTCCAATTTTTAAATTTTAATAACCTATGTCATCTATTAAGCAACTTTAAAGGTACTTTAGCAATTTGAACAATCAAACAGTAGTTAAATTATTCTAAAATTCCATGAAAGTTTACAGAACAGTACTATTCATTTTTATAGATATTTTCAAATTTATTTGGCAATTTTTAGACAAGTGAATCACCCTAAACAATTTAAACAAGGTTTCTTAGCTTTTAAATATTTCCAATTAATTTTGAACATTGACAGTAATAAAAATTGACATATTTAAATAGGCTGCAATTTTGTGAGTCTAACAAAATTTGTTTGGTAATTTTTAGATTTTTCTACTAATAGATATAGATTTTACAAGCTAGGGAATTTTCTTGGAAAAGGAAAAGAAAAAAGGGGGAGGGGGTGGCTCGGCTTGAGCCGGAGGAAGGAGCTGGCGGAGGCTGCTCAGGCGGGGCCGTGGGTCAGCGAGGAGAGCAGGGAGGTGGCGGCGGCGGCTCGGGCGGCGGCGGCGGCTCGGCGGCGGCCATGAGGTGGGAAAAGGGAGAGGGACCACGGGAACGTGGTGGCGGGGTCACCAGGGGGGGCGAGTCGGCGAGAGCTCATGGCGGAGGCGGGCGGCGGCCACGGCCACTGATGGCGGTAACGCCAACAACCGGAGGCAACGGGGAAGGGCCGAGCATCATGGGTCTAGGAAGCTTCAGGCGGCGTCGGCGGGCGGATGGTTAAAATGCATGACGTCGGCCGAGGGGAAAGGGAAGGCGGCGACGCTGCCAACGGGGCGGCGACCGGCGTGGAGGGGTGCGCGTGGGTGCCAGGCAGAGGAAGAGAGGGGAGGAAGGGGGGTTTACCGAGCAAAGGCGACGAATTTGGATGCACGAAGGAAAATCCAGCGAACTCGGGCTGCTCCTCCGACGTCCAATTCCGGCGAACCTATACCACGAAACAAGTAAACTTGAACACGAAAGGTGTTCGTGGAGTCGAGATGAACAACGTCCCCGGAGGAATCGACGAATAGAGCTCAGCTCGGCGAGAAATCGAAGAACAAAAGAAAGGAACCGTGGTGGCTTTTGGGGGCGGTTTTTATAGGGTTTAGGAGGGAGATTAGTAGCGCAAATGCCACTAATCGGATGATAACCGATCCCATTAGGAGGAGGAGTGATGGGAGAACAAATTCTTAGTGGGGAGGTGAAGATCAAGGAGCAGTTCATGCTAATCATGCGCACAGGAGAGAGAGAAGAGAGAGAGAGAAAGAAGAAGAAGGAAGAAGAAAGAAAGGAGAGGATGGCAGGTGGGCCCAGGGAGGATTTTTAATAAAATTAATTTCTTTTTTCTGGTTTATTAATCCTTTAAACTTCCAAAATACAATACATTTTTATAAATTGAAAACTATTTGCACAGTATATTTAGTTTGCAAAATTATTAATTAATAGGTAACATTCTCATTTTATTTATTTTTGTTTTAAATTATTTTTAATGCAATGCAATGCAATGAGATGCTAAATGCCATGAGTTTTATTTATTTTTGAAAATGAGGATGTTACAAACCTCCCCCCTAAGAGGAATCTCATCCCCGAGATTCAGGAGATCCGGAAAACAGGTCGGGGAACTCTGCCCTTAAATCCTCTTCATGTTCTCAAGTCGCCTCTTCCTCAGAATGATTACTCCACTGAACCTTGCACAACTTGATCACTCGATTCCTGGTCTGACGAGCGGCTTCATCCAAGATTTTGACCGGGTACTCTTTGTAGGACAAATCATGCTGCAAGTCTAGCTGTTCCAACGGCATCTGCTCTTCTGGTACTCTTAGGCACTTCCTCAACTGGGAGACATGGAAAACATCATGAACATCTGACAATTGTGCATGCAGTTCCAATTGATAAGCTACTTCTCCTCTTCTGGCCAAAATTTTGAACGGACCGATGTAGCGAGGTGCTAACTTCCCACTGACTTGGAAACATTGCACACCCTTCATCGGAGAGACTTTCAGGTACACAAAATCTCCTTCTGCAAACACCAGTTCCCTGCGGCGATGATCCGCATGGCTTTTCTGTCGCGATTGGGCTGTCTTCAGTCTCAGCTGAATCAGCCGAACTTGCTCGTCCGCTTCTTTCAGAAGATCTGGTCCGAAAACCATGCTCTCACCAGTCTCATTCCAGTAGAGAGGTGTTCTGCACTTCCGACCGTACAAAGCCTCAAATGGTGACATCTGCAAACTGGCCTGGTAGCTGTTATTATAAGAAAACTCTGCATATGGCAAGTGCTTATCCCAATTTTTGGCATTACCCAGAGCACAAGCCCTTAGCATGTCTTCCAACACTTGGTTTACTCGCTTGGTCTGGCCATCGGTCCGAGGATGATATGCTGAACTAAAATTTAAGTTGGTTCCCAACAAGCTGTGTAGCTTTTCCCAGAACTTAGAGGTGAACTGGGTCCCTCTATCTGACACAATCTTCTTCGGAACTCCGTGGAGACAGACTACTCTCACCAGATAAAGTTCTGTCAACTTGTCTCCGGAATAGGTTGTCTTCATGGGAATAAAATGAGCTGACTTGGTCAACCGGTCCACAATTACCCAAATAGAATCATGACCTGACTGAGTCCTCGGCAATCCAACAATAAAGTCCATTCCGATTTCCTCCCATTTCCATTCAGGCACCTTTAGTGGTTGAAGTAGTCCTGCAGGTCTCTGATGCTCTGCTTTGACCCGCTGACAAGTGTCGCACAGTGCTACAAACTCTGCGATATCACGCTTCATCCCTGTCCACCAATACGACCCTTTGAGATCTGAGTACATCTTGGTGCAACCGGGGTGAATGGACAACTTTGTATCATGAGCCTCCTTCAAAATAATTTCTTTCAACTCTTTCTTGTTAGGGACAAAGATCCTCTTGCCAAACCAGAGGACTCCTTCTGAATCTAACAAAAATCCAGGGGCTTTCCCCTTGCTCATCCTTTCTTTTATCTCCAAAACCTCTTCATCTTCTAGCTGAGCTGCTCGAATCTGACTTGGCAAGGCTGGTTGTAATTCCAACATGTTGACACAACCTTGATCTACCAATCCCAAATTCAGTTTTTCAAATTCTTCATGCAGAGCTGGCTGACTTTCTAACAGCAACTGATTGCTGTTATAGCTTTTCCGACTCAGGGCATCGGCCACAACATTAGCCTTGCCCGGGTGGTAATGGATTCTAACATCATAATCCTTTATCAACTCCAACCACCTTCTTTGTCTCATATTTAAATCCGGTTGAGTGAAGATATACTTCAAACTCTTATGGTCAGTATAAACCTCAGTTCTATTCCCAATCAAATAGTGTCTCCAAATTTTCAAGGCATGAACTACAGCTGCTAATTCCAAATCATAGGTTGGATAATTAACTTCATGGGGCTTCAACTGTCTGGATGCATAGGCTACCTCTTTTCCTTCTTGCATCAGAACGCATCCAAGACCAAGCTTGGAAGCGTCACAATAGATCTCAAAGTCTTTGTGCACATCTGGCAAAATCAGCACTGGAGCTGATGTCAGCTGCTTCTTGAGCTTTTGGAAACTGTCCTCACAAGCTGGCGTCCAAACAAACTTATGGTCCTTCTTCAACAACTGAGTGAGTGGCTTGGCTATCCAAGAAAAATCTTCAATGAACCTCTGATAGTATCCTACCATACCAAGGAAACCTCGGACCTTGGTCACTGTCTTGGGTGTTGGCCAATCCAACACGTCTTGAACTTTCCTGGGGTCTATAGCAACGCCACTGGCTGACACCACATGACCCAAAAATGCTACTTCCTTTAGCCAGAACTCACATTTGCTGAATTTGGCAAAAAGCTGGTGCTCCCAAAGCTTTTCCAACACTAATATCAAGTGTTCCTCATGTTCTTCCTCACTCCAGGAATAAATCAAGATGTCGTCAATAAATACGACCACAAACTTATCTAAATACTCCATGAATACTTTATTCATCAGGTTCATGAAGTAAGCAGGAGCATTGGTCAGCCCAAAAGACATCACCGTAAACTCGTATAAACCATAACGAGTTGTGAAGGCTGTCTTAGGAATATCTCCTTTTCTTATTTTGATCTGATGGTACCCTGACCTTAGGTCAATCTTCGAAAAGACACAAGCTCCTTTTAGCTGATCAAACAAATCGTCAATCCGAGGCAAGGGATACTTGTTCTTGATAGTTACTTCATTTAAAGACCTATAATCCACACAGATTCTCAAAGTCTTATCCTTCTTCTTTACGAAAATCACTGGAGCTCCCCAAGGTGACGAATTAGGTCGGATGAATCCTTTGGCTTCCAACTCTTCTAACTGCTTCATTTCTGTTAGAAGATTGGCAGACAACCGATAGGGGCGCTAGGCAATCGGTGCTGTTCCAGGGGCTAACTCAATAATGAACTCTATGTCCCTGTCCGGTGGCATTCCTGGCAAATCATCGGGGAAAACATCTAGGAAATCCTTTGCAATAGGAACTGAATCCAACACTATTCTGGTTAACTTGTTCAGGGAGCTTGAGGCTCTAGAGGTTAAATCCGATTTGAACTTGACTGCTAATCCTTCACCATTGACCAGGGAAATGGCTCGGTTGGCACAATCGATCTGACCTTGATACTTGGTTAGCCAATCCATGCCTAGGATCACTTCTATCCCTTGGGATTCCAAAACAATCAGGTTCGCTAGGAACTTTACTCCACTAACTTCTATTTCCAAACGAGGACATACTTTATCGGTCCTCATAGAACGTCCCGGTGATTGGATAATCATGGGAGTTTTAAGACTGGTTATATTCCAGTTATTTGATTCTACAAAACTTTTTGAAATAAAGGAATGTGATGCACCGGAATCAAATAAAACTGTTGATGGTACTGAATTTACAAGGAACTTACCCAAGACCACGCCCGAGCTCGATTGCCCCTACCGTGACGTTGTTAACTTGGCCTCTTCCAACGGCTGGGGTCTTCGGGGTCTGGGATGCTCCACGACCTCTTCCTGAAGCAGAGGTACGGGCAGCAGATCCCAAGTTGAGCTAACAGCGCCATCGCTTTTTTGCGGGCACTGCCGCATAATGCCCCATCGATGGGAGGTGAAGCATCGCACCTCGGCTCTTGTTGTTGTTCTGCGGCGCCTGACTAGCTGGTGCCTGACGAGGTGTCTGGGGCACTTGACGCTGCTGGGGTGCTGGGGTCCTTGGGACATTCTGTGGCGGAGGTCGGCTTGGCTGATACTGCGTGAAACGGGGCCTGGAACTGCTAGACCCTTGCTGAGCCATTTTTCTCTTGCGCTTCTCATTGCGCTGCTTCTGAATATCTTCCTGAACCAAAGCCTTGTTGACCATCTGCTGAAAAGTGGCGTAGTCATTGGAGGCCAGGAGTGCCTTGATATCTGGGTCCATGCCTTCCATGAACTTCCAGATCTTGTCAGCTTCTTCAGCAACTTCAGTAGCTGCATAACGGGCCAAGTGGTTGAACTTGTGCAGATACTCAGTGATTGACATGTTTCCTTGCTGGAGACGGTGGAACTCCCGCCTCTTCATCTCCATAATGCCCTTTGGAACATGGGTGTCCTTGAAGGCTTGGTAGAACTCTGCCCAAGTGATAGCTTCAGCATCTGGGTGGGAAGCACGGAAGTTCTCCCACCAGATGGCAAGATCACCCGCGGTGGTGACTCATGGTTAACTCTCTCTGCATCTGTGCACTGAGCTATTGCTGACTTTCTCTCCATCTCTTTTAACCAATCCAGGGCTACCAACGGCTCATGGGATCCTAAGAAAATGGAAGGCCTGGTTCTCATAAACTCTCCAAAACGGATGCAATTCTTTGGTCTTTGTCTTTGGTCTTGACCATGGATCGGGCAAGAAGATTGTTCAAAGTTGTTAGCAATAGCTTGCATGGCATGCAGGTGCATAGCCATCATCTGCTCAAACTGGAGTGGATACGGTGGTGGCGGTGGCAGGTTCTGGTTGTCCTGAGCAACTGGTGGCAAAAAGGCAGGAGGTTGAGCTGGTTGAGCTGGCTGCTGACCGACTGGCGGTGGGTTCTGAGGAGCTTGCTGAGCTGAGCCACTTCTGTTGTTCACCATCTGACAGAAAAGGAGAGGGCTCTAAGGAGGGAGAAAACATCCAAGAACCAAAACACAGCAATTAAGATAACTCCAAATTCGATTAAAATCACCAAAATACCAGTATGCAAAACAAGGCAACTGATAGATACAGCACAAGCCGGTGTAACTATCACAAAAGAGGGCACACAAGCCCGACAGCGTTTCACCTAACTTATTCATTAATAGGGGTACTGGAGTCTACAACTACTCCGAGTCAGACAGGCAGTCCTCAGCTGCCACGCGCTCCTCCGGGTCCTCCTCCTCGCTCTCATCAGAGATCTGGGCCCTCCAAGCTGCGGAAGAAGAGGGTCCAGCAGACTCGCGGCAGGGAAGGACACGACGAGTAGAGACTGCCGCCGAGTAGCGTCCCCTCGGGCCCACGGAGGTGTCCGGAGTGAACCCACGCGGAGGCAGGGGCTCGAAACCAGGAGGGACGTCGGGGTACGGCGAAGCTGGTGGCGACGGAGCTGTAGGCGGAGGAGGTGGTGGAGGAGGTGGAGGGGGTGCAGACTGCAGCTGATTGATCTTCTTCAGTGCCTTGGCCAGCCTGCTCTTGTAGTACATCACCTCTCCCTTGAGGCCACAGCGGTCCTCATTTAGCGCCTTGATCGCCTCGCTCGCGTGGAGCTCCAGGGGGTCGTGGCCGGTGTTGTCGCGGTACTTGTTGGGCAGTTCTCCATCCAGGTTGAGAGGGAACCACCGGTACGGAGTGTTGGCCACCACCTTGGTGTAGCGGGCAGCCAGGTGAGCCATGGCAGCATAGGCAGCCTCCTGCATCGCTGCCTCCCGGTCCAGCCTCTCGGACCAGCTCCTCAGGGGGCTGTGCTCCTCAGAGTCCCCTGCAGTGTGGGCCAAGAGGTTGACCCGCCACACCCTCTGTCCAGCCTTGTCGAAGACCTTGAAGCAGGTATACTGGGGCTTCTTGTGGAATCCCAGCTCCTCGATCAGGTTGACCAGCTCGCCCACAAAGCCTCCCAAGCCTGGTCCAAAAGAGAAGTACATGTCCGACATCTACAAATTTTTGAAACAGGGAAGATCAGTAAACAAATTTTAAATTAAAGAAGTCAATGACAGAATAGGAACGAACTGAATTAGGCAATTAAGAAGAGAGTATAACAAGGACAATTTTGAAAATTACTTTATTCATAATATACAAATCCTTAGACTACTCCCAAAACTAAGGCTTGCTCTACAGTCCGGCTCTAATACCAACTCTGTAGGGACCCGTCAAACGGAGTCGAACCCCTGCTGTGCTTTTACCTGTACTAGTCCCTGGATCAAGTAGCTAGTACGCACAGTAATACAGTTTGGATCACAACCATCATCGCATCCATAAACCAAGATCAGAGTACGGCCAACACGGCCAAATTATTACAATAGTTTGGCACCAAGGCCTTACAAACAGCAGCGAAAATTTAATAACATTGTTCAACTTAAAGCAGAAACTCCAACAGCGAAACTCCAACTCCACACAGGCAGAACTGAAGAGGCACGCTCCTAGGCTTCGGGGTAGTCTTCATCCTGGATCCCTTCGGCGATGTCCTCGTCTTGATACAGCTCCTCATCGGGGTAGGGACAATGCTGATCTGGACCTGCTCGTTGGAAGGAGCAGCCTCGCATAAAATGCGAGGGTGAGTATACAAAATACTCAACAAGCAAGGCTGACTAATATGCAACTAAGGTTTACAAAGGAAGGGTAAGGTTCTTTTACATAAAGCCAGTTTTGAAGGTTTTCCCTGAATTTTATAAAAGGGTTGAAAGGAGTTAAGAGTAAACAAATGTTTAATTCATTTCTTTTGAAACTCCGGCTTCAGCCGGTTTTGCCCAGACCTGGCTACTCACGGCACCCACCGTGCAACAACCCTCATCGCTCACGGTACCTACTGTGAGGAGAGAAAACAAAACGCATGACACCAATCGTGGTTTTTCCTTTAAAACAACTTTTGAAAACAAAAAGTTAAGAAGTACGATGAGGCAACTCCCCGTCGTCCGTCCTTGACCGCGGACACGGCTATCATGATAGTTATACACTCTGCAGAGGTTGCACACTTTACCCATGCGAGGTGGTTCTTCCTCGAGTGCCCCCAAAGAAAAATGGTCACCACAAGGCTTTTCTCCAACCTTCCCCTAGCTAGGACATTCCCGCTGAGGTTTCCACTACAATGTCCCTCTTGCGCCTGCAGAACAACACCGATTGCCTGCTCCACCGACTGGAATGCCCTAACTAGGAGTCCGAAGGATACTAGACCAGGGCCTGCCCATACAGGCACACATGGTCGCACTGTTAAACTTAGCTCGTCTACCTCAAGGAATCGGTCCTTAGGGACCAGGGTGGTTCCCGCACTGGACCCAAGTCTCATGCTTACTGCACCAACCTTGCAACCAGCCACCCTGATCAGGTTTTGTAAAACATTTACCCGATAGCACCCACTATCAACTAACCCATTTTGCAAACATGGCAGCACCCACTGTCTTTTTAAATCATTGAGTAAACAAACATTGATATTATCATGTCCAAGTTCAATGTGATTGCAACTAAGCATAGCTAATTTGTTTAAAACCTAGTTCAAGGGTGAAGGTATTAATAAACAATATATTGTTAACCTAGGGTGGCAAGGAAGGTTTTATAATGATACTTTTAGTTAGGGTTTTTAGCTAACACTCTACCAACTAACATTTTTAGATTTAACTTAGCATGCAGTTTAAATATCTAATAAACCATTTAAAAACATAGGGTCAATGATTTAGCACTTGCCTTGATCAGCACTTCCCTGGAGGTCTTTCGAACAGGGGTTCGCACAGCTATCGCTACTAGTTCCTAAAACAGAAATAAACCCAAATAAAACTAATGCTCCAAATGAATCATGCATGATATGTATGCTCATGTTATGCACAAATATTACCAAACAATGATCAGCTAATTCTCTGGTTCCACTAATGTCCAATTTTTAAATTTTAATAATCTATGTCATCTATTAAGCAACTTTAAAGGTACTTTAGCAATTTGAACAATCAAACAGTAGTTAAATTATTCTAAAATTCCATGAAAGTTTACAGAACAGTACTATTCATTTTTATAGATATTTTAAAATTTATTTGGCAATTTTTAGACAAGTGAATCACCCTAAACAATTTAAACAAGGTTTCTTAGCATTTAAATATTTCCAATTAATTTTGAAAATTGACAGTAATAAAAATTGACATATTTAAATAGGTTGCAATTTTGTGAGTCTAACAAAATTTGTTTGGTAATTTTTGGATTTTTCTACTAATAGATATAGATTTTACAAGCTAGGGAATTTTCTTGGAAAAGGAAAAGAAAAAAGGGGGGGTGGCTCGGCTTGAGCCGAGGAAGGAGACGGCACGGGGCAGCTTAAGGGCGGAGCGGCGGGCCCGTGGGTCAGCGAGGGAGAGTAGGGGAGGCGGCGTGGGCGCGGCTCAAGCGGCAGAAGCAGCCCCATGGGGGCGGGGCCGGCGAGGTGGGGAAGGGAGAGGACCACGGGAACGTGGCGGCGGGTCACTGGGGGGCGAGGCGGCGAAGCTCATGCTGGCTGGCGGGCGGCGGCCACGGCTTGCAGTGGCAGCGGTGCTCCGCAACCGGAGGCGACGGGGAAGGGCGGGAGCATCGCAGGTCTAAGGAAGCTTCGGGCGGCGCGTCGGGCCAGGATGGTTAAACGGCGGCGCGACGGCCGAGGGAAAGGGAAGGCGGCGGTGCGGCCAGCCGGGGGCGGCGACCAGCGCGGAGGGGCGCGCGAGGGTGTCGGGCAGAGGAAGAGCGGGGAGGAAGGGGGGTTTACCGAGCAAAGGCGACGAATTCGGATGCACGAAGGAAAATCCGGCGAACTCGGGCTCCCCCTCCGGCGTCCAATTCTGGCGAACCTATACCACGAAACAAGGAAACTTGAACACGAAAGATGTTCGCGGAGTCGAGATGAACAACGTCCCCCGGAGGAATCGACGAATAGAGCTCACCTCGGCGAGAAATCGAAGAACAAAAGAAAGGAACCGTGGTGGCTTTTGGGGGCGGTTTTTATATGGTTTAGGGGGGAGATTAGTAGCGCAAATGCCACTAATCGGATGATAACCGATCCCATTAGGAGGAGGAGTGATGGGAGAACAAATTCTTAGTGGGGAGGTGAAGATCAAGGAGCAGTTCATGCTAATCATGCGCACAGGAGAGAGAAGAGAGAGAGAAGAAGAAGGAAGAAGAAAGAAAGGAGAGGATGGCAGGTGGGCCAAGGGAGGATTTTTAATAAATTAATTTCTTTTTTTCTGGTTTATTAATCCTTTAAACTTCCAAAATACAATACATTTTTATAAATTGAAAACTATTTGCACAGTATATTTAGTTTGCAAAATTATTAATTAATAGGTAACATTCTCATTTTATTTATTTTTGTTTTAAATTGTTTTTAATGCAATGCAATGCAATGAGATGCTAAATGCCATGAGTTTTATTTATTTTTGAAAATGAGGATGTTACAGCGGTGGAGATGACGATGGCGGAGGACAGGGAGGACAGACTGGGGCACACACTGCGTAGCCTCCATCTCCCCTATGCTTTTTAGGGAAGAGCTAGTTCCGATGGGCCACACAGGGCCAAGATCATGGGATGCCTACGTCGCAGAGGAAGACTTGGACAAGTCAAGGTACTCATAGAAAGCATTCCATTTTAGTGGATCCCCGTTATGATAGCTCAAGCACGTCAACATCTGAGTCCTATGGCCACTCCTCTTATGCAAACATGCCAGTTGCACCACCACAGCCCCGTGCTCGATATGTGTATGAGTGGCTGGAACGAGAAGTATATGCTTACCATTTCAATGAGTGGAGTCAAATGAGCCTGTGGACAGGCTTGACCTAGCATGAATATAAAGTCCAGTTGGTGGAACAACAGAGAATAATTTTGTTCTCTACTAAGGATTACAACAGGTGATGTATTCAAATTTGTTTTCTCACAATTTTCTTAATATACTAACCATTTTCACTTCACAAAATATATGCAAACTATGGGATGGAATGCGTGGTAAGGCTCCCAAAAATTATTCACCGTGATTGGGATCATCTCCAATGAACGTATGAATTAATTTGGTTCTATATATATTGAGGGAGTGCTTGTACTGCAATGCAATATATGTATGTCTATCATCTTATGCAATGCAATATATGTCTGTATGCAATTTACTTACTTATGATATGTTCCAACTCTCAAATATTTAGCAAAGGTCATGTCAAAATTTTTTTCTTGTTCAAATATATGTTTTTGTTGGATACTACCATGCATATCACATTATTGACTTCATATTGATATGTTCAAATTGATATGTTCAAATTGACTTCATATTGACATTTTTGTTGGAAACTACCTTGTTCAAATTATTTACTTTATATTGATATGTTTCAGATGTCATATATTTATCAAAGGTTCTTCCAAATTTTTTCATGATTAAACAAATTACCAACACATATATCTCACCCATCTATTATTTTTCCCAATTTTTTAAAATTTTTTAGACCTCTTTTCATTTTTTTCATTTTCCACGTTTCCCCTGATTTTTGAAGCGGTTTTTCGCCAAAATCGCCGGTTAACCGCTAAAAACCGCCGGTTTCTCGGCAAAAACCACCCCCAAAATCGCCCCGCTCGTCCGCTACTTTTTGATAGTTTGAATTTGAATTTGAGTGGTTATCAGCGGTTTTTGCTAAAAAACCATCCCGCCCATACGGTGGTTTCAGGTCCCAAAACGGGTTTTTGAACCCTGGTCGCGACCCGCGTGGGAGTTTTCCTTTGGCCATTTGTGGGGGCGTTTGGAAGCCCATGAATCGAGGGATTTTCGGCCCCTTCCCCTTGCGATCCCAAGGAAATCTCATCCCTTCTCTAGGCTCATGATTTTCCTCCCCTCCCTATCCATGACTTATCTCTCTCTCACGCGATCTGCCGCAGCCTGCCGCAACCCTAGCTCCACTTGCCGCCGTCTATGCCCTGCACTACCTCCACAACCCTAGCTCCACTTGCCGCCGCCTCCACCCTGTGCCGCCTTCGGTCCACCGCTGCCTCCTCCTTCGGTCCCCGCCGCTGCCTCCATTCCTGGTTGCCGCCAGTACTCCTCACTGTCGTGGCAACCTACCACCACCTCCAGTCCCCACCGCTGCCTCCAGTCCTGCCGACGCCTCTAGTCTCCCGCATCACCAACTAGAGCCGCCACAACATCGTTGCCCTAGGCCGCCACCGCGTCGCAGCACCAACAATCGACAAGGAGACAAAGGAGGGAGAGATGGGGAGATGGTGGTCTCGCTTGGATGAGGACGGCGTCGTGCAGCTCCTTCCTGTGGTGGCGTGGCTTCTTTCCCCATTTTGCGCACCGCTCCCTTCTCTGACTCCTCCAGTATCGTCCTACGCCACCTTCGGTCCACCTGCCGCCTCCTCCTTCGGTCCTCGTGGCCGCCTCCTTTCCCAACTGTCGCAAGAAGTCACAGATCTAAACTCCCAGGTATGAATCTGGCCATCTTCCTTCTCTAGTTTTTCTTGAGCTGTAGAGTGGCTTGATGTGTATTACTACTGCTGCTTAGTGCTCTAGCTTGATGTGTATTACTACTGTTGCTTAGTGCTCTAGCTCGAAGCTGGTTCTAATTGTACTGAAGAGGAAATTGCCCTTATATGATTGATCCAAGTCACATTCAGATAGTTCATATTTGCATTTTTTTATATGATTAATGCAAGGCACTCGCTAAGAATCATTTGGTATATTTGCTATTTGTGTGTTTATTTGCTAGTGGCAGTAAATGAAGGATATAACTCTGAAAATATTTTAGTTCCAACTAAGTACTACAGCATAATAAATCTTAAGGCAAAAGAAAGCTAAGACAGTAAATGAAGCTAATCCATTTAACAAACTGAATGATAAGAAATCACCTGCTATTAAAACTGTGAGTTGTTGAGAAATGTAACCATGCATGTGCACTCTGAAACATTGTATCTATCTTCTGCCAAACAATGCTCTGGACATCTAAAAGCTTCTTCACTTTGAACACCAAGAACCCAAATGTTCGTTTACTTTGGATCAAGAGTGAAATTATTCTCTAGGTATGTAAAGCGAGGCATGCACCAGGGAACAGGGATTTTATCCCGGTTGGGAACGGGCTACGGTCCCGGTTTCCAAACCGGATAATCCGAGGATCGATGGCGGGGCCTGCAGTCCAGTTAGCCACCAACCGGGACCGAAGGCCCTCAAAAGCCTCGGGAGCTGGGGCGCCGAGGAGGACTATCCGTCGGTTGGAACTACCAACCGACTGGGTTGACTTATCGATCGGTTGGTTCTACCAACCGACTATAAGGTGTTTTAATATTTTTATTTGCATTTTTATTTGCCCATTGGATGACTTATCGGTCGGTTGGTTCTACCAACCGACTAGAAGGTGTTGTCATTTTTTTTGCCCATTGGATGACATTTAATTGAAACTCATATAATTAATTGAAACTTAAGTATATGTATATATTTGTGTTAAATCACAATTAATTGAAACTCATATAATTATTCATACACGTTAACTCGTTATTAAATGAAAGGACATTCATTAAAATTTAATTATAAGTAATTAATAAGTACTACAATTGCTAACTAACTGGGCTATATATACAAGTATCACAAGTACACATTGTTGTACACATAATTACAAGTACACATGTTTTTGTTCATCGGGATCATCTACGTGGATTGCTTTTGGTAGACCTAGATGTTGACCCCGACGGTTGATCGGTTCCTCTCGAACGGTCGGGCTCGAATCTTATTGAAAAAGGGTGATGATGCTCGCCCATTGGAGCCACGACCTCATCTAATATAAAGCGTGAGTTGCTCTTGTATTGCTTTCACCAGCACCGCCGAGAGTTCCGGACCTTGTTCCAAACCTTTCTTCGCCAATTTTAGAGGGATCTGTCATTAATTAGGGAATTAACTAATCAATCCTTGAATCTATAGAGGTGTCCGGAATAGTTAGGTATTATTAAGGTAGAAATTATAAATACTCACCCCAAAAGGTTCTCCTTTTCTCGTAGAGGTAGCAGAGCCTCCGATGAAGTGATGCATCATCTCGCATACATAGTAGCCGCACAAATTGTTTCCCGGTGCTTGATGCAAGACCTGTGGTGAAAAAGTTGTAGAATGTGAAATAACTGCATAGAAATTTAGTAAACTAACTACAAAGCTAGCATTACGATATACTTACATATTTAGCGAGGTGCAACTCAAATTTTTTCTTAAATTCTCCAATGTTTTCCTTTTGGAATCTTACGAAGGCACTATACAAGTGATTATGAGTTATACAGATTAGAGTTGGCTTCAAACTGAGAGAAAGAAAACAAGTATGATAATGAAAGGAACGACAATGTCTGGGTTGAGCATGGCCAAGATGTCTTTGTATTTTGCGGGGGTTTTTTTTTGAGTCCATAACCGTGGATCGTATACGATCTACCTCGATAATAAAAGGGCAAAGTGAAAATTGCACATATATATGTCGGCGTAGTAGTTAGTACTTTTAACATCATGGTAAGAAAAAAAATTATAAGGAGGCGATAAGAAAACACATACTCAAAATCATAAGCTAGAAGTATCTTTGACTTGTATCTTTGTCCCATGAGCCCGTTGTATATGTGCTACTCTGTCTCTTTTGGTTTATCTCTAACCAGTTTCTCATTGATCACTACTGGGTCGAGAAAGCCAAACTCATAATTAATTCTCTCGATTTGGCATCGTTTTAGCTCCATTCTACACAACAAGAAATCAGTTAGGTTTGGGGATTGTTACAAAGATATGGGCGTGCACGACAAAATTTATGAATAAGACACTTACAGAGTCCAAAGAACTCAACATGCGACGCCCCAGGCCCTACCCGGTATAGATCAAATAGAGGTTCCCATTCGATGAAGAACTCGTTGTCTCCACGAAGTAATGAGTTTCCTTGAAGTCGACGGCAATCGCATCTAAACCATGGTTGGCGCGCCAAATACCATTCATGGAGTTGCCGCATCTTCGTTGTTAGTGGGGAGCTCCTCACGCCTCACAAATGACGACCATGTACAAATTTCCATGCTATCTCCGCAACCGGATGTCCTTGAGGCCCAATACCGATCTGCATCAAGGCCAAGATCATCAGAGAAACTGTTCATCCTCAGTGCAACCTATTCCGCCGTCCTCTCCGGTGGCGTCTCCTTGTCGGCTATCTTACTCAAGACGCTTTCGTAGTCCGACACGGCGGCCTTTTCGGGTTTATCTATGATGTCCTTCAACGATAGGATAGCCCTCCTAGCTTTGTGCCATTCGTCCGCATCGGCCGACCCTCGGTGGAGATGGCTTTTTCGCGAAGAATGAGGTGACCTCGCTCTTACAAACCGCGAGGTCTCCTCATCATCATATCGCACGCCAACTTCGGAGGTGATTTCCTTTTGATTTTGTTGACGTGGACGTGGACCGTGTCTTTTGAGAAGTCTTGGCCCCTATCCGACCTGGTTGGTACATTACTTGGAGCCTGTTTGTCGATTGGGGGCCTGCCTTGGCCGATGTGGGAGTTGGAGTTTCTGGTGCAGGGCTTAGCTGAGGAGACGGGCTTCTTCTGGGGGCGTCTTATTCAGTGCAGAAGGTTGTGGAGGTGACGCTGGAGACCGTGGAGAGGAAATGCGTCGTTGTCTTTAAAATTATGAATCGCTTATGCCACGCAATGAAACGTGTACAAGATCTAATAGTTTCGTGCTCCGCCACCTCCTTCAATGTCGAGGTCAAGATCCTCATACCCGGGCATACCTCGCCCACCGAGACCTTCGCGTAGCCCAAGCGGTATGGCGAGACCATGGATGAGCTGCCTGCTCCACCGGAAAGCCATGCCTTCACCGCCTTTTTAATGAGAGGTTCGGGCTTGCACGCAACTCACATGGTGTCGGTTGCGTGATGTCGCCCATCGCATAGGGGCCTGTCACCTTCACCAGCCCACTGAATACAATGCTCCTCCGCCGTCGAGGATCGACAATGTCTAGATTTCGGGAGGTGCTCGCGACTTGTCTCCCGATGTTGGCTCAAGGCTAATTGCAGCTCTTTTCGACCAAATCGGGTATCTTGGCCTTTGTTGCTCTCGATTCGTCTTGAAGGTCCTTGATATGTTGTGCGTGTCGACCCTTGGATCTCGACCGACTCTGTGAGGTCTCCGCATCATGGGCAAAACCGACCTTCCACGGGACGACGCCAACGCCTGCACGCCCAGGTGCTCCGGGTTCAGAGAGCCCTTGTTAGCTCGTCGTCCTCCTGCTTGGCACGAAGGTGCCTTGGGACGACTGGGTGTGCGCCTCTGAAGCTCGCTGACGACTTCTCTCATCGATCACCAAACACCGCCCGCCGTCATCGTCAAAATTTGCCGTTATGACCGAAGAACCAATTTCTCGATCTGTTGGACCAATCCAATGTGGCGGGTGGACACCCTTAACCAGACAAGTCACGTTCCCTCTTCTCCCATTTGGGTAGGGCCTTGCGGTAACCACCAGTCCGAGGCGATGGTGGTATTGCTTCTTCACTGATTTCGCTTGTTCCTTTCACCAAGTTCGACCTAGCTGTGAATTTTTGTACCCCACAAATTCATCCCTGATCCCTGTAGCTTTGGGTACTTGTTGAAGTCGGGGACTAAATTCTTCTTGACGTACTCGTTGTTCACTTCTTTTTGTACGTCTGAAAAGCCATTGCCATCTTCTTTAATGTATACCTTTTCACCTTATCTTGGTCCTTCGGGAAGGTGAACGCTTCCTTCATATCATCCATAGGGTGTTCTTGATTCTGCAGTACCTCGTCCCATTTCGCAAAGCTAATAGGCACGTGGTCCACGACGATCACGCCGAACGCCGATCCGAACGGCCCAATCGCATTTTTTCGCTTTAGAGGCTCGCCTTCCTCACCGACTTCAGTGAATATGTGTCTTGCCCTCGGCTTCTTGCTTTGACCTCGCCGACGTGATCGGCTACTCGCTTGACCGGTCTCGGTGGCTTCGACGGCCTCACTGGCTTGGGTGGCTTCGACTGCCTCACCGGTTTGGGTGGCTACGGCCATCTCTGGTGCTTGGGTAGCGTGGGCCGCCTCTTGTACGAACAACTCGCTCAAAAACTCGTCACCAAGAAAATCCATTCGACTGCATAGAATTGAATAGAAACATTCAATTGGGATTTCAAGTAGAATTGAATAGTATCATGTAACGTTATTCTTGTATAAGTTATTTTCTATGAAGAATTGAATAGTAACATAGAACTTTTTCTCTAAATAAGATATGATTACACATACATTTCACATAATATGCAGATAAGAATAGCATACATATGCACAATAGAACTTGATTATAGGACCATTTAGGAAAAAAATCATTTCACGTGTGTTGATAATTAGAGCACATAGACTTGCAAATATCTCCTACACAACGATGTTTTCAACGTTTTCCCTAGCTAGTCTCACATTTCACCATCTAAATACACAAGGTGCATTACTTCATCTTCCTTTGGACTTCGATCTATCAATGCATATTAGTAGAAATTATTATATTGGAAAACAACCTCGAAAGACCGGAATTCCTGTAGAAGGTAAAAAGCGAGATAGATGGGCCACACAGATATTAAAACAACTAAATAGCAAGGAAAATGACATGATAACATGTTGTAATTTATAACAATTAAACAACAACAGAGCTCAGTTTAGTTTGTTATAAATTGCTCTCAAATTTAATATGTTGGGTTGCTAAGAATAGCCTTCCAATGACATACACCATCATGCAATCGCTCCATCTCCCTAATTAACCCTCAGACGACTCTCATTGTTCTCACACCACACACATATATACCTCCTCGATGTCAATGTTGCATATACCCTTCTTATATATTCTTTTTGAGCAAACCTTCTTATATATTCTCAAGAAAGGAATAGAACCGATGTTAATCATATATATTCGATTGTCTCGCAATTAATCGAATCATCCTTCTCCAAACCGCAGGTCACTCAATTGATAGTGGTAGCACCGTCTCATTCCTCGATTCCAGGTTTGCTATGAGGGCTAAATGCTTAATTGAAGAAGCAAAGGCAGTGAGGGTTATAGTTGCAAATGGTGAAAAAATACTAGTTCAGCAGTTTGCCTGAATGCACTTAAGATAAATGGGCAAGAATTTTCAAACTCTTTGAGGATCATAGAATTGGTGGGGTATGATATGATACTAGGGCAAGATTGGATAGCCATGCATAGTCCTGTGGAGTTAAATGGGAAAAGTATGGAAATATCCATTAGGGTTCTAGGAGGAGATAAAATCGCTTTCAAGGATGAGCAAGTGATGAAGGGGCTATGACAATAACAGGAGCAAGATGCATCGACTCTTGAAAAATAGGATTATGGGGTGGTCATTCAGAGCATTGGCATGAGTGAGCAAGGGGAAGAAACAACAATACCTGCTGAGATTATGGAAGTCTTGAAGGTCTACTCTAATGTATTTGAAGAACCCAAAGAACCAACCCCTACAAGGGAATGTGACCATGGAATTCCTTAATTAACAATTTTACATACAGAGTTATCTCATTCAAGAAGACCATACTCTATAGTGTTTGCATTTCTCGTGTTTTCCATCCTGTGGTGGCATTTCTCGTGTTTTCCATCCTGTGGTGGATGTTTTAACTTGTAATATGTAGCATTAATTTTTTCCATCAAGTAAAACATATACATGAAAAAAAATATGAACAAGACCATACTATAGGAGGTCCACGGCAGGAGGTGCACGGCGGCGAGGAGGAGTGGCGTCGTCACGGGCGGCGACGGCGAGGAGGTCCACGGCGAGGAGGCACGGCGCGGAGGAGGAGTGGCGTCGTCACGGGCGGCGACGGCGAGGATGGGAGTGGCGTCGTGCCACGGCGGCGACGGCCAGGAGGTGCACGGCGGCGAGGACGGGAGTGGCGTCGTCACGGGCGGCGACGGCGAGGAGGTGCACGGCGGGGAGTCCACGGCGGCACGGGCGGCGACGATCTAGGGTTGGAGCAGAGAGGAGGGCACGGTGTGGCAACTGGTGGGAAGATTGGAGGATTTTAGTGTCCGCGGGAATTTGTATTTTGACCTTCAATCCCGGTTGAAGACAACAACCGAGATTGATCGCCCATCGCCCCGGCCGTGTCTCCAACCGGATTGCCGTGGTGCTAGCCCCACACGCCGACACTGGCGTAGGGTGGTTGACCTTCAATCCCGGTTCAAAAGAACAACCGAGATTGAATGGAGATTCAGTCCCGGGCTATCTCTCCAACCGGGATTGATTGGTGGGCTGCCCCACACGTCAGATGACCAACGCCCGAGTGCTGGGGACTATCAGTCCCGGTTTATTATACAAACCGGGTGATACCTAAAAATAAAGAAGGCAGTCTTGCTGGCTCGAACCCGTGACTGCAAGGCCGGGAGCCAGCGCAAGCGCACGCCGCTAGCCTGGGAGAGGGGAGAGATGTTCTCTCTGTTAGGAGCGAGTTATTTTTGTACCTTTCTTGGTCTTTAGTGGAGGAAAGGAATTTTTTTAATTGTATTTTAATTCCTTATTTGTATTTTAAATCCATTTTCCCAATATATTTCCTTTTTTAATGTATTTTAATTCGCTTATTGTGGAGAAAGCCATGTTTTCCTTGACATGTGGGCCCATATATGGTGGGTCCCATATGTCGCTTAAGGGAGTTTCGGATCGTATGGATATGGAAAATACAGATTTCGATCCTAGCGGAAAAGGAGGAAACGGATACTCAATTTAAAGTGAGTAAACAGAATTCCATACTCGATCTCATAGATCCCTATAGAATTCGTGGAAAGTCAGATTCGATGAAAGTCGTATGTACGGCTTGGAGGAGATCTTTCCTATCTTCGAGATCGACCCTACCATATGGGGTCAAAAAGCCAAAAAATAAGTGATTCGCTTTTAGCCCTTATAAAAGAAAACGGATTCTTGAACCTCTTTCACGCCATGTCACGCCGAGGTATCGCAGAAAAAGAACCGCAAAATCCGATCCAATTTTTCGAATCGATTAGTTAACATGGTGGTTAACCGTATTATGAAAGACGGAAAAAATTATTGGCTTATCAAATTCTCTATCGAGCCGTGAAAAAGATTCAACAAAAGACAGAAACAAATCCACTATTGGTTTTACGTGAAGCAATACGTTACCTTCAATCCCGGTTGGTATCTCCAACCGGGATCTATAGGCGATCTTCATCGGGTATGTTTTCCCAACCGGGATTGATTGGTGGGCTGCCCCACACGCCGATGACCAACGCCTGAGTCTTTGGGACTATCACCCGGTTTATTATACAAACCGGACTGATACTAAAAATAAAGAAGAAAGCGGTCTTGTGAGCTGGCTCGAACCCGTGACCGTAAGGTAGGGAGCCCAGCTCAAGCGCACGCTGCTAGCCGGGAGAGGGGGAGAGATGTTCTCCTCTGTTAGGAGCGAGTTATTTTTGTACCTTTCTTGGTCTTTAGTGGAGGGAAAGGGAATTTTTTTTAATTGTATTTTAATTCCTTATTTGTATTTTAAATCCATTTTCCCATTATATTTCCTTTTTTTAATGTATTTTAATTCGTTTATTGTGGAGAAAGCCATGTTTTCCTTGACATGTGGGCCCATATATGGTGGGTCCCATATGTCAGTGGTAGTAATTTGCCATAAATTTCTTCAAAGTTATAGAAAATTGTTGGGAGCCTATTAAAATTAAATAAAAATTTCACAAAATTCATAAGAATTGTGCAAAAGTTGACATATATAAAAATGAGTTGGGAACCTTGAAATTTCTCATTAGTTTATAAATGAGATGGGAATAATCTAGTTATACATAAACGATGGGAATTTCTCATAATTGGCGAGCACGAACGGTTCTTTCCGGATCAATATGAATTTAGGGACAAATATCTAAAATATTACATGACTACTTTATTTTTACAAGTGATCCTTCGTTATGATCGTGGCGACGTCGAGCTTCCTCATCATCGCTAAGGACACTAATGTCTCACGTCCCACGAGAAAGGCGGCAACTCGTCGAACCGATTATACTCTTCTTCGCTCAGGACGCCTCAACTCCAACAATCCTTCTTTTACCGTAAAGAACCACGTGGTGCCTTGCTTGATCTTTGTTGGTAGTCTTGTTCTTCTGTCTTTTATAGTTTTACCCTTATGAACTTTTGGTTTGTTGTCCATGTCCATCACATAGAATATCTGTGTCACATCATTGGCGAAAGCACGAACGGTTCATCCTCAGAGGCCACTTGCTTGAGGTCCACGATTGTCATACCATAGTCATCGATCTCCACGGTGTCGGTTTCACCCATTGGCACCTAAACAGAGGGACTTTCAAAGGTCCATACTGAGCTCCCAGATCTCCTCTATGAAACCATAGTAGGTGTCCATCTTTCCATTTTTGTCCAAGGCATCTATACTGGACGGCGCTGTTTTGGTTGGTGCTCTTCCTATCCCGGGTCAGTCGTGTAAAATGTGTACCCATTTATCTCATACCCTTGCCATGATACGATTGTTATGGATGGTCCCCGAGCTAAGAGCTGCAATCTGCTCATGGACTCCTCCTTGCCTAACAGATGCTTTTGTAGCCAACCACCAAAGCTCTCCACTTGCTTGTTCGCGATCCACTTATCTGACTTATCTGGGTATTGGGCTCGTAATATCCTCTCGTGATCAAGTACATACGGAGCCACTGAAGATGCTTGTTTTAGTACCGTGAAATGTGCTTGTTTAAATGAGAGTAGATCGTCACAGAGGATTCTTTTCTCCCTAGGGTCCCTTTTCCTCGTAGCCTCCCTCATAGCGTGATACAGGACGCCAATCGGATTCAGATCATCAATGTAGTCGACACAAAACTCGATCACCTCCTCTCGTGCCAACACTCGGGCAATGCAACCTTCGGATGAGAACGGTTACTGAACATACTTCTTTAGGACGCCCATGTACCTCTCGAAGCGAACATCTTGTGCAAGAAGATCGGTCCGAGAATTTCTATCTGTTTGACTATGTGAACTATGAGATGAACCATCATATCAAAGAAGGATGGAGGAAGATCATCTCAAGGTTGACCATACTAGCGACAATGTTATCCTCGCAGATTAGATAACTTATCCGGATCTATGACCTTTTGTGATATCGCGTTGAAGAACGAACACACCTTTATGATTGTACCTCGTACCATGTGCGGTAGAATACCTCGCACCATCACTGGAGCAACTGGGTCATCAAGACATAACAATCATGGGATTTCAAGTTTACGATTTTATTCTCTTTTGTGTTTATGAGTCTTCTTATGTTCGACGAGTACCCGTAAGGACCTTAACACTGCTCAACAACCTGAATCATGCTTTTTCTCTTCTTTGCTTGGTGTGTAGCTCATGACGAGGTAATGCCCTTTGTCTCTCTCTTGTGGATGTAGTTCTTCCCCGAGACCTAACAATTGTAGGTCCTTTCGTGCTTGAAATGTATCTTTTGATTTACCGTACATATCTATGAAGCCTAGCAGCTCACGCATACATTCTTTGTGATATGCATGAAGTCCAGGAGTGACGGACCTCTAAGTCTTTCCAAGAAGGCAAGTCCCAAAATATAGACTTCTTCTTCCAGCTAGGCTTCTTCCTAGATTCTTGGTAGGGAGTGGCGGACGGGTTTGCTACCGGGACCCTTTCCAAATACTACGTCTAGATCCTTTACCATAGAAAATACTTCCGCCCCATCGCGATGCTTGGGCTTTTACGTTTCTCTTCGGTCCCATCAAAATTAACACGGTTACTCGTGAACGGTGCTTCAAATTGAGGAACCTACGATGGCCCATGTAAACAACCTTCCGAGAGTTTGTTAGGTACTTGTCTTCCGTATCATCCAAGCTTCGGATGCGTGCTTTATATCCCTTTATAGATAGGCCCGACAAGTTACCAAGTGCAGGCGATCGTTGATAGTTACAAATAGCAATGCACGAAGCTGAAATACTCTCTTTGTACTCATCCCATACACGTACACCATCATTCCATAGCGTTAGTAGATCTTCAATCAACGGTTTGAGATACACGCCGATGTCGTTACCAGTTGCTTAGGGCCTTGGATAAGCAATGGCATCGTAATGTATTTTCGCTTCGACATAGCCAAGGAGGAAGGTTGTAGATACATAGAGTAACGGCCAAGTCTTGTGGATCGCTACTCATGTCACCGAACGGGTTCATCCCATCCGTACTCAATGCAAACCTTATGTTCTCGCACGCTCGTGAAGTCCGGATATTTTCTATCGAAGTTTCCTCCATCGCGAGCCATCTGCTGGGTGCCTTAGCTTTCCGTCGACTTTACGATCATCTTTATGCCAACGCATCATCTTCGCATGCTTTTTGTTCGCAAACAAACGCTTCAACCGAGGGATTATAGAGAAGTACCACACCACCTTAGCAGGGGCTCTCTTCTTCTTACGCCCCCCCTCTACCTCACATGGGTCATCACGCTTAGTCTTATACCGTGATGTTTTGCACACCGGACATTCTTCCAAATCCTTGTACTCATTACGATAGAGGATACAATCGCTTGGACATGCATGTATCTTCAGACCTCCAACCCCAAAGGGCAGAGAACTTGCTTGGCTTCATACGTAGTTTCAGGCAGCGTGTTACCCTCTGGAAGCAACTTCTTCATGAGGCCTAACAACTCATCAAATCCCTTATCAGATACTCCATTAGTAGCCTTCCATTGCATCAATTCCAGTGTGGTACGCAACTTTTTGTGGCCCTGCCCACAGTTTGGATACAACAATGTTCCTTGGTCCTCCCGCAGGCGCTGAAACTTTTCGTAATGTCTTTCATCGGTGTATTCTCCCTCTCCATCATGCAACATCTGTTCTAGATCATCGTCGTCAAACTCCCCTAGTATATGTTCAATAGAACCGTGTTGGCCAACATCGATCATATAATCCGCCACATCTTCTTCGTCACCATCTTCTTCTTCACCGCCTTCTCGTATAATCTCTTCTTCACCGTGTTTGGTCCAACAGTATAGTTTTCCACGAAACCTCTTGAGATCAAATGGAAGTGAATTTGCTCGAGTTTGACCACTCCTTCGATTCTTGCGTCTATGCATGGACAACATATGTAGCTCGATCTTGTGCGTGCACTTGCTCGACGATAAAAGTTTCCAAACCCTCCACAAACTGTGAGGAGCGGCGGTCCATATACATCCATCGCCGATTCATCTACATTAAGTTACATCAAGGTAGTTGTTAGTTCATTTTCCAATAATGAATTAATTTCAAAAACCAAAATTAAAGTACTGCTTAATTTATTATACATTTATTTAATTTTTTAGGTCAATACTTCAATTTAGGTTAAATACCTTTTTAAAAGAATTATTTTTAAGCTGATAATATTTTATCACATATTTTATCACAATCGAATCAAATTCTAAGGTAATGCAACAAAGTATTTGGCAACCCACTTAAAATGATATATCTAGATCTACCAACTTATAATTTTACATCAATGAAGTGAGTAGAGATCAATGAAGTTATAATATTTTATCACATATTAATTAATATATAATGTTAATTTTAAACAATCAAAATCTATGCAAAATCTACTTTAAACTCTACTCCCAAAATTTCTCCATGAATCGATGAAACCAAAATTCTAAATTTGAGTCACCTCCACGCATTCAATGTGTGCTACATCACAATCCAAGTAAATTCTAAGCTAATGCAACAAGATTTTACAATCCACTTCAAAATTTGGTCCATGAAAGTTAAGATTCAAAATCATAGATCCATGAAACCATCATCTAAATTTAATTAGCTACAACTACAAATTCAAAACGAACTACGTCTTAATCCAAGCAAAATCTAAGATTACATAACAAGTTTTTGCCAACCCATTCAAAAGATCGAGCTATATCTACCAATTTATAACATTTCATCAAAGATGGGGAATAGAGACCAAATTTTTTCATATTAAATTTAAAGCAAATATAGAAACTACATTTCATATACAAGTAGTGAGAAATGAAGTTACTAACCTTGGTTAACTTGGATTGAAGTGAAATGATCAAATTACAAAAAATTTGAGCAGCACCTCCCCTCAAATCCGGTAATGGCGGCCGAGCTCCTCCTGTCGGGTTACAGTGGCTGGGGAAGGTTACGGCAGGTCGGGGAAGAAAGGTTAAATACGGTAATCAATCCCGGTTGGTGTTACCAACCAGAATTGATATCGCCACCCGTCCCATTGGTGTTACCAACCGAAATCGAATTTAGTCGGTTGGTATTACCAACCGACGGATATCCCACGCCAACTGCCTTTTTGAGGTGATATCCGCCCGGTTGGTAACACCAACCGACTAAATGGTCCCCGCGCCCATGCCCAAGTTAGCCGCTCAACCGGATTGTTGCCTTCTTGAGTCCCTTGGTGGCTAACCGAGATTGATGGGCCGGTATGGAAGGCCTGTTCCCTGGTAGTGATGAGAAGGATGGCATAACCAACAAGAAATTTGATTTCTCAGCTATTTGCATTGTCCTTTTGTTGTAGTCAACAAAGCCTTTGAAGGGCATGATCTCTTGAACATCCCTTTCATGACTCAATCATGCTGACCGGAGCTGCTGTATCTTAGGAATTAGGATCCTTGATTTCAGAGGTGAAGTGCAAGAAAAGGTACAGTGCACATCCTATTCTTGATGCGAATCTCAATTGAGATGAAATGTATTCACTAACTCCAATTGTTTCTTCACTGATAATGTCTGGTGGCCTAGTAATATTTTGTATAATCTAAAACTGCACATATGAATCTAGTTTTTTTCTTCTCCGCCTTTTGATCGAAGAAACTAGAAGGTCAGGACTCACAAGATCTAGGAATCTACAAATATTCTTTCTTCTTATATCCCAGTCTTTCAATGATGATCAAATATTAGATAACGAGAATCAATAATCTTTGAATATTCTCTGTCAATCTTTTGTATCTCGAGCAGCTAGCTATTGGTGAACTAGTTTGAAGTTTGGACCCTCGATATTCTGACCTTGGTTAACATATTATGTTGTGAAATGTGGAACAAGCATAAGATAAAGTTGTGTCCTTTTGTTGGAACTATGAACTTCTATAGCTACAAGGCTTCGGTATAAAGTGCCTAACCCTATTATTATTTGTGTCCAGGAATGTTGAACAGGGGATCGTGGAACATTGTCAAATGATTATGGCAAGTAAAGCTGCAGTTAAGGAAACTTGGAAGTTTTTTTAGTCCACATGCTATATCTACAATTGGACTTTATAAAGCTAGTATGATCTCTTTGAATAGTATGTAATTAGAAGATATGATGTATTGCTTAAAAACAGTATGTAGTTCGTGTATGTTTCGATGTCGGGTGAGCAAATGGAGTAGCAGCGAGAACCGTGACTGAATCAGTGACTAAATTTTGGCTGAATCAGTTAGACCTGGTAATATTGTATGAATTATTGGATTACTTCTATAGTTCTATTACATGTATACTGATGCTATAGCTCTCTCTCAAGAAAAAAATTAATTGCTGTTGTATAACTAGACAAGACCTACAAAAGTTATTTTTTTTCTAAATTATTTCTACATAGTGTCGTGACGAGACCTACAAAAGTTATTTTTTTCTGAAATTTCTGATTTTTTTTATGATCGGGATTTTATCGCTGCCCTCTCCAAATAGGACCAATGATTTAATTCCTGGGTGGAGATTTGCCTTGGGTTTTGAAATGATATGAAAATCCCCCTTTAAATTTTTTTTGCCTAGGTTTCAACCCCTGTCCTCCCAAACAAAACCTAAAAGGGGCTTGATCCCATTGTAATGGTTGGTTGATGAATCATTCATACTTTCTCTCAACTTTGTCTCTCTATTCCTACTCTCTAATTCATTTTTAACACATAAGATGGCACATAAGATGGCCATGTACGCACCCCTTGGCTCGTCCATGTTCTGCTGGAGGGACGAATTAATGCGATACCCCGATATTTCCGCACAATATTTTCTTTTTTCGGTTGGATAGAGCTAAACCGGATGTAAATAAATTGTGTTTCCAGTCAATCCAAAAAGCTTTGAAGAACTCAAAAGCGACACTTTTTTCACGCAATCCTAGGATGTGGTCTGTTGTTTGAAATGATTTTTTTTAAAGAAAGTTGAAAGAAAGAGAACACATCATATGTGCTTCCAATTTTCCAACCATATGTGCTTCTAGCTTCCTGATCGAGCATGGAGGAACGCAGGGAAAACCACACTGCCGGACCTGGAGTCTCTCAACCACGTGAGAGCTAGGCCACTGTCGCTATGGAATGCCATACAACATTTGATTGATCTGCCCATCTCCACTTTGCTCCAAAGATGAAACCAACAGGAGATTGAAGGTAGAGTTTTAGGTTCTAGTTGTGAACTGGTAGGGATATATTGTCAAGACCCCAAATTGAGAATCTGGTGTCCCTTATACATCAATAGTCATGGATCAATTCCAGTAAGCACAAATGTATCAGATCCATATCACAAATAACTATAAAAGAAATAATTATTATTAAATATCAGAGTAGCGATCGTATGATCAAAACTTACATTTAAATGCCTTGAAGGCTAAATTTTTCAATAAACTGTAGCAAAAAACGGAATATCTTCAGCGTAGGCAATCCATATCGACTGGGGTAGCGCAACCTAGTACTCGCCTTCATCGTAAAACTTCTCGTTGATGTTAGCTCTTTTCTGTGCAAAGTCTTGATACTACGGGAGAAATAGGCACTTTTGTCACTTGTTTATAAGTAGTTCCTAATTTTCATGGCCGAATCATATAAGTTTCGTTTGTTGACATGCATACTCATACTCTTCCTGAAAGAAATATGAGCAGGATCAATGGAGGCTTGGCCACTATGCACAACTCCAATGCTATGATCACTATGCATGGGCTAAGAGAGGTAATCCAAGACACCATCACTATTGTGTCTTTTTATTTTCAAAAAGAGACTGAAACTGACACCATCACTATTGTTCGCGCTCATGACCCCTTGCAGGAGCGAGGGCAGGATAATGATGCAGCAGGACAACAAGGCAAAAAGACGTCCACAACAGTGAAGAAACAGAGATAGGGAGGTATGTTGGGTTTCTACCAATTTATTCATTGATCCTATGGCTAAATACAAGATAGGTCATCGACAAAAATTTAACTTATTTTTCCTCCCTGCCGTGATTTACCTTAACTTATTTTTCTTCCCTGCTGTGATTTACCTTTTCAAATCCTATATCTAAATACAAGTTAGGTCATTGACCATAATTTAACTTTTATTTCCTTCCCGTTGTCATTTATCTTTTGAACAATGATTTATACTTCACTTTGGATATTCGGTCCTAATACATTAAATGTTATGATCAATGTTCTTGCTCAACATTTCTTTCAATCAGAATCCGAAAATTTGCCATAACCCTGTTGTCTTAATATACTCGCCACTACAGTGCTTCTCTGTTTAGTAGTGAACTTTGGTTACACTCATTTGCCTCTTTACTGTAAAATCTATTGTTCATACATATCTATTTCTCCTCAGGTGGATAACAAGGTCATAACAACATCATGGGAACTTTCTTTTAGATAGCTGTTGCATCAGAGTAGAGTTTCTTTTGGTTACAGTATGTCGGTACATCCCAAAAGTTGTACGCGCGAAATCTGAACTCAAACTCAGTTTTGATGTAATTTAAATTTTGCCAGATCCAAAAGGAATGTTTGTGCAGCAGAAATATATGCAAAAGTTCCCCAAGGATCCATCTCTAGGGCTATATCTTAAAATTCTAAACTCAAACTCAGTGTTTGATGTAATATATGGAAAAGTTCCTCAAGGATCTGTGTCTGCGCTTGCTCTACACATAGGGCTATATATTAAAACTCTATCAGTACTATATAGAATCACTGTTGGACTTTTAATACTTGTGTTCCCCACTTATCATATAGTGCGGCAACATATATGCACTAAATTCCTATCTCTTGTATCTACTTATTTGTTATCATTGTAATATTTATGCCCTAGTTTCATTACTCGCTACTCATCACACCAGCACTGCTCGTGGACGTATTCATGAAATAAGTCAAATAAGTCAATATTAGTTAGATAAGTCACGAAATAAGTCAGATAAGATTTGACTAATATTGACTTATTTGATTTTTTTTATTACTTTTTGAATTTGTTTTTCTATCTCATAGGCGTGTCTACAAGCTCTCTAAATCCTAAAGATCAAGGGCATCTCACCCTCGAGGCCACCTCGGGAAATTTTCGAAGTTACAAGATAAGTCAGATAAGTCAGATTAGGACGAGTCAGATAAGCTGACGAGAACAGGGCCTAAGACTCTGAACTTTTTTTCCTTTTGAGTATCAGCTAGATCCGAGTCTTGGAGGGGAGAGGATGATCCGGCGGTTTGTGAATATCGTGGCTGAGAACTACAAGAGCGGCATGTATTCGCTACACCGCCTGGACGTATCCAAGCATCTCTTCTACCCGTCAACAGTCGAAGCAGAAGCGGTGGCGAACGAGAAGAATTGTAATGGCAATGGTAGTCCACCAGTGATACCGAGATTGCCTGCACCTAGCACGAGCTTCCAACCGTGCCCCACGACTCTCTTGGACAGCACGAACCTGCATTGTTCCTGCTCGTGACCCCCCTATAACATCCCAAAATGGAATTTCTGTCATGGCTATAAAAATGGGGTAATTTAGGCTTAAAATTCTGAGTTTTGTTCTATATTGTACTTGACATAATTAGTCATATTAGTTATTCATTTTATTTTGATGATTATGCACTTATATGCATACATAGATAGACATATATGTATACATGTATATATTCCATCTTGGGTCATATAAGCAAGGGATATTTTGAATAATAATTTAGAATCACTTAAACTACTTCATTACCCTAGGAAGACTCTAAAACTTTGAATTAATATAACCCTAAGCTAAAATTGGGAGAGTTTAGAAATTAAATATATAGCCCTTTTTCAAATCTCCCAAATTGCAGCTGAATTAAAATTCCAAAAATAGGATTTTAGGGCAAAAATGGGACCCTTGGGTCGGGCCCAACCCATTTTAGGCCTAACCCAGCCCGGCTGACCAAGCATGGCCTTCGGCCCAGCCCTGCTTCTTTTGCCACGAAGCCGAGCCGATCGGGCTTGCCCTGGCTCCATCTCCCTGGCTCACCCTCCTCGCCTCACCTCACGTGCGGCTTTGTTTCCCCCCTCGCGTGGTTTTTCCTCCGCCCGCCCGCCGTTGGAACCAGAGGTCCGTATGCTGTCTCTCCGCACCGAGCTAGCCGTTGCGCCGCGTCACGCGACCCCCGTGGCGTCTCTCCTCTATCTCGCCCTCCGCGTGGCCACTCGCCCCTGTGCGACTGTCGTCCTGCCCACTGTCATCGCTGTGCAGTGTCGACATCGCCGCCTGCACACCCGCACTGTCTCCGCCCGCGATGTCGAGCTCGGTCTCGCCTCCCGCATCAGGATGCCGTGCATGCAGCGTCCTAGGTAGGACCATTATGCCCCGACCCATCTACCTACTCACCATCGATACCAGCACCCCCGCTTTGCATCGGATTTTGCCGCCGTCACGCCGTCTCTCTCTCTCACTCCCTATTTGGCCCCCTCGGACACACCGATCACTCCCCGTGTCCTTAAAGCTCCCCGCGAGCCTCGCATCTCCGCCCCTGTTCTGTCTCTCTCGCCTCGCTCCTCTCCAGCGCCCGAATTCACCCTCACCAAGGCAAATTGCCCTTTCTCCTCGCACTCGCACCCCGACCACTTCACCACCTCATCGTCATCCTAGGAATCAACCCCTGGTTCCCTGTACGCCGCCACCGGCGAGATATTCGTTCCACCGGTCTGGAACCCGCCAAACCGCCCCCTTTCGGATTGCTCCTTCCTCGGTATGCCTCTCTTCGATTCCCTACTATTCGAGCTTCGTCGGAATTAGACCAACCTCCCTCGGCCTTCGGCCCTGCCAAATTTCCACCGGCGTTCACCCGCGATGACTTTTGTGATTGGCTGCCGCCACCTCGTCGTCGCCAGCTCGTCCCCGGCCTTCCCCGGTCAAGCCGTTCGCTCGGTAAGCTTCCATGCCCCATCCCGATGCTCATGCATCCGCTAGCTCACCTAGAGCCGCACCGTCACCTCGAGTCCATGTTCAACCCGAACGGAGCTTCACCGTCGCTCGTCGCACCGCCACATCCGGCCGTCTCTGGCCTCGAAGTGAGCACCATTAGCCTTGCGCGAGCCCACTGGTCCCGTAAAAGCCATGAAATCACCCAATGGTGGATGGTTTTGCCGGCGAGGCCCGGTGAGCCTCACGGCACCGCGCGCATCGGCACGAGCAGAACGATGAACCTGAGCCGTTCAATATGCACCAAGATTCGAGCTCCCCGCGCGTGTTGTTAATATTGAGCCACTGACACGCGGGACCCGCATGTCAGTGCGGTTAAATTCAAATCCCACGCTATTATTCTTAATGTGTCATTGACAGGTGGACCCCTGGTCCCACCTGTCAGCATAAGTGGAAGCGGCCGATGCCAAGGCGCATTCGGTATTGCAAAGGCGTAGTTCCTATAGTACGCTTTCATGCGGTGGACTGTCGGGCTGTGCTGCCAATGGGTCGGCCCGTTACTGTTCATGAGGTTTTCAGACTTTTTCCAATTTAAATAATGATTGGAAATTATAATGAATTTCTATGTGTAGTACTGATTTATGCCTCTGTTTAATTTACCTATTCCTTTGTAATGATTTTCTTTAAAGAAATAATTCTAGATAATGAGTAGTAATTAAATAAAATAGTTGATGACTGTAGAAAAATCTGAGAAAATTTTGAATAGCTGCTAATAACAAAATAAACTTAGTCAATTTTGAGTTTGGCCCAGTGACCCCATTTAGGCCTCTCGATAAATAAAAACCCACTCTTTAGTAATTTATGAAGTGATTTGTTAATTGTCTTAATTACCAAAAAGGCCCCCAAATTCATGGGAAAATTCCATTAGATCATAATTGTGATTTAGAGATTTAATAAATTTAGGGGACAATTTTTGGGACCCTTAATGCCCCATAGGTAATTAATTAGAGGAATTTACCAATTTCATTAAGTTTAAATGAATGAAGAAACAGAATCTGATTCATTTTGAATGCTAAATGACTTGAATTAAATCTCAAATTTTTATAGAAACCTTGTTGACCCCTATAGAATTTATTAAAATTATTTGACCTTAACAAAACTCAATTGGGTTATTTGGCAATTTAATTGGGATAAAGTGCAAGTTAACTAATCTATAGAGTGCAAGTTAACTAATCTATTTCTAACCTAAGATTTCACAGCAACATATCTCTCCCGAAATAGAGAATTATTTTACTGTGAGTTGATGAAGGAAATACTTCACATGATAATATTTTCCATTTATAATATTTTGCTAATCCAACCTATGCGTAAAACTATTACGGGTAGCATTCAGTATCATTCATCATCGCATTTTATGCCGTAAATACCCACCCCGTTATCTTCTGTAAACTAGTGTGCACTAATAGAATCATGGAACTTCCTTGATAAGCTAGGTTAAACCTATGTCCTATTACCGATTGTTGAGAGCAGCACGTTGCATTTCACGCATCATACTTTCTTATTGCACGTTGCTGTTTTATTTATTGTTCTGGAATACATTCTGTTAATAGACATCGAAGAGCTGGCAGAACGCTTCGAGGAGCAGCAGGAAGACCCCAAGTACGAACAAGACCAAGGCGAGTTATCACCTACCCTATAGGTTGTTGCTTTTATTAAGGAGAGTGCGGCTTTCCCTAGTGCGAGCTAACATTCATATACTCATATTGAATCCCAGTTTCTTAAAGTACTTTATTTACTGTATGAAACTACATGCTCTTTAAGTATTTATACCTGCTTGCTTAATCATGATGTATCATGCCATGTTAATCACTTGAATTGATTTACTATGATGATTTTGCTTTGATAATCATCCATCATTTGTCTTTAAGAATGATTGCCTTGATAATCAACCCTTGATAGCCTATTTAGGTTAATTAAAATGGTTTAGACTCTTAAGTCTGGTTAAAATCTTGCTTAGACACTGCTCAGGTCCAAATTAATATTTTAGGCTTAGTTGCCTCAGAACGGTGAACCGATATTCAACGGACATGTTCACATAATGAAATGGAACTGGATATTGGACCTGGCATGCCAGTGTGTGTTTGGTTGTGGTTGCGAAAGCGGGCGTGGTTTGGCTTTTGGTAAGGGGGAGGTAGCTTGGCTATTGGTGTGAAGACGGCTATACGTTCTCAGACGTGGTGCTGAGAGGAGCGCGGAGCAACACGTGTAGCTGCCAATCGCTGTCACCAGTGGTGGTTCCGCCACATCATGTGCAGGGCACATGGAGGAACGATAGCAGAAGAATGAAGTGGTTTGGGTAACTGTGGACTAGCCGGATCCGATGTGACTCGTAGAGTGGACCGGACGGGTGTGCCGTGGGGCACCCAGCGGGAAGTCGCTGACCAAATGCCTGTGGGATTTGGTTCCTAGCACCACAACGCGTTGCCATCGCGCGGTAGTGCGGACGTGAGGCCCCAGTGTCTGCCAGAACGCGGCTAGGCAACCTTAGTCCGAGGTGAAGACATGATCATGTCGTCATCCGCGGGATGATTTAGGTCTTACGGCGCAGGGGAGCTGTGACTCTAGTATGAGCTTGGTAAATCGGCTAGGGAAGAACGAGCACTTCGCTCGCGTAAGATCCAGAACAGGTGCACCACACTCGGAAGATGATGGTGGGTGTTTGGAGATCGTTTGGTAGAGTACTTGGAGACTGCCTTGGGACTGGGATTGGAATGGAAAACTGAAATTTGAATAATTGATTAGTAGAATTTTGGGTTAAAATTGCTAAGTCATAGGCTTTGGTTTATAAAAGCTGCTTTCTACAAATAAATCAACCCCCAACCTTCCCATGGAACCATTATCATTAAAAAAAAATGCATTTTGGGTGGTAATTCACCGGTGTTTGGATGACACTGACCTCGCAACATATACTTTTTAGATGAAGAGTATGAGCGAGATCAGTACGCCTTCCACGAAGGCGAAGAACAGGATTTTGCTGACGATCAAGGCGAGGCATAGGGCGTCGCTCCAGTCCACTGCTTAGGCATAGCCGGCAAAAGACCTTGAATCTTTTGGTTTTTATTCTCGTACTCTGATATTTTGGGTGTTTTAGACTATTTGGGCCAATGGGCCGTGCTGCAAACACTTAATAGCCTTCGGGCTTAATACATGTATTTTGTGTAATATAATCTTTCACATGTATGAAATGATTTCGGCTATGTAAAAGGTGTGCACTAGTGTACTGGTCTAGGGACTAGTGTACTGATCCAGGGACTAGTGTACTGATCCGGAGAGCTCACAGGGCTAGTATCAGAGAATACGACTGTAGGAGTCCTAGACCTTGGCCGTTAGTCTAAATTATGTTAAGTTAAAAAGGGAATTTTCCTTACTCCCAAAATCACTTCGTTATAAGACTGTGTTGTATTCTTTCCTTCTGGCAGATTTTTGTTCGTAAAGGTATTAACTCTTAATTTGTAAAACTATTTTGTAGATGGAGGTTCCTCACGCTGGCTTCTCAGACGAGCGATCTACCTTTGGGTTTCCTTCTGGGCCGAGAGGGGAGAACGCTCGAGTGCTTCAGGAGCTAGTAGACTACCTGGGGTTCGACGGAGTCCCCACGTACTTCTGGAGGCTAGTACGGACCCTACCCCGCCTCGCCTACGAGGTTGAGGTTAGGATGTACTACGCCTTGCAGAGCGCTGTGGCACACCGTGTTAGGACGGTGGTGCCCCGCGACCAGCTGGATTACGCCATTAGCGATGCCGCTATGTTGGCAATCCAGGAGCTCCAGGAGGAGTATGCCATCGACATACTCGGAGGACCCTTCGCCCACCTTCTGGACGTCCCGCTTCACATGCTCCTTAGCCTAGGAGAGGCCGAGTACGGGGAGCTGGACCCGGCGCTTCTCCAACTGGTCCGTCTGCACCGAGGAGCCGGCCACGCCCGACGCGAAGCTTTGGAGGAGATTGAGATCCTCCGTACTTCTCTGTGGGAGGCGGATACCCGTGCCCGTAGCTCTTACCGCCAGGCCTACCACCTCTCCCACCACCATCAGGTCTGCCGGCAGGAGAGGGACGAGGCCCTTGCTGAGTTGGATCGACGAGATCCCCCTCCTCACCCACGTGCTAGAATAGACCACCCCGGTTCACTCCCAGGACCACCGCCACCACCACCGCCGTGTCTACACGGAGCACGTTCCCGCATTACGCCGTGGAAGAGGTGCCTTCCACCCAGGGCTTTGGTGGGGATCCCCCGCCATGACCCTCCCCTGGAGGTCCCTCAGACTGTGGCGCCTTCCAGCAGTATTCCTGTCATAGTTCCTCCGCCGTTATCCTTGGAGGACTACCTGCATTCTCCGGGGAGACGTCCCTTAGGCCGTCCTTTGTACACTTACTCCCGCCGTTCCCGTTAGCGTGTAGCGGTAGTGTACTACTTTTGTGCCTAGCTCGGCAGTTGGAGCTTGAAGCAGTAGCTATAGATGTAGCTCAGGGTAGTCTACACACAGCCTAGTCGATATTTTCTTTGCTTTGTACTGCCGTAGTAGATGATCGGCAGGAACTACTTTGTACTAGTTAAACTGTTTCCTCTATGTATAAATATGCTTTTCCTTTGTTTATGGCTTGCATTTGGATTTTCCTGATTCCGTTGTGGTCATCCCGCATGCATGCATGTCACCATATAGAACTTGCATCTAAGTTAGTAGTAGCCATGCAGATGGCCCGTGGTTGTGCTGCCACTAGGGGCCATGGTGCCAGCGCCGTTAACAATCGGGGCCGTGGTCGAGGCCGTGGCAACCTGCCCCCACCACCTGCTGGAAATCCCACCATGGCACAAGTCATGACTTATCAGGCACAGATGCTGGGTGCCAAACTAGACGGCCAACAAGCTGCACACACAGGCTGCACAACAGACTGCGCAACAACGCAGGGATCTAAACTAGCTGATTTTATGAGGAACAAGCCCTCGACCTTTACCTATGCCACTGAGCCTACTGATACTGAAGACTGGCTAAGGGCAATTACCTGCAAGCTAAACTTGATCCGCTGTCCCGAAGAAGCCCTCGACGTTCTCATGGGTACGTTCGGAATCCACCACAACGCCGCTCAAGTACTTTTTGATTCTGGAGCATCTCATTCATTTATATCTAAGAGTTATGTGGATAGATATGGATTGCAAACCTTTCCCTTAGACAAGCCCTTAATCATAAAGTCACCTGGTGGAACTCTAGAAGCCAATAGGGCTTGTAAGTGGATTGACATTTCTAAGAAAAGAGTCAGTTTCCAGTTCGAACTAATGGTCATTCCAAATATGGGGATAGATGTGATCATTGGTATGGATTGGTTAACCTTCTACAAAGGAGTGTTAGATTGTGAAAAAAGGAAAGTGAGACTGGTTAGACCCCTTGGATATGACAAAGTTTGGAAGGTTGATGCCCCATTCAAATGGAAAAGAGCCATATGGTTCCTAATGAACGAAGACACCGCTAAGGTGCCTGTAGTTAAGGAGCATTTGGATGTGTTCTCAGAAGATCTGCCCAGACTGCCACCAGATCGTGAAATGGAATTCACCACCAAGTTGGTACGAGGCATGGTGCCTATATATAAGACCTACTTCAAGATGAACCCAGTAGAATTGGCAGAGATCAAAAAGCAACTGGAAGAGCTTATGAATAAGGGATTGATCCACCCTAGCTCATCCCCGTGGGGATCACCAGCCATGTTCGTCGACAAGAAGGATGGAAGCCGAAGGTTAGTAGTGGATTACCGAGCTCTCAATGCGGTTACCATCAAGAACAAGTATCCCCTGCCCATAATAGATGACTCGTTTGATCAGCTTCTAGGTGCCAAGAGATTTTCAAAAATTAATCTTCGATCAGGGCACCATCAAATTAAGGTCAAGAAGGAAGATATACCCAAGACAACATTCACCACAAGGTATGGGCTGTATGAGTTCTTGGTTATGTCCTTCGGACTCACCAATGTCCCAGCCCATTTCATGAATATGATGGACATGATCCTAATGGAGTATCTGGACCAATTTGTGGTAGTGTTCATTGATGATATTTTGATTTATTCCAAAACCGATGAAGAGCACAAGAAGCATTTGAGATTGGTTCTGGACAAGCTCCGAGAACATCAATTATATGCTAAATTTAGCAAGTGCGAGTTTTGGCTTGACGACATCAGTTTTTTTGGGACATATCATCTATACTTATAAAATCAAAGTTGATCCCTCAAAAATAGCCACCGTTAAGGATTGGAAATCCCCAACTACGGTGAAGGAAGTGGAGTTTTCTGGGTCCGGCAGGATATTACCAAAGATTTATTGAAGGACTTTCCAAGATTGCAAAACCTATGACCTAGCTGCTGAAAAAGGAGCAGAAATTCGAGTGGACAAAAGCTTGTGAAAAATCTTTTCAGGAGCTAAAGGTCAGACTAACAACTGCTCCAGTGTTAGTAACAGCTGATACCAATAAAAGGTTTGAAGTTTATTGTGATGCCTCAAAGCAAGGATTGAGATGTGTACTGATGTAAGATCGGAAGGTAGTAGCCTATACATCCCGGCAGCTTAGAAAGCACGAGGAAAACTATTTGACTCATGATCTAGAGCTAGCTGCTGTGGTACATGCTCTTAAGGTCTGGAGGCACTACCTAATAGGCAAGCAATGTGATATCTACACTAATCACAAAAGCTTAATGTACATGTTTACTCAAGCCAATCTTAACATGCGTCAAAGAAGATGGCTGGAATTAATCAAGGACTACAACCTGAATGTCCTGTACCACCCCGGTAAGGCCAACGTGGTAGCCGATGCTCTCAGCAGGAAGTCGCAATGTAATCAATTGACCATTCAGCAAACAACACCACCAATGGACCTGGACTACAAACCAAAAATCCCTGAGGAGCTAATAAAAGACATGGACAGTCTAAACTTGAGTTTAGTGGAACCCGGCTACCTAGCCACCCTAGAAGTTCAACCAGATTTGCTTGGTCAAATCAAGGATTTACAAAAGGATCACTCCAGTGCTCAAAAATTAAGAGACCGTAAAAAAAGAAATCCAGGGTGCAAGATTTCAGAAGACGAACAAGGAACCTTACGGTTGGGACAAATGATCTTCGTTCCCCATGACCAGGAATTGGAGGATTGTATCCTAAAGGAGTTCCATGAGTCGCCCTTCTCTCTTCATCTCGGGTGCACCAAAATGTATCAAGATTTGAAGACCCAATTTTGGTGGCCTCAACTGAAGCGAGATGTAGCTGAGTACATGGCAAGGTGCCATACTTGTCAAATGGTTAAGACCGAACATTAGCGCCCCACGGGACTGCTGCAACCCTTGAAGTTACCTAAATGGAAATGGGAAGAAGTGACTGTGGACTTCATATTAGGACTTCCCTGCACTAAATCAGGATGTGATTCCATTTGGGTCATTGTCGACCGATTAACAAAGGTGGCACATTTCATTCCAGTCAAAACATCGTATAAAGGCGAAAAGTTGGCTGAACTATATATGGCCAGAATAGTCTGCTTACATGGAGTTCCCAAAAGGATAATCTCAGACCGTGGATTCCAGTTTACATCCCAATTTTGGGAAAAACTACACAGTGCCTTGGGGACCAGCCAGTCTTTCAGTACAGCCTATCACCCTCAGACTGATGGACAGACCGAAAGGGTCAACCAAGTCCTAGAAGACATGTTAAGAGCCTTCGTTCTAGAATTCTCTTTAGATTGGGAGAAATGGCTGCCCTATGCTGAGTTCTCCTACAACAACAGCTACCAGGCCAGCTTAAGGATGTCCCCCTTTGAAGCCTTGTATGGACGCCGCTGTAGGACACCTCTGTTTTGGTCAGAAACCGGAGAACAACAAGTGTTCAGAAAAGAAACCTTGCAAGAAGCTGAGAGGATGGTGAAGATTATCTGAGAGCGTCTGTTCCGCCAAATCCTGGCAAAAGAGCTATGCAGATCATCACCATCGAGAACTCTCCTTTGCCGTCGGCGATTCTGTCTACCTCAAAGTGTCGCCTTCAAAAGGAAATCAACAGTTCCATCAAAAGGAAAAATTAGCCCCCTGATATATCGGACCATACCAGGTTACCGCCAAGAGAGGGCAAGTGGCATATGAACTGGAATTACCTGCCAAACTTGGCGATGTACACAATTTATTCCATGTGTCGCAACTCAAGAAATGTCTACGAGTGCCTGAATAGGAGCTCATTCCACAACTATCAGCCCCGCTGGATAAGGATCTCACCTATCCAACCTTTCCGGTTCGAATCCTCGACTTCTCTGACAAGCAAACAAGAGGCAAGACTGTTAAGTTATGCAAATCCAATGGGACGACCACTCTAGAAGACAATTATCATGGGAGCCCGAAGACAAGCATCGCCAGGAGTACCCCTACCTATTCAGTGCTTAGTTTTGATGAATCCCGTGGTCGAGATTTACTTTTAGGGGGGTAGGAGCTGTAACATCCCAAAAATGGAATTTCTGTCATGGCTATAAAAATGGGGTAATTTAGGCTTAAAATTCTGAGTTCTGTTCTATCTTGGACTTGATATAATTAGTCATATTAGTTATTCATTTTATTTTGATGATTATGCACTTATATGCATACATAGATAGACATATATGTATACATGTATATATTCCTTCTTGGGTCATATAAGCTAGGGATATTTTGAATAATAATTTAGAATCACTTAAACTACTTCATTACCATAGGAAGACTCCAAAACTTTGAATTAATATAACCCTAAGCTAAAATTGGGAGAGTTTAGAAATTAAATATATAGCCCTTTTTCAAATCTCCCAAATTGCAGCTGAATTAAAATTCCAAAAATAAGATTTTAGGGCAAAAATGGGACCCTTGGGTCGGGCCCAACCCATTTTGGGCCTAACCCGGCCCGACTGACCGAGCATGGCCTTCAGCCCAGCCTTACTTCTTTTTCCTCGGAGCCGAGTCGACCGGGCTTCCCCCGGCTGCATCTCCCTAGCTCACCCTCCTCGGCTCACCTCGCGCGCGGCTCTGTTCCCACCTCACGTGGTTTTTCCTCCGCCCGCCCGCCGTTGGAACCAGAGGTCCGTATGCCGTCTCTCCGCGTCGAGCTGGCCGTTGCGCCATGCCACGTGACCCCTGTGGTGCCTCTCCTCTGTCTCGCCCGCCACATGGCTGCTCGCCCCTGCGCGACTGTCGCCCCGCCCACTATCATCGCTGTGCAACGTCGACATCGCCACCTGCGCACCTGCACTATCTTCGCTCGCGATGTCAAGCTTGGTCTCGCCGCCCGTGCCAGGATGCCGTGCATGCAGCATCACTGGCTGCACCATTATGCCCCGTCCCGTCCGCTTGCTCACCATCGATCGTATTGCCTCCTCTTCGCCCTGGATTTCGCCGCCGTCGCCTCGTCTTTCTCTCTCTCACTTCCTATTTGGCCCCCTCGGACACACCGATCATTCCCCATGTCCTTAAAGCTCCCCGCGAGCCTCACATCTCCGCCCCTATTCTGTCTCTCTCGCCTCGCTCCTCTCTAGCGCATGAATTCGCCCTCACCAAAGCAAATTGCCCTTTCTCCACACACTCGCACCCCAACCCCTTCACCACCCTCATCGTCCTCTCGGGAATCGACCCCTGTTTCCCTGTACGCCGCCGCCATCGAGAATTTCGTTCCACCGACCAAGAACCCGCCAAACCGCCCCCTTTCGGATTGCTCCTTCCTCGGTATGCCTCTCTCCGATTCCCTACTATCCGAGCTTCGTCAGAACTGGACTAACCTCCCTCGGCCTTCGGCCCTTCCAGATTTCCACCGGTGTTTGCCTGCAACGACTTCTGGCATCGGCTGCCGCCCACCTCGTCATCGCCAGCTCGTCCTCGGCCTTCCCCGGTGAAGCCGTTAGCTCGGTGTGCTTCCATGCCTCATCCTGATGCTCATGCATCCGCTAGCTCGCCTAGAGCCGCACCATCGCCTCGAGTCCATGTTCATCCCAAACTTAGCTCTGCCACCGCTCATCGCGCCGCCGCGTCCTGCCGTCTCTGGCCTCAACGTGAGCACCATTAGCCTCACGCGAGCCCACTGGTCCCGTAGAACCCATGAAATCGCCCAATGGTGGATGGTTGTGCCGATGAGGCCCGGCGAGCCTCATGGCGCCACGCGCATCGGCGCGAGCAGAACGATGAACCTGAGCCATTCAATATGCACCAAGATTCATGCTCCCCACGCGTGTTGTTAATACTGAGCCACTGACATGCAGGACCCGCATGTTAGTGCTGTTAATATTGAGCCACTATTATTCTTAATGTGTCATTGACAGGTGGACCCCTAGTCCCACCTGTCAGCATAAGTGGAAGCGGCCGATGCCAAGGCGCATTCTGTATTGCAAAGGCGTAGTTCCTATAGTATGCTTTCACGTGGTGGACTGTCGGGCTGTGCTGCCAATGGGCCGGCTCGTTACTGTTCACAGGTTTTTTAGACTTTTTCCAATTTAAATAATGATAGGAAATTATAATTTATTTCTATGTGTAATTAGATACCTCCAAAAATCCTAGAAAAATAATGAAAAATACTAGATGACCTGCTTGATTTAATAAAAATATTTAGAGGAACAGTAATTCTGATTTATGCCTCTATTTAAGTTACCTATTCCTTTGTAATGATTTTCTTTAAAGAAATAAGTCTAGATAAGGAATAGCAATTAAATAAAATAGTTGATGACTATAGAAAAATCTGAGAAAATTTAGAATAGCTGCTAATAACAAAATGTCAGCGCCTGGGTGAGGCGCCGGACCGCAAGTGTGTGGTTTGGACGAAGTGGGGGCTGCCCGGTGAGCGGCCCCGGTCCCACGCTCGAGTCTTTGGCGTTGGTTCCGCGTCCTGCTGCTCCCGCCGCGCGTTCGAGCGGGAGGCAGGGAAAGGAACGGGATGAGAGAACGGGGGAGAGATAAGTAACAGGCAGGCAAAATATAGAGAGAGAGAGAGAGTGAACAGCAACCAACCACACCGTTGTTTCTTACCTGGTTCGGGCCTCCACTGCCGGATAACAGCCCTACATCCAGTACCTTTGCTCAACACCGGATCGAACAAATACAACGGGGGGAAGCCGGGCTTTGGGAAACCCGGCTTCCCTGAGTACAATGAGTGCTCAAGGCACTACGTGTGCTCTCTACGATGACGCCGTTCGGAGAACTACTGCCTTGAACTAATTGTCCTACGCAGGTGGAAGTGCTCCCGTGTGTATGCGTACATGCGTGTGTCTCTCTGCCTATCCCCCCTTCTTCTGTGGCTGGTAGTCCTCCTTTTATAGGCGCCTCCTGGCCGTGGTGGCCGCCCTTTGGTCCGCTGGTGTAGTCTGCTGCCCTTGGGACGGAGGCGTGTTTCACCTAACGTGTCGCCCCAGCGTTTCGCCACCGGGTAATAGCGTGCGCCCCTTCCCTTAGAGGCAAACTGTTGAGCTGGCGGCCTGACTTGACGGGTAACGTTCGGGAACTGTCGGTGGCCGCAGCAGGTGCATTAAGTGCTGCGGCTTCGCATTTAAACCTGTGGTGACGTGCGGGCCCCGCGAAGGATTCGCGCAAGTCTTCGTGTGATATCCCTCGGGACCTGAGCTTTGCCCCGAGCTTAGCAAGCTCGGGCGCCGCGAGCATCCAGGAGGCCCGAGCATGAATATGCCTTGAGTGCCCTGAGCCCGCGGGGGTCGAGACACGTGGAAGCCCGAAAGCGGGCCTCCACGGTGCGAGTCTGCGAGGTGCGTGTGGGCCCCTCTCTGAGTCAGGAGAAAGAGGGGTCAGGGGAAGTCGTACATTTATGGGCCACGTGGCTTCCCCATGGGCCTTGGCGTGGCTCGTGGGCCGCGTGTTTGCTGCCAGGGCGAGTACTTTTCCCGACAGCTAGTCCCCGAACCTCGAGCGGGGCGTGACGGCCCGCTCAGAGGTTTTAATGACCGCCTTCGGACGAGACGGCACTGTGAGACCATGTGGAGCTACCTCCCATGTTTGGTGATGAGTATATGTGCTAGTTGGTCAAAGTTTTGAGACATGATTGGTAACTCATTTTAAAAATCAACATGGCTTTGCTTGTGTCCCTTGGTGTGTTGGGACTTGTGGTGATATGATTGGAATGTTGGACTTACCTCGGGTCGAGGTAGTGACCCTCGGCTTGGTTCTCTTGTTGTTTTCTTTGATCTCTGTGACTGCAGGTGTGCGGTGGCGGCCGGATGCCTTCAGGGCCATGCGCTGAGGCCATGCACTGAGGCCATGCGTTGAGGCCTTGTGCTGAGGTGGCCCGGTGGGACCCGTGGCGCACTAGGCGAGGCTAGGCGAGGCTAGGTGAGGCTAGGTGAGGCGAGAAGGACTGGAGTCACGCGACAGCTGTGGATGCTCAGGGATCCGAGGCAGGTTCTGGGTTAGCCGGTATCAAAACCCCGGTCAGGTTCTGGGTTAGCCCGAGAAAACCCCGGTTAAGGTTGTGGGGTTAGCCTATGTGTGAAAAACCCTAGGTTGGGTTAAGGGTGAACCCATGTGAAGAAAACCCTGGTTAAATGGATGGTTGAGTAGGTTAATCTCAGCCCTCCATGTGTGGATGAGTGGTTGAGGCAATATATCGCGATATGGGTCAATATGTCGCGATATATCCTCACCGGTTTGCCTATATAAAGAGAGGTGGAGGGGATGTCTCCACCAACCTGAATAGGCTGTGTAAACACTTCAAAAATCTGAATACAAATTCTATTCCTCAATCCCTCATGTCTCTCTAGTGTTCTTCACTTGTTCATGATGAGTTGTAGTTTTGGTTTTTGATCTTTTATTTAGTTTCTTGATGTGTTCTTGGTTTACTTGATCTCTTCCTGGTTTGGAACCACACTTGTGATGTCTTGAGGATGTATAGATGGTTCTTAAACTAGTTCATGCATCCTAGGAAAGATTTGAAGTGGTTTTGGCCTTTAGTTGTTGCTGTCCAGAAACTTTCAGCCTGACCTACGTGAAGTGTTTTATTTTTCTAGAAATTTAGAAAAATCTTTTTGAGTGTTTTTATTGAACTGTTTCTGACTCCATTGCCTATCCACCATAAAAATTTCAAGGCAAGGAGATCTCTAGTTTGGGCGCGGTGATCTGTTCTTTGAGCCCCAAACTTTCTGGACGTGGCTGCAGACAGACTATGATTGTTTGATTTTTTCTGATTTTTCCACAAGGCGTTTGAAGCTAAGATTTGGCATGGATGAACTAGGTTCATGAACCAGCCATGAGAAAAATCCTCATGAAGTTTGGAGCCTGAAATATTGGCTTCTTGGTTCATTGAACTTGGTCTATTGCTGCTGGAAACTTCTGGATTACTTTAGCTAAAGTAACTTTTGACCTTTGTCTTGTTTCTCCATGGCTTAAGTGGGATTTCGTGTGGATTAGTTTCAGAGCACCTTGCACCATCTGAGTGATAGGAAACTCCCCATATTTTAGCCATGGTTCATCCATGAATACCCGGGGTACACTTGGTACAAGAGAGTTCTAATTGTTGCTATCAATTTGAAGCTATTGCGGTGCTCGTGTAGTCACTCGTGTGTAGTTTTTGCTGCTGCACCCTAAGTTCATCCTTGCCTTGTGGCTTGTGGTGAGTTAGGTGTGTTGTGTTGTGAAGAGAGGAGCCTTGGGTGCAAAGCAATAGGGCTGAAATCAATTTAGCGCCTATTCACCCCCCCTCTAGTCGCCGAGACCGATTCTTCAGGCACCTTTTCCAGGAGCGTTGCCCCAGGCTCGGCGGGAAACCCAATCGGACGCGGTCGTGCGTGACGCCGCCCTCCTTTGGTTCCCGTGCCACCGGCGGGGAGGCGACGTTGCGCCTCCCACGCGGGCCGTAAAGCGTGGCCCCTTTCTCCGTATTTTTACTTTCATCCTTCTTCCTCCTTGCTTCGTTCTCTTCGCCTTCGAGGTTTTTGGAGGGCGTTGCTTCGATTCTAGGAGGAGCCGGGTCGAGCGCTTTGCGATTTCGAGGCCGATGCACTTCTGCGCGAGTGGGGAAAGGCCGGGCCGGCTTTCGCCGGTTGGTCTCCTCCATCCTGGAACGTTGCGCGCACGGAAGCCAATCAGTCGCGCTTGGCCTATAAAGGAGGTGGAGCGGGAGAGCGGTGGCTGTCATTCTGCTCGCGCTCCTTAGTTCCAGCGTACCCTCGCTTTTGACGAGTTATGTCGTCCTCCTCCGATTCCTCCTACTCGCCCTATGACGATGACGAAGGAGCTGTCGACGCGGTCCTCCGACGGGACTACCGTCGGCAATTGCGCCGCCAGGAGCGGGAAGCGAACGACGCTGCCCTGGCGCGGGTGCTGGCGGAGGAGGTTACTGCTGCTGAGGAGGCGGCGGAGCGAGCGGCGAACGATGCCGCGATCGCCGCCATTCTCGCCGAGGAGGATGTCGTGCCCGGCGAGGGGCACGAGGCTGACGCCGTGGGCCTGGTGGCCCCTGCGGTGGTGGCCGACTTCAGTGAGGCCGAGGTTGTCGCGGGCGAGGGGGTGGCTGATGTCGAGGGCGAGGCCGTGGCCCAGGAGGCGGCGGCTGAGGGGGCGGAGGTAGAGACGAAGGCTAAGGTCGACGATGAGGTTGATGGGCCCGCGCCGGAGCCCGAACCCTCCTCCTCGGTCGGCAGCAACAGCGACGACTGCGGAGACCGGGGCCGAGGCGGGTGCTTCCCGATCTCGACGACTGTCGGTCCTTGCAAGCGCCTTCGCCACTTCTAGGGGCGCACCCTCGATGTGTGAGGGTGTCGGTTCTCTGGCGATGCTAGATATCCAAATCCATCCGTGTGGATGGGTTCGGGTATCGTGCATCGCCAGTGCTGTATGCTTCCTTTTTTTGTTTCTTTAGATACGGGCTCGACCTGTTTTTGTAAATATGAGCGATTTCCTTGCAGGAAATGCTATGTCTTTTCTTGTTTTTCTCTTTTGTCTGTCCTGTTTCCTGCATATACAAAGCAATCGCGAGTAGTCGTGTAAGTGAACGAAGAAAATTTTTTAAGAAATAGCATGTTTATAGCTCCCAGTCCCCGAGTCTCGAGCGAGCCTTTGGATGCTTAGAGGGTCCATCGAGGTTTAGAGAAACGGAAGGTCGAAAAGACTTAACCCCAGTCCCTGAGCCATGGTTGAGACTTAAGAGGCTCGATCGTGGTTCAGCAGAACTGAAGATCGAAAAACTCAATCCCAGTCCCCGAGCCACGGTCGAGCCTTAGGAGGCTCGATCATGGTTCAGAAGACCGGAGATCGAAAAACTCAATCCCAGTCCCCGAGCCACGATCGAGCCTTAGAAGGCTCGATCGTGGTTCAGAAGAACTGAAGATCGAAAAACTCAACCCTAGTCCCCGAGCCATGGTCGAGCCTTAGGAGGCTCGATCATGGTTCAGAAGACCGGAGATCGAAAAACTCAATCCCAGTCCCCGAGCCATGGTCGAGCCTTAGAAGGCTCGATCGTGGTTCAGAAGAACTCAAGATCGAAAACCCGAGTCACGGTCGAGCCTTAGGAGGCTCGATCGTGGTTCAGAAGACCGGAGATCGAAAAAACTCAATCCCAGTCCCCGAGCCATGGTCGAGCCTTAGAAGGCTCGATCGTGGTTCAGAAGAACTGAAGATCGAAAAACTCAACCCCAGTCCCCGAGCCACAGTCGAGCCTTAGGAGGCTCGATCGTGGTTTCAGAAGAACTGAAGATCTAAAAACTCAACCCCAATCCCCGAGCCACGGTCGAGCCTTAGGAGGCTCGATCGTGGTTCAGAAGACCGGAGATCGAAAAAACTCAATCCCAGTCCCCAAGCCACGGTCGAGCCTTAGGAGGCTCGATCGTGGTTCAGAAGACCGGAGATCGAAAAAAAACCCAATTTCAGCCCCCGAGCCACGGTCGAGCCTTTGGGGGCTCGGTCGTGGTTCAGAAGTGGAGACCATAGAGCGAGGGGCTCGATCGCAAGGCCTGGCGCACCCTGGGGCCTAGAGTCCTAGGATCTTCGAGTTGCCTCGGGCTTGATCAGTGTTACGCGGGCTTACAGTGTAGACCGAAAAGCGTGTTGCCCGCGCGAGGTCTTGTGTGGTGCGATAAGAATCGGCTTACCCGTGTACAAGGGAAGCTCGGGGGTTTAGCTCTGGCATGGTCGTCGACCTACCAGTTTGGACTGAAGTAGCCCGAGCCTTCCTTTGAGCGTTGGTCATAGGTCGGGTTTTGGTTGTAAGAAGCGGGCAAAATCTCCGTGTTTTTTTTAAGGAAATAAATGGGAATAGTAAAGATAGGAGACATACAACCTTGTTTTTTAGGCGTAGAACCTTCGGAATTGTGCGATGTTCCAAGAGCTGTTGAGGACTCTACCGTCCGGTATAGCCACCTTATCGCCCGGGTGTGTGGTCGATACGACGCGTGTCTTTAACCTTCCCACATGGTAAGCTTGTTGGCGTTCACTAGGTTCTGGACTCGTCTTAGAACCAGGTCGCCAACTTGCAAGGTCCGGTCTCAGTCGATTTTTCCGCGCTTGCGGCAGAGAGATTCTTTGGTATCGCCGCCGCATGATAATGCTCGCCGCGACATGATTCGGACAGGTCGAGGTCCAACAGTCGCTCTTCGTAGACCCGACGCTTGATGCCCTGCGTGATTTGTCCGTTTGCACGTTCGGCCGCGCCGTTGCTTTGTGGATGAGCCACGGCGGCTAGGGCGACCTTCATGCCGAGCTCTTCGCAGTATTCCTGCAATAGCTCACTTGTAAATTGTGTCCCGTTGTTAGTAATGAGCTTGCTCGGGACTCCGAACCTTGCGACTATATTGCTCCCGAAGAATCTCTTGGCCGTTTGAGCGGATATGCTCGACACTGGTTCGGCTTCGATCCACTTGGTGAAAGTGTCGATTGCCACGAACAGGTGCGTGCACCCCTTGAGGCCACTGGGGAAAGGACCGAGAATGTCCATTCCCCAGGTCGAGAAGGCCAGGTTAGCGGAATGGTCTGCAGCTCATATGCTGGCTAGTGGGACATCTGGGCATGGTACTGACAGGCCGAGCAACGTTGTACCATTGCCTTTGCGTCGGCCATTTCCGTGGGCCAGTAGTACCCCATGCGGAAGCCTTTGCCCACTAGGGTTCTGTAGGAGGCATGCGCTCCACAGATCCCGTCGTGAATGTCTTGGAGGAGAAATTTGGCTTCCTCCTGGGTCACGCACTTGCATAGTACGCCGTTAGAACCCCTTCGGTACAGCAAACCCCCGAATAGTCGGTAAGGTCGGGCTTGCCTTTGCAGCCGGGATCGCTCGGCTGTGTCTTGTGGCAGTGTCCCATGCGTCAAGAACTGGACGAATGGCGTCATCCAAGTGTCACGCTGCTCTAGGAATGAGACGGTACCGGACATCTCGGTCGAGGCAGATGACTTCTCGAGTGCCTCCTCTTCGGAGGGAATGGAGGGCTTTAGTAAGTGCTGCATGAGCACCCCCGCCGGAGCGGGTTCGCGTGAGGAGCCAAGCTTCGCGAGCTTATCGGCCAGGCTATTAGCCAGTCTGGGAACATAACACACTTCGAAGTTCGTGAAGTGTTTCTCCAGCTTTCTCACTTCTACCAAGTATTGCGCCATTGAGTCATCGCAACACTGAAACTCCTTATTTACCTGGCAGACGACCAACTTTGAATCCCCTTTCGCTGTAAGTCGTTTTATGCCGAGCGCAGTGCATGCTCGTAGGCCGACAAGGAGGCCTTCATACTCCGCAGCGTTGTTTGTTGCGGGAAAGTGGAGTTATACTATGTGCTGGATCTGTTCTCCTTGGGGGGAGATGAGAACGAATCCGCATCCTGATCCCTCAAATTGGCGCGACCCATCAAAGAGTATGGTCCAGTGCGCTTCATGGCTCGAAGGCTCGGGTGCGTCTCCTCAGGGTTTGGGAGGCCCAGTCCATTCGGCCAGGAAGTCGGCCACGACTTGTGACTTGATCGCTGTTCGTGGGACGAACTTAATGTCGAACTCGCCGAGCTCGACTGCCCACTTGGCGACCCGTCCTCTTGCGTCGGGGTTTTTAATGATGTCCCTTAGCGGGAAACTTGTCGGGACCGTGATTTGATGGGCTTGGAAATAGTGGCGCAATTTTCGTGAAGCCATGAACAAGGCGTACAGGAGCTTCTGAACCTCGGGGTAACGCTCCTTAGGTCCATGAAGTACCTCGCTCACGTAGTAGATGGGTTGTTGTTTGCCCACGCGTTCGACCGTTAGTACGGCGCTTACGGCTTGTGGGGCGACCGCCAAGTAGAGGAGGAGTGCTTCCTCGAACCTTGGCGTAGCTAAGATAGGCGGTGTGGAGAGATAGCGTTTTAGCTTGCTGAAAGCGGCTTCAGCTTCCACTGTCCACTCGAAGCCATTGTGCTTGCGCAGGAGCGTGCAGAACGGTGCACTGCGCTCACCGAGACGAGATATGAATCTGTTGAGAGCCGCCATGCGCCCTGTTAGGGCTTGCACCTCTTTGGTACAGGTTGACGACCTCATGTTCTCGATGGCCTCGATCTTTTCGGGGTTAGCCCCTATGCTCGAATTGAAGGGAAACGGGTAGGCTACGCGAGCACAAATTCAAAATTTCTACCGCGTTCACCCAAGATCTCATGCAAATAGGGGATCACAGATCATTACCCTTGACGAGCCGATGCAGCAGAAGCAGACATGCGTGCGTAGTCGAGGTAGACGTACACGTCCCGATAACGCCGAGTGCTTGGAGGTGCTCGCCGAGTGGTCGCCTAGTGCTCGCCGGTGCTGGCCAAGTGCTCGCCGAGTGGTCGCCGGTGCTCGCCGAGTGATCGCCGAGTGCTCGCCGATACTGGCCGAGTGCTCGCCGAGTGGTCGCCGAGGGATCGCCGAGTGCTCGCCGGAGCTCGCCGAGTGATCACCGAGTGGTCGCCAGAGCTCACTGAGGATCAACCGTATAAGGTCGTCACAGATGGCGCGCCTCACAGTATCCACACGCATCGAAAGCAGAACGTAGCTGGGTGTGCTAGCACCTCGCCGTGCGGCTAGGGTTTCTGGGGAGTGGGAGCAGCGCGCGGCGGCTGGCGTGGTGAGGGCTCAAAAACGTCACACATGCGCTGCCCCCTGGCCTCGCCTTATATAGACACGCTAGCGGGCCTCGACCCGCTAGGGTTCCATCTCCTACGCGGATCATATCCACGTACCAAACCCATTAAACAGTTCCAACCCGTTAAGTGTGTGACCCGTTAGGTTCAGTGCAAGTCGGCCGTGGATTCGGAAACCTGTTTTCTAATCCACCGATCAACAGCGGCACCTAGCAGTACGTATTGACCCCCGAATGCACAGAATCAATATTCAACTGAACCTTTGATACGTCGCACATACCGATCCCTTTGCCACACGATACCAGTCGAGCTCAAGGCGAGATGCGCGCCACCCTTGTTGATAGCTCGACCACTTCACTCGACAGTGTGATGGATACAAACCATGACTAACTTTTTAGTCATATTAGCACGGCCGTGCGCTTTCCCTATCCATCCACATGAGGGGCTCAGAGGTATCTCTCCCGTTACCTAGGAGGGACAAATTCCATCTTGATTATCACACCCCTGGCTATGCATCGTGGCATACCCAATAGTCACCTTTATAACTACCCAGTTACGGAGTAGCGTTTGATGATACCAAAGCATACGAGTCAACATGCTGGGCATCCATGACAATCTCAGGTCTAAGGACCATATAGGCGTGCCATTCGAGACTATACGCTGATGGCACTTTTAAGAGATAGCAATCTCACAGCGTCTCAGAGTGAGTCTGTCCGACTACCCATGTTCTCTAACATGTGTCCACACTATTGGTTTGATATCTCCATATCTATGGTATGTGAAACATTACCATCAACCAATACATGTGCTGATCAAATCATCGCCGCTCCTCGTAATGATATGGAACATGGACCCATTCAGAATAATGTCACTTAACAATGTGTTTCATAATCAAGTCGTACTCAATGGACAAAGTCATGACATTTATTCAGAGAACCGATAACCAATGTTATCATAAGTACATAAACAAAGACGTATTACAATCATCACTATGATTGATCTAGGGCATATCCCTTTCAATCTCCCAATTGCACTAGAGTCAATCATGCAGGTATCGAATACCCATTGCTCTTATGTGCGCCTCATGTTTCGGTTGTGGAAGGGGCTTGGTCAACGGATCAGCCACGTTTAGATCTGTGTGCACTTTGCAAACTTTCACATCACCTCTCTCAATGATCTCCCGGACCAGGTGGTACCGCCTGAGTATATGTTTGGACTTTTGGTGAGACCTAGGCTCCTTCGCTTGTGTAATGGCACCGCTATTGTCACAATAGAGGTCCACTGGACAGGATGCACTAGCGATTACGCCCAACTCCGAAACAAATTTTCTGATCCAAACCGCTTCTTTTGATGCTTCAGAAGCTGCAATATACTCGGCCTCCGTCGTGGAATCAGCTACTGTCTCTTGCTTGGAACTTTTCCAGCTCACTGCCCCACCATTGAGACAGAATACAAACCCGGATTGCGATCTAGAATCATCTCTGTCGGTTTGGAAGCTAGCATCAGCGTAACCCTTTACGACGAGCTCGTCCTCTCCTCCAAAGACCAAGAACATCTCCTTAGTCCTTCGTAAGTACTTAAGGATGTTCTTGACTGCCACCCAGTGATCATCACCAGGATTCGATTGGTATCTGCTCGTGACACTCAGAGCATATGACACATCTGGGCACGTACATAGCATGGCGTACATGATAGATCCAATAGCCGAAGCGTACGGAATCCGACTCATTCTCTCCTGCTCATCAAGTGTCGAAGCACACTGAGTCTTGCTGAGACTTACACCATTTGACATTGGCAAGAAACCTTTCTTGGAATCATGCATGCTGAACCGTTTCAGCACATTGTCAATGTACGTACTCTGGCTTAATCCAATTAACCTTCTTGATCTATCTCTATAGATCTTTACGCCCAAGATATAAGCTGCATCTCCCAGATCTTTCATCGAGAAACTTTTTCTCAGATAAGATTGCACAGCATCCAACATCGGAATGTCATTCCCGATCAATAGTATGTCATCCACATACAAGACCAGAAATACCAGTGCGCTCCCACTAGCCTTTTTGTAAATACAGGGCTATTCTTCATTCTTGATGAAGCCAAACTCTTTGAACACTTCATCAAAACGAAGGTTCCAACTCCGAGATGCTTGCTTCAGTCCATAAATGGACTTCCTAAACTTGCATACCTTGCCAGCATTAGTAGGATCGACAAAACCTTCGGGCTGTACCATATACACGTCCTCGCTTAGGTTTCCATTTAGGAAAGCCGTTTTGACATCTATTTGCCGAATTTCATAATCATGAAACGCAGCAATCGCTAGCATGATCCGGATAGACTTCACCATGGCGACAGGCGAATAAGTTTCATCATAGTCAACACCATGAATTTGCTTATACCCTTTTGCCACCAAGCGTGCCTTAAAAATGTGAACATTTCCATCGGCGTCTATCTTCTTCTTAAAAACCCATTTGCACTCGATAGTTTTAACACCATCAGGCAGATCAACCAAGTTCCAAACTTGATTATCATACATAGATTTTATCTCGGATCTCATGGCCTCCAGCCATTTCTCAGAGTCCGGGCCCACCATTGCTTCCTCATAGTCTCCGGGCTCGTCATTTTCCAACAACAACACATTGCGTTGCTCCGTCATGAGGAACATGAACCTCTCAGGAGCGCGGCTTGCCCGCGAAGACCTCCGTGGGGCCGGCGCCTCATCAACAGGTTCAACAACACCTTGTTCATCCTGCTGAGGACTAGCTGGAGCTGAAACATTTTCAGGTGTTTCCCGAATTTCTTCGAGTTGCACCTTGCTTCCACTAGCTCTTTTGAAGAACTCTTTCTCCAAAAAGACACCAGTCCGGGTGACAAACACTTTGCCTTCTTCCCGGTTATAAAAATAATACCCTTTGGTTTCCCTTAGGTACCCCACAAATAAGCACTTATCCGATTTGGCGTGGAGCTTATCAGACGTCAAACGTTTTACATAAGCATCACAGCCCCAAATTTTAAGAAAAGACAAATCGGGACGTTTCCCTTTCCATATCTCATATGGTGTCTTGTCAACGGATTTAGATGGAACCCTATTCAAAGTGAACGCAGCTGTTTCTAGAGCGTGTCCCCAAAATGACAATGGAAGATCTGCCTTGCTCATCATAGACCGTACCATGTCCAACAAAGTCCGGTTCCTCCGTTCGGATACCCCGTTCCACTGAGGCGTTCCGGGCGGAGTCAATTGCGGAACAATTCCACAACTCATTAGATGATCACTAAACTCTTGGCTCAAATATTCACCTCCACGATCAGATCGCAGAAATTTTATTTTCTTGCCCAAATGATTTTGTACTTCATTCTGAAACTCCTTGAACTTTTCAAAAGATTCAGACTTATGCCTCATTAGATAGATATAGCCATATCTACTAAAGTCATCGGTGAAAGTAATGAAGTACCGATAACCACCTCTGGCCGTGGAGCTCATTGGTCCACATACATCCGTATGCACGAGGGCCAACAACTCACACATCCTCTCACTCGAACCAGTGAAGGGTGCCTTTGTCATCTTGCCAAGTAAACAACACTCGCATGTTTCAAAAGATTCAAAATCAAATGAATCGAGAAGACCATCTCTATGGAGCTTCTCCATGCGTCTTTTGTTTATATGGCCCAAGCGACAATGCCATAAATAAGTGGAATCAAAATCAGATGTTTTGAGTCTTTTAGCATTAACATTGTTAACAGAAGCATTACCAAGATCTAGCACATACAGTCCATTCACCAATGGACAGTTACCATAGAGCAAGCCTTTGAAATAAATAGAACAACACTTGTTCTTTATTACAAATTCATAACCCTCTCCCTCTAAACACGAGGAAGAGATAATGTTCTTACTCAAGGCAGGAATGTAATAACAGTTATTCAATTCCATGACTAAACCAGAAGGTAACGACGAGGGATAAACGCCGACGGCCTTCTCAGCAACAATTGCTCCATTGCCGACGCGAACTTCCAGCTCGCCACTCTTGCAAACCCTAGTCCTTTTTAGCCCCTGCAACGATTTGCAAGTATGAATCATTGATCCGGTATCAAATACCCAAGATTCAATAGGAAAAGTTGTAAGATTAACTTCTATAACATTTATACCTGAAGTAGAAGCTGGAACCTTTCCATTCTTCTTATCTTCCTGGTACTTGGGGCAGTTCCTCTTCCAGTGTCCAGTGCCTTTGCAGTAGTGGCACTTGTCAGAAGCATTCGGACCAACCTTTGGCCTTTCTTTAGCCTTTGGTTTTGGCTCTTGGTTCTTAACCTCACCATCACCTTTAGCCTTGCGATTCCTTTTCTTATCCTTTTGAATCATCATCGCATGATTTGTGCCTTTCTTGATGCTCTCTTCCACAGTTTTCAGCATCCCATGCAGTTCGGTCAGTGTCTTCTCCGGGCTGTTCATATGAAAATTCAAAATGAACGGCTCATAGCTCGCAGGGAGCGACTGGAGAATCACATCCGTGGCCAACTCATTCTGCAGAGGAAAGCCGAGCTTCTATAGGCTCTCAATGTAATCAATCAGCTTGATCACATGAGGACTAATAGGAGCACCCTCAGTCAGCTTGCACGCAAACAAGGCTTTAGATATCGAATATCTTTCAGCCCTTGTCTGGTTCTCAAACATGCCTTTCAGACCCACAATCATAGTATAAGCATCAGCATGCTCATACTGCTTTTGCAGTTCAGAATTCATGGTTGCAAGCATGAGACAGCTGACGTCTAGGGCGTCGTTAGTGTACTTCTCATAAGCACGCCTATCAGCAGCGGAGGCATTATCAGGCAATTCATCAGGATATGGACCGTCTAGAACATATTCCTTCTTTTCAGCCATGAGAACAATTCTCAAGTTTCTGAACCAATCCATAAAATTTGTTCCAGAGAGTTTTCCCTCTCCAGAATCGACCGCAAGTTAAAACCAGTGTTCGTATTAACAGCGTTTGGAGCCATCTACAACAGAAATAAGCAAAGTTTTTAGCACTATGTTCATGTTAATCTTCTATTAAACATATTTAATAAAAGATGCTCCCAGTAAGATCACTTTCCCTCTGGTAATCTCCGTGAGACAAGATCCATAGTCGCTGCAGCTCGGGTAATGACTTGTCAATACCACTTGAACCCGCAACATAGGTAGGCAACACCTTGCCAATCACATCGTATGTGACTCTTGCTTGTTGGGGTGGCATCATGTGCCCTGGCACCCAACCCTGACGCCCCGAAGTCCCAAATCCTATTTGGATGACTCTGTTAAGCAAACCAATACAATGCGTGTGGATGCACGGGTTAGGCTACACCCACCCTATTGTACAAGGAAGAAGACGGCGTTCCTGACTTGTCAAGACCTTATCCACCAACATACAAGACAATAGGTGCATCTATTGAAAAGGGCATCTAACTCTTAAATTTTTCTGAGGGAAACTATTCAATCAGGTTAACATATTCACCACATATGACATGAAAGAATAGCAATGCAAGGTAAACATCACAGATAATCAAATTAAACTGTGAACTAGCATGGCCCCATGACGCGGCGATCGCCATCTCCACGACCATCCTTGTCCACCAGGCCACCTAGGGTTGAAGCCATCATGAAGTTGTACTACACTACTACATCTAGCAGTTAGTAACAAAATTACTTGAGGATTCAATGCATCACATGCCGGCACGCAGGCCGTTATGCAACAATGGATAGCCTTCTGCTGCAATTAACCATGACACGCAGGTCATCATAATTACAACATGCATCACATACACAAGGGTCCACACTGTTCACATCATTCCCTGCAAACACAAGTTAAGCGCAGAATCGAATTCTAACGCACACGATGTGAACCAGTTTTAAGTTGTTAAGTAACCACAGTTCACGGCGGCGAGCAGCGCCCGTGGCGAAAATTGCGGGGTACGTAGATCATATCCACGAAAACGCTATGGAAACTCCAACCGGTTGATCACATCAAGCCGATTGCCAGGGCATCAACATGTCCCGATTTCCATAAGGTTGATCATATCAACCCAAAACCCGAGGTCCCCTTGAGAAGACGGCGACCGCATGCGATCTCGATCTGTTGCCTCGATCTGTTCGGCGCACACGCATCCCAGATGGTGTTGTGCGGCTCGAAACTAAAAGAGGACGAACTAATCTTTTGATCACACGTCGGCAACCATCGCGACCTTGATCTGTTGCCTCGATCTGTTCGGCACACGCGCATCCCCGATGGTGATTCCAGCCGGTAGGGGATTTGCGTGGCACACAACTGAAAGAGAATGAACTAATCTTTTGGTCACGTGGTGCTATCAACTCATACCTCTACCCAGACGACCGATTGATCCAATCAACCCGTGAACAAAACAGCAACATATCACTATATGCGCCAGATCCAGATCCAGTACTAAGCATGACCGCTCTGATACCACTGAAGGGAAACGGGTAGGCTACGCGAGCACAAATTCAAAATTTCTACCGCGTTCACCCAAGATCTCATGCAAGTAGGGGATCACAGATCGTTACCCTTGACGAGCCCATGCAGCGGAAGCAGACACGTGTGCGTAGTCGAGGTAGACGTACACGTCCCGATAACGCCGAGTGCTTGGAGGTGCTCGCCGAGTGATCGCTGGTGCTGGCCGAGTGCTCGCCGAGTGGTCGCCGGTGCTCGCGGAGTGATCGCCGAGTGCTCGCCGGTGCTGGCCGAGTGGTCGCCGAGTGCTCGCCGGTGCTGGCCGAGTGGTCGCCGAGTGCTCGCCGGTGCTGGCCGAGTGCTCGCCAAGTGGTCGCCGGTGCTCGCCGAGCGATCGCCGAGTGCTCGCCGGAGCTCGCCGAGTGATCACCAAGTGGTCACCGGAGCTCGCTGAGGTTCAACCGTATAGCGTGTCCGCGTACGGCAGCGCCTCTACCGGTATCCACACGCACCGAGCAGGAACGCCGCGCGGGGTGTGCTAGCACCTCGCCGTGCGGCTAGGGTTTCTGGGGAGTGGGAGCAGCGCGCGGCGGCTGGCGTGGTGAGGGCTCAAAAACGTCACACATGCGCTGCCCCCTGGCCTCGCCTTATATAGACACGCTAGTGGGCCTCGGCTCGACTGGTTCCATCTCCAACGCGAATCATATCCACGCACAAAAACCCGTTAGACAGTTCCAACCCGTTAAGTGTGTGACCCGTTAGGTTCAGTGCAAGTCGGCCGTGGATACGGAAACCCGTTTTCTAATCCACCGATCAACAGCGGCACCTAGCAGTACGTATTGACCCCCGAATGCACAGAATCAATATTCGGCTGAACCTTTGATACGTCGCACATACCGATCTCTTTGCCACACGATACCAGTCGAGCTCAAGGCGAGATGCGTGCCACCCTTGTTGATTGCTCGACCACTTCACTCGACAGTGTGATGGATACAAACCATAACTAACTCTTTAGTCATATTAGCACGGCCGTGCGCTTTTCCTATCCATCCACAAGAGGGGCCCAGAGGTATCTCTCCCGTTACCTAGGAGGGGCAAATTCCATCTTGATTATCACACCCCTGGCTATGCATCGTGGCATACCCAGTAGTCACCTTTATAACTACCCAGTTACGGAGTAGCGTTTGATGATACTAAAGCATACGAAGTCAAGATCTTCAAGCATCCATGACAATCTCAGGTCTAAGAACCATATAGACGTACCATTCGAGACTATACGCTGATGGCACTTTTAAGAGATAACAATCTCACAGCGTCTCGGAGTGAGTCTGTCCGACTACCCATGTTCTCTAACATGTGTCCACACTATTGGTTTGATATCTCCATATCTATGGTATGTGAAACATTACCATCAATCAATACATGTGCTGATCAAATTATCACCGCTCCTCGTAATGATATGGATCAGGGACCCATTCAGAATAACGTCACTTAACAATGTGTTTCACAATCAAGCCGTACTCAATGGACAAAGTCATGACATTTATTCAGGGAACCGATAACTAATGTTATCATAAGTACATGAACAAAGACGTATTACAATCATCACTATGATTGATCTAGGGCATATCCCTTTCACGAGTTGTCTATCACGTAGCCAAGCAGCATGCCAGACCGGACACCAAAGACACATTTCTCAGGGTTCAATTTTACTTGATGCCTCCTGAGGTTAGCAAATGTTTCTTGAAGGTCGGTTACATGGTCCCTGGGGACTTTGCTTTTTACAATGATGTCATCTACGTATACTTCTACGTTGCGCCCTATCTGATCAGGGACTGTCTTCTGCATTAACCGCTGGAACGTGGCTCCAGCGTTCTTTAGACCGAAGGACATGGTCGTGTAGCAGAAGGTACCAAAAGGTGTTACGAAGGCTGTCTTTTCTTCGTCTTCCCTGGCCAGAGCAATTTGGTGGTAGCCCGAATAGGCGTCCAAAAAGCTCATGAGGGCTGAGTCCGCAGTTGCGTCGACCAATTGGTCTATGCACGGCAGGGGAAAATTGTCTTTGGGGCAGGCGGCGTTGAGGTCGCGATGGTCGACGCACATACGCCATTTCTCGCCCTTTTTCTTGACGACGACTGGGTTGGCGAGCCAGTCGGAGTGCTCGACCTCACGGATGAAGCCGACTTGAAGGAGCTTGCCGAGCTGCTCCTGGATTATATCGGCCTTCCACTTGGGGAAGAGCCGCAGGGCTTGTCGTGCAGGCTTCTTGTCAGGCTGAACAGCTAGCCTGTGCTCGATCACCTCCCTTGGGACCCCAGGCATATCGGACGGTTCTCACGCGAACACGTCCGCGTTAGCCCGGAGGAAGGTGATGAGCTCGAGTTCCTATTTGGAATCGAGGTGGGTCCCTACGTGGACGACCTTGGCGAGATCGTCGTTGGTGAGAGGGACCGCCTTGGTAGGCTCCTGCGGTTGCAGGGCTACGCGGGGGCGGGCGGTTGATCGCTCGCCCTTGACCAGGCCACGCTCGGGGAGTTGCCCGACCATGCCCAGGGCACTCTCGTTGCAGGCCATCGCGGCCTTGTAGCTGCCCTTGATGGTGATGACCCCCTTAGGGGCCGGCATCTTGAGGCAGTGGTAGCCATGATGAGTGGCCACCACGAATTTGGACAGGGCGGGGCGACCCAGGATGGCGTTGTAGGGAAGCTCGGAGTCGACCACCTCGAAGGTGATGTACTCCGTGCGGAAGTTTTGGGGGTCCCGAACGTTACAGGAAGAACGATCTGCCCGACCGGTTGCAAGGACGACCCGGGGACAATGCCATGGAACGGAATGGCTATGTCCTTGATCTTGGAGCGAGGGACTTGCATCTACTCCAAGACCTGGGAGGTTACGATGTCGAGGGAGCTCCCGCCATCGACCAGCGCACGGTCGACCCGCGTATTGCTGATCGTGGGGCAGAGCACCAGCGGCAGACGCTGGGGTCTCGACATTCCGGGGGGACAGTCGTCCCCGGAAAAGGTGATGAGCTGGCTGGACCAGCGCATGGGCTGATCCCCGACCTTGCCCCACTCGAGGTGGTAGACCTCGCGGGCGGCGGCCTTGAGCTCGTGACGCGAGCTATAGGCGGACGTGCCACTGAAGATCACGGCGACATGTCCACGAGCCTCCTGGAAGGCATCGTCGTCGCTACCTGCGGGCGCCTGGCCACCTAGGGCGGGTTTGGCCGGAAGCTCGGGCATGGGGCCCCGACCGGAGTAGAAATCCTCCAGCGTTGCTGCCCACGTCCTGCAGCCACGTAGGTCGTGGCCGTAGTGCTGGTGAAACAGGCAGAAGAGGTTGCTCGGGGGGTTCGCCCCCTGGGCCGGCCGGGGTCGAGGTGGGCGGACTTGCGTCGGCCTCTGAACCCCGCCGCGGCCGTTGCCGCTGACTACCGGTCGCGCCTGTCGGAAGGGCGGCCGCTCGGGAGGGGCAGGCCTTTCCGCTTCCACCGCCGCGATATAGTTCGGGGCGGCGGGCTCCTTCTTCTTCTTCTTCTTTTTCTTCTTCTCGGCGTCGCCCTTCGTAGGGCCGTTTCCAGCCCGGGCGGACGCCTTCTCTTCCGCTCTCCCTCGCTTGCGCTCCACCGCCTCAGAGGCGTTGATGTATCCCTCCGCGGCGCGAAACAAGTCGGCCGCGGTGTGGACCGGGTGGAGCTCAAGGTCCTCAGTAAAGCGGGTATTCCGTACCCCCTCCTTGAAGGCCTCGATAATGGCTTCGTCAGAGATGGACGGGATGGTGTTGCGCACCTGGACGAACCTGCGGACGTAGTCCTGCAGACCCTCTCCAGCTCCTTGGATCACGAGCTTTAGGTCCTGGGGCTTGCGAGGGCGCGCGTAGCAACCCTGGAAGTTCGTCCGTAGGGCCTCCTGTAGCTGTTCCCAGCTACGTATCGACCCTTGGCGCTGGTTGAAGAGCCAAGTCCTGGCTATTCCCTCCAGGACGGTAGGGAAGTAGTTGACCATGACGGCCTCGTTACCGCCAGCAGCCAGAATGGCGGTAGTGTATACTGCGAGGAATTCGTCGGGATTCTTGCTCCCATCGAACACGGAGCCTCGTGCAAGGCTCGGGAGAAGGCTGGGCACCCTGGGGCGGCTCTGTAGCCGCCAGGGGTGGTCCTGCCCCCGGGCAGCGGTCCGAGGCTTGAAAATACTCCGCCAAGGGCGCGCTGGGGCGCACTGTCCGCTATGGACGTGGAGGCTTGACGGCCCAATCGGCTGGTCCGACCGCGCCGCCCCGAGGCGCCGCTGGTACGCGTGGAGGTCCGAAGGTGCTCGTCGAGGTCCCCGGCGAGCTCCTCGAGACCGTCGGCGACAGCCGCGCCTAGGTCAGCCATCGTGAACCCGCGTGGGTCCTTCTCCAGGTCGCGCATGACCTGGGCAATTGCCCGAACCCGCTGCTGGCTGCGCAGGACGGGGTCGGTGACGGCGGCCGCTGGTGAAGATACACGCGCAGCTCGTGCCGCGGGCGTTATCTCGGCGGGCCTCCGGCGAATGTCTGCCAGGGACCTGCCGACCGACCCGATGAAGAGGTTCGGCGCGGCTTCGCGCCGGCGATGTTCCTCGAGCGGGTCGGCATGCGATGGAGATGGGGCCCCTTCGCCGAACGTTGCGAAAACGCGACGTGAGCCAGGCTCTTGGGGAGCGGACGACCGCTCCTGAGGTAGGCAGAGCCTCCACCTCCATCTCGTCGGGGTCGACCTTGGCGAGGAGATCAGCCTGCCACTGCTCATACGACTCGTCATCGTCGTCCAGAGCGACGCGATCGTCGTAGTCGAGCTCGTCGCTGCCGATGTCATCGAAGGACATCATGGCCATTTGCGACTCGAACGTAGGCTCGGGACCGAAACCGAGAGCCACGGTGGGCGCCAGTTGTCGGCGCCTGGGTGAGGCGCCGGACCGCGAGTATGTGGTTTGGACGAAGTGGGGGCTGCCCGGTGAGCGGCCCCGGTCCCACGCTCGAGTCTTTGGCGTTGGTTCGCGTCTGCTTTGCTCGGCCAGCGCTCGAAAGCGGAGGCGAGAAAGGAACGGATGAGAGAACGGGAGAGATAAGTATGACGAGCAAAATATATAGAGAGAGAGAGGGAGAGAGAGAGAGAGAGAGCGAGAGAGAGTGAACAGCGACCAACCACACCGTTGTTTCTTACCTGGTTCGGGCCTCCACTGCCAGATAACAGCCCTACGTCCAGTACCTTTGCTCAACACCAGTTCGAACAAATAAAACGGGGGGAGGCCGGGCTTTGGGAAAACTGGCTTCCCTGAGTACAATGAGTGCTCAAGGCACTACGTGTGCTCTCTACGATGGCGCCGTCCGGAGAACTACTGCTTAGAACTAAGTGTCCTACGCATGTGGAAGTGCTCCCGTGTGTATGCGTACATGCGTGTGTCTCTCTGCCTGTCCCCCCTTCTTTTGTGGCTGGTAGTCCTCCTTTTATAGGCGCCTCCTAGCCGTGGTGGCCGCCCTTTGGTCCGCTGGGTGTAGTCCTGCTGCCCTTGGGACGTGAGGCGTGCTCACCTAACATGTCAGTCCCAGCGTTCTGGCCATCGGGTAATAGCGTGCGCCCCTTCCCTTAGAGGCAAACCGTTGAGCTAGCGGCCTGACTTGACGGGTAACGTCCGGGAACTATCGGTGGCCGCAGCAGGTGCATTAAGTGCTGCGGCTTCGCATTTAAACCTATGGTGACGTGCGAGCCCCGCGACGGATTCGCGCAAGTCTTCGTGTGATATCCCTCGGGACCTGAGCTTTGCCCCGAGCTTAGCAAGCTCGGGCACCGCGAGCCTCCAGGAGGCCTAAGCATGAATAAGCCTTGAGTGCCCTGAGCCCGCGGGGGTCGAGACACGTGGAATCCCAGAAGCGGGCCTCCACGATGCGAGTCTGCGAGGTGCGTGTGGGCCCCTCTCTGAGTCAGGAGAAAGAGGGGTCGGGGGAAGCCGTACATTTATGGGCCACGTGGCTTCCCCATGGGCCTTGGCGCGGCTCGTGGGCCGCGTGTTTGTTGCCGGGCCGAGTACTTTCCCCGACACAAAATAAACTTAGTCAATTTTCAGTTTGGCTCAGTGACCCCACTTTGGCCTCTGGATAAATAAAAACCCACTCTTTAGTAATTTATTAAGTGGTTTGCTAATTGTCTGAATTGCCAAAAAGGTCCCCAAATTCATGAGAAAATTTCAATAGATCATAATTGTGATTTAGGGATTTAATAAATTTATTGGACAATTTTTGGGACCCTTAATGCCCAATGGGTAATTAATTAGTGGAATTTACCAATTTCCTTAGGTTTAAATGAATGAAGAAACAGAATCTGATTCATTTTAAATGCTAAATGACTTCAATTAAATCTCAAATTTTTACAGAAACTTTGTTGACCCCTATGAAATTTATTAAAATTATTTGACCTTAATAAAACTCAATTGGGTTATTTAGCAATTTAATTGGGATAAATATGGCCTATAGAGTGCAAGTTAACTAATCTATTTCTAACCTAAGATTTCATAGCAACATATCTCTCCCGAAATAGAGAATTATTTTAATGTGAGTTGATGAAGGAAATACTTCACACGATAATATTTTTCATTTATAATATTTTGCTAATCCAACCTATGGGTAAAACTATTATGGGTAGCATTCAGCATCATTCATCATCGCATTTTATACCGTAAATACCCACCCCGTTATCTTCCGAAACTAGTGTGCACTAATAGAATCATGGAACTTCCTTGATAAGCTAGGTTAAACCTATGCCCTGTTACCGATCGCTGAGAGCAGCACGTTGCATTTCATGCATCATACTTTCTTATTGCACGTTGTTGTTTTATTTATTGTTCTCGAATACGTTTCGTTAATAGAAACCGAAGAGCCCGCAAAACGCTTCGAGGAGCAGCAGGAAGACCCCCAGTATGAACAAGACCAAGGCGAGTTATCACCTACCCTATAGGATGTTGCTTTTATTAGGGAGAGTGCGGCTTAACCTAGTGCGAGCTAACATTCATATACTCTTAATGAATCCCAGTTTCTTAAAGTACTTTATTTACTGTATGAAACTACATGCTCTTTAAGTATTTATTCCTGCTTGCTTAATCATGATGTATCATGCCATGTTAATCACTTGAATTGATTTACCATGATGATTTTGCTTTGATAATCATCCATCATTTGTCTTTATCAATGATTGCCTTGATAATCAACCCTTGATAGCCTGTTTAGATTAATTAAAATGGTTTAGACTCTTAAGTCTGGTTTAAATCTTGCTTAGACACTGCTGAGGTCCAATTTAATATTTTAGGCTTAGTTGCCTCGGAACGATGAACCGATATTCACCGGACATGTTAACATAATGAAATGGAACTGGATATTGGGTCTGGCAAGCCAGTGTGTGTTTGATTGTGGTTGGAAAAGCGGCCGTGGTCCGGCTTTTGGTAAGGGTGAAGTAGCTTGGCTACTAGTGTGAAGAGGGCTATACGTTCACAGACGTGGTGCTGAGAGGAGCCGGAGCAACACACTGCCACTAGGGGTGGTTCCGCCACATCGTGTACACACGGAGGAACGATAGCAGAAGAAGGAAGTGGTTTGGGTAAGTATGGACTGGTCGGATCCGATGTGACTCGTGGAGTGGACCGGACGAGTGTGCCGTGGGACACACAGCGGGAAGTCGCTGACCAAATGCCTGTCGGATTTGGTTCCTAGCACCACAACGCGTTGCCATCGTGCGGTAGTGCGGACGTGAGCCCCCAGTGTCTGCCGAAACACGGTTGGGCAACCTCAGTCCGAGGTGAAGACAGGATCATGTCGTCATCCGTGGGATGATCTAGGTCGAACGGCGCAGGGGAGCCATAACTCTAGTGCGAGCTTGGCAACTCGGCTAGGGAAGAATGGGCACTTCGCTGGCGTAAGATCCACAACGGGTGCGCTACACCCTGAAGATGATGGTGGGTGTTTGGAGATCGTTTGACAGAGTACTTGGAGACTGCATTGGGAATGGGATTGGAATGGAAAACTGAAATTTTAATAATTGATTAGTAGAACTTTGGGTTAAAATTGCTAAGTCATAGGCTTTGGTTTATAAAAGCTGCTTTCTGCAAATAAATCAACCCCAACCTTCCCTTGGAACCATTATCATTAAAAAAATGCATTAGGTTGGGTTGTAATTCGCTAGTGTTTGGATGACACTGACCTCGCAACATATACTCTTTTAGATAAAGAGTATGAGGGAGATCAGTACGCCTGCCACGAAGACGAAGAACGGGATTTTGCTGACGATCAAGGTGAGGCATAGGGCGTCACTTCAGTCGACTGCTTAGGCATAGCCGGCAAAAGACCTTGAATCTTTTGGTTTTTATTCTCGTACTCTGATATTTTGGGTGTTTCAGACTATTTGGGCCAATGGGCCGTGCTGTAAACACTTTATAGCCTTCAGGCTTAATACAGGTATTTTGTGTAATATAATCTTCCGCATGTATGAAATGATTCCGGCTATGTGAAAGGAGTGCACTAGTGTACTGATCCAGGGACTTGTGCAAATCAAGTGGTGGGCAGAGGATAGGCCCTCACACCCCCACAGCAGCGAGGGCAGGATCCTCTGCAGTAACCACGAGGGCCACTCCCTCCTCTACGACGCCGACGCTCACTCTACCAAAGGCATGCCCACCATCCAAGATCACAAGGGAAGCTGGCCCATCACCATCTCCATCGCCCGCCCCGGCACCCTCGAAGAGGACCTCTACGTCATGCGCTCCGTCTCTCCGTACGGCAACATATCCTGCTTCGACGTCCTTAGATTCACCAGCAAGGATGGAATGGTTCATGGTCCTCACTGGGAGACTCTTCCACAGCCACCCTTTCGTAGCACCATCAGTTCCCACATGGTTGTTGACAATGGCCGCACCATCTGTGTGTCATCAGCCCCAAACGGCTTCGGCACCTACTGTTTTGACATGGTGGAATGCGAATGGTGGCAATCCGGCGACTGGGTACTATCGTTGGAGGGCAGAGCCGAGTTCGTCGCCAATCTCAATCTGTGGCTTGGCTTCTCCCCCAGCAGGCCCAATCACCTGTGTGCGACGTCGGACCTCTTTGCCATTGACTACGAATGTGACATCCTAATAAAATTATTATGTCACCTAGTATTGAAAGATAACAATATGAAAATTAAAAAGAGAAAACCTAAAATAATAATAGAAAAAGTCCTTATTCAGGCTTAAATAGCCTTATTGGGCCCTAACTAGGCCCATAAGCCCTAAGTCTATCTCTTATAGGATTATGATTCCTAATTCTACCCCTAGCCTAATTCTATCCAAACTTGGGTTTATTTCCAAACTCCACCACGCCACCCCCTATAAATACCCCCCAAGACTCCCCTCACGCCCCCAAGGTAGGAGCCTCAAAATTGGAGCCCTAGCCACCAAAACCCTAATTCCCGAAGCATAAACCGAGGTATTCCCCTCTTTCCAGCGCCCAAACCCTAGATCCGATGCAAGTACGTTGTAGGTCTCATCGAGACAATCAATTTGGATATATGGAAATCCTATTTTTGTGGAGAATTGAAGAAGTTATGCAACGCCGAAGATCGGACAAAATCCGGCCATCACCTCACTGCCGGCGAGCCGCCGCCGCCTCGGGATCTGCGCCAAGACTCCCATCGCCGCCAGCGTGTCGCCACGCATAAGCCAACCAGCCGAACCGCGCCCGCCTCGTGTCATTGCGCCACCGCCGCCGCCAGAACCGCGAAGCGTGCCGTAGTGTGTCCCGCCCGCGCCCGCCGCCATCGACAAGTGGACCCCACTCGTCACCACCGCGCCATCGACCAGTGGACCGCAGATCGCTAAGCCGCCACGTCATCGTGCCACGTGTCACCATGTGGCAGCCACGTCAGCGCCACGTCAGCCCTAGACCCTACCGCCGGTGCCACGTCAGCCGCCACGTGTCTGCCACATCAACTTGCCACATCAGCATTGTGCTGACGCGTCCACCACGTGTCCACCATGTCATTCGCCACGTGTCGCCGCCCGCAGCTGCTCGCGTGTCCCGCACCACGCCCTGCTGCCACTGACAGGTGGACCCCACCTATCAACCACCCCACGCCGCTGACCAGTGGGCCCCACGTCAAAGTACAGCCCTGCCCCGTCACCGTGCCACGTCACTGTGATAGAGACACGGGTGGCCCGATCTTCTGGTGAGACTCGTGGGGATAATTCCGATCTGTTCGGAGAGGCGACCTTGACGATCCGGCTGCGAACCACGCAAGGATAGGAGCCCGACAATCGCTAAACCACCAAACGTGGTAGTAATCAACCACGCCAATAATGCGATTGACCTGACCACGAAGGTCGAATCCTGCAAGCGATCGAAGAACAAGCAAGAACCAAGATAAACGCAATCTGAAATTGCAAATATGAATAAAGCACACGATACAAGGGTGAGGTTCTCTTTCTCGTGTCGGGTGGTATAGTCGACACACGCAACCACGAGGAGGGACGCACACGGGGTCTACCAAACACAACAAAACCTGAGTTTTAATCTCGCTAGCGGCTAACTTATATAGAGGGAGGCGGCGGCCAAGGGGGAGGTGGTGGCCAAGGAAGTGGCCGACCTAGGGCATCCTTGGGGTGTCCTAGGTCTGCCTCCCACGTCCACCACATGGGCTTGGTCGAATTACAAGGCCCACGGCCCAAAAACAGCGTCGTAGCGTCAGACAGATTCTATTCGCTTGATTGTTTTGATGATTTCTAGAGCTCTGAAATGAATTTGGCAGCGAGGCTGGATCCATTGGAAAGCTTATCTCCTAAGCTTTCCGTGAAGTGGTAGAACGCCCCAATCGGAGTTCGTTTGTGGCCTGGACATCCATTTAAAAGTTGGACTGGTCCTGGATAGTCTAATTGGGCTTGTCGGTGCCTTGGGCTTGGAGTTGGGCCTTCCTTGAAGTGCCAAGCCTTGATGGAGCATGGGCTTGAGATATTGAATAACTAAGAATGGATTGATGGTCATGGATTCTGGATTAAAGCTTTCAAGGGATGAAGACGAAGTAAAGCAAGCAGACTAGTCGCAACTATATGGGGCGATGTCCTCATCATCCTCCCCTTCTTGAATTGGAGTCGTCCTCAACTCCATCATATGCTCCTGCAAAAGGTTAGTACCAAAGCATGGCAGGACAACATGTGCATCCGCTATAATCGAATCAGTGGAAGGAGTGCATATATAAACACGATTGAGAATACAATCTCCTTTATCATTATTTTTGGCAATGGCATACATGGTATTTCTTGATAACCATGGAATTTCAGCATGTCCAAAAATCATCTCTTCAAAATTATTTAGATTACACCATTTACCAAAGTTAATGTAACCCAAAGTATTTAAAGAATATATCAATTTTAGCTCATCCTTTTGACTAACAATGTGAATAACATGTTTATTTTCATTTTCACCATGAATATTTGATTTCGAAATAGGAACTACATGTTCATTCACTAGTTGCGTAATTGATATAAGTGAAGCACTATCACACAACTCTTCCTTATCACAAGTAATAGCAAACAAATCATTTTGTGATAAAGGAAAATCAGTACTGGGTTCCACTAATGGTTGCTCTACAATAGCATGAGTAGTGGGCAAATTTTGCTCATTAGAAACATTATCACATTGTACATGGGTAACACCTTTTATATTACTTTGTATGGCCTCTTCAGATGATGTAGGTGAAACTTCAATTGTTTGAACTTCATTCGCACATGTGACAACAACGATTGCTTCTCCCTTCTTTGTTTCCTTCGCTTGGCAATGCTTATCTTCCTGCAAAATGTTAGCTACAAGAGGAGGTGCAATAATAGGTTCCTCAAATGAAGCTAAAAATTCTTTCAAAGATTCATGAAGCATACTTTCAGCACTACGAGCACATTTATACAATTGTGAAAGAGAATTGTATGTTTCATGAATAAGAATATCCTGAATATCTGCATTAAGTCCTTTCAAAAATTTATTTTCAATTGCCTCTTCGCGTTCAATTAATCTACTTAGCCTTAACAAGGTTTGAAATTTTTTATAGTATTCTTTTACCTTCATTTTACCTTGTCTCAAATATTTCAAATCAAGATAAGCATCTTCTTCATCATAATCATCAAACATATCATTGAGAGGAGATGGAGCAAACATGGTGTACTTCTTTCAAGGATGAGAGGTGTGTCCTGCCATTGTTAGTAGCAAACAAGAAAATACACAAGCATATGTAATTTCCTATGAACTACTAGGAAGTGGAGCTATCAAGTCACTCACACTCAAGCATTCACCTAGCTCTTACAAGTTCTTACCACATAGGCAAGCGATGCAATCGGTGGCTAGTTCGTGATAACTGGAGAGCTTTGATGGTGGCAAAGCGATTGCAAGGTCCTTTCCTGTATGGTTAGTAGAAGGTGGAGCTTGGACAGGCTAATATATGTGGAACATCAATTTAGTATTAGCAATGCAAAGTTGAATAATAGTCCAAAATATTGATTAATCTGCTGGAACTACCCTAGACTCAGACCTAACTCGAGCAAACAACTAGCAACTCAAAAGGACTACAATCAAAGATGCACAACTGAATTTTATTCTTCGTTCCTCCTTTTCAGTTTTTTTGTGCGGCTTTTTCTTTGTGCACTTGCCTCTTTTCTTTAACTTTTATAGTGCGGCTTTTTTTTTGCACTTGCCTCTTCCTTTCTTTCAAACTTTCCAAACTAGACAGCATAGGCCGCAATTTTCAAACGTCAATATGGACCACGAACTTTATGAATCTGAGAAACACTCCTCTACCAAAGTTGCAGATAATCTTCTAAGCTTTCCAAAACAACCAAGAACGCCCAAAACGGAGTTAGGAAACTCAAGATATGACCGTTTTACCGAAACAGCCCTAATCTGAACTTTCCAAATCCAAATATGGTAAGTGTTTCTCCAAATTTTGACGCCCTGAAGATGGCCGAATTTGAAGATGTGGCCAACTAACTTTTTGTTTCAAATTTCATAAGGATTCTAGAACATCCAAGATCGTCCAAATCCGAGTTCGGACGAAAGAATTATGACTTTAAAACCGAACAGGATGCGTAACAGATTGGAATCTGGACAGCCCGAAACTAATGGCACGATATGTTGGTGATGGAGGCTGAATCAGATCTGGAGTTGAATACCAATGTTGTGGAGAACTTTCTGAGCTTTCTAATGAGTCCAAGAAGACCAAAATCTGAGTTCGTATGAGGAATATATGATGAAAATACTGAACTGGACAGCAGCGAGGACGACGACGACGACGACGAGATTGGTTTTGATGCCACTAGATGCAAGACTCTAACAAGACTAAGACTGGGACTATAAACCAGCACACGATGAAGATGGACAAAAATTCAAAGATGCAAACTAATAAGAATGATGCAAATGCTAAAGACGATGGTTTGGGACAGCGGTAAAGAAATCTTTTTGTGGGGCAAATTTTCTGGACTCTAGGTATGAAATCAATCTAATAAACAAGGATGGATGGATCTCACCAGTCAACCGACGCTTTGATACCAACCGATAGAGACACGGGTGGCTCGATCTTCTGGTGAGACTCATGGGGATAATTCCGATCTGTTCGGAGAGGCGACCTTGACGATCCGGCTACGAACCACGCAAGGATAGGAGCCCGACAATCGCTAAACCACCAAACCTGCTTTTTATCAATCACGCCAATAACGCGATTGACCTTACCACGAAGGTCGATTCCTGCAAGCGATCGAAGAACAAGCAAGAACCAAGATAAACGCAATCTGAAATTGCAAATATGAATGAAGCACATGATACAAGAGTGAGGTTCTGTTTCTCGTGTCGGGTGGTCTAGTCGACACACGCAACCACGAGGAAGGACGCACACAGGGTCTACCAAACACAACAAAACCTGAGTTTTAATCTCGCTAGCGGCTAAGTTATATAGAGGAGGGTGGCGTCCTAGGTCTACCTCCCATGTCCACCACATGGGCTTGGTCGAATTACAAGGCCCACGGCCCAAAAACAGCGTCGCAGCGCCAGCCAGATTCTGTTCGCTTGATTGTTTTGACGATTTCCGGAGCTCTGTAATGAATTTGGCAGCGAGGCTAGATCCGTTGGAAAGCATATCTCCTAAGCTTTCCGTGAAGTGGTAGAAGACCCCAATCGGAGTTCGTTTGTGGCCTGGGCATCCATTTAAAGTTGGACTGGTCCTGGATAGCCGAACTGGGCTTGTGGGTGCATTGGGTTTGGAGTTGGGCCTTTCTTCAAGTGCCAAGCCTGGATGGAGCATGGGCTTGAGATATTGAACAGCTGAGAATGGATTGATGGTCATGGATTTTGGATTAAAACCTCCAAGTGATGAAGACGAAGTAAAGCAAGCAGATGTGGTCGCAACTGTATGGGCGATGTCCTTATCACATCGCCACATGTCACCATGTGTCCGCCATGTCAGCGCCATGTCAGCCCAGGACCACAACCCCCCGGTGCCACGTTAGCGGCCACGTGGCAGCCACGTCAGCATGCCACATCAGCGCTGTGCTGACGTGTCCACCATGTGTCCGCCATTATGTCGCTTCGCCTGTGGCGATCAGGCCGACCGCCACGTGTCACCGCTGGTTAAATGCGCCTGGCGCGCCAACGCGAGGCCGCCATGTGTCACCGCAGCGCCGCGCTAATCGCTGCACATCACGTGTCCAGCAGCAGCTCCAGCGCATCGATCCAGCGCCACCGCTCGGTTTAGGCTGGTTTTCTCTCGGTTAACCGGTTTATTCTTTTCTGCCTTTTTCTATTTTCTCTCAAACTTCCACGAATTGTTTATGGAGCATCCGAACTCCAAATTGGTTGATTTCAGAGCCTAAAAATAAAAAATAATCCCAAGAATTTTATATATTTTTACCAACATATTTTCTCTGTGTTTGTTATTTATTTCTATTTTGTTTTTTTTCGCATAGAACAGATGTGTACCTGCTATACGGGATTTGCCCCAGAGCCTTTCGAAGGAGGACATCCAAATCAAGACTTCTTCGAAGGCAAGCTAGTTTCATATTGAATTCCTAGTTTGCTAAATTTTTATTCTTTCGCCTCTATTTAAATTGCATGCATGAATTATCATCGTATGTGCACATTTGCCCCGTTATCACGTTAGTCTTCTACTAATGTGAATTAGCCTGCCATTGATAGCCCGTTGGTCATATTTTCCTGGCCTATCCTTTGTGTAGTTGCTTAGCCTTGCTTCTGGGTTGGTAGTTGTTAGGTTTCACTCAATTATACACTTGGTATCGTGAAGCTACGGCTTCGTGGTATTGTTTTGGTAAACCTAATCAACTAAAATCAACGTGGTGTGTGTTGATTAGAGGAGACCCAGAAGAGGCGGATTTTGGGCTTGTGGTTGTGATGTGCAGGTTTGCTCTAGAAGGACCGTATACTTGTGACTATCATACCGAACCTGAACCGTACAACCACTTGTGCCTTCGGCCTTGGCTTATTAGCTGTGGAAACCTAGTTTTCGGTGTACTCGCGTTGGAACGGATGTGACGTCCGATGGCTTAAATGGGGGCTAATCTCATGCGGTGCGCTGTCAGATCCGGCCGAAGGAGTGCGCATTACTGTCGGACTGGCCGAAGTGTACCGTATTGGGGCGCGAAACCAAAAGAAAGGGTACGCTAAGGGACAGGTGAAAGCAGTGAACGGTTTTGTATCGTTTCTCCTTCGGGATTGAGACGAGGCTTGTGGGGAACGTGTACACACTCTGCAGAGTTAAAACTATCATTGATAGCCGTGCCCGCGGTCATGGGCGAGTAAAGGAGTTTTACACAAGGTAGTCCCATGTGTTTTAAATTAATTAACTTGATATAGTGTAGGCAGGGAGTGCCTCACTTGGAGCTGGTTAGCCGTTTCTTGGCTACGCTCATCGTGTGTTGAGCCGAATAGCCTTCCTTTGGCTATGCTCATGTGTTAGAATGGGTTCAATGAATCAAAAATAAATAAACAATAGATAGGTGTTGTTTTAGCAAAATAACCATATCCACCCTGTGACCTTGCCTTCATTATTAAGGACTGCTTGCTAGGTAGCTGTGTACTCATTATATGGATCATGGATTATTTGTTTAGGTGAAGAACTCGACGTTGGTGCCAGTTGTGACCGGGAGGGTCTAACGCAAGGTGATTTTTGGAATTAGCTAGGTCAACCTCGGAGTATCGTCGCATTTGAAGTCTTCCGTTGTGTTTCTTAATGCTCTAATATATGTCCTATGCAGGACTATGTAAACATCTATGTCAACTGGATGTTATTTACATTATGTAAACTATTAATTTTCTAGTTATTTCAATGCCGCGATGATATTCCAAACCGTCCTTTAGTGCAAAACTAGCTATGATCTTCTAATAGTAGTATTCGGCCACTCAGGCCCGGTAGAAATACCAGGGTGACGACAACGAACCACCGACATTACAGCATGTCCTGCCAGATCTCGACGTACAGACCAGAATTGGTGGCCATTAACGTTCTCCCTCATCAACCTGGGCGAAGGCAGGTTTTGCATTGCTAAGGTCTCCAAGCATCTCTTCTACCTGTCAACAGCCGAAGCAGAAGCGGCGGCGAACGAGAAGAATTGTAATGGCGGTGGTAGGCCACCAGTGGGTACCAAGATTGCTGCGGCTACCTGCGCCTTGCAGGAGCTTCCAACCGTCAAAGCAGTTGTTCACGCTCGTGAGCCCCCGTAGCAGCGAGAGCAGGATCCTCTGCAGCAACCACAAGGGCTGCCCCACCGCAGACATACATCTTGTCAGGAGATTCGGTTCCGCCACCCGTCCAACTCCCAACCCTAGGCTCCCTGTGCTGATGCAAGCGGAGTAAGTGTCTTATCCCACTAAGCATTCTTTTATTTCTATTCCTGTCTGCAACATATGGCATAGTTTATTTTCCCTGTGCCATACCTTTTTTGTACTCAGCAAATTCGATTTTGTCCGAGGATTCTGCGCAGATTGTAGCTTAGTTGCATGCTAGATAACATCCAAGCAAAAGGCAACATCACTACGGTGCACCTATGGAAAATTCAGACCGTATTTCTATATATGCCTATCATTTTAGGCAGATCCAACATACTACAAACTGTATTTCAATTCAACCATGTACGATGCTGCAACAGTATGGTCTTACACACTAGTTATTACTAAGAGCAATATTAGGTCTAGGCTCAAAAGTAAAAGTATTCGTATAGTAAGACATTATGAAGCAATTTTTCAGTGAAGTGCTTTTATTACATGAATAACTCACAGCTCCCTGAGTTTTTTTTTTTTGTAGCTTTTTCTCGTCGGAAGACATGAATAACATAGAGTGGCAAAACCCTTCTGATTTTCTAAAGACATACTCAGCTGTTGTCGATGTTCAAAAGTTCAACAAGTTGATTTACAATTACAATAGGGAGCCTCTGATGCTATCAGGTATTGGGAAAAAGCTTTGGCAGTCCCTGGTACTGCTGGTTTATGTCAACAAGTTCCAAGGCCATGACATTGCGAGGGCCCTTGTTGAGGACAACCTCATGGTTTTTGCTTCATACGGTACTTTTGCACTTAAAGCGCCGTTGTCAGAGGCCTATGACAGATCAAAGCCATTCTTGGGTTTCAAAGCATTGCGTGCATTATTTGAGAGCTTGATGAAGAAAATATATGGTGCAACTGTGATTGTTTCACTTTCAGAGGACGTCAGGCTTTTCCTTAATACGCTTGACAAGCCTATGATTGATACACTATGCATTTATCACGCTGCATTGCTATCCCCATCTGGAAGAGCATGGCTAAGTGTCCGATTGAATATGTTGTGTAGGAATGAGGTTAATGCAGAAGATTTCAAGTGGGATAATAAAAATATTGGTGTTGTTCTGGAAAAACTACCGTTTGTGAGTTCAGATGCTGCCACGGAGAAAATGGATGCCATGCATCCCTTCTTTAGATATTGGCGCAGCTATGGGCTGCAAAGAAAGGATGAAAGGGCTCAAGGCCAAATTCAAACTCCCCAAGCTCTTCTCAGGATCATATTTCATGACACAAAGCTCGCCGATCGTCTGAATATTCAGTTGTTTGGCTAAACAGAAATGGGGTCTGCATCGTATACGCCCCAAGGAGATGGCAAATTTCCCACAATCATTCCCTGCTAGAATGTACTTGCTTTGGAAGGTTGTCCATGTATTGCACTACCATGTACCACTTTTCCTACCCAAGGCCCAGGAACTTGCCATTGAAAATGGTCTGTGGGAATACCTGGATATTGGTGAGTTTTGGCCTCGAGATTAGATTTATCATTCTGCAAGGCCAATGCGTATTGGACCTCCTCCCAGCAAGAAAAGTACGTATACATTTCAAATAGCTATTATACATTTCAAATAGTTATTTTGTTTTGGTAGACATCTTGTAATGTTGCCACATTGCACTGTATTAGTCCATGACCATTTGGCTAGTGGTGCGTGAATATGAATGTGACTTCCAATAAATATTGCGACGTCACCTGTTTTTGAAACTAATAAAAACAATTAATTTGATTTTTATTATTTTTAAAATGAGGAATATTCTTCTTAAAACCCTAATTTCCCTTTAAATCGGTGATCCCTAAACTTGTGCGTTCCCCTCTCCTTCCCTTTTTGCTCACCTCGTCCAATCCGGACGTGAAACCTAATCCGGCGTGATCCTAAAACTCTAACCGTGTTGAACCAAGCCGTGCCTTGATTCGATTCATCGGGGTCGTGTCCAAGTCAAACCCTTAACCAAGCCGGAGACCTTGATTTAGATTCGCATTCGAGTCGTGCCGGTGCCCTATCTATCTGAGCCGATTCCCGGTGTGAATCATCCCCATCGTGTCACGGTTGATCTTTAAACCTAATCGGGCGACCCTTAACCCTTGTTCCACTCAAACCCTCCTAACCCTCTTTCGGTTTTGATTCATCATCTTTCCCCCTGAACCCTGATCCGTCGTGACGACCGGATCGTGGTTAGTCAGACATCCTTAGCCTTAACCCATGAATATTCTTTTTACCCCTAAGTGTCGATTATCAGCAGTCGTTCCTTTATCGGTCGGTCGAATCCTTATCGAACGATCATCCCTCTCGAGTCGATCATCGTGTTCCGATGGAATCCCTAACCCTAAGCCTGGCCGACTCGTGTCGGTATCGCATCTAGCGTATCGTTCCTTCTAGTCGATTGTCACCCTCGCCAATCAGACTAACCTACGATGATCCTTTTTTGGGATCGGTTGATCATCTCATGCCGAATCATTCATCAAATCATATCGCCAATTCAATTATTCCCTAATTTTCCATCTTTTCCAAATCTTTCACTAATCGCATTGACCCTCTTCAACCTGCCATGTTCGTGGACCTGCGCCGCGCAGCCTCAAATCATGCCAAATCCATATTCCCAAACCATACCAAAGGTGCCATACATACCAGACATACACATACCGAAATCACAAGTTAACCATGCCAGAAATATACACTGTATATTTGTTTTCCAAACCAAACCAAGCCGAATCAAATCTGATTCCTACAAATCGGCTGCAAATCAAAACATACCGGATTGCAAACCACGCACACGCAGTATAAAAACCGGAGGCCATCGGCCTTGACCCAAATCCCCTCGTTCTCCAAACCCCGACCACCCCTATTGCTATATGTAGCCACCCAAACCGCTGCATCAAAACCTCGATCCCCGGCCACCAAACCGAGTCCCAAACCCTAGTCACGCCAGCCCAACTCGGCCCAAACCGGCCCGTCATCCGAAACACTATATATAGCCCTAACACCTGACCAAACCCTCCAATTCCATCGTCTCCCAAGCTGTCGCGGCATCAACAGATTGGAATCACGCCGCACCAGGAGGAGAAGGAAGTTGCCACCGTCATGCCCTAGCCGGAGTTGCCCAGCGCTGCCCTGCTGCTCCCCTGCAGTGCCGCCGCCCTGTTGCTCCCCAGCCGCCTTCCCTCTGCTGCCCAGCCGCACCGGCCGTCCTCCCCTCACCCTGGCCACTGGCCATTGCTCTGTCCCCCAGCACCGGCCGTCCTCCCCTTCCCCTGCTGCTGCCACCCCAGCAGCCTTGCTCCTCAGTGTGCCGTCGCCCACACCCTGGCCGCCGCCCTACCCTGTTCTCCTTCCCCACTGGCCTCTGCTCCCGCAGCGCCGCTGGTCTCCAGCCCGAGCCGCTGCTTTGCTCCTCCCCTGCCGTCGCCCCTGCTCCTCCCCGGCCGCCCTGCTGATCTCCAGAAGTGAAGCTGCCAAGACTGCCGGGCCGGAGCCGCCTCTGCTCCCAGCCGCCACCGCCCAGCAGCGCCTCCCCCCTTGCCGCCGCCTGCTGCTGCCCAGCGTCGGCCATCGCCGGAGCTCCACCACCGCCGGCCATGCCCTCCCCTCTCCCTCTCTTCCTCCCTTCCCTTCTCCCTCTCTCTCTCTCTTCCATCTATGTGAAGAAGAAGAGCAAAGAACAGAGGAAGGAGAGCCCCAAATCCCCAATTACTCTTTAGTTCTCATTCGTTAGCTACAATACTGCTACAATACTCTTTCACTTTTTTCCCCAAATTCCAGCCGGCGAACATCATCTTTTCGCTGCCACTCCATCCGAACTCCGAATCCGGTGATTCTAATTTCTATGTTCCTCTAAAAATCATATCTATTTACTGTATTTTTCTCGTAATTTTTGTAATTTTATTTGTGCATGTGATTTGTTGTGTGCCTCGATTTGCGTGCCCGAGACTTCGTTGACACCGGGGGAGCGATTGTCGACGTTGTTGCCGGATAAGAAATGCCACGAGGATTGGAGCTGATCGGAGCATTGTTATGGATGGCGAAGTGGAATTTGAGACGATCGGAACTGAGACGATGCCTGCAGCGCATATGCTAAGATCGCCGCCGACGATGCGAGAGAGAAGATCGGCACCGGAGTTATCAAGGCAAGCTAGATTCATATTAAATTCCTAGTTTGCTTAAATTCTTATTATTTCAACTTTATTTAAATTGCATGCATGAATTATCACTTATGTGCTTGATTGTCTCGTTATCATGTTAGTCTTCTACTAATGTGATTTAGCCAGCCATTGATAACCCGTTGGTCATATTTTCCTGGCCTATCCTTTGTGTAGATGCTTAGCCTTGCTTCTGGGATTGGTAGTTGTTAGGTTTCACTCAATTATTAAATTTGTATCGTGAAGCTTCCGCTTCGTGGTATTGTTTTTGGTAAACCTAATCAACTAAAATCAATGTGTGTGTTGATTAGAGGAGACCCAGAAGAGGCGGATTTTGGGCTTGTGGTTGTGAGGTGCAGGTCTCCTCTATAAGGACGGTATACTTGTGACTACGAAACCGAACCTGAACAGTACAGCCACTTGTGCCTTCGGCCCTGGCTTATTAGCTGTGGAAACCTAGTCTCCGGTGTACTCGCGTTGGAACAGATGCGACTTCTGATGGCTTAAATGGGGGTTAGCTTCATGCGGTCTTGTTGTCGATCCGGCGAAGGAGGCGCATCTTGTCGGCCGGCGAAGTGTATCAGATAGGCGCGAAACCAAAAGAAAGGGTACGCTAAGGGACATGTGAAAGCAGTGAACGGTCTTATATCGTTTCTCCATCGGGATTGAGACGAGGCTTGTGGAAAACGTGTACACACTCTGCAGAGTTAAAACTTTCATTGATAGCCGTGCCCGCGGTCATGGGCGGGTAATGGAGTTTTACACAAGGTAGTCCCATGTGTTTTAAATTAATTAACTTGATGTAGTGTAGGCAGGGAGTGCCTCACTTGGAGCCGATTAGCCGTTTCTTAGCTACGCTCATCGTGTGTCGAGCTGAATAGCCTTCCTTTGGCTATGCTCGTGTGTTATAATGTGTTCAATGAATCAAGAATAATTAAACAAGTATATAGGTATTATTTTAGCAAAATAACCACATCCATCCTTTGCCCTTGCATTCATTATTAAGGACTGCTTGCTAGGTAGCCGTGTACTCATTATATGGATCACAGATTATTTGTTCTGGTGAAGAACTCGATGTTGGTGCCAGTTGTGACCAGGAGGGTCCAATGCAAGGTGATTTTGGGAATTAGCTACACGTGTCCGGGTCAACCTCGGAGTATCGACGCATTTGAAGTCTTCCGCTGTGTTTCTTAATGATTTGACATATGTCCTATGCAAGACTATATATTCGTCTATGACAATTGGATGTTATTTACATTATGTAAACTGTTAATTCTCTAGTTAATTCAATGCCTGCGATGATATTCCAAACCGTCCTTGAGTGCAATACTAGCTATGATTTTCTAGGACTAGTATTCGGTCACTCAAGCCTGGTAGAAATACTAGGGTGTTGACAATGAAATATAGATAATTCAGAAATTCAAAATATAGCATGCGTTGTGCTTATCATTTAACCACAAATTTCTTATATGCAGCTCTCCACAAAACACAAGGAAATGATTTTGATCAGGATCCAAACAATTCAGGCGTGAGTACATGCTTTTACCTTTTAAAAGGGGTCATATGTGAGAACACTTAACATGAGGATACATTTATTTTTTGCAGCTACTTGTTGGGGGTCTTTGTCAAAGTGTAACTCATGAGGATCTAATGCAAGTCTTTAGTCCATGTGGAGAGATTGTTGCTGTCAAGATATTATTAGGGAAGCAGTGTGGCTTTGTCACATACTCAAACAGGTATTTCTTTTTATCATTGCAATTTTTTTCATGCACAGTGGACATTCTTGCGGTCTACATCTTGTTATCCCAACACAGCCTCTTCTATTACAGCAAGAATGTAAACTGTAGATGCATAATACATCATGTAATCCCAACACAGCCCCCTCAAATGTTGCTCTATTATTGGCAGTATGACCAACTTGTGGCATTTATGTCTTGTAGGGCATCAGTACAGAAGGCTGTGACAATGCTAAATGGAAGTAAACTGGGAGGTAATACCATATGAGTTTCACATAGTCGTCGTTGTGCTAACAATCAGGTAGCTTTTGTTGCTTGTGTATGAGTAGTTCCTAATTTCCAATACCATAAGAGTTTTACATAGTCATCATTATGCAAACAATCAGCTAGCTTTTGTCACGTGTTTATAAGTAGTTCCTAATTTTCATGGCCGAATCATATGGGTTTCATTTTTGACATTATACTCTTCCTGAAAGAAATATGAGCAGGATCAATGGAGGCTTGGCCTCTATGCACAACTCCAATGCAATGATCACTATGCTTGGGCTGAGAGGGGTAATCTAGGACACCATTACTATTGTGTCTTTTTATTTTCAAAAAGAGACTGAAACTGACACCATCACTATTGTTCGCCCTCGTGACCCCTTGCAGGAGCGAGGGCAGGATATTGATGCAGCAGGACAACAAGGAAAAAAGACGTCCACAACAACGAAGAAACAGAGATAGGGAGGTATGTTGCGTTTCTACCAGTTTATTCATTGATCCTATGGCTAAATACAAGCTAGGTCATCGACCAAAATTTAACTTATTTTTCTTCCCTGCTGTGATTTACCTTAACTTATTTTTCCTCCTTATTGTGATTTACCTTTTGTAATCTATGTCCAAATACAAGTTAGGTCATTGACCATAATTTAACTTTTATTTCCTTCCCGTTGTCATTTACCTTTTGACCAATGATTTATACTTCACTTTGGATATTCGGTCCTGATACATTAAACGTTATGAGCAATGTTCTTGCTCAACATTTCTTTCAATCAAAATCCAAAAATCAGCCATAACCCTGTTGTCTTAATATACTCGCCACTACAGTGCTTCTCTGTTTAGTAGCGAACTTTGGATACACTCATTTGGCTCTTTACTGTAAAATCTATTGTTCATACATATCTATTTCTCCTCAGGTGGATAACAAGGTCATAACAATATCATGGGAACTTTCTTTTGGCCAGCAGTTGCATCAGAGTAGAGTTTCTTTTGGTTACAGTATGGTGGTACGTCCCAAAAGTTGTACGCACGAAATCTGAACTCAAACTCAGTGTTGATGTAATTTAAATTTTGCCAGATCCAAAAGAAATGTTTGCACAGCAGAAATATATTCTAAAGTTCCCCAAGGATCTGTCTCTAGGGCTATATGTTAAAATTCTAAACTCAAACTCAATGTCTGATGTAATATATTTTTTACCAGACCCAAATGGAACTTTTGCGCAGGCAAAATATGTGGAAAAGTTCCTCAAGGATCTGTGTCTACTCTTGCTATACACATAGGGCTATATATTAAAACTCTATCAGTACTATATAGAATCACTGTTGGACTTTTAATACTTTTGTTCCCCACTTATCATATACTGCCGCAACATATATGCACTAAATTCCTATCTCTTGTATCTACTTATTCGTTATCATTGTAATATTTATGACCTAGTTTCATTACTCGCTACTCATCACGCCAGCATTGCTCGTGGACGTATTCATGAAATAAGTCAAATAAGTCAATATTAGTCAGATAAGTCACGAAATAAGTCAGATAAGACGTGACTAATATTGACTTTTTTGACTTTTTTTATTACTTTTTGAATCTGTTTTTTTATCTAGTAGGCATGCCTACAAGCTCCCTAAATCCTAAAAATCAAGGGCATCCGACTCTCGAGGCCACCTTGGGAAATTCTCGAAGTTATGAGATATGTCAGATAAGTCAGATTAGGACGAGTTAGATAAGCTAACAGGGCTTAAGTCTCTGATATTTTTTCCTTTTGAGTATCAGCCAGATCTGGGTCTTGGAGGGGAGAGGATGATCCAGTGGTTTGTGAATATCGTGGCTGAGAACTAACAGAGCGGCATGTATTCGTTGCACCGCCTGGGCGTATCCAAGCATCTCTTCTACCCATCAACAACCGAAGCAGAAGCAGCAGCGAACAAGAAGAATTGTAATGGCGGTGGTAGTCCACTAGTGATACCAAGATTGCACGCGCCTTGCACGAGCTTCCAACCGTGCCCCCACGACTCTCTCGGACAGCACGAACCTGCCATTTTTCGCGCTTGTGACCTCCCTCCGCAGCGAGGGCAAGGCCCTCTACAGCAACCACGAGGGCCATTCCCTCCTCTACGACACCTATGCTCACTCTACCGAAGGCATGCCCACCCTCTAGGATCACGAGGGAAGCTGGCCCATCACCATCTCCATCGCCCGCCCCGGCACCCTCGAAGAGAACCTCTACGTCATGCACTCCGTCTCTCCGTACGGCAACATATCCTGCTTCGACGTCCTCAGATTCGCTAGCAAGGACGGAATGGTTCATGGTCCTCACTGGGAGACTCTTCCACATCCACCCTTCCGTGGCACCATCAGCTCCCACACGGTGGTTGACAATGGCCGCATCATCTGCATGTCATCGGCCCCAAACGGCTTCGGCACCTATTGTTTTGATATGGTGGAATGCGAATGGTGGCAATCCAGTGACTGGGTACTGCCGTTTGAGGGCAGAGACGAGTTCATTCCCGATCTCAATCTGTGGCTTGGCTTCTTCCCCAGCAGGCCCAATCACCTGTGTGCGACGTCGGACCTCTTTGCCATTGACTACGAACCACCGACATTGCAGCATGTCCTGCCAGATCTTGACACAGACAAGAATTGGTGGCCATTAACGTTCAACCTCCACAACCTTGGCGAAGGCAGGTTTTGCATTGCTAAGGTCTCGAAGCATCTCTTCCACCTGTCAACAGCCGAAGCAGAAGCGGCGGCGAACGAGAAGAATTGTAATGGCGGTGGTAGGCCACCAGTGGAACCAAGATTGCTGGGCTGCCTGCGCCTTGCAGGAGCTTCTAACCGTCAAAGCAGTTGTTCACGCTCGTGAACCCCCGCAGCAGCGAGGGCAGGATCCTCTGCAGCTACCACAAGGGCTGCCCCGCCGCAGACATACATCTTGTCAGGAGATTCGGTTCCACCACACGTCCAACTCCCAACCCTAGGCTCCCTGTGCTGATGCAAGCAGAGTAAGTGTCTTATCCCACTAAGCATTCTTTTATTTCTATTCCTGTCTGCAACATATGGCATAGTTTATTTTCCCTGTGCCATACCTTTTTTTGTACTCAGCAAATTTGATTTTGTCTGAGGATTCTGCGCAAATTGTAGCTTAGTTGCATGCTAGATAACATCCAAGCAAAAGGAAACATCACAACGGTGCACCTATGGAAAATTCAGACCGTATTTCTATATATGCCTATCATTCTAGGCAGATCCAACATACTACAAACTGCATTTCAATTCAACCATGTACAATGCTGCAACAGTATGGTCTTACACACTAGTTATTACTAAGAGCAATATTAGGTCTAGGCTCAAAAGTAAAAGGATTCGTATAGTAAGACAATATGAAGCAATTTTTTTAGTGAAGAGCTTTTATTACATGAATAACTCACAGCTCACTGAGTTTTTTTTGCAGCTTTTTCTTGTCGGAAGACATGAATAACATAAAGTGGCAAAACCCTTTTGATTTTCTGAAGACGTACTCAGCTGTTGTCGATGTTCACAAGTTCAACAAGTTGATTTACAATTACAATAGGGAGCCTCTGATGCTATCAGGTATTGGGAAAAAGCTTTGGCAGTCCCTGGTACTGCTGGTTTATGTCAACAAGCTCCGAGGCCATGACATAGCGAGGGCCCTTGTTGAGGACAACCTTATGGTTTCCGCTTCATACGGTACTTTTGCACTTGAAGCGCTGTTGTCGGAGGCCTATGATAGATCAAAGCCATTCTTGGGTTTCAAAGCATTGAGTGCATTATTTGAGAGCTTGATGAAAAAAATATATGGTGCAGCTGTGATTGTTTCACTTTCGGAGGACGTCAGGCTTTTCCTTAATACGCTTGACAAGCCTATTATTGATACACTATGCATTTATCACGCTGCATTGCTATCCCCATCTGGAAGAGCATGGCTAAGTGTCCGATTGAATATGGTGTGTAGAAATGAGGTTAATGTAGAAGATTTCAAGTGGGATAATAAAAATATTTGTGCTATCCTGGAAAAACTACCGTATGTGAGCCACGGAAAAAACGGATGCCATGCATTCCTTCTTTAGATATTGGCGCAGCTATGGGCTGCAAAGAAAGGATGAAACGGCTCAAGGCCAAATTCAAACTCCCCAAGCTCTTCCTCAGGATCAGATTTCACGAGACAAAGCTCGCCGATCGTCTGGATATTCAGTTGTTTGGCTAAACAGAAATGGGGTGCTGCATCATATACGCCCCAAGGAGATGGCAAATTTCCCACAATCATTCCCTGCTAGAATGTACTCGCTTTGGAAGGTTGTGCAAGTATTACACTACCATCTACCACTTTTACTACCCAAGGCCTAGGAACTTGCCATTGAAAATGGTCTGTGGGAATACCCGAAGATTGGTGAGTTTTGGCCCCGAGATGAGATTTATCATTCTGCAAGGCCAATGTGTATTGGACCTCCTCCCAGCAAGAAAAATAGGTATACATTTCAAATAGTTATTTATTTTTGGTAGAAATCTTGCAATGTTACCACATTGCACTATATTAGTCCATGACCATTTGGCTAGTGGTGCGTGAATATGAAATATAGATAGTTCAGAAATTCAGAATATAGCATGCGTTGTGCTTATCATTTAATCACAAATTTCTTATATGCAGCTCTCCACAAAACACAAGGAAATGATTTTGATCAGGATCCAAACAATTCAAGCGTGGGTACATGCTTTTACCTTTTAAAAGGGGTCATATGTGAGAACACTTAATATGAGGATACATTTATTTTTTGCAGCTATTTGTTGGGGGTCTTTGTCAAAGTGTAACTCATGAGGATCTAAAGCAAGTCTTTAGTCCATGTGGAGAGATTGTTGTTGTCAAGATATTATTAGGGAAGCAGTGTGGCTTTGTCAGATACTCAAACAGGTATTTCTTTTTATCATTGCAATTTTTGTCTTGCACAGTGGACATTCTTGCAGTCTACATCTTGTTATCGCAACACAGCCTCTTCTATTACTGCAAGAATGTAAACTGCAGATGCATCATACATCATGTAATCCCAACACCACCCCCTCAAATGTTGCTCTGTTATTGGCAGTATGATAAACTTGTGGCATTTATGTCATGTAGGGCATCAGCAGAGAAGGCTGTGACCATGCTAAATGGAAGTAAATTGGGAGGTAATACCACAAGAGTTTCACATAGTCGTCGTTGTGCTAACCATCAACTAGCTTTTGTTGCCTGTTTGTGAGTAGTTCCCAATTTTTGATACCATAAGAGTTTTACATAGTCATGATTATGCTAACAATCAGATAGCTTTTGTCACTTGTTTATAAGTAGTTCCTAATTTTCATGGCTGAATCATATGAGTTTCGTTTGTTGACATGCGTACTCTTCCTGAAAGAAATATGAGTAGGATCAATGGAGGCTTGGCCACTACCCACAACTCCAATGCTATGATCACTATGCTTGGGCTAAGAGAGGTAATCCAGGACACCATCACTATTGTGTCTTTTTATTTTCAAAAAGGGACCAAAACTGACACCATCACTATTGTTCGCGCTCGTGACCCCTTGCAGGAGCGAGGGCAGGATAATGATGCAACAGGACAACAAGGCAAAAAGACGTCCACAACAGCGAAGAAATAGAGACAAGGAGGTATGTTGCATTTCTACCTGTTTATTCATTGATCCAATGGCTAAATACAAGTTAGGTCATCGACCAAAATTTAACTTATTTTTTCTCCCTGCTTTGATTTACCTTTTCAAGTCCTATGTCTAAATACAACTTAGGTCATTGACCATAATTTAACTTTTATTTCCTTGCCGTTGTCATTTATCTTTTGAACAATGATTTATACTTCACTTTGGATATTTGCTCCAGATACATTAAATGTTTTGATCAATGTTCTTGCTCAACATTTCTTTCAATCAGAGTCCGAAAATCAGCTATAACCTTGTTGTCTTAATATACTCATCATTACAGTGCTTCTCTGTTTAGTAGTGAACTTTGGTTACACTTATTTGCCTTTTTACTGTAAAATCTATTGTTCATACATATCTAATTCTCCTCAGGTGGATAACAAGGTCATAACAACATCATGGAAAATTTCTTTTGGCCAGCAGTTGCATCAGAGTAGAGTTTCTTTTGGTTACAGTATGTTGGTATGTCCCAAAAGTTGTACGCGCGAAATCTGAACACAAACTCAGTGTTGATGTAATTTAAATTTTCCCAAATCCAAAAGGATTTTTTGCGCAGTAGAAATATATGCAAAAGTTTCCTAAGGATCTGTCTCTATGGCTATATGTAAAAATTCTAAACTCAAACTTAGTGTCTGATGTAATATTTTTTTTGCCAGACCCAAAAGGAACTTTTGCGCATGCAAAATATGTGGAAAAGTTCCTCAAGGATGTTTGTCTGCACTTGCTGTACACATAGGGCTATATATTAAAACTCTATTAGTACTATATAGACAAAGCTCGCCAATCGTCTGGATATTCAGTTGTTGGGCTGAACAGAAATGGGGTGCTGCATCGTATACGCCCCCAAGGAGATGGCAAATTTCTCACAATCATTCCCTGCTAGAATGTACTCGCTTTGGAAGGTTGTGCAAGTATTACACTACCATCTACCACTTTTCCAACCCAAGGCCTAGGAACTTGCCATCGAAAATGGTCTATGGGAATACCTGGAGATTGGTGAGTTTTGGCCCCGAGATGAGATTTATGATTCTGTAGGGCCAATGCGTATTGGACCTCCTCCCAGCAAGAAAGGTACGTATACATTTCAAATAGCTATTACACATTTCAAATAATTATTTTGTTTTGGAAGTCATCTTGTAATGTTGCCACATTGCACTATATTAGTCCATGACCATTTGGCTATTGTGTGTGAATATGAAATATTGATAGTTCATAAATTCAGAATATAGCATGCATTGTGCTTCTCATTTAATCACAAATTTCTTATATGCAGCTCTCCACAAAACACAAGGAAATGATTTTGATCAGGATCCAAACAATTCAAGCGTGAGAACATGCTTTTACCTTTTAAAAGGGGTTATATGTGAGAACACTTAATCTGAGGATACATTTATTTCTTGTAGCTATTTGTTGGGGATCTTTGTCAAAGTGTAACTCATGAGGATCTAAAGCAAGTCTTTAGTCCATGTGGAGAGATTGTTGCTGTCAAGATATTATTTGGGAAGCAGTGTGGCTTTGTCACATACTCAAATAGGTATTTTCTTTTTATCATTGCAATTTTTGTCTTGCACAGTGGACATTCTTGCAGTCTACATCATGTCATCGCAACACAGCCTCTTCTATTTCTACAAGAATGTAAACTGCAGATGCATCATACATCATGTAATCCCAACACAGCCCCCTCAAATGTTGCTCTATTATTGGCAGGATGACCAACTTGTGGCATTTATGTCTTGTAGGGCATCAGCAGAGAAGGCTGTGACCATGCTAAATGGAAGTAAACTGGGAGGTAATACCATAAGAGTTTCACATAGTCGTCATCGTGCTAACAATCAGGTAGCTTTTGTTCCTTGTTCATGAGTAGTTCCTAATTTTCAATACAATAAGAGTTTTACATAGTCATCATTATGCTAACAATCAGGATACCATCACTATTGTGTCTTTTTATTTTCAAAAACAGACCGAAACTGACACCATCACTATTGTTCGTGCTCGTGACCCCCTGTAGGAGCGAGGGCAGGATAATGATGCAGCAGGACAACAAGGCAAAAAGACGTCCATAACAGCGAAGAAACAGAGACAGGGAGGTATGTTGCGTTTCTACTAGTTTATTCATTGATCATATGGCTAAATACAAGTTAGGTCATCGACCAAAATTTAACTTATTTTTTCTTCTTGCTGTGATTTACCTTAACTTATTTTTCCTCCTTGCTATGATTTACCTTTTCAAGTGCTATGTCTAAATACAAGTTTGGTCATTGACGATAATTTAACTGTTATTTTCTTCCCGTTGTCATTTACCTTTTGAACAATGATTTATACTTCATTTTGGATATTCGGTCCTGATACATTAAAGGTTATGATCAATGTTCTTGCTCAAAATTTCTTTCAATCAGAATCCGAAAATCAGCCATAATCCTGTTGTCTTAATATACTTGCTATTACAGTGCTTCTCTATTTAGTAGTGAACTTTGGTTATACTCATTTCCCTCTTTACAGTAAAATCTATTGTTCATACATATCTATTTCTCCTCAGGTCGATGACAAGGTCATAACAACATCATGGGAACTTTCTTTTGGCAGCAGTTGCATCAGAGTAGAGTTTCTTTCGGTTACAGTATGTTCGTACGTCCAAAAGTTGTACGCGCGAAATCTCAACTCAAACTCAGTGTTGATGTAATTTAAATTTTGCCAGATCCAAAAGGACTGTTTGCGCAGCAGAAATATTTGCAAAAGTTCCCCAAGGATCTGTCTCTGGGGCTATATGTTAAAATTCTATACTCAAACTAAGTGTCTGATGTAATATATTTTTTGCCAAACCCAATAGGAACTGTTGCGCAGGCAAAATATGTGGAAAAGTTCCTCAAGGATGTGTGTCTGCGCTTGCTGTACACATAGGCTATATATTAAAACTCTGAGTACTATATAGACAAAGCTCGCCAATCGTCTAGATATTCAGTTGTTGGGCTGAACAGAAATGGGGTGCTACATCGTATACGCCCCAAGGAGATGGAAAATTTCCCACAATCATTCCCTGCTAGAATGTACTCGCTTTGGAAGGTTGTGCAAGTATTACACTACCATCTACCACTTTTCCTACCCAAGGCCCAGGAACTTGCCATTGAAAATGGTCTGTGGGAATACCTGGATATTGGTGAGTTTTGGCCCCGAGATGAGATTTATCATTCTGCAAGGCCAATGCCTATTGGACCTCCTCCCAGCAAGAAAAGTACGTATACATTTCAAATAGCTATTATACATTTCAAATAGTTATTTTGTTTTGGTAGACATCTTGTAATATTGCCACATTGCACTGTATCAGTCCATGACCATTTGGCTAGTGGTGCGTAAATATGAAATATAGATAGTTCAGAAATTCAGAATATAGCATGCATTGTGCTTATCATTTAATCACAAATTTCTCAAAGCAGCTCTCCAGAAAACACAATGAAATGATTTTGATCAGGATCCAAACAATTCAAGTGTGAGTACATGCTTTTACCTTTTAAAAGGGGTCATATGTGAGAACACTTAATCTGAGAATACATTTATTTTTTGTAGCTATTTATTGGGATCCTTATTAAAGTGTAACTTATCAGGATCTAAAGCAAGTCTTTAGTCCTTTTGGAGAGATTGTAGCTGTCAAGATATTATTAGGGAAGCAGTGTGACTTTGTCACATACTCAAACAGGTATTTCTTTTTATCATTGCAATTTTTGTCTTGCACAGTGGACATTCTTGCAGTCTACATCATGTTATCGCACCACAGCCACTTCTATTACTGCAAGAATGTAAACTGCGGATGCATCATACATCATGCAATCCCAACACAGCCCCCTCAAATATTGCTCTGTTATTGGTAGTATGACCAACTTGCGGCATTTATGTATTGTAGGGCATCAGCAGAGAAGGCTGTGACCATGCTAAATGGAAGTAAACTATGAGGTAATACCATAAGAGTTTCACATAGTCGTCATCATGCTAACAATTAGGTAGCTTTTGTTGCTTGTTTGTGAGTAGTTCCTAATTTTCAATACCATAAGAGTTTTACATAGTCATCATTATGCTAACAATCAGGTAGCTTTTGTCAATTGTTTATAAGTAGTTCCTAATTTTCAAGGCCGAATCATATGAGTTTCGTTTGTCGACATGCGTACTCTTCCTGAAAGAAATATGAGCAGGATCAATGGAGGCTTGGCCACTATGCACAACTCGAATGCTATGATCACCGTGCTTTAGCTGAGAGAGATAATCTAGGACACCATCACTATTGTGTCTTTTTATTTTCAAAACGAGACCGAAACTGACACCATCAGTATTGTTCGCGCTCGTGACCCATTGCAGGAGCGAGGGCAGGATAATGATGCAATAGGACAACAAGGCAAAAAGACGTCCACAACAGCGAAGAAACAGAGACAGGGAGGTATGTTGCATTTCTACCAGTTTATTCATTGATCCTATGGCTAAATACAAGTTAGGTCATCGACCAAAATTTAACTTATTTTTTCTCCCTGCTGTGATTTACCTTAACATATTTTTCCTCCCTGCTATGATTTACCTTTTCAAGTCCTATGTGTAAATAAAAGTTAGGCCATTGACCATAATTTAACTTTTATTTCCATCCCGTTGTCATTTACCTTTTGAACAATGATTTATACTTCACTTTGGATGTTCGGTCCTGATACATTAAATGTTATGATCAATGTTCTAGCTCAACATTTCTTTCAATCAGAATCCGAAAATCAGCCATAACCCTGTTGTCTTAATATACTTGCCACTACTGTGCTTCTCTGTTTAGTAGTGAACTTTGGTTACACTCATTTGCCCCTTTACAGCAAAATCTATTCTTCATACATATCTATTTCTCCTCAGGTGGATGACAAGGTCATAACAACATCATGGGAACTTTCTTTGGCCAGCAATTGCATCAGAGAAGAGTTTCTTTCGGTTACAGTATGTTGGTACGTCCAAAAGTTGTACGCGCGAAATCTGAACTCAAACTCAGTGTTGATGTAATTAAAATTTTGCCATATCCAAAAGGAATATTTGTGTAGCAGAAATATATGCAAAACTTCCCGAAGGATCTGTCTCTAGGGCTATATGTTAAAATTCTATACTCAAACTCAGTGTCTCTGATGTAATATATTTTTTGCCAAACTCAAAAGGAACTTTTGCGCAGCCAAAATTTATGGAAAAGTTCCTCAAGGATGTGTGTCTGCGCTTGCTGTACACATAGGGCTATATATTAAAACTCTATGAGTACTATATAGACAAAGCTCGCCAATCGTTTGGATATTCACTAGTTGGGCTGAACAGAAATGCGGTGTTACATCGTATACGCCCCAAGGAGATGGCAAATTTCCCACAATCATTCCCTGCTAGAATGTACTCGCTTTGGAAGATTGTGCAAGTATTTCACTACCATCTACCACTTTTCCTACCAAAGGACCAGGAACTTGCCATTGAAAATGGTCTGTGAGAATACTTGGATATTGGTGAGTTTTGGCCCTGAGATGAGATTTATCATTCTGCAAGGCCAATGCGTATTGGACTTCCTCCCGGCAAGAAAAGTACGTATACATTTCAAATAGCTATTATACATTTCAAATAGTTATTTTGTTTTGGTAGACATCTTGTAATGTTGCCACATTGCACTGTATTAGTCCATGACCATTTGGCTAGTGGTGCGTGAATATGACATATAGATAGTTCAGAAATTCAGAATATAGCAAGCATTGTGCTTATCATTTAATCAAAAATTTCTTATATGCAGCTCTCCACAAAACACAATGAAATGATTTGGATAAGGATCCAAACAATTCAAGCGTGAGTACATGCTTTTACCTTTTAAAAGTGGTCATATGTGAGAACACTTAATCTGAGGATACATTTTTTTTTGCAGCTATTTGTTGGGGATCTTTGTCAAAGTGTAACTTATGAGGATCTAAAGCAAGTCTTTAGTCCATGTGGAGAGATTGTTGCTGTCAAGATATTATTAGGGAAGCAGTGTGGCCTTGTCACATACTCAAACAGGTATTTCTTTTTATCATTGCAATTTTTGTCTTACACAATGGACATTCTTGCAGTCTACATCATGTTATCGCAACACAGCCACTTCTATTACTGCAAGAATATAAACTGGGGATGCATCATACATCATGTAATCCCAACACAGCCCCCTCAAATGTTGCTCTGTTATTGGCAGTATGACCAACTTGTTCCATTTATGTCTTGTAGAGCATCAGCAAAGAAGGCTGTGACCATGCTAAATGGAAGTAAACTGGGAGGTAGTGCCATTAGAGTTTCACATAGTCATCATCATGTTAACAATTAGGTAGCTTTTGTTGCTTGTTTGTGAGTAGTTCCTCATTTTTAATACCATAAGAGTTTTACATAGTCATCATTATGCTAACAATCAGGTAGTTTTTGTCACTTGTTTATAAGTAGTTCCTAATTTTCATGGCCGAATCATATGAGTTTCATTTGTTGACATGCGTACTCTTCCAAAAAGAAATGTGAGCAGGATCAATGGAGGCTTGGCCACTATGCACAACTCCAATGCTATGATCACTATGCTTGGGCTGAGAGAGATAATCCAGGACACCATCGCTATTGTGTCTTTTTATTTTCAAAAAGAGACTGAAACTGACACCATCACTATTGTTCATGCTCGTCACCCCTTGCAGGAGCGAGGGCAGGATAATGATGCTGCAGGACAACAAGGCAAAAAGACGTCCACAATAGCGAAGAAACAGAGACATTGAGGTATGTTGCGTTTCTACCAGTTTATTCATTGATCCTATGGCTAAATACAAGTTAGGTCATCGACCAAAATTTAACTTATTTTTTCTCCCTGCTGTGATTTACCTTAACTTATTTTTCCTCCCTGCTGTGATTTACCTTTTCAAGTCCTATGTCTAAATACATGTTAGGTCATTGGCCATAATTTAAGTTTTATTTCCTTCCTATTGTCATTTACCTTTTGAACAATGATTTATACTTCACTTTGGATATTCGGTCCTGATACATTAAATGTTATGATCAATGTTCTTGCTCAACGTTTCTTTCAATCAAAATCCAAAAATCAACCATAACCCTGTTGTCTTAATATACTTGCCAATACAGTGATTCTCTGTTTAGTAGTGAACTTTGGTTACACTCATTTGTCTCTTTATAGTAAATCTATTGTTCATACATATCTATTTCTCCTCAGGTGGATGACAAGGTCATAACAACATCATGGGAACTTTCTTTTTGCCAGCAGTTGCATCAGAGTAGAGTTTCTTTCGGTTACAGTATGTTGGTACGTGCAAAAGTTGTATGTGCGAAATCTGAACTCAAACTCAGTGTTGATGTAATTTAAATTTTGCCTGATCCAAAAGGAATGTTTACACAGCAGAAATATATGCAAAAGTTCCCGAAGGATCTCTCCCTAGGGCTATATGTTAAAATTCTAAACTCAAACTCAGTGTCTAATGTAATATATTTTTTGCTAGACCCAAAAGGAACTTTTGCGTAGGCAAAATATGTGGAAAAGTTCCACAAGGATGTGTGTTTGCGCCTGCTGTACACATAGGGCTATATATTAAAACGCTATCAGTACTATATAGACAAAGCTCGCCAATCGTCGGATATTAGGTTGTTGAAATGAAGAAATGGGTTTGCATCGTACACGCCCCAAGGAGATGGAAAATTTCCCACAATCATTCCCTGCTTAAAAGTACTCGCTTTGGAAGGTTATGCAAGTATTACACTACCATCTACCACTTTTCCTACACAAGGCCTAGGAACTTGCCGTTGAAAATGGTCTGTGGGAATACCGGGAGATTGGTGAGTTTTGGCCCCGAGTTGAGATTTATCATTCTGCAAGGCCAGTGCGTACTGGACCTCCTCCTAGCAAGAAAAGTACGTATATATTTCAAATAGCTATTATACATTTCAAATAGTTATTTTGTTTTGGTAGACATCTTGTAATGTTGCCACATTACACTGTATTAGTCCATGACCATTTGGCTAGTGGTGTGTGAATATGAAATATAGATAGTTCAAAAATTTAGAATGTAGAATGCGTTGTTCTTATCATTTAATCACAAATTTCTTATATGCAGCTCTCCCCAAAACACAAGTAAATGATTTTGATCAGGATCCAAATAATTCAAGCGTGAGTACATGCTTTTACCTTTTAAAAGGGGTCATATGTGAGAACACTTAATCTAAGGATACATTTATTTTTTGCAGCTATTTGTTCGGGGTCTTTGTCAAAGTGTAACTCATGAGGATCTAAAGCAAGTCTTTAGTCCATATGGAGAGATTGTTGCCTTCAAGATATTATTAGAGAAGCAGTGTGGCTTTGTCACATACTCAAACATGTATTTCTTTTTATCATTGCAATTTTTGTCTTGAATAGTGGACATTCTTGCAGTCTACATCATGTTATCGCAGCACAGCCACTTCTATTACTGCAAGAATGTAAATTGCGGATGCATCATAAATCATGTAATCCCAACACAGCCCCCTCAAATGTTGCTCAGTTATTGGTAGCATGACCAACTTGTGGCATTTATGTCTTGTAGGGCATCAGCAGAGATGGCTGTGACCATGCTAAATGGAAGTAAACTGGGAGGTAATACCATAAAAGTTTCACGTAGTCGTCATCGTGCTAACAATTAGGTAGCTTTTGTTGCTTGTTTGTGAGTAGTTCCTAATTTTCAATACCATAAGAGTTTTACATAGTCATCATTATGCTAACAATCGGGTAGCTTTTGTCCCTTGTTTATACGTTGTTCCTAATTTTCATGGCTGAATCATATGAGTTTCGTTTGTTGACATGCGTACTCTTCCTGAATGAAATATGAGCAGGATCAATGGAGGCTTGGCCACTATGCACAACTCCAATGCTATGATCACTATGCTTGGGCTGAGAGAGGTAATCCAGGACACCATCACTATTGTGTCCTTTTATTTTCAAAAAGAGACCGAAACTGACACCATCACTATTTTTCGCGCTTGTGACCCCCTGCAGGAGCAAGGGAAGGATAATGGTGCAGCAGGACAACAAGGCAAAAAGACATCCACAACAGCGAAGAAACAGAGACAGGGAGGTATGTTGCGTTTCTACCAGTTTATTCATTGGTCCTATGGCTAAATACAAGCTAGGTCATTGACCAAAATTTAACTTATTTTTTCTCCCTGCTGTGATTTACCTTAACTTATTTTTCCTCCCTGCTGTGATTACCTTTTCAAGTCCTATGTCTAAATACATGTTAGGTCACTGACCATAATTTAACTTTTATTTCCTTCCCGTTGTCATTTACCTTTTGAACAATTATTTTTACCTTACTTTGGATATTCGGTCCTGATACATTAAATGTTTTGATCAATGTTCTTCCTCAACATTTCTTTCAATCAGAATCCGAAAATCAGCCATAACCCTGTTATCTTAATATACTCGCCCATTGTGCTTCTCTATTTAGTAGTGAACTTTGGTTCTGATCATTTGCCTTTTCTTGTAAAATCTATTGTTCATACATATCTATTTCTCTTCTGGTGGATAACAAGGTCATAACAACATCATGTGAACTTTCTTTTGGCCAGCAGTTGCATCAGAGTAGAGTTTCTTTTGGTTACAGTATATTGCTACGTCCCAATAGTTGTACGTGCGAAATCTGAACTCAAACTCAGTGTTAATGTAATTTAAATTTTGCCAGATCCAAATGGAATGTTTGCGCAGCAGAAATATGTGCAAATGTTCCCCAAGGATTTGTCTCTAGGGCTATATGTTAAAATTCTAAACTCAAACTCAGTGTCTGATGAAATATATTTTTTGCCAGACCCAAAAGGATCTCTTGCGCATGCAAAATATGTGGAAAAGCTCCTAAAGGATGTGTGTCTGCGCTTGCTGTACACATAGGGCTATATATTAAAACTCTATCAGTACTATATAGACAAAGCTCGCCGATCATCTGGATATTCAATTGTTGGGCTAAACAGAAATGGGGTGCTGCAACGTATACGCCCGAAGGAGATGGCAAATTTCCCACAATCATTCCCTGATAGAATGTACTCGCTTTTGAAGGTTGTGCAAGTATTACACTACCATCTACCACTTTTCCTACACAAGGCCCAAGAACTTGTGTGACATCCTAATAAAATTATAATGTCACCTAGTAGTAATAATACAACCAAAAAGATAAAACATAAAATAATAATAGAAAAGGTCTTTATTTGGGCCTAAATAGCCTAAATAAGCCCTAATCAGGCCCTAACTAGGCCCATTAGCCCCCTAACCTATCTCTTTTAGTATTAGGACTCCTAATTCTATCCCTAACCCCAATTCTATCCAAACCAGGTTTATCCCCAACATCTACCATGCCCCACCCCTATAAATACCCCCCTAGACCCCCCCTCACGTTCCCCAAGGTTGGAGACTTGGAATTGGAGCCCTAGCCATCAAAACTCTAATTTTCGAAGCCTAAACCGAGGTAATTCCACTTTTCTAGGAACCAAACCCCAAATCCAAGGGAAGTATGTTGTAGATCTCGTCGAGACGATCAAATTGAGTATATGGAAGTCCTATTTTGGAGAAGATTTGAAGAAGTTATGAGTCGCCGAAGATTGGAGGGAATTCCGGCCATCCTCGCCGCCGGCCGCCGCTGCCACCGCCGTCGCCTCGGACGCGTGTTCGCAATCTCACAAGACACACTCCCCACACACTTGCAGCGTGTCCCATGGCCGCATCGCAGCGTCTTGGCGTCCCGCCTCTCCTCGCCACGCGTCGCCGCTCCGTTGGCCGTCATTGCCGCCACTCACGTGCCACCGCGTGTCCGACCCGAGTCGAGCCGAGCCGGCCCAATAAGCCAATTGAGCCCAGTTCCTTTTTCTTTTTTCTAGAATTTTCTATTTTCTCCTAAACTTCTACGAATTGTTTAGGGAGCATCCGAACTCCAAATTAGATGATTGTAGAGCTTAAAAATCACAAATAATCCCAAGAATTTTATATATTTTTATTAACTTATTTTTCTCTCTGTTTGTTATTTATTACTGTTTTATTTCTTTTTCGCATAGATCCAGCGTGCACCTGTTGTACGGGAATCGCTCCGGAGCCGTTCGAAGGAGGTTATTCAGATCCCGACTTCTTCGCAGGCAAGCTAGATTCATATTGAATTCCTAGTTTGCTAATTTTTATTATTTCGCCTTTATTTAAATTGTATGCATGAATTATCATCATATGTGTTTAATTGTCCTGATAACATATTAGTCTTCTACTAATGTGAATTAGCCTGCCTTTGATAGCCCGTTGGTCATATTTTCCTGGCCTATCCTTTGTGTAGATGCTTAGCCTTGCTTCTGGGTTGGTATTTGTTAGGTTTCACTCAATTATAATTTGGTATCGTGAAGCTACGGCTTGGTGGTATTGTTTTTGGTAAACCTAATCAACTAAAATCAACGTGGTGTGTGTTGATTAGAGGAGACCCAGAAAAGGCGGATTTCGGGCTTATGGTTGTGATGTGCAGGTCTTCTCTATAAGGACCGTATACTTGTAGACACGAAATCGAACCTGAATAGTATAGCCACTTGTGCCTTTGGCCCTGGCTTATTAGCTGTGGAAACCTAGTTTTCGGTGTACTCGCGTTGGAATGGATGCGACTTACGATGGCTTAAATGGGGGCTAACCTCATACGGTGCGCTCTCAAATCCGGCTGAAGGAGTGCGCATGACTGTCGGACTGGCCGAGGTGTACCGTATTGGGGCGCGAAACCAAAAGAAAGGGTACGCTAAGGGACAGGTGAAAGCAGTGAATGGTGTTGTATCGTTTCTCCTTCGGGATTGAGACGAGGCTTGTGGGGAACGTGTACACACTCTGCAGAGTTAAAACTATCATTGATAGCCGTGCCCCCGGTTATGGGCGGGTAAAGGAGTCTTCACAAGTTAGTCCCATATGTTTGAATTAATTAATCTGATGGTGTAGTGTAGGCAGGGAGTGCCTCTCTTGGAGCCGGTTAGCCGTTTCTTTGGCTACGCTCATCGTGTGTTAAGCTGATTAGCCCCCCTTTGGCTATGCTCGTGCGTCATAATGGGTCCAATGAACCAAAGAGGAATAAACATTAGATAGGCATTGTTTTCGCAAAATAACCAAATCCATCCTTTGCCTTTGCATTCATTATTAAGGACTGCTTGCTGGGTAGCCGTGTACTCATTGTACGAATCACGGATATTTTGTTCAGGTGAAGAAATTGACGTTGGTGCCAGTTGTGACCAGGAGGGTCCAACGCAAGGTGATTTGGGGAATTAGCTACGCGTGTCCGGGTCAACCTCGGAGTATCGTCGCATTGAAGTCTTCCGCTGTGTTTTCTTTTGAATTGATGTATGTCCTGTGCAAGACTATGTTTTTGTCTATGTCAACGGGATGTTATTTACCTTACGTAAACCGTTAATTTCTAGTTATTTCAATGCCTGCAATGATATTCCAAACCGTCTTTGAGTGAAATACTAGCTATGATCTTCTGAGACTAGTATTCGGTCACTCAAGCCCGGTAGAAATACCGGAGTGTATGACAGATTTGGTATTAGAGCCAGGTTGACTCTAGAATACTGTAGTAATTGCCTAAACCCTAAGGAGCTGAAAAACCTTTTCAAAAATAATTACAAAAACTCCCTTTACCTTATTCTTGAATTACTCCCTTGACCCCCCCTAATAGTGTGACATGTCCTTTCTTAGATGGAAGACATCTTAAACGAAGGCGGGATGCCGTTGCTACTCCAGAACATGCTAGAGACCCTCGAGTATGAAGACACGGAGCCGGAATACCAGTGCGCGGAAGTTCAAATGGATACATTCCTCCAATGGAGATGCACTCTGACTATTCCGTCTCGAAGCCGCAACACCGGAGAACTGTCGGGACCCGGCTCAGCAAAGCCGACCCTCTGTGTTTACTGTACTAGTCCCAAGGATCATATGCTAGTACACATAGGTTAAACAGGATTGTCATCAAACACATACTTTATTAATAAAGAAAATAACATATAATATACATGGGCTGAACGCCACTTACATTATGAATAAATTATACATCAGAGTGCGGAAGATAAGAACACGCGTTGGCTAAAACCCGTCAAACTACCACAGGCATCTGACCGGGGGTACGCCTCTAGTAGCCGGAAAGCTCCATCGTCGGACCCTGCCTCGAAATCCGCATTCTTAGCAGAGTCGTCACCTGCGCACAGATCTGAAGTGCAACTAATGAGTATGGATAAACCATACCCAGCAAGCATATACATCCTTAATTAATGAATGCAGGGCTAACAAAGGATTAGGGATAGTTATTTTGCATAAAAGCACTTTTAAACAAGCCTATCAGTTGTAAAGCATTAGTTTAAATCAAGTTTAAATTCATTTGTTTACACACGTTTTCTCAACACTATAATATTGCCTTCTCAGCATGAAACCGAGATGACATTCGCTGTCAACTCTACACGAAACCCTGGCAAAACATTCCCTATAATGCACTGCACGGCATTCGCTGCCTGGCAATCCCTGCCCCTACCTTCTGCAGCAATTTAATTATTAAAAGGTGAGGTAACTTGTGGAGCAGCCTAGACCCGCTCTTAACCGTGAGCACGGCTATCATGATAGTTTTAACTTTGCAGAGTGTGTATACTTTACCCATGGGACTCACCTGAGAGTGAGACGAAGCCATTATCCCTGGTACGTCTAGAATTAAGGATGCCTCACTAAGGATTCACCCCAGGTCTCATCATCACGTTGCCCGGAGCCCCCTCGTGTGCCAGATGGACATACGGTGCCGATCAAGCACGCCCAGGATGGACATACGGTGCTGATTAAGCACGCCCAGGATGGACATACGGTGCTGACCAAGCACGTCCACACCGCCATGACAAACCAATTTCTGGATTTCCCAAGATAACAACTAAGATATTACCATTATTAATACCCATGGCTGTACTGCTTTGCCTGGTCAGATCATCCACAACGTTCAGTCCTTAGGTCGACCGAGGTGGCACACCACGAACCATTCTCCACCGAACATACCACCACCTCGATCTACTCACGCAACGTTGATTTTAGTTGAATTAAGTTTAACCAAAATTACCAGATAAATGGTAGACTCACTCTACCAAGGTTTTAAATGATTTTCCATCATAATGATCATCTAGATTTTCCATCGATGCGACTAAGCATCTAGCGTGAGTACAAATCAAGGGTGGCAATAACAGGATATAATTATGCTAGGCGTCAATAGAAAGGTAACACGTGCTAATAGATGATTAACACGTCATGGGCAATAACTAAAGATTAATCATACAAAATAAACATAAAATTAGCATGCACCTTTAAAAATCCTATGAATAGTAAATAAGAGAGAAAATAGATGAGATCGATATGAATCTAGCTTGCATCTTGATAACCCTGGTGCCGATCATCTCTCGCATCGACGGCGGCGATCTTCGCATACGGGTTGCCGGCATAGTCTGGGTTCCGATCTTCTCAAATTCCACTCCACCATCAACGACGACGCTCCGATCACCTCCAATCCTCGTGGCGCTTCTTACCCGGCATCAACGTCGATGATCGCCTCCCCCGGATTTGACGGATCTCCGCGCACGCAAACCAAGGCACACAGCAAATCACATGCACAAAGAAAATTCTAAAAATTATGAAATAATTACAGTATGTAGGTTAGGTTAAAATAAAATCAACAAAATTGGTTTCACGCGAATCGGACTTACGGTTTGAGAGATACAAAATGGTGAAGGAACACTGTTTATATGAACAGTGTGAGCTTTGACCAGGCTTTGACCAAGTGGGGATTATTAGAGGCTGTGCTGCCTCTGTTCCCTTCAGTTCACGCACAGGGCGGAGCATAAGAACAGAGAGATGGGAAGGGAGAGAGAGAGAGAGGGGGGAGAGAACAGGATGGCGGCGGCCGGCTCCGGCGACTGGCGGCGCGGCGGCGACCGACGGCCGGCGGCGGGTGGCGGCGCGGCGCGGCTGCGGGACCGCCGGCGGTGGCTCGGCCTGGTGGCCGGCGGGCTGCAGGCGGCTGAGCGGCGCCGCGGCTGCGGGACCGGTGGCGGCGGCTGGCGGCGGACGGGTCTGGCGCGGCGCGCAAGGCGGCGGCCCGGCACGGCCAGCGCTGTGGGCGGCGGCGGCTAGGGGCGGCAGGGCGGCGCGCGACTGGCGGCAGCCCGGCGCGGCGGCTCGGCCTTGGCCGCAGCATGGAGACGCATGGCACAAGGCCGGCGGCGGCCGGCCCTGGCGTGCGCGCGCAGCATGGCTGCAGGCAGCGGCGGCACAGCTGTGATGCAGCGGCGGCCCGCGGGCTGGTGGCCGACGGCGGCGCTGCTCACGGCGGCGGCACCGCCAGCGCGACGGCAGGAGGGCGGCGGCCTCATCTTGGCGACGACGTCCTCTTCTCCTCTTCCCCTTTGCTCTGTGATGCCGTGGGTTTCGGGCTAGGGTTTTGGGTGCCCGTGGTGGCGGAGGCCACGGCTGATGGATTTGGGGCATTTTATACTATGGATTTGTGCGCGTGTTTGGACAGAGACTTGGTATGCTTATGGTATGTAATGATGCTCAACGTGATTTGGGTGGCAACTATGGCAAGAACGAATTTGGTACGTGCTGACTTGGCTAGGGAATCTGATTTGGCATTGATTTGGAAGGGGGGGAATTTGATTTTGCCCTCCATTTGAGGTCTTGGTCTGGGAAAGAAATCACAGTGCAGCACCGTGCTCATCCATCGCACGGCAATAGCAGTGATTAGGATGCGATTAGGGGCACTGATGATAAGGGAGTGATTAGGTGTATTGTTTTGATTTTGGTTGTACTGTGTGGTCGTAGACTTTGCACGGCAACCGTGAGAGCGTGAATAGGAGAAAAGCTGATTAGGGGAGACTAGGGAAAATTAGGATAAGGGCTATCAATGGGGCGGTGGAGATTATGGAAAAAATGATTAGAGGGGGATTATGCAGGATTAGGGCAGGGTTAGAGCTCGTAGAGCGATTAAGGAATATTTAGCAAATAAATTGTTATTAAATTATTTTTAAATTGAAATAGCATTTTTGGTGTTTAGGAAAATGACAGGATGTCACAACTGATCGACGATTCGATGCGGTAAGGGTTTCGAGATGTCGGCCTTTGGAGATTTTTATAGTGTGAAGGAAAGGATTTCAGGATCCGAAATTTTGGGAGGATGATCTATAAAGGATTTGTTAGGACGGATTTTCAGCGAAATTGTGGTTTACATCTTTGAGATGGCGCAGCCGGTGAGAGACGGAGGAGGCAGCGCGGTCGGTTTGCCCAGAAGGAAAAAGGAGATCAAAACAAATCAATTTTTGTTTGACAAAATTTAACTCCCAATAGGTTGAATAATTTTGTTTGCCAAATTTTTATTTTACAAAACAAATCAAATTAGTTTAATTTTCCACAACTAAAAAATATACAAACCATTAAATTCTTTCACTTTATAAGACCTTCGCTTTAAGCTCTTTATTAATCAAAAAACCTATTTAGATGTATTTGCGAAATGAAAATATTGTAAAGAAACTCTTTGAACTTATTTTTATTCAAAATTCTCAAAATTTGATTTTTAAACTTTTGAAAATCTTTTTAAATCAACCCTTCATTATAATTTTACAAACTATTACTTCAATAAAGTTTGAAAATATTCCCGAAATTTTATTTTACTCAAAAATTTTAATTTTTACAAGTTTGAATCTTTAGGATGTTACAAACCTCCCCCCTTAAGCGGAATCCCGTCCCCAAGATTTAGAGAAGGAAGTCGAAAAAGAAAGAAGGGAGTGAGACGACTACCTTGAGATTTAGAAAAGTAGTCAGTGAGGCTTCAACGGTTAAGATGGTGACGATAGAAATTTGGTTTATTCACAAGATATCTGGTGGCATGGTCTCTCGTTGTTTCAACCTCCAGATAAATACTTGTGAAATGGCGATAAGGAAAAGAAAGGGTGGTTCCAAATAGAATTTGGGAGCGACAAGATGTTGGATTGAGTGAATGTTTTTTTTTTTGAGTATAAAACCAAATAATGATGTCAAAATATGGTTTTGGGAATAAATATGATTATTGCAACGTTTTAACATTTGAAACAAGAGCTGGGAAGTTGTTTTGAAATAAAATGATAAAATTAGTAAGATTAATAAAATGAGTTCCCCAAAAGCATAACTGTTATAAATTTCAAAAACAAAATGTTTCAAAGGTTTATTTCTTCAAAGCAACATAGTATTTTTAGAAAAAATTTGAGGAATAAAATGTCTAAAGATACTATCTTTCTTAAAAGTTCTTCTTGGAAAAGAATAAACATATGTAGAAAAGGGTTTTCGAGTTTGATGTCAACAAGAAACTCTGTTAATACCTTTGAATTATAAAATTAAATTATTTTTTTGTTTCCAAGCCAAAAATTTTCTAAAAGAAGCGTAAGTCCATGCACAGACCGGCCGCATCTGTACATGCACATACACAAAATCAAAATTGCATGATGTTTAGGTTATTTGACAAACAAAATAGAATTTTATTTTTCTAAACCCCTTTTTTTCAAAGATAAATTATTAATATGAATTTCAAAACAAAAACTTTTAGAGCTCTTGAGGATCAAAGCATTTTTTATATACATATAACAAAACTGGTAAGATTTAAATTCACGGAAGATTCAAAAGATTTTTTTTAAGGTGAAATCATTTTAGTTTGTTAGAGAAAATAAAGCTTTCAGGAAGGCACTTTTGAGGAAAACAGAAAATTTATCTTTAAAAGGATTTATTTTCAGATATCAAAATTTTAAATAAAATTTTGACAACCCCAAAGCATGGTTTTGGAAATATCCTTATTTTTGAAAGACCAAAATTAAAACTCATTAGAAGTTGATGAAGATTTTGCAAAACTAAAGTTTACTTCTTTATTTCCAAACTTTTCTAAATGATGCATAAACTTTAAATCCTTTGAGAATCCAAACGAATTTATTTTTGAAACTTTTATTTTAAGACAAAATGATTTTGAGTATTAATTACGTGGAGAATAAAACAAATAGGCCTTTTTATAGATTGGTCAACCTAAAATAGGTATAATTTTTAAAACAATGCAACTGTTTGCAGTTTAAAACAAACTTATAATTTACAAAACACCCTTTTTTTAAACGATTTTATGGAAATCAATGCCTTCGACAAATGGATCCATAGTCTGCTCGGTTAGTACGACCTCTTCCTCTGGCCATCTGCTTCGATCGAAGGTGACTAGAGTGGATGAGCGACTAAGTTATAAGTGGCTTCCCTATTATTTAAAATAGTTTTGGAAAAATGATTTTTAAACACTCATTACAAAGATCCAAACGAACAAAGATCCAACACACCAGCTATGTAGACACCGCAAGGTGGTACATAAGTCAAATGAAGATACAACTTATTACATAAATACAAACACAATCAACAAATTAGTGGTTATAATATTGCCATATTATTGGCTAATTAGCCTTCATACTTAGGAAGTACTTAAAGTTTATTAGAATTTTTTTTTAAAAAAACAATTTTAGAAATTGCACGATTACTCATGCAAAATTTTCTTTTTAATGCAAAATAATTTTTAAAACAATTTATTTTTGAAAATCACCTTTTTAGCATACCTCGGTACTTGAACATTGTCTTCCTTCAATCTTCCTGCAGTAGTAGACTCACACAATTTCTTCCTTGGTCCTGTTGTCTTCTTGTAGGTCTTGGTTATCTTCTTGTAGTTGCGGAAGTTAAACAATCCAATACACCAAACAATTTACTAGATCTTAATCTTAACCTTACTATAAGTTAATGAATAGCCATATCGCAATGAGAAAACCAAATATTGATACGGTCTATTCCACACAACTTTTTATAAAATATGAACTAAATTTGATCTACCATAACTTTCCTTAGCTAAAACTATAACCTAAGCTTCAATTTTATCTCGGAAAGACGCTCCTCGGTGGCTTCCTTTAGAACTCGCTCTTCAGGGTCTTCTTTCTCTGCACCCGATGAACTCCACGGTGGTGTATGATCTTCCTCAAACTTGGTGGCAATTTTTGACTGCGACACCCAAAGTCTTGCATGAGATGTAGGGCACAAACTAGGTTTGAATTTGGGAAGTAGGGGAAATAAAATTTTTGCTTAAACAGACGATGTGATAAGAATGAGAGCAATGTTAGAGGATAAGTAGGAAGAGATGAAAGTAATAACCCTATATAGGAAAGAACTAGACCAAGAGATGTTCATGGAGAAAGATGGAAGCAAAGAAGCTTTTAAACCTTTTTATTATTATTATTATTTTAGAAAATAAATAATTAAGGCTTTCCAAACTAACTAGTGCGTCCTGCGATCAGCATGCTCTGATACCAACTCCGTCGGAACCCGGCTCAACAAAGCCGACCCCTCTATGTTTACTGTACTAGTCCCAAGGATCATATGCTAGTACACACAGGTTAAACAGGATTGTCATCAAACACATACTTTATTAATAAAGAAAATAACATATAACATACATGGGCTGAATGCCACTTACATTATGAATAAATTATACATCAGAGTGCGGAAGATGAGAACACGCGTTGGCTGAAACCCGTCAAACTACCACAGGCATCTGACCGAGGGTACGCCTCTAGTAGCCGGAAAGCTCTATCGTCGTACCCTGCCTCGAAATCCGCATTCTTAGCAGAGTCGTCACCTGCGCACAGATCTGAAGTGCAACTAATGAGTATGGATAAACCATACCCAGCAAGCATGTATATCCTTAATTAATGAATGCAGGGCTAACAAAGGATTAGGGATGATTATTTTGCATAAAAGCACTTTTAAACAAGCCTATCAGTTGTAAAGCACTAGTTTAAATCAAGTTTAAATTCATTTGTTTACACATGTTTTTTCAACACTATAATATTGCCTTCTCAGCATGAAACCGAGATGACATTCGCTGTCAACTCTACACGAAACCCTGGCAATACATTCCCTGTAATGCACTGCACGGCATTCGCTGCTTGGCAATCCCTGCCCCTACCTTCTACAGCAATTTAATTATTAAAAGGTGAGGTGACTTGTGGAGCAGCCTAGACCCGCTCTTAACCGTGAGCACGACTATCATGATAGTTTTAACTCTGCAAAGTGTGTACACTTTACCCATGCGACACACCCGAGAGTGAGACGAAGCCATTATCCCTGGTACGTCTAGAATTGAGGATGCCTCACTAAGGATTCACCCCAGGTCGCATCATCACGTTGCCCGGAGCCCCTCGTGTGCCAGATGAACATACGGTGCCGATCAAGCACGTCCAAGATGGACATACGGTGCTGATCAAGCACGCCCAGGATGGACATACGGTGCTGACCAAGCACGCCTACACCGCCATGATAAACCAATTCTAGATTTCCCAAGGTAACAACTAAGGTATTACCATTATTAACACCCATGGCTGTACTGTTTTGCCTGGTCAGATCATCCACAACGTTCGGTCCTTAGGTCGACCGAGGTGGCACACCACGAACCATTCTCCACCGAACATACCACCACCTTGATCTACTCACGCCACGTTGATTTTAGTTGAATTAAGTTTAACCAAAATCACCAGATAAATGGTAGACTCACTCTACCAAGGTTTTAAATGATTTCCCATCAAAATGATCATCTAGATTTCCCATCTTTGCGACTAAGCATCTAGCGTGAGTACAAATCAAGGGTGGCAATAATAGGATATAATTATGCTAAGCGTCAATAGAAAGGTAACACGTGCTAATAGATGATTAACACGTCATGGGCAATAACTAAAAATTGGTTTCACGTGAATCGGACTTACGGTTTGAGAGATACAAAATGGTGATGGAACACTGTTTATATGAACAGTGTGAGCTTTGACCAGGCTTTGACCAAGTGGGGATTATTAGAGGCTGTGCTGCCTCTGTTCCCTTCAGTTCACGCACAGGGCAGAGCATAAGAACAGAGAGATGGGAAGGGAGAGAGAGAGAGAGAGAGGGGGAGAGAACAGGGCGGCAGCGGCTGGCTCCAGTGACTGGCGGTGCGGCGGCGACCGACGGCCGGCGGCGGGGTGGCGACGCGGCGCGGCTGCGGGACCGCCGGCGGTGGCTCGGCCTGGTGGCCGGCGGGCTGCAGGCGGCTGAGCGGCGGCGCGGCTGCAGGACCGGCGCGGCGCGCAAGGCGGCGGCCCGGCACGGCCAGCGCTGTGGGCGGCGGCGGCTCTACCAGGCGGTCGGCTAGGGGCGGCAGGGCGGCGCGCGACTGGCGGCAGCCCGGCCCGGCGGCTCGGCCTTGGCCGCAGCATGGAGACGCACGGCAGAAGGCCGGCGGCGGCCGGCCCTGGCGTGCGTGCGCAGCGTGGCTGCAGGCAGCGGCGGCGCGGCTTTGATGCAGCGGCGGCCCGCGGGCTGGTGGCCGGCGGCGGCGCTGCTCACGACGGCGGCATGGCCAGCGCGACGGCAGGAGGGCGGCGGCCTCACCTCGGTGACGACGTCCTCTTCTCCTCTTCCCCTTTGCTCTGTGATGCCGTGGGTTTCGGGCTAGGGTTTTGGGTGCCCGTGGTGGCGAAGGCCACGGCTGATGGATTTGGGGCATTTTATACTATGGATTTGTGCGCGTGTTTGGACAGAGACTTGGTATGCTTATGGTATGTAATGATGCTCAACGTGATTTGGGTGGCAACTATGGCAAGAACGAATTTGGTACGTGCTGACTTGGCTAGGGAATCTGATTTGGCATTGATTTGGAAGGAGGGAATTTGATTTTGCCCTTCATTTGGGGGTCTTGGTCTAGGAAAGAAATCACAGTGCAGCACCGTGCTCATCCATCGCACAGCAATAGCAGTGATTAGGATGCGATTAGGGGCACTGATGATAAGGGAGTGATTAGGGGTATTGTTTTGATTTTGGTTGTACTGTGTGGTCGTAGACTTTGCACGGCAACCGTGAGAGCGTGAATAGGAGAAAAGCTGATTAGGGGAGATTAGGGAAAATTAGGATAAGGGCTATCAATGGGGCGGTGGAGATTAGGGAAAAAATGATTAGAGGGGGATTATGCAGGATTAGGGCAGGGTTAGAGCTCGTAGAGCGATTAAGGTATATTTAGCAAATAAATTGTTATTAAATTATTTTTAAATTGAAATAGCATTTTTGGTGTTTAGGAAAATGACAGGATGTCACAACTGATCGACGATTCGATGCGGTAAGGGTTTCGAGATGTCGGCCTTTGGAGATTTTTATAGTGCGAAGGAAAGGTTTTCAGGATCCGAAATTTTGGGAGGATGATCTACAAAGGATTTGCTAGGACGGATTTTCAACGAAATTGTGGTTTACATCTTTGAGATGGCGCAGCCGGCGAGAGACGGAGGAGGCAGCGCGGTCGGTTTGCCCAGAAGGAAAAGGCAGATCAAAACAAATCAAATTTTGTTTGACAAAATTTAACTCCCAATAGGTTGAATAATTTTGTTTGCCAAATTTTTATTTTACAAAACAAATCAAATTAGTTTAATTTTCCACAACTAAAAAAATATACAAACCATTGAAATTCTTTCACTTTATAAGACCTTCGCTTTAAGCTCTTTATTAATCGAAAAACCTATTTAGATGTATTTGCGAATGAAAATATTGTAAAGAAACTCTTTGAACTTATTTTTATTCAAAATTCTCAAAATTTGATTTTTAAACTTTTGAAAATCTTATTAAATCAACCCTTCATTATAAATTTACAAACTATTACTTCAATAAAGTTTGAAAATATTCCCGAAATTTCATTTTACTAAAAAATTTTAATTTTTACAAGTTTGAAACTTTAGAATGTTACAAGAACTATCCCTAATCTTCGACGCCTTCGAAGACGAGGAGACCATAGCCCACCAAACGGTCGCCAGAGAGGCCATCCTGCATATTGGATACATATACGAAGAGGAGCTCAAAGGTACCCGATATCACTATTTGCCCCGACGACACCGCCACGCCCCCGACGATGAGCCAACTGAGGTACCTAGTTTGGCCTAGGAGCCCAATCAGCAATTGGTAAATCAGACGTTGTAAGTGAAGACGCTTGATAGGCTATACCAAGCAAAGGCTGAGCAAGCGAAGGAGCTAATCAAGGAAGTGGACCAATTACATGAGAATGCACAAGTAAGAAAGGAAGCATTCCTAAAGGAAAAACGAGAGTTCCATCGGGCCAACTGGGCGCAAGACATGCGAATAGCAACAGGCGAACTACTAAGGATCGACATTGAGAAAAGGGAAGAAAAGTTACAGACGGAAAAGCAAGCCACAGAGATATTGAAGGGGACATTAGAAAGGAAAAGAAAGAGCTACCAGTAAGAGTACCAATCCATGCAGGAGGACTACGACACTATTTTGGATTGGGGAGACGAATTGGACGAGCGAGAGCAACTAATAACCGCCTGGGAAAAACAATTAGAGGAGGCGAATGAAGACATGAAGAAATATCTTAATCAGCGGATGGAGAAGTTACACGAGAAGGAGATGGCGTTCGAAATCAAGAAACGCCAGTAGGAAGAACGGGTTGAAGCCGAAAGAAAGAAGAGACCCTGCACTCGCAGCTCCAGCCGAGCCATTTAAGCTTAGTAAACTTTAGGTCGTAATTTTATATCATGTTTGGAATAGACTGTATCAATTCACGATTTCCCATTGTGAGACAGCTATTCGTTATCTTAGGATATTAATAAAGTCTTTATTAGTTAAACTCTGGTGATTGTGAATTGTGTAATTACCTCTTCGTCAAAGCCCGAAGAATGAAGACGCGGGGAGCTCCAAGGTTCGAAAATGGAAGAGATTCTGGAGGACTTTTCCACAAGAAGGAAAAATAAATTTTCAAAAAAAAAACTGTCCGTACATCGTACCCGACGACCGTCCATACAGATCCGTACCGTTTTGAAAATCAAATATTTTCTTTAATTTTTTTAAAGCTAATTTCTCCACTTAAAACAACCCCTAATACTCCCTAAGTATCAAAGATTAATTAGCTATTAATAAAGCAATAATATAAACAACTAATTTGTTGCATGTGAGTGTAAACCATGTAATGACTTGCATCTTAATCACGACTAAGTGGCATCTGCCGATGCGCTTGGTCTGGTGTGTTGAAATCTTGTACTCTGGATCTTTGTAATGAGTGCCAAAAGTTGCTTTCCAAATTATTTTCAATAAAAGGATGTCACTACCATATAGTTGCTCGTCTTATCCACCCCTTTTTCTTGGAGCAGATGGCAAGAGGAAGAGGAAGAGGTCGTGGAAACCCCGGAGGCAATGGTCGCGGTCGAGGTCATGGACGTCATGCCGCAACACCTTCTGGTAGTACAGAAGAAGCTGGTAGCCAGAACCAGACTAAAAGTCAGCATGAGGCGGAAGCTGTGGACCAAGCCAATGCTGCCGCTCAACAAGCTCCAGCTACTGCTGCAGCCCAGCAACCTCAGCCTGCCGTCCAACGACAACAAGACAATCTGGTGTTACAACCTTTGAATCTGATTGTGGAAAGGTTCAACAACCCGCCAGTCCCGCAACAGGCGCCACCGGTAGCACCATACCACCCACAGTCCAAGTTTAGCGATTTCATGAGAACGAGGCCACCACAGTATTCTGGAACCAGGGACCCAGCAGAAGCAGACGACTGGATCAAGGAGGTAGAGAAGAAGTTGTATTTGGCAGATTGTGACGAGTATGAGAGCGTTCAGCTTGCCGCCTACATGCTTAAAGGAAATGCTGCCCATTGGTGGGAGAATTACTGCAATGCGCACCCCAACTACCGCAACCTGCACCCCAACTACCGCAACCTGACATGGAATGAATTTGTGGAGCTCTTCAAGAACGCCTACGTACCCCAGAGCATGCGGGATGAGAAGAAGCGCGAGTTCGAGAATCTACATCAAGGTAATATGACCATAGCGCAGTACATCAACAAGTTCATTGAGTTGTCTCGCTATGCTTCGGACTTGATTCCTACAGAAAGGGCGAAGATCTGGAGGTTCACAGAAAGGATGGACTCCGGCATGAGGATACAATTGCTACCCTTCCAATGCCAAGATTTTGAGCAATTGACAGAGAATGCTATTATACTAGAAGGAGCTCAGCGTAAACATAACGAGGACAGAAAGAGGAAAATGAACTTCCAAGGACAGAGCGAATGCAACATCCATCGTCGTTTCTCTCAGGGACAGAACTCCCAAAAACCCCAGTATTAGGGCCACAACCTTCAAAACCAAAGGCAGACCTCAAACTTTGTGCCAAAGTCTCAGGGTCAGAGTCAGACAGTGAATCAGTATGCTCGCCACCCTAACCAGAATGCAAACCAGGGGTCAAACAGAAATGCGCCAAGTGGAGCAACAGGAGTCACCTGTTATCGGTGCAACCAAGTGGGACACTACTCTCACCAATGCCCGACAAAACCAGCAAACCAATCGCCGAAGAACCAGGAAGGTGCATCTTCGCACGTGGGTTCAAACAAGAGTGTGCATAACGCATCCAGAACGACGCCAAATGTGGGATCTGGACGTGTCAACCACGCCACCGTGGAGGAAGCTCAGGAGACACCAGACGCTGTGCTTGGTACGTTCCTCGCAAACTCAGTACCTGTTACAGTTTTATTTGATTCTGGAGCTTCGCATTCGTTTATTACAAAAGATGTGGTAATTAAAAATCAATAGAAGATTGTACCTCTAAAACAATCCCTAGTAATCCAATCCCCGGGAGGATCCATGAACACAAATGTGGGATGCTGTGAGGGCTCATCCTTCTGCCCACCACCTGACATGCACTAGCCCTAGACCCGGGACACTAATGCACAGCAATCACATAGCCGAAATCATTTCATTCAAGCGGAAGTCTTATATTACACCAATACCTGCGTTAAGCCCGAAGGCTATAGGTATTACAACACGGCCCATTGGCCCAAAAGATATATTGTTCAAAAGATCAGAGTGCGGAATAACAAAAGATCCATAAGATCCAAAAAAGTCTCCTGCCGGCTATGCCTAAGCAGTCGACTGGAGCGACACCCTACGCCTCGCCATGGTCTTCTCCAAAGTCTTGTCCTTCGTCTTCATGGCATGCGTACTGATCCTGATCATATGCTCCATCTAAAAGAGTATATGATGCGAGATTAGTGTCATCCAAACACTGGCGAGTAGACCACCCAACCTAATGCATATAGTGTATAATGTTCCAAGGGAAGGTTGGAGGTTCGTTTATTTGCAGAAAGTCATATTTGAAACCAAAGCCTATGACTTAGCATTTTAACCCAAGGTTCTACCAATCATTAGTCAAGTTTTAGAGTTTCATTCCGGTTCCACGGCAGTTTCCAGGCACTCTGCCAAACGATCCCAAACCCACGGCAGTTTCCAGGTACTCTGCCAAACGATCCCCAAACACCCACCATCATCTTCCGGGAGTGGCGCTCCCTTTGTGGATCCTACGCCAGCGAAGTGCCCGGCCTTCCCTCGCCCAGTTGCCACACCCGCACTAGTGTCACGGCTCCCCTGCACGTAAGACCTAGATCATCCCACGGATGACGACATGAAACTGTCTTCACCTCAAGCATGGCAGCAGACGGGGTACGCCCGCAGGTCGTACTATCTCCGAATCCCCAATACTTGCACTACCGCGTGATGGCAACGCGTTGTGGTGATAGGAACCAAACCCCGCAGGCATTTGGTCAGCGACTTCCCGCTGTGTGCCGAGTCCACGACACACCCGTCCGGTCCACTCTATGAGTCACATCGGATCCGACCAGTCCACACTTTCAAACCACTTCCTTCTTCCAGGCTATTGTCCCTCCGTGTGCTCGGCACACGATGTGGCGGAACCACCCTCGGTGGCAGCGATTGGCAGCTACGCGTGTGACTCCGCGCTCCTCTCTGCACTACGTTTGTGGACACATAGCCTCCTTTCCCACGGTAGCCAAGCTACTCCTTCCTTACCACAAGGCGGACCCAGTTCGCTTGTCCAAACACAACCACACACACTGGCATGCCAGGCCCAATATCCAGTTCTAAGTTATTATAAGAGCATGTCCTGTGAATATCGGCTCACCGTTCCGAGGCAATTAAGCCTGAAATTGTAATTGGACCTGAGCAGTGTCTAGGCAAGATTTTAACCAGACTTAAGAGTCTAAACAGTTTTATTTTACCTAAACAGGCTATCATGGAGTGATTATCAAGCAATCATTATCAATGTCAAAGGAGGATGATTTCAAGGTAAATCATCATGGTAAACAAGACATGATATATCATGATTAACAAGCAGGTGTAAGTACTTTTAAATCAGCATGCAATTTGTACTGTAAATGATGTACTTTAGAAAAACTGGGATTCAATATGAATATATTGAATGTTAGCTTGCACTAGGGAAAGCCGCACTTTCCCTAATAAAAGCACATTCTATAGGGTAGGTGATAAACTCGCCTGGGTCTTGATCGTACTGGGGGTGCTCCTGCTGCTCCTGAGAAGGTCCTGCCAGGTCCTCGGCGTCTATTATCGAAACGCATTCGAGAACGGTAAACAAAGCAGCAAGATGCAAAAAGAAAGTATGATGCATGAAATACACACGGTCGTAACCCTAGTGGTTGGCGATTGACGATTAAGTTTTAATCAAACTTATCAAGGAAATTCCATGGTTCTATCTATGGGTACTAATCTACGCAAAATGACGGTTGCGTGGATGCATATGAATATGTTATGCGATGGATAATGATACCCATAAGAGTAATCCCCTAAATTTAGATTATCAAAATATAATGTGTGGATGCTAATTTCAAATGAGATATTTCCTTCATCAACTACCAAAGCAGACTATCCATTTTGACAATGGAGTGTGGCTGTAAATATTAGGCTAGACTTAGGTTAGCTAATTCATAACCTATATCGATGTATATTGCAAGAATCCAATTTACGCGATTAAATACCCCTATTATGCTTTACCAAGGTTATTTGATTTTAAATAATTTCTTAGGAGTCAATTATGAGTCCAAATTAAATTGGGGCTCTTATTGAGGATATTAATTTAAATCCTGTCTTTATATTATTCTATCTAAAGGAAATTGGTAAATTTCCCAACTTAATTATCCTTAGGAGGTAAAAATTTCCAAAAATGGTGGAATAAATTATATAAACTCCTAATTCATAATTATGGTTTACTGGAATTTTTCACATGAATTTTGGGACCTTGTTGGTATTTAAATCTCACTAGCAACCTCTATTTATATTACTGAAAAGGCAGTTTGGATTTATTATGAGTCTTAAATGGGTTTATTAAATTAAACAAAGTGTCCATAATGTGTTCACTGTTACCAGAGGTCAGTCTATATTTTCTCAGATTTTTCTAAGTTCATCTACTATTATATTTAATAGCAGTTCCTTTCCTGGATTTAATTTCTTAAAGAAAAACCTTATAAAAGGCTAAATAAATATAAACAGGGCATAAATCCAGGTTACTGTTCCACTAGACATTATTGTTAAATCAAGCAGATCATCTAATATTATTCATGATTTTTCTATGAATTTTGGAGATGTCTAAATCATTATAGAAATTCCCTAACAATTTCGGTTATTATAGAAATAGGCAAAAGGGAGAAAAATCCGATGAACAGTAATGGGCCGGCCCGGCAAGGGCACAGCCCACGCGAACCATGCCGAATGCGTATTTCTGGAAGACGCCAACCGCGAGCGAACGCGCGTTCGCGCGCGGGGCGCGTCCACTTCACCTGACGGGTGGGGTCGTGGTCCCACCGGTCAGTGGCTACACAGCTCACAGACACCCCACCGGCACGGATCTTGGCGCCGATCCAACGGCACCAGATCATCGTTCACCTCCGCACGTCCTGCGGCGGAGCTCCGGCGAGATCTTCAGCGTCATCTTGCTGGCGCTACAGTGCTTTATCGTGCTGCTATATGATCGCGAAAGGTTCCTAGCTAGATTACCCAGGCCGTGCCACCGGCGATTGTCCGGAGACGGCCCATACACGGTGGCGCGACTAGATGGGCGGCGAAGGAACTCCGGGACCATGTAACTACGGCGATCTACATGACTTTAAGATCGGAAATTCAGCCTAGAGCTTCTAGGGTCCATGAGGAAGCTTACCGGAGGGCAGGGATGGACAGAGGGGGCTCGGTAGAGCTTGGCGTCGACGAGCCGAATTAGCGCGGAGTAGGGCGACGGTGCGAGCGAACTCCGGTGAGGTTCATGCCCAATTGAGTGAGGGGAAATGTTAGAGAGGTACCCACGATGCTCAAGCTGAATCGGCTAGAGACTTACCAGGGAAGGAGCAATTGGAAAGGGGGCGATGCGGTGGCCGAACGCCGGTGGAGAAGAAACTCCGAAATCCGGGGTCGTCGGTGATTCCCCTTCCCAATGCCTGGGAGAGGAGGGAGGTAGGAGCTGGACGAAGCTCCAGAAGCACGGGCACGGCTTCAGTCCGACGAGTGGGGGCAAATTTCGTGAGTGGAGTACGGCGGCGGCAGTGAAACGTGAAAGGGGGTGCAAGGAAAGGCTAGGGCGAGGGCTTTATAGCCCGAGCGGCTTCGTGAGGAGTACGCGCGACGGAGAGCACGAGGGAGCGCGTCGCGCAGTGGCCGAGGCGGCAGGGCGATGGCGTGCACGGTGTTGTCCAGGAAGCGGCGGCCACGGTGCGGTGGGGGCAGCATGAGCAGGACTCGAGCACCACTTGGCGCATGGGATGGCGGCGGGATGCCACGAAGGTGTGCCAGCCAGCGTGGAATAGTGGGAGCCGGTGTACGGTCCGGCGGTCCGAGAGGGGGTCGCGGCGGAGGGCTTCATGCGGGCGGGCGCGCGCACGAGAGAGAGAGGAGGGCCGAGCCTAGGTGTGAGCCAGAGGGGCGAGCCGTGGGAGAAATCGAGTCGGGGCCGGCTCAGCCGCGATGGAGAAGAAAAGAGGGTCGGTCGGGGCCCACTATGGGATCCTGGGCCGGGCTAGGCCCAAAAATGGGTTGGGCCCAAACAGATGAACCCATTTTTGCTCTAAGATTCAAACTTGAATATCAACTCCTACCCTAATTTGAGGATACAAGATGTGACTTAGTTAATTTTAACTCTTCCATAATACTAAATTGGTTTAGGGGCAATTTAATTGTTTTACTTAGGGTTCTCCTTGGCTAACCAGATTGTTAAAGGAGTATCTAAATATTATTCCCCATTATTTAGGTATTAATCTAAGGAAAAATCAAAGGTGCATACATTACTCATGAAGCATAAGTGACAAAAATACAAGATTAAATTATGCATAACCAACCTCCCCCCATACTCATATTCATTATAAGCAAGTTTTTTAACGTTTCCTACAGAGGTCTTCAACCTATTACCACCCAAACCCCTAGGCATGACAGGATTGGCAGATTTGGGGTGTTACAGATGCCCAGCAGTAGAGATCGAAATTGAAGGATCTAAGTTCTTGTCGAACTTAATTATGTTGGATTCGAAAGGAATACCAATTATTTTGGGAATGGATTGGTTGATGATGTACAAGGGACAGATTGATTGCGCTAACCGAGCAGTCACCTTGACCAACACCGATGGTACACAAGTCAGATACGAGTCGACCATAAAAGGTGGTCCGGTTGGAACCGTACATCGACTAGAAGTAAAGACAGCTAGCAAAGAACAGTTACCACTGGAGGAAATACCTGTTGTTTGTGATTACCCAGATGTGTTCCCAGATGACTTGCCAGGATTGCCACCCGATCGCGATGTAGAGTTCACCATCGAGCTACAACCAGGCACTACGCTGATATCTCAACGGCCGTACCGCATGAATGCTACCCAAATGGCTGAAGTGAAGAAGCAGATTCAAGAATTGAAGGATAAAGGTTTTATCCGACCAAGTACTTCACCATGGGGTTCACCCGTGATATTTGTAAAGAAGAAGGAAGGCACACTCAGAATGTGCATGGATTATCGCTCGCTCAACGAGGTGACCATCAAAAACAAGTATCCTTTACCGCGAGTAGATGACCTGTTCGATCAGTTAGAGGGAGCTCGGGTATTCTCGAAGATTGATTTGAGGTCTGGGTACCATCAGATCAAGATCAGGAAGGAAGATATTTCGAAGACCGCATTCACGACACGATATGGATTGTACGAGTTTCTGGTGATGTCTTTTGGCCTCACTAATGTCCCACCGCATTTTATGAGTCTGATGAACAAGATACTTATGGAGTACCTGGATAAGTTTGTCGTGGTGTTCATCGACGACATTTTGATTTATTCAAAGAGTGAGAAGGAGCATGTAGAGCATCTACGGATTGTGTTGGAGATTTTGAGGAAGAATCAGTTGTATGCGAAATTCAGTAAGTGCGATTTTTGGTTGAAGGAAGTGTCTTTCCTAGGACACGTTATATCGAAAGGAGGAGTATTAGTCGATCCCTCTAAGGTTAAGGAAATTTTGGATTGGAAGGTACCGACGACGGTGACTAAGGTCTGAGGATTTCTAGGTATAGCGGGATATTATCGGAAGTTTATCGAAGGGTTTTCTAAGATCGCCAAGCCCCTCATGCAATTTTTAAAGAAGGATGTTAAGTTCAAGTGGACACCGCAGTGTCAGGAGAGTTTCGAGACTCTGAAAAGTAAGTTGACCACATCCCCAATTTTGGTACTACCTGACATACATAAAGACTTTGAGGTGTATTGCGATGCATCACTTCTTGGATTGGGTTGTGTGTTGATGCAAGAAGGGAGAGTAGTAGCTTATACTCCTCAGCAATTAAAGCCGCATAAACTGAATTACCCTACGCATGACTTGGAGTTAGCCGCAGTGATGCATGCGTTGAAGATTTGGAGACATTATCTTGTCGGGAATCATACGGAGATGTACTGATGAGGACATCACTCCTAACGATGCGTCCACCCTTCCAAACCGTTGTATCAGGACCAATAACAAGGGCACGCGCACGTCAACTAAACCATCAGGTGAGCTCGTTCCTTAATACACGAGAGAATATTGACAAGAGCGGGTTACTACCTAATGATATCATAATTGTACTTAGGAATCATGGTGTTGATCAGCAAAGATGGTGCTGTACGCCAAGACGGATTGGGAGCCAAGTCTACCACCAGTTGGAGTCTGGTTCAGCCACGGCGGAGCAGTCTATCTTCAAACAGGTTGAAATTCCACTCCAGTCAACGGGAATCGTGAAAACAAGATGACGTCCAGAGTCTGTCGGGCGCTGCAACGCTTCACCCTGGGCCCATGGCCCATGTACACCTACTCCGACTCTTTTTGGACGCCCCCAACCCTAGCCGTCACTATAAATACAGTAGCCATCATTGTTTAGACTTGGGTTTTGCTTAGATTATTTTGCCGCTGCAGTTTCGCCGTTTATCGGTTTGTAGAACCCTAAATTCGTGAGCTTAATACCAATTCGCAATTCAGATTGCTTCTTTTTCGTTCTTGCTTGTGTTCTCGAATTCGCTTGCAGGAACTAGCCTTCGTGGTGAGGTCAACCTCGCGCTTGCGTGGTTGATAACGAATGGGGACAGTGGTGTAGCATTTGTACGCTTTGATTGGTTCTGGTCAAGTCAGATCGTCAACGTCGAGTTCTCCACCAATTCAAGTTTATCCTACCTGTCGGAAGATTGGGACCCCGTCCCCCATCAGGTGGTATCAGAGCTCCGGTTGACCATCAGGTATCTTTGTATCCCCTTTGTTCATCGTTGTTAATCACCTAGAGTCCAGAAAATTGCCCCACAAAAAGATTGTGTTCGTCGTCACGCATGTTGTCCAAACCTCGTTGATCCCTCGCAATTTTCGTTTTTAGTTCGCGTTGTTGAGTTTGTGGCCGTAGTTCATCGTTTTGTTGCTGGTTTAGGTTGTGTTCGTAGATCTGTTCTTTTTCCATCCGCTGCAAAACTCGTCCTACCACTAGCCATACATGCAAAACACAAATCGAGTCATCCTCGGTTTGCCACTGCTAGCCGCCTTGTGTTATTTGTCCTACACTGCAAGCCCTAGATAGGTCGCAAACCGCCTTGTGTCAACCGCCCTGCATCGCTGACCATCCTTTTGCCTACCCGCATACCTACTGCTCGCCCATCTGGTCGCAACTGGTCGCCCATCAGGTTGCCGACTGGTCGCCCATCTGGTCGCCGAGGTTGCTGACTGCTCGCCCAACTGATCGCCGAGGTCGCCGACTGCTCGCCCAGATTCCGACTGCTCGCCCACCTGGTCGCCGAGGTTGCCGACTGCTTGCCCAGATTCTGACTGCTCGCCCAGATTCCGACTGCTCGCCCACCTGGTCGCTGAGGTCGCCGACTGCTCGCCTAGATTTTGACTGCTCGCCCAAACCCTGATTCGCAGCCCTTCGGTAAAACAGCCATAACTTTTACATACGGACTCCGTTTTCGACAATTTGGATATCTACGGACATCTACAGAAAAAGTTACATCTGATTTTCATCAACTTTGTCCTTTTTGGCAAACCCAGAATCATCAAATTCGCCCTGGAAGATAGGGTCTTGGTCCCCGGAAGTTTATGCACAGTTTTCGGAACAAGCATCCGATTTTGTATCCGGCGCCCCTTACCTCCAAACAGAGGGGAAATTGCTCTCTTTTCATATTTCAGTGCTGCCGAAGTGAAAGAAAATATCAGAAAAATAAAATAAAAATAAAAAACTTATCAAAGGAGGCAGCGCACAGAAAAGAGCCGCGCAAAAAAAAATTCGTACTTGCAGTTCTCGGGATCAGAAGTTGCCTTCATCTTGTTGTCCGTGCTATCAGCCTGCTTTGCTTGCTTGAACCAGTTCTAAGGACACGTTTAGACCAGCAACATTCACGAGTTCTTGTGGACATTTATTCAGCTTTGCTTCTGATTTCGAATATTGCTAACCCTTGCTACTATATTTGCCTACCGAGCTCCACAAACTTGTCAGAACAGGATCTTGTCTTGCAATCGCTTCACTCACCGTCTACTTGTCATCATCACCACCAAGTAGCGGGTTGAACCACTTGCAGCACTGGTAAGAACCTTGCAAGAGCGAGGTAAGAGGCTTGAGAGTTACCATCCACCTGCCCGAGATTGGTAGTGAATAGGGATAATCCTTCTTGTTTTATCTTCTAGTTTACTACTAACCATGACAGGTCCCGTTACAAGAGCTAGGGCTGGAGATGATGGTGACCTTCGAAAACTCTTCCAAGATCTTGCTGAGGAACTCTAAAATGCACTGGCCGAAACAACCCGAGAAGTGGCCACGATCAACCGAGAGGTTAGAGACGGTGTTGCCAAGGTCCGACTAGACAACCAGGAGAACTTTGCGAGGCTAGATCGTCGCATCTCAGACCTCACCAACAGGGTTGAGGTCGTGGAGAACCAGAAGCCTCCAAATGGATGGAATGTTGACGTGGAGAATGAAGCTGATGATGAATCCCATGCCGCTGCTGAACATCACCCCAATGAACCCGCTATGCGTCGCGTGGAGCAGGATGTTCGACTAGAGGAGCGCCAACCCCCCCGACGACCAGGCATCAGAGGTAACAATGGTAATAATGATAACAATAATCGCAATGATGATCCATTTGCTAAAGTCAAGTTTACCATACCCCCTTTCTCTGGTACTTATGATGCTGAGACTTATCTAGATTGAGAAATGATTGTTGAACAAAAATTTAACTCACACCTTGTCCCAGAAATTCATAGAGTTAGACAAGCCACTAGTGAGTTCAACGATTTTGCTATAATTTGGTGGAATGAACTAGTAAAGTCTAATATACATCCTGAAACTTGGGACATGCTGAAAAGACAAATGCGCCACATATTTGTGCCGCCTTCCTTCAAACGTGATTTGCGTAAAAAATTGCAACGCTTAGATCAAGGTAACAAATCTATGGAGGAATATTACCAAGAGCTCCAAATAGGCATGTTGCGTTGTGAGGTAGTGGAGACTGAGGAGGACAAAATGGCTCGTTTCTATGGGGGATTAAGACAAGACATACAAAATATCATTGATTACAAGGAATACCATGATGTCAATAGGTTGTTCCAGCTTGCTGTTTTGGCAGAAAAAGAATTGCAGGGACGACAACAGCGACCCCGGAGCAACTTTGGTGGTACATTCCCTCCACGGCAGGCGTCCACTTCAACCAAATCAACGCCCCCTCCTACTTTTCGGGCTGCTACCCCCTCGACGAGTAGAGCGCGTTCAGTCGCACCGTCGCCACCGCCTCGTGCGCCTGCACCTGAGGTAAACAAAAATTCTAACATGCAGGCACCAGCGAAGACCTCTTCATCTGTTGCCTCCACGGGACGCACAACAGGAATCATATGTCACCGTTGCAAAGGGATGGGCCATGTCATGAAGGACTGCCCAAGTCAACGAGCTTACATTGCGACAGACGATGGTGGGTACTTTAGTGCTTCTGATGTAGAGGATGAAGATGCTCTTGCAGCTAACCTGGCAGGTGACGAGGACGACGCACTCGACCATGATGACGATGAGGAAGCCTTTGGTACGGTAGCCACAGAACAATACCGTACCATCATTGTCCAGCGGGTTCTAAGCACTCAAATGAAGTGTGACATCCCAATAAATATTGTAATGTCACCTATTTTCAAAATTAATAAAAACAATTAATTTGATTTTTATTATTTTTAATGAGGAACATTCTCCTTAAAATCTTGATTTCCCTAAACCCGAACCCTCTTTGATCTAGCTTCGGTCGTTTTCCCCGTAACCCGAAGACCTCCTTAACCTTCCAACCATAATCGTTTCGCCCCGGTCAACCCTTGTTGACTCGGATCTGTCCTAGTCCTTATCCGAACCACGTCCCTCTAATCTCGGTCGTCCGTGAAACCCTAATTCCTCTTTAAACCGGTGATCCCTAAACCTATTCGTTCCCCTTTCCTTCCCTTTTTGCTCATCTCGTCCGATCCGGACGTGAATCCTAAACCAGTGCAGTCCTAAATCCTTGACCTTATTGATCCTAGCCATGCCCGAGTCGATCCCTCTCGAGTGGTGTCCGAGTCCAACCCTAAACCCCTCCAGTGTTACCGGAGGAATTAATTGAGATTCCCTCCTAACACTAAACCCTAAACCGACGTATCGACCGGATCGCGGTTGGTCAGATGTCCCTCACCTTAAACCTAGAAAATCCCTTTTCCCCCTAAGCTTCGATGATCGCCAGTTGTTCCCTTGTCGATCGGTCGAACCCTTATCGAGCAATCATCCCTCTCGAGTCGATCATTGCGTTTCGATGAAATCCCTAACCCTAAGCATGGCCGACTTGTGTCGATATCGCATTTAGCGCATCATTCCTTCTAGACGATCGTTGCCCTCGTCGATCGGACTAACCTAAGGTGCGCCCCTTTCGGTTAATCATCTCACTACCAGCGAACCAGGTACTACAACCGGTTCGAAACAGGTTTTAGAACCGGTTTTGGAACCGGTTGTAGGCAACCGCGAGTGATACCCTCCGGGTAACACTCGCGGTTCTAACCGCTTGTGGTAGGACACCAAGCGGTTCGGAAGGCTCCTGGCGGTGGTGGAGGCGCCACATGGGTGCTCTCTACAAGCGGTTCAGTATTACGAACCGCCAGGAGACCTCTCACCGATGAGGGATGCGCCCGTGTGCCTTCTCCTGGCGGTTGGACTTACGAACCGCTTGTGGAAACCTCAGAGGCGCATCCCCGCCACGTGTGCCCTCCACAAGCGGTTGGACATACGAACCGCTTGTGGAGAGCCTAAATAAGCGACAAGGGAGGCGCCACGTGTGGCCTCTCCTGGCGGTTGGAGTTACCAACCGCTTGTGGAGAGGCCGAGCGTAAATTATATTCAATATAGAATATGTTACGAGGGGGTTTTCAATATGAAGTTTGACAATAAAATTAAATACAACTACAATATTTTTTCACAATTAAAAATATAATATGATGTGTACTCGATCATTCACACAACCACAATTAAGTTCATTTACACAATAATACTGAATGAATTAAAAATATGTACATACATGAAATAAGGAGCACATACCTCGATCGAAGCAATGTTTATACATTTCAAGAGTACAAGGGTGAATCTTGAGGTCATTTGTTGCATGCATCGCTATCGTGGCCTTCGATGATTCCGATATTTTACCTGTCCCAGAGAAGGACAATCTCTCCGAATCCTTTGTGTGGAACTCGCCTTTGGTTGATATAATCTAAATCGACAATGAAGCCGATAAGTTGTTCTTGGATTCTTTGCAACTTGGTGAGGCGGGATCACACCTTGCACATCGAGGTAAGGCCGCCAAAATAGAAAATAAATAACTCTATGAACATGTAAATTGTAAGTACTAAGAAATTGAGATGCATCATTAATTTCGATGCATCATTACTTTGGTATTTTTGACATACACGCACCTAAATCGTCTATTTTGGGCACATCGCCGTGGCAAAGATTTTGCATGTAGTGGCACACATAATAGCCACATAAGTTGTTTCACCGTTTGTTGTATAACCTATGATGAAATTTAAAAAGAATACAAGTATTGAGATGAAAAACTATCAATAAAGAATATGAATTAATTAGTATGCTTTATTAGGTACTCGAGTGCTTAATTGAATTTGTGAATTCGTTCTTGAAAGCTCCTTTATGCTTCTTTGAACTTTGCGAATGCCCTGTGATGCGTTAATACATGAATAGTAATTATTAGAGTTTGAATTAATTAAATAGCTAGGCATTTCAATAGAATAAGGAAACCATCTTATAAAATAATATATACCATACCGATTTAAGCGTCAATGATATATTGATATTTTTCTGTGGTTTCCTTTTGAGTCTTGAACAATGATCTTGCTATTATCAAGCATGATAACAAGAAGGACCCAGTGAAACCTATTAACATATTCAACATATATATGTAATTAGTCATATTATGTATGCTTTAAAAAGTTAGGAATGAGAGGTTGTGAGGTTCTGGAAAACCACAACCGGTTTGGGACACAAACCGGTTGCAGAGGTGGGACTTTACACGCGGTTCGTGTTTCAAACCGCTTCTAGAAGCCCTCTCCCGCCCATTGCCCACGAACCGGTTCTAGTACGAAGATTACAACGGGTTCGTACCAAACCGCTTCTGATGGACCGGTTGTGATGCCCAATTCTGTAATAGTGTCTCATGCCGAATTATCCATCAAATCATATCGCCAATTCAATTATTCCCTAATTTTCCATCTTTTTCCTAATCTTTCACTAATCGCATTGACCCTCTACAACTTGCCATGTTCGTGGACCTGCGCCACGCAGCCCCAAATCCTGCCAAATCCATATTCCCGAACCATACCAGACATACACATACCAAAATCGCAAGTTAACCATGCCAAAAATATACACTGTATATTTTTTTTCCAAACCAAAGCCATATCAAATCAGATATCCAACCTATCCTTCCACGTCAGTACAGTACACAGAACACACCAAATACATATATACCAAATACAATTAATTCTTTCCATACACGTGCAGCGCCGAATCATTATCAAAACCGAATCAAACCTTTCCAAACCAAATCCTATTCAAATCCCAAAATTCGGGGATTTGTTGCCAGCCAGATCATCCATATAAATTCCCCTCGTTCCCAAAACCCGAGCCGCCGTCGTCAACAGATCGAAGAGGAGGCGAGGTCAACAGATCGAGGACGAAGCGAAGCCGTATGCCTTGTCGCCGGAGACGTCGCCGCCCAGCCCCAGGCCGTGCCGCCCCTGCCACAGCACCGGCCATGGCCGGAGCTCTGCGCGCCGCCACCTCTTTCCCGTGCGCCGCCTCTGCTCCTCCCCTGGCGCCGCCGCCACCCTGCCCCTGCAGTGCGCCGCCGCTCTGGTTCCTTCCCCAGCGCCGGCCGCCCTGCCACCTTCCCGGGCCGCCTAGCTCCTTCCCGGCCATCCGCTTCTCCGCTGGCCGCCTCCATGGCCCCTTGCTCCCCTCCTGGCCACCGGCTACTCCCCTGCGCGCCTCCCCAGCCCTGCAGCGCGCCACTCCCCAGTGCGTTGCCGCCCTGCCCAGCAACGCCGCTGCTGCCGCCATCTCCCTGGCCGCCCTGCCCCTCCCCGGCGCCGACCCTCTGCCCTGCTCCCTTGCAGCGCCGGCCGCCCTCTCCCTGCCGGACACCTCCTCCACCGCCTAGCTCCCCTGGCCGCAGCGCTTGCGCCGGCCAGCCCCAGCGCCCCTCTGCCCTGCCCTTGCGCCGCCATACTCCTATCCCATGGCGCCGCCCCCTCTACCCCTTCCCCGAGCCGGCCCGACCCCGAGCCGCCCCTGCCCGGCGTCCTTCCTTGCCGCCGCCCCTTCCCCTGCTGCTGCTCCAGCGCAGCCACCCCTGTCCCCTGCAGCCGCCGCTCTACCTCCTCACGGCGCCGCCTCCATAATTCCCTGTAGCGCTGCCCCCCTGCCGCCCCTGGTGCCACCCCCCTCGTCGGAGCACCACCACCACCGCCGGCCGGCCACCATCTTCCATCTCCCACTCTTCCTCCCTTCTCTCTCTCCCTCTCCCTGTCTCTCTTCAACCTGTGGGAGGAAGAAAATAGAGGAAGGAGCCAAAATCCCCAAATCCTCTGATATTGGTTCGGCATCTACAGTGCACGAGCTACAGTGCCAATTTCTATTTTCCCTAATTTCAGCCGGCAGTTTTCAACTTTTCATTGCCGCTCCGTCCGAACTCCGAATCCGGTGATTCCAATTTCTATGTTTCTCTAAAAATCATATCTATCTACTGTATTTATTTTATAATTTTTGGAATTTTATCTGTGCATGTGATTTGCTGTGTACCTCGGTTTGCGTGCCCGAGACTTCGTCGATACCAGGGGAGCGATCGTCGATGTCGATGCCGGATAAGAAGCGCCACGAGGATTGGAGGTGATCGGAGCATCGTCATGGACGGTGGAGTGGAATTCAAGACGATCGGAACCAAGACCATGCCGGCAGCGCCTATGCAGAGATCGTCGCCGTCGATGCGAGAGAGAAGATCGGCACCGGAGTTATCAAGGCAAGCTAGATTCATATTGAATTCCTAGTTTGCTAAACTTTTATTATTCCGCCTTTATTTAATTTGCATGCATGAATTGTTAGCGTAAGTGCTTAATTATTCCGATTGCACGTTAGTCTTCCACTAACATGAATTAGCCTGCCATTGATAAGCCCGTTGGTCATACTTTCCTGGCCTATCCTTTGCGTAGATGCTTAGCCTTGCTTCTGGGTTGGTAGTTGTTAGGTTTCACTCATTAATTAATTATGGTATCGTGAAGCTGCGGCTTCGTGGTATTGTTTTTGGTAAACCTAATCAACTAAAATTAACGTGGTGTGTGTTGATTAGAGGAGACCCAGAAGAGGCGGATTTGGGCTTGTGGTTGTGATGTGAAGGTCTCCTCTATAAGGACCGTATACTTGTGACTACGAAACCGAACTTGAACAGTACAGCCACTTCTGCCTTCGGTCCTGGCTTATTAGCTGTGAAAACCTAGTTTCCGGTGTACTCGCGTTGGAATGGATGCGAGTTCCGATGGCTTAAATGGGGGTTAGCTTCATGCGGTCTTATTTGTCGATCCGTAGAAGGAGCGCGCATTCTTGTCGACCGGCGAAGTGTACCGTATTGGGGCGTGCAACCAAAAGAAAGGGTACGCTAAGGGACAGGTGAAAGCAGTGAACGGCCTTGTATCGTTTCTCCTTCGGGATTGAGACGAGGCTTGTGGGGAACGTGTACACGCTCTGCAGAGTTAAAACTATCATTGATAGCCATGCCCGCGGTTATGGGCAGATAAAGGAGTCTTCACAAGGTAGTCCCATGTGTTTTAATTAATTAACTAGATGGTGTAGTGTAGGTAGGGAGTGTCTCTCTTGGAGCCGGTTAGCCGTTTCTTGGCTACGCTCATCGTGTGTCGAGCCGATTAGCCTTCCTTTGGCTATGCTCGTGTGTCATAATGGGTTCAATGAATCAAAAATAAATGAACAGTAGATAGGTGTTGTTTTTCGTAAAATAACCAAATCCATCCTTTGCCCTTGCATTCATTATTAAGGACTGCTTGCTGGGTAGCCGTGTACTCATTATACGAATCACGGATATTTGTTCGGGTGAAGAAATCGACGTTGGAGCCAGTTGTGACCAGGAGGGTCCAACGCAAGGTGATTTTGGGAATTAGCTACACGTATCCGGGTCAACCTCGGAGTATCATCGCGTTGAAGTCGTCCGCTGCATTCCCACTTTGAATTGATATATGTCATGTGCAAGACTATGTATTTGTCTATGTCAACTGGATGTTATTTACCTTATGTAAACTGTTAAATTTTAGTTATTTCAATGCCTGCGATGATATTCCAAACCGTCCTTGAGTGAAATGCTAGCTATGATCTTCTGGGACTAGTCTTCGATCACTCAAGCCTGATAGAAATACCGGGGTGTACGACAGATTTGGTATCAGAGCTGGGGTTGACTCTAGGATACCGTAGCCAGTTAGACCTAAAAGCCTTAAGAAATTATTTTACTAAAAGATTTTTTTTAAAAGGTTCTTTTCTTTCCATCTACCTCTAGATGTCTAGTATTCTTTCCTATTTATGATTGCTTTCTTTCATTTCCCCTTACCCACTTATTCTCTGTTTGTCTAAAAACAGTTTGTTTTCACCGCTTTTCCCAAATTCAAAACCTAGTCTTTGTCCCATCATTGGTCAAGATTTCTGGAGCTACCCAATGATTGACATCCGCCATCAAGATCATGCCCATACCATGAAAGATTCATCAAATAGAATGGAAGAGTCGAAGAATTACGAGTTGAAGACAAGATGATTCTTGAGAGTCGAAGACAAGAAGATTTCCACAAGATTAAGTATAGGTATTGGTCAGTATAATCGTATTTTATGTGTGGAGTAGACCGTATCAACCTTGGTTTTCTCATTGCGATACGACTATTCATTTGCTTATAGTTAGGTCAAGATTAAGGACAAGAAAATTGTTTGGTGCATTGGATTGTTTAACTTCCGCAACTACAAGAAGACAACCAAGACCTATCAGAAGATCGAGGAAGACATTGTGAGAAATCACAATTGCAAGAAGATGGAAGGAAGACGATGGTCAAGGATTAACGTAAGCTAAAAAGGTGATTTTCAAAAAAAAAATGTTTTAGAAATAGTTTTTCCCGTGCGCCGCCTCTGCTCCTCCCCTAGCGCCGCCGCCACCCTGCCCTGCAGTCTTGCCGCCGTCTGGTTCCTTCCGGGCCGGCCGCCTGCCTGCCACCTTCTGGGCGCCAGCTCCCCCACCATCCGGTTCTCCGTGGCGCCTCCATGGCCCCTTGCTCCCCTCCGGCCTGGCCTCTCCTGTAGCGTCTCCCTGCCTGCGGGCCCGCTCCCCGATCTTGCTGCCCACCTTCAGCAGCGCCGCCGCCGCCGCCATCTCCTAGCCATGCCTGCCCCCTCCCGCGCCGACCCTCTACCTGCTCCTTGCAGCGCCGGCCGCCCTCTCCTGCCGGCCACCTCCTCTCACCGCCAGCTCACTGGCGCAGCCCCCGCCGGCCAGCCCAGCCGCCCTCTGCCTGACCTTGCGCCGTCGTACTCCTATCCCATGGCGCCGCCCTCTACCCCTTCCCGTCTTGGCCCGACCCGAGCCGCCCGCCTGACGTCCTTCCTTCCCGCCGCCCTCCCTGCTGCTTTGCTCAGTATGACCACCCTGTCCCCTGCAACCGCCGCCCTACCTCCTCTCGGCGCCGCCTCCATAATTCCTGCTGGCGCGCGCTCCCTACCTACTGGCGCCACCCCCTCGCCGAGCACCACCACCACCACGGCCGGCCACCATCTTCCATCTCCCTCTCTTCCTCCCTTCTTTCTCTCTCCCTCTCCCTCTCTTTCTTCAACCTGTGGGAGGAAGAAAACAGAGGAAGGAGCCAAAATCCCCAAATCCTCTGATATTGGTTCGGATCTACAGTGCACGAGCTACAGTGCCAATTTCTATTTTCCCCAATTTCAGCCGGCAGTTTTCAACTTTTCATTGCCGCTCCGTCCGAACTCCGAATCCGGTGATTCCAATTTCTATGTTCCTCTAAAAATCATATCTATCTACTGTATTTATTTTATAATTTTTGGAATTTTATCTGTGCATGTGATTTGCTGTGTGCCTCGGTTTGCGTGCCCGAGACTTCGTCGATACCGGGGGGAGCGATCGTCGATGTCCATGCCGGATAAGAAGCGCCACGAGGATTGGAGGTGATCGGAGCATCGTCATGGACGGCGGAGTGGAATTCAAGACGATCGGAACCAAGATGATGCCGGCAGCGCCTATGCGGAGATCGTCACCGTCGATGCGAGAGAGAAGATCGGCACCGGAGTTATCAAGGCAAGCTAGATTCATATTGAATTCCTAGTTTGCTAAACTTTTATTATTCCGCCTTTATTTAATTTGCATGCATGAATTGTTAGCGTAAGTGCTTAATTATTCCGATTGCACGTTAGTCTTCCACTAACATGAATTAGCCTGCCATTGATAAGCCCGTTGGTCATACTTTCCTGTCCTATCCTTTGCGTAGATGCTTAGCCTTGCTTCTGGGTTGGTAGTTGTTAGGTTTCACTCATTAATTAATTGTGGTATCGTGAAGCTGCGGCTTCGTGGTATTGTTTTTGGTAAACCTAATCAACTAAAATTAACGTGGTGTGTGTTGATTAGAGGAGACCCAGAAGAGGCGGATTTGGGCTTGTGGTTGTGATGTGAAGGTCTCCTCTATAAGGACCGTATACTTGTGACTACGAAACCGAACTTGAACAGTCTGACCATACGCGCCGGTCTGGCTTATTAGCTGTGGAAACCTAGTTTCCGGTGTACTCGCGTTGGAACGGATGCGACTTCCGATGGCTTAAATGGGGGTTAGCTTCATGCGGTGCGCTGTCAGATCCGGTCGAAGGAGTGCGCATTACTGTCGGACTGGCCGAAGTGTACCGTATTGGGGCGCGAAACCAAAAGAAAGGGTACGCTAAGGGACAGGTGAAAGCAGTGAACGGTCTTGTATCGTTTCTCCTTTGGGATTGAGACGAGGCTTGTGGGGAACGTGTACACGCTCTGCAGAGTTAAAACTATCATTGATAGCCATGCCCGCGGTTATGGGCGGGTAAAGGAGTCTTCACAAGGTAGTCCCATGTGTTTTAATTAATTAACTAGATGGTGTAGTGTAGGCAGGGAGTGCCTCTCTTGGAGCCGGTTAGCTGTTTCTTGGCTACGCTCATCATGTGTCGAGCCGATTAGCCTTCCTTTGGCTATGCTCGTGTGTCATAATGGGTTCAATGAATCAAAAATAAATGAACAGTAGATAGGTGTTGTTTTTAGCAAAATAACCAAATCCATCCTTTGCCCTTGCATTCATTATTAAGGACTGCTTGCTGGGTAGCCGTGTACTCATTATACGAATCACAGATATTTGTTCAGGTGAAGAAATCGACGTTGGAGCCAGTTGTGACCAGGAGGGTCCAACGCAAGGTGATTTTGGGAATTAGCTACACGTATCCGGGTCAACCTCGGAGTATCATCACGTTGAAGTCTTCCGCTGCATTCCTTCTTTGAATTGATATATGTCCTGTGCAAGACTATGTATTTGTCTATGTCAACTGGATGTTATTTACCTTATGTAAACTGTTAAATTCTAGTTATTTCAATGCCTGCGATGATATTCCAAACCGTCCCTGAGTGAAATGCTAGCTATGATCTTCTGGGACTCGTATTCGATCACTCAAGCCTGGTAGAAATACCGGGGTGTACGACATGAAGCAAGCCGAGCGAGCCCAATGCCACAACTTGTTCCAAATGTTCCTCGTCGTCAACAACCGACGTGTTCGAACCATCATCGATGGAGGCAGCTGCAACAACTTGGTGAGTTCTGACCTGGTCAAGAAGCTTGGCTTGACCACAAAACCGCATCCCCAACCATATCATGTGCAGTGATTCAACAACAGCGGTAAGGTTAGGGTGACTCAAACTGCTAAGGTGTCATTTTTCATTGGTTCATACCATGATGATGCTGATTTTGATGTGGTACCTATGCAAGCTTGTTCACTGTTATTAGGCCGACCTTGGGAATATGACACTAATGCCACTCATCATGGTAGAGATAACACATACACTCTCACACACAAGGGAAAGAAAATCACTCTGCTCCCTATGACTCCTTCTGAAATTGTGCATTATGATAGGGAAAGACTAGAAAATGAGAAGGAGAACACCCTAGAATCTGAAAACTAGCAGGTAGCTAAAACTCTCATTCCCCTAAAGAAAGATAAACCTACTACTAGGACCGAGGGTATTAAACTGAAGGGTGGTATCTTGCTTGCCACAAAATCTGATCTTACTGAATCGTCATGCTATGCGTTGATATGTAAAGAGACCTTGTTTTCATTTAATGATATGCCTGTCTCTTTTCCGCCTGCTGTTACTAACCTTTTGCAAGAGTATGACGATGTGTTTCCCACTGAGGTGCCCCCGGGACTACCTCCTGTTCGAGGTATTGAGCACCAAATTGACTTGGTTCCGGGAGCAATATTGCCAAACCGTGCTGCATATAGGACCAATCCGGAGGAGACTAAGGAAATTCAACGACAAGTCCAAGAGCTTTTGGACCGTGGGTACGTGCGACAAAGCCTTAGTCCCTGTGCTGTTCCTGTTTTGTTGGTCCCTAAGAAAGACGGTAGTTGGCGCATGTGCGTGGATTGTAGAGCCATTAACAATATCACAATAAGGTATCGTCATCCTATTCCTAGGTTAGACGACATGCTTGATGAGTTAAGTGGTTCTATGGTTTTCTCAAAAGTTGACTTGTGTAGTGGGTACCACCAAATCAGAATGAAATTGGGAGATGAATGGAAAACTGCTTTTAAGACTAAGTTCGGATTATATGAGTGGTTAGTTATACCTTTTGGGTTGACTAATGCACCTAGCACTTTCATGCGTTTGATGAATGAGGTCTTACGTCTTTTCATTGGTAAATTTGTGGTAGTTTATTTTGATGATATCTTGATCTATAGCAAGTCACTTTCTGAACATCTCGAACATTTATGTGCTGTTTTTAATGCTTTGCGAGAGACACATTTGTTTGGTAACCTTGAGAAGTGCACGTTTTGCACCGATCGAGTTTCGTTTCTTGGCTATATTGTGACTCCACAGGGAATTGAGGTTGATGAAGCCAAGATTGATGTGATCAAGAGTTGGCCGACCCCTAAAACGGTCACACAGGTGCGAAGCTTCCATGGACTTGCAGGTTTCTACCGCCGCTTAGTGAAGGATTTCAGCACCATTGCTGCACCTTTGAATGAATTGACAAAGAAGGGCGTTGCCTTCCATTGGGGGCGACCACAGGAGGACGCCTTCAATCTGTTAAAAGAGAAGTTAACAAATGCACCATTACTTCAACTTCCTGATTTTGGTAAGACTTTTGAACTTGAATGTGATGCTAGTGGAGTTGGAATTGGTGGTGTGCTTATGCAAGAAGGTAAGCCAGTTGCTTATTTCAGCGAGAAATTAAGTGGGCCTGTTTTAAATTATTCCACGTATGATAAAGAATTGTATGCTCTTGTACGAACTTTAGAGACGTGGCAACATTATTTATGGCCTAAGGAATTTGTTATTCACTCTGATCATGAATCGCTGAAACATATTTGCAGTCAAAACAAACTGAATCGTAGACATGCCAAGTGGGTAGAATTTATTGAATCTTTTCCATACATCATTAAACACAAGAAAGGGAAAAATAATGTAATTGCTGACGCTTTGTCTCGGAGATATGCTATGTTGTCTCAACTTGACTGTCGAATTTTTGGACTTGATGCTATTAAAGAACAATATGCTCAAGATGAAGATTTCAAAGAAGCTTTGGTTAATTGCAAGGACGGGAGGGCTTGGAATAAAATTGTACTCAATGATGGGCTCTTGTTTAGAGCTAACCGCCTATGCATTCCAGTTGGATCCGTTCGTTTTTTGTTGTTGCAGGAAGCGCATGGAGGAGGCCTAATGGGACACTTTGGTGTCAAGAAGACGGAGGATGTTTTGGCCACACACTTCTACTGGCCAAAGATGAGGCGTGATGTTGAACGCCTTGTGGCACGCTGCACCACGTATCAAAAGGCAAAGTCGCGGTTAAATCCACACGGTTTGTATATGCCTCTTCCTACTCCTAGTGTTCCTTGGGAGGATATTTCGATGGACTTTGTTCTAGGATTGCCTAGGACAAAAAGGGGGAGGGATAATATTTTTGTTGTTGTGGATCGGTTTTCAAAAATGGCACATTTCATTCCTTGTCACAAAAGCGACGATGCTACTCATATTGCTGATCTATTCTTTAGAGAGATTGTTCACTTGCATGGTATGCCTTCTACCATTGTTTCAGATTATGATGCAAAGTTTTTGAGCCACTTTTGGAGGACATTGTGGAACAAATTGGGAACAAAATTTTTGTTTTCTACTACTTGTCATCCCCAAACTGATGGCCAAACGGAGGTGGTAAATCGTACCTTGTCCACGATGTTACGAACTGTTTTGAAGAAAAACTTGAAACTATGGGAGGAGTGCCTTCCTCATGTGGAGTTCGCTTACAACCGTGCGCTACACTCGACTACAAAGGTAGGTCCTTTCCAGGTAGTGTATGGTTTTAACCCTCGTGCTCCCATTGATCTTTTGCCTCTCCCCACATCTGAAAAGAACAATCTTGATGCTAAGAAGCGTGCGGAATTTATTTTGAAACTACATGAGACCACAAAAGAGAATATTGAGCGCATGAATGAAAAATACCGCATTGCTGGTAGTCAAGGTAGGAATGAATTAATATTTGCTCCTGGAGATCTTGTATGGTTACACTTGCGTAAGGAGCGTTTTCCAGAGTTACGAAAATCTAAATTGATGCCCCGTGCTGATGGTCCATTTTGGGTGCTAGAGAGAATCAATAATAATGCCTACAAACTTGAGTTGCCTGCAGATTTCGGGGTTAGTCCCACTTTTAACATTTTAGATTTGCGGCCATATTTGGGAGAAGAAGATGAGCTTGAGTCGCGGACGACTCCAATTCAAGAGGGGGAGGATGATGAGGACATCACTCCTAACGATGCGCCCACCCTTCCAAAACCCATTGTATCAGGACCAATAACAAGGGCACGCGCACGTCAACTAAACCATCAGGTGAGCTCGTTCCTTAATACATGAGAATATTGACAAGAGCGGGTTACTACCTAATGATATCATAATTGTATTTAGGAATCATGGTGTTGATCAGCAAAGATGGTACTGTACGCCAAGACGGATTGGGAGCCAAGTCTACCATCAGTTGGAGTCTGGTTCGGCCACGGCGGAGCAGTCTGTCTTCAAACAGGTCGAAATTCCACTCCAGTTAACGGGAATCGTGAAAACAAAATGACGTCCAGAGTCTGTCGGGCGCTGCAACGCTTCACCCTAGGCCCATGGCCCATGTACACCTACTCCGACTCTTTTTGGACGCCCCCAACCCTAGCCGTCACTATAAATACAGTGAAGGCTAATGTAGTTGCCGACGCCTTAAGCCGTAAGCCAAGAAACAACTACCTGGAGGTTGAGATGGGAAGGCTAAATCTGGAGGTCGTAGCACTAGGATTCCTGTATACGATGGAAATATAGCCTACGCTGGGGGAGAAGATCAAACAAGCCCAGCTGGACGACGAACGTACCACAGACATTATAGTTAAACTAATAATGGAGAAAGCCCTAGGAGTTGACATAGATAAGGCTGGTATTGTCTGGTTCGGCAAGAGAATCGTCGTACCAAAGAAAAAAGGACTCAGAGAGTTAATCATGAAGGAGGCACACGATTCAGCATATTCCATACATCCGGAAAGTACCAAGATGTACCTTGACTTGAAGGAGAATTACTGGTGGCCGTGTAAGAAGAAGGACATCGCCGAACATGTAGCTTTGTGTGACATATGTCAGCGCGTGAAAGCCGAACATCAACGACCAGTGGGATTACTGCAACCTCTCCAAATTTCGCAATGGAAATGGGAAGAAGTTGGCATAGATTTTATCGTTGGATTGCCAAGAACCCAAAGGGGTTATGACTCGATATGGGTTATTATCGATCAACTGACCAAAGTAGCCCATTTTATACAAGTCAAAATGAACTACCGAAGCCACCAGTTAGCGGAGGTATACATGTCAAGAATAGTCTGCTTGCATTGTGTACCAAAGAGAATAGTGTCAGATAGAGGGACTCAATTCACCTCAAGATTTTGGCAACAAATCCACTCTCTATTGGGAACACGTTTAGCTTTCAGCAGTGCATATCATCCCCAGACGGATGGACAGACCGAAAGAACCAATCAGATTCTGAAAGACATGCTCAGGTCAATCGCATTGACAGATTCCAAGAGTTGGGATGAGGCTCTCCCCTATGCCGAGTTCTCATACAATAATAGTTACCAGTCAAGCATACAGATGTCTCCGTTCGAAGCATTGTATGATCGGAAGTGCCACACGCCCTTGTACTGGAATGAGACCGGAGAGAGGAAGTTGTTTGGTCCCGAGATCCTAAAGGAAGCGGAAGAGAAGGTTAAGATGATCCAGCAGAGGATGAAGACTGTTCAGTCTCGACAGAAGAGTTATGCTGATAAACGACGAAGAGATTTACAATTCAGCGTGGGAGATCACGTATATTTGAAAGTGTCGCCGTTAAAAGGACTACGCCGATTCCATGTGTCAGGGAAGATATCGCCCCGGTACATTGGTCCGTTTGAGATCACCACCAGAAAAGGAGAAGTTGCCTACCAATCGCAGTTACCACCGGATCTGTCTGGAGTTCACAATGTGTTTCATGTCTCTCAACTACGGAAGTGTTTGCGTGTGCCCGAAGAGCAAATGCCCATGGAGGCCATGGACTTGCAAGAAGATTTGACCTACAAGGAGAGGCCGATAAAAATCTTGGAAGAAGCCGAAAGACGCACTCGCAGCCTTGTGATCAAGTTTTGCAAGGTGCAGTGGTCCAATCATACGGAAGAAGAAGCAACGTGGGAGCGACGAGAGGATCTGCAGGCAGAATTCCCCAAACTGTTCCAGGATCCTTCCGAATCTCGGGGTCGAGATTCCTCTTAAAGGGGGAGGTTTGTGATATCCTAATAAAATTATAATGTCACCTAGTAGTAATAATACAACCAAAAAGATAAAAACATAAAATAATAATAAAAAAGGTCTTTATTTGGGCCTAAATAGCCTAAATAAGCCCTAATCAGGCCCTAACTAGGCCCATTAGCCCCTTAACCTATCTCTTTTAGGATTAGGACTCCTAATTCTATCCCTAACCCCAATTCTATCCAAACCAGGTTTATCCCCTTTTCTAGGACCCAAACCCCAAATCCAAGGGAAGTACGTTGTAGATCTCGTCGAGATGATCAGATTGAGTATATGGAAGTCCTATTTTGGAGAAGATTTGAAGAAGTTATGAGTCGCCGAAGATTGGAGGGAATTCAGCCATCCTCATGCCATGGCCGCCGCCGCTGCCGCCGTCGCCTCGGACCCGTGCCCCACGATCTGCACGCACTCCAGCGCTGCGCTGCGCTGCGCCACACGCCGCAAGCCGATGCCAGCGCGCCGCGTGTCCTGCTGCTTGGCGTGTCCGCCGCCGCCACTGCCAAGACGCGCGTGTCCCCAGCCGCGCTCCGCAGCGCTCGCGCATCGCCCCCATCTCGCCACGCGTCGCCACTCCGTTGACCGCCGCCGCCACTCGCGTGCCGCCGTGTGTCCCGTACCCTACCTGCAGACCAGCGGCAGTGGGCCCCTTTGTCGGCCGTGCAAAGCTGGCGACCCGTGGGCCCCATGACAAAGTGCGCACCGAGCCGCCGCCAAGTCACCCCGCCACCTCAGCGCCACGTGTCGCCGACGTGTCACCCATGTATCGGCCACGCGTCGATTACCACATCACCGCCGGCCCACCTAAGTCTGACGTCGACTTGCCACGTCGACAAATTCTCGGCGTCATCACCACGTCACTCCCGAGCCGTCCCGTGCCACGTGTCAGTCTCCCGTTGGCCCAGCCGAGCCTCCAAGCCAAGCCGCCGAGCCGACCCCACCCAATCCCGTGTTGCCACGTGTCCGACTCGAGCCGAGCCGAGCCGGCCCAATAAGCCAATTGAGCCCAGTTCCTTTTCCTTTTTCCTGAAATTTTCTATTTTCTCCAAACTTCTATGAATTGTTTAGGGAGCATCCGAACTCCAAATTAGATGATTCCATAGCCAAAAAATCACAAATAATCCCAAGAATTTTATATATTTTTATTAACTTAGTTACTGTTTTATTTCTTTTTCGCATAGATCCAGCGTGCACCTATTGTACGGGAATCGCTCCGGAACCGTTCGAAGGAGGTTATTTAGATCCCGACTTCTTCGCAGGCAAGCTAGATTCATATTGAATTCCTAGTTTGCTAATTTTTATTATTTCGCCTTTATTTGAATTGCATGCATGAATTATCATCATATGTGCTTAATTGTCCTGATATCATATTAGTCTTCTACTAATGTGAATTAGCCTGCCTTTGATAGCCCGTTGGTCATATTTTCCTGGCCTATCCTTTGTGTAGATTCTTAGCCTTGCTTCTGGGTTGGTAGTTGTTAGGTTTCACTCAATTATAATTTGGTATCGTGAAGCTACGGCTTCGTGGTATTGTTTTTGGTAAACCTAATCAACTAAAATCAACGTGGTATGTGTTGATTAGAGGAGACCCAGAAGAGGCGGATTTCGGGCTTGTGGTTGTGATGTGCAGGTCTCCTCTATAAGGACCGTATACTTGTGGACACGAAACCGAACCTGAACAGTACAGCCACTTGTGCCTTCGGCCCTGGCTTATTAGCGGTGGAAACCTAGTTTCCGGTGTACTTGCGTTGGAACGGATGCGACTTCCTGTGACATCCTAATAAAATTATTATGTTACCTAGTACTAAAAAGATACTAATAAGAAAATTAAAAACATAAAAACATGAAATAATAATAGAAAAGTCCTTATTCAGGCCGAAATAGCCTTAATGGGCCCTAATTAGGCCCATAGACCCCTAAGTCTACTTCTAGTAGGATTAGACTTACCTAATTCTATTTATAGCCAAAGCTCGCCAATCGTCTGGATATTCAGTTGTTGGGCTGAACAGAAATGGGGTGCTGCATCATACACGCCCCAAGGAGATGGCAAATTTCCCACAATCATTCCCTGCTTAAAAGTACTCGCTTTGGAAGGTTGTGCAAGTATTACACTACCATCTACCACTTTTCCTACCCAAGGCCTAGGAACTTGCTGTTGAAAATGGTCTGTGGGAATACTGGGAGATTGGTGAGTTTTGGCCCCGAGTTGAGATTTATCATTTTGCAAGGCCAGTGCGTACTGGACCTCCTCCTAGCAAGAAAAGTACGTATACATTTCAAATAGCTATTATACATTTCAAATAGTTATTTTGTTTTGGTAGACATCTTGTAATGTTGCCACATTACACTGTATTAGTCCATGACCATTTGGCTAGTGGTGCGTGAATATGAAATATAGATAGTTCAAAAATTTAGAATGTAGCATGCGTTGTGCTTATCATTTAATCACAAATTTCTTATATGCAGCTCTCCCCAAAACACAAGGAAATGATTTTGATCAGGATCCAAATAATTCAAGCATGAGTACATGCTTTTACCTTTTAAAAGGGGTCATATGTGAGAACACTTAATCTAAGGATACATTTATTTTTTGGAGCTATTTGTTGGGGGTCTTTGTCAAAGTGTAACTCATGAGGATCTAAAGCAAGTCTTTAGTCCATATGGAGAGATTGTTGCTATCAAGATATTATTAGAGAAGCAGTGTGGCTTTGTCACATACTCAAACATGTATTTCTTTTTATCATTGCAATTTTTGTCTTGAACAGTGGACATTCTTGCAGTCTGCATCATGTTATCGCAGCACAGCCACTTCTATTACTGCAAGAATATAAATTGCGGATGCATCATACATCATGTAATCCGAACATAGCCCCCTCAAATGTTGCTCAGTTATTGGTAGCATGACCAACTTGTGCCATTTATGTCTTGTAGGGCATCAGCAGAGATGGCTGTGACCATGCTAAATGGAAGTAAACTGGGAGGTAATACCATAAAAGTTTCATGTAGTCGTCATCGTGCTAACAATTAGGTAGCTTTTGTTGCTTGTTTGTGAGTAGTTCCTAATTTTCAATACCATAAGAGTTTTACATAGTCATCATTATGCTAACAATCGGGTAGCTTTTGTCCCTTGTTTATACGTTGTTCCTAATTTTCATGGCTGAATCATATGAGTTTCGTTTGTTGATATGCGTACTCTTCCTGAATGAAATATGAGCAGGATCAATGGAGGGTTGGCCACTATGCACAACTCCAATGCTATGATCACTATGCTTGGGCTGAGAGATGTAATCCAGGACACCATCACTATTGTGTCTTTTTATTTTCAAAAAGAGACCAAACTGACACCATCACTATTTTTCGCGCTTGTGACCCCCTGCAGGAGCAAGGGAAGGATAATGATGCAGCAGGACAACAAGGCAAAAAGACGTCCACAACAGCGAAGAACCAGAGACAGGGAGGTATGTTGCGTTTCTACCAGTTTATTCATTGGTCCTATGACTAAATACAAGCTAGGTCATTGACCAAAATTTAACTTATTTTTTCTCCCTGCTGTGATTTACCTTAACTTATTTTTCCTCCTTGCTGTGATTTACCTTTTCAAGACCTATGTCTAAATACAAGTTAGGTCACTGACCATAATTTAACTTTTATTTCCTTCCCGTTGTCATTTACCTTTTGAACAATTATTTATACCTTACTTTGGATATTTGGTCCTGATACATTAAATGTTTTGATCAATGTTCTTCCTCAACATTTCTTTCAATCAGAATCCGAAAATCAGCCATAACCCTGTTATCTTAATATACTCGCCACGACTGTGCTTCTCTGTTTAGTAGTGAACTTTGGTTACAGTCATTTGCCTTTTTACTGTAAAATCTATTGTTCATACATATCTATTTCTCTTCTGGTGGATAACAAGGTCATAACAACATCATGTGAACTTTCTTTTGGCCAGCAGTTGCATCAGAGTAGAGTTTCTTTTGGTTACAGTATGTTGCTACGTCCCAATAGTTGTACGTGCGAAATCTAAACTCAAACTCAGTGTTGATGTAATTTAAATTTTGCCAGATCCAAAAGGAATGTTTGCGCAGCAGAAATATGTGCAAATGTTCCCCAAGGATTTGTCTCTAGGGCTATATGTTAAAATTCTAACCTCAAACTCAGTGTCTGATGTAATATATTTTTTTGCCAGACCCAAAAGGATCTCTTGCGCATGCAAAATATGTGGAAAAGCTCCTAAAGGATGTGTGTCTACGCTTGCTGTACACATAGGGCTATATATTAAAACTCTATCAGTACTATATAGACAAAGCTCGCCGATCATCTGGATATTTAGTTGTTGGGCTAAACAGAAATGGGGGTGCTGCAATGTATACGACCGAAGGAGATGGCAAATTTTCCACAATCATTCCCTGATAGAATGTACTCGCTTTTGAAGGTTGTGCAAGTATTACACTACCATCTACCACTTTTCCTACACAAGGCCTAGGAACTTGTGTGACATCCTAATAAAATTATAATGTCACCTAGTAGTAATAATACAACCAAAAAGATAAAAACATAAAATAATAATAGAAAAGGTCTTTATTTGGGCCTAAATAGCCTTAATAAGCCCTAATCAGGCCCTAACTAGGCCCATTAGCCCCCTAACCTATCTCTTTTAGTATTAGGACTCCTAATTCTATCCCTAACCCCAATTCTATCCAAACCAGGTTTATCCCCAACATCTACCATGCCCCACCCCTATAAATACCCCCCTAGACCCTCCCTCATGTTCCCCAAGGTCGGAGCCTCGGAATTGGAGCCCTAGCCATCAAAACTCTAATTCCCGAAGCCTAAACCGAGGTAATTCCCCTTTTCTAGGACCCAAAACCCAAATCCAAGGGAAGTACATTGTAGATCTCGTCGAGACGATCAAATTGAGTATATGGAAGTCCTATTTTGGAGAAGATTTGAAGAAGTTATGAGTCGCCGTAGATTGGAGGGAATTCCGGACTTACACGCCGATTTTTTTTTTAAAAAAATTCCCTAGGAACCAAAAATTTTGTTTAAAAGGGATTAAAAAATCGTTGTACTTTGATTTTATAATTCAAAGGTATTAACAAAGTTTCCTTTGGCGTCAAACTCGAAAACCTTTTCGACAGTTGTTCGGTTTTTCCAAGAAAAACTTTTAAGAAAAATATTATCTTTTGGCATTTTTATTCCTCAAAATTTTTTCTAAAAATACTATGTTGCTTTGAAGAAATAAACCTTTGAAACATTTTGTTTTTGAAATTTTTAACGGTTATGCTTTTGGGAAACTCATTTCATTAATCTTACTAATTTTATCATTTTATTTCAAAACAACTCCCTAGCTCTTATTTGAATTGTTAAAACGTTTATTCCCAAAACCATGTTTTGACATCATTGTTTGGTTTTACACCCCTAGTAAAATTTTTCAACCCTATAAAATTGTTTTGCTATCTCCAAAAAAAAATTCCAATCCCTACAAATTGTTTTTGCCATCTCAAATAAAGTAAAAACTTTATGAATAAGTTTGTTCGAAAAAAAAGGTTTAATGAAAAAGCTTGTGCGGTGTTCCAAACATTTTGAAATTAAGTGTTGCAAAATGTTTTAATAAAAAAAATTTAAAAGCTTGCTTTAACAGTTATTAGCAAAACATTTTGAAGGAAATAAATTTTGTGTCAAAATTATCATTCTCATAAATCTATTTCGTTTTCGTCGTATTAAAAATATGGGTACATTTCACTAAAACATTTCTCCAATTTTATTATTATCTTTTCGAATCCCGGCCAAGCAACAGGATCAAGCAAAGAAGATTTGAATTAGGATTCCTATCCTCTCTTCTTTCCCATAAACTCTAATTCTTTCTAAGGCTCTCTGAATCTCGGGGACGAGATTCCGTTTAAGGGGGGGAGATTTGTGACATCCCAATAAATATTGTAATGTCACCTATTTTCAAAATTAATAAAAACAATTAATTTGATTTTTATTATTTTTAACGAGGAACATTCTCCTTATAATCTTGTTTTCCCTAAACCCGAACCCTCTTTGATCTAGCTTCGGTCGTTTTCCCCCTAAACCCGAAGACCTCCTTAACCTTCCCTAATTTGGAGTTCGGATGCTCCCTAAACAATTCGGGTAAGTTTGGGAGAAAATAGAAAAAGATTAAAATAAATAAACCGGTTAAACCGAAGAAAACCGGCCCAAAACCGAAAGCGGCGTGGGCGATCTTGGCGCGTCTTGGAGAGGACACTTGGCGAGGCGCGATTAGGCGGCTTGGCGTGGGCGGGCGCGACGCGGCGCACGGATTGGTGCGGGCGCGAAGCGAATAGGAGGGCGCAGCGTGGCGGCGAGGCGCGGCTGGCGTGGTGCGGTGACGTGGCGGACACGTCGGCGACGCGTGGCGGGCATGTCAGCATAATGCTCACGTGGCACGCTGACGTGGCTGCCACGTGGCGGCTGACGTGGCACCCGGGGGTGGGACCTAGGGCTAATGTGGCAGCTGACGTGTTTGACACGTGGCAGCCGACGTGGCGGGCGGTGGCACTGTAGCGTGGGGCCCACTGGTCAACGGCTCGGTGCGGCTGACAGGTGGGGCCCACCTGTCAGTGGCTGTGACGCGCGGGACGGGACACGCGACATCGCGCGATTGGGCACGGGCGGTAGAGGGCGGTGACGCGTGGCGGCGTCTTGTGGCGAAGCGGCGCGAGGCACGCGGCCGACTCATGCACGGCGTGGGTGGGGACATCTTGGCGGCTGGGCTTGCAGGCGGCGCGGATCGTGTGGCACGCGATCCGAGGCGTGGCGGCGGCCGGCGGTGAGGTGACGGCCGGAATTCCTCCAAATTTCGGCATTGCATATCTCCTCCAATTCTCCACCAAAATAGGACTTCCATATATCCAAATTGATCGTCTCGACGAGAGCTACAACGTACTTGCATTGGATCTTGGTTTTGGGGGCTAGAAAGAGAGAGATACCTCGTTTTATGCATCGGGGGCTAGGGATTTGGTGGCTAGGGCTCCAATTCCGAGGCTCCAACTATGGGGGTGTGAGGGGGGTTTTGGGGGGTATTTATAGAGGGTTGGGCGTGGTGGAGGCTGGAATTAAATCCAAGTTTTGGTAGGAGTGGCTATATATAGAATTATGTAAGTCTAATCCTACTAGAAGTAGACTTAGGGGTTTATGGGCCTAATTAGGGCCCATTAAGGCTATTTAGGCCTGAATAAGGATTTTTCTATTATTATTTTATGTTTTATGTTTTTTATTTTCTTATTAGTATCTTTTAATACTAGGTGACATAGTAATTTTTATTAGGATGTCACATCTTTCAACTTTGCTATCTCTGATTTATCTTTGCCCACAATCAACATATCATCAACATAGAGTAGCAAATGAATCGATGAGCCATCAACAAACTTTGTATAGACACAGCTATCAAAGTGAGACCGCTTAAAACCATTAGCAAGCATAAAAGAATCAAACTTCTTATACCATTGTCTGGAAGCTTGCTTTAGACCATAAAGGGATCTACGTAATCTCCAAACAAGGTGTTCTTTTCCAGGGATAACAAAACCCTCAGGTTGATCCATATAAATTTTCTCATCTAACTCCCCATGCAAGAAAGCGGTTTTAACATCCATTTGTTCAAGTTCATAGTCATGCTTGGCAACAATACTAAGTAAAGTGCGTATAGAACTATGCTTGACAACAGGGGAGAAAACATCTGTGAAATCAATACCTGGAACTTGGCTATAGCCCTTGGCAACCAATCTTGCCTTGTACCTTGCCGGCTCAGAAGGAGAAATACCTTCCTTTCTTTTATATAACCATTTGCAATGAACGGTCTTTTTCCCTTCAGGCAGATGCACCAATTCCCAAGTGTCATTCTTCTCAAGAGATTGCATCTCACTCTGCATAGCTGAAATCCACTTGGTACGGTCAGCTGAAACAATGGCCTCTTTATAATTCAGAGGCTCGGCATTGCAATTGATCTTTTCTGCAACAGAAAGAGCATAAGAAGCAATATCACACTCTTCGATCAATCTTCTGGGCTTTCCGGCATTTCTCCGGGGCCTGTCAACAATACCAGAAGGTTGTGGAGACTGCATAATTGGTGAAGAGTGCTCAACGGTAGTGGAATCATCAGTGGATGGGGAAATTTCAGCAAAGGGTGCATCATCATGAGGAGCAACATCTGGTGTTGGATCAGTGGCAACAGGTGGCTCCACCTGCATAGAAGTACTCTGTGGCATCTCAATAGGAGTAGCAGCGTTAGACTCATCATGTAACATGGAATTTTCATTAAAGATGACGTTCCTACTGAGTATAACTTTTTTGTGCTGAGGGTCCCAGAGTTTATAACCTTTGACACCAGACGGATAGCCAAGAAAAATGCACTTAATAGCTCTAGGCTTCAATTTACCATTATCAACATGAGCATATGCAATGCAGCAAAAAACTCGCAACTGGGAATAACTAGCTGGAGAACCAGTCCATACCTCAATGGGGGTCTTCTTATCAACAGCAGTGGAAGGCGATCGATTAATAAGATAGCATGCGGTGTTGGTGGCTTCAGCCCAAAACTGTCTTCCTAGACCGGCATTGGATAACATACAACGGGCTTTTGAGATGATGGTCCTGTTCATACGCTCTACTACACCATTTTGCTGAGGAGTATAAGGAATGGTGTAGTGTCTGACGATGCCTTCAGACTTACAATAATATCTAAAAGCCTTATGAAAGAACTCCATGCCATTATCTGTGCGGGAGACTTTAACTTTCCTCTCAGTTTGCCTCTCAATCATCACTTTCCACTCTTTAAACCCTGAAAATGTCTCATATTTGTGCTTGAAGAAATAGGGCTAGACTTGACGAGAATAATCATCAATAATAGTCAACATATAACGAGCACCACTAAAAGATGGTTGGCGTGATGGCCCCCATAAATCAGTGTGAACATAATCAAGAATACCTTCAGTAGTGTGAGTAGCGGAGCTGATACTAACCCGCTTGTGCTTGCCAAAAATACAATGCTCACAGAACTGAAGTTTGCCACCTTTGTAATCATCAAGAAGACCTCTCTTGCTCAAAACTGCCAAGCCCTGCTCACTCATGTGTCCAAGACGCTTGTGCCAGAGATTAGTGGCATCAAAAGTCGATGATGAGTGAGATGAGACAACTGCATCACCTGTGATTGTAGTACCTCGAAGGCGATATAGGTTGGCAGATTTCAAATCCCCCTTCATGACAACAAGAGAGCCTTTTGTGACCTTGAGAACACCATCACCACCTGAATATTTGTACCCCTTTTCATCAAGAGTACTCAAAGAAATAAGGTTCCTCGTCATATCTAGGACATGCTTCACATCTGTCAAGGTTCTGATCATGCCATCATGCATCTTAATTTTAACGGAACCAATGCCAATAATAGGACGAGGTGAATTGTCACCAAGCCGAACAGAACATCCACCTTGAACAGAGTCATAAGTGATGAACCAATGTTTATTAACGCATATATGAAAAGAAGCGGCAGAATCAATAATCCATTCATCATCATCACTAACACATCCCGCAAAAGCAACGAGGATATCACCATCAGGTTTGGCATCATTAGCAGCAACATTAGCTTTACCATCATCATCTGATTTACCTTTCGGTCGATAGCCACCGTTTCTCTTGTTTTTCAATTTGAAACACTCAGAAATATCATGATTGTTCATCTTGCAATACCTGCAAAATTTATTTTTGCCTCTGGACTTGGAACGGCCTCCATTTGAGCTTTTGCCTCTATTGCCATGGTTCGATGTCTTCTCATTTATTCGACCACGAACTGAGAGAGCTTCACCAGTGGAAACTGAACCTTCAGAGTGTACCATCTGTTTTATCTTTTCCTTGGCTTGCAAGGCTTCATAGACATCGTCAATGTCCAATTCATCACGACTATATAATATGGAGTCTCTAAAGTTTGAAAAAGAACTAGGCAATGAGCATAAAAGAATAAGACCAAGATCCTCCTTATCCTATGTTACCTCCTGGCCTTGAGATCAGCAACGATCTTCTTAAACACTGAAAGATGACTCAATAGGGAACCACTCTCTTGCAACTTGTGCGAATAAAGCTTCATCTTCAAGTGCATCTTGCTGGTGAGATCCTTTGACATACAGATTGACTCCAGCTTAAGCCATAAGGAAGCAGCAGTTTTCTCCTGCAGAACCTCTTGCAAAATATCATTTGATAAATAGAAATGAATTTGGGACATGGCCTTACGATCTTTCCTCTTCTCATCATCGGTTCAATCCTTCGAATCTTTCTTCCCAAAATTCTCGAGTGCATCGTCCAGATCTGTATGCGCCAAAACTGCCCGCATCTTGACTTGCCAAAGAGAAAAATCTCGTATCAAGATCTAATAGCGGGAGATCATATTTTAGAGACGCCATGCGGAATTAATCTGGTATGAATCTGTAGGCACAAAGTGAAAAATAGCAGATACAGCAAATCCTGGCGCACTATGTCGTGTACACCAAGCAAGGTAGATCAAAAGATGGGATCTCTCGCTGCATCCAGAACGGATTGATGTTTTGACGATTTTTTTTTCTTTCGTGATCTGACGTGAAGCTTTGATTTGGAACTGCACCTTGGATTTGTTGCTTCCACCGGACAGCACCTATACTTCCTCGGCTAGCGCATACACGGAACGCGCGATGTGATCTTGAGAACAGAATGTGTCGCCGAGACGCTGAACTTGCGCTGACGTCGCCGAGACGGATCGGGAACGCGCTGAGAACAGATTGGAAAATTGCCGACGCAGAAGACGAGACGTGGTTCGTCCAGATCAGAAATTGCTGATCACGCCTCCAAGGTGACCAAAACAGATCGAAAGAAATTCCGATCTAAACTTGCGTCCTCAATAACAGATCAAACCTATGCTCTGATACCACTTGTTGAAAAATAAACACAGATCGAAACGAGAGAGAGACACGATTTTCGTGGAAAACCTCTCCGAATCGGAGAGGAAAAAACCACGGGCGCCAGCCGGCAAACGATCCACTATATGAGGAGTATTTACAGGAACGTAGGAGATTACAATTTGGCTCAGATCCCTCTACGGTGGTACAAGAGTATTTATAGAGGCTAGGGGGGCTAACGGGCCGAGACGTCTCTCGGGCCCAAACCGTATACGAATACGAATCATAATCCAACAAAACTAAGGTTAGTAATGAACCAAACACCTATATTAGTACCTGTGGCAAGCCTCTATCTTTAGACGTGGCTTTGCTAGGCAACAAACCAAACAGGCCCTATATCTAGGGCACCATGCTGTGGGCATTCACGGTCCACAGGATGGCGGCGCAGTATCGCGTGCCTGGACACTGTCCGCCGCCATCGCCGCCTCACTTCACCAAGCGGAAGAGAATGTCGCTCTACAAACGCCAGTTCAGCTATCAGCCTTGCATAAAAAGACAAATATATTAACATAATATAAAGTGTAACTGTAATAATCTCCTCTTCTGACAGCAGAGACCAGAAATTTTTTCTATCCTAAAAAATTCTCCTTACGCATACAAACATTTCATCAATAAACCAACATTTTTTGGGTTCCTTTATTGCTAAAATAATTACAAATAAATCAATTGTGAATGTGGCAACACGTATTCTATAAACATGCTTACAATCAACAACTCCCAAAGGGGCCCCAGCATTATGCATACATTGTACTGTCAAACTCAGCACTGAAACGTTGGATGGGTTTACTTCAGAGTTTATATTCCATTGGTCCCAAACATTTGGGGTATCATTCAAATATGAAGTAACTTTTAATCTGTTCTTTTACACTATCAAATAGAACTTCACTTCTAATTTAACAGTTTATATTCCATTCGTCCCAAACAAAAAGCGTATATTACAAATAGAAATGTATTTCAATCTCTTATATACGATTAGCCTAGCGGACCCTACACGGGCCATACGGCGCTGCAAAGCCACGCTGCTGTCAGGAGGTCATACCCGCTCCTCCTCGCCACTGGAGAGGGTGCCGGAGGGGAGGAAGGAGGGGGGCCTCGACGGTGGCGACAGTGGAGACCCTAGCAGTGACGGCGGTCAAACCCTTGCTTCTGTTTTATACTAGCATTGCTTTCTTTCACAAAAGCTGCTAAATCTCAATAGCATATGATAGAATACCATGGAATCAACTTGCAGACTCTCGTCTTCTATCTCTTTGTCGAACACTATTCCTTTCATTCCACCACATCCATAAACAAGTAATTATTTGCAACTGCTCATCTTCTTTTGCTTTAAAAATGTACTGCACTACATCTCTTGTGTTGGGCTTTTGCCAGAGAGGCCAATGGGCCTTTCGTCCATGAGGGGAAGGCATAAGGCAGCAGCGGCTACTGCTGTGCTGGGGTTGGCTCATGCACGAGCTCACGCACGTGAGCACGGTGGCGCGGCTGACCCAGGCAAGGCTTGGCGCACCTAGGTGGCGCCTGCCAGGATGACTCGCGTGGTGCCCATTGCAACGGCTAGCCGAGCCTCCCTTCTTCCTTTTATCTGGTCCGACAAGTCATCTAGTATTTAACATAATTTTTTCTAGAATTTTTAGAGTTGTCTAACTATTTTTAATAATTTTATTTTATTTACTATTATTATCTAAATTGTTAAATGGCTGGAAAATATCTGAGCAGCACACAGGCAAGCACCTATGCGCCTTGCATCCTATTTTGGTGAATAATATTGAGCTGGGATATATCTATACACATATGCATTAGGTGATTTCTAGGAGTTGAAATGAGATTTTCCCACTTGCTGCATTGACGTCCTTGTTACTTTGATATGCCTGATCCTTGGAGCTCGTCATGGGTTGTCTTATGTTATCGTGATTGCTTAGCAATGCTTTTAGTAAGCGGTAGAAGTCGGACGGTGGATGGTTTCCTCGTCCGCGAGAGTAGGGCCTCACTTGATATTGGGCTGTGCTGGTTATTGTCACAAATCTGAAATTGAAACATCAGACCGGGCGGGAACGGGCTTTATGGATCATGTATTCCCGTCCGTTAATCTTGCACCCCTTTGTCAACCACATGCACATGCTTGTACAGCTAAATTAATCCCCTTGCGCTGGCTCCACTCCATGTGGATCTCATTTCAATCCCACTGGGATGCATTAAGAGAGTTTGAGGTTGATTGGTAGTGATTGGTTGCACCTTCATGCTAAAATCTTACACAGTGATTTCATAATATTATTCGTTTACTCATGCTACAGGTGGCATCGTATTTGAGCCTGCATGTTTCCACCCAAAATTCTCTTTCTACAGCGTGCAAAACAGAAATTTTCTGTCGCTTGCATTGTAGTGGAACGTGATATTTGATTTTACTTGGCACGAAGTTGCTTCTTTTTTGCTTTTAAGTGCAGTAGCTTAACTAAAGTGAGCTCAATTCGGCTTTGGAGCTCTTGTGATAACAGTGTTTCTTGGATTGGAAGGTCTTATTATGATTTTTCCCCTATTTTGTTAATGGTCCAGATGGACTTTATATGTGAAGGATGCAAAGCCATTGCTGAATAGGATGGAGAGGAGTTTTCAGGAAACTTGGCAGGCCCTCTGGTGGCAGCGACTGAATCTTTGGACAGTTAAATATCTGCAAGAATTGGAGGGAGGACAAGGTGTTCAATTCTTCAGGGTGCGACGATAAATTTCCACAGTAAATTAGTGGATTGTTATATGAAAGGAGTTTTAAGAGAAGATAATGGACTTCTCATCATCAACCTAACAAGAGATGCACTACCGACGGTTAGGCGCACTAGCTTTTGCACTGCTTGTTCTTCACCAATCTCATTACATTGGACTTCTGTTTGGAGGTGCTGTTGCAGCATTCAGTGTGACTAAAACATAAGTACTTTAGTTTATTACCCTCATACATATATATAAGGGGATGTTTGGTCAATTTTTTCAAACTGATTACAGAGTTGGAGACCATCTCCAATCCTAGCCAGGACAGCAATATCAGATTTTTTTAAAAACAAAATGGGAGGTAGTGGATGGCGTGGCAGGAGAGGACGAGGAGGCAAGGCCATAGAGGACGGCGCTGTGGTTAATACGAATCGATTAGAGCAAGCAGAGGAAGACGAGCCCAGAAAATGTGTGATTGGTTGGGGCTGCGTGAGCCAAATTGCCGAGCTAAAGCCGAGTCTGAAGAGGCATGCAACTGGTTGAATCCAAAGGTAACCGAGGGCAGGGCACTCTCGGATGAGCTGATGTTCGTATGATATATGTCATTTCGAGGCTGTTAAACTGCTGGTACTTTGAGTTATATGGAAAAATCTTGCTGCTGCTACTATACTGCTGCTTGGACTGAAATATTGATGCTGCTATTGTGCCAACCAGTTGTTCCTTGCTGCTGAATTAATGCCACCATTGCTGCTGTCATACTGCTCCTGTAATTGCTCAAGTTCTGTGCTGAAAATGCTGTTGCCATGCTGCTGAAAAGCTGCTGCAATTGTGTACAGTGAAGCATCACCGCTAGAATGAAAACATGGAAGAGTCGTGGTCTACACAGACTCGGTGATTTCGGCAGTTCTATCCCAGGCTCTTCAGCTAGATGCTGCTATTAATATATGTAAGATTCCATCTCATTGGATGTTACAAGAGCAGGACATCATGCGCTAATGCCTCAAAGCACACAACTCCTTCAAAGGAGTCTCTAATTCGAATCTCTTTAGGGTCCTTGTGGCAAGGATCCTATTGTCACCGTTTGTGAACACGCACAGATTCAAAATTATAATTACAATTACAATAAAGAACATGTATTTGATATAAAAAGTTGAGTTGTGATATGTATGCTATGGATCAGTAGGGTTAGGAGAATGCTACAAAGTACTATGTCAGGCTTGATTTTGTGATAAACCATACTTTCATGGTGCGGAGATGTGGCAATGCTAAGAATGGTTGTGCTGCTGACCTGCCATGTTCGTCCATAAGAAAACATTATCAAAAATAAAAACTGCAAGGGTAAAGGATCCTATTTTGAATCTTGATGCGTCTAAATGAGAGATCACATGCATAAAACTCATTTTTGCTGATGTTAGAAGTAACCGGTCCAACAAAAGTTCGTATCCAATCAACTTTGAAAGGCGTAAAACATGTCAAAGATCATGATAAAGCAAACTTCTGAAAAAGTGAATTTCTAAGATAATTACAATGTATGTAGTGTTTTAATGCCCCCGAGCTCATCTGGAATAGAGCCAGATAATTGGTTGCTATCAAATGGTCTGGAAAAATAAGAGTTACCATTAAGTAAAACAAAGATACTTGCAGAACTTGCTGAGTTTTAATGCCCCCAACCTCAACTGGAATAAAAAAGATTGTATTTAGCACTTAGCACAACATGATTTATCATATATAATACAAAAAAGGGCCTTGCATAAGTAGGCCAGGATCTACTTGTGATGCTGATGATCGATGAGATCGTGATAGATCCAAAGAGGTTATCATCAAGGTGTAGCCAGCAGAGATAGAGTCAACGAAGTAAAGTATATGTTTCCCAATGTTCGAGCTAACACTCCTGGTAAGTCTATTCTAGTCGATGGAGGAGAAACATGACATATAATAATACAAGGACATATAATAATACGGGATCGGTCCTCTTGGGTGCGTTAATCATGACAGAAAATAGTGACATATCATGTCACCTATGCAAGCTCCAGGCGGAGCCACTCCCAATGTTAAAGCTAACACTTGTAGTAAAAAGTCTATTCTAGCCAATGGAGGAATGAATCACCAACCAAATCCATCAACTGCCATCCCCGTGTCCTACATCTATCCGCTAAGTCAAATCTATACTTCAGCTCATGAGATCAATTAACGACGAAAACAGCTTCATCTAGAGCCCTGAACCGCCCTCTGCCTCTCCCTCGTCCAAACCTGCAATATCCACATTTGCAGAAGAGTTGTGTAAGCTCCCTGAACCGCCCTTTGCTGCTGCCTCATCCACAGCTGCAATATCCAGATCAGGAGAAGAGAAATCAGGTGCCATGGTAAGGCATAAACCAGATTCTTAAGATGTACAGATAAGAAAACGACAATTAAGACATGATCATGTGTATATACCTTTCATCACTAAATGCCAAAAACCATAGATGCAGTCTTCATATAATACACGACCAATTCCAAAGTGATGAGAGTGGGCGCCCTGAGAATCAAGAAAGGAGAGAATCTGATAGCCTCCTACTCGTGTCGCGCCTACCAGCACAACGAAGTGCTCGTCGCAAGGCTTGGGTGGAGCTGCCATTGAGGTGAAGACCCTCATTGAGTTTGCATGCATGATGGCTATTAGTTGCCGCCCGAGTCCTGCGCGACCAAGGCCGGCTGATAGGATTTGGGCCCACGTTCCTTTTGTGTCGTTGCTAGGATTTAGCTCTCCACCACCATCACTATATAAGCGACTATAGTGTGTTCTTTCATATGATGAAAATCATGCGCAATATCCAATATATCACTCATGTTCCCTTTGATCGCCACCGGAATAGGTTCGCCGTTCGCCAACATCTCACTGATGACATCAAAGGAGATCTTATCAAGCGTCGTCTTATCCCATTTCATAATCTGGTGAAGGTCTCCATCCTGGAAAGAGTAGGTTGTGTTTGCGGAGTGAAATGGTCACCAGATCGACTGAAACAAAAACAAAAAAAACTGATAACTAGCAATTCTGATAATTCATAGAATGGAGCACACCTCATCTAGCACTACATGGTGCATCAGCACGTTGAGGACTCCCTATACTCTGCCAACATTCTTATCTAACTCCTCCTTGCTATCAAATGCAAATCCCATGCTGGCATGGTACTTCTCAATAACATCCTGGATACATAACGTCTTCCAAAATTTGCGACTGACATAGGCCAAATTTCGCTTCATCAATAGCTCCATGCATGCCAAATCAGCATGGATCACACATGTCCCTAAAGCAAATCAAATAAACATCCAAATTATCAAACTTTCAGCAGCCAACAGTGAATTCAATTGATATGAGACATTTCATGAGAAAAAAATTACTCATTTCTCCTTGATCCCGGACGTTGGGCATAACCTATAGACCATTTAGCGATAACGACCCGAACACAAAATCGAAGCATGCAGCGTCCTTCAACCCAAAAAAAAATCCCGTAAGCAAGTAGCACACGAGTTCAGAATTAAATCCAACAAGTATCGCATCAGGAAACTTACTGAAGCTCCGCATGCTTCGTTTCGGCACTTGTGCCAGCTGATGATGAAGCACACCTTCTTCTCAGTGTCGTTGAACGTGCCGCAGGTCCACTCCTCGAAGTCAGAAAAGGATGTGATCTTCATTGAGTTTCGGTCCAGTCTCAACATCTGCGTTGCCGACATCTAGACTGCGGGGAGGGGGGTGTTAGCAAGGATTATGCTATATCCTTATTACTGGATCTTTGTTTCCTTCCCTGGCCGCTGCATCCATCCGCACGCTGCTGTATTCACGCGTGTCCGCTGCATGCTTGCATGATGGCTGTTAGTTGCAGCCTGAGTCCTGCGCGATCACTGCCGGCTGATAGGATTTGCGCCCCACGTTCCTTTTGTGTCGTTGCTAGGATTTAGCCCTCCACCACCATCGCTATATAAGAAACTATAGTGTGTTCTTTCATATGATGAGAATCATGCGCAATATCAAATCTATCACTCATGTTCCCTTTGATCGCTCCCAGAACAGGTTCACTGTTCGCCAACATCTCACTGATGACATCAAAGGAGATCTTATCAAGCGTCGTCTTGTCCCATTTCACAATCTGGTGAAGGTCTCCATCCTGGAAAGAGTAGGTTCTATTTGCGGAGTGAAATGGTCACAAGATCGATTGAAACGAAAACATAAAAAAAAACTAATAACTAGCAATTCTGATAATTCACAGAATGGGGCACACCTCATCCAGCACTCCATTGTGCATCAGCACGTTGAGGACTCCCTCCACTCTGCGAACATTCTTATCTAACTCCTTGCTATCAAATGCAAATCCCAAGCTGGCATGGTACTTCTCAATAACAACCTGGATAGACAACGTCTTCCAAAATTTGCGACTAACGCAGGCCAAATTTCGCTTCATCAATAGCTCCATGCATGCCAAAGCAGCATGGATCAAACATGTCCCTAAAGCAAATCAAATAAACATCCAAATTAACAAACTTTTAGTAGCCAGCAGTGAATTGAATTGATATGAGACATTTCTTGCGAAAAAAATTACTAGTTTCTCCTTTATCCCGGACGTTGGGCATAACCTGTAGACCATTTAGCGATAACGACCCGAACACAAAATCGAAGCGTGCAGCTTACTTCAACCCAAAAAAAATCCCATAAGCGAGCAGCACACGAGTTCAGAATTAAATCCAACAAGTATCGCATCAGGAAACTTTCTGAAGCTCCGCATGCTTCGTTTTGGCATTTGTGCCCGCTGATGATGAAGCACACCTTTTTCTTAGTGTCATCGAACGTGCCGCAGGTCCACTCCTCGAAGTCAGAAAAGGACATGATCTTCATTGAGTTTCGGTCCAGTCTCAACGTCCGCGATGCCGACGTCCAGACTGCGGGGGGGTGTTAGCAAGGATTACGCTATATCCTTATTACCGGATCTTTGTTTCCTTACGTAGCCGCTGCATCCATGCGCACGCTGCTGTATTCACACGCGTCCGCTACATGCATGGATGATGGCTGTTAGTTGTCGCCCGAGTCCAGCGCGATCACGGCCGGCTGATAGGAAATGCGCCCACATTCCTTTTGTGTCGTTGCTAGGATTTAGCCCTCCACCAGCATCGCTATATAAGCGACTATAGTGTGTTCTTTCATATGATGACAATAATGTGCAATATCCAATCTATAACTCATGTTCGCTTTGATCGCCACCAGAACAGGTTCGTCGTTCGCCAACATCTCACTCATGACATCAAAGGAGATCCTATCAAGCGTCGTCTTGTCCCATTTCATAATTCGGTGAAGGTCACCATCCTAGAAAGAGTGGGTTGTGTTTGCGGAGTGAAATGGACACAAGATCGACTAAAACGAAAACAAAAAAAAGATAAAGAGCAATTATGATAATTCATAGAATGGGGCACACCTCATCCAGTACTCCATCGTGCATCAGCACGATGAGGACCCCCTCTACTATGCCAACATTCATATCTAACTCCTCCTTGCTATCAAATGCAAATCCCATGCTAGCATAGTACTTCTCAATAACATCTTGGACAGACAACGTCTTCCAAAATTTGTGACTGACGCAGGCCAAATTTCGCTTCATCAATAGCTCCATGCATGCCAAAGCAGCATGGATCACACATGTCCCTAAAGCAAATCAGATAAACATCTAAATTGACAAACTTTCAGCAGGCAGCAGTGAATTCAATTGATATGAGACATTTCTTGAGAAAAAAATTACTAGTTTCTCCTTTATCCTGGACGTTGGGCATAACCTGTAGACCATTTAGCGATAACGACCCGAACACAAAATCGAAGCGTGCAGCGTACTTCAACCCAAAAAAATCCCGTAAGCGAGCAGCACACGAGTTCAGAATTAAATCCAACAAGTATCGCATCAGGAAACTTACTGAAGCTCTGCATGCTTTGTTTTGGCATTTGTGCCCGCTGATGATGAAGCACACCTTTTTCTAAGTGTCATCGAACGTGTCGCGGGTCCACTCCTCGAAGTCGGAAAAGGACATGATCTTCATTGAGTTTCGGTCCAGTCTCAACGTCCGCAATGACGACATCCAGATTGCGGGGGGGTGTTAGTAAGGATTATGCTATATCCTTATTACCGGATCTTTGTTTCCTTACGTGGCCGCTGCATCCATGCGCACGCTGCTGTATTCATGCGCGTCCGCTACATGCATGCATGATGGCTATTAGTTGCCACCCGAGTCCGGCGTGATCACGGCCGGCTGATAGGATATGCGCCCCGCGTTCCTTTTGTGTCATTGCTAGGATTTAGCCCTCCACCACCATCGCTATATAAGAAACTGTAGTGTGTTGTTTCATATGATGAGAATCATGCGCAATATCCAATATATCACTCATGTTCCCTTCGATCGCCACCAGAACAGGTTCGCCGTTCGTCAACATCTCACTGATGACATCAAAGGAGATCTTATCAAGCGTCGTCTTGTCCTATTTCACAATCCGGTGAAGGTCTCCATCCTGGAAAGAGTGGGTTGTGTTTGCGGAGTGAAAAGGTCACCAGATCGACCGAAACGAAAAGAAAAAAAAACTGATAAACAATAATTCTGATAATTCATAGAATGGAGCACATCTCATCCAGCAATGCATCGTGCATCAGTACGTTGAGGACTCCCTCCACTCTGCCAACATTCTTATCTAACTCCTCTTTGCTATCAAATGCAAATCTCATGCTGGCATGGTACTTCTCAATAACATCTTGGACAAACAACGTCTTCCAAAATTTGCGACTGACGCAGGCCAAATTTCACCTCATCAATAGCTCCATGCATGCCAAAGCAGCATGGATCACACATGTCCCTAAAGCAAATCAAATAAACATCCAAATTGACAAACTTTCAGCAGCCAGCAGTGAATTGAATTGATATGAGACATTTCTTGATAAAAAAAATTACTAGTTTCTCCTTGATCCTGGACGTTGGGCATAACCTATGGACCATTTGGCGATAACCACCCGAACACAAAATCGAAGCGTGCAGCATACTTCAACCCAAAAAAAAAATGTCGTAACCGAGCAGCACACGAGTTAAGAATTAAATCCAATAAGTATCGTATCAAGAAACTTACTGAAGCTTCGCATGCTTCGTTTCGGCATTTGTGCCGGCTGATGATGAAACACACCTTCTTCTCAGTGTCGTTCAACGTGCCGTAGGTCCACTCCTCGAAGTCAGAAAAGGATGTGATCTTCATTGAGTTTCGGTCCAGTCTCAACGTCCACGAGGTAGACATCCAGACCGCAGGAAGGTGTTAGCAAGGATTATGCTATATCCTTATTACCGGATCTTTGTTTCCTTCCTTGGCCGCTACATCCATGCACACGCTGCTATATTCACGCCGTCCGCTACATGCTTGCATGATGGCTGTTAGTTGCCGCGCGAGTCCTGCTCGATCACTGCCGGCTGATATGATTTGCGCCCGACATTCCTTTTGTGTCATTGCTAGGATTTAGCCCTCCACCACCATCGCTATATAAGCGACTGTAGTGTGTTCTTTCATATGATGAGAATAAAGCGCAATATCCAATCTATCACTCATGTTCCCTTTGATCACCACCAGAACAGGTTCGTCGTTCGCCCACATCTCACTGATGACATCAAAGGAGGTCCTATCAAGCGTCGTCTTGTCCCATCTCACAATCCGGTGAAGGTCTCCATCATGGAAAGAGTGGGTTGTGTTTGCAAAGTGAAATGGACACAAGATCGACTGAAACGAAAACAAAAAAACTGATAAAAAGCAATTCTGATAATTCACAGAATGGGACACACCTTATCCAGCACTCCATCGTGCATCAGCATGTTGAGGACTCCCTCTACTCTGCCAACATTCTTATCTAGACAGACAACGTCTTCCAAAATTTGCGATTGACGCAGGCTAAATTTGGCTTCATCAATAGCTCCATGCATGCCAAAGCAGAATGGATCACACATGTCCCTAAAGAAAATCAAATAAACATCCAAATTAACAAACTTTCAGTAGCCAGCAGTGAATTGAATTGATATGAGACATTTCTTGAGAAAAAAAATACTAGCTTCTCCTTGATCCCGGACATTGAGCATAACCTGTAGACCATTTAGCGAGAACGACCCAAACACAAAATCGAAGCGTGCAGCAAACTTCAACCCAAAAAAAATCCCGTAAGCGAGCAGCACACGAGTTCAGAATTGAATCTAAGAAGTATCGCATCAGGAAACTTACTAAAGCTCCGCATGCTTCGTTTCGGCATTTGTGCTGGCTGATGATGAAGCACACCTTCTTCTTAGTGTCGTTGAACGTGCCGCAGGTCCACTCCTCAAAGTCAGAAAAGGACGTGATCTTCATTGAGTTTCGGTCTAGCCTCAACGTCCGCGATGCCGACGTCCAAACTGCGGGGGGGTGTTAGCAAGGATTATGCTATATCCTTATTACCGGATCTTTGTTTCCTTACCTGGCCGCTGCATCCATGCGCACGCTGCTGTATTCACCCGCGTCCACTACATGCATGCATGATGGCTGTAAGTTGCCGCCCGAGTCCGGCGCGATCACGGCCGGCCGATATGATTTGTGCCCCCACGTTCCTTTTGTGTCATTGCTAGGATTTAGCCCTCCACCACCATCGCTATATAAGCAACTGTAGTGTGTTCTTTCATATGATAAGAATCATGCGCAATATCCAATCTATCACTCATGCTCCCTTCGATCACCGCTAGAACAGGTTCGTCGTTCGCCAACATCTAACTGATGACATCAAAGGAGATCCTATCAAGCGTCGTCTTGTCCCATTTCACAATCCGGTGAAGGTCTCCATCCTGGAAAGAGTGGGTTGTGTATGCGGAGTGAAATGGTCACAAGATTGACTGAAACGAAAACAAAAAAAACTGATAAATAGCAATTCTGATAATTCACAGAATGGGACACACCTCATCCAGCACTCCATCGGGCATCACCACGTTGAGGACTCCCTCTACTCTGCCAACATTCTTACCTAACTCCTCCTTGCTATCAAATGCAAATCCCATGCTGGCATGGTATTTCTCAATAACATCCTGGACAGACAACGTCTTCCAAAATTTGCGACTGACGCAGGCCAAATTTCGCTTCATCCGTAGCTCTATGCATGTCGAAGCAGCATGGATCACACATGTCCCTAAAGAAAATCAAATAAACATCCAAATTAACAAACTTTCAGCAGCCATCAGTGAATTGAATTGATATGAGACATTTCTTGAGAAAAAAATTACTAGTTTCTCCTTGATCCCGGACGTTGGGCATAACCTGTAGACCATTTAGCGATAACGAGCTGAACACAAAATCGAAGCGTGCAGCATACTTCAACCCAAACAAAATCCCGTAAGCAAGCAGCACACAAGTTCAGAATTAAATCCAACTAGTATCACATCAGGAAACTTACTGAAGCTCCGCATGCTTCGTTTCTGCATTTGTGCCGGCTGATGATGAAGCACACCTTCTTCTCAGTGTCGTTGAACGTGCCGCGGGTCCACTCCTCGAAGTCGGAAAAGGACGTGATCTTTGTTGAGTTTCGGTCCAGTCTCAACGTTCGCGATGCCGACGTCTAGACTGTGGGGGTGTGTTAGCAAGGATTATGCTATATCCTTATTACCGGATCTTTGTTTCCTTTCCTGGCCGTTGCATCCATTCGCACGCTGCTGTATTCACGCGCGTCCGCTGCATGCATGCATGACAGCTGTTAGTTGTCGCCCGAGTCCTGCGTGATCACGGCAGGCTGATAGGATTTGCGCCCCACGTTCCTTTTGTGTTGTTGCTAGGATTTAGCCCTCCACCACCATACTATATAAGCGACTGTAGTATGTTCTTTCATATGATGTGAATGATGTGCAATATCCAATCTATCATGGTATCAAGAGACCACACGTCCTGTACCTCGCTTCCGCTACAACGCTAATCCACCGCCACCACCATTTCCACGGATAACTCCTCCACCACTGTCCCTGCCGGTCCTGAAGCTGCTGTGCGAGACACCAAGGCCATCGCTGCCCTTGTTCGCGATGCCGATGAGGCCACCCGCGCCGCCTCCGACGCGCAGGCGCGTGTTCGCGCTGCCACTGAGGCTCTTGGGCGCGAGCGTGATGCCACGCTGGCCCCGAACGCACAACCGTTGCCGCGCGGGTCCATGCCGTCCAGATCGGCGAGCAGGCCGATGCACCTACTCCCAACATTGCCCATACCACCACCGACGCCCTTCCCTGTGAAGAATCTGCTATCGCCAACCTTCATGCTCAGGCTGCAGCCATCCTGAACATCAAGGCATTGGTGCTGGTGGTTCTCGACCCTCTCTCGCCGCACTACACCAAGTGGTGTGAACTGCTTCTCACAATTGGTCGCTACGCCTTGACGGACCACGTCCTCTCCGACACAGTGCTCCGCGATGTCCCCGCCTGGCACCGCATGGACTGCGTCGTCCTCTCCTGGGTCTATGGCACAATCTCCCCTGAGCTCATGGAAGTTGTGCACGTTCCAAGCACTACAGCACGGACCGCCTAGCTTGGGCTTGAGCAACAGTTCCTCGGCAACCGGGAGACCCGAGCGTTGCATCTTGACACCGAGTTTCGGTACTTCGTTCAAGGTGATCTTTAGATCGGCAATGTAATCGACACAAAACTCAATCACCTCCTCTGTGCCAACACCCTGTGTAATGCAGCCTTCTGGACAAGACCGGTTACGAACATACTTCTTTAGGACGCCCATGTACCTCTAGAAAGGGAACATACTATGCAGGAACACGGGTTCGAGAATTTCTATCTCTTTGACAATGTAGACCATTAGATGGACCATAATATCAAAAACGGACGGAGGGAAAATCATCTCAAGGCTGACTAGACTATCGACCATGTAATCGTGCAGCTTAGATACATTATTTGGCTCGATGACCTTCTGCGACACCGCGTTGAAGACGAGCACAACTTTATGATTGTCCCTCGTACCCAATCCGGCAGAATGCGTCTCACTGCCACTAGAAGCAATTGTGTTGTCAACATGTGACAATCATGGGATTTTATGTGTACTATTTTATTCTATTTTGTGTTTATGAGTCTTCTAATATTCGAGAAGTATCTAGAAGGGACCTTCACACTATTTAAAAACTTAATCATGTTTTTTCTCTTCCTTGCTCAGAGTGTAGCTCACTGGGTGGAGGTAATGCTATCCTTTCGTTCTCTTTTCCAGATATAGGTCGTTCCTGAGTCCCAGTAGATGCAGGTCCTTTCATACTTGAAGTGTATCTTTTGATTTGCCGTACATATCTAGAAAACCTAGCAAGTTCACGCAGACATTCTTTGCGATATGCATGAAGTCTGGTGTGGTGGACCTCTAAGTCTTTCCAGTAAGGTAAGTCCCAAAATATTGACTTCTTCTTTCAAATGGGCTTCGTATGAGCTTGTTCAGTCGGGACAGATTTGCTATCAGGACCCTTTCCAAATACTACTTTCAGATCCTTCATAAGAGAAAATACAAGTGTCTCACTGCGATGTAGGGGCTTCTTATGTTTCTCTTCTGTCCCACCGAAATTCTCACCTTTCCTTCGTAATGGGTGCTTCACATGGAGGAACCTACGGTGGCCCATGTACACGACCTTTCGGGAGTTTTTCAGATACTTGCTGTCCGTATCCTCTAAGCACTGGATGCAGACTTTATATCCTTTGTTAGATAGGCCCGATAGGTTACCAAGTGCAGGCCAGTCGTTGATGGTTAAGAATAGCAATGCACGTAGGGTGAAGTGCTCTTTTGTACTCATCCCATACACATACACCATCGTTCTACAGCGTTAGCAGATCTTCAACCAACGGTTTAAGGTACACGTCGATGCCGTTTCCAGGTTGCTTTGGCCCTTGGATAAGCAACGGCATCATAATATACTTCCGCTTCATACACAGCCAAGGAGGAAAGTTATAGATACATAGAGTCACGGGCCAAGTGCTGTGACTGTTGCTCATCCCGCCGAACGGGTTCATCCCATCCGTACTAAACCCAAAACTTATGTTTCTCGTATCCTCAGCAAAGTCCGGGTATTTTCTATTGACTTTCCTCCACTGAGAGCCGTCAGCGGGGTGCCTTAGCCTTCCGTCGTCCTTACGATCTTCTTTGTGCCAGCGCATCATCTGGACATGCGCTTTGCTCGCAAATAAACGCTTCAACCGGGGGATTATAGGAAAATACAAGACCACCTTAGTGGGGGGTCTCTTCTTCTTACGCTGCCCCTCCTCTTCGTTGCCTGGGTCATCACGCCTGGTCTTATACCTCAAAGTTTTGCACACCAGACAAGCTTCCAAATCCTCATACTCATTGCGATAAAGGATACAATCGTTACGGCATGCATGTATCTTTTGTACCTCCAACCCTAAAGGGAAAACAACTTGCATGGCGTCGTACGTAGTTTCAGGCAGCGTGTTACCCTCTGGAAGCAACTTCTTTATGAGGCATAACAACTCGTCGAATCCCTTATCAGACAATCCATTGGTCGCCTTTCATTGCATCAGTTCTAGCTTGGTACGCAATTTTTTGTGGCCCTGTCGGCAGTTTGGGTACAATAGTATTCTGTGGTCCTCCCACAGGCGCTGGAACTTTTCGTAATGTCTTTCATCGGTGTATTCTCCCTCTCCATCAAGCAGCATCTGGTCTAGGTTATCATCGCCAAACTTTCCCAATGTATCTTTAAAAGAACCGTGTTGGCTAGCCTCCAGGATATTGTTGTCCCCCTCTTCTTCTTCTTCACCATCTTCCCATATAGTCTCTTCTTCACCGGGCTTGGTCCAACAGGTATAATTTGGCATGAAACCTCTTGAGAGTAAATGGAAGTGAAGGTGGCCGGATTTTGGCCACTCCTTCTCATTCTTGCAGTCTATGCATGGACAACATATGTAGCCTGACTTCATGTATGCATTGACTGTACGAAGAAAAGCTTGCAAACCCTGCAAGAACTCTTGGGAGCGTCGGTCCATGTACATCCATCGTCGGTCCATCTACATTATGTTACATCAAGGCAGCTGTTAGCTCATTTTCTAATAATGAATTTTTGAACATTTCCCAAAATTTAAATTAAACCAATATTACATTTATTTAAAAATTTTAAGTGGATAAATTTAATTTTAGGTGAAATTTTATTAAAAAGTTAATATTTTTAAAATGTGAATACTTCATTACATATTCAATTTTCATGATAAAATTTCATCTTGTTATATAAATTCAATTATTTCTTCTTTGCTTAATAAAAATAATAAATCATACATATTCCATACTAAAATAATTTTCAAGTTTTTGCAACCTATTAAAAGAATTGGTCGATCAAAATCTACATTCAAAATACTAACCGATCGATGGAACCAAAAGCTAAATTTGAGCAAGATCCACACCTAAAATGAAAGCATTGGTATATCAAAGTCTACATTAAAAATTCTTCATCGATCGATAGAACCAAAACCTAAATTTGTGCTAGATGCACACCTTCAATGCGAGCTACATCTAATCTAAACAAATTCTAAACTTACACAACAAGTTATTGCAACCTATATGAAAAGATCGAGCTTGATCTCTACATTCATAATCTTTCATCGATCATGAGGAAAGATCAAATTTTCTTCACATTTCAAGCAAAGAAGAAGCTCCATTTTACATCAAATGTAGTGAGAAACGATGTTACTAACTTTGGTTAACTTGGCTTGGAGTAAAATGACCAAAATTTTGAAATTTTGGCAGCACCTCCCCCTTTCTTGAAGCTCTTGGCCGGCGCTGCACTGTTCTTGATAGGACAGAGTGTGGGGAGGAGGGGAGAAAGAGGAGGTTCAAATAAGGCTGTTTAGTACCAGTTAAAGAGACCAACTGGTACTACCGGTTGGTGTAACCAACCGGTACTGATGTTAGAGAATCAGTACCGGTTGGTATCTTAAACCGGTACTGATGTGCCCCCTGGACTAGTAGATCGTTGAACCGGGACTGATGTAACCGTCAATCTCAGTTCATGCATAACCGGTACTGATGAGCTGGTATGGAAGGCCAGATCTGTAGAAGTGGCAGGATTGAGCACTTGCCTGGGAGCCTCTGTCCGGGAACAAAGGGATCTCGAACAATTATTCTCCTAGGGAAATTCTACTAGGGCAACGTATTCCTAGGGCTGTCTGGGGCCAATGACCAATCCCCGACATCTAGCCCCTATGGCTCAAGTGAAAAACTACTTGGCTAGGCCTTCCTCTGAAGGCTTTTCATCACAAAAGCGGAATTGCTCCTGGTGGCATAGTGCTACCATCGTATCCGGCACAAAACGGGTTCAGGCTAGACCCCCGGGCAACGTAACGGACTCTCGGGCAAGGGGTGCTCGGGGCCGGGCGTCCGCAGCCTCCGTCCGGGTAGACAACCCTTCGGACAGGCACGCAAGGTCTTCCCGGGCAGAGGGTTCCCAGAGATATTTACCAATGGTAAAGGTGCGATTTTTACTAGCGGTTAGACACACAGAGCATTCGAACCAGCTATTCCTTGATAACCGCGCATGGCTGTGCAAGACAATTTTTGGAGCCGTTAGCGGCCGAAAGGGCGCATACAGTCCCCAATGAATAGAGGAAGTAGGGCAAGCGACTCCCACTTTCACCCTCTTGCACCGAAGCCAACTAAGGTCTTCGTGATCCAGCACTCTAGCTTTCTGCTCCCAAGTACACGCATCCTTCCTGACCATACTCCATCAACGCTCATGGCTTTGTTGGGAAAGATGACGATCACGCTCAAGGAGCTCCAGGCGCTGGAGAAGGTTGGACATATCGACTCGGGCACATGGAGGCTGCTTGGGGAGGAGGCGACGCCGAAGCCAAGTGACAACGAGTATGTCGCGTGCGAGTTCTTCGCCATCAATGGGCTTCGGGCGTGGGAGAGCGAATTCATTGCAGCTCTCCTAGCGCATCTAGACATAGAGGTGGCCAATCTCAACATCCTGCAGATGGCGGGCTTCACCTATCTCTGCGAAGGCTTTCTGGGGGTGCTGCTGACGCCGAGCTTGTTTCTGCAGAACTAAGGTGTACAGCGATAGCCAACGGCGATGGGGGCGGTAGGGTGCCTCTACTTCTGCCTCCGTACCAACTCTACATTGGTGTGCCCGCCGATCCTCCTTCGTGACTCAATTGCGGGATGGCCGCGGAGGTGGTTCTACAGAACTAAGCCCGAGGAGAGCGGGCTCGTCTTTTGGGGCGTCCCGGCACCAGCCCAAATGGTGCTGCGCTTGAAAGCCATGCCGAAGGAGGTGGATCTGACCGAGCGCGTTGCCACCCTGGTCGAAATGGGGCTCACCGCCGAGCGGGTTGCTCGGGACTACTTGATCCACAAGGTCAGTCCGCTCCGCTGGCGAGAGCACCGCTTCTACGAGATCACCCGGTGGCACGACATCACTCGAGAGCACAACACCGGTAAGTCACGAAGATTTTGAGTTTCGATATGACTCACCATGGGCTAGATTGGTCTTGGAGACAATTTTGGGCTACGGTATATTAGTTATATCACAACATGAAATGTGGGTTAGTGTTTTCTACAATTTATTCAACTCTTTAAGAAGGACAATCTAATACACCACTCAATTTCCACCCGGATTAGATTGATTTTTCTAAAAATTCTTCTTTAAGGAAGGACAATGTAGCACATCACACAATTTAACACCACATAGATTTCGTTGAACTTGACTAGCATATAATACTTCAACACAAATTATACAGCTTGGATTCACCCTTTTTTGGAGGAAAACGTAAGAGAGAGATGGTATAGGCTATAGCATTGAAATGATTTCAAGGATAGAGTGTCATGTAAGAAAAATGTTTAAAAACAAACCTTGAACTAGTTGTGTGCGTGCTATAAATGAATAAGCACGTCCTTCAAAAACTTGCCTTTCATGTTGCCATGTTTTCTCAGCATCGGTCCCACCTAAAGGTCCAAAAGATCACCCCAGCACCATGTGGGACAAGAGAATTCCACATCACAAAAAAGTAAAGATGTGGTGACAAACTCATGATCTTTAAGAAAATCCATACGTTGGACAATTGTAGGTAACAAAGACAATGTTTTTGCACTAGCATCAAGGGTGCTACCTACATTATCTTGTTTTCTTGCTGAACTTTCAAGTAAAACTTCTTGGATAGGTTGTGATTGTTGGTTATCTTGTTCAAAATCCAATCTCTTCCTAACCAATGCAAATCTCATATTAGGTTGTGACTGCTGGCCATCTTCTATTTGTATCCCACTTTTGTCTGCAGGATGTAAACCATTGTATATCTATGGAGTATGTAGACCCATTGCCTAATCACTTGGAATTCGAGCTACCTCACTAGAATCCCTAATTTTGAATTCCGTCACGAACATCTAAGATATCAAGGAATGAGTTGGAGCTAGGTTATGAGCAATGTTAGGAGGAAATGTTTCATAGCAAACTACTTATCATAATCGCTTCCTTTAGTGGCAACATGATGAGGTTTTATACCTCTCAACTATGTACCATAAAGACCAACTCTTCACACATAGTAAATTCTTGCTTAGGAATACCTCCAACATAAGTGGATGGCTCATGAACTAGAGCACCCACAGAAGGAAATCCCCTCCAAGTTTCACAAACCAAACAACATAAATATACTATATGATATAATAAAATGTTGGGTGCAAGATTAGAGAAGGATGGTCACTTTTTGGGGAGAGTAGTTTCTTGTCATAATATTGCTCTAATTATAAAAATAAATATTTGGTATTAACTTCTTTGAGACCGTGGGAGGAGGTTTTCTTAGCTTATGTGCACTTACTTTGAAACTATCTCTCCAAGCTACTAATAAATTGGCTATAAGAGGCATCAAATGAAAGAACAAATATGTAATAATATGTTATCTAGGGCACCCCCGCGTTGCCTTGTCATGACCCGGGTATTTCCACAAGTTCTATAGTGTATCTGTATTCACTAAATCATCGCATGCATGCTTTATTAACCAATAAAGTAAGAGTACGTACAATATGGTTGCATAAACCACTACATAGTATATTTGCACTAAATAACAATTAAAGAATGTAATCAGACGGAAGACTTTAAAAGCGGACACCCATGGCATTGCCCGAGTATGCTTGCATCTTGTATCACCTTCGAAGAAACTCCCACTTGTCTATAGCTTAACCTAAGACAAATGTATACATGGTTTTTTATAATGAGTACATGGCTACCTATAAATGCAAGGTCAAATGCAAGGTCAAATAAGATGGTGATGGTTATTTATAAGCACCTATCTATTCAATATTTTAGTCTAACCAAATTGTTGAGTAACACTTATAAGTTATACACATTCGATAACACGAACATCAATTAAACACATTGGATTACCATGTGAAAACAATCCTCTCTGCCCTTGTGGGGTTGATTATCAACATAGTTTTAACTGTGTAGAGTGGGTACACGTTCCTATAAGCCTCGTCGCTCTTTTATGTCTTAGCTATATTTTTTTATGTCTTAGCTATGCCTTTGGAGCGCGAGAGGATGATATGAAACTAATGACCGGCTACGCCTATTAGCATAGTGCGTCTTGTCTTTAGGATTCACCGTTAGGCCACAAATAAGCCGGGCCTAGGTGCATGCATGTACCAACTAGATTGCCGTTGTTAAGCTTGCCTTAAGCCTAGTTGTAAACATAAGTACATGAACTAAGTCTAAGTTCATAGCCGAGTCTAGCTGCATACACTGTATCAACTGAGTGGGTTGTATTTGCCCCCTAGGTCCCCTTTTAAGCCTCAGGAGGCACACTGCATTGTAAGTTCACAGGGTTGTATTTGCCCCTAGGTCCCCTTTTAAGCCTCATAGATATTTGGGAGGGCACTCACGTCTAACCACCTACGAGTACACCTCCTGTAATAGTGTTCAGACAAACGAATGCATGTCAAGCTAGTCACTTATGGCTCTAATATTTAGTTTGTGCCGTTAGTCCGACGGGCCGGTAGTCACAAAAAGTCTGTCTGGTACAAAAGTAGTTGGCTTAGCAAACATAAGAAACCATGTTGCTACAAAAGTAGTTGGCTTAGCAAACATGAGAAATTGGAGTAAGTATTGCTTAAGCGATTCCACTCCTCTGGGGAGTGGGTGGGGGGGGGGGGGGGGTCACGGAAAACCTCCCCCCTCAAATTGAGCCGATTTCATGATTTTTGAAAAGAAAAATACCTTATTCACCCCCTCCCAAGGGGTCCTTCCAAAAGGTCATGCACAACCCAACCATAAGCCAATCGACCACTTCCAGGTCTCCTAGAATCAACACACCGCACCACATTAATTTTAGTTGTTTATCTCAAAATCACCAAACACATCATATATCAAAATATGCCAAGCCTCATGATGAAAATAATTATTATTGAATCCTATCATCTACCAACCCGCACATAATAGGCAACACAAGGATAGGCAATAGAAGTAAATTCTATCAAATGAAGACAACATCATATTAGCAAAAGACTACGCAACCTATTCTACTCAATTATGCATAAAGAGTATACATGTAAATCGAGAGAACATTATAAATAGCACATCCAAAACCATCAAAATAGAATAATAAAAAAATATTAAAATCCTGGATTTTAGGCTTTGGCTTCATCTAATTTGGAGTTTGGAGTTTGTATGATGTTAATTCGGAAATTCGACGAAATTGCAAAAATTCGCTGAATCTAGCTCGGCTCGGCCATCTGGGCTAGCTCCCACTCGTGCGGTGCTAAGTGGGCAGCCGCGACCCGTGACGACCACCGCAACTCAACTCGTGTTGGGCTAGCTCCCAGTAGCAGCGGTTGCGCTTGGAATTTTTTTATATTTTATATTTTATATTTTTATAATTAAATAAATAATACTCTATTTATTAAAATTAAATAAATAGACGTCTATCGCCCGTTGGTTGGACGAGAAGGAAAATCTCGTGCATTGGTTGGGCGAGAAGGGGTTTTTTGAACAACTATCATAAAACTATTATCTTCTTTACTCTCGACCTTTAAACCACCATAAAAAAATCACAAAAAAATTTGACAAAATTTAGTAGTGTAGGGTATGCTACTTTCAAGATCTTCACAAAATTTCAACTCCAAATATTATTTTCATAATGAGAAACAAAAATAACAAATGTTTAGAAACCGGAATTTGTCTTTTTTGTTTCTCATTGTATATGTACTGTTTAGGACTAAAATTTTGTGGAGAACTTTAAGGTATCACTCCCTACATTTTCAAATTTTTTTAGTGATTTATGATAGTGTTTTGAAGGATAAGAACAAGACATATTATTCTGATTTTTTTAAAAAAAAAAAACGCTTTGGCAAGCAGAACACTTGTCGCGTGTTGGTTGGGTGAGAAAAGGAATCTCATCCATCCATTGGGCTGGATTTCTTTTCTTTCTTTTCTCGCGCAACCATTGGGCTGGATTCCTTTTCACGAGGGTAAGATTTCCCTTCTCGTCTAACCAACGGGCGATAGACGTGTATTTATTTAATTTTGTTGAATGGGGTATTATTTATTTAATTATAAAAATAAAAAAATATAAAATATAAAAAAATTCCTGCGCTTGTGCCATCCGCCGCATGTGCACCACGATGGGCAAGTCCCTTGCCTGTCGCGTGGGCTGGGTCCTGCAGTCTACATGCTCGATGGAATGTGCCAATTGGTTGTGTTGTGCAAATCTTTTTTATCGCCTCTCTCTTGATTAATTGGCTAATCTCAATCGTGCGATCTCTCTTGATTAATAAGCTATACAAATCCATGGCTTAATTAGCATGTGAAATAATTAGCAAGCATAATCTTTGATGGCAATGTGTTTACGCTTAGGCAAACTTTTGTGGCCACAATCCAAACACTTGACATAAATTTTTAGACAAGAAGTCTCCAACTCCTCGATATGTGCTAGCTAGGTAATCCCTTTACTAATCTCATATGGGATATCAAACACTTCAAATAAATTTTAGGCAGGAAGTCTCCAACTCTTCAATATGCGCTAGATAGGTAATCCCTTTACTTAATCTGATATGGGATCTCTTGCTACCAGGATTTTGGGCTAGAGTGGTCCAACTTTAAAAAAAAAAGTAATCCCGCAAATAGCCAACATATAAGTATATCAACTCTCACCATTCCATATTTTCATTTCCGGTTTCCTACAAATATAATGACTAATTGACTATCACAAATTCACTTTACCTTGGAATCTATAATACCACTTTAGCCTTTAGGCTTTACCTTGGTGAGTTGAATTGAAGGCTTTAGGGTTTAGGCTTTTCCTTGAAGTTGGCACTATAGTGTAGAGCTTGCAGCCACAGCCTCCACCCACCACCGGGCGGCACCGCCCGTCGCAACCCTTGCCCAGTTGCCCCCGCCCTCGCCCTCGCTGCCCGCCCTCATTGCCAGCTAGGGTTGGGAGATCCGGGATGCATTGCGTGCGTGTGTGCGTGTCTTAGGCCCATGGGGGTGGGGGGGTTAGATGGGCCGGCAAATTCTTAGGGTGGTCCACGACCCACCCTGGCCACCTTTTGGATCAGCCTATGGCTACTCGTAACTCTTAAAACTACTAAATCAAGAGTGGCCTTTGTACTACCGAGTTTACACAATACTCCAATGGGTTAATGCTAGGAATTTTATTTTTTTTTATATTTAAAAATAATTCGAAATAAATAAATAATATTCCATTTAATAAAAATAAATAAATAGCCTCCCGTCGCCACCTCATACGGCGGGAAAGAGAAATCGCCATATCAAACGGCGATTTTATAAAAATCGCCATTTGGTTGGGCGATTTATATAAATCGCCATTTGGAATGGCGATATTTGCCCCCACGGCCAAGGGTGTGCAGGGTTGGTAATAATCGCCATTTGGTTTGGCGAAAATTTAAATCGCCCGTTGAAAGGGCGATGTTTGCCTAAAATTTTGTTTTCATTATTAAATATGAAGTGTTTATCGAATAAATCATCGGAAAGGGCGACAAGAGCTGGGCCTTAACCGTCCCGACCATGTGTGGGGGCAAATAGAGCGACCTGTCAGCATGTAGTGGGGCGACCATACCGCACGGCAATAATTCATTTGAAGTACATATGATATATATTACATATGAAAGTATATATATTATCATTTTTGTGGCCTAAACAAATGCCTCCTATCGAACGAGCTTTATTTTATATTCTCGACCCATGACCTAAAAGTCACGGATCAAGGGCGAGGTTTGCTAAATTTTGCCCTGCCGTTGGGCGATATTTAGAATATGGTCCTCCCTCGGGCGGGATTCTCCATTCTTTTCTATTATTAGATTTAAAAAGAAAAAATGTCCGTATTGTCACAAAGCATTCATCGCATGGCAGCAGATATAGCGTTGAAAGTAGAGTGCTCTTACGAAATTTTTATTGTCAGGATTACAAGGAAGTTTCTACTGAGTACAACGGGGATATTTCCTTCTGGTAGCGCCAGTCCAGCCTCCTTTGCGCGACGTGCTCTCTCGCTTTCTCTCCTGTCACCTCTCGTGCCTCAAGAACTGACGTTCGGCGCCCTCTTGTTGCTTGTGGTACTCCTCTAGCTAACGCTATGCTTCTCCTCTTGCTCCTCCTCATATCAAGCGCGCTAAACCACTCCCTCTTCCAACGGACCTCACGCCGATGTGTTTCTTGTCATCCTCCGATTGCTCGTGTCTAGCCAACGCGTAAATCGCAGAGAGGTGGGGAGACTAATTGTTCAACGAAGTTAGTACAGCTCACATGCGCTATGTACGATATATAATTATGCGAGGTTAGGGTGAGCAAGTACCTTTGGGACGCCGCCAAAGGCAACCTTGGGTGGATCGTACTCGAGTTCGCACACATGAAGAACCTCCTTCCGTAAGTGTATGAGAAATCTTCGTTGGATTGAACAAACTTGCACAGTCACCGCAGGAAGCACATTGGAACATTGACCCCTTCCGCACGGTGGTCTTAAACTTGTTCATGGAGGGTCTCAGAGCCGGAGGCTGCCATTGCTTGTTATGGGGAGATTTGTGGAGTGTATGCGCCGGAGGAGTATGGGACTTGCAGAGGGAAGTTGCAGCGCAGAGGACCCGAATGGAGGTGGGTATTTATAGCGAAGTTTGTTCGGTGCATGGACGGAGTTCATGGAAGCGTACGCATCCCTCCCGAGTGCTGCTGATGCAGTTGATGTGACTGGACGCTGAAAAGCGGTACCGTTGGTCGTGATGCCCTTCATTATTGCTTTGGATCTTGATGCGATTGATGTGACCGGACGACGACAGGGGAACTGTTGGTCGTGATGCCCTTCATTATTGATGGATCTTTGGTGCGATTGATGTGACCGACGCCGAAAAGAGGGAGATAGAGTAGACTACTTACTGGCCTACAAGATAAAGAAGAAAAGAACATCAAGTATGAAAAATCAGGACGTACGCAACGCTGCCTACCACATTTATGTGGACGTCCGCCTCCGACGGTGTATGCCCCCCCGGGTGCGAAAATCGGAAAAGCTTAACCTGTGTTAAAAAAAACCAGGAATTGTGCTCACTTGTGAGTTTCCGTAGGGTCACCAGGCCCACCCGATATCTCCGAAAAATTATGGCAAAAATCAGGGGGACGTACGCAACGCTGCCTACCATATTTATGTGGACGTCCGCCTCCGACGGTGTATGCCCCCCCGCGTGCAAAAATCGGAAAAGTATAACCTGTGAAAATCGGAAGACATACGCAAGGGAAGAACAGAACAAGTGAACAAAACATATAGAAGCAAATGCCCAACAAGGTCGAAATACAAGGGTCAAACTAAATTAGTACTAGGGGCCCTACTAATCTATACATCACGACCCCTCTTGGGCCGAACCCCTCTGACCGACCCCTCCGGCTGTGGCTTGCGACCCGTCGCCGGTTGCCCACTAGGGAAGGTAAGGCGGTCCGGAGGGTGCAAGTCCCGTGGGCGCCGGTCGGGGCGGTGTGGCTGCCCATTGCGACGTCTCGAGTCGGTGGAGGGGTGGCTCGGTCTGCCGAGAGGCACGAGCTCGTCGGGCGGGGAAGAAGGAGTCCACGTCGTAGTAGGCGTGGCCCAGTCCGCCTCGGAGGTAGCGTCAAGGCTGTCCCGATCCGTCGGAGACGACGACGATAGTACGAACAGTTAAATTTCAATTGAAATCACGTACAAAAATTATAAAGCGACAGGAGGGTTCTAACCTCGCACATCTACCCGGGGGGTAGGGACGAACTGAGACGCAGGCCTCACGGAGGATGGCCCAGGCCTCACGGAGGGCGGGCCAGCTCAGAGTCTCAAGTCCACCGCGGTCTCGTGGTGGGACCTGTGAGGACGCCCCACCAGAGCCGGAAGTCCACGACGCCTCGGTGCGGGTCTGTGTGCCCATCCCAGGCCCGTGGAGTGCGACCTCCAGGCCGGAAGCGAGGGCCCGCGTGGCCCTGGTACATAGTTGAACACCGTGTTATTGTACGAACGATATATGACAATTTTAAATACTGTATTACCTGCCGTGCTAGAAGAAGGGCCGGACGTAGGGGGAATCTGAGGCCTCTCACCGAGCGGGTGGGCGTCTGGACGAACGACGCAGGAAGTAAGGCTCAACGAACGCAGGGTCTTGTCACGAATCCTGAGAAAGGTGTCCAGGATCTCCGTCGGGGTCATCTGTACCCCTCCCTGCAAACGCATCACCGCGCTCTCCGCGTCGACGTAGGACTCGCGCACAAGATCGTGCTGAAAGTAAGGACAATTGCATTGCATGTTGAAAATGCCCATTTTACGAATGTAAGCACCAGAAGAACATAAGGACAAAGGTAAAGAATCGTCGAGGAAGGTAGTACCGCAAGGTAGGCCGACTGAGCTCGGTGAAGTGGGTACGTGTCGGTCACGGTCGCCACGTGGGCGACCTCATCCCGTGGGGTGTGACCAGCAGCGCGTCTGAAGTCACAGCAAGATACCAGCGCAAAGAAGTAGGCTGGGTACGAGGCTGGGTCGTACTCTCCGTCCTCCTCGACGTGATCCTGCAAGGCGTCCTCCCACCTCTCGACCCAGGGCGCCATGACGGGTGCCCACAGGAATCCCCTAGTGTGGTCCCCCATTGCAATGGAGGCTACCCGGTGTCGATCCATGAAGTATTTGCATGTACGGTGCAGAATTCCCTCGACAATTGCGACAAGAGGCAAAGCCCTCATCCCTCGCATCACCCAGTTGTATACCTCTGCTAAATTTGTGGTCATGGTCCCATATCTAGCTCCGTCTTTATCGTATAACAGGGACCACTTTTCCTTTGGATCATCCTTAATCCAATCTGAGAAGCATCTGATACTAGAGTTTGCTGTACTCCTTGCCTGCCGTGCGGTGGATGTTTCTGCAGTCTGCTTCATTGTTAGCTCGTCAAGGGTCTTCCATAATTTATTATATTTTCTTTGTTGATTCTGTTTGCACAGCCTTTTGAAGAGATTCATGAGGTGCTTATTCTTGAAGTGACTGAAAAAATTGGCTCCCATATGTCTCATGCACCACCTGCTTTGTATGTCCCTCCATTGTGCATTACCACGGTCGTCATAACCATTCCTGATTTCTTCAATTGCTCGCAGCAAACCTGCATGCCTGTCATGTATAACGCAAACATTTGGTCTCCCCAGCACGACTGCATGTTTCACACGCTCTAGAAACCAAGACCACTATCGTTGTTCTCCCCTCCACAAATGCAAACGCTTATCGGCAATATCTGGTTATTGTCATCCATGCCAATATTTGTCAATATTTGGCCCTTGTATTTTCGGTTAGGAATGTACCATCCACACAGAGGACAGGGGGACAAGACGGGAAGGCTCAGATGCATGAACCCAAAGCGAAGAACGCCGCTCCGTAACCATCTTCGGTGTCCACCCCTGCCGCAAAGATACTCCTTGATATCGTAGTATGTACCGGGGTTTCTTGCACCGATGGTCCGCAGAGCGCAGAAGGTTGGCATATGAGGCTTCGTATGTACCAAACCTCCTCTCCAAAGCCTTCGCTTTGCCCTCCAAGCTGTGGCATACTTTATCTTGTACTGAAATTGTTCTTCAATTGCCCGAATTATCGACCGTGGCTCATAACTTATGTTGTCTACTATCTGTGAATACATCACCACTCCAACAAAAGTGGAACTTAGGTTCCGGTGCCCTTGCTGCGGCTGTTCCAACTGACAGTTGTGCTCCATCACAATCGAACACATCCAGTAATCGACCCACTTTCCCTTGAATGCATGTACCCTCCAAGGACATCCGGGGACGACGCACTGAACATCATACAGACTTTTACTGGACTTGACAACACGGAATTCCCTCCTAAGAGATAATGCCCAATACTTCACTGCATCCATAACGGCCTCCTTACTAGGGTACATTGATCCCTGTGTCACTTCGTTCTGATCGTAATTCCATGAAGTCTGGCTACTTTGGTTCACACATAAATCTTGAAAGTTGTACGAGTTCCACTCGGCTGGGACTGGACGATCTCCAAAACTTGCCTCATCGTCTGAGATGTCCTCGTCGGGTACTTGCTCGTGCGCCTCATCCTCTGCCTCCATCAGTTGTACTAGCACTTCAATTTCTTCCCCCTCATCTACGACACCGGTCGCCTCATCTCTCCTGGGGTGCTCAGTGCCAACCTCCTCCGTCCCGTCATCTCCGCCTATATCTTCCCCTCCCTCCTCCGTGCTCCCTGCCCCTTCTTGACCAGTGGTAGGCAGCGTCTCTTGCACCGGTGTCTCGTTTGAGTCACCGGTTGGTTTGAACTCTGCCTGAGCAAGCAGCACTAGAGGAAAGCCGCGTTCAATTCCTATCTCAACATACCGCCTCCAACTCCGTGTACACAATATCGGCATCAACTCCCAAAAGAAACCGTCCCTAGCACGGGTGACCACGGCCCTAACCTTCATCACATGTTCTTCTGAGTTAAGCTAGAACGTCCGTAACAACCAGTTTTGTAAACCCCCAAACGTTCTCTCGGTGGGCCTCGATATCCCTAGTGTTACTGATTCCAAATTACTAAGATCCACCCCGTTTGGACCATACATAATCTCTCCGTCCCCATAGTGAATCTGAAAATATAACTTCTCTGACATTTGTCCTGTAAATAAACCATCCAACGCAAATTATTACACGTGGGTCTGAATATTAAGTCGTCTATATTTTTCCCTCATCTAAAGCTCGTCGGAGGAGGATCAAACCTACGTTTGTATGACCTCAAGAATTCAGGGCAAAGCTATCATTTTAACTCAGATATTTTTGTATGTACTAATTACATCCGAGCAGAAATCCCACCATCAATAGACCCTTATCTTAATCTATAAATACCCTACCAACCCCAAACCCATAGCCCTACAGCTAACAAATTTCATTCCTAAAATTACCGTAAACATACCGTACTCATAATCTATACATACACTACGACATATGTAAACCCTACCCCTACTGATATCAAATTCCACCCCTAAAAATACCGTAAACAAACCCTAACAATACTCAGAATATCATACAAGCAAGAAACCCTAGCCCTATATATATCAAATCCGCTCCTAAAAAGGCCAAGAATATACCCTCATCGATAATCTATACATACCCTAAAACCCTAAACTCTATTCCTACAAATATCCTAAATATCCCTTTTACTATCTACTTACTACTAATTTTTAACATTCATATTGCTATCCTACCATGTTTTGAATAAAACAATAATACAAGATATAGAAAATTTACAAAACGAGATGGCGTTGATTTTCCTTCCTCTTTTCCACTTCCTCTCTCTCTCTTTTTTTTTCTCTTCCTCACTCTCTTCCTTTTTTTTTTTCTCCGTCGGTCTCGGGCTCTCGAGGCAAGAAGATCGCCATGGGCGCCATGGATGGATATAGGCGATAGTTCGCCACCCCATTTGGCGATTTAAACCGCCAAAATTTCGCCAATCGAATGGCGGTTTTTAAAATATCGCCATTTGGGGTGGCGATCTATTGGCCCTAGGCCCCTCGAGGTGGGCTTAATCGCTAAATGGGGTGGCGAATTTCAAAATTTCGCCTTTTGATATGGCGATTTATCTTTCCCGCCGTATGGGGTGGCGAGGGGAGGCTATTTATTTATTTTTATTAAATGGAATATTATTTATTTATTTCGAATTATTTTTAAATATAAAAAAAAAATAAAATTCTTAATGCTAGGGGCGTCCATGCTGAATTTGGAGAGCCTGTAGAAGCGACTCCGCAAAGCCACCGCTTTGTTTCTACGAAGCTTTGTTTCCACTTCAAGATTATAAAAAATCAGAATAAGTGAAGTTTATTTTTTTTCCTAATGGCATAGTAATCAAATTCGTTTAGTGGGATAGCACTAGAGAAAAACCCCCTAACGTCAGTGAGACAAATAAGCAGTGCATTCACGCTGTTTATTCCATGCGTCAAATTTAGCCAGGAGTGCAGCGGTCAGGGTGACTTCACGGCGTCATGAGCATGAAGGTTTCAGAAGTAGGTAAGATGATGTAATTCTATATAATCGACAATGAGTTGACATAATATCCGCAAAGAGGTTTGCAGGCATCAAATATCCATATTTTCAACATAGATCCAATCTCCAAGCATGAAATTTGTCAAGTGCTGTAGATTTCTGTAACTGCGTAGTCGCCCATTGTAACATCCTCAATTTTTAAAATTATTTTATTTTAATTAAAAATTATTTTTCGACAAAATAAAATGTATCAACACATTTTCCAATTAAAGTGTGCATAGTTAAATTTTGTATAATTATAAAAATATGTATTTACAAATTTTTTGAGCCATATCAATTTATGGAACCTCTCACATTTCAAAAGTGGTATTTAAATTCAAATTTAGAAAATAAAACTTGAAAGAAAATTAGAAACAAAAATAAAAAGAAAATCTCACCCCGGGCCACTCTCTCCTCTCTCTCCCTTGGCCCACTCTCTCTTCCCTCTCTCTTCTCCCTCCTGCCTTGGACCAGGCCCGTCACCGCGCCAGCCCGGCCCCACCTGTCGGATTCGTCCCCTTCCTCCACCTTTCTACCTCCTCCCGTGCCTCTCTCTCTCTCTCCCTTGTCGTCTTCTTCCTCCTCCGTCCCGGCATCCGTGCCGCGCCATTAAAGAGGAGACAACAACCGAGGCGACCCCCGGGACCCGCTGCCGCACCACGCCGTCTTCTGAGACCGCACCACCATCCCCGATTCACAACACCACAGTGCCATGGACGCCGCCAAGCTTGACCTCGGCACCCCGCGCCTTAACTCCCCCTCTCTAACCGGTATCGTCCCCGCCAATGCCATGCTGCAGCTGCGCACCTCGCCACTGCAGACGCACCCCAAGTCCACCGCCAGTACGCCTGACCCGCCATGGCCGCCGCCGAGCACGAGGTCATGCCGTTGTCCCACGCCGAACCATCTTGTCCCACCACTTTGCCACCGGCCGCCCGACGATCTTCAATGCGTGCCCGCCGTCCCACGCCTATAAATACGCTGGCACTGCCATGCCATCGCCGCGCAACCCTGTTGGACTAATTAGCACTTTCAGGTTTAATTTAATCAAGAGATAAAACAAACACAATGTCTGATAGATTGATAATAACATGTAAAGATCACAGGAGTATATCCTAGACACACGTGCAGCAATACTACACGTATATCCCTCTGATATACCCACTAATAGCAGGCGAAACAGTAACATAATTAAAAGAGAAGCGAGGGAGATCGCGTACTGGACGTGGTTGTCGTCGCCGTACGGAACCAGCGGCGGGTTCTCAGAGGTGGACGCCGTCTCGTCAAGGATGTAGCCGACGCAGATCGCAGCGGCGCAGTGGAAGAAGACCTCGCAAAGCGGACGGAGGAAGCAGCGAGCAGTTGCGCGGCGCGCTTTCCAAAAGCCTGATTCGCCCTACCCGATGCAGGAGCTCTTGGGCGATCGGTTCCGAAGACCTGCTCTCCCGAACTACGGTGCACGCCGGCGCGCGGGATGGGGAACACCGAACGGCAGCGCAGTTGTGGGAGTTGGCAAAAACCTATGTGCTCCAGGCGGCGGCGGCTCGAATATATATATGGAGGCCGCGAAAAGGCCACGTTCGTGTCCAACACGATCAGCCCACGACTGAGTCCGTGTCCAACACGATCTCCATATCTCGTGTCCAACCCGCAAAAAATCCGGAGAGCAAAAAGAGGTCGCGTCTGTGCAAGGGCCCGGTTTTGGCGGACCATTCACGCAGGTGCCGTGCGCACGCGCCGCCCGCCTTGCCTCGGCCCGGCCCGAGCCCGAGCCCGAGCCCGGCCAGGCGAGGCGAGCGGGCGCGTGTGGGCTTCCCTCTCTCTCCCACACACTTGTTTAGCAAGGGATGCACACTCCACTATATAAACTAGTGGATGCCACTCCCAACAAGCAATATGGTACTAAAGGATTTTCCCATGCCTCATGCATACATGGGCCGTTGAGATTTTTTAGGAATTTATTTGGCAATTAATTGGGCCAAGCCCAAAAATTCTAACACACCCTGCCTCGCCGGAGCCCTACTTCCGATGAGCCGCCCCTCTGCAGCTTCCCTTCCTCCTCTCACCTCTGCTCTAGCTCTGCCTCATCCCCCTCCTCCTAGTGCATCGCAGAAACGAGCTCAAGACGCCCTGGACCTCCCTAAATCGCCGGAGCTCGTGGCTGCCGCTGCCGACACCGAAGACCACCGCCGATAGGATCCCCTTCTCCGTCCGTGTTCATGCCCTAAAACCTTGTCCATGAGCTTCGTCTCATTCCCCTCTCTCTTTTCCCTCAAACTCCAGAGCCAGACCATCACCGGAGATCCCTTGCCGCCGTCTACCTCGTCGAACACCACTACCGCCACCGTCGCTAGCCATTTTTTGGTGAGGAACCTTCTGCTCCAACCCCTCCATCTCCATCCCCATGTCCATGTTGTGCTAGCACACCACCTCACCCTGCCGGATTACACCGCCATTCACCGCCGCCGCCACAAGCCCGGCAGGAGCGCCGCCTCCCCTACGATGAGACACTGACACGCAGGACCCGCCCGTCAGTCTCAGCCAGAGGAAAAGCATAGCCCGCCCGCCTAGGCCACGGCCCACGAAGGCCACTGCTGTGCTCGCCGTGAATGGGTCGTTGGGCCGGATCTAGGGAGAACCCACCTAGCACAGTTCCTCTCCACCTTCTCCATTTCTTTTAAATTCCTACACATATTCCAAAAATCTTATCTTGAATTATATAACTCAAAAAAATACCAAATCAATTTCTATAAATTAAGTAAAATCCCACCTTTCCGAATAAAATATTTTTATAAATCTAAAAATTCATTTTTCTGCAAGTCTATTACACTATCGCAGATCGCCACCAAGATCGGCTCAAAACGGCTATCGATGCGGTTTTAAACCACGGTCTTAGCCATCGAGACTGATGCCCAATGGCATCAGTATCGGTTCCACCAACCAGTACTGATATAGTATCAGTACACAGGTGGCACTAGCTGGTGAGGACTATCAGTACCGGTTGGAGGCACCAACCGGTATTGATGAGTCTCGATCGATCTGGTTGGTGCCTCCAACCAAGATCTTGATGTCCCTACAAAGAGCAATATTTAATATTTAATATATATGTGTGTGAGGTAATATATATTATATATGTGTCTGTGTGTGTTAAGTCTAATATTATATATATATATATATGTGTGTGTGTATGTGTTAAGTCACAATTAATTAAAGCACATATAATCAAACATGCACAATTAACTGATAATTAAATAATAGAACTTTATTAATAACTTTAATTACAACTAATATGTATCACAATTAATCAATCATGCATATATGTAAGTACACATTCAGTTCACATAACATTCATTATAACTTTAATTACATAACGTTCATCGGGATCTTTTGTGTGCATCGCTCTTGGTAGTTGTAGATGTCGACCCCGACTGTTCACCTGTCTTTATCAAAGGGCCCTACCTATTTAATTGACGCTGGATCGTGAAACTCGCTTGTTGGATTTACGACCTCATCATAAATCCAGCCGATAAGTTGTTTTTGGATTGCTCTCACTCGCGCCGGCGAGAAATCCGACGAACCTTGCAAGCGGCTAGCAGCTCCAGTCTGGATGTGCATAAACTAGCACACATAGTAGCCGCATAAATTGTTGCCCGACTGCTGACGCAAGATCTGTGGTGAAAAAAGCTGAAAGGGTGAAATGGGTGCATGGAAATGAAGTTAACTAACTAAAAAGCTAGCATGATGGCATACGTACTCGAGAGGCAAGTGTAATATCGAATTCCTCGTTTAATTCGCCCATGATTTCAGTATGGAACCGTACGAATGCACTACACACGTGATTGCGAATTGAACATGATTAGAATTTGTTTCAAATGGAGTAGAACTAGCACAATAATAAAAGGAACTAGAATACTGTCGACACCCCGGTATTTCTACCGGGCTTGAGTGACCGAATACTAGTCCCAGAATATCGTAGCTAGTATTGCACTCAAGGACGGTTTAGAATATCATCGCAGGCATTTATATAACTAGAAATTAACAGTTTACATAATGTAAATAACATCCAGCTGACATAGACGAATACATAGTCTTGCACAGGACATTTATCAAATCATAAAGAAACACAGCGGAAGACTTCAAATGCGACGATACTCCGAGGTTGGCCCGGACACGCATAGCTAATTCCCAAAATCACCTTGCGTTGGACCCTCCTGGTCACAACTGACACCAATGTCGAGTTCTTCACCTGAACAAATAATCTATGGTCCATATAATGAGTATACGGCTACCCAGCAAGCAGTCCTTAATAATGAATGCAAGGGCAAATGATGGATGTGGTTATTTTGCTAAAACAACACCTATCTACTTGTTTATTTATTTTTGATTCATTGAACACATTATAACACACGAGCATAGCCAAAGGAAGGCTATTCGGCTCGACACACGATGAGCGTAGCCAAGAAACGGCTAACCGGCTCCAAGTGAGGCACTTCCTGCCTACACTACATTAAGTTAATTAATTAAAACACATGGGACTACCTTGTGTCAAACTCCTTTCCCCCGCCCATAACCGCAGGCACGGCTGTCATGATAGTTTTAATCTGCAGAGTGTGTACACGTTCCCCACAAGCCTCGTCTCAATCTCGAAAGAGAAACGATACAAGACCGTTCACTCCTTTCACATGTCCCTTAGCGTACCCTTTCTTTTGGTTTCGCATAATCTAATACAAGACACTTCGGTCATCCGATACCATGCGACTCCTTGGTACGGATCGACAACAAGACCGCATGAATCTAACCCCCATTTAAGCCATCGGAAGTCGCATCCGTTCCAACGCGAGTACACCGGAAACTAGGTTTCCACAGCTAATAAGCCAGGGCCAAAGGCACAAGTGGCTGTACGGTTTAGGTTCGGTATGGTAGTCACAAGTATATGGTCCTTATAGAGGAGACCTGCACATCACAACCACAAGCCCAAAATCCTCCTCTTCTGGGTCTCCTCTAATCAACACATTCCACGTTGATTTTAATTGATTAGGTTTACCAAAACAATACCACGAAGCCGTAGCTTCACGATACCAAATTTAATTAATGAGTGAAACCTATCAACTACCAACCCAGAAGCAAGGCTAAGTATCTACACAAAGGATAGGACAGGAAAATATGACCAACGGGCTATCAATGGTAGGATAATTCATATTAGTAGATGACTAACGTGATAACGGGGCAATTAAGCACATACGAAGGCAATTCATGCATGTAATTTAAATAAAGATGAAATAATACGAATTTAAGCAAACTAGGAATTCAATATGAATCTAGCTTGCCTTGATAACTCCGGTGCCGATCTTCTCTCTCGTATTGACGGCGGCTATTCTTCGCATATGTGAATTCCACTCCACCATCCATGACGATGCTCCGATCACCTCCAAACTTCGCGGTGCTTCTTATCCGGCATCAACATTGACTACCGCTCCCCCCGGTGTCGACGATGTCTCGGACATGCAAACCGAGGCACACAGCAAATCACATACACAAATAAAATTCCAAAAATTATAATAAAAATACAGTAGATAGGTGGGAATTTTAGAGGAATAAAGAAATTGGAATCACTGGATTTGGAGTTCGGATGGGGCAGCAGCGAAAAGATAAAATTAGGGTGGCTGAAATTGGGAAAATAAAGAAAAGGTACTGTAGCACCGGGTACTGTAGTGGCCGATTCAGATTAAATAGGGGATTGGGGATTTTGTGCTTCTCCTTGCTCTGTTCTACCTCAGGTTTCTACAGATAGAATAGAGAGAGAGGGAGAGGGAGAGGGAGAGGGAGAAGGGAGGAAGAGAGGGAGAGGGGGGCATGGCCGGCGGCGGTGGAGCTCCGGCGAGGGGCTGCTGCAGGGCCGACGCAAGGGAAGGGCAGGAGCAGCAGGGGCGGCGGCTCTAGTGGTTGGGCGGCGCGCTGGACAGAGGGCGGCCATGGGCAGCGCTAGGCAGAGGGCAGAGGGAGGCGGCGCAGTAGGGGAAGGGGAGGTGGCGGCAAGGGAAGGCGCTAGGCAGGGGCGGCTCGGGGCTAGGCCGGCGGCCAGGCGCAGCAGGGAGCAGGGAGGCTGCGCAGGGGACAGGGGCGGCTGCGCAGGGGACAAGGGCGGCGGCGACTGGAGGGGAGCAGGGCAGAGGGCGGCGCCAGGGGAGGAGCCGGGTGACGCACGGGAAAGATGAGGCGGCGCAGGAGCCGCGCTGGGCAGAGCTCTGGCCATGGCCGGCGCTGTGAGCAGCAACAAGGGGAACATGGGCGCAGGGCAGCAGCAGGGCGGCGTAAGGGCTGGGCGGCGATGTCTCCAGCGGCTGCGAGGGAGAGGGCGGCACGGGCTGGCTCGATGTCGACTCCAGCGATGGGCGGCCAAGGGAGGAGCCAGGGGCGGCTAGCAGACGAAGGCATTGTCTCCTCCTCCCTCTGATGTGTTGATGACGGCTAGGGCTTGGGAACGAGAGGATTTGGCCAGGGTTTGGTCCTATATATAGTGCTTTGAATGACGGGCCGAGTTGGACTGGCGTGCGAGGGTTTGGGACTAGTTTGGGCTTGATTTGGTCTTGATTTGGATGATGTTGATGGCTACGATAATAGACTCCTTCTGTGATGCTTGTCGACAGATCGGTTTGGGGATTGGGATGTTGTGTTGTCCACGAAGAGTTTTTCACAGGTTTAAGTAGGGGAAGAATCTGGGGTCAACATTGGTTTGGATTGCAATTCAATTTAGTTGAGTCTTGGTTGATTGGATTTGGGTTTTGGATGCAGATTGAATTGGGAAGGAACCAAACCGAGGAGTATGCATGCATCGGTTTGCAAGGGCTGGCTCGGCCGAAGTGTTTAGCTAGGGTTCGGGGAATTGGTATATGGATGAATTGATCAGGGGATTGTAGATTGAGTGTGGGGATCTGATAAGATGATTCGGTACAAAAGACGACCAACCGAACCGAAAGGGGACACACTGTAGGTTTAGTCCAATCGGCGAGGGCGACGATCGGCTGGAAGGAACGATGCACTAAATGCGATACCAACACAAGTCGGCCATGCTTAGGGTTAGGGATTTCATCGGAACTCGATGATCAACTCGAGAGGGATGATCCTTCGATAAGGGTTCGACTGACCGATAAAGGAACGACTGTCAATAATCAAAGCTTAGGGGGAAAAGGAATTTTCGAGGGTTAAGGCTAGGGATGTCTGACCAACCGCGATCCAGTCGATACGACGGATTAGGGTTTAGGGTTAGGAGGGAATCTCAAGAATTCTTCCGGGAACACTGGATGGGTTTAGGGTTTGACTCGGACACGACTAGGATCGACAAGATCAGGGATTTAGGACTGCACCGGTTTAGGATTCACGTCCGAATCGGACGAGGTGAGGTTAAGGGAAAAAGGAAAACGGATAGATTTAGGGTTCACCGGATATGGAAAACAAGGTTTAGGAAGAATGTTCCTCATATTTAATATAATAAAAATCAAATTAATTGTTTTTATTAACTTTTGAAAATAGGTGACATCACAATATTTATTGGGATGTCACAAATACCAATTGAGCATGTCAATCATATTTTGGTACTTTTCAACTGGTTTTCTCAGCGAGTCCATAATTGTGATCATGCTACGATCTAGCTCGATAATGAGAAGAATCCAATGAAAGTTGTACAAGTCTTCTGGCCACATCTGTCAGCATCTTCCCAAACACCGCATTTCCATCATCGTCAAGGCCACCGCCATGAGCATAGAATTAGCTCTTCGGTCTATCTGGCCATTCCATTGTAGTGGGTGTGACACCCTTCGCTAGTAGTTCCTGTTTCCTCTTCTCCCATTTGGGCATCTCCTGGCGGTAACTACCAGGGCCAAGACGGTGGTGGTATTGCTTCTTCTGTGCATTCTGCCTGTTTTTTTCAGTCAAACTTTGACTTTCTTTTGCATTCTTGTAGTTCACGAACGCATCCTAGTAATCCTGCGACATTGGGTACTTGTTGAAGTCGGGCATTTGGTTCTTCTTGATATAGTCTGTGTTCAACTTCTTTTTAAATGTCTGGAATGCGATGGCCATCTTCTTCAACACGTAACACTTCACCTTCTCTTCAGTCCCTTGGGGGAAGGTGAATGTCTCCTTCATATTGGTACAGATCATGTTCTACGTACCTTCAGAGACTTTCTCCCATTTCGCGATGCTAATTGGCACGTGGCCCCTGACATGGATGCCGCATGCCAAATTGAACGGCCCAAGCGCCCCCAAGGGTGCAAGAGGTTGGCCATTATCGCTGACTTTGGTGATAACATGTCTTACCTTCGACTTCTTGTTTAGACCGCGCTAACGTGATTTCCTACTCGATTGACTGATCTTAAAATATGGTACAATCATGGGTTAGAATTTTGGCTTAGCATGATAGTGGAACCGGCATATATGCATTCGTACTAATTATCATGGCGGCCTCGATGGCCTCAGCGGGCCTTGCGGCCTCAACGGTCTCGGTGGCCTTGGGTTGATCCACAAGGGCGCGTTCACGATCCCCCGCCTCATAAACATTATCTCCCACAATCAAACTTCTCATGAACTCGTCTCCAGCAAATCCTTCGCCCGCCATCGTTATTTCTTAGGCTAAAAGAAGGCACTGAAAATTAACGAAAAAAGATCAACAAAAGCATAGTTACACATTTCACATATACTTATACATAAATGGTGGGGAAAATGGGGTAGAGGAGGACAGACGGCGACGGCTTGGAGGGCGATGGGGAAGAGGGGGTAGAGGAGGACGGGCGGCAACGACGAGGAGGGCGGTGGCGAAGAGGGGGTAGAGGAGGACGGGCGACGGCGACGAGGACGGTGGGGTAGAGGAAGATGTTCGTAATACTATCAACAAGTATACTTACACATTTCACATATACTTTTACATTTCAAAATTCATATACATTACATTTCACATATACTTATACATTTCAAAATTCATATACATGACATTTCACATGATACATATACATCTCAGAATTCAAATTTGCTATAAAATTGGCATATACGTATACATCTCAGAATTCAAATTTGCTATAAAATTAGCATATACATATACATCTCAGAATTCAAAATCTTGAAGTCACAAAAATCATGTTTCTCAAAGCCACTTTTCAAAACTCTCGAAGCTCAGTGCCGGCAAAGATATATCAACTGTCACACTTAATAGGAGTAAATCAATATCATCATCGAGCATTTTCTTAAGCCCAAAAAAATCATAGAGAAGATTTCGATTATAATAATCATCGCAGAGCAATTGTATGGAGTATAAATCATCATAGAGAAATCATATCAAAATCTTCTGCAAAGGCTAAAATTGAAGGACAGTACAATAATTAAATTGCCATGATAAAAACTACCAAAACAGGGTTCTAGTAGACTGATTGCAACAGTAATTAACCACAATTTTAGCAGTAAAAGAGACTTGACAATCTGCATAATAAACTAAATATAAACAGCAATTTAAGCTCAGGTTTTATTTGGTTTTGGCTCTCAAAATGCAGTAAATGATGGGTTGCTTAAAAAAACCCCTCAACACCAATTAACTAACATAGTTTCATAGGCAAAACTTATATCAAGTTAGTGTGAATCAAATGTTCCAGCAGGATTCAACGTAGGGTTCACAGAAATAATCAACCATCTATATCAAGTTGCTACCCACAAAACATTCAAGCATATATTTCTTTCTAAATGTGTATGGTGTCAAACTAAATCAGTCTAAGCAATATACACTGGACAACAGGAGAAGCACAGCACACTGACATATTTTGGATAGCTAGATTTATCTCAAAGACAAGCCCAAAGGCTCATCTACAGCTGGTACCAAAAACAAAGGTGCAGCCAATAGACAGGAACAAGCACCACACACACCCACACACACACACACACACACACACACACATATATATATATATAACAGCAGCAACAAGTATAGACAGATTAATTAAAACTGAAACACACCATGTAAATCATTGCTTAACTAGATGATCCAATCACCAAAATGAATACATAAGCAGAGCCTCAACTTAGCATATCATCATTGAACATAAAAAGGTATAACCACAGGTTCCACAGCAACCCGATTACGGAAAATAGCCACTTCGGCCAAGCCAAGGGGCTCTCCAAAATTCCCAAATCGAGCCGGCGAAGACGAGGCAAAGCACAAGGTTTTGCTGTCCTAGAAATCAGATTCACCATGCTACAAACGCAGTCACCGATGAAGGATTTCGGAGATACGAAGGACAGAGACGAGGAAGAAGCCAGAGGAGCAGAGGATGCAGCAGCAGGACCACGGAGACCAACTGCGTGGCCACCGGAGACCAAGACAAAGAAGACCACCAGCACCACCACCAAGACCCCTTCAGTCGGCGAGCCGGTCGAGATGGTCACCGAGCGCACAAGCATAGTAGTGGAGAGAGTAGAGAGAGGGCTCGGTTCATACCCAAGGGTGAGGTCATCAGAGACGAGGAGGACGGCGGCCCGCGCGGGGTCTTCAATGTTGGGGGTTGGAGGCGGCAGTGGCAGCGGCGGCGGTGAGAGAGAGAGGTTGGACTGAAGGTGTCCGAAGCCTCTCCTATATTTATATGAGGGGGCAACAGAACCGGGTCATAACACCAACCGGTACTGATGCTCAGCCAGGGAGAGCCCTAGGCGACCATAGTACCGGTTGGTATAACCAACCAGGACTGACGCCCCCATCAACCCGCCATGAGCGGTGCGGTAGGCACCATCAATACCGGTTGGTGTAATCCACCAGGACTGACTTCTCACATCAGTCCAGGTTGATTACGCCAACCGAGACTGATGCCCCCAAAATAAAAGAAGGCAGCGGCACGAGCGGGGCTCGAACCCGTGACCGCAGTACCGGTTGGTATAACCAACCGGGACTGATGCCCCTATAAGCCCGCCATGAGGGATGCCCTAGGCATCATTAGTACCGGTTGGTGTAAACCACCGAGACTGACTCCTCACATCAGTCCCGATTAATTACACCAACCGGGACTGATGCCCCCTGTTGGGGAAAGTGCGCGGCCCATATGAAATACGGCTCATTTACCCCCCTTGGTTCAAGGAAGGACCTGCGTGAGCTCCGTAAGCTCGCGGCAGAGCTTCTCAAGCTCGGGGGCCTGAGCTTCTCAACTGCCGAGCTTCCAAAGCTCGGGACGAGGCTCGGGCCCTAAGACGGACTGCACCATGCCTCGCGCAGAGCGTCGCGGGCCCCTCATGTCACCGCAAGTCAAATATGGCCGCAGCACTGATGCACGCCTGCCACAGCCACCGACAGCTCTCGAGCGGTTATCGGTCATGTCAAGGGCCAGTTTGCCTGCTCGCCTCTAAAGAGAAAGACACACACTATTGCTCGGCAGTCAGGACGCTGAGCCCAGCGAGTTAGGTAAGCATGCCCAGCGCCCAGCGGGTTGTAAGGCTGGCTAGGCCAAAACCTAGCAAGACGGGAGAGCATGCCCAGTGACTAGAGGATGGAAGGATACTTCGTAACGGACCGGAGGTAGGCTACAGTGGCCGAAGGTCGCCTATAAAAGGGACCACAAGCCTCAAGCAAGGAGAGATAGAGATAAAAGGGAAGAAGCAAGACACAGGAGAAGGAGGACACGAGTACGCACACGCAGGAAGCCACAATACGCCACTCAGTCATCGTAACACAGGAGCACTTGCACATGCATAGGACTCCTAGTCCTAGGCAGCAGTTCTTCGCGCCTAGTCACCTTAGGAACACACATATTGGCTTGAGCACTTATTGTACTCGAGCCCGAGCTTCTCGAAGCTCGATCTCATCCCCTTGTACTTGTTTAAGCCCGATACTAAACAAGCATTGGACGTAAGGCTGTTATCCGGCAGTGGAGGCCTGAACCAGGATAAAAACACCCGTGCCATTGACCATTGTCAACCACACTCTACACCTTTCCCTCGCGCAGAGCCTCGATCGAGGGGACAGGGCCGCTCTTGGGACTCGCTCGCTACTCTTGCATATCGGCATGTGGAGCTCATCTCCCAGACGCCGACAACTGGCGCCCACCGTGGGGCACCATTGTGGTTTTCTCCCCTCGATCGAGTCGAGGATGGCTCTGTTGTCGTACGACGATGACGTCGACGGCTTGGACCTCAAATTCGATGATTGCGACAATCTTGATGACGTCGACGAGTCGTACGAGAGGTGGCAAGCCGATTTCCTCGCCAAGACCCATGCCGACGAGATGGAGGTGGAGGCCTTGCCCGCCTCGGGAGCAGTTGTTCGCTCCCCCGCATCGCCCTATCGGGACGGAGCCTCATTAACTCACGTCAGTGAGACCCTCATGGAGGGGCTGAAGGCAACCCCGCCGAGGCCGGCAGCAGATCGGGGTACGCCTATGGAAGTCGAGGGGGTTGACAGCACCATCTCCGTGGGCGATACCAGCATGACCCCTTCGCGAGAGCCTAGCTCACGCCGCGTCTTCGCAGCGTCGGGTGAAAGGGCTTCGTTCCAGTCACGCGCCGACCCGGGCGAGGAGCGCCGTCGGCGCGAAGCCGCACAGAACCTCTTTGTCGAGTCAATCGGGAGGTCCTTGGCAGATATTCACCGTAGGCCTACCGATACGACGCCCACCGCTCGGGCCACGCGCGCGCCCTCGCTGGCAACTACTGTCACCGACCCCGTCCCGCGTAGCCAACAGCGGGTTCGGGCAATTGCCCAGGTCATGCGTGACCTGGAGAAAGACCCGTGTGGATTCACGATGGCCGATCTAGGCGCCGCGGTGAACCGGGACTCCCGAGCTTTGTGCCTAGATCAGAGCTTTGATGGGCGGAGTCATGCTTGTTGCCAGGTTGGGCATAGTATTTTATGACTAAAGGAAATATGAAATGATGGTTATAATAATTGTTTGAGACATGAAATATTAGGACAATATTTCATGTGGGGCTCGAGATAATGATTTATGACATAGAAAAGATTTGTACATGAAATATTAGGGCAATATTTCATGATGAAATAATGATGAAACCCTAGGTAGGGTATTCATATAGCAATGATGCTGGTAAAATGAAAACTTTGATTCCTTGGAGCTAAGAACTTATTCCCATTCTGTGGTGAAATAAATTTTGACTGAGATGGATTCACAATGACCGTTGGGATACAGGGTTATCCCAGGGAAACGGAATTAGTCTCTTGCTTAGTCTAAGGGTATCTCCAAGGGCTTGTCTAAGCCCCATGTTCAATCACTGTTGAAAAGGATCGAAGGCCTAGAAGGGGGGTTGAATAGGCCTAATGCAAATTTTTACTTTTTCTAGGCTTTAATGAAATTAGAGGGCAAATTGAAACTAGACCAACGATCTATTCTACGAGGCGGAAGCTCAAACAAGAAAGATAAACTAGATTGACTAAGACATCACAAGTATAGCTAGAACAGAAATTAAAGGCACAAGGGACAAAGGATATTTTTATCCTGAGGTTCGGAGACGAACTCCTACTCCCCGTTGAGGAAACCCTAGACGAACAAGGGCCGGCTCCGAATCGAGCCTAATCCTCTCTTCCACTTAATGGTAGTCATTTGCCGACGAACAGCAGGCCGACTCCTCACCTTCACAAAATCAAGAGGGCTTCCACAACGCCACGGAGAGCTCCTCAAGAACACCACCACCCAATGATACACACCGAGACCTAGGGGACACACCCCAAGGGAAACACCTGGCTAGAAACCAACCAAAGGAACCAAGGAAACCAAGAAGCACACCAAGGAAATCACCGAGGAACCAAAGGAGCAGTTTCTCTACCAAGAGGACTCACCTTAGCTTTACATCTCTCTCTTCTCCCAAAGGCAAGAACAATGAAATGCACGGAGTCAAAACTCCCAAAAACCCTTTGGGACCTTATATAGGTGACCCCCTCGCGATAGACCTAGGCTTAACCCGGACAACTTAGGTCCCAAGGCGGACAGTCCGCCTAGGAATCGGATCTAGATCTCAACAACTTCACGCGCTAGCCACTAGAAAACTCGTGCCTAAACCGGACACCAACGCGGACAGTCCGCCTGGCTGTCCGCCTCAAGCCTCGGCCTAAACAGAAAGACAATGCCTAAACCGGACAGTAACCCAGACTGTCCGCTTGGGCGTCCGCCTCAAGCCTCGGCCTAAAACGCGCCGAAGCCGCTAGAAAAGAAGGGCCCAACCCGTACTGCCAACCCGGACAGTCCGCATGGGCTATCCGCGCCAAGCCTAGCCCCTCTGGACCAGCCGGACAGGGCACCCGGACCGTCTGCCTGGGCTGTCCGGTTTAGGCCCCGCTGCGGCTCTGGGCATAAGCCAGACAACAAAGCCGGACAGTCCGCATGGGCTGTCCGCCTCAAGCCTAGCCCTTCTGGACCAGCCGGACACGAACGCGAACAGTCCGCCAACCCTGTCCGGTTCAAGCCTGGCCCAACTAACCCTCGCGCGCTTGAGCCGGACGTGCCACCCAGACCGTCCGCGAGAGCTGTCCGCCTCCAACCTACCCAACTGGGTCACGCGCGCGACTTCCCTTTCACACATCACAGCCCAACAAGGGCTTCACACCTAGGCCGGACAGGGGAACCGGCCCGTCCACGCGCGCCGTCCGGCTACAGCTCACCTCCACATAGCTCACTGGACCCAAAACACAAAGCACTAGAAAACACAGGCCATCTCACAGGTAATCCTGACTTAGCTCCAAGACCTAGCTAAACCGCCTTAGCTCAGCTCAAAGAAGCTACTAGCTACTACCTTTAGCTAGAACCTCTAAGGAAACAGAATTAAATAGGTGTGCTTCAAGTGATTCCAAAGAGCCAATTGGAAGGAAATCTTTCCAAGTTTTAAGAGCTATGAAAAACACCAAGGTCCTTAACCTTTTCCATTCCATCATGATGCCAAAATGCTTCCAAAAAATTTGAGGGGTCCATGATCACAGAGATTACCCCATTTTGAGACTTGAAAGAATCATTGTCATTAATCCATTGTCATCAATCGTCAAAACCCAATTAACCTGCAAATAATTATACCATGGGGTCTTGATCCTTTCAATCTCCCCCTTTTTGGGGATTAATGACAACACCTGTCTCAAATGCAATGTTTCTCACACAAGATGGTTAGCTCCACAGGATAAACAATAGAGTACAAGCAATACCATAGAGTTTAGGTTACAACAACTAAATGTTCAGGCGCTCCCCCTAGAGCCATGCACACACTGAACCAAAGAAGCAACACAGAAACCAAACACCCAGAAGACCAAGGTCAACACAAGAACAAAGAACTAGCACACAAGAACCAAGAACCAGCTCTCCCCCTTTGGCATCAAGGACCCAAAAGGGGCAAGAAGAACCACCGAAGAGGAAGAGATCACTGGGTATCCTTCTTCTTGGTAGAGCGGCGACGAAAGAAGTTGAGGAGGTTCTTTTTGACGGAAGGTGCTGGAGCTGAGGAACCTAGTGCAGCTGGGACAAGAGTAGGAGCTGAAGACGAAGATACACCAAACGAAGACTCAAGCTCAGAGGGATTCATTGAAGCAAACACCTCAACTGATGATGGATATTGGGAAGGATCGAGAGACATATCAAATAACTGTTCCCCCAGATATTGCACTGAACTGTAGAGATCATCAATCCTCTCCGCGCTATGGCGATTCTGAGTCTCCAAAGACTCCAATCTTGCCTGCACCCCAGCCTGCCAAGCCAAGTCTGATTGACACCACTCATTGTACATTGAATGCCTATGGTTGAGTGAAGTATACATGGCGTCCTGCTGAGCAAAATATGCTGTGAAGTCAGGTAATTTAGGAGGCACTTGAGGTGGAGCTTGAGGTTGGGGTTGTGCTTGGTCCTGGGCACCCGCTGGACCAGCCTCACCTGCAGCTCTAGGGACTCTCCTCCTGTGAGCAGGGATTTTCATCCTATACTCAGCCATTGTCAGATTAAAAAGAGACGCTTCGACAATTTGATTCTGAACAAGATAAGAACACAGAATATGTCCCAAGGGTAGACTCCTGTCGAAACCTTGCATCAGAGCGTCGTACATCTCTCCAACAAGCAGGTCTGCTAAGTTGAGTTTGACTCCGGAGAGGATATAGTGAGTAGCCCATTGCAGAACTAGCAGGAAAACACCTTGGTTTCCGGCTTGAGGTATGATGGTCCTTCGCAAAACATTCTCCAGGACTGATGGAATGTCCTTCAACTGAGTGATTTGGATCGGATTGAACCCAAGTGCTTGCACATTAATATACAGTCCTTGGATGAGAGCAAGAGGAGGAGGAAATCCCTTGGAAGTCCACTTAACAGGCCATACACACTGATGAATGCTGACTCCATTGTTGGACACTCCAAACATGGCAGTCAGATCTCCCTGATGGAACTCATATCGATGACCATTTAAAGAGAATGTCACTCTTGTTCTGTTCTTAGGAATCCACATGGAGGCATACATCTCCATGACTAGACGAGCATTATAAGAAAACGGAGTGGACACAAGCTCAGACAATCCTGGGGTGGCCTGGCAGCCCAGAAGAATGGCAATGGCATGAATTCGAAGATCACCAAATGACATGAAAACACCAGTACAGAGGCCAAAGGCATAAATTCGAATGGCTTAGGAAATGGCATGAAAAGAATAAAAATGGCATGAATTCACAGTGAGAGGCCAACAAAGATCAAGAAGACATGAACAAACACAACTCCAAGGAAAAGAATAATCCTGTCTAACAAGAGAGAAAGGAGCTCACAAATGTACAACGACCATCTCATTGAGCTTAGAGGACTATTTCAGGTTTCCATGAGTGCACCACCACAAGTATTGCTTAACAAATATACTCCCGGTCACAATGATCGTTGGAGCCGAATGTATTAGTAGATCATTTTAAGAGACTCATGAGCAAGCATATGTAGACACAACATACAACATCATGATATGAGCTAGATAGTAAATTGGGATTACCAAAGCGTCTAAGATTCAGATAGAGCAAAACACAAAGATAAAAGCTAACCAACAAGCAAAGATGAAGGTTGCACTAAATAAACACACTTTTTTTTGTTGTTGTTGTTTTTTTAAATTTAGCTTAGATAACTAGGATGATCATTTTAGAGAAGTTGAGACCCAAGCCTTACTTTTCGACCATGTCTAGCATTACACTAAAGGATTCATGGTCTCGGTCAGCCAACGCTCCCCCTGAGTTCATGCCCAGTGCAATGGCAAGCAATCTCTTGGGTTAGAATTGGTGGGTCTCAACCACAGAATTAAAATTCATTAGCTAGCATTTTTTTAATATATTTTTTTTGCATATTATTTTTTATTACTATACAACAGAGATCAAACGAAGCTAGATGATAGCATCTCAAGAGAGTAAGTTCTAGCCAATCTAGACAAGTCAAAAATCACCCAAAATTCTATTTAGCACATGACCAAGATAAGTAAGTGATCCACATAAGCAAGCTCATAGGACATGAAGGTTAAACATGTTGAATATTATGGAACTAATGAGCATTATGACACAAGGGAGAACAGCTAGCTTCACAATCACATATGGGGGCAACTTAGACAAGATAGTACCAAGAGGAAACTAAGCTCATTAAGTAGGTTCAAAAGAGAGAATCAAGGAAAACAGTTGAACGGAGAAAGGCAAGGGCAACGGCACAACACTCATGCAATGCAGGACCTGTCTAGCATGTTGAGCTCATTTTTAGTTTACAAAGCCGTGCCTCATCGAGTGACTTGGTGAAAATGTCGGCCAGCTGATCATCAGTTCTCACATAACTTAGCACAATGTCGCCCTTTGACACGTGATCCCGAAGGAAATGGTGTCGAACGTCAATGTGCTTCGTTCGCGAGTGTTGGACCGGGTTGGTCGCTATTTTCACCGCGCTCTCGTTGTCGCATAAGAGAGGCACTCTAGTCAATTTTAGCCCAAAGTCATATAAGGAGTGAGTCAGGTATATCAACTGAGCACAGCAGCTCCCTGCCGCTATGTATTCTGCCTCGGCAGTTGATAGCGCCTCAGAGTTTTGTTTCTTAGAAGACCAAGATACCAGACTCTTTCCTAAGAAGTGACAGGCCCCAGAGGTGCTTTTGCGATTGATCTTGCAGCCGGCGTAATCTGAATCAGAATAGCCTAGCAGCTCAGACCGCGCACCCTTTGGGTGCCAAAGTCCTAGACTAGTGGTGTGCCTGAGATATCTCAAAATTCTTTTCACGGCAGTTAAGTGAGATTCTCTAGGGGAAGCCTGAAACCGCACGGATAAGCATACGCTGAACATGATATCAGGTCTAGATGCAGTAAGGTAAAGCAGAGCACCAATCATAGACCGATACAGAGTTGGGTTTATAGGCGTACCTCCTTCGTCGATATCCAAACTAGCATTAGAAGCCATGGGGGTCTTGATCGGCTTACAATCCACCATTGAAAACCTCTTCAGGAGATCCAGGATATACTTCTCTTGAGATATGAAAGTCCCCTAACTGAGCTGCTTGATTTAAAATCCCAGAAAGTAGGTCAATTCCCCCATCATCGACATTTCAAATTCCTTGGCCATCATTGTACTGAACTCCTCGCAGAAAGACTCATTGGCGCTTCCGAAGATGATGTCATCCACATAAATCTGACAGATGAAGAGATCGCCATCCAGGCACTTGGTGAAAAGAGTAGTATCAATAGTTCCCATCTTGAAGCCCTTAGCCAAGAGGAAGTCTCTTAGACGCTCATACCATGCTCTGGGAGCTTGTTTGAGGCCATGTAATGCCTTGGTGAGCTTGTACACGTGATCTGGGTGATCCTGATCCATAAAACCAGGTGGCTGCTCCACAAACACAAGCTCGCCTGTGAAGCCATTCAGAAAGGCGCTCTTAACATCTATTTGTTTCAACTTGAAGTTGTTGCAAACTGCAAAGGCCATCAGAAGCCTAATCGCCTCTAAGCGGGCAACTGGAGCAAAGGTCTCGCCATAATCCAATCCTTCAATCTGAGAGAATCCCTGAGCAACCAATCTTGCCTTGTTTCTGACAACAAGCCCAGATTCATCCTGTTTATTCTTAAACACCCACTTTGTGCCAATCACGTTGTGATTCTTGGGACGCTTGACCAAAGTCCACACTTGATTCCGCTCGAAGTTGTTCAACTCATCATGCATGGCATTGATCCAGTCAGGATCGCTCAAGGCTTCGTCCACAATCTTGGGCTCAAGAGTTGACACAAAGGCATTGTGCTCACAGAAATTGGCTGCTCTTGATCTGGTCTGAACCCCCTGAGTAAAATCTCCAATGATCTGCTCAGCTGGATGGTATCTGGCAATTGTATGGTGACTCTTGATCTGCTGAGAAACATCTTCACCTTGCACTGACTCAAACTCTGAAGCTCCCCTGACTCTGGAGCTGGTGACTTAGATGAGGAAAGGGTATCATGATCATCCCCCTTAACCTCAATGACAGGTCCCACTTCACCAACATCCAAATGCTCAATGCCCTGTGGAGCTACCTCGTCATCAGCTACTTTCAAATTTTCTTGGGATCCACCAGACTCATCGAACTTGACATCATAAGCTTCTTCCACTAGACCGGAAGACTTATTGAACACCTGGAATGCTTTTGACCTTGAGGAGTATCCTAGAAAGAGACCCTCATCACATCTACTCTGGAATTTGCCCAAGTGCTGTCTCTTCTTGTAGATGAACACCTTGCAGCCGAAAACCCTGAAATAAGAGACATTTGGACGTCTCCCAACCAATAGCTCATAGGGTGTCTTCTTGAGGAGACGATGCAAATACAGCCTGTTGACACAGTGACAGGCAGTGTTGATGGCCTCTGCCCAAAAGACATCTGAAGTCTTGTATTCATCAAGCAATGTCCTTGCCATCTCGATCAGTGTCCTGTTCTTCCTCTCAACTACCCCATTCTGCTGCGGGGTATAAGCTGCAGAGAACTGGTGGCCTATCCCTAACTCATCACAGAAATCTGAAACATTAGTATTCAGGAACTCCGTTCCGTTGTCACTCCTGACACTCTTGATGGGGGTCTTAAACTCATTTGAAGCTCATTTTGCAAATGTTTTGAAAGTTTTCCCAACTGGAGTCTTATCGGGCAAGAAGAACACCCATGTAAACCATGAGAATTCATCTACAATGACCAAGCAAAAGAGGTTTCCTCCCAGGCTCACATAAGTGGTTGGCCCAAAAAGATCCATGTGGAGGAGTTCCAAAGGTCGAGAAGTGGACATAAATGACTTCACAGGATATGAGTTGGCAATCTGCTTTCCAGCTTGACAAGCACTACACAACTTGTCTTTCTCAAATTTCACATCCCGCAAGCCGACCACAAGCTCGTTCTTGAAAATCTTTTTCAAATTTCTCATCCCCATGTGTCCAAGACGGCGATGCCAAAGCCAACCGAGCGTGACTTTGGCGAGGAGGCACGTCGAGAGACCGGAGGATGGGGAACTAAAATCCACAAGAAACAAGTTTTGGAACCGAAAACCTTTGAACACCAATTTTTCATATTTGTCAAAAACAGAGACCCCATCAGATGTGAAGTGGCAACGGAATCCCAGATCACACATTTGGGCCACGGAGAGAAGATTAAAGTTCAAGGAGTCAACAAGCACATTGTCAATTGAAAGATCTGAGGCGATCGCTACTCTACCTCGAGCCAGGATTTGCCGCTTGCTGTTGTCACCGAAGGTGATGTTGTTGGAGGCATCTTCTTCCTCCATGGAGGTGAATAACCTAGAGTTGCCAGTCATGTGTTGGGTGCATCCGCTGTCGATCACCCAGTGGCGTCCTCCATTCCGGTAGTTCACCTGCCAAACATGAGGGTTTCCTTTGATGACTTAGGAACCCAAGTGGTCTTGGGTCCCCAAGGGTTAGCTCCAATAACATTCAGTCCAAATGAATTAATAAGAAAAGACTTAGGCATCCAAATCACACGTTGGTATTTGTAATCATCGGGGTGACCAACAAACTGAGTATACACCTTGCCAAAGTGGTCTTTCCTCAAACAATAGTCACCCACAACATGTTTTGACCTTTTGACATAAACTTGCCTAGGCTTGGGGGTGTGAGCAATATGATGAGTGTTTCAAGCATTGTCCCTTCTAACATGATAGTTTGAGAAATTCTGCCCGTGACGGTAGCTGTGTGCAAAGTTGTTATTATGATCATTTCTACCCCATTTGTCATGGTAAAGTCAAGCACCATGATTTTGGTTGTGTCTATTGCCAAAAGCATGGTTGTTGTACCCATTCTTGTTCCTATGCCCAGAATTAGCATTGGGAGGAGCCTTACCCTTTCCATTTGACTTGGGATCAACTTTCTTTTTCTTGGACTTCTTTGAAGGAGTGAAGCCCAAGCCTCCCTTATTAGAAGGGGATTTTTGATCCTTTATCATTTTCTCAAGGGCAATGCTACTCTCAAGACTCTTCCCTAGCCCCTTTTCAAATTTTGCAAGATTAGCTTTTAGTTCAGTGTTTTCAATGATCAACTCTCTAACAGCTAAAGCACTTTTGCAAGTGTCACTGTCACAAGCATGATTCAGAGTGTCGGAACTAGAAGTAACAGCAGAACTAGAAGCAATCATGGTAATATCAAGCAAATCATCACAGCATGTACTAGCATCAACCTTAGAAACAGACTTAAGGACAACAACATCATCTTCATCAACCAAGTCATCACATGACAGAGATACATGGCAATTGGATACACATCGTTTCTTAGCAAGCAAAGATTCATACTTGTCTCTAATGTCATCACAAACTAGAATCAAGTCATCATGGGATTCAAGCAAAGTTATCTTCTCCATCTCAAGTTCTTCACATTTTGAGGCATATTCTTAATGAGATTCAAGTACAGCAGAATGATCAATTTGAAGTGACTCCAGTTTGTCTACAACTTGTTCATGTTGTGAAGTTAGACTTTCTAGAGTTTTCTTAAGCAACTTATCCTTGCTATCCTGCCTTTGGAGTTGAGCTCCCATGTCATTTATCAATTCAAGGTACTCTTCGATAGGAGTAGAGGGATTTGGTACCTTGGCCTTGTCGTGGATCCCCATGAGGCATATGGGAGGGAACGCCGGAGGAGGTGGAGTCGACTTCGCAATTGCAAGGCCCGCAAGCCCTTTGGACCTTGACCCTTCGTCTTCACCAGATGATGAACTTGACGAGTCGCTCGATGACTCCTCGTCGGTGACCCATTCACCCACGAAGGCTTGTAGCTTGCCCTTCTTGTCGGTCTTCCTGAAGCGAGGCTTGAAGTGAGATTTTCTCTTGTCTCTTCTATGGCCCTTGTCCTTGGACTTGTGCTTGGGCACCTCATCATCACTTGATTTGATCTTGAACATGTCCTTGTCCTTGAGCTTCCTGTTACACATAGAGGCAATGTGACCTCTCTCACCACGCTCATAGCACCAGATGTTGGCGAATGTCTTGGGGCGAGAGGGATTGAAGAACCTCTTCCTTGCATCTCCAAAATTGTTCCGCCCCATTATCTTTCTGGCCCTTCTCATGAGCAAAGCAAGCTCATTGAGATCACTCTCGGAGTCAGCATCGCTTGACTCATCTTCATCATCAGGTGAGCTCCCCTTTGCCTTGAGAGCTATCACCTTGGGTTCACTTGACTTGACCTTCTTCTTGGAGCTTGGATCCTCACTGTTGTGGATGAGTATCTCATGAGCTGACAGTCTTCCCAGCAGCTCAGTTGGAGTTAGCTTCTTCACATCGCCACTGTTGGAGAGGTAGGTGACGATGTCTCGGTACTCCTTTGGCAAGATGCGTATCATCTTTCTGCAAACATCAATATCTGAAACAGGGGCATCCAAGCCCTTAAGCTTATTCACAATGGGATTCAAGCGAGAGAACATGTCATTCACACACTCATTAGGCAACATTTTGAATTGATCAAACTTTTCTTTCACAACCACAAGCTTCTCCTCCTTGACTACCGTGGTACCCTCATGGATCTCAGCTAAAGTCTTCCAAACATCATTGGCACTAGTGAGATTGCTTACTCGATCAAATACCTCCACACTCAAGCCAGTGAAAAGGGCGTTGAGTGCTTTGGCATCGATCTCCCTAACCTTGATCTCCTCAGGTGTGAGTGGAGCCTTTGGATCAGCTCTAGCGGGAATGGGGTTCTCGGTCACCTTCCACACATCATACCCAAGAGATTGAATGTAACACCTCATGCGAATCTTCCAATAGGGGAAGTGGGTACCATTGAACAGAGGGATTCTATTGGCTGCGACGCTATTGCTATTCTCGGCCATCCTAAGCGGTTAAGCTAGACCTAGGATACCTATGCTCTGATACCACTTGAAAAGGATCGAAGCCTAGAAGGGGGTTGAATAGGCCTAATGCAATTTTTTTCTTTTTCTAGGTTTTAGTGAAATTAGAGGGCAAATTGAAACTAGAGCAACGATCTATTCTATGAGGCGGAAGCACAAACAAGAAAGATAAACTAGATTGACTAAGACATCACAAGTATAGCTAGAACAGAAATTAAAGGCACAAGGGATAAAGGATATTTTTATCCCGAGGTTCGGAGACGAACTCCTACTCCCCGTTGAGGAAACCCTAGACGAACAAGGGCCGGCTCCGAATCGAGCATAATCCTCTCTTCCACTCGATGGTAGTCGTTTGCCGACAAACAGCAGGCCGACTCCTCACCTTCACAAAATCAAGAGGGCTTCCACAACGCCACGGAGAGCTCCTCAAGAACACCACCACTCGGTGATACACACCGAGACCTAGGGGACACACCCTATGGGAAACACCTGGCTAGAAAGCAACCAAAGGAACCAAGTGTGACGACCCTATTTCCAATATAAAATATAAAGGAAATAAAGTCATCGAAATTATTACATTTCATCAGAATTGATACAGAACCCTTGTTTATTATATAACTATTACAAAATATTTGTTACAAAGAGGAGGATCTACAACCAACTTGTGAGGTAGGGAAAAACTAATAATTATCCAAGCCGAAATAATCCATCTAATTCTGAAAAAGAGTATAACTGGGATCTATCCATTTAAAATGAACAGTTCCCGATAAACGGGTAAATACTCCAACAGTATTTAGCAGGCTTCTATAGGAATGTAACTTATTAAGTAAATGCTATAATTTCAAGAAAACATGGTAAGCTTTATCTGGAAATGCATTAAATAAAACATTATGTAAAAAGCTTATTATTAAATCCAAATCAAAGATTTAAATCATTTGAAATCATAATTCTTTTCCAACACCATTCACCATCCTTATCCTTCATACCGACAAATCTTTTTATGAGACATGAATTCTTTTAATAAATAGAAGAGGCGTCACCCAGTTGACACAACTTCGTATACCAGAAGTATGGTCCACATGTGTTTTTGTTATTAGCTCTGCAGAACCTATCCAGCTTTACCCATATAACAGCTTCTTACATGGATGGATGTATAATTGTGTCATTTCCATTTATAATCAAACACAAGTTTTCAATGCTTAGCACACTTCTTTCCGAGAAAATACCTCTAAGGGAAAGCTGATATCGCCACGACATTGTCTACTTTCGGTGCTGGGGAATGACTCATGCGAACACCTGGATACTGGGGAATGACTCATGCCAATATCCTACCTTAACGAGGCAATTATTATCGAGGGAAACTCATGCCGACATTGACCTCAAGAAAAATGTAGCAAGCATTGGGGATCCAATACCGTTTTATCTTTTATTCTCCATATAAAGTGATATGCAAAATGAATCAAACTTAAGTTTGTGGTATTTATGATTTTATTAGGATAGCTATTTAGTAGTGGACTTGGATTCATGATGCATAAAATATAAGGCTTTTGCAAAATAATAACTAGAAAGTAATGTAATAAAATATAATTAAATAGAGTAGAAATAGGACTTTCAATATGCATCAAATGGATAGAATAACCTGCCTTCAGTATCTGTTGGTTCAAGATCGTTGCTATAATTTGGATCTGATTCCTCGTTGATATTATATCCTTCGGAGAAATCCAAATTATTTCCTACATAAGAAGCAATAAGATCCAATAAATATTAAAAAGAAAAGATAAAAAGAAATAGAAGTTGAAGGTAGAATGATGAGGGTTTCTATGGTTTTGAGGTAATAGAAATTTTGGAAAAAGGAATATCAATGTTTTAGGTTTTGATTTTTTAGGACAGAGTAATTGTATGAGTTTGTATATGTATAAAGATATGTTTATATGGATTAGGCTCTTGAGATGGTTGAAATTTTTGGAATGATTTATTTGAAGGACAAAAAGAAATTTTCTTTTGGAAAAGAACTTAAACTTGTCCTTGGGGGTTATTTAATTTTTATTTTTGTTCTTCAAAAGTTATTCTTTATATTTTTGTAAATTGATTTCATGAAAATCAGTGGTGAAAGTGGGATTTCAAAGGTTTTTTAAAAATGTTTAATAAAATGTTAGAGGATTTTTGGAAATTATTTTAGTATGGAAGAAGTATTTATGTGGATTATGATTTAATAACTTTTAGGTAAAATTTATTATAAAAATTTTAGGGTTTTATATTTTTAATAAATATCTTAGAACATGATGAGGTTATGTAAATTTTTGTATGATTTTTGGAATATTTTAATTGCAGGAAAAAGGCTAATTTGAAATTAAAAGGGTATTATCTTAGCTAATTTATATTTCTGAAAAACATTATAAAAGTTATGTGATTTTATATTTTTAATAAAAGGGTTAGGTCATCTTTAATCTAGGTTAATTTTGGTAAAAGTTTTAAAGGTCATTAGATTGGTTAATTAAATCAGTGAACTAATTAACAGGAAATGGAAAAAGAAAAGAAAAGGGAAAATCAAAAGGGGATTTAGGGCAGGGGGCTCGCCGGAGAAGAAAGGGGGATTTCCGGCGATGAGGAGCCTTAGGGGGGTCGTGGTCATGGGACAGAATGCAATTGGGACCAAGACCTACCTATTTGTGGGTAGGAGTGAGCTTGGGATGGCTGGTGGTGGCTTGGCGGCGAGGTTCGGCGGAGGTGGCGTATGGTTGCTCGTCGATGGCGAGATAGGGGCAGCAATCGGCTCGGGTGAGGACACTATGAGCTTCAGGGCATCAAGTGGAGTGTTTTAGGTTTTAGGATCAAGGGCAGAGGTGGGCTAGAATGATGGCTAGGGGTGGAAACGAGCCGAGCTCGAGCGAGCCAGGGCTGGCTCGGCTTGGGCTCGTTCGAGTGACCGAGCCAGAAAGCAGGCTCGACTCGGGCTCGTTTGGCATGCGAGCCGAGCCCGAGCGAGCTGATGAGTAGCTCGAGCCAGCTCGCGAGCCCTCGCGAGCTCCAGCAGGATGGACGGCACCAGTGGTGTTGGTGGTAGTGGGAGGCCGCGACGCCGTCAAGAGGGGAGGATCGGGTAGGATGGACGGTGCTGGCAGCGACGGGAAGGAGGGGCGATGACCGAAGGAGGTGAGGGAGGAGAGGCGGGGGCGAGACGGCGGTGTCGGAGAGTTGCCGAAGGCTTAGCGGCGAGGCCAGAGATGCGCTGGAGGCGAGGGTGGAGACTCACTACCACATCATATTCATATATCAAGCAATTATCATATAACATAATATCAAAATAACCATATATATCAAGCAACCATATTCACATTATCACATATATCAAGCAACCATCATATTAATATATCAGTTCAGCAGTGATAACATGACCACATCTAAGTATCTAACAAAAAGAGAGAGTACTCTCATAATCATAGTAGCATCATCTCATGAGGACATCACAGTTTCCAAATTCCACCCGGGCCAGGCTGCCGGGGTTTCACACACTCGCGCACGAGCCACGAGCGAGCCACGAGCGAGCCACCTCTGGCTCGGCTCAGGCTCGCAAAACATAATGAGCTGGAAAGGCAGCTCGGCTCGGGCTTGTTTGCGGGCGAGCCGAGCCCGAGCCGAGCTAATTACCGAACCGAGCCCGAGCTGCTCGCGAGCCCGAGCCCAAAGTTCTAGCCAGGGAGCTCGCCGGAGAAGAGGAAGACGGCGGTGGAGGCGGTACGGTGGTGGAGCTCAGGGGCAGAAGAGGTGTGGGTTAGATTGATCATGGTGGTGCGATGCCGAGGAGCTCAATTTATAGGCTCGGGCATGTCCGTAGTGGCCACGGCAGAGAAGTCGTGCGGCGGCGGCGTTGGAGGTGTGGCGGCAGGCGATTGGCGGCAGGAGGCGGCCGGATAGGGAAGGGGACGTGGTGGATTGGCTCGGCGATGTCGAAGCGGTTCTGGAGATGTCCAATTCAGCGGCGACGGTGGACGGGAGTGTCGGAACCATGGGCGCCGGCGAAGAAACAGTGGCGGAGCAGCGGCGCCGGAGAGGAAGGGCAAGAAGGAAACAGGGGGGAGGTCGGCCGGGCTGCGTGGGCCGTTGGATCAAAAAGGGAAGGTTGAGATTAAATCAGCTGATTAAACGAAGGGGTACGTAACGGGGAACGTTGGATTTCCTTCGAGCTGGTGTGGCTTGATCTAGGCCGTTCATTGTTACTTAAATACTGGTGGGCCGGGTAAGGCCAAAACAGGAATGGGTTTTAGGCTCAGATGGAATTTGATTTGAATAAAAGGATTTTCAGATTATGGATGAGTTTCAAAAATTTGTAGAAAATTGTAGAAAAATCAGAAAAATGAGAAATTTGTTTCTAAAAATCCAGAAAAAAGAGGGGAATCCAAATATGCAAAAATATTTGTTATTTCATGGGGTTTTAAAATTTTAGGTAATAGAATTTAAGGTAGTTTCTTTATGAAATAAATAGAAAATAGATTTAGAATAACCTTAAAACTTAGGGATAGTTATAACAAGTTAATTATGATTTTTGCGAAAAATTTGTATGGAAAAATTGGGAAATTTTGGTATGTTACAACATGGAAACCAAGAAGCACACCAAGGAAATCACCGAGGAACCAAAGGAGCAGTTTCTCTACCAAGGGGACTCACCTTAGCCTTACCTCTCTCTCTTCTCCCAAAGGCAAGAACAATGAAATGCACGGAGTCAAAGCTCCCAAAAACCCTTTGGGACCTTATATAGGTGACCCCCACGCGATAGACCTAGGCTTAACCCGGACAACTTAGGTCCCAAGGCGGACAGTCCACCTAGGAATCAGATCTGGATCTCAACAACTTCACGCGCTAGCCACTAGAAAAGTCGTGCCTAAACCGGACACCAACGCGGACAGTCCGCCTGGCTATCCGCCTCAAGCCTCAGCATAAACAGAAAGACAATGCTTAAACCGGACAGTAACCCAGACTATCTGCTTGGGCGTCCGCCTCAAGCCTCGGCCTAAAACGCGCCGAAGCCGCTAGAAAAGAAGGGCCCAACCCGGACTGCCAACCCGGACAGTCCGCATGGGCTGTTCGTGTCAAGCCTAGCCCCTCTGGACCAGCCGGACAGGGCACCCGGACCGTCCGCCTGGGCTGTCCGGTTTAGGCCCGGCTATGGCTCTGGGCATGAGCCGGACAACAAAGCCGGACAGTCCGCATGGGCTGTCCACCTCAAGCCTAGCCCTTCTGGACCAGCCGGACACGAACACGGACAGTCCGCCAACCCTGTCCGGTTCAAGCCTGGCCCAACTAACCCTCGTGCGCCTGAGCCGGACGTGCCACCCGGACCGTCCGCGAGAGCTGTCCGCCTCCAGCCTACCCAACTGGGTCACGCGCGCGACTTCCCTTTCACACCTCACAGCCCAACAAGGGCTTCACACCTAGGCCGGACAGGGGAACCGGCCCGTCCACGCGCGCCGTCCGGCTACAACTCACCTCCACATAGCTCACTGGACCCCAAACACAAAGCACTAGAAAACACAGGCCATCTCACAGGGAATCCTGACTTAGCTCCAAAACCTAGCTAAACCACCTTAGCTCAGCTCAAAGAAGCTACTAGCTACTACCTTTAGGTAGAACCTCTAGGGAAACAGAATTAAATAGGTGTGCTTCAAGTGATTCCAAAGAGCCAATTGGAAGGAAATCTTACCAAGTTTTAAGAGCTATGAAAAACACCAAGGTCCTTAACCTTTTCCATTCCATCATGATGCCAAAATGCTTTCAGAAAATTTGAGGGGTCCACGATCACAGAGATTACCCTATTTTGAGACTTGAAAGAATCATTGTCATTAGTCCATTGTCATCAATCGTCAAAACCCAATTAACCTGCAAATAATTATACCATGGGGTCTTGATCCTTTCAACTGTAGCAAACAGTGATGGGGTATGGAATGAGAAAAGTAGGGTGTAGGAATAGTGATGGGGCTGCTGTTGGGGAGGTGAATAGGGATGGGACAGCCTCATTTCGTGAGGTGGTACGTGAATAGGGATAGGCAAATTTGAAATGGGGCAACTGGTGGAGATGTCAGTGCCCATGCCCCATGTCCCATGCCCCATCTCCACCAATATGCTCATGCCCCATGTCACATCACTGCTTGCAGCAAACTTGCAAACAGTGATGGGCTATGGAATAGGAAAAGTAGAATGCATGAATAGTGATGGGGTAGTTATTGGGGAGGTGAATAGAGATGGAGCAGCCCCATTTGATGAGGTGGCACGTAAATAGGGATGGGGCAAATTTAAAAAGGGCAACCGGTGGAGATACCCTAAGGACTGTTTTCTTATAAATATCTAAACCGACCTTATACAGTACGACCTTGAAACTTGTGTATGGGGACGAGACTAGCTAAGAGCATGTACAATGGTTGAGACAGCAGCTGTCTCTAATTATTACCATGTCATCTAGAGACAGCGCTAGAGCCAACATATACAATGGTAGAGATGGTTTCATGTTTTTATAGACAGTTTTCTCGCACACAAAGTTTCTTAATTCTCGTATAGAGTTAACTCTTGGAGCATCCGTAGCAGGCACTCTATAACACTATAGCTCTGACTTTTTTAGGATAGAGTAGCTGATGGAGAGAATGAATCTTTTAGAGTGTAGTATAAAATGTGAAGGGATTTTAGAGGGATGGATAGAGGGGACGCTAATAGTGTTTTGGAGGAGAAGATTTATAGGAGCTGTTGTGGATGCTCTTACATTCACTACTGCAGTAGGCGACATCACAAGCGGTTCATAAGGGCTTGTACAAGCGGTTTTCGAACTGCTTGTACGAAACCGCGTGTGATACCTGGCTGGTATCACACGCGGTTCCCTCAACCGCTTGTGAAAGGGTAACGAACCGGCTGCGTTGCTGTCCTGGCGAGCGCATGGTCGTGCCACGTCGGAGAGCTCTGCAAGCGGTTCGTAATTGGAACCGCTAGCGGTATCCGCAAGCGGTTCCACTACGAACCGCTGCTGAGCTAATTTTGTTTTCCGCCTTGAAAGCTCCTCAAGCGGTCGAAATTACGAACCGCTTGTGGAGACTGGGGGGGTGGCATGCATTTCCTGCTGATTTTAGGGTGCTTGTCGATATCATTTGAAATAATAAAACTAAATAGTAGAAGAGGCTTTTTGTCGCAATTTAATATATATTGCACATGCGTACACATGTTGACATGATCACAAGCTGAATAAACATTCACAAGTATATTAACATTGTTAAAAATCCACAAGTATATATATACATGCTACATGTGATAACGAGTGCACGCACGCGACGTTTACAATTTGAATGATTGAAAATATGTATATGGAGTTCATTTCTTCGCCGCATCACTCTTCTCGGTCTTGCTCGATGTGGTAGTTGATATCGCCGCCAGTTCGGCGGTGTTAAAGGAAGGAGAAACGTTAACCCTATTGTGGAACGCGCCTTGAGGGTTCACGATCTCGTCGACAACGAAATCGAGGAGTTGTTCTTGAAGTGCGAGCACCCGGTGAGGCGGCAGTACTGCAACGTGGCTATCGGTGTTGGGCTGGCAATTAATAAAGCGAGAAGTAAATAATTAAATATTGGAACATATATATGCTTGTAATTAAAGCGTATGTTAGATCTAGCTAGCTAACTGGTTCAGTAGCACACACAAACCTCTTCGAAAAAATCAGTGGGAACATCGCCGTGGAGAAAATTTTGCATGTAGTGGAACACATAGTAGCCACACAAGTTATTTCCCGCGGTCTGGCGACTAACCCAATCACTTAGCCGGACATCGAATTGCTTCTTGTATTTTCCCTTTTGCTTCGTCGTGAACTCTGTGTACGCCGCGTTGAGGATGTCAATCATCCATTGGTATCCTGCCTGAGGCTTCCTTCTTGAGTCATGTACTCTAATAATTCCATTGCCAAGCTCGATGACGAGAAGGATCCAGTGAAAGCTATGGACACATGTTGCAACATATATGTAAATAGCTGGTCATATATACTACTACATATCATTATCTTAAGAAGTATATAGAGGAAGAAAAGGTTTGTGAGAACACGTACCCGTAGTTGAAGGGCAGGAATATGTACGGCTTGTTGTGTTGTTCAAGCAATGAATGAAGAAGGTATTCCTCGAAATGCTTTCTTTGAACAGGGTATTCATACAATTTCTCGTTGATAACAGATGGATCAATGAAGCCGTACTTATGCGACAGGCCGTCTTTAGCAAGCCGTTGCATCTCCAATCTACGTGAGGGATATATAACTTAGTTCGAGTCCAAATTTATGGTACGGGAGTAAGTAACGGTGTAAACTTAGGAGCTCGAGATACTTAAAGGCACCGGCAGCTCGTGAAAGACACGTTGACGGCGTCCTTCTGGTATATATTGTACAAGTCTTCGAATTCCAGCCATATTTCTGTGTTGTCCCCGCGGTGGAAGTGCTCGTCTTTCAAAACTAAGGGAAACATAGTCACTCCTTTCATGGCCTGTTTCATATACCAGATATGCATCTGTCGCATCTTGGTAGGCAGCCCATCTATCTCAGTTGGGTCCAGCAGCGGTTGGCCCAGCTGATACTTCTATCTGATCGGTGCCATTCGAAGATCATCCGTCAATCCCATAGCTGCTCCTTCGGTATCGAGCCCTGACCCTTCCAAGAAATTCCGCAGCTTCTCTGGATCGACAGTGCTGAGGCCCTCATCTCCTGCATTGTTCTTTTTTTTGTTGGCCGGGGCCCTCCGACTTCTAGTGGCTTTTATCTTGCTCTTGACTATTGTCCTTTCGTAGTTGGTCAGCACTGGAGTTGGCGCCGTACCGCCAACTAACTGTCGGAGAAATTTTGGATCGATTTTCAGCTTCGGCTCTGGTTTCTTTGGCGCGAAATGTCTTGCCACATCAGCCTTTACTGTTGTGTCCAGCTCCTCAGGAGTCATGTCATATGCAAGCTTGGCCGGTTCCTTTCCCTTTCTCCGTCGGCTAGATCCCGACGTCATGGGAGGAGCCGGCGCCGGATCCCGACTTCCGAAAGCGAGCTGCTTTTTGGGGGGAGATGCTGGAGTTGTGCTTGCCCTTGGGGGGTTCTTCTTGCTTTGCGGCGGTGGCAGAGGAGACGGGCTTTTATGTGGAGCTGTAGGTGGCGGCGGCGACGCTGGAGCAAGGGTGCGTTCTCGTTGTGGAGACAAGCTTGGCCCTGCAGCATGCTCCAACTGCAAGACCTCTCGTACTGGTGAATTCGCCTCCACGACATCTGGAAATATAATGTACTTCTTCCGCCAGAGAATGATTGAGCCGTCGAGGGCCTGTCCTAGGCTGGTCACGTCATCGCCCGTAGGATTGTCTAGCGTTAGATCCCCGAAGCCGTCGACCACCTCATCCACCGTGACCTTGGAGTAACCCGGTGGTATATCAATGCAGTGGAACTTCTGGCCCACCTCCACCGGATACGCCATGCCATAAGCCACCTTAAATGAGAGATTTCTCATCTCGACATGTAGCTTGCAGGGACGGCGAACCGTGATGCTGTCCACTAGATGACGGGCTAGCAGATCATCTTGGGGGGCCACGGTCGACGCCAAGTACTTTCCGTCGCGTGGGACGGACTTATCACGTGTCCGGCCGCCTGAACATTGACAGAAATACCGTTGCCCCTGAAGTGCGTTCGCTCATCGCCCGCAATCTTGCGCGTAACCATCTGATCGACATTTTCCTCATGGGCTTTGAGTTGCGCCTCCAATCGAGCCACTCTGGAAGCTTCTCTTCTGTTGTTTCTCTCCCGGCTCCTGTATATATGTGCATCGCTCGCAAAGCCGAGCCTCCACGGCTTCTTCCCGAAACCTCTTGTCCGTCCCGGATGCTCCTTGGTTTGGAGGGCATATGTGAGTAGGTCGTTCTCCCTGTCCGTCACCAAGGAGCCCGACCGGATATTTTCGATGCCTTCATCAATCCTCTGACGAACTTCTTGCAAGTCCGCTTCCACCACCACGCTCCCGTCATCCTTGAGTTGGCCCCCGTGCGCCATGATGTAATTCCGCATGCAGTCATCCCAACCATCACATTCGGGCACAATACTCTTGGCTTTCAGCTCCTCTTCTCGCTTGTCCCATTTTTGTGCAGCCCTAACGTATCCAGCGCTCCCGAGATGGTGGTGGTATTTCTTTTTTAGGGCGTTCTTCCTATTCTTATTCCTTGCGGTTATGCCTTCTTCGGACAGCTTGAACTGCTCAAATTCTTTCCAATGATCCGCAAACTTAGCAAACTTATTGAAGTCTAGCTTTTTCCCCTTGTCAATGTAATCGCGGGTGAGCTTCGACTTCCACTGCTGAAATGAAGTTGCCATCTTCTTGGAAGCCCATGCCTTCACCTTCGCTTCCAACCCATCTGGAAATCTGAAATTTGCCTTGATGTCGTTCCATATGAGATCCTTCGTAGCTGCAGGAACTTTAGGCCATGTTTTGATGCTGATTGGCACATGATCCCTAACGCAGTAGCCTATTGCGTTGTTGAACGGTGCAAGTGCCGAGACCGGGGCTATAAGACTACCGTCGTTGCCGACTTCGGTGATCACATGCTTGGTCTTCAGCTTCTTGTTAGGTCCTCGCTGAATGGAGTTTGCAGTGGCCGATGTACTGGCCTTGATACAAGAACATATATGATATAAATGAGAACGCGTGTTATGTGTGAATTAACTTATATTAATGAACCTGCCTACTTGATAAATACCTCGGAGTCGTCCACGGTATTCTCATTGTCAGCGCCGGTTGCAGCGATAGCAGCCTCATCGACAGCTTCACCGGCTGGAGCGTTACCGGTAGCATCGACAGCCTGACCGGCTGGAGCGTTAACAGGCACATTGACTACAGGCTCACTTATGAGTGTAGTCAATGAGATGGTCTCAAACATAAAATTCTCCTGGGCATCGAAATCCGGGTCACCACGTCTTGCTGTCGACATCTATATACACATGAAATAACGCATACAATTATAAAATGGAAGAGGAGAAACCAAAACAATATGCTTTATTTTGAAATTCAAACGCAATTACAAAATTAGTATATGCATACACATATACTAGCACTATTCAAAAACTTACAAAAATTTTCATTAAAATCATAAAACTAAGTTTTGCTCTCAGATTAAGTAGTCAATGGGTTGCTTTAAAATAGCCTTCCAATCATTAACTACAACAGTAGTTATCATAGGCAATACTAAGAGCAATTAGGCTAGAAACAAATGATCCAGCAGGAATATCATTAGTGGTTCACAGATATTTACTACTCATCTATACAAGTTGCATGTAACAGTAGTTAAGTGAAAATCATGTGAAAATTACATATGCAAGGTTAGTAGTTAATAATCATTTTAAAATTGGTTTGGCAATTTTTGGATTTTTCCACAAATAGATATGAATTTTTGAAGTTGGGGGCAATTTCTTAAAATTGGAAAAAAGAGGGTGTCATGCGGCTCGGGCACAGGGCCGGCGGCGGCGCTCCGGTGGTGGGGCGGCACCGGCGAGGTGGGGGAGGCAGTGGGGAGTCATGGGGACTTGAGGCGTGATCGCCACGGGGCGCGGCAAGCGGCGGCGGGCCGGCGTCTTGGGGCAGTGGCTACGGCATCGGCGGGCTGGCTCAACGGTGGCGAGGGAAGGTGAGCGAGGGGGTTGGGGAGGTTCACGGTGGGATGGGAGAGCCCGTGGTGGCCTCGGTTTGGAGCGGGGGAGGCCGAGGCGGCGCGGCACCGAGCAGGGGCGGCGGCGGCCATGGTGGGACATTCCATCAAACACCCTGCGGGCAAAAACAAACAGAGGAGGAGGGGAGCATGGGAGAGTGGAACCTAGGCCCTTCGGTATTGCAGCGGCGGCGGCGCGTTGTCGGAGGAGACGAGGAGGCTTGCGTTGTCGGAGGCGGCATTTATGGCGGCGGTGCTTAGTTGCAAGCGGCGTGACGGAGTCGGCTAGCGGTATGCGAGTTCTGGTACTTGGAAAAAATTTGGGCGCGGCAGGTAGGATTTATGTGAAAGGGGCTTCGCAAGCGGTTCGTGTTACGAACCGCTTGAGAACGTTAGCCTCTACAAGCGGTTCGTAATACTAACCGCTTGAGAACGCACCTTCCACCTAACGGCGCGGGAACTCCGTCTTCTACAAGCGGTGCATGTTACGAACCGCTTGCGAAGGTCTCTGCAAGCGGTTCGTAATACGAACCGCTTGAGAAGGTCCGTTGCATTGAAAAAGAAGCTGTGCCATAACCTATTGATATGAAACTTTCCTCCCCCCTGGCTAGCACGTGACGTTTAGGCGCGCGCTCACCCTCGTGCTCGCGGGTTCGAGCCCACTGTTGTAGAGGTAGCCACCCCGTCTCTCAAACAGGTGGATGTCCACAAAGACCCCCGAGGATATCCCTAAGGGGATGCTCCCGAGGTGAGAAGAGACGTCAAACTGAAGACCCTCGGGATAACTACCGAAGGGTAGCGAAGGGTCTCCGAGGGATGAAGGGGAACCCTCGCGATAACTACCTAAGGGTACAAAAGAGGTAGCGAAGGGTCTCTGAGGGATGAGGGGGAACCCTCGCGATAACTACAGAAGAGTATCATGGAGGAAGCAAAGGGTCTCGGAGGAATGAGGGGAGACCCCCTGGAAGAACTGAGCCACGCGCTCTAGAAGTCGGACCATGGAACGAAGACCCAACGACAACCTCTGACAGGAACCAGCTGGGTCAACCACCCTGCCAGAGGGTGTCCCCCAAGGGTAGACTAGGGATTTATTGTACTTATGATGTAAGAAAACTCTAAAGACCGACGATCTTGTGATCGACGGTCCAGGGGCCAGGGAAATTCAGGTATTTTCCGTTTGTGTAAGCCCTAGCCCCAAAGATGTATAAATTGGCAAGCCCCCCAAGAGGAAAGGGAGGAGGTTTTTCAGTTTCCACAAACTCCTAGACCCGTTCATCCAACGATCGTTTTTCCACACACCCTCTCGGCGTCCTCTTCGTCATCTGAGGAGGGGCGCCGCACTTCACTTCGTCGGCGGGGAGACTCGTCGACGACAGTTGGCGCCATCCGTGGGGAAGCGACCAGCGTTGCGGTGATGGGCAGACCAAGGAAGATCGTACCGGCGGTGGGAGGCGCGCCGTCAGAACCGAAGCAAGGTGAAGCTACAGCAGCGGATGGAACAAGAGCCCGACGCACAACCGGACCAAGCGTCCACACTCAAGGTGAGGATCGGCAGAGCAACATCGGCGAGCCAGCGGAGGAGGAGGCCTAAAGGGCAATCACCGCCACACCGGCGATTCGGCCAAGGGCGAGACGGCACGCAGTGGTTGGGCGAGGCTCGCGGAGCTATCCAGGATCCCGACGCCGACGCCCGCAGGTCGGAGAAACTATCGCCGAGGTGCATCGGGCGGCGGCGCACCCAACGAGCCTGGACCCAGCGGAGTCGCGAGAGGAGGGGAGCAGCGAAACCCAACCAACCCTCCCGGACAAGGGCGTGAATACGAAGACTGCCGAGCCGCCGAAGACAACTTACAGGACCGAAGGCGACAATTGGAGGAACAAATCAATTTGCTTCGGAGAGAGCTCGTGACGATGCAGCCGCAACAACAATATGTGCCCCGAAGGATCCCATACCCAGAGGAACAGTATGATCAATCTCGGAAAAACACCCCAGCACACCCAAGGAAAGCAAGCGAAGGCCCTTTGAGCGAATACCTCCGCGGCAAAAGATGGCCCGAAGGGTTTAAAATGCCAAGTGTCTTCAAATTCTCCGGAGACACCGATCCAACCGAGTTCTTGGACGTGTACGACACGGCGGTGGAGGCGGCTAGCGGAGATGATGATATCAAGGCAAAAAGTTTATGCTAACACTAAAGGGGACCGCACTTTTCTGGTACACCTCGCTACCACAACGATCCATACACTCGTGGAGACAGCTCAAAGATGCCTTCGCCAACAACTTCCAAGGCAATTACGTATAGAAGATGGTAGAAGGGGACCTCTTTGCCTTGGAGCAAGGCAAAAAAGAAACCACCAGAGACTACTACAAGAGGTTACGCAAAGGCGATGTCGATAAGAGACGGTCGACTCTTGGTAATCAATGCGTTCAAGAGGTCTTCAACCAGGAACCCTTCTACACATGTTAACCCAAGATCCACCACAAACAGCCGCGCTCCTGTACGATGAGGTAGAAGGGTATGCAAAAGGAGAAGAAGAAAACTTGAGAAGACAAGGCCAGCTGCACACACACAAAGATCGTGATTTCCACAAGGACGCCAACTTAGAAAACAAGAACAAGAGGCAGCAAAGCTCAAGTAAAAGGGTGAGCAATGTTGAGCCCGAGCAAACAGAAGAACGAAGGACCATTGACAATAACAGAAAAGGAGACTACTCCTGAAGGGACTATAGCACCCGAAGGGAGGAGTACGACCATCCAAGAGACAACAGAAGAAGAGATGACCATAACCGAGCAAACGAAAACAGGGAGAATTACCAAAGAAACAACAGATTCCGAAAGAGTGATGAGGACAACAAAGAGAGGAGATACTGCGCAATACATGGAGAAAATTATTCACACACAACAGAAGAATGCAGAGATGTCAAGGCACAGCGAGACAGCTACCAGAGCCATAGACGTCAGCGAAGGCAAGACTAACAACGGAGGGATAACCATCGCAGATCCCCAAAGGCGGTTCAAGATGTTGACCATCAAAACCGACGGGTGATCCATGTCATCACCGGGGGATCTTCGCTGAACCTTCCATCGAACAGAAAAAGAAAGCAATTCGTCCGCGAGGTGTCGCATGTCTCGGTAACAAGCAAACCAACACCGGCCCCGCCCATTACCTTCGAAATAACTGACGCGAAGGGTGTTAAGTTCCCATATCAAGACCCCTTCGTGATCACAGCAGTCTTCGCGAACGCCCAAAACAAACGCGAACACGCGTCCGACAGAAGGCGACCAAGGGGCTGACGCGAGGCCAAGAGCGCTCGCGCCAAGCACCCGATACAGGGCCTTCGCAAGCCATGAGCCTTTGCGAACATCTAACAAACGCGAACACGCGTCCGCCAAAAGGCGACTAAGGGGCTGACGCGAGGCCAAGAGCGCTCGCGCCAAGCACCCGATACAGGGCCTTCGCAAGCCATGAGCCTCTGCGAACGTCTAACAAACGCGAACACGCGTCCGCCATAAGGCGACTAAGGGGCTGACGCGAGGCCAAGAGCGCTCGCGCCAAGCACCCGATACAGGGCCTTCGCAAGCCATGAGCCTCTGCGAACGTCTAACAAATGCGAACACGCGTCCGCCAAAAGGCGACTATGGGGCTGACGCGAGGCCAAGAGCGCTCGCGCCAAGCACCCGATATAGGGCCTTCGCAAGCCATGTGCCTCTGCGAACGTCTAACAAACGCGAACAAGCGTCCGCCAAAAGGCGACTAAGGGGCTGACGCGAGGCCAAGAGCACTCGCGCCAAGCACCCGATACAGGGCCTTCGCAAGCCACGAGCCTCTGCGAATGTCTAACTAACGCGAACACGCGTCCGCCAAAAGGCGACTAAGGGGTTGACGCGAGGCCAAGAGCGCTCGTGTCAAGCCCCCGATAGGGCCTTCGCTAGCAAAGAGTCTTCGCGAACGCCCAAAACTAACGCAAACATGCGTCTGCCAAAAGGCGACTAAGGGGCCTGACGCGAGGCCAAGAGCGCTCGCGCCAAGCACCCGATACAAGGCCTTCGCGAGCCACGAGCCTCGGCGAACGTCTAACTAACGTAAATAGGCGTCCGCCAAAAGGCGACTAAGGGGCTGACGCGAGGCCAAGAGCGCTCGCGCCGAGCACCCCGCGAAAACGCACCACGTGACAATCCACAAGGAACCGACAGGAAAAATGCAAATATGACTAATCAACAACGGTGTAGTGTGATCATAAACGAATATGAAAACAAAAGATCCATCCATATATATTGAATACAAAGGTTACAAAAATTATTACATTAGTCCCTTGCCCTTCGGATCCATTGGGTCCTTAGGGTCTTCGGGCCGCAGGGAGCTACCTAATCCTATCGGAGGATCCTGAGGATTGGCAGTCTTAGATTCTCCGATTCTCAGAGGCGCAGTAGTGGCGGCACTAGGAGCGGGCGCCTTCTTCTTCGCGTTGTCCATGAAGGCGCGACAAAGTTAGGCCCCTGCATCGCGTAAACGGAACATGAAGTCCCGAACAACCTGGCGGTGCTCGCGGTCAAAAGAGTTAGCATCAAAAGACGAAGGATAGGAACCACTTGGGGAGGGGCCACTCGGAAGATGGGTGCAACCAACGCTCTTCAGCATCGATGAAAAAGCGAAGATGGAGCTGATGGCGCAATCCGAACCATAACACAAGGACCCCTGCAAGAAAGTCCCAATAGCTCCCTTCAAATACTTCACGGCCAACGCCAGACTCTTGGGGGGTGCATTCACAGCGATGGTCCCGAGCCTTCGCATATCCCTGATAAAGACGTGGCTCAAGGACAAAAGCTCCCCTTGCAACGCCTCTAGGTGCTGCTTAGCCTTCGCAAGTGAACCCCGAAGAGTTTCGACCTCTGCAGAAGATTTCTTCGCTTCCTCGCGAAGGTCATCAAACTCCTTGCAGGAGGAATTGAGCTCGACCCGCAGGGAATCAGTTTCGCCGCGAAGTTTAGCAAGATTCTCCTCGGTCGTCTTCGCGCGCCGCTCCGCCTCACCCTTCTCCGCTTTAAGAAGGGAGATCAGCTCCTTCTCTTTATCGCTAACTTCCCGAAGGGTGTCATTTTCCTGTCTAAAGGTGGCGACCTGACCCTCGAGAAGAGCGCACTTCTCGGAGAGCTCTAAAACTTTTTCGGAGGCGCCGCGATTCCAGGCTAAGCTCTGAGGAAAAAAGAAACATAAGTAACGCGAAGACCAACAACAAAAAAAAAAAAATAGCCCACCGAGGCAAGACATAGCTCGACGCTGCGCATGTTCTCCAGCAAGGAGAATGCCTCGCAGCGATCAAGGACGGAGGGCGGCACCGACCCGAGGATGGCCTCCACATGCTCATCATGCAGAAGAACAGTGGGCTCCAGGGGGAAGAGGCCATCGGGACCAGGGGCGCCGCCAGCCAGGAGGGGGGTTATTTGTGAAGTTCCCCCCTCCATAGTCACAGCAGCCGAAGAGGCTGCCTCCCCCTCCGCTGCGATCGCAACAGTAGGAGGGGCTTCGTGAAGGACCAGGGCACTCGGTAGCGACCCGACCATTGTGGCGCTAGGGGCCGGATCGGCAACCTCCCCCGGAAGAACCACGGAAGAAGATCCCAAGCCGGCCACCTCTGCAAGAGCAAAGCGGTAAGAATAAATACGACAAAGAAATAAGTCCGAAGGTATAGGCACAAACCTTCGTGTGGAGGAGTATCGAGTATCCACAACTCGTTGTCCACCACAAAGCCGGCGGCATAGGCCTCGACGGCGCAGCGCCTCATCCGAGCCCCCTCGAGAATGCGGGGCCGGACCGAAGGTAGGGACCCGGCTCCGTGGCTCTCCTGGGGCTCGTTGGAACCTTGTTCGGGATCCAAGGGCCCCGGAGGAGTGTGGCTTACAAGCATGTCCAGCGGGTCGTCTTCGCGATGACCGCTGGCGGCGCTTAACGCGTCCGGCGAAGGGCGATCCTCTTCGGCCTGGTGACCGTAGCCTTCGGCATGTCCGGCCTCTTCTTCCTCCTCTTCGTCCTCGTCTTCCTCTGCGCTGGCGGCTGCTGGCTCGGAGAAACCCAAGTCAGGAGGGATAAAACGAAGGGGGATAGCTGGAATAGGAGGGTACCAACCGCGAGGCCGCTTCGAAGTACCCGTGATGGCGTCATCGGGCGTGGCTTTCCTCTTGCCGCCCTTCTTCGGCTCGGGCTCCGCCCAGGGCGTAACCGTCCCGAGGATGCGGTTGACCCGGGCGTCCACGCCGGCTTCACGGGCACGTGAGACCTCGTCGGCACGCAGGGGCCCAAACATCCCCTCGGCCCTCTCCGCGGCCGACTCGAGCCTTCGGGGATGGCGACCCACTTCGCTCAGTGTGAGGAGGTCGCCCCCTCGCCGACCGTCACGCATGTTTCCCAGCTCCGCATCAGCGGCCCCACCTTGGCCGCGAAGAACTCTCGAGGCAACAGATCGAAAAACGCTTGTCGATTTTACGGGCGGCGGCGGCCGGGCCTCTTCGATCCGCAGCGGCTTCTCCACCGGAAACTTGACGCAGTCCGCCGCTCCCGCAGTGTACTTCAGGGGAGAGTCAGCCTCGTCCACCTTCTGGTAAAACCAGAACAATTTCAATTTCAACCCGCCGCACCATCCCATTTCTTCTTGGTGGCCAAGGCCGAAGTCCGGCGTGTGAGGGCCTCACGACGGTTTAGGCATCCGGCGCCGCCGCTTGTTTTTCCTCGCCACCGCCGTGGAGGAAGTCAAGACTCGAGCTTCGGTTGCGCGCCATGACTTCGGAGCGCCCACTCAAAAACCGCCAGGCGGGCCACCGCGTTCGGGGAGAGGTGTACCAACTGCGCACCGTATAGCTGGAGTATCTCCCCGACAAGGCGGGTACACGGGATCCGAAGACCCGCCTTCACTTGCGAGAAAAAAACGACCGCCTCGTCGACGTTGGGCCAAGGGGTCGTCTCGGAACTTGGTAGTCGAAAGTCTGCCTCTTCCGCGGCGGAGCCGTCTACCACCTTCACGAGCATGTCGGGTGTCATCCGCGCGGCTCGACACGGGCGGCGGCGCGCCGGTGGTGGGGCGGCTGCCGCGAGGGGGAGGCGATGGGGAGTCATGGGACTTGAGGCGTGATCGCCTGGGCGTGGGCGGCCGGCGGCGGCATGGCGTCTTGGCAGGCAGCGGCGGCGGCATCTGATGCGGCGGGCGCGGCTCAACGGTGGTGAGGGAGGGTGAGCGAGGGGGTTGGGGAGGTTCACGGTGGGATGGGAGAGCCCGTGGTGGCCTCGGTTTGGAGCGGGGGAGGCCGAGGCGGCGCGGCACCGAGCAGGGGCGGTGGCGGCCATGGTGGGACATTCCATCAAACACCCTGTCGGCAAAAACAAACAGAGGAGGAGGGGAGCATGGGAGAGTGGAACCTAGGACCTTCGGTATTGCAGCGGCGGCGGCGCGTTGTCGGAGGAGACGAGGAGGCCGGCGCGTTGTCGGAGGCGACGATGACGGCGGTGCTTGGTTGCAGCGGCGGCGCGACGGAGTCGAGCTAGCTAGCAGGGCGCGCGGGTTCTGGTACTTGGAAAAAATTTGGGCGCGGGAGGTAGGATTTGTGTGAAAGGGGCTTCGCAAGCGGTTCGTGTTACGAACCGCTTGAGAACGTTAGTTTCACAAGCGTTCGTAATACTAACCGCTGAGAACGCACCTTCCACCTAGCGGCGCTGAACTCCGCTTCAAGCGGTGCATGTTACTGAACCGCTATGCGAAGGTCTCGCAGCGTTAAATACGAACCGCTTGAGAAGGTCCGTTGCATTGAAAAAGAAGCTGTGCCATAACCTATTGATATGAAACTTTCCTCCCCCCTGGCTAGCACGTGACGTTTAGGCGCGCGCTCACCCTCGTGCTCGCGGGTTCGAGCCCACCTTCGCCCCCTTGCCCACTCTTTTTTGTTTTTTTTGAAAATTTATTTTCTTTTATAAATTTGATTTATCTATTTATTTCCTTTTGGGGAGCCGAAGAGTTTCCGCGAGAAGTGCGCTGTTCTGGGAAAACGTGAACATCAATCACGCCGTCCCATTGCTACAGCTTCCTTATACAAAAGGGGAAACGATCTGGAGTATAATCACTTGTTCTCGCTCATCTCATCTCCTCCAAATTTTTAGCCGCATTCCTCTTTCAGATGTCATGGCGGAACTAGGAGAAGACGATGTCTGGCTCACCGAGGCCGCCAAGAGGGAAGAGCGCCGCGCCGCCGCCCATGCGGCCACCGAAAAATTTTTTGCCAGTGCGCGGCGGGAGTTCTGCCGGATCCTGGCAGAAGGCTTGGTCCGCATCTTGTTGGATGGGAATCCGCACCTCTATACGGTGCATAATCACCTCCGGGATGTGCTAATAGAGGCTCTCTTCGATATCCACTGGTAGGCAGAGGGCTTTTCTCTCTTCTGGGATCTTTGTGAGCCAGCAAGGAGCCCAAGCTCAACTGTGCTGTGCCACAAAGCTATGTAAAAATCAGCCTGATGGCTCTATTTATGAGTAAAATCACTTCTTCCGACTGATTATCCAGCCGAGTTAGGATTCTGGTACTTAGAAAAAATTTGGGCGCGGGAGGTAGGATTTATGTGAAAGGGGCTTCGCAAGCGGTTCGTATTATGAACCGCTTGAGAACGTTAGCCTCTACAAGCGGTTCGTAATACTAACCGCTTGAGAAAGCACCTTCCACCTAACGGCGCGGGAACTCCGTCTTCTACAAGCGGTGCATGTTACTAACGCGCTAAGGTCTCGCAAGCGTTCGTAATGTCTAATCGCTTCGAGTGATTATCCAGCCGAGTTAGGATTCTGGTACTTAGAAAAAATTTGGGCGCGGGAGTTTGAAAGGGGCTTCGCAAGTGGTCATGTTCGCGTCCGTCGGATCAGGGATGAACGGCAGGGATTAGAAACCGGAAAAGTTTAATAAACATGTGACTAATTGATGACTGTCGGATTAAGATCGGACGGCCCTGGTGTGCTGAAGTTAAATTCCACCGGGGGATAATTTAAAAAGGGAAAGCATATTCCATAATTGGAAAGCATAAACTGCCATTTTTGGTAAGCTTCCCGAAATGGAATATACAATTTCCAGAAAATTGAAGGAACTTTAGAAATTCATAGGAAATTGTAGGGACCTCAGAAAAATGTGAATTTTGTTCCTAAAAATCTAGAAAAATGTGGAGAATCAGAATATGCAATAATATTGCATATGTTTGTGGGGATTTTTGGGGGAATTAATTGGGGAATGTTTTAAGGTGGTTTGAAAAAGAAGCTGTGCCATAACCTATTGACATGAAACTTTCCTCCCCCCGGCTAGCGCGTGGCGTTTAGGCGTGGGCTCACCCGCGTGCTCGCGGGTTCGAGCCTCCCCTTGCCCATTCTTTTTTGTTTTTTTGTAAATTGTTTTATCTATTTATTTTCTTTTATAAATTTGTTATATCTATAAATAACAAAAGTGCAAATAACATAAAAGAAATAACACAAGTCCAACATGCATATTTTTAATAGAAGTTGTACACATTACGTACGGACAATATTTGCCTTTACAACCGTTCCTTCGTTATGATCGCGACGTATGTAAGGATCATTAACGTCTCTGTCATTCAGGACGGTTATGTCAACATCAACTGCAAAAGGAGGTAGCTCATCGAACTGGCCATACTCTTCCTCGTTCGTGACGTCTTCAACTCCAACAATCCTTCGTTTGCCTTGGAGAACCACATGTCGCTTCGGTTTGACCTTCGTCTTGTCCTTTTGCTTCTTTGATTTGCTTGAATTCATGTCCATCACATAGAATACCTGGTGCACGGTTTGAGCTAGAACAAACGGTTCACGCCTATAGCTGACTTGTTTGAGATCCACGGTTGTCATGCCGTATTTGTCGACCTTCACACCGCTTGGAGTCAGCTTCACCCATTGGCACATAAATAGAGGGACCTTCAACAATGGTCCATAGTCGAGCTCCCATATTTCTTCTATGAAACCATAATATGTGTCCACCCTGCCATTGTTGTCTAAGGCGTCTATACGGACACCATTGCTCGTTGATGCTCTTGTTATCCCGAATCGGTGTAGAATGTGTAACCGCTGATCTCGCACCCTCAAATGTTATGATTTCTTGTGATGGTCCACGGGCCAACCGCTGCAGTACTTCATTGTTTGACCCCTTCTGAAGGATGTAGTTTTGTAGCCAACTTCCAAAAGTTTCCATTTGCTTCAAATCTATCCAGCCATCTGTCTTTTCTGGGAAGCTGCGTTGTAGGGACCTCTTATGTTGAAGGATATAGGGTCCGATGATAGTTGATTGCTTTAGAACCGTGATATGTGCTTGCTTAAATGCAATAAGATCATTGCATACAACTGCTTTCCTTCCTAGAGTTCCTTTCCCCCGCAGCCTCCCCTCGTGGCGTGATATGGGGACGCCGATAGGATCAAGATCACTAATGTAATCAACACAAAACTCGATCACCTCCTCTGTCACGTAGCCCTCGGCAATGCAGCCTTCCGGATGAGAACGGTTCCGGACATACTTCTTGAGGATACTCATGTACCTCTCAAAAGGAAACATGTTGTGCAGATACACGGGTCCGAGAATACCTATCTCCTTCACAAGGTGAACAGTGAGATGAACCATGATATCAAAGAATGCAGGAGGAAAGATCATCTCGAGACTAACCAAGCTTTGAACCACATCATCCTGCAACTTATTTAGTTTATTTGGATCGATGACCTTCTGTGATATGGCGTTGAAAAAGGAACAGAACTTTGTGATTGTACCCCGAACCCACTCAGGCAAGATATACTCGATAGCCACGGGAGCAAGCTGTGTCATCATCACAAGGCGATCATGAGATTTCAAGCCTTGGAGTTTGTTCTCTTCGTGTTACGAGTCTCCCGACATTCGAGGAGTATCCGGAAGGACCTTCACACCGCTTAGGCACTCTATCATGCTTTTTTCTCTTCTTTGCTTAAAGTGTAGCTCGCAGGATGTAGGTGCAGCTTGTCCTGTCCCTTCTTTATTTTTTGGATGTAGGTCATTCCTCAACTTCATTTCTTCAAGATCCTTCCTCGCTTGGAGGGTATCTTTTGATTTGTCATACATATCTATGTACCCTAACGAGTTCAGCACACATTCTTAATGATGTGCATGGAGTCCAATGAGTGACTTAACCTCCAAAGACTTCCCAAATGCAGATCCCAAAATATTGACTTCTTCTTCCACATTGGTGCCTGACCATCCTCGTTCGGTACATGCATGCTTCTAGAACCCTTTCCAAATACTACTTTTAGATCTTGTACCATAGCAAAAACCAGTCGGCCATTACGATGCTGAGGCTTGCCACCGGTTTCTGGTTGTCCATTGAATTTTCTGCCTTTCCACCGCAATGCATGACTACTGCCTAAAAACCTGCGATGGCCCATGTACACACACTTCCGAGAGTTTTTCAGGTACATGCAGTCCGTTTCATTCAAGCACTAGGTGCAGGCTTTAAACCCTTTGACAGTTTGTCCGGACAGATTACCGAGAGCAGGCCAATCGTTGATTGTTACAAACAACATTGCGCGCAGCCTGAAATACTCTCTTCTGTACTCATCTCAAACCCGTACACCATCCTCCCATAACTTCGCAAGGTCATCAACCAATGGTTGTAGGTAGACATCGATGTCGTTTCTAGGTTGCTTGGGTCCTTCGATCAACAGTGGCATCATGATGTCCTTTCGCTTCATGCAGAGCCATGGAGGAATGTTATAGATGCACAACATCACAGGCTAGGTGCTATGGATGCTGCTCAACTGGCCGAAAGGATTCATCCCATCCGTGATAAGCCCAAACCTTATGTTTCTGACCTCTTTTGCAAAGTCCGGGTAAGTCCGATCGACTTTTCTCCACTGAGAGCCATCTGCAGGGTGTCTAAGCATCCCATCTTCCTTACGCCCTTCTTTGTGCCAACGCATCATCTTGGCATGACATTCGTTAGCAAACATACGCTTCAACCTGGGGATCACGATAAAAGACCACAACACTTTGGCTGGAGTTCTCTTCTTCGTACGCTTCCCATCCACTTCACCTGGGTCATCACGCTGCAACTTATACCGTGATTTCTTGCACACTGGACAAACCTCCAGATCGGCATACTCATTGCGATACAGGATACAATCATTAGGGCATGCATGTATCTTCTGTACTTTCAATCCTAAAGTGCAGAGGACTCGCTTCGATTCGTAAGTAGATTCCGGTAGAGTGTTACCTTCCAGAAGCAACTTCTTCACGAGTGCTAACAACTCATTGAATCCCTTGTCCGATACACCGTTTGTGGCCTTCCATTTCATTAGTTTCAGTGTTGTACGCAGCTTTTTTAGGCCCTGCCCACAATCTAGGTACAAAGGAGTTTTGTGGTCCTCTACCATGCGCTGATACTTCCTGTACTGTCTTTCCTCCGTGAACTCGCCCTCTCCGTCACGGAGCATCTGGTCTAGCTCATCGTCACCAAACTCGCCAAGTGCATCTTCCACGGACCCAAATTGAGTGTTCACTTCGCCAACCTCTTCTTCGTCTTCTTCATATTCTTCATCGTCTTCCTCTAGAATCTCCTCTACTTCGCCGTGGTTGGTCCAACAGATATAGTTTGGCATGAAACCTCTCATGACCAAATGGTTCATAACCAACCATCCTTTGGAGTGCTCCTTCTCGTTCTTGCAGTCTACGCATGGACAAGGTATGAAGCTTCCTGGAGGCAATAATGCATTGGCCGCATCGAGAAAATCCTTTACGCCATCCCTGAACTCTCTTGACCGACGATCCACATTGTACATTCATTGTCGATTCATCTATAGCAACAAAAAAAATACAAACATCTATTACAATTTTTAAGTAATGCTAACTATGTCTATTAGTTTCAATTACTTTCTATTACCTACCATGAAATGTTTACTTTCTTTCATTTAATATGTATAGATCTACCAACCAATTTTTTGCATTTCAAACACTTTAAGCTAACATAGCACCTTATGAAACAAGATTTCTCATCATGCAATGCATAAAAAAAATCAATATATAGAAAATGCTAGTCACCTTTCAAACATGATGCTAGTCACCTTTTAAACAATATATTTACAAGATGCTAGTCACCTATTAATCAATATATAGAAGATTTCTCATCATGCAATGAATATCTACAAGATGCTAGTCACCTTTTAAACAATAAATTTGGATATAAGAGCCTCAAAAGTTCTAAAGTGGAGGTAGCTAATAGAAACACCTTTCCATGCATAAAACAAAATTTCTCAACATCCAATGCATAGAAAACATCAATATCTATAGGAGAAGGATGTGTACAACATGTTACTAACCTTTCCAATAGTTAATTTGGACCACAAAATTCCAATTAAAATTTTGGCAGCACCTCCCCTATGAACAGAGCTCGGCCCACCATGAACAGCAGCTTGTCTGTCTGCGAGCTCGCTGAGGAAGACAGAGTTTAAATGCGCAGGGCGGGAGGATCACTGCAAGCGGTTCGTAAGATGAACCGCTTGCGAATGCCCTACTGTGAAAGCGGTTCATATTACGCACCGCTTGTATAATATTACAAGCGGTTCGTAGTACGAACCGCTTGCAGAATAGGTCATTCGCAATTAACCGAATGAATGCGAGGTACAAGCGGTTGGTGTAACAAACCGCTTGTAGAGAGTGGATGACAGCCCCCGCGTCAGTGAGACACAGAGAGAATGCGAGAAGACAGGTTTGACCATTTGACCAGTGCGAACGCCTCGTTTTTCGGCGCGCAATTAACCGAATGAATGCGAGGTACAAGCGGTTGGTGTAACGAACCGCTTGTATAGAGTGGATGACAGGCGGGGCCCCCGCGTCAGTGAGACAGAATGAATGCAAAGAGACAGGGCACGTCTCCGACGTGCTTAAAGGCAGCGTGCGCGGCAGATTCTCTCCTCCGCAGCTCGCACCATGCCGCGCCTCCTCAAGACTAGCCGTATGGGGAGCTTGCCGCCCCGGCAGCCACCATCCACCCCGCGCCCGCCGTCCCCTGCTCGACCTCCTCTGCCGCCGCCACCTCCACCTTCAGCTCCACCTCCTCCGCCGCCGCTGTCACCATCCACCCCGCGCCTGCCGTCCCCTGCTCGACCTCCTCTGCCGCCGCCACCTCCTCCACCGCCCACACCGCCGCCACCTCCACCTTCACCTCTACCTTCTCCGCCGCCGCCTTTATACGACATTCCAGAATGCGGCTTCACCTCCAACGACGACTACCGGTGCCCCTGCTTCCTTGAGCATCACAACGACCCCGATATTGCGGGTTCAAGCGAGGACCACAGCTACGACTACGGCGAGGACTACAGCGGCGCCGGCGGGGAGGAGTACAGCGACGACGACGGCGCCACCTCTTAGAGAAGGCGGCGAAGTCATGTGCCGAGCCACTGTCTCGTGGGCCCGGGCAGATTCGAATATATATATATATATATATATATATATATATATATATATATATATATATATAGGATAGCTAGTGTGCTATGGATATACACGATCTCTCCGTGCTATCCACGACGTTAAATTCGAGGCTGAAATAGATGATCGAACCGTCCATCTTGTTCATCTCGATGAAATCTCGCATTTACACCAAATTTCAAATTGTTTTGAATTTTTTACTATTTATTTCGTATTTTTAAAAACTGAACTTATTGGAGGGTCCACGGCTAATTAGATCACGATTTTTAAAATACTTAAACAAATAGTAAAACAATTCAAAAAATTTGAAATTTTGTAGAGCGAGATTTCATCGAGACGAACAAGGTGGACGGTTCGGATCGTCTATTTCGGTCTCAGAATTTCAAAACCCGTGGATAGCACGGATTTCTCCGTGCTATTCATAGCACACTAGCTATCCTATATATATATATATATATATATATATAAACCTCCGTCGGTGGCTTATTTCATGAAATGGTGATCGAATTGACGATCCGAATCGATCATCTCCTTCGTCTTGCTGAAATCTCTCTTGACAAAATTTCACATTTTTGATTTTTTACTATTTTTTCGTATTTTTGAAAATCCACGATCTAATTAGTTTTGGACCGTCCAATAATCCCGGATTTCAAAAATATGAAAAAATAGTAAAAAATCAAAAATGTGAAATTTTGTCAGAGGAGAGTTCACGAGACGAAGGAGATGGTCGGTTCGATCGTCAATTCGATCACCGATTTCATGAACAAGCCGCGGTCGACGGATTTATCTGTCACCGCCACGACGGAGGCTTACTCATATATATATATATATATATATATATATATATATATATATATATATATATAAGACATATATATGTAATGATAGTATATTTAGTATTAGTATAAATATGCTATGTAAATATTATTAATATTTAATATAAATGTCAAGTTCTTTTGCTACCTATCAGATTAATTCTAAAGGTTCCTCAGATGTTTTGCTACCTATGTGCAAAGTTTCGCTTGATTTGAAGTAGTTTTGCCTTAGTTTGAATTGTGTCCGTGGTGAACTGTCCGTCGTCAGTAGACTTCAGCCACAGACACTGCCACTGTGCGAAGGTCAGTTACTGCAAGCGGTTCGTATTACGAACCGCTTGTGAAGGTTAGACTCTACAAGCAGTTCGTGTTACGAACCATTTGTGAAATAGTACAAGCGGTTCGTAGAAGACGAACCGCCAGAAGTTTGATTCGCAGCGCCAGCACTACGAACCGCTTGCAGTGATCCTCCTTAACGCTCTCCAAATGGCCGGTTTCAACCGCTATGAATCTCAAAGTACAAGCGAGCTGAAGTTAACCGCTTGTGATGTACCATTTGTAATACTCATTTTTGTAGTAGTGATTAGAGACCACTGGAATAGGAAACTGTTCCAAATGAATTACGAGGAACCGACCAATGGGAACTCGGGCCGGACTCTGTAGCCCCAGTATCCAGTCTTTCGTGCGGTCACCTCGGCGAATTGAATGTTTGGACAGCGAGATGGCCAAGGTTGGTCACGTGTGCTCCAACCGTGATGTTTAACAGTTTCCAGTAGATTTCCAGGAGTAAATGCAATACGTAGCTGGCCTCGTATCCTAAAATACGCTTGCAGAGTAAACGTAAAGCATTTCAAGGTAAAGTGTGCATATTTTACAGAGTATTATATAAATTATAATGATAGCCGTGCTCTTAGTTATGAGCATGCTTGGCAACTGTTTATATGGTACCTATATCTACTTCTCACCCCCTTCAGAAATACCAGAATTGAGAAACCTGTTTTCTCGAGGTGATTTTTCAAATAAGAAAAGAAGAAAATTGTTCATGGAGGATAAACTCTACTTCTTATCTATGCTATAAGGATTTTGAAAATACTCTTACTCTTATCTCAGAAAAGCATTTCCTGAAAAGTGCTTTTATATAAAAATTACCTAAACCTATTCCTTTGTAATGAGCTACATGCTGCATTACTTTTCTAGAATTGCGGAGTACAATTGTACTCACGTGTCTTGCTTTGTTTATTTTTCTAAAACCTTAGTTGGAGAACCATCCCAGAGGAACAATGATGGTGACATCTACGGTCTTGGAGACGAAGAGTACGCGGAAGCTTAGGGCATCTCCACCGGCTACTCTATCATATCACTCTATAACACTATTTACTACTTCCTCTATCCAACACTCTAAATTTCCTTCACACTTTACATACACTCTAAAAGATTTCTTCTCTGTACTAGCTATTCTATCTCGAGCTACAGTATTATAGGGGCTGTTTGGTTGCTGTATCAACTTAGCCAGGCTGTATGAGCTCAGTCAGGCTGGTGGGAGCCAGGCTGAGGTGATGCAAGGGGATGTTGTTTGGTTGATTGTATGAGATTATACAGATTGCGCAGAGATGTTGTTTGGTTGGTTGCACTAGGAGGAAAGTTGGATGGACAAATTCAAAAGAGAAAATTAAAACAAAGGAAATAAATTCAAAAGTGAAAGTAATTTTTTTAAAAAAATACTGGAACAAAAATAAATTCAAAAAAACAAAAGATAAAAATTCAAAAAAAACAAATACTAGAAAATCAATAAATTTTAAAATAAAAATAAAAATTTTAAAAATCTGAAATTTTTTCAATACCTTGTACTTGAACCTACGGTTTCATTTTTTTTTGTTTCATTGAATTTGGATGTTGTTTGAATTTTTAAAATTTTTGGAAAGGATGAAAAGTAGTAGTAGAAAACTAGTTAGTCTGCTCCGTACGTGCTCTGTAGTGGCTCGGCGGAGACAGACTCGCGCGAGACGGTCGCGGAATACGTTTCGCTGGAGCCAGGCGGTAAAGTGAATTTGCACGAGCGGAACCTGGCTTCAGAGACCACCCAGACAACCAAACATGGGTGGCTGCACGAGGCGAACCTGGCCCGGCCCAGATGCAGGCTACCAAATGCATTCACAAAGTATCTGCTGCTTCAGATGCTCTTAATCCACGTTCTACAGCCTAGCATGCCTGTGGAGTTGAAGACTGTGGTAACGTTTTTTTCAGCGTTTGCGTTTGTTTATAAGTTAGAAATTTCTTATTTTGTACAAACCAAATGTTTTGACGTTTGGTATCTAATTTTTTATAGGTTTTACTATTTCTTCCTAAAGCTCTCAAAACCATTTTTTCTATAATTTTTTGATTTCTCAGATATCCTTATCGAGAAGTTACAAATTTTTAGCTTATAAGCAAACGCAAACGCAAACGCAAACGCTGAAAAGAGCACTGCATGTATCCGTGATTTACCCTAAGAATAAGAATTTCGTACCTTAGCGAGTACGAGTAATTGTATACCCTGTATGTATGTGTGTGTCGGCCAGCGTGCTGATTTGATTGTACTACCTTGGGCTACAAACCCACTATTGTAATCGTACGTTAAATAAATGGCAATGTGTTGTTCTGTTACAGACTGTGTGCACTAGCATTGATCATTGGTACTAGTGCAGTAATACACAGAAGGATACAATCATTTTGACTGGTCCTGACACCCATATGGGTAACAAAGATGAGGGCATCTCCATCAATGTGTTTAAACCCTATGTCTTATCACGGTAGCAAACAGTGATGGGATATAGAATAGGAAAAGTAGAGTGTAGGAATAGTGATGGGCAGTTGTGGGAAGGTGAATAGGGATGGGACAGTCCTATTTAGTGAGATGTCACGTGAATAGGGGTGAGACAAATTTAAAATGGGGCAACCGGTAGAAATGCCCTAATGACCTTGATTTTGGATTCAAAATACTTTTAGCCATAACCAACTCATTAGGGATTTATAATGGTTGAAAATACAATATACAGGTAATGTGCACTGATTATTCAACTTAAGTTTCATGTAAAATAGCAGCTTGTGATATAAATACATGATGCAACTTGCTAGATAATGGCACTCTCAACTAAATGCTTAAGCCGCTTGCTTGGCACACGAAAGTACGGAACCACCATAGCAGCACCTCAACAAAATCAAAAGAAAAGCCCAATGTGAGGGCGGCTTTCCTCTGCTCGCCTCGGGATTTGCACTAGTTCCTGGATCAGTACACTAGTGCACACCATTCACATAGCCGAAATCATTTCATACAAGCGGAAGATATAAATATTACACATAATACATGTATTAAGCCCGAAGGCTAATAAATATTACAACACGGCACATTGGCCCAAATTAGTTTAAGAACAACGAAAGATCGTAGTGCGATAAAAGATTCAAAAGAGTCTCTTGCCGACTATGCCTAAGCAATCGACAGGATAGACGCCCTAAGCCTCGACTTGATCGTCAGCATATTCCTGTTCTTCGTCTTTATAGCAGACGTACTGATCCCGCTTATACTCTCCATCTAAAAGAGCATATGTTGCGAGGTCAGTGTCATCCAAACACTGGCGAATTACCACTCAACCTAATACATTTAATGATAGTGGTTCCAAAGGGAAGGTTGAAGGTTTGTTTATTTGCAGAAAGCAACTTTTATAGACCAAAGCCTATGACCTAGCAATTTTACTCCAAAGTTCTACTAATCAATTATTCAAGTTTCAGTTTTCCATTCCATTCCACAGACCATTCCCAATCTCATGGCAGTTTCCGGCACTCTGCCAAACAACCCAAACCCCATGGCAGTTTCCCGCACTCTACCAAACCTCCTCACACCCGCCATCATCTTTTGGGTTGGCGACCCGTTGTGAACCACAACACTACTGGATTTGCCAGTCCAGCAAATGTGGTTAAATCACCCTCAGGTGACGTCTCATGCCGGACCTTCTTAGAGTGAGGTTTTCTGTCCAAGAGCTGGTTCGCAAACCACCACATGCGACTCTCAACTCCTACTACCGCGCGATGGCCACGCGTTATGTTGGAACCACCTCCCGCAGGCAAGTGGCAGCGCCCCCTCCCCCCCCGCTACGTGTGTGTCTTCGCACTCCTGCTAGGGCGAACCCGCACTCCACCCTATCACTGGGTCCACCATGCCCAAATATCCAACTTCCTTCTCCTGCTATTGTTCCTCCGTGTGCCCCTGGCACACGATGTGTCGGAACCACCTCCCGCAGGCAAGTGGCAGCGCCCCCCCGCTACGCGTGTTACTCCACGCTCCTCAATGCACCGTATGTGAACGATAGCCCAACCGTAGCCTCTACTACTCCACTGTACCGGACCCTGTCCGTACATATATAACCACAACCACAACCATCGGACCCCTATCCGTACCAAACCACCACCACACCAACACACACTGGCATGCCAGGCCCAATAAACTGGGGTCAATATGAATATATGAATGTTAGCTGGTACTTAGGGGTGAAAACGGGTCGGATCGGGTCAGATAATGGGTAAACCATATCCGTATCCTAATGCTTTCTTCGGATCCGGATACGGATACGGATAGCTCGGATACGAATACGGATACGGAAAATGTCGGGCACGAATACGGAGCGGATTCGGGTCAAACCGAATACGGTCACGGATATTTGTCGGAACATAAAAACCCCATAAACTGTACATCTCAAATCAACTAAAACACACACATAATTCAATTGATTAAAACATTCATAACATGCACACAAATTTAGTATAAAGAAAAATTCTTCACATATTGCATGCATAAATAACCCTCATCATGAATCATCATATAAGCCATATCTGTCCGTCTCACTCTCACATACTCATAAACTCACAGCATGACAACATGTCAAACACATATATTAAATAATAGGATTGGAACAAACAAATAATCATAGACTCACAACCTGACAACATAAGTACTTGAAAAGTTGAAAATTGAAATTAGTCCATAGTTGACTGGTGGACGGTTTAACACAGTCACACATGACATTATGCCACATTGACACATACAAAAGTTTAAATCACACAGCAATACAATATACATAGTGTCCAGGCCTAGCTGTCCATACAGAGATATACTTAATCCAGCATGCAACATGCAACAAAAGATAAATTCATCACATACCCTGATGGCCATATGCTTGAAGGCATGTCATTCCTCCATGTCATGCTCATCCAGGTTGTCCAGCCCATCCTCCTCAAAGGCATCCACATCCTTTTGCTCCTACAAATATAATTATGCAAGTAATATATCAATATATAAAACCATGGCAATTATAATGTAGTCGCTAATTAGTAATTATATTTATAGTGCCAAAGCTAAGAAATAGGGAAGGCAATTACAGTGTGCATGCTCATTAGTCATTAGTAATTTTATTAGTAATTAGTACTTGCATAAAACATGAAAGAGTAACTAAGAAACTAAGTTTGACATAGTTGAAGCTTTATGTGAACAGTTAAGCATAACATAGGGATACTACAAGTCTATAGCACATGCTCATGCAAAAATATAGAACTTGGTCAGATTTAAGAAATTGCAAACCGTTATCATCAAACTTGCAAAATGTCGCTTAATGTTTTCGATGTCCTTCTCTGATATGAGAGAGCCACCAATGATACCACCTGCGTGTTTTTTCAAAAAATTAGATTGCTAGGCAAAACATAGTAATAGTGCAAGAAATGACATTACCTTTTTTAGATGCCGCGGTCCAATCCTTGGTGCAAATCAAAGCTTGGACTATTTCAGGATCTAAACTACTTCGGAATGGATCAACAACACGTCCATCGGCACTAAATGCTGACTCTGAGGCAACCGTTGATACTTGAATAGATAAGATATCTCGAGCCATCCTAGAAAGAATAGGAAGCTCATGCTGTTTGACCTTCCACCATGACAAAACATCAAATTCTGATTTCTCTTTTGCTGTCCATTGCACTAGTGGTTGCTCCATGTACACTTCTAGTTCATTTTTCTTGCATTGTTCTCTAGCACAACTAGCATTCAAGTACCTTTCAAGGCCTACATCAATATCATCATCAATTTCCTCAGTCTGTTCCTTGTCCATTTCAAAAGCTACTTTCTCCACATTTGTAGACGACTTCAATGAGCTTTCAGCTATATTGGACATATATGCTTGAAACAGATGGTTAATGGTACTAATGAGCTTGTTAATTTCCTCAGCAGCATTTACATGGTAAATCTTCTCTCCAAAATAGTGCAATGGCATAGTCTTATATCTAGGATCAAAAAAACATGCTACTGCAAGAGCCATATTAGACTTTACCCAATACTTGTCATATTTAACCTTCATGTAGCAAGCCATAGAAGCTATAACTTGATCAGGACTATAGCACCATTCATCAATTGCAATCTTAATCTTGCAAAAATGGTTGAAAAAGAGATTTGCTGTTGGATAAGTAGTCCCAGAGAATAGCTCAGTGGCATCATAAAATTTCTTCAAACAAGCACACAATAATTTTGACATTACCCAATCTTGATCAGTTGGAGCACATTTCACATACTTGCTTCTATGGCGAAGGAAAAGCCTATCAAATGCATATCTATAATACACAGCATGTTTCAACATAAGGTAGGTGGAGTTCCACCTTGTGGGAACATCCAAGGATAGGCCTTTTTTGTATCTAAGTCACATTTTGATGCACACTTCATGAATTCTTCCCACTGCAGTGGAGAGTTCTTAACAATTGCAATTGTATTTCTAATGTTTCCAATAGCTGGTGCAATTTGCTTTAAACCATCTTGGGCAACAAGGTTTAGAATATGATTCAAACATCTCACATGAAAGAATATGCCATCACATATCAGTGGTGTCTTTTTGAGCTTCTCTACTAACCCCTTAGCACAAACATCATTAGAAGAGGCATTATCCAAAGTCAGTGCAAGTAGTCTCCTATCTATATTCTAGTCCACTATACTGTCATAAAACCGTGCACACAAATTTTTTTCCTGAATGATGGCCTTCTACATGCATGAACTTGACAATTCTTTTTTGCATGCTCCAATTGTCATCTATCCAATGGATGGTGATGCACATGTAACCTTTGTTTTGATTTGAGGTCCACATATCCATGGTTGTACTAAATTGACATTGAATTGTTTCAAGTACTCATATAGTTTTTTCTTTTCCTCTAAAAAGATATTCAGAATTTCTTTCCTCACAGTGATTTGACTTTTAATTGGAAAAGAAGGTCGCAATGACTTAATGAAGTCCACAAAGAATTCATGCTCTACAATCTTAAATGGATATTCATGCATGACAATTGCTAAGTAAAACTTTTTCAAACTTTGAGCCTCATCATACCTATAGGTCTCCACATTGGCAGTCATATCGTCGCCTTTACTCTTTTCTAATTTCAGCATTTGTTGGCCTTGCTTCAGTTGATGCTTGTTCACCAAGTGCTTCCAAAATGAAGAGGTCCCTCTAGTACCCTCGCAACGAGCTTTGTAAATACACTTATTGCATTTAGCCCAATTCTCTATGATCACCTTGCCATCTGGTTTTTTCTTCTTGACTATATACTTTGTGTAGTGTGTCCAAACTTCAGATGAATCCTTCTTTGGTTTCTTTGATGGAGGGTTTTCAAGCTCGTTGTCAGCACCACTAGTCAAATCCACTTGCACGTCTACACCATCACTATGACCACCAGGTTCAGATGTGCCACCACCACCGGCAGCAGCAAGTCGTGGGGTGCCACTGCCACCAGCAACATCGGGTGCCATCACACTAGCACTTGCATCGCTGCTTTGATTGGTGGATTCCATCACAATTCTAGCACAAACAAGTGAACAACAAATACAAGTATAGACTAAGACACATGGACAAACAGGACTAAGTACAGACAATTAGACAAATACAAGTCAGGACTCAGGATTATACCTTTGAGCGATGGCAGCGACGACCTTGAGATGATGGCGGCCTTGAGGAGGCGGCAGCGGTGGCCTTCAGGAGGCGGCTGCGACGGCCTTGTGGAAGCGGTGGTGAGTCGATGACTGCCTTGAGCCCTTGAAGACGCGGGGAGGATGGCCTTGAGAAGATGCAGTGGCCTTGAGGCGACGGCCTTGAGGTCTGAGGAGGAGGCGCCGGGGCGGCGACGGCCTTGAGGAGGAGGGGGTCGGCGACGGCCTTGAGGAGGAGGGGACGGCGACAGCCTTGAGGAGGAGGGGGGCGGCGACGGCCTTGAGGAGGAGGGCGGCGAGCGGCGACAGCCTTGAGGAGGAGGTGGCGGCGACGGCCTTGAGGAGGAGGAGGGCGGCGACAGCCTTGAGGAGGAGGGGGCGACGACGGAGGAGCCAGGCCGGGAACGGCCTTGGGAAGGAGGGGGGGGGGCGACGGCCTTGAGGAGGAGGGGGCGACGGCGAAGGCAGATGGATGGCGTGACACATGGCGGCGGCTAGGGATGGGGAATTCGGGATTTGGTCATTTGGCATCGGATAGGGATGGCCGGATGGGGGTTGGGACTTGGGCACTAGGCAGTTGGGCACTTCCGCACTTGGGCTGTTGGGCAAATGGGCAGTGGACACGGTCGCACGGACGCTGGCGGGCGGCGGCTGGGCCTGGACGCACGGTTGGGCACGAGTCACGGGCAGGCTAAACTCATGGGTGAGGTGGGCCTAGGTGGGCTTGTGGGGTCTCGGATATCCGAGTACAAGCATCCGATTATATCCGAGACCGGATCCGTATCCGTCGGATATTGCCGTCCCGTATCCGAAACCGTATCCGACAAAAAATATCCGAGTACCGATCCGTATCCGAAAATATCCGAAAATATCCGACCCGATTATATCCGAATCCGAATCCGACCGGATCGGTCCGGGAAATATCCGACCCGTTTTCAGCCCTACTGGTACTAGGGAAAGCCGCACTCTCCCTAGTAAAAGCACATTCTATAGGGTGATAACTCGCCTGGATCCTGTGAATCCACAACCTGGGTCTTGATCTTCTGGTTGCTCCACGGGTCCTCAGAATCTATAGCGAAGAGCCAAGTAATTCAAATAAACACCAAAGTATGCAGGAACGATGATACATGAAATGCAGACGTGGTTAGAGTCGCAGCTGTTTGGGCGACGCTTTTTGCTACTGAGATTCCTAAATAAGTTTCTCTATTTATCAAGGAAATTCTATGATCCTACTCTTATATAGTAAGTTACAAAAAGATAACGGCGGTGTGGGCGTTTACGGGTATGATATGCGATGATTGATGATGCATAGTGCTACCCATAATAATAATTTACCCGTAGGTTAGATTAGCCAAATATTATAAATGGAATATATTTTCGTGAGAAGTATTTCCTTCATCAACTTTAAGTAAATCACTTAGTATTTTGGCATGGTATTATCCTACTGGATAATTATTTATTTACCATTTAGACTATATTATCCAATATAAGTATTATCATTTAATTTCTACTTCTTTTAATAGTAATATCCAATTAATATTGGTAAACCACGATGATTGATTAGGTGTAAACCTTGAGTAAGAAATTATGGGCTAAAGGTGTAATTTAGGTTCTGTAAAATAATAATAAAATATCCATTTTATTATTATTAGGGATAAACTAGTATATTTATTAATTGGTTTAGTCCTTAATTATAGTGATTGAAGTAAACCATAAGTGAATAGTATTACTCATGTATATGACATATGTCCAGAGGTGTAAGATATATTTTCTAAGCTCACTAGGTATTTTAAATAGTTATTAAACTATTTTTAGGATTTATTCTATGGAGATAATGTCATAAAGAAGCCCTAATTGAATAATGTGCAATATATTATAATTAATAATGACAATATATATTTTTATTAGATCCAGAGCATTAATTTATAGTTTACTACAATTTCTGGGATTTTTCCTAACTCATCTAGTATTTTAAAATGATTAAATTAATTTCCAGGATTTAACTTATTAAAGGAAATAGCTTAATTTGGACTTCTATAATATTCTAGAGAGAAATAACACATTAATATTTATCTTTATATTTTTTCTAGGTCCGGTAGGTCATCTAGTATTTATCCTAATTTTTGGGGAAATTTTTGGAGGTATTTAAGTGCCCTAAATATTTAATTTCAATTTCTGGAATTTTTTTACTCGGAAAAGTCAGAAATTCGGCTAGCACAGTAACGGGCCGGCCCACGAACACGTCTACCACAGCCCAGCCGCGCGGGCACGCGCGCGCGGGGACATGGTGTCTGCACGTCAGCGACTCAAGCTAGGTTTGAACGCGTGCGTCCGATCCAGATCCGACGGCTCTCGATCATCGTCTACCTCCCGCCGGGCCGAGATGAACGCGCGGTGGCCGTGAGCTTCGCAGACGGATTCTGACCGCGATACTCAACCATTTGGGGGTGATTCAAGGTGCGTTGGAACCAGTGGGTCAACGCGCATCTTTTGGTGCCATTTCGGCAAGCTAGGGTGGCCTGTCGCGGTGGCGCAACGAGCGACGGCGGAGATGCTCACGGAGAGCATGTGCATGTCTCACTAGAGACTTGCTACTGGAGTTCTAAGGTGCGCTTGAGGTATGCAAAGGCTAGTGGCTGCTTACCGAGCACAGGGACGGTCGAGGGCACGACTGGCTCGGCGTGTCCACGTGCATGTCCGAGCAGGGGCGGTGCGGCGCGATGGGGTCTTCGACTTCGATGAAGCTCAGGCTACGATTGTGAGAGAGAAGTGAGAGGGTGACAAGGCAAGCTCCATGGCGCGAGCGTGAGTCCAGAAGCTCACCAAGGGAGGAGAGTGCAAGCTCGAAAGCCAACGGCGGCGCTCGAGGCGGCGTGAGCGTTCCGGCGAGCACAGGGCAGCTCGGTACGATTGCTTCCGGCTGGAGCTACGCGAGAGCAAGGCGAAGCGAGCGCAAATGAGCTGAGGGCTTGGGGATGGCTAGTTTGGGCTAGCGACGTGGGGCTCTTAAGCGGGCGGCGCGGCCAAAAGGGGAAAAACGGGATTCCGACGAGCATGGACCAAGTCTGTGCACCAGCGTGCGTGAGGGAGTGTCTGGGAGGTAGAGGCAACTCTGGGTGGCGTTGGTGCACTGGGAGCACGAGTGAGGCATGCGTCGTATCCCGGGGGCATCTCGGCTTGAAACCAGGGGCGCACAGTCTCCGGCGAGCTTTGGCCGGCACAGGCACTCGATGAGGATGCAGGGGAGGTACCTGACACGGGGTCATCACGCACGAGCGACGCGGGGAAGGCGCCAAGACGGCTGCTGCAGCGGGCGGCTCGGGCAGAGTCTTTGCTCCACGGCGGCAAGGCTGCAGGCGGCGATAGGTCTCACGGCGGCGGCGTGCACCAGGGGAGGGGACAGGCCGCTGGGGCGTGCGAGCTCACGCAAGGAGAGGCCAATGGCGACTGGAGAGAGGGAGAGAGAGAGAGTTGACTGCAAGGTGCTTGCTGAAATGCCTAAGAGGGAAAATGAGCTTGTGAAGCTACCATGTGGGTCCCACTAGGGTCAATTTGGTCCACGCTCAGGTTCAGAAGGGAATTGGCGACTAAAACTTCCATTTGACAATTTTGGTAGATTTTTCCTAAAAGGTGTTTAAATCCACTTTGAATTTGGATTTAGATTTGAAATTCAAGAATTGAATTAAAGGTTAATTTGGGGTTCCTATTCCAATTTAAGGAAATCCTGTAGGAAAAGTTGATTAGGAAACTAATGTGTTAACTAAATTATAAATTTAAAAGGAATCAAGATTCATGCTACCAAGTACTATTCCTCGACCGAAAATACTATTCTTGGTCCGAACATATATGTACTTTCCTCAAATATGAGCCAATTAAATTGGTTGTAATATTTCTAAAAATAGGAAAAATGCATGACGTAGTTTTCATTTAGCAATTTTAGTAAGAAAAATGATTTTGTTGCAATCAAATTTTGAAGTTTAAAATTTTGCCCAAATTGGGCTGTTACACCCAATCCTTCCCTTCTCCTACCGTACCTGATCCTTTGTAATTCTCAATAATGAAACTAGAGCTTAGAAGCAAAATTCTAGCATAGAATTGGAGCACAATAGTCCACAACAGATGAATTTTTTGGATTTTTGACCCAAAAAAATATGTTAAATATAGGGATGCCCATGGTTTGCGTGTATTTGCAGTTTTGCGCACTCGCCACGATCCAGAAGCGCGGCAACTCACTTGCCGCGGTCCGGTATCGCGGCAACCGCGACAACTCAACCAGCCGTGCTAGCACCATACAAATGCATGCATTACATGCAATAATGCTATGCATGCATTGCATTACATGCAATAATTTACATGTAGCATGCAAATGCATTCATTACATGCAATAATTTACATGCAATAATGCTGGTGCAACGCACTGAATGCATTACATGCACTTGCCGCACATGGGTAGCGTGGCAACTTCGATTGCGGCGCTCGGGATCATGACAAGAATCGATTTGCAGGCTCTGGGGCCCATGAGTGGGTAGAACTGCAAATGAACGCAAACCGTGAGTATTTCTATATTTAACATGTTTTTTTGTTAAAAATCCAAAAACTCCGCAACAGATTAGGCTACCTTTGTTGCCGCGCAGGACGGGAAGGGCAAACGGTCAGCAAGAAATTGTCGATGCCTCTCCCTCGGAGGCAGTGCTTCAGGGAGGGAGTGCGGAGGTCTCTCTATGGTCCCTAATTTTTCTAAGCTTTGAATCTAGTGCCTAGGCCAATCACGACCTTGATATTTTTGACTTGGCCCACTAGTGGGGAGATGCGCGAGACGAAGTAGAGCATGTACAACAATCTACCTCAGCAGTTTCTAAGCTGTCTCTAAGCAATGCCACGTTAGACAACTGTTGAGGTGGAAGAGAGAGAAGGAGGAGAGAGGAGAGAGCCGTCTCTCATGCATGAGACGACAGTAGCAGCCAAACCAAGAATTGGAGACGGCATAGCGACGGCATGGAGACGGCGTCGACTCCAACCGCGCGTGCACGGGATCAGATGTGAGCCGCGCGGGACCTCCCCAAATCGCCAGTTACACTCACGTGAAAAAAGGGACTCCCCAAATCGGTTAGTGCCGCTGCCTCGGGCCCAACGCGCTTCCGTCCCTGGGTCCGTTCTGCACCGGCGCACGTGGAAGCCCTCGCGGCCATCTCGACCGGTGCACGTCGCATCCCCTAGCGCCCTCTCCCACGGCGCACCGCGGCTCCCGGCGTCCTTCTCCACCCGAGCTCCCGGTGGCCGTCTCCACCGATCCATGCTGCAGCCTCCTAGCGAACCTCTCCACCGGCGCACGTCATAGTCCTCGGCGGCCATCTCCATCGGCGCGTGTCGACACCCTCGGGTCCCTTCTCCACCCGAGCTCCCCGCGGCTCCCAGGGTCTCCACCGGTGCACGTCACTGCCCTCGTCTCCCTCTCCCACGGCGTGCGCCCGCTCCCAATGGCCGAGCACCCATCTCCATCAATTCCCAAAAATTGGTAATGTTTATTTGTGTTGTGAAAAGTTCAAAGATTTATATCATATCTAGAGCATGTCCAATTAGGGTATTTGTTCTGTGGTAGGAACACATAGTTGAACTGAGCGTTGTGTTTGATGTTGAATGCAAGGATCTATCATGTGGTACATATTTGTTCTGTTGAATACAATGAAATTATCCGTTGGTCTGTTCTGTTGAATACATAGGTAGGAACATTTTTGTTTTGTGGTAGGAACATATGGTTGAATTGATATGTGTTAAATACAATGCAAGGATCATTTGAATTTTGTTCTGCAATATGCATGTTCAGAGAATTTGGATTTTGTTCTGCAAGATGCATGTTCAAATAATTTGAAATGTTATACTTTTTAAATTCGATTCCATATTAATGTATTCGAATGTAGAATTAATCATATTATTTTTCATTTCTTTGCGTGCAATTTAAGGTGTCTACACGAAAGTATGAATTATGAATTAATCATATTATTTTTCATTTTGCCAAGTGTTCGAATTTAGGGGAAAGGATTATCGGCCCCTTGGTGGTTTTGTAAATTTCATTCAAAATCCATGGTCACAGGACGATACTCATCAGACAAATGCCCAAAATTTTCACTTTGCTGGCGGTAGTTTGAATTACACTCCATTGTCGAGCAGTCCATCACTCCATAATGTGGGCAGTCTATTAAATGTGCAATCCAAGCCAATGAATGTTGATAGTTTAGATGACGATGCACAATGTAGGACCGAGAAACGCTTAAGTTGGACAGTAGAGGAGGACCAAAGATTGGTAAGTCATCTTTTGTTGTATGCAACTTCATCGGTACATATTATGCATATGATACTAACAACCTTGATTAACAATGTAGATCAGTGCATGGTTAAATATTTCAAATGATCCTATAATGGGCAATAATAAAAAGAATGATCAATATTGGAAGGATGTGGTTGCTGCATACAACAATACTACTCCAAAAACTCGGCATAGACAGTGGAAGCAAGCTAAGGACTATTGGCACAAATTAAAAAATTGGTGAATCAATTCCACTCATCTTGGATGAAGGCTTACTGAATTTGGCCAAGTGGACAGTCCGATGATCAATTGATGGACAAGGCCCAAGAATTCTTTGCAAATGACTATGGAAGACACTTTGTGCAAATTACTACTTGGAAGGCTGTGAGAAATGAACCCAAGTGGCAGTCCTACAACGAAAATCTTACCAAGGAGAGAAAAAGAAAAGTTTTGGAGGTAAGGGAACTGGTTGATATAACATCTACCAAAGATGTTGATCATATCCCATGTCCGAAAGGAACTAAAGCAGCTAAGGCTGAACGCAATGCCAAGAGAAGCAAACTTAAGGAGAACAAGGAAGGTAATTCAGATTTTGAAGAGATGGATAAGTTCTTGGATGTGCAGGCCCAAGTCGATAAAAGGAGAAGTGACTTGATGGAAGTACAACAACGTGTCTCATCTGAGAAACTCGAGTCGGCTAAACTAAATCATCTAGCCTCACAACAAAATAAGGAAGCCAAATTGATCGAGAAGGAGTCGAAAATGTTAAAAACTTATATGTCTCTCATGACCTAAGACACAAGTAACATGTCTGCTAAAATCCAAGCTGAGCACATGAAGGCAATAAAATGTTTGAGTAAGAAGCTAATTGGTAATGCTTCATAGGTAAATTTAATATCTTGAATTGGCAACTTTAAGTATATTCCTAACATGGAATATGCAATAAGTATGCAATCATGTGATTACACAAAAGAAAGCGCATTATGTATATGTACAATTTTTTTCCTATTCATACTAGCCGTACAATATCAAGTCCCAAAACCATTGGTTCATCTCATAAAGACGTGTTCATTCTTAGCGGAAGTCATAAAATAGAAATGCCTCCAAGTTTCATAAACCAAGCAACATAAATATACTAATATGATATAGTAAAATGATAAATATACTATATGATATAATAACATGTTGAGTGCAAGATCAAATTAGAGAAGGATAGTCACCATCTGTTGTTGTTTGGAGAGGAATTTGATGGTTTTCTCGTCATAATATTCTCTAATCATGAAATATAAATATTTGGTATTAACTTCTTTCACGCTGTGAGAGGAGGTTTTCTTAGCTTTTGTGCATACTTTGAAATTGTCTGTCCAAGCTACCGATGTGTAATAATTTGTTATTTTAGTGTCACATTTTTATCTCTTCATGGGATAGTCTTGCCTTGTAGACTATCCAAAACTTATATTCACTCACTAACTCTAAAAATAAAATTTTCTATAGCATGTAGTACAACATAAATCCATTAGCTAATCCCAGCACAAACACATGGTCTATCACAACGCAGTGAACAAATATCTAGGAACATGCTTAGAACTATATAAGGTCTAAAAATGAGAAACGTTTTTACATGCTGCAATCTTAAAATTGCCATAATAGGACAGATATAAGTTACCATTGTAAGGCCCTAATGCACATACCTATCAATGGCAATAAAACTAAATTGAAAAACGATAGGTAACAATAGAATGCATTCTATGTTTTCAAACAAATCTAACTCTAGAATGACAAAACTATCCAAGATGTTAGTGAAACATGGCACACTTACAACAATCAACATATCTTCCATAAGATCATCCATACACAAGTTTAGTTGTTTTTTTTCAAACACCCTAACTTAGAGCCCATCCCACTTAGGGACATGCCCATGCATGCATAGCACCACACTTAGGCTTCTGTCTTCACTTTGCTAACTAGGTGCTATATATGTTTCAGTTCGTCGAGCATTAACCCGTGGTGCAGTTTTTATCTAGCTATAAACTAACTAGCAATGCAGGAGTATACCATATGGGCCACATGAACTTGGTATTAAACTCACCCCCTTAGCACTCATGACATAATCTCTCCTCGTATATGTATATGCCTGTCGTATATGTATACGGTTGTGCGCGTGTGACCACTCTTTGGGCTCACACGTAACATGCACCATATGCCCGCATAAGTAGGCCCACACGCACTGCATAGTGATGGTCGTGGCCTAAAATCACTTAGAGGCTAGCCCTGCATGCATAGCACCATGGTTGGGCTTTCGTCCTGTCTTGCCGAAAATGGTTAATATGGGGTGCTATGTTTAGTCAATCTTGCATTATGCGTATTATGCATTATATCAAATATTCCCACCATCACATGGGCCATGACCATTATATGGGCGGACTCGTGGTACTTCAACTTATATAAGTAATTTAACTTCCTTTTGGGGCCTCCGCCAAAGGGCCACCACATGTTCACACTTTGTTGGGACCAGTAGAAAAGTAGAAAGTCACGGAAGTTAAGAAAGTAGTCAAGGATGGTATTACTTAAGTTGAAGAGAAGGTACCTACGTCTCCTAACTGTGTAAAGAGTGCATGGGAATTCTTTTTTTGGGAGCGTGAGGTTTTGGAAATACCAATAAGAAGCAATCAAGTTCCAATGAATCTTGAAATTAATGAAAACATAGCTATATAAAGTAGCTAATCTAAGGTTTGGACCTTGACATAAGCCTTTCGTAATGTTATATTAGAGTTACACGAATGGCACACCCCTAAGCATTCAGCAACAAGAGGATCCTGAATAGTAGCAACAAACGTAGGATTAACAACCTTGTTTACTATTTTTTTTCAATCGATCAACCATTGCTTCGTGGGCCTCCATGGCACAAAAATGATGAGTTAAGGGGTGTTTGGCATGGCTCCAGCTCTAATTTTTCAGCTCTGCTTCACAACTCTACTGTGGAGCAGATCCACAACTTCGCAGAACACCCTTCAAACTCCTCCACAAAAATAAACTGCGTGGGCTGCTCCATGGAGTTGTCTGCTCCAAAGTTACGTGGAGTTAGAGCGTTTGGCACTGCTCCGCGGCGGAATTGAGAGTTGGAGCTCTACCAAACACCCCCTTAATACCAATAAATGTTAGCTGATGTGTCAGCTAAGCATGCACCATTTATATTTAGCGTGAACACGACGAAATGACTCTATCAATTGAACATTCTCAAACACATACCATTACACGAGAATATGAATAGGATTACATAATCAAAAGGCCAACTTGATTTAACTCAGGTTAACTGCGAGGAAAGGAGTGGGTGAGAGGGCACTTGGCGCATCTCTCTCACTGCATTTTCATTTACAAATTAAATTGAACTCCGCCTCATTCAATGTCGCGTTTAGGCGGAAAATGAGCTGCCATTGTGTGCAGTAAAATCATTATCAAATACTCTATCATGCAAAGAGCTTATGCCTCTAAATGCAAGTCCTACCACTTTAGCAGCCCTAACTATTCTCTTTTGAAGCTTTCTAAGTCCGAAAGGAGCAAGCCTTTTAATCTGAAACGAGGAAAAAAAGGAAATTGCTACTAGGGACATTTAGTTAACAAAAGTTGCCCTAGAAATCAACATATAAATTCTTATTTATCTTTTTCATAAAAATGAGACATTTGAGCAACACCTAGAAGAGTATCAGGAAACCTCATAGGTTAATGTACATCCAAGGCTTGTTTAATAGCATAGGAAAATAAAAGCAGTCCATTCTCAATAAACTTTTCATATTGGAAGGTTCTCGAAGCCGTACCATTTTTAAAATGCAAGCAAGAATGTGTAAGCGGAGAGGGCTAGCACCTATAAATTCCATATGTAGCATATCCCGCATAAACCAGAAAGGAATCCATGAGGACACAAAAAAAATATAAAGCCAATGCAGGGCATGGATCACCATGTTCTGGATGCTACTGGCCCGCCCACCCAGCCTCTCCTCCCTCCCTGCCAAACCCTAGGTCAACCACAACCTCTACCTCTCCTTCCTTGCAATCTAGGGCTGCCTCCCACTCCCTTCATCCACCTCCTCCCCTGCACTCCAAGACCTCCTCCCTCTTTGGCTCAAGAAAGGTGAGCAGCGGTAAATGTGGCCAACAACTGCCACGCCTGAGCTGGAGTCTAGGCGGGAGTTGGAGTGAGGGTTGGCCCTGCGTGGCATTTGGCGCGAGGCGCTTCTAATTCAGGCTGGTGTTGGGCCGAATGTTTGGCTCAGGTAGAGTGCTACTCTGTCTGAGGACTAAGCTGTAATTCAAGTGTTATGGCTAAGATCACATGACTACCAGCTAATCCAATTTCCCCTAATTCTCTTTTCTCCTCTCTAGTTATTCCTCAACTCCTACCCAATTCTTCTCTAAATCTCCTCAATTCCCTTAGCAAGTTTAATCTCAGTCATAAAAGACCACAAGGAATCACCAAGGATGGTGGTGAAGACTGAGAAGTGCAGTAGCCACCACATGCTCTCCTCTCCTGCATTGACAGCTGTCTCCACCTTCTCCCCTGCTCTAGCCACCACCTCCATCCGTCCTACCCTATTCTAGAGCCACCACATTTACCTCCTCCCCTGGTTGGGGTAAAACGACCTGACACGTAAAACAACCTGACACTGGAATCCTAGAGCGTTTATGAGGCTGTCCCCTAAGAGCATCCGTAGCACAAATCCTATAGTAGTGTAGAAATAGAGTTTTAGAGCATCCACACCAGCTCCTCTAAATTTTCTCCTCCAAAACACTATTAGCATCTCCTCTATCCACCTCTCTAAAGTTCCTTCACATTTTATACTACACTCTAAAAAAATTGTTTTCCTCCATCAGCTACTCCATCCTAAAAAAGTCAGAGCTACAGTGTTATAGAGTGCCTGCTACGGATGCTCTTAGAGATAGAGTATCTGGTGGAGGAAAGGAATCTTTTAGGGTGTAGTGTAAAATGTTAAGGAATTTTAGGGTGAAGGAGAGAGAAAATAGAGTAGAAGAGAGAGAAAATAGGGATAGAACTTCCGATGTGGATGCTGTAAGTTATAAATAAGATAAGATCTATAGTCAAAGGATACCATGAGTATGAAATTAGTGACTAACCTAGACAAAGGCCAGTCAGCTCGATGGTCTACTCTATCATACTCCTTCCAAATTTCATCAACCCTATAACAGTTACATATTTGTTTCAAATTGACTATATCAAAATATAGGGTTGAGACCAACTTTTCAAATTGACTATAAAACTTACATATTAAAAAAATCTTTATATAGAAAAGTGTCATAAACAATTCTCTCAAGTATGTCACAAATTTAATCACCAATATTGTCTCCCAAAACGAAGTCGATGTCTGAAAGAAGGCTAAAGCTTCGATAGTTCCCGGAGAATACCTTCAAACACATATATAATTTAAATTCAGAAACGAAAATCTAGAAATTTGATATAATTTAGATTCACAAAGAAAAATCAACAAATTTAAAATCATCTTGTTAGTGCTTCATACTTACTTTCCATTCTTTTGGACCATGCTCATATGACTGGCGGATAAAAATCAGAGCCCCCATTAGATTACAAGGATATTTAGTAGCAATATTATTATGTTTCTTTTACTCACTCTCCTCCTTTTTCCTTTTCTCACTCTCTTCCTTTTCTTTACCACTCTCTTCCTTTTCTTCATCATCACCCTCTTCCTTTTCTACATCATCATCCTCTTTGTCATCTTCAACTTCGGCACCATACAAATATATCATTTGCAAAACAGGATGGCCCATTGCAACAACTCTCCAATCATAATCATATTTTTGATAATCTCTCCAATCAATATGAAGATGAAGGAATTCATCATTCAACAGTACATCATGAAATGTTACATATTAAAAAAATCATTATATAGAAAAGTGCCATAAACAATTCTCTCCAGTATGTCACACATGTAATCACCAATACTGTCTTCTAAAACGAAGTCGATCTCTGAGAGAAGGCCAAAGCTTCGATAGTTTCCGGAGAATACCTTCAAACACATATATAATTTAAATTCATAAACAAAAATCTACATATTTGATATAATTTAGATTCACAAAAGAAAATCTACAAATTTAAAATCTTCTTGTTAGTGCTTCATACTTACTTTCCATTTATTTGGACCATGCTCATATGAGTGGCGGATAAAAATCAGAGACCCCATTAGATTACGAGGATATTTAGTAGCAATAACATTCTGTTTCTTTTTCTCACTCTCCTCCTTTTTCTTTTTCTCACTCTATTCCTCTTCTTCACCACTCTCTTCCTTTTCATCATCATCACCATCTTCCTTTTCTTCATAATCATCCTCTTTGTCATCTACAAGTTGGGCACCATACAAAATATCCTTTGCAAAATGGGATGGCCCATTACAACAACTTTCCAATCATAATCATATTTTTGATGATCTTTCCAATCAATACGAAGATGAAGGAATTCATCATTCAATAGTACATCATTCAACAGTACATCATGAAATGTTACATATTTAAAAAATCTTTATATAGAAAAGTGCCATAAACAATTCTCTCCAGTATGTCACACATGTAATCACCACTACTGTCTCCTAAAACGAAGTCGATGTCTGAGAGAAGGCCAAAGCTTCGATTGTTTCCGGAGAATACCTTCAAACATATATATAATTTAAATTCAGAAACGAAAATCTACAAATTTGATATAATTTAGATTCAGAAAGGAAAATCTACAAATTTAAAATCTTCTTGTTAGTGCTTCATACTTACTTTCCATTCTTTTGGACCATGCTCATATGAGTGGCGCATAAAAATCAGAGCCCCCATTAGATTACGAGGATATTTAGTAGCAATATCATTCTATTTCTTTTTCTCACTCTCCTTTTTCTATTTCTGACTGTCTTCCTTTTCTTCACCACTCGCTTCCTTTTCTTCATCATCATACTCTTCCTTTTCTTCATCATCATCCAATTTGTCATCTTCAACTTCAGCACCATACAAATATATCCTTTGCAAAATAGGATGACCCATTGCAACAACTCTCCAATCATAATCATATTTTTTATGATCTCTCCAATTAATATGAATATGAAGATGAAGGAATTCATCATTCAACAGTACATCATGAAATGTTACAAATGAAAAAAATCTTTATATAGAAAAGTGCCATAAACAATTCTCTCCAGTATGCCACACATGTAATCACCAATACTGTCTCCTAAAACGAAGTCGATGTTTGAGAGAAGGCCAAAGCTTCGATAGTTTCTGGAGAATACCTTCAAACAGATATATAATTTAAATTCAGAAACGAAAATCTACAAATTTGATATAATATAGATTCACAAAGGAAAATCTACAAATTTAAAATCTTCTTGTTAGTGCTTCATACTTACTTTCCATTCTTTTGGACCATGCTCATATGAGTGACAGATAAAATTCAGAGCCCCCATTAGATTACAAGGATATTTAGTAGCAATATTATTATGTTTCTTTTACTCACTCTCCTCCTTTTTCTTTTTCTCACTCTCTTCCTTTTCTTTACCACTCTCTTCCTTTTCTTCATCATCACCCTCTTCTTTTTCTACATCATCATCCTCTTTGTCATCTTCAACTTCGGCACCATACAAATATATCATTTGCAAAACGGGATGGCCCATTTCAACAACTCTCCAATCATAATCATATTTTTGATAATCTCTCCAATCAATATGAAGATGAAGGAATTCATCATTCAACAGTACATCATGAAATGTTACATATTAAAAAAATCATTATATAGAAAAGTGCCATAAACAATTCTCTCCAGTATGTCACACATGTAATCACCAATACTGTCTTCTAAAACGAAGTCGATCTCTGAGAGAAGGCCAAAGCTTCGATAGTTTCCAGAGAATACCTTCAAACACATATATAATTTAAATTCATAAACAAAAATCTACATATTTGATATAATTTAGATTCACAAAAGAAAATCTACAAATTTAAAATCTTCTTGTTAGTGCTTCATACTTACTTTCCATTCATTTGGACCATGCTCATATGAGTGGCGGATAAAAATCAGAGCCCCATTAGATTACGAAGATATTTAGTAGCAATATCATTCTGTTTCTTTTTCTCACTCTCCTCCTATTTCTTTTTCTCACTGTCTTCCTTTTATTCACCACTCTCTTCCTTTCCATCATCTTCACCCTCTTTCTTTTCTTCATCATCATCCTCTTTGTCATCTTCAACGTCGGCACCATACATATATATCCTTTGCAAAATAGGATGGCCCATTGCAACAACTCTCCAATCATAATCATATTTTTGATGATCTATCCAATCAATATGAAGATGAAGGAATTCATCATTCAGCAGTATATCATGAAATGTTACAAATTAAAAAATCTTTATATAGAAAAGTGTCATAAACAATTCTCTCCAGTATGTCACACATGTAATCACCAATACTGTCTCCTAAAACGAAGTCAATGTTTGAGAGAAGGCCAAAGCTTCGATAGTTTCCGGAGAATACATTCAACCACATATATAATTTATATTGAGAAATGACAATCTACAAATTTGATATAATATAGATTCACAAAGGAAAATCTACAAATTTAAAATCTTCTTATTAGTGCTTCATACTTACTTTCCATTCTTTTGAACCATGCTCATATGAGTGGCGGATAAAAATCAGAGCCCCCTTTAGATTACTAGGATATTTAGTAGCAATATCATTCTGTTTCTTTTTCTCACTCTCTTGCTTTTCTTCACCACTCTCTTCCTTTTCTTCATTATCACCCTCTTCCTTTCCTTCATCATCATCCTCTTTGTCATTTTCATCTTTGGCACCATACAAATATGTCATTTGCAAAATAGGATGGCCCATTGCAATAACTCTCCAATCATAATCATATTTTTAATGATCTCTTCAATCAATATGAAGATGAAGGAATTCATCATTTAGTAGTACATCATTCAGCAGTACATCATGAAATGTTACATATTAAAAAAAATTTATATGGAAAAGTGCCATAAACAATTCTCTCCAGTATGTCACATATGTCATCACCAATACTGTCTCCTAAAACGAAGTCGATGTCTGAGAGAAGGCCAAAGCTTCGATAGTTTCCGGAGAATACCTTCAAACACATAAATAATTTAAATTTAGAAACGAAAATCTACAAATTTGCTATAATTTAGATTCACAAAGGAAAATCTCCAAATTTAAAATCTTCTTGTTAGTGCTTCATACTTACTTTCCATTCTTTTGGACCATGCTCATATGAGTGGCGGATAAAAATCAGAGCCCCCATTAGATTACGAGGATATTTAGTAGCAATATTATTATGTTTCTTTTACTCACTCTCCTCCTTTTTCATTTTCTCACTCTCTTCCTTTTCATTACCACTCTCTTCCTTTTCTTCATCACCCTCTTCCTTTTCATCATCATCATCCTCTTTGTCATCTTCAACTTCAGCACCATACAAATATATCCTTTGCAAAACAGAATGGCCCATTGAAACAACTCTCCAATCATAATCATATTTTTGATAATCTCTCCAATCAATATGAAGATGAATGAATTCATCATTCAGCAGTACATCATTCAGCAGTACATCATGAAATGTTAAATATTAAAAAAATCTTTATACGGAAAAGTGCCATAAACAATTCTCTCCAGTATGTCACATATGTAATCACCAATACTGTCTCGTAAAACGAAGTCGATGTCTGAGAGAAGGGCAAAGCTTCGATAGTTTCCGGAGAATACCTTCAAACACATAAATAATTTAAATATAGAAACGAAAATCTACAAATTTGGTATAATTTAGATTCACAAAGAAAAATCTCCAAATTTAAAATCTTCTTGTTAGTGCTTCATACTTACTTTCCATTCTTTTGGACCATGCTCATATGAGTGACGGATAAAATTCAGAGCCCCCATCAGATTACAAGGATATTTAGTAGCAATATTATTATGTTTCTTTTACTCACTCTCCTCCTTTTTCTTTTTCTCACTCTCTTCCTTTTCTTTACCACTCTCTTCCTTTTCTTCATCATCACCCTCTTCTTTTTCTACATCATCATCCTCTTTGTCATATTCAACTTCGGCACCATACAAATATATCATTTGCAAAACGGGATGGCCCATTTCAACAACTCTCCAATCATAATCATATTTTTGATAATCTCTCCAATCAATATGAAGATGAAGGAATTCATCATTCAGCAGTACATCATGAAATGTTAAATATTAAAAAAATCTTTATATGGAAAAGTGCCATAAACAATTCTCTCCAGTATGTCACATATGTAATCACCAATACTGTCTCCTAAAACGAAGTCGATGTCTGAGAGAAGGCCAAAGCTTCGATAGTTTCCGGAGAATACCTTCAAACACATAAATAATTTAAATATAGAAACGAAAATCTACAAATTTGGTATAATTTAGATTCACAAAGAAAAATCTCTAAATTTAAAATCTTCTTGTTAGTGCTTCATACTTACTTTCCATTCTTTTGGACCATGCTCATATGAGTGACGGATAAAATTCAGAGCCCCCATTAGATTACAAGGATATTTAGTAGCAATATTATTATGTTTCTTTTACTCACTCTCCTCCTTTTTCTTTTTCTCACTCTCTTCCTTTTCTTTACCACTCTCTTTCTTTTCTTCATCATCACCCTCTTCTTTTTCTACATCATCATCCTCTTTGTCATCTTCAACTTCGGCACCATACAAATATATCATTTGCAAAACGGGATGGCCCATTTCAACAACTCTCCAATCATAATCATATTTTTGATAATCTCTCCAATCAATATGAAGATGAAGGAATTCATCATTCAACAGTACATCATGAAATGTTACATATTAAAAAAATCATTATATAGAAAAGTGCCATAAACAATTCTCTCCAGTATGTCACACATGTAATCACCAATACTGTCTTCTAAAACGAAGTCGATCTCTGAGAGAAGGCCAAAGCTTCGATAGTTTCCTGGAGAATACCTTCAAACACATATATAATTTAAATTCAGAAACAAAAATCTACAAATTTGATATAATTTAGATTCACAAAGGAAAATCTACAATTTTAAAATCTTCTTGTTAGTGCTTCATACTTACTTTCCATTCTTTTGGACCATACTCATATGAGTGGCGGATAAAAATCAGAGAGCCCATTAGATTACCAGGATATTTAGTAGCAATATCATTCTGTTTCTTTTTCTCACTCTCCTCCTTTTTCTTTTTCTCACTCTATTCCTCTTCTTCACCCCTCTCTTCCTTTTCATCATCATCACCATCTTCCTTTTATTCATAATCATCCTCTTTGTCATCTTCAAGTTGGGCACCATACAAATATATCCTTTGCAAAATAGGATGGCCCATTGCATCAACTCTCCAATCATAATCATATTTTTGATGATCTTTCCAATCAATATGAAGATGAAGGAATTCTGTAACATCTTGGAGTTTCAAATTTGTGAAAGTTAAAATTTTTGAGTGAAATAAAATTTCAGGAATATTTTCAAACTTTATTGAGGTAATAGCTGGTAAAATTATAATTTAGCGGAGATTTAAAAATATTTTCAAAAGCTTAAAAATAAAATTTGGAGAATTTGAATAAAAATAAGTTCAAAGAGTTTCTTTTCAATATTTGTATTTTGAAAATACATCATATTAGACTTTTCGATTAATGAAGTATTTAAAAGAAAGGTCTTATAAAATAAAAGGATTTCAATGACTTGTATATTTTCAGTTGTGGAAAAATTAAACTAATTTGATTTGTTTTGTAAAAGAAAAATTTGTCAAACCAAAATATTCCAATCTTTTGGGGGTTAAAATTAATCAAAGCCAGGAACTTTCCTATTTGTTTCAAAATTTATATATATCTTCCTTCAGTACAAGATTTGGATTTTGTATTACCATGATTCTCCGTTAATTAATTTCAAATTATTATATTCCCCATTAGCCATAATTATCTCTTTAATTTCATTCGGTTGCTAACCCTAACCGGACCATCCAAATGTTCTTGCTCTCCCACTAGCAACCGACAACATCGATCGTTTTTCCCAATTCTCGAATCCCATCGTCTCCTCGATTCTTCGGTCAGCCTAACCCTAACCGAAGTGAATCGCCATTGTCGTGTTATCCAAGACGATCGATCCCTTCTTTCCTAATCAACAAGTCGGCCGATCGTTTTCAACTTGTAACCCTAATCACATCCTAATCTCCCCGTAATCATGTTCTCCCCTAATCACGGCATCGTGACATGCCGACCCATACTCGGGTTCCTCGTTGAAGCCGTTCTGCGCAACAACGACGCACCCTATTTTTCCCTTCCCAAACCAATACCCAAAATGATGTCCACAATCCGTTCATGCCAAGTACACAGACCCAATCAATCCTTGCCAAAAATTCAATACCAAATCTGCTTCTACACAAACATACCCAAACCGGCATACACATGCCAAATCCAATGCCACACATACCAAATACATGTATACCAAATTCATCCAAAACATGCCATAGCCGTACAGCCCAAAATCATGCCAATATTCAGCCCAAATTTCACGTATGCCATGAACACAGTATAAAAACCACCCAAAGCCACCGGCACCCTGATCCCAAAACCCTAGCCGCCGTATCAACCCAGAAGTGGCCAGAACCCTAGCCCAGTGCCATCATCACAGAGCAGGGAGTAGAACGAGAAGACGTCGTTGCCGCTGGTCGACGTCGCATCGAGTGTAGCCCACGCACGGCGCATCGCCGCCGGGTCGCCGCCATCGCCAGCCGCCTCTTGGCACACCACCGCCTCGCCTAAGCCGGAGCGTATGCCGCCGCCCTTTAGGTGGCGCATCACCGTCGGGCCCACGCGCCATGGGTTGAGGCCGCCGCCGCCGCGCCGCCGCCGCCGCCCGCCGATCCGCGAATGCGGCCCCACGCGCCAACAACTTCGCCGTGGCTGCCCGTGCCGCCACCCCAAAACCTGTTTCGCCGCCCGCCTTTGCTTGCTGCCGCCCGAGCCCGAGCCCGCCGCCGCCGGCGGCCTTCACGGAGGAGTTGCAGCGGCTGGACCTGCCACCCCGAACCAAGACCGAGAACCCGCCGGCCGCTAAGGCAAGCTGCTGCCGCTGCCACCGCCAGCCGCAGTCCGCCTCCGCCGCTCCCACGCCGGAGCTAGACTCGCCGGAGCCACCACCCACCGCCTCCCCTCTGCTCTCCCCTGCCGCCGCCCCTAGCCGCCTCCTGCTCCCAGCACCCGCCGCCTGCTCTCTCTCCCTCTCCTTCTCCCTTCTCTCCCTCCCTCTCCCTCTCCCTCTCTCTATCCTATCTGTGTGAGGAGGAAGAAACAGAGGAAATCTCCCCTGAAATCCCCAATCATATTTAACCCGTAGTACTGTAGCTACAGTACTGTTTTCCTTTTGATGTGAAATATGTGAATTTGTGAGATTTGGGTACAATTTTTTATGTCAAATGACAAATGTATGTATATATATATATTGTGAGTGCATGGCAGAAAATCTGGTCCTGTATAAGGGGTATATTGGGCTTTTTTGCAGGTTAAAACTGTGATTTTAAATAAAATAAACAAATTTTTTTCTCCTGAAAAGCACTTGTGTGGTCGGCCTAGCTGAGGCCGATCACAAAAGTGTGGTCATGGCAGCTGCCTAGGCGTACTTTTGTGGTCGGCCTCAGCAGGCTGACCACACAAGTGGGTGTCAGGTCACACTTTTGTGGTCGGCCTGGCTGAGGCCGACCACAAAAGTGTGGTCATGGCAGCTGCCTAGGCCTACTTTTGTGGTCGGCCTCACCAGGCTGACCACACAAGTGGGTGCCAAGTCACACTTTTGTGGTCGGCCTCGCTGAGGCCGACCACACAAATATGGTCATGGCAGCAAGCTGACCACACAAGTGGGTGCCAGGTCACACTTTTGTGGTCGGCCTGGCTGAGGCCGACCACACAAATGTGGTCATGGCAACTGCCTAGCCCTACTTTTGTGGTCGGCCTCAGCAAGCTGACCACACAAGTGGGTGCCAGGTCACACTTTTGTGGTCGGCCTGGCTGAGGCCGACCACACAAGTGTGGTCATGGTAGCTGCCTAGCCCTACTTTTGTGGTCGGCCTCAGCTAGGCCGACCACAAAAGTGGGTGCCAGGTCACACTTTTGTGGTCGGCCTGGCGGAGGTTGACCACAAAAGAGTGTCCGGGAGCTAGCTACGCCCACTTGTGTGGTCGGCCTATCTGAGGCTGACCACAAAAGTGGGGCGGGCGCAACTATACCGCCTACACTTGTGTAGTCGGTGGTTCAATAGCGGACGACACAAGTCGATATAATGGGACCCACCTGCCATAGCGCCGTTGACGGAACGGAACCGCGGGAGCTGTTTAGGACCACTTTGTGTGGTCGGCCAGGCAGGCCGACCACAAAGGATGTCCCTAGGGGGCGCTGCACGGCATGCAGCTGTGTCGTCCGCGACATGGAGATCCGACGACATTGTTGACTTGTGTCGTCCACGTTGTCCGGTCGGCCTATTGTCGTCGGCTAGCCGACCACACAAGTTTTTGTGGTCGACATTTGGGTTTGGCCGACCACAAAAATGCAGATTCCTGTAGTGTTAAGAAATTTGGGATGTTACAGGCAAGAACAGGGGGCCAAGTGCAACGACCAATGAGAGGACTCTAGAGCAAGCCATCGGGGGAGACAGAGGAGGGCGACATGTTTACCAGAAACGGATTGGTATTGAGTACCCAAGCACTATCACGACCTCTACGGAGGTGCTTGACAGCAAGGGAGCTGGCATCGTGGATGATGAGGCCGCATTGTAGCGCTCGGAGCTTGGAGGGAGGTGACGCTCAGAGCTTGAGGCCCATGGCAGCTAGTGATGCTTGTGAGAGCCAGAGATCTGCTTCGTCGGATTCTTTATCGCCGCTGAGATGCCCTCTGCTAGATCCGCTGCCGTCACTGAGATGCCCTTAGCCGAATCCATCATCGCTGCCAAGATGCCCTTCTCTATCGCTGGATCTATGATCTTCATCAAAGCCGAAGAAAGGAGAAGAGGTGGATAGCACTACTTGAGGGTTGAGGTGGAGGCACGGGAGGGAGCTGAGGAGGTGCAATGGGGGAGGGGGAGGTGGAGATGGAGGTGTGGGAGGGGCTAGGGCATGAGAAGGGATTAGGAATAAGGGTTGGAGTTGGGGGCCTTAGGATTAGGGTATGGTCGTACCCGTATGGACTGTATGGCCAGAATAGGGAGGGGCTAGGCCACGAGCTCCAAACGAGCCAGGCGTAGCTAGTTCGGGCTCGTAAAAAAACCATGAGCTGAGGAAGCATCTTGGCTCAGGCCCCTTTGTCCACGATGAGTCGAGCTTGCACCTGTTCGCGAGCTTTGAGCTAAAACTGTTGGGCGTGGCTCCCCGAGCAGTGGCAACTCCCTTGATGGCGGTAGCAGTAGGTCTCCTAGTGGCGGCGCAACCTTAGACGCGATCATATATTCCCTAGGCGGCGGTGGTGGAAACTCCCATAGAAGTGACGACTCTCTCGATGAAGGTGGTGGCTCCTAGCAGCGACGGTGATTGATTGGTAGTGGCGGCTCTTGACGTTGACTCGATGGAGGATTTGGACTTAGGGAAGAGGATGGGAAGGTCTAGGAAAGAGGACCGAAAGAGAAGAGGATGAGATCGGGGATTGGGGAATGGGGCAACTGCTTAGAAGGAGCAGGAGGAATGGCCTAGGTCAACTCAATCTAGCGCAGTGTTCCCCTAAACGCTACACGGTAGTCGTTCAATCACCCATCGTGTAGTGAGTAGGCTATGTACTCGGCGTGTACACGTCGTGTACACAGGTTACACGATTTTGTACGGATGCAATAAAAAACTATATTTTTGTACTTTTTTGCAAGTGAAAATCATACATATTTCACTTGGATGCAATAAAAAACTATATATTTGTACTTTTTTTGTTCAGATGAAATAAAAACTATATATTTGTACCTTTTTGCCTATGTAACGCGTAGGGCCGCCAGAATGCATTGGTCTGGCACCGTGGCCAGACCGCCGAAGTCGACTCAGATGAGAACACAAGAGAGAGGAGGTTGGGGTGAGCATAAGGAAGGGCGGCGACGGATTGAAGTGTGGCCAAAATTTTTTCAGCGTCCCACCCCATCGCCAAAACGGCCTATTACATGGGCTACACGCTGAGTAAAAACGTTTTTAATTTTGCTATTTCGTGTATTCCGTTTAAGCCGCGTATGACCATGTACATGGGCTGAGCGTGTAATGGACCGTTTATGGCCTAAACCACACAGTTAACCAGTTAGTAGCGTTTACACGGCGTGCACACGGGCTACACGGCCGTTTAAGACAACACTGGTCTAGTAGGACCAGACTGAACTGGGCCAACTAAATCTGTTTAGCGTTATGTGGTGTCGGTGTTTTACTGTAGCAAATTTATGAGTCTTCGAAAATAGTCTCAAAAGCTTAGAAACATTATTAAAAAATAGTTAATTTTGATATCTTTAAGAAGAACCACTCAAAGTCTTAAAAATCGTTACAAAATTTAACGCAAACGAATCATAAAATAATAAATTTATTGCAGTAAAACGACAACGACACGTAACATGTAACATAACATGTAACACGTGAAAGAAGCCGCCAAATTCTGGTTCGACTTTATGCTTGTTTGAGCGAGCTAGAAAATAGTGGAGTATTTGGCATGCTCGATCGTTTGCGAACCAAATTTTTTGGCATTTTTACATTTTTTAATTCTTTTAGGCAAAATTAACTTTTCTCCTCTTTTTTTTTTTGCAGAAATGGCGACCGATCACCCCTTCAACGAGCGATCGCCCGTTCAATGGGCGATAGGGACCTCGCCGTCACTTTTCTCGTGGACGGCGTGAGGAGAAGAAACCGTCGCCTCTACAGTGGGCGATCGTCCGTTCATGGGGCGATTGGTGGTCCTCCCAGCAACTTTTGGCACATGAAATGACAACCTAGTTAGTTAATTACAACATGTGCAATCATTGCCTCTGCAGGTGGCCATTGGCTGTACGTTAATTAGAACTTTTCGCACATGAAATGAAAACTTAGTTAGTTAATTTCAAGAACTTTTGGCACATGAAATGAAATCTTAGTTAATTTGAAGAACTTTTGGCACATAAAATGAAAACTTAGTTAGTTATTTGATCTTAACTCGTAGTTGTGTTGCTGCTATGCACGTACGTGGATCATGAGACGATGATTCATCATTTCATTCAATGGTATTCGATCAAAAGTGGACGGGTGCACGACGACGATGGATACAGATAGGAGAGAAAGGGTCAAATGGGCTTTGTAAAACCAAATTTTTTGTAATAAAATTTGAGAAGTAAAACCAAAAACTTTGTAATGAACTTTATGCAGGGCAATCTGTTGTGTCCAATAATTTGTTTTTTCGGCCAAATTTTCATAATAAAATATGACAAGAACATAAGGCCCAAATTTAGAGAAGCAAATATTTTGTAAAAAGCTTTCATTTTTTTCTCTAGGAAATACTAAATCGTACACTCTAACCCTAAAACCATAAATAACTAAACTTATACCGTGAAAGCTAAACATTAAAACCTAGACCAGGACCCTAAACCCAGACCCTGATCTTATAAGATTCATACCCCAGTGACCTCTGTAACATGTTATCGGCAACATTGTTCATGAATTTTTGAAATTTTATTTTCCATGACACCCTTCTTGTTGATGGAGATGCAAAGGCTGAGGACGACAACAAATTTAGATTCACTGACACTGAAGTTTAGTACAACACCAGGTGGAAAATGAAAACAACGCGACATAAAGTGATACAACAGAGCCATACATGAGGGACGTGATAGTCATAGAACAGAGTGATAGCTTAATAGAACCGAGTGATAGGTAACCATGTCTACTGGGTGCAACGGGGATATTTCCCCTTGCGAAATCCTTCTGACCCTGCCGCCCGCACTCGGGCTGCCCTCTCGCGATTTCGCTCGCGTTCGGCCTCACGCTCTTTGGCTTGGCCCTCCCGTGTGGTCTCTCTGCTTGCTTGTAGCTCTGCCTGCTAACGATGACGCTTCTCTTCCTGTTCTGCCTCGTGCCATCACTGCTCGCACCAGGATCGGCGATACGCGGCCTCCCTCATAAGCTCGTCGTGCATCGCTGGAGTCTGCTTAGCGTCCATATATTGCATGAGCTCGCATAACGGAGGCTGCAATGGTCGATATAGATGAAATAAGTGAGGGAAGGAGTAAATGATGCTTGCCGAAATCTGCATATTGACTGTACTTACTAAGTGATTGCCCTGCCTTTGCATCTCTTCGGTATGGTCATATGCGTGGTTACACATGACCAGAACCTGCGCCCATACGTGTACGACATGTCTCTAGAGACCTTCAGCTCGCATGGATCCCCACACAAATACATTGGAGCCTCTGTGCCTGGAGGGATTATCTCCACAGAAGTGTTTTGGGGGAGAAGGAAAGTCCATAGCAAAACACACACAGTGCTTACTCTAGATGAAGTGGTGGGAGTAAGTCATGTTCGACTCGTGGCTTAAATAGGCAGAGTCGCTTGTATGTTAGTTCTGAAATGCTCATCAGATTCTCTGGATGTCCCTGATGCACTGAGAGGTGGCGTGCACCGTTTTTGAGATATGACCTATCGACTTAAAGAGACTGACTCGCTGCAAAGGCTGGGTCGGAATCCATGCATAGGCTGTGCTTGATTCGCTGAAAAAGCTAACTTGGTGTTATAATGATTCTAAGATGCTCATTGGATTCTCTTGCTTTCCTCTCTAGATGTCCCTGGTGCACTGAGAGGTGGCGTGCACCGCTTTTGAGGATGTGACCTATCGTCTTAAAGAGACTGACTCGCTGCAAAGGCTAGATCGGAATCCCTGCAGAGGCTATTCTTGATTCGCTAAAAAAGCTGACTTGGCGTTATGATGCTTCCGAGATGCTCATTGGATTCTCCTGGTTTCCAATCTGGATGTCCCTGGTGCACTGAGAGGTGGTGTGCACCGCTTTGGAGGATGTGACCTATCGACTTAAAGAGACTGATTCGCTGCAAAGGCTAGGCCGAAATCCCTGCAGAGACTGTGCTTGATTCGCTGAAAAAGCTGACTTGGCATTATGATGCTTCCGAGATGCTCATTGGATTCTCCTGCTTTCCTCTCTGGATATCCCTGGTGCACTAAGAGGTGGCGTGCACCGCTTTTGAGGATGTAACCTATTGTCTTAAAGAGTCTGACTCACTAAAAAAGCTGACATGGCATTATGATGCTTCTGAGATGCTCTTCGAATTCTCTTGGAAGACAAAATTTGATTCCCTTGTAGTCCTATATAAATGGTTCCAAGAGTGGGATATTGTTCAAGCTTTTCGTAACAATGTCGAGACATAGGTCAGCTAGACTTGCTCATATCCAATCGTCGTGGTGGCAAGCGGTAGGCCCTGGGACAGATGTGCATCCTCCGTCCGATGACCTTCCGATTATGCATAGATATCATTTCAACACCCATCCGACAATGTTCGTAGATGAAAATTTGCATAGGAACTGGCCTAGATGTTACCATGGGGATGATGCAGTAGTTCAAGTATTCGACCGTGTGGTCGAAGGTTTCAGCGGTTGTCGGTTCTACAGATGCTCCACATACGATGTAATTCAAATTTCATGATTCAAACTATTTTCACCGAAAATTTCATGATTTTTTTGTCCATTTGTTTATGGCATGCAGGTACAAGACTGCGGTTTCAACCAGTAGATGGATAAGCCATTTTCAATGGTTGTTTTTAGTTACATAGAGACACTTGCAGGCCGGATCGCGTCATTAGTGCAACAAGTACAATCCATGAGCTCACAACTCGAGCACTATCGCCAACGCATGGATGAGCTACCGCACGTACTAGACTACCAATATGAACGTAACCCTCCCTGCGAAGATCTAACTTGTGTGTGTCTCTATCATTATCTCGCCTAATGACAGAGTTAAACACAAGAGGAGACAGCTTAAGCGAGAAAGGGAATACGACTGCCCTGATGAAGGATATGTGGAGAATCATTGTTGCTTTGAACTTTGGTGTTGCTGTCTTTGTCACTTTCCGCCTGACTGTGAACCTACGCAAACGATGTATCCCACACAAGATTACTAGTTCATTGTGCTATGTTGTATAACAGCATTCTGTAAACTTTTTTTTGTGGCCGTTTAGACATTTTGCGGATTTTCCCGGTTTTGGCACGGTTGGAACCACCGGTCGTCGTAGTAACGTTATTGGGAGTACGCTTTCCCGTCTACCTATGATAATTTACTCGTGAATTTTACGGTACCGTGGCTATTTTTACCTGCTCCCCGAAAACCCTAAGTTGCCACATACGGCGAGCGTTTTTATGGCCATTTAGACACTTTGCGAATTTTCCCGGTTACGGCACGGGTGGAACCACCGGTCGTCGTAGTAACGTTATTGGGAGTACGCGTCCCCGTCTACCTTCGATAATTTACTCGTGAATTTTACGGCATCGCAGCTATTTTTACCTGCTCCCCGAAAACCCTAAGTTGCCACTGCCAACAAATAATAATACATGACGCAAGCTACTGCCAACAAATAGTCTTTTACAACATAACCAGTTATAAATACACAGAGTACTAAACACATACACATATGAATGGTGAAACTCGTAATGACAGTGCTAAGGATCAACGACTAGAACCACCAGACGGCTGCGCCTCGTCGTCGCCCGCTACCACCTGGCGGTTGGTTTTCTTGTAAGTCTGGATTGTATGACCAAGCTCTTTGCATGTAGAGCACCTTACTCTTCTACACCCAGCCTCTGACTCATCCATGTTACTCCTCATCCGATGAGTCTTCCGACGTCCTTTTGTACCCTTCAGCTTCTTGACCTCGGGTACCCAACGATGTCCCGGAGGGGGTTTCTCCGTGAAGCTACCATCAACTCTGTACCCAGTTACTGCATTATTCCAGGTGTTGAAGACGCTTGCCTTGTGATACCAAATGGAGACATACTCATGGCATGGCTGGTTTGTCTGTTCAGCCGCGGCAATAGCATGAGAGCAAGGTAGATGGAGCCATGGAGGAGACCAGGTTTGTTGCATGTGCACTCACAATGATGTTGATGTATGATGGTCTGATGTGTGGTCCTCTGTTGGTATTGACCTCGACGACCATGGAACCTACAATCGACGTGATACTTGCGCTCCATACCAGACTGCCAGGTCACATTATGGGTACCTGTCTTCCTGATTTTTTTTCCGCATGTACTCTGTAACAATCGTCGAATAGAGCAGTCTATTGTTTGCCATTGCCACCACAGCGTTATGATAGCGTTCCATAAAATATTTCTGTGTCCCTAGCAAAATCCTTTCAGTTATACCGACCAAAGGCAGACATCAAGAACTCTTCATTACCCAATTGTACACCTCGGCTAGGTTGGTTGTCATGATGCCATACCTTGCACCTCCTTCATCATACAGCAAAGACCACTTCTCCTTTGGTTCATCTTCAATCCAGTCCGAGAAGGACCGGATGGAGGTCCCGGGCCTTCTTGTAGACCCGGGGCGTCTGTCGGCAGAGCACACAAAGTCGTCAGATCGTCTCCTTGCTCGAAGTGCAACATTGGATTTCTCGAATCCACAGCTAGAACAGAACCCTGCGAGGTATGTTTTCTCATTAGTTCATTCAACGTCTTCCATAGCTTGTTGAACTTACGACACTGGTTCTGCTTGCAAAGCCTCTTGAACAAGTTCATCAACTCTTTGTTCTTGAACTGTCGGAAGAAGTTTGCCCCCATGTGTCTCATGCACCACCTGCTCTTGATATCCGTCCACTTCGCTGACCCTCGTGTCTTCGATCCCTCTTGCATCTCAACAATTGCCCTTAGCAGCCCGGCATGATGGTCGTGCAGGACGCATACATCAAGTCGGTCCTTCACCACTGTAAACTTCACCCGCTTAAGAAACCAGTACCAACTATCGGTGTTCTCCGACTCAACAAATGCAAATGCCACTGGTAGGACCTGGTTGTTGGCATCAACGACAATTACGGTCAATATCTGGCCCATATATTTCCCAGTGAGGAATGTGCCATCAATGCAAAATATCGGTCTGCAGTGTGCGAATGCATTGATGCATGCCCCAAGTGAGAAGAACGCCATTTGGAGCACAAACTTGCCACGGTGTTCTTTCTCTTCCGCTGGGTAATCAGCAATATCGATCACTGTATCGGGGTTCTTGCTAGCAATGGCCCTCAGCATGTGTACGAGATTCTCATATGATGCCTCATAGGTACTGAACTATATCTCGATTGCTTTCCTCTTGGCCCTCCACGCCTTGCAGTAGCTGACCTGGTACTAGAATCTCTCCTCCACCGTTCGCATTATGAATGCGGCAGTAATATGTGGGTTGTCCACAATCTCATTGAAAAACACGTTGGCCAACCATGTGGACGATAAGTTCCGGTGCTTCTGCTCTGCCACCTGCAGCTCACAAGTATGGTTCTTCACATTTGTGACCTTCCACTCGGTCTGCTTCTTTCCGATGTATGCACGCACCCGCCATGGACAACCGTTGATGCAGCACACCACATCATACTCTGACTGGGACGACTTCACAGTCTTAAATTGCCTACGAAGAGAGGTTGCCCAGAACTTCACAGCAGTAACTGGGGGTTTCTTTTCTTTGAATGTCTGTCCCTTCACGATCTCGTTCTCATGATATTCCCATGGATAGCTGCTATCATCCATTATCTACAAGTCCTCAAAGTTTGTTGTGTTCCACTCCCTAGGAACACGCACATCTGCAACGTAGCCCTCTCTGTCTGAGTCATCATTCTCCTTCGGTTCAACCGTTGCTTCAGCATCCTCCACCTCCATCTGATCAATTATGCCATCCACCATCTCTCCTTCATCCGCCGCCCCCATAGCCTCCAACCGTGCATCCTCCTCTTCATCCACCACATCAGTCCCACCAACCTCATCCCCACATTCAGTCGATTCAACATTACCTTCATCTCCCCCCTGTGCATCCATACCAAGCTCACCAGCTGGGAGGTCGTAGCACTGTACTAGCAAAACCAGTGGCCAACCACGCTGCTCGGCATGCCCCAAATAGCTTCTCCATGAATTGATGGAGCTTATCGGGAAAAACTCCCCGTAAAAACCTTCCCGTGCACGACTGACCACTGCTTTAACCCCCACTTGCACTCTTGCAGGATCCAAGTTGAACATGTTAAACAGCCATCCCAGCACTCCGTTAAATGATCTCTCTCTGGCTCTGGAGATGCCACGTGTGATCGACGGAAACCCAGATAAGTCCACCCCATTCACACCTTGCACAATCTCCCCTAGCCCGTAAAATATTTGAAAATATGTTTTATCGGACATCACCTACAATAATTGTTATATCCATGAACCGTTATTTCAGTAGCCAAAAACACTAAACCCAACATTTTTTATTAACAATGCATACCAATATAAATAAGCATCTACGCAAACCCTAACCCTAAATCACGGAAGCCTAACACTAACCCAAACATATATACATATCTGTAGGTTTTCAATCTACACAGATATACACTAAATCATATATACGCATATATACATTAAATCATATACATACATACACTAAGTCCTTGATCCCTTTTCAGTTCATTTGTTTCTATGACATTTAATATATAGGTTGTGCACACACATCATATTTTACTGCATTTTTTATATCATATATACAAATACATACACTACATCATATATACCATACATACACTAAATTTTTTATATCATATATACCATCTACACTAAATCATATATACATACACTAAATTTTTTTATATCATATATACCATCTACACTAAATCATATATATCATATATACACATACATACAAACAATACATTTTTTATATCATATTTACCATCTATATTAAATCATATATACACATACATCCACTAAATCATACATACAGACATATTCATTTCGAATCTACGGCTAAATCAACCATTAAATTTTAACAAACATGAAACTAACACTAAAATCTACAACAAAATCATACATTCATCACCAATTTCAAATCCTTCCCCTAACCCACACAAAATCACTAAATCCAACTCCTAACCTAAAATATTCACTAAATCCTCCTCATTCCATCACAATAGCACATACTACACATGTATAACACTAAAATCTACAACAAAAATCATACATTCACCACAAATTTCACTAAATCCAGCCCCTAACCTAAAATATTCACTAAATCCTCCTCATTCCATCACAATAGCACATACTCCACATGTATAACTTATTCATGGTGAAAGATTTAAGAATCAATGGAGGAAAACTCACCTTCCAAGGCTAAAATCGCCGCCGCCGCTGGAACGAGGAACAGGGCTCGGGGGTCTCGGGTGGGAGAGGAGGTGGAGAAAGTGAGGAAGGGGCCTGCCTGCGGGGCTTTAACTCCCCTATCGCCCGCTGAACGGGCGAACGTGCGGGATCGCCCGCCATGTGGCGCGGGACGCGTCGGGGATGGATCGGACCGTTAGGGCGCCACCTATCGCCTGGCCGCTAGGCGATCGCCTGCCACACGGGCGACCAGGCTAACGAAGACGACACTATTTGCGGAAACTGGCCTGGTCGCCCAATCAACGAGCGATCGCCCCTTCAGTAGACGATCTGTCACCATTTTAGCAAAAAGACGAGCCGGATATTTAAATTTGCATAAAAGAATAAAAAAATGTAAAAATGCGAAAAAATCTACGAACCACAGGATTTTATGGAACAGAGCCGGGCCCTACCACCCAGGGCCGACGCGGGCTACGGCTGCCCCGGCCTCCACTCGGCCCACTCCTGAGATCCCAACCTTCCCTTCCGAGCCTCCCATCCGACGCGTCTCCTCTCTCTTGGCGGCGGTAGCCGAACTGACCTCTCTCGCGTGCCGGTCTCTCTCTGCTCGCCGCCATTGGCCGGCGTCGCTAGCCCGGCCAGCCGCATGATACCGCCTCCACGTCTGTTCGCGGCTTACCTCGTCTCGGGTTGGAGATCGATGGCATCGAGATCCTCGAAACCCTCCTCCTCCCGGCCCGGGCGTCGTCTTGCCTTCGCCATCTGATTCTGCTGGCGGGGGGCAATTACTTCCGCGCCCATTCCGTCTGCGGCGCCGCGCCGATGCCAGCGGCTACCGATGTCAGCGATACCGGCGGTGAAGCAGCGCAGCAGCTCTTCCAGAGGACGCGCAGACCATCACCCCCGAGGCGCTAGAAAGCGTCAAGGCCGCCTCGCCGCGGCGATGTCCTCGACCCAGAAACCCCGAGCCTCGCCGCCTCCTCCGACCCCGCCAAGAAGAAAGCCATCCTCGCCACGCTTTGGACAATCTGGGAGGATCCCACCTCATTGACCGCCCGACAACGATGCGTTCTCCCTAGTCTCTTTTTGTTTACAGCAACACACTACACCAGCCGGCGAGTGCTACAAATTAAATTTACTTCCAACAATCCTAGGAGGATCTAACCCGACCTGCCACTGGCACTGAATCAATTCTCGCCTATCTAACATTCCATTACTCTTTTTTTAATAATCAAATACCTCTCCTTTAGCACAAATTCACAAACTATGTTGTCCAATTGTCAATTGCAATCTCATTGTTACTATGTTATTTATTTTTTTCGTGCCTTCATGCCTACTATAGGCACTGCAAAGTGCAAACTTTACACCATTGAATGTGGCAATGTGCCCATTTGAAACTTTACACCGGTGATTTCTTTCAGCAATACCTTTTTTTCTTTTCTGTTTTGGCTGCAATGGTATTTGGCCGACTCTGAGTATTTTGGGGCCTAGGACGAAATTAAAAACGGAGGCCTCCTTAACATAAGCATCAAAACAATACTCCCTCTAGTTCTAAAAGACATGACGTTTTGGTCCTTTTGAACATTGACACAGTCTTTGACATACAATTTTGATCACTAATTACTATAATAATTTATTTATAAAATGTAAAAAGTGTGATATCATGAAAATGTTCTTCGATGCGAATCTATGTCTATGATTTTCATATGTCCATTTCAATACCTTAAAAGATATATATGGATAAAGTTTTAAACTTTTGACTTTGGACAAGTCTAAAACGTCGTGTTTTTGAGAACCAGAGGGAGTATTTAATAATTAATATGTATCAACTAAAAAACCAAAGGGGGCATTTAATATATATCAAATCAAAAGGCCATATTCGCTGTATTATAAGAAAGTGTAACCAAAAAATAATTAAAAGTACTTAAATGATAAATGAGATTATTGACCTCAAACATTTTATAGAGATCATTGTAGACAATTTCTTCTAACATTTCTAGATGCAAATTCATCAAATGATGTTATCATTAATCTCATCCAATAGCTTCTTTTTAATCCATGAAGTTGCCAGACCATTTACCTTTTCTGAGACATATGAATATACATAGCATACGTACTTTAATACTTGGGTCCACCTTGGAATTGGGGGCCAGGGCGGCCGCCCGGTTCGCCCCATTCAGGGCCAGGCCTAGGTATTTCTTTTATACTCCTACAATGCAAATCTCCTGGACCTTTTTTTTCCTTTTTATGGTTGCCTCTTTCTTGCCTTTCCCATTCTGTAAAATTTTGCAGATGACTATCGGTTGTTTTGTGGAGATCTGGGCAATGAAGCTAATGATGATGTTCTTTCAAAAGCTTTTTCACGGTTTCCCTCCTTTAACATGGCAAGGGTAAGTACACATATAATCCAAAAATTGCAGAAAGCCAAAGGAGAAAAACGAATTAATTGGAATAGGAAATTGCTGGGTTTCAGAGCATACGAGCAATCAGAACATTCAGGTTCAAAAACCATATTTCAGAGGAGTATTATATAAACAACACCTCTTTTGCTTAGTTTAGAATGCAAAATAGGAAGAGCGTGATATTTGAGGATGAAGAAGAACAAAATAAAAGCGATTGGGTTGCTGAAAAGAACAACTACAAATAGCTGTCAAGGTATCTATACAACAAGTAAAAAACAACATACAGAGAAAGGAGTGCCGTCTAATAGATAAAGGCAGCATGGAAAACTCCATTTATCCAATAGAACATCTTTTAGATTGCAACACCTAATCATTAGGGTGTAAATTTGAAAATTTAGGTGCTATCATAAAAGTTAACAATTTCCCCTGGATATGGACATCGTAATTAAACAGAAAATGCAACTTAAAGGACTACAAACACACGTGGCCTTCTCATATTCAAATGCACTCTGCAGTTTAAGCCATTGTTTCAGCACTATCATGCCTTCCAACAAAAACAAAATATATGGTGCGATACTGGCAAAACTTAATCACAATTGCAAACTTTAAAATTTTAGACTTTCCATACCAATTAAGCATAACAATTCCAGGAGTTCAACCCATAGACACCATAGACATCTGAGTAAAATGATAAATTATGGTTCAGTAGTTGACCTGTTAAAGACTTAGAAAACATACCTCTGTCATTTTTGCATTTTACAATATTGAGCGGGTTTTGCGTCTTTCTACAGAAATTTACATCCATGATCGCTGTTTGAATTTTTGGATTCTGGAATGCAATAGCAACTTCTGGGTTTTGCCATTGTTTTCAGTACCACTTCCTCTGGTGTCATGCAAACTTGCTCTGCACAAGCATCAAGTAGATTGGTAAGTAATATATGCCCATTTGAATTGGAGAAAAAAGAATTGACAAAATGCGAGAATCATAATCCAGTTTAATTGTCCCATCCACCTACCAAGCATATAAGAAAATAATAATAGCATGTGTGTGCAAAGCTCCGCTAGGTGTATTTAGCACCAGAAAGTGACAAAGGGCATAAAAGAAAAACAGATGCTATTTCAACCAAAAAAATTTGGTAACTGTCTGGCTGGAAGAAGTATATAAGAACATAATAATAATAGCATGTGTGTAAAGCTCCGCTAGGTCCATTTAGCACCAGAAAGTCACAAAGGGCATAAAAGAAACAGATGCTACTTCAGCCAAAATTCTTTTTGTAACTGTCTGGCTGGCTATGATAAACCCTTAGCTTGGAAGAATTAGTATTGCTAATTCATGCAGATGCTACTTAAGCAAAAAAAAAAGAGCTAACTGTCTGACTGGCTCAGGTGAACCTGCAAATGCCCTTCATAAATCCAATAATTAGGCATATAGAAAATACTTTCTTAGTCTATTAACGTACAAGTGGAGATGAGCATGGATTGAAAAATTATTAGAAACCCTGAACAAACATAGCCAAATTCTAACACTAACAAAAGCATGGAAGAGGAATGAAAAATTTTCTAAACTTCAGAACTGACGCCAAACCAATGGATATGACCTCTGATTGAAGTTACTAATGGTTGCAGGCATGATAACAAGGAATCCCTATGCATCATGCTGTTACAAGTTGCAACACATTTCCAACCGAGCACAAATGTCCAGAGATGTAACTCTCAACCTTCAAATAGGTAATCCTTCATGTACCCTAGTTTTACATATCATTATTTATTTACGGAGTAGTTGTTTTGAAAAATACAACCAGGTATCAGGTGAATCCGATCAAAAGGAGAATATGGTAAGTATATTCTATAATATGATGGATTACGATTAGGACTAGCAGTGCCTGCGTGGCGCTGCGCGGCGCTGCGATTGCAGAAGGCCAAAGGAGAAAAACGTCTTTCTCCCACAAAGACTTTATTTCTAGCATTCAAAATTTATCCCACAAAGACTTCATTTCTACCCTCTTACCTACACTCGGTCTATAAATTAAGAAATTTTATCCCTTCAATACCCCTTCCTTATCCTTCACCTACCACTTAACAATTCTACTTGAGGGGTATTTTAGTCTTTTTCCTTCAATACTATTTTTTTTTTTGGGATGCTAGGAGCCTAGGAATGAAGTCTTTTTGGACGGAGGGAGTATATGCGTTCTACAACTGAATAAAAACTGGAGAAGTAAAAACGAATTAATTGGAATAGGAAATTGCTGGGTTTCAGAGCATACAAGCAATCAGAACATGCAGGTTCAAAAACCATATTTCAGAGGAGTATTATATAAACAACACCTCTTTTTGCTTAGTTTAGAATGCAAAATAGGAAGAGCGTGATATTTGAGGATGAAGAAGAACAAAATAAAAGCGATTGGGTTGCTGAAAAGAACAACTAATCAGAACCTCCATGGACCCCTGCAGACTCGCAAATCCCAATAAACTACTGTACGGATTGATCTGCCATCAGAAACTTTATTCTCAATCTTTCTGTTCCAAGATAAAGGAAGAACTATAGCTAAAAGAAGCAGGGAAACCATATGCAATCATCTTCCTCTGACATCTGTATTCAGGAGGGATTCAGGAGAAAACCACGAACACACACGCGAACCAATTCATCACACAGCAGAGGCAGGGGCAATCGGAGGAGACATGTCAACACAAGATACATACCTCACCTCAGTGCTCATCCTCAGTTCCATATGCCTGCCTATGTTCTTTCAGGCTTGACTAAAAAGTACTCTACTCAGTGGATGTCACTGAAAATTTAACTTATGAAGAGATCTAGAATTAGAGGCTGGCTTAACAGCATAGTCAATCCTTGAACCTTATTTTTCAAACCGTCGTTCCGCCTCCTCGACGGCTGCTTCCTGATCGAGGCCGCCGAGCACGAGACCACCACCATCGCCGCCAAGATCTAGGTCGGTCGGCGGGGAGCAAGGCGCGGCTAGCATCGTCGCCGTCGTGCGGAAGGAGCGCGGCGGCGTGAGAGGTCAGGAGGGGACGGGAGCTCGTGAGGGAGGAGGAGGGTCGTGGGCTGCCGTCGTCGCTCGGGACGTCGATTAGGGGGAAGGGGAGGGTTCAACTTCGATGGGACGAGAGAAAGCTGTTAGGGTAGTGACGACCCATCACTCATCTCTTGTCCATTTTCTATCAATACTGTTCACATAATTTATTTTTATACCTTGTAAACAGTATTGGGTCACGGTTAGATTACAAATAGGATATGCATTGTCACCGCTCTTAACACTCCGGTACTTTGTACATTTACAGCGCTAGTAGTACCTTTAGTAGTTTCATGTTGAAGTGATTGTTGTTGTCGTCCTCCACAAAATAGTTCCTTTGATATTTTTTTAAAAATTTATAAACTTATTCGTTGTTCAAAATGGCTTATAGCTTAAACTTAATCTGACGGTTTATTTCGGTTTTTAGTGTAAAACTTTTTTATTTTTAGTTCAATTTTTTTTACCTTCAAAGGCTCTTAAAAATAATATGATTGAAGCGGACCAACTCTTAAAAAAAATAAAGTTTTGCACTAAAAGCTGAAATAAGCCATTGGTTTAACCTTAAGCTTGAAGCTGTTTTAAACAACGCATTATTCTGATATAAAATTATGGTCAAAATTACGCATTGAAGACGTGCAAAGAGTCGAGCGTGCAAAGAGTCGAGCGACAAGTATTTTTGACCGGAGGAAGTAATAGACATACGTTATTCCTACAAAATTGAGATAGCTGAGGTATGACTTCGAAGACCATGGTAAGGGGTTTTATAGTGGATGGGATAGTCCGGATATGTACTGTGATGAGAGTATTGGATCCGAGCGGTAAGCATATTACCCTATTATTATCTTTTAATTAAATGATAATTTGCACTCATGCTAATTTTATATGCATGGTAGGATTGTTTTAGTTTACCACGCTAATTGAAAAATACATGCTATTTCTATCAACAGTTAAAAAAGAGAATGTAACTACAGAACATCAGCATGGAAAGACATTTGAGACGGTCCAATTTAGCTCCGTCTTGCAAAAAAATACAAAAAAGAGCAAATAATAGGGTTTTTTCAACAGGGTTAATAGCTCACGCGCGTCGCCAAGAATTAAGCCACATCAACCCGACGCATGCAACCGCCATTGTCTAAGTCACGTTGATGCCACCCCGCACGAACCCAAGCCTCAGCGAACTCTATAAAGCCCGGGCCAATCCTTCTTCCTTCTCCCTCAAGCCGCCCCAGCCTCCACCGTCGTCCCTGGAAACCTAAAATCCATCGCCATCACCCCCTTTCAAAATTCACCACACACACTCGATCAATCTCTAATCCAAGCTACCAATAGCACTCTTGCACCCTTCTCATAATTTTGCCCCACTCACCCTGGTCAATTAGCCACCGGAGCGCCACCGCCGCCGCGCCTCTGTTTCGGCCACCAAATGTCGCTCATGTCACTAGCACACCACGAGCCACCTCAAGCCAATCCACTGCCCCAAGAAGCCTCCTCAAGGTCCCCCTGTGCTCAGCAACCAGGGATGGCAATGGGTACCCAAAACCCGATACCCGATGGATATTTACTCCATTAGGGTACGGGTTTGATATAATTGTCGTACCCCGGGTACGATAAATAGGGGAAAACCCTCACCCGTTGGGTATGACAGGTATGAGTACGTTCTATCGTCACACATACCTGTATACGTATACCCGTTAGTACAATGTGTGAGCCGTGAACTATCAAGTGTGATGAGTAACGATGAACTGATTATGTTACAAGTAGTCTCTTGCTGTCTTGCTCTTGCAAATTATAGTCTTGCTCGTATTATGTGTGGTAGTTTAACCTCAAATTTCCTCATGCCTATATTTTCTTTGGTGTTGTCTAAGACCTTGTCTCTTAATTTTTTTTTGACATGCTCACACTTGACAGTGCCAAAGATCATATGTCAGTTCGTGAATTGTGAAATGTGAAGGTTAATGGGTGGGGGTAACTCATCGGGTTACACTTACCCGCTTGGTCTGGGTAGCGAGCATGGATAAATTATAAACACCAAGTGAGGTATCCTAACGGGTATGGGTAACCCAACGGGTGAGAAAAACCCGACGGGTATGGGTAGGGGAGAGAAGTTGTACCCGTTCGCAGATATGGGTAACCCGACAGGGAGATTTTTGTTTGATGGGTATGGGGATGGGAGAGCAATACCCGACGGGTATTTACCCGTTGCCATCCCTATCAGAAACCCATCAATCCAGTCGCGCTGCTGCCTCCTGAACCGAAGTTCTGCCCGCACATGGATAGGCCATCTCGGCCCTTCTCCAACCCAACCAATCATTCGGCAAGTCTCCTAGTGCCTCCCTAGTGCTTTCCCATCCCTTTCCCTCGCCGGAAGACCACCGGAGTTCGCTGCGTCATTGGAGCAGAAGCGGAGCTCTACAAGCCGCCATCGCGAGCTCTGCTCGATGATGTTCGACTCTAGCCAAGCAAAGAAATGGAATCTCTGTGTCCCAAAGATGGTGAAACCATTGGCTGATTTCCAAAATCGGTTGCGCTCGCCGTCGCAGCTGTCGACTAGCCATCGGCCAGAAAAACCAGCCAAAAACCCTTGATTTTCTTCTTATGACCGGTTCATCCCTGTGTTGACCGATTTTGACCAAGATTCCACTGGTTTGAGATCCTCACATCATGATGAATCCATTTAGGTTTAGGGAGATTATTGTTAGTATACGGTATTTTTAAAAGGTTATTTGTGGTGGGCGCCATGTTGGCCGCCTCAACTGGTGTGTGCGCCCCTTTATATGTGGCCGCCACCCTTCTACGTCATTGGTTAGGTTTTGTTGTGTTTGGTAGATCCCGTGTGCATCCCTCCTCGTGTTTACGCATGTCGGCGACCGCCCGAGACGAGAAATAGAACCTTACCTTTGTTCTTTGTTTTTTGATATTAATTATCAGAGTGCTTTCATCTTATTCTTGCTTGTTCTTGATTGCTAGCAGGTTCAAGGATCGACCGTGTTGGATTGGTTGATCGCCTCGTGGTGACTTTGCGATTGTTGGTTGTTGTCGTCGGTTGGTAGCCAAATTGTGTGGGTTCCCTACCATAAATCGACGTATCCTCGTTTCACCAGAAGATCGGGCACCCCCCTGTGCATCAGGGCCAGCTTACGAGCCAGGCCTCTCCTTGACCTGATAACTAGTATCGCCTCTCCACCCAGCTTTATCAGCAGGCCCCTTCTTTTGCAATACTTAAGAAGGTCTCTCATGGCCAAATTCTTATTAAAGCCTTTTCTACCATTGAATTCAGCCTTCGAGGTCAACCTAGCGGCTTCTATGAGGAAGACGATGCAAAGGAGGCTCGAGGGCTTGTTGAGGAAGGCGGCGCAAAGGAGGCTCGAGGGCTTGTTAAGGAAAGTGGCTAGGGCTGTTGAAAGGGGGAAAACGAAAGGCGTTTTCTAGTCCCCTTCGCCTAGGGTGCTTTAGGGGGGGACGGGCGTGCCACGACGAAACAAGGAAGTGAAAGATTGTTGTGTTGGATCCTCTTCCTCCTTGGCTAGTCTAGGGTTCCTGCTCCTCCTCCTGGAGTTGAAGTCCCTACCTCCTGCCCTCTTGCCTTCTTCCTCCTCCTTTCTGACTTCTTGGTCTGGCTTACTTGTTGGATAGTAGTTGTGCTGCATGGAGAGGTTGGCTGATGGCTGTGTGTGTGTGTGAATTGGTTTGTTCGACCAATTGGTGGCTTGCTGTGTTGATCACTCGATGATGACTTTTATCTTCCTGTTATTGCCCTAATGATTCACTTGCCTGCATGGTTTAGTTCATTGTACTCCTGCCACCCCATGCTATCTTATTCGGCTGGAAAAATTCTAGAATTTTTGTCGATTTCCAATAAATAGAAATTTGGTAGACTTTTGGATTATTTTGGCCCTTTTTCAAACCTACCCCTTGAACTTTTGAAATTTTGGAGGTTAGCTCTTAGTTTAGGGACTGATCTGTAATTGCCCTAAAACTCAGGGGGTTTTCTAAAAAATATATAGTTTTGAGAATTTTGTAGAGATGGCTTGATCATGTAGTTTTGTGCTCCTATATGGTTTGGTTGTAAAACTATGCGGATTATAACAACTCCAAAATTCCTTAGCTTTATTTATTCTAAATTTTTAATTTCTTAAGCCTCCTATAGAAATGTGGTGTGTATATTCACACCCACATTCCAAATACAATTTCTTTCTTAAACTGTTCCTTAAGTTAGACATTAGTATGCAATGATGTTATTGAATGGATGACCTGTACAGTAGATTTGTGTATAGGATAATTTCCAACGTGATTTAAAAACTACTGCATCTGTAATATTGTACCTATTTCCCTGATTAATGAAATAAATTTTTATTTTTATTTATCTCTATTGTTATTGTCGGGGGTTGAAACCACCCTGACAGGCGGGTCCCCTGGCTCAGGACAGGCCGACCCCCATGGGTGCCCGGCCTCCCCGAGCTCGAGAGGAGCTCCCCTAAGGATTCCCGGCCTCCCCGAGCTCGAGAGGTCGAGCTTGGGCTTGGGTCGAGGCTCCCGAAGCCTCCCGGTCCCCCAAGCTCGAGAGGACGAGCTCGACTAGGAGGCCCGAAGGTTCCCAGGCCTCCCTAAGCTCGAGAGGTCGAGCTCGGGCTCAGGCCGAGGATCCCAAAGCCTCCCGGTCCCCCCAAGCTCGAGAGGACAAGCTCGAGCGGGGGCCCCGAAGGTCCCCAGGCCTCCCTGAGCTCGAGAGGTTGAGCTCAGGCTCAGGTCGAGGCTCCCGAAGCCTCCCAGTCCCCTCAAGCTCAAGAGGACGAGCTCGAGCGGGGGCCCCGAAGGTTCCTCGGCCTCCTCGAGCTCGAGGGGACGAGCTCGAGCTCAGGCGGAGGCCTCTCCCCCGACCCTGTCTGGCTCGGTCGGACGCCCCTCTCCTATAGGTGGGCTCGGGAGCTCCGGTTGGTGGGCATTTAATGCGCCCACCAACCCACATTGACTTCGTCGGCTTCTCTAAAGTGGAGCAGTCCCATCCGACTGCTCCAAAAATCAACCACAGTGCAAGGCATCCGGGACTTCATCCACAGTACGCCCACTATAGCCACTGTAGCCATAACGTGTACCGTAAAGATAGCCCATATAAGTCACCCCTTATGTGGGATAACGAGGCAAGCCATAGAGGAACGCAAGTAAGCACAACAGAGGCAAGCAAAACACAGGCAATAGACAGGCCAGGCGCAAGGCCGAAGCCTCTAGGGAGGCCCCTGGGGGAATGCCTCCAAGGGCACTCCATTCTTCTTCTTCCCCCTTCCGTGTACCCTCTATAGAAGCCTCGCCGAGCTCCCCCGAGCTCGGGCGCACCCATGTACACCCTTACAACCACACATACGCCATCCTCCGCCTCCGGGCAAGACTGGACATAGGGCTATTACCCACCTCGAGGGCCCGAACCAGTATAAACACATGTGTCCCCTCCGACTACTCGCTCACGGCCTACTAGCCTCTCTCGTCGGGCAGCTCGGGCTCTGCCCTCCTCCCCCCCTCTCTCTACAGTCAGCATCCCTCGGCTCCTTTGCTTTCCTCGAGACTGTGACACCCCCTGTAAAAGAGAGGGAATCTCACATATTATTCGCAACCACCCAGGATGTAGTTACAAATACGAACTGATACAAATCCAAGCTTAATAAATTATTAAAAATACTTACAATTACTTACATAGTTATCTTTAACAAGAGACTTCTACTCCACAGGCAGCCTAAGTGAAGAATAACCTAGAACTAATCCAACATCGGACCAGGTCTTCTTGATGAGTTCTGCACAGGAGAAGCTAGGGCCTATCCAAAAGCGGATAGCCCACGAAAGTGAGTAAGCAACAATGTTACTTAGCAAACTTCCAAATGCAATTGTATTGTGTGGAAGGGTAAAGAGTAGCAATAATGCAAAGATAATCATATGCATACGAAATGTATAAAGACATGATCATACTACAAAATAATTTCAAAATCGTCATTTATCCAATTCAACCAAACTTCTTCCATAAAAACAAACCATTTCTTCCTTCATTTTCCTATCCACTAAACCTGATTTCAAGTCCCGTATGAATAGGCTTCACCCCTTTGATACAGCTTAATATACCATAAGCATGGTCCATCGATGATTTTAGTTTAACAGTTCTGCAGAACCTGCCCAGCTTTACCCGTGAGATATATGGTAACACGGATGGGCGGTAAAATCACTACCAGGGAACAGGGATTTAATCCCGGTTGGGAACGGGCTATGGTCCCGGTTTCCAAACCGGATAATCGAGGATCGATGGCGGGGCTGCAGTCGGTTAGTTACCAACCCGGACCAAGGCCCTCAAAAGCTCGGGAGATGGGGCGCCGAGCGACTTATCCGTCGGTTGGAACTACCAACCGGACCGAGGTCGATTATCGATCGGTTGGTTTTACCAACCGGGACTACAAGGTGTTTTAATATTTTTAGTTGCCATTTGGATGACTTATGAGTCGGTTGGTAGAACCAACAGGGACTAAAAGGTGTTGTCATTTTTATTTTTGCCCATTTGGATGACATTTAATTGAAACTCATATAATTAATTGAAACTTAAGTATATGTATATATTTGTGTTAAATCACGATTAATTGAAACTCATATAATTATTCATACACGTTAACTCGTTATTAAATGAAAGGACATTCATTAAATTTAACTACAGCTGATATAATTATAAGTAATTAATAAGTACTACAATTGCTAACTAACTGGGCTATATATACAAGTATCACAAGTACACATTGTTGTACACATAATTACAAGTACACATGTTTTTGTTCATCGGGATCATCTACGTGGATTGCTCTTGGTAGACCTAGATGTTGACCCTGACGGTTGATCGGTTCCTCTCGAACGGTCGGGCTCCGGAATCTTATTGAAAAAAGGGTGATGATGCTCGCCCATTGGAGTCACGACCTCGGCTAATATAAAGCCATGAGTTGCTCTTGTATTGCTTTCACCAAGACCGCCGAGAGTTCGGACCTTGTTCCAAACCTTTCTTCGCCAATTTTAGAGGGATCTGTCATTAATTAGGGAATTAACTAATCAATCCTTGGATCTATAGAGGTGTCCGGAATAGTTAGGCATTACTAAGGTCGAAATTATAAGTACTCACCCCAAAAGGTTCTCCTTTTCTCGTAGAGGTAGCAGAGCCTCCGATGAAGTGATGCATCATCTCGCATACATAGTAGCCAAGACAAATTATTTCCGGTGCTTGATGCAAGACCTGTGGTGAAAAAGTTGTAGAACGTGAAATAACTGCATAGAAATTTAGTGAACTAACTACAAAGCTAGCATTACGAGATACTTACATATTTAGCGAGGTGCAACTCAAATTTTTTCTTAAATTCTCCAACATTTTCCTTTTGGAATCTTGCGAAGGCACTACACAAGTGATTATGAGTTATCTGATTAGAGTTGGCTTCAAACCGAAAGAAAGAAAACAAGTGTGATAATGAAAAGAACGACAATGTACTGGGTTGAGCATGGCCAAGAAGTCTTTGTATTTTGCGGGGGTTTTTTTTTGAGTCCATAACCGTGATTGTGCTACGATCTACCTCGATAATAAAAGGGCAAAGTGAAATTGCACATATATATGTCGTCAGTAGTAGTTAGTACTTTTAACATCATGGTAAGAAAAAAAATTATAACGAGGCGGTAAGAAAACACATACTCAAAATCATAAGCTAGAAGTATCTTTGACTTGTATCTTTGTCCCATGAGCCCGTTGTATATGTCTTTGCTCTGTCTCTTCCGGTTTATCTCTAACGGTTTCTCATTGATCACTATTGGGTCGAGAAAGCCAAACTCATAATTAATTCTCTCGGTTTGGCATCGTTTTAGCTCCATTCTACACAACAAGAAATCAGTTAGGTTTGGGGATTGTTACAAAGATATGGGCGTGCACGACAAAATTTATGAATAAGACACTTACAGAGTCCAAAGCAACTCAACATGCTCACGCCCGGGCCCTACCTGGTATAGATCAAATAGAGGTTCCCATTCGATGAAGAACTCGTTGTCTCCACGAAGTAATGAGTTTCCTTGAAGTCGACGGCAATCGCATCTAAACCATGGTTGGCGCGGCCAAATACCATTCATGGAGTTGCCGCATCTTCGTTGTTAGTCGGGGAGCTCCTCACGCCTCACAAATGACGCACCATATACAAATTTCCATGCTATCTCCATAGAACGGGATGTCCTTGAGGCCCAATACCGATGCGCATCAAGGCCAGATCATCGAGAAACTGTTCATCCTCAGGCAACCTCTTCCGCCGTCGCTCGGTGGCGTCTCCTTGTCGGTTGTCTTACTCAAGACGCGCTCGTAGTCGACACGGGCGGCCTTTTCGGTTTATCTATGATGTCCTTCAGCGATAGGATAGCCCTCCTAGCTTTGTGCCATTCGTCCGCATTGGACCCTCGGTGGAGATGGCTTTTCGCGAAGAATGAGGTGACCTCGCTCTTACAAACCGCAAGGTCTCCTCATCGGTCATATCGACGCCAACCGGAGGTGATTTCCTTTTGGATTTTGTTGACGTGGACGTGGACCGTGTCTTTTGAGAAGTCTTGGCCCCTATTCGACCTGGTTGGTACATTACTTGGAGCCGTTTGTCGATTGGGGGCCTGCCTTGGCCGATGTGGGAGTTGGAGTTTCAGTGCGGGGCTTAGCCGAGGAGACGGGCTTCTTCGGGGGCATCGTATTCGGTCGTAAGGTTGTGGAGGTGACGCCGAGACCGTGGAGAGGAAATGCGACGTTGTCTTTAAAAATTATGAACCGCTTGCGCCACGCGATGAAGCGTGTACAACATCTAATAGTTTTGTGCTCCGTCACCTCCTTCAATGTCGAGGTCAAGATCCTCGCACCACAGGCATACCTCGCCCACCGAGACCTTCAGCGTAGCCCAGTGGTATGGCGAGACCATGGATGAGCCGCCTGCTCCACCGGAAAGCCATGCCTTCACCGCCTTTAATGAGAGGTTCCGTGCTTGCACGCAACTCACATGGTGTCGGATTGCGTGATGTCGCCCATCGATAGGGGCCCAAGTCACCAACCACCACCGAGCGAAGCGTTGCTCCGCGCGTCGAGGGACCGATGATGTCCGGATTTACGGGAGGTTCTCGCGACTTGTCTCCGATGTTGGCTCAAGGCTAGTTGCAGCTCTTTTCGGACCAAATCGGGTATCTTGGCCTTTGTTGCTCTCGGTTCGTCTTGAAGGTCCTTGATATGTTGTGCGTGTCGACCCTTGGATCTCGACCGACTCTGTAGGTCTCCGCATCATGGGTGAAACCGACCTTCCACGGACGACGCCAACGCCCTGCACGTCGAGGTGCTCCGGGTTACGTAGAGCCCTTGTTAGCTCGTCGTCCTCCTGTTTGGCACGAAGGAGCCTTGGGCCGCCCGGGTGTCGCGGCGTCTGAAGCTTCTTGACGACTTCTCTCATCGTATCACCAAACACGGCCTGCCGTCATCGTCAAAGGTGCCGTTATGACCGAAGAACCAATTTCTCGTCTGTTGGACCAATCCAATGTGGCGGGGTGGACACCCTTAACCAAAGAAGTCACGTTCCTCTTCTCCCATTTGGGTAGGGCCTTGCGGTAACCACCGGTCCGAGGCGATGGTGGTATTGCTTCTTCATTTGATTACGCTTGTTCCTTTCACCAAGTTCGACCTAGTGTGAATTTTGTACCCCACAAATTCATCCGGTGATCTTGTAGCTTTGGGTACTTGTTGAAGTCGGGGACTAAATTCTTCTTGACGTACTCGTTGTTCGACTTCTTTTTGTACGTCTGAAAAGCCACCATCTTCTTTAATGTGTACCTTTTCACCTTATCTTGGTCCCTTCGAGGAAGGTGAACGTTTCCTTCATATCATCCATAGGGTGTTCTTGATCGCTCAGAGGTACCTCGTCCCATTTCGCAAAGCTAATAGGCACGTGGTCCACGACGATCACGCCGAACGCCGATCCGAACGGCCCAATCGCATTTTCGGCTTTAGAGGCTCGCCTTCCTCACCGACTTCAGTGAATATGTGTCTTGCCCTCGGCTTCTTGCTTTGACCTCGCCGACGGATGGCTACTCGCTTGACCGGTCTCGGTGGCTTCGACGGCCTCACCGCTTGGGTGGCCGACGGCCTCACCGGTTTGGGTGGCTACTACTGTCTCTCGTGCTTGGGTAGCGTGGGCACGCCTCTTGTACGAACAACTCGCTCAAAAACTCGTCACCAAGAAAATCCATTCGATCGCATAGAATTGAATAGAAACATTCAATTGGGATTTCAAGTAGAATTGAATAGTATCATGTAACGTTATTCTTGTATAAGTTATTTTCTATGAAGAATTGAATAGTAACATGGAACTTTTTCTCTAAAGAAGATATGATTACACAAACATTTCACATAATGTGCGAGATAAGAATAGCATACATATGCACAATAGAACTTGATTACAGGACCACTTAGGAAAAAATCATTTCACAGTGTTGATAATTAGAGCACGAGACTTGCGGTCATCTCTACACAACGATGTTTTCAACGTTTTCCCTAGCTAGTCTCACGTTTCACCATCTAAATACACAAGCGTGCATTACTTCATCTTCCTTTGGACTTCGATCTATCAATGCATATTACTTCATCTTCCTTTATGCACCGCAATCCATAATCGTATACTAGGTCCATGATATATGAAAACCATGATATAGCTATTACATATCGGGGCTAAGTTAAACAAGAGGAGCAAGGATTTTCATTGTCAATCACGGGCAAAACAAGAAACTTCGAGCTATAGTTGAGGATTTTGCAAGGGTAAAAGTTACTGGTGAAATATATGCTCTTGCCATATATAGCCATGATGAATTAAAAGAACATATATGTTTTTTCAAGATGGTCATTCCCAAGATATATATATACCTTGGATCGGTGGCGGAGCCGAACTTTTGAGGAGCTCAGGCAATGTAAACTAATGCATAGACTACTAAAGAGCGCTAAGACATTATGCATTCATAACAAAAGCAAATTTGACACATAAAACACTCAATTTTCACTCAAGTCATTGTTCAACACCGATGCCAATATTTAATATCGAAAGAAATGAGAAAAAGCTTGACAAATATCTAAATAGAGGCCAATCGCATAGAAAGGACCACCAAAGAAGTCCCATTACAATCTCGCAAGATAAATATATGGCACCGTAACTAAAAAATCATAGGTGCGTTCATAGCACAGGTAACACAATGTTAAAAAATAATTGTGGTCACCTCAACTATATATAGTGGAACTTGGATGCGAGGAAGTATATTGCCTATTTTAAAACTTTTAGACGAACTAGTTGATAAATGAACTTAATTGGTATTTTCAAAATATAATTGTGCCTCACTTCAAGTATACATGACTTTGGTGGAGCCTAGATGTGAAATTCTAAGACAAGAAATTCTCGGCCATTGCTAGGCTAACCCATGTTAGAAAAAAAATTGTTTCTCCAACTATATTTACGAGAATACATCTAAAATAGTTGTGAATAGTCATCACAAGCCCTTTTCAGGCACAATCGAAAGCATTAACAATATGAAAACCAGAATCATCATTTATATGGAATTTATACTTTGGCGGCGGCGGCGAGGAGGTGCACGGCGGAGGAGGAGTGGCGGCGGCACGGGCATGACGGCAGGAGGTGCACAGCAAGCGAGGAGGGGAGTGGCGGTGTCCGCAGGCGGCGGCAGGAGGTCCACGGCGAGAGGTGCACGACGAGGAGGGGAGTGGCGGCGTCCACGGGCGGCGACGGCGAGGAGGTCCACGGCGAGGAGGTGCACGGCGCGAGGAGGGGTGGCGGCGTCACGGCGGCGGCACGATCTAGGGTTGGAGCGGCGAGGAGGGTACAGTGTGGCAAGCGGTGGGAAGATTGGAGAACTAAAGTGTCGCGGAATTTGTATTTTCACCTTCAATCGGTTGAAGACAACAACCGAGATTGATCGACCTTCGCCCCGGCCGTGTCTCCAACCGGATTGGAAGTGGTGCTAGCCCCACAAGTCGAATCTGGCGGAGGGTTGTTGACCTTCAATCGGTTCAAAACAACAACCGAGATTGAAGGATGATTCGCCCCGGCCGTCTTCCCAACCGGGATTGCTAGTGGTCTTGGCCCCACCCAGATCGTAGGAGGTGGTGGACCTTCAATCCCGGTTGGTATCTCCAACCGGATCTATAGGCGATCTTGACCGGGTGGGTTTTCCCAACCGGGATTGATTGGTGAGCTGCCCACACGCCGAGATCGAACGGACCGACGCCTCGAGTGCTAGGGACTATCGGTCGGTTTATTATACAAACCGACCGATACCGAATAATAAAGAATGCGATGGCGCGAGCTTGCGACTCGAACCCGTGACCGCAAGGCCGGGAGACCACGCCTCAGCGCACGCCGCTAGCTGTGAGGAGAGGGGAGAGATGTTCTCTTTTCAGAGGAGCGAATTATGTTTGTACCTTTCTTGGTCTTTAGTGGAGGGAAAGGGAATTTTTTTTAATTGTATTTTAATTCCTTATTTGTATTTTAAATCCATTTTCCCATTATATTTCCTTTTTTAAAATGTATTTTAATTCATTTATTGTGGAGAAAGCCATGTTTTCCTTGACATGTGGGCCCATATATGGTGGGTCCCATATGTCAGTGGTAGTAATTTGCCATAAATTTCTTTAAAATTATAGAAAATTGTTGGGAGCCTATTAAAATTAAATAAAAATTTCACAAAATTCATAACAAATGTGCAAAAATTGACATATATAAAAATGAGTTGGGAACCTTGAAATTTCTTATTAGTTTATAAATGAGATGGGAATAATCTACTTATACATAAACGATGGGAATTTCTCATAATTGGCGAAAGCACGAACGGTTCTTTCCGGATCAATATGAATTTAGGGACAAATATCTAAAATATTACATGACTACTTTATTTTTACAAGTGATCCTTCGTTATGATCGTAGGCGTGCGTCGAGCTTCCTCATCATCGCTAAGGACACTAATGTCTCGTCCTCACGAGAAAGGCGGCGTACTCGTCGGCGATTATACTCTTCTTAAATGCGTGGCGCCTCAACTCCAACAATCCTTCTTTACCGTAAAGAACCACGTGGTGCCTTGCTTGATCACCTTTGGTAGTCTTGTTCTTCTGTCTTTTTATAGTTTTACCCTTATGAAATTTTGGTTTGTTGTCCATGTCCATCACATAGAATATCTGTGTCACATCGTTGGCGAGCACGAACGGTTCATCCTCAGAGGCCACTTGCTTGAGGTCCACGATTGTCATACCATAGTCATCGACCGCACTTTGTCGGTTTCACCCATTGGCACCTAAACAGAGGGACTTTCAAAGGTCCATACTCGAGCTCCCAGATCTCCTTTATGAAACCATAGTAGGTGTCCATCTTTCCATTTTTGTCCAAGGCATCTATCTGGACGGTATTTGTTTTGGTTGGTGCTCTTCCTATCCCGGGTCAGTCGTGTAAAATGTGTACCTATTTATCTCATACCCTTGCCATGATACGATTGTTATGGATGGTCCCCGAGCTAAGAGCTGCAATCGCTCATGGACTCCTCCTTGCCTAACAGATGCTTTTGTAGCCAACCACCAAAGCTCTCCACTTGCTTGTTCGCGATCCACTTATCGACTTATCCGGGTATTGGTCTCGTAATATCCTCTCGTGATCAAGTACATACGAGCCCTTGAAGATGCTTGTTTCAAGATCGTGAAATGTGCTTGTTTAAATGAGAGTATATCGTCACAGAGGATTCTTTTCTCCCTAGGGTCCTTTTCCCGTAGCCTCCCTCATAGCGTGATACTGGACGCCAATCGGATTCAGATCATCAATGTAGTCGACACAAAACTCAATCACCTCCTCTGTGCCAACACTCGGGCAATGCAACCTTTCGACGAGAACGGTTACTGAACATACTTCTTTAGGACACCCATGTACCTCTCGAAGCGAACATCTTGTGCAAGAAGGCGGTCCGAGAATTTCTATCTGCTTGACCATGTGAACCATGAGATGAACCATCATATCAAAGAAGGATGGAGGAAGATCATCTCAAGGTTGACCATACTAGCGACAATGTTATCCTGCAGATTAGATAACTTATCCGGATCTATGACCTTTTGTGATATCGCGTTGAAGAACGAACACACCTTTATGATTGTACCTCGTACCATATGTCCGTAGAATACCTCGCACCATCTTTGGGAGCAACTGGGTCATCAACACATAACAATCATGGGATTTCAAGTTTACGATTTTATTCTCTTTTGTGTTTATGAGTCTTCTTATGTTCGACGAGTACCCGAAGGGACCTTAACACCTGCTCAACAAGCTGAATCATGCTTTTTCTCTTCTTTGCTTGGTGTGTAGCTCATGACGAGGTAATGCCCTTTGTCTCTCTCTTGTGGATGTAGTTCTTCCCCGAGACCTAACAATTGTAGGTCCTTTCGTGCTTGAAATGTATCTTTTGATTTGCCATACATATCTATGAAGCCTAGCAGCTCACGATACATTCTTTGTGATATGCATGAAGTCCAGGAGTGACGGACCTCTAAGTCTTTCCAAAGAAGGCAAGTCCCAAAATATTGACTTCTTCTTCCGGCTAGGCTTCTTCCTAGATTCTTGGTAGGGAGTGGCGGGACGGGTTTGCTACGGGACCCTTTCCAAATACTACGTCTAGATCTTTTACCATAGAAAATACTTCCGCCCTAATGCGATGCTTGGGCTTCTTCGTTTCTTTGGTCCCATCAAAATTAACACGGTTACTCAGAACGGGTGCTTCAAATTGAGGAACCTACGATGGCCCATGTAAACAACCTTCCGAGAGTTTGTTAGGTACTTGTCTTCCGTATCATCCAAGCCTTCGGATGCGGGCTTTATACCCCTTTATAGATAGGCGACAAGTTACCAAGTGCGAGCCAAGATTTGATGGTTACAAATAGCAATGCACGTGGTGAAATACTCTCTTTTGTACTCATCCCATACACGCACACCATCATTCCATAGCGTTAGCGAATCTTCAACCAACGGTTTGAGATACACGCTGATGTCGTTACCGGGTTGCTTAGGGCCTTGGATAAGCAATGGCATCGTAATGTATTTCCGCTTCGACATAGCCAAGGAGGAAGGTTGTAGATACATAGAGTAACGGGCCAAGTCTTTGTGACTATCGCTCATGTCACCGAACGGGTTCATCCCATCCGTACTCAATGCAAACCTTATATTCCTCGCATCGTTCGCAAAGTCCGGATATTTTCTATCGAAGTTTCCTCCATCGCGAGCCATCTCCGGGTGCCTTAGCTTTCCGTCGACTTTACGATCATCTTTATGCCAACGCATCATCTTCGCATGCTTTTTGTTCGTAAACAAACGCTTCAACCGAGGGATTATAGGAAGTACCACACCACCTTAGCAGGGCTCTTCTTCTTACGCCTCTACCTCACATGGGCCATCACGCTTGGTCTTATCTTGTGATGTTTTGCACACCGGACATTCTTCCATTCCTTGTACTCATTACGATAGAGGATACAATCGTTTGGACATGCATGTATCTTCAGATCTCCAACCCCAAAGGGCGAGAACTTGCTTGGCTTCATACGTAGTTTCAGCAGCGTGTTACCCTCTAGAAGCAACTTCTTCATGAGGCCTAACAACTCATCAAATCCCTTATCGATACTCCATTAGTAGCCTTCCATTGCATCAATTCCGATGTGGTACGCAACTTTTGTGGCCCCGCCTTACGTTTGGATACAACAATGTTCCTTGGTCCTCCATGGTATTGAAACTTTTCGTAATGTCTTTCATCGGTGTATTCTCCTCTCCATCATGCAACATCTGTTCTAGATCATCGCCATCAAACTCCCCTAGTATATGTTCAATAGAACCGTGTTGGCCAACATCGCCATATAATCTGCCACATCTTCTTCGTCACCATCTTCTTCTTCACCGTCTTCTCGTATAATCTCTTCTTCACCGTGTTTGGTCCAACAGTATAGTTTTCCACTTAAACCTCTTGAGATCAAATGGAAGTGAATTTGCTCGAGTTTGACCACTCCTTGTGATTCTTGCGTCTATGCATGGACAACATATGTAGCTCGATCTTGTGCGAGCACTTGCCCGACGATAAAAGTTTCCAAACCCTCCACAAACTGTGAGGAGCGGCGGTCCATGTACATCCATCGCCGATTCATCTACATTAAGTTACATCAAGGTAGTTGTTTATTGATTTTCCAATAATGAATTAATTTCTAAAACCAAAATTAAAGTATCGCTTAATTTATTATACATTTATTTAATTTTTAGGTCAATACTTCAATTTTAGGTTAAATACCTTTTTAAAAGAATTATTTTTAAGTCGATAATATTTTATCACATATTTTATCACAATCGAATCAAATTCTAAGGTAATGCAACAAATTATTTGGCAACCTACTTAAAATGATATATCTAGATCTACCAACTTATAATTTTACATCAATGAAGTGAGTAGAGATCAATGAAGTTATAATATTTTATCACATATTAATTAATATATAATGTTAATTTTAAACAATCAAAATCTATGCAAAATCTACTTTAAACTCTACTCCCAAAATTTCTCCATGAATCGATGAAACCAAAATTCTAAATTTGAGTCACCTCCACGTATTCAATGTGTGCTACATCACAATCCAAATAAATTCTAAGCTAATGCAACAAGATTTTACAATCCACTTCAAAATTTGGTCTCTGAAAGTTAAGATTCAAAATCATAGATCCATGAAACCATCATCTAAATTTAATTAGCTACAACTACAAATTCAAAAGCGAACTACGCCTTAATCCAAGCAAAATCTAAGATTACACAACAAGTTTTCGCCAACCCTTTCAAAAGATCGAGCTATATCTACCAATTTATAACATTTCATCAAAGATGGGGAATAGAGACCAAATTTTTTCATATTAAATTTAAAGCAAATATAGAAACTACATTTCATATACAAGTAGTGAGAAATGAAGTTACTAACCTTGGTTAACTTGGATTGAAGTGAAATGATCAAATTACAAAAATTTGAGCAAAGACTCCCTCAAATCCCGTAATGGCGGCGAGCTCCTCTGTCAGATTTATGGTGGGGAAGGTTACTGGTAGCTCGGGAGGAAGAAAGGTTAAATAAGCTAACTAATCCGGTTGGTGTTACCAACCGGATTGATATCTTCCCGTCATTTGGTGTTACCAATGATCGAATTCAATTTAGTCGGTTGGTATTACCAACCGACGGATATCCCACGCCGCCACCGCTTTTTTGAGGTGATACCGTCGGTTGGTAACACCAACCGACTAATGGTCCCCGCTGCCCCTCATGACAAGTTAGCTGCTCAACCGGATCACAGATCGCTTGAGTCGGTTGGTAGCTAACCGAGATTGATGGGCCGGTATGGAAGGCCTGTTCCCTGGTAGTGAATGTATCATTTCATACTTAAGACAAGATTCAGTTAAGGCAATGAACTGGCCCATCTTTCTTAATCTCAAACCAATGGTCCCCAGCGATCCAGCATTGAGCGACCGTTCCTGGTGATCCAGCATCAGGAACCTTTCCATCGACTCCACAAACTTATGCCCAGGCCCATTGCGTAGCTTCGTGGTCAATAAGAGAACAGCCAAATCAAATCACGATCCCACGGTCTCCCCAGCCACTCGACCCCGCAAACCCACTTCACCGTTATTGCTACCATCACAACTCATCTCACAGTGCCATTATGGCATATACTCTCCATCATGTAGATAATATGCAAATGATGCTATGATCAAACAATTCAATTCTATGCATAGTGGGAGAGATAAATCACATGAAATGACGATCTCCTCGAACATGGACTTAATCAGAGATCACAAATTAACAATAAAAGTATAGAAAGTCGCATGCATCAAATATATGAATAGTATGGCAAAGGACAAGGGAAGAGATTTGCCTGTTTCGGTGGTCGTTTATTGAAAAAAATCAAAATATCCGCAAAAGTCGAATAGGGAAGTTTTCCCTATTCAGTATTGCTAAACGCCCGATCTGCGAAGTCGGCGACGACGGCACACAAACCGAGGCGCACGTGAAATGGCGACTGCACGGAAAATTAATTAAAATACGAGAAAAATATGGTAAGTAGAATATAATAAAATAAGAATATTAAAAGTGGTTTGGAGTGAAACGGACCTACGGTTTGCGAGAAACAAATCGAGAAGGACCGTCGTTGATCAGTACAACGAACGAACGAACGAGCTTCCTGTTGCTTCTTCTTTCTTGTTTACTGTAGCAGAAGTAAGAAGTAAGCGGTGACGGCGACCAGTGGCACTCCGGCGACGGCGCAGGCGCAGGGACAACAGCTCCACGGCGAGCAGGCAGCGGCGCTCCGGCGAGGCGGCGGGCTGGCGGCCGGCTGCCGGCGGCGACGGCGACGGCGACGGCGCACGCGGCGTGCGACTGGCCGGCTGCACACTGCTGCTGCTTGCTACTGCGACTGCTGCTGCGGCTAAATAGGAAGAAGGGAAACGGCGCACGTCTTGGTAGCTTCTCGTGAAAAGAAAGAAAAAGGAATAAAGAAAAGGAGAAAAGAAAAGAAAATAGAGGTATGGCCCAAAGGGCATTTTAGTAATTTTTTATCAGTGCACTCGATGCGAATCTAGAATTTGGAAATTGAATATATATATTGAATATATATATATATATATATTTAATTTTGCGAAGAATTAAAATTAAGCTAAGAAAATTAAAAGACGATGAAAAGGGGTAAATTCGAAATTTTGAGGAGGAGGGGCAATTGGGTAATTTAACTACTACCCTAAAGTTAAATATTACTCATTTCATCAAAAAGATATGCTGAATGAAAAGTGAAAATAATGGTAATTAAGATAATTAGAAACTGAAAGTATTGGAAATACTATTCATCGTACGAAAGCACTATTCATTGTACGAAACTTTAAATATAGGTCACCATAAAATATGATTTTAGTCTCTAAAAATTTATAAAAATACATAGAATATGAATATGAAATAATATGCAGCATGTTTTGAGAGATTTTCTATATAGAAAATATATAAATAAAACTTATTTCATCATTTCATGTGATTTGGATTTTATAAATATAAAAGAACAGTTGCACATGCAATATGGAATTTAAAAATAAATCTTAGTAGTAAAATTTTATGTAAAATTCTGGGCTGTGACAGAGACCGACTGGCTTCGCTAGCTGCGACTCCCGAGGGTCCCTCCGCGCCGCCCACCTCCGGCACACGCGCCGCCGTCCCCTTGGGCCTGGCAGGCTCTGCTAGCTATGAAGCCCCAGGACCCTTTGCTTCCCTTGGGCCCAGTTGGCTCGGCCACCACTGAAGCCAAGGGCCCTCCGTCTTGCCGCCCGATGCACGCCGTGTCTCCTTGGGTCTTGGCTGCTCGCTTAGCTACGGCCTCAGACCCTTCGCCTCGGGCCAAATTAGCTCCATGGTGCAAGCCCAGCCCGCTCTCTGCCAGTGGCTCCTCCAATCTTGTTGCCCGATGGCTCCTCCATGTTGTCGCCTCCCATGCACGCTCTGCATCCCCTCGGGCCCGGTTGGCTCCTCCAGCTGCAAAGCCCAAGGGCCTCCTCCGCGCCACGTGCCTCTACAGACGCTCTGCGCCCCTAGGGCAGTGGCCGCCCACCTGAAGCCTCAGACCCTTAGATTCCCTCGGGCCTGGTTGGCTCTGCTAGCTGTGAGCTCGGGCCGAGGCGCTCTGAGCGGGAAGGAGACACGTGGCGAGCTTGGGAGATGACACGCGGCGGCTGTGGAGGAGGGGACACGTGGCCCAGCAGGGTTGTGACATGTGGCCGTTGACCAATCAACGGTCAACGGTGAAGCCCACCAGTGGGTCCTACCCGAGGGGTGACTGGGTCAGTGGGTCCCACATGTGGGCCTACTTGATGACGTGGCGGTGGCTGACGCGGCGACGGCTCGGCTGCTGACGTGGCAGGGCTGATAGGTGGGCCCTGTGGCGGGTGACAGCTAAGGTGTACGTGGGACTGGCGGTCGAGGCGATTCTTGTCATTCGGCGGCAGCAGACGGCGACTGACGTGGCGGCGTAAAGGTGGTCGGGCCTTGGTGGGCGGTGGCGGCAGCGTGGCGGCTGCTTGGCGTGGTCCCCGCGGGACATGCGGCGAACAAGGAGGGTGGTGAGGCGGGAGACGCGGCCGTCGGGGCGACGTGGCGAAGCCGGTGGTCACCGAAGCGAGGGCGACTCCGCGATGTTGGCGCTTAGTGGTGACGTGGAAGCGGCGAGATCTTGACGACGCGATTCGGCGCAATTATTCACCAAAATAGGGCTTCTATATAACCAAATTGATCATTTTGATGAGCTCTACAACGTACTGAACTCTAATCTAGGGTTTGAAGAACAGGAAGAGAGAGAGATACCTCAAAAGAGGCTTGGGCTACGGTTTCGGAGGCGGATTTGTGGCCACTCCGAGGTGGGTTGGCTTGTGTCGACGAATAAAAAAGTGGGGGATTCTCTCCACCAAGAAGACCAATCGCGATGAAGCCACGTGGTGACTTGGCGAGCAGGAGGGCCCACGGGCCCCTCCGCCAAAGGCCACCCAGTACGCGTGGCGACTCGGCGAAAGCAAAGGGCATCGAGCCCCTCCGCCGCCGATCAGACGTGGCGACTCGGCGAGCAAAGGGCGTCGTGCCCCACCGCCGAGTCAAGCAGACGCGTGGTGGCTCGGCGAGCACGTGGGCGACCAGGCCTTTTCGCTGAGCGGAGGCTAGCAGGCAGACGGGCAGGTGGGCCCCACTGACTGGCGCCTGTCCCATCTCACATTTAAGGAACTTCTCCGCGAAGGTTTCTCCCGTATCGAGCTTTGTCAGGAGCATTCAATTCGAATGATCGGGCATGGTCGAGCAGGCAACTTGGCTGACCGGACGAGATGATTACCTACCCTCTGCAAGGGCGCCGAGACACTATGCTACTGAACTCACATCAAGACGAGACAAAGCGGAGGGGGCGCGCGTGGCAGGCGCACGCCTTGTCCCATCCTAGTTGTCCCCCGGAGACTCCCGAGCAGCGACACGTGGTACGAGCACTGGCGACGACGGGGAGGTGTCTCAGAGTTGTCGAGAACATTTAATGTAACCCACTCCCGGACTCGCCGAGGCCAGCTCCTAGGTATATGAGGAGAGCCAAGGCACCGTTGTAAAGGATCGATCTTTCCCACCTCGATCCTCCACCGAAAACAAGAACTCGAAAGCAGACTAGGGTCATTACCCACCTCGGGGGCCTGAACCTGGGTAAATCCGTCTCCTGTTCGTGTTCTTCACTGATTCATCTTTTGAGCGTGAGAAGGAGCGGCAAGACACCCTCTATCAACCCCCAGACTTCAGATGGACAATCTGGCTGGTGAAATATGCCGGCGATGGGGCGCCCGGTAGGGGTAGCGGTGGTTCTTTTTCTCTCTTCGTGCAGATTGAAGAAGTGCGGCGTCGGTGATTCGAAGAGCAGTCATGACGAGGACCGAGAAGGCTGATTCAGCCGCCAAACTCAAGGCGGCGCCGGGACAGACTTCCGGCCACCAGAAGGTGCTCACCGGAACGGAGCCGGCAGGTGATCCTCTGCGTGAACCGCAGGGTTCGCGAGGAGAAGAGGCGGCGCAGTCGAGCGCAACCCCATCGTGGAACCAGAAGAAGGTGACGGTGGCAGGAACGCCGCCGGTTCGGAGACGTCTCACCATGAGCGAGGCATCCCCAGCGCAGAATTTGCACGCGGCTCGGCTGTTGTTGGGCCACCCACCAATGCAGCTGGCCGGAGATACCCCGGCCACGCTGTGGCTGCGGGACATCTCTCGCCTTGTCAACGCGGCCCAGATCCGCGTAGAGGAGTCAGAGCGACCGGACACCTACGGTGGGCCGCGGTCGAAGGCACGCGCGACCCGCTCCCAAGCTTCGAGCCATCCGAGCCAGAGGCGGGCGGGTCAGGATGATCGAGGGAAGGAAAAGGGTGTCCGGGATGCGGACTCCACGAGGGGAGGAGGCCGCGCATCCGCTCAAGGGCCGCCCCGAGTGCTAGCCCTGAGGGGTGGGTGCCCGGGAGACTTGAGAACCCATCTGGAAGAACGGCACCACCGCCGCGGCGGCGATTTGCGGAACACGCCGCACCGTCGACGCGAGCAGGAGTAGGAAGATCGGCGGACTACAGACGATGGTGACGAGGAGATCGATCATGCGAGTGAAGAAGAACATGTCTCCTCCTCCGCGTCGCGGGAGAGTCGGGGCACGCGGTCTCCGGCCGTTCACGCGCGAGGTCTTGGGCGGCGCCGACTTCAGACTGGCATGGGATGCCAGGCGTTCACGTCCCGGCTGCGCCGGGTGGCGTGGCCGGACCGATTCCGCCCGGCCATCATCGAAAAGTACGACGGCTCCACAAATCCGGAGGATTTTCTATAGATCTACACCTTGGTGGTGCAGGCGGCGGGCGGAACGGCAAGGGTTATGGCCAACTTCTTCCCCACCGTTTTGACGGGGTCCGCCCGCTCATGGTTGCTTAACCTCCCGCGAGCATCCGTCAACTCGTGGGAGGGGTTGTGCGAGAAGTTTGTCGCCAACTTTCAGGGTTCTTTCACCCAGCCCGGGTGGAGGACGACCTGCATGCATTGAAGCAGGAGAAGGAGGAGTCGCTGCGTGCCTTCATCTGAAGGTTCTGCAACTGTTTTAACACCATACCCAAGATTTCCAGCCAGTAGGTCGTTATCTCCTTCCGCGGAGGCGTGCGCGATCGGAAGATGAGGGAGAAGATGGCTACCCGAAACATCACATCGACGACCGAGCTCTTCGCCTTGGCGCACAAGTGCGCTAGGGCTGCAGAAGCGCGGGACCGGTCGAACGGGAAGGCATCCAGAGGCCCGTCTACTATGTCAGCAAAGTGTTACATGATGCAGAAACCAGATACCCTCAAGCTCAGAAGATGCTGTATGCTGTATTAGTGGCTTCTCGCAAGCTGCGCCACTATTTTCAGGGGCGGGAGATCACGGTCATCACGGCCTACCCCTTGAGAGAGATCTTGCACAACCGAGAAGCTGTGGGGCGGATCGCCAAATGGGCAGTAGAGTTGGGAGAGCTGTGCGTGGGGTTTGCGCCCCGCACAGCTATCAAGAGCCAGGTGCTGGCCGACTTCGTGGCAGAGTGGTCGCCAGTCACCCCCGAGGAGGAGGAACCCGCCCCTGAACCGTGGACCTTATTCTTTGATGGATCATTCAGAATGGAAGGCACCGGAGCCGGAGCCGTCCTGGTCTCCCCGACCGGAGACGTGCTACGATATGTGATCGGCCTCGACTTCAGGGCCACCAACAACATTGCAGAATATGAGGGACTGCTGGCAGGGTTGCGTGCCGCAGCCTCACTAGGCATTCGGCGACTTCAAGTCAAGGGTGATTCTCTACTGGTCGTCAACCAAGCGCGGAAGGAGTTTCAATACGTGGATCCTATGATGGCGGCCTATATTGCAGAAGTGAGGAAGATGGAGCGGCGATTTGATGGATTGGGATACATCCACATCCCGCGGCGGGAGAATTATCTGGCGGACGAGTTGTCACAACTCGCGTCCACCAGGGCATCTGTTCCGGTCGGAGCCTTCGAAGAAAGGCTATCACGACCGTCCATCGCAACCCCCGAATCCGGTGGGGACGATGGTGACGCTGCTCCAGCCCTAAGTCCTGGAGGGGGAAGCGGCAAGGCCGCCGAGGCGGCAATGGCGGAAACGTCTGGCCCGACGGAGTACCCGGGCGGTCACCGTGTGGCTGCCACGCTTGGCCGGGAAGGTCAGTGGATGGATCCGATCCTAGTCTTCCTGCGGGACCAAGTGATCCCTAATGATGATGCGTCAGCCGAGAAGATTGCGCGAAAGGCCAAGCGCTATGCCCTGGTAGGTGGGGACCTATACCGCCAGGTGGGGACCTATACCGCCAAGGCAGAAACGGAATTCTTCTGAAGTGCATCACTCAGGAAGAGGGGAGCAAAGTGCTCTCCGATGTCCATGGAGGCGAGTGCGGGAGCCATATGTCCGGCCGTACCTTGGTTGGAAAGGTTCATCGGCAAGGATTTTACTGGCCTACTGCCCTCCAGGACGCTTGCGAGCTGGTGAGGAGATGCAAAGCATGCCAGTTTCACGCCCAGCAGACCCACCGACCAGCCCAAGCACTGCACACCATCCCACTCTCCTGGCCGTTCGCGGTCTGGGGGCTGGATATCCTGGGCCCGTTCCCGCGGGCCACAGTGGGCTACACTCATCTGTATGTGGTCGTCGACAAGTTCACCAAATGGGTAGAAGCAGAAGCTGTTCGGACCATCACTGCGGCGTCTGCGGTCAAGTTCATGCATAATATCTTCACTCGATTCGGGGTGGCGAACAGAGTCATCACCGACAATGGGACGCAGTTCACCAGTAAAGCCTTCCTTGAATTCTGTGAAGATATGGGCACCAAGGTATGTTTCGCCTCGATCGCCCATCCCCGGAGCAATGGGCAGGCCGAGCGCGCCAATGCATTAATCTTAAGGGGGCTGAAGACTAGGGCGTTCGACCGGTTACACCAGCAGGGCAGACGGTAGGTAGCCGAGATGCCCGCTGTTCTGTGGTCGCTCCAGACGATGCCAAGCCGGGCAACAGGAGAAACACCCTTCTTCTTGGTCTATGGAGCGGAAGCAGTGTTGCCGACTGAGCTATCCTTGGGATCTCCCCGAGTGAGGGCTTGTGATGAAGAGCAGCAGGAGGAGAGGCGGTGGGATGACGTCAATTGCCTGGAAGAATTGCGGGATCGAGCCGTGCTGCGCGCCGCTCGATATCAACAGGGGCTCCGACGGTACCACGAGCGCCGGATCAAGAAGAGGGTGTTGACGGTGGGCGACCTCGTGCTGCGAAGAGTACAAGTGTAGGCCGGCCGCAACAAGCTGTCCCTCCAATGGGAAGGGCCATACAAGGTGGTCGCCGTGTCCAGCTCGGGCGCGTGCTGGCTAGCTATGGAAGACGGACGCAAATTAACTAATTCTTGGAACATAGAGCAGCTGCGCAAGTTCTACCCATAGAAGAAAAAAAAACACTATAAGTATCATCTGACATGAAGTCGGCAGGCTGGCGAGCTGTAATTGTGAGCCGGCTAGGCCAACCTCGGCTGTTACATTTTGAGCATTCATGAAGTATGTGATCGGTTCACCGCTGTTTTCTCCATATGTTATTACTGTCTGTGAATCAACTGTTTTGTACATCAAGTGGGTCAGTGCGTGCCAAATCTAAGTAGCGCTACTGCTTTCTGGCAATAAAGTGTGATGTCCTGCTCCGATGCAGTTAGGGGGAAAGGGGGAATGGGAGGCATGCTCGCAGACGGTGTCTGCATGAAGTCGAGCCTCAAGGCCATCATGAGCACCGCCGCCGCCTCTCCAGAACTCATGCCCTAATCGCCATGAAGTCATGGTCGGATCCCGAGAGATTGCCAGAAATAGCAGGCTGGGGCGTGAAAAGAAAGAGACCGCAGCCCTTCCTGTGTGTTTCTCTGTGATCGGCGAACAGGTGCTACCATCAAAGGCTAAAGGACTGACCCTGTCGGCCGAGCAAACAAGATCCAAAAGCAAACCACAAAGGAGGCTGGTGGTAAGAGGAAATTTAAATTCAGGGGGTTAGGTTCCCATGCATCTGCTCGCCTTCTCTACAGGTATGAGGCGATGACAAAAAAGAAGAAAAGAAAACTAAAGAGTCCCAGTTCCGGTGAGGAGGCGCAGTGTGGTCACTCGGAGTCCACCACGATCTCGTCATCCTCTCCGAAGGCGATCTCGTCAGGAGGTATCTCCAGTGCAGGCGCCTGCACCGTCACCATCTCCGCCACCCGAGCTGCGGTGTCACGGACACGCGCGCAAACGCGTCTGGCATCGCCCTCGATCCCTTCCACCACCCGGGCGGCGTCGAAGGAGGGATCGCGGGAGGCGCAGCAGGCGAGCACGTACTCGGCGGTGGCGGCGATGGCCTGCTGGCCCTCGCGCTCGGAACGGGCGTTGATAGCTGCCGGCAACTCGAGAAGGGCTTCGGTGACGCGCGTGATGGCAGAAGCACGCTCCACCAGCTCCACGTTGAAGGACCGGAGCGTGCTCACCATCCGCCGGAAAGCCGGCCGGAGCATCGCTCGCAGGTTGCTCCGGTCTTTGCGCTGGGTCCGGAAGAGCTCCAGCTCTTTGGCCCTAGCGCGCTTCTTTGCTGCCTCCGCTGCTTCGGCCCGGACGCGAAGACCATCAACGAGGGCCGTCGACTGGGCCAGCGCCTCCTGGAAGCGGGCCGTCTTGGCCGCCATCTGCTCGATCCTCTGCACCGCAGCCGTCGCCAGAACGCCCAGAGACACGCTCTGATTCTACATGAGCGCAGCGGCGTCCAGGAGGGGGTGCGATGCGGCGGAGACAGGGACCAGAGCGGTCGAAGGCGCGAATGACGTCAAGGCGGCGCCGACCTGGGCTGCAGAGGTGGCAGGAGCCGACGGGCACGTTGATGGAGCAGCAGGTTGGGGCTCGACCGGGGTCGCGGTCACCCTAAACCACGAGCGAAACGCGCAGCACGTCACAGGTAAGGAAGAGAAGGAATAGTGCTTGATAACTATGCAGGGTCGGACCACTTACCGGGTGGAGAAGGTGCCGAATGAGAAGACGGTGGCCGGTATAGCCATCCCTACCCCCCTCGTAGGCCCCACGGTGGCCGGGCGCGGTGGGGGTAGCGATAGCGCGGCCACGCCGCTTGACGGCACAGCGGTGGTCGGAGCGGTCGTCGGTGTCGCTGGCGACGGATCGCTTCGCCGCAGGAGCAAAGAGTCTGTGGTGGCGGCGGCGGCATGGATGATGATGCGACGGCGCGGCAAATACGCCGACGCAGCAGCAGATGAAGGTGTAGTACTGGCGAGAAGCCGGGGCTTCCGGTGGTGGCAAAGCCGCATGGGCGACGCGGGCGTGGCGTCGGATTAGGGGCCACGGCGAGGCCCCGCGGTCACGATGGTTGAAAGCGCGGCAACTTCGGCGGCCGCCGCCGCGGCTGAACCGCCGCGGCGCAGCGAACAGAAGAAGACGAACCCCCAGCTGCGGCGGGGGGTGTCGACGGGCGCGAGGGTCCGAGACGGGCCCGGAAGAGGGCCGCTTCCGGGAGGAGTTGCGGATGACCAGTGGCCCCTAGGAAACGACGACGGCGGGCCCGGTGGCGTCCATCGCCGACAGCTTGGAGATGATCGCCATGCGTTCTGCCGTTGGCAGTTCGCACAGCGGACGGGCATCGGACGGGCAGGCGGTGATCCGAGGGCCGGCGGGGAGTATCCTATCCAACCATTGCCTGGCCCCCTCGGGAGACAAATCACCGGCCTCTGCAGCAGAAACACCCAGGAAGGGGTTAATTGATGACCAGTAGAAGAAGAGTGAAGCTAGAGGGAAGAGAAGCATACCGCCGACGAAGGTGCGCCCAATGTCGCGTGGGCCTGTGTACTGCCAGGCGATGCGGCCGTGACGACGCAGGGGCTGATGCGCCGGGCGATGGCGTCCGCCAGAATCATCGGCCCGGACAGACCGGCCCGGCACAAGTGGTCGACGCGGGCGATCATAGCCTGCAGCGCATCCGACGACGGGGGCAGACTGCCCCACGAGTCTTTTTGGATGGCAGGACCCTCCGGCAGAGTGAGCTCGTCCAGGCCACTCTCGTCGCCAGCGTAAAGCCAATCACTCTTCCATTCCTTCCAGGAAGACTTCAGGTTTGTCACCGGGAAGCGGTCGGAGATGCCGTCACGGAGGTGGATATGATAGCTGCCAACCACCCGGCCGCTGTCGCTAGGACGAACGACGAAGTAGTAGCGGAAAAGGAGCAGATTTGGCATCATCCCCACGAACATCTCGCAAAGGTGAGCGAAGAGGGAGAGGTACAGAATCGAGTTGGGGGTGAGGTGGACATGGTGGACCCCGTACTAGGAGAGGAAGGTGTGGAAGAAGTCCGAGAAGGGGGGCACTAGCCCCATCATCATCGTCCAGAGGAAGATGACGATCTCCCTGCTCCGGCAGCGAGGAACCACGGTGCCCACACGAAGAGGCGGGCTGTTGCCGGCGGAAAATATCCGCATCAGGTGATGGAGACCCTCCTCGGTGAAGGTGGAGGCAGGCAGGATCGACTGCAGGGGGGCCATTCCCTTCTTCGAGCGAGTGCGAGAAGCCGTGGCGGCAGGAAGAGGATGACGGAGTCGCAAGAAGAACAAGAAAGGGCAGGAAGATTGGTGGCGCAAGAACTCTAATGGCGGGCGAAAGGAGAGGAAACAGTCGAGGGGAAGAAGGCACATTTATAGGCCCAGAGAAGGGCAGTCGAAGCGGTTCGGGGGGGGCGAGGGGCCCCCACGCCACCCTCGATCCCCGAAGAAAACGGCGCGTGGCGAGGAGTTGAGGCGGAGTGGAGAGAATCTCTGCAGGCGCGCGCGGATTCCGGAGGAGGGCCCACCCAGGACATTGTCAGGATAGCAATAAGGACTCTTCGAGAGCAAGTACAAACGAAGAAACTTCCAGAAGAAGACGGTTCGCCTCCCTGGGCAGGCCCGGGGGCTACTGTCGACGAATAAAAAAGTGGGGGATTCTCTCCACCAAGAAGACCAATCGCGGTGAAGCCACGTGGCAACTTGGCGAGCAGGAGGGCGCATGGGCCCCTCCGCCAAAGGCCACCCAGGACGCGTGGCGACTCGGCGAAAGCAAAGCGGGCATCGAGCCCCTCCCGCGGGCCGACCAGACGCTGCGTGGTGACTTGGCGGCGGCGGGCATCGAGCCCTCCGCCGGGCCGACCAGATGCGTGGCGACTCGGCGAGCAGCGGGCGTCGTGCCCCGCCGCCGAGTCAAGCAGGACGCGTGGTGGCTCGGCGAGCAGGCGGGCGACCAGGCCCTTCCGCCGAGCGGAGGCTAGCAGGCAGACAGGCAGGTGGGGCCCACTGACTGGCGCCTGTCCCATCTCACACCTAAGGAACTTCTCCGCGAAGGTTTCTCCCGTATCGAGCTGTGTCAGGAGCATTCAATTCGAATGATCGGGCATGGTCGAGCAGGCAACTTGGCTGACCGGACGAGATGATTACCTACCCCTCTGCGCGGCGTCAAAGACACTATGCTACCAACTCACACTGCACGAGACAAAGCGGAGGGGGCGCGCGTGGCAGGCGCATGCCTTGTCCCATCCTAGTTGTCTCCGGAGACTCCCGAGCAGCGACACGTGGTACGTAGCATGGAAGGACAGACGGGGAGGGTGTCTGTAGTTGTCAGAACATTTAATGTAACCCACTCCCGGACTCGCCAAGGCCAGCTCCTAGGTATATGAGGAGAGCCAAGGCACCGTTGTAAAGGATCGATCTTTCCCACCTCGATCCTCCACCGAAAACAAGAACTCGAGCAGGACTAGGGCTGTTACCCACCTCGGGGGCCTGAACCTGGGTAAATCCGTCTCCTGTTCGTGTTCTTCACCAGTTCATCTTTATGGCGTGAGAAGGAGCCGTCACAAGACACCCCTCTATCAACCCCCGGACTTCAGACGGACAAATCTGCATTTGAAATACGCCGATAGCTTGGATCTCAATGGAGGGTGTCTAGGGGGTATTTAGAGGGGTGGAGAGGTGTTGGCTCGGATTAATTAGAGATAGAGGCTTCTCCCAAAACTCAGTGACATAGGTAGGCAACCCTTTGCCAATCACATCATATGTGACTCTTGTTTGTTGGGTGACATCCAATGCCCCGGCTCCCAACACCAGATGCTCCAAAGCCCCAAACCTTTTGGATGGCCCTGATAAGCAGACCAATACTATGCAGTGAGTGAGCACCCCGCGGAGGCGGAAACTACCCCTCACCCCAATGCCCTTACCTAAGTGACGACACCCCGCAGAGGCGGAAACTACCAGCCACCCGATAAGACCACCAGGTGCAGCTATTGGAAGAGCATCGTTTACTTAATTTTTCGAGGGAAACTATTCTTTCATTATGATCATGTCCACCAAATATGAAAAATGAGAGAATAGCAATATGACAGGAACTATCTCAAACACATCCACATGTGATAATGGCATGGCCTAGGGCGCTTTGATCCTTATCATCACACCTCCTGTCCTCCAAGCCGAGAGATCCACGCTTGAAGCCTCCATGAATACTAACGCCATGCTAGTACAATTAATAGCTAGCGATAAATTACATGGAAAATGACATCACATGTCAGCACGCAGGCTGTTATACAACTTATGGCAGCCCAAGCTGCAATTAACCATAGCACGCAGGCCATGAAAAATCGCATACATGCATCACATACACACAAGGGGGCCATACCACTCACATCATACTCTGCAAAAACAAGTTAGGCGTAGAATCGTATTCTACCCTGCGCGATGTGAGTCAAGTTTTAATTAAACGGCCTGCTGCGACAATCACGGCGGTCCCTTGCGAGCCATCGGGATATAAGCCGATTTCGAGCAATCTGAAAGAATGCCGATTTCAAGCCATCGGGATGTCTCAATTTTCACAAGACCGATCGCATCGATCCTTTGCGCGAGGTTCCCTCGAGAAGCCGACACACACTCAGCCTCGATCTGTTGGCTTGCATCTTAATCGGCATATGACGAAAGTCCAGATGGTGATTCTAGCAGGTATGGACCAGTCACAACACGATGCCGATGAAGCACGAACTAATCTTTTTGGCTTTGTGTAGTCTACAACTCGTACCTCTAAAACCCCGTAAACCGATTGATCATATCAACCCATGACTGACACTGCAACATATCACATATGTGCATCATCCAGATTCAGTATCTACGCATGATCGGCTCTGATACCACTGAAGGGAAACACGGTTGCTACACTAGCAGAATCGGCATTCTACCGCGTACACCCAATCTAGAATCACATGCTAGAAGAGGATCGGAATCGGGATCGTTACCCTTGAAGAGCCGATCCAGCAGAGGCCGATGCAGCAGAAGCAGAACTGCGCGACGCCGAGGAAGTAGTCAATCGCGTCGCGGAAGTAACCGATCAGATCATGCGTCGCCGGAGGAAGCCGATCTGGTCGCACGTCGATGAGGAAGCCGATCTGGCCGCGCGTCCTCGAGGAAGCCGATCTCGTCGCACGTCGTCGAGGAAGCAGATCGCGTCGCGCGTCGTCGAGGAAGCCGACCTCGTCGCCGCGCCGGGTGAAGCTCGTCGAAGATGGTTAAGTCGATCTCGATAGCGCTGAAGACAAAGGAACAACGCTTCTATGGTATCCACACGTACGGGGATGGAATCACCGCGCAGGTGTGCTAGCACCGAGGCGCGCGGTTGGAGATTTGGCGTGTGGAGGCGGCGGCTAGGGCTGGCGGTGGCTCAAGCAACAACTCGGTCTGGCCGCCCCTCCCACGCCTCCTTTATATAGCCCTCTCGTGGGCTCCTCGAACGGAGGCCCAACTCAGTCCATGGCCCATGTCGTACATGATCCATGTGGCGCACATCATACGTGGCACCCACATCACTGAGCCCACATCCCATGTGGCCCATGATTGTGATTGGGCATATATTTCCTTCAATATATCCTCTACATTAAATGATTTATACATACGCTATGTTTTTTATATCATATATATCATCTACACTAGATCATATATATAATACATACACTAAATCATATATATACCATCTAAACTACATCATATATATCATATATACACACATAAATAATTACAGTATATTTTTATATCATATATACCATCTACATTAAATCACTAAATCACTGAATAACCCACACAAAATCACTAAATCAAACCCCTAGCCTCAAATCTCTGGTAAATCATCCTCATTTAACCTAAAATCTCAGGTAAATCATCCTTATTTCATCACAATAGCACATACTATGCATGTATAAGTCATTCATGATGAAAGATTGAAGAAATGACGGAGAAAATACCTCATGGTGGAAGGAAAATCGTCGTCGCCGCCGCTGGTCGCCGCTCTGGAAACAGACGGGCTCGGGTGGGGGAGAGTGGGGAAAGTGAAGGAAAGAGGGAGCCACTGTTGCTTTTAATCCTTCAGTCGCCCGTCCATCGGGTGAACGTAGCGGATCGGTCGACGCGTGGCGCGCCCGGCCTCACGGGTGACGCGCCGGGAATCTTCCCGTTGGGTGAGTGGCTATCTCCCGTTGGTATATGATATGGAATGATCTTTCTATATCTAAAATTTTAATTGCTTTAAACCCAAATCGAGGAGCGCGAGAGATATATAACCCAATTAAGTGAGATATGATGCACTTTGTCACTAAGGAGATGAATGATTTGTTCTTCGATCCTTTTGAGAGGAGCGTATAGTAGCCGTACGCTCGTACATGCATTCAATATTTGTATCTTATTCTTTTGGTATAAGCTAGGTAGCTAAGCTTGCGTTAATTATAATAGATTGTGTAGATTTTTATTTTTTAATGTCAAATCTGGTTAGATCTAAACCATTATAATCCAATCCATTTTGGATGATTTAATAATAACCGTTAGATTTACATAACATTATCTACAATCAACGATCTATATCTTTTCAATATTGACCGCTAGATTTATATAATTAATGATCTAAGAGTTGAGATGAACTCACCGACGCCGTCGCTACCATTAGAAAAATTATAGTAATAGTAGAGATAATGAGTAGTAGTACTGCTACAGCACGCTATACCGTCCGACGATGGACGGTACAGGAATCACGCTGTGGAAACTACCCTCCCCGCAGAGCGCGCGCTCGCTCGCCCGCATCTCGTCACGTGCATGTTGCACCCCGAGCGCCACTTCGCAAGCTAGTTGGTTTGGGCCGGCTTGGGCTGCGTGCCCGTAGCTACTCTACTGGGCCGGCCGGTGCAATGAAGCGACTCAAATTCTCTTACTTACTACAGATCTCATACTACCCCCTTAGACTTTTTAAGATCCTGCTTCAGGGGTTGTAGGTTGTAGCGGATGAAGCGTCCAGAAAGAGAGATCCCCAAATCCACCGCAAGCAGCCGGAGAAGGTCCGGCGAAAATTCCCCAAATCGACCAAGCATGCGAGCGAGTCGGAGCGATTCCTCCTCCGTTGGCCCCCGCCCCCGCTTCGGCAGATTCACCTGTTACCACGGGCCATCCAAATCCTCCGATCCATGAAGGTGTACGTCCAGGCGGCGCGTCGGCTACCCCTCGAGGAGATCCCGGAGCTCGTCACCTGCCTCTGCGAGGCCGGCCACTGCTTCGGCCTCGCTGACCCCGTCAGCAACATCATCCTCAATGCCATCGCTCACCTCGTCTCCTCCGACCTGGAACAGCACCCGCCGCCGCCGCCGCCCCCGCCGCGGAAGAGGACCCGCAGGACCTACAGCGATTGCTGGGGGTTCATCTCCTCCAACTCCCTCGACGGCCTCGTCGCCTTCATGAAGATCTACTTCCGCTACCTCACCAGCAACCAGGCCAGGCGTTATCTCCACCTCGCCTCCTACCACCTCCTCCTCGCCATCCACCTCGTCAACCACGACCGCCGTCCATCCTTGCTCCCCGAGGGTGGGGGTGGGGGTAGCAGCTGGATGAAGGCCGCACTCAGGATCGCTGCGCTCCATGCAGACCACCCCGCGCCCGACGACCTTGCGCGGATCATGACGGCGCAGTACCCCTCTCATCTGCTCTCTCCCATCATCGGCAAGCTGCGGGGATCGGAGCTGCTCACTACCCATGACGTCCGGGCCATCGGGGACCTACTGGCCCGCCAGTGGCCGCCACCCAACATGGGCTTCTCGTGCTGTCCTCCAATCTCCATTGAACCCCCAAATCATCTTCAATCTCACCAACTCCAACTCCAATATATCTCCGACCTGACGTATGACAGCTCATACATGGAGACCAAGCTATCCAAATGCCTGGCGGAAGTCACACCGAGCAGCCATGAAGAGGAGCTTGATGTCTCCCCATGCGAGCACATATTGTCCCTGAATATATGACTTCTCGATGCCATCCATATCTTCTACATCCAAGCACTCGCCATGCTTCCTTATGGTGACAACTCCATGCACCGTGGCCGCCTCCTCCGCGCCCTCCTCGTGTCCGGACACTGCTACGGCCCCTTGAACCCTGTGTCAAACATCATACTCTACACTGTCTGGTACGACATTGCCTACCCTCTCCTGCCCCCACAAGAAGGCGGTGAAGGTGAGGTTGAATTACCCCAAGATATCTTGGACACCCGCGCCATGTCCCGCATGGTGTCCCGTTCCCTCGATGGCCTCGTCGCACTCCTCAGCACCATCACCACCACTGGCACCCCACTGTCAAAGCATGAGGCTGTGGAATACCTTTTGTTTAGTAACTGTGACCTCACTGAAAAGTTGCAGCAGGCCATGACAAAGAAAAACCCCTACGCCGCTGCAGCCAAGGCTTCGAAACACCCCCAGCACACCATACTCGGGTCATTTCTCGCGTCCCTGACCTGCGAGAAGCTGGACAAACTGCGTCACTTGCTGAGATCAACTTGGGATGGTTCTGGCTGTGTGATCTGCGATGCTGACTGGAAGCAGCTAACCGCAATGATCCACAAGCAGTACGCCAGATTGACTCGCAAAAGAAGACTGCATGTATTTGCTCCAGATGCTCCAGGCCTGTCTGCAGAAACCTTGACAGCAATGTCAAAGAGAAGGTCTGCCTTTACGAGCAGGCAAAGGTTTGTTCGCAGCAAGCTGGAAGAATTGCTTCAGATATGCCAGGCAACATCCTTGGGTATAGTCTCGTTTTGGTTTCTTGATTGCTTGCTTTATTTGCTTCTACCAGCCTGCTAAAATTTCATCTACTCTTGTGCTTATTGCAGGAACCAAATTATAAGCTTGACCTCATCTGTGGAGTAGAGGAACCCAAATCCAACCACTACAAGCTCTACCATGCTAACTTCTTGGCAAGCACACATAGCACCGTGCTCAATGATGAGGCAACCACAACACCAACTCCTGTTCGCATACTCTTCTTTGCTGAATTCTGGGAGTCACAACCTTATCCTCAAATATTTGATCAGCCGAAGTCCATCTTGCTCCCTGTTCAAAATCACTACACATGTTTTGGTGAGTCACTGAATTCTTGTGATGATGCTCCTACTAATTTTTTTATCAAGTAGTAGGACACATCGTGCAATCATCATTGCAATTTGCATGCATATTAATGCCCTGGATTGGTGTAATATCATTGCATCTTAGTGCGAATTTACTTTCATTTAGGAGCTGGGGCTAGCGTTGTAGTATATAACTAGATGATACCCCGCGCATTGCGGCAGGACTTTGTGCCTTTAAATATATGTGAGAGATATGGCCGCTGATAATGTAAGATAATTAGCAGTGAGATTAAATCAAAGATGTAAGAAAATTTAGGATATTGTTGTTCAGATGCTGAACTGAATAAACACATTTTGCCACGCTCTTCAAAAAAAAGAGCAATAACATTACATAGACGACCGTCTGTTCTGTTGCTGACTGTAAAATAGGTAGCTAGGACTACTATATAGATTGAAAAACACTTTGTGAAGCAAGCACTGTTTTTAGCATGAGGTAATTTAATAGTAAATAATATATAAAAACGTTGGCCAAGAAAGAAACTGCTTATCAGCTTTTTTCCCCCTGAAAGATACTCATTGATCTGTTCCTAAAATTGTTAACTCAATCTAAGTACATTGACTGATTAAGTACAAAGCATCTTTGTTAGATCCAGTCTTCGACAGCAACCATTGTAACTTGATCAGTGGAGCAATAACGTAGGATGCAGCAAGCTGGCTCATAGTGGAAGTGGTATTGCGAAATGTCCTGACAGTAAAGAAACAAATAGCTGCAAATTGTAACACTGAGCCAACAGAAACTTTGTATATTTCACAGATTGTACTGAATAATAGAAGAAATCATATCTGGTCAGTTCATTTTTTTAGCAAAAGGAGGTGAAATTCAATGATCGAACCATTTGAAACATCCATTTTACCTCGTAGTGTAGCACTGCTAACTTTTTGGGGTGAGATGAAAATTTTCTAACAGAGCTTATACTTTTCTGATGAACTAAAGAAATATTCAATCTTTGATCCACAGAATCGGTAACTTAGGAAAAGGCTGATCAGCGCAGTTTAAAAGGTTCATACACGAATATTTCATAAGATATTCAAGGACAGTAACAGTACTTAGTGAACACGAATATTTCATAAGATATTCAACGGATTGTAAACCCTAGCTTTTGTGGATTTTTCCCTAAACCCTGAACTGGCTAATAAGATGTTGATACCCCTCGCGTTGTTGTGCCCTACGGGACATCATGCTTATAAATAAGTCTAGGGAATTGGGACGTCCATTCGGCTTTTCATTGTTGAATCAACAAGTGATAGAAATGGCAATAAAAGGGTCCCTTTTGTCAGGCTTTAGTCTAGATGCCTTTGCATGATCTTGTGATAGTGTTATGTAGCACCTAGGTCTGTCGTGGAAGTTTTTTGCCTTGAAGTACAAATTGGAGATGTGTGCCTACTGTAGTTGGTAAAGAGATCTCATCATTGGTAAATATATGCGTTTCCTGGCAACATAATTGGCCACATGTTTTTTTTTTGTCTTGAAAGGAGCACTATGGTACGCAGCAAACATGTGACTAATTATGGAGGGCGCCTACAGTTACTTCTGATCAAAGATTTGGCGCAAACTTATCAGCTGTGGGTATCCTCACATCCTCTTCTGTTTTGGCTTTGTTGACAGGTCGTTGCACCTTTTGTGAGGATGATGCGAGCACGATTTTGCATCCACCATCTGGAAATCATTCTGAGGCTGATATTGATCCCACCCTTGATCTATATGGTTATGCTTTACGCAACCTTCGTAAACATGAGGGCTTGCTAGAGTCAGATTTTATTTATTTTGATCACAAAAGGGATGCCAATCTCGAAAAGATTCTTGATGCTATGAAATAACTCTCCAAACTATCTTTCTACAGAAGCGGAAGTAGTAGTGAGGTTCCAAGGATTCACAATATTGTATGATGTTGGACTCCGTAGCTTTTGGGAGGAAAAAATCTCTATTGTATGGTATCACTGTTATCTAGTTTTACCTATTATAAGTGTTAAGGTCCTTAGTCAAGAAGGCAAAAGAAGCGTATGAAACTGAAGGTGTGAAATTCCCTGAGAAGCCACATGTAGAGAGAAGCTAGGTTATCTTATGCAGACGGAAGGGGAAACTATATATGTTTGGTTATTTTGATTATGGCAACTCTCACTGTTTCAATGTACCCTTAGGGATGGCATTTTGATCTTTATTAAGAGGGAGCACTAGTTTATAATTGTTATATGCATGTATCGTCCTACATTTGGTACTCTAGTGATTTCTGTCTTGTTGCCAATTGTGTTTTAAGTGGATGGTCTATAAAAGTTATTTAGGTAGCATCGGTATGGAGTAGCTTAGAACTACTGTATATTGAATCTATGAAATTCTAGTCTTTTGTAGCGTTGATAAACTAGATATGTATGGTGTTGATATTTATGTTCCTTTGCATCCTGAACATGAAAAAAAGAAACAATGCTATGAGGTAAGTCTGGACTTGTCTACTACTTGCTCCCAAAATTGACATGCCAAAATTTCTTATTTGCTGAAACTGGAATGTAGTTTATGTATATGTGAAGGAAAGCAACACACAAGAAGATAGCACAAGCATTGTCTTAGCTTCTTAGCATAACTGAATTTTGAGTTGTGCTGTTGAGTTCACTTCCAAGTCAAATAGCAGCGTGGAACTTGTCCCCTAGCTACGCTACCCTGGGTTTGCTTCCCTAGGCTGCCAAACGATGCCTCAGGGAGCTTCGGCCGAATTCTTCTTGTGCATTAATTCGCACGGTTAAAACAGAATTGGCAACAAGACAGAAATCACTTTTATTGCTATTTCTATCACTAGTTTTAAGTTACCTTAGGCAAGGCTCGACACGTACTTCCAATTACCGTGGGAAATCGCGATTTCGAGCCGGAGCGGGAACGATTTTCTAGTTTGAAAATTATAAATTTGAGTTTAAATTTGAAAAAATGAAAAAAAATCAAAAAATTCCTAAAAATAGTATAAAACACAAGGAACATAATGGTATCAAATTTAGGTCAAATTGATGCCTAAATTAATGAGAGATTTAAATTTATGTATGTTAATTAGCATTTTGTCCTTAAATCATGTTTTAACGTTGTGCTAATACAAGAAAAAATAACTCTGGTGGTAAATCACGTAACGTTGTTCACCGTCACCAGTTCCGCCACCCGAACCGCGGCGTCGCGGACACGTGTGCAAGCATGTCTGGCGTCGCCTTCGATCCCTCCCACGACACGGGCAGCGTCGAAGGAGGGATCACGGGAGGCGCAGCAGGCGAGCACGTACTCGGCGGTGGCAGCTATGGCCTGCGGACCCTCGCGCTCGGAGCGGGCATTGACAGCGGGTGGCAAATCGCGGAGGGCTTCGACGACACGCGTGACGGCGAGGGCGTAGTGCAGCACTGACTCCTGTGGCCCCACCAACTCCACGCCGAAGGATTGGAGTGCGCTTGCCATCCGTTGGTAAGCCGGCCGGAGCATCGCCCGCACGTTGTTTTGGTCCTTGCGCTGGGTCCGGAAGAGCTCCAGTTCTTTGGCCCTGGCGCGTTTCGCTTCCGCTTCCGCTGCATCGAGCCGAGCACGAAGACCGTCGACGAGGGCTGTCGACTGTGCCAGCGCCTCTTGGAGGCGGGCCACCTCGGCAGTCATTTGGTCAATCTTCTGCACCGCCGCTCCTGCCAGGACGCCCAGGGACGCGCTTTGGGTCTGTAAAAGCGCGGCGGCATCCAGGAGGGGGTGCGGCGTGGCGGAGACGGCGACCAGAGCGGACGCAGGCCTGGACGACGCCAAGGTGACACTGACCTGACCCACCGAGGTGGCAGGGGTAGGCGGTCACGCCGACGAGGCGGCTGGTTGGGGCTCGGCGGTGGTCGCAGTCACCCTAAACCCCGAACGAACACACCGTATGTTCCAGGTAAGGAAGTGGAGGAATAGTACTTATTAATGATGCAGGATCAGGCCACTTATCGGGTGGAGAAAGTACCGAACGGGAATGCGGTGGCCGGCATGGCCATCCCGACCCCCCTCATAGGCCCCGCACGCCCTTGCGTAGAGGGCAGTCGGGCGCGATTACACCTTCGATAGCGATCGGTGGTCGGGGTGGCCGCCGACACCATCGGCGACGGGACCGAGCTTAGAGGGGTGGTGAGCCCCGTGGTGGCGATCGATGGCGTGGAGGTCGCCTGGCGGCGCGATGACGCCGACGACGGCCGGTTGGCGGCGTGGCGGGCGAGAAGCCGTTGGTCCTCATTGTCGCCGAGGGCGGCGCGGGCGAGGCGAATCGCGCAAGGGCGAAGTGGTGGCCGCGGTGGAGGTCCCCGCAGCCACGCTGGTTGTCGGCGTAGCGGCCACGGTGGCGCCATCGGGCGCAGAAGCCTGGTCGATGGCGCGGCGGAACAGGAAGAAGACGAGCGAACCCCGCGTTGCGGGCGGTGAAGTCTTTCATGAGTCGCTTGGGGTCCGGGATGGGCCCGGAAGAAGGCCGTTTCCTAGGGGCGCGGTCATCGGCGCCGGTGACAGTAGAAGGGGCGTCACGGATCACCAGCGGCCCCTGAGGAGTGACGACGATGGGCCCGGTGGCATCCATCGCCGGCAGCTTGGAGATAATCGCCATGCGTGCCGCCGTTGGCAGCTCGCACAGCGGGCGCGCGTCGGACGGGCAGACGGTGACCCGAGAGCCGGCAGGAAGCACTCCATCCAACCACTGCCTGGTCTCCTCGGGAGACAGATCGCCGGCCTCTGCAGCGGGAACATCTAGGAAGAGGTTAAGTGGTGACCAGTAAAAGAACAGCGAAGATAGAGGGAAGAGAAGAATACCGCCAATGAAGGTGCGCCCAATGTCGTGGGGCCGTGTATCGCCAGCGATGCTTGCGCATGGCGACGCAGAGGCCGATCTGCGCCGGAGATGGCGTCCGCAGAACCATCGCCTGCATAAGCCGCCCGACACAGGTGGTCGACGCGGGCGATCATCGCCTGCAGCGCGTCCGACAACGGGGGCAGGCTACCCCACTAGTCTTTTTGGAGGGCGGGCACCTCCGGTAGAGCAAGCTCGTCCAGGCCGCTTTTGTCCCCGATGTAGAACCAGTCGTTCTTCCAGTCCTTCCAGGAAGACTTCAGGCTTACCACCGGGAAACTGTTGGAGATGCCGTCACGGAGGCGGATGTGACAGCTACCGACCACTCGGCCGCTGTCGCTGGGACGAACAGTGAAATAGTGGCGGAAAAGAAGCATGTTTGGCATCACCCCCACGAACATCTCGCAGAGGTGAGCAAAGAGGGAGAGGTACATAATGGAGTTAGGAGTGAGGGGGACATGGTGGATCCCATACCATGAAAGGAAGGTGTGGAAAAAATCTGAGAAGGGGGGCACTAGCCCCATCATCACCGACCAGAGGAAGATGATGATCTCCCAGTCTCGGCAGCGGGGAACCACGGTGCCCACACGGAGGGGTGGGCGATTACCGGCGGAAAACATCCGCGTCAAGCACCGAAGACCCTCCTCGGTGAAGGTGGAAGCAGGCAGGATCGACGTCGGAGGAGCCATTCGCTTCTTCGAGCGAGTGCGAGGAGCCGTGGTGGCCAGAAGAGGACGACGGGGTCGCAAGAGAAATGTGGAGGAACAGGAAGATTGGGAGTGCAAGGGCTCTAATGGCGGGCGAAAAGAGAGGATACAATCGGGGAGAAGAAGGCATACTTGTAGGCACAGAGCAGGGCAGGCGAAGCGGTTCGGATTCCCGGGGCATCGTGAGAGGCAAGGGGTCCCCCACGCCGCCCTCAATCCCCGAAGAAAACGGCGCGTGGCGGAAAGTTAAGGCGGTGTGGAGAGAATCTCTGCAGGCGCGCGCGCAGATTCCGGGGGAAGGGCCCACCCAGGGCCTTGTCAGACCAGCAATAAGGACCCTTTAAGAGCAAGTACAAGCAGAGAAGCTTCCAGAAGAAGACGGTTCGCCTCCCTGGGCGGGCCCGGGGGCTACTGTCGACGAATAAAAAAATGGGGCATTCTCTCCACCGGGAAGACCTATCACGATGAAGCCACGTGGCGGCTCGGTGAGCAGGCGGGCGCCCGGGCCCCTCCGCCGAGCCGAAGGGACGCGTGGCGACTTCGGCGAAGCAAAGGGCGCCGGCCCTCCGCCGAGCCGAAGGGACGCGTGGCGACTTCGGCGAGCAAAGGGCATCCGTGCCCTCCGCCGAGAAGTAGGACATGTGGTGACACGGCGAAGCAAAGGGCGTCGTGCCCTCCACCGAACGGAGGCAAGCAGAGGACATCCCAAGAAGAATTAGCAAGGGGATTCGACGGACGGGCGGCTGGGTCCCAGTGACAGGCGTCCGTCCCATCTTATGCGTAAATAGCTTCCCCACGAAGGCTTCTCCAGCATCGAGCCGTATCAGGTGCATTCAATTCGAATGATCGGGCATGGTCGAGCTGCGACTTGGCAGACCAGAGGAGATGATTACCTACCCCTCTGATCGGCGTCAGAGGCACTGTGCCACCCACTCACTCTGCACGAGGCACGGCGGAGAGGACGCGCGTGGCAGGCGCACGCCTTGTCCCATCCTAGTTGTCCCACGGAGACGCCCGAACAGCGACACGTGGTGTCTAGCGTAGAAAGACAGGCGGGGAGGATGTCTTTAGTGGTCAGAACATTCAATGTAACCCACTTCCGAACTTGCCGAGGCCAGCTCCTAGGTATAAAAGGAGAGCCAAGGCACCGTTGTAAGGGATCGATCTTTTCCACCTCGATCGTCCACAGAAACCAAGAACTCGAGCAGGACTAGGGCTGTTACCCACCTCGGGGGCCCGAACCTGGGTAAACCTGACTCTTGTTCGTGTTCGAGAATGGTTCATCATTCGCGAAGCGGGAGGAGAGAGCCAGCGGCGCACACCCTCTCTGCCGAACCCCCGGACTTCACCCGGACTAAATCTACCGGCTGAAATACGCAGACAGTGGCGCGCCAGGTAGGGGGGTAGCAGCTGGTTCGTTGTTCTCTCTTCGTGCAGATAGAAGAAGTGTGGTGTCGGCAGTCCAGAGAGCAGTAATGACGCGGACCCAGAAGGCCGATTCAGCCGCCAAACTCAAGGCGGCGCCGGGACAGGCTTCTGGCATCCCGAAGGCGCTTGCCAGTAAGGAGCCGGCGGGTGACCCTCCGCGCGAGCCGCAAGGTTCGCGACGGGAGGAGGCGGCGCAGTCGAGCGTGACCCCGTCACGAAACCGGAAAACGGTGGCGGCAGCGAGTAGCCGCCGGTCCGAGACGCCGCCATGAGCGAGGCGCCCCGACAGAATTGCATGCGGCATTTGTTGCCGACCACCTCCAAGTCTGACTAGCCGGAGATACCCCAGCCACGCCGTGGTTGCGGGACATTTCTCGCCTCGTCGATGCGGCCCAAATCCGCGTGGAGGTGTCAGAGCGACCGGACACCTTCGGTGGTCCGCGGTCGAAAGCACGTGCGACCCGCTCCCAAGCTTCGAGCCATCCGAGCAAGAAGCGGGCGGGTCAGGATGATCGAGGAAAGGGAAAGGGCGTCCAGGATGCGGATTCCCCGAGAGGGGGAGGCCGCGCATCCGCTCAAGGGCAGTCCCTAGCGCTAGCCCTAAGGGGTGGGCGCCCGAGAGACTTGAGGGCCCACTTGGAGGAACGGCATCGCCGGCGTGGCGGCAACCTACGGGACACGCTGCAGCGTCGCGGCACGCAAGAGCAGGAGGAGCGACGGACCGCGGACGGCGGCAACGAGGAGCGCGGTCGCGCGAGCGAAGAAGAAGATGTCTATTCCTTCGCGTCGCGGGGGAGTCAAGGCACGCGGTCTCCAAGCCGCTCGCCGATACAGAGCGCTGGCGGGCGACGCCGACCCCCGTATGGCATGGGATGCCAGGCGTTCACTTTCCGGCTGCGTTGGGTGGCGTGGCCGGACCGGTTTCGTCCGGCCATCATCGAAAAGTATGACGGCTCCACGAATCCAGAGGAGTTCTTGCAGATCTACACCACCGTGGTGCAGGCCGCGGGCGGAACGGCTAGAGTTATGGCCAACTTTTTCCCCACTGTTCTGACGGGTTCCGCCCGCTCATGGTTACTAAACCTCCCACGATCGTCTGTTAACTCGTGGGAGGGGTTGTGCGAGAAATTCGTCGCCAACTTTCAGGGTTCCTTCACCCAGCCTGGGGTGGAAGACGACTTGCATGCGTTGGAGCAAGAGAAGGGGGAGTCGCTGCGGGCCTTCATCCGAAGGTTCTGTAGCTGCCGCAACACCATACCCAAGATTCCTAGCCAGTCGGTCGTTATCGCCTTCCGCCGAGGCGTGCGTGATCGGAAGATGAGGGAGAAGATAGCCACCCGGAACATCACTTCGACGACCGAGCTCTTTCCCTTGGTGCACAAGTGTGCCAGGGCTGCAGAAGCGCGGGACTGGTCGAACGGGCAGGCGGCCAACAAGGACACGGTTGGGGCTGGTTCTTCTAGAGGAGCCGGTGCCAAGGACAAGAAGAAGCGCAAGGCGGCCGAGGTGATGGCCACCAAGCGCGACTCGGACAACGAAGGGCGAAGGCGCAGTGACCGTCGCGATGAGCGTGGTCCCCGATGGGACCCCAGGGACGACGGCCAGGGGCGGCGGAGCAGCCGACAAGACCGGCGTGACGACCGCCGAGACCACCGGGGTACCAGGAGGGACCGGCCAGACCGGCGAGAAGAGCCCCGCGAGTATAAGGGAGGCAAACCTTATTGCCCCATCCACAGATCCAACCTGCACGACTTGGAGGATTGCCAGGTGGTGAGTAAGGTAGTAGAGCAACGGCTAAAAGAACGCCGCTCCCCGAAGGACAATGAAGACCGCGGCCCCGTCCTGTTGGGGTTCCAGCGGGCGGAGCACGTGGTGGCGTACATCCACGGCGGCTCGGCAACTTACGCCTCCAACACCAGGTAAAAGGTGCTGATGAGGGAGGTATGCGCCGCGGTCCCAAGCGCGGGGGCGAGTCGGCGACTAAAGTGGTCGGAGGAGATGATCACCTTCAGCCAGGCTGACCACCCCGAGAGCACCGCCGGCCTAGGGCACCTTCTGATCATGGTGTCGCCCACCATCCGGAACATGAAGCTTGGGCGGGTGCTGGTGGATGGGGGCAGCTCCATCAACTTGCTGTCCCTTGAAGCTTACCGGGCACTACAAATCACGGAACGGGAGTTGCAGCCCACTCACCCATTCTATGGCGTCACCCCGGGGGCTGAGTCGGTGCCCCTCGGGCGTCTCAGCCTTCCCGTCACGTTTGGTGATATCACCAATTACCGAACGGAGATGGTGGACTTCGAGGTGGCCGACTTCAACTTACCCTACAATGCCCTACTAGGGTGGCCAGCGCTGGTGAAATTCATGGCGGCCACCCACTACGCGTACATGGTGGTGAAGATCCCAGGGCCCCGAGGCCCCATCATCGTGAGCGTGGATAAGCCGGAAGCCCTTCGATGTGATCGACGGGCACTAGACCTGGCCGGCGCAGCCAGTGCACGACAGGGCGGTGCCGACGGCGTCGGTGCTCCCCAAGCAAAGACCCGTGCGTCGCCTGGTTCGTCCGGCGACGTTAAGGCGGTCTCCTTGGACGAAGGCGTCCCTCAGAAGACGGTGAAGATAGGCGCCTGCCTCGGCGCCAAATAGGAAAGTGCGCTCGTCACCTTCCTCCAGGCTAATTCGGACGTGTTTGCATGGCAACCGTCTGACATGACTGGGGTCCCCAGGGAGGTGATCGAGTACCACTTGGCTGTGCTCCCAGGAGTGTGCCCAGTCCACCAAAAGGTCCGGAGACAGGCACCTGAGCGCCAAGAAGCCATCAGAGAAGAAGTAGACAAGTTGATGAGTGCGGGTATCATTCGCGAAGCCACTCATCCCGAGTGGTTAGCCAACCCTGTACTCGTCCAGAAACCAAATGGGAAGTGGCGCATGTGTATTGACTTCACCGACCTCAACAAGACGTGCCCAAAAGAACCATACCCGCTGCCGCGCATCGACCTCATCGTAGACTCCACGGTGGGCTGTGAACTCCTCAGCTTCTTGGATGCCTACTCCGGCTATCATCAGATCAGCATGGCACGGGAAGATGACGAAAAAACAGCCTTTGTAACCCTAATGGGAGTGTATTGTTATGTAAGGATGGCCATGGGGCTCAAAAATGCTGGCCCAACTTATTAGCGTGCCATGCACATCTCATTCAGGTCTCAGATAGGGAAAAATTTGGAGGTGTATGTGGATGACTTAGTGGTGAAGACCAAGAAGACTGAAGGGCTACTGGTCGACCTCGAAGAAACTTTTGCCAACCTACGCCGGTACTGCTTGAAGCTCAACCCAGAGAAATGTGTATTTGGAGTGCCCTCCGAGAAGCTGTTAGGTTTCTTGGTGTCCCACCGGGAGATCGAGGCCAACCTAGACAAGATCGCCACCATACAGTGGATGAAGCCACCCACTCGTCACAAGCACGTCTAGTGCATTGCTGGCTGCTTGGCGGCGCTTGGGCGTTTCATCGCTCGTCTCGGAGAAAGAAGCCTGCCGCTGTTTAAACTATTGAAGAAGACCAATCACTTTGAGTGGACGCCAGATGCTCAAAAGGCATTCAAAGATGTGAAGACTTACCTTTCATCGCCTCCGGTGCTGGTGGCGCCCGGACTGACCGAGCCTCTGTTATTGTATGTAGCAGCCACGCCGATGGTGGTGACTGCGGTCCTCGTAGCAGAACGGGAAGGCGTCCAGAGGCCCGTCTACTACGTTAGCAAAGTGTTGCATGACGCAGAAACCAGATACCCTCAAGCTCAGAAGATGCTGTACGCTGTATTGGTGGCATCTCGGAAACTATGCCACTATTTTCAGGGGCGGGAGATCATGGTCGTCACGGCCTACCCCTTAAGAGAGATCTTGCACAACCGAGAAGCTGAAGGACGAATTGCCAAATGGGCAGTAGAATTGGGAGAGTTGTGCGTGGGGTTTGCCCCCCGCACTGCTATCAAGAGCCAGGTGCTGGCTGACTTCGTGGCAGAGTGGTCGCCAGCCACCCCAGAGGAGGAGGAACCTGCCCCCGAACCATGGACCCTGTTCTTTGATGGATCATTCAGAATGGAAGGAGCCGGAGCTATCCTGGTCTCCCCGACCGAGGACGTGCTACGGTATGTGATCGGCCTTGACTTCAGGACCACCAACAACATCACGGAATATGAAGGATTGTTGGCAGGGCTGCGTGCCGCAGCTTCGTTGGGCATACGCCGACTTCAAGTCAAGGGTGATTCTCTACTAGTCGTCAAGCAAGCGCGAAAGGAGTTTCAATGCGTGGATCCTGTGATGGCAGCCTACATTGCTGAAGTAAGAAAGATGGAGCGGCGGTTTGATGGACTGGGATACATCCACATCCCACGGCGGGAGAATTACCTGGCGGACGAGTTATCCCAGCTCGCGTCCACCAGAGCACCTGTCCCGGTCGGAGCCTTCGAAGAAAGGCTACCGTGACCGTCCATCGCAACCCCCGAATCTGGCGGGGACGGTGGTGACGCTGCTACAGCCCTCAGTTCTGGAGAGGGAAGCGGCAAGGCCGCCGAGGCGGCGATGGCGGAAATGTCTGGCCAGACGGAGTACCCAGGCGGTCACCATGTGGCCGCCGCACTTGGCCAGGAAGGTCAGTGGATGGATCTAATCCTAGCCTTCCTGCAGGACCAAGTGATCCCTGACGATGATGCGTCAGCCGAGAAGATTACACGAAAGGCCAAGCGCTATGCCCTGGTAGGTGGGGACCTATACCGCTAGGGCAGAAACGGAATTCTTCTGAAGTGCATCACTCAGAAAGAAGGGAGCAAAGTACTCTCCGATGTCCATGGAGGCGAGTACGGGAGCCATATGTCCGGCCGTACTTTGGTCGGGAAGATTCATCGACAAGGATTTTATTGGCCTACCGCCCTCCAGGATGCTTGCGAGCTGGTGAAGAGATGCGAAGCTTGCCAGTTCCACGCCCAGCAGACCCACCGACCAGCCCAAGCACTGCACACCATCCCGCTCTCCTGGCCGTTCGCAGTCTGGGGCTGGATATCCTGGGCCCGTTCCCGTGGGCCACAGGGGGCTACACCCATCTGTATATGGCCGTCGACAAGTTCACTAAATGGGTAGAAGCGGAAGCTGTTCGAACCATCACTGCGGCGTCCGCAGTCAAGTTTATGCACAATATCGTCACTCGATTTGGGGTGGCGAACAGAGTCATCACCGACAATGGGACACAGTTCACCAGTAGAGCCTTCCTTGAATTCTGTGAAGACATGGGCACCAAGGTATGTTTTGCCTCGGTCGCCCATCCTCGGAGCAATGGACAGGCCGAGCGCGCCAACGCCCTGATCCTAAGAGGGCTGAAGACCAGGGCGTTCGATCGATTGCACCAACAGGGCAGACGATGGGCAGTTGAGATGCTTGCTGTCCTGTGGTCGCTCCGAACGACGCCAAGCCGGGCAACAAGAGAAACACCCTTCTTCCTGGTCTATGGAGCGGAAGCCGTGCTACCAACTGAGCTATCCTTGGGGTCTCCCCGGGTGAGGGCTTATGATGAAGATCAGCAAGAGGAAAGGCGGTGGATGACGTCAACTGCCTAGAAGAGTTGCGGGATCGAGCTACGCTGCGCGCGGCCCGATATCAGCAGGGGCTCCGACGGTACCACGAGCGCCGCATCCAGAAAAGGGTGTTGTCGGTGGGCGACCTTGTGCTGCGACGGGTGCAGGTGTGGGCCGGCCGCAACAAGTTGTCTCCCCAATGGGAAGGGCCATACAAGGTGGTCGCCGTGTCCAGCACAGGCGCGTGTTGGTTGGCTATGGAAGACGGGCGCAGATTAACCAATTCTTGGAATATAGAGCAGCTACGCAAGTTCTACCCGTAAGAAGAAAAAACCCCCTGTAAGTATCATCTGACATGGAGTCAGCTGGCTGGCAAGCTATAGTTGCGAGCTGGCCGGGCCGACCTCGGCTATTACGTTCAAATATGCATGAAGTATATAATCAGTTCACTACTGTTTTTCCAGAATATTATCACTTTCTGTGATCAACTGTTTTGTAAACCGGGCGGGTCAGTGTGTGCCGAATCTAAGTAGCGCTACTGCTCTCTGGCAATAAAGTGTGATGCCCTGCTCCGACGCAGTTAGGGGGTGAAAGGGATCGAAGGCCTAGAAGGGGGGTTGAATAGGCCTAATTACAAATTTTTATGTTTTCGAGGTTTAAGTGGAACTTAAGTCAAGTTAAAACTAGAAGCAACGGCCTATTCTAAAACGAAATCACACAAGCACTAGATCAATTAGATAATTGAGTAAGTCATCCAAGCATCGCAATATTGAATGTAAAGTGCGGAAAGTAAATAACAAGGGGACAAGGATATTTTTATCCCGAGGTTCGGAGACGAACTCCTACTCCCCGTTAAGGAAACCTTCGACGAACGAAGGCCGGTTCCCAAGCGAACCTAATCCTCTCTCCACTCGTAGTAGTCGTTCGCCGCTCCGGCAGGTCAACTCCGCACCTTCACAACTCGATGAGGGCTACCACACGCCTTGGCTAGCTCCTCATCCCCTCATAGCTTCCAACGACACACGATGGAAGGGAGATACACTCCAAGGAGGGAAGCCCGATGAAGAAACCTCCACAACTCCAAATCCCCGAAGAAGCACAACGAAGAAGAAGGAGAAGCAAGGAGAAACTCACAAGACTATGGGCACCATGGAGACACACTAGCTCACCTAGCCAAACCCTAGCAAGGGAGTCAAATGAATGCTCAAGCTCTATTCTCCACTAAGACCTAGAGCAATAAATACCCCCTCACACACAACACACTCGGGCGAGCATATTCCCTCAAGATTCCTCCCGAGGTGGGAGGTTTTACTCACAGTCCGGACGGTCCGGACGGACCATCCGGACGATCCGGACGCTTGACGCACAGGCCAGCCCAACCACCCCAGGCGGCACCTTTCACTCACAGTCCGGACCACCGTCTGGACGGTCCGGACGGACGGTCCGGACGCCGTACCAACTTCCCTGGAGAAAAATGGAGAGCAAGTTGTCTCGTCCGGACGATCCGGACTCCTCGTCCGGACGATCCGGACGCCCAGCACACCTTCAGAAAACACGGTCCGGACGGACCGGACGCTCACGACAGCCACACAGGGGAGTTCATACTCCGTCCGGACGATCCGGACGGTGCATCCGGACGGTCCGGACGCCGTATGAACCTCCCTGGAACCAAGACAGAGGAGTTCGTACGTGGTCCGGACGATCCGGACGGTCCGGACAGAGCAAAAACAACTTGGTTCCACCACAACCTTACTCTCTCGAACACACCACCTCCTTTAGCTCACCCAAAACCTTGTCCAGACACCAAGGACCACAACCTGCACCAGAGAGCACTAAGCCAAGTCCAAAGACACACTAAGAACCTCAGAGTTCCCCCAGGAGCGATAGAGATAGAAAAAGAATGTATTGTGCTTCTCCGAGATGATATCTGAGTTGAAGAGGAAATTATCATCGGGACCCCTAAAGTGAAAAGATACAAGGAAGACCAGAAACACCTACACTAAGGGTGGACCTACTCAACTCCCGATCCAACCTCTATAGGGTCCTTATCCTTGTCCGCTAGTCACTTTGAGTCATCAGGAGATTTTGAGGGGTCCATGAAAACCCAGATTTCCATTATTTGAGACAATCCACATCAATCACCAAAATCATCAAAATACCGAGGGGTCTTGAGACTTACAATCTCCCCCTTTTTGGTGATTGATGACAACAATCTGCAATCTATCTCAAATAGCAATAATCTTTTTCACAGTGGGTTAGTTTCCAAAAGATGAAATGAACAAAGAGATTATGAACTAACAGAGGCTAAAATAGCTCCCCCTAGAACCAAGCATCTCACACAAAGATTCAAAGATTCAAAGCCACATGCATAACCTCAAGAATAGACAAGATAATAACCATTTGAACCACAAGTTCACTTAACCAGATGAGACAAGGTTCACAAATAACACAATGTAGCACAATCACAAAATAACAGCCCAAGTTCAGAACCACAAGATCCACAAGCTAGCTCAGATCACAAAACATAAGAGGTATAAAACAAAGTACTAGACGACACTAGACGACCGACCAACTACTCCCCCTTTGGCACCAAGCACCAAAAAGGGTCCTACAACCACTGGAAGGAGAGAAACACGATCAGGAAGACCCGTCCTTCTTCTTGGTGAAGCGGCGGCGGAAGTAGGTCTTCATCTGTTGCTTGAAGGTCACCTTCTGGCCAGGAGCAAGTGGAGCAGATCCACTAGGAGCAGAGGGGGAAGTTGAGGGAGAACCTGGGGCACTGGTGACGGCACTAGGAGGACCTGTAGCAGAATGCAAGATGTAGGAGGAGGGATCCAAAGAAGTCAGAACATCGCCCTATGAAAGATATGCAGAAGGTTCCTCTACAGCAAGATCAAACAACTGCTCTCCTAGAAAGTGCACAGCAGAGGAGAGATCATCAAGTCTGTGGTACTGCTGCTCCACAGTGCCTTGAATGGCAGCCACATTTCCCTGAAGCTCATGGAGTGAATTCTGATACTCTGCAAAGCGTGCTTGCTGCTCCTCAGAAAGCTTTGTTTGACTCTCCATCGGGGTATTATAATGGCCAACATCTTCTTCATGCCATTGGATGTAAGTTTGATGATAGGAGGTCATAGTGTCAGTCAGAGCATCAAACCTGGCAAACAAGGGTGTGAAGTCTGGCATCTGAGAGAACTGGGGCTCCTGACTTGAAGGAACTTGAGGCACTGGGGGCACTGGAGCCGCAGAAGAAGACCTGTGGCGACTGGATTGACCTGCAGTGGTAGCACTCTGCCCCTTAGGAATCTTCATCTCCTAAGGCTTCATAGGAGAGGTGAACATAGACGCATCCACTATCGCCTGCTGAGCAAGGACCCCACACATGACATGCCCCAGTGGCAGATTCTTCTCAAACCCTCTCATAATGCACTCTTCTAGTTCACCAATCAGAAGGTCAGGAATGTTGATGGCACTGCGAGACATGATATAGTGACAGGTCCACTGAAAGATGGGGGAAAAAGCATCTCTGTTACCTGCTCTCTGAAGAATGGTCTTCCTAAGAATCCCATAGAGAATGTTAGTGGTATTTGAGAGGAAGAAAGACTTGTTCTTCTGAAAAGCAGGATTGGAAGAGTCCTCATATAGATGACTAGTCATAGTGATGTCTGGCTCCACGTGCCTGTTCTAGCTCTTCCACTTGTGGTCATCACCATAGAGAAGATCATGGATGCTTACCCCATTACACCCCAAGTTGAAGGCTTGCTCAAAGTGCCCTTGGTGTAGAGAGAAGCGAGTGCCTCCAAGTGAAAACTCAAACCTTGTTTTGTCCTTGGCAACCCACAATGTAGCATAGAACTCCAAGATGAACTTCACACTAAAGGACAGTGGAGTGGTCAGCAACACATCAAGGCCACGAGATGCCTGACATCCAAGAAGTATGTCTGCTGAGCCTGACGCCTTGTGCACTCGAGTCCAATTTATAAACTGACCCTTAAGGATGAACTCAGACTTATTATTGTACTTAGCAACATAGGCTCTATGAAAATCCTTATGGACTCTATGAAGAAATTTTTCACCTGAGAGATTCTGAGGCAAGTTGATTTGGAACCAACGCTTGACCGACACGCGCCTCAGTTGGCGAAGATTTCTGTCACTCCAAGTGAGCAGGTCCTTGTACTCTGAGCCATATTCAGTAAATAGGCTCCGCCTGGGAACCATAGTCACCTCCTGATCTTCCTCATCACTGAAAGCTTCTGAGGACTCTGACTCCTCAGTCTGAGGTTCATTATCCACATCTATATCATCATCCGAGACATAGCGAGATGCAAATCGCCGTGCGGGGCGCTTTTGTTGACGGGATGGCCCCTGCCGAGAGGAACCACCAGCCCCGGAGGCGACCCCCTTGCCCTTGCTAGCTGTCTTAGTCCGAGGCATTCTCACACACCTTGCACAAATGATCTCCCACAAATTCTTTCACACAAGTGCACACCAAACCCTAGGAAACCACAACCTTCACTGACCGGGAATCCTCTGCATATCAACACATTATGTTCTAAGTCTACTAGGATCACAAAGAAGAACAATCCCCTTCACAATTTGACCAAGAATCAAGAAGAGAAACCCTAGAATAAGGGACTCACCTTGAGAGAAGAACGGCCAAACGAGGACCTCCGGCGACGAGACAAGTGCGGGAGGTGGCGGAGGACCTCGAGGGGAGTCCGAGGATGGAGGGGATCAGGTTGAATCCCTCCAGGGAAGAAGATTGGTGGTGGGTTGAAGAGGAGAAGAGAGAGAGGGTTCCCATGGGTTGGGAGAGAGGAGGAAGAAGTTGGAACCGAAGGGGAAGAGAGAAGAGCGGCCAAGGGAGAAAAGGGAACGCAGGTGGGCGGTTTCCCTCTCCGTCCGGACGGTCCGGACGGTGCGTCCGGACGGTCCGGAGACCATAGGAACTCAGGGAAAAACTCCCAAAACAGGATTTTCGCTACAATATCCCCATTCAAACAGATGAAACGGAAAACTAGGGGAAATGTAAGCGAGAGGAAGGAGAAGGATGACGGAAAGCACACTTTTGAAAGGGTAAGACAGACAGAATAGAGATGGGGAATTTTTGACTTGAGAGATTTAGATCACAGAGAAGCACGATTGCACAAAGGGGCAAAGGGAACAAATCAAATGAAAAGCACACACATGGATGAGCTTAGAAGATTATACAAGATTTCTAGGGAAAATGCACCAACACATGGGTATGAAAGATCAGCACAACCTCAACACCAGCAGCTCAAGAAGAGTTAAAACACAAGAGGCCAATGAGCTTAGAGCTATGAACCATGTTCCAAGAGCCATATCACCAAGTATCAACCATTAGAAAGTGATCTCAAGACACTATGATCAATGATACCAAGGGGTGGCATATTTTATCCTGAATACAAGCAATTGAGCAAGGGTGCATGAGAAAAATAACTGGATACCATGCACACGGCCTAAGCAAGTGAGATACAAATTGAGCTCAGCAGTCTAGGTAAACCTCAAAGCACATGAAGACGCAATCACCGAACATTACTTAGTAATGGCATAGCGGAGAAAATACACTTTTTTTTGATTGCTATCATTTTCCTCAGTTTTAGCTAGGATGATCGTTGCAAAGGATTGAGGCCAAGCCTTACTTTTCGACCATTTAGTCAGAATGATCGTTATGAAGGGTTGAGGCTCAAGCCTTACTTTTTGACCACGCCTAGCATTACGCTAAAGGAATCGTGATCTCGGTCATCCAACACTCCCCCTAAGTTCATGCCAAGTGCAATGGCAAGCTATCTCAGGAGAGAGGATTGGTGGGACTCAACCACAGATTCTCAAGATTAAGCAATTAGTCATTTTCATTTTTTTTTCATTTTTTTGAAAGCATTGTCATCATCATTACATTGCAAATTTTTGAAATAAAAAGAAAACCAGCTCAACACATTACTTAGGCAATGTAAGGGATGGCAATCTCCAAGTAAAAAGAGTTTCACCCAGACTAGGCAAGCTCAACATGATCACACCAAGCTATTAAGCAACATGAAGGTTCAAGAAGAAAAAACTCATGCACCAAGTTTAAGAGATTGGAGATATGTACATTTTGAAACACTTGGTACCATTGAGCATGGAGTTACATGAGGTCATGAACATCAAGATTATACAATAAGAACTATTGAGATACACGGCACACAAAGTTCACAGGCCTAAGCTCATTGATCTTGAGAAGGCATGTACATCAGAAGCAAGCTTATCACCGAGGCAAGAGTAAAAGCAAGAGCATCAAGACAAACAGGACCTGTCAAGCATGTTGAGTTCATTTTTTAACTTGCAAAATCGTGCCTCATCAAGTGGCTTAGTGAAGATTTCGGCCAATTGATCGTCAGTCCTCACATGACTAAGCACAATATCCCCCTTCGCCACATAATCCCGAAGGAAGTGGTGTCGGACGTCAATGTGCTTTGTCCGTGAATGCTGGACCGGATTGGTCGCTATCTTCACTACGCTCTCATTGTCACACAGAAGAGGCACTTTTGTCAGTTTTAGCCCAAAGTCATAGAGGGAGTGAGTCAGGTATATCAACTGAGCACAGCAGCTCCCTGCCGCTATGTATTCTGCCTCGGCAGTTGATAGCGCCACAGAGTTTTACTTCTTAGAGGACCACGATACCAGACTCCTCCCAAAGAAGTGACAGGCCCCAGAAGTGCTTTTGCGGTCAATCTTGCAGCCGGCATAATCTGAATCAGAATAGCCTAGTAGCTCAGACCGCGCACCCTTTGGGTACCACAGCCCTAAACTAGTGGTATGTTTGAGGTATCTCAAAATCCTTTTGACTGCACTAAGGTGAGACTCTCTAGGGGAAGCCTGAAATCTAGCGCACATGCACACACTGAACATGATATCAGGCCTAGATGCTGTGAGATAGAGTAATGCACCAATCATAGAACGAAATTGAGTGGGATTTGTGGGTGTACCTTTTTCGTCGAGATCCAGATTTCCATTCGAGGCCATGCCTGCGACAACAATGACAGTATGGAGACGTGCTATGAATTCATTGAGGAGATCTAGGAGCTGGACTATGGAGCTTTGAAGATCCCTCTTCTTTGGTGCCAATGGGTCCAACTCCCTACGGTGGTAGAAAATGACAAATACGACATGACTACCGTGGATCTTAAATGTGCTGGATACAGAGAACAACCATTCGTACTTGCAAAAGATGTTATGCAAGCATTCTATGTCAGTGACCCGTCAAACATAGACCGCCATGTGGTTCTACAAGAAAAAAGAAGAATTGTCGGGATTGAGAATGTCGTCGACAAGGAAGAGTACAATCAGTACGAAGACCTAGCTCCGTTCAGAGAGAACGTCGACCTGAGTCTCATGAAAGAGAGTGATGAACCTGCTTACATCCGTCGCGATCATAATGAAGGACTAGTAGTTTAAGTGTAACTCCGTTGTATCAATACATAACATGTTTAATTTGTAATCTATGCAGAGTAATGGAAACATTTGCGCCGTGTCGAAAATAATGTGTAATTTTATTTAGTAATTTCAATTTAATTTATGATAAACCCCTAAAACCCCAAACCCCATGAAAATGAACCCTAAAACCCTTTTAAAGGATAACATAAAATATTGATTTATTTTATGGGTTAATTATATAGTAATGAGACTAATCATATTTTTACAAAATTATTACACATTAAATAAGTGACAATCGCATTTTTTCTAGGATCCAAACTGTCTATAATATTTCTATGAATTTTTTCAAATTTTACCAAAGTCATTTAGTAATTTAAATAATTCAGATACTATTTATTGGATTATTCAACTCACTGGAATATCATAAATAGGGGTACAATTATTTATCTGAGTTATAGTACACAAAATAATGAATATAATATTTTTATCACAACAAGAATGTTCTTTAAAATTTATCATAATTTTTATATATTATTCTTATGCCTAAAACTATTTTTAACAAATTAGAAATGGCCTCTCCATTAAATTAATATCACAGGGCTAAAAAACCACATCAGTGCCAATTTTCAACAAACCAGCACTGATATTACACATATCAGTACCGGTTTTTAATAACAAACAGGCACTCACAGTCCTTACAGTGCCGGTTTGATATTAAAAACTAGCACTGATGCCACTATTACAAAAGGCCCATGATCCTGAAAAAATTGCCCGTGCCCGTTGTCCGTGTCCTCACACCGCCACCGCTGGAGCCCGTGTCCTGACCGCCGCCGGTCCCGTGCCCTCGCGTCGTGGCCAACAGAGCCCATGCCCTCACGCCACCGGTCCCTATACCCCTCGCCTATCTCCCCAGCTGCCAGACTATCCCGCGCCGCCCCCCTCCCCCACCACCGTTCCCCATGCTTCACTCCCCTCCCAACTGCCGGTCCCCTCCCGCGCTGGCCGCCCCACGCCGGCCGCCCCGTGCCGGCTATCCCACTTCGCCCCCCTTCACCTGCACCTATCTCCCCCACCGCTAGCCTCCCCTCGCCCCTAGTCCCCTTCGCCGGCCTCCCTCCTCACCGGGCTCCCTCTCACTGGTCTTCCCCTCGCCGGTCTCCCCCCTCACCGGCCTCCCTCCATTACCGGTCTACCCCCCCACACACACACCCACCTCCCTCCTCACTGGTCTCTCCTGCCGCCGGTCCCCCTTATCGCCGTCGCCTCGACGCGTTGCTGTTGATGAGGTAATTCTAGCACCATTCATTGTCATGCTGACTTGTATTTTTGTGTGCTCTAGTTTTCCTAGATTTGAGCTAGTGGTAGAGGGCATCTTACTTTGTGGCGCGTGGGATGCAACCTAACTTACTAAATAATTTGGCACAGTTGTCACAGCCATGGGCTCTACACAGATGTGTTGCATTTTCAATTGCCCGATGAAATGTTGCACGAACTGCACTTGTTTTTCGTGCCGCACCCAGCATGACAAAGACAAAACTAAACTAAAAAATAAAAAAAGAGTCCGGGGAGGTGGGAAAAATTTAATAAGAGGGAAACCAAAAAAAGATGGGTTAGCGCAGGGTGAACAATTAGAGGTGCAGGTGTCGGAGCATGGTGTCGAGGTGTCGGTAACTGGCGTCGAGATATCAGCGACTACATGGTCGATGGTAAAGTCCGATTCATACATGTCGAGTGTGAGTCTTCCTCTTCAGACTCATCAGTTGACATTGAGGTTGACCTGAATTGAGCCCGTGACTCTTTATTGTAAGACTTTGTATGTTGTGAACAATGTTGTAATATTATTTTTTATTAGGTTGTGAACTATGTGTAATTGTAACAATATGGGTATTGTTGTATTTTCCCGATGTTGTGAACTATCAGAGGGATTTTGATGTGCATGGTTTTATTTGTATTTCTTTTTTTTATTATCCACGCAATGAGTTTTTGTCATATGGCGTGAATTAGTTTCTTAATTTCATAGATACTTTTCTATCTATCGAAGTTATAATGGCATCTCAACAATCCGGCGAATCGAACCAAGACACAACACCACCAAGGAGGGGTACTCCTACTGATTATCTCAACTTGGGCCTACAACCTGACGCCCCTAATGCCGATGAGGTAATTCATCGGTGCGTATATAGATACAAATTCATTTATATATGTGATTGACGAAATTTCATGTTATGAACAATTCTCTTTACATTTACTTCTCCTAGTCTCCGGAGGTTGAAACGAACGCTGAATCATCTCGATGTGGCCGTGGTCCTAGTAAGATGCCCAAGGGGCAAACGGTCATCCCCCAGATGTCGACGATCAGAGAACATACCACCCTCGATTCAGTAGTAGGGCCATACAAGACAGCCTGTGGGGTGATCGTCAGGGATCCTGTCACAATAACCTATCGAAGATGGAGTGGCCGCAGAGATGAGTAATATGTGGTGCCTAATAAGGTTAAAGACTTCTGTTAGAGCAAGCTGAAAGAAAAGTTTAAATTCCCCGAAGGGACAGAAGGCATAGCAAAGAAACGTGCAATGTGTATAATGGGCATCGTGTTTAAGAATTGGAAGGGCAAATTGAATAGAGATTTTGTTCAGAAGTGCAAGACGTCGGATTTGAACTTATTTCCACAGTTGAAAGATTTTTTGGATGAATTTGTCAAGTTCAAGACATCCAAGGATGCAATGCAGTTAAGCAAAGCTAACAAGTTTAATTTGGACAAGAACGTTTACCCTCACACACTCGGCTTGCGTGGTTATGTGAAGAAAGTCGCCGAGTGAGAAAAGAGGGAAGAAAAATTGACAACTAGTGGTGTAACACCTGCGATGGTAGAGTGGGTCCCACGTGAGAAGCACTACCTTTATGGAAGGGGCTACCCTAGCATGATGGATACTTAAACTTTAGAGACCAACGGGACCAAGAGGTGACATAAAAGATCGTGGATGCGCACACCCAGTCTTCCCAAGGCTCTTTCAAGGCTAGCAAGGAGAAGGATGAGCTCACCCTGGCACTGGGAAACAAGGAACACCCCGGTCATACGCGAGGCTTTGGCTTGGTGCCTTGGGTAGCAGCATTCCCCAGGGATGCTTCCATCTATCGTAGTTGGAAGAGGAATGCAGAATATCGAGATGAGGCAATGGAGCTAATGAAAGAAGAATTTAGGGGAAGCATACGAGAATAAATACAACAAGCTCTCAGCCAGCAACAAGCAGCAACCGGCGATGTATTCAGTAGCCCTAGGGCTCGACGGAGTAGTTGTGAATCTGGGGGGCTTGTAGAAGCTGATCCTAACACCCATTACCCTATGGACGACATCAAGGAACCGACCACATGCAAGCTGTATGTGTAGACTCTCAACTTTTAAACAAAGGTGGTCACCAGGCAAGTTTTTACGTCAGGGAAAGGTGTTCAGTTGCACAACCGCCCCATACCGGCCAGCTATGGAAAAGTCTGTATTGACAATATACTTTCCAAGAGGTACCGAACACTTGAGTTGGACTTCGCCGGTGAGGAGGGGAAAACACTCTAGGAGGCAACCTCCACAATTTCGTTGCATGGAGAAAGCGATACATAGTTTTTAGCTCGGACTCAAAAAGAAGATGACGAAGAAAAGCCACGAAGAGACCCCCCCTCTCCAGGTAGAAGAAGCCCAAGTCCTCCCCCAGCACCAGCAACGAGAAGCGCAAGTCCTCCGCAGGCTCCACCTAGGAAAAGCCCTACCCTCGAACCGCCACCAACAAAAAATGTAGCAGTACCTATCAAAAACCCTACTCCCCAATGGCCACCTACAAAAAAGTCAGCATTATCATCATCTCACAGGTCACAGTCTTCACAGAAATCACAAGCATCTCATGATCTGATCAAACCGCCTCCACCCTCCAAAAAGGAAAAGAAAATCAGTGGAAGCATAAAATCATTGATGAGTCGTCTAGGTCAGAGTGCCGAGCAATATGTAGTCCCTGAACATTCTTGTGATATTTTCATTACCATGGCCAACATTAAATTGTCAGGGTCCTCAAAAAAGCCAAGATCAGACTATGAGCGTATCACCCTAAAGCCTGACATGGTGCAGTTCGAAATCGATAAGTTCCGTGCAGAAGCGGGACTTACGCCAGAACAACTTGCACAACTACAATATAGAGATGACCAAGATATTCCAGTCGCACCTCTTAGATGGCATTTTTAGTTAGACAAACCATTGGTCCCCCCAATTCGGCTCCTCGGTCTAACAACTAGACTGTGACAACTACATGACTGGTATATAAAGTACAGCAACATGGGTTGCAAAATGTTCTCCACCAATCTCAAAGATGAATATTTGCACAATGGGGACTACATATTCTGGGTGGAATTCGATCAATTGTATCAACTGTACCAGCAAGATGCCCTCGACGTCAGCATGCTTCGGTGCTGGACTCTGTAAGTGTGTTGCGTATAATTCATTGTTGTGCCATTATATTACACGCATAATTAGCGTTGTTCATTTTTATAATAGAGACTCAGAAATGCAAGAGAGAATGCATTCAAGAGATTGGGTTCCTCGATCCAGGGATAGTCAACGAGATGCTCCTTAGGGACAAATATCAAACAATCGAGGACTTTGTAGCTAAAGCCTTGATCAAGTAACAACTAAAGAGTTCGATACTACTGCCCTACGCGTTCAAGTATGTGTCATATACCCTTCTCGTTGTATAATTTATGAGTGAAAATATGTTACCGCTATTTAATTTGCCACACGTGCAGCTTTCAATAGATCGTACTTGTCATGCAGCTATTGGATAGCAAGATAGTTGTCCTTGATTCGAGAAGGAAACCTAAAAAAAGTTACCAACCCATCATAAACTTGCTCGACAAGTAAATTCTATCATCTTTCTAAGTTGCTACAGTTTTTCCATGTTGCAATTAATGTCGAATCTAAGACTACTTACTAATATCCTTAATTACTCACACACAGGGCTTTCGAATCTAAAGTCATCACCACCGTCCTTATAAGAAGAAATTCGCTGTCAAAACAGACTTTCTTGTACGTAGAAATAATATTGTCTCATAATTCCTAATTAATAGATATGAAAAAGATTTATAAATATATTATTTCCCTTTCTCAGTGTCATAGGCAACCCCCTAGCAACAATATCTATGGGTACTATGCAACAATGTTCATGCACAACTTCACTAGAGACGTGTTGGGCACAACTAATATTAAGGTCTACTAAATTTTTCATAAAACACAATGTTGCATATATAAATATTCCATGCATGTTACTCAATAAATAATATATGTCTTCAATTCTTTGGATGACAGTGTTTGCAAATAGCCACAAGTTTACTACTGGCTAATGAACTCCTAGCACTTGAAGAATGTGCACTGGATTCATCCTTACCGAGATTCTTGATCGAGACGGCGAGTTTTACAATCCTGACTGGCGATTCATGGCCAAGGAGGACAAGACAAAGCTGACCTAGCTAGTAGGGGGAAAAAGGCTGACCCAGCTAGTGGGAGGAAAAGCAAGACTGACCTAGCTAGTGGGAGCAGAAGTAAGACTGATCTAGATAGTAGGAGCAAAGACAAGTCTCTATGTTGAACATTTTAATTGTTGTAATTAAAAACTAGACGTCACCTATGTATGTGTATATATATCTTATTATATTGTGACCAGAAATACCTCATTAGTCTAGCTATTAATATACTGTAATAATACATGTTTGTGAAAAATAGGCACTAATCTCTACTATTAAAAAGAGCCTTTTGGTGATGGTGGTGGTGGTTTCACCAACTTACGATCCTGGCCCTCCATCTCTGCTAACCATTCATCACTACTGGCCGTCTGATCGGACCAACCACGTTCTCCACAAACCTGGAATGGCTGCGCGATGGAGCACAGGAGCAGCGCGGTAACGGCGAGCTTGGACCGCTGCTGGATAGGGCAGCACAGCCGCCGCCACCGCCTACCAACGCCGTGCCACGCGGCGGTGCCGGCCGCGTCGCCGTCGCTGTGGACGAGGCGGAGCGGCGGGACCGGCTACGTGTCCGTCCGTGCCGCCACGGAGGCGGAGCAGACGGCTCTCCCGGAGGTCGACGCCACACCGGAGGTTAGCTTCTCTCACACTCACACACCAGTAGGTCCAATCCAATCCCCGCCGATGATGCCTACCTTCCATAGCTGGTCTTGTCGCAAGGAAGAAGGTGTAGCGTGCGAAGAGTGCGGCGACGCGGGGTGGCTACTCTGCGGCTTCTACAAGGGAAAGAAGAACAACGTCAAGTCGAAGGAGAGCAGTCGGGTCTACCGTCGCTGCCCGACCTGCAAGGCCATGAGTTTGCCTTGCCTCCCTCCAGAACTCAGTACCATTCTGAATCTTGGGTGCCTGATGCCGACGACGACCTCCTCCCTAGTTGCAGGCAGGGTACATCCTGTGCCCGAGATGCAGGGTCTACAGATGCATCACTTATCCAGAGAGCAATGACTCATGAGCAGATGCACAACAGATGGAGTTGGAATGCTCGATGGGACCTGCTCCTCTTGCTATTTCGTCTATCTTCCCTTTCACTTCTGGTGACTGCAATGTGGATCATCTTCAGTCCATCTCTTCCAGACCAGCATGCTCTATTTGTCAAAGAACGCTCATCTCCTCTGATCACAAGAAACTTTACAGTTTGGGCACACACTGAGAATATAAAGAACAATTGCACGCCTTTGATGTTATTCGAAATGACTATATACACACATTGGTTGCTGTACTTTGTTCTTCTTTCAAATGTCAGGGCGCGACACAAGGATGCTGGAGTAGCTAAGCATGGGGTAGAGATTGGAGTCCAGGAAATGAGAGAACTGGTGGACAGTGAGCGCCCGGTCAGGTAGGTTGTCGGCGAGGAAGTCATACGGTGCTGGCTTGCCTGTATCCACCACTGGATCCCATCAGTACCCTGCGCACTCTGGGAGTCCGACAACCACCGGCATGTGGCTGCTGTTGAAAGCCACATATATCTCGCCTTTTGTTTCGTCTTCCTGTGGTGAGACGACATACATAAAAGACCACCCGTTCTATGAGAGAACCTTTCGCTGATTTACTTCCCAGTAAAAAAAATGATGTTTGGAACAATTTGCAATTTTGGTAATGTGAGAAACACTAAATTTTTACCATGGAAAAGGCCACAAATCTGCTTTTCTCAGACCAGTCAGGTTTCCCAGGCTGGTGACCATGCCAATGCAACCGGCCTGACATTGGGAAGTCCTCAAGGCCAAGGCACTCACACTCTCTGCTGTCACACCAAAAGAACACAGATAGACAACATCAGCATGATACATTCTGTAGAAATGATCTCACTCATTCAGGTACCTCCAGTGATTCCACATAGAAATTACTCAACAGGAAGATTAATTACTTGCGGAATTTGGTCATGAGGCAGAAGAATCGATACAAGTTAGAGGATTGTTCTTTCTTGTCCCAGCGGAAATAATTGACATACACAAGGGGGAAAAACAAGATTGATGAATGGAAGAATTTAAATATAGCTGGTTATAAAAAGTATAGGACCACATTAAACTGACATAATGGTCATGGCAGTATGTGTTGTTGTTGCCTCCTTTTGTATGACCGTATTCATCACCCATGTAGGCCATTGGAACTCCCTAAAGAGGTGAAGATATGGAAATAATTTAGAAGGTGTGAGATACTATAGAAGGAGAATTTAACATTGTGAATCAGCATCCCCTTCAGTTCAACTATAAAAAATTGGCATATAGGGAAATAGGGAAAAATGAAATCACAATACTTTCAGCCGAACTTTTGATTCCCAATGTTCAATAACCTTATATGTCGTTGTGAACAAGCAGTCTCAAAAAATTGAAGGGATTAGACAATAGGCTTACTTGAGAAACCATGAGACAAACAAAGAAATTGTGCATTTATCTCTTCGTCAATCTTCTGACTGACAAGCTTGCGAATTCTCCTTCCTGCATTGTTCACAAGAAATTGTGAATGTGTGCTACACATGATTCCGAGGTTACTATATATATAAATTGAACTTTACTGCAAGCAACAAGAAAATGCTATTGTTTTGGCACTGGTATCAACAACTAGCCTATACCATCTTTAGCCATAACTCATGTACAAATTACATCATGAGTTATCCAGGTGATAAAACAAGTTAACATCCGATAGGGAAAATCCTTATTGTACTAATGGTTTAGCTACAGAGAAAACCATGTGAAGATCATTTCTAATCCACTTGACTAAACGCAAAGTAAAAAACATATAAAAACATGAAAAATTCAGAATTACCTCCCCACAATTCCAGCTATGATTGTGATTTTCTCCATCCCTGTTGTCCTCACCATTTGGTAGGTTGTACTTGTTATTATATGACAGACAGCCCTTGTGAATAAGAAAGAAAAGGGTGACGTCTTGCATTATGAAGAAGACTAAAAAAGGTGCCTCGACGTGTTGGAGTCGATTAGAGAAAGATTGCATTAGTAGATTCATCCATACTTAAAATAAAGTTTTATTAGCCATTCTACGACGACTTTATATTCTTATAAATATCTGTTTTATTTAGATGATTTGTTTTTGTGACGTTACCTTTTTTTAATGTGTCATCTCTGTGGATGATGGGTATTAGTGGAATTGGTTCTGTATAGTTTAGCAGTTTGTTTTGTAAGATGTTTGTAATTAATATTTAATTCCACAAATATTAAAAGCATGTGTAATTTAAGAGTTTATTTGCTCCATTTGAGATTCCGTAGCAAAACACGGGCACTCAACTAGTATACTAAATAAAAATATCACTAACGTATATAAATATACGGGTACATAAATATCATTTAAAAAAACACATGAAAATACTATCACTGCCGGTTCATAAAAACAAACTGGCAATGAAGGGAGGCTACCAATGCTTTGGATAGCTGGCCGTGCCCTACTATCACTGCCGATTGTTAATATGAACTGGCAATGATAATTTGCATATGTGCCGGTTCAAAAACCAGCAATAATAACCATCGTTATTACTGCCACTTACGGAGTGCCGGCTTCGAAACCGGCAATGATGCCGATTCCGAACCGGTAATGATAATATATTCTGTAGTAGTGGTTGGACACAAGAAGAAAAAGGGGAATGGCTTTCTCTGGATGACCCCGTGTGTAACATCCTCATTTTCAAAACCCAGCATGTGCATCCATGCATTGCATTTGCATTCATGAAAAACTTCGTTTAAATAAAACCTTTAAAAATGAGTATGTTACTGTTAAAGGATTTGGTCTAATTAAATTGTTTCAATTAAAGTTTTGAAATAAATAGTATTAATTGAATTTCAAAATCAGATTGTAATATTTGAATTCCCAGTAAATTGATTTTAATTTATTATTTTAGAGGATATATGTCTTATTTGGGCATAATCTCTCCTTTCCTTCTTTCTTCTTTTCTTCCCTATTATCCCCCTTATTCAAAAATCAAATCAAATCACCCCCATTAAAACCTTCCTTAATCCTTCCTTGCATGGTGCCCCCTTGTCCCCCTTGCTGCCCATAAAACCCCCCTGGGTACTGTTTACGCACTGTTCATCCCAACCAACCCTCTCATCCCTCTCTCAACTCTCCTCTCGTTCATCGTCCGGTGAGTTCTGTTTCTCAGATCCCTCAAACACGTCCTTCGTCTTTGTCTCACGAATCCATTTTATCTTGTTTCGCGGTGTTTCGATGGACAGAGCTCTGTAGATCGATCGCCGAAGCTCCTCCGAGTTCGCCAGAATTTTCACGAGAAGACCCTACTATTCATCCCGATTCTCCTCCGTTCTTTGGTAAAACTCCAATCTTTTTGCATAAATGGGTTCATCTTATCAAGATCTACAACTTCTATTTTGGTGCCACGGCGAAATTCGGAATTTTTCGAGGTGCTACAGTATTGTACAGTAACTCCGGCCGCCCCGCCACCGCCGTCTATCCCACCGGCGCCGCCTCTCCTGCGTCCCCGCCCGGCCCAGCCGCAGTCGCTCCACGCCTGCCAGCCCGCGCGTCGCCAGCTAGCCCCAGCAGCGTCTTGCTTCGCCGCGCCCGCGTCTTGCCCGCCTCGCCGCCGCGATGTCGCCGCCGCCCTGCGCCGATCTCCAGCGCCCGTTCGGCCAGCCGCCCCCCGCCTTGGGGCCCGCTCGGCCCCGCCTTGGGCGCCGCTCGCCCATCCCAATTTAGTTGCCCTTCCCTTTTATTTTCTTCAATTTGAGAATATGCCTAATGTTGTTAATTCCATATAAATTCGTAGGAAATTCAGAAAATTATAAAATAAATTTTATTAGGTTCATAAAATTCTAAATTATTTTTATGTACGGTTAATTTACATGTTTTTGTTAAATTTAATTTTTGATAATTATGTTAGTTCTTGCATGTGTAGGAATTCTATAAATTAATTTAGAGATCCAAAAATATCAAAAATTATTTTATAAAGTTATATATATTATAATATGATTTCTATACTGTTTTGGTAAATTTTTGAAGTTTATTTGTAATTAACTCTCTTTTGTACCTTAAATATTAAGTTTATAAAAATCATAACTAGTTATAGGGATTTCCAAAAACGATGAAATAAATTGCAAAAGTTTTATAAAAGTTTCTTGTACTGTTCTGTACTGTTTGCATCATCCTCATGTCATGACATTGACGCCTCATATTTTATTGCATGTGGTTCTTATTTGTGTTTCTTTTAAACGTTAGACCCGAGCACCAAGTTCGTTTCCGACGCAGCCGAGGATCTTCCCCACTACGTCGATCAAGGCAAGTGCTGAACCCCTTTGGACCTATGTTTTGCAAAAATTATTTAATAGGATTTTGACAACTAGCATGTATATTTAATACTTAAAATCAATTACTTAGTTGTTTAGCTAAAACCCATCAATAAATTAATTCATATAAACTATCCTTGCTGCCTTAGTAGTTAATTAAATTGTTTAAAGCCACCCCCCTTGAATTTTTATGCACCTGCTTAGTTATGCTCGTTGTAGAACTTTAAATCATCACCTGGAAACTATTGAATATCAATTTAATCCTGTGATTTTAGAAGACAATTGGTGTTGTCTGTTATTTGGTGCATTGGGCTAGTTGATAGTGGGTGCTATCTTGAAAATATTTGCAAAACTTGATTGGGGTGGATGGTTGCAAGGTTGGTGCCGCGTGCACGAGATTCGGGTCCAGTGCGGGACCCACCCTAATCTTTAAGGACCGATTCCTTGAGGTAGACGAGTTAAGTACAACAGTGCGACCATTGAGTGCTTGTGTGGGCAAGCCGTGGTTGAGTACCCTTCGGATTCCTAGTTTTGGCATTCCAGACGGTGGAGTAGGCAATTGGTGTTGTTCTGCAGGCTCAAGAGAGGGTTTCAGCCAACTAGAGTAACTAGCGCTGCGGTGGAATCCTTAGAGGGAGTGCCAGGCTAGGAGAATGTCGGTTAAAGACCTTGTGGTGTTCTTTTCCCTTTGGGTGATTCCTAGGGAAGGGCACCTCTCGTGAGTAAAGCGTGCAACCTCTGCAGAGTGTAAAACTATCATGATAGTCGTGTCCACGGTCAAGGACGGACGACGGGGAGCTGCCTCATTGGTACTTCTTATCTTTGTTTTCTAAATGGTGTTTTAAAGGAAAACCACGATCGGTGTCGTGTGTTTTGATTTTTCTCCTAATAGTAGGTGCTATGAGCGATGAGGGTAATTGCAAGGTGCGTGCCGTGAGTAGCCAGGATTGGGCAAAACCGGCCGAGGCCGGAATTTTAAAGAAATACTTCAAAGATTTGTTTTCCTCAACACATTTCAAATCATTTTATAAAACCCTAGGAAAAACTTGCAAAACTGGCTTTATGCAAAAGAACCTTTTCCCCTCCCTTGTTAAGCCCTAGTTGCATTTAGTCAGCCTTGCTTGTTGAGTATAAAGTATACTCACCCTCGCCTTTTATGTGGGGCTGCTCATTCCAATGAGTAGGTTGCGACACCGAGGAGGAAGTGTACCAGGACGGGGACTTCGCTGAAGGAGTCCAAGACGAAGATTACTCCGACGTCTAGGGGCGCATCCGTCAGACATGCCTATGGTGTTGCGTTGGGTTTTCCATTGAAGTCGAACTATGTTATTTGAATTTCCGCTGCTAGGCCATGAAGCCTAAACTTTGTAATAACTATGTGACTCTGATGTAATAAAGTACTTTTCGTTGAATGGTGATGATCAAAACTATATATCTGTGTGTACTAGCTACTTGATCCAGGGACTAGTACAGGTAAGACACAGCAGGGATTCGACTCCGATTTTCGGGTCCCGACAGAGTTGGTATCAGAGCCTGTCTGTAGGATGAACCTTAGATAGCTGGAGTAGTTTAAGGAATTATGATATTGCTATAAAAATTATTTTTCCAAAAATTCTTGTTGATAAACCCTCATCTTGTTGTTTGCTAATTCTTTACTAAAATCATTTGGCCACTCTCTCCCCTGTTTCAAAGTCTAAAAATACCGAACCTTGTCTTCACCTTCTTCTTTCGTGGCTAGGAGGGCCGAGACTCTAGAAGGCAATGAAGAGGAGCCCATGGAGCGTGTGTTCGAGGAGAACCCAGATTCTGAATAAAACCCTAAGTTTAGGTCTCCTATAGGGATAGGATCATAGAACGTCCTTATTATTATGTTAGCTTTCTAAAGGTTTTTAAGAGACTAACTACATCGGCCTTTGCGATGTAGCTCTCTCAAATTTTGGCCTTTGAACTGAATGTTTTGAGTTAATCGTGTTTTGGTGTGCTATTTGGATGTTGATTGCATAGATGTTGTGACCTCCCCATTAGTGCCCCCTTGGTTTCCCTTCTCATATCTTATTTTCAAAATTTGCTGTCAGATGGTGGACACCCGAGCTTCTGCTGCTGGCCGTGGTCAAGGACAGGCTGGACAGGACCAACCCAACCCACCTCCTGTTGGACAAGCTGCTCATGCTCAACCTGCAGCGGGAGCGCATTCCTTTGTCAACCCACTGCCGGCTATCCCAGAGAACCAGAATCTGCCACCACCGCCTGCTCATCCTCCTCAGCTTAACCAGATTCTGGAGATGCATTTGCAAGCTATCCAGGCCATAGCTCACAATCTGAACAACCTCGCTGCTCCTGCGCAAGCTCAACCACCACCATATCAACCCCAATCCAGGTTCAGCGACTTCATGAGAACAAGGCCAACTGTGTTCATCGGATCTGCGGAGCCTCTTGTTGCAAAGGATTGGCTTCGTGAGATAAGGAGAAAGCTGGACATGACTCAGTGTGCTGATCATGAGGGTGTCAGTTTTGCTGGGCACCAACTCCAAGGAGATGCTGCTATCTGGTGGGACAACTTCAGGGCCACACACCAAAATGCTGACGCTATCACTTGGGAGGAATTCTCTGAAGCTTTCACCGCTTCCTTCGTTCCCAAGGGAGTCATGGAAATGAAGAGGCGGGAATTTCACCGTCTCCAGCAGGGCAACATGTCCATTACTGAGTACTTAAACAAGTTTAACCATCTTGCCCGCTATGCTACTACAGAAGTAACTAATGAATCTGACAAGATATGGAGGTTCATGGAAGGCATGGATCCGGACATTAAAGCTCTCATTGCCGCCAATGACTTTGGTACCTTTCAGCAAATGGTCAACAAAGCATTGGTGATTGAGGACATCGAGCACCAGCGTACGGAGAAGCGCAAAAGGAAAATGGCGCAGAAGCACAACCAAGGCTCGAGCAGTTCCAGGCCCAGATTCACCCAATTCCAGTCCAATCGGCCTCCTGTTCTGCAGCAACAGCAAGTTCAGAGGACTCCAACTTCTCAACCTCGCCCGTCTGAGCAGACTCCTCGTCAAGCTCCCAATGCTCAGACCCCTCAAAACAACAAGAATCAAGGTGTTCAGTGCTTCACCTGTCATTAGTGGGGACACTATGCTAGCCAGTGTCCGAAGAAGAAGACGTTGACTCCAGTGCCGTTCAATCTTGGAAGAGGTCGAGGAACGCCGCAGACCCCGAAGACTATACCTGCTAGCAGAGGCCAGGTCAACCATGTCTCTGCGGAAGAGGCGCAGAACGCCCCAGATGTCGTGATTGGTAAGTTCCTTGTTAATTCAATACCAGCCACAGTTCTATTTGATTCTGGTGCATCGCATTCATTCATTGCAAAAAGTTTTGTGGAATTAAATAAGTGGAATGTTACAAACCTAAGGAACCCCATGGTTATTCAGTCCCCTGGTTGGACTATGAAAACTAACAGTATGCCCCAGACTAGAATTAGAAGTCAGTGGAGTAAAGTTCCTAGCGAACCTAATTGTCCTAGAGTCACAAGGAGTGGAAGTGATATTAGGCATGGATTGGTTGACCAAGTACCAAGGACAGATTGACTGTGCCAACCGAGCCATTTCTTTGGTCAATAGTGAAGGAGAGACTGCCCAGTTTTGTTCCAACCTCAGCTCAAGAGCCACAAATTCTTTAAACCAGCTGACGGGAATAGCTTTGGAATCAGTCCCAGTTGCGCAAGAATTTCCTAATGTTTTCCCCGAAGATTTACCGGGCATGCCGCCGGATCGAGAAGTAGAGTTCATCATAGAGCTAGCTCCTGGTACAGCACCAATAGCTCAACGACCCTATAGATTGTCTGCTAATCTCCTAGCCGAGATGAAAAAGCAATTAGAAGAGTTGGAAGGAAAGGGTTTCATTCGTCCCAGTTCATCACCATGGGGAGCCCTATTAATTTTTGTCAAGAAGAAGGACAAAACCTTAAGGATGTGTGTGGACTACAGGTCCTTGAATGAGGTGACTATCAAAAATAAATACCCTTTGCCTAGGATCGATGACCTGTTCGATCAACTGAAAGGAGCATGTGTGTTTTCCAAAATAGACCTAAGGTCAGGGTATCACCAGATCAAGATAAGAAAAGATGACATTCCAAAGACAGCTTTTACGACTTGTTATGGGTTGTACGAGTTTACAGTGATGTCTTTTGGTTTGACCAACGCTCCGCCTTACTTTATGAACTTGATGAATAAGGTATTCATGGAATACTTGGACAAGTTCGTGGTGGTGTTCATTGATGACATTCTAGTATATTCGAAGGATGAGGAAGAGCATGAAGGACACTTGCGACGAGTTCTGGAAAAACTGCGGGAGCACCAACTTTATGCCAAGTTCAGTAAATGTGAATTTTGGCTAAAGGAAGTCACTTTCCTTGGTCATGTTATCTCAACCGGAGGAGTTTCAGTTGACCCAAGCAAGGTCAAGGATGTATTAGATTGGAAGGCTCCCAAGACAGTAACCAAAGTCCGAGGTTTTCTTGGTTTGGCTGGTTACTATCGAAGGTTTATTGAAGACTTCTCCCGAGTAGCCAAGCCCCTGACTCAACTTCTGAAGAAGGATAAGAAGTTTGTTTGGACTCCTGCTTGTGAACAAAGTTTCCAAGAGCTTAAGAAATGTCTTATCACAGCTCCTGTGCTGGTGTTGCCAGATATACACAATGATTTTGAAGTTTACTGTGATGCTTCAAAATTGGGTCTCGGATGTGTGTTGATGCAAGAAGGCAAAGTGGTGGCTTATGCCTCAAGACAGCTAAAGCTTCATGAGACCAATTACCCGACTCATGATTTAGAATTAGCTGCTGTGGTGCATGCTCTGAAATTATAGAGGTATTACTTAATTGGAAATAGGACTGAGATTTATACCGATCATAAGAGTTTAAAGTATATCTTTACTCAGCCTGACTTGAATATGCGGCAACGAAGATGGTTGGAGCTGATTAAAGATTATGATGTTGGAGTTCAGTACCACCCTGGCAAGGCCAATGTGGTAGCAGATGCTCTAAGTCGGAAGAGCTGCTGCAATAACCTGATGCTTTCAGAAAGCCAACCCGCTTTGTGCAAGGAATTCGAGAAGCTAAACTTGGGTCTGGTAGAGCAAGGGTGTATCCATATGTTGGAGATGCAACCCATTTTGCCAAGACAAATCAAAGAAGCTCAGAAAGAAGACGAGGAAGTCGCTGGAATTAAGAAAAGAATAGGTGCTGGGAAAGCACCTGGCTTCTCAATAGACGACGAAGATGTACTTTGGTTTGGAAAAAGGATCTTCGTACCCAATAATAAGGAGTTAAAGGAGACCATCCTGAAGGAAGCCCATGACACGAGATTATTGATACATCCCGTGTGTACCAAGATGTACTCCGATCTTAAAGGATCCTATTGGTGGACCGGAATGAAAAGGGACATTGCAGAGTTTGTGGCCTTGTGTGACACTTGTCAGAGAGTCAAAGCAGAACACCAGCGACCCGCAGGATTGTTGCAACCTTTAAGGATCCCCGAATGGAAGTGAGAAGAAATTGGAATGGATTTCATAGTGGGGTTATCAAAGACCCAGGCAGGCTATGATTCCATATGGGTCATTGTGGATCGCTTGACCAAGTCAGCGCACTTCATTCCAGTGAAGACTACTTACTCAGGAGATAAGTTGGAAGAGCTTTATCTAGCCAAGATAGTGTGTCTACATGGAGTACCAAAGAAGATTGTGTCAGACAGAGGAACCCAATTCACTTCTTGTGAAACTAACCACGGCGAACAGAGGGGGGTGAATGAGAGCCTCGAATTTTTACGGCCGTTCTTTTTCGAATTCACCGGCACCCCAAAATGTGAACAACTTGACAACTATGTGTACCCCTAGCAAGCATGAATGAGAGTCATGGAATATGTGAGGATTTTTCACTCACAATCCTGGTTGTCAAATGTCCAAAAGAGAGGAATCAATTCAAACCTTACTTTAAGAAAAGAGATCAAGCCAAATAACCAAAGTGACTTTCAGAAAAGTAAAAGGCAGATTTGTTCTCACTTGGAGGAGATGGATGGTGGCTTTCTTGTGCTCATCAATTTTTGTAAATTTTTCTCCCTATTGCTCAATGGGTCGTGCACAACTCTACCAAAAATCATCTCAAAACTCCATGATGAAAAATCATGAAAATTCAAACATCACAAGCTGCTTTTTGGAAAGCAAAAACAGATTCCCCAGAGTTTGTTTCCACTTGGAGCAGAGGGATGGTGGGTTTCTGGTGCTTTTCAATTTTTGGAAATTTTTATTCCTATTAAAAAATGAGTCATGAAGCACTCCACCAGAAATCTCCTCAGAACTCCTTCTACAGAAAATATGCAAAATCAAACACCACGAGCTGTCAAGAACATCGAACAGAAAGTTGAGGCTCGGTTTTCACCTCACTGTTCTCAAATGGTGCAAGATCTGGACAACAAATTTTTATAGTGGGTAGATATATGAGACACTCACCTTCTCCAACAAGAATCACTCAAAAAGGAGTTTTCTAGATGTTTCTAAAAATCAAACACTAACTACTGCGCGAAGAACAAGTTCTGAACAGATTTGCAACTTGAAGGAAAACATGATCTCTAATCTATAGTAGGGTGCAAGTGAGATGTAGAACCATAGGAACACCCTCAAGACATCATGGATCAAAAGCATAGAGAAGGAGGTGAGCCAAACAAACAAGTTACAAAGAAATCAAACACAAACTCTTTTCAAACTGCCGGTTTTATTTCACGGAAAGAAATACAACCAGGAAACCACTCTCTCCTTCTCACACTTGAGGATGAGAGACACACACTTGGCTGGAAGGGACACCCCCAAGCACCCCTTGGGGTCCCTTATATAGCCACACAAGCCCACACTTGGGCCTAACCCTTGGGCCACCCGCCAAGCCCATCTAACACGCGGGTTTTAACACACGCACGAATCTCCAAGCGCAGTGAACAGCCTCCAGCTATTCCTTCGCTTCGAAGCATTCGTACGGACGTGGATGCCGCAACGTCTCGTGCCCGACCCGATAGGCTTCCTCACCACGGACTCCACACCCGGTCTCCAACCGAGCCGCCAGCCCGTCTGACCGAAGCCTTATCCGTGTCGCCTGCACCGAGACCATCACCTGCATCCATAAACACCAAAACATGTCCAAACAACCAAGGGTGAACCGATCAAAAGACCGGGGTTAGGAATTAAAATTGTTAGACTCCATCGGACGCTTTTAGACGCCCAAACATGAAACTGTCCTGCGACAAACCGACGACTTCGCCAAACCTTAACCTAAATCTAGGGAACAACTCCATACCAAGGAGTGCACAAAACTTCACAAGAATCAAAAAACAACATGCCACGTCCAAGTAGTCAAGTTTGGAAGAATTTTGTCAGAAACCGAAAGTTTTGACCGACTCCTCACATGCTCATCATCTTGACTCCACAATCTCCCCCTTGATGAGCATGTTGACAAAACCAAACCAAGTGGCCAAATGTGCGAAGTTTTGATAAACAGATGCAAGGGTATTGAAAGAATTCATGCGTAAATCCAGAAATAAACCCTTGATCAAATGCCTCACAAATTTTCAAATTTGCCTCCCCCTGTCTTAATGCATCATTTTTTTGTTTTGGCTCAAATTCTCCCCCTTTTTGTCAAAATGATCAGCAAGGAAACCAAAGTATCAAGGATACCCCAAACATGCACATGCGAAAATAATTAAAAAATCTAGGCAAAAACTTTGAAAATTAGCCAATTGGTTACCAAAACTGGAGGCCGACATTCAAACCAAGTCTGAGGGTCACAAGCTGACAAGACGTGAGAGAGATACTAAGGCTTGCAAAGAGCTAACCAAATTTTCAAATCTTGTAACAAGGCATTTGCATAAGTCAACTGAAAAGATTTTCAAGGTCAAAATAGGTGCGCAAGCTTGAGAAACATCAAGACCAAGAAAGAAAAGGTTGCCTAAACGAAATGGCCAACTTAAGAATGTGTCCAAAATTTTCCCGATTATGTGTTTGCAATACTCTTTAATTTTATTATTTTTTTTATTTGGCCTTCTCCCTTTTTTTTTGATGATTTGTTTTTTTTCTTTTTTTATGGGCCTTCTTGGAACCTATTCACATAGCAAATGATTGCTAGTAGAGCACAGCCCAAGGGTAACTTGGAACCGGCCCCCTAGGTCACCCGCTGAGTCTACAAACTGCAAACTTCAGGGATTGAAACCCATGTTTGTTTGCTTTATTTCACACACAAGGGGCAAATGAAAGGACGCCACTAAAGAATGGCCAAGATCAGAAGAAGGCAGCACAAGTTTCAAAATCTTGAAAGAGACCAAGAAGATGTACCGACATTTGACAATGAAAATCCAAACTTTTGACAAATGCAAATGTCAGGTTTTTTGTAATACTTTTAAGAAGGATGTTGATGCTCTTTTTCGCCTTTTCTCAAACTTATGTCAAATCAAACAGGTTTCCAACAAACTCAATTTTGGAACATCGAAACTCAACTGAAATGAAAACCAATAAGCCTAATAGGCAAAGCTCTTATAAAAAGAAAGCAAGACTATATGCAAATGCAGAACTGCAAACCTCCCCCTCAAAATAAGAACCCATGGCAAAGAATTTAGAGAAAGAAAAGAAGCTGAAACTGGTTTGCGATAGAACAGTGAAGAGAAGCAGCAGACACTCTAGTGCAAGGCACACTCCTAGCTACAGAAGATAGGGAAGCAAGCCTAAACTCGACTACTAGAGAGAGCAAACACAAACCCTGTCTACCCAGGTATCCTTCACATACCTGGTCAACCCACAAGTCTATGTGAGACTCACTAGCTAGAGCAGAGAACATTGCTAATCATGCATGATAGCAACCTAAAAGGTAAGAGGTGCCAAAAGAACGTGCTGTGACTCTAGCCTGTTCTAAAAACAAACCCAAACAAAAGACAAACAATAATATACATATCATACAAGATCAAGCTCCCCCTCACTTGATGCCTACAGCACTAACCAAGCCAAGCTCTCCCCGGAGAGTGGCAAACCTAGGACCATCTAAGGGCTTGGTGAGAATATCGGCAAGCTGGTGATCACCATTCACAAATCCTAGCCCTATATCCCCCTTTTCTACATGGTCTCTAAGGAAGTGGTACCGATATCAATGTGCTTGGTTCTAGAATCCGGATCTGGTTTTTGGCAATGTTGATGGCTGAGGTATTATCACACAAGAGTGGGACACTACCAACCTCTAACCCATAATCCCGGAGCATTTGCCTTAACCAAAGCACTTGACTGCAACAAGCAGCTGCAGCTACGTACTCGGCCTCGGCCGTAGACTGGGCTACTCTAGTCTGCTTCCTAGAAGACCAAGAGACAAGAGAAGTGCCTAGAAACTGGCATGTGCCTGAAGTGCTCTTCCTATCTATCCTACAGCCTGCAAAGTCAGCATCTGAAAAGGCTCTAAGAGATAGACAAGAAGCAGAAGAATACCAGATTCTTATTTCGGGGGTGGCCACTAAGTAACGAAGGATTCGCTTGATTGCCTGAAGATGAGAAATCCTATTGGAAGCCTGAAACCGAGCAAACAGACACACAGCGAAGTGTATGTCCGGCTGAGACGAGGTAAGGTACAGAAGAGCTCCTATCATGCTCCTATAGGGCTTCTGATCTATGGGCTCAGCATCTAGGTCAGGCTCAAGCACAGAAGAAGTTGCCATGGGGGCGGAAACAGGCTTGCTATCAGCCATGGCAAATCTCTTGAGGAGGTCTCTACTATACTTGGACTGGTGAAGAAGGATCCCTTGAGAGGTCTGCTTGATTTGAAAGCCCAAGAAAAACTTCAGTTCACCCATCATGCTCATTTTAAACTCAGAACTCATGACGGAAGCAAATTCAGAGACCAAAGAATTAAAAGACCCTCCAAAGATAATGTCATCCACATAAATCTGAACCAGAAGAAAGTCCGATGACTTGCGCTTGATAAATAGGGTCTTATCAACGCTGCCAATTGAAAAACCATTTCCAATCAAATAGCTCTTGAGCCGTTCGTACCAAGCCCTAGGGGCCTGCTTGAGCCCATATAATGCCTTGGAGAGCTTGTACACATGATCGGGAAACTCAGCAGAAACAAAGCCTGGGGGTTGCCGAACAAAAACCTCTTCCTCAATGAAACCGTTCAGGAAAGCACTTCGAACATCCATCTGAAAGACCTTGAAATGGTGTGAAGCCATAAAAGCAAGGAAGATGCGAATGGAATCATGTCAAGCAACCGGAGCATAGGTCTCATCAAAGTCAATCTCATCGACTTGAGTGAAACCTTGTGCTACTAACCTAGCTTTATTCCTCACTACTACCCCATCCTCACTCTGCTTGTTTTTGAAAACCCATTTTGTTCCTATGACATTCACGCCCGCAGGGCATGCAACTAAGTCCCAAACCTTGTTTCTCTCAAAGTTCTCTAGCTCTTCGTGCATGGCATTGACCCAATCAGGATCGGCAAGGGCCTAAGCTATGTCCTTAGGCTCGAGAGAAGAAACCAAGGCAGCAAAGAGGAGGGACTAGTGTGCTCTAGACCTAGTCACTCGCTCACCTATAGGTCCTATCATCTGATCAGGAGGGTGATAAGCCTGAATGTGCCTAGGTGCACCCGAGGTGGCCTCTGCCTCATGTGAAGCAGAAGCAGGATCAGAGCCACCAAGGGAGGACTCTACAGGGGTAACCTCAGAAGAAGAAATCCTGACAGGAGTAGGCTCGGAAGAAGCTGAAGGTACGGAGGGCTTAGGTGGGTCAGAAGCAGAAGGTCTGACTATGGCTTCTACCTGTGGAGGAGGTTCCTCATCGGGAACTGACGAGCAGTCACCCTGACTCACCTTCTCCTCTACAAAGATAGGCTCAAAGGTAAGATCAGACTGAGAGATGTCTGGCCTGGAACCTAGCCTAGCCTCGTCAAAAGTGACCTCACAAGACTCCACTAACCACCTTTTAGCAATGTCCCAAACCCTGTAGATCCTAGTGGACTTAGTATACCCCAAAAAGAGACCATCGGAAGAGCGAGACTCGAACTTGTCCAAATTGCTAGATTTCAGAATGAAGCACTTGCAACCAAAGACCCGAAAGTGTGAAACATTGGGCTTGTGCCCATATCGAAGCTCGTACGAGGTCTTGTGCAACTTGGCATGGAGAAACACCCTATTGGAGACATAGCAAGCAGTAGCAACTGCCTCAGCCCAGAAGTGTCGCGGGGTGGAGTACTCATCCAGCATCGTCCTGGCCATTTCGACCAAGGTCCTATTCTTTTTCTCTACCACCCCGTTTTGCTGGGCTACATGAGGCGAAGAAAATTGATGCTCAACTCCAGAAAGTGTGCAGAAATGTTCAAAAGAAGCATTCTTGAATTCGTACCATTATCGTAACGAATGGCCCGGTGCACTCGAAACTCAACCGCAAGCCTCCTTGAGAGGTTTCGAACAGTTCAATGTCTCTCCTTTGAGGCCATGAAGAAGACCCAGAGTATCACGAGAAATCATCCACAATCACAAGCACATACCACTTCCCACCTATTGATCAGACTCTATTTGGACCAACAAAGGTCCATATGTAAGAGCTGTCCTGGTGCATCACCATCACACGTGTTACTCGTGGATGGGAAGCGACCACCATTTTACCATGTCGACAAGGAGCACAAATCAAATCGAGATGTAGTGAGCTTGGGAAGTCCAGAAATTAAATCAGAAGAGCTCACCCTAGCCAAGTGATCAAAACCAATGTGACCCAAACGCCTATGCCAGAACTGAATGTCACGAGAATCAGAAGCAAGTAAGCAATGAGAAGCACCAGCTGAAGCAGAAGGGAAAGCAGCTCGAAAAACTTGGCCAAAGCGAGAAATCCCACAAAGAACTTGCCCAGAGGGGCTCAAGACACAAGAACCAGAAGTCCTAAATCTGACCTCATAGCCCTGATCAATAAGTGCAAAAGTAAAGTAAATTGTACTTCACCATCGACTAGGGCTACGTCCAGAAGAACAAATCGTGGACTAACTCGACAGATTCGTGAGCTAGGACACGACCTGTAGACGCATCCCCAAAGGTGATCAGCTCACCGTCGGGGTCTCGGGCTAGAGAGGCAAACCATCGTGACTCACCGGTCATGTGACAACAACAACCGGAGTCAACGATCCAGACCTCCTTCCTCCTAGCCCTACGAGCCTGAGTCAAGTAGAGAAGAAACGAGTCTCAGTGTGAGGACTCACTAGAGCAGACCTAGGAACCCAAAACTGAGACACATGACCAGCACGTCCTACTGACTCCACCTCTACAAAACCGCATGGCACATGCTCGTCCCTAACAACATTGTGCCTTGGGCCATCCTCGGCCTCGATCGCCTCCTCGTCACCCATCCGACCTCTGCAGGAACTCTCCCGGGTGTCTACCTCCACCGTAAAACGAAGGCACACCCCGAGGACGGCGGAAACTCAAACCTAGACCTATTGGACCCACCAGAGGGCTCATTTCCCTGAAACCTGCACTGTGCCTAATGCTCATCCTAGATTCCACTTGTCTAGCTACCCGGTGTGGTGAACACGTGCCGAGAGACCCTAGCTGCTGAGTGTGATTATGGGTACTCTTGGGATGTCGCTGGGAAAACCTACCACCGATAGCGAACTCGCCTATGTGACCACCCCGCCACAAGAAGTGCAAGCTTAACCTAGGTCTTGGCTTTGTCCTTGGTGGTGCTACAGAGTTGCAGACTTGGAACCCGATCGAGTACTCTTGTCTTAGCGTAAGAAGGTGCTACAGAAGAACCTACCACCGGTCAAGCAATCAAGACCAAAGAAACCTAAAATTGTCTTCTCTGGGACTCCAGAGGACGAACCACCATCCTACCTCCTCAAGAAGGACAACCCTAGGTGGGTGACGCTTGATGTGATCAAGCCAGTCAAAGCCCAAACCTCTACCCTGAGAAATCTTGGATTGATCCAAGATCAAGTTCAGTTTCTTCTTACCACCAACGAACTTCTCAAGAGTGCTCATGAGGTACTCACACTCCTGATGAAGCTGTGGACAGAACTCACACGAGAGGGAAGAGGACCTAGCAGCACTTGTGTCACCTTGGCCATTAGCAACATCCTTACCCTGCAACCTGCGCACTTTATCACCTAGAATCTCAAGCTCTCTCTTGAAGGACTGACATGAAAGGCACTCAGAGTTTTGCACTTCTGCTAGATGACCTTGATACCTATGGCCTAGCTCCTCTAGCGCTTTACCTACGTTCCCATCCAATTCATCACATCGCAAACAAGTAGAGCACTCATCTAGAGACCCTTTTAGTTCAGCAATTTTACTCTTCAATGTTAAGTTCTCTAGTCTAAGCATCAGACACTCACTGCACACAGAAGTAGAGTGAAAACTGTCATCTCCATCGCTAGTTGTGTCCTTAGGTGCATCATGATCACTACAGTCCTCATCTAGACTGACTGGGTCCTTAAGTGTGTCATGTGAGATGTGCAGTGGGATCCGGACAAGCAACCATTTCAGTAGCAACAGACAGTTTTAAAGCATTTCTAGTTTCTTCAAGCTCCTCAAGCACACAAACATGTTTTTCCTTAAGTTCTCCAAACTCCTTAATTACACTATCATGCAAGGTCCTTAATACAGTAAGTTCAGAAAGAGCTTCATCACAAACTTTCCAAGCATCAGAATCAAGAATAGAAACAGTAGAAGAACTAGGCGCATGCCTAGACTTCTCTAACTCTAAAGTAAGATAGGCTACTTCTTCCCTCAAATCTCTAACCCTTCCATTTGCCTGAGAGAGGAAGCCACCTAGCTTGAGAAATGCAGCATTGAGATCATCGTAGTTTTCATAACAAGGTACCTCTGAATCGGAGTCGATGTCGGAGCAGTCTGAACCGGCGTGTCTGGCCATGAAGCACATGCCGGCATAGCCGATGTCATCGGAGTCCTCGTCTTGGGGCTCCTCCCCATCATCACTCGCCTCTTGGTCCGAGACGCAGGCGGAGTCCAGAGCCGCCAGCACTTTGTGGAACAGCTTCCGCCCCTTTTGGAATGTGGGCTTCTGGCCACCAGGTACAGACTTCTGGTTTGGCTTGCGGTTCTGCTTGAGGCAGTTGTTCTTGGCAGCAGGAGCTTCTTCTCGTCCCTTCTGAAGATTTGGGCACTCTGCTCGAATGTGGTTGAGGCCTCCACACTCGTAGCACCTCAAGTTGCCTCTTCTCCGCTCACTCACTCTCTTGTAAGCTCTAGAAAATTTTTTGGATAGGAGGGCTAAACTCTCTTCAGAACTCAGATCTAAGCGCCATCGTGAAGCTCCACAAGAATGCATAAAGAGACTCCACCAAGATCGCAAGAGCAAGAACCAGAAGGGTTTGTGACCAAAGCTATGGAAAGAGGATCGGTCTCAAGAATTGACAAATGCTCAAGTTCATAAGTTTTCAAGTTCGAATAGGGACCGTCCAAAGTGAGTGTAGTGAGATCCGTAGCCTGGCGGATCGTGGTAATCTTTACTCCCCAAATTTTTAAATCAAGTGCTGAGAGAAAGTGACGAGCATTCTCGGAGTCAGTGAACACTGTCTCAACTGCTCGCAAGTTGCTCAAGATTTTTGTGAACCGGCTGAAACAAGCATCCAAAGATTCACCTGGTTTTTGAGAGAACCGGTTGTACTCACGCTTGAACTGGTCCTAGCGAACGGTCTTAACCTGAGCTGTCCCCTCATGGAAAGCAATGAGGGTAGTCCAGATCTCGTGCGCGGACTCAAGGTGAGCAACCCGGTCGTATTCATTTCGACCCAAGCCTTGGAAGAGAATGTTCTTGGCCCTAGCATTAAACTCAAAATCCTTTTTGTTCTCGGGGGTGATTTCCTCCTCATTCGGTACCTTATATGGTTTCTTGACTTTGGCCCAAACATCAAAGCTCTGTGCCATAAGGTAGGAACCCATCCGAGCTTTCCAAAAGGAAAAATGAAGGCCATTGAAAATCGGTGGTTTGTTCGAGTACCTCTCCTCTGCCATGGTTAAACACAGGAAGGACTCAAAGACTCTCAAGAATCACAAGAGCTCAACCTCGCTCTGATACCACTGTGAAACTAACCACGGCGAACACAGGGGGGGTGAATGAGAGCCTCGAATTTTTACGGCCGTTTTTTTTCGAATTCACCGGCACCCCAAAATTTGAACAACTTGACAACTATGTGTACCCCTAGCAAGCATGAATGACAGTCATGGAATATGTGGGGATTTTTCACTCACAATCCTGGTTGTCAAGTGTCCAAAAGAGAGGAATCAATTCAAATCTTACTTTAAGAAAAGAGATCAAGCCAAATGACCAAAGTGACTTTCAGAAAAGCAAAAAGCAGATTTGTTCTCACTTGGAGGAGATGAATGGTGGCTTTCTGGTGCGCATCCATTTTTGGAAATTTTTCTCCCTATTTTTCAATGGGTCGTGCACAACTCTACCAAAAATGATCTCAAAACTCCATGTAGAAAAATCATGAAAATTCAAAAATCAAAAGCTGCTGTCTGGAAAGCAAAAACAGATTCCCCAGAGATTGTTTCCACTTGGAGCAGAGGGATGGTGGGTTTCTGGTGCTTTTCAATTTTTGGAAATTTTTCTTCTTAGTAATCAATGAGTCATGAAGCACTCCACCAGAAATCTCCTCAGAACTCCTTCTATAGAAAATATGCAAAATCAAACACCACGAGCTGTCAAGAACATCGAACAGAAAGTTGAGGCTCGGTTTTCACCTCACTGTTCTCAAATGGCGCAAGATCTGGACTCCAAATTTTTGTAGTGGGTAGATATATGAGACACTCACCTTCTCCAACAAGAATCACTCAAAAAGGAGTTTTCTAGATATTCCTAAAAATCAAACACTGACTGCTGCGCGAAGAACAAGTTCTGGACAGATTTGCAACTTGAAGGAAAACATGATCTCTAATCTATCCTAGGGTGCAAGTGAGGTGTAGAACCATAGGAACACCCTCAAGACATCATGGATCAGAAACATAAAGAAGGAGGTGAGCCAAACAAACAAGTTGCAAAGAAATCAAACACAAACAAACACAAACTCTTTCCAAACTGCCGGTTTTATTTCATGGAAAGAAATACAACCAGGAAACCACTCTCTCCTTCTCACACTTGAGGATGAGAGACAGACACTTGGCTGGAAGGGACACCCCCCAAGGACCCCTTGGGGTCCCTTATATAGCCACACAAGCCCACACTTGGGCCTAACCCTTGGGCCACCCGCCAAGCCCATCTAACACGCGGGTTTTAACACACGCACGAATCTCCAAGCGCAGTGAACGGCCTCCAGCTATTCCTTCGCTTCGAAGCATTCGTACGGACGTGGATGCCGCAACGTCTCGTGCCCGACCCGATAGGCTTCCTCACCACGGACTCTGTTGTAAAGGTAGCCACCCCGTCTCTCAAACAGGTGGATGTCCACGAAGACCGCCGAGGATATCCCTAAGGGGATGCTCCCGAGGTGAGAAGAGACGTCAACCTGAAGACCCTCGGGATAACTACCGAAGGGTAGCAAAGGGTCTCCGAGGGATGAAGGGGAACCCTCGCGATAACTACCGAAGAGTATCATGGAGGAAGCGAAGGGTCTCGGAGGAATGAGGGGAGACCCCTTGGAAGAACTGAGCCACGCGCTCTAGAAGTCGGACCATGGAACGTAGACCCAGCGACAACCTCTGACAGGAACCAGCTGGGTCAACCATCCTGCCAGAGGGTGTCCCCCAAGGGTAGATTAGGGATTTATTGTACTTATGATGTAAGAAAACTCTAGAGACTGACGATCTTGTGATCAACGGTCCAGGGGCCAGGGCAATTCGGGTATTTTCCGTTTGTGTAAGCCCTAGCCCCAAAGATGTATAAATTGGCAAGCCCCCCAAGAGGAAAGGAGGAGGTTTTCAGTTTCCACAAACTCCTAGTCCCGTTCATCCAACGATCGTTTTTCCACACACCCTCTCGGCGTCCTCTTCGTCATCTGAGGAGGGGCGCCGCACTTCACTTCGTCGGCGGGGAGACTCGTCGACGACAGTTGGCGCCGTCCGTGGGGAAGCGACGAGCGTTGCGGTGATGGGCAGACCAAGGAAGATCGTACCGGCGGTGGGAGGCGCGCCGTCAGAACTGGAGCAAGGTGAAGCTACAGCGGCGGATGGAACAAGAGCGCGACGCACAACCGGACCAAGCGTCCACACCCAAGGTGAGGATCGGCAGAGCAACATCGGCGAGCCAGCGGAGGAGGAGGCCCAAAGGGCAATCACCGCCACACCGGCGATTTAGTCGCGGCGAGACGGCACGGTGGTCGGGAGAGGGCTCGGCGGAGCTATCCAGGGATCCCCCGACGCCGACGCGCAGGGCCGGAGAAACTACTGCCGAGGTGCATCGGGCGGCGGCGCACCCAACGAGCCTGGACCCAGCGGAGTCGCGAGAGGAGGGGAGCAGCGAAACCCAACCAACCCTCCCGGACAAGGGCGTGAATACGAAGACTACCGAGCCGCCGAAGACAACTTACAGGACCGAAGGCGACAATTGGAGGAACAAATCAATTTGCTTCGGAGAGAGCTCGTGACGATGCAGCCGCAACAACAATATGTGCCCCGAAGGATCCCATACCCGGAGGAACAGTATGATCAATCTCGGAAAAACACCCCAGCACAACCAAGGAAAGCAAGTGAAGGCCCTCTGAGCGAATACCTCCGCGGCAAAAGATGGCCCGAAGGGTTTAAAATGCCAAGTGTCTTCAAATTCTCTGGAGACACCGATCCAAACGAGTTCTTGGGCGTGTACGACACGGCGGTGGAGGCGGCTGGCGGAGATGATGATATCAAGGCAAAAAGTTTATTGCTAACACTAAAGGGGACCGCACTTTCCTGGTACACCTCGCTACCACAAGGATCCATACACTCGTGGAGACAGCTCAAAGATGCCTTCGCCAACAACTTCCAAGGCAATTACGTACAGAAGATGGTAGAAGGGGACCTCTTTGCCTTGGAGCAAGGCAAAAAAGAAACCACCAGAGACTACTACAAGAGGTTCGCCACAGTGCGATGTCAGATAAGAGACGTGTCAGACTCTTCGGTAATCAATGCGTTCCGAAGAGGTCTTCAATCAGGAACCCTTCTACACAAGTTAACCCAAGATCCACCACAAACAGCTGCGCTCCTGTACGATGAGGTAGAAGGGTATGCAAAAGGAGAAGAAGAAAACTTGAGAAGACAAGGCCAGCTGCACACACACAAAGATCGTGATTTTCACAAGGACGCCAACTTAGAAAACAAGAACAAGAGGCAGCAAAGCTCAAGTAAAAGGGTGAGCAATGTTGAGCCCGAGCAAACAGAAGAACGAAGGACCATTGACAATAACAGAAAAGGAGACTACTCCCGAAGGGACTATAGCACCCGAAGGGAGGAGTACGACCATCCAAGAGACAACAGAAGAAGAGATGACCATAACCGAGCAAACGAAAACAGGGAGAATTACCAAAGAAACGACAGATTCCGAAGGAGTGATGAGGACAACAAAGAGAGGAGATACTGCGCAATACATGGAGAAAATTATTCACACACAACAGAAGAATGCAGAGATGTCAAGGCACAGCGAGACAGCTCCCAGAGCCATAGACGTCAGCGAAGGCAAGACTAACAACGGAGGGATAACCATCGCAGATCCCCTAAGGCGGTTCAAGATGTTGACCATCAAAACCGACGGGTGATCCATGTCATCACCGGAGGATCTTCGCTGAACCTTCCATCGAACAGAAAAAGAAAGCAATTCGTCCGCGAGGTGTCGCACGTCTCGGTAACAAGCAAACCAGCACCAGCCCCGCCCATTACCTTCGAAATAACTGACGCGAAGGGTGTTAAGTTCCCATATCAAGACCCCTTCGTGATCACAGCAGTCTTCGCGAACGCCCAAAACAAACGCGAACACGCGTCTGCCAAAAGGCGACCAAGGGGCTGACGCGAGGCCAAGAGCGCTCGCGCCAAGCACCCGATACAGGGCCTTCGCAAGCCATGAGCCTCTGGGAACGTCTAACAAACGCGAACACGCGTCCGCCAGAAAAGCGACTAAAGGGCCGACGCGAGGCCAAGAGCACTCGCGCTAAGCACCGACTGAGGCCTTCACAAGCCATGAGCCTCGCGAACGCCTAACAACGCGAACACGCGTCCGCCCGCCAAAAGCGATTAAGGGGCTGACGCGAGGCCAAGAGCGCTCGCGCCAAGCACCCGATAAAGGGCCTTCGCAAGCCATGAGCCTGTGCAAACGTCTAACAAACGCGAACACGCGTCCGCCAAAAGGCGACCAAGGGGCTGACGCGAGGCCAAGAGCACTCGCGCTAAGCACTCGATCACAGGCTTCGCAAGCTATGAGCCTCGCGAACGCGTCTAACAAACGCGAACACGGTCCGCCAAAGGCGATTATGGGCCGACGCGAGGCCAAGAGCCCTCACGCCAAGCACCGATCTGAGACTTCGCAAGCCATGAGCCTCGCGAACGTCTAACAACGCTAACACGCGCCCGTAAAAAAAGGCGACCAAGGGCCGACGCGAGGCTAAGAGCGCCGCGCTAAGCACCCGACATAGGCTATCGCAGCTATGAGCTCGCGAACGTCTAACAAACGCGAACACGTGTCCGCCAAAGGCGATTAGGGCCGACGCGAGGCCAAGAGCACTCGCGCCAAGCACCGACAGGCCTTCGCAAGCCATGAGCCTCTGCGAACGTCTAACAAACGCGAACACGCGTCCGCCAAAAGGCGACTAAGGGGCTGACGCGAGGCCAAGAGCACTCGCGCCAAGCACCCGATACAGGGCCTTCGCAAGCCATGAGCCTCTGCGAACGTCTAACAAACGCGAACACGCGTCCGCCAAAAGGCGACCAAGGGGCTGACGCGGGGCTAAGAGCGCTCGCGTCAAGCACCCGATACAGGGCCTTCGCAAGGCATGAGCCTCTGCGAACGTCTAACAAACGCGAACACGCGTCCGCCAAAAGGCGACCAAGGGGCTGACGCGAGGCCAAGAGCACTCACGCCAAGCACCCGATACAGGGCCTTCGCGAGCCACGAGCCTCGGCGAACGTCTAACTAACGCAAACAGGAGTCCGCCAGAAGGCGACTAAGGGGCTGACGCGAGGCCAAGAGCGCTCGCGCCGAGCACCCCGCGAAAACGCACCACGTGACAATCCACAAGGAACCGACAGGAAAAATGCAAATATGGTCGATCAACAACGTGCAAAGGTGATCATAAACGAATATGAAAACAAAAGATCCATCCATATATATTGAATACAAAGGTTACAAAAATTATTACATTAGTCCCTTGCCCTTCGGATCCACTGGGTCCTTAGGGTCTTCGGGCCGCAGGGAGCTACCTAATCCTATCGGAGGATCCTGAGGATTGGCAGTCTTAGATTCTCCGATTCTCAGAGGCGCAGTAGTAGCGACACTAGGAGCGAGCGCCTTCTTCTTCGCGTTGTCCATGAAGGCGCGACAAAAGTTGGGCCCCCCAGATCGCCAGAAACGGAACATGAAGTCCCGAACAACCTGGCGGTGCTCGCGGTCAAAAGAGTTAGCATCAAAAGACGAAGGATAGGAACCACTTGGGGAGGGGCCACTCGGAAGATGGGTGCAACCAACGCTCTTCAGCATCGATGAAAAAGCGAAGATGGAGCTGATGGCGCAATCCGAACCATAACACAAGGACCCCTGCAAGAAAGTCCCAATAGCTCCCTTCAAATACTTCACGGCCAACGCCGGACTCTTGGGGGTGCATTCACAGCGATGGTCCCGAGCCTTCGTATATCCCTGATAAAGACGTGGCTCAAGGACAAAAGCTCCCCCTGCAACGCCTCTAGGTGCTGCTTAGCCTTCGCAAGTGAACCCCGAAGAGTTTCGACCTCTGCAGAAGATTTCTTCGCTTCCTCGCGAAGGTCATCAAACTCCTTGCGGGAGGAATTGAGCTCGACCCGCAGGGAATCAGTTTCGCCGCGAAGTTTAGCAAGATTTTCCTCGGTCGTCTTCGCGCGCCGCTCCGCCTCACCCTTCTCCGCTTTAAGAAGGGCGATCAGCTCCTTCTCTTTATCGCTAACTTCCCGAAGGGTGTCATTTTCCTGTCTAAAGGTGGCGACCTGACCCTCGAGAAGAGCGCACTTCTCGGAGAGCTCTAAAACTTTTCCGGAGGCGGCGCGATTCCAGGCTAAGCTCTGAGGAAAAAAGAAACATAAGTAACGCGAAGACCAACAACAAAAAAAAATAGCCCACCGAGGCAAGACATAGCTCGACGCTGCGCATGTTCTCCAGCAAGGAGAATGCCTCGCAGCGATCAAGGACGGAGGGCGGCACCGACCCGAGGATGGCCTCCGCATGCTCATCATGCAGAAGAACAGTGGGCTCCAGGGGGAAGAGGCCGTCGGGGCCAAGGGCGCCGCCAGCCAGGAGGGGGTTATTTGTGAAGTTCCCCCCTCCATAGTCGCAGCAGCCGAAGAGGCTGCCTCCCCCTCCGCTGCGATCGCAACAGTAGGAGGGGCTTCGTGAAGGACCAGGGCACTCGGCAGTGACCCGACCACGGCAGGGGGCGCCACCAGGGCCATTGTGGCGCTAGGGGCCGGATCGGCAACCTCCCCCGGAAGAACCACGGAAGAAGATCCCAAGCCGGCCACCTCTGCAAGAGCAAAGCGGTAAGAATAAATACGACAAAGAAATAAGTCCGAAGGTATAGGCACAAACCTTCGTGTGGAGGAGTATCGAGTATCCACAACTCGTTGTCCACCACAAAGCCGGCGGCATAGGCCTCGACTTCGGCAGGCGCCTCATCTGAGCCCCCCTCGGGAGTAACGGGGCCCGGACCCGAAGGTAGGGACCCGGCGCCGTGGCTCTCCTGGGGCTCGTTGGAACCGTGTTCGGGATCCAAGGGCCCCGGAGGAGTGTGGCTCACAAGCATGTCTAGCGGGTCGTCTTCGCGATGACCGCTGGCGGCGCTTAACGCGTCCGGCGAAGGGCGATCCTCTTCGGCCTGATGACCGTAGCCTTCGGCATCTCCGGCCTCTTCTTCCTCCTCTTCGTCCTCGTCTTCCTCTGCGCTGGCGGCTGCTGGCTCGGAGAAACCCAAGTCAGGAGGGATAAAACGAAGGGGGATAGCTGGAATAGGAGGGTACCAACCGCGAGGCCGCTTCGAAGTACCCGTGATGGCGTCATCGGGCATGGCTTTCCTCTTGCCGGCCTTCTTCGGCTCGGGCTCCTCCCAGGGCGTAACCGTCCCGAGGATGCGGTTGACCCGGGCGTCCACGCCGGCTTCACGGGCACGTGAGACCTCGTCGGCACGCAGGGGCCCAAACATCCCCTCGGCCCTCTCCGCGGCCGACTCGAGCCTTCGGGGATGGCGATCCACTTCGCTCAGTGTGAGGAGGTTGCCCCCCTCGCCGACCGTCACGCATGTTTCACAGCTCCGCATCAGCGGCCCCACCTTGGCCGCGAAGAACTCCTCAGCGAGGCAGCGCATCGAAAAACGCTTGCTGATTTTCTGGAGCAGCAGCCGCTGGGCCTCTTCGGATCCAGACAGCTTCTCCACCGGAAACTTGACGCAGTCCGCCGCTCCCGCAGTGTACTTCAGGGGAGAGTCGGCCTCGTCTACCTTCTGGTAAAACCAGAACAATTTCCAGCCCAACCCGGCCGCACTATCCCATTTCTTCTTGGTGGCCAAGGCCGGGAAGTCCGAAGTGTGTGAGGGCCTCACGACGAAGTTTAGGCATCCGAAGGCGCTGCCGCTTGTTTTTCCCTGCCACCTGCCTTCGTGGAGGAAGCCGAAGACTCTGGAGCTCGGTTGCGCGCCATGACTTCGGAGCGCCCACTCAAAAACCGCCAGGCGGGCCACCGCGTTCGGGGAGAGGTGTACCAACTGCGCACCGTATAGCTGGAGTATCTCCCCGACAAGGCGGGTACACGGGATCCGAAGACCCGCCTTCACTTGCGAGAAAAAAACGACCGCTTCGTCGACGTTGGGCCGAGGGGTCGTCTCGGAACCTGGTAGTCGAAAGTCTGCCTCTTCCGCGGCGGAGCCGTCTACCACCTTCACGAGCATGTCCGGTGTCATCCTAGACTGTCCTAGCTCCCAGGACAGCCGTGAAAGATCCGCAGAAGACAAGATCTTCTTGGGAGCCATTGACCTTCCGAAAACTTGAAAAAAGGCGAAAAAAGAAACTTCTAAGTCCACAAAGAAGGGGGAGAGCGCCAGCCAGCGCTAACACCGACGACACAAGACATCGCCTGAGAAGTTGGATTCAACCGCGATAAGAATGCCACAGAAAAACTGAAAATGGAGAACGCGACGAACCTGGAACTGCGGAGTCGATCTCGGGAAAATGAGGCCTGGCGACGGCGGAACCCGACGACGGCAAGCACCACCAGTAGACGACAATGGCGATGGCTGCGAAACTGGGAAGGAAAAGGAAGCGAATGAGGAGGACGACGTCTTTGTCTCCCCCTTTATATCGGCGAAGGACGTCTCGGGATGAACGCCGCGTGTCAAAACCAATGGCCGGGATGCATCACGAAGAAACCGAGGAGTCAAAGAAATAAATTAAAAGGAAATTCCAACGGACGCCCGATGATCTAACGACACGTGTGATAAACAACGGCCAGGATCAGCGCGATGAATTCGAGAGCCCTGACACGGTCAGAGCGTGTCAAATCCAAGTCATGTCATCAAGCGAAGAATTCATCGGAAACTGGAAAGCTAAGGCGTCTTCGTGACCACCACCTCGACGTGGAGAAGGGGGAGGCTAGGTATTCCGGCCAGACACCACGGCGAGGTGGTGACGTGACCGTAAGGGGCTTCTGTTGTAAAGGTAGCCACCCCGTCTCTCAAACAGGTGGATGTCCACGAAGACCCCCGAGGATATCCCTAAGGGGATGCTCCCGAGGTGAGAAGAGACGTCAAACTGAAGACCCTCGGGATAACTACCGAAGGGTAGCGAAGGGTCTCCGAGGGATGAAGGGGAACCCTCGCGATAACTACCGAAGAGTATCATGGAGGAAGCGAAGGGTCGGAGGAATGAGGGGAGACCCCTTGGAAGAACTGAGCCACGCGCTCTAGAAGTCGGACCATGGAACGAAGACCCAGCGACAACCTCTGACAGGAACCAGCTGGGTCAACCATCCTACCAGAGGGTGTCCCCCAAGGGTAGATTAGGGATTTATTGTACTTATGATGTAAGAAAACTCTAGAGACCGACGATCTTGTGATCAACGGTCCAGGGGCCAGGGCAATTCGGGTATTTTCCGTTTGTGTAAGCCCTAGCCCCAAAGATGTATAAATTGGCAAGCCCCCCAAGAGGAAAGAAGGAGGTTTTCAATTTCGACAAACTCCTAGTCCCGTTCATCCAACGATCGTTTTTCCACACACCCTCTCGGCGTCCTCTCCGTCATCTGAGGAGGGGCGCCGCACTTCACTTCGTCGGCGGGGAGACTCGTCGACGACAGACTCCACACCCGGTCTCCAACCGAGCCGCCAGCCCGTCTGACCGAAGCCTTATCCGTGCCGCCTGCACCGAGACCATCACCTGCATCCATAAACACCAAAACATGTCCAAACAACCAAGGGTGAACCGATCAAAAGACCGGGGTTAGGAATTAAAATTGTTAGACTCCATTGGATGCTTTTAGACGCCCAAACATGAAACTGTCCTGCGACAAACCGACGACTTCGCCAAACCTTAACCTAAATCTAGGGAACAACTCCATACCAAGGAGTGCACAAAACTTCGCAAGAATCAAGAAACAACATGCCACGTCCAAGTAGTCAAGTTTGGAAGAATTTTGTCGGAAACCGAAAGTTTTGACCGACTCCTCACATGCTCATCATCTTGACTCCACACTTCTAAATTTTGGAAAAAGCTGCACAGTTTGATGGGGACTAACCTCAACTTCAGCACAGCATATCATCCGCAAACGGATGGGCAGACTGAAAGAGTTAACCAGATACTGGAAGATATGCTTCGAGCTTGTGCATTGGCAAATGCGAAGAATTGGGACCGACATTTGCCTTATGCAGAGTTTTCCTATAACAACAGCTACCAATCTAGTATGCATATGTCTCCGTTTGAGGCACTCTATGGGAGAAAGTGCAGAACGCCCCTTTACTGGAAGGAGACCGATGAACGCATGGTTTTCGGACCAGATCTGCTCAAGGAAGCCGATGAACAAGTTCGAGTTATTCAGTAGAGATTGAAGACGGCCCAGAGCCGCCAAAAGAGCTATGCCGATCATCGCCGCCGAGACCTCAGCTTTGAGAGCGGAGATTTCGTGTATTTGAAGGTTTCGCCAATGAAAGGCGTGCGACGTTTTCGAGTTAGTGAAAAATTGGCACCTCGCTTCATTGGACCCTTCAAGGTTTTGGCTAGAAGAGGCGAAGTGGCTTATCAGCTGGAATTACCCCCTCAACTGTCGGACGTTCACGACGTGTTCCATGTGTCTCAGCTCAGGAAGTGCTTAAGAGTTCCGAAAGAGCAGATGCCCCTAGAGCAGTTGGAGTTGCAGCAGGACCTATCTTACTAGGAGTCCCCGGTTCGCATTTTGGAAGAAGCTGCTCGTCAGACCAGAAATCGGGTGATCAAACTTTGCAAAGTTCAGTGGAGCAATCAATCCGAGAAGGAAGCCACCTGGGAGCACGAAGAAGATCTCAGAGCAGAGTTTCCCCACCTTTTTGTAGATCCTTCCGAATCTCGAGGTCGAGATTTTGTTTAAGGGGGGAGGTTTGTAACATCCTCATTTTCAAAACCCAGCATGTGCATCCATGCATTGCATTTGCATTCATGAAAAACTTCGTTTAAATAAAACCTTTAAAAATGAGTATGTTAATATTAAAGGATTTGGTCTAATTAAATTGTTTCAATTAAAGTTTTGAAATAAATAGTATTAATTGAATTTCAAAATCAGATTGTAATATTTGAATTCCCAGTAAATTGATTTTAATTTATTATTTTAGAGGATATATGTCTTATTTGGGCATAATCTCTCCTTTCCTTCTTCTTTTCTTTCCCAATTATCCCCCTTATTCAAAAATCAAATCAAATCACCCCCATTAAAACCTTCCTTAATCCTTCCTTGCATGGTGCCCCCTTGTCCCCCTTGCTGCCCATAAAACCCCCCTGGGTACTGTTCACGCACTGTTCATGTGCACTGTTCATCCCAACCAACCCGGTCATCCCTCTCTCAACTCTCCACTCGTTCATCGTCCGGTGAGTTCCGTTTCTCAGATCCCTCAAACACGTCCTTCGTCTTTGTCTCACGAATCCATTTTATCTTGTTTCGCGGTGTTTCGATGGACAGAGCTCCGTAGATCGACCACCGAAGCTCCTCCGAGTTCGCCGGAATTTCCACGAGAAGATCCTACAGTTCATCCCGATTCTCCTCCGTTCTTCGGTAAAACTCCAATCTTTTTGCATAAATGGGTTCGTCTCATCAAGATATACAACTTCTATTTTGGCGCCACGGCAAAATTCGAAATTTTTCGAGGTGCTACAGTATTGTACAGTAACTCCGGCCGCCCCGCCGCCACCGTCTATCCCACGGCGCCGCCTCCCACGCTGCGTCCCCAGGCCTGGCCCATCGCTCACGCGCCTGCCCGCCACTCTAGCGCCGGCCCGCCACACCTGCGCGTCTGCTCGGCTGCTTGCCGCCGCCCAGGCCTCATAGCCTGTTCGGCCAGCCGCCCCCGCCTTGGGCGCCGCTCGCCCATCCGCCCAGATTGTTCTTCCCTTTATTTTCTTCAATTTAAGAATATGCCTAATGTTGTTAATTCCATATAAATTGTGAGGAAATTCAGAAAATTGTAAAATAAATTTTATTAGGTTCATAAAATTCTAAATTATTTGTATGTACTATTAATTTACATGTTTTTGTTAAATTTAATTTTTGATAATTATGTTAGTTCTTGCATGTGTAGGAATTCTATAAATTAATTTAGAGATCCAAAAATATCAAAAATTATTTTATAAAGTTATATATATTATTTTATGATTTCTGTACTGTTTTGGTAAATTTTTGAAGTTTATTTGTAATTAACTCTCTTTTGTACCTTAAATATTAAGTTTATAAAAATCATAACTAGTTATAGGGATTTCCAAAAACGATGAAATCAATTGCAAAAGTTTATAAAATTTTCTTGTACTGTTCTGTACTGTTTGCATCATCCTCATGTCATGACATACACACCTCATATTTTATTGCATGTGGTTCTTATTTGTGTTTCTTTTAAACGTTAGACCCGAGCACCGAGTTCGTTTCCGACGCAGCCGAGGATCTTCCCCACTACGTCGATCAAGGCAAGTGCTGAGCCCCTTTGGACCTATGTTTTGCAAAAATGATTTAATAGGATTTTAACAACTAGCATGTATATTTAATACTTAAAATCAATTACTTAGTTGTTTAGCTAAAACCCATCAATAAATTAATTCGTATAAACTATCCTTGCTGCCTTAGTAGTTAATTAAATTGTCTAAAGCCACCCCCCTTGAATTTTTATGCACCTGCTTAGTTATGCTCGTTGTAGAACTTTAAATCATCAGCTGGAAACTATTGAATATCAATTTAATCCTATGATTTTAGAAGACAATTGGTGTTGTCTGTTATTTGGTGCATTGGGCTAGTTGATAGTGGGTGCTATCGGGAAAATGTTTGCAAAACTTGATTGGGGTGGATGGTTACAAGGTTGGTGCCGCGTGCACGAGATTCGGGTCCAGTGCGGGACCCACCCTAATCTCTAAGGACCGATTCCTTGAGGTAGACGAGTTAAGTACAACAGTGCGACCATTGAGTGCTTGTGTGGACAAGCCCTGGTTGAGTACCATTCGGACTCCTAGTTTTGGCATTCCAAACGGTGGAGTAGGCAATTGGTGTTGTTCTGCAGGCTCAAGAGGGGGCTTCAGCCAACTAGAGTAACTAGCGCTGCGGTGGAATCTTTAGAGGGAGTGCCAGGCTAGGAGAATGTCGGTTAAAGACCTTGTGGTGTTCTTTTCCCTTTGGGTGATTTCTAGGGAAGGGCACCTCTCGTGGGTAAAGCGTGCAACCTCTGCAGAGTGTAAAACTATCATGATAGCCGTGTCCACGGTCAAGGACGGACGACGGGGAGCTGCCTCATTGGTACTTCTTATCTTTTTTTTCTAAATGGTGTTTTAAAGGAAAACCACGATCGGTGTCGTGTGTTTTGATTTTTCTCATCATAGTAGGTGCTATGAGCGATGAGGGTAATTGCAAGGTGGGTGCCCTGAGTAGCCAGGATTGGGCAAAACCGGCCGAGGCCGGAGTTTTAAAGAAATACTTCGAAGATTTGTTTTCCTCAACACATTTCAAATCTTTTTATAAAACCCTAGGAAAAACTTGCAAAGCTGGCTTTATGCAAAAGAACCTTTTCCCTTCCCTTGTTAAGCCCTAGTTGCATTTAGTCAGCCTTACTTGTTGAGTATAAAGTATACTCACCCTCGCTTTTTATACGGGGCTGCTCATTCCAACGAGCAGGTTGCGACACCGAGGAGGAAGTGTACCAGGACGGGGACTTCGCTGAAGGAGTCCAAGACGAAGATTACTCCGACGTCTAGGGGCGCATCCGTCAGACATGCCTGTGGTGTTGCGTTGGGTTTTCCATTGAAGTTGAACTATGTTATTTGAATTTTCGCTGCTAGGCCATGAAGCCTAAACTTTGTAATAACTATGTGACTCTGATGTAATAAAGTACTTTTCATTGAATGGTGATGATCCAAACTGTATATCTGTGTGTACTAGCTACTTGATCCAGGGACTAGTACAAGTAAGACAAAGCAGGGATTCGACTCCGATTTTCAGGTCCCGACACCATGAGACTGGGTGTTGGCACGAGAAAAAAAATGGAAGAAAGAGAGAGAAGCACAAGGACAGATTGAGAGAGGATTATTTCCAGGGACATAATAATCCCCTCCTGGGATTCTCTACCCTAGGAGTTATCTGTCCTGTTTGGCTGCACAGGGAAGAAAAAACCAGGGAACAAATTCCCGAAGAGGATTTTGATGGCATCTTGTAACCCTAGGAAATCCCACCCCTCGAGGAAATAGTGCTCTGGTGCTGTTTGGAAAGGACAGGGATGCATATCCTAGCCAGAAAATTTCAGAAAACATATGTATTGGTACAGTTACCGATCGGTGGTGGTGTCCATAGGCTACCAGTGTAAAGTTGGATGCATTTAAAAAAAATTTAAAAACAGAATAGCTCAGAAATTTAAAAAATAAAAAAGTTCAGTAAAAAGAAAAGGGATGACAGAAAAATTCAAACATATATCCAATTTACGAAGAAATGCCTTTGACCATTGTTATGTATTACATTACTATGTTTTGCCCCATTGTGTACTCAGGTGCACCTCAGCAACTCAAGCAAAATCAAAGCTTTTTCACTAACTTAGCAATCACTTTGGGCCAGCATTCCCATAAGAATTGCATAGGGTAACCGTCCAGTTGAATGCAAGCTTCTTTGTCGTGGAGTTGGTGTACACAACAATGTAGCCTGGAATTCAATCAAAGCACGACAGTCACTTGCATGAAGGAATACCACAAGGGTCCCAGGTCCCCAAAGATTTTGAGAATTGAGATCACCAAGACACATTGTAAAACGGCTAGTGATTATCATCCCTGCTATTTTGTGTATCTTATAAAAATCATAACGTGATAGTCCCTTTCAACTAGGTTGGATTTAGGAAACAGCATGCCACAATTAAACATTTATTTAAAAAAGACAATGTAGAAGTGACCTTGAAATGCAAATTGAGGAGGAAATTTTTTGGTAAGGACGCATATACAATAATAAGAGGCATTACTAAAAAGCTAATATTCCCATTCCTGCATTACCTTACAAATTTTTTATAAACATCATGATGAGAGCAGTTCACTCCAATATATTTGAATCATCACAGATTAATTGGATATCTGGGTCAGCTGACGTTTCTCATTGCACCTGCTTGTACTCCTTGAAGATCCTAGCTCTATATGCCTACAAATAGAAGTTAATTTCAAAATGTTCAGATTGCACGTATAGGAATCCAGAGGGTCAGATACCAATGTTCGGAAACAATAAACCATCCTAAAAAATTGAGACATGTATTTCAGATTATACCATTAATCTCCACTTATAGAAGTTAATTTTAAAATGTTAAACTTGCATGTATAAGAATCCAGAGGGTCACTAGATAACAATTTGGAAACAATAAGCACCCTATAGATTCAGACATGTATTTCATATTATCCCCATTAATCTCCACTCACATTATCAACGAAATAATCAAGTTACATAATGCAGCCATTATAAAATTTCAGTTGTAGACACTAGACAAAACTTCCTATCAATGTAAAACAACTAGAAGGAGTAGCAGAAAAGAAATAAGTAGAACCTCAGGAATGGAACACATGAACACATGAATCGTAGCTAATAAATCTTAGCACAATATGCAGACAGTGAACTGACCTACATCTCTTTTAATGATCACCACGAACCTGATTTGACAAATGTTCCTCTTCCAAATGCATCCAAATGAATAGAGGACAAATTAGAACAGTGTGATACCATCATGGTGCAAAATTATATGAATTTAGATATTAAATCAACATCAACAGAAATTGGTTAAATGTAGAGGTGTGAGCCAGGCCTAACAGGACAACTTTTCAAGGTCTCAGCCCAAACACGGTTCGTCAGTGTCGGCTGTAGCCCCACATTGGGATATTGGTGATGGATGAACACACCAAGCAAGCACCAAAATACCATCAAATAAATACCTCTTTCTACCTACCTGTTCCAAATATTCCAGCTTTGATTGTCAAGAAAACAGTTCCTTTCTTGTTCCAAACTTGCTAATTCTTTGAACCACTCTAATTATTTGTACATAGGCTTGATAACCTGTGCACATATTAAGAATGTCTCTCACTCATATTCTTGGAGTACCAGGGTATTAAAGTTATTAAGAATGTCAAACACATGAATTTTTTTAAAAAAAGTTTTTTACAGTATGTTAAAGTCGATTTGAGAAATATGTAGTTATAGATAGTAGAAAACAAGAGATGTAATTACAATTTAATTAGAATCACCTGACAGAAACATCTAATCCAGAAATCACACAAGATAGATGAAATAATCACCCTGAGTATTTTCCCAATATTCAGGGACGCATTCACTTAATTCACATATGTATAGCACCGCTTGATTAAACCGTACTTACACACCAGCTTGCTCATTTAATTACCACGAACTGAAGAAGAAAGGTGTCAATCAGCTCACCGAGTCGACGAAGCACAGGCCGGAGAGGTCGCCGGCAGTGGAAAACATGCGGATAGCTGAGGTGTACAACAGCGGCGCATGTGGTGGCGGATCCGAAGGCGTCGACCGTTGGAGAGGCAGCGGGGATTGGAGGCGTCGACCCGTCGAAGAGGCGGCGACTGGTGGAGTGGGGTGGAGGCAGAGGGGACCGGAGACAGCGGGGACAGCAAACAACCATGAGTGGAGCGGAGCGGAGGAGGAGGGAGTTGCTGGTGATGGTAGGTGGAGCAGGGAGCGATGGCGGGTGGAGCTAGGATTGTGGAAGTGAGTCGGGCGAGTCGGGAGAGAGCGAGGGGAGAAAATCCACGAGCATTGTGACGGGGGAGGTTTCCATGGGGATCGCGAGGGGAAAGGGCCGAGAATCCCCCGGTTCATTGGCTTCCAAACGCACCTGCGCATTGGCCCGGGGATTTTTCCCACGCGAATCGCGAGCTCCGGGAAAGGGCCGGGATCCCGGCCGGGATTCGAGCTCCCAAACAGGCCCTTAAAGAGATGTCCTTGGCTTGCATAAGGACCAATATCACAGTAAAGAAGAAATTATCCTTCTAATTCAACGGAAGGATATATAATATACTACACCAATTAATGCCTCCTTTTTTTGGACGAGAAAAACAGTAGGCAATATGTATTAAAAGAAAATAAATACAACGTTATGTACAACTAAAAGCAAAGAAGAAAAAAAAAGAAAAAAGATACAATTACCCTATTGAACTAAACCAGTCTTTCATATATGGGCTAAAATTTTTTCTTATTGGCTCTAATGATGACCAAAGTAAACTTTTTTGAAGAGGGCAATTCCACTTTGCAGGTTTTGTGAGGTCATTGTTGAAGATCAAACCATTTCGAGCTATCCAGACGACCAATTGATTAATATGAAAACCTCCTGTGATTTTTTTGCTTGAGGGAGTTTGCCTGAGGACGTAACATGAAAACCATTTTGAGGAAGTAATATGAAAAACCTCCTGTAATATGAAAAAAATGATGAGAGGAAGTTTGCTTGAGGGAGGATATTTTGTCAATCAGACAAATGCCACCAGGTACTACTACTGAAATTTCACTCCATAGTTGAGTTGCTAAAGCGCAGTCAAAGAAAGCTGAACTGCATTCTCTTCAGCAATTGTTGACACATGGAACATTCATAGGAAGGTAGATGAAAATGCTTGATTCTGAGTCTTTGTTTGGTATTTAGTTTATCATGTGCTAAAAACCAGGAAAAAAAAACTGTGTTTAGGTTGGCAACAATTCTTCCATATGTTGGAGAAAGCCATAGTAGTTGGAATGTCACCTCTCAAAAGTTTGTAAGCTCTTGAAGATGATAATCTATTACCCTCACTACAGGAGTCCGACGTATTTACGTCCGCCAAAATTATTTACGTCAGCCCATTCTTTCATAAAGAATTTTTTACGTTGGCCCTTGTTAAGCCAAGTATTTATGTTGGCCATAGAACAAAGCCGACGTAAACATATGGGCACATGGCACCGTCTCTGTTTACGTCGGCTCGGTCGATATAAACATGCGAGATGGCGCCTATTTATGTCGGCCAGGCTGACGTAAACACATGCCCATCCTGCCAGACTGAATATGAAATATGGCGGGGCTTGTTACGTCGCCTTGGCTAACGTAAACAGGACATGTGGCATCTATTTACGTCGGCCAGGCTGACGTTCTTTATTTACGTCAGCTTGGCTTACGTAAATAGGCAGCGTATCGATAATGGCATAGGCTGCCCTAACCGCAGTACACACCCGTGCCTTGCTCGACACCGCTTCCTCACCTGCGCCGACACACTTTGAGCTACAATTGTTTGCTCTTCTAATTTGCCACACATTTTGATGGTGAGGCCAACACAAATGGCTTGGAACATTGTGAGCTAGTCCGCCGGGTCTTCGTCTGTGTCGATCCCTTTGGCGGCGAAGACTCGGCACGGTTGACACTTTGTGACCTCATTTGGGTCTTCGAAGGTTTTGAGGCAATGTTTGGGGGCCTCTCTTCATTTGTGGGGGGTAGCGACGTGGGTTCGGTGTTGACATGAGGCTCGAGTAGGGGTTCGTTGCCGGCCTGAGTCCTGGGTAGGATTTCCAAAATTATATCCTTCTTCGGCCACTGAACAAATGAATGGACGGCATCCCCTACTATGATGATTTCATCATTCGAGGGATTCACCATGGGGATGCTCCTCGTGTTGTGCAGCGCAGCATCCACCTGGACCTTCGCCTAGCCCGCCGCCATGTCTGCCCCACGAACCTTCATCCCCGGAAGGCATGGGAACACCATCCCCCGTCCCAACTCAATCGAAAATGTGGCGTTGTACGACACGATCAGCTTGCAATGGGTAACCTCCTACACAGGGTTATATTCGCATTAGATTAAGGATTGTAACAAGATTGAATACGGACATACATATGTGACATCTTACCTTTATATGGTCCACCGGGTATTCGATGTCACCGGCCCTTTGTGGCGTAGGTGCGGAAGTGCAACTACTCTTGTGTGCAGGGGGGTTGCATTGACGGCGTTAGGAGGAGAAGGGTTGCACTCAACTGGAGGGTTGACTTCAGGTCTGTTCCTTACGAGCTCCTCCAACTGTTGTACGCGGGGTAGCAATTCCGCACGTATCTTGTCAGCAATATCCGCCTCTAGGGCGGCTCGAGATTTTCTCCTCCTGTAGTCTTTGTCATCGAGAAGCGCATCCTTCCATGGTACGTAAACTCCGATGCCCCGCGTGCGGCCCGGGTGCTCCTTGTTGCCGACGGCTTCGCACAGGATGTCCTGTTCCCTCCTCGGATGAAAAGAGCCTTGTGAAGCTTAGGAGTCATATTCAAACTGAATATATCGACAACTATTAGAATTGGTGGTATTACGACATTATAGAAGTGAACAGTAAAATAAAAGAGATGGTTGCCTATAAGTTACCAATTTTTTGGCGACCTCCGCTGTTTCGAGGCTTTCGAAAGTCTCTTCACCCTGTGGTGTTCTTTTTATCCTAGCTCTGTACCAGTGATCGGCACGGGGGTTGGTAAGCCTTGACGCGGCATCGGACCGCTCGCTCAAAGTGGTCACTTGCTCCCACTCGAGAATTTTACCCGCGTACCCGCCTGTGCCGAGTCTGTGTGTGTGGGTGTTCTTTTGTTGAATAATCTTGTGCGCGGCACTGCTCTGCTCATACTCGGCACTTGTCTTCATCTGTTTGAACTCCTCCCATGCCTCAACGCTTATGAAGGGGTGCCTTGTGAAGGGATCCTTTTCCTCCTTCATGAAGTCCTTCATGAGAGTCACCTTCCAATTCTTCCAGGCATTCTCCATGCGTAGCAGCGTACTTCTTCACACAGCATCAAGCGAATTCTTGGGGAACACAAAAGATCTTCTCAGCTCGTCCCATAGCTGGCCCCTCTCTTGATCGGTGAGAGCCTTCCAGGTCTGGGTGGTGCAAGGGACTCGAAACCTACCGGCCACCCCGCACATCGTCCGATATGCTGTTACAGCCTTCTTTGGAAGCACCGGTGTACCAGACATGTCAACCTCCATGATGGTGTGGACCACATCGGTCTTCAGCTTGAACGTGCCATGACCGGCCCTAGTTCTTGTCTCCGACTGAGGGCCAGAAGCCCCTTGTAGGGCACCTGAAGCCGCTTGAGCCGCTTGAGGGGCAGACGGAGCCGCTTGGGACCCTTGAGCCTCCAGAGCCATTTGATCCGGTTGAGGGGCCTGAGTCGTCGAAGCCGATCGAGCAAGAGCTTGATCAGCCATACCAAACTAGAGATGGAGGTTCATATCAGACAGAGAGAGAATAGAAAAAGATATTAGAGAGAGAGATATTAGTGTGTGACTCATAGAGGTGACTCTTCTCAATCTACGTCAGAAGCACTATCCTTTTGCTTTGTTTGTGGGCCATTTTTTAATCTATTTTATTGAAAAGCCGGACAGATTTTGGGATTTAACAAAATTAGAATATTTTTTTTCTCTTGTTCTTTTAGGTTGGCCTATTGGATTTGATTTTTTAACAAGTATGATCAAATATACAAACTTGGAGCCTACAAAAGGCCCAAAAATTTTATATCTCTCTCTCTCACACACACACAAAGTGTGCATAGCCAAATAACAAACTGGAAATCCACATACTTACTCTAAAAACAGAAAACTGGAATAAATAATATCAAACATAGCTAATCAACACTTATACATGAATAGTAGAGCATGCAAATAAACAGAATTAGATTTCTTGCCAGCAGTTTGTAATCACATACTTACTCTAAAAACATGAAAATATTAAAATAAAAATAATAACAAAAATTCTATGTTCCACATAAAACAATTTTGACTACAGTGAACCCCTCACACATAAAAATAAAAACATGAATTGTAATGCCTTTTAGTTTGATTTTTAAGTAGTCGTCTTTACATAAGATGTGCATATACAATATAAATACAACACACACGTACTTGCACAAAACTAAAACTAAAATTGCACATTCTAGGGTGCAATTTTATTGCAACTGTAGTGCAACTTGTATGGTGCATATTTTAGTAAATTTACTGTTTCCATGAGATCTAATTGTATTATTGGAGGACAATAAAATGGCACAAAATGAGGGACTACTACAATAGACAAATGTAATGAACTTCATTGAAGCAGCTCATGAAAACAACATCACAACGGTACGAATATGTGAATGTAATTAAATTGATTTTCTTCTAACTAATGCCTTATCCATTTGTACACAGAATTAACTAGAGCAATTTAGATAGAAAAGTACTACGTTAGAAAACATAAACCTGCACAAAATAGGGTCTGGGAGGCGGCAGCGGCGATCGGGGAGGGACGCGGCGGTCGGGTCAGGAATGAGGCGGCGACGCTCGGGTCGGGGAGGTGGCGGCGGCGCTCGAGGAGGGACGCGATGGTGCTTGGGGAGAAGGCGGCGGTCGGGTCGGGGAGGAGGCGGCGGCGCTCCGGTCGAGGAGGAGGCGGCGGCGCTCGGGGAGGGGCGCGGCGGTGCTCGGGGTCAGCAGCAACGGTGACAGCAAAACCCTTGGCTTGGGACTTGTGAAATTTTGGGAGTGAACCGCCGCGTAGCCAGCGACAGGTTATATAGTGGGAACTATCACTAGCGGATCCATAGGTGATCCGCCAGTGATAAATATTATCACTGGCGGATCACCTATGGATCCGCCAATGATAAATATTATCACTGGTGGATCACCTATAGATATGGCAATGATAAAAAAAATCTCAAAATGCCTACAAAGATAAAAAAAAAATTAGGGACAATTTAAAAAAATATAAGATGGCCCTTTTAAATTCCTCCAAATGTTATTATCTTATAGATGATAGGTACAAAATCTCAAATTACCTACAATGATAAAATAATTAGAAAAATAAAAAATATATAAGATGGCCGTTTTAAATTCCTTCAAATGTTATTATCTTATATATAATGGGTACAAAATCTCAAATTGCCTATAAGGATAAAAAAAATTAGAAAAAATTTAAAAGATATATAAGATGGCCCTTTTAAATTCCTTCAGATGTTATTATCTTATAGATAATGGGGACAAAATCATAAATTGCCTACAAGGATAAAAAAATTAGAAAAAATTTAAAAAATATAAGATGGCCCTTTTAAATTCCTTTAGATGTTATTATCTTATAGATAATGGGTATAAAATCTCAAATTGCCTACAAGGATAAAAAAATTGGAAAAAATTCAAAAAATATAAGATGCCCTTTTTAAATTCCTTTAGATGTTATTATCTTATAGATAATGGGTTCAAAATCTCAAATTGCCTACAAAGATATGTAAGATGGCCCTTTGAAATTCCTTAAGATGTTATTATCTTATAGATAATGGGTACAAAATCTCAAATTACCTACAAAGATAAAAAAAAATTAATAATACACGTGATAATTAAGGAGTGATCATATAATTATCCCTTCTTGATGATTGACGCGCACATAGCTTGTTGTATTCATCGTTTCCTTTAGGCTGGGTTGGATGCCATCTCCGAATGGTGGAATCTCATCGAACTGGTTGTACTCCTCCTCATCGACCACGTTCTCTACTCCAACAATTCTTCTTTTCCGCTAAGAACTACATGTCTCTTTTTATCAGCGGGGTCGGTGACATAGAAAACCTGTACAACTTGGTTTGCAAGCACAAAAGGGTCATCTCTATATCCGACACGCTCGAGGTCCACGGTGGTCACGCCAAAGTCATCGCATTACACACCTCCTAGACTCCTCACCCATCTGCACCAAAATAGGGGGATTTTGAAGATGACGTAGTCGAGCTCCTATATCTCCTCAATGAAACCGAAGTACGGGCTCATACGCTGCCTTACCTGACCTTGGTTGTGCTCCTCTTGAAGAGCGTCTATACGACAAACGCTATTCTAGACCGTGCTCTTCCTGTCCTAATGGATTGTATAGAACGTGTATCCGTTTATGTCATACCCTTGCCAGGTCACGACCGTGAATATGGGGCCCTTTGCCAGCCATAGGATTATAGCAGGACACAGTGAACCAGTGAATCATTGCTTGAACCATGCATTGAATCGATGATTATGCTCTGTCTTGATCCAAGCCTCTGTTTGCCCTGGGTATTGACGGCGTAGAGCTTCCTTGTGCTCATCAATGTAAGGGCTAACCTCAATCGTGTAGTCTAGGACAATGAAGTGGGCTTTATTGTATAGGTCCATGCCGGGAGTGATTGTTTTCTTGCCAAGTGTGCCGGTACCTTCGAGCCTGCCCTCGTGGCAGGATACGAGCTGCCCTCGGGTCGATGTCGGTTACACACGAAGGACTTCAGAATGCCAATGTACCTGTCAAATGAATACATGTAACGTAGAAAGACCAGGCCACATAACTTTATCTCCCATACAAAGTGAACAATAAGATGTACCATAATTTCGAAAAAGGATGGGGGGAAATACATCTCGAGGGCACACAAAATTGCTACTACTTCGGAATGTAGTGAATCAAGAACATCTGGATCTATGACCTTCTGAGATATTGCATTGAAGAAATAGCACAGCCTTGTGATTGCACTACTGACCTTTGGAGGCAATATATTCCTTATTGCCATCGGAATCATCTGAGCCATAAGGATATGGCAGTCGTGGGACTTCATCTCGGACAGTTTCAAATCATCAATACAAACAATCCTCTTCATGTTGGCGGAGTAATGGGAAGGGTATTTCACACCATGCAAGCACTGACAGAATTCGGTTCTCTCGGCCTTGGACAGAGTGTAGTAGGCTGGAGGGAGGAATGTTAAGCCCGTAAGTGTCGACGGGTGCTAACTCACTTCTTATATTCATATCAACCAAGTCTAGCCATGCGTTTAGCCTGTCCTTTATTTTGTCCTTTAGGTTCAGCAATAAACCAACCAAACTGTTGCAGACATTTAGCTCAACATGCTTCACATTAATGTAGTGTCGAACATCCAGGTCTTTTCAGTAGGGTAGGTCCCAAAAAATTAACCTTTTCTTCCATATGCCATATTTCTCACTATTTTTTGTCTTCTTTCTTTTCTTATAACCTTTTTCTCTCTTCCCAAACACGACATGGAAATCCTTAAGCATATCATGGACTTCTGTCCCACTGACTAGATGAGGAGCTGAGCCAATCTCCTTACTTCCATCGAACTGTCTAGTCATCTTACGATATGAATGATTGGTGGGAAGAAACCTTCGATGGTGCATATAGACCGTCTTCCGAGAGTTTCACAGCTAGACACTTGCAGTATCCTCCAAGCAGTGAGGACAAGCTTTACTGCCTTTCGTAGTTATGCCCGATAGGTTTCCAAGTGCGGGGAAATCGTTAATGGTGCAGAACAACATGCGCGTAGAGTTAAGGTCTCCCGTCGGTCTGCGTCCCACACTCTCACCCCATTTTTCCATAGTGTCTCCAGTACCTCCACCAATGGCGCTAGGTACACATCAATATCATTTCTAGGCTGCTTCGGTCCTTGTATTAGTATACACATCATAATGTACTTTTGCTTCATGCACAACCAAGAAGGAATATTATATATGCATAGATTGATGGGCCAAGTGCTATGCTTGCTGCTCTAGTTACCGAAAGGGTTCATACCGTCTGTGCTCAACCCAAATCTCAAATTTCTAGGGTCTGCACCGAATTCGGTGAACTTCCGGTCAATGTTTCTCCACTGCGGAGTGTCCACGGGGTGTCTGAGCTCTCCATTTTTCTTGTGACCCTACAAGTGCCACCTGAGTAGTCTAGACTCATTCTGATTTCCAAACCAACGTACCACACGCAGAGTCGACGGCAAGAACCACATGACCTTAACTGGAGGTCCTCGATTTATCTCGACGTCGAGATCGCCGTCGTCTTTGGCATACGACTACTTTCTCTTGTAGTGGGACACTCCAAATACTAGGCATGAGTGTAACTGTGCGTACTCGCGATGGTATATGATACAGTCGTTCGGACATGCGTGGATTTTCTACACATCCATTCCTAGGGGACATATAGCCTTCTTTGCCTGATATGTTCTTTCCGGAAGCTCATTTCCCTCTGAAATAAGATCCTTTAGCAGTGCTAAGAGCTTGGTGAAACTCTTATCAGACCAGCAGTTCCTTGCCTTTAATTGTAGCAGCTCAAGCACGGTTGCCAGCCTAGTGTATTTGGGATTGCAGCCATTAAATATTGGTTTATTCGACTCTTCTGACCATTTCTTGAATTTGCTGACCTCTTCCACCGTGCCATAGTCCTTTTCTATGTCCCGCATCATCTGATCGAAATTGTAGTACTCTTCGTCAGACCAAGTTGTGCCACCATCACACTCTGCACCAACATCATCGATACCACATTCGTCAAGGTCATCACAACATTTGTGTGTACTCTCTTCCTCACCGTGACTCGTCCAACATGAATAACCCACTTTGAATCCCCGCTTCATCAAATGAAACTCGATTTGATATGCGTTTCTATACAACTTCATGTTATCACAATCAATGCATGGACAACGTATCACATCATCCCCTCTGTCCTGCATATCCTCCACGACAGCTCTTACAAATCCTTTTACACCTTTGACGTACTCATCTATTGCACGATTTTCTATGTACATCCATGCTCTATCTATTGATTTTTCCTGCACAAATATAACCACAAATAAATTAACTAACAACAACATATCAAATAGAGTAAACATGACGGCCGTTTATGAAAAGAAAGACCACTAACCTTAATTTTTCATTTTTACAGTTAACATGGCCACCATTTATAAAACTTAAACATATTTACACACATAAATATACACATATGCTTCATATTCTCATAGCTAGCTAGCTACCATATGGATTAACAAATTAATTAATCCACCTCAAATAAATAATTTTACAAAACCATCTAGATCTCTCTCATATCCAACTATTCAACTAGATCTATCTAGCTACATCTCTCATATAAGTCATAAACAAATTAACTAGCTATCTATAAGCACATGCAAACTAGTTAATTATTCTTATCCACCTCAAACTATTGCTAGCTATAAGCACATGCATATCTATGAGAACAAGAATGATATTAATTACACTCATCCACCTCAAACTAACAAGCATCAACCAAAACAAATGGATATTAATTATTCAACACCTGATCTAGATCTAGATCTACACACATGAGTGCATATCTCTCATCTACCTCAATAAGCAAGAAGAGAGCAATTAACAAATAATTGAGGGAGCACTAACCTTTAAACAATTAAATCTCCTAAGATCTTGAAGAGATTTACAATTTTTTCAGACCTTCTTCACTGTTTCCCCACCACTGCCGCCGCTACAGTTCAGAAGAATAGGGAGCAGCAGTAAATGGAGCTTTCTCTTGCAACTGGAACAATTATGACATAATATCCCTGGTGGTTCTTTACGTGAACTGCCAGTGTTATGTAACAATCACTGGCGGTTCATCTAAAGAACTGCCAGTGATATGTCCCTTCCAAATGTTGGTGCCAATAGGCGGGAACAGGGGCAAACTATCACTGGTGGTTCATACACTAAACCGCTTGTGAAAATATCACTAGCGGTTTCTCTGGCTAACTGCCAGTGATACTTTACCGCATTACTGGCGAATGTCCAGACAAACCGCCAGTGAAATGTTCTTAGCCGATCCCTCCAAAAGTTGGCGCCAATTGGCGGGAAGAAGGAACCTTATCACTGGAGGATGTTTAGAAGAACTGCCAGTGATATATTCACTGGCGGTCTGGTAACCGAATTGCCAGTCATATAACAGCATCACTGGCGGTTTGCCGTACATGTTCTGTCACTGGCGGTTCGTCGTGTCCCCTGCGTATGGCGGGACGGGCGTGAGCCACTACACTAGCGGTTGTACACGAATCCGCTAGTGATGAGAGGTTAAGAATGGGCATTTCTGTAGTAGTGATTCTTGTAGTGATTTTTGTTAAAAGCTTCGAGCTATAATCCAGCAAAGACATAGGTCCTCTAAGATACACCTCATATGTGGAATGGTCATCCCGCCAAATGACCCCAACCAAGCCTTTCATGGCGATGTTAAGGGAGAGTAAGGAACCCCGATGACATGTGGTACACGAGGGTGATTAGTGTTAGAGCACGTTTACAGTACATGTCTCCCCACCAAAGATTACGATAAGTTAGGGTGGTGGTGGCTGGGAGGTGATGCCCACTGGCGGTGGCATCAGGCGCCAAAAAAGATGCACAGTGAGAACCCATGGTGCAAGTGAAGACGGTGATACTGGCGTCAGATCAGAGAGGACTTTGTAATATATAGGCACTAATTCAGGAATTCGAAATATCATCAGGGTCGAGGGAGCCAAGGTGTCTCCTGTAATCAAATTACCCGTGCAAGTTAGTTAATCTGAAAATATTATAGACGGTTGATTACATGTGCTGTGTTTGACATACAAGCCATGTGTTATATGTTGATGTTGATGTCATATTTAGTCGGCTTGAATAACGAGCTGTCCGAGATTTATCACATATGGTTCTTGTACACAAACCATCTAGGATATCCATATATCATATATGGTTCTGGAGATTGCTACTATCATATACATCTTATGCATTGGTACAAACTATGTACGAGTTCCTTGCACGTCAACACAGACAGTTTTCATTAAAACGTCCATGTCCGCTATAAGCATTTCTATAAGCTGGTTGCAAGCTCTTAGGGCATTCCCAATGATCTAGCTGGCTAGAATTCCATGGCAGAGGCGCTCATGCTGTCGATCCAAGAACTCTGATGAAACTACCAGCTTTGATCGACGAATGTCCATACTTCACGATCTCTTAACCATGGCGACGGAGACTCTGAAATTAGACAACTAATTACTGGTCTTCGCCGACTAGTTACCAGTCATCACCATAGTCACAAGTATGATTAGTTTGATTATTCAAAAGTAGCCAGTAACTGGAATCTTTTGACTAGTTACACTACGCTACACTTCAGAATTTCGCGCTAAAATGTGGCTGGTAAATGGAGCGATTTCTAACATGACTGATGAAGAGGAGAGTGAGGCCAAGTAGGAAAGTGGGAATCATGCGCTGCTGAAGAAAATGAACCGGCGGCTTGAGAAAAGTCATAGCTAAGAAAGTAGACGCCAAATGGACTGAGCCCCTGATAGAGATGAGCGCTCCAAATTCTCTGATATAGATGGTGACCAGTGCTGTTTAATTGTTTTTCATGATTGGTAAGAAAAGTCCATGCCAAACCAGTGCTCTAACGTACGGCATGGCAGGTAACTATCAAATTCAGATCGACGTCCGAATTAGTCAAGTACTCTCTTTGTTCCAAAATATAAGGCATATAAGTTTTTAACGTGGTCTCCAATGTAGAACTTTGACCATAGTTAATTTCTTTCTCAATATATCATCAACTACAAAATTAGCATCATATCAAAGTACTTTCAAATACGAATCTAACTATATCACATGCATAACACTAATATATATGTTTTTAGCTTAATTATTGGTTAAAAGTTTCAAACATTGACTTTTTCAAATACATGCACGCCTTATATTTTGGAACGGAGGGAGTACTAAATTGCAAGCTCAAGGAAAGTAAAATATTTGGAACGTTTAAGAAATGAAGAAGTAACTAAAACAAAAGAGCTCTTTTATGGTATACATTGAGGATATACTAGGGCAGTAGTATATTTTAGATATCTTGATCGTTTTATTCATAAGTGTTACTGGTAAAAAAAGTCAGTTAATTCTCCCTGTTTCTTAATTCAATCCGTTCTCTATCGCCCGCCACCTCCATTGCACCTTCCTTAACATCGTCGCTCTACTCTGCCCGTCTCGTCGACATCATCCAACCGTCACCTACCTCTCCATTGCTCTTTTTTTTCCTAATAATAAGCATACGAAGAATGTCTAGATCCAAAGGGTACACAAAATCTTCTTCTCTTAGAGACCCTGTTTTCACTAAAATGTCTCTACCTTTATTATCAAGATTATCCCAATTTCTCGGATCATATATATCCATAGTAAAAGACGATATGACATCCCCACTTAAAGTATCCATATTAGGTAAATTAGGTAAGTTTTTATGCCCAATTGTATCATTATTATTATTTAATCATCGTTAAGTTGTTCTTCATGACAAACTATGGCCAACTTCTTAGAATTTCTAGAAGAACCTATATTGCTAAAAAAACATATCAATTGCTTCTCTCTTTGTGTTTCTATAAATTCATGTACCTAATTTTTTTTCTTTTTTCATTTCCTGTCTACTGGATGATATGAGGACACATGTAATTTAGATATGCAATATAAGGGAAAATTACACTGTTGCCTTTTGAACATGTATTGAAGTCTCACTTGGTCTCTAAACTTGAAATTTACTTTTTTACCCTCTAGAACTTGTCTTCATTTGCACCCCAGCTCTAAAACCGTTAGGGATACCGTTAAATACGAATGTGACCGTTAGTTTTCTATTAATTGCTTAGGTGGTTGCCACGCATGAAAGTTTTTCTAGTGAGTGGCATCAACATCATCTCCCTTCCCCTCTCTCTCTAAAAAATTCAACTCCAAAAATTTTTTAAAATTTAAAATAATGGAGAAAAATCAACTTCAAATTTAATAAGAGTTCCAACATCAAATTTTCAGAATTCACGGTTTCAAAATTTCAAAGAAAATTCAAATTTAAAAGCTTCACAATTTTAAAACTTAAAACTTCAGTTTGGAATTTTTTAATTTCGAAACATGTGAAAATCTGAATTGAAAAACTTTTGAATTTTCAAAAATTTCAAGTTTCAGAATTTTGAAATTCAAAATTTTCACATTCGAATGTATCGAAAATTATAAAATTTTGAATTTTAAAATTTCTGAAATTCAAATAAAATTTTGAATTTCAGAATTTTGAAACTCAAACTTTTTTATTTAGAATTTTCACTTGTCCCCAAACTTTCAAATTTAAATTTTATTTGAAATTTGAATATAAAAATTGAAGTTGAATTTTTTAAAAAAATGAAATTTTTTGAAAAATTGTATTTTAAAAAAGGAATATTTGAAGAGAGAGGATGGTGGTTGGTGACGTGGATACCTATAATTGAAAAAACTATTTGCATGGCAACCACCTAATCAATTAACAGAAAAATAACGGAGATCTTAGCGGTATCCCTAACAGTTTTAGGGATAGTGTGCAAACGGAGACAAGTGTAAGGGCCCAAAAAATTAAATTTTAAATTGAAGGAACCGTGACTTCGCTACAAATTCTAAGGGCAATGATGTAGTTTTCTCATAATGTAATGTAGCAACTAGGAATTAGATTTAGGGAACAAAACACTTGAGGTATTGAGCCTTTCAGCTTGCTGTTGCGTGGTTGGTGGAAGACTCGAAGTCCGGAAGTGGAAGCGTGGACGTCATGGTCGCTACCCTCACGAGTCAGGCTGAGGCGTCAACGACGGGCCGGCGACGCCCTCGACTGTAATATCCTGTAAAATAATTATAGCAACACTTTAGAACCATCGCTATTCCGCGGATTTAACTAAGGTGGAATGGATAATACTGAAGCTGCAGCAGATAGGAACTGTTTTTTTTAAGTAATGGTGGCTTTGTACAGTGACTCAACGGACAGGTGTTGCCTCGCGCGCCATTCTCTACGCACTCTCCCCGGCCATAAGTAGTGGAACTTTTTTTTATTTAATATTTATTTTAAATATTTGTTTCGAAAATAATCATCAGAAAAAAAAATATTGCGGAAATGGGTGCCCGTCGCCAAAATATGGGACGATCGCCCCCATATTCAGACGATAGGCCCTCCTTACCGTCAATCCCCGTTCCTAGCCGTTAATGGCCGTCAGGCCAGCTGGCGTCCGTGACACATATCGCCCTAATGTGGGGCGATCGCCCTATATTAGGGCCTAATGTGGGGCGATCGCCCTATATTAGGGCGATATGTGTCATGGACGCCAACCGGCGTGACGGCCATTGACGGCTAGGAATGGGGATTGACAGTGTAGGGGGCCTATCGCCCGAATATAGGGCGATGGCCCCATATTCGGACGACGGGCACCCATTTTCGTAATATTTTTTTCTGATGATTATTTTTGAAAAAAATATTTTAAATAAAAAAATTCCTGATAGTGTACGCTCAGTCATAGCACTTGCACCGGACCAAAGAAATTGCTTCTCTGCAACACTAGCAATGAGCATAGGTGGCCAATGGGCCGGGCCGGTTTGTTCGGGCTTGATTACTATATGAATCGGACTAATGGGATAGGGCCTGGACCAGATTCGGTTCGGACAAAGAACCAGGCGAACCATGTCGGCCCGGTTCATATCTGGCGCAGTTGACTCTTTGATGCTGGTTGGCCTGGTTCAAGAAAATATTTGAAAAATTTAGAAAAATTAGGGCATTTAAAAATGATAACAAAAATCGTGACAATGATTAAAAATTGCAAGAAATAGGAAAAAATATTTGGAATGCACTGAATAGCTTTATTATTACGGATATAGTACATGGTTGCCTCGTTAAAAACTCCGCCAAGTAAAACCCAATGTTGAGAAACCTTGGCCAAAAAAAAAGAGTACAGCATAAAGCTCGACATTACATATACAAATTTTTTAAATGCCTTTTTCATCAAGCTCTAGGTTTCCGAATGCAGCCGCTAATTCTTGATTGTGTCTGTCGGCGAAGAGGCTCTGGAGTTCTCTCTGTTAGCGCCCAGTCCTTTGTGCTCAATAGTATTTCAACCATGTCACTATAGAGGAAAGTTTGTCTATCCTCAAGTATTCTCCCTACGAGATTGAAAGCAGACTCTGAGAAAACCGTTAAGACTACAACAATTAACATATCCCGTACTATCCTAGCATGGGATATGTTCCACTATGTTGTTATATCATATGAGAATATTGAACTCCTCTTTCTAGAAGTCGACCATATCCTTAACTAGGTACGAGGCAAGCTCACCAACAAATCCACATGATGCTACATGTGTGGTCTATGGTGTCGTGCTTGATGAACTTGAACTGTCCTTGTCTATGAAAGATTTGCAAAAGGACATCTTACTGCCTATTGAACTGGTGGCGGCCGTTGTGGACGAACTCCTGCATACTTTTCTTCATATTTTTTATACAAATCATTGAGTCTATTTCTAACATCATGAAAATAATTAGAGTAATCTATGCCAGTAGCAGCACCAAGTTGCATTATAACATTAGTTAGTTCTGGAAGTTTGGCCCTAGGGTCTAACAGAAAAGCAAAAAAATATAAAAATAAAAGTTCTCTCGAATATTTTAAATATTTGGCTTTCATATGGCTAAGTGCATCAATAAAACAATATCATTTTGAAATCTCTTCAAATGATTAACGATATGATAAATGCATTGAATAATAGAACAAGACGTTGGTTCATAGACAGCAGAGTCAATAAGGGTGGCTTCATGAAAATCTGTAAAAATGAATATAAATGGCTAAGTACATGCCAAACTTATAGAATCAGAAGTGACGTGCCATCATAAATTTGATATTATGTATTAATACAACTTTAAAAACTTGCATGTATGGTAATATATGCTAAAGCATAAAGTAGGTGGAATTCCACCTAACAGGCATCTCTAACCCAAATTTCCTAGGTTATATCTATGATCCACGACAATAGTTCTTCCATGCAGCAATTCTTATAGTATAGCTATTTAAAAATAAGATGGCATCCTGAATAGTTTGAAAGTAAGTTGTAATCTTTTTAAGCCACTTTTAATAATTAGATTAATAATATGGCTTGCACACTGTTGATGCATTAAGAAAGAATCAGCATATTTAGCTAGCAGAGGAGTTATGTTGGGACCTGGCTAAGTAAAGCCGGCCCCTCTGTGTTTACTGTACTAATCCCAAGGATCATACGCTAGTACACATAGGTTAAACAGAATTGACATCAAACACATACTTTATTAATAAAGAAAATAACTTATAATGTACATGGGCTGAATGCCACTTACATTATGAATAAATTAAACATCAGAGTGCGGAACATAAGAACACGCGTTGGCTGAAACCCGTCAAACTACCGCAGGCATCTGACCGGGGGTACCTCTAGTAGCCGAAAAACTCCATCGTCGTACCCTGCCTCGTAATCCGCATACTTAGCAGAGTCGTCACTTGCGCACAGAACTGAAGAACAACTATTGAGTATAGATAAACCAAACCCTGGAGACCTTTCTAGAGGGCCCAATATAGCCATCGAGAGTAATGCTTTTCTAGAGGGCCGTTAATAGCACTCGAGAGTGGCCACTGGTGGAGTTCTGTAGAGGGCCACATATAGCCCTCGAGAAAAGTTAATTTCCAGTAAAAAAAATTGTTAGAAAAGTGCAAAAAAACTAGATTTTTGCAGCTGCGGCCGCACCCCTGTGGCAGCAGCTGCACCCTGCAAACCTAGAAACCACATATAGCCACAATATCACATATCACATATAAACCTACAATATCACATATCCACATTATCAATCACAGTCTCAACACATCGATAATTGACATTCACATGCACAATCACAACCACAATCACAATTGTTGCCATGTCCACGTGCATCCACAACAAAAACAGTAAGTCCACACACGGGTGCACGAAAGAAAATCTCGACATCACCTAGTTGTGGGGCTAAGGGTCGCTCGGTCCAGGGAAGCTCGGCGGAGTGCCATCGAACAACCTCAAGACGAAGTCCGTGGCCTGCGCATCCGCACTCCCGGAGTAGTCATCGGCCTGTTGCCCCTCTTCCCTTTGCGCTTGGGCCGGAGCCGCTGAGCCGGACCCCTGCAAGCATACACACAATAAAATTGCATTGTCCGGAGTGTTGGTTTATGGAGATTTTGTATAACATGATATTGAAAAGACACTTACCACGTCTGGCTCCCGTATCCATGAAAAGGGAGAATTTGGCTCCCGTGGCCGCTCGGACCGGCCTACACATTCGCAAGACACAATGTTAATTGGAAACATCAACAAGGCATCTAACAGAAATCACACTTGAATACAAATCACACTTGAATAGAAAGCTAAATATAGAGATCATATAGTGAAAAAATAACAGAAATAACTGAATCAGTAGTAATACATGTCACAACAGTCCCTAAATAGAACTACCATTGCTGCAATGTATGAAACATTCCTATTTCAACAATTTATGCATCAAACATTCCTATCAAACATTCCTATTTCAACAATTTATATTGTAGCAAACCTATAGAGACTTTACATACCCCTTGTGCTCTCGACTGTTCCTCGATCTGAGCTATTCTCTGCCACATCATCTCCTCGTTTCTTTGGTGCGTCTCCTGCTCGATCCTCAAGCTCTCCTGCATAGCTTTCATCATCTCCTCATGATGCTTCCTCTCCAGCTCCCTCTCCCTCATGATCCGCGCCTTGAACTCGCGACGGCTCTCCATGTTGCTGCGGCTAGCCCTCACCTCGGGCATGTAATCAGCGGACCTACAACAAAGCGTCGTGTGCAGTCTAAATATGCTAATTAATGCGACATTCAAGAGATAGAAGGAACTCGCACCTCAGGTGGTCCCCGCCGATCGCCAGCCGACCGCGCGCCTTCTGCCCCATGTGTTTGTATATTACATTAGGGTCTATGGGAGCTGTCTCCGGGGTGCTATCTGGTCCGTGCTCCTCCATGTAAGCCTGTCGGTATCGATCCTGCGCTCAATTAAAGAGTATTTAGCAAACTTGTTAGTTACACTAATATTGGAAGAGATGGTTCTAAATTGACTTACAAGCTTTTCCTGTGCGTAAGGCTCAGGGGTCGGCTGCGTGCCTGTCGGGGGCTTGGGCGCTGTGGCCCTCCTATATGTCTCCATCCAACATAGTTCTTCCCCGGTCCTTGCCGTCTACATCAAACAAATTGGGAGACTTCAACTGAAACAAAGAGAGAGAAACAATGGGAAAAAGCAAATTAGGAGACTTCAACTTAATATTACCTCTTTCTTCCTAAAAAATGGGAATGACCACTTCCCCGTGTGCTTTTTGTAGCTCTTGGAAGCGCTGTTTTTCCTAGACTTCGTGGACTTGTCTTTGAACTCTGTGCCAGCCCACCTGCGCCCGAGCGCATCCCAGGTATCCGGGCAGTTCTGGGCCCACTCTGCAGGCACCTATGAGTACTGTTCTGCGCTCAAGTACTTCACCGTAGCTGTGCTGTCGGAGATCCTCTCGCCGTGCTCATTCCTACAACGAAAATTATAATAATTATCATGTAGTTCTCTTTGAAAACATAAAAAATGAGTAATTTTTCATCTCACCTGTAGTACTCCTTAACCGCATCGAGATGACCATGGTACATCAGGTCGTACACTCGCCTCCTAGCCATGTTGTCTAGGACGGAGGCATAGTCCGCCTCCGTGAGCCCTTCCATAGGCCGATACCTAAGCTGAAATGGAGTGAAACGAAATTAGATTAGCAAGAAAAAAAACAAGTGATTACAACTTCGAAGACTCACCCAAAACTCCAAGATGCACTGCCCAGCAGCCGTGCTATCGCCGTGTGCAACTTTCTTGTAGTCATCCCAAGTGTACGCTGGAGTCATATTTTGCTCCTCCTCTCCCACCATGCCAGGGTAAAACTGCCTGACAAGAGACCCAAGCGTACTCCCAGGCTGAGTTCTAACATTGGGATCCATAGTAGACATATTGCAGCAGAGAATGGAAAAGGTTAGGTCTTGTGAAGTTTAAGAGTAAGAACACATGAATGCAGTAAAGTTTAAAACATACTAATCTCCATCGATTTGAATCGGGATCCGATAGCCCTGATCGGTCGGAGCCCTAGGCACCCTGTTATGCCCCCTTCTTTTCCTGAAGCGCTGCTAGGAGCCTCCCTGCTGGCCAAACCACTCGCCCTCCTCAAAGCCTTCGGCCTCAGGGGTTACTAGCTCTTGCTCACTCCCCTGAGCCTCCTCCCCCCTCCTCCTCGACCCCAGGCCTCGTGTTGTCGACAAAGTTTCGACGCGGCATCCTGCAAATTGAAATTCAACAATTTAGTGATATGTCTATACATATATGGGTATCAAGTATAAAAAAGTAAACAAGTTATGCAATTTATGTACCATGTATTTAGAAGTAGTTCGCATCAATATCTAAAGGATCGTCACTAGGAGTTTCATCGATATCATTTTCGTCTTCATCATCCTCATTGACAGGATGTCGCTCGTAGGTACGTCACCATGTTCTTGAACATCCTTATCGACGGTGGCAACTAGGTTGTCGAGGCCCGGTCCAATATCGATCACAATTGTATCTTCTACTCGTCTAACCTGTGTTGGAGCATCGTAATCGTCGGCTGTTGGATCAACCAATCTACCTGGACGTCTTACTTTGTACACAACTGACCATGTCTTTAAATCTTTCTCATTTTGTTTCACACTACCCTTGGTTGCACGCTTGCATGGATAAGTTACGTAGTACACTTGCTCAACTTGATTAGCAAGAACGAACAGGTCATATCCTTGTAGTCTTGATGTGTGTTTGACCTCTACTAAGCCGAGTTCAGGCCGCCATCGTACCCCATTAACAGGATCAAACCATTTGCAACGGAAAAGAACTACCAAGAGATCTTTGCTGCCTTCGAATATTAATTCAATTATCTCTTGGATAATGCCGTAGTACTCCATCTTATCTTCGCCTTGGCACATGACATGACTATTTATAGTTTGCAATTTAGGCTTCGACTGCTCGTATGCCAAAGAACGGAAGCAGTATCCGTTCACATCGTAAGTTCCATGCACCTTAACAAAATTTTTACATCCACGCGACATGATACGGAGATCATTGTGTACGCTACCATGCCGGTTGCACTGCGTGTTACCAAGGAAATGGGGTTAGAAAGTTTGGACACTATATGCTAACAATCGTGGTTTCTAATTAAGGCACTTACGTATCTCCAGAACCAAGCCAAAAAGTTTGGACTGCCATTACTGGCACCTTCTCGCATTAGTTCGCGTTCCTATTCTGGAGTAGGGCCTCTTCTTCCTGTCCACTCCGCTTGCAAGAATTCTCTACAAATAGTTATTTCATTATAACGAAAGTGTACAAGTGAAAGTGATAAATGAAATACATGTGTATGATACGTACTTCTGAATGGTGTGTAGTTCTTCAATGTTATCGAAGATATACAGTAGTGCCACAAGTCTCTCCTGTGTGGTTAACTCACGTTTTGTACATCTCCCAACAGGATTGCCTTGTACAGCGAACAGTTTTAGGTTGGACTCAACCTTGTGCACATATGTCTTGTATCTTGGTACATTGATGTTGACATTGTGTTCTCTCGCTACATATTTGTTCGCAAAGTTCGTGATCTCCTGAATGTAGTAAGCCTCTGCTATTGAACCTTCAACGCGGGCTTTGTTTTTCACATTTTCTCGCACGGTTTTAAGACGACGTTCAACAGGATACATCCACCTATATTAAACAGGCCCACCGAGCTTTACTTCATAAGGTAGATGCACCAAAAGATGTTGCATTGGATTAAAAAAACCAGGGATATAAATCTTCTCCAGCTTGCAGATGAGTACCACCACATCATCCTCAAGCTTTGCCATCTCTTCCTTGTTTACCTCCTTAACGCACAACTTCCTATAGAAGAAACTCAGTTCTGCAAGAGTTCGCCAAACATCCTCGGGTACATACCCACGAAAAATGATCGGCACGAGGTCTCGTATGAATATGTGGTAATCATGACTTATCATGTCATGTATCTTCCCTTGTGCAACATCCACGCCACGAACGAAGCTTGACGCATACCCATCAGGGAATCTGAGCTTATCTTGAAACCACTCAAAGACCTCTTTCCTTTGCTCCTTGCTTAAACAGTACGAGGCCTTAGGCTTCACCCGCTGCCCTTCTATCATATTCATCATTGGCCGATCACATAGAACCTCACAATCCAAGCGTGCTTTCACATTATCTTTGCTTTTATCTGCGATGTCAAAGTTCGTACCCTAGATGGCTTGTGCTACATTCGACTCTTGGTGCATTACATCGATGTTGTGGGGCAGAAGCAAATCATCTGCATAAGTAAGGTAGTATAGACTATGTCGGAGTGTTCCACATCGGGGTGCCCTCTCCACGGCTGTCAGGTAGGGCCACCGGCCCAGGAGCAAAAGGAAAAGAAGGGACTTTAGCGGTTCGGCACATGGGCGGGCACTATGGCCCCGGTGTGTCGGGCGACCTGGACGCGTGGCCACCCGGGAAGCAGGCGGGCGCCCAGACCCGATCTCCCCGGGGAGGTAGGACGCGTGACGGACCGGCGAGGAGGCGGGCGATTAGGCCCCGCCTTGCCAGGCGATCAGGACGCGTAGCCGCCCGGGAAGCAGGTGGGCGCCCAGACCCGATCTTCCCGGGGAGGCAGGACGTGTGGCGATCCGGTAGGAAGGCGGGCGATCAGGTCCCGTCCCACCGGATGGCCAGGACGCGTGCCTTTCCGTTGAGCAGGTGGGTCTGTTGGCCCCGATTCCGGGGAAAGCCGCGCGACTGAGGGAGGCTTCCCCTCGAAGCCTCCCCCCAAATCACACCATATCGAGGGCATTAAATGCCGATGGACGGGCCTGACGAAGCGCATGGCCCGTTCAGACGGCATGATTACCTGCCCTCGCTACAGCAACAGCTACCCACAGGCGGCGCGTGGGTGGCTCAGGACGGAAAGCGCGCAGCATGTCAGGCGGGCGTCCGCCCTGTCGCCTCCAAACCGTCCTTTTGTCAGAGCAAGTAGAGACCGGTGACGGCAAGGATGGCGGAATGGACGTCTACAGTGACGGATGCAATTAATGTAATCTCTCTCTCTCCTTCGTGGCTGAGGGTAGCCCCGGGGTATATAAGGGGCTCCCGGTGCACTGAGGAGGGGGTTGAAAAATATTTTCTCCAGTAACCACATACTAGAGCAGGACGTAGGGCTGTCACCCACCCCGGGGGCCCGAACCTGATACATCCTTCGCATCTGTTTGCTTCCAGATCGCCGGAGAGGAGCGCACGCCGCGTTGGCTACGCAATCCCCCACTACCGAACTATGAACACCCCCCGATCCTTCTGCCGGCGAGATACGCCGACAGACTACATTTATGTGTCCAATAGTGTTCATCCCCATAACCCTCATATGCGCCTTCTGACCCTTCAATTAAAGACTCGTGCCAAACTTTTATTTGTGCCATCGTCAAATGGCCACGCTTATGCTCTCTGACGATCGTGTTTTTGCGAAATGCATTCTTCTGTCTTCTGAAAGGGTGCTCTGGCTTCAAGAAATCTCGGTGACAGTCGAAGAAGCTTGTCTTGCCACCATGTTTTAGCTGGAATGCACGTGTATCATCCATGCATATAGGGCACGCGAGTCGACCATGCGTACTCCAACCGGAGAACATGCCGTACGCAGAAAAATCATGAATAGACCACAAGTACGTAGCCCGTATTATAAAACTGGTGCCTATTTTCTTGTCATAAGTCAAAGCTCCATTCTCCCATAACTCCTTTAGCTCGTCCACCAACGGCCTCATAAATAGATCTAAGTTTTTCCTAGGATTTTTTGGACCAGGCACGATTAGAGAAAGAAACATGAACACCTCCTTCATAAGTTTGGACGGAGGAAGATTGAGAGGGATAGTGAAGACCGGCCAACAAGAATATGACCTAGCGTTCATGTTGAAAGGTGTGAACCCATCGGTGGCAAGTGCTAAGCATGTTGGCATATTTTTCAAGTACTGCACAAAAAATGAATTTCAACAGAGGACAGGAAACATTTTCACATGTTGGCATATTTTTCTCTATTATATTACAACAGCTTGAGTCTAACAAAATTGGTATAAAAAATTTTGGAGCTTTATGAATTTATCTACGAATTTTACAAGTTTGAAGTGATTTAGGACATTTTGACCCAAGTCAACATCTGGCCTGCTACAGTGGCATGGCACAGCCACGGCAGCCAGGCCACGCCGGCGAGGACAGAGGCCACGGCAGCGGGCCGTGACTAACCCAACAGCTTCCCATGCCACGACGAGCCTAACCATGTGCTTCGTGTTCGTGGTCGGCGAGCGAGACAGCATGGCGGCGGTGGCCGATGAGGTATGCCGCGCCAAGGAGAGAGAGAGAGAGAGAGAGAGTGGGGGTGCGCTGCAGCATCACTGTGATGTGGGGAGACTCACCGAAGCTTCACTTGAAGGAGGCGAGCTCGGGGCCAACGTGTCCACGGTGAGGCCGAGGGAGAGAGCAATGGCGACAACGGTGACGTTTCCCCGAATTCCGGCAAACTTGGTTGCACTGCTGTGCATGGACAAGGTCAAAAGGAGGCCCAAGAGGGAAGGAGAGTTGGAGGGAAAAGGGGCGCGGGGTTCAATTTCACCGAAAAAGGGCAATCACGACCAGCGGCAGTGAGCTTGGTGTCGGCAACGGAGATGACCCTGGAGGAGTAATTCCAAGAATTCCCCACTTGCGAAAATTTGGTTGCAAGGTATATGTACCTATACGACCCATCAGCATGCCGTAATGGGCCCTCACTGTAAGTCTATGTTGGATATGAGAGTGTCTCAATTATCCGATATTGTAACATCCTCAATTTTACAAAAAAAACATGTGCATTGCATTGCATGAACTTAAAAAAAACATTTAGAAAATGCCCTGTTTAAAAATCTTATAAAATAATAAGAGAAGAATCTAATTATGAATATTTATAATTATTTCATAAATCAAATTCTAGACTCTTGCGAGTGGGCCCTACTTCCTTTTTTTTTCTTTTCTCTTCCCCTTTTCCTTCCTTTTCTCTCCTCTCTGGCGGAGCCTTGATCGATCTCACTGTTCTTGACTAGCAAGACCGACGTGGAGAGTTTTTCCTTCTTAATCCTTTGGATAAACATCCAATTATCTCTAAACTGAATTGAAAACCGAATCCCTAAGCTTAGGGGATATCCTCTGGTTCTTAAAACCGATCACAACATTGATCTAACCCTATAAAAAGTCCCCACCCGAGCACCTTTTCCTCCCTTTTGCATCTACCCCTAATTCGTCACAGGTGATCGTCGTTTTCCCGATTCCTCCGAGGACGTTGTTCCTCACCTTCCCCTGAATCTATCTTGTTTTTCGGCCGTAGGTTTCGTCGACTGAGCTCGTCGGATTTCTACGCCGAAGCTATCACCGTTTCAACCACCACCGCTATTGCCTTCTCTGCAATTTCTCGCTGTCGCACTGTAATTCTTCTCCTTCTCTCCTCCCCTAGCATCCCCAACCCCCCTAGGACACCGCCCTACAACCAATTTGGACGGAGCATCACAGGCCGCCCCCGCCGCCTCGCACCTCCTCCTCCCCAAGGTTGGCTATGCCGCCGCGCCATTCCACGCCGTTCCCTTCCTTGAAACCTCTGCCCACGGGTTCCCCGTGCCGCCGCCATGCCCGCTCACCCCTCCACTCCCCTCGCCGCAGTCCGGCCGGTCCACCACGCGCCATCTAGGCCGACCACCTAGACCACCGCCGGCGTCGCCGGCATTATCATCTCGCCAGGACGACCCCACCCCTGGGTTCGCCGCCCCGCTCTCTCCCTTTTCCCCCACTGGCGCCGCCAAGACCGCCGCCGCTGTTGCTTGCCGCATGCCGCTGCCGCCCTCCGCTTCTACCACCGCTGCCGCCGACCTCCGTCCGACAAGCCGACCCAGCCGGCGGATTCGCCGCCCCTCCTTTCCCCTTTCTCCCCTACCGCCGGCCGCTGTCGCGCCGCCCATCGCTAGCGACACCTGCTCCCCGAGCCGCTTGTTGCCTCCCCTATTCTGGCTCACTGACCAGCAGGCCCCGGCCGTGAGCTGCTAGCCGAGCCGCACCGTGCCACCCGTCGGCCCGACGTGTGATTGGGCTATGCGTGTGTCTGCCTGCTGCGCCAGTCGGGCTAGGCTGCACTGAACCGTGCCGGTAGGTCGAGCCGCCTTGTGCCATGGGCCATGCGCGCCCCCGCCCGCCTAGGCAGTGCTGCACCTTGGGCCGAGTTCAAGCCCAATCCAAGAGGAATTGACTCTTTCTAATTTCTTAAAAATAGTAACTTGTTATTTTCATATCTTTAAATCTATAACTCCAAAAATTATGAAATAAATTTTAAAATATTTATAAAATCAAAAAATTATTAAATAAATTTTAAAATATTTATAAAATCAAGATCTACTAATTTATAAATTTTCATGTGTTTTGGCATACATTTTATTTTCTGATTATTTGTGTTGCATTGTATTTATTATTTATTTTTCGTTGCGTTAGATTCAAACACCGAGGGTCTCAATTCTGACGCAGCAAAGGATTTTTCCACTGTATTGATCAAGGCAAGTGCTAAACCTTTGCACCTATGTTTTAAAATGCAATTTCTAGAAATTTCTAAAATTTGCATGCTATGTTCAAAAATATAAATAGTAATTAATTAGTTAGTTAGAACCCAAGTTAATAATTAATATTTCTGTAAAATATTTCTTACTGCCATAGGTTATTAAACTTGTTAATTTATTGCCTCATCCATTGATTAGGTTTTGTAATTGTTTAGTGTGATTTATTCTCGAATAATGACTAGATGTTCATTTATACTTGAACTTTGCAAATTTATTAAGGCAATTGGTGTTGTCATTTTGCTATTGGGATTAGATTGATAGTGGGTGCTATTTGGGTTAACTGTTTTTGGCAAAACCTGATTGGGGTAGACAGTTGCAAGGATAGTGCTTTTGCACGAGATTCGGGCAAGTGTTGGACTCACCCTAATCCCTAAGGACTGTTTCCTTGAGGTAGACAAACTAAGTACAACAGTGCGACCACGAGTTTCTATTATGGTACGGACTAGTCGAGTATCCTTCGAACTCCTGGTTTTAGCATTCCATTAGGTGGAGTAGACAGTAGGTGCTAGATCTACAGGCTCAAAGGGGGCTTCAGCCAACTGGAGAAACCAGCGCTACGGTGGAATCCTCGGAAGGAATTCTAGACTAGGGGAAGGCAGGTGAAAGACCCTATGGTGGTTTTCCTTTGGGTGATTCCTAGGAGATCACTTCTCGTGGGTAAAGCGTACAACCTCTATAGAGTATAAATTATCATGATAGCCATGCCCACGGTCAAGGACGGACGATGGGGATGATGCCTCATTGGTATTTCTTCTCTAAAAGGTTTTAAAACGAGTTTTCATTTTTCTCCTCATAGTGGGTGCTATGAGTGATGAGAGTGTTGACGCGGTGGGTGTCGTGAGTAGCCAGGATCAGGCAAAAACCGGTTATGACCGGATTTCAAAAGAAAAGATTTAATTGTCTCCTCTTAAACATTTTCTCATGATTTCTAAAAACTTAGAAAAAGTTTATAAAACTAGCTTTATGCAAAAGAACCATAACCTTTCCTTTTCATATAGTCATCTTTGCTTGTTGAGTATTTGCGTACTCACCCTCGCTTTTCATGCGGGGCTGCTCATTCCAACGAGTAGGTTGCGACCCTTAGAGTGCTTACGAAGACGGAGAGGCGTGTTCAGATGATCTTGCTGAAGGAGTTCAGGATGGAGACTACTTCGACGTCTAGGAGCACTATTCATCAGTCTTGCTTCTGGAGTTTATTTGGGTCTTCCATTTTGATTTTACTTAATGTATTTGATCTCCCGCCGTTGTAAGGCCGTTGTGCCAAACTATTGTATTATTGCCATGTTGGCCTAACTTTGATGTAATAAAGTGTTTATTTGCGTTGGCAATAATCTAAACTGTTAAAACATTTATCTAAACATGTGAAAAAAAACACTTAGGGAAAACAAATAGCAACTCAAATTTCAAGAATACAAAACTTGATGGTATATAGTTCAGAAACCTGAATTATACACCAATCCAGTCATTCTCAGAAATAACCCATACTATTTAGTTCACAGCATAGAACTGTTAGGGAAGTCCAAATGTTACCGAAGCACAGTAATGCAGAAAGGAAAAGCGAAGCCTAAGGCCCTTCATGGCAGCTATGTATTATTTTACACTTGATAAATCCCAAATAAGCATACTTGATAATGGTAAAAATTAATAAGGGAGAATCAGCTTCTTTGTTGGAACTTAAGTAGCCATTATTGTTCAAACTAATTTAGCAATTTAGCAATAAGCCCTGTTTAGCAATGAACTAATTTAGTAGCAACTAGTTAGATGCCCGTGCTTTGCAACGGGAACTTAAAAGAGATGATTTACATTCTAAATCAGATGGTTCTTTCAATAAGAAAGAAACCCATGACAAATAAATATTGAAATGATCACCAGATCAACTATACCATGCATGTACCATTTCCATTATAACCTAAATCTAGAAGCACAATACATGTAGAAGTGATTAGGGCAATCTTATTTTTGTCAAAACCGGGGTTGTCCCCCAATTTCGATTCATGCCAAATGGAAATACATGTTGAACTTAAAAAACACATGTAAACATAATATCCAATCTTTCTGCATTTCACTTTTTTTTGTTCCAATAGTAGCATTTGAATAATGTGAGGTAATAATTCAAATATAAAGTGTTACAGGGTTGTTATGTGCACGTGAGCCCCAACGATAGACTAGATTAGGTGCTAGTGCGACGGTAGCTACAGCTCTGTTGGGTGGGGCGCCTCGCTCTGCTGCTGGCGTGCGCGTGGCCATCTGCTAGACCAACGCCTTGGTCTCACTTCGATCGACCTGACGCTGCTCTTCAAACACTAGAGCGAGGCTCATAGCGTCTGCCAATGAGGTCGGGCCTGCCAATTCCACTTGGGAACCCAGTATGCCAGAGAGGCCCACCGTGAACATCTCGATGTGGAGGTCGTTGGGTAGATCAGCGCGCGCCGACAAGGACTGGGAATGAGTTTTATATTCTGCAACCATCCCGATTTGGGTTAGCTGCTTGAGCTCCTTGAGCTTGTTGCGGTGTGAGGGTGGCCCGAAGCGGAGGTGTAACATCTCCTTGAATCCACCCCATGACAGAAGTCCGTTTTCTTCTTCTGCTAGGGAGTACCATTCTTGGGCGATGTCTTCCAGGTGGTAGGAAGCATTGGTAACCTTGTCCTCGAGGGACATGCGTTGTGCCCAAAAAAATCTATTGCAGCGGTTCAGCCGGGCCAATGGATCCTTAGTGCCATCATAGGTCGCAAAGGCCATACGGTGGAACTTCGGTGGCATACTGGACTCCCCCCTGTCTTCGTCTTGTTCCCTCGACGTTCTTAGCGGTCATGCTCCCTTGCCCTTGGGTCGGCCAGCAAAGGGTGCCGTCAGGGTCCTCCAGGGCCGCCATCCGTCTATCGTGGTGATCCAATCGCGTATTCAGCATGGCGAGCTGCGCAGCGTGTGTGTTGCCCGTTCTCTGGACGTCGTTCACGAGGCCATGGTAGCTGCCATCTAATCCTCCATGGTTTTGGCAAGGTTGGTCAAAATGGCCAGAAGTTGAGCATTGGATGGATTGGTCTCGGAACCCTCGGCACCGGTCATGATGATCCGCTAAGTCGGCTCTGATACTAGATTGTAGTGGTCGGGCCTAAATAAGGGAGAGGGAACGCTGGCGAGATCCCTCACCGGCCGGTAGCGCCGTGCGTGGCGCGTAAGGAGCAAACAAGAACTAATTCTTTATTGCTTGATTAATATGACGACAGGCTAGTCTATTATATAGGATGGCCTCCTAACAAACATATCTAAAAAAATAGCAGATTGAAACTAATAAATCATATCTCTTGACAGATCCTAACAAACATCTAAATTGTAGATTACTATTCACGCGTGAGTTACTGTTCACGTTCTGCTGTTCACGCATGAACAGTGCTTTGACCGCCTAATCTAGTCTACCCTCTGCCGTTGGGGCCCACATGCACATAACAGGCAACATACATGCTCACCAAAATTGTAGTATTTAACAGTAGCTAAATTCAAATATTGAGTACAACAATATGACATATCATGTGAAAAAAGTCAACCTTACAGCTTTAGAGGTTGGTAGGATTGCAAGATGACATTTAGGAAAATATGTACACAAATCATACAAAATGATCGGGGTATAAAGGATCCCTATATGATCAGGAAAAATAAAAGAATAATCATGGGAAATATGTTGAATTCCAGGAAATTATAGAAATAAGATCAGCAATAAATCACAATTACAAGTTGTTGAAGCACAGAATGATAGCCAAACAAAACTAAGTACATTCTTAACCAACCAAGGAGTACTACTAGCTTCAAAAAAAGAAGCAAGCTCATGTTGGATCTACCATGAGTTGGACGCACTTATACTAAATTTTATTAAGTGGTATTAGTGCAAAATCAAAATTCCTCAAACATAAGACTATTCTAGGATGGGTTCAAAGAGCATACTCATAATCAACACTTGCTTCTTGCAGAAAAAAACGTTGATGGGATTCTCACCGTGAATTCTTATAGTTTCACTATCATGCAACTGCACTAAAGTGGGGATGATGCTGCAATCTTTATGGAATTGGATTAAAGAGGACACTGGAAGCAACCTTACCTCCTCTGCCGAGGGGAAAACCCTGCAGCGAAGGGAGACCAAGGAGGAGATGTGTGAAGGGTGGCTGGTGGCACCTAGAGAAGATGGAGGCTGTCTACATGGATAAAGTTACGTTAGTGACAAAGCTTGCAAAAGACTGTCAACATGGATATCTTCCATACTTGTGGAGGAATATTATAGCTAATTTAATCTATGCAAGAGATTGATGTAGATATAAATGCAAATGAACAATATTAGAACAAGAAATTGTGAACAGGTGTTAAAACCCTATATCCTAATTGGTAGCTAAAACATGGTCATAATCAATGTAATGCCAGCTTCAATAAATAACAAATGCAACAATCATAGAAGTTACTTCTGTAAATCACAAGAAACAATTTTGAGGAAGCAAGAAATTTCCTAAAACAATATCAAAAATAAATGGTTCTATATTTATGAGCCTCGAATTATGATCACAACACAGGACTGCATAAATGAATGAGTTAAATGAAATGTTTTTTTATGGGAGTGTAGAACTAATTATTTGCTGATAAATTTGCTCTATTAAATTGTTGATCTGAAGCAAAAGGCATCCTAGCGTAAGTGATTTCCAGCAGCTCCATGTAAAGTGACCATGACAGCTTAATCATTATGCAATGACAAACAGTGCTCAGCACTGACATGCAGTTTAAGACTAACAACGGATGGTAAAGAGAAGTAGACAAGCATAATAAAAATCCCACCTTGGGTTCGGTGCTGGCGGAGGTGATGAAGCACGCACAGCTCTGGGTCGATGGCGCAAACAGTCCTCCGGAGAAGCAGATGGATAGGGAAGCGAGGCGGGAAGCAGTTGGCAGTGAGGTTCTCCTGCTTATGTAATATAGCTCATTAGGAACTTTATGAGGGCAGGAGAAGAATAGAGACTTTGGCATGCTACTAAAAAGAATAAATTTATCAGTTCTAGGTTTTTTAAAGTAAGTGTTCAAATACTGAGTTTTACTCGGTGCTCAAGAGTTATCGCTAGGATTCCGGCATCGGTACAATAATTGATAATCGATACAGTGATGCAGATAAACATAACAGCATCAAATCCCAGAATGTTAAAAAAAAGATTAATGCACCTTGCGGTCAAATCCCAAATCTCAATCCCACAGCGACATCGAATCCTAAAACTCAAATATGCAGATTAAAACATGCTCATAACTGGCATCAATCAAACGATTTCAAATGGAAATTTCTTGTTGATTGTCGTTCATAAAATTTCTTATTGTTCAGCAAGATAAGAATGACTTCTAAAAATTTTAAACTCTATCTAATAACATTTAGGAACTGAGGTTTCACCTAAAATAGAAAAATGTCTAATGGAAATTCATAGCAGACAATCATAATTTCATGTCGAGACCTGGTTTTGCAAAACCGACCCCTCTGTCTCCAGTACTAGTCCCAAGCAATCATAGCTAGCACACACAGTCTTAACAGATGATCAAACCATACACTTTATTAAATTGAAATAAACATAGAATATTGTGAACTCAATGTCACTTGTTACATTATCATAGTATAAGTGCAAGCAAAAGAGCATAGAAACCGCATCGGTGATGTTCCGTCAAATCGCCACAGGCATCTGACCAAAGATACACCTCTAGTAGCTTGGATCACCTCCGTCATACTCCGCCTCGTAGTTGACACGCTCAACAGCTTCACCTGGATGGGAAACTAAACAACAAGGAGTATGGGGGTCCACACTCAGCAAGCATATGTCCTTAAGAATGAATGCAGGCATCCAAAGGAACAAGGTATGGTTCTTTTGTGTAAAGAGCATTTTCAACGTTCTAACAGTTTTAAAGCATCTTTTATAAAGAATAATAATAATTAAAATTCATTTATTGCAGTCCTGAACACACTACTATTGTTGCCTTCTCAGCACAAGACTGATGCCGGCAATCGCAACCAACACTATACGATAACCCTGCACCGCAATCCTTGCATGCAATGCATTCCCTGCTCGGCATTCGCTACCCGACATTAGATGTCAAGCATTTCCTGCTTGGCATTCCCTGGCCTATCTCTACACAAGATTAATTATTGAAAAGGTGAGATTAACAAGTAGAGGCGCCTAAGCCGACGCTTGACCGTGTGCACGGCTATCATGATAGTTTTAACTCTACAGAGTGGATACACTTTACCCATTGGACTCACCCGAGGGCGAGACGAAGCCGTTATTCCTAGTACGTCTAGAATTGAGGATGCCTCACTAAGGATTCACCTCAGGCCGCTTCTTCACTAAGCTTGAAGTTCCCCCGTGTGCCAGATGGACATACGGTGTTGATCATGAGCGCCTACACCTCTATGACAAATCAAAACTAGATTTCCGAAGGTAACAACTAAGGTATTACCATTATTAACACCCATGGCTGTACTGTTTTGCTCAGCAAGATCATTCAAGATGTTCGGTCCTTATATTGACCGAGGTGGCATTCCACATTACATACATCCACCATACCACCACCTCGAGTCTACTCACGCCACGTCAAATTTAGTTGAATTAAAGTTAACCAAAATCACTATTAAAGAGTAGATTTCCTCTACCAAGCTTTTAATGATTTCCCATCATAACAATATCTAGATTTCCCATCGGAACAACTAAGCATCTGGCTTAAGTAAAATCAAGGATGGCAATATTAAAGGATTATTTCATACTAGGCAGCAATGGATGGTAAACGATATTAATTAATGACCAACACGGTATAGGCATTAGCTATGACCTAACCATGGTTATTAGAACGTCGTTAAAACGTCATTTAAACGACATTTAAACGTGAAAACGAGATTTTGAGGAAGAACGTCTCAACGTTCAGACAAAGATGGTTGAGGCAGGGGAGGCAGGCGCGGCGACGGTGGCAGGGGAGGCGCGGGGAGGCGACGGCGGCGGCAGGAGGCGCGGGAGGCGGCAGCGAGCGGGAGGCGCGGGAGGCGGCGACGGCAGGAGAGGCGGCGGCGGTAGGGCGATCTAACCTAGGGCCATACGGGCGACGCGGGGACAGCGTGGCGGACCGAGGCGGTGTCGGGGCAGAGGCGGCCGGACTGCGCTGTGATGTCGAGGCGGGCGCGAGCGCGGATGGCGTCGAGGTCGGCGGGGCTGGGAAAGAGAGAAGAGGAGGCACCGCCGGTGGGGCTCACCGGCGACGAGCCGAGCGGCGGTGGCGGCGGCTGCAGGAGGAGGGAAACCCTAGGGGAGCACATGTGCTCTGGTACCTCGTGAGCTGCAATTGCACCTGGATTGGGCCCAAATGAGCTATGTACAGAAGAAGGAAGAATAGCAAAAAGACCCCTATTATAGCTTATCCAGGTAGCTTTCCCTTGCATGGTGAGGAAAACAGCGAGAGATTAGAGAAAAACAGTGCTTGGGTGGTAGGCCGTTTTGGTGCTTAGGTGGTAGCTTTTCCTTGCTTCTCTCTAATTTCTCTAATCTATATATGTCTAAGTCGTTGACTCGTTTTACGTTTAAACGTTTAAAAGTTAAAAAGGTGGTAGGTCGTTTTGGCGTCGTTTTACGTTTTAATAACCATGGACCTAACAGGTAAAATACTATTATTCATAGCATGCAATTTGAAGATCTAAAACAAAAAAATAATTAAAATAGTTGCAAACTTGGAGAATCAATATGTAACTCGCAAGAAAAGAACCGCCACAGTGCTGCCTTGCACGGAGGAAGAGAGAGAAATGGCGGCTGTTCTTCGGTAGACTAAGATCAAGTAAGGAACTGAATCGGATGGGGGTATGCAACCAATTTTGAGATAGAGTTGATTAGAGATAAGAAGCGATTAGGGATAGAAAGAGATAGGGATGAGAAATAGAAGGAAGGAGATAGGCAACATGGCTGGTTCATGCTCTACTCAATTTGGAGAGCGAGCAAAAGGAACATGACCAAGAAAGGATAGGAAAGAAAAATATAAATAAGAAACATAAGGATAGAATTTCCTTAGAAAGTTGGAAATTTGTCTAAATTTGTTTTTTTTTAACTGAAGGTTTTGATATTGAGTGACATGAAAATTGAATTTTATTTTAAAATCAATATTTTGAATTTTAAAACCTGGAATTTTTGAGGATGTCACATTTCAGCAGTTCACTGAGCTTCTGCATAGGCCATCAAAGCAGCATGCCTTGAGAAAAGCATAACCACATCATTTATCAATCCAGACAAATTGGTTCATGAAACAGGACTTGGATCGTAATATCATTACAACAGAAACTAAAAAGAGGATATAGCAACAGAAATTTAAGGAAGCATTTGTGTAAGAATTCATTTAACCAAGATATTATAATGTCTAATGCAAAGGTCAATTTTAGTATGTGGGCTACAGAGTACAGACCACACAAGATCAATTACCAACACCACTGTTCAAAGCTAATAAAAAACTGTGATGACAATAGAAATGTAGGTGGTGCCCCCTATCAAACTAAAAGAGGTCCTTAAGATACTATGCACAAAGAAGAAACAACAAATGAAATATTTATTATTTATGATGGTAAAAAAACAATCCTATTGTACTGCTGATACAAAAGTACTCACGCTAGAAGTATAGATAATCCACACATGTAATTAGAAGGGGAGCAAGGGCCATTGATCTGCTGGCTACAAATAACCTCTGTGCACAAAGAAGAAAACAACACATGAAGTATTTATTATTTATGATGGTAAAAAACAATCCTATTGTACTGCTGATACAAAAGTGCTCGCGCTAGAAGTCTAGATAATTCACACATGTAATTAGAAGGGGAGCAAGGGCCATTGACCTGCTGGCTACGAATAACCTCTATGGCTCTATGCTGTGTTTATTAAGGTTAACTCAGTGCCCACCTTTAACTCCGAATTATATACAAGCAAAGTGTTTCATCTTCCAAACTAAAACTACCTACAAATGGAACCAGCATGTTCATAGATTAATCCTCCCTTCTAAACTTCATACTCAATAATTGGATTTCATTTGTGCAACCTATAAGAGTAAAGGAGTGTCAATATCTTTCCTGCGAGTAGAGAGCAGTTTAAAAGCCTCAAGAACTCATGCAGGTTCAGATCACCCCCTCTTTCTCGCCTTCTTCCGGAACCCTATCCAATCAACCCTTACCAAAAAAAAGAGAGAAAAGTAAGAAGAAAATGTTGACAATTGCATCCACTATGATGTTCACAATGATAATCAGCAAGGAAGAAGACATGCTTTTGTTACTAACCCACTAGGCCAAGGTGTCATAGGCCAAAATGCAAATTTAAAGAATGTCACTAACCGAAATTCAGGCGAATTTAAATGGGCACCATACCATACCTTGAGCTTGGGGTCGCCACCTTCCGGCCCTGATCGCCGTCTCTGTCGCGCGAGGCTCTCGCTGCTGTTGGAACTGCTTAGCGCGAGGCCCTGGAGGAGTGAGGGGAGCGAGGTTAAGTTGGGACGCGAGGCGATGGCTAGGGGAGGAGGTGGCGGCTGAGGTAAGGAAGATGGAGGGGGACAGAGAGAGGCGGCGGCTGGGGAAGGAGTAGCGGCGGAAGCGAGGAGGAGGGAGGCGGAGGCGACACGGTTGGGCGAGGAGGCGGCGCGGTGAGGCGAGGGAGGAGGCCGGCAGAGGAGAGGAGAGGAGGGAGAGGGAGGCGGCGGCTATAGAAGGTTTGGGTCACATTGCGAAGGGTTAGATATCATGCTATTTTCTATTAGTTTCTTGGAACATTATTTGAGTTTAATTTTAGTTCTAAAATAAGGCTGTATTGATCTATATTAACAAATTTTATTTGTTTTATGTTTTCCTAATCATTTGTATTTGCCAGTCAAATGCAGTAGTTGAAATAAATAAATTTATTTTATTACCCTTGCTAAGTAGTTTTTTTAGCGCTACAACTTTTTACTAAGTCTTACGTATTAAAATTCACTTGGTACATGCATCGATCTTAGGGATGTCAATGGGTACCCGAAACCCCATACCCGATAGGTATTACTCTATTAGGGTGCGGGCCTGGTCCAATAATCATACCCATGAGTACGGTAATGGGAGAAAACCTTCACCCATCAGGTATGCGGGTACGGGTATGGGGTACTGCCACCCGTACCCGTTTACCCGTGTAACCGTTATTTGTGTTGTTGGCTACTCATGGAGTTTGGACTATGGACTTTGCTAGTATGCTGTATGCCAGTATGCCACTGGTGAATTGATGAACCTGTAGTGTACTGTGTTATTGACTTATTATGTTGTTAATTGTTATTCGTGTTGTCGGTTACTCGTATATGATACTAGTGCCCTCGAGAGTAATCACTAGTTTAAAAAGGCAGGACATTACCCTTCTTGTAGACAGGTTGGCGGGGCGGAGGTGGCGAGCGCACGGCGCGGGGGCGCGGTCTCCTCCTCGGGCCCTCGGGTCTCCTCCTCCGGACGCTTGAGGCGATGGCGGCAGCGAGAGCCGGCGTCGGGAGGCACGACAGCGATCGGCAGCGAGGGCGGCGTTAGGAGGCCCGAGGCGCTGGCGTCATGCCACTAGCCCGGCGTCGGCGTCGGGCTGCATCGGTGGGGGCTGGGAGCGGCAGACGTCGGACGGCAGCGACGGGCGGCGGTGGGGAGGCGCGACACGGCGATCAGCAAGCAGCGCGGCGGCGGCGGCGGCGTTGAGTGGGGAGGCGCGACGCTGGCGGTGGCAGCATGGCGGCGCGACGCTGGCTGGGCGGCGAGAAGTTGGGAGGCACGCACGACTGTTGGTTTGGATCGAAAATGCAGGCGGGATGCGCGGTAGTAGTAGAGGTATTCTCGAGGGCAACATCAAGCCCTCGTGAATAATGGCCATCCCGCCATGTGGCAGCCAAGCATTGGGGAAACATTCCCAAGGGCTACACAGAGCCTTCGTGAATATTGACTTCACGAGTGTTCTCTTCGTACCCTCGAGAATACTTACCATTGGGGCCCGCGACCTGCCTCATCCAGCGACCTCGCCACACTTACCGAGGACGAGTATTCACGAGGGCCCATTGAATACCCTCGTGAATAACATGTGGGGCCCACTACAGGAAAATGCAAATGTTTCGAGGGCCAAAAATAGCCCTCGCGAGTAAAATATTTCTATCGAGGGCTAAAACAAACGCTCGATAAACAAAACTTTCTCGAGGGTAGTATCGGTACCCTCGAGACAGTTGCATACCCGTGCCAAAAGTGCGAGCAAAGTAACGGACTACAGAGACGGCGTTATCATTCTCGTGGGCTAATGCCTAAGTATAAGATCAGTTTCTGAATCATACATCAAAAATCAAGCAAACATGTCCAAGGTAACGCCTGATGTTTGGGGGTTCTTTGGGGTGATTCTTAGGACCAAAATAGGCCCCAAATCATATGTATTTATCCCCAAACCGCAGCACCAACCAGAGATATAGAGTCAAGCCAGAACGTTCATCTTGAGAAGAAAGCAAAGGAAGAACTTGATACAAACCATGCTGACTGCTTGGGATTTTTTTTGGGGGTGATATTTGGGTTCAAGAAGATCCCAAATCATGTATAATACAGACCCCAAATAGCAGCTCAAGATTCAACTCAACTAAATCAAAAACATGTCAACTAGTGAGAAGAAAGAGAGGAAAGAGAGGGAGAGAGATAGAGCACGAATAAAAACATTGAGAAACACAAGAATCAGTGGCAAAACATGGTGAGGATCAACACAACATTAAGAGACACGAGCTACGCAAACCACCAGACTGTATTTCATTTCCGGGCAACAAACTCTCCATAAGTGGAGGTAATACAAACTCACACAGCTACAAATGAAAACACCAGGAACCAGGGACTCTTCCCTCTACCCCTAGAGTCCTATTTATAGCCTAAGACAGCCCACACTTGGGCTCAACCCTGGGCTACCCGCAGAGCCCACTAACAAGCGGGTTTTGACACATGCACGGATCTTGGAGCACGTCTTGACCGCCTCCTGCGATCTCAGCCTTCCAAAGCATCCATGCACCTGTAGATGCCGCGAATATGCTCATGCCTTGGCCCGATACCTTCCTTCACCACGAATCTTCGCAACCGGCCTCCAACCGGCCCGCAAGACCGCCTGACCAGAAGTCTATCCGAACCACTCGCACCAAGCCCATCACCTGCATCCACAACATCAAGATACACCACAAAACACAAGAAAACAATCCAATCCATGATTGGGGTAAGTGTTAGAGTAATGATCAATAAAAACAGAAACAGGGCCGCAAAAATCATCTTGGCCGGACTCAGTCCGGTAAACCACCGGACCCAGTCCTTGTTTTGAGGGACTTTGAATTCTCAAAAGGAAACACCTCACCGGACTCTTGAACCGCATCTTCCCGCGCTCTTCGAATTCTCACAGAAACACCTCACCGGACTCGGTCCGGTCCTTCACCGGACTCAGTCCGGAGAAGGCAAAAGGAAAGGCAGCACGAGATAAACCTGGGCTATCCTTTCGACAAACTTCCAAAAGATTCTAGGGGAGATAAGATAAACTAGAGAGACCTCAAAACTAGATTTTAGATTAACAACCCCCACAACATGTCAATATGCTCATCACTCTAAATCCAACATACTGTCCGGCTGGTTGTCCGGTTGAAGTGTGAACCCCTCCACCTGGGTTGTTAAGAGAGCAGGTGAGATCTAGGGGGAGACTGTCTGGTCTCCTAGGGCAGACTGTCCGGTCTGTGAGTGAAAACCTCCACCTCGGGTGGAATCCGAGGGAATCTTTGCCCCGAGTGTGTCTTGGGGGTTCGGGAGTATTTAAGGAGTTCTTGGGGAGCTGAGAGAGGTGAGAGACATTGTTGAGAGGAGCCATTTGAGTGGGAGCTTTTGAAGGTGAGTCCTCTCTCCGGTACCCAAGTGTGTTGTATCGATCCTTGTTTCAGTGTTCCCTTCTCTAAGGTTGTGCTTCTTCGGGAGTTCGAGTTCGTGGAGGTGTTGTTCATCGTTACATCGAGTTTCTTGGGAGTGTGTCTCCCCTATCAACGTGTGTCGTTGGTGTGGTTGATTCTTGGGAATGTGTCTCACCCATCAACGTGTGTCATTGGTGCGGTTGATTCTTGGGAGTGTCTCCCCCATCAACATGTGTCATTGGTGCGGTTGATTCTTGGGATTGTGTCTTCCCCATCAACGTGTGTCGTTGGTGTGGTTGTGTGGTGGAGGAGCTAGCCAAGACATGTGGTAGCCCTCTACCCCTTGTGAAGGTGCGGAGTCGGCCTGCTGTTCGTCGGCGAACGACTACCACGAGTGGTAGAGAGGATTAGGCTCGATTCAGAGCTGGCCCTTGTTCGTCAAGGGTTTCTTCAACGGGGAGTAGGAGTTCGTCTCCGAACCTCGGGATAAAAGTATCCTTGTCACTTGTGCCTTTACTTTTCCGCATCTAATTTCATGTTCATGCTATGCTTGGTGATGTGCTTGTATATCTAGTCTCTCTTTTGTACTTCCGCTTCCGATTAGAATAGGTCGTTGCATCTAGGTGTCTCATGCATTAACTTGATTAAAGTTTCCAACTTTAATTTAGAAAAACCTAAAAATTAGACCTATTCAACCCCCCCCTTCTAGGCCTTCGATCCGCTTCAATGGGTCCTAGGCAAAATTTGATTAGACCTAAGCAATGTCTAAGCATTTTCCCCAAGACTTTAAAGAGTCAAAAAATGTTTATTAATTATTCTAGGGTGATATCATGGACTTGATATTCAAGGAAATCAAGGTGTGGTAGTAACAGTAATCAAGAAATGATGCATATATATAACATGATTAAATGAACAGGGCATAACTACCAACATTGAGTCCAACATAATATAACAACATAATATAAAGCATGCATTTCATAATTTAAATCAACATAAATTTAGGTAAAAGCTGGGTTAGAAGTATGTTCTAGAGATATTGTCTCGTCTGGACCGTGTGTGTTGGGGTCCTGATCTTCAAACTGTCCTTCCGGGTCTTCCGAATCTATCGTGAATGATCCAAATCGCACAAACAGAATTAGAAATATGCTAGAGCATGATGCATGATGTGCAATGATTCTACAAACATTATGGACCTTCTAATGAGATCCATAATCTACTTGTTTTATTAAGAGAATTTTTTAAGGAAATATTAACTCTAATGTGAATATAAATGTATATGCATGATATATGATGTCTACCCATAATATTTCTAATAATTGGATAATAACATTCACAAATATAGTATAAACACTAAGTATGACAGATATATAAATATATCTTATATGGTAAATGCTTAATACAAACAATCCTATAATCATTTATAAGCTAAAATTGCCTATTCTATTATTTTAGAAAAATAATATATGGGTGTATGGGCAAACATTAATTTTCCTAAGATACAGGCATTTTAAAGTGTCTATAGAAAAATATTCACAATTATTGGAGGCCATCTAGTATTTTTAATAAAGGAAAAACCTTTACTGGATTTTCTGCTTAAAGGAAATAGCTAGAAAAGGGCTATTAATACTTTACAGAGAAGTATATTATTAATATGCAAAGTAATATTTTTCTTAGGTCTCAAAAGTATTCTAGTATGTTACATAAATTTTCCATGGTTTTACAAAGTCACTAACTATTTTTAATAAATCAAAACCATTTCCTGGCATTAAATCAAATGGGAAATGCTTAGGAAAATATTATGAATAGTAACAGGCCAGCTACTGTGCGGCCCAAGCAGCGCTCGGCCTGCGCGCGAGGCAGCCCAACAGTGGGGCGGCCCGTGCGCGAAGGTAAGGTATTTACAACCTCGGCCCGTGGTAAATTCACTATAGTAAATCTCGTAGCAAATGGGACTCACCCAAAAGTGAGACAAAGCCATTATCCCCGATACGTCTAGAGTTGAGGATGCCTCACTAAGGATTCACCCCAGACTGTTTCATCACGACGCCCAAAGTCCCCTCGTGTGCCAGATGGACATACGGTGCTAATCAAGCACGTCCACACCGCCATGACAACCCAAAACTATATTTTCCAAGGTAACAACTCAGGTATTACCATTATTAACACCCATGGCTGTACAATTTTGCCCAGTCAGTCCATCCACAATGTTCGGTCCTTAGATTGACCGAGGTAGCACACCACAAACCATTCTCCACCAAACAAACCACCACCTCGAATCTACTCACGCCACGTTGATTTTAGTTGAATTAAGTTTAACCAAAATCACACGATATAAAGTAGATTCTCTCTACCAAGATTTTAAATGATTTCCCATCATAATGATCATCTAGATTTCCCATTGAAGCGACTAAGCATATAGCGTGAGTAAATTCAAGGATGGCCATAAAACAGAAATAATCTAGTCTAGACAGCAATGGCGGGTAAAACATGCTAATGAATGATTAACACGTTATAGGAATTATCTAATATTAAATATGTAAGATAGAATAAAATTAGCAATGCACATTGTAAAACCAATAAAACCCTATTTTCTCCTATTCGGGCTGATTAGAGTAGAAACACTTATATATATATATACACACACATATGTATCTAGTTATTAATATACATCATCTCATGAGCATCACCGCTACACCTATGATAGAACTTAGCGCTCCATGTGCAGAGTTGAAATTTGATGTCAACAAGAAAGGTAGTGAAGGGGGAGTCATCGATGGGTAGCATAGCCAGGGTAGGCTCGGGCTAGGCCACCGGTCACAGTTGGAAATAGTTGGAAAAACATAGAAAGAAAGGAAGGAGAAAAATGAGGATGGAAAAAGAATAAATTGTTTTATAAATAAAACCTTGAATTATATTTGAAATCTGTAATTAAATGTGCATGAAATTTTGAATTGTATTAGTTATTTTTTTTCAAATCTTTACGGTGTCACAGTGTGGTTGCCCCCTCTTTCGGTTTTCCTTCGCTTGTCGTTAAGTGTGTAGGAGATCGAAATGTGTCGCTATGGTAAACTAGTATTGCTCACGGCAAGGTTGCAGCTCCATGAGGGAAATTTATCCAGTTATCTATTTCTTTCTTTATTTAGTTATTTGTTCCGTAGTAATTAATGCACTAGGTTTAGGATCTATATATATCTGGATGAATGTTTGTGGTGGTTATTAAAATGAACATAAAAAATGGAAACAAATTGTGCTGTGTGGCCCGATGGGCCCTAGGCCAAAGGGAGACTGTTTATAAGAGGTGGTGGCCAAATAGGAACCATTTCTTATAATTTACAAGATTAGGAAAAGTTCAGAAGGATGCATATTTAAAAATCGCTAATTCATATAAAGCCATCGAGTAGGCCCAATTTATAACAATGGTATGCATCATTTGTACTCTCTAATATTATAAAATAAAGTGATGTCACTATTTTATGTAGGACCCGTTGCAATGCACGGGCACCCTACTCTCTCTATGGTGAGGGGCGCTCTGTGGAGCTGTGACACCAGTACCGGTTGGGCTTTGCACTATACATGAGCCTTTGAACCGTACACGAGCTAAAAAGGGGTACTCACTATTACTCGGGCAGACGTAGTGCGATCTGACCAAAGGACAGAAGGGAGGTGGTCCACCCATTGGTGGCCGAGTTTCTTGGGATGGTTGAACACGCTCTTCTTGATGCCTTGCTAACACGAGCTAATGTGTTGGGTCGGCTCGTTGCTATGCAGGTGGGCCAGAAATGCGTAGCAAATCTTAGTGGCAACGTCTCGCAATATTGTTGGAATAGTTCACTAGTGAATTGAGTCTCGTATTCCGTGATCAGGAGGTGGGGAATCCCGGTCCTCGTGAGCATATTGCAGAAAAAGCGTGTAGCCGCTCGTGGAAACGGAATCGGCTTTGATCCATTTGGTGAATACATAAATAGCAACAATTAGGTAATTGCAACAGACCAAGGATCCCCTAGGTGAAGAATGGCAGCCAAGAGATAGGAATCATCTGTAGCGCTTGTGCGGAGAAGTGTGTTTTCCGGGTGCGGAATTGGCAGGCTTTGCACATCATCAAGATGTTTCGACCATCAGTTAATGCCATGGGTCAAT